>BSWB01000003.1:93522763-96051096 GCA_033239125.1 Fagopyrum homotropicum | reverse complement strand
TTTTAAATCATAGTTGTCATTTGTACTTTTGTTATCATGGATGTATGTTGTTTTGCGAACTAATCTGGAGTCTTTCTTTCATTTGTTTTTGGGATCATGTCATTGCATTAAACGCGAGCTAAGTAAGGTACCAACCCGTAGCATCCCGAGTCCCGCGAATTTGAGTTATTACATTGTTTATGCCCCTTTTCACCACACAGGTTTGGAATTGGTGTCAATCATCACCACCTAGTGGAACGGTCGCAGAGAACCCCCAAGCTGCCCCATTTTGAGCTAGACAAGTTATCACCGTCAGTTATCATACACTTGGGCCAATTAAATACATATATGGTCTTCCTAGTCCGGTTAGGTTATCAATGCAACATACATATGCACACACACCACTATCACTGTCACTCCAATCCATAAACGCGAGCTAAGTAAGGCCAAAGGACTTACCTGTCATAAGGTAGTCCTAAACAGTGGTCACGGTTTCCCCTCGAGGAAACGATCAGCACTTGTATACATAAGGTAGACAAATATCAATCACTATTCACTGGCTAGGAGATTCCACCTCCTAGCCTTCAAGATCTCACAAGATCATAACCATAACACAATCAACAATTTCAATATCCTCAAAGATCATAACAATCAATCCATAAACTCAACATCTCACAATTCCTTAAACCTCTCAAGGTATCATCTAATCAACATTCTCAATCTCAATTCTAATCCTAACTTAATTAATTAACTTTTAATTAAATAATTAACTTTCACCAGAATAATGTTTTGCCCGCAGGCAATGTCTGAACCTACTTGTCATCAAATTTCATCAAACAAACAACCCATAATTACCAAAATAATATAACGAGCATAATGAAATTTCCAATCATCGATTTTGACAAGTCTAAGGTCAATTTAGGCCAAATCGCAATACGGAATTTGAATAAATTCATAACTTATTCATTACTAACCCGATTGACGATCCGAAAGAAGATTCGGAATCACAACGACACATGCTACATTTGGAAACTATCAAATTCACTGAAATCGGAGCGATGGAACCTGACCAGTAGCATATATGATCAACCATATCTTCATTTTCTCGGAAACGTAGAAACTCGGTACCAACATGAAGAGAATGAAGAGAGAAATCCAAAAACTCAAACGGATTTGAAATTGAATTAGAAACGGAGTGTAGATTTGAGTTTGAAGGTTGAGAGAAATTAGAGCTTTTACGAGGAAACGTGAAAGGAAATAAATTAATAAACGATTTCCGCTATTTATAGCGAAGACGATAATTATCCTTTAGCGAAGTCGATAATTATGCTTTTACCGATCCAAAGGCGGGTTGAACCCCCTTCTCCAAACTTCTCGAAATTGGAATAATAAATCTGAAGTATTGTGTGGATAATTATTCCGTAACTACCTCGGAAATCGTGTATTCCTAAGCCGTCTTTCTTAACCACTAAGAAAAGAAATAGCGACTCTTTTGGCCGTTTTGTCTTTTCATGTTATTTCATATCTAGGACATGTCCGATGTCCTGATCATTTCTATCAACCGCCTCTTTATTAATTGAAACTCTCAAATGCTCCAAATAACACCGGAGGGTAAAAATAATTTCCCGGGGGAAAAAGTGAAAAATTCCCAATAAGTCAAAAACTACGTCAGGAACATAACGGTGGGACTCATACTCATCACTTACGCACTCTTCGCGAGTTATGTGTCAATTACTATCGATGATTAAGTTAATCTACATTAATCATCATTAATTAGGATTCGAAAATCCTGACTCTTACATCACATACACCTTAAGAAAATGTCTCGTCCCGAAACTTTAGACAAACCCAAATCATCTCAGTCTCATATGCCGAGGTATAAACACTCACTCACACGGAGGCATAACATCTCCAAAACCTAACTCATCCCAAAGATACAGAGGTAGAACATATCCGGCAAGTCTAAACCCATCACAAAGGCACGGAGGTAAAACATCTCCGGCAACTATAATCACAACGATAGCATGGAGGAAGAACATCTCCAGCAAAATCACAATGTCACAACTCGAATCTTGGAGGTAAAATCATCTCCAACTATCCTAATCTAACTCTATAGCATGGAGGTAGAATCATCTCCAACTATAATTACGATTCATGCTAGCACAACAAGATCTACTAAGATCACACATCACAATCTAGCACGACAATAATAACACATATCAAATCACGTAAGCACATAAACTCACCAAGATAGCACTAAGATCTATTCATCGATCCTACAGGTGCATCTATCTCGAGATAAAACTCTGGATAATTCCTCATCATCGAAATGTCCTTCGAGTGCAAGCATCTCGTACTCCGCTCTAGGGAAGCTACTGAATACTCAACCAACGTGTGGTCCAACTCAACCACTAAATCCTCATAACAGACAATGCGTCTCGGATTAAGTATATACTCTCTCAACTGAAACACATGAAACACAGGGTGAACACCCTCTAACCTGGTGGCAACACAAGTTGGTATACCATCACTTTAACTCGCTTCAGAACCACACACAATGTGGCGTATCAAGGATTCCATTTCCCTTAATGTCGAAACTTCCGACGCCTCGCGTTAAAGTCACTCTTATCCAGGCATGGGCTCCTACTCGGAACTCTAGAGGCCGATGCCTCTTAACCACACACAATTATTGGAGGCTCTACGCTATCAGTATCCACTCTTGGATCCCATCATGCAGTACCTTCTCAGGTTTACACTATTAGCACTCTGACCAACACATGTTAATTATCGTTATACGGTGTTATCCACAAATGCTAATCTAACCTTACCAATATCCAGACTAGCGTGTAAGCCCTTAACATCCTTCTTCAAGTCGGTATAAATACGATTCTGCCAGTATAATCATCCTTCCAAGGATAACCGGCTATCATGATAAGTAAGCTCGTATGTACAATTGCATGCATCGACTGCAAAATCTTTAAGGAACCCATCCGTGTCTATCAGAGATAATAAACCACATTATCTCATGGTATATAATTATCTAACTATTGAGTTCCTCAACTAGGCGAATCACCGACAACGCATTTTCCTTGGTGGAAATAACATGTGCGGTACTAGTCAATCTATCTCCCACAATTCAAGTAGCATTAAAGTTCTCGCTCGGTCTCAAATCGATTACACATTTCTTGGAGATGTTCTCCTACTTTTACTGCGGCACGGATAGTGGATGGAGTTCGGTATACATTGCTTTATCTTGACCTATTGACAGGTCACTCACTAGGCCACAAACCGAGTCATGGGTTTCAGTCTGCCTAACCAAAATGAGCGTCTCACAACCTTATACATCTTACTCGCACCTGGGTGCACTGAGTAAGAGGTGGTGTGAGTCTCCTGCAGAATCCTTTGTCTTAGTTCTCCATCATGAGGTACGCAGACGCACTCGCGGCATCTCATCGCTCCATTAGCACCAATGGTGAACTGTGGGGCCTCACCTCGAGACATCATGTCTCGGATCCGTATCAAAGTTTGGCAGATGTCCTATTTCTGTTGGATTTTCCTAATAGATCATGTAGAACCTCTAAAGTAGACATATGACTTTCCGTATCAGGAAACTGAATGTCCAATTCTAACAAGGCTAGATCCCTTTTCAACTAAGGTTGAGCTGTCATTCTCGCTATTTCCTTCTCTCGAAGAGTTTGCCAGCTAAGGACATTGGCGATTACATTTGCTTTCCCAAATGATACAAGAATTCAAGGTTAAAATCCTTAATCAACTCAAGCCATCACTTTTGGCGGTTGTTCAATCCCTGCTAATGACAATACACTTTAGACTCTTACGGTTTGTGAAGATCTGGCATGAATCACTGCAATTAACTCGAGGTCATGAGTCGGATAATTCTCCTCATACGTCTTCAACTGTCGAGACGCGTAAACGATTACCCTACCTCGCTGCATCAATACACATCCCAAGCCAAGCTTGGAGATCACTGTACACCACAAAATCCTCAATGCCCTCTAGTTGTGCTAAGATCGGAGCATAAATCAATCTTTACTTCAGCTCCTCAAAACTCAGAGTACACGGATCGGACCACACAAACCGGGTAGTCTTCCTCAATAAACTGGTAAGTGGTCAGGCAATCACAGAAAACCCTTTCACAAATTTACGATAATATCCGGCTAAGCTAAGGAAGCTACATACTTCCTTGACATCCGTTGGAATCGTCCATGCTGCAACAACTGCAATCTTTGCCTGCTCAACCTTACATGACCTAAAAAGGCTACCTTAAATATCCAAAATTCAAACTATCTATCCTACAAAACTCGTAACACCGTCCTCACATGTCATATGTGTTCCTCTCTGCTACGAGAGTACACCAGGATGTCATCTATGAAAACCACCACAACTGATCCAAGAAGTCGATGAAGATTCCGTTCATCAACTTCATAAAGACGACAACACATTCGTGAGCCCAAATGGCATCACTACAAACTCGTAGTGGCCATACCGAGTCTGAAATATCGTTTGGGGCACATCCTGCTCTCTTATTCTCAATTGGTGATATCCGGATCTTAAATCTATCCGGAAAAACACTAAAGCTCCCTGCAACAGATCCAATAGATCGTCACTGCAGGGCCATGACTACTCGTTCTTGATTATCATCTTATTTATCTCTTGAAAATTAATGCACAACCTCATCGAACCATCCTTCCTCACAAAAGTACCGGCGCACCCCAAGGGGAAACGCTAGGGCATATAAAGCCCTTCTCTACTAACTCCTCGAGTTACTTCTTCAATTCTAACAACACCATATGATATGGTGCTTTCAAAATCGATCCCATCCCTAACTCTAACTCAACGCCCAAATCCTTGCTCTTCAGTGGAAATAGACTAGATGGCTTATCAAACGCATCCACTAACTTGCATGCAACAAAATGTCCTCTAACGTCGCACCCGAAGGTGTCAGAATCCTGTCCAATCAGCCTCGCTACTCAAACTGCGTTGATAACAATAACGTCTTTTCAAGATTCCTACCTCAAGAAAAAGTCTCAATCTAACCTATCGCAATAGTGACAAACACGGTCCGCCTACCAACATCAAAACGACACTACGCTGATCTATCTAATTCATACTCAAAATGACTTCCTCACGCACTAACGGCATGACAAAGAAGTACACAAGCAAATTGCAAGTCCCTAAATGAATGGGACAAACGCGTGTCTCGTGGATACCTATGACCCTACTACAATTGGGTAGCCCTATAATAATGGGTATCTCCTCTATCGTATCTAACACCAAACACTCAACACATAACATAAAAATCAATAAGTCCATAACACTCGTATGACAAAGTCTCTAACAGGTGAACTGTGAATCTACATGGCACCTGTAGCAAATGGCGTTGCTGGCTCTTCAGCGCTCCCCAATTCGTAGACTCGAGCATGTACTCCTCTTGAGCCTTAATAGTCCCACTTATCCTCTTTGGGCTGGCTTGTATTGAAGTCACCCTTTGCAATGTCTCCACGTGTCTTTACTAGTACTCTCTAGTAGTTGGAAGTCTTCAATCATACATCTGACGTCGGTGCTCTTGGCTTCTCTTGAGCCTTAACAACCTTAGTCATCCTCTTTGGTGTAACAAACACCGGAATCACCTTCTACAACACCTCAACAGATCTGGTGATGCCGAAGGATATGGTGCATCTTTCCTTCTTAGTCACTTCCGTTACACGTTAGACGTCTTCTCAAGCTCGTTGCTTCATCAAGGCACAACTTGAACACACCACTTGAGTACTTTGTGATCTAAGTAGGGTAACTATCTCGTTCCCCACTACAGTTCTCACACTGTCGTCAGTCTCGGGAATTACACTCTCAGCGTCTTCCTCACCTCTATCTTCCGCCTCTAGCGGATTAGCAATAGGGACTCGACCCCAACCTCTTGCTACTGGAGGTCTACCATCTCCCCCATGACCTAGGACTATTGGAGATAGAGGTGGTCGACCTCTTCCCCGTCCTACAACAAATGTTTCTCTAATTTGAGCCATCAACGATAATATCATAGCTATAAATAAGGCCATATAATACCATATGTATATAGAGGTAATACGCAAGTCCAAAAATACACACACAATCTAATATATATACATATATATATAACACTGAACTGTTGAGATCCATGGAAGGAGTGATGACTTCCCGTACATTCTATCTCAAATCAAATGTGAACAGGGTTTAAAACCAAAACTTCTTTTGAAAACTCAAACCCCTTTTGGGTTCTGTTTATTTATCTATTCGGTCTTTCAAGAAGATTGCAAGTGCCATTGTTGTCAACCTAAGGCTCTAATACCAACTTTGTAACACCCCAAATCCACGGGACTCGGGGTACTACATGCTAGGATCTCATAGTGGATCTTGACCGTAGCCTGACAACAAGTTCATTGGATCTTACAACAAGGAACAAATAAATATAAAACCAAATTCATAAAACTGTAGAATCATATATCAAAATACATACAAAACCACAACCGAGTACCCAAAACATCCACCATACATATGTATACACAAACATCCCTTAAACTCATACACGTCCTAATGTAGGGAAGCCCTTGGCTGATCACCCTTCCAGCTCACTATGCAATTTTCCTATCCTGCAAAGCATCTACAACACGGTATAAAACCGTTAGCTAACAATTCATGAATAAGAAAATGGTAATAGCACATGATGACATGAATTATATGCTATCATATTCATGCATATTACGAGTATATCACCTCAGTTTTGCATACATTTGGTGAGAATTGTGAGCCTTTAAGTCCATATTCATATATATTTCGAGAATAGAGGTCTACACACGTTATTTGTGTAATTGTAGGTCAAACGGTGGAATTTGGTGCGGAAATGGAGCAATATCAAGCATGACATCATAAAGGATCAGGAAGGAGTATTAAAGATAGAAGAAGATATGAGAAAATATCACAATAGAAGATAGAAGACAGAACTAAAAGATAACAAGCTCAGAAAAGCAAAATCAGATCTAGACATGATATAAATCGGATGATTTCTTTGTAATAAACTCGATTTCTATTTTTAATCGTCCGATTCAGAGAAGGAATGTAACATTAAGATCAAGTTTTAACCCTAGTCATTCCCTATAGATAGAGGACGTCTCACCACCATCCAAATCATCCAATATCACTCAATCATAGAGAAGAAACAACAAGGATGCATTCAAGGAAAGAAGTATGGAAGATCAAGGACCAAGATCGAGTCAAGAAGGTCGTTCTTGAGGTTTTGTGAGTTTTGATTATTCTTTTGTCAATGTGAACACAAGATTGGAGTTTTATTTGAGTTTTTATTTGGTTTTTGAAGGATTTAACCCTTGTTCAACATTTTGTTTGGTTTATTTTAAGATTCAAAGTTTTCTCACATTCTTGATATTCTTGATTTTATATCTCCTTTGATTTTGATAATGTGTATTTTTGGCTAAAACCCTTGTGATTCTAGGGTGACTGGTTGAAAATTGCGGTTGAGATGATGATAGAATGAACTTCACGTGAAGATTGGACCCTGAGAGTTGAATTTAACCATCACAGAGAAGGAAAATTGGTGTGTTCTTGAGTGAAATCGGACGATTTTCAATGACGAACAACCCGATTTTCTCCTCTGTCGTACCTACCTCGCTTTATCCTTAATCTTTGGTTAAAATATTGCTTAAACCCTACCCTTATTAAACTCTTCTAACCTATATCCAAGTGTGGGAAGAGACTTAACTGGTGATTCCCGTTCTTGGTTGCTAACGATTACAAGATCTAGGTAATAGAGGATTCAAATTCCCCTATTAAGGTTGAGAGTGCCAAAGCCTTTATCTTTGTGAAGTTAAAATTGATTCCCTTCGGTTTTATGTTTGGTTTGAGAGTATAATCCTTCCCTTAAAATCTCTATCTTATCGAGGCTCAACATCCTTTATTTAGAACCTTTGGGTTGAGATAAGTGGGTATTGGAACTTCACCGTACATTATCCCGTTATAGGACATATACCTTGCAATCCTAGCTCTGTCCATGAATCTTTAGAAGTCTTGAATCAAAAACCTCAATCGGATTCCTTGATCTCTAGAATCCTTTTTCCCAAATATTACACAAAGTCTTTTGTATTTATCAATAGTTGCATATTTGCTTTGCTAGATTATCTTATCTATTTTTGTTTCACCAAATCCCTGTGTTCGACCCTGGAATATTTGCTATTGTTGCGATTGATCCGTATACAGCGGGTTCGCTTTTGCTTTTATTCTTGGTTATAAATTTTGCGCACACCTTTTGGAGCGAACATCACACATAATCACATAGTCACATTATAACATGCAATGCTCACACATCATCCTTTTATTATCTTCATTACGTTATAACATTACTAATTCATTCGGTGTAATACGAGGAGTAAAACAACCTCGCCTCCGTCCCCTTTCACCAAACAGGTTTGAAATTGGTGTCAATCATCACCACGTGGAGGAATGGTCGTAGAAAAACCCCCAAGCTACCCCATTTTGAGCTAGACAAGTTATCACCTCCCGTTATCATACATTTGGGCCAAGTAAATACATATATGGTCGTCCTAGTCCGGTTATATTATCAATGTAATATACATATGCACACACACCACTATCACAATCACTCCAATCCATTAACGCCAACTAAGTAATCCCAAAGGACTTACCTGTCACAAGGTAGTCCTAAACAGTGGTCATGGTTTCCCCTCGTGAAAACGATCAGCGCCTGTATATACAAGGCACACAAATATCAATCACTATCCACAGGATAGGGGATTCCACCTCCTAGTCTTCAAGATCTCGCAAGATCATAACCATAACACAATCTACAATATTAATATCCTCAAAGATCATAACTATCAATCCATAAACTCAACATCTCACAATTCCTCAAACCTCTCAAGGTATCATCTAATCAACATTCCTCAATCTCAATTCTAATCCTAATTTAATTAATTAACCTTTAATTAATTAACTTTCACCATAATAACGTTTTGCCGGAGGCAATTTCTGAATCCACTTGTCATCAGATTTCATCAAACAAACAACCCATAATCACCAGAATAATATAACAAGCATAATGGATTTTCCAATCATCCATTTTGACAAGCCTAAGGTCAATTTAGTTCAAATCGCAATACGGAATTTGAATAAATTCATAACTTATTCGTTACTAACCCGATTGACGATCTGAAAGAAGATTCGGAATCACAACGAGGCATGCTACGTTCGGAAACTATCAAAATTACCGGAATCTGAGAGATGTAACCGGAATAGTAGCATATATGCTCGACCATATCTTCACTTTCTCGGAAATGCAAAAACTCGGTACCAAAATGAAGAGAATGGAGAGAGGAATCCAAAAACTCAAACGGATTTGAAATCGGATTAGAAATGGAGAGTAGATATGAGTTTGAAGGTTGAGAGAAATCAGAGTTTTTACGAGGAAACGTGAAAGGAAATGAATTAATAAACGATTTTCCGCAATTTATAGCGAAGACGATAATTATCCTTTAGCGAAGTCGATAATTATTCTTTCACCGATCCGAAGGCGGGTTGAACCCCCTTCTCCAAACTTTTTGAAATTGGAATAATAAATCCGAAGTATTGTGTGGATAATTATTCTGTAACTGCATCAGAAATCTTGTATTTCTAAGCCGTATTTCTTAGCCGCTAAGAAACGAAATAGCGACTTTTTGGCCGTTTTGCATTTCCATATTATTTCATATCTAAGACATGTCCGATATCCTAATCATTTCTCTCAACTGCCTTTTGATTAATTGAAGCTCCCAAATGCTCCAAATAACACCGGAGGAAAAAATAATTACCCGGGGAAAAAGTGAAAAATTCCCCATAAGTCAAAACTACGACATGAACATAACGGTGAGACTCATACTCATCACTTACGCACTCTTCACGAGTTATGCGTCATTTACTATCGATAATTAAGTTAATCAACATTAATCATTATTAATTAGGATTTAAAAAACCTATCTCTTACAAGTACCACAACAAGATGCTGGAGGACCTTTACCACCAGTCCTTCTGCGTACCATTCGATCCGGCCTTCTACAGATTCCTGCAGCAGCAGCTGCCGCTACCGCCGCCACCACCACCACCACCACCATAAGAGTGATTGTTGATTCACCATGCCATTTTCCATTTTACATTGTGAGTATTTTTCTTCATCTTGTATTTATTTCTTCACATTGGGGACAATGTGAGTTTTACGTATGGGGTGGAGGTACTTGCAATATTTTCCATGTTTCCTATCGTGCATTGCACTCAGACATTGATACTTTTGTTGTCACATGTTTTATATAAGTCTTGCATTTGTAATATACTCTCTTACTCTCTTTCTGAAAATCCAAAAAAATTACAAAATTTTGTACTTCTAGGATGGATATGATCTCTATGATGATATTGTTTGTGGAATAGCTATGATGATCTTTATATGTTTGAATTGATTTATGACATATGTGGGATTTGAATACTTTACTAGAATTCATGCATGGATGGTAATTTGCTTTTGTCTAAATCATGTTGAGTGTTGATGGTTGAAACCGCATGATAAGTTCTTACACATCTTTTTGGAATGATTAAGGCAATTCGATTCTTTTTCTTTCTTCATCTTGATCATGCTTTAGATCCTCTTGAAAAATATATATATTCTCCTTTCTTTACCCATCCGGGAAATAGGAAGCATGCTAGTGTGTTGAAGTATGAAAAAGTAAGTGTATGGTAAAATTGAAAAAGTAAAGTGTGTTGTTTAAAAAAAAAATAGGTTTGGGGACGTTGATCATGATGATGAGTAACTCGGTACCATTCACATAGCCGGGTGTTTGTATTTTTTCAAAGTCTGATTGATCGATAGTCCTAGTAGGTCATGGTATGTGCATCCGGTTTTGAGACACCTCGATAAAATTCCAAGGATCGTTAATCACCAAGTTTCGGCTTTTGTGCACCTATGCCATGTTCCAAGTGAAAAAAGACAAATGAAAAGAAGTGATGTGAATAAGTGCTTATTTTGGTGGATGTGTTGATGTTGCTATTGTGGAGTTGTTCCTTTTTCCCGGATTTTTGCACCACATATCCTAGAATGCATGCCATCCATGACACGTTTCTTGGCCCTTTTCTTGTAATAAGTCCTTAGACCTTCTTTCACATGTGTTTGGCTTAGTGGTTTAAATTTGATTCCTCGTGATTGATCTAGATGATTGAATTTTGTTATGCATGCAATGATTTCCAATAAAGCGTGACTATCCTTTTCATGCCTATTTCTTTTTGACATATGATGATCTATCTTTAGGTGTGAAGCATGACCTTGAGGGTGATCTATGAATAAATGAAAAAATTAAAAAATTTGTTTTTTTGTTATTGCATATGCATAATCCATGATATCTTGTATTGTAAGTTTGGCCCTTGCTTGGGAACAAGCAAGCGGCGATTATGGTCTATTTTGATAACATGAATTATGTCTTTAGTATAGCCTTGCATATAGGTAGTTTCTCTCTTTATTTTGCATGCATAGACATGAATCCATATCATTTGAGCTTATTGCATACTTCGCTAGAATAGATATCTACACGGATTCTTGTTGCATTTGTAAGAAATTTGGCGGATTTTGGAGCAAAATGGAACATATGAGGACTAAGCCTCAAGGTGGATCACATTGGGAAATGATGGAGCATAAAAGGAGATCTAGGACATCATCAAAGGATCAAGAAAAGATCTAAGGAGAAGGCGTTATAGAATAGAAATCTCGGCCCGACGATGAAGAATATCGGCCGAGATCAATAGCGTAGTCGTCGAAGATTTGTTAAAAACGGCTCATTGCCCAAGCTTTCAAACCCTATTTTTTCTTATAAGACAAGAGGCTTGCAACAAGTCAGAGGAGTTCGAGTACGTCTAAATCATCATCAAGTAGGAAGATACAAAGGATTAATCATCAACATTGATAGCGACAACACTTATGACAGATTTAGAAATATTTCTTGGAGAGAAAGTTTTAGTTCTAGATTTCGTTGCTTTTGGATTAAAGATTGGATCTTTGTTATTGTATTGCTTTTGCTTTTGGATATTGAAAACACATTGCTAAGTATTTCTTACTTTTCTTTTGGTTTTGTTGGTTTATGGTTTTCTTAAATTCTTCATATATCTTTCTTGATTTGAATATGTGTGTTGTTGGTTAAACCCTTGCGATTCTAGGGTGATTGGTTCATGGTTGTGGTTTAGATAATGACAGACTGAGCCTTTAAGTTAGATTGGATCCTGAAGAGTTGGTTTACTCTTCGAATCGACAAATCTCAGAATGTTCTTAAGAATCTCGGCCGAGATTTTCCTTCGAACAACCCGAGGTTTCTTCTATTGATCCGCTTTTGTTATATCTTTATGATTAGGTTATAGATTGCCCAAATCATAGTATTTGTTGAATCTTGCATACCCTCAGTTCCCTCTAAAGCTTACATAGTTACATCTTAGATTGGGAAGAGACTTACCCGGTGATTCCTTTTTGGGGTTACCAAAGATGACGAGTTCCAGATAATAAGTGATTCAAAACATTTTATTAGGTTTGAGTGTGCCTTCTTCTTGTCTGAGTGAGCTTTACCCGAGACTTACCCGATAAAGGTTAGTTCTTGACACTTACGTTGAGTTATTCGTTTGAGTATGTGTTCCTTTTCTTAGAGCCTTGAGACTTACCCGGTGATAGGAGATTTGGTTTAGGATAGTTTCTTGAAAGACCTCCCATGTGATCATTCCCACCTTAGAAACATCTTTCCTTAGCGATCCCAACCTTGTCCTAGTTCGTTAGAAGTCTTGAATCGTAAAACACAACTTGATACTTTGATCTCTAGAATCTACATTGTCCTGATTATCATATTATTCATCTTTATTTCTTTTTGTCTCTTTCATTAATCTATTTTATCATTGATATGTCACCTATTGATTTTACCATAGTCCTTGAGATCGAACTTGGAATATTTGCATTTACTGCAATTTGATCTGTACACCGAGGGTTCACTAAATTGCTCAGGATTTTATTACAAGTATATATTTAGACTATATTCGTTCATTATTCACACACGTGTGAGAGCGAACAATGAACTAAAGAGATAAGTACAAGAACGTAATAGGGTAATAAGGATCTTCAATTGTTATAGGAAACTAGTGCATACAGAAGAAAGGTAGATGATTGCATCTACATGATTTACATGGAATTGTACACGCACGTGCAAGCCATACATAGGAATCTAAAATTGTACTAACAACTAATTGCATATACATGATATACATGACTACATAAATCTACCATTTAAATGAACTAAAGAGATTGATACAAAAAAGTAATGGAGTAATAGGGATCTCTAATGTTATAGGAAATAATTGCATATACATGAACATGATATACATACGACAATAGTAATATTGAGCATCCACCATGAAAGAAAACTCAGAGTCGTTCTAGACCACCCTTACAATTGAGTTGTATGAACTTATAATCATGTTAAAGGAATTACCTTCATTCAATGAATTCATATTGTAGAAATGATGAGGGATCATCCCCGACACCTCCTACTACTCATGGACCTATCACTAGATCAATGACAAGAGCAGTGAAGGAGAGGGAGTCTCAAACATTACCATCACGTACCATAGAAGGATCTTGATGGCATGTATTATAGTCGATATTTTGGGATTGGTTTAGACGTTTTATCTTCATAAATCTCCATGTATGGATGTATATTCTTTGATTATATTGTTGTTTGCCTACCTTTGCAAGAATCGAGGTCTACACCTAGTTTCATTGTAATTGTAGGGAAAATGGCACATTTTGGACCAAAATGGAGCGAAGGAAGCTAAGAAGTCATTGGAACTACATTCTGGAGCATTGAGAAGTTGTAAAAAGATCTCAGGAAGCATGAAAATGATTTAGAAGATTGATTTTGGACCAGATTAGAGAGTTGCTTTCAGCTGAGACTCACCTCATCAGCTACAGTTCCACCTCGACCGAGGTGATCTTGAGGAGCGTCGGGACCGAGGTGAACTGATGATGGGACATGAGATCTTTATTTTTGGATGAGATCTTCTTTTTGGAAAGTGAATATCACATATTTTTTGCTGGATTTCTGGAAGGAAGATATCTTTTTGGCTGATTTATTTTGGAAGATACGGAGATATAGTTTAAAGAAATTATTTTTTTCAAATATTTTATCTTTGGAAGATAAATCTCCTACATAAATGGTTGGATTTTCTGCAATTCAACCATCTTCGGATCACTGATTTTCTGGAGGATTTTCTGAAGGAAATTTGAAGGAAGTTTGAAGGAAGTTTTGAAGGTTGAAGATCAAGGAAGGAAGGAATCAAGTTGAAGTTGGCTTTGAAGGAAGTTTGTAAGATTTCCTTAGTTTGGTTTGTTTGTTGTCTTTTTTGATTTGTGATTGAGGAACATTGTTTGTTGTTTGTTTGATTCATTCAGTTTTTGAGACCTTTGTGTTAAAGTTTTCTTGTTTGAATTTTGATTCCTTTCTTATATATTTGATTATTGTTATTGATAGCATGAATTATAGTCTATATTTTGGGGTTTGTTTGGACGTTTTATCTTCAATAATCTGCATGATTGCATGTATAATATGTGATTATATTACCATTTCATCTACCTTTGCGGGAATCGAGGTCTACACCTAGTTTTGCTGTAATTGTAGGTAAAATGGCACGTTTTGCATCAAAAAGGAACAAAAGGAGCTATGGAGTCATTGGAGCTACATTGAGGAGCATAAGGAACCATCCAGGAAGCATAGCCATGGATTTAAGATTCACTTTGGACAAGTTTTGAGAGATTTCACATTCAGTTGTGACTCACCTCGGTTGACCAGAGATTCATCTCGATAGGTGAACTAGAGACGCCGACTAGACCGAGGCGAACACCTAGGACGCGGCGAGAATATTTTATTCTTGGCTGAGATCTTTTATCTTTGGAAGGTGATCTTATATTTTTGGGCTTGACTCCTGGAAGGAAGAAGATCTTATATTTTACCTATTTTTATGGGAAAAGATCTTTCTAAGATATTTTATCTTTGGAGGGTTATTTTCCTATAAAAAGGGTTGGATTTCCACAAATCCAACATCATGCTATACCGTCGATCAGGGTTTATAGCACGCAGCAGCCATACTCCAGTTGGGAGTTTCGAAGAACCTTGTTGAAGGTTGAAGGAAGATTGAAGATCATAGCTTTTATAGCTTTTTGGAGGGTTTTGTAAGATTGTCTTTAATTCCCTTCCTTGTTGTCTTGTCTTGTTGGATTTATATCCAAGGAACGCTTTTGTTGTGATATTTGATTCAGTTATTGAAGTCTTTTCCATTAAATTCTTCTTGTTCAAATATTCACCTTCTTCCCATATATTTAATACTTTCATGATGATGATGAGTGGCTAATTTCCTTGTGTGATTCTAGGGTGATTGGCTGAAGGTTGTGGGGAAAACAATGATAGAATAATCTTAGATTCCAGTAGGACCCTGAAAGTTCGAGTCTTTAACCTTAACCCTAAGCATCTCGTTCAGTCGATGAACATCTCGGCCGGGGTGGAATCTGGCTGACCGAGGTGGCTTATCTGATCTTAAACTGAGAGTTAAGTGTTAGAGTTTGCCAAATCCTACCTTTATTACACCTTTCCTGATTCAAAGCAAGCTTAGGATGAGACTTACCCGGTAATTCCTTAGTTTGTGTACCAACGATCATAAGTGTAGGTAATAAAGGTTTATCCTTTGTTGGGGTTTGAGTGTGCTTCCATCCCATCTTTGTGAGTTAGCCTGAGACTTACCCGGTAAAGGTTGATTCTATTCCCTTAGATGGTGTGTTAGTTTGAGGTTATAGTTCTTTATCTTAATTCCTTGAGACTTACCCGGTAATAGGAGTTAAGGTTTAGGATTAGTGAGTAGTGAGACTTACCCGGTGATCTACTCCACTTTAGTAACACTTTCCCCTTGCAAAAATCTCAGCTTTGTCCGCTTATCTTTAGATCTTGAGTTGGAACCACAACTAGACGCTTTAATCCCTAGAATTGCATGTTTGCTTTATTGACTTCTTATTCATCTTTGATTGTGTTAATTGCTCTTGTGGTTAGTATTCACGAAGCTTACGGTTATTAATCCTAAACCTTAACTCCTATTACCGGGTAAGTCTCAGGCTAACTCACAAAGATGGGATGGAAGCACACTCAAACCCCAACAAAGGATAAACCTTTATTACCTACACTTATGATCGTTGGTACACAAACTATGGAATTACCGGGTAAGTCCATCCTAAGCTTGCTTTGAACCAGGAAAGGTGTAATAAGGGTAGGATTTGGCAAACTCTAACACTTAACTCTCAGTTTAAGATCAGATAAGCCACCTTGGTCAGCCAGATTCCACCCCGGCCGAGATGTTCATCGACTGAACGAGATGCTTAGGGTTAAGGTTAAAGACTCGAACTTTCAGGGTCCTACTGAAATCTAAGATTATTCTATCATTGTTTTCCCCATAACCTTCAGCCAATCACCCTAGAATCACACAAGGAAATTAGCCACTCATCATCATCATGAAAGTATTAAATATATGGGAAGAAGGTGAATATTTGAACAAGAAGAATTTAATGGAAAAGACTTCAATAACTGAATCAAATATCACAACAAAAGCGTTCCTTGGATATAAATCCAACAAGACAAGACAACAAGGAAGAGAATTAAAGACAATCTTACAAAACCCTCCAAAAAGCTATAAAAGCTATGATCTTCAATCTTCCTTCAACCTTCAACAAGGTTCTTCGAAACTCCCAACTGGAGTATGGCTGCTGCGTGCTATAAACCCTGATCGATGGTATAACGTGCTAAGCGGGATGTATGCGAGATGTTGGATTTGTGGAAATCCAACCATTTTTATAGGAAAATAACCCTCCAAAGATAATAAATCTTAGAAAGATCTTTTCCCATAAAAATAGGTAAAATATAAGATCTTCTTCCTTCCAGGAGCCAAGCCCAAAAATATAAGATCACCTTCCAAAGATAAAAGATCTCATCCAAGAATAAAATATTCTCGCCGCGTCCTAGGTGTTCGCCTCGGTCGAGTCGGCGTCTCTGGATCACCTCGGTCGAGATGAATCTCTGGTCAACCGAGGTGAGTCATAACTGAATGTGAAATCTCTCAAAACTGGTCCAAAGTGAATCTTTAATCCATGGATATGCTCCCTGGATGGTTCCTTATGCTCCTCAATGTAGCTCCAATGACTCCATAGCTCCTTTTGTTCCTTTTTGATGCAAAATGTGCCATTTTACCTACAATTACAACAAAACTAGGTGTAGACCTCAATTCCCGCAAAGGTAGATGAAATGGTAATAAAATCACATATTATACATACAAACATGTAGATTATTGAAGATAAAACGTCCAAACAAACCCCAAAATACAGACTATAATTCATGCTATCAGTTATTATGATGATTGTTGGCTAAGTTCTTTATGCGATTCTAGGGTGATTGGCTGAAAGTTGTCAAAAAGACGATGATAGAATGATCCTTTATCCAAGTGGACCTTGAAAGTTCGAGCCTTTACCTTAACCGACAAACACCTCGGTCAGTCATTGAACATCTCGGCCGAGATGGAATATAACTGAACAAGGTGAGACCTTTTCTGATCCTTATCTGAGTTGAGGTTTCAGTTTGCCAAATCCTATCCTTGTTACACCTTTTCTGGTTCAACGCAAGTCTAGGATGAGAATTACCCGGTGATTTCTTTGTTTTTTACCTAAGATCATGAGTGTAGGTAATAAAGGTTTATCCCTTATTAGGGTTTGAGTGTGCCTTCATCCCATCTTTGAGAGTTAGCTTGAGACTTACCCGGTAAAGGTTGATTCTATCCCCTTGGGTAGTGTGTTGGTTTGAGATTATAGTTCCTTTCCTTAGTACCTTTAGACTTACCCGGTAAGAGGATCTTTGGTTTGGGATAGTGAGTAGTGAGACTTACCCGGTGATCTATTCCCACCTTAGAAATACCTTCCCTTTGTAAACCTCAGCTTTGTCCACGTTATATTTTGAGATCTTGAGTCAGAACCACAACTGGATGCTTTAATCTCTAGAATCCGCATTTCCTTTTACTTGACTTTTATATCATCTTTGATAACTTTGATTTGTTGCTTGTGATTATTTGACAACCTGATTTACCGAGATTTGTTTCACCATAGTCCCTGTGATCGACCTGTGGAATATTTGCTGTTATTACAATTGATCCGTACACTGCGGGTTCGCATATTGTTCAGGCATATATCTTGGGTTATAAATATTAAAGCTTGCACACACCTTTTGGAGCGAACAAGTTTTTGGCGCCGTAACCAGGGACTTGGTCAAGACCAAGTTCGGTTTTGGTTGTCTTTCAGGGCTATTGCCCTTTTTGCTATTGACCACTTTACTTGAGTGTTTTTGTAGGATCTTTTCTTAGGTTTATGTGAAGAACTCGTGTTGGAAAGAAAATCGTTCCTTACGATCCCAAACCAGATTAGACCTACAAGAGAAGATCGAAAGAAGCTAAGATGGCCAATCAAGACAATCGCGATCTTGAAGCCGAATTGAAGGTAGTAACACCCCAAATTCTGAGAACTCGGGGAGCTACTGGTTAGGACCTCACAATGGGTCCCGACTATAGTTTGACAACAATTTTACTTGGATCTTACAACAAGGCACAAAAGTATTTAAAACATTTGAAAACTGTAAACAATATATACATGGAGAATATGTATCAGCCTTACAAGAAAAGATACTAAAACGACGCATATGAAGAACAGAAGACATCCCCGTCCCCAACTAAAGGAGGATGTGGACCCGGCTGACCATTTCCTACGGATCTGTCTAGAACTGTCTTAACCTGCAAGGCATCTACAAGCGGTATAAAACCGTTAGCTAACATTCTATGCACAAGTATAAAGGTAAAAACACTAACACACAACATACACAATCAACATGCAACACTCAATCCTTTTATTATCTTTAATTAGGTGATATGTTATTACTAATGATACTTATTTTGTGACACGAGGGATTACCAAACCACGCCCCTGTCCCCGTTTACCAACGCGGAATGGTACTAATGCATCTAACCGTCTACCTGACTGGGCTGGTCACAGGGAACCTCCTAGACTCTCACAAGAGCTAGGCAGATGATGTCACGACCCGTTATCATACACTTGGGTCAATTACATAAGTAATAAAGTCGGCCTTATCCGGTTTCGTTGTTTATTATAACTAACAACACCACTCATACACATTATACTCATTCAAGAAGCCAGCTAAGTAAGTCCGTGGACTTACTTGAATCAGATCTCGACTCTCTTAATCACAACTAAATCTGTAACTGTATAACTCGGTTGCCTGTCAAAGGAGGCAAGTAGATCAACACATATCCAATATACTTAGAAGCCTAAGACTTCTAAGATATAAGATCCTATCGGAAGAGAAATATACTAAAATACACGTCTAAGGTAAAATGACCATTTTACCCTTGGTCCCGAATCTCCTAAAAATCTCGTAATATGTACTTAAATTCTTACTTGAGACTAACTATCATATTCTAACTCTTAAAGTTGAGTTTAGGTCAAGACTAGACATTACATGTTTTCTTTAACCTTCTAAAAAGGTCACTAGGGTCCAACTTTGGCTTCAAATATGAAATTCGAATAAACATATAAAAATTCCGAAATAATTCTCTAGATCATCTATGATATCCCATCTACTCCTAGGAGCAAAATTTTTTTAAAACTGTTCAACTATCACTTCTACAAAACTTTCCAAAGTTGGTTACAACACTAGAAATTTTCTATACTTAGCCAAAATGTGAGTATGTTTTCTAACTGTATAACAAGTCCCCTTTGAGCCTCTATAACTCTAAATCCCACCGTTGAATTCATCCAAACTTTTGACATATGAACCTATGCATGGCACGAAACAACATCTCAAAAACGGAACGGTGGATCTTATCTCTAAGGCATCAAAAAGTATGTTCAAACTTGACTAATCAACGCAATTTCTGGAAATTCAGCAAACACTTAACAAAACAGCACACTGTCTTAACTTTGAAAAATCATAACTCCTAAACCTCTTGATTAAATCCTCTCAAATTTTTATATATTATACTATGAAATCCTAATTATGACATATTCGAAATTCAAGTCCATCAGAGATCAAAAGCCTATTCAAAACTATCTCACAAAACAACATCACATGCTGTTTTTCCCAACACTCAGCACTATTATAAAAACTGTGGGAGGAGTCAACTTTGAAACACCATAACTCTCAAACTGTAACATGGATTCCTCTAAAATTTTAGTATAATTTACTATGCAATACCTTCTATGACATATCCGAAAACCAGCCAAAAAGAAGTAGTCTAGCTTACCCAAAATTGGACCCAAAATTAGCTGGTCATCACTTCCGAAAACTCAGGAAATATAACAAGGTATGTAAAGAGGTTCCTACTTCAATTCTCCCTGCCAACACTCCTAGACCTAAGATTATACAGGCAGCATTCAATTCAAACCTTAAGGCCGGCAAGGTACACGCAAAGCTACAACACTATTCACCATGCTACTGAGAGAACCTAACCTACTACTCCTAACCTGTCCAACCATGAATGACCTGAATAAAAGCCTCCCTTCATCCCCTGCTAACCTCTTCTATAACAACCTATCCCCAAGTTATTGCAACTACAGTGTAGTCAAAGAAAGCAGGGATCAAAGTGAAAGGAACTCACCGTCCCGGTGTAACTCTGATCGGGCTATCGATACCATTCCTCAACAAAAAGAAAGGGAGGGTTGGCGTGGTGGTGCGGCTCGTGACGGGTCATGTGGGTGCTGCGCAATAGAGCTTGATCGAGACTTGCGCTTGTTGTTCACAGTGAAGGGGAAACTAATGCAGAAGGCGGCATCAACGAGACTTGCGCTCGATCGAGACTTACCTGGTTGCTAACGGTGACAGTCGAGGGGCCTTGCGATGCACAGTCAGCAATGTCGAGTAATCTTTTCGGTTTTGTACATCGGTTGCAATCAGAATCCAAAATAATTACGGAAGGAGGAGGGAGAGAATAGGGATTCACCTTTCTGACGTCAATACGAGAGGGGAGTCGTCACTGGTTGCTGAGGATGCTAGAAGTGTTGAGTCGGCTTGTAAGGTGATGGTGTCCGCTGTTACGTGTGGAGGGCTCTCAGAAGTTTAGCGCGAGATACCGAGAGAGAGAAGATGGTAGTGCTAAAAGTACGCATCGGGATAGAGGGAGAGAGATATGAGGGAAGAGGAGATGTGAAGAAACGTGTCCGGCCGTTATGGAGATGGGGCGACAGAGGGTTAGGAGAGAGAGCGTCTTCTCTCTGGTTGGGCTAACATACAACCAGGAGACTGTTGGGCCAGACATCAACAGCGAGACGATTGGGCCATGCATAAGCAGCGAGAGGTGGGCTGAAGAAGTGAAACCATTGTGGGCTGCCCTTGCATGGCCTTTTCCATGACTTGTCAAAACTTGTCATGATCTTGTCCAAAGGCATGCACTAGTAGTTGTAAGAATTAGGGTTTTATAACATACTCATCGTTTTATGTGAGTACAATACTCATGTGAAATGATAGAATTGTGATGAAACATGACGTTAGGTACTTTAAATCGGCCAACTAGTCAAAATTCCGGTTTGACTAGGAATAAACGGAAATTAAAATTTCGGGTATTACATCAGTGCCCCCTTAAAATAAGTTTCGTCTCGAAACTTAAAAGAAGGCATTATAAAGACGAAGTCTATACAAAAAGAAATAAAGCGCCGGAAAAAGTCATTATCGGTCAAGTTCTGATTTGTTCCGGAAATAGTCGGAAGAAAATTTCCAGGTATTACATCAATCCCCCCTTAACAATAAGATTCGTCCCGAAACTTAGGGTAAGACAATCCTGATCGGCCTTTAAGGCACCAAATGGGTGTGTTTGTTCACTACGCAAAAGTCTCGTCGTTTCCACATCTAAGTTTCCCGCACATCAAGGTTACCAAAAGCACACATCACCGACTAAACACTCAATCATAAAATAAACAAGTAGTCAAACAATATCACACATACAAGGTCAAGCCCTAACTTGTCACTCCCGAGGTTATAACTATCGGTACATAGGTCTTTGAAAGGTTACGTCTCTTACATTCCCCAATATCTTAGGTAGCCTTATCAGTTTTCATTAAACCACTGAATCTTAAATCTTTTCAGGTACTTAGATCACAAGCGCCTGCTACAACGTTCTAGAGTGGTTACCGGATATCTCACCGGTATCATCAAGCTCAATTGTCTGATCCTCTAATTTGATGACCTAACTCGTGTCTAGTAGGTATCTCTCCAACTAAAATTCTCAAACTCAGTTCCCAAACTTA
This sequence comes from Fagopyrum homotropicum, assembly GCA_033239125.1. Lineage (NCBI taxonomy): Eukaryota > Viridiplantae > Streptophyta > Magnoliopsida > Caryophyllales > Polygonaceae > Fagopyrum > Fagopyrum homotropicum. The sequence goes on along the minus strand of BSWB01000003.1, from coordinate 96,028,664 downwards.
GCCTCCGTGGAAAACTGAAGCTACACTCTCCAATAGGGTGAGGAATACTAGTCCATCAATCACTTTTAAACTGCTTTAAACTTCAAATGGTTACCTTACACAACTCACTTCCAGATCCTTTGATGACCTTAAGGAAAATAATCTATTCAACTTTCTTCCCTTCGTTATGACCACTTGCTTCCGGCCTTCTGAAAAGGTTCTGACTACACACTCAGGCCAAAGGTCTTGGACATCGACCAACACTTACCAAGTACCCAATGCTCTTCGCATCACGACCCAGTTGGTCTTGTCTTTTAATATTACTCAGTCATCTTATTCCTCCGGTAAGGAATCGTCACCTTTACCCTTTTCTGGTCTACACTCGAGGCAACTAAGAATCAAATCTAGTGGCCATCCTCTTTGTTCACTTGGCATTATTATATTATTTATTAATCTCTAATATATTGTTAGCTCAAACTTAGGCTTCTCACGCATTTTCCAAGATCCTAAGTAAAATATAATATGTCCGAAATGACGGCATTAGACACAAAGTGATCTCATGTCACCGTTATTTGATAATAACTACTCAATAAATGTTAACATACCATCAGTAGTGCGCTCTTTTGTCCACCGTTGGTACTAGCCCGATAGTATCCCTCTAACTCAAAACGCAACTCGGGTCCGTTCCGATATAACATTACACATAAAATCTACTCCGAGATTATGCTTTCTTTAAGCACGGTTATTAGGTTGTAAGTATACTCCTGTCACTTCTCTTTCTTATGTATCTTTGACTCAGAATGGTATTTACTCACTTTGAGCTTTCTTGAGCAGACCACGCACAATACTTTTATTACATCGTAAATTCTTCTCTCAACCCATCAAGAAAGCTCACTCTAACGTACTCCGTTAGGTATATAATTCCAAAACTACTTGCATGGCAACATGTAACCAAGCCATCACTCTTCACTCGGATCTATAATTGGGTACCAGTCTCCTTCTATTACGTCTACATGCACATAAGTTCCCGTACAATATTTTCAGTCATTCCACATAGCCTTTCTCACGTTCCTTCCAAGTGAAATGCATTTCACCAATTATCACCATCTTAAACTCGACACGACATCCATCAGTACCCTTGAGCTTCTTGCTTTGTGGGTTAGGACCCACCACGCTTCCGCTGCACTACTTTGATTATCCTGTTGTCACTCCTTAATCCTAAGGACCTTTTTTGTAAGTATAAAATGATTGACCCCAAAACTCTTTCTTCCAATTACACCATGATTCTTATATGGATGAAGTACCAAGTACCTGCTTTACTTGCCTTAAGAAAATAAAACAACGGTTGAAAAACAACTTCTTCCGCTTACTTTCTTAATTCTTCTATCACGGATCCAAACTCCCTGACTTGACCAGAGTTTGATCTTAACTAGCCAAGAAGTAACCCTTAAAACTTTTCTCTTTATACCTTTAATTCATCCAAGAAGGTTGTCGTTGCCTACTTAAGGAAATCCTCTAAGGCGTCGATAAAGCTACTTCATAGATCCCCAGTCACAATTATCTCTTCTTATCTATATATAACTTGTCAATATCAAACAACACTTGCACATCCTCAGCTAAAGTTGGTCAATCTATAGTTGACTTATCTCAATATCCCGGACTTACTCTTCTTATACCTCAATTGGCAAAAATAATTCCTTGGGTAGCATCACCTACTCGATAACTCCTTTTATACTTCTTTAGTTTGTTCCATCTTCCACCCTTCCGTTTCCTTTGGGTTAACTCCATTTCTCTAGTCCGCCTGTGTCATTCATCTGACATAAATAGTCGTTTCAAGTCTTCCACGATAGCTTGCAAGCGTCTTCGCAATTCTTATGGCCGTAATGATCATCCACTTGTAGTTCCTCTTGCATGGACCGTCTGGGTTGATGGCTTAGGTCCCGTGACAATTGGGGTTACCCTGGACTCTCGAGTCTAGCAAGGCCGTTCTCCCATACACATTTATTCACTAGAGTTAGTGGTAATATCTCCTTCATGAAAACTCCGTTGACCTTGCTACAGGCTTCCATTCCTTGGATATTGACGTCGCGGTTTCTTTCAAACTTCTTATATCTCCAAGGAGGTCAAACCTCCCTACGCTTGTGGGGTCTGCCTATTCACTTTTACACTCAATTGTAGGTCTTCATTTTGTGCAACTTAGATTCTCACACCCGGATTGACTCTTTGTATCTTCTGGTTTCTCATGCCCCTAATGGTCTATGGGGCATCCGCTCGATTATAATGTCCTTGATTCCGCAATCTTGGTTGTACTCAATTCTACTTGTCCCGTTCCAATATTGTTATCTCTACTCCGCACTCTTGTAGTCTCTTGCATGGTTCTTCTAATTCCGTCTCTCGGCCTCGTATGCCCGAGTTCCTTGTACGACCTTCTATTCCTTCTAACTAAACTAACTCAGGGATTTCTTCCTCATCTGATTGTGCGTGTGGTGAAAATTATCTTCACAACTTTACTTCCTTGCTCACTTGTTCTTTGGATAATTTGTAAGGATCACCAAGCAGTCTACTCGAGTATAATACTCAATTCAAGGTCCGATTCCATTGCCTCGTGTTGGAGATTCTTCAAGTCCACAATTGATTTATCATGAGGTGATAATCGCTTCGTGATATCACGACTAAAGGATACAAAATATCCTTTGTAATACTAACAAGCTAAGCATACACATATATATAACATATTATAATAAACATCATAAAAAGTCTATAAGCTAACTCCTATCGATCCAAGTTGCAGAGATCCACGGAGAGCGATGGTGGTCCGATGTTCTACTAACCCAACAACCCGACTATGTGTGCGTACAAAAACATAAATCCGTTTTGAAAATTTAGACCCCTTTCGGGTTCTAGTTATTTTATACATTCGGTCTTTCAGAAGATTTCAAGTGCCATTGTTGCCAACCTCGCTCTGATACCATATTGTAACACGCCAAATTCTGAGAACTCGGGAAGCTACTGGTTAGGACCTCACAATGGGTCCCGACCATAGTTTGACAACAATTTTACTTGGATCTTACAACAAAGCACAAAAGTATTTAAAACATTTGAAAATTGTAAACAATATATACATGGAGAATATGTATCAACCTTACAAGAAAAGATACTAAAACGACGCATATGAAGAACAGAAGACATCCCCATCCCCAACTAAAGGAGTATGTGGACCCGGCTGACCATTTCCTCCGGATCTCTCTACAACCGTCTTAACCTGCAAGGCATCTATAAGCGGTATAAAACCGTTAGCTAACATTCTATGCACAAGTATAAAGGTAAAAGCACAAACAAACAACATACACAATCAACATGCAACACTCAATCCTTTTATTATCTTTAATTAGGTGATAGGTTATTACTAATGATACTTATTTTGTGACACGAGGGATTACCAAACCACGCCCCTATCCCCATTTACCAACGCGGAATGGTACTAATGCATCTGACCGTCTACCCGACTGGGCTGGTCGCAGGGAACCTCCTAGACTCTCGTAAGAGCTGGGCATATGATGTCACGACCCGTTATCATACGCTTGGGTCAATTACGTAAATAATAAAGTCGGCCTAATCCGGTTTCATTGTTTATTATAACTAACAACACCACTCATACACATTACACTCATACAAGAAGCCAGCTAAGTAAGTCCGTGGACTTACCTGAATCAGATCTCGACTCTCTTTATCACAACTGAATCTGTAACTGTATAACTCGGTTGCTTGTCAAAGGAGGCAAGTGGATCAACACATATCCAATATACTTAGAAGCCTAAGACTTCTAAGATATAAGATCCTATCGGAAGAGAAATATACTAAAATACACGTCTAAGGTAAAATGACCATTTTACCCTTGGTCCCGAATCTCCTAAAAATCTCGTAATATGTACTTAAATTCTTACTTGAGACTAACTATCATATTCTAACTCTTAAAGTTGAGTTTAGGTCAAGACTAGACATTGCATGTTTTCTTTAACCTTCTAAAAAGGTCACTAGGGTCCAACTTTGGCTTCAAATATGAAATTCGAATAAACTTATAAAAATTCCGAAATAATTCTCTAGATCATCTATGATATCCCATCTACTCCTAGGAGCAAGAATTTCTTAAAACTGTTCAACCATCACTTCTACAAAACTTTCCAAAGTTGGTTACAACACTAGAAATTTTCTATACTTAGCCAAAATCTGAGTATGTTTTCTAACTGTACAACAAGTCTACTTTGAACCTCTATAACTCCAAATTCCACCGTTGGATTCATCCCAACTTTTGACATATGAACCTATGCATGTCACGAAACAACATCTCAAAACCTGAACGGTGGATCTTATCTCCAAGGCATCAATAAGTATGCTCAAACTTGACTGATCAACACAGTTTTTGGAAATTCAGCAAACACTTAACAAAACAGCACACTGTGTTAACTTTGAAAAATCATAACTCATAAACCTCTCTATTAAATCCTCTCAAAATTTGATATATTATACTATGAAATCCTAACTATGACATATCCAAAATTCAAGTCCATCAGAGATCAAAAGCCTATTCAAAACTATTTTACAAAATAGCATCACATGCTGTTTTTCCCAACATTCAGCACTGTTATAAAAACTGTGGGAGGAGTCAACTTTGAAACATCATAACTCTCAAACTGTAACATGGATTCCTCTAAAATTTTAGTATGATTTACTATGCAATAGCGGCTATGACATATCCGAAAACCAGCAAAAAAAAGTAGTCTAGCTTACCCAAAATTGGACCCAAAATTAGATGGTTATAACTTCCGAAAATTCAGGAAATATAACAAGGTATGTAAAGAGGTTCCTACTTCGATTCTCCCTGCCAACACTCCTAGACCTATGCTTATACAGGCAACATTCAGTTCGAACCTTAAGGCCGGCAGGGTACACGCAAAGCTACAACACTATTCACCACGCTACTGAGAGAACCTAACCTGCTACTCCCAACCTGTCCAACCATGAATGACCTGAACAAAAGCCTCCCTTTATCCCCTGCTAACCTCTTCTATAACAACCTATGCCCAAGTTATTGCTACTACAATATAGTCAAAGAAAGCAGGGATCAAAGTGAAAGGAACTCACCGTCCCGGTGTAACTCTGATCGGGCTATCGATACCAGTCCTCAACAAAAAGAAAGGGAGAGTTGGCGTGGTGGTGCGGCTCGTGACGGGTCCTGTGGGTGCTGCGCAATAGAGCTTGATCGAAACTTGTGTATGACTTGTCAAAACTTGTCATGATCTTATCCAAAGGCATGCACTAGTAGTTGTAAGAATTAGGGTTTTATAACATACTCATCATTTTATGTGAGTACAATACTCATGTGAAATGATAGAATTGTGATGAAACATGATGTTAGGTATTTTGAATCGGCCAACTAGTCAAAATTCCGGTTTGACTCGGAATAAGCGGAAATAAAAATTTCGTGTATTATAAAGGAGGCATTGGAACAACTACGCCTCAGTAAGGAAGAACTGCAGCGAGAGAGAGACGAGACTCGCTTAAGAACAGAAGGAATTGAAGCACATATGGCCGCTCTAAGGGCTCGGTTTCTACCTCGACCGATCCCAGATCCTTGACCGAGGCAAGACCCAATCCCAGTTGCCCCGGCCGAGATACACCCACCACCTTGGATGCCAGTCCGAGATGTTCTTTTTGCTGGAGTTCCACGAACCCTAGGACAGAGGATGGACCCCAATCAGCAAGTCAGGCGTCCAGGAGTCAACCTAGGTGATCCAGCTGAGCATGATTATGAACTTAGACCTCAAGTTCTAACCATGATTCGACAATGTCAATTTGGTGGTTTGGAGAGAGAGTCTCGACATCAGCACTTGCAAAATTATGAGATTCTGATTGAGACTTTGAGACCATCAAGAGTGGAGAACAACAATTACAAGTTGAGGCCTTTCTACTTCTCTTTGAAAGACAAGGCGCTTGCTTGGTATCAATCTCTTCCGGCCGGAAAAATCAACACTTGGATGTAGATACTCAATTCTTTTATTATGAAGGACAAAGATCGAGTTGTTGGAAATTTACTTTAAAGACAGTTTGTCCAAGTCATGAGAGAGATTCAAGGATCTTTTGTTGGATTGCCCACATCATGGGATTCCAAAGATCGAGTTGCTGGAAATTTACTTCAAAGGTTTGGATGTAGATACTCAATTCAAGCTCCAATTACTTTCCGACGGCGCCTTCATGGATATGCCGATAGATGAAGCTTGTGATTTCATTGAAAAACAAGTTTTACACATGGAGAAGTACTCCCATCAAAGAGCTGAAGATGGAACAAGGAGAGTTAGCTTGCAGGACACATCATCAAATGGAGCTAAACTCACCTCGCTTCGCAATGAAGTGAAAGCATTGAAGGAGCTTTTAGTAGCTCAAACGAAGGAGCAAGACGGTGGCTACCAAGGAAGAAACAACTATCAAGGGCCGCGGAATAACAACAACTACAACAACGGAAACTCCAACAATAACAATTGGGGATCAAACAACTATCAAGGGCCCCCACTTCTTCTTCTACTCCATTGAGAAGCCAGGAGCCTGCATCAAGTTCATCCCAGCCACCAAAGAAGCCAAATGCTGTGCTGAAGGCAGTTTTGATCAAGTTCAACGCTGTAGAGACATCTATGAATTCATTTTCGAAGGCACAAAAGCCTTAGAGCAACAATTTTTCAACAAGGCGAATGAAGCCCCAAGAGATCCAAGGAAGCTCCCAGCCAGGACAAAGAGCAACCCTAAAGGACAGATCATGGCAATTACAATATGCAGTGGATTGAAGACTGCAGATCCGGTACCTCGGTCGAGCCACGACTAGATGAGGAACACCTCGGACCAAGATCGGACGAGGAACACCTCGGTCGAGGTGCCAACCAAGATGGAGCCCAGAAAGCGAAAAATAAATCTAAAGTTTATGTTCCACCTCCTACTTATAAACCACCAGTCCCATTCCATCAGTCAAGGGCGAGGGCACATCTAGACAAGCACTTTGGTAAGTTTCTAGACCTTATGAATAAGCTACATGTTAACATCCCTTTCTTTGATGCCATTCTAGGGATGCCCACCTATGGGAAGTTTCTGAAAGAGATCTAATAAAGGAAGAGGAAACTGGAGGATTTTGGTGAAGTAAGGATGACATCTAGTTCTTCGGAGCTCATTCAAATCATGAAGGAGAAGATGCCACCTAAATTGAGGGATCCTGGTTCATTTTGCATTCCCATTAAAGTTGGGGATGTCAGTTATGATACGCTTTGTGATCTAGGAGCCAGCGTGAGCATCATTCCGCTGGATCTATGTGAGAAAGTCGGACTTGGAGAGCCCAAGCCCGTTAAGATGACATTATACATGGCGGATCACTCCATTACCCATCCCGTCGGTGTTTTGGAGGGCGTTTCCATCAAGTTAGGTAACTTCTATATACCTATAGACTTTGTTGTACTTGACATTCCCGTAGATTATCCCATCCCTATCATTCTCGGGAGACCATTTCTAGCAACTTTGGGTTGCAACGTGGATTGTAAGAACGCCAAGTTGAAATCCAACATTGGTAAAGATCATGTGGAGTTTGCATTGCTTGCTGCAATATATTGAGAGCCGTTGGAGGATGACATCTTCAACATCTATGATGAAGAAGAATCTAAAGAATTGGTGAGCTCTATCCTGATTAAATATCCTCTTGAAAAAGTTCTTAGTTTTAGTTTAATAGAGGAAGGTATAGATGTCTTTTGTGATGTAGATTTGTGAAGCTTAAAAGCATTGGAAGCAAATCCAAGAGCAAGATTTGATAAACTGATTCAGGAGAAGAAAAGCACATTAGGTTTCGGTCCCAATTCCAGTACCTCGACCGAGGCACTTTCTGGACCAAGCGAGGTGTTCTTATTTGAAGAACATTTCGGTCACCCACCTCGGGCCCCGACCGAGACAGCAGGCGAGATGTTGTCAACTGAGGACGAAAAATTTTCTTAGAGTCACTTACAGTTGGTGGAGCACTGGCTTCGCCAAATTTCTGATGGTAAAGAGCCTTGGTATGTTGATATCGTCAATTACCTTATTTGTCAAGAAATACCGCCCGGATTGACGTACGCTCAAAGGAAGAAGTTCTTCAAGGATGTTCTTCACTACTATTGGAATGAACCTCTACTGTTCAAGAGAGGTCCAGATGGGATGCTTCGACGATGCATTCCGGAGGATGAAGCTACTAGTGTCATACGGCATTGCCACTCGCTTCCTTGTGGAGGACATGTTAGCGCTCACAAAACGTGTGCTAAGGTATTACGTTATGGTTTCTTTTGGCCTACATTATTTAAGGATGTGCAAGCGTTTGTTGTTTCTTGTGATGCATGTCAAAGAACAGGGAACTTATCTAGAAGGAACAAGATGCCACTCTACAACATTCAGGAGGTTGATATTTTTGATGTATGGGGAGCTAATTTCATGGTACCTTTTCCATCATCCACAGGGAACCTCTACATTCTCTTAGCTGTTGATTACATCTCTAGATGGGTAGAGGCCATTGCTTCTCCCACTAATGATGCCATGGTGGTTGTAAAATTCTTCAATAGGACTATCTTTCCATGTTTTGGGACACCGCGCATCATCATCAGCGATGGAGGGACACATTTCATCAACCGGAAGTTCAAGGCACTTTTATCAAAGTATGGGGTAACCCACAAGGTAGCAACCCCTTATCACCCTCAAACTAGTGGGTAGGTTGAGATCTCGAATAGAGAAATCAAGGCAATTTTGGAGAAGACCGTTTCAAGGACAAGGAAGGATTGATCCATGAAGTTGTATGATGCTCTTTGGGCTTATAGGGCCACATTCAAGACTCCCATTGGCACCATCCCTTACAATTTGGTATATGGGAAGTCTTGTCATCTACCCGTTGAGTTGGAGCACAAGGCATATTGGGCAATCAAATGGTTGAATTTCGACATCAAGGAAGCCGGAGAGAAGAGACCTTTATACATTAATGAGCAGGAGGAATTGCGCTTAAACGCCTATGAGAATGCCAAGATCTACAAGGAAAGAACGAAGAGATGACATGAAAAGCATATCATTCCTAAGGAGCTCAAGGAAGGAGATCTTGTTCTGCTCTTCAACTCCCGCCTCCGCCTCTTTCCAGGTAAGTTGAAATCTAGATGGACAGGACCTTACATTGTGAAAACTGTTTTTCCCTATGGTGCAGTTGAAATATGGGGCGAAACTAGCGGAAGTTTTAAGGTCAACGGTCATAGGATGAAGAAGTATCGACCGGAAGTCCCGGCTGAGGAGATTGCACCACTATACCTTGTTTAAGGATGACGTACGGTCTAGCTAGCGGCCTTAAATCAAGCGCTTCTTGGGAGGCAACCCAAGGTTTTGCTTTCTTTTCCCTTTTCTAGTTTAGTTTTACATAGTTTGCTTCGTTTTGTTTTTGTGTCATCTAGACAGGAACCAGGTACTTTCTAAGGAAGGATTACAGCTCATGAGCTATAATGGAAGGACAGAAGTTCTAGAAATTGAGAAGACAGAGCTTGACTGAGACACATCTCAGTTGCTGTCACAGCACCTCGACCGAGATGTTCTTGGCCAACCGATGCGACTAGGTCTGACATCAAGTCTGACATCTCGGTCCAATCGGGACCATCTCGACCGAGGTGTAATCAAATTCAGCGAGGGGTATAATAGGTGCAACGATTTCTCACTCTTCCACTTTTTCCCTCTCTATTCTCACCTCGACCGCGGCGGTACTTCACCCTGAATTTCTCGATTCTTGCTCGTTTTCTATGTTTCTTGGCTCGATTTCACCGGAGAAAGCAAGGGGTTCAGTTTCCAAGCATCAAACAGCAAGGAAAACGCTTCAATCTGCAGAATTTAGGGTATTTCGTTCCAAACCCTAACTCCTTCTTTCTTTTGTCGATTTTGAGCAGATCTGGCTTTGGTTGCCACTGATTGTTGTTGAAAAAGATATAAGTACCCCTTATGAAGCTTTTGGTAGTGATTTGAGGGGAAAAGCTTACAGATTCAGACAGTGCGTTCGAACAACAGTTCGCCTTGGTCCAGTCGACTGTGTCTCGGCCGAAGTGTTCTAGGGAAACCGAGGTGTTCTTCATCCAGAAAGATGAGCAACAAATTTGATCGTCAGTTGGCCTTGAGGGACAGGCCTAGCAGTTCACACCATTCTTCTCCTTCCTCTACTTCTTAGTTTTCCATTCCGGTGATCCACGAGCATCACCAGAAGGATTATGATCGTATTTGCGGGCATCCGATAGTTGACCCGCGTTTTCTTCATGTTGATGCCTTCGAGTGCTTCCATATGGTGGAGGACTTGAAGAAGATGATCTCCATGGTTAGTTTTGAGGAGTTCATGAATATTAGAGCCCCGGCTTATCTGGAGCCGACGATGGAGTTTGTGAGTTATGTGACATACGTGCCGGAGCACAATGGAATCAAGTACCGGCTGCTGAAGAGGAACTATGTAGTTCCTACGGATCAGTTTAGGGAGATTTTCGGCTTCCTTACACCGACTAGGACTGATTTTCCTTCCCAAGCGGTGACTCGGAGTTTTTGGGGCGAGATAGCCCATGTGACGGACCATAATGACAGGTGGAGGCCCGAACATTTCTGGGAGCGTATTATCTTTCATCTTGCTTTTCGCCTTGCTCACCGGATTTTCAGCGAGACACTTCTGGCGCGTACTTAGACGCCCTAGAAGGTCCGACAAGGGGAGCTTTTGAGTTTGTTCAGTATGGTTGCTGGAGGAGTGCCAGACTTTGCTGCCATTCTAGTAGACAATTTGCACAAGATCAAGGGCAAGTCCAGAGGCAATATCTGCTGTGGTGGGTTGGTGACCCACATCGCCACTTCTATGGGTTTTGATCTGTCTAGTTGTACACTTGTCGCGGCTGCGAAGCCACTGGGACTGCAGGAGATGATCACCAAACGTATTCTTGTTCCTCGTGGCCTTGGCATGCCTTACGTTGCTATGTCATGGGAGACGACTGTACCACAGGGCATTATGTGGTCATCTCAGTTTTCTATCTTTGATCATTAGTACTAGGCAGCTGCTTGGTTTCCTTACATGCAGGATGCTAGAGACGCAGCTGATGATGATGATGATGATGATGATGATGATGATGATGATGAGGGGTATGATGGAGGAGCTGCCATGGAGACCGATTTTAATGCCGTTGGCCCTAGTGTTCCCGTTGTTGACCGTGATGACGAGGTGACAAAGGATGAGAGAGCAGTAGCACCACCACCACCGCCACCTCAGCATAGATCCCACCGCCGTAGAGATCCCAAGGCTCACCGATGGATTGATGACCTCACTAACAAGATGAAAGATGCATACGTAGCCCTTGCAGTTGACATTCATGAGCGCTTCGTTGAGGAGCGCAGACGTATTGAGGGATGGACGCATTAGATGATGGAGAGCGAGCACTTCACTAGACGGATGATGCTGATCCAGCATCAACAGGTTATGGGCTATCCATTCGACCCATCCCAACATCCCTACATTCCATATCCACCAACGCTAACTGACGAGGATTAGATCTTCATGGATTTCTTATTTATTTATTATGCAGTTCATCTTGGTTCGGTGAGTTTTCTGATTCCTTAGACTTATATTTGACCCATTGGGACAATGTGCCCCAAGTATGGGGTATTTGGATGTATTTACTTGACTTATTTGCTTCGATGGTTGTATGACTCTTTCGGATATTATTGTTTACTTGGCTTTATATGCTTATCTGTCATTACATGCATACATACAGGTTTATGTTTGAGAAAAACGTCGAAATCTGGTTTGAAAAAATAAATTTATGACCTCGACCAAGACGTTCATGGCCGATCGAGGATGAACACCTCGGATAACGCCAGAATACCTCGACCGAGATAGGCTTTTAACTGAAAGGTTTTTGAAACATTTTCATGCTTTTTCTCTGGATATGACCTCAATTATGATTCTGTTTGCAGTTTGGTTTTGAAATCTTTATATGCTCGAAAGGTTTTATGATATGTTTAAGTTGCAAAATGATTTGTTTGAAGTTTTAGCATATTTAATACTTTGTTTTTATCAAAATTATGTTGAATTTGAAGGTTGACACCACATGATGAGTTCTATCACATTCTTCCTGGGATGATTAAGGCAATTCATTCTCTTCTCCTCTTCTTCTTGACCATGCTTAGCCCTTCATACACATATTTGCCTCCCTTTACCTATCCGGGAATTTGGAAGCAAGTGATGAAAACCAAGTAAAGTGAAGTTGAGATGTTGGTTGAAAGTGTTAGAAAGAAACAATTAGGTTTGGGGAAGTCAATCATGATGATGAGTAACTCGGCACCATTCACATAGTCGGGTGTTTGTGTCTTGCCAAAGTTGGATTGAACGATATTCCTAACGGGCCATGGTATGTGCATCAAGGGTTTGAGGCATCTCGAGAAATTGATGATTGCTGATCTCCTAGGCTTCGGTTATTGTGCACCTCTATCCATGCATCCCAAAAAGTAAAATAAAATAAGCAAAGTTTATTGGTGGAAGATGTTGAGATTCAAAGAAAGTGAAGAAAAGATCCTATTCCCGGATTCTAGCACCACATTACCCTATATACATCCCACCCTGACACGTTTCTTGACCTCTTTTGGAAGCCCTTGAGACCACGAGTATGTTGATTGACTTTGTGATTTAAACTGGATTATACATGATTAATTTTGATAAATATGATTTATTATACATTCTATGATTTTATGCAAAGATGAACAACTTTCTTATATTTGTAAAATGTTTTGATCATGTCTTGATTTTATTTGCCATGAAGCATTCTCTTTGGGTGATCTATGAGTGGAGCACACCACAAAAAGTTTTAAAATGTTTTTCATTGATCTTTTTGACTTATAATCCATTCTATCTTGTATCTCAGATTTGGATCTTGCTTGGGGACAAGCAAGGGACAAGTATGGGTTATTTTGATATCATGTATTATAGTCTATATTTTGGGATTGATTTGGACGTTTTACCTTCATAAATCTGCATGTATGGATGAATATTCTTTGATTTTATTGTTGTTTTGTCTACCTTTGCAGGAATCGAGGTCTACACCTAGTTTCGTTGTAATTGTAGGGAAAATGGCACGTTTTAGACCAAAATGGAGCTAAGGAAGCTAATGAGTCATTGGAGATACATTCTGGAGTATTGAAGAGTTGTAAGAAGATCTCAGGAAACATGGAAATGATTTAGAAGATTGATTTTGGACCAGATTAGAGAGTTGCACTTTCAGTTGAGACTCACCTCGGTCAGCTACAGCTCCACCTCGACTGAGGTGATCTTGAGGAGCGTTTCGACCGAGACAAACTGATGACGGGACATGAGATCTTTATTTTTGGCTGAGATCTTCTATTTTTGGAAAGTAAATATCATATATTTTTGGCTGGATTTCTGGAAGGAAGATATCTTTTTGGCTGAATTATTTTGGAAGATATGGAGATATATTATAAGGAAATTATCTTTTTAAGATATTTTATCTTTGGAAGATAATTCTCCTATATAAAGGGTTGGATTTTCTACAATTCAGCCATCTTCGGATCACTAATTTTCTGGAGGATTTTGTGAAGGAAATTTGAAGGAAGTTTGAAGGAAGTTTTAAAGGTTGAAGATCAAGGAAGGAAGGAATCAAGTTGAAGTTGGCTTTGAAGGAAGTTTGTAAGATTTCCTTAGTTTGGTTTGTTTGTTGTCTTTTCTGATTTGTGATTGAGGAACAGTGTTTGTTGTTTGTTTGACTCATTCAGTTATTGAGACCTTTGTATTAAAGTTTTCTTGTTTGAATATTGATTCCTTTCTTATATATTTGATTATTGTTATTATGATGATTGTTGGCTAAGTTCTTTATGCAATTCTAGGGTGATTGGCTGAAAGTTGTGGGAAAGACGATGATAGAATGATCCTTTATCCCAGTGGACCTTGAAAGCTCGAGCCTTTACCTTAACCGACGAACACCTCGGTCAGTCATTGAACATCTCGGCCGGGATAAAATATAGCTGAACGAGGTGAGACCTTTTCTGATCCTTATCCGAGTTGAGGTTTCAGTTTGCCAAATCCTATCCTTGTTACACCTTTCCTCGTTCAACGCAAGTCTAGGATGAGACTTACCCGGTGATTCCTTTGCTTGTGTACCCAAGATCATGAGTGTAGGTAATAAAGGTTTGTCCCTTATTGGGGTTTGACTGTGCCTTCATCCCATCTTTGAGAGTTAGCCTGAGACTTACCCGGTAAAGGTTGATTCTATCCCCTTGGGTGGTGTGTTGGTTTGAGATTATAGTTCCTTTCCTTAGGACCTTGAGACTTACCCGGTAAAAGGATCTTTGGTTTGGGATAGTGAGTAGTGAGACTTACCCGGTGATTTATTCTCACCTTAGAAACACCTTCCCTTTGCAAACCTCAGCTTTGTCCACGTTATCTTTTGAGATCTTGAGTCGGAACCACAATTGGATGCTTTAATCTCTAGAATCCGCATTCCCTTTTACTTGACTTTTATATCATTTTTGATACTTTGATTTGTTGCTTGTGGTTATTTGACAACCTGATTTACCGACTTTGTTTCACCATAGTTCCTGTGATCGACCCCTGGAATATTTGTTGTTATTATAATTGATCCGTACACGGAGGGTTGACATATTGTTCAGGCATATATCTTGGGTTATAAATATTAAAGCTTGCACACACCTTTTGGAGCGAACAGATCTATCACTAGATCTAAAGCAAAAACCATTCAAGAGAAGATTTCTAGCTTGTTAGCATCCTTAACTTATAAGGAGACTATTAGTGATCCTTTTGTGTCTAAGTCTTCCTTAGTCATATTGATGACAATTTCAGCCATGAAGAACATAAAGGAGACACCATTAATTGAAGGATCTCGTGTGGAAGTCACGACTTGAAAGAATAAAGGCTTCTAGTTATTTTATTTTTAATACCTATAAAGTTCTAAACATTCCAAACTTTACCTTTTATATTTTGTAGGATTATTTTAATCTTTTATTTGGAGGATTTTGTACTACAAATACCTCCCTACTTCTAGATAATCGATTAGGTATTTTTTGATAGATTTTTCAGCCACAATAATTGTGAGACTCGTTCCTTCATTTATGAAGTGTTCGTTTTATTCATCTCTATTCAATAAAAAAAGAGAGCCTTTGGTTGAATGTTGTGAGTCCTAGCTAGGTTGTTCTTGTATATGTTAATTGATAACACGATTTATAACATAGTTTTAGGTGTACATTTAGATAGAATTCTCGCTCATTCATGCATGATCTAGCATTGGTTCGAGACGTTTTGCACCCAATTCACGTATTTTGTCAAGATAGACGTCTACACGGACTTGTGCGCGTTTTGTAGGTATTTCGGGAAGTTTAGGAGCTTAAACGGTGCGTTTGAGGATCGTTCATCTAGATGACACACCCTCGGACACATTAGGACACAAGCCAAGGGCTGAGGAGGACTCATGGAGCCTTACCAACACTAGCCATGCACCAAATCACAGCTTAATGATCCAACGCGAACTATCTGTATAAAATCACGGTTCTCTGACGAACCACGGCCGTGGAAATGACCGTGGATTTTGCCAGATTCTCGTGACAGCTGTGCCACGACTCTCATGGCCAGCTCATGCAAGATTTGTTATAAAGGTGGTCCTTCATGGGTTGTTTGAGGCAGCTGGGTAGTTTGGGAGCAGCTCATCCATTATCCATTTCTCTCTAACAAATATATTCTCAAAAACAAGAAGTTTTTCTAGGAAGGAAAGTGTCAAAGAGAAGAAGAGCTCCATTGGAGAGGAGGAGAAGAACACACACCATAGCTTTCTTGTATTTCGGATTTCGTTTTCTAGAGATTGTATGAACCTTTGAACCTTCTTTTGGAAGGGTTGTAAGTGGCTCTATTCTAATCTTCAGCTTAGTTTTGAATTAAATTCACTTGTTGATCTCTCTTCTTTCATTATCTTGCAATGGATGTTTTGATTTTATGTTTGTTTGTCTCGATTTCCATTATGAATGTTGTAGGCTAAATTGATGTGGTTCTAGGGTAAGGAAAGGATGATTATGGCTAGAGCTATGATAGGACGGACTTAGATTTTACCTTTGGATGACTTTTGCTTATGAACTTAGTTCCTGTTAGAAATCATGGGTAGTTCTTGAAGAACCACGGCCTTGGTTTCGGTAGAACAAACCGTGATTCTCCCTGGTTCGAAGGACCTTGCTTTAGACCTATAAAATGTTGAAACCCTAAGTGTTTGTTGAGTTTAACCTACCCTAGGGCGACCTAGTGTAGTGACTAAGTGTTAGGAGAGACTTACCCGGTAATCCTTGCCCTTAGAATCTAAAATAGCAAACCTTAGGTAGTGGTGAGCCTAATAAGCCGCCATTGGATTAGATGTGCTAGGATAGTTGCTTAGGACTTCCCTTTCCAAGACTTACCCGGTAAGGATAGGTTAGATCCCTAATTAACAATCCGGTTTGTGTAGAATTCCTATCCTTAGGTTCTTAGAGACTTACCCGGTAATGAGACCTTAGGTGTGGACTAGTTGGACCATGAGACCTACCCGGTATTTGATCCCAAATTAGATACACTTAGTCCCAACATATCATAGTTAATCCAAAGAATGAATAGATAACTTGAGTTCTATGCCATAACCGGAACTTCCGATCCCTAGAATCCGTCTTTTCTTTACTTGATCATTATCTCGTTTGGTTTGTTCATTTGTGCTGATTTTTAGTTTAGTTTGATTGATTACTTTGCATGAATTGTGATCTTTGATTGATCACCAAAAACCGACCAAAAACAATTGAGATTTTCATTTCTTTGTTTCCTCCTTTTCTAACCTTAGACCTTCACTAAACTTAATCACAAAACCGAATCAATTTCACCTTAGTCTTTGTGTTCGACCTCGGAATACTATCCATACTACAAACGTCCCGTACACTGCGGGTGCGCTAGAAGTTAGGATAAATATAACGAGTATAAATTTAAGGCTTATTGCGTGCACACTTTTTAGCGTAACAAGTTTTTGGCGCCGTTGCCGGGGACTAGGTCTAGATTGAGTCTATTTTGTGATTGTTTCTAGTGTAGATCTTTCTTGTTGCTTTTGATCTCTCTTTGGTTTGTCTTTGCTTTTCAGGACATCTATTACTCTTTAGGTGTATGTGTTCGCCCCTAAAGGTGTGTGCAAATAAGCTTTAAATTTATAAAACTAGAATCAAGCAGCGAACCCGCAGTGTACGGATCGACGTAGATAAGCAAGAATTCCAGAGTATCGAACACAGGGATTTGGGTGGGAACAAATTCGATTGCAGATTATCAAGCGAGTAAATATGAGAGTTTGCAAATATATTGGGAAAACAACAATCCTAAAGATCCAAGTATCCAGCTGTGGCAATCGATTCAAGATATACTTAATGATATAAAGACAGAGTTAAGATATGCAAAGGTATGCTAATGTAAGGTAATCGTACGGTGAAGTTCCAAAAACCTTATATAACTCACCTACAAGGCACTCTCTATACAGGTTATTGAGGCTCAATATAGAAAGATTCTAAAGGTAAGAATTAGTGTCAAATACCCAAACTTGTAACCCAAAGATCAAGACTAACTTAACCGATTGAGGTTGTGACACTCACAATCGAGGTAGAGGTTGTTGAGGCTTCACTACCACCTAGAAAAGACAAGTCTAAACTAAGTTAAAGCAAATCTTTAACTTTGGATTAAAGTAAAAGCAAGTTCGTGGACTTAAGGGAAATCACGGTTAGTTCTTGAGGTTCCACGGCCGTGGACTCAAGAACAGGCCGTAATTTAGGGTTGTCGGTGATTCTCTCTAACTCTCAGGGTCTAATCTATTTGCGATCGATCTATCATCATCTAAGCCACAACTATCAACCCTTCACCTTAGAATTGTTAAGGGTTTTTAGCCAATAACAGTCATGTTGATATCAATTCAAGAATTAAAAGATAAAAAGAGGAAAACTTTCAAGAACTTTCAATAATCTTCAAACCAATCTCAAAGTCACAATCGAGAACGAATGTTGTCAAAAGATTCACAATAAAGTTAACAATCACAACCTTAGGAAATAAGGGAAAACGGAATTTCAATCCGTTTTCCGAATCAAACCTAAACAAGAAGAGAGATCTTCTTGCAAAATCTTCCAAAAGCTTCGATATTCCGCCAATCCGGAGATCTCAACAGCAATCTCCACCAAAAGTGCGAGATTAGGGTAATTCCCAGATGCGAACTTCAATCTCCAATGAGATGATCAATACTTCCAAGCAAAGGCCAAACGGCGTTGGAATTCTCTAAGCGGAGATGAACGATCCCAAGCGTCGATAAATGAGGGTAAGCGGGGGTTGACGGATTCTTGCTTCGTCCGTCTTTTTATAGGGCAAGATAAAATATCGGCCCGGCCCAATCTTCAAAAGATCGTGGCTTCAAAGTGTGGCGAAAAGATTCGCCAAGATCACGGTCGTGGAAGTTTTCACGACCGTAATTTAGGGCGTGGATTAGGTCATGGTTTGTACCATGTATTCCACGGCCGTAATAGTTACTGGAATGCATCACGCCTCTCTTGCAAAGTTCCACGGCCGTGGAACTGAACGTGGTTCGTAGTACGGCCGTATTTTAGAGCGTGGTTTAGGGCAAGAACGTGATTCTTCCCTAGCCTCGTGCATTCCTCAAGCTAAAACTCCAATTTGCTTCCAAAGAATGTCCTCAATCTATGGACATATCAAATCAACTCTCCTTTGCTCGATTCCGTTCGGAAATAGCTCCAAATCACCTATAATCAACATAGAACTAGTGTAGACATCCATATCGACAATATAGGTAATACTAGCTCACATATACACAAAGTTCAATCAAAGACTATCAATATGAATCAAATACGTTTAGAAAACGTGCCTAAAATATCACAATATTTCATGCTAACAAATAACCCCATACTTAACACTTGCTTGTCCCTAAGCAAGGTCTTTCAAAAAGTTTTAAACAAGAGTTAGGATGAAATATGTGTACCTTCTTTTTGGGTGAATGTGACTTCTAAAGAATAGATCATTCTCAAACCTTGCTTCAATCGTTTGTCAAACGTTCACACACTCAATTTAAGAGTAAAAAGCAAAGAAAATTCATGAACAAATTTGACTTCTAAACAAGCATTATAACCTTCAAACATTATCAAAATCAATCACAAGAAACTTCAATTTAGATCACCAAGTCATATAACATTCTTTTGATCTTAAGGACTTTCAAAGAAAAGGTCTAGAATATGGAAGGGAAGGAAAAATTTTAAGGGAAAGTGGTGCATAAATCCGGGAAAGTGGACAACTACCTTCTTCTTCTTATACGGTTCCCGCAACACTTCGACTTAGAGCTTTGCTCTCTCCTTTTCATTTTTCGACTTTACTTTTGGAGTTATGGATAGAGGTGCACAAAAACCAAAGCCTAGGAGATCGGCGTTTCTCAATTTTCCAAGAGATGCCTCAAACCCTTAGCGCACATACCATAATCCGCTAGGAATATCGCTCAATTCGACTTTGGCAAGACACAAACACCCGGCTATGTGAATGGTGCCGAGTTACTCATCGTCATGATTGACTTCCCCAAACCTACAATTTCTTTCTATTCATTTGATTGCAAATAATTGCTCTCATGGCCCTCCCACATCAAACATGCCTTTTTCTCATTCACTTCTCCAAATTCCCGGATAGGTAAAGGAGGCTAATATTTCAATGAGGAGCTAGATGATCAAGAAAGAAGAAAGAAAGTATCGAATTGCCTTAATCATTTCAACAAGAAGTATAGGAACTTATAACGTGATTTCAACTTCAATTTCCTAGCATGATTTAGGTAACATAATCACATTATGAAACTTGCAAAAGAGGTATAATTCATTCATTCAATTTCTTTTCAATTCACAATCCTTTTAAGTATGCAATTGTCATCAAACTCAATTCACAAGTAGTATTATCATAGAAATCATCTCAATTCATTAGAAGCTCAAAATTTTCCAATTTTTATGGGTTTTTTAAAGTCACTTTTCATGCAATGCAATAAGGAAACGTGCAACACATAATGAACATGCAACGATAGTCTCAAATGAAAGCGAACATAGTAAGTAGAGTTATTACAAACTTTTTAGTACATCCCACCCCATACTTAGGACGAACATTGTCCCTAATGTTCAAAAGAAAGAAGGAAAAGAAAGAAAAGAAAAAAAAGAAACTCACAAAGTGGTGGCGGGAATGTCTAAAACGAACGGTCATGCATCGAATCACTGCGGCGCCGGCGGAGGCGGGAATGGGGAGAAGCTGGAGTCGTAGTGCCGCCCAAACTGCTGGCGGTAGACGTCCCTCATCATGTGGTCGAGGTCGTCGAGGCGTCCGTCTCTAGCGTCGGCCCGGATCTCCAACGCTCCAACTCTCTTTGAAAGTCCGGTAGCCCAATCTGGCATCTGCTCGTACCATCCCGGGGCGTGACTGTACCATGCTGGGGCATCGGATGGTGCTGGTGCTGCTGGCTGCTCCGTGGACCAAGGAGGGGGAACGCCATACCATGTGGGAGGTGTGGTCATCCATGTGGGCCTCTCACTCACGCTAGCGCGGCGAGATGACGAGCCTGAGGCTCTAGCCGGACGTGGAGAGCGTCTAGGTACATCTGGGGCCGCCTCCGGCTGGTCCGGAAACGTGCCAAACTCCTGCTCCGCTCCTCCTCCACTCTCAAACTGATCTCCCATATCCTCCTCCTCGACAACCGGTGGTGGGACGTAAGGGGGAGCTACTATCCTGTTCGCATGCATCGCAGCGAACGTCTCCTTCCAATTATGGCGTCCCGCCATAATGGAATACTCCGGCAGCCACTCTATACCCCTACCCGTCCTAGTCTCCCAAGGCATGCCGGCATAAGGCGGACCTCCATGTGTGGGGAAAATGAGACCCCTAACCATGAATGCATGTAGCCCTAAAGGAACGGCCGGTATGCGGGTGAAAGCAGAAAAATCCACGCCAAAACTCCTAGCAATGTGGGTAACTATCCCACCATAACCGATGTTTCCCTTCGACTTGTTCTTGAGCTTGCTCATCGTAGCAGCCAAGAGAGTAGCACAATCTGCACGGCGTCCATAAAGCATGCAATAGAGCAAGAATAGCTCATCCGTCTTGATCTTTTGGGGCGTCTCCGTCCTAGGAAAGAGACACTCCGAAAGAACACGGTGAGCTATCTTCAAGGCTAGATGGTACATCAATCTAGCCTTGGTATCAGCGGGTTGCCAACGGTCCTCGTCGGCGTAAATCATTGCAACTTCCTTCCAAAAATCCTTGGGGTAAACACCGCTCGGAAATCGACCATTGAAGGTCTCATGAAATTCAAAAATAGTCCCAAACTCAACAATACTCAAATGGTAGTCTCTTTCCATGAGACGGAAAGAGACGGTCCTATCTACGTGGCTGTGCTCGAAAGACGTCACAACCTCCCGGGTGATCTCCTCATAGGCGTCTTCTCGGATAGCCGAGAAGATAACTAATCCGGCTCTATCCAAGAGCTGAGTAAGATCATCAACTATGTTGAGAGGATATAGATCCTCCAACAACAAATATCTAGGGCCAATCACTGCCCTCTTCTGGATCTTCTCGAAAGCAGCGAGATGGTTCTCATGTTTGGTCGGAATTCTAGGGTGAGGAGGTGAGGATGGAGGTGAAGGTGAAGATGGTAGTGAAGGAGATGAGGGTGGCGGTGCCCTAGAGGATGAGGAGGTGGAGGGATTGCCTTTCCTTTTCTTATTCTGCTCTCCCTTCTTCTCTTTTATCCTTCCCGACATTCTCCTTACGAAATCCATTCTGCACCAAAAATTACGGTCTGTTCTTCAGGAATTACGGCCGTGGTTTACCCAGAGACCGTGATTCGTCCCAAAATTTCGCGAATCTCAGCAAATTTACAAGCAATCACCACAACAAGCAGTCCTATTCTAATTCCTTCCAGTCTCTATCAATTCTTCCTAAAAATCTATAGCAAAAACGAACCAAATTGGCGAGAATCAAGAAGAAAGAATAAACCTCTTTGTCGGATTGAAAAATCCAAAATGCGAGTTTGTTGATGAATTTCCGTTCGATTCGTCGCTTGGATGTTGTTTGTGGTTGAATTTGCTGCAGTTTAGGAAGAAGAATCGTTAGAAACGATTAAGAAACGAAGATTTTGAGGAGGTCGTGGAATTCCGGCAATTAGGTCGTGGAAAGAGGGGTTTTTGGGATGAGTTTTGTGAAGAACGTGGCTTATATAGTTCCAGGAAAAATTTTGAAAATCACGGTCTGTCGGGGTGTTCCACGGCCGTGGAAGTGTACGGAACCGTGGTTTTGGTGATTTTTCAAAGGCTTTTGGAAATTACGGCCACTGTAGCTATGACGACCGTAATTTAGACCGTGGAACCTTCTGTAAAGCTTCAAAGTCCAAATTTCGTCACTCCTCTTCGACATCATCTCCTCTTTTCTTTTTCCATCGATCCTGCAACCAAAAACACGAACATACCGGAAGAAATCGAGGCAAAATAAAGCGAAAACGTCTATTCTAAGCTAAACCATGAATCGAAAACAAAAACGAAAATGCAATACCTTGGGTTGCCTCCCAAGAAGAGCTTTGTTTAAGGTCCGTAGCTAGACCATTCTCGCACTTATTCGAGTGCGGTAGGCGCAAACTCCTCAGCTTGGAGTTCCGGCGTATACTTCTTGAGTTGTTGGCCGTTCACCTTAAAACTTCCGCTAGCTTCACCCCATACTTTAACTGCACCATGGGGGAAAATACGTTTAATTAGAAAAGGTCCGGTCCAACGGGATTTAAGCTTACCTGGAAAGAGGCGAAGTCTTGAATTGAAGAGGAGAACTTGATCTCCTTCTTTGAAGTCCTTTGGAATGATATGCTTATCATGCCAACGCTTTGCTCTTTCCTTGTAGATCTTGGCGTTTTCATAGGCGTTCAAGCGAAGTTCATCCAGCTTATTGATGTCTAGGAGACGCTTCTCTCCCGCTTCCTTCATGCCGAAATTCAGCCACTTGATAGCCCAAAACGCTTTGTGCTCCAGCTCCACCGGCAAGTGACAAGACTTCCCATACACAAGGTTGTATGGTGTGGTTCCTATGGGAGTCTTGTACGCAGTCCGGTACGCCCATAATGCATCATCTAGCTTCAAGGACCAATCCTTCCTAGTCCTTGAAACCGTCATTTCTAGAATTCCTTTGATGTCCCTATTTGAGATCTCAACTTGTCCACTAGTTTGTGGATGATAAGGGGTAGCGATCTTGTGAGTAACCCCATACTTAGCTAGAAGAGCTTCAAAGCGACGGGCTATGAAGTGAGAACCTCCATCACTAATGATCGTCCTTGGTGTTCCAAATCGCGGAAAGATGGTCTTGTTGAAGAACTTTACCACCACCATGGCATCATTTGTGGGAGAGGCAATTGCTTCCACCCATCTAGAAACGTAGTCTACCGCCAATAGTATGTATTGGTTTTCACAAGAAGATGGGAATGGTCCCATGAAATCGACTCCCCAAACGTCGAAAATCTTCACCTCTTGGATGTTGTTGAGGGGCATCTCCTTCCTTCTAGAAATATTGCCTGTTCTTTGACAAGCATCGAAGCAAGAAACAAAGGATTGCACATCTCTAAATAAAGTGGGCCAATAGAATCCGGATTGCAATACCTTTGCGCTAGTCTTGTTCGAACTAGCGTGTCCTCCACAAGGTAGTGAATGACAATGGCGGATGACACTTTGCATCTCATCTTCCGGCACACACCGCCGAATGATGCCATCCGGACCTCTCTTAAAGAGGAGAGGCTCGTTCCAATAGTATTCCCGGACGTCCTTAAAGAACTTCTTCCTTTGTGCGTAGGATAGTCCGGGCGGTGTCTCCTGGCAAACCAAGTAGTTAACAAAATCAGCAAACCACGGTTTGTTACCTTTGGAGATCACGTTGATGCACTCCTCTATGATGTGTAAGTGTTCGTCTGGAAAGGAGTCATCAATGGGTAGATGGTCGTCCCCTAAATGTGTTAGACGACTCAAATGATCCGCAACAGAATTTTCTGAACCTTTCTTGTCGCGGATCTCAAGATCGAATTCTTGTAGGAGAAGAATCCATCTAATTAGCCTTGGCTTCGCATCTTTCTTCGCAAGGAGGTACCGGATCGCAACATGATCCGTGTAGACAATCACCTTTGCACCTACAAGATAAGAGCGAAACTTGTCAATAGCGTAGACAATGGCTAGAAATTCTTTCTCGGTAGTGGCGTAGTTGAGCTGCGCTTCATCTAGCGTCTTGCTAGCATAGTATATGGCATGGGTTCGCCCTTTCTTTCGTTGTCCAAGAACAGCTCCAATAGCTACGTCACTAGCATCGCACATAATCTCAAAGGGGAGAGTCCAATCCGGAGGTTGGATAATAGGTGCTGAAATTAGAGCTTGCCGGATGGTGTTAAACGCATCTAAACATTCCTGCGAAAACTCAAAAACCGCATCCTTCATCAATAGATTAGTGAGAGGTTTTGATATCTTAGAAAAGTCCTTAATGAAACGTCTATAAAATCCAGCATGTCCTAGGAAACTTCTTATCCCTTTCACCGAAATTGGGGGAGGAAGTTTCTCTATGGTCTCTATCTTAGCCTTGTCTACCTCTATCCCTCTACTAGAGACTAAGTGACCTAATACAATTCCTTCCTTAACCATGAATTGACACTTCTCCCAATTAAGAACTAGGTTAGTGTCTTCACACCTTTGTAAAACAAGAGAAAGGTTAGAAAGGCAATCGTTAAAAGAGGAACCGTATACGGAGAAGTCGTCCATGAAGACTTCCATGATTTCCTCTACATATTCGGAGAAGATGGCCATCATGCACCGTTGAAAGGTGGCTGGGGCGTTGCAAAGCCCGAACGGCATTCTCCTATAGGCAAACATACCCCAAGGGCACGTGAATGTGGTCTTCTCTTGATCATCCGGATGTATCGGAATCTGGAAGAAACCACTATAACCGTCAAGGTAGCAAAAATGTGAATGTTGTGCTAACCTTTCAAGCATTTGATCGATGAATGGTAATGGAAAGTGATCCTTCCGCGTTGCGTTGTTGAGCTTGCGGTAGTCTATGCACATCTGCCATCCAGTCACGGTTCGGGTAGGAATGAGTTCGTTGTTCTTGTTGGTGATGACCGTCATCCCTCCCTTCTTCGGAACTACTTGAACCGGGCTCACCCACTTGCTATCGGAGATATGATAGATGATACCTGCATCAAGAAGTTTAAGAATTTCCTTCTTGACAACCTCCTTCATGGTCGGATTCAACCGCCTTTGAGGTTGTCTTGAAGTTCTAAAGTCCTCCTCCATTAGTATCTTATGCATGCATAGGGAGGGTTTAATTCCTACTAGGTCCTCAATAGTATAGCCTATGGCTTTCCTATGTTTCTTAAGGACAATCATGAGCTGTTCATGTTCATCTATGCTTAGTTCGGAGCTAACAATAACCGGAAAGGTAGAATTAGATCCAAGAAAAACGTACCTTAGATGAGTAGGAAGTGGTTTGAGTTCCATCACTTTCGGAGCTTCTAATGATCCTTGAGGAGCATCCGACGTTTCCTTAGAAGTTTCTAAGGATGTTGAGTGGTTTGGAGGAGAATCAAAAGAAGTTGAACAAGTATGCCGATCACCCTCTTCCACGGTCAGAATTACGGGTTCTCCATATGTTCCACGGCCGTGTAATCCACTGGAATGGAGGTCGATTTTGGTTGTGAAATCCACGGTCGTGGAATATAGGGTATGACCGTGGATTCTAACATTCTCAGCCTCATCGTGGAGTTTCTCAAACTCCACTTCGTGCATCTCTTCTTGTGCTTCTAAGGCTTCAATTTCCTCTTTGCACTCTTCTTCTTCCCCTACATCTGTTAGACTCATGGTAATGACTTTTTGTAAAGGATCGTTAAAGAGAATCGCACTTACCTCTTCCCTAGATAAACCTTCTTCATCTTGGATATCGTAAATATCCTCGTCGAAGATCGGTTCCTTCACTAGAGTGGAAAGAACGAACTCTACTTTCTCTTCTCCAATGTCAAAAGCGAGTCTTCCATTCTTGCAGTCGACCATGCAGCCGGAAGTTGCAAGAAACGGTCTTCCGAGTATGATCGGGACCGGACTATCTGCAGGAATGTCATGCACGACAAAGTCAATGAGAACAAAACATTTACCTAGCTTGACGGGGATGTCTTCTACAATACCGACGGGGCGAGTGATGGATCGATCCGCCATGTATAACGTCATCTTCACCGGTTTAGGATCGCCTAAACCGATCTTCCTACATAATGCAAGTGGTATGATGCTCACACTTGCTCCTAAGTCACATAAAGCGTCATATGTGACATCTCCCACTCCAATGGGAATGCAAAATGACCCTGGATCCTTCAACTTTGGGGGCATTTTCTCCTTCATGGTCTTGATGAGATCCGAAGAATCCGAACTCATCTTGACCTCTCCGAAATCTTCTAGCTTCCTCTTGTTAGAGAGAAGCTCCTTCAAGAACTTACCATAAGCCGGCATACCTACAATAGCATTAATGAAGGGTATATTAATATGCAGCTTACTCATGAGTTCTATGAACTTACCGAACTGTTTGTCTAGGCGCGCTCGCGCTCTAGATTGAGGAAATGGTAGGGGAGGTTTGTAAGCTGGAGGAGGAACATAGACATCTTCCTTCTCCTTCCCCTTTTCGTTGTCCTTCTCTACGGGGACTTCAACGAACGTAGGCTGCGGATCGGTAGTAGTCACTCCGCTCCTAGTTGTAATCGCCATCACCCTTCCCTTAGGGTTGTCCTCCGTCTTTCCTGGAAGTTTCCCTTGATTTCTAGGAACTTCCTCCGCGTGGTTGAACATTTGGTTTTCCAAAACTTTTTGAGCTTTGTCAACCTTAGAAACTTGATCATCAACCTTGATGAGGCGGCTCTCCAACCCTTGAAGCTTTCCCAAAATTGTTTCCAACATGGGATCGGGCTTCTCCTTTCCCGTATTGTTTCCTCCATTAGATGATTGCCCCTGGCTTTTCAAAGGAGTAGAGGAAGAGGAAGGTGGAGTTAGTGAATTAGAATTGGAAGGATAAGAGTTACCGGAATTTTGTTGATTGGAGCGCCAATTGTTGTTGTTTGAACCCCTATTGTTGTTCCAATTGTCGTTCCGGTTGTTGTTGTTTCCATTCCAATTGTTATTCCGGTTGTTGTTCCGGTTATTGTTGTTGCGGTTGGTGGTATCACCGCCATTGTTGTTGCCCAAATAGCCAACATCCTTCTCTTGTTGCTTTGTGAAGTTGATCTTGATAGCCTCCTTCAACTCGATCTCATTGTTGAGGGAGAAAATCTGATTTTGAGCTTCATGTGTGAGCTTCGCTCCTTGCTCCACACGATTTCCCTCCACTTTCCGGTGGGAATACTTTTCTATGACTCTTGCTTGCTTCTCGATGAAGTCCCAAGCGTCATCTTCTCTCATGTCCATGAACGTTCCACATGAGAGAGATTGGAGGTTGAATTGCGTTCCCGCATCCAACCCCTTGTAATAGATCTCTAGCAAGGCAAGCTTGGATATGCCATGATGAGGGCAATCCAAGAGCAAGTCCTGAAACCTTTCCCAAGATTGAAACAAACTTTCGTTAGGTCTCATTAAAAAAGCATTAATCTTACCTCTAAGTTCCGCCGTTTTGGAAGGCGGAAAGAATTTGGTGAGGAACTCCGCGGAAAGGTCTTCCCACGTGTCTAGTTTCCCACTAGGAATAGCTTGATACCAAGATAACGCTTTCCCCTTCAAGGAGAAGAAGAAAGGCTTGAGCTTGTAGCTGTTGGTGGTAGCACTCTTCGGTCTCATCGTCTCCATCATACACTCAAAGTTTTGCAAGTGTTGGTGCGGAGATTCAGCGCTTGTACCGCCAAATTGGTTTTGGCGAACAAGAGTAATAACTTGAGGGTTAAAGCTAAACCCTTGCACATCTTCAGCATCAAAATTCACGCCCAAGCGGCGTGGTTGTTGTGTTGGATCCATCCGCTGGCCAAGAGTTCTTGGCTCATTATCCACACGTTCGATCCTCACATTCCTAGGCGGAATGCGGCGATTAGCAGCTCCTTGTGGATGGAAAGGATTTACATTGATCGTGGGATCAATCTCCTCCAGTGGAGGCATGGAAGAATCACTATCATCAGCGGATGAGTGACTTTTTCTTCTAGACCTTGATGCTTTCCTTGAGGATTTCTTGCTTCCCTTATTCTTAAGGTCGCTCATCTCTACCCTCATCTGGAAGATCATGTCTTGTAGACTGTTAACTTGAGATTGATGACGATCCATCTCATCCTGGCGGAGAGTCTCGTTCCATCGGAGTTGAGCTTCCTTCTCCGCCAATTCCGTTTGAAGATCACGTTCGTGTTCTTCAACCATCTTCTTTTCCTTGCGCTTTTGCCTCAAGGTTTTCTCTAGCTCTTGATCAAGAGGTAAGAGATCTTCGGTGTTCCTAGACCTGCGCATGCACTCAAAGAAATATCAAATAACGAGAGCAAGCTCCCAAGCTTGACAACCGGCAACCGGATTCGGCCGAAACCAAATCCCTGGCAACGGCGCCAAAAACTTGTTCGCCCCTAAAGGTGTGTGCAAATAAGCTTTAAATTTATAAAACTAGAATCAAGCAGCGAACCCGCAGTGTACGGATCGACGTAGCTAAGCAAGAATTCCAGAGTATCGAACACAGGGATTTGGGTGGGAACAAATTCGATTGCAGATTATCAAGCGAGTAAATATGAGAGTTTGCAAATATATTGGGAAAACAACAATCCTAAAGATCTAAGTATCCAGCTGTGGCAATCGATTCAAGATATACTTAATGATATAAAGACAGAGTTAAGATATGAAAAGGTATGCTAATGTAAGGTAATCGTACGGTGAAGTTCCAAAAACCTTATATAACTCACCTACAAGGCACTCTCTATACAGGTTATTGAGGCTCAATATAGAAAGATTCTAAAGGTAAGAATTAGTGTCAAATACCCAAACTTGTAACCCAAAGATCAAGACTAACTTAACCGATTGAGGTTGTGACACTCACAATCGAGGTAGAGGTTGTTGAGGCTTCACTACCACCTAGAAAAGACAAGTCTAAACTAAGTTAAATCAAATCTTTAACTTTGGATTAAAGTAAAAGCAAGTTCGTGGACTTAAGGGAAATCACGGTTAGTTCTTGAGGTTCCACGGCCGTGGACTCAAGAATAGGCCGTAATTTAGGGTTGTCGGCGATTCTCTCTAACTCTCAGGGTCTAATCTATTTGCGATCGATCTATCATCATCTAAGCCACAACTATCAACCCTTCACCTTAGAATTGTTAAGGGTTTTTAGCCAATAACAGTCATGTTGATATCAATTCAAGAATTAAAAGATAACAAGAGGAAAACTTTCAAGAACTTTCAATAATCTTCAAACCAATCTCAAAGTCACAATCGAGAACGAATGTTGTCAAAAGATTCACAATAAAGTTAACAATCACAACCTTAGGAAAGAAGGGAAAACGGGATGTCAATCCGTTTTCCGAATCAAACCTAAACAAGAAGAGAGATCTTCTTGCAAAATCTTCCAAAAGCTTCGATCTTCCGCCAATCCGGAGATCTCAACAGCAATCTCCACCAAAAGTGCGAGATTAGGGTATTTCCTAGATGCGAACTTCAATCTCCAATGAGATGATCAATACTTCCAAGCAAAGGCCAAACGGCGTTGGAATTCTCTAAGCGGAGATGAACGATCCCAAGCGTCGATAAATGAGGGTAAGCGGGGGTTGACGGATTCTTGCTTCGTCCATCTTTTTATAGGGCAAGATAAAATATCGGCCCGGCCCAATCTTCTAAAGATCGTGGCTTCAAAGTGTGGCGAAAAGATTCGCCAAGATCACGGTCGTGGAAGTTTTCACGACCGTAATTTAGGGCGTGGATTAGGTCACGGTTTGTACCATGTATTTCACGGTCGTAATAGTTACTGGAATGCATCACGCCTCTCTTGCAAAGTTCCACGGCCGTGGAACTGAACGTGGTTCGTAGTACGGCCGTATTTTAGAGCGTGGTTTAGGGCAAGAACGTGATTCTTCCCTAGCCTCGTGCATTCCTCAAGCTAAAACTCCAAATTGCTTCCAAAGAATGTCCTCAATCTATGGACATATCAAATCAACTCTCCTTTGCTCGATTCCGTTCGGAAATAGCTCCAAATCACCTATAATCAACATAGAACTAGTGTAGACATCCATATCGACAATATAGGTAATACTAGCTCACATATGCACAAAGTTCAATCAAAGACTATCAATATGAATCAAATACGTTTAGAAAACGTGCCTAAAATATCACAATATTTCATGCTAACAGTATGCGAAGATCTCGTGGTAAGGATTTAGCTCCATTCGATCCTGAACCGGAGAAAACCCTTCGATCTAGATCCAAGAACATCCGAAAAGAGAAAGAGATGGCCGGTAGAAATCTTCAAGCTGAGTTGGATGAAGCCTTAGAGCAAATAAGGCTAAGAGATGAGCTCTTGGAGGAAGAAAGGAGACTTGCCAATGAGAGGCAAGAGGAAACAAGGAGGGAGATTGAGGAGATTAGGCAAGCCCTTGTTCAAGGAGAGCTTAATCGCCGACAACCTCCACCTCCTCCACAACCGCAGCCGGCGGCCAATGTTAGGGTTGTTCCCATTGCTATTGAGGAGCCACAAACCCTAGGGAGACGTATGGATCCGGCACAAAGAGCACACCGACCGGGTGTGAATCTAGGAGATCCCACAACCCATAACTATGAGCTCCGCCCTCAAGTTCTACAAATGATCCAGCACAATCAATTTGGAGGGATGGAAGGAGAGTCTCCTCACCAACATTTGATGAACTACGAGATTTTGATGGAGACTCTTAGGCCGCCAAGATTGGAGAGCAACAACCATAAGCTTAGGGCTTTTTCCTTCTCTCTTAAGGATAAAGCCTTGGCTTGGTATCAATCTATTCCACAAGGGCGAGTTGGTACTTGGGAGGAGATGACAACCGAGTTCTTGACCAAGTTCTTCCCACCTTCCAAGACCACCGAATTAAGAGGGAAGATCAATGCCTTTGTGATGAGGGATAGAGAAAGTTTGTTCAAGTCTTGGGAGAGATTCAAAGACCTTCTCCTAGATTGTCCACACCATGGCATACCGAAAATTGAGCTATTGGAGATCTATTTCAAGGGACTTGATGAAGATAGCCAATTCAAGCTTCAATCTTTTTCCGGTGGGACATTTATGGAGAAACATGTAGATGATGCTTGGGAGTTTGTGGAGAAGCAAGCTCTAGTGATTGAGAAGTACTCTCATAGGAAGAGTGAAGGAAGAAAGGCGGGAGCATATGAGGTGAGCGAAGTCACCATGAGCAATTTCAAGCTTGACGCCATCAACAACGAGTTGAAATCCTTGAGAGAGTTGTGTACTACAACCTTGAAGAGCCAAGCAACTCCTCAAGTGCTTCCACAAGCTAACTTGTCTTCCAAGGAGGAAGATGTGAATTATATGGGAAGGGGCAACTTCAACAATTACCAAGGCCCAAGAAATTTCAACAACAACCGGCAATTCAACAATTACCGGCCCAACCACAACCATCCCGGATTTTCTTACTCTAACCCGGATGGAGCCTTGAACCCTCCCGCCTCCACAAGCACAACTCCACCACAAAGAGCTTCACAAGAACCTCCACCCGGTTTTTCTCAACCTTCAAAGGATAGGACCGAAGTCATGTTTGAACAATTGCTAGGAAGATTGAGTGGACTTGAGAGCACCGTGACTTCAATTTCTAAGGCTCAAAAGGTCTTGGAAGCACAAGTCTTTCAAAAGGCGGGTGAAGCACATAGAGATCCGGGAAAGCTTCCCGGAAGAACCGAAGACAACCCAAGAGGCCAAGTGTTGGCTATCACAACAAGGAGTGGGTTGAGTATGAAGAATCCTTTGCCCAAGGACCAAGCTAAGGGAAAGCAAGTAGTGGTAGAAGAGGGAAGAAAGCAAGAAGATGGAGGCAAGAGCAAAGATGTAGAGCCAACCTATGTGGCACCGCCTCCATACAAGCCACCACTACCATTCCCACAATCAAGAGCAAGAGCTCGTTTAGACAATCACTTTGGTAAGTTCCTTGAACTAATGTCCAAGTTACATATTAACATTCCGTTCATGGATGCCATTTTAGGAATGCCGGCATATGGCAAGTTTTTGAAGGAAATACTCTCCAACAAAAGGAAGTTGGAGGAGTATGGGGAGATAAGGATGACCAAGAGATCGTCAGAATTGATCCAAACCATGAAGGAAGAGATGCCTCCCAAGTTAAGGGATCCGGGCTCTTTTTGCGTCCAAATAAGAGTGGGAGATGTGAAGTACGAGGCCCTTTGTGATCTTGGGGCGAGTGTAAGCATCATACCACTTGCACTTAGCAACAAGGTCGGGCTAGGAGAGCCAAAGCCGGTCAAGATGACCCTCTATATGGCGGACCGTTCCATCACTCATCCGGTTGGGATTCTAGAGGACATTCCGGTGCAGCTAGGAGGATTCTACGTGCCTATTGATTTTGTAGTGTTGGACATTCCGGCGGATTATCCGGTTCCTATCATCTTAGGAAGACCTTTCCTAGCCACTTCCGGATGCTTAGTGGATTGCAAGAACGGGACCCTCTCCTTCAACATCGGGGAAGAGAACATCAAGTTCAAGCTGTCCACAATGATGAAAGGGCCAACCCTTGATGAAGATATCTTCAACATAGTCGAGCAAGAAGAATCTAGAGAAATTGTGAGCTCGATCTTGATCAAGGATCCTTTGGAAAAGGTTCTCACCTTAAGTATGATGGAGGAAGGTGTTGAAGAGGCCTGCAATAAAGAGATCAAGGCCTTGGAAGCCTTGGAAGAGGAGCCAAGAGTTGGATTTGAGAACCACGAAGAGATGGTGAACAACTGCAAGTTCCACGGTCGAGATTTATGTTCCACGGCCGTCAAACTTTCTGGACAACTCCGAGAAGCAAGCTTGGCAAGAACCACGGCCGTGGAAGATGAGCAACCCGTGTTTCCAACCGTGGTTTTCCCTGAATCAGCTCTTGATGATGATCAAGCCTCTAGGAGCCATGAGGAGTCTTCCCTTGCTTTGGATTCATCTCATCCAACCTTATTTGGATCGTCTTCAACCGATAAAGGTCCTCCCTCACTTGAACTTAAACCCCTTCCCCCTCATATACTATTGATGATTTGGTTGGCATTAAGCCATCTTTGTGCATGCATAAGATAATGATGGAAGATAACCACAAACCCTCTATTGAACATCAGAGGAGATTGAATCCTATAATGAAAGAGGTGGTCAAAAAGGAAATCATTAAGTTGCTAGATGCGGGGATTATCTACCCTATCTCGGATAGTAAGTGGGTTAGCCCCGTTCATGTAGTGCCTAAGAAGGGTGGAATGACGGTAGTAACTAATGAGAACAATGAACTAATACCGACTAGGACGGTTATGGGGTGGAGGATG
Organism: Fagopyrum homotropicum; assembly: GCA_033239125.1. Classification (NCBI taxonomy): domain Eukaryota; kingdom Viridiplantae; phylum Streptophyta; class Magnoliopsida; order Caryophyllales; family Polygonaceae; genus Fagopyrum; species Fagopyrum homotropicum. The sequence continues at coordinate 95,995,061 of BSWB01000003.1, read as the reverse complement.
TGCATTGATTATAGGAAATTGAACGTGGCCTCTAGGAAATATCACTTCCCCCTCCCCTTCATTGACCAAATGCTAGAAAGGTTAGCTCAACACTCTCATTTTTGCTATCTAGATGGATATAGTGGATTCTTCCAAATCCCTATCCACCCCGATGACCAAGAGAAAACGACTTTTACATGTCCATGGGGTACCTTTGCATATAGGAGAATGCCATTTGGGTTGTGTAATGCACCCACCACCTTCCAAAGGTGTATGATGGCCATCTTTTCGGAATACATAGAAAACATCATGGAAGTGTTCATGGATGATTTCTCTGTTTATGGTTCTTCTTTCGATGATTGCTTGGCTAACTTGTCATTAGTGTTGCAAAGATGTGAGGAGACAAATCTTGTCTTAAATTGGGAAAAATGCCACTTCATGGTAAGTGAAGGGATTGTGTTAGGACACTCGGTGTCTAACCGTGGCATTGAGGTTGATAGGGCTAAGATTGAAACGATAGAGAAGTTGCCACCACCTACCTCGGTGAAGGGGGTAAGGAGTTTCTTAGGGCATGCCGGTTTTTACCGGAGGTTTATTCAAGACTTCTCTAAAATTTCTAAGCCTCTCACTAACCTACTAATGAAAGATGTTGATTTTGTCTTTTCCAAGGATTGTCTTGAAGCTTTTTGTAGGTTGAAGAACGCCTTGATCTCCGCACCTATCATGCAACCTCCGGATTGGAGTCTACTATTTGAGATCATGTGCGATGCAAGCGATGTGGCCGTTGGGGCCGTTTTAGGGCAAAGGAAAGAAGGGCGCACTCATGCTATTTACTATGCTAGCAAGACGCTAGATGATGCCCAACTCAACTATGCTACCACCGAGAAGGAGTTGTTGGCGGTGGTGTATGCATTTGAGAAGTTCCGCTCATACCTTGTTGGGGCAAAGGTCATAGTTTATACGGATCATGTGGCGATCCGTTATTTACTTACAAAGAAGGATGCCAAACCAAGGTTGATTCGGTGGATCCTTCTTCTTCAAGAGTTTGATTTGGAGATACGAGATAAGAAGGGATCCGAGAACTCCGTGGTGGATCACCTTAGTAGACTCCCACCATTGGAGCTTGGGAAAGACAACATCCTGATAGATGATTCATTCCGGGATGAACAATTGCAAATGGTGGAGGAATACTTTTTACAAGTGGCTAGGGGAAGTGAGCCGTGGTACGCCGACATCGTGAACTACTTAGTGTGTGAGGAAGTGCCTCCCGGATTTACATATGCACAAAGGAAGAAGTTCTTCAACGATGTAAGGCATTACTATTGGAGTGAGCCACTTCTATTCAAGAGAGGCCCGGATGGGGTGCTTAGAAGATGCATACCGGAGGATGAAGTGGAGAGTGTGATCCGGCATTGCCACTCCTTACCATGCGGAGGCCATGCTAGCTCACACAAGACGTGTGCAAAGGTATTGCAATCCGGTTTTTATTGGCCTAACTTGTTTAGAGATGTGCAAGGTTTTGTAGCGGCATGTGATGCTTGCCAAAGGACGGGCAACATCTCAAGGAGGAATGAAATGCCTTTGAATAACATCCAAGAAGTTAAGATTTTTGATGTGTGGGGTGTAGGCTTCATGGGACCATTCCCTTCTTCATGTGGCAATCTCTACATCCTATTGGCGGTGGACTATGTGTCAAGATGGGTATAGGCGATCGCCTCTCCTACGAATGATGCCAAGGTGGTAGTGCGATTCTTCAACCGGGTGATCTTCCCTAGGTTTGGAACACCAAGGGTAATCATTAGTGATGGAGGGAAGCACTTCACAAATAGGAACTTTGGAGCACTTTTAGCCAAGTATGGGGTGACCCATAAGGTGGCAACACCTTACCATCCCCAAACTAGTGGTCAAGTGGAGATTTCCAACCGAGAGATCAAGGCCATCCTCGAGAAGACGGTGTCTAGGACAAGGAAGGATTGGGCTATGAAGCTCAATGACGCACTATGGGCATATAGAACCGCCTTCAAGACACCAATTGGAACCACTCCCTACAAGTTGGTCTATAAGTCTTGCCATCTTCCGGTGGAAATGGAGCATAGAGCTTATTGGGCCATTAAGTGGCTAAATTTTGACCTCAAGGAAGCGGGAGAAAAGAGGTTGCTTGATATAAACGCCCTTGAGGAGCTCCGGTTGGAAGCTTATGAGAATGCCCGGATCTACAAGGAGAGAACCAAAAGGTGGCATGACAAGAGGATCATTCCAAAGGAGTTGAGTGAAGGAGATCTTGTCCTTCTCTTCAACTCAAGGCTAAGGCTCTTTCCCGGAAAGCTCAAATCAAGATGGACCGGGCCATATGTGGTGAAGAAGATCTTTCCCCATGGAGCTATTGAAATAGGAGAGGAGCATTGTGGAAATTTCAAAGTGAATGGGCATCGCTTGAAGAAGTATATTCCGGGAGCCCCGGTAGACATGATTGCCCCGCTTCACCTCAAATAGACACTCCCGATTTTGGTCAAGCTAATGACCTTAAAGAAGCGCTTGGTGGGAGGCAACCCATTGGTAACATTTTTCCCTTTTCATTTTTTATTTTTGCTTAGATTTTTCTGTTTTTGTGTGCTTTGTGTGTGTTTTGTCTACTTTCGTGTGTGTGCTAGAGCATTAGTAGAATTGGAAGCCTTTCTTGGCAATGAAAATGATGATGATGAAACCCTCACCAATTATGGGTGGAGCAGACGCGGAACTTGGACGGCTAGCGGTGCCTAGCGCGGGTTCCGAAGCTTTGAAGGATGCTTAGAGCTCTCTACCATGGTTGAAAGGATCATCCAACATCAATTCACTTGAGAATTCCCAAATACCATAGCAAACAATTTTACATTGTGAGAACCTTCTTTCACTCTCTCTACTTCATTTACACATTGGGGACAATGTGTTTCTAAGTATGGGGTGGGGTTCGCATGACCCCTTGCATGATGAGCATCTAGAATAGTTTAAAATCTTTACATGTCTTGCATTGTACATACTCAAAACGAAAATCCCATAAAAATCAGAAAATTTAAAAAATTTTGTGCTTTCTAGGCTTGGATATGATCCTAATGATGAAACTTGTCTTGTGATTGGCTATGGATGGCCTTATGTGTTGAATTGATAAATGCATATGTGGACTTGAACTACTTCTCTTAAATTCTATGAATGACTTGTGATCATGATGATTGCCTAGAAATGGATTGAGTATTGAAAGTCGAAATTACATGATAGTTCTTGCATACCATCTAGGAATGAATGAGGCATTTCATCTTTCTCTACTTCTCATCTTGATCATGATTGCTTGAGCACCTCAATTGATATAAAATCGACCTCCTTTAAACCCATCCGGGAATAGGAGCATGCTAGTGTGTTGAAATGTGTGAAAAGCAAGTGCGGGGTGAAGATGTAATGAAAAGAATGTCGTGAATAAAATGCTGAAATTATTGTGGAAGTGTAGCCAAAATATAGGTTTGGGGGCGTTGGTTTAAATGACAAGTAACTCGGTACACTTCACATAATCGGGTGTTGGTGCCTTGCCAAAGTCAAATGAACCAATAGCCCTAACGAGCTTTGGTATGTGTGCCCGGTGTGGATGCACCTCGAAAACTAAGAAAAAGCCCGAGGACGGCTAATCACCAAGGTTTCGGCTTTTGTACACCAATGCCATTGTCTCAAAAGAAAAAGAAAAAGAAAAGAAAGCAAGATAGGGAAAAATATACACTTGGGGGAAGTTGATCGAGGACAAGGATATGGAGTTAGTTCCATTCCCGGATTAGCCTCACATAACCTAAAGAATTCCCCGCCCAATTGCAACGTTTCTTGGCCTTTTATGTCACAAGCCCTTACGACCTACTTGCATGTTTGTAAGACTTAGTAATCTAGATTGGATAGACTCTTGATCTTCTTGACCTCTTCATCCTCACATCTCATGCATGCTTTTGAGTTAAGTACAATTGTCTTTCCATGCCCTTATTGTTTGATACATAATTGCTTATCCAATTGCCATTGATCATGACTATGAAGGTGATCCAATAGTAGAAGCACAAAACCCAAAAAGATTTTGCCATTTTTCTGCATACATAAATCATGTCATCTCTTAGTCTATAGTTGGGAATTTGCTCGGGGACGAGCAAACCTTAAGTATGGGGTATTTTGATAACACGATTTATAACATAGTTTTAGGTGTACATTTATATAGAATTCTCGCTCATTCATGCATGATCTAGCATTGGTTCGAGATGTTTTGCACCCAATTCACGTATTTTGTCAAGATAAACGTCTACACGGACTTGTGCGCGTTTTGTAGGTATTTCTGGAAGTTTAGGAGCTTAAACGGTGTGTTTGAGGATCGTCCATCTAGATGACACACCCTCGGACACATTAGGACACAAGCCAAGGGCTGAGGAGGACTCATGAAGCCTTACCAACACTAGCCATGCACCAAATCACAGCTTAATGATCCAAGGCGAACTATCTGTATAAAATCACGGTTCTCTGACGAACCACGGCCGTGGAAATGACCGTGGATTTTGCCAGATTCTCGTGACAGCTGTGCCACGACTCTCATGGCCAGCTCATGCAAGATTTGTTATAAAGGTGGTCCTTCATGGGTTGTTTGAGGCAGCTGGGTAGTTTGGGAGCAGCTCATCCATTATCCATTTCTCTCTAACAAATATATTCTCAAAAACAAGAAGTTTTTCTAGGAAGGAAAGTGTCAAAGAGAAGAAGAAGAGCTCCATTGGAGAGGAGGAGAAGAACACACACCATAGCTTTCTTGTATTTCGGATTTCGTTTTCTAGAGATTGTATGAACCTTTGAACCTTCTTTTGGAAGGGTTGTAAGTGGCTCTATTCTAATCTTCAGTTTAGTTTTGAATTAAGTTCACTTGTTCATCTCTCTTCTTTCATTATCTTGCAATGGATGTTTTGATTTTATGTTTGTTTGTCTCGATTTCCATTATGAATGTTGTAGGCTAAATTGATGTGGTTCTAGGGTAAGGAAAGGATGGTTATGGCTAGAGCTATGATAGGACGGACTTAGATTTTACCTTTGGATGACTTTTGCTTATGAACTTAGTTCCTGTTAGAAATCACGGGTAGTTCTTGAAGAACCACGGCCTTGGTTTCGGTAGAACAAACCGTGATTCTCCCTGGTTCGAAGGACCTTGCTTTAGACCTATAAAATGTTGAAACCCTAAGTGTTTGTTGAGTTTAACCTACCCTAGGGCGACCTAGTATAGTGACTAAGTGTTAGGAGAGACTTACCCGGTAATCCTTGCCCTTAGAATCTAAAATAGCAAACCTTAGGTAGTGGTGAGCCTAATAAGCCGCCATTGGATTAGATGTGCTAGGATAGTTGCTTAGGACTTCCCTTTCCAAGACTTACCCGGTAAGGATAGGTTAGATCCCTAATTAACAATCCGGTTTGTGTAGAATTCCTATCCTTAGGTTCTTAGAGACTTACCCGGTAATGAGACCTTAGGTGTGGACTAGTTGGACCATGAGACCTACCCGGTATTTGATCCCAAATTAGATACACTTAGTCCCAACATATTATAGTTAATCCAAAGAATGAATAGATAACTTGAGTTCTATGCCATAACCGGAACTTCCGATCCCTAGAATCCGTCTTTTCTTTACTTGATCATTATCTCGTTTGGTTTGTTCATTTGTGCTGATTTTTAGTTTAGTTTGATTGATTACTTTGCATGAATTGTGATCTTTGATTGATCACCAAAAACCGACCAAAAACAATTGAGATTTTCATTTCTTTGTTTCCTCCTTTTCTAACCTTAGACCTTCACTAAACTTAATCACAAAACCGAATCAATTTCACCTTAGTCTTTGTGTTCGACCTCGGAATACTATCCATACTACAAACGTCCCGTACACTGCGGGTGCGCTAGAAGTTAGGATAAATATAACGAGTATAAATTTAAGGCTTATTGCGTGCACACTTTTTAGCGTAACATTAATCTTCTTAAAGATTGGTGCTCCTATTCAATCTAGTTCCTCCTTGTGCTTATCTCGATTTGAAGACTTGTGTAAGGTTGAAGAAGGAAGAGTTAAGGTAATTCATTGTTTGGGTTTTGATCCAATTGATCAAGGTTTTTGCAAGTATATTTTGGTTCTTATCTTCCTATATTTTCCATCAAATTCATTTCATATTAATCTTCTTAAATCTCGTCATGTATCATCCATATCTCGCCATTCTTTGTTCTTTGTTTCCTATTGATCTTGCCACCCTCAGTATTGATCTCGCCCGAGATCAGCGTCAAAATTACTCATGGTCAAAGCTTTGTGGACTTTCAATAGATTTTTAATTGCGGCCTCAACCCCGTATCAAAGTGATATCAGAGCTAATCCATCGAAGTCCAACTCAACCATACATCACGGTTTGAGTATTTTTATTTTGTGTCTTTTTTGAGTAAAAAATTGAGTCTTTTTTTGTTTTTATTCTTTTGTTAAGAGTCTATTTGAGTTTAATTGCTTTGTTCTTGTGTTCATTGGAGAAGAGAGCATAATAATAGCTTAACACAAGTCAGCTACACCTTCGTTCCCAAAAACCTAGTGCCGAGATCCAGAACAATGCAAAATCTCGCGGCGAGATACTTATGGATTGTGCTGAGATTTTGCTTCGCTGCCAAGTTTGCTATTATTCTCCAAATCTAGTCAAACCAACGAGATGTTTGATCCAAATCTTATCAATTATATCAATATCCAACTGCCATATCAAAGAGGAAAGAGATCTACAAATAATTATCATTTTAATATCTTATCTAGTATGTGAAATCTTATCATATCTTATCCACATCTCCTTCCAAATCCAGTTCTATCCTAATCCTTCAGCTTATATCTCATTACTTACTTGGATCCCACGCCACACAAGAAAGCCCAACACAAATATCCTCTCTTTTGTTCTAGCCTACACCTTATATCATAAATTATAACCAAAGTTTTGGTTAAGCTATTCAAGCAAGAGTTTTTGCAATTCAAGTGTGAAAGTAGCAAGAAGGCGGTAAGGAAGAAGATTACCCCAAGCCCCATCCAGTTTCCATAACCAAAACCTTGCCTTTTCATCAATCTCTCCCCCTAGTGAATATTTCAGGTCGAGATTTAGACCGAGATTCACCCTTCTCGAGATCCATACCCAACTGGTTATCTCTCTCTCTAATTGCTCAAGTGCAAGGTAAGTAAAGCTCTATTTTCTTTTGTGTGCCTGTTTCTTGCCTATTTCTACTCTAAACACATTAAGTCATTTCTTTGGGTGTGTTAGATAGTTTTCTTTGTTTTTAATCACACTAGTTGAGTCTACTTGCTAGATTTCTTTCACTTTGTATCAATTGTTTTCAATCACACTAACATCACAAGTTTGTTGTTACTTTATGTTTTTGTGTAGATGTCAAGGTCTAATAGCCCTAGAATGTCACAGAGGAGTGGATCAATGATTCCGGAAGCCATGGACATGTTGAAACAACTCATGACCGCGGTTACAAACTTGACCGAGAGAATGTCTAATTTCGAATCTTGCACTAGTAATCTCGCCCCCTCTCAGCCGAGATCAGTATATGACGTTGGTGGTAGTTGACGCCATCCACCTAGACCCCCAGTCCCAGAGTCACCTCAAAGAGATCCCAAGGGCAAGGTATGAGACATTCAAATCCTCTTTTTAATGCACTTAACATGCACGATTTGTTGATGATTTTCAGGATCATGAGGATGATAATGAAGAGGGCATGTGGAGAGAGTTTCCTAGATGTCACCCCCATTCAAGAAGAGGTCGAGACATGGAACCATATCGACGCCACCAAGAGCATGACGGGATAGGAAAAATGAAGGTCACTTTTGATGGAAAGTGTGATCCGGATGCTTTCATGGAATGCGAGACCAAAATAGAACAAAATTAGTCCTACCATAACTTTTGTAACTAAAGGAAGATCCAACTAACTGCATTGGAATTCCAAGGCTATCCATTAGTTTAGTGGGATCATCTTGTGAAAGAAATAAGAAGAACATTGGATCCGGACATCAATACATGAGAGCAAATGAAAGCCTTGATGGGAGGAGCTAGATTTGTGCCTCAACATCATACTAGAGAGTTAAGGCAAAGATTGGAGAACCTCAAGCAAGGATCTATGAGTGCAGAACAAGTTTACACATCCATGCAAATGACAATGTTGAAAGCCAATGTTATCGAGGATGAGGAGTCTATGATGGCTCGTTATTTACGCATTTTGCTTTTATCATTAGCTAATGAAATTGAATTATATCCTTATGATACTATGACAGATTTGTTGTAGTTGGTCATCAAGGTAGAGAAGAAAACTAAGGGAAGAAGCCAAGCAACTAAGTCTAATTTTGGAGCTACAAATTCATGGAAACAATTATCCAATCGGTTCCAAGGAGCTCAAGGCTGAGATCATGCATCCACAAAGGAGGAGAAAAAGGGCCTGATGTGGGACCATCTCCAACACAAGGACCAATTACACGCTCAAAGGCTAAGGCATTGAAGGACAAACCAACAACCCCTTCACCTTCTTCGGATTCAATCACGGATGGGACGATTACAAGGTCAAGAGCATATGTGATTCAAGATGAAGTTACGAACATACTCACAACATGTATGCTTAAGGAAACTCTTATCACTCTCAAGAGTTCCTTGGTGACCTTACTAACTGTTATAGAAGAGCCAAGCCATGACCAAGAAAATCCATCGAGCAAAGAAGAAGAATAGTGCAAGGAAGAGCTTCAGAGAAAAAAAATCGACCCAGTCAAATCGGTCGAGTTTTCCTACAGGAAAATCGGTCGATCTTCTGTCCGATTTTTCCTTCATGAGACGCGTTTGCAAGACCTGACCATGATCTTCTATCTTTGGCAATTATATCTTTTAGTTGATTCCTTAAGCTCTCGGACTATTTTAAGGGATTGTTAATTTAAATCTTATCTTTCTAGTTTTTATATTTTTATATATATTAAAGATATATTTACAAGATTATCTTTAAAATATATCTTTCCTAGTTTTCATATTTTCCAAAGATTTGTGAGACTTGCAGTTGACCTTGAAAGAGAGCTTTGGTTGAAAGAGAGATTGTTAGAGAGATTAGTTTTGATATTTTCCACAGATTTGTGAGACTTGCAGCTTCGCTTACGGAGTTTATATTTTATTCATTATTATTCAATCAAAAAGAGAGCTTTGGTTGAATCTTTGTGAAGTTCTTGCTAGATTGTGCTTGTGTGTGTTAATCTTATTGAAGGTTGGTGCTCCTGGTCAATTCTAGTCCCTCCTTGTGCTTGACTTAATTAGAAGACTTGTGTAAGGTTAACGAAGTGCGGGTTAAGATAATCTTCTCGTTTAAGGGTTTTGACACATCATTGGTCAAGGTTCTTTGCAGAACTATCTTAGTTCATATCTTCCTATATCTTTCATTTATCATTCCATATTCATCTTCTTATCTTTCCATATCATCCACTAATCCGTGTTTTGAGTTTCCAGAAAAGTTGACATGTTCTTCATATAAATTGGCCGTTTATTCTATAGAACATCCCGATTTTTATCCCAATTAAGGACTCTCAATCTAGATCGGGAACCGCAGCTTATCCCCGCATCAAAGTGGTATTAGAGCTAAGCAATTGACATCTGAACATTCACAAAAGGTTTGATTTTTTTATTTGAGTCTTTTTTTAGTCATATAAAGTCGAGTCTTTTCTTGTTCGCCATCTTGCGAGAATATTTGATTTTAATGTGCGTTGATTTGTGTAAGTTCTGAAAGAGAGAAATGCCATCGACCAAACACAAGCCAACCGTTGACCTTAAAATCTCGCCCATACAAAAAAAAAGAGAAAAAAAAAGTGTGCTTCAAGTCAAGATCTTTCCTAGTAGTTAAGATCTTACCTATCTTTTGTCAAAGCAACGTTACGAACACTTCTCCGAACAATAAAGATCATAAGGCAACCAAGGAATAGCATTCCATGAGAGATTCTTGAACGTCAAATCCAAAGAATTGTTTTTTTGCCAAAAATCGACCTATTCTTCAGGAAAAATCGGACATTTTTTATCCGATTTTTGCTATTGTTGTCAATTTTTTCGAGAAAGTTTTTGAAGCATACTTTACAAAATCCAAGTGCACACTGTGCAAGAGAATTACAAAAGAAGATTTTTAATATAAACCTTGATCCAGTTAAAGAGTTTTAGCCGTACCCAAATCCAAACTTGGCTAACTCTCTTTCTAACTTTGCAACTCAAGGTACGTTCTCTCTCTTCTTAATCTCTTGTGTGTGTTTCCTTAGCCTCTTGTCTACTCTAAACACTGAGTCTTTTCTTTGAGTGTGTTAGTTAGTATATATACTTCTTAACATACTAGTTGTATATCTACAATATTCTTTCTACCTTGTCGTGTGTGGAGTAAACTTCTAATAGGGACTCCTTAACCATCTCACCCCACAAGAACCTTTATCCGAACCGAGTCAACTACTTGATTCAACCAAGGAGTTCTAGAGAGACCAAGGCACTGATTTGTAAAGCAGCATTAATCCATCAAGTAAATTCTATCAAACCAACTTGCGACAACACAACACGAGCGTTAGTACGAGAGAAAACAAGGAAGACCTTTTTCGATTTCTCTACCATTACAAGTTTGTTTTTATTGTGCGTGTTTGTATAGATGTCAGGAAGAGATAGTCCACACATATCTCAGAAGGAAAATACTCCAGATATAGCGGACATGTTCAAGCATATAATGACCAAGATGTCAATGCAGACTACCGATCTAAATCTCGCCTAAGATTCGATCCGAAGGCTGTTTATGAAGTAGGCGGGAGTTCCGCTAATCCGCCACACCCACCCCCTAGTATCAACTATAAATCATCAACCGATGCCCGGTAATACTCACCCTAATCAATTCTTTAATGCTAATCTCAATCCACTTTTTGGTGACAAATTTCAGGAAATAAGTGATGAAGAGGATAAGGGCATGTGGAGAGAGTTCCCACGACATCATCAACAAAGAGGACGTTATAATGAACATTATAGGCCTAAGCAATATAATGACGGACTTGGGAAAGTAAAGGTCAAAATTCCGAGTTTCGAAGGTCGATGCGTTACGGACGCATACACGGAGTGGGAGACCAAGATTACACAACTTTGGTTTTGCCATAACTTCAGTGAGCAACGGAATATTCAACTTGTTGTGTTGGAATTACAAGGTTGTGCTCTAATTTGGTGGGGTCATCTCATTAAAGAGCAGAGAAGAGCGGTAGAACCGGACATCAACACTTGGGAACGCATGAAGACCTTGATGAAGGCTAGGTTCGTGCCGCCGTACTATGGACTGGAGTTGAGACAACACTTAGAGAACCTCAAGCAAGGTTCCATGACCGTAGAAGAAGTCTACACCTCCATGCAAACGGAAATGGTGAAAGCCAACATGCAAGAGGATGAGGAGTCTATTATGGCTCGATTTTTACAAATTTTGCATCCTCTTTAGCTAATGATATTGATCTTTATCCCTATGTTTCTATTACTAATTTACTGCATTTGGGTATTAGGGTGTAGAAAAAGATCAAAGGACGGAATCAAGGAACAACTTCTTGGACTCCAGAGAAGAAAAATCGACCCATTGCTAGAAAAATCGACCGATTTTCTTCCTAGAACGAAGAAGGAAAACGTTCTTTGCCCGATCCAGCAGCTCCCAAACCTTCAACGTAGGCTCGTCCTTTGAATGATCCTTCAAGGGATAACATGGGAGTACTTCTAACTCTACCTTAAGATCTAGAGATATTGTTTGCTTTAAATGTCAAGGTAGAGGTCATTACATGCACGATTGTCCTAATAAACGAGTTTTATTTCTAAATCAACAAGAACAATATGAAAGTGAGGAAGAAAATGAGCATGATCATACCCACATAATTGCAATACATGAGCATAAGCATGATAATCATAGTGATAGTGATTGTGACTATGAGCATGGTGAATCCTTGATTGATAGACGTACTTTGCATGCTAAAATTGATTTGTGTGAGGATAATCAATGTGAAAATCTTTTTTCATACTAGATGTCTTGTTCAAGGAAAGGTTTGTAACATGATTATTGATGGGCTGCTATTGCAACATCTCTAGTGGGGAATTGATCACTAAGTTGCAAATCACTACCTTCTACCATCCTCGACCTTATAAATTGCATTGGATGAATGATTGTGGGGAACTAAAGGTTAATAAACAGGCTCACATTGTGTTTACTTTGGGAAAATATGAGGATATTGTTGTTTGTGATGTTGTGCCTATGCAAGCATACTGTTACGCTAAGAACGTGTGATGTGTGTACGCAATAAGCTTTAAATTTATACTCGTTATAATTATCCTAACTCCTAGCGCACCCGCAGTGTACGGGACGTTTGTAGTAGGGATAGTATTCCGAGGTCGAACACAAAGACTAAGGTGAAATCGAGTCAAATAATGGTCATAGATAGTGTTGATCTAATCAAAGAAAAAGTCAAGGAACAAAGAAATGAAAATGATGATATTTTTGGTTGGTTTTTGTAGTGATCAAACAAGGATCACATATCAAGAAAGACAATGAAACAAGCTAACAACTCAACTAGCAATCAAACAAGTAACTCAAAACACAAGTATATGATCAAGAGAGAAAAGTGGATTCTAGAGGTCAAGATTTCCGGTTATGGCATAGGACTCAAGGTTCTAAGGATTCTAAGGACAAGTTGCGGTGCTGGGGAAGAGTGTTTCACTAATGGAAGCAATTACCGGGTAGGTCTCTCACTTCATTATTCCCGCATCTAACTCCTATTACCGGGTAGGTCTCAAGGTGGTTAAATAGGGAGTTCTACACGAACCGGATACTACTTAAGGGAGCAACCCTCTCCTTACCGGGTAAGTCTCGGAATAGGGAAGTCTCAAGTACTAATCCTAGCACACTCGATCCAATAGCGGCTTATGAGGCTCGCTACTACCTAGCATTCATCATCTTAGGTATCTAAGGTCGGAAATCATCGGGTAGATCTCTTCCCTCACTTAGATTGATAGCATTAGGTGATCCTAAGCTAAAGGATTTAACAACCTAACACCCTAACATACAGATTCATCAATCAAAGACCAACAGAGGAGAAAATCGGATGGATCATGGGAAAATCGGCCGATTTACCTGATGAACAGGCCGATTTTTCCTTCTGTTGTGAGTTTCGTGCATATAAATCATCCTAAACTAACATATAAGCCCATCCTATCATCACCCTAGCCATAACCATCAATCCATCACTCCAGAATCACAACAAACTAGCCAATAGTATGCATATTAAGATCCAAAATCATCACACAAGCATACATGGTGTTCATAGATGGATAATGAAAGATAAACAAGTAAAATCAATAAATCTCAACTGAATCCAAGTTGTAACAAGACTTACAAACTCTTAAATGAAGATTCAGAACGTTCCTAACAATCCTTGCAATAGTTCTTCAATCCAAGACTACGAAAGTAACTCAAAATCACTCAAAATTTCACTATCACTCTTAGAATGGTGTTCTTCTTCTTCCTTCAATCCTTGAGAGTTTTTCTTCTCCTCCCCTCTTTCCAAATTGATGAGCTGTGAATGAGAGTGTGGGAGAGGAGAGATGCTCAACAACAACCTGCAGGACCACTTATATTCTCCACCAAGAGCAAGGCCGGACAAGAGATCGTGGGACACGTGGCTTAAGCTGTCAAAGGCCCAAAAATCGACCCAGTAGATTAAATCGGCCGATTTATCTGCTAGCTGGTCCGATTTTCTTCAGCAGAGACATGTTATGATCGTTTAGCCATGAGTTGCTCCATTGGTTGCACCAATAGTGGTCTTTGTGTCCTTTGTTGCTCTAATTATGCTCCTCCAAAGCTTTGGATGTGTACCATCATGAGGCTTGGCCCTCTAATGTATCAGTTAATGTCCAAAAGACCCCCGAAATACCTACAAAGCAATGCACAAGTCCGTGTAGACGTCTATCTCGACAAAATACGTGATTTGAGTGCAAACGTCGCGAATTTGTGTTAAACCATGCATGAATGAGTGATGAATCTATCTAAATGATTACCTAAACCTAAGTCATAAATCGTGTTATCAAAAATACCCCATACTTAAGGTTTGCTCGTCCCCGAGCAAATTTCCAACTATAGACTAAGAGATGACATGATTTATGTATGCAGAAAAATGGCAAAATCTTTTTGGAGTTGTGCTTCTAATATTGGATCACCTTCATAGTCATGTTTCATGGCAATCGACAAGCAATCATGCATCAAATAAATGAAAACATGAAAATACAATTACACTTAACTTGATAGCATGCAATAAAGTGTAAAGATGAAGAAGTCAAGATGATCATGAGCATATCCAATCTAAATCACTTAGTCTTACACACATGCAAGTAGGTCATAAGGACTTGTGAAATAGAAGGCCAAGAAACGTTGTGATTAGGCGGGCATTTTCTAGGCTATGTGATGCTAATCCGGGAAAGGAACTAAACAACCACAACTTCACATTTCTTATCAACTTCCCTCAAGTGTATATTTTTCATTTTCTTTTCTTTCTTTTCTTTTATTTTTGAGACAATGGCATTGGTGTACAAAAGCCGAAACCTTGGTGATTAGCCATCCTCGGGCTTTTTCTATTTTTCGAGGTGCATCCACACTGGGCACACATACCAAAGCTCGTTAGGACTATTGGTTTATTTGACTTTGGCAAGGCACCAACACCCGATTATGTGAAGTGTACCGAGTTACTTGTCATTTAAGCCAACGTCCCCAAACCTATATTTTTGGCTACACTTTCGCAACAATTTCAGCACTTTATTCATGACATTCCTTTCATCAACAACTTCACCCCACATTTGCTTTTCAAGATGAGAAGTAGAGAAAGATGAATTGCCTTATTCGTTCCTAAATGATGTGCAAGAACTAGCATGCAATTTCGACTTTCAATACTCAATTCAATCAAGGCAAACATTCATGATCACAAATCATTCATGGGATTCAAGATAAGTACTTCAAGTCCACATATGCATCATCTATTCAACACATGAGGCTATCCATAGCCAATTCACAAGACAATTTCATCATAAGGGTCATTCCCAAGCTTTAGAAGCACTAAAAATTTTTAAAATTTTCTGATTTTTTTTTTTTGGAATTTTCGAAATATGTATGTACAATGCAAGACATAATGAAACATGTGACAAAATTAAACTATCCTAGATGCTAATCATGCAAGTGATCATGAAAACCCCACCCCATACTTAGTAACACATTGTCCCCAATGTGGAAACTAAATAAAGAAGTGAAAGAGAGTCCTCACAATGTAAAATTGGTGATGCTTTGGTATTTCGGTTCACATTGAATGATGATGGTGGATGATCGATCAAGGATGGTAGAGAGCTCTTGATGTTCATTATGGTGTCGGAACCCGCGCTTGGCACCACAAGCCGTCCAAGTTCCACGTTCGCTCCACCCATGCTTGATTGGAGATCATCACTTTCCTTGACAGAGGAAAAATCGGATCATCACCCAGGAAATCGGTCGATTTCTGTGAAGATCAGTCCGATTTTCCTGGGTGCTTTCTTCCTCATCCATGTGCTCGGATCTTGTACCTTTAGTAGTTCCATGAGGCTTTCACATGACCTCCAACATCTCATCACACATGACAATCAACAAGATCTAGCACCCAAAAACACAAAAGAAAAACAAAGCACACCAAGAGTGAGATCAAACAAAAGCAAGAAAAAGAAAGGGAAAAATATGTACCAATGGGTTGCCTCCCATTAAGCGCTTCTTTAAGGTCATTAGCTTGACCAAATTCAGGAGCGTTTCAATCAAGGTGAAGCGGGGCAATCACTTCCACCGGGGCTTCCGGGATGTACTTCTTCAATCGATGCCCATTCACCTTGAAGTTACCACAATGATCTCCGCCTATCTCCACCGCTCCATGAGGAAAAACTTTCTTCACCACATATGGCCCGGTCCATCTTGATTTGAGCTTTCCGGGGAAGAGCCGCAGCCTCGAGTTGAAAAGAAGGACAAGGTCGCCTTTACTCAACTCCTTTGGGATGAGGCGCTTGTCATGCCAACGCTTGGTCCGCTCTTTGTAGATCCGGGCATTCTCATAAGCATCCAACCGGATCTCCTCAAGGGTGTTCATGTCTAGCAAACGCTTCTCACCGGCCTCCTTGAGGTCAAAATTTAGCCACTTAATGGCCCAATAAGCTCTATGCTCCATTTCTACCGGAAGGTGGCAAGACTTGCCATAGACCAACTTGTAAGGAGTGGTGCCAATTGGTGTCTTGAAAGCGGTCCTATAAGCCCACAAAGCATCATCGAACTTCATAGCCCAATCTTTCCTCGTCCTAGAGACCGTCTTCTCAAGTATCCCTTTAATCTCCCGGTTGGAGATCTCCACTTGGCCACTAGTTTGGGGATGGTAAGGTGTTGCCACCTTATGAGTCACCCCATACTTAGCCAAAAGTGCCTCAAAGTTCCTATTGGTGAAGTGCTTCCCTCCATCACTTATGATCACCCTTGGTGTTCCAAACCTAGGGAAGATCACTCGGTTGAAGAACCGCACCACCACCTTGGCATCATTTGTAGGAGAGGCGATTGCCTCCACCCATCTTGAAACATAGTCAACCGCCAATAGGATGTAGAGGTTGCAACATGAAGAAGGGAATGGTCCCATGAAGTCCACACCCCATACATCAAATATCTCTACCTCTTGTATGTTGTTCAAGGGCATCTCATTCCTCCTTGAGATGTTGCCCGTCCTTTGGCAAGCATCACAAGCTACCACAAAGCCTTGCACATCCTTGAACAAACTTGGCCAAAAGAAGCCCGATTGCAACACTTTCGCACATGTCTTGTGTGAGCTAGCATGCCCTCCACATGGCAAGGAATGACAATGGCGGATCACACTCTCCACCTCATCCTCCGGTATGCATCTTCTAAACATTCCATCCGGCCCTCTTTTGAACAAAAGTGATTCACTCTAATAGTAGTGCCTCACATCCTTGAAGAACTTCTTCCTTTGGACATATGTCAAACCGGGAGGCACTTCCTCACACACTAAGTAGTTCACAATGTCGGCAAACCATGGCTCACTTCCTCTAGATACTTGGAGCAAGCATTCCTCCACCATTTGCAATTGCTCATCCCGGAACGAGTCATCAATCGGGATGTCCTCTCTTTCAAGCTCCAATGGTGGGAGTCTACTAAGGTGATCCGCCACGGAGTTCTCGGATCCCTTCTTGTCCCGGATTTCCAAGTCAAACTCTTGAAGAAGAAGGATCCACCGAATCAACCTAGGCTTGGCATCCTTCTTGGTAAGTAGATAACGGATCACAGCATGATCCGTATAGACTATGACCTTCGCTCCAACAAGATATGAGCGGAACTTCTCAAATGCATACACAACCGCTAGCAACTCCTTCTCGGTGGTAGCATAATTGAGTTGGGCATCATCTAGCATCTTGCTAGCATAATAAATGGCATGAGTTCGCCAATCCTTCCTTTGCCCCAAAACAGCCCCAACGGCTACATCGCTTGCATCACACATGATCTCAAACGGTAAACTCCAATCCAGAGGTGCGGAGATCAAGGCGTTCTTCAACCTACAAAAAGCCTCAAGGCAATCTTTGGAGAAAACAAATTCAACATCCTTCATTAGTAGGTTAGTGAGGGGCTTAGAAGTTTTAGAGAAGTCTTGAATAAACCTCCGGTAAAAACCGGCATGCCCTAAGAAACTCCTTACCCCTTTCACCGAGGTAGGTGGTGGCAACTTCTCTATCGTCTCAATCTTGGCCCTATTAACCTCAATGCCACGGTTAGACACCAAGTGTCCTAACACAATACCTTCACTTACCATGAAGTGGCATTTTTCCCAATTCAAGACAAGATTTGTCTCCTCACATCTTTGCAATACTAATGACAAGTTAGCCAAGCAATTATCAAAGGAAGAACCATAAACAGAGAAATCATCCATGAACACTTCCATGATATTTTCAATGTATTCCGAAAAGATAGCCATCATACACCTTTGGAAGGTGGCGGGTGCATTACACAACCCAAATGGCATTCTCCTATATGCAAAAGTACCCCATGGACATGTAAAGGTTGTTTTCTCTTGGTCATCGGGGTGGATAGGGATTTGGAAGAATCCACTATAGCCATCTAGGTAGCAAAAATGAGAATGTTGAGCTAACCTTTCTAGCATTTGGTCAATGAAAAGAAGAGGGAAGTGATCTTTCCTAGAGGCCATGTTAAGCTTTCTATAATCAATACACATCCTCCATCCCGTAACCGTTCTAGTGGGGATTAGTTCATTGTTCTCATTAGTCACTACGGTCATCCCACCCTTCTTAGGTACTACATGGACGGGACTAACCCACTTACTATCCGAGATAGGGTAGATAATTCCCGCATCTAGCAACTTAATGATTTCCTTTTTGACTACCTCTTTCATTATGGGATTCAATCTTCTTTGATGTTCAATAGAGGGTTTATGATAATCTTCCATCATTATCCTATGCATGCACAAAGAAGGTTTGATGCCAACAAGATCATCAATGGTGTATCCTATTGCCTTTCTATGTAGTTTCAATTCATTCAACAGTCTATTAAGCTCATCATCATTCAAAGATGCATTCACAATCACCGGATAAGTAGAATTTGAACCAAGGAAAGCATACTTTAAATGAGAGGGAAGAGGTTTAAGATCAAGTTGAGGAGGACCTTTTTCGGTTGGAGACGATCCATACAATGTAGGTTGAGATGATTGCAAAGCCATGGAAGCCTCCTTGAAGTCCCTTGATGATTGCTCACACTCAAGTGGTTGATGCTGAAAAGACTCAGGAAAATCGGCCCAGGAGGAAAAATCGGACGATTTTTCTGGCAGTGGGTCGATCTGAGTTTCTGTTTTTGCAAAACTGGCTGAAATTTCAGCACAAGGACAAAAATCGGCCGATTTCTGCCCTCCAGTCCGATTTTTCTGTCTGTTTTCCTCTTCTTCTAGCACTTCAAATCCAACACTTGGTAGCTCGTCCAATGCATTCAAGACCTTGATTACTTCATTGCTACTCTCCTCAACTCCTTCTTCCATCAAGCTTGAGCTAAGAACTCTCTCAAGCGGATCCTTGAGCAAGATTGAGCTCACAACCTCTCTAGACTCCTCTTCTTCAACTATGTTGAATACATCCTCATCAAGGGTTGGCCCTTTCATCATTGTGGACAGCTTGAACTTGATGTTCTCTTCTCCAATGTTGAAGGAGAGAGTCCCATTCTTGCAATCTACTAGACACCCGGAAGTAGCTAAGAAAGGTCTTCCCAAGATGATAGGAACCGGATAGTCCGCCGGGATGTCCAAAACAACGAAGTCTATGGGCACATAGAACTTCCCCAGTTGCACCGGGATGTCTTCCAAGATTCCAACCGGATGAGTGATCGAGCGGTCCGCCATTTAAAGGGTCATCTTGACTGGCTTTGGCTCTCCTAGCCCAACCTTGTTGCAAAGTGCAAGCGGGATGATGCTTACACTTGCCCCAAGATCACATAAGGCGTCATACTTCACTTCTCCTACTCCGATTGGCACACAAAAGGATCCCGGATCCCTTAGCTTAGGAGGCATCTCCTCCTTCATCGTTTGAATCAACTCCGAGGATCTCTTTGTCATTCTTATCTCCCCATACTCCTCCAACTTCCTTTTGTTGGAAAGTATTTCCTTCAAGAACTTGCCATATGCCGGCATTCCTAAAATAGCATCCATGAACGGAATGTTAATATGCAATTTAGACATTAGTTCAAGGAACTTACCAAAGTAATTGTCCAAGCGAGCTCTTGCTCGTGATTGAGGGAACGGTAGTGGTGGCTTGTATGGAGGCGGTGCCACATAGGTTGGCTCTACATCCTTGCTCTTGCCTCCATCTCCTTGCAAAGTCTCTTCTTCATTCACCACTTGCTTCCCTTTAGCATTCTCCTTGGGAAAAGGATCCTTCATGCTCAACCCACTTCTTGTTGTAATAGCCAACACTTGGCCTCTTGGATTTTCTTCGGTTCTTCCGGGAAGCTTTCCCGGATCTCTATGTGCTTCACCCGCCTTTTGGAACACTTGTGCTTCCAAAACCTTTTGACCCTTAGAAATTGAAGTCACGGTGCTCTCAAGACCACTCAACCTTCCAAGCAATTGCTCAAACATCAATTCGGTCCTATCCTTTGGAGGTTGAGTGAATCCGGGTGGAGGTTCTTGTGAAGCTCTTGGTGGTGGAGTTGTGCTTGTGGAAGCGGGAGGGTTCAAGGCTCCATCCGGGTTAGAGTAAGAAAACCCGGGATGGTTATGGTTGGGCCGGTAATTGTTGAATTGCCGGTTGTTCTTGAAGTTCCTTGGACCTTGATAGTTGTTGTAATTGCCCCTTCCCATGTAATTCACATCCTCCTCCTTGGAAGATAAGTTAGCTCTTGGAAGATAAGTTAGCTTGTGGAAGCACTTGAGGAGTTGCTTGGTTCTTCAAAGTTGTAGCACACAACTCCCTCAAGGACTTTAGCTCGTTGTTGATGGCGTCAAGCTTGAAATTGCTCATGGTGACCTCACTCACCTCATATGCTCCCGCCTTTCTCCCTTCACTCTTCCTATGGGAGTATTTCTCAATCACTAGAGCTTGTTTCTCTACAAACTCCCAAGCATCATCCACATGCTTCTCCATGAAAGTCCCACCGGAAAGGGATTGAAGCTTGAATTGGCTATCTTCATCAAGTCCCTTGAAGTAGATCTCCAAAAGCTCAATTTTCGGTATGCCATGGTGTGGACAATCTAGGAGAAGGTCTTTGAATCTCTCCCAAGACTTGAACAAACTCTCTCTATCCTTCATCACGAAGGCATTGATCTTCCCTCTTAATTCGGTAGTCTTGGAAGGTGGGAAGAACTTAGTCAAAAACTCGGTTGTCATCTCCTCCCAAGTACCAACTCGCCATTGTGGAATAGATTGATACCAAGCTAAGGCTTTATCCTTAAGAGAGAAGGAGAAAGCCCTAAGCTTATGGTTGTTGCTCTCCAATCTTGGCGGCCTAAGGGTCTCCATCAAAATCTCATAGTTCATCAAGTGTTGATGAGGAGACTCTCCTTCCATCCCTACAAATTGATTATGCCGGATCATTTGTTGAACTTGAGGGCGGAGCTCATAGTTGTGGGCTGCGGGATCTCCTAAGTTCACACCCGGACGGTGTGCTCTTTGTGCCGGATCCATACGTCTCCCCAAAGTTTGTGGCTCTTCAATAGCAATGGGTACAACCCTAACATTC
Organism: Fagopyrum homotropicum; assembly: GCA_033239125.1. NCBI lineage: Eukaryota > Viridiplantae > Streptophyta > Magnoliopsida > Caryophyllales > Polygonaceae > Fagopyrum > Fagopyrum homotropicum. Next base: position 95,973,751 of record BSWB01000003.1, on the reverse strand, counting down.
GCCGCCGGCTGCGGTTGTGGTGGTGGAGGAGGTGGAGGTTGTTGACGATTAAGCTCTCCTTGTACAAGGGCTTGCCTAATCTCATTAATCTCCCTCCTAGTTGCTTCTTGCCTCTCATTGGCAAGTCTCCTTTCTTCCTCCAAGAGCTCATCTCTTAGCCTTATTTGCTCTAAGGCTTCATCCAATTCAGCTTGGAGGTCTCTTCCGGCCATCTCTTTTCCCTTTTTAATACTCTTGGATCTAGATCGAAGGGTTTTCTCCGGTTCGGGATCGAATGGAGCTAAATCCTTGCCACGAGATCTTCGGATACACCTAAAGAGTAAGAGATGTCCTGAAAAGCAAAGACACAAACCAAAGAGAGATCAAAAGCAACAAGAAAGATCTACACTATAAACAATCACAAAATGACTCAATCTAGACCTAGTCCCCGGCAACGGCGCCAAAAACTTGTTACGCTAAGAACGTGTGATGTGTGTACGCAATAAGCTTTAAATTTATACTCGTTAAAATTATCCTAACTCCTAGCGCACCCGCAGTGTACGGGACGTTTGTAGTAGGGATAGTATTCCGAGGTCGAACACAAAGACTAAGGTGAAATCGAGTCAAACAATGGTCATATATAGTATTGATCTAATCAAAGAAAAAATCAAGGAACAAAGAAATGAAAATGATGATATTTTTGGTTGGTTTTTGTAGTGATCAAACAAGGATCACATATCAAGAAAGACAATGAAACAAGCTAAAAACTCAACTAGCAATCAAACAAGTAACTCAAAACACAAGTATATGATCAAGAGAGAAAAGTGGATTCTAGAGGTCAAGATTTCCGGTTATGGCATAGGACTCAAGGTTCTAAGGATTCTAAGGACAAGTTGCGGTGTTGGGGAAGAGTGTTTCACTAATGGAAGCAATTACCGGGTAGGTCTCTCACTTCACTATTCCCGCATCTAACTCCTATTACCGGGTAGGTCTCAAGGTGGTTAAATAGGAAGTTCTACACGAACGGATACTACTTAAGGGTGCAACCCTCTCCTTACCGGGTAAGTCTCGGAATAGGGAAGTCTCAAGTACTAATCCTAGCACACTCGATCCAATAGCGGCTTATGAGGCTCGCTACTACCTAGCATTCATCATCTTAGGTATCTAAGGTCGGAAATCATCGGGTAGATCTCTTCCCTCACTTAGATTGATAGCATTAGGTGATCCTAAGCTAAATTAGGCTTAATAAACACTAGGATTTAACAACCTAACACCCTAACATACAGATTCATCAATCAAAGACCAACAGAGGAGAAAATCGGATGGATCATGGGAAAATCGGCCGATTTACCTGATGAACAGGCCGATTTTTCCTTCTGTTGTGAGTTTCGTGCATATAAATCATCCTAAACTAACATATAAGCCCATCCTATCATCACCCTAGCCATAACCATCAATCCATCACTCCATAATCACAACAAACTAGCCAATAGTATGCATATTAAGATCCAAAATCATCACACAAGCATACATGGTGTTCATAGATGGATAATGAAAGATAAACAAGTAAAATCAATAAATCTCAACTGAATCCAAGTTGTAGCAAGACTTACAAACTCTTAAATGAAGATTCAAAACATTCCTAACAATCCTTGCAATAGTTCTTCAATCCAAGACTACGAAAGTAACTCAAAATCACTCAAAATCTCACTATCACTCTTAGAATGGTGTTCTTCTTCTTCCTTCAATCCTTGAGAGTTTTTCTTCTCCTCCCCTCTTTCCAAATTGATGAGCTGTGAATGAGAGTGTGGGAGAGGAGAGATGCTCAGCAACAACCTGCAGGACCACTTATATTCTCTACCAAGAGCAAGGCCGGACAATAGATCGTGGGACACGTGGCTTAAGCTGTCAAAGGCCCAAAAATCGACCCAGTAGATTAAATCGGCCGATTTATCTGATAGCTGGTCCGATTTTCTTCAGCAGAGACATGTTATGATCGTTTAGCCATGAGTTGCTCCATTGGTTGCACCAATAGTGGTCTTTGTGTCCTTTGTTGCTCCAATTATGCTCCTCCAAAGCTTTGGATGTGTACCATCATGAGGCTTGGCCCTCTAATGTATCGGTTAATGTCCAAAAGATCCCCAAAATACCTACAAAGCAACGCACAAGTCCGTGTAGACGTCTATCTCGACAAAATACGTGATTTGAGTGCAAACGTCACGAATTTGTGCTAAACCATGCATGAATGAGTGATGAATCTATCTAAATGATTACCTAAACCTAAGTCATAAATCGTGTTATCACATACCAAATTTTGTTAGGCCGCCCTTGGCAATTTGATAGAAAGGTTATGTATGATGGTCATTCTAATAAACATTCGTTTGAGTTTAAAGGGCAGGTCATTACTCTCAAACCCATGACACCTTTTTAGATTGTTGAGCATTGCAACAATAAGAAGGAGAAACACAAGCAGACGTACAAAGAATCAACTATCAAAGAAGAAAAATCGGGCAAATCTTCCAAAAAATCGACCGATTTCTAAAGAAAATCGGGTTGTTCATGGGAAAATCGACCGATCTTCCTGTAACTCATCCGATTTTTCCTCTCTGGGGCAACAATGAGCCCTTCTTTCATCTAAATGGTAGTTTCTCGATGACTATATCCCTTTATATCTTTCTTTATTGAGTTTATATAAGAGCCTACTAACTTTAAGTAATGAAGTGAAGGCCGTTTTGCCTTCAAACATGTCACAGGCTTTGGATGAATACAAAGACGTATTTCCGGATGAGATTCTTGCCGGACTTCCACCATTCCGAGGCATTGAGCATCGGATTGACGTCATTTCAGGTTCGTCACTTCCTAACCGTCCTGCTTATAGAATGAGTTCGCATGAAAGTCAAGAAATCCATGATTAAGTGCAAGACCTTTTGAACAAAGGTTATGTGCGTGACAGTTTGGGTCCTTGTGTGGTTCCGGTTCTGCTGGTGCCCAATAAGGATAACACTTGGAGGATCTGTGTAGATTGTCGAGCAATCAACAACATCACTATCAAATATTGACACCCCATTCCTCGTTTAGATGATATGCTAGATGAGCTAAGCGGTTCCACTTTGTTCTCCAAGATCGATCTTAAGTGTGGATATCATCAAATCCAAATGAGGGAGGAAGATGAATGGAAGGCAACATTCAAGACTAAGTTTAGGCTTTACAAGTGGTTGGTTATGCCTTTCGGTTGACTAACGCTCCTAGTACTTTTATGAGGTTAATGAATCATGTCTTACGCCATTTTATTGGGAAGTTTGTGGTTGTCTACTTTGATGACATCCTCATTTATTGAAAATTCATTGAGGAACATGAATATCCCTTAAGGGAAGTACTTCCAACTCTTAGATTTGAATCTCTATATGCTAATATTAAGAAATGTAAGTTTAGTACTAATAAAGTTGTTTTTCTTGGATTTGTAATCAGCACAAGAGGCCTTGAGATGGATAAAGAGAAGATCAAAGCCATTCAAGAATGGCCTACACCTACCACCGTCGGACATGTGCGTTCTTTCCATGGATTGACAACTTTCTATAGGCGCTTTGTGAAGGATTTCAGCACCACCGCAACCCCTCTCACACATCTCATGGCGAAGCAAGTATCATTCGAGTGGGGAGAAGCGCAAGAGAAAGCATTTTTGGAACTAAAGAGGCAACTATCAAACGCACCTCTTCTTGCACTTCCGGACTTTGCCAATCCGTTCAAAGTGGAGTGCGACACTTCAGGTATTGGCATTGGAGTACTCATGCAAGAAGTTGTTAGATTGCATAGAATTCCAAGAACTATTGTGAGCGATAGAGATGTCAACTTCCTTAGCTTCTTTTGGAAGACACTTTGGGGAAAGCTAGGTACCAAGTTGTTATTTTCGACTTCTAGTCATCGTCAAAAGGATGGTCAAACGGAGGTAATTAATCGAACTTTGACTACAATCTTAGGAGTTGTTTTAAAAGATAATTTGAATACATGGGAAGATGTTTTACCACATGTTGAATTCGCTTATAATCGTATCTTGCGTTCATCTACTAATCTAACGTTATTTGAGTGTGTTTATGGGGTGAATCCTTTGACTCTCTTTGATCTTATACCGTTGTCTTTAGATGAGCGAGTAGATTTTGTTGCAGTAAAGCAAGTGGGGTTCATGAAGGAATTACATGAAAAGACGCGCTTACGGCTGGAAGAAAAAGGAATATTCGTTGCTTCCAAAGCAAATCGGAATCGCAAGGAGATGTTATTCAAACCCGGAGATCTAGTATGGTTGCATCTATGGAAAGACAATTTTCGGACAAGAGGAAGTCTAAGTTATCTCCAAGAGGATATGAACCTTTCGAGTAAAAAGGAAAGTTGGTGACAATGCTTACGTCTTGGAGCTTCCAGCTGATTATGGTGTAAGTCCCAAATTTCAATGTCGGTTACTTAAGTCGGCACGAGTTTAGAGATAAGTATGGTGATGATTCGAGGGCAAATCCTTATCAAGAAGGGGATTTTGATGTAGGACCATCTCCAACACAAGGACTAGTTACACGCTCAAAGGCTAAGGCATTGAAGGACAAACCAGCAACCCCTTCACCCTCTTCGGATTCAATCATGGATGGAGCGATTACAAGGTCAAGAGAAAAGGCAATTCAAGATGAAGTTATGAACATACTCACGACATGTACACTTTAGGAAACTCTTCTCATTTTCAAGAGTTCCTTGGTGACCTTACTTACTGTTATAGAAGAGTCAAGTCATGACCAAGAAGAGTCATTGAGGAAAGAATAAGAATAGTGCAAGGAAGGGCTTCAGAGAAGAAAAATCGACCTGGTCAAATCGGTCGATCTTCTGTTCGATTTTTCCTTCCTGAGACGCGTTTGCAAGATCCGGCCATGATCTTTTTATATTTGGCAATTATATATTTTAGTTGATTCCTTAAGTTCTCAGACTATCTTAAGGGATTGTTAGTTTAGATTTTATCTTTATAGTTTTTATATTTTTATGTATATTAAAGATATCTTTACAAGATTATCTTTAAAAAAATACCTGTCCTAGTTTTCGTAGTTAATCTCCCTTATAAATAGCCTTAGTGGGGGAGATTGTTAGAGATATTTACTTTTTATATTTTCCATAGATTAGTGAGACTTACAGCTTCTCTTACGGAGTTTGTATTTTGTTCATTATTATTCAATAAAAAAGAGAGCTTTGGTTGAATCGCTATGAAGTCCTTGCTAGATTGTGTTTGTTTGTGTTAGTCTTATTGAAGGTTGGTGCTCCTGGTCAGTTCTAGTCCCTCATTGTGCTTGTCTTAATTAGAAGACTTGTGTAAGGTTAAAGAAGTGCGGGTTAAGGTAATCTTCTCGTTTAAGGGTTTTGACACATCATTGGTCAAGATTCTTTGCGGAACTATCTTAGTTCATATGTTCCTATATCTTTCATTTATAATTCTATATTCATCTATTATCTTTCCACATCATCCACTAATCCATGTTCTGAGTTTCCAGAAAAGTCGACCTGTTCGGCCGATTTATTCTATAGAACAACCCGATTTTTATCCCAATTAAGGACTTTCAATCTAGATCGGGAACTGCGGCTTATCTCCGCATCAAGGTCAAAACGTGGATCAAGGAGCTAAAATAATCTCGTCACCTCACTCACAATCTCGATCGTTGAATGAGCCTTCAAGTGATCCTAAAGGGAGCAATTCTAACTCTACTTTACGTTCTAGAGATATTGTATGCTTTAAATGTCAATGCAGAGGTCATTATATGAGAGATTTTCTTAATAAAAAGATTCTATTTATTAGTCAACATGGACAATATTAAAGTAAGGAAGAACATGATCATGGCACCCATCTTAATGCATTGTATGAAAATGGTAGTGATAGTGATGAAGCCGTTGAGTTTGAGTATGAAGAATCAATGAATGCGAGGAGAATGTGGGATGCTAAGATATCTCCATGTGAGGATAATCAAAGGGAGATTCTTTTTATACTAGATGTCTTGTCAAAGGGAAGATGTGTAACATGATTATTGATGGAGGTAGTTGTTGCAATATAGCTAGTGTCGATTTAATCAATAAATTGAAAATTACTACGTTTTATCATCCTAGACCACATAAATTGCATTGGATGAATGATTGTGGTGAACTGAAAGTGAACAAGCAAGCTAGAGTTACCATCACCTTAGGTTGTTATGAGAATACTAGTACTTGTGATGTTGTGCCCATGCAAGCATGTAATTTTCTTTTAAGACGTCCATAGCAATTTGATAGAAGAACTAAGCATGATGGATATACTAATAGATATTTATTTGAGTTTAATGGTCAAACATTAACCCTTAAACCCATGACTCCCTTGCAGATTGCTGAATGCTATGAGAAAAAGAAGGGCACGAGCATGAAGCAAGATTTTGGCAAGAGAAAGGAAGGAGAAAAAAGCAAATCAACGAAGAATCTCACCATAACATAGAAGAATCTCGCCCTAGAGAAGAGAAATCTCGCCCCATGACAGAGGCTTCTCTCCCTAGTGTAGAATTTCACCCCAATGCACCTTCATCTCGCCCCCATGAAGGAAAATCTCACCCCAATGCTAAATCTCTCCCTAGTGAAGGGATTTCTCACCCTAGTGCAAAATCTCACCCCAGTGCAAGTACATATCACCCCATTGCTGAAATCTCGCCCCATTCTACTAGAGTCCTTTTAACATCTAAGGAAAAATAAATTCATGACTATACCCCTTTGGATGTCATTCTCAGGAGCCTATGCAAAAGCCTATTGACTTTAAGTGATAAAGATAAGTCTACCTTACCCTAAATCATCCTAAACCTTTTAGATGAGTTTTGTGATGTGTTTTCAAATGAGATTCTGGCAGGAATTCCACCTTTTCGAGGCAATAACATCAAATTGACTTAATTCTAGGTGTTATACTTCCAAATCGTCCAGCTTATAGTCTCAAGAAAGTCAAGAGACTCAAGATCAAGTTCAAGAGCTTTTAGACAAAGGCTACGTGAGAGAAAGTTTGAGTCCATGTGTTATTCCCATCCTTTAGGTTCCTAAAAAGAATAATACATGGAGGATGTGTGTTGATTGTAGAGCAATCAACAATATTACCATTAATTACCATCATTCCATCCCTAGATTAGATGATATGCTAGATGAGCTTAGTGGATCCACCTTGTGCTCAAAAATTAACCTTAAGAGTGGATATCACGAAATCAGGATGCGGGAAGGAGATGAATGGAAGACGGCGTTCAAGACTAAGTTTGGGTTATATGAGTGGTTGGTTATGCCATTTGGCTTGACTAATGCTCCTAGCACATTCACGAGATTGATGAATCATGTTCTACGCCATTTCTTTGGAATTTGTGGTTGTTTACTTTGATGACATCCTCATCTATAATAGACCACTTGATGAGCATGAAGAGCACTTAAAGGAAGTACTTGGAACTCTTAGAAATAAATTTTTATATGCTAATGTTAAAAAATATGAGTTTAGCACTAATCAAGTTATTTTCATTGGTTTTGTAGTGAGTACAAGAGGTATAGAGGTAGACGAAGAGAAGAGAAAGACAATCCAAGAGTGGCCAACGCCTACCAGAATCGGCCATGTTCAAAGCTTTCATGGACTTGCTACCTTCTATAGACGTTTCGTACGAGATTTTAGCACCATAACATCCCCGCTCACGTCTCTAACGAAGAAAAAAGTACAATTTGTGTGAGGAGATTCTCAATAGAAGGATTTTAAGGAGTTGAGGTGGCAATTGTCCCATGCAGCTCTTCTAGCACTCCCGGACTTCACTAAACCCTTTGATGTCAAATGTGATGCTTCCGGGAATGGCATTGGAGGAGTGCTCATACAAGAAGGTAAGTCACTTGCATTTTTAGTGATAAATTGAAAGGAGCATGCTTAAACTATTCGACATATGATAAAGAACTCTCTGCTTTATTTGGTGTATTTAAGACACGACGTCATTATTTTTGGCCTAATGAATTTGTCCTTCGTAATGATCATGAGTCCTTGAAGCATTTTAGGAGTCAAGATAATGATACGCCCTTGAACCCTATGTCCCAAGATGAGGAAGACGAGGCATTACGGGTTCGCTCCGATGGACCGCTCACCTGTTCCCATTCTAAGGCAATCGCCCAAGCTACCGGATCCATCATTGCCCGCACCGTTGCTTGTCACGGACCCATTGGTTGCAAACCGTACCTCTACGCCACCATGGCATGAAGCTTGTCAAGCTGGCACTGCTCCGGCACATTTTCCGTATTTTAGCGTTTTGTACTAATAAGTCTTTTTATTTTCGGAATACTAATTTCCGGGACTTTATTTCCGGTACTTAATTTTCCGAATTTAAGATTAGACTTTTGGTGTCGGAATTTAATTCGAAAACTTAATTCCGAACTTAAATTCCTAACCTTTCATATTTTTAGACTTTTAATTTTCGGAACTTTAATTCCGACTTTATTTCCGTCATTTAAGTTTTGTCTCTTTGTATGACCTTCATCCACAATATAAGGGGATGCTTGGCTCATTTGTAAAGAATGTTCAATTTGATTAAGTATATGAGAAGTATTTTCCTCCTACTTACTTGAGCATCAATCTCTCTTTCATCCTCTCAAAGTTCTTCTTTTGGATCTTCGATCCAAACTCATCCATCTTGGAGGATTATTGAAGAATCAACTCAACTAATCCACTTCAAGACTTGATCGATCAATCTAGATCGACTCAACCATTCAACGTCTGCCTCCATCTCTAAAGCTTCTGCAACCCACCTTCAAACGCATCCGCACTTCAACTAAGGAGTAGTTAAGCTCCAGCTTGATCTAGATCCGGAATCTTTCATTGACGTGTCCAAGGACGCATCAAATTGGCATCGGAGCAAAGGGATCTAAGCTAAGTTATATTTAATCTTGTTTTTGTGCGTTATCACATTCATCCTTTTTGCCTTTTGTTCATTGATAATGTGATTTATGACGTTTGTTTAGGCATTCATTTAGATAGTTTTTCCCGTTATTCATGCACGGTTTGGCATTAGTTCATGATGTTTACGCTTAATTCATGCATATTTCTAGAAAAGACGTCTACACGAGCTTTTGTTGGTTTTATAGGTATTTCGGGGATCTTTTGGACATTAATCGATACATTCGAGGATCAAGCCTCATGGTGGTACATATCCAAGGCCTTGAAGGAACATAATTGGAGCAATGAAGGACACAAGGACCCTTGTTGGTGCAAGCAATGGAGCAACTCATGGCTAGATGATCATAACAAGTTTCTATTGAAGAAAATCGACCTACACTCAGGAAAATCGGACGATTTTTCTGTCTGGGTCGATTTTCTGGCCTTTGACAGCTTGTGCCACGTGTCCCACGATCTCTTTGCCCGGCCCTTGCTTCTTTGTGGAGTATTTAAGTGGTCCTACAGGCTGATTTGAGGATCCTTCTCCTTCCTTTTGGACCCTTCTCCTCTAGCAATCTTCCAAAAGACTCTTCCATTGTAGTCTCTCTTCAAGGCACCCTTGTGGGTGTTCTTGAGAGAGATTAGTGTAGGCTTTAGTTTTGTAGTGAGATTTGAGTGATTTTTGTGAAAAAACTTATTGAAGGTTGTAAGATCTAACTTGGAGCTACATTTGGTGTGTTGAAAGACTTGTTTTGAACTCAAATCCAGCTAAGTTTCATTGCTTTCATTTCCTTACTTCATCTTCTTGCTATGGATTCCATGTATGCTTGTATGATGATTTTAGATCTTGAAATGCATGTTGTTAGCTAAGTTATTGAGATTTTAGGGTGATGGATTGATGGTTATGGCTTGGGTGATGATAGAAATGACTTACATGTTAGTTTAGGATGCTTTTTGTGGCCTAAACCTAAACCAGAGGAGAATAATCGACCTGTTCTTCATAGTAAATCGGCCGATTTTTGCTATGATCCACCCGATTTTTCCTTCTGTTGCTCTTTAATTGATGAATCTGTATGTTAGGATGTTAGATTTGTTGAAATCCTAGTGTTTGTTGAGCATAATATAGCTTAGGGTGACCTAATGCTAGCAAACTAAGTGAGGAAAGAGACCTACCCGGTGATTTCCAATCTTAGATACCAAAGATGATGAACTCTAGGTAGTAGTGAGCCTCATAAGCCGCTATTGGACTGAGTGTGCTAGGATTGTTGCTTGAGACTTACCTTTTCCGAGACTTACCCGGTAAGGAGAGGTTTGCCCCTTAAGTAGTGTCCGGTTTGTGTAGAATTCCCAACTTTACCTCCTTGAGACTTACCTGGTAATAGGAGTTTGGTGCGGGATTAGTGAAGCATGAGACTTACCCGGTAATTGCTTCCATTAGAGAAACACCCTTTCCCAACACCGCAACCTTGTCCTTAGAATCTTTAGAAGATTGAGTCCAATGCCATAACCGGGAATCTTGATCTCTAGAATCCACTTATCTTACCTCTTATCTCCTATCTTACATTCGTGTGTTTGTTTGCTTGTTTGATTTGCATATTTTGTGATCCTTGTTTGATCACCCCAAAACCAACCAAAAATATTGTGTTTTGCACCTTCTTTGTTCCTCATTTCATCTTAGTTTAGATTCGCACTATCTTTGATCATTGAATGACTTGATTTCGCCTCAGTCCTTGTGTTCGACCTCGGAATACTTTCCTTCCTACATAACGATCCGTACATTGAGGGTTTCGCTAGGTAGTTTAGGAGATTAGATCGAGTTTATAAATGTAAAGCTTTTTGCGTGTCAATCTTAGCGTAACAAGTTTTTGGCGCCGTTGCCGGGAACTAGGTCTAGATTGAGTCATTTGCTTTTGATCGTTTTTAGTGTTTATCTTTCTTGTTACTTTTGATCTTGTGTTGTTTTTGTCTTTGCCTTTTCATGTTCGCCATGGACGGATTGTACTTCCAAGACGACCTTGACAACATGGAGTATGAGGAGTGGATGGATAGCCAAGATCTAGGACCTCTCCATGAAGATGGATAATCTAGAAAGCAACCTTTCTTCCATTTCGAGTGCACACGTGGTGCTTGAAACGAAAGTATTTCAACAAGAGGAGGTTCACCATGAGGAGATCCAAGAATTACCCGATTCAACTATAACCAATAGAGACCTTGATGAAGAGTTGAATGAAGCTCGGGAGCAATTGTGGCTAAGGGATTTGGCCCTGGAGGATGCAAGAAGATTGAATATCGAGAGAGAAGAACAAATGAGGAGGGAGATTGAGGAGATTAGGCATGCTCTTATGCTAGGAGATCCTACCATCCTTCAAGGCTTACCTCCACCTCCTTCACCTTTGGAGGAGTGCAATGAAGTATTCTCACCCCCGGACATCCTTGCCATCAACCCCGGAACCAATCCTTTCTTGCTTGCCCGAAGTACACATGAATATTGGAGTCCCTTTCCTAAGGAGTCTCCCATGTTGAATGATGGAGGCAAGCATGATGGATCCATGATGGTTATAAAGCACTTCAATGAAGAATTCTTTCCAAGAATCGGCTTTCTTCGGATCATAGAGGATGAGGATGGCAAGCATCTCACCGGTGTGACCGCGGAGTACCAATTGTCTAAGTATGGGGTGGCACTTATGGTTGCAACTCCATATTATCATCAAGGGAGCGGTGATGAAAGAGTCTACTACTCACCGGTGAAGAGAGAAGTTAAAGCTTATTTGGGCATCAAGTGGCCCTTACTTGTCATCATGGATGCCGGAAAGCGATGGTTGCTTGGACTCCTCAAGCAAACCATGGTATTCGAGGTGGATTGACACATCTTCTGAGTTTGGTCAAGCTAATGACCTAAAAGAAGCGCTTCTTGGGAGGCAACCCAAGGGTAACAAGTCTTTCCCTTTTCTCTTTCATCTTCGTTTTTGCTTTTGTTTTTGGTGTGCTTTATTTTTCTTTTGTGTTTTTGGGTGCTAGATCTTGTTGTTGTCATGTGTGATGAGATGTTGGAGGTCATGTGAAAACCTCATGGAACTGTTGAGAAGAAGGTGCAAGATCCGAGCACATGGACAAGGAAGAAAGCGCCCAGGAAAATCGGACTGTTCTTGCACAAAAATCGGCCGATTTTCCTGGGTAGATGGTCCGATTTTTCCTTTTGTCAAGGAAAGTGATGATCTCCAATCAAGCATGGGTGGAGCGGACGTGGTACTTGGACGGCTTGCGGTACCAAGCACGGGTTCCGACATCATAAAGAACATCAAGAGCTCTCTACCATCCTTGATCGATCATCCACTATCATCATTCGATGTGAACCGAAATACCAAAGCATCACCAATTTTACATTGTGAGGACTCTCCTTCACTTCTTTATTTAGCTTGCACATTGGGGACAATGTGTTTCTAATTATGGGGTGGGGTTTTCATGATCACTTGCATGATTAGCATCTAGGATAGTTTCTTTTAGTCACATGTTTCATTACGTCTTGCATTGTACATACATACTTCAAAAAATCCAAAAAAATCAGAAAATTTAAAAAAATTTAGTGCTTCTAAGCTTGGGAATGACCCTTATGATGAAATTGTCTTGTGAATTGGCTATGGATGGCCTTATGTGTTGAATTGATGTATGCATATGTGGACTTGAAGTACTTATTTTGAATCCCATGTGTGAATTGTGATCATGAATGTTTGCCTTGATTGGATTGAGGATTGAAGGTCGAAATTACATGCTAGTTCTTGCACATCATTTAGGAGTGATTAAGGCAATTCATTTTCCTCTACTTCTCATCTTGATCATGTTGTTTGAACACCTCAATTGATGAAAAAATTGACCTCTTTTGACCCATCCGGGAATAGGAGCATGCTAGTGTGTTGATGTGTGTGAAAAGCAAGTGTGGGGTGAAGTTGTTGATGAATGAATGATGTGAATGAAGTGCTGAATTTGTTGTGAAAAGTGTAAAAAAAAATATAGGTTTGGGGACGTTGGTTTAAATGACGAGTAACTCGGCACCATTCACATAATCGGGTGTTTGTGCCTTGTCAAAGTCAAATAAACCGATAGTCCTAACGAGCTTTGGTATGTGTGCCCGGTGTGGATGCACCTCGAAAAATAAAAAAGCCCGAGGACGGCTAATCACCAAGGTTTCGGCTTTTGTACACCAATGCCATTGTCTCAAAAATAAGTGAAAAAGAAAAGAAAACAAAGAAAAGATGGAGAAAATTATACACTTGTTGGGAAGTTCAGCAAAAACAAAATTGTGGAGTTAGTTCCTTTTCCGGATTAGCATCACATGACCTAAATATTCCCACCTAATCACAACATTTCTTAGCTTCTTCTTTCCTAAGTCCTTGTGACCTAATTGCATGTGTGTAAGAGTTAGTGATCTAGATTGGATATACTCATGATCATCTTGACTTCTTCATTTTCACCTCTCATGCATGTTTTCTAGTTAAGTATAATTGTCTTTCCATGCCTTCATTCATTTGATACATGATTGACTGTCCATTGCCATGAAACATGACTATGAAGGTGATCCAATGTTAGAAGCACAATTCCGAAAAGATTTTTTTTTTTTCTGCATGCATAAATCATGTCATCTCTTAGTCTATAGTTGGGTCTTGCTCGGGGACGAGCAAATCTTAAGTATGGGGTATTTTGATAACGTGATTTATGACATTAGTTTAGGCATTCATTTAGATAGTTTTTCCCGTTATTGATGCACGGTTTGGCATTACTTCATGACGTTTACGCTTAATTCATGCATATTTCCAAAAAAGACGTCTACACGAGCTTTTGTCGGTTTTGTAGGTATTTCGGGGATCTTTTGGACATTAATCGATACATTCGAGGATCAAGCCTCATGGTGGTACATATCCAAGGCCTTGAAGGAACATAATTGGAGCAATGAAGGACACAAGGACCCTTATTGGTGCAAGCAATGGAGCAACTCATGGCTAGATGATCATAACAAGTTTCTGTTGAAAAAAATCGACCTACACTCAGGAAAATCGGACGATTTTTCTGTCTGGGTTGATTTTCTGGCCTTTGACAGCTTGTGTCACGTGTCCCACGATCTCTTTGCACGCCCCTTGCTTCTTTGTGGAGTATTTAAGTGGTCATGCAGGCTGATTTGAGGATCGTTCTCCTTCCTTTTGGACCCTTCTCCTCTAGCAATCTTCCAAAAGACTCTTCCATTGTAGTCTCTCTTCAAGGCACCCTTGTGGGTGTTCTTGAGAGAGATTAGTGTAGGCTTTAGTTTTGTAGTGAGATTTGAGTGATTTTTGTGAAGAAACTTATTGAAGGTTGTAAGATCTGACTTAGAGCTACATTTGGTGTGTTGAAAGACTTGTTTTGAACTCAAATCCAGCTAAGTTTCATTGCTTTCATTTCCTTACTTCATCTTCTTGCTATGGATTTTATGTATGCTTGTATGATGATTTTAGATCTTGAAATGCATGTTGTTAGCTAAGTTATTGAGATTTTAGGGTGATAGATTGATGGTTATGGCTTGGGTGATGATAGAAATGACTTATATGTTAGTTTAGGATGATTTTTGTGGCCGAAACCTAAACGAGAGGAGAAAAATCGACCTGTTCTTCATAGTAAATCGGCCGATTTTTGCTATGATCCACCCGATTTTTCCTTATGTTGCTCTTTAATTGATGAATCTGTATGTTAGGATGTTAGATTTGTTGAAATCCTAGTGTTTGTTGAGCATAATAGAGCTTAGGGTGACCTAATGCTAGCAAACTAAGTGAGGAAAGAGACCTACCCGGTGATTTCCGATCTTAGATACCAAAGATGATGAACTCTAGGTAGTAGTGAGCCTCATAAGCCGCTATTGGACTGAGTGTGCTAGGATTGTTGCTTGAGACTTACCTTTTCCGAGACTTACCCGGTAAGGAGAGGTTTGCCCCTTAAGTAGTGTCCGGTTTGTGTAGAATTCCCAACTTTACCTCCTTGAGACTTACCCGGTAATAGGAGTTTGGTGCAGGATTAGTAAAGCATGAGACTTACCCGGTAATTGCTTCCATTAGAGAAACACCCTTTTCCAACACCGCAACCTTGTCCTTAGAATCTTTAGAAGATTGAGTCCAATGCCATAACCGGGAATCTTGATCTCTAGAATCCACTTATCTTACCTCTTATCTCCTATCTTGCATTCGTGTGTTTGTTTGCTTGTTTGATTTGCATATTTTGTGATCCTTGTTTGATCACCCCAAAACCAACCAAAAATATTGTGTTTTGCACCTTCTTTGTTCCTCATCTCATCTTAGTTTAGATTCGCACTATCTTTGATCATTGAATGACTTGATTTCGCCTCAGTCCTTGTGTTCGACCTCGGAATAATTTCCTTCCTACATAACGATCCGTACACTGCGGGTTTCGCTAGGTAGTTTAGGAGATTAGATCGAGTTTATAAATGTAAAGCTTTTTGCGTGTCAATCTTAGCGTAACAAGTTCATCATCCTCTTCATCTCGTTCTTCGCATGTTCATCCACGTTGTTGAAATTTTTTTTTCTCGATCCATTTTGCAAAGAAAATTTAGGAGATTTTTGGTTTGCCATCAAACCATTAATCAAATAACGTTTTTCCTCACCAAATCCGACAACTTTGTTAATCAATTTCACCAATCTCTTGGGATTTTTTGTTGATAAAATCGGATATCGCATCTTTTGATATTCCAAAAACCAAAAACAAGCAAAAACTCTTCAAAAAACGGATTTGTTTCAAAAGAAAAAGTGGATTCATCTCTTGCATTCCAAAGGTTGCATTTAAAAGTTTCAAAAAGAAACAATTCCACAAAAACAAAGTTAAAAGACGTCCGGCAAACCGATCCATTCGAAAAATCGGATTTTTCAAAAAGGTCAAAGACCAAAACAAGTAAAACTTGCCGTTAAACAATCCGTCCATTTCCTATCTCTCCATTTTATTACACGTTGCAAATTATCTCTTGATTTTGTGCATTTTGGTTCACATTTGTTGGATTTGCCTTCCTTGCCTAACCGCCACACGGCATTCCCAAAGGTAGAACCCTAACGCACTTGAACTTTGGTAATGTTGACTTAACTTGTCACGTTGCTCATTTGATTGCTTTCAATTGTGTGTCTTAAATTGAAGTTATGACTAACGTTTAAATGAAAATTTTCAGGAATCTCGTGAAAGGCAAGAGCTCACTACCTTAACCGAAGAAAATGCCTCTCTTAGGCAAGAACTTGCAGGTTTGAGGGCACAAATGCTTACCCTCACGACCGCTCCACCGAATCCAAATGGAACCTTGGTCGATGCTTTCACGTCCGATGGACGTCGCAAACGCAAAGATATCTTGGGAGCCGAACCATCTAACGGTCGACGGCTTGCCTCCGTCATTGAAAATCAAAGGCCCTTACAAGATGACGGTCATGAGTCCCACAATGAAGGTGACATGAACCTTGACCCTTCTCCGAATGATTTGCTATATGTTAATACGGAGAATCGGCACAAGCGTTATGAGCACAACCAACGTAGGTATGGAACTTCCCCTCCTCCATCTAGTGCCCAACACACCAACCGTCCCTCTCGGGTTGATGACCGGGACCATCATCAAACAAATGATCGCTCTCAACGTCCCAAGAATGATCGGTCCGGACAACGCCGCCAACGGCATAGCCAGCAACCGAATTACCATGATTATGAAGAGTATGACGAGAGAGATGACTTTAACGAGTTCTCCGACGATGATTCGGACTTGGACCGGGTGGCATATGTCCATCCATGGCACCCACCCATCCGAGAGCCTTTTGAGAACCAAGATCGAGGAGAAGAACGGTTGCCTCCTCCTAACCCACCAAGACGTGCACAACCTAATCATGGGCGCCAACGTCATAACAATGGCCACCGGCAAGCCCATCACGAAGAGGCCTACATGGCACCACCCCGACCGGATCCCTACCAAGCTCGTAGGGAAGGTAAGGTTAAATTTTCTATATTTTATGGTGAATATGACCCTTGTGCATTTCTTGATTGGGCACAGGATATGAAAAGAGCTCTCAAGCATTGCAATTATGAGGAGTATGAGAAAATTGAAGCGACGACCCTTTACTTTGAAGGCGATGCAAAATCTTGGTGGAACCGGTACGAGGCCAACCGTGAGAACCGAGGATGGGCACCGGTTGCGACATTTGATCAATTGATCTATGTCATGACTAAGAAGTACGTGCCCGACGACTTCAAAAATGACATGCGGTTGCAAATTGCCGAATTCCAACAATGAAGTCTTACCCCGTACTTAGCCAAGCTTGAGGACATGCATATGAAGGCCGGCATCTCGGCCTCCGCCTCCGCCCTTCAAACCAAATTCATGAGCGGCATTAATCCGTCCATCCGGCGCCCCCTCAAGATAGTCCCATACAAGGATTTGGAAGCCTTATGTCATGCCACCATGAAACTTCACAAGCAACAACTCGAAACACCTTGATATTCAAGGTATACTTCTTTCTCTAGTCAATATGCTTATGCCTCTAATCCCCGTTCTCGAGATGTTTCTAGTTCTCAATATTCCAGCGCCGCTAAAGGATCACCACGGATGGGTAAACTCACCCGGTAAGCGGCTACCGAGAAGGCACCATACCGTGGCCCCGTTGCTCTAACACAAACGCCTCCGGGCCGAACCCAACAAGGATTTCAAAGGGTGGCCCGCCCAAGAGAACCCGTGTGTTTCAAATGTAGCGGGTCTGTTCATGTCCAACGTGATTGCCCGAACACCAAGCGAGTAATGTTTGCCAACCCATCATATGACGATGGCGAAGATGAATATAATGGTAATATCCTCTTGGAAGATGACCAAGATGTCAACCCCTACTATGGCATGGAGCCTTGCGGCGACCAACTTGCTTGCGGTCCGGCACAACCAAGTAAGTTTGCTCTTGTCTCTCGTCGTATTTTGGCTATAAAAGAGCATCTCCCTATTGACCAACGCAAGAATGTCTTCCACTATCGTTGCTTGGTCAATAACACTAGTCTCTCTCTTATCATCGATGGGGTTCGTGTTGTAATATTGTCAAAGAAAAAGTGGTGAAACACTTTAAGTTGCCTACAACCCCCCACCCACAACCTTACGAACTCCAATGGATTTCCGATAAGGCGTGTGACACCGTCACACACCAAGTGTGGGTGACGTTTTCTATTGGCACCTATGTTGATAAGGTCCTTTGTGATGTTATCAAAATGGACGCCACACATGTACTGTTGGGACGACAATGACAATTTGACCGTAAAACTTTTCATGATGGTTATCTCAATCGGTACATGTTCCAATATAATGGAAAATGGATCACACTTTTGCCTATGACTCCACGCAAGAAATTTTAGTTGACTATGCAGAACGAAAGAGGCAACAAGTTATCGATGACACAACTAAAGCGCTGTCAACATCGGACCCTCCTCGTATCTCTCCCAATGTTGTGGATGCTCATACTTCTGGATCCCGTACCTCCGGCCCCAAGGTTCATGCTACCGAAGCAAGAGGTAGTAAGAGTGTTGTCTCTACAAATGCACCTCCGGATCCTACCATTCAAGGGCGATGTGAGCCACGAATCCTATTGGCCTGACGACATGATTTGACACCGGTCATGGAAAGTAAGTTTCCTTATTTCTAACTTGTCCCTTTTTGTTTATCCATTTCTCGTGACCCGAGTAACGTGCCACACGAGGTGTCCTTGTTGTTTTCCAAATTTCAGGACATTTTGACCGACAAACTACCATCCGGCTTGCCAGCAATCCGAGGAATTAAAAATCAAATCGACATGGTGCCCGGCGCGTCTTTGCCCAACCACGCCGCATATCGTGCAAGTCTAGAAGAGACCAATTCAAGGAGCTACAACGCCAAGTCCAAGAGCTCCAAGACCGGGGATATGTCTGTGAGTCCTTATCTCCATGTGCCGTACCGGTCATACTTGTGTCCAAGAAAGACGGATCTTGGTGGATGTGCGTAGATTGCCGAGCCATCAATCAAATCACCGTCAAGTACCGTCATCCAATCCTGCGCCTCAATGATATGTTGGACGAACTTCATGGCGCCACCATCTTCTCAAAGATCGATATCCGGAGCGGATACCATCAAATCCGCACGGCCAAAGGTGATGAATGGAAGACGGCTTTCAAGATGAAGCATGACCTCTACGAGTGGCTTGTCATGCTATTTGGTCTCTCCAACGCCCCATCTACATTCATGCGTCTCATGAACCATGTCTTGCGCCGATTTTTGGGTATTTTCGTAGTAGTTTACTGATAGCATGTATTATAGTCTATATTTTGGGATTGGTTTAAACGTTTTATCTTCATAAATTTGCATGTATGGATGTATATTCTGCGATTATATTGTTGCTTTATCTACATTTACGGGAATCAAGGTCTACACCTAGTTTCGTTATAATTGTAGGGAAAATGACACGTTTTGCATCGAAATGGAGCTAAAGAAGCTAAAGAGTCATTGGAGCTACATTCTGGAGCATTGAAGAGCTATAAGAAGATCTCAGGAAGCATCGAAATGATTTGGTAGATTAATTTTGGACTAGATTCAAGATGATTTACATTCAGCTGAGATTCACCTCTGTCATCTACAGTGCCACCTCGACCGAGGTGATCTTGAGGAGCGTCCTGACCGAGGCGAACACCCTATCGCCGGCGAGATCTTTAATTTTGGCTGAGATCTTCTTTTTTTTGGAAAGAGAATATCACATATTTTTGGCTGGATTTCTGGAAGGTAGATATTATATTTGGCTAATTTATTTTGAGAGATATGGATATATTTTCTAGGAAATTATCTTTTTAAAATATTTTATCTTTGGAAGATAATTTTCCTATATAAAGGGTCGGATTTTCTACAATTCAACCATGCTTGGAGCATCTGGAATTTCTAGAGTTTTGAAGGCAAGTTGAAGGAAGAGTTGAAGGAAGTTTGAATGATTGAAGTTCGAGGAAGGAAGGAATCATAGTTGGAGTTGGCTTTTGAAGGAGTTTGTAAGATCTTCTTAGATTGCTTTTGGTTTGTTGTCTATTCTGATTGCGATTTAAGGAACGCTGATTTGTTACTTGTTTGATCCAGACCTTTTTGTGTTAAGGTTTTCTTATTCGAATATTGATTCCTTTCTCATAAATTTGATTATTGTTATCTTGATGATTGTTGACTAAGTTCTTTATGCGATTCTAGGGTGATTGGCTGAAAGTTGTGGGAAAGACGATGATAGAATGATCTTAATCCCAGCAAGACCCTGAAAGCTCGAGTCTTTACCTTAACCGTAGAACACCTCGGTCAGTCATTGAACATCTCGGCCGGGATGGAATATAACTGAACGAGGTGAACCTTTTCTGAACCTTAACTGAGTTAAGAGTTTAAGTTTGTCAAATCCTATCCTTGTTACACCTGTCCTAGTTCAACGCAAGCCTAGCATGAGACTTACCCGGTGATTCCTTTGCTTGATTACCCAAGATCATGAGTGTAGGTAATAAAGGTTTATCCTTTATTGGGGTTTGAGTGTGCCTTCATCCCATCTTTGTGAGTTAGCCTAAGACTTACCCGGTAAAGGTTGATTCTATTCCCTTGGGTGGTGTGTTGGTTTGAGATTATAGTTTCTTTCCTTAGTACCTTGAGAGTTACCCGGTAAAAGGATCTTTGGTTCGGGATAGTGAGTAGTGAGACTTACCCGGTGATCTATTCCCACCTTAGAAACACCTTCCCTTTGCAAACCTCAGCTTTGTCCGTGTTATCCTTTGAGATCTTGAGTTGTAACCACAATTGGATGCTTTAATCCCTAGAATCCGCATTCCCTTTATCTGACTTTATATCATCTTTGATTGCTTTAATTCGTGGTCATTAGTTATTTGACAACCTGATTTCCGTGCTTTGTTTCACCATAGTCCCTATGTTCGACCCTTGGAATTTTTGTTTTTATTACAATTGATCCGTACACTGCGGGTTCGCACATTGTTCTAGCATACTTCTTGAGTTATAAATTTTAAAGCTTGCACACACCTTTTGGAGTGAGCAAGTTTTTGGTGCCGTTGCCGGGGACTTGGTCTAGACCAAGCCGGTTTTGGTTGTCTCTCGGGGCTATTGCCCTTGTTGCTATTGACTACTTTTTTCAGTGTTTTCGCAGGATCTTTTCTTAGGTTTATGCGAAGAACTCGTGATGGAAAGGAAATCGTTCCCAACGATGCCGAACAAGAAAAGACCTACAAGAGAAGATTGAAAGAACCTAAGATGGCCAATCAAGACAATTGCGATCTTGAAGTCGGGTTAAAGGAGGCATTGGAACATCTACGCCTCAATAAGGAAGAACTGCAGTGAGAGAAGGACGAGACTCGCGCAAGAAGAGAAGGAATTGAAGCATATATGGCCGCTCTAAGAGCCCAGTTTCTGCCTCGACCGATCCCAGATCCTCAACCGATGCAAGACCCAGTTCATGTTGCCCCTGCCGAGGTACACTTACCACCTTGGATGCCTATCCGAGATGTTCTATTTGCTGGAGTTTCACAAACTCTAGGACAGAGGATGGACCTCAATCAGCAAGTCAGGAGTCCAGGAGTCAACCTAGGTGATCCAGCTGAGCATGATTATGAACTTAGACCGCAAGTTCTATCTATGATCTGACAATGTAAATTTGGAGGTTTGGAGAGAGAGTCTCCGCATCAGCATTTGGAAAACTATGAGATTCTGATGGAGACCTTGTGAGCTTCAAGAGTGGAGAATAACAACTACAAGTTGAGGCCTTTCTATTTCTCTTTGAAAGACAAGGCGCTTGCTTTGTATGAATCTCTTCCGGCCAGAAAAATCAACAATTGGGAAGAGATGACGACGGAGTTGCTAACTAAGTTCTTTCCTTCCTCTAAGACCGCTGAATTGAGGGGAAAGATCAATGCTTTTATTATGAAAGACAAGGAGAGTTTGTCAAAATCATGGAAAAGATTCAAGGATCTTTTATTGGATTGCCCACATCATGGAATTCCAAAGATCGAGTTGTTAGAAATTTATTTCAAAGGTTTGGATGGAGCTACTCAATTCAATCTTCAACTACTTTCAGCCGACACATTCATGGATATGCAAATAGATGAAGCTTGGGATTTCATTGAAAAGCAAGCTTTACACATGGAGAAGTACTCCCATCAAGGAACTGAAAATGGAGCAAGGAGAGTTAGCTTCCAAGACACATCATCAAATGGAGCTCAACTCACCTCGCTTAGCAATGAGGTAAAAGCATTGAAGGAGCTTTTAGTAGCTCAAACAAAGAAGTAGCAAGATGGAGGATATCAAGGAAGAAACAACTATCAAGGGCCGCGGAACAACAATTACAACAACAATAGAAACTCCAACAACAACAATTGGAGATCTAATCAACAAAATCCGGTAGCCCTTATTCTCATGCTAATAATGCTTTTAACGCCCCCTCTTCTTCTTCTTCTTCTACTCCATTGAGAAGCCAGGAGCCTGGATCGGGTTCGTCCCAGCTAGAAAAGAAGGATGTTGTGTGGGAGGAAATTTTGATCAAGCTCAACGCTATGGAGACACCGATGAATTCATTCTTGAAGGAACAAAAATCCTTAGAGCAACAATTCTTCAACAAGGTGAATGAAGCGCCAAGAGATCCAGGGAAGCTCCCAGCAAGGACAGAGAGCAACCCTAAGGGACAGATTATGGCAATAACAACACGCATTGGATTGAAAACTGCAGATTCAGTACCTCGGTCGATCCACGACCAGACGAACACTTCGGTCAAGGTGCCAACCGAGGCAGAGCCCCAGAAAGAGAAAGATAAATCTGAAGTTTATGTTTCACCCCCTGCTTATAAACCACCACTTCCATTCCCTCAGTCAAGGGCGAGGGCACATTTAGACAAGCATTTTGGTAAGTTTCTAGACCTTATGAATAAACTATATATTAACATCCCTTTCCTTGATGTCATTCTAGGGATGCCCGCCTATGGGAAGTTTCTGAAAGAGATTCTATCAAGGAAGAGGAAGCTGGAAGATTTTGGGGAAGTAAGGATGACATCTAAGTCTTCGGAACTTATTCAAATCATGAAGGAGAAGATGTCATCCAAATTTAGAGATCCCGGTTCATTTTGCATTCCCATTCAAGTTGGGGATGTAACATATGATACATTGTGTGATCTAGGAGCCAGCATGAGTATCATTCCGCTGGAGCTATGTGAAAAAGTCGGAATTGGAGAGCCCAATCCGGTGAAGATGACGCTATACATGGAGGATCGCTCCATTACCCATCCCGTGGGCATTTCGGAAGACGTTCCCATCAAGTTAGGTAATTTCTACTTACCTATAGACTTTATTGTACTTTACATTCCCGCAGATTATCCAGTTCCTATCATTCTCAGGAGACCATTTCTAGCAACTTCGGGTTGCAATGTGGATTTTAAGAACGCCTAGTTGAAATTCAACATTGGTGGAGATCATGTGGAGTTTGCATTGCTCGCTGCATTGAAGGGAGAACCGCTGGAGGATGATATCTTCAACATCTATGCTGAAGAAGAATCAAGAGAGTTGGTGAGCTAAATTTTTTATTAACAATCCTCTTGAAAAAGTTCTTAGTTTTAGTTTAATGAAGGAAGGTATAGATGTCTCTTGTGATACAGATATACGGAGCTTACAAGTATTGGAAGCAGATCCAGGAGCTAAGATTGAGAATCTAATACAGGAAAAGAAAAGCAATTTAGGTTTCGGTCCCAGTTCCAGTACCTCGACCGAGGCACTTCCTAGACCAAGCGAGGTGTTCTTATCTTAAGAACATCTCGGTCACCCACCTCGGACCTCGACCGAGGTTGCAAGCGAGATGATGACAACTGAGACTTCTGAAAGTCCTATTCTTCGATCTAAATCCACTTCACTGGAAGGAGGAAGCACAAATCCACCTAAGAAATCACCCCCAGTCGTGGAGCTTAAACCACTTCCTAGTCACTTGAGGTATGCTTTCCTTGGTCCGGATTCTACTTATCCCGTTATCGTTAGTGCTTCCCTTTCTGAAACTGAGTTGTCTAAATTGATGCATGTTCTGAGGAAACATCGAAAGGCTTTGGGTTATACTATTGACGATCTTGTTGGTATTAAGCCTTCTTTTTGCATGCATAAGATACTAATGGAAGACAATCATAAGACTTCATGGGAACCTCAAAGACAGTTAAATCCGATCATGAAAGAGGTTATGAAGAAGGAAATTCTTAAGTTGTTGGATGCAGGTATCATATTTCCCATATCGGATAGCAAGTGGGTGAGCCCGGTGCATGTAGTTCCAAAGAAACGAGGGATGACCATTGTGACGAATAAGAACAACGAGTTGATTCCAACTAGGACCGTTACGAGCTGGATAATTTGCATCGATTATAGGAAGTTGAACGTAGCCACTCGGATGGATCACTTCCCGCTTCCCTTCATCGACCAAATGCTTGAACGGCTAGCTCAACACTCCCATTTTTGCTATCTAGATGGTTACAATAGCTTCTTTCATATTCCTATCCATCCGGATGATCAAGAGAAGACCACTTTCACTTGTCCATGGGGGACATTCGCTTATAGGAGGAGGCCATTCGGATTGTGTAACGCACCTGCTACTTTCCAGTGTTGTATGATGGCTATCTTTTCAGAGTACATTGAGGAAATCATGGAGATATTCATGGATGACTTTTCGGTATATGATTCCTCTTTTGATAATTGTTTGGCTAACCTTTCTCTAGTGCTACAACGTTGTGAAGACACTAATCTTGTTCTGAATTGGGAGAAGTGTCACTTTATGGTTAGCGAAGGAATTGTTCTAGGACACCTCGTTTCCAACCGAGGTATTGAGGTCGATCGAGCTAAGATCGATACTATTGAGAAACTTCCTCCCCCTTGTTCTCTTAAGGGTGTGCGGAGTTTTCTCGGGCATGCAGGTTTCTACAGGATGTTCATCAAGGATTTCTCTAAAATCTCTAAACCACTCACTAATCTCTTGAATAAGAATGTTGTTTTTGAGTTTTCGCAGGAATGTCTTGATGCTTTTTACAGGATAAAGGAAGCATTGATCACCGCTCCCATCATTCAACCTCCCGATTGGACCTTGCCCTTTGAAATCATGTGTGATGCTAGTGATGTGGCCATAGGAGCGGTTCTTGGACAAAAGAAGGATGGCAGGACCAACGCCATTTACTATGTTAGCAAGACGCTAGATGAATCTCAACTAAACTACGCCACCACCGAAAAAGAGCTCTTGGCGGTTGTATATGCTTTTGATAAGTTTCGCTCTTACTTAGTGGGAGCGAAAGTTATTATTTACACTGACCATGCAGATATTCGTTACTCGGTCCCTAAGAAAGATGCGAAGCCGCGTCTTATTCGTTGGATTCTCTTGTTTCAAGAGTTTGACCTAGAGATTCGCAATAAGAAGGGATCCGAGAATTCTATTGCGGATCACATCAGCCGGTTGCTGACTGACGATATTTCAATGGTCGTCTATATCCAAACAAAAGTAAATCCCGACTCAGCACTAAAGACAAGTATAGTGGTTAAGTAAGGGTCGAACCCAAGAGAGTTAAGGTGTTATAGATGCAATTATCGATTATAGTAACAACTAACAAAGGGGGGGTTTTGGTTGAATTGATTCACACAAAAACTTAAGAAAACGATTAATGCGACAAGTAAGACAATGATGGGTGAATCTACACTAGGTTGATTCTAAGCATGCAATTGCTACTTTGGTGAGTTCCTTTTACAAGTTTTCATGTAATCTCCCATCTCGATCATATATATGTGTTGAGCCAACCGGCATCAACACAACTTAACAGGTTAGTGTTCCGTAAACCTACAAGAACAAACAACAAGTTAGCCTTCAAACAAAGACTAAGGGATATAAAGAGAAGATTAAAACCGTTAAACTTATCTTTATATTTGTGTTCCTTTTCTTCAAGTAATTACAACCCATTATTACTTAAAGTTACTACTAGATTAAAGACCCAAACCCGGAACCTATTAATCCTAGTTATTTGCATGCACTTTAGAACCTAAGGTGATCAATCTCAAGCAATAGTAAACATGCAATTAGACAATGGAGATCAAGGAAACACAAAGCATTACTGAATGAAAACTTATATTAAAAAGAACTTACAACCAACGTATCAACGCAGCTTCAAACCAACCCAACGTAGCAAGGGAGTTAGCAACTCATTACAAAGGCAGCAAGATAATCTAAGTGGATAATTTATTGGATAACAAGATGGATGATTCTAGCAATCAACCAGGGACTATTTATACTATAAAAGACACTAAATGGGAGTAAATGGCCGGCCTAAAACAGCCACCTTTAATGCCATAAAGGTGGTGTAAACAGCCGGAGTAAAGCTTCTGACTTTAAACCGTAGGGGCGGCCTTCAGTTCCGTAGGGGCGGTGAAGGCAAAAATGCTTGATCTTCTCCATGGCCGCAGGGGTGGCTAGGTAATTCCGCTGGGGCGGATCTTCAATGCTCTTCAAACGTCTGACCCTTCGACTTCCTAACGTTTTTGATGCCAAGCCGCCGGGGCATCCCTATGTCAGCGCAGGGGCGGTGACACAGCCTCTTCGTCTTCCAGCTGCCAGGTTGAGGCGTAGGTGGGGGCACAGTGGAAGGCGCTGGGGAGCTGGTCTTCGTTTCTTCAGGTCAAGTCACCGCATGGGCGCCAAGGAGTGGCGCAGGGGCGGTGACACACTTCATGGCCGGTGCTGGCGAAGGCGCAGAGAGCGCTCTGGTGTAAGGTCGTCACCCGCAGGGGCGGGGACAATGCTCCGCTGGGGCGGTGAGGCAACAGAAGCTTTGCTTCGTGAATGATCTTCACTCCTAAGTGCTTATAACTCCTTCCTTAGCTTCTTTTAGTCATCTTCTTCTGGACCAAGGAGTTAGTAGCATAAACCGACACAAAAAGACTCTAAAAACTATCCTAAATAATAGTGATTCCATCACCTATCAAACTCCCCCATACTTAGACCTTTTACTCGTCCGGAGTAAAACAAATGACAGCAATTAGACTCAAAGGCCTCAGGAAGCATGGGTAAGCAAGAAAGACAATGAAACAAGAGAAAAGCCAAGAAAGAAAGAAGGAAAAGAGAGGAAATGTGAGAAAAGGGAGAAACTACCATCCTTATTTCTCCAAGAGTGGCCTACCCGAACAACCTCCTTATGACTCCCCTTCTTATGTCGCCAAACGCCGGAAGGGAAACCTACACTCGGTGTCGCTCATTTTGCCAAGGCGCCCTTTTGGTTTTTCACCTTGCCACTCTTCTTCTTTTGATGATCTCACTTTTAACTCACATCCCTCAAGTCCAATTTTGCACCAATCTAAGGTTGGTCGGACTACCTTCTTTTTGCCTAAACCGCCCTTTCGGGTTTTTGGTTTATCCAAGGATTTCATGCCTTTTCAAATTCTTTGGCTTTTTCTTCTTTTTTTTTGTGTATTTCAAACTGAAATCAAAATGCAAAATAACAAAACAACTCAAATGAAACTGTACAAGCAATGATATGTCCCTCCCCCATACTTGAAGTACACTTTGTCCTCAAAGTGGAAATGAGGTAAAGATAAATGTGGGAGAAAGGGAGAGAAATGTACCCCTAAGTGGGATGGTCCGGATGGACCACCTGGACCCTCCTCCGGATTGTAAGGGAAGTGGCGGAAGAAGTGCTCCTGCCGGCGGTAGAGCGTGTCGATGCGGCCCTCCTGAGCCTCCATCCTCTCTCTAAATGACGTCTCGTAGCTAGCTTGCCAAGCCAGCTGCTGAGTCTCCAACTGCTGCTGATGAGTCGCCTGCCAAGCATCCTGACGGTGGTCGAAGTGAGTGGTCATGGAGGAGGCGAAGCTGGACTGCAACGCTTGCTGCTGCTCAAGCATGGACCGCTGGTACTCGGTCTGTCATGGAGGAGGCGAAGCTGGCTCTCCATGGCGTGACTATCGTCGTGTGCTGCAGTCGGCATCGCCTCATTAGTGACAGGGGCCCGGCTAGAGTCTGCTGAATATCTTCCAACAATATCCTCCTGAGGCCGTCTCGGAGGAACTCGGTCAGCTGGTACGTACAAATCGGAGAGCTCGTCTCCCAATGGAAGTCGTCGGGGGAGGTATGTGATGTGACTCTCATCTGCTAAAGAGAGCCAAAAGATGTGCTCCCCGTCTCTCCTGAGGAGTCTGCACCTCCTCAACATACCCTCTGTATATAGTGGGGCCTCTAATCCGTCCTTCAAGGTAGAGAGATCCATCACCCGTGCAGCTAACAAGGAGATGATCCCTCCTCCCACAATATCTCGTGGCTCATTCTTCCTAATCCGCTTCAAAGCGGTAAGGAAGAGGTATGGCCAATCCGGTACCCAGTCGTTCGTGGAGAGGCAGGCGTATAGAAATGGAAGGTCCTTGAGAGCGACCTTATTCTCCTTCTTATGTCCACAAAAGACACTCATAAAGATCTTAGATATGAGCCTCAAATAAGGGTGAGTGAATTTGTTGGAGTACTCACCCCCTGCATAAAACTCGGACCTGGTGGCGGCCTGCCAAAACTCCATCAAATTAGGTGTCGGGATGGGTTCCTAGTAGTCGTCGGAAGCGGCTATAGTCACCCCTCAGGCCTCCTGCAGCTGGGTGTATTCCAATGTGTACATTCTTTTCTTGAACTTGAATGTAAGTCCAACACACCTGTGGTCCACCGTTTCCATTTTGAAGGTGGTAATAAACTGGCGGCTGAGCTCGGGGTACATTGGGGTGCTCGTTATCAGAAAATCCCCGAGCCTAGCGTTGTTGAGGAATTTCTGCATGCTCTCCAACATGCTCAAATGTTCCAAGGTAGGAACGTCCAGAAATCGGGTTGCATACACATCCCGACCTTGTGCAATCCTATACCGCACCGTCTCGGCATCTGAAAACTTATATTTCTTCTGATTCTCCATCTCTTGCAGTTTGAACAATCAAAGGAATTAGAAATTTCAAAAATTGAGTAAAAAACGAACCCTCTGTTGTGTTTTCCGCAGGGGCGGAACGACACAGGGGCGGGGGCTTGCAGGCGCAGGGGCGGTTGAAGAACAGAGGGCGATTTTGGGAGTTCGGTGAAGGTTTTGGTAATGGGGCTATTCCGGCGTCTTCTTTGTTGTTGCAGACGTCGCCGGAGGTGGGGCAGTGGAGGGCGAGAGTGAGAGTGTTGAGGGATGTTTGTGTGTGGTGGTGGTGAGAGCTGGCGTCGCAAAGGGCCGGTAGTTGTCGGAGCCGGCGCAAGAGTGTTTGGACAGGGTGGTGCGAGGGCTTCCGAAGGGCGCAGGGGCGTATGGAGGCGAGGTGGCTAGGTTTCGAAGGGTGAATAGAGGGGGAATGTAAAGGGCAGTAGACGTAGGTTATTTTTGGGAAGTGTATTTTTTTTCTTTCCTTAACAAAACCGCAGGGGTGGCGGTTGTCACCGCGGGGCGGTGACAAGGAAGAGGGGTGCGCAGCCTCAACGCCGGGGGCGGCACTGAGGATGTGTGTTAAGAATGGCCGCCGCAGGGGCGTGGGGTGTCACCGCGGGGTCGGTGGCAGGTATTTTGCAGACGCTGGCCCAGCGCCGAGGGCGGCGCCGGGCAAGGGTGTCACCACGGGGTGGGGTCACCCAGCCGCAGGGGCGGTTTTTTTTGACAGAGGCTCCTCTTCTTTATTCCTTTGGGTTGCCTCCCGAATCAGCGCCTTTGTTTTACGTCGTTGGCTCGACGTAAGGACTCTACCTCTATGACTGAGCCTCGTCCAGCATCACCTTTGGATTTATAACCGTCTGTGAAGGTAATCCTCCGGAGGACCTAGTTTCAATTCTTGTAATGGCTTCCGCCATTTGACCAACCTGTTTTTCAAGGTTCTTGATGCTAGATTATGTTGTATGGACATGAGTAGCAAAGTTTTTAGTCAAAACCTGCAACATATCTTCAGTTGATTGATACTTACCTTGACGGGGCTGTTGTTGTTGGTTTTGTTGATCCCTCCAACGAAAGTTCTATTGGTCACGCCAGTTTGGCATGAAATTCTATGCATAGGGATCATTCCTAGGCCTTTGTTGTTGTGGTTGTCCATAACCCATTGCGTTCACCTCAGCATCGTCATCCTGGACTTGTGGACACATATCCGTTGGATGGTATGGGTCAACACATACTCCACAAACTTTGAGCTGCTGTGGGGTTCCCATAAGTGTTAGTCTCTTCACCATTTCCTTCAACTCCGCGAGCTCGGTGAAAATCTCGCTCTTCCTGGAACTCACAGCATGGACTCCTTTCTTATCCGGGGTCCTTCCAAAGTTCCGAGTACCTTCCGCTAATTCCTCTATCTTTTCCAAAGCAAGGTCACGAGTAGAGTTAAGAATATTACCTCCACAAGCCGCATCGACGATCCTCCATTCATTGTCTAGCAAGCCATTGTACAAGTACAAGACTAGATCTTGAGTTGAATATCCGTGAAAAGGACAGCTGGACCGGAGGCGTGCAAACCTTTCGAAGTACTCGTAGAGAGTTTCGTTCGCCTCTTGTTCGATGTTGCTTATAGCTTTCTTCAAGCTATTGGCCTTCTTGGCTGGAAAGTATTTCTCCAAAAACGCCTTGTGAAGGTTCTCCCAAGTGTCAATGTTCCCGGATGGAAGGTGGTAATACCAATCATCCGCGGAATCTTTGAGTGTGAAGCCGAATGCCCTCATCTCGATTTGTTCTTCGGTAATGTTGGCCAGCTTCATGCTCATACACACGGTATGGAACTTCCCAAGGTGTTTGATGGGGTCTTCAACACTTAGCCCATGGAAGGATGGAAGCAAGTGAATGAGGCCCGGCTTGAGCTCAAAATTGACTCCTTCTCCTAATGTCGGTATAGTGACCGCAAGAGGGTTTTGAGCCAAGGTGGGCTGCGTGAGTTGACGAAGTGTACGGTCAGCCATCTCTTGTTGAAGTTGTTGTTGTCTTCGTTGACGGATGTGCGTCCTCTCAGTTTCTGGATCAAAAGAAGTAAAGCCGGAGTTAGTAGCACGGGTTTGAACCATAAAAATGGTTCAAACCAATAATCAATAATAACAATGAAACACTAAAACTCCCCCGCAACGGCGCAAAATTTGACTGACGGTATTTCTATGGTCGTCTATACCCAATCAAAAGTAAATCCCGAGTCAGCACTAAAGACAAGTATAGTCGTTAAGTAAGGGTCGAACCCAAGAGAGTTAAGGTGTTTTAGATGTAATTATCGATTATAGTAACAAGTAACAAAGGGGGGGGTTGGTTGAATTGATTCACACAAAAACTTAAGAATACGATTAATGCGACAAGTAAGACAATGATGGGTGAATCTACACTAGGTTGATTCTAAGCATGCAATTGCTACTTTGGTGATTTCCTTTTACAAGTTTTCTAGTAATCTCCCGTCTCGATCATATATATGTGTTGAGCCAACCGGCATCAACACAACTTAACAGGTTAGTGTTCCGTAAACCTACAAGAACAATTAATAAGTTAGCTTTCAAATAAAGACTAAGGGATATAAAGAATAGATTAAAACCGTTAAACTTATCTTTATATTTTGTTCCTTTTCTTTAAGTAATTACAACCCGTTATTACTTAAAGTTACTGCTAGATTAAACCCGGAACCTATTAATCCTAGTTATTTGCATGCACTTTAGAACCTAAGGTGATCAATCTCAAGCAATAGTAAACATACAATTAGACAATGGAGATCAAGGAAACACAAAGCATTACTGAATGAAAACTTATATTAAAAAGAACTTACAACCAAAGTAACAACGTAACTTCAAACCAACCCAATGTAGCAAGGGAGTTAGCAACTCATTACAAAGGTAGCAAGATAATCTAAGTGGATAATTTATTGGATAACAAGATGGATGATTCTAGCAATCAACCAAGGACTATTTATACTACAAAAGACACTAAATGGGAGTAAATGGCCGGCCTAAAACAGCCACCTTTAATGCCATAAAGGTGGTGTAAACAGCCGGAGTAAAGCTTCTGACGTTAAACTGCAGGGGCGGCCTTCAGTTCCGCAGGGGCGGTGAAGGCAAAAACGCTTGATCTTCTTCATGGCCGCAGGGGCGGCTAGGCAATTCCGCTGGGGCGGATCTTCAATGCTCTTCAAATGTTTGACCCTTCGACTTCCTAACATTTCTGATGCCAAGCCGCCGGGACGTCCCTATGTCAGCGCAGGGGTGGTGACACAGCCTCTTCGTCTTCCACCTCCCAGGTTGAGGCGCAGGCGGGGGCGCAGTGGAAGGCGCAGGGGAGCTGGTCTTCGTTCCTTCAGGGTAAGTCACCGCAGGGGCGCCAAGGAGTGGCGCAGGGGCGGTGACACACTTCATGACCGGCACTTGCGAAGGCGCAGGGAGCGCTCCGGTGTAAGGTCATCACCTGCAGGGGCGGGGACAATGCTCCGTTGGGGCGGTGAGGCAACAGAAGCTTTGCTTCGTGAACGATCTTCACTCCTAAGTGCTTATAACTCCTTCCTTAGCTTCTTTTAGTCTTCTTCTTCTGGACCAAGGAGTTAGTAGCATAAACCGACACAAATGCAATAAAAAGACTCTAAAAACTATCCTAAATGATAGTGATTCCATCACCTATTAGCTGCCTCCCTCCTCGCTCGAGAAAGACGACCTACCCATAGTTGATTTGTTTTCCGATGAGCACTTGCATTTGTTGGAACGTTGGATAGATTTCGTTGTCTGACCCCATGATGAAGGTGAAGTATGGGGTGAGGACACCTTCTAGCATGTTTAAGGATGATGTACAGTCCAGCTAGCGACCTTAAACTAAGCGCTTCTTGGGAGGCAACCCAAGGTATTGCTTTCTTTTCCCTTTACTAGCTTAGTTTTAGATAGTTTGCTTCGCTTTGTTTTTGCGTCCTCTAGACAGGAAACAGGTACTTTCTAAGGAAGGATTACAGCTCAGGAGCTAAACTGGAAGGAAAGAAGTTCGAGAAATTGAGAAGACGAAGTTTGACTAAGACACATCTCAGTTGCTGTCAGAGCACCTCGACCGAGATGTTCTTGGGCAACCGAGGCAACTAGGTCTGACATCCAGTCAGACACCTCGGTCCGGTCGGGACCACCTCGACCGAGGTGAAATTAAAATCAGCGAGGGGTATAAAAGGCGAGACGGTTTTCTCTCTCTTCACTTTTTCCCTCCCATCAGCGCACCTCGACCGCGGCGGTTCCAAATCCTCAAATCTTCTTTTCTTGCTCGTTTTCCAAGATTCTTGGCTCGATTACACCGGAGGAAGCAAGAGGATAAGTTTCCAAGCATCAAACTGCAAGGAAAACGCTCCAAATCTGCAAAATCTCGGTATTTTGTTCCAAAACCCTAACCTCTTCTTCTTTTCCTAATTTCGCACAAATCTGGCTTTGGTTGCCACTGTTTGTTGTTAAAAAGGATATAAGTACCCCTTAGGAAGCCTTTGGTAGTGAATTAGGGAAAAAGAACTTACAAATTCAGAGAGTGAATACGAACAGTCCTTCGCCTCGGTCCAATCGGCTGTGTCTCGGCCGAGGTGTTCTTGAAGCAACCGAGGTGACTTTGTCTGAAATCATGAGTAGCAGATCTGATCGCCAATTGGTCTTGAGAGACAGGCCTAGTAGTTCCCATCAGTCCTCTCCTTCTTCTGCTTCACAATATTCGATTCTGGTGATCTACGAGCGACACCAGACTGACTATGACCGTATTTGCGGGCGTCCTATCGTTGCTCCGCGTTTTCTTGACATTTTTTCCGGAGAGTGCCTCCATGTGGCGGAGGACATGAGGAAGATGATCTCCATGGTAGGGCTGGAGGAGTTCATGGAGATCAGAGTGTCGGCTTATCTAGAGCCGACTATGGAGTTTGTGAGTTCCGTCACTTACGTGCCGGAGCATAGTGGGATCAAGTACTGGTTGTTGAACCGGACGTATGTGGTGCCTATGGATCAGTTCAGGGAGATTTTCGGCTTCCCTACCCCGACAGTTTCTGATTTTCCTTCCCGAACTATAGCTTGAGATTTTTGGGGCAAGATAGCCTATGTGACTGAGCATAATGATAGGTGGAGACCCAGAGATTCCCGGGAGCGCATCATATTCCACCTTGCCTTCCGCCTAGCTCACAGGATTTTTAGTGAGACTCTTATGGCGCGTACGGAGACGCCCCAGAAGGTCCGACAGGGGGAGTTGCTGAGCCTATTCTGTATGGTCACAGGGGGAGTTCCTGACTTTGTTGGTATGCTAGCGGAGGACTTGCATAAGATCAAGGGCAATTCTAGAGGAGATATCTGTTGTGGAGGGCTAGTGACCCACATTGCTACTATTATGGGTCTGGATCTTTCTGCGTGTACAATGGTTGCGGTTGCGAAGCCGCTGGGATTGCAGGAGATGATCACCAGACGTATCCTCATTCCTCGTGGTCTTGGCACGCCTTATGTTGCCATGCCATGGGAGACGACGGCTCCACAGGACATTTTGTGGTCATCTCAATTCTTTGTCTTTGACCATTAGTATTGGTCTGCTGCCTGGTTTCCTTACATGCAGGATACTAGAGACGTTGTTGTTGATGAGGAGGAGGAGTATGATGGAGGAGCTGCCATGGAGACTGGTACTAATACCGGCGGCCCTAGTGTTCCCGTTTTCGATCTAGATGATGAGGCGACGGAGGAGGAAACAACACCACCACCACCACCTCAACGCAGATGCCGCCGTAGGTTCAGATATCCCGAGGCACACTAGAGGACTGATGATCTCACTGATGAGATGATCGACGCTTACGCAGTCCAGACCGTTGACATTCATGAGCGTTTTGAGGACCAACGCCGAGGTATTGAGGGCTAGACGCATCAGATGTTGGAGAGCCAGCATTACCAGCGTCGGATGATGGAGATCCAACACCAGCAAATCATGGGCTACCCATTTGACCCATCCCAGCACCCCTACATTCCACATCCACCACCGCCAACTGACGAGGACTAGAGCTTTATGGATTTCTTTCTTTATTTATTATGCAGTTCAGCTAGGTCCGGTGAGTATTCAGTTTCTTAGACTTATATTTGACCCATTGGGACAATGTGTCCCAAGTATGAGGTATTTGGATGTAATTGCTTGACTTATGTGTATGCTTGTATGACTTCCTCGGATATTTATTCTGTTTACTTGGCTCTATGTGTTTATTTGTCATTACATGCATACATACAGGTTTTTGTTTGAGAAAAACGTCGAAAACTGGTTTGAAAAAAAAAGTTATAACCTCGACCGGGACGTTCATGGCCGATCAAAGATGAACACCTCAGATGACGCCAGAACACCTCGACCGAGGTGGGTTCTTAACTAAGAGTTTTTCGAAACGTTTTGTGCTTCTTCTCTAGATATGACCTCAATGATGATTCTGTTTGCAGATTGGTTTTGAAATCCTTATATGCTCGAAAGGTTTTATAATATGTTTAAGTTGCAAAATGCTTTGTTTGAAGTTTTAGCATGTTTAATACTTTGTTTTTATCAAAATTATGTTGGATTTGAAGATTGACACCACATGATGAGTTCTATCACATTCTTCCTGGGATGATTAAGGCAATTCATTCTCTTCTCTTCTTCTTCTTGACCATGCTTTAGCCCCTCATATACATATTTGCCTCCCTTTACCTATCTAGGAATTTGGAAGCAAGTGAACAAAAGCAAGTGAACAAAAGCAAGTGAAAGTGAAGTTGAGATGTTGGTTGAAAGTGTTAGAAAGAAACAATTAGGTTTGGGGAAGTCAATCATGATGATGAGTAACTCGGCACCATTCATATAGCCGGGTGTTTGTGTCTTTCCAAAGTCGGATTGAGCGATATTCCTAACGGGTCATGGTATGTGCATCAAGGGTTTGAGGCATCTCGAGGAATTGATGATTTCCTAGGCTTCGGTTATTGTGCACCTCTGTCTATGCATCCCAAAAATTAAAGTAAAAAAATAAGCAAAGCTTATTGGTGGAGGATGTTGAGATTCAAAGAAAGTGAAGAAAAGATCCTATTCCCGGTTCTAGCACCACATACCCTATATACATCCCACCCTGACACATTTCTTGACCTTTTTTTTAAGCCCTTGAGAGTTCGAACTTGTTGATTGACTTGGTGGTTTAAAATGGATTATACATGATTGATTTCGATCAATATGAGTTATTACACATTCTATGATTTTATGCAAATATGAACAGCTTTCCTATATTTATAAAATGTTTTAATCATATCTTGATTTTATTTACCATGAAGCATTCTCTTAGAGTGATCTATGAGGGGAGCACACACCAAAAGGTTTTGAAATATTTTTTATTGATCTTTCTGACTTATAATCCCTTCTATCTTGTATCTAAGATTTGGAACTTGCTTGGGGACAAGCAAGGGACGAGTATGAGGTTTTTTGATAGCATGTATTATAATCTATATTTTGGGATTGGTTTAGACGTTTTATCTTCATAAATCTGCATGTATGGATGTATATTTTGTGATTATATTATTGCTTTGTCTACCTTTGCGGGAATTGAGGTCTACACCTAGTTTTGTTATAATCGTAGGGAAAATGGCACGTTTTGCATCAAAATGGAGCTAAGGAAGCTAAGGAGTCATTGGAGCTACATTCTGGAGCATTGAAGAGCTATAAGAAGATCTCATGAAGCATGGAAATGATTTAGAAGATTGATTTTGGACTAGATTCGAGATGATTTACATTCCGCTGAGATTCACCTCGGTCAGCTACAATGCCACCTCAACCGAGGTGATCTTGAGGAGTGTCCCGACCGAGGAGAACACCCCGTCGCCGGCGAGATCTTTATTTTTGGCTGAGATCTTCTATTTTTGGAAAGAGAATATCACATATTTTTGGCTGGATTTCTCGAAGGAAGATATTATATTTGGCTGATTTATTTTAAGAGATATGAATATATTTTCTAGGAAATTATCCTTTTAAGATATTTTATCTTTGAAATATAATTTTCCTATATAAAGGGTTGGATTTTCTACAATTCAGCCATGCTTGGAACATTAGGAATTTCTGGAGTTTTGAAGGCAAGTTGAAGGAAGAGTTGAAGGAAGTTTGAAGGATTGAAGTTCAAGGAAGGAAGGAATCATAGTTGGAGTTGGCTTTTGAAGGAGTTTGTAAGATCTTCTTAGATTGCTTTTGGTTTGTTGTCTATTCTGATTTCGATTTAAGGAACGCTAATTTGTTACTTGTTTGATCCAGACCTTTTTGTGTTAAGGTTTTCTTATTCGAATATTGATTCCTTTCTCATAAATTTGATTATTGTTATCATGATGATTGTTGACTAAGTTCTTTATGCGATTCTAGGGTGATTGGCTGAAAGTTGTGGGAAAGACGATGATAGAATGATCTTAATCCCAGCAAGACCCTGAAAGCTCGAGTCTTTACCTTAACCGTAGAACACCTCGGTCAGTCATTGAACATCTCGGCCGGGATGGAATATAACTGAACGAGGTGAACCTTTTCTGAACCTTAACTGAGTTAAGAGTTTAAGTTTGTCAAATCCTATCCTTGTTACACCTGTCCTAGTTCAACGCAAGCCTAGGATGAGACTTACCCGGTGATTCCTTTGCTTGTTTACCCAAGATCATGAGTGTAGGTAATAAAGGTTTATACTTTATTGGGGTTTGAGTGTGTCTTCATCCCATCTTTGTGAGTTAGCCTAAGACTTATCCGGTAAAGGTTGATTTTATTCCCTTGGGTGGTGTGTAGGTTTGAGATTATAGTTCCTTTTCTTAGTACCTTGAGACTTACCTGGTAAAAGGATCTTTGGTTTGGCTAGTGAGTAGTGAGACTTACCCGGTGATCTATTCCCACCTTAGAAACACCTTCCCTTTGCAAACCTCATCTTTGTCCACGCTATCCTTTGAGATCTTGAGTTAAAACCACAACTGGATGCTTTAATCCCTAGAATCCACATTCCCTTTTGATTTCTTTAATTCGTGGTCATTAGTTATTTGACAACCTGATTTCCGTGCTTTGTTTCACCATAGTCCTTGTGTTCGACCCCTGGAATTCTTGCTTTTATTACAATTGATCCGTACACTGCGGGTTCGCATATTGTTCAAGCATACTTCTTGGGTTATAAATTTTAAAGCTTGCACACACCTTTTGGAGCAAACATTTACTTTGATGATATCCTTGTTTTTAGTAAGTCTTTGGATGACCACATCGGGCACCTTCGCCAAGTGCTCGAGTGCCTTAGACTAGAGAAATTGTATGTCGATTTGAAGATATGTGTTTTTTGCTCGGACACCACGGTTTTTCTTGGCTATGTCGTGTCTAGGACGGACTACGAGTGGACAAATCAAAAGTTCGCGTCATTCGGGAGTGGCCTACTCGTACTACGGCCACCATGGTTTGAGCCTTTTTCGGCTTAGTGGGCTTCTATTGACGCTTTGTCAAGGACTTTAGCTCAATAACGGAACCATTACATGAGCTTACTAATAAAGGTGTCACATTTGAGTGGCGTGACACCCATGCTCGAGCGTTTGAGTTGCTCAACGACCGTCTTTGTAATGTGCCACTACTTCAACTCCCAAACTTTTCGAAAACCTTCGAGGTGGAGTGTGACGCATCTAATGTGGGCATTGGGGGGTTCTCCTACAAGAGAATCGGCCCATTGCTTACTTTAGCGAAAAACTTTCCGGTCCCTCACTCAACTATCCAACTTATGACAAGGAACTATATGCTTTAGTTCGTTGTCTAAAAACATGGCAACATTACTTGTGGCCGAAGGAGTTCGTGATTCATTCGGATCATGCGGCTCTTTAGTACCTCAAGGGTTAAACTACTTTGAGTTCGTGATTCATTCGGATCATGCGGCTCTTTAGTATCTCAAGGGTTAAACTACTTTGAGTTGGCACCATGCAAGTTGGGTAGAATTTCTTGAAACCTTTCCTTATTTCATTCGACAAAAGAAAGGTAAAGAGAATGTGGTAGCCGACGTCCTTTCTCGACGATATATCCTTCTTGTGCATATGGACGCCAAGATCCATGGATTTGCTCTTATCAAAGAGTTATATGCCACGGATCTTGACTTCAAGGATATATTCGCTCAATGCCTTGACTTCCGAGAGCATGAGTCTTTCTTTATTAACGATGACTACTTATTCAGTGCGGGTAAGCTTTGTATCCCGCGCTCGAGTATTCGTCATTTGTTGATAAAGGAGGCCCATGAGGGTCGTGGTCACTTCGGTGCTACCAAGACTCTCACCGCTCTACAAGAACACTTCTTTTGGCCCCGAATGCGCAAGCATGTGACACGGTTTTGCACAAGTTGCATCACATGCCACCATGCAAAATCGTGCCAAGGTCTGGATGGATTGTATTCTCCTTTGCCTATACCAATGGGACCTTGGGATGATCTTTCTATGGACTTTGTGGTTCGCCTACCAATGTCAAAACGAGCCAAAGACTCCATTTTCGTGGAAGTCGACTGTTTCTCAAAAATGGCTCATTTTATCGCATGTAAGAGCAACAAAATGCTAGCGAAGTCGCTACATTTTTCTTTGACAATGTTGTGCGCTTACATGGGATACCACGTTCCATCCTTAATGATCGGGACGTGAAGTTTGTTAGTCATTTTTGGCGAACTTTGTGGGGAAAACTTGGAACCAACTTGTTGTTTTCAAGTAGCTATCATCCCCAAACCGATGGTCAAACGGAGGTGACTAATCGGACTCTCGGCGCTCAACTTAGAGCGAGCCTTAGGAACAACCCATGCAAGTGGGAGGACTTATTTTCTATCGTGATTTTTTCTTATAACAGGTCTCGACACTCGGCAACAAAGCTTTCACCTTTTGAAGTTGTCTACGGCCTTAATCCACACACCCCGATGGACTTCACTCTGCACCCACTCAAAGACGGAGAACATATCACCGGAGCAAGTCGTGTCACTCACATCATTGAGCTTCATGAGCGGACTAGGACACAACTCCAATGGCGTACCGATCAACTTTCCTCATAACGCAACAAAGACCGACGTCCAATCTCATTCGAGCCCGATGATCTTGTTTGGCTCCACTTAAGGAAGGAGCATTTCCCATCTCGCCGCAAAGGCAAGCTCTCGGACCGCGGTGATGGACAATTCCGCATCTTATCTCGCCATGGCCCGAATGCCTACAAGTTGGAGCTTCCAGACAACTTTGGCGTGCACCCGACGTTCAATGTCAAGGATCTTGCACCACACATTGAGCCCCTATTTGACGAAGGTGAAACGGGGACGTTTCACATCCAAGATGGGGGGACTGATGCTCCCTTGACCTCTATGTCCCAAGATGAGGAAGACGAGGCATTTTGGGTTCGCTCCGATGGACCGCTCACCCGTTCCCGTGCTAAGGCAATCGCCAAGCTACCGGCTCCATCATTGCCCGCACCGTTGCTTGTCACGGGCCCATTGGTTGCAAATCGTGCCTCTATGTCACCATGGCATGAAGCTTGTCAAGCCGGCACCGTTCCAGTGCATTTTTCGTATTTTTAGCGTTTTGTAATAATAAGTCTTTTTATTTTCATAATATTAATTTCCGGGACTTTATTTCCGGGACTTAATTTTCCGAATTGAAGATTAGACTTTTGGTTTCAGAATTTAATTCCGAACTTAAATTCCCAACCTTTCATATTTTTAGACTTTTCATTTTCGGAGCTTTAATTCCGACTTTGTTTCCGTCATTTAAGTTCCGTCTCTTTGTATGTCCTTCATACACTATATAAGGGGATGATTAGCTCATTTGAAAAGCATGTTCAATTTGATTAAGTATATGAGAAGTATTTTCCTCCTACTTACTTGAGCATCAATCTCTCTTCCATCCTCTCAATGTTCTTCTTTTGGATCTTTGATCCAAACTCATCCATCTTTGAGGATTCTTCAAGAATCAACTCAAACGATCCACTTCAAGGCTTGATCGATCAATCTAGATCGACTCAACCATTCAACTTCCGCCTCCATCTCTAAATTTTCCGCAACCCACCTTCAAGCGCATCCGCACATCAACTAAGGAGTAGTTGAGCTTCGGCTTGATCTAGATCCGGAATCTTTCATTGACTTGTCCAAGGACGCATCAGATAAGTTAGATAGGAGACATGGTAGATGAGTGGAGTTTATAGAGACTTTTCCTTATCTCATTAAGTATAAAAAAAGGAAAGAATAATGTTGTAACTCATTTCTAGGAGACATTTTTTCATCACTACTATGAATTCTAAGGTTTTAAGTTTTCACTACTGAAACATCACCTTGATTATATAGTTGTACATGTATTTATGATGGAAGACTTAAAACACAAATGAAGTAGTTTTATACACTAACAATTT
The DNA here is from genome assembly GCA_033239125.1 of Fagopyrum homotropicum. NCBI lineage: Eukaryota > Viridiplantae > Streptophyta > Magnoliopsida > Caryophyllales > Polygonaceae > Fagopyrum > Fagopyrum homotropicum. The sequence continues at coordinate 95,932,513 of BSWB01000003.1, read as the reverse complement.
ATTGATTATATATCGAGTTGCTTGGTTTGGTTTGGTGTTTTGTATTGAATAAATGCAGGTTTTGAAAGACACTTCAAAGGACCTTGGAAGACCTTGAAATCGGATGCAAAGAAAGGAGTTTAGAGTGTTTAAAAGACGGAGGTCTTGAAATTCATTTCAAGGGAGCAAAGAAGTCAAGGTTGCACGCAAGAGGAATTCAAATCACTAAAGAAGATCTTCTAGGAGAGATTTGCTCAACAAGAAGATATGATTGAACGAAGATCTCAGCCGGCCAATAAAGATCTTACAAAGATCCTCAACCGAAAGCACAAAGATTCTCTCCTCTGGAATTTGATATCATCACAACAAATACGAGAAGATTAAGGAGCCGAGAGATCAACGTGTTCTCAGGAGATGAAGATTCACAATGTCTATCTCATCTCAACCAAGAAGCGATCTTCATGGAGAAGAAGAATCATCTTCAAACGATCATCTTTCCAACGGCTAGAAGACCTCTCCATAGAAGGCTATAAATGAAGATGGCGATTGAAGAACAAGTACAAGAGCTTACACAAAAACATCAATAGTCTTCAAGCGATCCAAAACATCTTCATTCGATCAAATAGTTTTTCTTTCTCTCTTTCTCTAAAAATCTTTATCCCCTAGAGAGAGAGATAAAAATCAAGAGCTCCATTGGTATATCTAAACAGTGTTATACTCGAGTGTGTGTTACTTTGCGAAGTAACTAGCCTATTATAGCAATGTGAAGAGTTGGAGCTAGATCGTAGCATTGGCTACAGTGAGAGAAGAAGTGGATTTCTTCTAGTTTGTATCTAGGACTCTTTGAAGCTGATAATAGATAGTTAGATCCTAAGGCTATACCCTGGGACGGAGAGTAGGCTATTTGAGCCGAACTTCGTAAACATATCCTCGTGTTGATCTTTTACATTCTGCATTTTATCTTGCTTTATTGTGACTAACTTTGTTTTGCAGGAGTTCAAAGTCAAGGCCCTTGAAAGTTGTTTCAAAGCCCTTGAAATCAAAGTGTATCACAAAGAGCTCACATCGACATCAAGGCCCTTGAAATTGGTTTTGCGAAAAGTTCTCAAACTCTATTCAACCCCCTCCCCCTTCAAGAGTATCTTTTATCCTTTTTATTCACCTACCGGTTCTTCAATTGGTATCAGAGATAGACTCACGAATATTGATTTAACCATCAGTGAGACTAATCATGAATCCTGTAGGTGATGGAGGATTTGCTCAAGGAAGATCCTCATCTCGACCACCACTCTTTTGTGGCAACAATTTTGCCCATTGGAGAGCACTCATGCATATGTTCATTATTGATCAGGACATGGAACTATGGAGCATCATTCAAAATGGCCCCAAAGTCCCAACTACGACGGTTGAAGGTGTCCAAGTCCCAAAGCAAGAAGTTGACTTCACACAAGCTGACTTGAACAGTGTGTCAAAGAACTACAAAGCTATGAACTTACTCTATTGCGGATTAGATGCCAACGAATTCAACCGCATCTCATCATGCAAGAGTGCAAAGGAAATATGAGACAAACTCATTGTCACTTACGAAGGAACAAGTCAAGTTAAGGAAACAAAGATTAGCATCTTCCTCAGACAATACGAGCTATTCAAGATGAATCCAAATGAACCAGTCAAAGAAATGTTCACAAGATTCACTGACATCGTGAATAACCTAGACTCACTAGGAAAGGTCCTCACAAATGAAGACAAAGTTAGGAAGGTTCTAAGGAGCTTACCTAAATCCAAGTGGGGACCCAAGATGACTGTCATCGAAGAAGCTCATAATCTCTCAACTCTTCCTCTTGATGACCTTCTTAGAAAACTCATCACACATGAAGTGGTTCTTGGTGAAGAAGATGGAGAGCTCTCATCCAACACTAATAATATAGCATTAAAATCAAGAAAGGATGAATTACCATCAGAAGAGGAAGATAGTGATGATGATGATGATGATGATGATGATGATGATGATGATGATGATGATGATGATGATGATGATGATGATGATGATGATGATGATGATGATGATGATGATGATGATGATGATGATGATGATGATGATGATGATGATGATGATGATGATGATGATGATGATGATGATGATGATGATGATGATGATGATGAAGATGTAATTGCCATGACCTCTAAGGGTCTCGCGAGAATTCTCAAGATAAAGAAACAATCTACAAAAAATAGAGAATAATCACGAACATCAAAACCCCGAGGTAAGTTTTCTAACTCTAACAAGAAAACTAGAGTGCAGACTTGTTTTGAATGTGGTGAAACAGATCATCTTGTGAAAGATTGTCCACAAAAGAAGAGGACCAACTTCAAGAAAAATGATTGAAAGAAGAAAGATATGGTAGCTTCATGGAGTGATTCAGAATCTTCAAATGAATCAGAAGACGAAAAAGAACAAGCAAACCTATGTCTCATGGCCGATCATGAAGAAGATTCAAATCTCTATGTTGACAATGTGGTAAGTACTATTATGTCTCAACCTGAATCTGACTTGAAACAATTCCTTAAAGACATTATTATATGTGACAAGGAACATAGAATAAGGATAAGTTCTCTAAAAGAAAAGCTTCTTGAACAAGAAAAACAAGTGATATGTCTCTGGAGATTGAAAATCTTAACACGGAAAAGGTAGACCTTGATGACAATATCAAGGCCGTGGAATCGGAAAATGCGATTCTCAAGGATAACCGATGACATGAATTATATACCATTATAATCATGCATATTATAGAGGTTAACCTCCATTTACTTTGCATTTAGAGAGAATTTGTGTACCTTTTAGGCTTTATTCATTTATATTCCGGAAATAGAGGTCTACACGAGTTTTGGTTGAATTGTAGGTAAATTCGGTGGATTTGGAAGCAAAAATGGAGCAAGGAGCATCTAAGGCTATTAGGAAAGCTTAAAGAGTCTTAGAGGAATCACAAAGAGCAAAGGAGTTCTGTAAAAGAGTCACAAAAGGGAGGAAGGAAACAAGTCACAAGACGAGCATTCTCTGTTGAAGAAAATCGTGCCAACTTGCATATAAATCGGACGATTTTCCTTCACAAAAATCGAACGGTTTTCCTTGTAAATCGGCTAGCACGATTTTCCTACCTTTCGGCCCAAGGATAAAAACGACTCAAAGCCCATCACTTTTGGAGTTGAGAAGTGTTTTTGCTAAGTGGCCCATTAGCAAGGAACTATACATTGGAATCCTAGGAACGAAAATCGGGATTCCGCAGCGGGAGATCTTTACACGTTTGAGAGAGATTGAAGATTCTTGGAAGTAGATTGAAAGGGAGATAGCCGGGAAGTCAATCTTGATCATCATTGTGAGATTCTTTGTTTCCTTTGCGATTCTTGTGGTTTGTGAACACATTACTGAGTAATTTGAGAGATACTTTGATTGGATTTGAATTTGGTTTACAGATTTGGAGATTATTGAGTTTTTATTCAAAATTTGGGTTTATTTGATTTATTCATTGAATCTCAAATTTGATTTGATTTTGAAAATGGTTGGCTAAAACTTTTGTGATTTTGGGGAGAATAGTTGACGATTGAGGCTTAGATGATGATAGACTGAACTCATTCAAACATTTGGGCCTTAAGAGTTTAGATTTTAACTTTGCGACAACAGATAAATCGTGTTGTTCTTCAGGAAAATCGTCCGATTTTCCTATGATCCAGTCAATTTATTCCTCTGACGATCTTTAATTGATTTATTCTTTAACCAAAGTTAATCCTTGCCTAAATCCCAACCTTGCTTAACCTTTTTAACCTCTAATTAAGTGTTTGAAGAGACTTCATCATTAATTCTACATTTAATAGATTAAGATTGTAAGATTTGGGTAATAAAGAGACTCAACATCCTTTATTAAGGTTTTAAGTGTGCTTTCTATCTTTACCTTGGAGAGTCACATCCTGGGGTTTTAGGTAGTTAGTTTGAGTGTAATTCTTATCCCTAGACCTTTCTATATTGCAGCCTCAACAACCCTTATAGAGAGAGCCTTTGGATTAGACAAATAGGTTTCGGAACTTTACCGTACGATATCTACTTTTGAAACACATAACCTTAGCAATATAAACTCTGTCCTTTAATCTTTAGAAGTGTCTTGAATCGAAAGCCGCAATCGGATACTTGAATCCTTGGAATCATTTACCTCCTTTATTAATCACAAAAGCTTTTGCACTTTGTTAGATAACTGAAATCGATTTTATTCTCACCAAATCCCTGAGTTCGACTCTGGAATTTCTTGCCTTACTACAGCTGATCCGTACACTACGGGTTCGCTTTTGCTTAAGTTTTAGGTATAAATTTTAAAACCAGTGACGCACACTTTTGAGCGAACAAGTTTTTGGCGCCGTTGCCGGGGATTTGGTCTAGACCAAATTCTTATCTAGCTTGGGAGCTCTTGCTCTTGTGATTTGATTTGTCTACTTGAGTGATCTTTGCAGATTCTTTAGGTATATGCGAAAGACTAGATCTACCAAAGATCTAGTTCCTTTTGACCCCGAATTGGAGAAAACTTTAAGAAAGAAGTTGAAGGAAAAGAAGATGGCTGAAAATAACGAGAGAAACATCCAAGCTGAGTTCCTCACCAAGTTCTTTGCAGATTCTCTTTGAAGGACAAAGCTCTATCTTGGTATCAAGCTCTTCCAGCTGGAAATCTTGCCACATGGGAGGATCTATCTTCGGAGTTCCTCACCAAGTTCTTTCCGCCATCCAAAACAGCGGAATTGAGAGGTAAGATCAATGCAGTTTCTATAAAACCTAACGAAAGTTTGTTTCAATCTTGGGAAAGGTTTCAGGATCTCTTATTGGATTGCCCACATCATGGTATTCCAAAGTTGGAATTGTTGGAGATCTACTATAAGGGGTTGGATGTGGAAACACAATTCAATCTCCAATCTTTTTCTTGTGGCACATTCATGAACATGAGAGAAGATGATGCTTGGGACTTTATTGAGAAGCAAGCCCAAGTGATTGAGAAGTATTCTCACCGGAAGGTGGATCCAAATAGTTGGAATCAAGGAGATCCGGGAGCTAAGTTAAATCAAGCTGCGCAAACACAAATATTTTCCCTCAATAATGAGATCAAAGAGTTGAAGAAAGTCATCAAAACTAGCCTTCAAAAGGCGAAGGAGCAGGAAGCCAACTATATGGGGAGGGATAACAATCAAGGGAATAGGAATGACTACCGGAACAACAACTGGAATAAAAACAATAGAAACTCCAACAACAACAATTGGAGATCCAATCAACAAAATCCAGGTAATCCCTATTCACATGCTGAAAAAGCTTTAACATCTCCATCTCCTTCTACTCCTCTGAAAAGCCAGAAGCAATCATCAAATGGATCGAACAAGACGGAGAAGGAGAAACTCGATCCCATGTTGGAGACGATCCTAGGAAAGCTACAAGGATTGGAGAGTTATATAACTTCGGTTGATAAAGCTCACAAAGCTTTAAAAAACCAAGTATTCAGCAAAGCCGGAGAAGTCCTGAGAGATCAAGGGAAACTTCCCGGGAAGACGGAAGATAACCCGAAGGGAAGGATTATGGAGATCACTACTAGAAGTGGTGTAACAACCACCGATCCTCAACCTAAAGTAGTTGAAACCACCACCGAAAAAGGGAAAGAAAAGGATAAGGAAGATTTCTATGTTCCTCCTCCCGCCTACAAACCACCTCTACCTTTTCCTCAATCTAGAGCGCGTTTGCAGCTAGATAAACACTTTGGTAAGTTTACTGATCTAATGAGTAAGCTGCATATTAATATACCTTTTATGAATGCAATTTTAGGTATGCCAACTTATGGGAAATTCCTAAAGGAAATCCTCTCTAACAAGATTAAGTTAGAAGATATTGGAGAAGTCAAGATGAGCACGGAGTCTTCCGAACTCATCAAGACGATAACGGAGAATATGCCACCTAAGCTACGTGATCCAGGATCATTTTGCATACCCATCACCTTAGGAGAGGTTACTTATGATGCACTTTGTGACCATGGAGCAAGTGTAAGCATCATACCACTTGCTTTGTGCAAGGCGGTTGGTCTAGGAGAACCTAGACCGGTGAAGATGACGCTTTACATGGCCGATCGTTCCATCACAGACATGTTGGGATAATAGAAGACATTCCCGTAAAACTCGGTAAGTTCTACATTCCTATAGACTTTGTCGTTCTTGACATCCCTACAGATTATCCAGTTCCCATCATTCTTAGGAGACCATTCCTTGCAACCTCCGGATGCATTGTAGATTGCAAGAATGGACAGGTATCCTTCAATATAGGTGAAGAGAAAGTGGAGTTTGTACTTTCCTCTTTAATCAAAGAGCCAGCTTTGAGAGAAGATATTTTTAACATCTTTGATGAAGAAGGGTCTAGAGAAGTGATGAGTTCGATCCTAATGAAAGATCCACTTCAAAAGGTTCTTAGTATGAGTATCATGAAGGAAGGAGTAGAACAGGATTGTGATAATGAGGTAAAAGCATTGGAAGATGCAGAGGAAGAGCCAAGAGAAGGATTTAAAGAGCTGAAATTGACCCCGGAGACTGTGAAAAAAATCGACCTACACCAAATAAATATCACGATCTCAGAAGAGGCAAGTCGATTTTTGGCAACAAGAAGAAAAATCGCCCCTCAAATCGGCCGATTTTCTTCAGAGGGGGAAGATATAGCGTTGATTTATCCGGTTTCTACGAACTTGACTACAGTTGTTCTCAACTCTAATAGTGCACCTTCCCCACTTTCAGAGGCTTCTCCCATGACATTAGATGGTCATGAATCATCGATCAAAGCACCTCCTTCATTGGAATTTAAGCCACTTCCTACACACTTAAGGTATGCATTCCTTGGGCCAAACTCTACATATCCTGTTATAGTCAGTGCAAATCTGAATGATGATGAACTAGAGAAGCTTATGAATGTTCTAAGACAACATAGGAGAGCATTAGGCTATACTATTGATGACTTGATAGGCATTAAACCTTCTCTATGTATGCATAAAATATTAATGGAAAAGGATTACAAACCTTCACGCCAACCTCAAAGACGGTTAAATCCGATCATGAAAGAGGTCGTGAAGAAAGAAATCCTTAAGCTACTTGATGCAGGTATCATCTTCCCTATTTCCGATAGCAAGTGGGTGAGTCCTGTGCAGGTAGTACCAAAGAAAGGAGGCATTACCGTTGTTGTCAATAAGAACAACGAGCTTATTCCCACAAGGACAGTTACGGGATGGAGAATGTGCATCGACTACCGTAAACTGAATGTGACCACCAGGAAGGATCACTTTCCCCTTCCTTTTATTGATCAAATGTTGGAATGGTTAGCCCAACATTCTTACTTTTGTTATCTAGATGGATATAGCGGTTTCTTTCAGATTCCCATTCACCCGGATGATCAAGAGAAGACGACCTTCACGTGCCCTTGGGGTACGTTTGCTTATAGAAGGATGTCATTCGGCTTATGCAACGCTCCAGCCACCTTTCAAAGGTGTATGATGGCAGTCTTTTCGGAGTATGTAGAGAATATCATGGAAGTATTCATGGAAGACTTTTCGTTATATGGTTCTTCCTTTGATAACTGTCTCTCTAACCTTTCACTAGTCCTTAAGAGATGTGAAGACACTAATTTAGTTTTAAACTGGGAGAAGTGTCATTTTATGGTCACCGAAGGAATTATGTTAAGTCACTTAATATCAAATAGAGGAATAAAGGTTGATAGAGCTAAGATAGAAACTATTAAGAAACTACCTCCTCCATCCTCGGTGAAAGGAATTAGCAGCTTTTTAGGACATGCAGGCTTCTATAGGAGGTTCATAAAGGATTTTTCTAAGATTTCAAAACCCTTAACTAATCTTTTAATGAAGGACGAAAATTTCGAGTTTTAGAAAGAATGTTTGGAAGCTTTTTGCAGGATCAAAGAGGCTTTGATTTCAGCACCCATCATCCAACCACCCGATTGGACTCTTCCTTTCGAGGTTATGTGCGACGCAAGCGAAGTCGCTATAGGAGTTGTACTTGGACAGAAGAAAGATGGTCGTACACACGCCATCTATTATGCTAGCAAGACGCTAGACGAAGCTCAATTGAATTATGCCACTACGGAAAAAGAACTTTTAGCCGTAGTTTATGCTTAAGAAAAATTTCGTTCCTATCTTGTAGGTGCGAAGCGAAGGTGATAGTCTATACGGATCATTCAGCAATCCGTTACTTGTTCACAAAGAAGGATGCGAAGCCAAGGCTTCTAAGATGGATCCTACTCTTACAAGAGTTCGATCTAGAGATCCGTGACAAGAAGGGCTCGAAAAATTCAGTTGCTGACCACCTTAGTCGTCTTCCACACCTCACCAATGGTAGTGGTGAAGTTCTTTAATAGAACGATATTCCCAAGGTTCGGGACTCCCCGAACCATCGTTAGTGATGGAGGAACGCACTTCACAGCCCGTCGATTTGAGACTCTATTGGCTAAGTATGGGGTGACCCATAACATAGCTACGTCATACCATCCGCAAACTAGTGGACAAGTTGAGATATCCAATAGAGAGATTAAAGGAATTTTATAGAAAACTGTCTCTCGGTTCCTCGTTCAACTCTTTCGAAGTCATTGGATCCCTTCCCTCGTTCGAAAATCTCCTCCCTTCTTCCATTCCGTCCCGAAGAGTAACTAGGACCAATTCAGTCATGTTTTCATATTCCAATTGAACACGTTCCACTTTTTATTATTCTCAAAGGAGAAGATTCTTCTTTTTACCAAATATATGCGGATCCAATCACGATCTTCTAATAAGAACAAGAGATCTTTCTCGATCAATCCCCTTGCCCCTCATTCTTCGAGAATTCGAAAGATCCTTTTCAAGTTAGAATTTGTTTTCATTTGGAATCTCGGTTCTTCTACTTTTTACTTTTTTTCCCTATCTTTTTTTATTCCCCTCCATAAAAAACATGGAAGGACTGGTCAATGAAGCTCGACGATGCGTTGTGGGCATACAGGACAGCCATTAAGACACCCATAGGTACGACTCCATATAACATTATTTATGGTAAATCTTGTCATCTTCTTGTAGAGCTAGAGCATAAAGCATATTGGGCTGTCAAGTGGCTCAACTTTGACATGAAAGAAACCGGAGAGAAGTGGCTATTAGACATCAACGAGCTAGACGAGATCCGGCTGAATGCGTATGAGAACGCAAAGGTCTACAAGGAAAGGACGAAGCGTTGGCATGATAAGCACATCATCCCAAAGGATTTGAAAGAAGGAGATCAAGTTCTTCTATTCAACTCAAGGCTTCGACTATTCCCAGGTAAGCTTAAATCCCGTTGGACAGGACCTTATGTAATTAAACGAATTTTTCCCCATGGTGCAGTTGAAGTATGGGGTGAACAAAGCGGTAGTTTCAAAGTAAATGGCCAACGGTTAAAGAAGTGCACACCGGAAGTTCCGGTTGAGGAGATAGCTCCTATCCTCCTCCATTAAACATCAAAACAAACACCGTCCAACTAAAGACGATAAATCAAGCTCTTCTTGGGAGGCAACCCATGGTAGTATAACTCTTTTCTTTTCTTGTCACTTAGTATAGCTTAATTTAGTTGTTTGTTTCTTTTGTTTTTGCTTTTGTTTGTTCCTCGATGCACTCTTGGTTTGTTTGTGTCAAAAATCGCAGGAACTAGGTCCAAATTGAGAAATCAATGAAGATAGGGGATACAAAATAGTTCAAATTGCAATATTCAAAGAAAAGAAGGAAAGAAATCGAGCTACACAAAGTAAATCGTTCGATTCAAGAACAGAGCAAAACGATTTTTGGCAACAGGGAGAAAAATCGTCCCCCAGATCGACCCCCTTAAAATAAATCGTCCGATTTTCCCTTTTGAGCTGAGAAAATGAAGAAAAATTAGGCCGACAAATAAATTGACCCAATAAATCGTCCGATTTTCTTCATAAAAACTCTAGTCTATATAAATCCTTCACCACTCGATTCTCTCATTCCACACTTCCCCATTCCCAATTTCCATTCCTCCCAAAGAGCCGAAAATCGCCTACCCTCATCTCCTCGTTTCTTAATCGTTTTGAACGATTCTTGAGCCTAAACTGAAGTACTTTCGACAAGGAACAAGGATCTAGCAACAACAAGCTTGGAAAACGACTCATTCATCCGGAATTCAGGTTTTTCAATTCGAAACCTAAGTTTTTCGCTCGATTTTGATTCTTGCTTAGAGATTGTTTGTTTGCTGAGATTGATTGAGGGCTTTGCTTAGAAACACCCCTAGGAGACTGTGTGTGGTGTTAGTTTGCTCAGAACTTTACAGATTTGTGAGTTGTGTTGAAATCGACAGAAAAATCGACCTAGCCTAGAAAAATCGGACGATTTTTCCCTAGAACAGGACGATTTTTCCTTGCAGAATGGAGACTTTGAAAAGAATCACTAGAAATGCGGGGAAGAAGAAGGGATCTTCTTCCAAAGCCCCTCCCCCCCACCACCCTCTCAAGCTAAACCAAAACTCCCTCCTCCCCTCTCAAAACATAAGAAGAGATACGAACGTCTCTTAGATCGTCTCTTCACCCCTCCTCGATACATTGTTCTAGATGACTTAGACTCTTTGTTTGTTCGAGAGGATGTGGACATGATGCTAGATAGAGTTGGGCTGAGTCAGTTTGCTATGATTAGGGAGGATGCTTATACCGAGATCACCCTAGAATTCCTAAGTACGTTTGAGTATGATCCTAGAGAGAGGACGGTCTCTTTCTACCTCATGAACCAAAACCATGCCATGACTATTGATGACTTTGGGGATTTGTTTGGTTTTCCCTATTCTTCTGCAGGCACATTCGCGAGAGGAGTGAGTGCTAGTGCCTTTTGGGAAACCATTTCAGTGGGAGAGTATGGTGGTGATAAGTGGAGACCCGGGAATTCGAAAGAGACTAGTATATATAACCTTTCCTTTAAGGTAGTGCATAGGATTCTTAGTGAGAGCTTGTTTGCACGGACGGAGACTCCACAGAAGCTCAAGGCTGATGAGCTTTTTTATCTAGGAAAGATAGCCAACAAGGCAAAGGGTGACATATGTGCTGGAGGCCTTGTCACTCATGTGGCAAAGGCATTGGAGTTAGATTTTTCATATTGCACTTTAGGTGAGAGTGCCCAGCCTTTAGGATCACAGAGACTGGTAGCGAGACAGGTCTTGATTCCTCGAGGTAGAGGAACTCTTCATGTGCCCATGGCATGGGTAAAGGATCCACAAAAGAAGTCATCCAAGATAGTGTGGAAGTCTGAATACACCATTCGGAACAAGAGGAATTGGAAGGAGAATTTTGTACTCATGCTTGAGGAGGTAGCTCCTCCTTCTTGTTATTATGATGATGATGCAGGTGACACTAAGGATGAGGAGGATCATGAGGATGGAGTACACCAGGGGAACATGCTAGAGTTCGAGAGCGACACTTACAGTGGACATGTCACGGATACCATGGATACCGATACTCATGGTGCAGGACCTAACCGGACTAGTCGAGGCACCGAGGAGACGGAGGATGAGATATAGCCACCCCGTCATTCCTTTACACACGCTCCTAGCCACGGTAGAGGGTGGGGACGTAGACAAGGACTTCCCCGACATTGTAGAGACTTAGTCTCTAGTTTCCAGGGTCTACGCACCGACTACCATGATCTGCGCTCAGATTATCAGGCCCTCCACACTGACTACAACGCCCTGAACACTCAATTCGCGGCGTACCGGCAGGAGACGGATGCTAGACACTCCTCCTATGATGGCTAGATGAGAGACATGTACTACCATCAATTCGGCTACTTCTACGATCCCAACGCACCGATGTATCCATATCTTCCACCACCACCGCCGACCGAGGATTGAGCTCCCACTCCTTTTACATTGTAAGTATTTTTCTCCATCTTATGCTTGATTTTTCACATTGGGGACAATGTGAAGGTTAAGTATGGGGTAGGGGTACTTACAATCTCTTTTACTTCATTTTCGCACTCTATGTACTTTGTATTACATTTGATGATTTGCCTTGTAATAACTCTTGAACTACTTTCTTTCCACTATGACATTCGCATTTGAATGCTTTCATTCAAAAATTATGAATTTTCAAAAAAAATTTGTGCTTCTTATGATGGAAATGACCTCTATGATGAAAATTGTGATGTGGAAAAGGCAAAAAGATGACGTAGTTATGTTGAGATTTTAATTATAGCATGAATGAGCTTACTTTTCTTACTTGAACACACGAATGGTTTATATGATCTTGATGTTTTGATAAGAGAATGAAATAATGTTCGAAGCTATATTATAAGTCCTTTTGCATCATATAAGAATGACCAAGGCAATTGACTTCTTCTCTAGTTCATATCTTGTTCATGCTAGCTCCTCAATGAAATATTTGACCTCCTTTTTGCCATCCATGAATTAGGATAGGCAATTGAAAAAAAAAGGCAAGCTTGATGTGGGAGGGCCAATAAAAATGTGTTAAGTGAAAGTTCAGCAAATCATAGGTTTGGGGACGTTGAACATGAGGATGAGTAACTCGGCACCATTCACATAGCCGGGTGTTTGTGTCTTGCCAAAGTCCGATTGAACGACAAGTCCTAACGGGATATGGTATGTGCATCAAGGGTTTGAGGCATCTCGAAATTGAGAAACGCCAATCTCCTAGGCTTCGGTTATTGTGCACCGTTGTCCATACTCTCAAAAAGTAAAGTACAAAGAAAGCAAAGCTTTTACATGCAAAGCATGTGTGGTGAAGTAAAATTCTTGAAGGTATTATGTTGTTCCTCTTTCCCGGATTAGCACCACAATTCCTTAAAAGAATTCCCTCCCTTAGCACGTTTCTTAGACCTTTTTCTTTGATTGGAAGACCTTGAAACTTTTATGTATGTATTTAAGACTTCATGGCTTAGATTTATTTGATTTTAATTGTCTCTACATCTTTATCATATCTTTTATTTGTGTTTTTGAGAAGGAAAAGAGAGTTAGTTCGTATTATGATTATCATTGATACATGCCTTCTCTTCCTATGTTCTTGAAACATCACTTTGAGGGTGATCCAATAAGAAGAAGCACTACCAAACAAAAGGTTTTTGAGTTTTCATATATATAATCCATGACATCTTGTATTCTAGGTTTGAATCTTGCTTCGAGACAAGTAAGGGACAAGTATGGGGTGTTTTGATGACATGAATTATATATCATTATAATCATGCATATTGTAGAGGTTTACCTCCATTTACCTTGCATTTAGAGAGAATGTGTGTACCTTTTAGGCTTTATTCATTTATATTCCGGAAATAGAGGTCTACACAAGTTTTGGTTGAATTGTAGGTAAATTTGGTGGATTTGGAAGCAAAAGTGGAGCAAGGAGCATCTAAGGCTATTAGGAAAGCTTAAAGAGTCTTAGAGGAATCACAAAGATCAAAGGAGTTGTGTAAAAGAGTCACAAAAGGGAGGAAGGAAACAAGTCAAAAGACGAGCATTCTCTGTTGAAGAAAATCGTGCAAACTTGCATATAAATCGGACGATTTTCCTTCACAAAAATCGAACGGTTTTCCTTGTAAATCGGCTAGCATGATTTTTCCTACCTTTCAGCCCAATGATAAAGACGACTCAAAGCCCATCACTTTTGGAGTTGAGAAGTGTTTTTGCCAAGTGGCCCATTAGCAAGGAACTATACATTGGAACCCTAGGAACGAAAATCGGGGTTCTGCAGCGGGAGATCTTTCACGTTTGAGAGAGATTGAAGATTCTTGGAAGTAGATTGAAAGGGAGATAGCCGGGAAGTCAATCTTGATCATCATTGTGAGATTCTTTGTTTCCTTTGCGATTCTTGTGGTTTGTAAACACATTACTGAGTAATTTGAGAGATACTTTGATTGGATTTGAATTTGGTTTACAGATTTGGAGATTATTGAGTTTTTATTCAAAATTTGGGTTTATTTGATTTATTCATTGAATCTCAATTTTGATTTGATTTTGAAAATGGTTGGCTAAAACCTTTGTGATTTTGGGGAGAATAGTTGATGATTGAGGCTTAGATGATGATAGACTGAACTCATTCAAACATTTGGACCCTGAGAGGTTAGATTTTAACTTTGCGACAATAGATAAATCGTGTTGTTCTTCAGGAAAATCGTCCGATTTTCCTATGATCCAGTCGATTTATTCCTCTGGCGATCTTTAATTGATTTATTCTTTAACCAAAGTTAATCCTTGCCTAAATCCTAACCTTGCTTAACCTTTTTAACCTCTAGTTAAGTGTTTGAAGAGACTTCATCATTGATTCTACATTTAATAGATTAAGATTGTAAGATTTGGGTAATAAAGAGACTCAACATCCTTTATTAAGGTTTTAAGTGTGCTTTCTATCTTTACCTTGGAGAGTCACATCCTAGGGTTTTAGGTAGTTAGTTTGAGTGTAATTCTTATCCCTAGACCTTTCTATATTGCAGCCTCAACAACCCTTATAGAGAGAGCCTTTGGATTAGACAAATAGGTTTCGGAACTTTACCGTACGATATCTACTTTTGAAACACATAACCTTAGCAATATAAACTCTGTCCTTTGATCTTTAGAAGTGTCTTGAATCGAAAGCCGCAGTCGGATACTTGAATCATTGGAATCATTTACCTCCTTTATTAATCACAAAAGCTTTTGCACTTTGTTAGATAACTGAAATCGATTTTATTCTCACCAAATCCCTGAGTTCGACTCTGGAATTTCTTACCTTACTATAGCTGATCCGTACACTGCGGGTTCGCTTTTGCTTAAGTTCTAGATATAAATTTTAAAACTAGTGACGCACACTTTTAAGCGAACAATAATCTCTCCTCTTTTCATCGAAACTATATCGATCTAGAGAAAGAGAAAGTTGATCTAACTTTTACGTGTCAAGACCAGAAGGCAGCACTTGTTAAATTTACTCGTTCAAAAGCTAATCTTGAAAGAATGATGGGTGAACAACAGTCCTCACTTAAAAAAAATGGTATAGGTTATCATAGGAGCTTTCCTAGAAAACCAACTACCACTTTTGTCAAAGCCAAAGGAAGTTTTCATATACCTACTTGCTTCTGCTGTTGTAAAAAGGGTCATGTGAAATCTACATGTCCATAAATAAGAAATGATCCTTATATTATTAGAAACACATGTCCTCTATGTTTAAAGAAACAGGTCAAACAAATCTGGGTTCCTAAAGGTACCAGACCACAAACATGATCAAACCTGAATGTGGACCAAAATATGTCATTTGGTCGATCCGGAAAGGTTGATGTTTATTGTTTTGCAGGATATCACCAAGGTAAAGGAGCATAAATAGATATTAGATAGTGGTTGCTCAAGACACATGAGTGGAAAAAGCTCACTATTCTCAGATTTAAAGAAGCAATCATTTGAAATCATTACGCTTGGTGATAAAGGAAAGTGTGACATTATTGGTATTGGTAAAATATGTTATAATTCATCTAACTTCATTGATGATGCATATCTAGTTGACGGTTTGAAGTATAATCTGCTTAGCATCTCTCAAATATGTGATAAGGGAAACAAAGTATTGTTTGATTCAGAAAAATGTGAAGTTCAAGACAAAAAGACGGGTGAAATTGTGCTTATTGCTCCTAGATGTAACAATGTTTATTCTATGAGTACTAACCAAGTTTCAGGAACTAAGCTAAAATGTCTAAAGGCCTTGACTGATGATCCAAGGCTTTGGCATAGAAGACTTGGTCACGTAAGCATGCACACAATGCAGAAGCTACTCTCGAAAGATTTGGTACATGGCTTGCCAAACCTATATTTCAAGGTAGATGAACTATGTAACACAAGGTAAACAAACAAGATGTTCATTCAAACCTAAGAAAGTTGTAAGTTCTTCTCGACTCATTGAACTCTTACATATGGATCTCTGTGGACCTATGCATGTCAAATATCCCAAAGGCAAGCAGTACATCCTTGTTATTGTGGATGATTTCTCTTGTTTTAAATGGATTTCTTTCCTACGAGAAAAATCTGAAGCATTGTTTGAGTTTTTAAAATTATGTAAGGAGTTGCAATCTTTGAAAAACCTACCTATCATTTCTATAAAAAGTGATCATGGTAAAGAATTTGATCAACTAACGTTTGATTTGTTTTGTGCAAAATATGGTATTTCACATAACTTTTCAGCTCCTATAACTCCTCTACAGAATGGAGTTGTGGAACGTAAGAACCGCACTCTTGAGGATATGTCTAGGACTAGGCTTTTAGAAAATAGTTTGCCAAAAGTTTTTGGGTTGAAGTATTAAACACTACTAATTACATTTTGAATAGATGTTTAATTCGCCCTATTTTAAAAAAGACTCCTTATGAACTCTTTAAAGGAAGGAAACCAAATATTTCATATTTCAAACCCTTTGTATGTACTTGTTTTGTTCATAACAAGCAAAGATAACCTTGGAAAATTTGATGCACGTAGTGATGAAGCTATATTCATTGGATATGCTTCAAATAACAAAGCTTATCGTGTTTATAACAAACATACCAAATTTGTTGAGAAAAGTATCCATGTTATTTTTTATGAAAGTAATGATGGTACTTTGAGTGAAAGTTTTGCATATCTAAATCTGAATCAACGAGAAGATCACAATTCGGATGAAGATGAAGATCTTAAAGATCAAGAAAAGAATATGCAAGAAAAGATTCAAGATACTGAAGAAAACCCTCAAGACCTTGAAACACATTTTCAAGACCTTGAAACAGAAAACCTACGATGTCAGAACTTCGTTTCAAGGGCTTGAAACCCAACTTCAAGGTCTTGAAATAGGAACCAAGGGCAATACATCAACGATACCTAAATCTAGTCAAAAATATGAGGCTCAACCTTCAGGATCTGCTCCATCTTACAAACGAAGAAAATTTCAACACTCTTCATACCATCCACAAGAGAATGTGATCTCAAATTCAAACACAGGAGTTGAAACTCGATCTAAAGTAAACAATCTATGTGCTTTCTCTGCGTTCGTGTCTCTTACTGAGCCAAAGAATTATGGTCAAGCTCTTCAAGAACCCGACTGGATCATTGCCATTCAAAACGAACTAAATGAGTTTGAGAGAAACAAGGTTTGGACTCTTACTTCAAGACCAAAGTATCAATCCGTCATCGGCACAAAATGGGTCTTTCGAAATAAGTTCAATGAAAGTGGCAACGTCATACGAAATAAAGCACGACTTGTAGCACAATGCTATAACCAAGAAGTAGGTATTGATTATGAGGAGACTTTTGCTCCGGTTGCCAGGTTAGAAGTCATACGTATGCTACTTGCATTTGTATCTTTTATGAGTATAAAACTTTTTCAAATGGATGTAAAATGCGTTTTCCTAAACGGCTTCTTAGAAGAAGAAGTCTACGTTGCTCAACCTCTTGGTTTTGAAAATGATGAATTTCCTGATCACGTTTTTAATTGGACAAAGATCTTTATGGCCTTAAGCAAGCTCCTCGAGCTTGGTATGAAAGATTGTCCAAGTATCTTCTCGAAAACAAATTCAAAAGAGGTTTGATTGATAAAACTTTATTTATCAAAACCAGAGGCAACGATATTTTAGTAGTACAGATCTATGTTGATGATATATTATTCGGTGCTACTAATGATTCCCTTTGCAAGGAACTTTCAGATATTATGTACAAGGAATTTGAAATGAGCTTAATGGGTGAGCTAAATTTTTTTCTTGGACTTCAAGTTACACAACCAAGGAAAGGAATTTTTTTCAATCAAAGCAAGTATATAAAGGACTTGCTTAAGAAGTATAAGATGGATCAATCTAAGGTCACAAAGACTTCTATGAGTTCGACATTTTCGCTTGACCATGACAAAGATGGCAAAAGTGTAGTATAAAAGGAGTATCGAGGTATGATCAGTTCATTGTTGTATTAACTGCTACTCGACCTGACATTATGTTTAGCGTGTGCATGTGTGCAAGATTTCAAGCTGATCCTAAAGAGTCACACTTGATAGCTGTGAAAATAAATTTTTGGTATCTCAATGTCACTAAGGATCTAGGGTTATGGTACCCACGTCAAAGCTGGTTTCACCTTGTTGACTATTTAGATGCAGACTTTGCAGGTTACAAGGTCGTTAGGAAAAGCACTTCTGAATGTTGCCAATTCTTAGGGTCATCCCTAATCAGTTGGCACTCTAAGAAGTAAAATTTTGTCGCCCTATCCACAGCCGAAGCTGAATATATAGATGCGGGAGCCTGTTGTGCACAAATTCTATGGATTGCTCAACAACTTTGTGATCTTTGCTTTGATTTGAAAGGTATTCCTATAAAATGTGATAATACTAGTGTTATTTCTATAACCAAAAATCCTGTGCAGCATTCAAGGACTAAGCATATCGATGTAAGGCATCACTTCATACGTGATCATGTTGAGAAAGGTGATGTTTCGATCTCTTTTATATCTACTAACTTGCAGCTTGCAGATATCTTTACTAAGCCTCTTCTTGAAGAGCAATTTAATTTTATTAGATTAGAGATTGGTATGTTGAACAAGGAAGCATTAATGTAGGGGGAGCAAATCATTTTATTTTCTCCTTCGTTTGCAGTCCATTTATTGTTTTCAAAGGCCTTGAAAGGCAATTCAAGGGTTTTGAAACAAGATTCAAGGGTAAATTAAGAAATACGGATCATTTAGGAATTCATATCGTTTAGATATTCAAATTCATTATTTTTGTAAGAGTTTTCTTTAAAAGGAATTTCAAAAAGCTTTATTTTCATATTCAAATAATTTTGAAAAGTGGTTACAAAATTTATGGAAAGAATTTTAATCAACAATGATTCTCCCAAGATTTTGAGTTTCTCAATATCTTAGTGATCTTATGTTAATGTGAGTTCTTCTCTTAAATACTACTT
The DNA here is from genome assembly GCA_033239125.1 of Fagopyrum homotropicum. Classification (NCBI taxonomy): domain Eukaryota; kingdom Viridiplantae; phylum Streptophyta; class Magnoliopsida; order Caryophyllales; family Polygonaceae; genus Fagopyrum; species Fagopyrum homotropicum. The sequence continues at coordinate 95,913,595 of BSWB01000003.1, read as the reverse complement.
CTCTTTTTTCTTTATCTCCTCCTCTTCATATTCTCTTTGCAAACTCTGTGTTTTACTCTTTCAATTTTCACAAACCCGCTTCCTCTCTCTCTCAAAAATTTTCATGGCATCCAAGAGATCTTCAGTTGATCATGCTGCATCATCGGCCCCCAAACGACAAAGAGTAGTTTAGATCTCCTCCGACTCAGATTTTGACTCAAGCTCAGGTTCAGATTCAAGCTCTAGTGCCCCATTTCATATGGATGATGCTGAAATTTTTGCCAAGACGGGCCTTCCCTCACACTGGTTTGGAAGTCAAATAGCCGTCAAGAAATGGTTGACTGAGTTCGACAAATGACACGAATGCATGTGTAAATTAGTCGATCGAGAACTATTCACATGCCTCTCCCTACCAAGGCTTGAAGTGCTTCAAGCAAGCTCTATCTGGATTCTTCTCAACCCAGGGGAGACATCTTTTTCTAGATTAACCAAGTTATTCTACATCAACTTATCCGCCTGAAGAGAATGGGGAGAATGGATTCTGGACTCTGTCGTCAAAGCTGCCAACAGCATCAAGCCCTTAACAGAAGAAGATGGGCAAGCTACCACGAAGGATGCTGAACAGGTCATGACACAGTGCTATAAAATTGTCAAGGATCGTCCTATTCGCCAACCATCATCTAAGGATCCAGACGTGTTGCATATTGAAGAATTTGGTGTGGTCAAGAAATATGACAAGAAATCTGATCAAAGGCGAACAAACATTTCCCACAAAGAACATGACCTCCTGAACGCTCAACATCGTTGGAGAAAGATGTGCTTGAAGGAGCATTCAGGAAAAGGGAGCTCTTCCAGGTGGTATCAAGAATGAAGTTCTCTGGATGATCATGATTGTTAAGGCCTTTGATTTTGATATCAAAGGCTTATTTTTAAAAAACTTGATTGTTTTTGTGGTTTTGTGAAAGTACTTTTTAGGTTGTAACGCTTTAAAACTCCCTTGCTTTGACTTTTTTCTCCCTTGTTGAAAGACAAAGGGGGAGAAATAAATGTGATCCGACATTTTTTCGATATTCTGCATTCTGCATTTTAAGTTAGTTTGATATTCATATATGCATCGCTAAATTTACAATGCAGGTACGAAACATTTATGTTGTCTTCCATCAAGGGGGAGATTGAAACTCCACCTTGATTATATATTTGTACAGGTGTTGATGATGGAAGACTTAAAACACAAATGAAGTAGTTTTATACACTAACAATTTATTGATTATATATCGAGTTGCTTGGTTTGGTTTGGTGTTTTGTATTAAATAAATGCAGGTTTTGAAAGACACTTCAAATGACCTTGGAAGACCTTGAAATCGGATGCAAGGAAAGGGGTTTAGAGTGTTTAAAAGACGGAGGCCTTGAAATTCATTTCAAGGGAACAAAGAAGTCAAGGTTGCACACTAGAGGAATTCAAATCACTAAAGAAGATCTTCTAGGAGAGATTTGCTCAACAAGAAGATATGATTGAACGAAGATTTCAACCGGCCAATTAAGATCTTACAAAGATCCTCAACCGAAAGCATGAAGATTCTCTCCTTTGGAATTTGATATCATCACAACAAATACGAGAAGATTAAGGAGTCGAGAGATCAACATGTTCTCAGGAGATGAAGAATCACAACGTCTATCTCATCTCAACCAAGAAGAGATCTTCATGGAGAAGAAGAATCATATTCAAATGGTCATCTTTCCAACGGCTAGAAGACCTCTCCATAGAAGGCTATAAATGAAGATGGCGATTGAAGAACAAGTACAGGAGCTTACATGAAAACATCAATAGTCTTCAAGCGATCCAAAACATCTTCATTCGATCAAATAGTTTTTCTTTCTCTCTTTCTCTAAATATCTTTATCCCCTAGAGAGAGATAAAACTCAAGAGTTCCATTGGTATATCTACACAGTGTTATACTCGAGTGTGTGTTACTCTGCGAAGTAACTAGGCTATTATAGCAAGGTGAAAAGTTGGAGCTAGATCGTAACATTGGCTATAGTGAGAGAATAAGGGGATTTCTTCTAGTTTCTATCTAAGACTCTTTGAAGCTGATAGTAGATAGTTAGATCCTAAGGCTATACCCTAGGACAGAGAGTAGACTATTTGAGCTGAACTACGTAAACATATCCTCGTGTCGATCTTTTATATTCCGCATTTTATCTTGCTTTATTGTTACTAAATTTGTTTTGCAGGAGTTCAAAGTCAAGGCCCTTGAAAGTTATTTCAAAGCCCTTGAAATCAAAGTGTATCACAAAGAGCTCAGATCGACATCAAGGCCCTTGAAATTGGTTTCAAGGCCTTGAGATGGTTTTGTGAAAAGTTCTCATACTCTATTCAACCCCCTCCCCCTCTAGAGTATCTTTTATCCTTTTTATTCACCTACTGGTTCTTCAACTACATTAAGGATTTATATGTTGATGATGTTGATTTTGGAGACATCTATAAGGATTGTAGGACTCGAGGTTCTTTAAATAAGTTTTACTTGTTTAAAGGATTTTTATTTAAGGTTGATAAGATGTGTACTCGTAGATGTTCTCTTAGGTTATTGCTTGTTAAGGAAGCTCATATGAGAGGTTTGATGGATATTTTAGGAGGGATAAGACGCATTATATGTTACAATCTCATTTCTATTGCCCTCATATGCTTAAGGATGTAGAGAACATGATTAAGATATGTCTTGTGTGTTTGAAAGCTAAAGCTAGATTAAAACCACACGGTTTGTACACCCCTCTTCCTATGCCTACCTCACCATGGTTAGACATTAATATGGATTTTGTTGTAGGGTTACCTATGACTAAGAAGGGGAGAGATTCAATATTTGTGGTAGTAGATCATTGTTCTAAGACGTCTCATTTATTGCTGCCATAAGACTAATTAATGATGCTTACAAGGTAGCTAACTTGTTCTTTAGAGAGACTGCTAGGTTACATGGAGTACCTACGACTATAGTGAGTGATAGAGATTTTAAGTTCCTTAGTTTCTTTTGGAAGACTCTTTCGGAAAAATTAGGAACTAGGTTGCTATTATTTGACTTCTAGTCATCCTCAAACGGATGGTCAAACGGAGATTACTAATAAGACTTTGACTACCATCTTGCGGATTGTTTGACGGATAATTAGAAGGTTTGGGAAGATGTATTACCTCATGTCGAATTTGCTTATAATTGAACCATTCATTCTTTTACTAACCTAACGCCTTTTAAGTGTGTGAATGGGTTGAATCCTTTGACCCCTTTTGATCTTATACCGTTGCCTTCAGACAAACGAGTAAATTTTAATGCATGAAAACAAGTGGAATTCATCCAAGAATTGCATGCTAAGGCAAGCAAGAGGCTAGAGGAATAAGGAGTACAAGTTGCGACCAAGGCTACTAAACATCGCAAGGAATTGCTATTTGAGCCATGAGATCTAGTATGGTTGCATCTAAGGAAGGAAAGTTTATCGGAGAAGTGTAAGTCGAAGTTGCCCCCAAGAGGAGATGGGCCACGTAAGGTTCTATGTAAGGTTGACAACACCGCTTATGTATTGGAGCTTTCGGAGGAGTATGACGTGAGTCCTATCTTTAAAATGTAGGAGAGCCTTTTGTATCTAGTGATGAGCATGGTGATGATTCGAGGCCGAATCCTTTTCAAGAATGGGAGTATGATGAGGGACCATCCCCAATACCTCCTACTACTCATGAACCTATCACTAGATCAAGGGCAATATCATTGAAGAAGATGGAGTCTCAACCATTACCAGCACCTACCATGGAAGGATTTATCACTAGATCTAAAGCAAGAACCATTCAAGAGGCGGTTTCTAGCTTGTTGGCATCCTTAGCTTCTAAGAAGACCATTAGTGATCTTTTTGCATCCAAGTCTTCCTTAGTCACACTGATGAAAATTCCAACCATGAAGTACAAGGACACCATGCATTGAAGGATCTCGTGGGGAAGCCACGACTTGAAGGAATAAAGGTTTCTAGTTATTTTATTTTTAATACCTTTAAAGCTCTAAACATTCTAAAGGTATCTTTTATATTTTGTAGGATTATTTTAATTGGGAGGATTTTCGGCTACAAGTACCTCCCTAGGTCGAGATATTCGATTAAGTAATTTTTGATAGATTTTCCAACCACAACAATTGTGATACTTATTCCTTCGTTTATGAAGGGTTCGTTTTATTCTTCTCTATTCAATAAAAAAGAGTCTTTGACTGAATCGTTGTGAGTGCTTGCTAGATTGTTCTTGTGTATGCTAATCTTCTTAAAATTGGTTCTCCTAGTTGATCTAGTCCCTCCTTGTTCTTCTCTCGTTTGAAGACTTGTGTAAGGTTGAAGAAGGAAGGGTTAAGATTATTTATTGTTCGGGCTTTGATCTAATTGATCAAGATTTCTTAAAAGTGCCTGTAAGTTCATATCTTCCTATATTTTCCATCAATATCATTTCATATACATCTTCTTAAATCTCGCCATATATTGTTCATATTTTGCCATTCTTTGTTCTTTGTTTCCTATCGATCTCGCCCGAGATCAGCGTCGACATTACTCAAGGTCAAAGCTTTGTGTACTTTCAATCCAGATCCGTCATTTGTGGCCTCAACCCCGCATCAAGAACTCAGTAGAGTATGCAAACCTCTTTGATCGAGAAAATGAATGTTCGAGATGAAGAGTAGTAGACGATGAAGAGCAATAAACGATGAAGAGCAGTAAACGATGCAAAGTAATAAACGCTTCGGATCTAGATAGAAAAATTTCAATTGGTGATATTAGGATAGAAGATTTATTAATTGACATATTTTTCTCATCCGCGTGACGTCCCCATCGCCTTTGGCGTCTTTCTCCTAGCGCATCTAGGTTTTCACACTATTTGATCTCAGTGCTCCATTGAATTCTGTGCAAAATCATCACCAACTCATCACCAAATACCCCACAATCATTACGACCCCCACAAATTACCAATCACCGACCCTCTTCTCTCCTTTCTCACTCAAAATAACAAAAAACCCTTAAAAAATTCCAAACCCTAACCTCCTTTTTCATCGGTTTTTCCTGGGTATCGTCCATATGGATGATATGGGCTTCGCAAACTTACGTCTCACTGATGAGGAACAACTTGTTGTGCCGGTGGAAGGCCTCGAGGATGATATCGAACGTCTTCATCTCTGCTTGGTAGGAAAGCTCCTTGCCCCTAGGCGGTTCAACGCCCAAGCCTTAATGGCCACCTTCAAAACAGTATGGGCCCCAAAGAAGGGAATGGTCTCTCGCGAATTGGAAGCGAATCTCTTTGTTTTCCAATTCTTCGACTCAGCGGATCTCCAGCACGTCCTTACACAAGGACCATGGTGTTCTGACGACTCCTTGCTCCTCCTCAGGGAAGTCCCATAGGGTGTAAGGCCAACGAGCATCACGCTCACACATGCAGACTTTAGGGCGGTGGCTAGAGATCTTCCTCTCAGTTGTGTTGTGCTTCTGCTTGCAAAAGCGGTTGGAAATCGAATAGGATCCTTTATTTATTGGGACGAATCTGATTTCCTTGGATTAAGTGGGGTGCTGCGTATTCGAGTCAGAATGGATACGACAAAGCCAATCTGGAGGCAGGTTAGGGTCCTATTACATGGGGTCGAAACTACAATAAAACTTCAATATGAAAGGGTCCCACTCTTTTGCTTTGCATGTGGCCTCATGGGACACCTCCTGCAGTCTTGCCCCACCGGCCAACCTCCAATGCCGAATGAGACCCACTAGTTCGGACATTGGCTCTGCACGTCGCCGCCAAAATCCCGGAGGAAAAAGAGTTAAGAATCTACTGATAAGGAACACGATTGGTACTGCAAGTAAAAACGAAGGGTCGAGCAAGCCCCAACACCACCACCCATCATGCCGCAACAAGCCTGTAGTGCACCCCCGATGCTTGGCCGCCCTTCTGATAGTTCTCACAGCCAAGCTTTTGAATTTAATGCTTCCTTTGCAGCGCCAAAAGGACGTACGAAAGTAAGTCTTAAGCAACATGCAAGAAAGCAACGAGCTCCCTCTCCCTCTGTCACTAGCAAGTGCAAGCCAATCACTTTCCCAACAGGGTCTTCTGGGACTGCTACAACCTCAAAGAAACAAAATTAAACACCGAAAGCACCATGATGATTATAGACAATCAAGTAGCGCGCATGGACCACCATGCCCGCGAAGAGAAATGAAAATGTTTAGTTTGAACTGTCTGGGGTTGGGCAATGCCCTGATAGTTAGAGCTCTCCGAGACTAGTCTTGGAAGTATTGCCCGGACTTGGTTTTCTTAATGGAAAATAAGATTTCGAGTCACGACTTAAAAACTGTTAAACGTAAATGTGGATATACTCAAGGGCTTTGTATTAGCTCCACGGGCCTCTCTGGCGGCGTTGGATTGTGGTGGAAGAATATTAATGTTACAATTGTATCCTACTCAAATCACCACGTTCTTGCCTCGGTCGTGAACACCGATGGGGTCACTTGGACCCTTGCCTGCGTTTATGGCTGGCCGGAGACCGCCAATAAATATCTCACGTGGTCGCTTATGAGGGATCTTTGTGCACAAAGTAACACGCCAATACTCTTTTACGGGGATTTTAATGAAATTATAATGTCAACAGAAAAGAAAGAGGGTATCCCTCGTTCTCAACGGGCTATGGACAACTTCCGAAACGTATTAGATGCATGTGATCTTGCTGATATTGGCTATGACTGGGGACCTCGTCTCACTTGGGAACGGGGATTAACACAGCACACATGCATACGAGAAAGGCTGGATAGGTTTATTGCATCAACCGATTGGGGCCTTCTTTTTCCACACGTTTCGGTAACCCACTTTCCCAGGTATCAGTCAGACCACTCGCTCATTATGTTGCGAACTTTCTCTTCACCCAATCCCCACTCTAACAGAAGACCAAGACCTTTCCATTTTGAACCGTTATGGATCTCTCACCCGGAATGCAAGAATGTCATGGATATGGCATGGACATTCACAGGGGGGAAGGCGCCCTCTAAAATCAGTGCTTGTGCATCAACCCTCGAGGGATGGTCCCGTAGTGTATTTCGTAAGAGAAAGGAAACAATTGACCGCCTTGAAGCGGAGTTGCGTTCATTACAAACCGGACACCCATCGGCCCTTGCTCTCCAACGTGACGTGCAAATCTTAAAGGAACTCGATGATCTCCACAATCAAGGGGAGAAATACTGGTTTACATGGGCTAGGGCTACAAATCTCCGTGAAGGTGACCGCAACACTAAGTATTTTCACCATAAAGCCTCTCAACGACGCGCAACCAATACCATCTCCGAATTACTCTCGCCACAAGGTATTAAGTGCAAAACCCACGAAGATATTACGGGCGTGATCACAGGTTTTTTCTCTGATCTTTTCACGACCACCAGCCCACAACAGTCCGATATCAACAACCTAGTTGATGGTATTCAGCAGCGTGTTACAGATGAAACGAATACCCACCTTGATGGAGCTCCGACCGGCGAGGAGATCCTCCTTGCTCTTAATCAATTGAATCCAAACAAGGCCCCGGGAAGTGATGGTATGCATGCATGTTTCTTTTGCTCTATTGTTGGTAGGGATATTGTCTCTTTTGTCCAGGATTGGTGGATCACGGGTTTCCCGCTTGACGAGATTAATTCCACTGTCGTGGCACTTATTCCCAAGATGAAGAAGCATGTACAAGTTTCTGAATTCCGCCCAATCAGTTTGTGCAACGTGCTATATAAGATTATTACAAAGGGCATGGTAAACCGCTTGAAACCCCACCTTGATTCTATCATTTCCAAGTCGTAGAGTGCTTTTATTGCAGGCCGCTCAATCACGGATAATGCCATCATTGCTGTTACGCTAAGATCGTGATGCGCAAATGGGTTTTAAATTTATAACTCGAACTAAATCCTTACTACCTAGCGAAACCCGCAGTGTACGGGACGTTTGTAGAAGGGTTAGTATTCCGAGGTCGAACACAAAGACTAAGGTGAAATTGATTCAAATTGTGATTGAGTTCAGTAAAGATCTAGGTTGAAAGAAAAGAAAGAAATAAAGAAAAGAAAAGTCTCAAATGTTTTTGGTTGGTTTTTGGTGATCAATCAAAGATCACAATTCATGCAAAGTAAAAGATCAAACTAAACTAAGAATCAACACAAATGAACAAGCTAAACAAAATAATGATCAAAGAAAGAAAAGACGGATTCTAGGGGTTGGAAGTTCCGGTTATGGCATAGGACTCAAGTTATCTATTCATTCCTTGGATTAACTATGATATGTTGGGATTAAGTGTTTCTAAATTGGGATCAATTACCGGGTAGGTCTCATGATCCAACTAGTCCACTCCTAAGGTCTTATTACCGGGTGAGTCTCTAAGAACCTAAGGATAGGAATTCTACACATACCGGATTGTTAATTAGGGATTTAACCTATCCTTACCGGGTAAGTCTTGGAAGGGAAAATCCTAAACAACTATCCTAGCACACCTAATCCAATGGCGGCTTGTTAGGCTCACCACTACCTAAGGTTTGCTATCTTTAGAATCTAAGAGCAAGGATTACCGGGTAAGTCTCTCCTAACACTTAGTTACTACACTAGGTTACCCTAGGGTAGGTAAACTCAGCAAACACTTAGGATTTCAACATTCTATAGATCTAAGGTAAGATCCTTCGAACCAGGGAAAATCACGGTTTGTTCTATCTAAACTACGGCCTTGGTCAGACAAGAACTACCCGTGATTTCTAACAGCAGCTACGTTCATAAACAAAAGACATCCAAAGATAAATCTAAGTCCGTCCTATCATAACCCTAGCCATAACCATTCTTTCCTTACCCTAGAACCACATCAATTTAGCCTACAACGTTCATAATAGAAATCTAAACAAACAAACATAAAATCAGAACATTCATTGCAAGATAATGAGGGAAAAGAGATGAACAAGTTAACTTAAAACAAAACCAAGCTGAAAATAGGATTAGAATGACTCACAATCCTTCCAAAGGAAGGTTCAAATGGTTCATACAATTCTAGAAACAGAATCCGAAATACAAGAAAACTATGGTGTGTGTTCTTCTCCTCCTCTTCAATGGAGCTCTTCTTCTTCTCTTTGACACTTTCCTTCCTAGAAAAACTTCTTGTTGAGAGAATATATTTGTTAGAGAGAAATGGATAATGGATGAGCTGCTCCAAACTACTCCCAGCTGCCTCTCACAACCCATGAAGGACCACTTTTATAACAAACTTGCATGAGCTGGCCATCAGAGTCGTGGCACAGCTGTCACAAGAATCTGGCAAAATTCACGGTTGATTCCACGGCCGTGGAGTGTCAGATAACCGTGATTTTGTGCAGAAACTTCGCCTTGGATCATTAAGCTGTGATTTGGTGCATGGCTAGTGTTGGCAAGGTTCCATGAGTCCTCCTTAGCCTTTAGCTTGTGTCCTAATGAGTCCGAGGGTGTGTCATCTAGATGAACGATCCTCAAACGCACCATTTTAGCTCCTAAATTTCCCGAATTACCTATAAAACACGCACAAGTCCGTGTAGACGTCTATCTCGACAAAATACGTGAATTGAGTGCAAAACGTCTCGAACTAATGCTAAACCATGCATGAATGAACGAGAATTCTATCTAAATGATTACCTAAAACTAATCCATAAATCGTGTTATCAAAATACCCCATACTTAAGGTTTGCTCGTCCCCGAGCAAATTCCCAACTATAGACTAAGAGATGACATGATTTATGTATGTAGAAAAACGGAAAAATCTTTTTAGGTTTGTGCTTCTACTATTGGATCACCTTCAAAGTCATGTTTCATGGCTAAGGACAAGCAATCATGCATCAAACAAATGAAAACATGGAAAGACAATTGTACTTAACTCAAAAGTATGCACGAAATGTAAAGATGAAGAAGTCAAGAAGGTCAAGAGTACATCCAATCTAAATCACTAAGTCTTACAAACATTCAAATAGGTCATAAGGTCTTGTGAGATAAAAAGGGCCAAGAAATGTAGTGATTGGGTGGGAATTTCTAGGTTATGTGATGCTAATCCGGGAACGGAACTAACTCCACATCCTTGTCCTCGATCAACTTCCCCCAAGTGTATATTTTCCTCTATCTTTTCTTTCTTTTCTTTTCCTTTGACTTATTTTTGAGACAATAGCATTGGTGTACAAAAGCCGAAACCTTGGTGATTAGCCGTCCTCGGGTTTTTTCTTAGTTTTCGAGGTGCATCCACACCGGGCACACATACCAAAGCTCGTTAGGACTATTGGTTCTTTTGACTTTGGCAAGGCACCAACACCCGATTATGTGAAGTGTACCGAGTTACTTGTCATTTAAGCCAATGTCCTCAAGCCTATATTTTTGGCTACATTTTCACAACAAATTCAACATTTTATGCATGATATTCTTTTCATCAACAACTTCACCCCACACTTGCTTTTTTGCACACATCAACACACTAGCATGCTCCTATTCCCGGATGGGTTAAAGAGGTCAAATTTTTCTCAATTGAGGTGCTCAAGCAATCATGATTAAGATGAGAAGTAGAGAAAGATTGAATTGCCTCATTCATTCCTAGATGGTATGCAAGAACTATCATGTAATTTCGATCTTCACTACTCGATCCTTTCTAGGCAAACATCATGGTCACAAATCATTCATAGAATTTCAAGAGAAGTAGTTCAAGTCCACATATGCGTTCATTAATCCTAACACATGAGGCCATCCATAGTCAATTCACAAGACAAGATTCATCATTAGGATCATATCCAAGCCTAGAAAGCACAAAAAATTTTTAAAATTTTCTGATTTTTATGGTATTTTCGATTTAAGTATGTACAATGCAAGACATGTGAAGATTTTAAACTATACTAGATGCTCATCATGCAAAGGATCATGCAAACCCCACCCCATACTTAGAAACACATTGTCCCCAATGTGGTATACAAGTAAAGAGAGTGAAAGAAGGTTCTCACAATGTAAAATTGTTTGCTATGGTATTCGGGATTGTTCAATAGCGAATTGATGTTTGATGATCCTATCAACCATGGTAGAGAGCTCTAACCATCCATCAAAGCTTCGGGACCCGCGCTAGGCACCGCTAGCCGTCCAAGTTCCGTGTCCGCTCCACCCATAATCGATGAGGGTTTCATCATCATCATTCTTATATCGAGCAAGGCCTCCAATGCCACTAATGTTCTAGCACACACACAAAGTAGACAAAACACACAAAAAGATAGAAAAATCTAGAAACAAAAGCAAATCAAGAAAAGAAAAATGTTACCAATGGGTTGCCTCCCACCAAGCGCTTCTTTAAGGTCATTAGCTTGACCAAACTCGGGGGTGTCTACTCAAGGTGAAGTGGGGCAATCATGTCCACCGGAGCTCCCGGAATATACTTCTTCAAGCGGTGCCCATTCACCTTAAAGTTCCCACAATGTTCCCCTCCTATCTCAATGGCTCCATGGGAAAAGATCTTCTTCACCACATATGGCCCGGTCCATCTTGATTTGAGCTTTCCGAGAAAGAGCCTTAGCCTTGAGTTGAAGAGAAGGACAAGATCTCCTTCACTCAACTCCTTGGGGATGATCATCTTGTCATGCCATCTTTTGGTTCTCTCCTTGTAGATCCGGGCATTCTCATAAGCGTCCAACCGGATCTCCTCGAGGGCATTCAATTCGAGCAATCTCTTTTCTCCCGCCGCCTTGAGATCAAAATTTAGCCACTTAATGGCCCAATAAGCTCTATGCTCCATCTCTACCGGAAGATGGCAAGACTTGCCATAGACCAACTTGTAGGGAGTGGTGCCAATCGGTGTCTTGAAGGCGGTTCTATATGCCTACAATGCGTCATTGAGCTTCATAGCCCAATCCTTTCTAGTCCTAGACACCGTCTTCTCAAGGATGGCCTTGATCTCCCGGTTGGAGATCTCCACTTGGCCACTAGTTTGGGGATGGTAAGGTGTTGCCACCTTGTGAGTCACCCCATACTTAGTCAAAAGCGCTCCAAAGTTCCTATTCGTGAAGTGCTTTCCTCCATCACTAATGATCACCCTTGGTGTTCCAAACCTAGGGAAGATCACCCGGTTGAAGAACTGCACCACCAACTTGGCATCATTTGTAGGAGAGGCGATTGCCTCCACCCATCTTGATACATAGTCCACCGCCAATAGGATGAAGAGATTGCCACATGAAGAAGGGAATGGTCCCATGAAGTCCACACCCCACACATCAAATATTTCCACTTCTTGGATGTTGTTCAAGGGCATCTCATTCCTTCTTGAGATGTTGCCCGTCCTTTGGCAAGCATCACATGCCGCTACAAAACCTTGCACATCTTTGAACAAGTTAGGCCAATAAAAACCGAATTGCAATACCTTTGCACACGTCTTGTGTGAGCTAGCATGGCCTCCACATGGTAAGGAGTGACAATGCCGGATCACACTCTCCACTTCATCTTCCGGTATGCACCTTCTAAACATCCCATCCGGCCCTCTCTTGAACAAGAGTGGCTCACTACAATAGTAATGCCTCACATCGTTGAAGAACTTCTTTCTTTGTGCATATGTCAATCCGGGAGGCACTTCCTCACACACTAAGTAGTTCACAATGTCGGCATACCATGGCTCATTTCCTCTAGACACTTGGAACAAGCATTCCTCCACCATTTGCAATTGCTCATCTCGGAATGAGTCATCAATTGGAATGTCATCTCTTCCAAGCTCTAATGGAGGCAATCTACTAAGGTGATCCGCCACGGAGTTCTCGGATCCCTTCTTATCTCGTATCTCCAAATCAAACTCTTGAAGAAGAAGGATCCACCGAATCAACCTTGGTTTGGCATCCTTCTTTGTAAGTAGATAACGGATTGCAACATGATCCGTATAGACTATGACCTTCGCTCCAACGAGGTATGAGCGGAACTTCTCAAATGCATACACCACCGCCAACAACTCCTTCTCGGTGGTAGCATAATTGAGTTGGGCATCATCTAGCATCTTGCTAGCATAATAAATAGCATGAGTGCGCCCATCTTTCCTTTGCCCCAAAACAGTCCCTACGGCTACATCGCTTGCATCGCACATGACCTCAAATGGTAGACTCCAATCCGGAGGTTGCATGATAGGTGCGGAGATCAAGGCGTTCTTCAACCTACAAAAAGCTTCAAGACAATCCTTGGAAAAGACAAAATCAACATCCTTCATAAGTAGGTTAGTGAGAGGCTTAGAAATTTTAGAGAAATCTTGGATAAACCTCCGGTAAAAACCGGCATGCCCTAAGAAACTCCTTACCCCCTTCACCGAGGTAGGTGGCGGCAACTTCTCTATCGTTTCAATTTTGGCCCTATCAACCTCAATACCACGGTTGGACACCAAGTGTCCTAACACAATGCCTTCACTTACCATGAAGTGGCATTTTTCCCAATTCAAGACAAGATTTGTCTCCTCACATCTTTGCAATACTAATGACAAGTTAGCCAAGCAATTATCAAAGGAAGAACCATAAACAGAGAAATCATCCATAAACACTTCCATGATATTTTCTATGTATTCCGAAAAGATAGCCATCATACACCTTTGGAAGGTGGCGGGTGCATTACATAACCCAAATGGCATTCTCCTATATGCAAAGGTACCCCATGGACATGTAAAGGTTGTTTTCTCTTGGTCATCGGGGTGGATAGGGATTTCGAAGAATCCACTATAGCCATCTAAATAGCAAAAATGAGAATGTTGAGCTAACCTTTCTAACATTTGGTCAATGAAGGGGAGAGGGAAATGATCTTTCCTAGAGGCCATGTTCAATTTCCTATAATCAATGCACATCCTCCACCCCGTAACCGTCCTAGTCGGGATTAGTTCATTGTTCTCATTAGTTACTACGGTCATCCCACCCTTCTTAGGAACTACATGAACGGGACTAACCCACTTACTATCCGAGATAGGGTAGATAATTCCCGCATCTAGCAACTTAATGATTTCCTTTTTGACTACCTCTTTCATTATAGGATTCAATCTCCTTTGATGTTCAATAGAGGGTTTGTGGTTATCTTCCATCATTATCTTATGCATGCACAAAGAAGGCTTAATGCTAACCAAATCATCAATAGTATAGCCAATGGCTTTTCTATGCAATCTTAGTTTATGCAACAACTTAGCAAGTTCATCATCACTCAAGTATGCATTAACAATCACAGGATATGTAGAATTTTCACCAAGAAATGCATACTTTAAATGAGAGGGGAGGGGTTTAAGTTCAAGTTGAGGAGGACCTTTATCGGTTGAGGATGATCCAAATAAGGTTGGATGAGATGAATCCAAAGCAAATGAAGACTCCTCATGGCTCCTAAAAGCTTGATCATCATCAAGGACTGGTCCAGGGAAAACCACGGTTGGAATCACGGCTTGCTCAACTTCCACGGCCGTGGTTTTTGCTAAGCTTGCTTCCCGGAGTTGTCTAGAAAGTTTGACGGCCGTGGAACATAAATCTCGACCGTGGAACTTGCAGTTGTTCAAGACCTCTTCGTGGCTTTCAAATCCAATTCTTGGCTCCTCTTCCAATGCTTCCAAGGCCTTGATCTCTTCATTGCAAGCCTCCTCAACATCTTCCTCCATCATACTCAAAATAAGAACCTTCTCCAAGGGATCTTTGATCAAGATCGAGCTCACAATTTCCCTAGATTCCTCTTGCTCGACTATGTTGAAAAGATCCTCATCAAGGGTTGGCCCTTTTGTCATTGTGGATAACTTGAACTTGACATTCTCTTCTCCAATATTGAAGGAGAGAGTTCCATTCTTGCAATCCACTAGGCATCCGGAGGTGGCTAGGAAGGGTCTTCCTAGGATGATGGGAACCGGATAATCCGCCGGAATGTCCAAGACCACAAAATCAATCGGAACATAGAATCCCCCTAGTTGCACCGGGATGTCTTCTAGGATCCCGACCGGATGAGTGATAGAACGATCCGCCATATAAAGGGTCATCTTGACCGGTTTCGGCTCTCCTAGCCCAACCTTGTTGCAAAGTGCAAGCGGTATGATGCTTACACTCGCTCCAAGATCACAAAGGGCTTGGTACTTCACATCCCCCACTCCTATTGGGAAACAAAAAG
The DNA here is from genome assembly GCA_033239125.1 of Fagopyrum homotropicum. NCBI lineage: Eukaryota > Viridiplantae > Streptophyta > Magnoliopsida > Caryophyllales > Polygonaceae > Fagopyrum > Fagopyrum homotropicum. The sequence goes on along the minus strand of BSWB01000003.1, from coordinate 95,898,477 downwards.
AACCCGGATCTCTTAGCTTGGGAGGCATCTCCTCCTTCATTGTTTGGATCAATTCCGAGGATCTCTTGGTCATTCTTATCTCCCCATACTCCTCCAACTTCCTTTTGTTGGAAAGTATTTCCTTCAAAAACTTGTCATATGCCGGCATTCCTAAAATGGCATCCATGAACGGAATGTTAATATGTAATTTGGACATTAGTTCAAGGAACTTACCAAAGTGATTGTCCAAACGAGCTCTTGCTCTTGATTGTGGGAACGGTAGTGGTGGCTTGTATGGAGGCGGTGCCACATAGGTTGGCTCTACATCCTTGCTCTTTCCTCCATCTTCTTGCATTCTTCCCTCTTCTACCACTACTTGCTTTCCCTTAGCATTGTCCTTGGGCAAAGGATCCTTCATACTCAACCCGCTCCTTGTTGTGATAGCCAACACTTGGCCTCTTGGGTTGTCTTCGGTCCTCCCAGGAAGCTTTCCCGGATCTCTATGGGCTTCACCCGCTTTTTGGAACACTTGTGCTTCCAAAACCTTTTGAGCTTTAGAGATTGAAGTCACCGTGCTCTCAAGACCGCTCAACCTTCCAAGCAATTGCTCAAACATTATTTCGGTTCTATCCTTTGGAGGTTGAGTGAATCCGGGTGGAGGTTCTTGTGAAGCTCTTGGTGGTGGAGTCGTGCTTGTGGAAGCGGGAGGGTTCAAGGCTCCATCCGGGTTAGAGTAAGAAAATCCGGGATGGTTGTGGTTGGGCCGGTAATTGTTGAATTGCCGGTTATTGTTAAAACTCCTTGGGCCTTGGTAATTGTTGAAGTTGCCCCTTCCCATATAATTCACATCCTCCTCCTTGGAAGACAAGTTGGCTTGTGGAAGTACTTGAGGAGTTTCTTGGTTCTTCAAAGTTGTAGCACACAACTCCCTCAAGGACTTCAACTCGTTGTTGATGGCGTCAAGCTTGAAATTGCTCATGGTGACTTCACTCACCTCATATGCTCCCGCCTTTCTTCCTTCACTCTTCCTATGGAAGTATTTCTCAATCACTAGAGCTTGCTTCTCCACAAACTCCCAAGCTTCATCTACATGCTTCTCCATAAATGTCCCACCGGAAAGAGATTGGAGCTTGAATTGGTTATCTTCATCAAGTCCCTTGAAGTAGATCTCCAATAGCTCAATTTTCGGTATGCCATGGTGTGGACAATTAAGGAGAAGATCTTTGAACCTCTCCCAAGACTTGAATAAACTCTCTCTATCCTTCATCACGAAGGCATTGATCTTCCCTCTTAACTCGGTAGTCTTGGAAGGTGGGAAGAACTTAGTCAAAAACTCGGTTGTCATCTCCTCCCAAGTACCAACTCGCCCTTGTGGAATAGATTGATACCAAGCCAAGGCTTTATCCTTAAGAGAGAAGGAGAAAGCCCTAAGCTTATGGTTGTTGCTCTCCAATCTTGGCGGTCTAAGAGTCTCCATCAAGATCTCATAGTTCATCAAATGTTGATGAGGAGACTCTCCTTCCATCCCTCCAAATTGATTATGCCGGATCATTTGTAGAACTTGAGGGCGGAGCTCATAGTTGTGGGCTGCGGGATCTCCTAAGTTCACACCCGGACGGTGTGCTCTTTGTGCCGGATCCATACGTCTCCCTAGGGTTTGTGGCTCCTCAATAGCAATGGGGACAACCCTAACATTAGCCGCCGGCTGCGGTTGTGGTGGAGGAGGTGGAGGTTGTCGGCGATTAAGCTCTCCTTGAACAAGGGCTTGCCTAATCTCCTCAATCTCCCTCCTAGTTTCCTCTTGCCTCTCATTGGCAAGTCTCCTTTCTTCCTCCAAGAGCTCATCTCTTAGCCTTATTTGCTCTAAGGCTTCATCCAACTCAGCTTGGAGGTTTCTTCCGGCCATCTCTTTCTCTTTTCGGATGTTCTTGGATCTAGATCGAAGGGTTTTCTCCGGTTCGGGATCGAATGGAGCTAAATCCTTGCCACGAGATCTTCGCATACACCTAACGAGTAATAGATGTCCTGAAAAGCAAAGACACAAACCAAAAAGAGATCAAAAGCAACAAGAAAGATCTACACTAGAAACAATCACAAAATAGACTCAATCTAGACCTAGTCCCCGGCAACGGCGCCAAAAACTTGTTACGCTAAGATCGTGATGCGCAAATGGGTTTTAAATTTATAACTCGAACTAAATCCTTACTACCTAGCAAAACCCGCAGTGTACGGGACGTTTGTAGAAGGGTTAGTATTCCGAGGTCGAACACAAAGACTAAGGTGAAATTGATTCAAATTGTGATTGAGTTCAGTAAAGATCTAGGTTGAAAGAAAAGAAAGAAATAAAGAAAAGAAAAGTCTCAAATGTTTTTGGTTGGTTTTTGGTGATCAATCATAGATCACAATTCATGCAAAGTAAACGATCAAACTAAACTAAGAATCAACACAAATAAACAAGCTAAACAAGATAATGATCAAAGAAAGAAAAGACGGATTCTAGGGGTTGGAAGTTCCGGTTATGGCATAGGACTCAAGTTATCTATTCATTCCTTGGATTAACTATGATATGTTGGGATTAAGTGTTTCTAAATTGGGATCAATTACCGGGTAGGTCTCATGATCCAACTAGTCCACTCCTAAGGTCTTATTACCGGGTGAGTCTCTAAGAACCTAAGGATAGGAATTCTACACATACCGGATTGTTAATTAGGGATTTAACCTATCCTTACCGGGTAAGTCTTGGAAGGTAAAATCCTAAACAACTATCCTAGCACACCTAATCCAATGGCGGCTTGTTAGGCTCACCACTACCTAAGGTTTGCTATCTTTAGAATCTAAGAGCAAGGATTACCGGGTAAGTCTCTCCTAACACTTAGTTACTACACTAGGTTACCCTAGGGTAGGTAAACTCAGCAAACACTTAGGATTTCAACATTCTATAGATCTAAGGTAAGATCCTTCGAACTAGGGAAAATCACGGTTTGTTCTATCTAAACCACGGCCGTGGTCAGACAAGAACTACCCGTGATTTCTAACAGCAGCTACGTTCATAAACAAAAGTCATCCAAAGATAAATCTAAGTCCGTCCTATCATAGCCCTAGCCATAACCATTCTTTCCTTACCCTAGAACCACATCAATTTAGCCTACAACGTTCATAATGGAAATCGAAACAAACAAACATAAAATCATAACATTCATTGCAAGATAATGAGGGAAAAGAGATGAACAAGTTAACTTAAAACAAAACCAAGCTGAAAATAGGATTAGAATGACTCACAATCCTTCCAAAGGAAGGTTCAAATGGTTCATACAATTCTAGAAACAGAATCCGAAATACAAGAAAACTATGGTGTGTGTTCTTCTCCTCCTCTTCAATGGAGCTCTTCTTCTTCTCTTTGACACTTTCCTTCCTAGAAAAACTTCTTGTTGAGAGAATATATTTGTTAGAGAGAAATGGATAATGGATGAGCTACTCCAAACTACTCCCAACTGCCTCTCACAACCCATGAAGGACCACTTTTATAACAAACTTGCATGAGTTGGCCATGAGAGTCGTGGCACAGCTGTCACAAGAATCTGGCAAAATCCATGGTTGATTCCACGGCCGTGGAGTGTCAGATAACCGTGATTCTGTGCAGAAACTTCGCCTTGGATCATTAAGCTGTGATTTGGTGCATGGCTAGTGTTGGCAAGGTTCCATGAGTCCTCCTTAGCCTTTAGCTTGTGTCCTAATGAGTCCGAGGGTGTGTCATCTAGATGAACGATCCTCAAACGCACCGTTTTAGCTCCTAAATTTCCCGAATTACCTATAAAACACGCACAAGTCCGTGTAGACGTCTATCTCGACAAAATACATGAATTGAGTGCAAAACGTCTCGAATTAATGCTAAACCATGCATGAATGAGCAAGAATTATATCTAAATGATTACCTAAAACTAATCCATAAATCGTGTTATCAATTGCAATGGAAAATTTTCATGCTCTAAAGAACGAAACAGGCCACGCAAAAGGTTCTTTGGCTCTCAAGCTTGATATGAGTAAGGCCTTCGACAGCATGGAATGAGATTATTTAGAACGGATCATGGTTTGTCTGGGGTTCTCCGAAAGCTGGATTGCTCGTGTCATGTCTTGTGTTAGGGGGGCAAGATACTTGTTCAAGGTTAATGGCTCAATTGAGGGGTGTGTTGTTCCTACCAGAGGCCTTTGCCAGGGAGACCCACTATCACCCATCTTGTTTATCTTAGGCGTGGAGGGCTTCTCTCATTTAATCAGCAAGGGCGTGGCCTCGTCCTCGCTCCACGGTATTGACGTACGCCGGGGTTCCCCTAGTGTTTCACACATTTTCTTTGCAGATGACAACCTTTTGTTTGCTCGTACAAACCCGACAAAATGCTCTATTATAACTGAGTTGCTCAGTCAGTACGAGAGAGCTTCAGGACAGAAAATTAACCTCCAGAAGTCGGAAGTTGCTTTCAGCAAGGATATTGATGTCTATCAACAGACTCTACTGTCTCATTGTTTGGGACTCAACAAGGTCGATTGCCACGTTAAGTACCTCGGTCTTCCCTCGGTTATCGGCCGCTCAAAAAAGGCTATCTTTGCCTTTATCAAGGAGCGAATCTGGAAAAAGGCGCAAGGTTGGAAAGAGCGTTTATTGTCTTCGGCGGGAAAGGAAGTTCTGATTAAGGCCGTGCTTCAGAGTATCCCCACCTACATCATGTCTGTTTACCGCCTTCCGGAGGGCCTTATTGATGAGATTCATACCCTTCTCGCAAAATTTTGGTGGGGATCCTCGGACTCTCAACGGAAGGTCCACTAGCAGACATGGAGTGATTTATGTATCCCGAAGAGCCATGGGGATATGGGTTTTCGGGACCTCCGAGTTTTCAATGAGGCTTTTCTTGCAAAACAAGCGTGGCGGATTTTCTCCTCAACTGATTCCCTTGTCCATAGCGTTCTTAAAGCGAGATACTTTCCTCAGTCTTCTTTCCTGTACTCGCCGAGAGGCTGGCGACCTAGCCACGTCTGAAGCAGTATTTGGGGATCCAAGTCGCTTTTACGAGAGGGCCTTGCTTGGCTTGTGGGCAATGGGTCCTCAATTGCAGTAGCCTCGGACCGCTGGATCCCGATAATTCATGGTTTTGTTAGACCTACACTGCAACCAGGTATGGGTGAGGATGTTATGGTCTCTGAATTTATTGACCTGAACTCTCTCGATTGGGACCTTGGTGCTCTACAACCGGCTTTTAGCCAATCTTATGTTAATAAGATCATTGCAATCCCTTTGCTCGACCCCTTTGCAAATGACCAACTCGTTTGGGGCGCTCATCCGTCGGGGATTTTTTCGGTTAAAACAGCTTACTAGCTCCGCAAAATGAGTGCACCCGATTAGTCCCCACCCGGCATAGTCCTTTGTTTGGGACTGTTTACTCCCACCCAAAGTTCTTCACTTTGCCTGGAGATTGTGTAATGGGTTCCTTAGCATCGGCACAGTCCTGATCCGCCGACGTGTTATTGATTCTCCACTTTGTTCACGTTGTAGCCTTGACCACGAGTCCATTTGGCATGCTCTCGTGAGTTGGTCTTTTGCATCTTCAGCATGGGTCTCCTCCCTCTCCCACGCCACCTTCCTTAGCTCTTCAATGTCTGATCCGCTCACTGTTTTGACGGAGATTTGAGCTGCTCTTGGCAACTCTGGCGTGTCAGATTTCCTCACGAAAGCGTGGATTGCCTGGACAATCCGCAATAAAACACTGTATGACGACATGGTCTTCTCTCATGAGTTGCTTCGAGATGGTTTCCGGCAAATGGTCTCTGGTTTCATCTCAAGTCCCCCGCCGCCCTCTGCAACGTCTCCTAAGCCCACGGCTGACACCTCATGGACCACACCGCCGGCAGGTTTCCTCAAGCTCAATTGTTACGCTGCCATCCTGGGCTCTTCAATCTGCTTGGGGGCTATTTTACGAGATTCAACGGGAAAGATTCTCATGGTAGCTTCCAAACGTTCAACCGGCGACGCCACCCTAACTTTGGCCGAGGCGCTTGCGGCTCTCTTCGCTGTCCAGTTAGCTCGCGACTTTCTCCACCTGCCGATGATTATGGAGTCCGATGCCTCCTCTCTCGTGTCCCATCTTCAAGCAATGGATCTCTAGGATGGGCCGGCTGCGCACTCTTACCTCTCTTCTATTTGTGCCTCTACTTTGTCGTTTTTTTCTAATTCATCTTTAGTTTCTTTCCGGCATGTTCGCCGTACTGCTGTGCAGTCCACCTTGCAGTTAGATTCTTGTTTACAGATGTTTTCACGGTTTGACTGGATCATTTTCCGCAAGGGATCCTTGACCTTGCGGAAATTGATCTATTTTAATATATTGCTCACAGTTCCACTAAAAAAAAAAATAGAGGATTTATTACGTTGAACCAACTTCTTAATTATTAACTACTCACCTCCCTAAATTAGAATATATCATAATTAAAAAGAAAATAATAATTACATGATCTTCTAATTAATTGCACGAGAGTAATTTTATCTTAAAATTTCAAAAAATATCAAATGCTAATATATTTACTAATGAAAATATATATAATAAGCAATATTAGTGAGACTATATAGGAAATTCACCAATAAAATCAAATCAAATCGCGAGCACTAACTAGTATCATGCAAAATTGGCGCAGACACGAAAAATAAACAAAATTTACAGAGGAAAGTGGATAGTAGTCGTGGTGCTGTACTATTAGGTTGCCCGAATTCACCCTAATTATTAGTCTCCTGGTCCGTTTCTCTGTCCTCTTTCCAATGGCATCGGCGGCGCTGCGTAGCTCCTCGGCAGTTCAGCCTCCTTCCTCCAAGTCGTCTTTCAATGGCAGCGCAACTCTTCCTCAGCTCTACCGTCAGACACTATACAGGCGCAGCTTTGAACTCAAGCTGCGGAAGAGCCTCAAAGTTTCTGCTTCCTATGGGTCTGGCGATTCCGGTATTCTCACCCACTCCAGTTCCTTTGTGAAATTCATTTTTGCGTCTGATTGTTGCTTTTTAAATGGATTTGTTGGTGTATTAGTTGTTACACTCCTGGATTATGGAGCTGGGAATGTTCGGAGCGTCAGGAACGCAATTCGCCGACTTGGTTTTGACATCAAAGACGTGAGGCTTCAGTTTTTGATTGTTGACGTTGCATGCTTGCATTCCTTTGATGTGATTGAGCATGCCATAAGAAAGTTGTGATATATGTTATCATATTTGTCTGTTTCTTGGTTATTTTGCCGTATTTTGTGATGGAAATGTGGCTTGGTTAATTCACAGGTGGAGACGCCAGAAGATATTCTGAAGGCCAAACGGCTCATATTTCCCGGAGTTGGTGCATTTGCTCCTGCAATGGATGTTCTTAATGAGAAGGGGTTAGTTGTTATCTTGTTTTTTCATGGGTTCTTCCTTTACTTTTCTCTAGTTGGTGTGGAACATAAGATGGAAACTATCAACGGAAGGAAGGGAATTTCATGTTAGAGTTTTTGAAAGTAATTTTTTGTGAAGTATAGAGAATAAGTTTTCTTGTTAGTCTCATTCATGTTCTTTTCTACTAGGAAAAGTTTCAGAGTACTACATGTCACATCTCCTTTGTGTTTAAGGGCACTGTGCGTTGCCTATTCTAGAAAGCTTATATGAAGTTCCCCAAAATGGTTCTGTCATGTGTGTTGTGTATTACCATCACTATAGAGCAGATATTTATTTATTTATTTATTTTTCCTTCTCATTATTCTGGGCAGGATGGCTGAAGCACTTTGTTCATATATCCAAAGTGATCGTCCATTTCTTGGTATTTGTTTGGGACTGCAACTACTTTTTGAAAGTAGTGAAGAGAATGGACCAGGTAATACATACATGATGCACACTTCCCCTCGGCTGTTAGACGAGTAATGTTTATTTTTCTTTAGGATCTACATTTACTTTTGAGTTTGAAATCCTGAACCTTTGTTCGATAGGACAGTACATTTCATGCATGAACTGGTGTCGTCTGGAATTGCTTTTTCTTACACTTATTTTTCTTATAAACTCTCTCACATCAGAATGTGTCTCATGAGATAAGTTTTATGGTAAAACATTTAACACCTGGAAAAGAGAAAAAGCAGATGAAGGAAACTATTTCCCACTACTATAATAAACTCAAAGAAGGATCCTAGAGTTTTAGAGTAATGTTCTTTAGGTATTCAGATGCTACACTGAAAAGTACAGTATAGGAGGTGTGAAAACAGAATTACCTTGATTACACTGAGGCCTTCCATCCCTAAAAATCCGACACCAAAGTCCAAACCTGCACCCTTTTGTAAAACCACTTCTCATAATCTCATCAACCAAGCAGCTAGCTAAAAAGGTTGCATCCTACGTAGCATTGCCAAGTCACGTGTCTTTCAAGAATGTCTTTCAACACCCAAGTATAAAGATTGTGCTTTTGAGCAATTTTATGTCAGCGTTGAAAGCATCTTTAGTAGATTCCTGTCTAAATATTGATTGGTCATCAGACTTTCATGTCCACATGTACACTTCATACTTTTGAAACATTAATCCTTGGATTTCCCACAGCTTCCTTCTTAGTTACACTTTTTTATACACTGGGCATCTACTTGGTTCATATCTCTTTTCCTTGCATAACACATGGTTCTCTTGCGTATGGATTCAAACTTTTGCCATAAATATGGATAATGTGCACAAGACTAGGAAAAGTTGGTATAACCATGAGAGTCATGAGACTACTTCATATACATATACCCACATGTAAACAAAAAGACTCATATATGTATGCATCCACAAATCTGTACATGAATCTACTAAGTCACTGATATTATTCACAAACTTTTGACTTTCATTATGATTTTGATGACATAAATCTGTAATATTTAATATGTTTGTGGCATATCTATGTTCAAATGATGAAATCAGCTACATTTTACTTACTTTAGTGAGCATAGTTCTCTGTACACATCCTCATTTGTGTAATTGTAAGACATTCCCTTATTTGTGATGTATGTTTGCCAGCTGTTTAAGCAATGATTTGTACTTTCTTCTCTGCACTATTTTAGCAAAAAGTTTAACTCCTGTATTTTCCTCTTCAGTGAAAGGTCTTGGTGTGATTCCTGGTGCGGTGGGCCGGTTTGATTCAAACAATGGTTTACCAGTACCTCACATTGGCTGGAATGCATTGAAAATATCAAAAGATGCTGGAATATTGGATGACATTGGCAACCGTCATGTTTATTTTGTTCATTCTTATCGTGCCATGCCTGTATGAAACTTCTACTCATGCTTGTGCTCTGCTTTTTGTAGTTCATTTCTATCATGACATATTATTGCTAAGCTTATATATTTGCTTACATCTGTTCAGTCAGATGATAACAAAGAGTGGGTGTCATCCACATGCAATTATGGTGGCGAGTTTATTGCTTCAATAAGACGAGGAAATGTAGATGCAGTTCAGTTTCATCCAGAAAAGAGTGGAGGCAAGAAACTGTTGAACTTCATTGTTATCATTGTTAATGTTATTTTTCACTTACCACGACTGTATAGTCCTGAGTAAGTTTTATTTCCTTAAGATAAAACTGCAAAAGGATTTGACATTGTTAGATAGCACGACACTTCTCTGTTTTGGCTTTTCTGGACATTCTGGAAAATTTGTCTAGCTCTGTATAAAGTGATTGACAGTGATGCTCTAATTGAGAAAGGATATACATGCATTGCCCCTGTGATGCAGGTGAAATATTTCTGTGGAGGCTATTGACAAAGGGAGGTGAAGATAGACTAATCAGGAAGGAATAGGAGAGAGATGCAAATAGTTAAGCATGATAGAATGCATTATTATGTCATTGTAAATGCTAAAGAAGACCACTTAAATCTCTAACATGGTTTGGGTGGTCATTGTCTAATGATTTTCGTGTTTCCGGATGCTCTCTGAAGTGTCGGTTTATTTGTACATTTGTTTCTGACTATTTTGTTGGAACATGTGCATATAGCATCTCATTGCTGATTTTATGTAATTGATTATCTTCATTATGCTGATCTTTCTCTTTTGAATTTGTCAGAAGTCGGCCTTTCAATTCTGAGACGGTTTTTGTACCCAAACTCATCTACATCGAAGGTAGCAATTTAACTTCTGAACTGTTATGCACAAACATATGATTTTCATTTCTCCATGTCTATGACTATCATCTATCATTATAACACGATGTGCATAGACAGAAGTCAGTGGATGGGAAAGCTTCAAAATTGGCAAAGAGGGTATGAGCCTCCTACTTCTTTCATCTCACTATTCCTTCTTTTTACTGATGACTTGGCCTTTGTATGATCAACAGTCCCTTTTATTTTGTTCTTGACTTCATTCATTCATTCTCTATCATATATGCATCTCTCCTTTGTTTGATTTGCTGAAGTAGCAGCTGTTTATTTTTGTCTGATCACAAGAATTGTACTATGATAAATAGATCTTTCATTTTTGTATCCAAATGCAAACTTTCAGTTTTTCTTTTCTGGTGTGAAGCTCAGATTTTCTCTAATTACATCCAGTTCCTTTCCTTCATTGTCCCGTCTTGCACTTATGTAGGTTTCTTTGATTTAATAGCACAGTTATACTTTTACCTTCTCAATTACAACAATCATAATCAGCTAATTATTAATTGCTTAAAAAGGACATTGGTAGTGCTATTATATCAATATGTTATCATAATAATTTGCACAAGTACTAATTAAGGGATCTCTATTCAGGTTATTGCCTGTCTTGATGTGAGAGCTAATGACAATGGAGACCTTGTTGTAACAAAAGGAGATCAGTATGATGTGAGAGAGCACACGAAAAACAGTGAGGTACTTAATTCTTGTTGATGAATAATGATAAGCTTGTTGATCAGACATTAAGGTTCTTCACCCCAGTAAATAAATGGAACATATGAATACTAATTCAGTCTTGAGTTGGAAGTTTCTCTTCCTTCCATATTTTCTTTCAAGAAACAAAATGAAGGAAAACACACATTTTGCTGATGTATGCTGCTTCAGAACACAATTCTTTATTTTTTGTAAGGGAAAATTAAATTAGTAGCCCAAACTTTGCATTTGGAAATCTCCCCAATCTGTACAGTGGTATCCTAACCTTTGAGTGAGCGTAAGGAAATCGTCCCAACCTCTACAGTGGTCACCTGACCTTACATATAAATGTTAACACTCTGCCTCAGTGCCTCCACAAACTTTTTTACGTCAAAATTATTTTAAAAATTTAGAAAACTAAACATAATTTTCCAAAATAATCACACCTACTTTTTTTTCCCACGAAACACAACCCTTTATCTTCCTTGTACACTCTCTCCTTTATAAGGCACATGTTACCGGAAGTATTAATCCCTTTAACATAATTTATATTTAGTTGAGACTAGTTCCTTCTGTCGAATAAATCTTCCGAGTGAGGTACAGGGGTGGGGGACAATGAGGATAAGGTTGTAGGTGGAGAGGTATAGGAAGACGATGAAGGGTGTTTTTATGAATAATTTTTTTGAAGTGGTCATTTTGTAAACAAAGTATAATATAGGGGTAGTTTTCTAAGATTTTGGCGAGCTTTAGGAAGACGATGAAGGGTGGTTTTGTGAATAGTTTTGTAGAAGTGGTCATTTTGTAAACCAAGTATAATGTAGATGTAGTTTTCTAAGATTTTGGAAATAGTTTTGACCTCAAGCAATTATAAGGGCAGAGTGTTCACATATATATGCAAGGCTGGGGATTTATTTACCACTTTTAAAGGTTGGGGCATTTTCTTTCCACACCTTTAAAGATTACTGTATTTTATTCAATATTCCCTTTTCTTAATGATCAACTAATATTTTTTCCTTACAACAAAAAAGTTCTTTATACAATGTTGAGGCACAATTGTGGTCATAACTAATGTTTCAATCTCAAGTAAGATTTCAATTGGTAGTAAAACAACTTTAAACAAACTAGATGAGTCAAAGAGCTGGATGATGAGGTTGCCCTTTGAAAATCGTCTAACCTTGGTCTTGGAGTCTTGTTATTGTTTCATATAAGATTTGACCAAGTCTATAGTTTTTCACTTTATTCTTACATTTTTGAGTATTTTGGTTAGTCATTGCTTCAAGAATAGCATCAAAATCTAGTAGAACAACATTTTTTATTGTCTTTCGTACCCACCATAGTCGATATTAAAGCAAAAATATGGCTAGTCCTCTCTCAACACTGCTATTTAGGTTACAAGACTCTTATAACTATGGCGACATGATTCTATTCAACCCCTCTCACCTCACTATAATCCTTGATCTCAACCGGAGAGTTAAAAAAGAAAAATATCATATGTTGAGATGAACTTCCACAGACTAATCTGCGCTGTACAAGTGCTACAAGATTATCCAGTTGCTGAACCCGTGAACTAGTGTTTTTGGAAAATCCTAACAAACTTGGAAAAACCTTTCAGTAAAAATAGTGTGCGTGGTGCCTCAAGCGAAACCGAACAATTATCTATAAATCAGCTGCATATCAAATGATCTCTCATCCAGGCTTCTGATCAGGCTCAGTTGCATCTCCTCAATTGTTAGCTATGTATTGTAGGCAGAGAGGTATAGGAAGATGATGAAGGTTGGTTTTGTGAATACTTTTTATAGAAGCGGTCATTTTGTAAACAAAGTATAATATAGGGGTAGTTTTCTAAGATTTTGGAGAAGTTTAGGAAGACAGTGAAGGGTGGTTTTGTGAATAGTTTTATATAAGTGGTAATTTTGTAAACAAAGTATAATATAGGGGCAGTTTTTTATTTTGGAAATACTTCTGACCTTAAGTAATTATAAGGGCAGAGTGTTCACATATATATGTGCAAGGTTGGGGATTTTTGTACCACTTTGAAGGTTGGGGCATTTTCTTTCCACACCTTCAAAGGTTTTCCCTTTTCTTAGTGATCAACAATATTTTTTCCTTACAAGAAAAAGTTTTTTATACAATGTTGGAGGCACATTGTGGTAAAAAAATGATGTTTCAATCACAAGTATGATTTCAATTGGTAGTAAAACAAGCTAGACGAGTCAAAGAGCTGGATGAATAGGTTGACCCTCGAAAATCGTATAACCTTGGTCTTGAAGTCTTGTTATTGTTTTTGATAAGATCTGATCAAGTCTATAGTTTTCCACTGTATTCTTACATTTTTGAGTATTTTGGTTAGTCATTGCTTCAAGAATAGCATCAAAATCTAGTAGAATTACATTTTTTATTCTCTTTCGTACTCACCATAGTCGATATAGAAGCAAAATATGGCTAGTCCTCTCTCAACACTGCTATTCAGATTAGAAGATTCTTAAAACTATAGCGACACGATTCCATTCAACCCCTCTCACCTCACTATAGCTTGGGGAAAATCTCATCTATTGAGATGAACTTCCACAGACTAATCTGCGTTGTACAAGGGCTACAAGAACATCCAATCGCTGAACCCATGAACTACTTGTGTTTTCATAAAATTCTAATAAACTTGGGAAAACCTTTCAGTAAAAATATAGCTTGCCCCAAGAAAAATTGAACACGTATCTATGAACCACCTGCATATCAAATGATCTCTCATCCAGGCTTCTGATCAGGCTCAGTTGCATCTTCTCAATGGTTAGCTATGTATCGTCGTCTTTGGTAAAAGATCCTTTATAGAGCTTCTGCTGTGATATACATATTGGGTAGCTGCCTCGTGTATATCTCCGCCTTTTATCCCTTGCAGTCCACCACGTTACATTAAAAAGATAAAATTGAAAACACTTCCCTCAAGTTTTTATGTTCTTAAGGAATTTCTCTCAAGTTTTTATGTTCTTGAGGGTCACTTCTTCCAAGGCCTTCTATTTTGTTATCTCATTATTCGTTATTTACTTGTGTATGAATCACTGCCCATCTTATTTTCTGTTTGTTTATCAAGGTGAGAAATCTTGGAAAGCCAGTGGAGCTTGCTGGACAGTATTATGAGGATGGTGCTGATGAGGTATTCTGTTGGATGTATAGGTTGCTAATTATCTAGATGAAAGGAACTTTTTGATATTATAGCTTTAATTGCAGGTCAGTTTTCTGAACATTACGGGTTTCCGTGACTTCCCAATAGGCGACTTGCCAATGCTACAGGTTTGCTCTTTTGCTCTTCCCTTTATTTAAAAAAAAAAATGATATCATGCCTCCATGCTGTGTTACAACTATCAAGACATTTCCACTTCCAGAATGAAAAGAACAGCTGTAGTACAGGCGTTGAGATATGCTTACTTTGGATTTACCTAATTCAGTTGTGATGTTTAAATTACTTCCTTTTGATACTTCTCTTAGCATCACAGCCATCACTAAGAGTAGAATTGCTGTTCACTGATGAGACTCATTTCTGAATATGCTTTCTTTCTTTGTTGCTAAATGCCATTCTTGTCCACCTAGGTGTTGAGATATGCTTCAGAAAATGTGTTTGTTCCATTGACGGTTGGTGGTGGGATCAGAGACTTCACTGATTCAAATGGAAGGTAAATAGTTAACACCGGAATGTACTTATCTTGATTGCTTTTTTGCCTTCAAACATTTTACTGAATGTATAATAGTAATTGGATTGCTGCTCCAGGAAAAAAATTCAGAAAAGTTCAAGTAGGACTCTATGAAATACCTTTCATAGTCAAGGGCTTTGAATTTCATCAAAGTGCAGAATATTGACCAAATTTGAACCTTCCTTCAGCAGTTAAATCTACTTTCGTCTTTCAAATGACTGTAGACACTCTAGGTCTTGTATATAGTATTAAAGTATCTTATGAAGTTTGTTCAAACGGAAAATTTATTAAATTAGAAGTTAGAACCATAAATTGTTCACGAGTGATGATTAGTCTGACCAATGGAGTCTGGGACCTTTGGTTGCAACCAAGATAGAAAGGACGATATAGCTTAATTTATTGGGACACCAATATACATACCTGATAAGGAACCTAGCTATATAAAATAAGTAAGAAATGCATACTTAGCTTATAAAAAAGTTACGTATACAAGTAGTGACTGATAGAAATGTGCAAACTTCATACTCAAGTTGTCCACTAAAACTTCTCAGTTAGCATATCATAAGATCTAAAGCCAAGATATAATAAGATGGTTTGCTTTTGCCCTCCACATGAGAACTCCCGCCAGTTAATTAAGAGGCCGGAAATACATATTTGCTAACATGTATTGTAGTGATCACAACTTCCCTTAAAAAAATGCTGATATCTTACATATGTTTAGTCTTCCTGAAGCATAGGATTCTGCTGAATAAACGTAGAAGCATACTTAACGGGAAAATAGATTCATAGGCTTTAATACGCCATATAAAACTAACTATTTGGTGCCTCTTTATTGAACATAGGACACAAATAAAGTTTTGGCCACTCCATTCTATTCCTTTATGAGTGCAAAAATCCAGTACTTGAATTTTCACGAGAGCAAGTTTTCTTCAATTTTTGGAAGTTACTTCCGTTAGACCATCGCATAGTGGATGGGGGGCTTCATATTTGTGCTGCCTTTCCTGCAGGCACTACTCTAGTTTGGAGGTTGCGTCAGAATATTTCAGGTCTGGTGCTGATAAAATTTCAATTGGAAGTGACGCTGTGTATGCTGCTGAGGAATACATAAGGACAGGGGTAAGAAATACCTATGATCTTAATTTTCAATTAATGATGGGTCTTTGAATTTTAAACTTGTGGTTTTAATGGCTCTTGTAGGTAAAAACCGGAAAGACTAGCCTGGAGCAGATTTCCAGGGTCTATGGAAATCAGGTTTGTTTTTCTGGATTATTTTGATTAAATTGAAGTTCTTTATTGTGCCCATCTAGTCCTTGCTTATGATATTTAGAACTACCATCAAATTGCATATTTATTACATAGGGTGTGTTTATTTTATCAAGCAGCACTGTTTATATGATATTTTATACATACCCTAGTTTATAAACTAAAATTTATGTACAAACAAATACACCCATACTCCCATAATTGTTGTAACATAAATTGATATGGGCAACCATTCTTTTGTTTGTTTTTACTTTTTGACTTTGCTAGTGATCTTTTACGTTCAAAGTTACAATCCCATAGTGTAGTTTGTGTGAAATGATTTGATCAATTTCACTCAAAAACCATATGCGGTATATACTGTTCCTAAAAGAAACGTCGAATGGATTTTTTTACAATGTCGAATAAACTCATTAAACAATAATAAGAATAAAAGTGGCCAAATTTGCTAACTAGGCCTTTTACTATATTTACTCTATTTTGAGTACCCATAGCATAAACACATTTAGTATATATACCCCTTATAGAGTAATAGTGGTAGTCAATTAGAGTGCTAAAAATTAGAGGGGTCTACAAAACAAAAGACCATAAAAAAGAGCCTACTTCACCAAATTCTTTCAATATAAAAATTCTAATCAATTCGAATGATGCCTAAAATCTGGCTACTGATTTATTTACTAGACCTCTATGTTATAGAGGACACACCAAATAATCTTCAGCTTCAATTTTTGTTTACCAGAATTCTCACAATTGACTTGCATCCTCCCCTCTTTGGCTAGACCCTTACCCTTGGTGTTGGCTTTAGATACTAAACATGTATTCATAATATGTACTGTGTATTGATGTACAATCTACACCCATGTATTCCAGGCAGTGGTTGTTAGCATAGATCCTCGACGCGTGTATGTTAAAGACCCCAAAGACGTGGAATTCAAGACTGTTAAAGTATCAAGTCCAGGTAAATAGATTTTGGGCATTTTCAAATATTTTGGTTCCTTGAAATCTGCACCCTTGTGCTTTTTTTGAGTCTTCCTCTTTCTGTATCGGATGATGAAACAATAGGAGAGGTGAACATGAGTGCTTAGCTTTTTGTATGGCTGATTCTTCTTACTGATTCAGTGATTCTTAATTCTGAGAAAGCAGTAATCTAGTACAGTAAAATCTCTAACCATGATTATCTAATATGTCAGGGCCCAAAGGAGAAGAATATGCATGGTACCAATGCACGGTAATAATCTATGCTTCCCCATCTTAAAGTATATACTCTCTATGCTCAAACTTTGAAGCAATTTATGATTCCGTCTGTAAATGTGGATCTGGATGCTGTTTCCTCACACACTAGCTTTTGCTTGACCAGGTCAATGGTGGAAGAGAGGGCAGGCCTATCGGAGCTTATGAGCTTGCAAAAGCTGTGGAAGACTTGGGAGCTGGTGAAATTCTACTCAATTGC
This sequence comes from Fagopyrum homotropicum, assembly GCA_033239125.1. Classification (NCBI taxonomy): domain Eukaryota; kingdom Viridiplantae; phylum Streptophyta; class Magnoliopsida; order Caryophyllales; family Polygonaceae; genus Fagopyrum; species Fagopyrum homotropicum. Next base: position 95,881,259 of record BSWB01000003.1, on the reverse strand, counting down.
ATCGACTCCGATGGTAAGCGCATCCAAACGATTACATCTATTGTGTATCTCAATCTCCTGAATTACACAATAGCAAGAAGGCATCTCTTTTCCAATTTTGGTTTATATATCTTTTTGTATGATAAAAGCTGGTTAAATTGCACTCATGGAAATTCTGGGTAGATTGTGCAAATTCATGCAGTGTATATGCTATATAAAGGTCTTAGTTGTTGTAATAGTTCCCCAAGTTCCGACTCACAAAATGTGTTGTGTTTTCAGGTCAAGGCAAGGGATTTGATATAGATTTGGTAAAACTAATATCAGATGCTGTTAGTATTCCGGTAATTGCAAGCAGTGGTGCTGGTTCTGTTGAACATTTCTCTGAGGTTTTCAGGAAGACAAATGCATCTGCTGGCCTTGCTGCTGGGATATTCCACCGAAAGGAGGTAATTTAAGACTAAATGGCCTCTTCCATGGATTTCATTGACGTCATTTCATGCCATGCTTTGTATATCTATCGATTGCCTTTTAAGTCTAAGTGAGGAAACCTGGAACTCGATCAGCAGGTACCTTAAAGCATATAAGGGGCTTGCTTGGATGCAAAAGATTATGCCTTGAAACGCCTTTCAATAGAAGAGTTACTTGGGTGTTTTTTTATTGGCAAAATATTTCACTTCAATGGCATGCAGCAGATACTATTTGTATAAATTTATAAGCATCAAACTGCATAATTTCGTTACAAAACATGGCATTCAAACAACATGCGAAAACCAGTTGTCCTATATGATACAGTCAAGTTTCTCGGTTGCCTAAAACAAAGCTTAGCCTTTGGTCGCGTGATGCATCTGTGAACTTGACATGTGATTTGCAATTTATAGGTGCCGATCCAATCTGTGAAAGAACACTTGCTAGAGGAAGGGATAGAAGTACGGCTTTAAGGAGATGCATCTGCTCAGTAAGCAGAATTCCTTTTATTTGGTTGAGTTTTTATCATATCCTAGATAACCACATCGAAAGCTGTCTGAATAAACGGGTTATTTTTCCTCCTGTTCTGGGTGTACCTTAACGTCTGCAGTCAGATTATCTTCTTATACTGTACTTTGGAAAGTGATTGCTAATTATTCTTCTATTCTACTATGCTTCCATTGTATCTATTTATATATTGTATTAAAGCCATCGATGCTACGTGTCATTTTTTCACAAATTAACAATTATTTATGTCTTTTATATGACTAACTATAATCATCTCTTTCCTAATTAAAATAGACTATTTTGTTATCATATAATTCATAATAAAATATCTAAAAATGTCAAATATCCAATTAATTGGTATTTGATCATTCTATAGTCATATTAATTTTAATTGAAAAAAATCTAACATCTATATATTTCCCAATATAATAAATTGTGTTAATGTTTTGCTTTACAACTCAATTTTTAATTGATCAAAAAATGAAAATTTGAAACAAGTAAACTTCATGAGAAATAAATTAAATATATTTCTTTAATTATGAATTTTAAATCAAATTATATACTCTATAAAAACAAAAACGCATGATGTTACATGTCATTCACTCATACATTTAATGGCATGTATCATTTTTTACGCATTCACAAATTAATAATTATTTATGTTTTTATAATCTCTTTTATATGTCTAATTGTATTCATATTTTTCCTAATTAAGTTAGAATCTTTTTTTATCATATAATTCATAATAAAATGAATAACTAAAAATGAAAAATATCCAGTCATTTGATATTCGATCATTCTATAGTCATTTCAATTTTAATTAACAGATCTCATATTTATATGTTTACTAATATAATAACAGAGTGAATTTTTTTTTGCTTTACAACTCAATTTTAATTGATCAAAAATTAAAATAAGTAAATTTTATGAGAAATAAATGAAATGTATTTCCTTAATTATAAATTTTTAAATTAAATATTTTAATTACTATGATAAAAATTTGAAAAAAACTTCTCGTGCAAAGCACGGGGATTATACTAGTGTTTTTTTTATAGCAAAAAGGAATCAAGAGTAGTTACTTCCGAGAACTAGGGTGTGTTTGATAGGAGATGAACGTCATTTTGAAGATTAATCTAGATGAAATTTAAAAGGGGTTAAATTTTATGGAGATTTATTAAGTATTATTTGATGTAAGGTTTTTTTTAATGGGTTTAATTGATACAAATTTATAAATTTGAGTAAAATCCTAATTGATGGTTGAAAATTAATCTCCTTTAACCTTGATAATATGAGGTTATTTTTTGGTCATTTTTAATCCCAATTAACCCCTGATATAATCTTCCTCGTAATCTCCATCTTCATCCAAACACTTACATAAATTAATCCTCCTAAATTGTAATCTAAATTAACCTCCTTTAATCCCCAACCGAACACAACCCTAGTCCACCCTAAATCATGCTTATGGAGGTAGGATTATCATAAACCTCAATGGAACTTGGTTTACAAACCTCATTCTACTTGATCAACGGTAAATGGTATCACCTTTTTTTCCGTTTAAGTTTTTGTTAATCGTATCAAGTTCATCATGGACGTTCTTAGGAATCATAAACCTTTTTGGATTGTAACAACTGCTTTCACAGTCTTGTTTGTTTTGATCAGTGTGCTTCATTGCTTTTTCCCTAAATGAATGAAATATTGGTTGCGTTTAATTATGGAGATTAAAAAAAATTAGATTATGAGAATTTTGTAATCTTATTAAACTTTGATTATAAATTATAAGGATTATAGAGACCACATTTTTTTTACCCCTCTTTCGTTTTTCATCTCTTTCACTTATAAAAAAATTGCACACATTTTTCCTCCAAAAATTTTAATTACAATCATACTTATTGTACCAAATACTCATTTCACTTATTTTCATACTCATATCCTTAAATAATTTCATCTCCTTATATCTTCATCTACATAATTCTCTTCAACTTCATGTACGTAATATTACTTTACCAAACAGACCTATTATCTTTCCATTTGGATAATTGTTTTTTTTGGAATTATTGTTTAGATATTCAAATGTATTTTTGGTAACTCAATTATTAGTTATTTAGCATCACATATATTATTAATGGTTTTTGTTGAGGGTTCATTCCCATGTAGATTTTAGTCATCATAACAACTCAATGTCAATGCTTTTGGTTGTTTGGAAAGCGTATTTGTTAATTTGGTTAATTATTATGATGAAGCCTCCCTAGCTTTAGAAAAATGAAAGTATCATTCACCTAGCATAAGAAAGGCACGTCTAACCCATTTTTTTTACTTCTAAAAAGCCTATATATGTTTCCATGCCATTATTCACTTTTTGCCTTTATTTTCCCTTGTTTGGTTCCGCTCAAAAGTGCCTCAGAGCCGTGTATATCCTCATTTGACCCTATCCGGGTTTGTGATGAAAGAAGAGAATGAAGAAATCAAGTATGGGGTGTTCCCTTGAAGTGAAGAGTAAATTCAAGAAGTAAATGCACGAGTTTGGATACATATTATCCTTATTGAAGATATTTTCATTTTTGGTGGAGAGGATGAGAAGTTCCCGCCAAGTATGCAATAACAAATAAATAATCATTGGTTCAAAAGTAAAGAAAAACTTATCCCTGAAAAAGATATCAAGTGCTACAAAGATTCAAGTGTTATGATACATGAAGAAGTACAAGTTATGAAGAATTGTGTGAAGTGGTGTTGCATTAAAGTTGTTTCGAGCTATCAAAATTCGGTGTCCCGAATATTATTTGCCATTTTGACCTATTTTTTTTGGCCTACCAACATCACTTTCATGATATTTTTCTTTCATTTTAGTTTCATTTGACAGGTGATGAACCTTCAGAACATCTTGACAAGCTTGTGGTAAGATTTTTTCATGTTTGTGGAGTTTGAGTGATTATTGATATACCTAAACACATCTTGTGAGACTGCACGCAAACACATTATCCTTGAGCGGTTTGGATGGCTAAGATTCTTTATTTATCTTCTTACAATGATTGATGCTATGATGACATGGTTTGAGTTGTGTTGTTTCCTCTTAGTTGAGGAACTTGTTTGTTTTTACACATAATATGCATATGACATGGTCTTACTCGAGGACGAGCAAGATTTAAGTATGAGGTATTTGATAAGTGCCAAATATAACATCATATAGGCTATAGAATCATGCATTTCATACATCTATTGCTCTCTCATACATCATTATTTGTATAGAATGCATCCACTTTCCATATTTTGGTATCTACCTCCCCTTTTTGTGTTTCAGTCATTTCCAGAATCAAATGTGCTAGAAGTACATCCTCCTTGAAGTCAGAGCTGAAGAGAAGACCTTCATGACTGAGGAACAACAACACGAAGTCTGCTGATGACACCCTATGACAAGATCTAAGATATAGAGCAATAATGCAAGCCAAACGACTAGTGAGACGGTTTCCTATGCCGTCTCGAAGCCATTTGGACCACAATCACCACTGCAAATAGATGCCATCAGGCCCAAAACCAGTCCAGGTCCAGATGATGCGAAACGGCTTGACCAAACGAGGTCAGACAACCGTCTCATATCTTTCGATTTTATCTTTGGAATTGATATATTTTGTGTACCCCTAGACTTTGATATTTTACCCTATATAAGAATGTATCAACCTTATGGCCACACACACACACACACACATCTTGATTTCTTGCCCTGATTCCAAATGTCGTCAATAGCTTTAAGAATAAAGGTTATCCCCGTTGGAACCAAACATTTGTGAGTTTACGTCCTTTCTAATTTTGTATATTGACTTTTCTTTATATTTGATCATGTCTGGATAATCTCCCTCATGGTCTAAGGATTGGATGATTCCTATAACAATTTGACCTATTATTTCATGTATGTTTGTGAATGAAGATTGTGATAATGCTTCTATTCAAAGGATTTCGTTTTCACCTTTTACTTCTCTTCGAAAAAAGTGGTGTTTATATTTGGTTTAGGTAAAATAATCGAAGAGCCACAAACGAATGTTATAATTTGTCAATAGATGGCTTGGCAAGCCGTCTAGATCCCGTCTTTCATGGTCTCACTGTTTTTTTCTCAGCGAACACCACATGCAGGCTAGTCATTTGACATCCCGTCTCAGCCCGTTTGGAAGTTGTTTGGATACCGTCTGAAAACCGTCTAGAGCTGCGACTTTTAAAAACTAATTCCTAGTTATTGTTTTTTGGGGACACACGACATAAAGAAGGTTTGTCAAGCCGTCTGGCTTCCCATCTTTTCCCACATTCATCTCACCTCCTCATGGTCGGTCTAAAGTTATGCCATTTTGCTTGTAATTCCCTTGAACTAATTAATTCCAGCCCTTTTTCTTGATTTTTCAAGGACGTTTTTCTAGACTTAAGATTTCTTCGTGACTTCATTTCTGACTATTTTTGGATGTTCAGTAGTGATTAGAAGTTCATCCTGGACTTCCTCCAAATACACGACATGAACATCTAAAGCTTCATAATTCTTTATGAGATCAACAATAATTGTAGCTAATCCATGTATACTGGCTTGTAAAACTTGTTGACGTTTCAGCAACTTCTCCATCATAAAATCCATAGGAATCTTGCTAGGTTTGGGAGTGGGATAGGGTTCTTTTTCTTCTTTCAAAGCACATGATTTTGCAGTTTTTGCACATTCCTACAAATTATCAACAACAACTAGCAAAGGATCTGTGTTCATCATACAATTACCATCATCAACTACATTAGCAATTAAACAAACATCGTCATTAACAATAAAATGTTTAGGGTTTTAGGGATAGTGAACTTTATTGAGTCTTCATCAAAGCTGAAGATAATGAATCCATCCTTGACGTCTATGAGAGCTCCGACAATGGCAAGAAAGGGACATCTGACTACACCGGGACTTTAGTGTTCTCCTCAATATCTACAACTACAAAATCAACTAACATCTCGTACTTGTCTATCTTCACAATCATGTTCTCTAACATCCTTGTAGGTCTTATAACATATTTGTCACTTAAGGTCAAAGTGAACTTAACCCATGAAATCTCTCCTATCTTTAGTTCTTCACATAATTTCATCGGGATAACACTAACAATAGCACCTAGATCGTAAAAGGCAACACATTCCTCGATCTCATGTCTAGATCTTGTGAAATATTGACATTTGATATTAGTTTCCACATTTGCAACCATAGCAACAAGCTTGCTGATAGGTGATGGAATCACTATCATTTAAGATAGTTTTTAGAGTCTTTTTATTGCATTAGTGTCGGTTTATGCTACTAACTCCTTGGTCCAGAAAAAGAAGATTAAAAGAAGCTAAGGAAGGAGTTATAAGCACTTAGGAGTGAAGTTCGTTCACGAAGCAAAGCTTCTATTGCTTCACCGTCCCCACGGAGCCTTGTCACCGCCCCTGCGGGTGACACCTTACTCCGGAGCGCTCCCTGCACCTTCGCCAGCGCCAGCAACGAAGACTGTCACCGCACCTGCATCAACCCTTGGCGCCCCTGCGGTGACTAGCCCTGAAGAAGCGAAGACCAGCGCCCCTGCGCCTTCCCCTGCGCTGATGCTTGCGCCTCAACATGGGAGTTGGAAGATGAAGAGTCTGTGTCACCGCCCCTGCGTTGACACTGGGACGCCCCGACAGCTTGACATAAAAAACGACACGAAGTTGAAGAGTCAGACATTTGAAGAGCATTAAAGATCCGCCCCTGCGGAATTGCCTAGCCGCCCCTGCGGCCATGAAGAAGATCAAGCGTTTTTGCCTTCACCGCCCCTGCAGAGCTGAAGGCCGCCCCTGCGGTTCAACGACAGAAGCTTTACTCCGGCTGTTTACACCACCTTTATGGCATTAAAGGTGGTTGTTTTGGGCCGGTCATTTACTCCTATTTAGTGTCCTTTGTAGTATAAATAGACCTTGGTTGATTGCTAGAATCATCAAATCTTATCCACCTAATTATCCATCATTTTCTACTTAGAAACCAATTTTCTCATCATTTCCATTGTAATGAGTTGCTAACTCCCTTGCTACATTGGGTTGATTTGAAGCTGCGTTGTTACTTTGGTTGTAAATTTTCTTTAATATAAGTTTTCATTCAGTAATGCTTTGTGTTTCCTTGATCTCCATTGTCTAAATTGCATGTTTTTTTATTACTTGAGATTGATCACCTTAGGTTCTAAAGTGCATGCAAAGAACTAGGATTAATAGGTTCCGGGTTCGGGTCTTTAATCTAGTAGTAAACTTTAAGTAATAACGGGTTGTAATTACTTAAAGAAAAGGAACACAAATATAAAGATAAGGTTAACGGTTTTAATCTATTCTTTATATCCCTTAGTCTTTATTTGAAAGCTAACTTGTTAATTGTTCTTGTAGGTTTACGGAACACTAACCTGTTAAGTTGTGTTGATGCCGGTTGGCTCAACACATATATATGATCGAGACGGGAGATTACTTGAAAACTTATAAAAGGAACTCACCAAAGTAGCAATTCAATACTAAGAATCAACCTAGTGTAGATTCATCCATTATTGTCTTACTTGTTGCGTTATTCATTTTCATAAGTTTTTGTGTGCATCAATTCAACCAAAACCCCCCCTTGTTACTTGTTTTTATAATCAATAATTGCATTTAATAAAAATACCTTAACTCTCTTGGGTTCGACCCTTAACCACTATACTTGTTTTAGTGCTAAGTCGGGATTATATTTTTGATAGGGTATAGACGACCATAGAAATAACCCTCAGTCACTTACCTTGATTTCTTTCAACTAGTTTCATCAAGGCTTGAACATTTTCATCCAACCTATCAATTCTATCGTCGTCCTTGATTTTGTAGACACCTCGTGTCTTGTTTCTTCTTGAAATATTTCCATGTATGTTCTGCAATAGTCACAAGATATTCCCCAGCTACACCCTCCTCCATTTTATTGAATCCATGATAGTCAGCAATATTAACAAGATTCTTAGTAGTTTCACCAAGGCCACTATAGAAATATTCAAGTAACGCACCTTTCTCAAAGCCATGATCGGAACATGAATGCAATAGTTCATTAAATCTCTCTCAAGCAGAATGTATATTTTCATTGTCTTCCATATATAAATGAGAAATATTTTCCCTAATATCAATAGTTTTATAGGGAGGAAAATACTTACCGAGGAAAACAATGGTTAATTCCTCCCAAGTAGTAAATATACATGCAGGTTGGTTTTGATGTCAAGTAGAAGCCCTACATGTTAAAGAAAATATGAAAAACCTCACTCTGCATCAACATAAATAATTGATATTATTTTTGAAATTTCTCAATTGTTGGTGTGAACTCTCATTTAATAGGGTAAAGAATTGATCATTTTGAATTAGCCTACTAATGTTCGTCTTGAGATTGAAATCTCTAGTTCCAAACGTAGGAAGAGTTCATGCATGGTTTGAAACTGTCTATCTTGGGTTCATTCTAGCATCCAAGGTTTGTGGTGACGAGCGCGTTGGATAACAAGTACAACGGTGAGTCTAGCGATCTCCACCTCTTGATCTAGCACAGGTAGTGGATTTTGTCGTGGTGATTGGTCGATTGCACCTTGGCCAACATTCGTTCCATTTAGTCCGTCCATTACTTGTCTTTCAAGAGCTCTTCAGTTAGACTTTTGTCTACGGAGCATACTTTTAAGCTCGTTGTCAAAGGGTACACGTTTACTCGGCTCACGAACTCTTCACAATCAACAACCTACCATGTGAGGCAAATACAAAAAGAAAACAAAGATCAAGAATATAAGAAACTTTGAATAACCAAAAACTATAAATAACCAAAAACTATATACAATCCCCCACAACGACGCCAAAAAATTTGATTGCCTACGACGTACCCACAAGGATAGCAAGGTCAATTGTAGTAAATCAAGTGTCGAATTCATAGAGATCGCTTCTGATTTGGCAATTGCTAACAATTAACTATTCTAAGTAAAAAGGGGATAAAAGAAAGATTAACTATCTAATATCGCCTTTGCTACAAATAAACAAATATTGTGTTTAACTGTCCTGAAGGTGCTTTCACAATCACAACAAGTATGAAAAATCCTTTAAGCGTTTAGAAATCTAGAAAAGACAAAGAGAAACTTCACTTTTGTCGGATAAGCAAGAAAATGTACAAAGATTGGAACTTTCTACGATAGTAAGAAATCATCGAAGTATAAAGTATGTACTATCCTTTAAACCAAGTTCTTCTTAATTATTTCCAATAAAACCAACACACTTTTGGTAGATGAACGTTTTTATCAAAAATCTTTTTATAAATGCGACAATTCAGCCCATTAAGGAGAAAAAAAAATCACGTGATCTCAATTAAACAAATCATATACACAATGATAAATCAAACCATTATAGACATCAACCAATCCTTAGATCAATAAAGAAACTAACTAGACATGATGAAAGTAAAAACAAAATTTATTAAAGTATAAAATTGCATAAGAAAACTCACAAAATTTTTGGTTCAAGCACAACAAGGCAAGACGCCAATTGAAATATACTTTATGAAATTGAATGTTAGGAGGTAAGAAGGATGATATGCAAAACCCTATGATGTGTCCTTGGATGCGTTAAAGGAAAAACTCTGGATCTAGATTGATCTTGCAATTCAACTACTCCGTATTGTTATGTGAAGATGGATACAAAATTTTTGGTTCAAGCACAACAAGGCAAGACGCCATTATTGTCTTACTTGTTGCGTTATTCGTTTTCATAAGTTTTTGTGTGCATCAATTCAACCAACCCCCCCCCTTGTTACTTGTTTTTATAATCAATAATCGCATTTAATAAAAATACCTTAACTCTCTTGGGTTCGACCCTTACTTAACCACTATACTTGTTTTAGTGCTAAGTCGGGATTATATTTTTGATAGAGTATAGACGACCATAGAAATAACCCTCAGTCAAATTTTGGCGCCGTTGCCGGGGAGTTTAGTGTTTTTATTCTATTGTTATTATTGATTATTAGTTTGAACCATTTTTATGGTTCAAAACCGTGCTACTAACTCCGGATTTGCTTCTTTTGATCCAGAAATTGAGAGGACGCACATCCGGCAACGAAGACAACAACAACTTCACCAAGAAATGGCTGATCGTACTCTTCGTCAACTTACTCAGCCCACTTTGGCTCAAAATCCTCTTGCGGTTACCATACCGGAATTAGGGGAAGGAATCAACTTTGAGCTCAAGCCGGGTCTCATCCACTTGCTTCCATCCTTCCATGGGCTAAGTGGTGAAGACCCCATCAAACACCTTGGGAAGTTCCATACCGTGTGTATGAGCATGAAGCCGGCCAATATCACCGAATAACAAATCAAGATGAGGGCATTCAACTTCACACTCAAAGATTCAGCGGATGATTGGTATTACCACCTTCCATCCGGGAGTATCAACACTTGGGAGAACCTCCATAAGGCGTTTCTAGAGAAATACTTCCCAGCCAAGAAGGCAAATAGCTTGAAGAAAGCTATAAGCAACATCGAGCAAGAGACGAACGAAACTCTTACGAGTACTTCGAAAGATTCGCACGCGTCCGATCCAGCTATACTTTTCACGGATATTCAACTCAAGATCTAGTCTTGTACTTGTACAATGGCTTGCTACATAATGAAAGAAGGATCGTCGATGCAACTTGTGAAGGTAAAATTCTTAACTCTACCCCTGCCTTGCTTTTGAAAAAATTTAGGAACTAGCGGAAGGGACCCGGAACTTTGGAAGGACTCCTTCCAAGAAAGGTGTTCATGCCGTAAATACCGGGAAGAGTGACATCTCCACTGAGCTCGCGGAGCTGAAGGAGATGGTGAAGAGACTAACACTTATGGGAACCCCACAACAGCTCAAAGCTTGTGGAGTGTGTGCTGACCCATACCATCCAACGGACATGTGTCCCCAAGTCCAGGATGATGATGCTGAGGTGAATGCAATGGGCTATGGACAACCAAACCAGCAAAGGCCTAGGAACGATCCCTATGCGTAGAATTTCATGCCAAATTGGCGTGACCAACAGAACTTTTGTTGGAGGGATCAACAAAACCAACAACAACAGCCCCAACAAGGTAAGTATCAAACAACTGAAGATATGTTGCAGGTTTTGACTAAACACTTTGCTACTCATGTCTAAACAACAAAACCAGCATCAAGAACCTTGAAAAACAGGTTGGGCAAATGGCGGAAGCCATTTCAAGGACCGAAGCTAAATTTTCCGGAGGATTGCCTTCCCAAACGTTTATAAGCCCCAAGGAGAATGTTAGTGCCCTAACATTAAGGAGTGGGAAGAAAATCCAACAAAAACTAGCAAAAGAATCACAAAGCAAACCTTATGTCGATTTTATCGCACCCACAGCCACCCCTGCGGCTGCAACTGCGCCCAGCACCGAGCAGACACCGCCCCTGCGGCTGGATGTCCCCGCCCCTGCGGTGACAACCCTTGAGCCACCCCTGTGCATACAAGCTGATGCCCCTGCAGAAAACACGACTGAAGGTTCTACTGAGAAGGATTCTTACATCCGGCCTAACTTTCCGCCACTGTACTATGAGAAACTACCAGCTCCTTTTCCTGAGGCCCTGAAGGAGAGAAGAATCATTGAGGACAAAGACCTCTTTGAGACTTTTTCCAAATGCGAGGTAAATATTCCCCTCCTTAAGTTGGTGAAAAGTATTCCTAAGTATGCTCGTTTCTTGAAGGAACTTTGCACTATCAAGAGAAACCAGAAGCTGAAGGGGAAACAAAAAGTGCAAGTAAGTGAGCATGTGTCGGCTGTTTTCCAACGGAGAATGCCTAAGAAGTGCAGCGATCCAGGCATGGTAAGCATTCCTTGTGTTATAGGGGAAATCCGCTTTGACAAAGCAATGCTTTATCTTGGTGCTTCTATTAATGTTTGACCATATTCGATTTACAAATCACTTGGCCTTGGGCCATTAATGGAAACTAGGATTGTAGTACAACTTGTTGATAGATCCAATGTGTACCCGAAAGGGATAATTGAAAATGTATTAGTAATGGTAGACAACCTAATATTTCCTGCTGATTTTTTCGTAATGGATATGAAAAATGATTCGCATGCTGCACCGATACTGTTAGGTAGGCCATTTCTGAAAACTGCTAGGACTAAAATTGATTATGTTAGTGCCAAACTAACCATGGAGTTTGATGGTGAAGTAGTGGAATTTGACATCTATGATGCAATGAAATTTCCTAGTGATGATCACTCTTTATGTGCTATTGACATTGTTGAACCTTTTGTGCAAGATGTATTTGATAATTCTGATGTTGATGAATTGAAAAATGTAATTGAGCATGACATTGATGGTTTCAAATCAGATTATGTATTAACATCCAGCATGAAAGAGGTCCTAGCCCAATTAGATGGGCATAAAAGGCTACCTATCTCCAATTTGGCCATTGGGCCCACTTTACTAACCCCAAGTGAGAAGCTTGTTCCATCTATAGTGCAGGCACCAGAAATAGAATTGAAGGACCTTCCGTCACACCTCAAGTACATTTCCCTTGGAAAACACAACACCTTGCCGGTGATTGATAGGTGATGGAATCACTATCAATTAGGGTAGTTTTTAGAGTATTTTTATTGCATTAGTGTCGGTTTATGCTACTAACTCCTTGATCCAGAAGAAGAAGATCAAAAGAAGCTAAAGAAGGAGTTACAAGCACTTAGGAGTAAAGATCGATCACGAAGCAAAGTTTCTGTTGCCTCACCGCCCCTGTGGGTCCTTGCAGCCGCCCCTGCGGATGACGTTTCCACTGGAACGCTCCCTACACCTTCACCAGTGCCGGCCATGAAGTGTGTCACCGCCCCTGCGGTGACCTGCCCTGAAGATATGAAGACCAGCTCCCCTGCGTCTCACACTGCGCCCCTGCCTGCGCCCCAACCAGGGAGCTAGAAGACGAAGAGGCTGTGTCGACGCCCCTGTGTCGACATAGGGACGCCCCGGCGGCTTGACATCAGAAACGTTAGGAAGGCGAAAGGTCAGACATTGAAGTGCATTAAAGATCTGCCCCAGTGGAGTTATGTAGCCGCCCCAGCGGTTTTGAAGAAGATCAACCGATTCTGCCTAAACTGCCCCTGCGGTTCCTGAAGGCCGCCCCTGCGGTTTAACACCAGAAGCTTTACTGCGGCTGTTTACACCACCTCACTCACCCCTGTTTGAGGCTCATCTCAAAGGTCTTCATGAGTGTCTTCTGTGGACACAAGGAGGAGAATAAGGTCGCTCTTAAGGACCTTCCATTGATATATGCTTGCCTCTTCACGAATGATTGGGTGCCGGATTGAGCATATCTCTTCCTTACCGCTCTTAAGCGGATTAGGAAGAATGAGTCTCGGGACATTGTTGGAGGTGGGATCATATCATTATTAGCTGCACAGGTGATGGATCTTCCTCCATTGGAAGAGGGTTTGGAGGCACCCTTATACACTGAAGGATTATTGAGGAGGTGCAGGCTCCTCAGGAGAGACGGGGAGTATCGTTTTTGGCTCTCTTTAGTAGATGGGAGTCACATCACATGCCTCCCTCGACGAATTCCATTGGGAGATGAGCTTGTGAATCTATATGTACCGGCTGAACCAGTCCCTCCGAGACGGCCTCAGGTTGATATTGTTGGGAGGTACGCAGCCGGCTCTAGCAGAGCTCACACCACTGATGAGGAGATGCCGACGGCAGGACATGACAGTCAGACCATGGAGAGTCTGCAGGCTCAAATGGAAGCTTTGACCACACAACACCAGGCATGGCAGACCGAGTACCAGCGGTCCATGCTTGAGCAGCAGCAGGCGTGGCAGTCCAGCTTCGCCTCCTCCATGACCACTCACTTTGACCGCCGTCAAGATGCTTGGCAAGCGGCTCATCAGCAACAGTTGGAGACTCAGCAGCTAGCTTGGCAAGCTAGCTATGAGACTTCATTTAGAAAGAGGATGGAGGCTCAGGAGTGCCGTATCGACACCCTTCACCGCCGCCAGGAGCATTTCTTCTGCCACTTCCCCTACCCGCCGGAGGAGGGTCTTGGTGGTCCATCCGGACCACCCTAGTGAGGGGTACATTTCTTTCCCTTCTCCCACATTTATCTTTGACTCATTTCCACTTTGAGGGCAAAGTGTAGTTCAAGTGTGGGTGAGGGATATATCATTGCTTGTACAGTTCATTGAGTTGTTTTTGGCATTTGTTTTTGCATTGTTGAATTCACTTTCATTTGATAAAAAAGAGAAAAAGCCAAATAAAGTGAAAAAAGGCATGAAAATCTTTGGATAAACCGAAAACCCGAAAGGGCGGTTTAGGTAAAAAGAAGGTAGTCCGACCAACCTTAGGTTGGTGCAAATTTGGACTTGAGGGATGTGAGTTTAAGTGAGAAAAAAAGAAGAGTGGCAAGGTGAAAACCCGAAAGGGCGCCTTGGCAAGATGAGCGACACCGAGTGTAGGTTTCCCTTCCGGCATTTTGGCAACATAAGAAGGGGAGTCATAAGGAGGTTGTCTGGGTAGGCCACTCTTGGACCGATAAGGATGGTAGTATCTCTTTTTCTCACATTTCCTCTCTTTTCATTCTTTCTTTCTTGGCTTTTTCTCTTGTTTTCCATTATCTTTCTGCTTACTCATGCTTCCTGAGGCCTTTGAGTCTAGTTGATGACATTTGTTTTTACTCGGGACGAGTAAAAGGTCTAAGTATAGGGGAGTTTGATAGGTGATGGAATCACTATCAATTAGGGTAGTTTTTAGAGTCTTTTTATTGCATTAGTGTCGGTTTATGCTACTAACTCCTTGGTCCAGAAGAAGAAGATCAAAAGAAGCTAAAGAAGGAGTTACAAGCACTTAGGAGTGAAGATCGATCACGAACCAAAGCTTTTGTTGCCTCACCGCCCCTGCGGGTCCTTGCAGCCGCCCCTGCGGATGACGTTTCCACTGGAACGCTCCATGCGCCTTCACCAGCACCGGCGATGAAGTGTGTCACCGCCCCTGCGCCACTCCTTGGCGCCCCTGCGGTGACCTGCCCTGAAGATATGAAGACCAACTCCCCTGCATCTCACACTGCGCCCCTGCCTGCGCCCCAATCAGGGAGCTGGAAGACGAAGAGGCTGTGTCGACGCCCTTGCGTCGACATTGGGACGCCCCGGCGGCTTGACATCAGAAACGTCAGGAAGGCGAAAGGTCAGATGTTGAAGTGCATTAAAGATCTGCCCCAGCGGAGTTATGTAGCCGCCCCAGCGGTTCTGAAGAAGACCAACCGATTCTGCCTAAACCGCCCCTGCGGTTCCTGAAGGTCGCCCCTGCGGTTTAACGCCAGAAGCTTTACTCTGGCTGTTTACACCACCTTTATGGCATTTAAGGTGACTGTTTTAGGCCGGCTATTTACTCCTAATTAAGTGTCTTTTGTAGTATAAATAGTCCATGGCTTATTGCTAGAACCATCCATGCTTTTCCTCACAAAATCCATTTTAGACTTGAGTTTTCCATTGTAATGAGTTGCTAACTCCCTTGCTACATTGGGTTGGTTTGAAGCTGCTTTGTTACTTTGGTTGTAAGTTCTTTTTAATCTAAGTTTTCATTCAGTAATACTTTGTGTTTCCTTGATCTCCATTGTCTAATTGCATGTTTACTATTGCTTGAGATTGATCACCTTAGGTTCAAAAGTGCATGCAAACAACTAGGATTAATAGGTTCCGGGTTCGGGTCTTTAATCTAGTAGCAACTTTAAGTAATAACGGGTTGTGATTACTTAACGAAAAGGAACACAAATATAAAGATAAGTTTAAGGGTTTTAATCTTCCCTTTATATCCCTTAGTCTTTGTTTGAAAGCTAACCTGTTATTTGTTCTTGTAGGTTTACGGAACTTTAATAGGTTAAGTTGTGTTGATGCCGGTTGGCTCAACACATATATACGATCGAGACGGGAGATTACTTGTAAACTTGTAAAAGGAACTCACCAAAGTAGCAATTGCATGCTTAGAATCAACCTAGTGTAGATTCATCCATTATTGTCTTACTTGTCGCATTAATCGTTTTCATAAGTTTTTGTGCATTAATTCAACCAACCCCCCCCCCTTTTGTGTCACTTGTCATTATAATCGATAATTGCATCTAAAACACCTTAACTCTCTTGGGTTCGACCCTTACTTAATCACTATACTTGTTCTTAGTGCTAAGTCGGGATTTACTTTTGATTGGGTATAGACGACCATAGAAATACCTTCGGTTAGTGATCATCTCCAACAAGTTGACCACCGGTCAAGAATACAAGTTGGTGAAAGTGCTAAAAGAGCACAAGACGGCCCTTGGATGGACCATTGCGGACATCAAAGGGATAAGCCCTTCAACTTGCATGCATAGGATCTTACTTGAGGATGAAGCCAAACCCTCTAGGCAACCTCAGCGAAGGTTGAATCCGCCAATGATGAATGTGATCAAGAAGGAAGTGTTGAAGCTCCTCCAAGCGGATATGATCTTCCTTATTTCGGATAGCACTTGGGTTAGTCCAACCCAAGAGGTTCCAAAGAAAGGAGGCATCACCATGGTGGAAAATCAACATGGAGAGATGGTCTTGAGCAAAACACAAACCGGATGGAGAGTTTGCATTGACTACTGCAAGCTCAACAAGGTAACATGTGAAGAGCATTTCCCATTATCTTTTATTGACCACATGTTGGAACGTCTTGCAGGTCATCAGTACTACTACTTCCTTGATGGAAATTCGGGCTATTTCCAAATAGCCATCGCACCGGAAGATCAAGAAAAGACAACATTCACTTGCCCATTTGGCACTTTCGCGTACAGCAGAATGCCATTTGGACTTTGCAACGCACCCGACACCTTCCAACGGTGCATGATAAGTATTTTCTCCGAATACATAGAAAATTTCATTGAAGTCTTCATGGACGATTTTACCGTCCATGGAGACAATTTTGATGCATGTTTAGGACATTTAAAACTTGTTCTTGAAAAATGTGTTGAAACCAATTTAGTTCTTAATTCGGAAAAATGTCATGTCATGGTCGAACAAGGAATTGTTCTAGGACATGTAATATCCTCAAAAGGGATAGAGGTAGATAGGGCAAAGGTTGATGTAATTCAAAATTTACCTTATCCTACTAATGTTCGGGAAATCCGATCTTTTCTTGGTAATGCAGGTTTCTACCGACGTTTCATCAAAGATTTTTCAAAGATCTCGGCACCCCTATGTGAATTGCTCAAGAAAGACGTCACCTTCATAGTAGATGAGAATTGCAAGAAAGCTTTATACACTTTGAAGGCATGTCTTACCACCACACCAATCATCCGTTCTCCGGATTAGGAGAAACCTTTTGAAATCATGTGTGACGCCAGTGATTACGCCGTTGGAGCCGTCTTAGGACAGAAAGACGGATGGGCTTCCCATGCGATCCATTATGCGTCTATGAGACTCAATGGAGCGCAAAGGAATTACTCTACCACCGAGAAGGAAATGTTAGCGGTGGTTTTTGCCCTTGAGAAACTCAGGCAGTACCTACTTGGGGTAAAGGTAATTATCTTCACTGACCATGCAACTCTTAGGTACCTCATGGCGAAGAAGGAAGCAAAACCACGATTGATTCGATGGGTGCTCCTTCTAAGCGAATTTAACCTAGAGATACGGGATAAGAAGGGGGCTGAGAACCTGGTGGCCGATCATTTGAGCAGACTAGTGAAAGAAGAGGAGGATCCAGGAAAAGGAAGAGAGATAGCTGGAAGTTTTCCAGACGATACATTTTACACAACTCTCTGTTGTGTAACCGCCCCCGCGCCTCACACCAGCCGCCCCTGCGGCCAGCCGCCTCTGCGGCTCAATCTAGGTGCCCCTGCAAAATTGTCGATAGAGGTTTGTCTTAAGCTCCAGTCTTTTAAACCTTGGTTTGCTGACATTGTGAACTTCATTGTCAGGAAAGAGTATCCTCCAGACTTCACCAAGGCAAAACGAGAGAAGGTAAAGGCTGAAGCTCGACACTACGTTTGGGACGATCCTTACCTTTGGAAGCATTGAAGTGACCAAGTAATTCTCCGTTGCATTCCGGACAATGAGGTACAATCTGTCCTAACCTTCTGTCATTCCGAAGCATGTGGGGGGCATTTTTCGGGCAAACAAAACTGCAAGAAAAGTTTTAGATGCCGGTTTCTTTTGGCCACACATTTTTCGAGACGCTATTGCGTTTTGCAAAGTGTGTGATAGATGCCAAAGGGTAGGAAATCTTTCAAGGAGACATGAAATGCCCTAATCCTCTCTTATATTTTGCGAAATATTTGACGTTTGGGGAATTGATTTCATGGGGTCGTTTCCTACCTCATTCGGGCACACATATATTTTGCTTGCGGTGGACTATGTTTTCAAGTGGGTGGAAGGAAAGGCCACCAAAACTGATGATTCAAAAGTGGTTGTAGCGTTTCTTAAGGAAAACATTTTCGCACGATTTGGAATTCCGAAAGCCTTAATCAGCGATAGGGGTACCCATTTCTGCAACAAGACAATCACAACTATCCTTAAAAAGTATCACGTCCACCAACGAGTGTCGACAGCTTATCATCCACAAACAAATGGCCAAGCTGAGGTATCTAACCGGGAAATAAAAACCATCCTTGAAAAGACGGTCTCTCCCAGACGGAAGGATTGGAGTGCAAGGCTAAATGACACCCTATGGGCTTATCGGACGACCTACAAAACTCCTATCGGGATGTCTCCTTTTAGGCTCGTGTTTGGGAAAGCTTGCCACCTACCGGTGGAGCTAGAGCACAAAGCTTGGTGGGCGGTAAATAAGTGCAACATGAACATAGAAGAAGTGGGAGAATTCCGGAAGCTCCAATTGCAAGAGTTGGAGGAATTGAGGTTAGATGCATATGACCATGCCGCCGCATACAAAGAAAAGACTACAACATGGCATGACCGAAACATTCTCCGGAAGGACTTCAAGGTAGGTAATAAGGTACTTCTCTTTCAATCACGTTTGAAACTCTTTGCAGGTAAGCTGCGTTCGAGATGGAAAAGGCCGTTCGCGGTAGCCGAAGTATACCCTCACGGAGCTGTGGATCTTTATGATCCCTAAACGCACAAGGTGTTCAAGGTAAACGGACAAAGGCTAAAGCCTTACCTTGAAGGAGTCAAGAACGATCCGATTGACGAGATGGTGCTGGAGGAAGCACAATCAGAGAAGTAGAGGTCTTACGTCGAGCCAACGTCATAAAACCAAGGCGCTACTCGGGAGGCAACCCGAAGGAATAAGAAGAGGAGCCTATGTCAAGAAAACCGCCCCTGTGGCTCAGTGTCCCCGCCCCTGCGGTGACACCCATGCCAAGCACCGCCCCCGGCGCTAGGCCAGCGCCTAGGGGTGTTCATTACCGGATATCCGATCCGATCCGGCTTATCGGATCGGATATCCGAGATCGAAATTTCTCATATTTATATTCCGAATCCGATCCGAAGTTCTCCGGATATCCGATCCGAGAACTCCGAATCGGAACGGATATCCGGCACGGATATCCGAGTAATGTGGATTAAAGGCAAATTAACCTTGCGTTTGGGCCAGCCCATCCAAATATTATACAAAGTCTTCATAGCCCACACTTTTTTTAATTTAAAAAAGGGACATCCAAGGATTGAACCTGAGACCTCACACCACAGTAATGACATGAGTACCAACTCAGCTATTTGAATTTGTTGAAATTCTAGATAATTTATAAATTATATACTCATAAGTATACCCCGGATATCCGAAGGAAAAAATAGTTCATTCCGTATCCGATCCGGTGATCCGGTAATTTTTCTCGGATCGTATCGGATACGGACAACTAATTATCGGACTCGGATATTTATGGATCGTATCATCGGATTCTCGGATCGGAAAATTATGAACACCCCTACCAGCGCCTGCAACATGCTAGTCACCGCCCCCGCGGTGACTCCCCTACGCCCCTGCGGCGGCCATCCTTGACACACATCCTCGGCGCCGCCCCCGGCGCTGAGCCTGCGTGGCCCCTCTTCCTTGTCACCGCCCCCGCGGCGACAAGCTCCCGCCCCTGCGGGTTTACCCAAAAAAGAAAAAAATAAATAGAAATCGCAAAAACATTCCCCTACACCTACCCCACCCACCCACTCTATCTCCTCACTAACCACATCTCCCTCGCCTTTACCCTCTCAACCTGCAAATGCCCCTGCGCCCCACCAAACACTCACAAGCCTCCATTGCAACGCCCCTGTGCCACCTCCGACGACAGCCAACCCCTTGCGACGCCCCTGCGCCACCCTCACCAGCTCCACCTTCCTCCCTCCAAACTCTCTCACCTTACTACACTCTTCATTACAACCCACCACAAAACTCCACTCCTGCTCCACTTCCGGCGACGCCTACACCACCAAAGAAGTCACCGGAACGGCCTCAGCATCACCACCTTCGTCGCTCCCCAGAATTCGCCCTCTGCACTTCTCCCGCCCCTGCGCCTACAAGCTCCCGCACCTGCGCCTTGCCGCCCCTGCGGAAAACACAACAGAGGGTTCGTCTTCTCTCCCTATTTTTGAAAGTTTCTAATCCTTTGCTAAATCAAATACTAGAATGGAGCCACAAAGGAAATACAAGATGTCCAAAGTTGAGAAAGAGAGGTATAGGATCGTACAGGATCGAGTTGTGTACGCAACTCGGTTTTTGCACGCTCCTACATTGGAGAAGCTAGGCATGCTGGAGAGCATGCCGTCCTTTCTGGCCAATGCTGGGCTCGCAGACTTCCTACAGAGGAGTTCTCCAACATATCCCGAGCTCAGCAGACAGTTCATCTCCACCTTCACCATGGAGAAGGAGGATCATGTGTGTATTGGACTCACCTTCAAGTTCAACAAGGTGAAATACAAACTTGATTACCACTAGCTACAGGAGGCCTTCGGGGTGACTCTCAACCCCTCCGCAAACTGGTGGGATCCAGTCTCGACCCCGGACCTGTGTGAGTTTTGGCAGGCAGCTACCGGGTCAGAGTTCCATGCAGGGGGTGAGTACTCCAACAAACTCACTCACCCTTGCTTAAGACTCCTCTCCAAAATCCTCATGAGTGTCTTCTGTGGACACAAAGAAGAGAACAAGGTCGCTCTCAAGGACCTCCCACTACTATACTCCTGCCTTCCGATGAGCGAGAAGGTGATGGATTGGCCGTCCCTCTTCCATGCCGCTTTGAAGCGGATTAGGAGGAACGAGCCGAGGGACATTGTCGGCGGTGGGGTGATCTCTTTGATCGCCTCACAAGTGATGGACCTGTCCGAGCTAGAGGACGGGCTAGAGGCTCCCCTTTACATTGAGGGGATACTTAGGAGGTGCAAGCTCCTCCGACGGGATGGGGAGAACCTATTTTGGATCTCCCTTGCAGATGAGAGCCACCTCACTTACCTCCCTCGGCCTTTACCATTCGGGGATGAGCTTTCCGAGCTCTACATTCCGGTAGATCCCTTCGTACCGAGGAGGCCGCTAGTGGCCATTGTGGAGAGGCATGTTGCGAGCTCCATCCGAGCTCATCAGGAGGAGCACATGCCCATCCCTGACGATGAGAAGATGCCCACTGCGGCACCAGAGGAGGATCCAGCCCTTGCGAGCCTTCTGGCTCAGATGGCGGCTATGACCACCCAGCACCGGACATGGCAATCCGACTACCAGAGGACTATGCTGGAGCAGTAGCAGAGTTAGAAGACGAGCTTTGCCGCCTCCATGACCTCCCACTTTGACCAGAGGTAGGAGGCTTGGCAGGCGGCCCAACACCAGCAGCTGGAGGCTCCAGCAGCTGGCTTGCAAGCCAGCTTTGAGACCTCTTTCGGCCGTCGGATGGAGGCTCAGTAGGACTGCATCGATGACATCTACCACCGGCAGGAGCGCTTCTTCAGCCACTTTCCATACCCACCGGAGGAGGGTCCGGGTGGTTCATCCAGACCATCCCACTAGTGGTATCTTTCTCTTCCCTTTCCCACATTTATCTTTGCTTCATTTCCACTTTGAGGGCAAAGTGTACTTCAAGTATGGGGAGAGACATATCATTGCATGTACAATTTGTTTTGAGTTGTTTTTCATCGAGTCTTATAAGTTTGAATTCAGTTTAAAATTCATATAAAAAAAAGAAAGAAAAAGCCAAAAAAAATGAAAAAAGGCATGAAAAATCTTTGGATAAACCGAAAACCCGAAAGGGCGGTTTAGGCAAAAAGAAGGTAGTCCGACCAACCTTAGGTTGGTGCAAAATTGGGCTTGAGGGATGTGAGATTAAAGTGAGATCATCAAAGAAAAGAAGAAGAGTGGCAAGGTGAAAACCCGAAAGGGCACCTTGGCAAAATGAGCGACACCGAGTGTAGGTTTCCTTTTCGGCGTTTGGCGACATAAGAAGGGGAGTCATAAGGAGGTTGTCCGGGTAGGCCACTCTTGGAGCAATAAGGATGGTAGTTTCTCACCTTTTTCTCATATTTCCTCTCTTCTCCTTCTTTCTTTCTTGGCTTTTCTTTTGTTTTCATTGTCTTTTTTGCTTGCCCATGCTTCCTGAGGCCTTTGAGTCTAGTTTGCTGTCATTTGTTTTACTTGGGACAAGTAAAAGGTCTAAGTATGGGGGAGTTTGATAGGTGATGGAATCACTGTCATTTAGGATAGTTTTTAGAGTCTTTTTATTGCATTAGTGCCGGTTTATGCTACTAACTCCTTGGTCCAGAACAAGAAGAATAAAAGAAGCTAAGGAAGGAGTTATAAGCACTTAGGAGTGAAGTTCGTTCACGAAGCAAAGCTTCTGTTGCTTCACCGCCCCCGTGGAGCCTTGTCACCGCCCTTGCGGGTGACACCTTACTCCGGAGCGCTCCCTGCGCCTTCGCCAGCGCCAGCCACGAAGACTGTCACCGCACTTGCGTCAACCCTTAGCGCCCCTGCGGTGACTAGCCCTTAAGAAGCAAAGACCAGCGCCCCTGCGCCTTCCCCTACGCTGATGCCTGCGCCTTAACCTGAGAGCTGGAAGATGAAGAGTTTGTGTCACCGCCCCTGCGTTGACACTGGGACGCCCCGGCGGCTTGACATTGGAAACGACAGGAAGTTGAAGAGTCAGACGTTTGAAGAGCATTAAAGATCCGCCCCTGCGGAATTGCCTAGCCGCCCCTGCAGCCATGAAGAAGATCAAGCGTTTTTGCCTTCACCGCCCCTGCGGAGCTGAAGGCCGCCCCTGCGGTTCAACGATAGAAGCTTTACTCCGGCTGTTTACACCACCTTTATGGCATTAAAGATGGCTGTTTTTGCCGGTCATTTACTCCTATTTAGTTTCTTTTGTAGTATAAATAGACCTTGGTTGATTGCTAGAATCATCAAATCTTATCCACCTAATTATCCATCATTTTCCACTTAGAAACCAATTTTCTCATCATTTCCATTGTAATGAGTTGTTAACTCCCTTGCTACATTGGGTTGGTTTGAAGCTGCGTTGTTACTTTGGTTGTAAGTTTTCTTTAATATAAGTTTTCATTCAGTAATGCTTTGTCTTTCCTTGATCTCCATTGTCTAAATTGCATGTTTTACTATTACTTGAGATTGATCACCTTAGGTTCTAAAGTGCATGCAAAGAACTAGGATTAATAGGTTCCGGGTTCGGGTCTTTAATCTAGTAGTAAACTTTAAGTAATAACGGGTTGTAATTACTTAAAGAAAAGGAACACAAATATAAAGATAAGGTTAACGGTTTTAATCTATTCTTTATATCCCTTAGTCTTTATTTGAAAGCTAACTTGTTAATTGTTCTTGTAGGTTTACGGAACACTAACCTGTTAAGTTGTGTTGATGCCGGTTGGCTCAACACATATATATGATCGAGACGGGAGATTACTTGAAAACTTATAAAAGGAACTCACCAAAGTAGCAATTGCATGCTAAGAATCAACCTAGTGTAGATTCATCCATTATTGTCTTACTTGCTGCGTTATTCGTTTTCATAAGTTTTTGTGTGCATCAATTCAACCAAAACCCCCCCTTGTTACTTGTTTTTATAATCAATAATCGCATTTAATAAAAATACCTTAACTTTGTTGGTTTCGACCCTTACTTAACCACTATACTTGTTTTAGTGCTAAGTCGGGATTATATTTTTGATAGGGTATAGACGACCATAGAAATAACCCTCAGTCACTTACCTTGATTTCTTTCAAGTAGTTTCATCAAGGCTTGAACATTTTCATCCAACCTATCAATTCTATCGTCGTCCTTGATTTTGTAGACACCTCGTGTCTTGTTTCTTCTTGAAATATTTCCATGTATGTTCAGCAATAGTCACAAGATATTCCCCAGCTACACCCTCCTCCATTTTAGTGAATCCATGATAGTCAGCAATATTAACAAGATTCTTAGTAGTTTCACCAAGGCCACTATAGAAATATTCAAGTAACGCACCTTTCTCAAAGCCATGATCGGAACATGAATGCAATAGTTCATTAAATCTCTCTCAAGCAGAATGTATATTTTCATTGTCTTCCATATATAAATGAGAAATATTTCCCTAATATCAATAGTTTTATAGGAAGGAAAATACTTACCGAGGAAGACAATGGTTAATTCCTCCCAAGTAGTAAATATACCTGCAGGTTGGTTTTGATGTCAAGTAGAAGCCCTACATGTTAAAGAAAATATGAAAAACCTCACTCTGCATCAACATAAATAATTGATATTATTTTTGAAATTTCTCAATTGTTGGTGTGAACTCTCATTTAATAGGCTAAAGAATTGATCATTTTGAATTAGCCTACTAATGTTCGTCTTGAGATTGAAATCTCTAGTTCCAAACGCAGGAAGAGTTCATGCATGGTTTGAAACTGTCTATCTTGGGTTCATTCTAGCATCCAAGGTTTGTGGTGACGAGCACGTTGGATAACAAGTACAATGGTGAGTCTAGCGATCTCCATCTCTTGATCTAGCATAGGTAGTGGGTTTTGTCGTGGTGGTGGGTCGATTGCACCTTGCCAACATTCGTTCCATTTAGTCCGTCCATTACTTGTCTTTCAAGAGCTCTTCAGTTAGACTTTTGTCTACGGAGCATACTTTTAAGCTCGTTGTCAAAGGGTACACGTTTACTCTGCTCACGAACTCTTCACAATCAACAACCTACCATGTGAGGCAAATACTAAAAGAAAACAAAGATCAAGAATATAAGAAACTTTGAATAACCAAAAATTATAAATAACAAAAAACTATATACAATCCCCCACAACGACGCCAAAAAATTTGATTGCTTACGACATACCCACAAGGATAGCAAGGTCAATTGTAGTAAATCAAGTGTCGAATTCATAGAGATCGCTTCTGATTTTGCAATTGCTAACAATTAACTATTCTAAGTAAAAAGGGGATAAAAGAAAGATTAACTATCTAATATCGCCTTTGCTACAGATAAACAAATATTGTGTTTAACTGTCCTGAAGGTGCTTTCACAATCACAACAAGTATGAAAAATCCTTTAAGCGTTTAGAAATCTAGAAAAGACAAAGAGAAACTTCACTTTTGTCGGATAAGCAAGAAAATGTACAAAGATTGGAACTTTCTGCGATAGTAAGAAATCATCGAAGTATAAAGTATGTACTATCCTTTAAACCAAGTTCTTCTTAATTATTTCCAATAAAACCAACATACTTTTGGTAGATGACCGTTTTTATCAAAAATCTTTTTATAAATGCGACAATTCAGCCCATTAAGGAGAAAAAAAATTCACGTGATCTCAATTAAACAAATCATATACACAATGATAAATCAAACCATTATAGGCATCAACCAATCCTTAGATCAATAAAGAAACTAACTAGACATGATGAAAGTAAAAACAAAATTTATTAAAGTATAAAATTGCATAAGAAAACTCACAAAATTTTTGGTTAAAGCAAAACAAGGCAAGACACCAATTGAAATATACTTTATAAAATTGAATGCTAGGAAGTAAGAAGGATGATATGCAAAACCCTATGATGTGTCCTTGGATGCGTTAAAGGAAAAACTCTGGATCTAGATCGATCTTACAATTCAACTACTCCGTTTTGTTATGTGAAGATGGATTCAAATTATGGAAATCAGTTGGCGGAAGATTTGAGATGGATGTGGAAGCAACGGTTGATTCGATCTAGGTATATCGAGAAAGTCATGAAGTGGAGTGAATAAGTGATTCTTGAAGAATCCTCCAAGGTGGAGACATGGATGAAAGATCCAAAGAAGAATTTTGAGAGTGGAAGATTGTGATGCCCACAACCAAAAGAAAATACTTCTCAACTAAACTTGATTAAAATTGGCCATGCTTTTTACAAATGAGGTCAACCATCCTTTATATAGGGGAAGATGATGGCAAATTACAAGACTTAATTCAGAACATGCTAGGCATTAAAGAAGAGATTTGGTGGGAATATTCGAAGAATTATTTCAAACTATAAATGTCTTCTTAAAGGGAGAGATTCACAAGAATATCCCTTTAATTATTTAAATATCTAAATATATAGAATATTTAAAATATGACGGATATAAATATTCGAAAATGTCTTACGTCGGTAAGCCTCATATTTCCACCGATAATCCCATTGTGGAACAAAGGCAAGGTGTACCATAATAAGTGTCGGGATAGGTGTCGGTACGGCAAGAAGTTACCCGGTGGCTTGGGAGATGGCTTAGTCCATACTCGGGTGAGTGGTCCATTAGAGCGAACCTGAAAGACATCATCTTCATCCTCCGCAGTCAGAGTAGTCAAGGACGCATCAATCCCCTCATCTTGGATGTGAAACGCCCCCGTTTCATAGTCGTCAAGTAAGGGCTCGTAGGAATTTGGAAGCTCTAACTTGTATACATTCGGCCCATGACGAAATATGATGCAGAAGGGTCCATCACCACGGTCTAATAGCTTGACCTTGCGGTGGTCGGGAAAACGCTCCTTCCGAAGGTGGATCAACACAAGATCACTAGGCTCGTAGGAGATGTCACATCGTCCTTTGTTGCGTTGATCGGAAAGTTGTTCGGCACAACATTGAAGTTGTTTCCTAGTTCGCTCATGAAGCTCAATGATGTGGTCAGGTAGATGTGCAGTGGATATATTCTCTCCGTCCTTGAGCGACTGCGGTGTGAAGTCCATCGGAGTGTGTGGGTTGAGGTTGTAGACAACTTTAAAGGGTGATAACTTTGTCGCGGAGTGCCTAGACATGTTATATGAAAACTCCGCAATAGAAAGTAAGTCCTCCCACCTACGTTGGATTGTCCTAAGGATATCTCTAAGTAGAGCATCCAAAGTCTGATTGGTCACCTCCGTTTTACCATCAGTTTGGGGGTGATAGCTACTCGAAAATAACAAGTTAGTCCCAAGTTTCCCCCATAGTGTTCTCCAAAAGTGACTCAAAAACTTTGTTTCCAGATCGCTAACATAGAACGTGGTATCCCATGTAAGCGCACGACATTGTCAAAAAATAGTGTAGCAATGTCACTTGCATTATGTGTGCTCTTACATGCAATAAAATGAGTCATCTTGGAGAAGCGGTCGACTACCACAAATATGGAGTCTTTGCCTCCCTTTGACATAGGTAAGCCCACAACAAATTCAATAGAAATATCCTCCCAATGTCCCATTGGTTTAGGCAAGGGAGAATACAACCCATCCGGACCTTGATGCGATTTCACATGGTGACATGTAATGCAAGCATTGCAAAACCGTGTCACATCCTTGGACATATGTGGCCAAAAGAAATATTCTTGGAGCATAGAGAAGGTCTTGGTAGTACTGAAGTGATCACGGCCCTCCTTAATAAAAAAATGAGGTATAGATGAGCGTGATATACAAAGCTTCCTCTCACGGAAAAGATATCCATCGTTGATAAAGTAGGAATCGTGCTCTCGGAGGTCGAAGTATTGCGCAAATATATCTTTGAAGTCAAGTCCGTGACGTATAACTTGATGTGGGACCATCTTCGACACTTTCCATACAAGGACTCATCACTAGGTTAAGAGCTAGAAGGATCCTAGAGAAGACATCTTCAAGGAAGATCAAGGGGAGTTGGAAATGAAGAAATCGATCCACAACATGAAGAAATCGGTCAATTTTCTTATTACAGGAAAATCGAGTCACATGTAGGAAAAATCAGTCGATCTCTTCTTCTGCAAGTCGATATTTCTCCTTTCCAACGTATCTAGAAGATCCGGCCATGATCTTTATCTTTTGGCAATTATATCTTGTAATAATTCCATAAATCTCTCAGACTATCTTAAGGGATTATTTAGTTTCTATATTTTTAGATTTTAGATTTTAGATTTTATATCTTTCAAAAGATATCTTTCTTAAATTATCATTTCAAAGGATATATTTTATAGATCATATCTTTTTAGTTTTTCCTAGTTTTAGTAGGTTTAATCTCCCATATAAATAGCCTTAGAAGGGGAGATTGTTAGGTAGTTGAGTTGTGATTATATTTTCCACATTATTGTGAGATACTTGTGACTTCGCTCACGGGGTTTGCATTTTATCATTTCTATTCAATCAAAAGGAGAGTTTTTGGTTGAAAAGTTGTGAATCTTTGCTAGGTTGTTCTTGTGTGTGTTAATCTTGTTGAAGGTTGGTGCTACAAGTAAAACTAGTCCCTCCTTGTGCTTGTCTTATCTAGAAGGCGTGTGTAAGGTTAAAGAAGGAAGGGTGAAAGGTAATTCTTTTTTAAGGGTTTTGATCCATCGAGTTCAAGGTTCTTTGCAAGTCTTATAATAGTCCTATCTTCCTATATTGTCCACTTATCATTCCATATTCATCTTCTTTTCTTTCCATATCGTTCACTAATCCGTTTTCTGAGTTTCAAAGAAAATCGACCCGTTCTTCATATAAATCGGCCGATTTATCCTATAGAACAACCCGATTTTATCCCTAGTTGAGGACTTTCAATCTAGATCGGGAACTGCGGCTTATCCCCTCATCGAAGTGGTATCAGAGCTAATCGATTGAAGTCCGAACGTTCATCAAAAGGTTTGATTTTTTTTGAGTCTTCTTTGAGTCTTTAAAAAGTTGAGTCTTTAAAAAGTTGAGTCTTTTCTTGTTTGCCATCTTTGTGAGATTATTTGAGTTTAACGTGCGTTGATTCGTGTAAGTTTTGGAAGGGAGAAACGCCATCAACCAAACAGAAGCCAACCGTTGACCTTTGAAACCTCGCCAATAGAAAAAAAATAAAAAAAAAAGAAAAGAAAAGAAAGTTCTTGAACGTCGAATCCAAGAATCGATTTTGACAAGAAAAATCGGCCTGTTCATCAATAGATCGACCGATTTTTCATCCGATTTTTGCTACTGTTGCCGAAATTCGAAGAAATATTCGAGGCATACTTTGCAGAATTGAAGTGCACCCTGTGCAAGAGTATTATGACAGAAGAGTTCTAGTATATACCTTGACGTAATCAAGAGATCTAACCATACCTAAACCCAAAACCGGCTATCTCTCTTTCTTAAACTTCGCAACTCAAGGTACGTTCTTCTCTCTTCTTAGTCTCTTGTGTGCTTTTCTTATCCCTTTCTTCTCTAAACATGTTGAGTCTTTTCTTTGGGTGTGTTAGTTAGTCTCTTTGCTTTCTAACATACTAGTTGTGTCATACTTGCAATACTTCTTTCTACCTTGAATCTTTGTATGAAGAGACCTACAACAGGAAACCTTGCGCTAACTTCCAACACAAGAACCTTTCTTCCGAACATAAGTTAACTACTTGAGACACCCAAGGGAGTTCTAGTGGACGCTAGTGCATTGATTAGTAAAGGAGCATTAATCCATCCAAGACAACTACGTCAAACCAGCTTGTGATTCACAACGAGTGTGAGTGCGAGAGAAGACAAGTAAGAAACCCTTGTTTCCGCTAATATCACACGTTTGTTGTTACTTTGTGTGTTTGTGAAGGATGTCTAAAAGTCCACAAGGATCACCATGAGGTGACCTAAATAACCCCGGAACCAATGACCAACTGTCCCAACTCATAAAGATGGTCTCGAGATTAACTAAACGGATGGAACAGCTAGAAACTCGTCCCTGAGAGGAAAAATCAACCCAAAAAATCGACCCTCACCCGATTTTTCGTCCGATTTTCTCTTCTAGAATGGGCGAAAGCTCACAAAATCCTCCCTTACCTCCAGCCCCAGCCCGGATCCAAGACGTCATCAAGGATCAGGTACACCTCATCATAATCCAAATTTCCAGGTTCCTAATGCAACCAATGTTGTTTATGAATTTTAGGAACTAGAAGAGGAGGTTGATGACGAGAGGTGGAGAGGTTACCCTAGGCACAATCCGCAACCTAGGAGAAGACAAGACTTGGAACCGTATATATCTCACCAAGAAAACGATGGAATGGGAAGGGTAAAGGTCAAGATTCCGAGTTTTGAGGGCAAAGTAGATCCGGCCGTTTACATGGAATGGGAGACTAAAATTGAACAAATTTGGTCTTGCCATACTTTTAATGAGCAAAGGAAGGTCCAACTTGCTGCGTTGGAATTCCAAGGATATGCCCTAGTTTGGTAGGATCACCTCCTCAAAGAACTAAGACGAACTTTAGAGCCGGAGATCCACACTTGGGAACACATGAAGGCATTGATGAGAGCAAGATTCATACCTCCTTATTACGCTAGGGAAGCAAGGCAAATGTGGGAGAACTTCAAGCAAGATACCCGCAGCGTAGAGGAAACTTACACGTTCATGCAAATGGCGATGATCAAGGCTAATGTCCACGAGGATGAGGAGTCTACTAACTTACTGCACTTGGCTATTAGGGTGGAAAAAAGCTCTAAGGACGGAACCAAGAGACGAATCATTAGAATCAGAATAGAAATCGACCCAATCAAGAAAAAATCGGCCGATCTCTGGACCGATTTTCTTCCTAAAGAGAGTCTCGGAGTGAAAGCCACAACCAAGAAGTCTTGAAAGCTTCATCATCCAATTCCCAAACGTCTAAACCTTTGAATGAGCCTTCAAAGGACCCTAAAGGGAGTACTTCTAACTCTACTTTACATTCTAGAGGCATTGTATGTTTTAAATGCCAAGGTAGAGGTCATTATAAGAAGGATTGTCCTAACAATATGGTTTTATTCATTAATCAACATGGGGAATATGAAAGTGAAGAAGATCCTAAAAGTGCTAGTGAAAGTGATGAGAGTTGCGAATTTGAACATGGAGAATCTTTGATAGCTAGAAGAACTTTGCATGTTAATTTCTCTCTTAGTGAAAATACCCAACGAGAAAATCTCTTTCATACTAGGTGTCTTGTCAAGGGAAAGATGTGTAATATGATCATTGATGGAGGTAGTTGTTGTAATATTTCTAGCATTGAAATGATTAATAAGTTGCAACTTCCTACGTTTTATCACCCTAAACCCTATAAACTGACATAGATGAATGATTGTGGAACTTTGACAGTCAACAAGCAAGTTAAGGTGACTATCACAATAGGATATTATACTGATGAAATCTTATGTGATGTGGTACCTATGCAGGCTTGTCATATTTTGTTAGGTCGTCCATGGCAATATGATCGGAAAGTAGAACATGATGGTCTTACCAACAAATACATGTTCACTTTCAATGGCAAAAGGGTGAAACTGAAGCCTATGACCCCTTTACAGATCATTGAGACCTATGAGAAGCAAAATAAAGGAGGCAAGGAACGAGCATTGGAAAGAGAAGTGGTCGAAGAACAATCCAGTGAAGAAAATCGACTTGTTCTTAGCACCAGATCGGTCGATTTTCCTAGAAGTCATCCGATTTTTCATCAAAATCAATCCACTACAACCACCAATGCAACACCTACAAGGGCTCCATTGGTTGATCTAGAACCACTGCAAATTAAGCACAATCCTATGGATTTTCAGGTTATATCATTCATGTCTTTAGATGAATTCATTGAAAGATGTGGGCTTAAGGAAGTTAGGAATTATCACTCTTTTCTATCTTTCCGTTGTCATGACTATTCGATTCAGTTATTTTCCTTAACTTCTTTTCATCTTATGCCGTTGTCTTTCGAGAAGCGAGTAAGTGTCTTTGTAGGAAGTTTAGGAGAGAACAAAGGAGATCAAATGGATATGACATTGCTGGATCCCGGAGATATTAAGGAACCACCACCGGGAGAGGATGGAATTGCAATTCATCCTCAATTACCATCATCAACATCGACATGTGAATACTTAGTAAATATCACGGCCATTCCTAAAGCAAATTCTTGTTCGAGATGGATGTTTGATGACCGAGATTCATTGATGTTGAGTGTTGCTGTAAGAGCCTAGTTGCTGAGTTGCTGGGAGAGTGAGCAGAGGGCTCGGAATTAGCCTGGACCGCCCCTGCGTGAGCCCGGAACCGCCCCTGCGGCTCACATGGTCCGCCCCCGCAGCTTTGTGTGATGCAGCCGTCTCCTTTGACCCTTTGACCCGTGCTTTACCCGTTTACCTCCTTTATATACTTCATCTCTTACCTCTTGATGAGGGTTTACCATTCTCAGACCTCTCTCTCTCTTGCGTACATTTCTTCTCCTCTCTTCTCTCTTGGTTCACCTTTGATCTTCTTTGATATTTTGTGAGTTTGTTAGCCTTGTGCTTGGCTTTTCTTATGGTTTTGGATAATGTTGTTCTGTGCCTTGTTGAGCCAGCTTGAGGTTATGGTGCTGCTGTGTTTGGCCTTCTGGAGAGCTTAGTTTGGTGAGTTTTATGGCTTCTCCTCTTCCTTTCTTCTTTTCTTCATCTTTTCCTTCCTTTCCTTAGTCTAGCATAGAATCCTTAGGATTGGATCTTGTTTTAGCCAAGTTTGGCTTATGTTGATATATATATATATATATGTGTGTGTGTATGTTTTGTATATATGTTGTTGTTGGAGTGAAGAAGAGTAGAGAATCGAAGGAAGAAGTGAAGAAAGAGCTAAGGTGGTGTCTTCTGCACACCAGCCAACCTTGCACCACCTTTTAGCCGCCCCTGCGCCAGCCAGTTATCCACCCCTCCGCCACCAGTGAGCCGCCCCTGCGCCCACCTGCATCAGCAAGGTTTTCTCTTGGTTCTGCAGGTGTGTGTGCTTCTAGGCCTTCCTTAGGGTGCCTTTGTTCCCTCCTTTCTTAGTGTGAGTGCATAGGATCATGCTAGACGTGTGAGGTTGAGTTTGGTTGAGGTTATGATCGGTTTATGCCTCGTATGACTTTAAGGACTTAGGTTGATGTTAGTTGAGGTTTTGAGGTTGAGCTTGATACCTACGGATCCCTTTGGGTCTAGGCGTGACCCTTATGTTGATAAGAGATTGATATATCTCTTTATACCTGTTTGTAGGTTGTGTTGTCCCTCCAGTGTAGAGGTGATCGAGGTTGAGGTAAGTCCGTAGGACTTACTTAGCTGCCATCCTTATATTGGGTGTTTGCTTGAGTGGTGTGTGATTTATATGTTGCTATGATAGCATGAGATGTTATTATACCGACCTATGTTTTATTGATTGCCCCGTATGCGTGGCTGTGAAAACCTTTCCCTTTCATCCCGTCGTGGAGTTTGGGAGGTTCTCTTGAGTCAGGTCATACTGACTTTACAAGAAGGGCACAATCCACTCCCACAGGGTACACGGATTGTGTGACCGATACTTGTGCATCTGGCTAGCAGGCTCAGAGGCGAGGATGTATCGTCCTCGTGTCACATAGTTTCATATATACTTATATATACGATTTGAGTGAATGACCATTATCTTGAGATGATTAAATGGGTAAATGATTGAAAGCATGTTGATGTGCTTATCTTTCCTTACTTGTGATTGTGCTTATACATTACTCTATATATGTGTATGGTTAGCAAATGGTTTATTACCATGTTATAGATGCCCCACAAGATAGGCATGCTGCTGGGTGATCTAGCAAAGTGGCTGGCCGAGGATGTCTCGTACATAGGTTGTTGTGGGCTTTTGGGTTTGTCTATCTTTTCCCTCCTGTGTAAGGATGATCCTTTGTTACTTCCTGTGTGAGGGCGTTGTGTTTTGTACTCGGCTATGTTGTCTTACCTATGTTTGTACAGTTTTATACTATTTTATGTATTTGTTTTTATATCTGTCAGTGCCATGTTGTAAGGTCCAGTGAACTTGTTGTCAGGCTAGGGTAAGGATCCATTGTGAGATCCTAGCCCAATGTGGCACTCCGAGTCCCGCGGATTCGGGGTGTTACAGAGTTAGTATGAGAGCCTTAGGTTGACAACAATGACACTTGCTACCTGCAATGAGGTCTGATATGTAAAATA
Source organism: Fagopyrum homotropicum (assembly GCA_033239125.1). Classification (NCBI taxonomy): domain Eukaryota; kingdom Viridiplantae; phylum Streptophyta; class Magnoliopsida; order Caryophyllales; family Polygonaceae; genus Fagopyrum; species Fagopyrum homotropicum. The sequence goes on along the minus strand of BSWB01000003.1, from coordinate 95,847,067 downwards.
AACAGAACCCACATGAGATCTGATGCTTTAAAAAGGTATTTGGTTTTAAATGTGGTTTTGGGTTAGATGTTTGAGAAGTAGCCACTTCTGCTATGGATCTCTACAGTATAGTTATATATATACATGTATTGTGGACTATGTATGTATATGTGTTGAGTATATATATCTATACATATGGCCTATATATAGAGCCTTATAAGTTAGGTGTGCATACCCCGCAAATGGTTCGGTCTAGAGCTGCTGCCGCTGTAGGTAGAGGTAGAGGTAGACCACCCCGTCCTCTGGGTGTGGTAGGTGAGGGACCAGTTCCCGCTGCTGATCCAGCAGTGGTGGAGGAGATACACAAGGAGGTTGCAGGGAGCGTCGTCCAAGAGATGAGGAGTAGTGGATCTATAAGACATCATTCATACCGAGCTCAGTCTGATGATGCTGACCCTGTCTCCATGGGAGGACCGGAGTTTAGAGAGTACCTCCGACGTTTTGAGGAGGACATCAAGGCTGGCAGACGGGCCCCAGACTTACCAGTACATGAGGGATCTTCTGAGAGATCTCAGGGAGCGACTCAGGTGCCAACTGCACCTACACGTATTGCTGAGCCAACTCGAGCTGTGGAGGAGATTCGAGGGCCTCGACCAGATGCCTGGTTGAAGGCATTTCACCAACAAAGAGTGCCACATTTCTCAGGAGAGAGTGGCTTACAGACTGAGGTGTGGATTGGGCATGTAGACTCAGCTTTAGAGTCTATCAGGTGCCCTGAGGACAAACGGATAGAGCTGGTGCAATCTCTATTCCGTGACTTGCACACCAGTGGTGGAGGACTGTACGGACCAGAGCCAACAGTTATGATCATATGAGGAGCATGATTAGGGAGCAATTCTGCCCTACCTCACTGAGGAGGGAGAAGTTGTAGGATTTTGTGAAGGCCGGCTTTGAGGACGTGCCTATTGTTGATGCCATCCGCCGCTTCCAGACTGAGTTAGCTTTGTTGGGTCCAGCTGCACCATCTGAGGACCAGCATGTGTATCTGTTCTCTCGTCGTCTGAGAGAGAGCACGCATTCATACATGGCGGGATTCCATTGCTAGTCCATAGCTGATTACCAGGACCGGACTTCTGCTTATGAGAGAGAGCGAGCCAGTCAGAGGAGAGCTTCTCAGACCGGACGGTCAGAGAAGAGGCGGCGCACTGGGCAGACCAGTGGAGTTAGAGGAGCTTCTGGTTCTAGACGAGACCAGAGACATCAGAGTTACCCCTTGTCTACACTGACTGCAGATAAGGGACGACAGTGTTACAACTGTGGTGACCCCGGCCATCTGAGGCCAGCTTGTCCCAGACCAGTTGTGACTTGCTTTACCTGTGGTAGACAGGGACATCGAGTTGCCTTTTGTAGGCAGGGTGAAGTTGCATCTCAGCAGGGTTCTTCCCCTGCTAGTGTAGCAGGAGGTGGTTAGAGGACGCCTTAGCAGTAGACACCGGGACAACAGAGAGTCCCAGAGCGTCCATCTACTCGGGGTTCTGCTCCAGGTCCGAGTAGAGGCAGAGGTAGGGATGTTGGCACCAGTGATGCCAGAGGAGCCCGAGGGTAAGCTGTTGAGTTGAGGAGTGTAGAGGATCCACCTGTACCGACTGCTACAGGTACTATTCTGCTTCATGGTTTACTTGTTAGAGTTTTGTTTGATACTGGTGCTACGCATTCATTTATTTCTGATACATGTGCTGAGCGTCTGAGTTTAGATACCATAGAGGGTATACCCTTTACTATAGGGTTACCTAATGGTAGTCGGTCAAAGGTACCCATGAGATACGTAGTTGTCCCCTTCGTTTAGGGACTCGTGTTTTAATTGTTGACTTCTTAGTCATGCCACTGATGCATGAAGAAGTCATCTTAGGTATGGATTGGATGCGTAGACACCATGCGGTTTTGGATGTCGGTAGACGGCCTATTATAGTCTCTACCGAGGTTGGTCAGATTGAGGTCTTCCGGGGTTGGGACCTTGGGAAGACATGTTATGTCATCAGCGCCGTACGAGCAGCTAGATTGATTGCACAGGGATGTGATGCCTTCTGGTGATATGCCATGAAGAGTGGAGAGAGTCCAGCTTTGGAGGACATACCCGTGGTCTGCGAGTTTGCAGATGTATTTGTTGAGCCATCGAGCTTGCCGCCTCAGAGGAGTGTGGATTTCAGTATAGAGTTGGAGTCTGGTACGAGACCCATCTCGAAGGCCCCATATCGTATGGCACCTGTCGAGATGTTGGAGTTGAAGAAGCAACTCGAGGAGTTGGCTGAGAAGGGCTTCATACGCCCTAGCGTTTCACCATTGGGTGCACCTGTCCTCTTCGTGCGGAAGAAGGACGGATCTTTGAGATTATGTATAGATTAAAGAGAGATGAACAAGGTGACCATCAAGAACAAATATCCATTGCCTCGTATTGATGATTTACTTGATAAGCTTCAGGGAGCTACATTCTTCTCCCGGATTGACTTGTGCTCAGGATATCACCAGTTGAGGCTGAGAGAGCAGGATATACACAGACATTTCGTACCCGTTATGGACACCACGAGTTTGTAGTGATGTCATTTGGGCTGACGAATGCCCCAACAGTCTTTATGGATTTGATGAACAATATATTCATTGACTTCCTTGATTAGTTTTTGGTAGTCTTTATTGATGACATTTTGGTATACTCTCGTAGCATAGAGGAGCGTGCAGGTCATTTGAGGACGGTATTGCAGATTTTGAGGGATAGAGAGCTGTATGCTAAGCTCTCTAAGTGCGAGTTTTGGATTTCTGAGGTTGCTTTTCTTGGACATATCGTCTCCGCCGATGGGATTATGGTTGACCCGGTGAAGATCGAGTCTATTGCTGCATGGATGACACCGACGAATGTCAAGGAAGTACGTAGCTTTCCTGGCCTAGCTGGTTACTACAGACGCTTTATGGAGGGATTTTCTGTAATTGCCCATCCACTGACGAGTCTCTTGAGGAAGACTACCAGATTTGTGTGGACCGACCAGTGTGCTCAGAGTTTTGAGGAGTTGAAGAGGCGTTTGACTTCTGCTCTTGTCCTGGCACAGCCAGAGGGTTCTACTGACTTCGTGGTTTACAGTGATGCATCCAAGCTAGGCTTGGGATGTGTATTGATCCTGAGAGGCAGAGTGATTGCATATGCGTCTAGACAGTTGAAGACGTATGAGGAGAACTACCCGACTCATGATGTGGAGTTAGTAGCGGTAGTTAATGGTTTGAAGATCTGGAGACATTACTTGTATGGTGCTACATGTTAGATCTTCACAAACCATAAGAGTCTGAAGTATATTTTCACGTAGTGGGAGTTGAATAACCCTCAGCGTCGATGGCTTGAGTTGATCAAGGACTTTGACCTTGATATTTTGTATCATCCTGGAAATGTTGTAGTTGACGCCTTGAGCAGGAAGACGCCTCGAGAGAAGGCGATTGCGAGATTAACAATACAACCTCAGCTTCATAGGGATCTAGCTTGGCTGGAGTTGGACATCCAGTTTCCTGATGAGGATGCCCAGTTATATGCTTTAGAGGTTTTACCTGGTCTCTTGGATGAGATCCAGCAGAAGCAGGGGACCTGCCCGACCTTGATGAGGATCAGAGAGAGGATGTCTCGTGGAGAGGCACCACAGTTTTCTGTCGGAGCTGATGGAGTGATGAGGCGACATGATCGCATCTGTGTTCCTGCCGATGTAGAGTTGAGATGGAGGATTTTACAGGAGGCTCATTGTATACCTTACTTTGTACATCCAGGTACGAGTAAGATGTACTATGATGTGAGACGTTCATATTGGTGGGAGGGTTGAAGCCCGATGTAGCCAGATTTGTGGCTCAGTGTGCAACCTGTCAACAGGTCAAGATAGAACATTGCATACCTGGAGGTGAGCTCCATCCACTGCCAGTTCCGCAGTGGAAGTGGGAGGACGTCTCCATGGATTTTGTGATCGGGTTGAGACCCAGTAGGAGTTTTGATGCCATTTGGGTTGTTGTTGATAGACTGACGAAGACGGCACGTTTCATTCCTATTAGAGAGACGTGGCCAGTGAGTAGATTGGCTGAGAAGTACACTAGACAGATAGTGAGACTCCATGGTGTACCGAGGACGATTGTCTCTGATCGAGATGGACGGTTTACCTTGAGGTTTTGGGAGCAGATTCAGACTACTTTGGGGACGAGTCTACACTTCACGACTGCGTTTCACCCCCAAACTGATGGTCAGTCCGAGAGGACTATCCAAACTTTGGAGGATAAGCTACGAGCTTGTGTGTTGGATTGGGGACAGGGATGGTCTGATTACCTCCCACTTGTTGAGTTCTCATACAACAACAGCTGACATTCATCTATTGGGATGACTCCTTATGAGGCACTATATGGACGTAGGTGCCTTACACCTTTATGCTGGGATGAACCTAGCAGTATCAGTGGGATAACGCCAAAGCAGATTCAGGATGATATGGCTTGAGTACCGCTGATTAGAGAGGGGATGATGGCTGCACAGAGTCGCCAGAAGTCATATGCAAACAAGAGGCGTCGGCCTCTAGAGTTCAAGGTAGGAGCTCATGTGTGGTTGAGAGTATCTCCGATGCGTGGCGTCAGACGTTTTGGCATAAAGGGAAAGTTGAGTCCCCGATATGTCGGTCCTTTCGAGATATTGGATTGAGTTGGGAGGGCAGCCTACAGATTAGCTTTGCCTCCAAGATTAGAGGGTGTTCAACCTGTGTTTCATGTGTCTCAGGTGAGAGAGTACATACCAGATCCGAGATACGTTGTGAGTTATGATGATTTGGTGGTGGAGCCAGACCACACCTTTGCTGAGTACCCTATTGCAGTCCTAGAGCGAGGTCTGAGACGCAAGCGTTCGAAGGACATTTCTATGATGAGGATACAATGGTCTAGACGTGGACTTGAGGAAGCTACATGGGAGACTGGGGATAGTATCTAGAGGAACTATCGAGAGTTTTATGCCAAGATAGATACGCCTAGGGTCGATGAGTAGATCTTAGTGCTATCTTTGTGAGTATGTGCTTATGTGCTTATATGCTTTGATGTGATTTTTCCATGCTAGCTATGATATGTGTGATGATCTTATTAGATCTTGATGTGCTAGCGTGAAGTATGTTATAGCTGGAGATGATTATTCCCTCCATGCTATTCGAGTGTGATATATGTTTATAGTTGGAGATGGTTCTTTCCTCCATGCTATCTGAGTTGATTAGGATTCAGCTGGAGATGATTCTTTCCTACATGCTATTTTGATAGACATAGTTTCAGTGGAGATGTGATTCCTCAATGCGATGTATACGCTTATGGTTTGGCTAGAGACGTATTTCCTCTATGCATCTGTTATGTTTTGGCTAGAGATGTGCTTTCTCTATGCCCTGTGTTGTGATATGGCGATAGATGTGATTCCTCTACGCCTTTGGGTAGCGTTATGGCCCTATTTTCTGGAGTTGATGATTCCTCCATTTTGATGTTTATGGTTATAGATTTGTTATAGGTTATGACCTTCTGAGCGGAGATGTGATACCTCCGATAGAGAGAGTGAGTTATACCTCAGCTTATGGGCCCGAGAGGATTTGGGATCTTGCAAGTTTCGGGACGAAACTTGTTTTTAGGGGGGGTGAGATGTAAGAGCCTAGTTGCTGAGTTCCTAAGAGAGTGAGCAGAGGGCCATGAATTAGCCTGGACCGCCCCTGCGTGAGCCTGGAACCGCCCTTGCGGTTTGTCTAGGCAACCTCTACGGCTCAAAAGGTCCGCCCTCGCGGCTTTGTGTGCTGCAGCCGTCTTCTTTGACCCTTTGCTTTACCCTTTTACCTCCTTTATATACTTCATCTCTTACCTCTTGATGAGGGTTTACTATTCTCAGACCTCTCTCTCTCTCTCTTGTGTACATTTCTTCTCCTCTCTTCTCTCTTGGTTCACCTTTGATCTTCTTTGAGCTTTTGTGAGTTTGTGAGCCTTGTGCTTGGCTTTGCTTGTGGTTTGGATGATGTTATTGTTGTGCCTTGTTGAGCCAGCTTGAGGTTATGGTGCTGCTGTGTTTGGCCTTCTGGAGAGCTTAGTTTGGTGAGTTTTATGGCTTCACCTCTTCCTTTCTTCTTTTCTTCATCTTTTCCTTCCTTTCCTTAGTCTAGCATAGACTCCTTAGGATTGGATCTTGTTTTAGCCAAGTTTGGCTTATGTTGATGTATATATGTGTATGTGAAAACTCCACCTTGATTGAAATGGTTTACAGGTGTTGATGATGGAAGACTTCACACAAATATAGCAGTTGGATCTCTAACAATGTACTTGATTATATTTCTAGATGTTTGGTTTGAAATCAGTGCAGGTTATATATTTACTTGTCAAGGGCCTTGAAGTTGGATTGAAGAACAAGTTCAAAAAGATGAAGATCAAGGGCCTTGGAATTTAAAGTGCACGGAACAAAGGATTCAAATATATTGAAGATCTTCGTTGAAGATTCGGTAACAACAAAGATCTTATCAAACAAAGATTTTGTCAACCAAAGGAAGATCTCAAGCGAAGGATAAAGAATCATTTCGAGAAGATTCTCTAAACAAAGAAGATCTACAACGGCAAAAATATCTTCTCTCTCTTATCCAACAGAAAACGAGAAGATCAAGGAGTAAAAGACTCAACGTGTTCGTAGGGATCGAAGACGTGCAACGTCTACCTTACGATCTTCATGGAAAAGAAGGTTGATCTTCAAACGGTCATCTCTACAATGACTAGAAGATCTTTCCATAGAAGACATAAATGAAGATGATGGTTGAAGAAGAAAGATAAACAAGCCTACATCGGAAAACATCTTTGCATCCTTAAGCAACCTAATCATCTTCATACGTTGTTTTTCTTTCTCACATTCACGTAAAAGCTTTATCCCCTTAGAGAGAGAAAACACAAGAGCTCCATTGGTAGATCTAAAAAGTGTTATACAAGAGTGTGTTACTCTGCGAAGTAACTAGGTTGTTATAGCTAGGTTAAGAGTTGGAGCTAGATCGTAGCATTGGCTACAAGTGAGAGAAGAAGGGGATTTCTTCTAGTTTGTATCTAGGACTCTTTGAAGCTGATAATAGATAGTTAGATCCTACGGATATACCTTGGGACGGAGAGTAGGCTATATAGAGCCGAACTTCGTAAACATATCCTCGTGTCAATCTTTTCAATTCCGCACCATATAAGTTTTACTGTGACTAACTTTGTTTTGCAGAAGCAAGAAGTCAAGGCCCTTGAAATTGAGTTTCAAAGCCCTTGAAATCGAAGTTTCACTAGTAACACAGATTGACATCAAGGCCCTTGAAAGAAGTTTCAAGGCCTTGAGATTTGATTTGTAAAAAGTTCTCATACTCTATTCAACCCCCCCCCCCCTTCTAGAGTATTATCTATATTATTTTCATCACCTAACGGTTCTTCAATTGGTATCAAAGCTAGATTCACGTTTATTGATTTAACCATCAGTGAGACTAATCATGAATCATGTAGGTGATGGTGGATTTGCTCAAGGAAGATCCTCATCTCGACCACCACTCTTCTGTGGCAACAACTTTGCTCATTGGAGATCACTAATGTGTATGTTCCTGATTGACCAGGATATGGAACTTTGGAGCATTATTCAAAATGGACCAAAAGTTCCAATGACAACGGTTGAAGGCGTCCAAATCCCGAAAAAGAAATCAGAGTTCACTCAAGCTGACCTGGACAGTGTGTCAAAGAATTATAAAGCAATGAATCTACTTTACTGTGGATTAGATGCTAATGAATTCAACCGCATCTCATCATGAAAAAGTGCAAAAGAAATATGGGACAAGCTTGTTGTCACTTATGAAGGAACAAGTCAAGTCAAGGAAACAAAGATTAGCATCTTTCTTAAACAATACGAGATATTCAAGATGAATCCAAATGAACCAGTCAAAGAAATGTTCACCAGATTCACTTGGATAGTGAACAATCTAGACTCACTTGGAAAGACCTTCACAAATGAAGAAAAAGTGAGAAAGGTTCTAAGAAGTTTACCTAAAGCCAAGTGGGGACCAAAGATGACTGTTATTGAAGAAGCTCAAAATCTTACTACTCTTCCGCTTGATGATTTACTTGGAAAACTCATCACACATAAAATGATTCTTGACGAAGAAGATGGAGAACTTCCATCCAACTCCAAGAATTTAGCATTAAAATCCAGAAAAGAAGAGTTACTTTCTGATGAAGAAAATAGTGAGGATGACAATGAAGAAGATGCTCTCGCCATGATCTCTAAAGGTTTAGCAAAAATTCTCAAGATAAAGAAACAATCTGCAAACCGAGAATTTCCACGAGCATCAAAACCCCGAGGTAAGTGTTCTAACTCGAATAAGAAAACGAAAGTACTGACTTGTTTTGAATGTGGTGAAACAGATCATATTTGGTGAAGGATTGTCCACAAAAAAAGAGGACCAACTTCAAGAAGAATGATCGAAAGAAGAAAGTCATGGTTGCTTCATGGAGTGATTCAAATTCAACTAATGAATCAGAAGATGAACAAGAACAAGCAAACTTGTGTCATATGGCCGATCATGAAGATAACTCAAATCTTTACATCGACAATATGGTAAGTACAATCTTATCTCAACCTGAGATTGACCTTAAACAATTTCTCAAGGATATTATCTTAAGTGATAAGGAACATAGAATAAAGATAAATTCTTTTAAAGAAAAACTTCATGAACAAGATAAACAATTGAGTGAAATATTTCTGGAGATTGAAAATCTTAACACAGAAAAGGAAGAACTTGATGACAATGTCAAGGCCTTGGAATCATAAAATCTGATTCTCAAGAACAACCTCTCTTCTCTACATCGAAGCAATATCGATCTAGAGAAAGAGAAAGTTTATTTAACTTTGATCTGTCAAGACCAGAAGGCATCACTTATTAAGTTTACTCGTTCAAAAGCTAATCTAGAAAGAATGATGGGTGAACAACAATCTTCACTTAATAAAAATGGTATAGGATATCATAGAAGGTTTCCTAGAAAACCTACTACCACTTTTGTTACAGCAAAAGGAAGCATTCACATGCCTACTTTGCTTCTATTGTTGTAAAAAGGGTCATGTTAAATCTACATGTCCTTATAGAAGAAATGATCCTTATATTATCAGAAACACCTATCCTCTATGTTTAAGGAAACGGGTCAAACAAATCTGGGTTTCTAAAGGTACTAGACCAATAAACATGATTGAACTTGAGTATGAACCAAAATATGCCATTTGGTCGACCCGGAAAGGTTGATGTTTGCTGTTTTGCAGGATATCACCAAGGTAAAGGAGCACAAATGGATTTTAGATAGTGGTTGCTCAAGACACATGAGTGGAAAGAGTTCTTTATTTTCAGATTTAAAGAAGCAATCATCTGGAACTATTACTCTTGGTGATAAAGGAAAGTGTGACATAATTGGCATTGGTAAAATTTGCTATGATTTATCCAACTTTATTGATGATGTTTATTTAGTTGATGGTTTGAAATATAATCTGCTAAGTAATTCTCAAATTTGTGATAAAGGCAATAAAGTCATGTTTGATTCAGAAAAATGTGAAGTTCAAGACATAAAGACAAGAGAAGTATTACTTAGTGCTCCTAGGTGTAATAATGTTTATTCTTTGAGTACTAACCAAGTTGCAGGAACTAAGCTAAAATGTCTAAAGGCCTTGACTGATGATCCAAGGCTTTGGCATAGAAGACTTGGCCATGTAAGCATGCACAGCATGCAGAAGCTACTTACAAAAGATTTGGTACGTGCTTTACCAAACCTAAACTTCAAGGTTGATGACCTATGTAAAGCTTGTACACAAGGTAAACAAACAAGAGGTTCATTCAAACCTAAAAAAGCTGTACGTTCTTCTCGACCTATTGAACTTTTACATATGGATCTTTGTGGACCTATGCGCGTCAAATGTCCCGGAGGAAAACAATAAATCCTTGTTATAGTAGACGATTTCTCTCGGTTGACATGTATATCCTTTTTACGAGAAAAATCTGAAGCCTTATTTGAGTTTTCAAAATTATGTAAGGAGTTACAAAGTTTGAAAAACCTACCAATCGTTTCTACAAGAAGCGATCATGGTAGAGAATTTGATCAACTTAAGTTCAATTTATTTCCCTCAAAATATGGTATTTCTCATAACTTTTCAGCTCCTAGAACTCCTCAACAAAATGGAGTTGTGGAACGCAAGAACCACACTCTTGAGGATATGTCTAGGATAATGCTTTTAGAAAATCATTTGCCAAAAAGTTTTTGGGCTGAAGCAGTAAACACAACAAATTATATTTTAAATCGATGCTTAATTCGCCCTATTTTGAAAAAGACTCCTTATGAACTCTTCAAAGGAAGAAAACCAAACATTTCATACTTCAAACCTTTTGGATGTACTTGTTTTGTTCACAATAATGGAAAAGACAATCTCGGGAAATTTGATGCACGTAGTGATGAAGCTATATTCATTGGATATGCTTCAAATAGCAAAGCTTATCGAGTATATAACAAACGTACCAAAGTTGTTGAAGAAAGCATTCATATTATTTTTGATGAAAGCAATGATGGTACTTTGAGTGAGAGTTTTGCAGATTTAAATCTGAATCAAAGAGAAGATCACATTTCGGATGAAGAGGAAGATCCTAAAGGTCAAGACAAGAATATGCAAGAAAAGATTCAAGATACCAAAGAAAATCCTCAAGACCTTGAAACACACCTTCCAGACCTTGAAACTGGAAACTGTGAACTTCAAGGGCTTGAAACCCGACTTCAAGGCCTTGAGATTGGAACAACAGGTAATACACAAACGGTACCTGAATCAAGTCAGACATATTCAGCTCAACCTTCTAGATCTACATCATCTGTCAAAAGAAGAAAAGTTCAAAACTCCTCGTATCATCCACAAGAAAATGTGATCTCAGATCCAAATGCTGGAGTTCAAACTCGATCAAAAGTGAATAATCTTTGTGCCTTCTCCGCTTTTGTATCACTTGTCGAGCCAAAGAACTACATTCAAGCTCTTCAAGAACCAGACTGGATCATTGCCATGCAAAATGATTAAATGAATTTGAGAGGAACAAGGTATAGACTCTTACTTCAAGACCAAAGCATCAATCAGTTATTGGCACGAAGTGGGTTTTTTGAAACAAATTGGATGAAAGTGCCAAAGTCATACGAAACAAAGCACGACTTGTAGCACAAGGCTATAACCAAGAAGAAGGTATTGATTATGAGGAGACTTTTGCTCTTGTTGCCAGGTTAGAAGCCATACGTATGCTACTTGCATTTGCATCTTTCATGAGCATAAAACTTTTTCAAATGGATGTAAAATGTGCTTTTCTAAACGGCTTCTTAGAATAAGAGGTCTACGTTGCTCAACCTCCTGGTTTTGAAAATGATGAATTTCCGGACTATGTTTTTAAATTAGACAAAGCTCTTTACGGTCTTAAGCAAGCTCCTCGAGCTTGGTATGAAAGATTGTCTAAATATCTTCTTGAAAACAATTTCAAAAGAGGTTTGATTGATAAAACATTGTTTATCAAAACTAGGGGCAACGACATCTTAGTAGTACAAATCTATGTTGATGATATACTATTCGGTGCTACTAATGATTCCCTTTGCAAGGAATTTTCAGATATTATGTGCAGGGAATTTGAGATGAGCTTAATGGGAGAGTTAAATTTCTTTCTTGGACTTCAAGTTACGCAAGCAAAGAAAGGAATTTTCTCAATCAAAGCAAGTATACTAAAGAGTTGCTTAAAAAGTACAAAATGGATCAATATAAGGTTGCAACGACTCCTATGAGTTCAACACTTTCGCTAGATCATGACAAGAATGGCAAAAGTGTATTATAAAAGGAGTATCAAGGTATGATCGGTTCATTGTTGTATCTAACTGCTAGTCGTCCTGACATTATGTTTAGTGTGTGCATGTGTGCAAGATTTCAAGCTGATCCTAAAGAGTCACACTTGATAGCTGTGAAAAGAATTTTTCGGTATCTCAATGGCACTAAGGATCTAGGATTATGGTACCCACGTCAAAGCTCGTTTCATCTTGTTGGCTATTCAGATGCAGACTTTGCAGGTTATAAGGTCGATAGAAAAAGTACTTCTGAATGTTGTCAATTCTTAGGGTCATCCCTAATTAGTTGGCACTTCAAGAAGCAAAATTTTGTTGCCCTATCCACAGCTGAGGCCGAATACATAGCTGTTGGAGCCTGTTGTGCTCAAATTCTTTGGATTGCTCAACAACTTCGTGACCTTGGCTTTGACTTAAGAGGTATTCCTATAAAATGTGATAATACTAGTGCTATTTCTATATCCAAAAATCTTGTGCAGCATTCAAGGACTAAGCATATTGATGTAAGGCATCACTTCATACGTGATCATGTTGAGAAAGGTGATGTTTCGATTTCTTTTATCTCAACTAACTTGCAGCTTGCAGATATCTTTACCAAGCCTCTTCCTGAGGAACAATTTAATTTTATTAGATTGGAACTTGGTATGTTGAGCAAGGAAGCATTAACATAGGGGGAGTAAACGAGTTTTAATCATCCTACGTATGCAAGCCCAATTGATGTTTTCAAGGGCCTTGAAATAAAATTCAAGGGGTCTTGTAACATATTTCAAAGGGTACATAAATAAAGCGGATCAATTAGAAATTCATATCTTTTAGATATTAAATTATCTAATTTTTAAAGGGATTTCAAAGGTTTTGTTTTCAGATTCAAAGAATTTTGAAAAGAGGTTACCTAAATTTATGGATGGAATTTTTATCACTCAAGATCTTTAAAATATTTTGATCGTATGTTGATTGGACTTCTTTCCTTAAATGCCTCCTCTCTTCCCTCTTTCTTCCTTCCGCTTCCCTTTGCTTTCGAAAGAACGGTGCTGTACTTTTCAAAATTTCCAAAACCCTCTTCCTCGCTTTCTCAATGGCTCCCAAGAGATCTTCAGCCAACGACGCATCTTCATCAGCTCCAAAAAGGCCAAGGGTCATACAAGTTTCATCCGACTCTGACTCCAGTTCTGAATCTAGGTCAAGTTCAAGCTCAAGTTCGTCAGGGTTCTCAAATGACGCCAAAATTTTTGCTAGAACATGGCTACCATCAAGTTGGTTCATCAACCCCACAGCTGCTAAAAAGTGGGTCAAGGAATATGATGACCGTCCTCAATGCATGTGTGAAGAAGTGCACTGTGAACTGTTCATCTGCTCGTCTTTGCTAGGGATGGAAGCACTTCAAGCGAGTTCAATATGGATCATGCTGAATCCAGGGGAATCATCTTATCCTCGATTGACAAGGTTGTTCTACGCCAACTTGTCAGCCAGACGTGAAAGAGGGGGATGGATTTTAAACACGGTTATCAAAGGTAAGAAAATAACCCTCACTCCTGAAATCATAGCAGATATTTTTGGGATTCCTTTGTATAATGTTTCAGACGATTCAAACCCTACTAGAACTTTAAGGCTAGCAAAAGAACAACTCCTCCTTCCCAGTGCCTTATCACCTCCAACCATTACCTGTTTAACCCTGGAAGCTAGAATAGTCTATTCTATTATAGATAGATGTATTGTTCCTAAAGTTGGCAACAAAGAAATCGTAAACAATTTTGTGTTGATGTTGACTTGCAATGCCTTGAATGGGTTGAAGGTGAATCTGCCTGAAATTATTTTGTCTCATATGGTAAATGTGATAAATTCTGCAAGCACCAGTCATCTACCTTATGGGAATTTGCTTCCTATAATCTTCACACATTTTTCAGTAGATTATTCTGGTGAAGTGATGAATCTTTACAATGATGGTGGATTAGATGAAACCTTCTTTGAGACAATCGGAATCAAAAAGACTAAAGTGGGCTTTAGTACTGTGTGGGTGTTAATGGATCAGCCCGAATGGAATTTTACTACTCAGCAGAGGCTGAATTTTGTGGAAGGCTCATTGAAATCATTAATTTGTGATTTTATAGAGTTTAGAGCGTCAACGACTGATCAGATGGACAAAACTCAAGATTTGCTGGAAATTTTGAATCAGAAAATTAACCAGTTATTTTATGTGAGTGCTATGACCTTAGCAGTTGTAAGTAGTATCAAACCATTGTCGGAGGAAGATGGCAAGGAAACCCATCAGGACGTTGAGAAAGTTATGGATCAGTGTCATAAGGTTGTCAAGGATAAGCCCATTCGACAGCCTATGCCAGAGGATCCAGATATTTTGACAATTGAAGAGTTTGGGGTTGTAAAGAAGTATGCCAAGGATTCTACTCAACGAGGAACAAACTTGTCTCTCAAGGAACCTGATCTTGCTGATGCAAAAGATCGATGGAGGGATACGTGCCTCAGAGATTACTATGGAAAAGGAAGTTCCTCTAAGTGGTACAAGGAGGATTAAAGATCTTGGCATATCATGAGTTTTTGAGAAAATTTTTTATGGTTTTTGAAATACATTTGTTCTGGGTTTGTAACCGTTTTAAGACTTCCTGTTTTAACATTGCTTTTTCTCCCTTGTTGAAAGACAAAGGGGGAGAAATATGATCCAGCATTTCCGATATATTGCATTCTGCATTTTTAGTTTTGAGATTGTTATATGCATTGCTAAAATATAGGTACGAAAATTTGTGTTGTCTTCCATCAAGGGGGAGATTGAAAACTCCACCTTGATTGAAATGGTTTATAGGTGTTGACGATGGAAGACTTCACACAAATATAGCAGTTGGATCTCTAACAATGTACTTGATTATATTTCTAGATGTTTGGTTCAAATTCAGTGCAGGTTATATATTTACATGTCAAGGGCCTTGAAGTTGGATTGAAGAACAAGTTCAAAAAGACGAAGATCAAGGGCCTTGGAATTTAAAGTGCACGGAACAAAGGATTCAAATATATTGAAGATCTTCGTTGAAGATTCGGTAATAACAAAGATCTTATCAAACAAAGATTTTGTCAATCAAAGGAAGATCTCAACCGAAGGATAGAGAATCATTTCGAGAAGATTCTCTAAACAAAGAAGATCTACAATGGCAAAAATATATTCTCTCTCTTATCCAACAAAAGACGAGAAGATCAAGGAGTAAAAGACTCAACGTGTTCGTAAGGATCGAAGACGTGCAGCGTCTACCTTACGATCTTCATGGAAAAGAAGGTTGATCTTCAAACGGTCATCTCTACAACGACTAGAAGATCTTTCCATAGAAGTTATAAATGAAGATGATGGTCGAAGAAGAAAGATACACAAGCCTACATCGGAAAATATCTTTGCATCCTTAAGCAACCTAATCATCTTCATTCGTTGTTTTTCTTTCTCACAATCACGTAAAAGCTTTATCCCCTTAGAGAGAGAAAACACAAGAGCTCCATTGGTAGATCTAAAAAGTGTTATACAAGAGTGTGTTACTCTGCGAAGTAACTAGGCTATTATAGCTAGGTTAAGAGTTGGAGCTAGATCGTAGCATTGGCTACAAGTGAGAGAAGAAGGGGATTTCTTCTAGTTTGCATCTAGGACTCTTTGAAGCTGATAATAGATAGTTAGATCCTACGGATATACCCTGGGACGGAGAGTAGGCTATTTAGAGCCGAACTTCGTAAACATATCCTCGTGTCGATCTTTTCAATTCCGCACCATATAAGTTTTATTGTGACTAACTTTGTTTTGCAGGAGCAAGAAGTCAAGGCCCTTGAAATTGACTTTCAAAGCCCTTGAAATCGAAGTTTCACTAGTAACACAGATTGACATCAAGGCCCTTGAAAGGAGTTTCAAGGCCTTGAGATTTGGTTTGCGAAAAGTTCCCATACTCTATTCACCCCCCCCCCCTTCTAGAGTATTATCTATATTATTTGCATCACCTAACGGTTCTTTAGTATGTTCTGTATATATGTTGTTGTTGGAGTGAAGAAGAGTAGAGAATCGAAGGAAGAAGTTAAGAAAGAGCTAAGGTGGTGTCTTCTGCACACCAGCCGCCCCTGCGCCACCTTACAGCCGCCCCTGCTCCGGCTAGTGATCCGCCCCTGCGCCACCAGTGAACCACCCCTGCGCTCACCTGCATCAGCAAGGTCTTCTCTTGGTTTTGCAGGTGTGTGTGTGTGTGTGCTTCTAGGCCTTCCTTAGGGTGCCTTTGTTCCCTCCTTTCCTAGTGTGAGTGCATAGGATCATGCTAGACGTGTGAGGTTTAGTTTGGTTGAGGTTATGATCGGTTTATGTCTTGTATGGCTTTAAGGACTTAGGTTGATGTTAGTTGAGGTTTTGAGGTTGAGCTTGATCCCTAAGGATCCCTTTGGGTCTAGGTGTGACCCTTGTGTTGATAAGAGATTGATATATCTCTTTATACATGTTTTTAGGCTGTGTTGTCCCTCTAGTGTAGAGGTGATCGTGGTTGAGTTGTGATCGAGGTTGAGGTAAGTCCGTAGGACTTACTTAGCTGCCATCCTTATATTGGGTGTTTGCATGAGTGGTGTGTGATTTATATGTTTCTATGATAGCATGAGATGTTATTATACCGGCCTATGTCTTATTGATTGCCCCGTATATGTGGCTGTGATAACCTTTCCCTTTCATCCCGCCGAGGAGTCTGGGAGGTTCTCTTAAGTCAGGCCAGACTGACTTTACAAGAAGGGCACAATCCACTCCCACGGGGTACACGGATTGTGTGACCGATACTTGTGCAGCTGGCTAACAGGCTCAGAGGCGAGGATGTGTCGGTCCTCGTGTCACATAGTTTCATATATATTTATATATACAATTTGAGTGAATGACCATTATATTGAGATGATAAAATGGGTAAATGTATGAAAGCATGTTGATGTGTTTATCTTTCCTTGATTGTGATTGTTCTTATGCATTAATCTATATATGTGTATGGATAGCTAATGGTTTATTACCATGTTGTAGATCCCCCACAGGATAGGCATGCTGTTGGGTGATCTAGCAGAGTGACAGGCCGAGGACATCTTGTACATAGGTTGTTGTGGGCTTTTGAGTTGTTTACCTTTACCCTCCTGCGTGAGGATGATCTTTGTTACCTCCTGTGTGAGGGTGTTGGTTTATATACTCGGCTATGTTGTCTTACTTTTTGGATGTACAGTTTATACAGTCTTATGCATTTGTTTTTATATCTATCAGTGACATGTTGTAAGGTCCATTGAACTTGTTGTCAGGCTAGGGTCAGGGTCCATTGTGAGATCCTAGCCCAATGTGGCACTTCGAGTTCCGCGGATTCGGGGTGTTACAGTTGCACGGCTCGTCTTCAAGCTACGAGTCCTACAAACCTCTAGAGATCCTCCAAGAGAAGAAAAATGGCAGTCCTTATCATTACAAAGCTTGAATTCCGAGGTGACTAGTGATGATCAAGACGAAAATTCGAGGACGAATCCTTTTCAAGAAGGGGAGTCTGATGTGGGACCATCTTCGACACTTTCCATACAAAGACCCATCACTAGGTCAAGAGCTAGAAGGATCCAAGTAAAGACATCTTCAAGGAAGATCAAGGGGAGTTGGAAATGAAGAAATCGATCCACAACACGAAGAAATCGATCGATTTTCTTATTACAGGAAAATCGAGTCACAAGTAGGAAAAATAGTCGATATTTATCCTTTCCAACGTATCTAGAAGATCCGGCCATGATCTTTATCTTTTGGCAATTATATCTTGTAATAATCCCTTAAATCTCTCAGACTATCTTAAGGGATTATTTAGTTTCTATATTTTTAGATTTTATATTTTATATCTTTCAAAAGATATCTTTCCTAGATTATCGTTTCAAAGGATATATTTTATAGATCATATCTTTTTAGTTTTTCCTAATTTTAGTAGGTTTAATCTCCCTTATAAATAGCCTTAGAAGGGGAGATTGTTAGATAGTTGAGTTGTGATTATATTTTCCACATTATTGTGAGATACTTGTGACTTCGCTCACGGGGTTTGCATTTTATCATTTCTATTTAATCAAAAGGAGAGTTTTTTGTTGAAAAGTTGTGAATCTTTGCTAGGTTGTTCTTGTGTGTGTTAATCTTGTTGAAGGTTGGTGCTACAAGTCAAACTAATCCCTCCTTGTGCTTGTCTTATCTAGAAGGCTTGTGTAAGGTTGAAGAAGGAAGGGTAAAAGGTAATTCTTTGTTAAGGGTTTTGATCCATCGAGTTCAAGGTTCTTTGCAAGTCTTATAATAGTCCTATCTTCCTATATTGTCCACTTATCATTCCATATTCATCTTCTTTTCTTTCCATATCGTTCACTAATCCGTTTTCTGAGTTTCCAAGAAAACCGACTTGTTCTTCATATAAATCGGCCGATTTATCCTATAGAACAACCCGATTTTATCCCCAGTTGAGGACTTTCAATCTAGATCGGGAACTGCGGCTTATCCCCGCATCATAACTCTTTGATAAGAGCAAATCTATGGATTTTGGTGTCCATATGAGTAAGGAGGATATACCGGCGAGAAAGGGCATCGGGATCACATTCTCTGCGTTTCTTCTGCCGAATGACATAAGGAAAGGTCTCTTAAATCTCTATCCAACTTGTGTGACACCGACTTAGAGTTGTTTGAATATTGAGATACGAAAGAGCCACATGATCCGAATAAATAACGAACTCATTCGGTCACAAGTAGTGTTGTTGTGTCTTTAGACAACAAACTAAAGCATATAACTTCTTGTCATAAGTTGGATAGTTTAGTAATGGACCGAAGAGTTTTTCACTAAAGTAGTCAATGAGCCGATTCTCTTGTAGGAGAACCCCCAACCAAAAAAATACATCTCATATCACTAGTCGAAAGTCATTGTAGGGGTTACTCAAAACATCACCAAAGAGTTTACTAAAAAATTCATCGATGAGGTTACCCACCAAACTGAGAGGAAATGCGTACCAATAATTGCTTGTTTCATGCTCTCTAATAGAAATGGCGGAAATTCAAATTCACTTGTGTGAGTTGGTCGATTTTATTTACAATGTTTACCAGAATTTTTAGAGAATTTTATCTGATGCCATCGAGGTTTTCTCTTTTTCGGTTGGTTCCACTAAGTTTATTTTTTCCGCTTGGTGTACTTATGGTTATGATTTATCCCGTTTTGTTCCCAATTTAATCCAAAACCTTTATTTTTAATAATTTATCGACACAATTAGTATGGAGTCCTGAAAATAAAAAAAGGCTATGTACTTCTGTTGATTGAATTTGAAACCCATGACAAAACTACATCTATAGTTCAGTATGATCGAATCAATCTAGGGTTTTTTTTTTTCTATTTTTGTTCCTTTCTAAAGTTTTCATTGACAGGAAATGTTTAAGTTTTCATTGGTTATATTCGGATTATTTTGAGTCAATTACCTCGGTTGAATAAAGTTTGAATAAGATCGGGGAAATCAACAACACCTATCCAAGTTAATGATAATGTACAATCACAAAGCATTAACCAAAACCTTCAAACTTCAAAAGCTAACTAGGCATTGTCAGAATATGTAAAGGGTGTGACTTCCTTAAAACAAACAAAAGTAGAAAATGAGAACTAACAAAGTTGTCTATGCTAATATAAGTAAAAGAGTCTTAATTAAGGGGCTTGCTATCAGAGGATTTGGTGGAAGAGGCAACAGGGATGTACTTCTTGACTTTGTAGCTGAAAAACCTCTCCTAATGAGAGCAACACCTCTAAACTGCGACAACACCAATCATGTCACCAACGCTAGCTTAGCGGTGTATCATATCGGTATCCACTTCAAAAGGGGTTGGATCAAGATCTCTAGTAGTGTTGTTAACAACAACACCCTCCCTCCTACGAAGTCACAAGCGATAATGGCCGACCCTACGAAGAAACACTAGAAACCTTCGTCTTTCTTTTGGATTAAATTGGGAAGCACAATAACTAACACTTTGGACTAAATTGGGAACAAACGGAATCAATCATAACCATAAGGGCACCAAGCGGAAAAATAGGACTTAGTGGGCATCAACCTGAAAAGGCGAAACCTCGATAGCACCATATAAAATTTCTCTAATTTTTATAATCTTTATGTGTTAGATTTTCATGGATTCCCCTGTTGCAACTTTCCTCTATTTGTATGTTGATTTTTTATTTATCAAGGGCTCATTTGATTTAGTGTCATGTCTTTCAAGGTATAACAAGTGTTCATCAAGATAAATTTATTGGATATGAAGTTCAAAATAAGACCGATACTAGAGAAATTGACCAAGAAAATAACTCAAGTGAACAACCTTTAATAAATTTTAGTTTAGATGGTGTAAGTTTAAAGTGTTTATGAGTTAATTATTGAGATATTTATTATATTTATTGAAGATATTGAATTCCGGTGAAGCATTATAGGGAACTTCACATGGAACTTTAGCCGATAAACATTTGTGACGCATTCGTGACGATACTCCTCTGTCACAAATGACAAAGCAAATTTTGCAACTTTGTGATGTTTATTGCGACGGCAAAACACATTTGCACTCAAAACTATGACGCCTTTTGCGATTTTTGCCATCACAGATAGCTTTTACGACGGTATTTTCAATGGTAGATGCTTTTACGACGCATGTCATCACAAACTGACATCTTCACGTTGCCTGGAAGATTATTTACAACAGCATCGCCATCGTCAACCGCCACATCAAATGGTTTGCTACAGAAAATGGCCATCAATAGACCTTGGCGACACCATAGCGGCGACGGCAAGATGTTGGAAACGACCTTTTTGTGATAGAAGAAGACTCATTTACGTTAGCACTCTTGCTTCGCAAAATTTTTTTGCAGTGTTTGTGAGTTTTTTTTTTTCTGCGATAGAATTGAGTGGTATTCTTTTCTAGTAAAATGGATTTCTCCCAGAGTGTTGGAATTGATTTTTTTGTTCCACATGGATAGAAAGACACTAAACAAGTAAAAAGGCAATTAAAACACACAAAATACCAACAACAATGAGAATAAAAAAACACAAAGAAAAGAAAATGGAATGCAGAGGAGATTGAGGAGATTGTTTCGTTAGTGTTAAAGGTACGGAATAATCCCTGTGCTTATTTCGTTAGTGTTAAAGGTAAGGAGTAATCCCAGTGCTGTTAAACATATATGTTGGGAGAACTTGGGATAGTATTAGGTTTATGTAATTGTATAGGGTTGAACAAGGTTCCGGCATTGGGCATCTTTGAAATAGATATTGGTGTTCATGTTTCTTTTTCTTATTAGTTTAATTTATGATGAATCTAAACACTAGCTTAATCGCAATCTTTCTCGGATGATTTGTAGTAGGTTTTGGTTATATTTTTGATAAACGGGTCTTGAGCATTACATAAGCACCAAAGACATTTAGGGTCTATTCGGTGGTACTTGAAGATTATTTTGAGGGATGAAAATCTTCAAAAATCTCCCAATAATCTAATAATATACTTCTTTGATAATTTTTTTGAGTCAAAATAATTTTCCAAAATGATCCGAGGACAATAAACTCCCCAATAATCCCGTAAAAAAGGCCAGTGAAAAGCACCCTTAGTCCCAAGGAAGCTTCTAGGAAAGCACCAAAGACATAAGCAAAAGCCACCATGTCACCATACAAGCCTCGTGCTGACGATTGAAGGACAATGCGCACCTATCTTCCATCTCCATCTATGCGTTTCAGAAAACCCTTGAGCTTTGACGAATCTTAACATACCAACTACAATAACATATACCAAGTGATACACCCGTGCGGCACAGGTGTACTCATCTTATGCAGTGAACACATGAACAGAACATTTCTCCAAAATCTCCCAACAATAAGATGGAAAGCCTTTGTGATAATTGGTGCGGAGTTAGAGGGAGACTGTACAAAGACCCATGTCGCCTTTCTTCGTCCTTTTTCTTCACTGGAAATATTTCACAACTAGTCTCTACTTGAGCTCTGTCACTCTTCTCAAACCGCCAGAGTTGAGCTTTGCACGCCGTTCTTTATAAGACGCTGTCAACCAAACAAACTAGTGCTGTCACTTGCTGTAGCTGTAACAAATCGAGAGCAAGAGAAAATATAAAAAGCTAGATAAGTGAAGAATAAAGAATAGCATACGTTCAGTTACTCGTGTCGTGAGAGGAATATGCAGAGGTTTCCTCCTTACTCGGGTTTCATTTGGTGGCATTTCTCCTGAAACTACACCATCTTTTTTCCTTGTTATGTGCATCTAAAACTTTTACACTATATATATACATATGCAAAAAGGCAGCAGAGTCACACCATATTCTACAGCTGATGAGCTCCGCAATGCCTCGGAAAATATTGCAGCTTCCATTAGATGAATCTTCCATTCATTTTGTAGATGCACACGCAAAGCTTCCCTGGCATCTTCAACAGTCCGTAGTATTAGGAAAATATAAGAGACAGACAGCATACACACAATGCAGATGATCAACAGGTTATACTTAAGATCTGATTATGCATTATTCAAATTTATACATACACAAAGCCTGCCAACAATATCTATCATCACAATGAATGAGCCCAGTTGCACATTAGCAGGATTCTTTACTAGAAACTACAAGAGTGATTTAATCTTCACTACTGTGGGTGTGGCAATGGTTACTAAGGCATCAATTCACAACCACCAAGCTGAATTCAGAGGTTTCCGTTATGTACTTATTATAAATTAAGCATAGAGACATTTACTAATTCAGAAGTGCTTCTAAACAGTGTCTGACCAACAGAGTAAACTTATTTATAAACCTGATACTATCATAAGCAGTTCAGTTTTCACTGTCAACAAACAACTCCAAGTATAATGCTCTACTTCCAGAATAGTGTTTGCCTTGTTTCTTGTGCAAAAATAAAAAATGAGTGGGCCTTGGTTACTGTGCAAGAAATTTGTACAACAACCAAGCTAGAATGTGTTTGGTCAGCCATGATCCAATAAAGATACGACCAAATCAAGATAGGATAGATAGTAAATCAGTGTAAGTGCTAATTGCCGAGAAATAACCCACCAAATCAAGATAGGATATAGATATCAGCAATGCAAAATATCAGAAAGATCAGTGCTTGAATTGTTGAAAAGTGGCAGAGTAAAACAGATTTGGATTCATACAGCAAACAGGTACCTGGAGAAATGGAGAAGTGGAGATCTTTATATTCACAAAAGTGAAGAACTAATGGAGCCTCTGAGGACATACTGTATTGAGGTTTCCTAGGCATCTTCTCAGTGTCCAACATTGCATCTATAACCTGATCAGAAAAATACATCAACATTAGTGTCTCACATAAATTAAAACTTCCTCTGAAATCATTATTTCATGATTTGATGGTTACACCTTGTGGTTCAGTTCAAGAGTTTGCGGCAAAAAAAAATTTTCATTATGCAAATAGAAATTCTGGTAAACTTAATGGCGAAATATGTGTTGTCCAGATGAACATTTAGACAATGAGGCATGCATGAAAATACGCATTTCCAAATCTTTATGAAGGGTAAACCGGTCATCAATAATAAATCCTTGATAAGGCATTGCAAACAATGATATACTACTATACTAGTATTTCCTATATGATTACAAACCTCCACTTCCCTTAAGTACGTGAGTTTGCAGCCCAGAAAAAAGAGGTATGGGATGCTATAGAACAGCTGACACATTCTGCAGGCAACATTTCCCCCAAATATCCATTTTGCACTTAGCTAATTCTATAGAGGGAATATGATAAGCAACAATATGATAATTAGAGACAGCCGATAAGGCATCTTACTTAAAAAGGAGACAAAATAAAGAAAATTGTGAGCCACATTTGGAGTTGCTTGAGAATCATTTGAAATAGCTCATTTTTGTATACTGCTTGTGTGAGGCTAAGCTCTCGGAGATATACTGGGTCCGTTCGGTAGACAATGCAGGACGGATTATTTGGGGATTATAATTCCACAATTACCTAATAATCCAAGTTAAAAATAATCCCCAAATTTAATCTTCCCACATTAATCCCCAAATCATCCCATAATCCAAGCTTTACCGTACGAACCCATTATCTTACACTGTTAGTGTGTGGTAAACCACAGTAAAAGTAATCAACACACTACTGACCTACTGATCCGAGATAATAATTACTGTCTTTACAATCACTGAACCTGCCTTATTAATTAACCTCCCTCCCTCCCTCCCTCCCTCCCACACCCGCACCCGCACCCGCACCCGCACCCGCACACGCACACACACACACATCGTATCAATGGACAAATGAATAGGAGAGCTTTAAACTTACATCAGCTGATTCTAGACCTTGCCCTATCATAAATAACACAGAAACCATGCATCTGATCTGGTGCCATAGAAATGCACTGCCTCTAATTTTGAATGCCCAAAGCTCCTTGCCTCCAAATCTGCAAATCCGCCATCTTATTAACTCTTTTCAGAATACCAAGTATAATATGTATATACAATATTGTACCAGCTCTAGCACACAGAGCCAAGTATAAATATTTGTGTATATATATATATATATATATATATATATATATATATATATATATATATATATATATATATATATATATACATATGTTTGTGTGTGTGTGTGTGTGTGTATGTTCACCAAAAACAAAAGTTGGCCAACATCAACCATCCAAAAAGTATCATCAAAAGACATGCAAAAGCTAATGCAGGGCAACAGATGACTCAGTTTTAGGCACTCAAAATTCTGCTTCCATTATAAGCACCTTTAAGTAATATCATCACCCATGGGCAACAAAATCCTAAAATAAGCAAACGAATAACACTGTCCATAGGGAAAAAAAGAAGAAGCAATTATGCTGCCATCATAAAGAGTAACAAGATAACAACTTATCATTACCTCCCTCTTTCATCTCTTCCACATACTCCCATCACCAAGCCCTTCACCCCCATTTTGGTATGAACATAAATTGAGGATATATATTTGATATAGGTTCGATGCAGATTTGGGAGATTGTATTTACAGGATTGGAGCTAAGGAGTAAAGAGAATGAGAGTAGACAGAGGAACATAAGTAATTTCTGCCTTATTTCCTTTGCTAAGGCAAAATAAATTGGGGAAAGTAGTAAAGAGAATGAGAGTAGACAGAGGAACATAAGTAATTTCTGCCTTATTTCCTTTGCTAAGGCAAAATAAATTGGGGAAAGTAATGGGGATATAAGCACATATAAAAGTAAGCATAGAGTGGCTAGAAGTCTATCTAGTTTACCTAATACTATCCACAAGAAAACAATGCAGCTTTACAACATGTAACTTCACATCAGACTTGCAACAATCTATCCAACCCCCTGTGGGTAGGATCATGAACTATTAAGGAGAGAAAGATGACAGATTGGCTGGACACCAATGAATGCGAAGTTAAACAGGGCATGCCATTAGGATTTCAAGAAGACAAAGTGAGTGCATATATTCTAGAAATCAGGATTGCGTGCTGAAAAATCTTTAACACACAAACCAAAGAGGATGAAGCATCATTTTGTCAAGAATAAGAGATGAAAGATGTTAGAATTAGATATTGACGCCCACTTCTGGTTCATCCTCTTCTTCACCTGTTGAGGTTCAAATACATGGTAATAGCCAGCAGCAATAAAAAAACAAAAAGATGAAACTGTGCAAAAAAATGAAAATGCAAAGTGCATAAAATTTAACAGCAAATGTAGCAGTTCGATATTCTTCACAAAGGCAGGCATGATTCAGGAAATTGTGGTCCCACATGAATTGAAAATGGAAACAACTAGTCATAATATTTAGTCCGTACGAAGGGTGAAATTACATAAAGCTGTATTGACATTGATAAAGCAGCAGCAAGACATCATGAAGTAGTTATCAAGACTATTTTCCATAAAAGAGACAACTAGAACTATGTTAACAGAATCACCTTTCTTCTAGATAAATTTCAAATGATGTTACACGTCGTTTGTAATTGTGCACATTCATTGCATCCATCTTACAGAAATTTCTGAAATCATGTTCACCCAGAAATTTTTTGCCAGCATTTTCCATGGCCTGAAACCAGTAGAGAAGTAGATGAATGTCGTCCTTCTGCAAATGGTACGTTTTGCATAAAAAATTAAAAAAAGGTACGATGCCTAATGTCAGATTACAAAAATCTGATTTCCCTTGTTTTCCTCACTTCATTTTATTGCCACCTGTATCCAGATTCCCAATAGTAATAAACGTATGAGATTGACTCAGCTTGATTACCACAGCAGAGTTAACCTTTTGACCTATTTTTGTGCATGATGTGAGTAAATTTTCATTCCCACCCCATTGTTTTAACAGTTTTTCCAGCAGGCCTAAGGGTTAGGAATCATTACTGATAACTCAAGATTTTCTCTCCAGAAGAAATACTTGTACTCCCTGCTAACACAGCTGAACCTGCAGTTTGTTATTAGGCAGAAAACTTGATTAATCAAACAAAATTAATAAAATGATCGAGTCATAAGCCTCGTTGTCTATGAAAGTAAGAAGTATCTAATTAGTCCATCTAAAGTGAACCTGCAGTTTGTTATTAGGCAGAAAACTTGTGTGTTCTTGTGTGTTATTCCAACTTGTACGATATCCCGATTTACAACACTATCATTAACCACAGTTTTCCACCCATGTAAGCCGACGATTTTGTTATCTATGTATGTCGTGAATCAGCCAAACATATTCCTTCTTTCTTATCAATGTTATTTTCCCCAAAATGCATATCTGCGATTCTGCACAGCTAATATTTCTTGCACTATGAAGTAGAAAATTAAGCTCCAGTTTATTGTCAAGCAAAACAAGTTAATACACAATGCAGTTGTACCTTGCATGTAGATCTACAGGAGCTGGACACCAACCAATAACTCTAATATCTTTGGGAAGAGCTCTGTTTAGCACGCTTACGTAATCAATTTCTGATTCTGGAGAAAAAAAGTATCTCCTTCAGTATGAAACAAGATAGAAAAACATGTAGTTGAAGGAAGGTGAATCTACATACAAACATTGGTGTAACAACTACGAGCAAAAGCAATCTAGAGGCATCACTTCAAACCTAGGGAAAGGAAATGCATTAGTTCCTAGAAATAGCACCTGAAGCATCAGTAGCATTGTCACTGCTAACTTTAATCTTTGATCGCAAGTACAGAGCAACCACCTGTACCAAGACATCCTCAAATTACATAGGTTCTAGTAACGAACACAATTTAATGTTAAAAACTACTATGCAATATAATTCTAGTTGGTAAGCAAGAGAAGAAGTAATATCTGTGTCATTTACAATGGCAATATCCCGAGAATAAATACAAGAAATAAGGAAACCCAAAAGACACAAAAATCAGAAAAGTAGCCTAGGTAACATAACCTAAAACCTATAGGATAATCTAACAGCATCTACATCCCAGATTCTCCCAGTTTCTTTAGCTATTTAAATTTAAAGAAATAAAAAAATTAATGTTAGATTTGGTGGGAGAATAGAGGCAATGAGTGCAAAGAAGTTTCTAATAGAAGAAATAAATTATGCCAAGCTCCTGCCCACTTCACACAAATCAAGGGAAATTTAGATTTTTATATTTTGTTTTGCCCAAATATAGGAATTTGAGAGGTGGTTGATTGAAATTACATGTTACAAAGCGATTATAGAAACTTTGCTTGATTTTGGGATGGAGGAGAGAGGTTCTTCAAATAATTTTACGCATAAAAGAAAACAGAAAAATCAAAAGAAACTTATTTAGAAGTTCTGAGATGCAGATGCTCAAAATACGTATCGGAATAATAAAGTCTAAAAGTAGGCTAGAACAGCCTAAGGGTGTTAGAACCCACTAGAAGCAAGAATCTCACTCCTAGGACAATCTGTGCTAAAGAATCTCTAACACAGAAAATCTGAGGAATCCTCAATTTTGTCTTCAATTCAATATTCAAGTCTCTTGACAAACTGACGTTGTGCCTTCTTATAAAGAAAATCTAAATAACTAATTGACCCACTAATTCACCCACTACTTTACCCACTAATTCACCCACTACTTGACACACAAATCAGTGGTTGAATATAGATTACTGCAGAACCGTATCAAAGGGCATCTCCATACTATAATATAGCTTGTTAATCTAAATCTCATAAATATAATAAAACTAGTAAAAACTGAAAAAGCAAGTAACAAAACTGACAGGGGACTTTCAGCTTACTTCTCTCATAATTATCTTGATTTTCTCATAAGAATCTGACATATATTTATATTATGTTTTTATAAATAACTGTCACCCATGATAATACCAACGAAGATGCCCTAAAAACAAAAAACAGTAATGCAGAATTGTGAATTCCATTAATTCTAATCACTCACAACCTAGCCCCTCAAGGTCTGGCACAATGAATGCCAATGGATCAGTAGAAATATGTATTATATAATAGTTAATCTATTTTGAGTAAATGAAAAAGAAATACATCTCATTTAAGAACAACTGCTACAAGGTTTAAATGTCAATAAGAATTAAGACACATCATCCTCAGAACAATCTATAAAATCTCATCATTTGCTGCAGGAACATTTTCCATAAAGATGCTTTACAAAGTTAAATAACAGATTATTGTCTCAGCAGATAAAATTGTTCTAATGTAAATGGGTTTTTTCATGTAGTTAGTAAAAAGTTGCTTTTCATTATGACTGTAGTGGTTCCTTTCGGTCAAAGTGTATGATGATAATGGTGTCTTTTGGGAGAGGTGACTATGAAAAAATGAAATTCAACACAATTAATTTCGAGTCCAAAATAGGCAAGCTAATATTATTAAGATGATCAGAATTTAGAACTTTGACTGACCTGCCCAACTGCAGATACTCCCTTGTCTGTTCTCCCACATCTGGAGTATTGTGACCCTTTCCTGTCACTGACTAACAACCTTGTCTTTTCAAAAGCATTGAAAAGTTCTGACTGTAAAATAAGCGAAAATAAATTAAAATGAACCTCAGTTGCAACAATATGGAGGCTTTTCAGAATTATCAAGTATTCAATTCCGACTAACAATTATACATGTTTCATTCTCTAAGAAGTCTGATCACATAAATATAAGAACTAAAGTGTGAACCTAAGAATGGCAATCTAATAGATAAACGATGAAAGTTGATTGAAAATCTAATAGATAAACGATGAAAGTTGATTATTCAAGGCTCAATATTACATTTTTGATCTTTTGATTTAAGATCTAACAACCAGCCAGAATCTTTTGTTTAGAGGTCCATCTACTAAAGTTAAGATAAGATAAAGGTTCCTTCCATGTTAATTACAAGGGTTTATCCGTATTAGCAGACCTAGTATATAAGGTCGAAATCCAATCATCCTCGCACCCTTGAGAGAAGGCTTGTCCACAACCCTTAAAAGAACGCATTGTCTCCGGAACACTCTCCCAAGTAGCTTCATCCCCCCCGAGTACAGACCCCCTTTGTTTCATCCCCCCTGATTCCAGGCCCCTTTGTTTGGGAAGAAATTTTCCATCTACAACCATAACCTGCAAGTCTGAGTGTTGTTTAATCATTAAGCCACACTTATGAGTACACCTGATAACCTCCGGATCCGTTTCGGTCAAAGCCCGTCTACTGCCAGGCATGGACTCGTGTACGAACCTGACTGGAAGTCAGGTACCCGGCCGAGCAGCTCTTTTATTTTTTAAATTTCAATAATAATTATTTAATATACAACTATTTATAAACTGTAACATATTTAATATATGCTATGCAATACGTGTACTCATTGTACTATATATTGTCTAATATTTTCATTTTTTATTTTTCATATTGACCGGGCTTCAACCCGGCCAGGTCTCTTTGTCCGAACCTGCCCGTTTTTCTAGACGGGCCGGCCCACGGATGATCAGGTCTACTTACGAGCAATGCTGAGATTTATGAAGTTAGAGGATTTGTTTCATCTTTTCATGGATTTTGGCCACGACTGTAGAATGTTGCCAGAGAGTAGTGGTGTTTGTGGCGATGAGAACTTCATGGGGTATGGTGGCTTCCTCAAGATCCTTCACCATCATTGCTAATGAAGACGGAAAAACATTTATAGACATTTCAAACGCGACACTCATGCTAGGTGATGAGACTTGATTCGCCAAGGCTCAATATTACATTATAATCTTTTGATTAGAAATTTACAAACAAAAGTTATTAACTTTATTAAATGAACAATTTCCTTAATAAGACTTGAGACACTTATATAATCTTCAACGTCAACTACTCAGTAAGACTAGACTTTTATTAAGATAAGATACATAACTCTTTCTAATGGGAACTACTCCTAGTAGGAGTAGACTTTTTAATAAGGTAAACCACTATTAATCAAATATAATCAAGTCTACTTATTTAGCGTGACATAAGTCAACAAGAAGTAATCCATATATTCCTTATGTGTGAACTACTCCTAGTAGGACTAGACTTTTAATAAGATAAACAGTTATTAATAATTAAATATTATCACTTCTACTTATTTAGCTTAACATAAGTCAACAAGGGTTTATCCATATTAGTTGACTAGTTGACCTAGTAGATAGGGTTGGAATTCAATCAATAAACATTTCACAAGATGAGAAGAAATAGAGCACTAGTTTCAAACAATTTAGACGGCATCAGAATGAAGGAAGCCCACTGGAGAGATTGATTCTGCTATCTCTTTGAAATAGCTGATAAAGACTAGAGTCACAAGTAAAAAGGCAAAAACCTAGCAACAAACTATAGTCATCGTATTTTTCAAACACCAAAGGGATTCGTAAGCCTTGCTCAACAACTTAAAATCTTTCTACACACTGCTTTCATTCATCCAGAAAAACCAAAGGACAACAAAATTGTTCATTAACTAGAAGCAAGCCAACATAAATCAAGTCAATGTACTGCGCAATTGTTTACGTCATCAATCTTCAAATATAAAAACAGAAAGTAATTTGACATTGGGTGCTTGCTAATAATATCAAGTTTAGGGTTCACTGGGAACCACTTAAAAACTGCAACAATACCTCTACGGTAGGTTCCATTTGCGCCTCAGAAGCAAACCCATAAAACCTGTACGAGAATGAGAAAAAATACCATTATTTGTAGAAGCATATATTTCATTAACAACCCAAAGTAAGTAAAGGATACTAGAATGGAAAAGGGAATATGAAACTCCTTGGAAAATAAGGAACATTGTACAGATCAAACAAATAAATAAAATGAAACTTGTCTTGACCCTGTAACAGTCTACACTTTATAATCCAACAAGTACCAACTAAATTTAAAAACACAAAAGCAGGAAATTCAAAATTTAGGAGTACTAACTCATAAACAAAGACAGGACCACTTAAAATATATTTCTCAACAGCTCATGTGCGAGTGTGTGCACACTTGCCTGTGCAAAATGTCCTATAAGAAGTGGGTGACTGACACGGTTAGATGGAAACTGAGAAATATTTATCATAGTGGTTCAATTTCAATTCACCTATTTCGATTTGGATAATTTTCTAACCCCTTACTCATTTTGTCTCTAGCTTTTTCTGTCTCTACTGATTTTCCATGCCAAATAGCAGTCTACACCATCAGCCTTAGATGTAACGGTTCCTACGTAGCACACTGAAAGTCTAATCTTCAATCACTTCAAATTAAACCAAAACATAGAACTCAAACTCAATTTGATTACTCTGCAGCAATGAAAATTAATCAATAAGAGCTTCAAATTCTATTTCTGTGCAAGGCAATTCTAGTTGTGGAATTTCAGATGATGCAAATCAAACACACAAATCAATTATAGTAACATGGATAAGGAAAAAAAAACAAAAAAAGAATAGATTAAATGGTTTAAAGGAGATAGAACACTTTGCAGTGGTGTATACCTCTTACCAAAATACATGATTCTAAGAGCCACATATCTTTTGGGGTGATTATGCATGCTCTGACCTGTTTCCAAAAGTAGAAACATTGTATGTAAGATCAAAGAAAAATAGAATGGTTATAGATGATTGGGGGGGGGGGGGGGGGGGGGGGGGGCAATACTGAGCTTTTAACCATGAATACAAGAATAGAGATCTTGCAAGCTGCAACAAGGTTAACTGCAATATGTTCTCTTAAAAAGCTTTATATCAAAGCAAGTATTGCTGTAATGACCACACCTAAAGAATAAAAATAGAACGATATATCAAGTATCTGAATGGAATGTCAAGCCTCATTTTGTTAACAGTTATGTACAAATATGTGAATAAAAAGCCTTATGTCAAAAATAAGAGGTTATATCAGGTATGTGAAAAAAAATAAGCCTCCTTTTGTTAACAGTTTTCTACAAGAGCAACTCTGAACTCCAGATACTTGTTCATTTGAATAATTTTTATAACTCATAAGTTGTGTAAACTTGACCACTGTTCCAAAAAACGGCCTGGACCACCGTCTAGACATTGTCCAGACACTCGAAGGCCATGGTTCATCCCGTTTTTGGACTGGACATGGGTTCTTGGACGGGTTCCGGATGGGCTGGACGTTTGAACGGTTTAGGTTAAATCCCATCTCTACACAACTCCCCCTCTCTGGCATAGTTCTCCAGTTTCTACTCCCCCCTCCAGCCTCCCTCGGTTGCTCTCTCACTCTCCTCTCTTCGACGCTGGCATTGTCTCTCCTCCGACGACTCCCTCAGGTAACTCTCTTATGTCTTTCTCTGTTGTTTTGCAGACTGCAACCCCGACTGCATCTCCTTCTGACATTCTGGCCGCTTCCTTCTCACCCTGTCCTTCTCACCTTCTGTTGTTCTACAGCCCTGAAGCCCTGCTTATCACCTTCCGGTTGCTGCCCCCCCTCTCTTTCCCTGAATTCCTGTACTATAACTGTAATGTTACTGTTAGGGGTTGGTTGCTGAGTGCTTACTTTTGCTTGAGAATTCAATGAATATTCGGACTATAGGTTAGGATATTTCGTTGAGGATGTTGAATAGTATGCAGATTTGTACAAAGCCTAAGGGTTAAATACAACAAAATTAAAAAAAAAAACATCTTCTCCTAGACAGTGCCCCTCTGTCCAGTGTGGCGTATTTTGGAACATTAAACTTGACAAGGATCCTCAGTACGTTTTGCACATAACAAGCTGACCTTCGTAGATCTTTTTTCTGAGCTTAAACCCTCCATGTTGCAACTTCTCGCTCGGGGCCATTGATCCTACCCCATTGCCAACAATTTCGGTGGTGCTTTCTTCAACCTAATAGCAACAAAAACAAGAACTAAGGCAAAAAGACTATTCAGAATAGATTGAAAATCAAATTTCCAGCTAACTTCAACTATGTAGCAGCAATTCAAATGCGATTCATATATTATTTTGAAAACCGAACCTTGTGACAGCGGCAATTTGAAAGGCGATAAGCTAACTTGGAGTTCTCACCCTCCAACTCCTTTGTTCAATTCAGTGATGACAGACGAAGCAAAGAAGAAAACAGTATCAGATATAGAAATCGTAATCTAAGGGTAGGGTTAACTTATTATCTTCATTTCGAATCTTTATACGATTTATTCTTTTCACCGATTAAGAATAGGAAAGAAGAATACCTTGACGCGACTTTGAAGAGAAACGAGTTGGAGCTGAAGGTTCTGTATGGTGTCTCCTTCCGCCATTGTTGGGCCGCTTCTGCTTCTGTCAACCAGCATAGAGGCGAATCGAGTGTAGTTTTGTCCAGCAATTTTTTTATATGTTCTTAAACTGAAGCGAACCACACGACGCTATGGAAAGGTCGAAAATAAATCAGCATAAAAGTGAAAATGAGCCCAAAAAAAAAAAAAAAGAGTCTTCAATTAAATCAGCATAATTCAGTCAGCATAAAAGAATGAGTATAAACGTGTTAAGGGCATAATTTTAAATTTTAATTGATACATAATTTTTTAAAAATTTATATAAAAGAATTGATGTAATATAATAGTTTTAATTAATTAACTCAAAAAATAATTAAAAATATATCGTTAAATTCATTATAGTTTTAAATAAACAAAAATAGACTAATTTATACAATATTACATATATTAGTTAAAGTTAATGTTAGTAGACTATTTATATAGATAATAAAGGTGAATAAAAGAATTAAAAAGGAAATAAATTTTAATAATTAAAATATAAATGTTAAAATAGAGAACGTTTAAAAAGTTCAGTTATAAAATTATCTAAAGTAGTTTTAAATATTCTTAAAAAAACAAAGAAGATGTAATAATTATATTATAATAATTTATACATTTGTTAATTTAGCGAATATTTTCTAAGTAATATAAGAACTATATATTTATATGTTAAAGTTAGAATAATAAAATATCTAATTATTTTATAAAAGTGAAAATTTTCAAAAAATGATAAGAAGAATATCTTAAGAGTATATTGAAGATTGTGGTAAGACTAAAAATGTAAACAATATATTTATTATCTATATTAATGATTTTTATTTATTTATAAATTAGTATAATTATAAAATTAAAATGCACGAGAAAATGACACATGGAATGAAGTTCATGAGAATATGACACGTAGGATGAAGTGCTTTGCTTTAATATATGCACTATAAAAAGCCTAGTAAACCAAATTGTTTCATATTTATATATTAAAATAGAAAACTTTTAAAATTTCAATTTTAAAAAAATTATCTTAGGTGATTTTGAATATGATCTTTAAAGAATAAAGAAGATGTAACACTTATATTATAATAGTTAATTAGTTAAATTATATAACTTTAACATATATACAATATAATATAGATATTTAAAGAGTAAGTATATATATCACGTATTATAGGATAGTTATTTCAATAGGTAAGATGTCAACTATATATGTATATTTTTTTAAAAAAAATCAAAATTACGTAAAAATGACACGTGGCATCGAAGAGATGAGGAAGTGACACCTAAGATTAAGCGCTTTGGCTTTAATATAGTATATAGATGTATATAGATCTACGAAGGAAGTACACAGACAACAATTTTGGGGAACAGCTATGAATGCCTCAGATTTGGACCGCAATCAGGAGTCGATCACAAATTTATGCCCCTACTCGACAAATGCTCGAACCGCGACCAAGAGACAACAGCAAACATCGGAAGAGGCCACTGTTGAAAACGGGGTATCATAATATATCAACGTGTAAAACTTGATGAGTTAAAGATTAACGATTTGTAAGGAGAAATTTGATAAAAGAGGGTTGGAAAATCAATTGGTAACCGAAAAACTTGATGTTTTTATGATATTGAGTCTTAACTCACTCAATCTTGATTTTTTATTAATTCTTATGGATTTTGGTGTTTTTGGGACCGTTAGGCCGAGATCGGAGCCATTAAGCCGCAAGATTGGTGCCTTTAGGACAAGAATAATCTCCATCAGAAATTTCTCAAAACTTCCGAGTGAATTGATAACAAAATGTTGGTTGTGAGCTAATTTGATTAGATTCAAAAAAAAAGGTTGAAAGCAGCCCAAAAAAGGTTGTAAGCTACATGAGTAAGAAGAGCCCAAAGAAGGTTGTAAGCTTCATGAGCAAGAAGCCCAAAAAGGAATCGGTCTCAAAAGAGAGCAAAGCTGAGATACCCTTCGGGGAAGAGCAAGCTGCCAAAACGCGAACGATTGGTGAATCCGAAACTAGTATCCCAAGCAAGAGCGGGGCTGAGGCCGAGATCCAACGACCGGATTCAACCTCCAGCTTTGAAAATGGCAACCAAAGGCGCTGACACAAAGAGATAGTAGGAGAGATCGTGAGAAGGTAAGCAAAGGCCCCTTTGCACATTCTATAAAGTTCTTCATTTTAATCTTTCCTTGCATAAAAAAGGTATAAATAAGAAACCTTGATGCAAGGGAATCAAGAATGAAGATCTTACTGATGTGGGATCATCCTCGACACCACTCAAGGACCAATCACAAGATCGAGGGCTAAAAGGATCTGAGGAAAAACCCCAACGAAGAAGATCAAGAAAGAGTTGCAGGGAATAAATCTCGGATGAGCTACAAGAATCTCGGCCGAGATTCTCTACTGAGATTTGGTCTTTGACGTGCACTTGAAGATCCGGCCAAGATCTTTTAATTTTGGCAACTATCTTTCATTTTCTTACCTTAAAAGCTCTCATACACTCTTTAAGGTAATTGTTAGTGATAACTCCACCTTGGCTATGAATTGTTTTATTTAAATGATGGAAGACTTAATACATAAATGCGATTTTATAAACTAACAAATATCGATTATATTCTAGATTGCATGTCTTGGTTTGTTTGTTAAAATGTGTGTAGGTCTTGAAAAGCATTACAAGGGAAGAACTCAACTAAGGAATTCGTTACAACACACGCACATCTACCACGACCAAAAGAGAGAATCTAGGAGAAGATTTTCAAAGGCCAACTAATCAAACAAGAAGATCTCCATCGGAAAAGAAGATAAGAAGATCTCGGCTCTCAAGTGAAGATAAGAAGATCTCCAATGACATTTTCAAGTGAGAAGATCTCGGTTGGGTTGAAGATCCTCAATGGCTTTTCAAAGTGAGAAGATCTTGGCTGGATTGAAGATTCCCAACGGTTGGAAAAGAAGATAAGATAAGATATTCAAACAACAAGAAAAGAAGATCATAGTGATGAAGATCTTCAACGGCCTTCAAAGTGAAGAAGAAGAAGAAGACACTACAACAAAACTGATCTTTTATAGCATTGAATAATAGCGTTTGTCTTGTAAATGCTATAGTTTACATGCTCTAATTTTTTTTATAGCGTTTTATAATAAGAAAAACGCTTGTTAAAAATATATATATATATATATATATATATATATATATATATATATATATATATATAAGTGCCTTTTTTTTCCTGAAGCGCGTATGAATTTTTTATTTTTCACTATACCGCCAAAGAATGAAACGCTATTGATAGAGAAATTCGTACTTCCTCTCCTCCTTTCCAACCTTTACACAGCGGCTCCCAAAATCCATCTTCCCTGTAGCTATCGGAGAACGCATCTAAGCTCCGCTCCATCTTTACACTGCGACACGAAGTACCGGAAGAGAACAAAAATAGGGCTTCACCCTGTACTTGTCATCGACGATTCTCCCCCTCCTTAAACCGAAGATATATGCAATTGTAGATCTAGGGTTTGAACGGAAAACAGGTTTCCCCTCTTCCTTTCTTGCGGTTTGATTTCCAAGTCTCTATTCTTGTGTTCTGTTTGCTTTAAATTTGATATTTTGGTGGATCTTGGACTGCATCTCTTGCTATTGTGTTGTAATTCATAAGCAGTCTTTCTCATTCACGCCAGTCCCAAGTTCATATTACTCTCTCTTATCGTGCATCCTTTATGTCCATGTTATACTTGTAGTATTGTTAGATTTAAGTTATTGTTAACATTAATTTCCCCTGAAGTCTCTATTTTTGTGTTCTATTTGCTTTAGATTTAAGTTATCATAAGCGGTCTTTCTCCTTCAAATGTATTGCTATCCTCACAGATGATGATTTGATAATTTTAAAAATTCCATTGGGTTTGTTTCCTAGGTAGCAGTGAACTTGTAGTTTGAACATGCTTCATTTATGCTTGGTAGTATTAGTAATATGAATATAGCAGTTAAAATTTTGTAGGTCCAAACAAGTATTTACTTTGCATCTTATTAGAATCAGATTCCATTGAAAGGTAATTGTTAAGAAAAGTCAAATGAAACTAGTCTAAATAAATTTTATAAATCACCATTATTTTTTCTTTTCTTAGCCATTGTCTTTCTGTATTTATTAGAGATGCATTACCAAAAGAGCTTAGATTGTTTTGTCATTTATTTGTTCAGGTGATTAAAGGCATTGTGGATGGTTGCCAACAATCTGACCGTGCTTTACTAGCTGGAGAGGTATAATTTCAGACTTTTGATTTTGAAGTTGATTTACCAAAAGTAAAATGGGTACATCAAGACAATTCATAGCAGTAATTTCAGTTAATACGTGTTCTTTCTATCACTCCCCGTAAGAGTATGCGTATGTTTTTTTGTTAGATTGCATGAAGGTAGTAAATGACGTCTCCGTGTTCTTTCTTCCCCAAAATTGGCAATTATGAGGCACACTATTGTTCAGTATCTATCCTAGGGATGTCATGGCTGTGCTTTTCTTCCTCTCATTTACCATTATATGCGGTTTGTTTAAGTCGAATTCATACTGAAAAATGCTAGTTGTAGTTCAACATGAGGCTTGTGTGGATCATGGAAGTTGTTATTTCTTATTGTAACAGGTTTTTGAACAACAGAAACCTTTAATTTTCATCTTCAATATTTAAGTAGTTGTTTTGATGCAAGTCCATTGGCGTGCACTATGCTATACCATTTCTAGCTCCAACCACCACTCTTAACTTCATCACTACACTAATCAAACGTACTGTTGTCCTCACAAATGAAGAGTTAAAAAATTCAACTGGGTTTGTTTCCTAGGTAGAAGTGAATCTGTAGTTTGAACATGCTTCATTTATGCTTGGTAGTACTAGTAATATGAATATAGTAGTTAAACTTCTGCAGGTCCAAACAAGTATTTACTTTACAACTTATTAGAATCAGGCTCCATGAAAAGGTAATTGTTAAGAAGAGTCAAATGAAACTAGTCTAAATAAATTTTATAAATCACGATTATTTTTTTTCTTAGCCATTGTCTTTTTGTATTTATTAGGGATGCATTACCAAAAGAGCTTAGCTTGTTTTGTCGTTTATTTGTTCAAGTGATTAAAGGCATTGTGGATGGTTGCTGTCAATTCGAGTGTGCTTTACTAGGTGGAGAGGTATAATTTCAGACTTTTGATTTTTTTTTTTCAACGTGGTAGTTGTTTGTTTGATAATGACAGTTGAATGAGTATTTTGATTTTGAAAAGTTATGTTGTAGAATATAGACAGCATGTGATGTTGTATTTGTTATCACAAAGACCATGAATTTGTGTGTTCATTGTTCATCGTCTCTTTCTTGGTAGCTTCTGTCTTTTGTTGATTCTGCTTCTTGTAGATGCTTGTAGTCATTATTCTTTCAGTGGGATTTGTTGTTGCTCTTCCTGTTTTTCTTCTTCTTGAAGGCGCCATTTGAGACTTAGTGGTTAATTGTGGAATTGCTTTCTTGTTTTTTTTTTTTCTGTTTATATATAGAGAGAGCAGATTAAAAATGGTACAGGGGAAGGGTCCAAATCAGAGAGACAGTTAGACATATAGCAGTCTTATTTACAGAAAAGAATAATTGTATAAGAAGAGGAAACCAACCCATTAGGATGTTTGAAAAGTACTTTGGACACCAAAGCTGAACCATAATATAAAAAGAAATATGGAAGGCTAACTTTTTCCAACTTGGTTTGAATTTCAGAAGAAGAAGAATTCATAGATATCGATCTCCTCTTTAGAATCCATTGATGAGCATTTGAAGGTTATGATTAGATTTTTATGAGTGAAAGAAAAATTGGGAACAAGAGGCATCTATCTATATATATATATATACGTATATAAAAAAAATGGTGACAAGTATAATGTTAACTTTAGCTATCTCATGATTATCTCTATATACATTACTTTTTCATCTCTAAAAGTTCCAATCTTCATTGTATATTTATAACCATATGGATAATGTTAACTTTAGCTATCTCATAATTATATCTTTATCTTGAAAAATGAGTTACAGTGATCAGACAAGTATATCTCATAATTATCTCTTTAGCTTGTTTATCTCATGATTATCTATTTATCATATGGATAATGTCAATTTTAGCTTTTTTTTCTCATGATTATCTCTAAGCCGCTAGCATTTTAATTCAGTTTTGAATAATCCAAACGTACAGGAGCACTTCAAAATATAACACTCTTCACAGCGGCGACTTTTCTACTAACGCAAATGGGTTGGAGATGTTGTGTTAAATTATACGACTTAGAATGCATAGTTTTTTTTTTCTCATGCTTGGATTTTACTGCAGAGATGCTGTTGGATTTTTATAATGTAATTTCTAAAAATTCTTTTGTCCGTCTCAAGATTGTGTTTGTTGATAGGTTAAATATGTATTTGGATGAGTTGGGTTCAAATCTGGTCTTGTTGATCTTAGGTTTATATTGACGAGTATGTTTTTGTTCACGGAAGTTAAACTTATGAGTTGTTTGGTTGTCTAAGTGTTGCCCTTATCTTCAGCTTGATTCCCCCAAAGTGATTGTATTAAGAGTTTTGGTATGTAACTCTTATTTAAGTTTAAATAAAAGGCTTAAAGCCTACTCCCTTATACCAAAAAGAAGAAGGTTTACAGTCAAAAAGGTTACAAAGTTATTATCCATGAAAATTCTTATTTTAAAATCATCATAAGAAATGAACCTCTTAAATAATTTTGAACCTCGTAAATAACTACTTGTTGATTTGTGTTATGGATCGTTATACATGGCGTCGGAATTACTAGTGTATAAACAACGTGCATTAAGACTATACGTTAGAGATTTAATGTTGACGCGCAGGTCACAAATCAAATTTTCTTGGTAAATTTATATTCCCTCCCTATTTTTTTAATTATTTATGTTTGACGCGTAGCTAGACTTGTATATTATTACGCATTTAGTAATTTTGTTTTCGTGAAAGAAAAATGCTTGGATTTTTTCAGACATATTTGGGCTCTTATAATTCAATTTATTGTTATTTCAATGGTTCTAATGTTACCATCTCTAACTTTTGCAGACATTAACTGATAGGGTGCTACTGACTGAATTGATTGATGATCACGGAGTTTTAGATAAACAATAAGTCAAGGTCGTATTATTCAGGTAAAATTGACTTTATTCCGTTATTTAAAGTTTGATATGAATTTTGTACTTGACTTGATTGTTTAATGTCTTATTTTGTTTGAAATAGTTGTTAGATTTATTTTAGACATCCTTGCCATTTGTGTTCCTTCTTTGTAACAATGATGGAAAAAGAGTGGGTGTGGCTTAGCAGGTTAGATTGATCTTGCTCATTCAATAAATAACTTAAAAGTTTGATATGAATTTTGTACTTGACTTGATATGTTAATGTCTTCTTTTCTTGTTTATTTTTGTGTAATCATAGAGCTAGTCTTGAATATCAACAAAAAGCATTAGAGTTTGTCAAGGCTGCTGAAAAAAATTTAGGATGTCCCGAAATGATGTTTTGTCCCTGCAAGGATTGTCGTAACATGAGTCATCAAAAGGGCTGGATTATTTTTGAACATTTAGTGACTGCGGGAATGGATGTCACGTACCGGGGGAAGTCACATTGGAATAAGCATGGAGAGAAGAAAGAAAGAAGTGATAAGTCTGATCATGAAAGTATTCACAATGAGACTTATAACTTATACAGAGCTGCTTATTT
Organism: Fagopyrum homotropicum; assembly: GCA_033239125.1. NCBI lineage: Eukaryota > Viridiplantae > Streptophyta > Magnoliopsida > Caryophyllales > Polygonaceae > Fagopyrum > Fagopyrum homotropicum. The sequence goes on along the minus strand of BSWB01000003.1, from coordinate 95,805,831 downwards.
TTTGGATGAAACACTTGTCCATCCTATTTCAATAGTTGAACCAAATGAACAGAAGCATGATGAAGATGATGGAGACGATGAATTCATAAAGAGTTTAAGAGAAGCAGAAACTCCATTGTATCCGGGATGTCACAACTACACAAAGTTATCTGCCATTGTTGAGTTATTTAGTCTAAAAGGCGATTGTGGAATGTCTAATGTCCATTTCAATTAGCTTATGAAAATCATAGGAGCCATGTTACCCAAGGATAACGTCCTGTTGGATTCTGTGCAGTCAATCAAAAAGTTTTTAAAAATATTTGACATGGGGTATGAAAAGATTCATGCATGCGGAAATGATTGTTGCTTATTTAGAAAGAAGTTCAAGGACTTGGACAGTTGTCCAACATGTGGTGCTTCAAGATGGAAGATTAATAAGCGCACTAAGGAGATCAAAAGAGGTGTACCGGTCAAGGTTTTGAGATATTTTCCCTTAATCCCAAGATTGAGAAGAATGTTTAGGTCTTAAAAAATGGCAGAAGACTTAAGGTGGCATTTTCATAATAAAAGCATTGATGGAAAGATGCGTCATCCAGTGGATTCTTTATCTTGGGAGATGATAAATGATAAATGGCCATCATTTTCATCCGATCCACGTAATCTTAGACTTGGACTTGCTACTGATGGCTTTAACCCTTTTTCCATCTTAAGCACTCAATATAGTTGTTGGCCGGTGATGCTTGTCAATTATAATTTGCCTCCTGACTTATGCATGAAGAAGGAGAACATAATGTTAACGTTGTTGATTCCTGGTCCAAAGCAACCAGGAAATGACATAGATGTCTATCTTGAACCACTACTAGATGACCTGCTATTGTTGTGTGAGAGTGGAGTAGAGGTTTATGATGCATTCAGCAAATCAAATTTTAATTTGAAAGCAATGTTGATGTGGACTATCAATGATTTTCCAGCTTATGGGAATCTAGCTGGATGTAGTATGAAAGGAAAAAAGGCGTGTCCTGTGTGTGGGAAAAACACACATCATAGATGGTTAAACTTCAGCAGGAAATTCTCATACATGGGTCACATAAAATTTCTTCCACCCTCGCATCCATTTCGTAGAATGAAGGCTTGTTTTGATAATACTGTGGAGGATGGCAACAAGCCTAGAGTCTTAACTGGACGCAATATTTCTCTTGTTTTAAATGATTTTCCAAATAACTTTGGGAAAGGACTTGGCAAAAAGAGAAAAAGGAAAGATGAGAATGTTAGTGATGGAGAGGATGACACTAGTGAATCCGGTAATCAGGATGAGCTTTCCCGGTGGAAGAAAAGATCCATTTTTTTTCCTTACCATATTGGAAGGTACTTTTTTCTTTCCAATCTATTCAAATAATTATGATTTTATGATTTATTTATTTTTTTTAATTATATATTATATAATTGCAAGTATAGGACCTATTGTTACGCCATAATTTGGATGTAATGCACATCGAGAAGAACATTTGTGAAAGCATTATAAGCACAATGTTGCATAGTGGGAAATCGAAAGATGGGATCAATGCTCGTAAAGACTTGAAAGATATTGGAATTAGGAAAGATTTGCATCCAGAAGAAAGAGGAAAGAAAATGTACCTTCCACCGGCACCACACACGTTTTCAAGGATCGAAAGAAAACGTTTTTGTAAGAGGTTATATGATTTTAAAGGGCCTGATGGTTATTGCTCGAATATTAGAAATTGCATATCACTGGATGACTACAAGGTTGTAGGACTCAAATCTCTTGATTATCATGTTCTAATGCAACAACTGTTGGCTGTTGCAATTAGAGGATTGTTACCGAAAGGTCCAAGAGAAGCGATCATTCGATTGTCAAGATTTTTCAATACGTTATGTCAGCGTGCTATTGAAAGAGACAAGATGTTGGTCCTTGAAAATGATATTTCTGAGATATTGTGTCAACTTGAGCGATTCTTTCCACCCTCATTCTTTGATATCATGGTGCATTTACCGGTTCATCTAGCAAGAGAGGCACGTTTGTGTGGTCCAGTTCAATTTCGTTGGATGTATCCATTTGAGAGGTAATGATAAGATCATTGTATGTTTCATGTTGAATTTTGGTACACATTAGCCGGATAATTCATGTATTAAATTTTTTTCCATCCATTTAGGTATATGAAGACCTTAAAACAATGTGTACGAAATACCGCAAGACCAGAAGGGTGTATTGCAGAGGCATATCTAGCTCAGGAGTGCATTGCTTTCTTTAGCGAGTTTATGAAACACTCTATACATGTGAAAGAAAAAGATATTAGTAATGAAGATTTTGAAAGTGATCTCAAAATTTTAGAAGGTCGTCCTATATCTAAGACTACATCAATCACATTGACCGATAAAGATAGAGATATTGCACATCGGTCCGTACTACTCAATACAGCAATAATGGATCCAATTTTAGAGTAAGTACATTGTAATTGATTTTTATGCAATATGCTTATATTTTCTATATGTGTTATTATTTCATGTGGTTATATGTTATGCTAGCATGCATTTGGAGGAGTTGCAAGCAACGGACATACGACTTGGAAAAAATCAAACCTTGCTTTGGAAACGTCATACCGAAAAAATTGCTGAGTGGACAAAAAAGAAGGTTACTTTAAATGTTGAAAATTATATTTTATTTAATTTAAAGTAATAATTGTTTATATAGTAGACATAGTATTATATAACCGTTTAATGGTTTACATGTTTCTATTGACTCGACGAATCATTCTACTACATTAAGATGGTTGGCATATGGTCCTAAAAAGAGTGCATTGGTGTATAAAGGATTCATCATCAATGGACTACGGTTTCACACAAAGGATATTGATAGGGAAACTCAAAATAGTGGAGTAACTTATGATGCAGTTACCATGTGTAGAGCAAGTGCAAAAGATACTTCACAAGTGGCTGACTTAGTATCATATTATGGGATATTGACAGATATTATTTTGCTAGATTACCATCTCTTTTATGTTCCAGTTTTTAAGTGTGATTGGGCCCACAAAGGAAATGGTGTTAAGGAAGAGGATGGATTTACACTTGTGAACTTACACCAAAGTCAAACCTCATTTACTAAGGATCCATATATTCTAGCATCTCAAGCAAAACAAGTATTCTATTCTAGAGAAGATGATTTATCTAATTGGTATGTGGTGATGAAGGCACCACCTAGGGGAATTCATGAGTTTGAGATGGATGATGATAATACAAATGTGTCAATATTGCCTCAAGAAATAGATATGGGCATTGATGATTCTAATTTGATGCATAGTTATGTGAGAGAGGATTGTGAGGGACTACTTGTGAATGCTATTTGATTAACTTCTTGTTAGGGAGAAGTTTTAATTCTTGATTGCTCTTTAAAGGTGCTTTACTTGAATTTATCTTATTATTAATGTTCTAGTTGTCTTATTATGTTTACAACATGTGTTTTTTTGGATGATTCTAACAAAGTTATTGTTTTTAGGATCGATTTACAGTTATGGTGGGTGATACTACAAGAGTACACACACGTAAGAGGAAGAATGCAAATGTTGTAATGTCACAAGAGTTTGTTGATGCAAGAGTTCGTGATGTGGAGGATCTTACACATGCTGATCAAGAAGTTGAACTAGAGAGCCCAATTCCAAATGCTTCTAGTCTTGATAAAGATCTAGTTGAAGAGGATATGCAACCTGAAGACACAACAAAACATGAAGCAGGAAAGAGAAAGAAAAGAGGTCCAACAAAAATGAAGAATGTTGCAAAGGACCCAGCAAATCGAATTCAAATTCAATTTACTAATTCTGGTGATCCATATGGGCCGGGGTCAGTTTGCTTATCGTCCTTTTTGGGCGCTCTTGTACGGGAGCATGTACCTGTAACTCTTGCTGATTGGAGAAGCCTTGGTGATGATCTAAAAGTTGCATTGTGGGAAGAAATTCAGGTAATTACAATTTTATTGTAACTTTTATTTGTATTGAATTTTAACGTTATTAATACTTGTATTTCAAATAATAGGAAAGATTTGTATTGGATGAAGAATGGCAAAAGGATGTCATCTTCAAACAAATGGGATGTCTTTGACGGGCATCCAAGTCAAGATTAGTTGCTGAAATACGAGCAACAAGTAATAAAGAGCAAAGACATCGTCTTAAACCAGATAACATCTCATCTCTAGCAATATGGAAGAAGTTTATCAAAGAAAAAACAAGCCCAGAGTTCAAGGTATGTATAATAACACTCTTGTATGATTGTCAGATCTTTAGCAAATTGGTTTTTTACTTTCTCATTGTTGGTTATTTTGACTTTAATTTTCTAGGCTAAAAGTGAAAAATACCGGGCATTACGGCATACACAATTGCCACACACATGCAGTCGCAAGGGACTTGTTAGATTAGTTACTGAAATGGTAACATTTTAGGTCTTAGTTCTCTTAATTATATTCTTAAAGTATCATATCTATATACGATCATTTCATAATTATAATTATTATTATCTATTATTTAATCACAAAAGAAAGAAAGTAGTGTGGACCCATCATCTGTGTCAAGGGTTCAAGTTTGGGTTAAAGCTCACACAAAAAAAGATGGCACTCATGTGAGTATGACAGCTGGCGAAACAATTGTAAGAAATCTAGTTTAATGTACTATTATATATTTATTAATAAATTTTTTAGAACAATTGATTTAAAATTTATATATGTTTGTTGCTTTTCATAGAGTCAAATAAACAAAGTTGAAAGTGTGACACCTTCTGCATCTTCAACTAATGTGAGAGAAGATGCTCTTTCTCAAGTACTAGGAAAAGATAGACCTGGGCGCTTAAGAGGAATGGGAAGAGGAGTAACTATTAGCAAAGTGTCCTTCTTACAATCTAGGGACAAGCATGTGGTTCAGTTGAAAGAAGAAAACTCTGAATTTCGAAATAGGATACAAGATTTGGAAAGCGTAGTCCAAAATTTAATTGCAAATAATCAGGTAAATTAGAGTGTAGTTTTATGTTTTAGAGTTAACTTGTTGTGCTCAATAATTAATTTTTTTTATCTTAATGTCATTAGGTAAAGCACACTAAGGAAACTGAAATTGAGCAAGATGGGCAAGAAATAGCTAAAACTAACTCTATGGTTAGTTTAATTATTATTTTAGTTTTTTTTAAAGTTTTAACTATATTTACATTAGTAATTATGTTGTGTTTTGTTGTAGAGTACGAGCCCTAAATACTATGACAAGTGCAAACTCTTAGATTGGTGCGGAAAAGAAGAGATTGCAGCTGAAGGGCGTTGGTGTTCCAATGATCCACATGAGATTGTACATCTTATTCCGATTGGACCTAATGTAGTGAAAGTAAAGGTGGACATTGTAAGGAAGCCCGAGACATTTCTTTGGAGGCCTACAAGTACTATGTTCTCCATCAAACAAGTTGAGGGGAAGACTATAGTGTGGCCATGTGATAAGGTGATCTTACAAATCAATCATCAATCTGAGTGTGAAGAAAATATCGATGTGCATGAGGTAATATATATTTGACAATTATTTTTTTGTGAGAGTTTTTTTTATCAGTTTGAATCTAGTAATGAGTATTTGTGTTAATTGTTAGATTAAATGCAAAGTATATGATTGGACTGGGAAAAGTGACATTGTTGCCAAAGGTCGTTGGATTTCTAGTGATCCAGAAATGCTTGTGAATGGTATTCCTCTTGGACCTAACGCCATGATGATATTGGTTGATGTACCAATTAGTGTTAAAGCATTTCTGTGGAGGCCAAGTCCTGACATGATACATATTGGAGATGCTATTGATTGTAAATTAGCGTGGCCTGCTGATAAGGTTGTTTTGGAAGAAATATCAATTGAGAGAGAGGAAGGTGCAACAACATCATCTCATTCGGTAATTATTTTTACCGATATTTATATTATTTATATTATATTTTACTTAGTTGGTTATAATATGAAAATGAAATTATGTTGATTTTTTTTGCTAGAGTGTGAACAATTCAAAGAAATAGTGCAACTTATTGGATTTGAATGGCTCAGGAAAGGTAGTTGCTGAAGGCCGGTGGTCTTCAAGTGATCCGAATCACCTTGTTCATTTTGTTCCTTTAGGTCCTAATGTTGTACGAGTTTGGGTTGACATACCGAAGATTCCTGATGCAACACTTTGGAGGGCAACATCTGAGTTAGAGTGCATTGAAGATGCTGTTGGTACAACAATTGCATGGCCAGAAGACAAAGTTGTTATAATATGACATGACATTAGATGGTTATCCATTTTAGATTTGTATTCTCAAACTATGTTCTCTTGGTAAACAATTGTTTTATACAACTCATGTGTTGTATCATTTTGAATCTTTAAAATGAAACAATGTGGTTTTTATCCGATGTTGTTATTGAGTTTCTATACCATTTATATAAAACACTATAGTTAGGTTTTATAGCGTTTATAAAAAACGCTATTATTTGGTTACATAGCGTTTATAAAACCCTATAAATGATATTATTTCCATAGCATTTGAGGAAACGCTATTAATAGTCCACTTTTCCATAGTGTTTCATCAAACGCTATAATAGGTCCATTTTCCATAGCGTTTGCACAAACGCTATAATAGGTTCACTTTTTCATAGCGTTTAACAAACACTATAATATGTACACCTTTTCATAGCGTTTAACAAATGCTATAATATGCCCACTTTTTCATAGCGTTTGCACAAATGCTATAATTGGTTACGTTTCAATAGCATTTCTGCAAACGCTATAATAGGTCCACTTTTCTATAGCGTTTGTGCAAACGCTATGAAATGTTGTGATCCTATTATAGCGGGCTCTGTCATAGCGTTTATAAAAACGCTATTAATGTTATTCATAGCGTTTTTCAAACGCTATGAATGCTTCTAAATGTTGTAGTGAGAAGAAGAAGAAGAAGAAGAAAGATCTAGGGCTTGAGTTTGAAGATGAAGATCTTACAATGGCTACTTCACCTCAACCAAGCAGCGTATTCTATGGAGAAATAAGAACGTTACAACGGCTATGGAACAACGGCAAAATGAAGATCCCCATAGAAGACTATAAATGAAGATGGCGATTGAAGATAAAGAATCAAGAGCTTACATGGAAAATAATCCAAGTCTTCAAGCAATCATACATCTTCATCGATCCAAAAGTTTATCTTTCTCTTAAGCTTACATTTGTATACTTTCTTAGAGTGAGATAAACACAAGAGCTTCATTGACATATCTAGATAGTGTTATACTCGAGTGTGTTACTCTGCGAAGTAACTAGGCTATTATTGTAAGAATAGAGTTGACTAGATCGTAGCATTGAGGCTACATTGAGAGAAGGGTAGTTCTTCTAGGTTGTATCTAGGACGCACAAAAAGCAGATAATAAATACTTAGAATCTTAGGGTCGGAAACCCTAGCCGAAGAGTAGGTTGCTAGGGCCGAACTTCGTAAACATATTGTCGCGTCAATCATTTATATTCCACACATTCTATCGCTTATATTGTGACTAACAATCTTTTGTAGGTTTCAAGTCAAGGCCTTGAAATCCACTTCAAAGCCTTGAAAAAAATTTTTGTCAGTAAGCGCATTGATCGACTTCAAGGCCTTGTAATCAGTTTCAAAGCCTTGATATACGATATTGCGAAAAGTTCTCATACTCTATTCAACCCCCTTCTAGAGTATTTATATCCTTATTATTCACCTATTCGGTTCTTCAATTGGTATCAGAGGTAGACTCACGGATATTGATTTAACTATTAGTGAGACTAATCATAAACTCTGTAGGTGATAGAGGATTCGCTCAAGGAAGATCCACATCTCGACCAACCCTCTTCTGCGGTAACAACTTTGCCCACTGGAGAGCACTAATGCAATTGTTTATTATTGATCAACACATGGAACTATGGAGCATCGTTCAAATTGGCCCAAAAATCCCAACTATCACGTTTGAAGGAGTCCAAGTAAAAAGAAGGCAGCTGACTTCACTCAAACAGACTTGGATAGTGTGTCAAAGAATTACAAGGCCATGAACTCGCTCTATTGTGGATTGAATGCCAATGAATTTAATCGTGTCTCATCATGCAAGAGTGCCAAGGAAATATGGGACAAGTTAATAGTTATGTACAAAGGAACAAGTCAAGTCAAAGAAACAAAGATAAGCATCTTCCTTAGGCAATATGAATTATTCAAGATGACTTCAAACGAGAAAGTCAAAGAGATGTTCACACGTTTTATTGAGATTGTGAACAATCTTGATTCACTTGGAAAGGTCTTCACAAATGAAGAAAAAGTAAGGAAAGTATTAAGAAGCTTGCCTAAAGCTAAGTGGGGACCAAAAGTGACCGCAGTCGAAGAAGCTCAAAACCTTACAACATTACCTCTCGAAGACCTACTTGGAAAGCTAATCACCCATGAAATGGTTCTTGGTGAAGAAGATGAAGAACTGCCATCAAACGCAAAAAATCTTGCTTTAAAATCCAAGAAGGATAACATTCCATCGGATGATGAAGAGAGTGATGATGAGGAGGAAGATCCATTCGCCTTGATTTCAAGAGGTCTTGCAAGAATTCTTCAAATGAAGAAGCATTTCGCAAATAAAGATTATCCACGATCATCAAGACCCCGAGGTAAGTTTTCTAACCCTAAAAAGAAAACTAAAGTATTAACTTGTTTTGAAATGGTGAAGCAGATTATCTCATAAAGGATTGTCCGCAAAAGAAGAGAAACAACTTTAGGAAGAATGATCGAAAGAAGAAGGCTATGGTAGCATCATGGAGTGATTCAGATTCAACAAATGAGTCAGAGGGCAAAAATGATCAAGCAAACTTGTGCTTAATGACCGATCAAGAAGAGGATCCAAATCTCTATGTTGATGGAGTAGTAAGTACCATCATGTCTCAATCTAACCTAGAACTTACACAATTCCTTAAAGACATTATCATATATGATAAAGAACATAGAGTTAAGATAAGTGCCTTACGAGAAAAGCTTACCAAACAAGAGAAACGAGTAAGTGAATTGTCTTTGGAAGCATCGTGGAGTTACTCCTATAGAGACGCGACCTGACTCGGTCAACTGTGCTCTAAACCTAGCATCGGTCTCATTCCCGACCTCGTGAACCATACTCTTTGCAATCTCTTTCACTCCAGCATATGCCAAACTTGCTACTGGTGGATCCTCTCGGGGAACTCGACCCCGACCTTTCGCTAGTGGAGTTCTGCCTCTGTGGCCTCATCCTCTAATAGCGGGAGCCCTATCACCCCTACCCCGTCCAACTGGAGGAAGAGGTGGACAACCTCTACCTCGACCTGTATTTGGTGTAGCCCTAGTACGTGTCATCTGCACGAGTTATAGTAACTAAGTTACAATCTAACTATAAGGTCAAACAAAAATTCAAAATTGATATTAACATACTAAGCATGCCGAGATCCGCGGTGGTAGTGGTGATCATCCGTACTTTATATCCCATCCCGACTATGCATGTGTTTTAAAAATCCAAAACATTTTTGAAAAGTCAGACCCCTTTCGGGTTCTGTTTGTTTATTCAGCCCTTTAGAAGATTTCAAGTGCCATTGTTGTCAACTAGATCTCTGATATCATGTTGTAACACCCCAAATTCTTAGAACTCGGGGAGTAATGGGTTAGGACCTCACAATGGGTCCCGACCCTAGTTTGACAATGCTTTCACTAGATCTTACAACAAGACACAAATAAGAAAACCAAAAATCATAAAACAACGTTTTAATGTTATGAATGGAAACACATGATACTTGTCAGCTAACAATGTACTCAAGATCACAATCTCTAATGACAACATGTTAAGAAGAAAAAAACAATATAATAATATCCAAACCCCATCCTATGAAGTATGGAGACCCGACTAACCACCAACTTCCGGATCACTCGGTCCCTGCTCTAACCTGTGGTAAGTCTAAACAACAAAACAATCAACCGTCAAATAGCTATCCAAAAGTTAGAAGAAGAATAATAATAGCACATACACACATTATAACAGAATTAAAACACTCATCATTCTTTCATAGAATTCCATTTATTATCTTAATTTAGGTCATCCACTTTACTAATGCAACTTATTTTGTGACACGAGGGATTCCCAAACCTCGCCTCTGTCCCCGTGTACCAACATGAATCGGTCTGATGCACCTCACCGTGTTCCTGTATGGCCTGACCTAAGAGAACCTCTCAGACTCCTATAAGAGCTAGGCAATGATGTCACCGTCCGTTGTACATACACTTGAGCCATATAATTATAAGGGTCGTCCTATGCATGTTATAATTATTAAACACATAAACACACACCAATGATATCATTTAAAAAACATCTAGAAGCCAACTAAGTAAGCCCAAAGGACTTACCTAAATCAAGTCACAATTCTCTTTATCTCAAAACTCGATCCGTAACCATAAGAACTCAACCGCTTGATATAAAAGGCAAGTGAATCAATAATCTATCCATCTCTCTCTTAGAAGTCTCCAACTTCTAAGACACTCAAGTTTATCATAAGGAAATTACCAGTTTACCCTTAAAGGGTAAATGACTATTTTACCCTTGGCCTCAAAACCCTAGAAAATTCCATATTGCAATTCTAAACTATCCTTTGGAACCCAGATCCCCAATCCAACTGTCAAAAGAAAGTTTTGTTAAAGTTGGAAGATGTTATCCAACTTATTATCTCTAACGAAAAGTCATTAAGGTCCAACTTTGACCTAATATATAACCCTCATACAAAAATCTAAAAATTATAAAGAAAATAGCTAAACCTTCTATGCTATGCACTCTACTCATAGGAGCAAGATAATCCCAAAAACAATCAACTACAACTCTTACACAAAATTACCAAATTGACTCTTCAACATAGAATTTCCCATACTTAGCCAAAAATCTGTATTATTGCTAGAATGTACAACCAGTCTACTTTGGAACCTTATGACTCCAAATCTGACCGTTGGATCGGTCCCAACTCTTGATATTTCAAATAGTGCCTAACCATCTACAACATACTAAAAATTGAACGGTTGAAATAAAATCTAGGGTATCAAAATATAGGATTAAAGTTGATTAGTCACCCCAACTTTTTGGACAAATGAAAAGGGATTTGTCAATGGTTTTTAGTTCGAGTCCTACCGCCTGCACTCTTCATGAGTAGAGCATAATTGTGAGAACGATGAGGAGGTAATGAGCGGCTCAGTAGAGCATAATGGTGAGACCGTATAATCATAGTGGGACGAGAAGTCTTACATGTGTTACTGTCAACATAAGAGGAAGAGGACATGCGCTCTTGAGTCTATCTCTTGCTGCCACCGATCTATAGGGAATAATTCCGGTGTCAGACCTCTAAGGCTCCACGATGCAGAAGAGACGAGAGTGGTAATTCACGCAGCTTTGACGATCGATCCTTGGCTCAATAGGGAGATAAGCATGTTAATATGTGGAAGGTAATGCAATATTATATTGCTGGAAATAAGGAGATGTACAAGGGTTGTTGTGTTGACTTGCCGAAACCAAAACCGTCGAGAGATCTCTTGTCTAATGTAACACCCCAAATCCGCGGGACTCGGGGCACTACTGGGCTAGGATCTCACAGTGGATCCTGACCCTAGCCTAACAACAAGTTCACTATATCTTACAACATGCACATAAAGATAAAAAACCAAATACATAAATATGTATAAATATATACATCAAAGGTTTACAAAACATAGCCGAGTACAAAACGGTAACACTAAACACAAAAGCATACGAAAGATCCCAAGACCCTCGTACAACCTAATGTACGGAAGCCCTCAGTTGATCACCCATCCGGCTCACTCTACAATCTTCTTAACCTGCAGATCATCTACAACACGGTATAAGCCGTTATCTAACAGAAATGAATAAGAATGAAGCAGTAGCCCATATTACAGATCAACACATCACATCATGATATGAACACACACATATCCATTTATTATCTTTACTTAAGTTATACCATTACTAACTCATTTCCTTGTGACACCCGGAGTAAACTCCCGATGCCTCTATCCCCGTTTCCCTCCAGGTTTGGAATGGTGTCAATCATCACCACCTGGAGGTCTGGTCACAGAGAACTCCCCTAGCCACCCAATTATGGGCTAGACAAGTCATCACCGCCCGTTATCATACACTTGGACCAATAATATGCATGTAGGGTAATCCTAGTCCTGTTGTGTTATAAATGCAACATACATATGAACACACACCACCACAACACACACTTAAAACCACAACTGCTCGCTAAGTAAGTCCCACAAACTTACTTGTCTCAATCGCAATCCATATCAAGTGGTCACGGCTTCCCCTCGGGGAAACGATTAGTGCCTGCATCAACAAAGCACAATAATATCAACATCGTCCCAAGGTTAGGAGATTCCACCTCCTAAACCTCATAACCAAACCCAACCAGAACTTAAAACCAAACCACCATATCACAACATAACCCACAAATGCCTAAGGCATTACCTTAACACATACTAAACCTTAAAGCCATAACCGACATATACAACATCATGATCCTCGACTCACTCTCATCCTAGCCTGCCTCTAAGCCACTCATACTAGGAAAGGAAAGGATCCATACCACCCTAGGTAGGTCCTGTAGAAGGCGCACATACATGATAAGAAGGCATAGGGGCGACAACTCACTCACGCAGGGGTGACTCAACACCAGGCGCAGGGGCGGTTGTCTGATGGCGCAGGGGCGGATGATGTACATAAGGTGATCCTTGACTTCTCTTCAATCCTTCGCTCGGTATCCTTCACATCTTCATCATCCAACAACCATACACATACATATATATACATATATACATCAATACAAGCTTAGGAAGATCAACATAAGATCAACTTATGGAAATATAAGATAAAGGAGAAGGAAAGAAAGAAAAGAAGAGGAAAGAAGAAGAAGAGGAAAGAAGAAGAAGAGGAAAGAACTTACCACAACTGCAACTAACAAAGAGGAAATGACTCTCCACACACTCAGTTGGTTCTCACAGCACAACATCAACATCTATTATCATCATACAAACTCAACTCAACACCTCTCTAGCAATATCAAAGAAAATTAAGAAGAATATTCAAGGAGGAAGAGAAAGAGAAGAAGAAGAACGTGAGGAGAAGAAGCCTGAAGAAGATGAAGAAAACCTTCATCAGAAGCAAAGGAAGGATTATAAAGGAAGTCAAGGTAAAGCACGGGTCAAGAGTCAACAAAGATGGCTGCAGCCGCAGAAATCCACAGGGGTGGATCCCTGAGGTGCAGGGGTGGCCAACAGGGTGCTAGGGCGGTCCACAGAGCCGCAGGGGCGGATCAGCCCTGGCTCAGCACAAGCTCAGCAATTGCGTCTCAACCGAGGTACAGGTGTGGAATTTCTAGAAGACTAAGGCTCTTTCATCACACCCCCTAAAAATAAGTTTCGTCCCGAAACTTGAACAAATCCCAAATCCTTTTAGACCCATATGCTGAGGTATAAACACCCTCTCTATTGGAGGCATCACATCTCCGCTTATAAGATCACAACCTATAACATTCTAACACCTCAAAGCACAACATGGAGGAATCATCTATCCAGCTACCAGATCACACCGCTAACCAAGGTGTAGAGAAAAACCATCTCTAGCCAACCCACAACCACATCACAATAGTGTGGAGAAAAACCATCTCCAGTCAAACCGCACTCATAACACAAGGGCGTGGAGGAAAACCGTCTCCAACCAACTATATCCATCAACAAAAGCATGGAGGAAGAACCGTCTCCAGCTAACAATGCCCACAACCAAAAGCATGGAGGAATAATCATCTCCAGCTAAACCCTAATCATATCACTATAGCATGGAGGAAGAACCATCTCCAACTATAACACAACTCGCTCTAGCAAATAAGATCTAATAAGATCGTATATACACATAACAGCTAGCACGAAAACACATCATATCACATAAACACATAACATATACGCACCAAGATAACACTAAGATCTACTCGTGGATCCTACAGGTGCATCTCGGCATAGAACTCTGGATAGTTCCTCCGGATACTATCCTTAGTCTTCTATGCAGCCTCATCAGGTCTTCGTTTAGACCACTGTATCCTCAACATGGGAATGTCCTTCGAACGCAAGTGTCTCACACCTTATTCTAGAACTACAACTGGGTGCTCAACAAAGGCGTGGTCTGGCTCAACCACTAAGTCATCATAGTTGACAATGTGCCCGAGGTCTAGTATGTACTCCCTCAACTGAGACACATGGAACACAGGGTGAACACCCTCTAACCTCGGTGGCAAAGCTAATTTGTATGCTTCTCTCCCAACTCTGTCAAGCATCTCAAAAGGACCGACCTAACGGGGACTCAACTTCTCCTTTATACCAAAACGTTTGACGCCTCACGTCAGAGATACTCTCAGCCAGACATGAGCTCAAACTCTGAACTCTAGAGGGTGACGCCTCTTGTTTGTATACAACTTATGGCGACTTTGTGCAGCCAACATCCTCTCTTTGATCAGCGCTACTCGAGCCATATCATCCTGAATTTGCTCCGGCGCTAAACCACTAACACTGCTAGGCTCATCCCAACATAATGGCGTACAACATCTACGTCCATACCATGCCTCATATGGGGCTATCCCAACGGTGCATGCCCGCTGTTGTTGTACGAGAACTCAACCAATGGGAGGTAATTTGACCATCCATGTCACCAATCCAACACACCAGCTCGCAACATGCCCTCCAGCATCGGAATGGTCCTCTTTGACCGACCATCTGTTTGAGGATGAAACGCAGTTGTGAAGTGCCAACTCGTTCCCAAAGCAGTTTGAATATGCTATTAGAACCTCGAGGTGAATCGTCCATCTCGATTTGTGATGATCGTCCTCGGTACACCATGGAGTCTCACTATTTGCCTAGTGAACTCCTCAACTAGTCTCCTCACTAACCACGTCTCCCGAGTAAGGATGAAACGTGCCGCCTTTATCAGTTTTTCAATCACAACCCATTTGACATTGATGACATGATTTATGACACTAGTTTAGGCACTCTTTTAGATAGTTTTCCTTTCCATTCATGCATGTTTCTGCATCAGTTCGTGACGTTTACGCTTAATTCATGCATATTGTCGAAATAGACGTCTACACGGGCTTTTGTCGGTTTTGTAGGTATTTTGGGGAGCTTTTGGAACTTAATCGATACATTCGAAGATCATTCCTCGTGATGGCACACATCCAGACTCTTTAAGGAGCAAGCTAGGAGCAAATGAGAACACAAAAGACCTTATTGGTGCATGCCTTGCACCAATTCATGACTTGGTGATCCAAAGAGGGCTGAATAGAGAGAACCACGGCCCAGAGGCTAAAATCTCAACCGTGGTTTTGCCCGTGGTTTCTTCTGGACAACTGTGACACGTGTGCCATGATTTCTTTGTCTGACCCTTGCTTTTTGGTGGAGTACTTAAGTGGTCCTGCCGGCTGATTTTGAGGATCTTCCTCCTTTTTGGACCCTTCTCCTCTAGCTCTTCTCCAACACTCCTCCATTGTAGCTTCTCTTCAAGGCACCCTTGTGGGTGTTCTTGGGAGAGATTAGTGTAGATTTTAGTTTTAAAGTGAGATTTGAGTGGTTTTGAGTGAGGTTTCCTTTGTTGATACCTTGGAGCTGCATCTTGGACCCTTTGTAAGACGTGGTAACTTCTATTCTAGCTTTATAATGTCTTTTCTTTGGTTCATTCTTCATTATCTAGCTATGACTTGCAAGTATGCTCTATTTATGAAGTTTTATCTTAAAATGTATGTTGTTGGCTGAGTAGATGTGATTCTTGGGTGAAGGAATGATGTTTATGCTTTGGACTATGATTGTATGGACTTCCATGTTAGCTTGGGATGGATTTGTGTTCGAAACCCTAACTCAGACCCAAACCACGGCCTGTTCTTCTAGAATATAGGCCGTGGTTTCTCTTGATCAACTCGTGGTTCTCTCTGTTGTGCTTATATTGATGAATCTAGATGTTAGGATGTAGATGTGTTGAAATCCTAGTGTTTGTTGAGCCTAATCTAGCTTAGGATGACCTAATGTTAGCAACCTTTTTGAGGAATGAGAGTTACCTAGCAATTTCCTCTCTTAGATACATAAGATGATGAACTCTAGGTAGTAGTGAGCCAAAAAAATCCGCTATTGGATTGAGTGTGCTAGGATCGTTGCCTAAGACTTACTTTTTCCGACACTTACCCGGTAAGGAAGGGTTTGACCCTTAGGTAGTGGCCGGTTTGTGTAGAATTCCCGTCCTTAGGTTCCTTGAGGCTTACCCTGTAATAGGACTTTAGGTTTGAGACTAGTTGAGCATGAGACTTACCCGGTAATTTCTCCCATTAGAGAAACACCGAACTCCGAACAACCGCAGCTTTCCTTTGATCTTTAGAAGCATGAGTTCATTCTCATAATCGGAATTCCGAATCTCTAGGATCCACATTTCTTACCTCTTATATCTTATCTTGCGTTTGTGTGTTTGTTTGCTTATTTGATTTACATATTTTGTGATCCTTGTTTGATCACACAAAACCAACCAAAAATATTGTGTTTTGCACTTTCTTTATTCCTCATCTTATCTTAGTTAAGATCTGCACTATCTTTGATCATTGAATGACTTGATTTCACCTCAGTCCTTGTGTTCGACCTCGGAATACTTTCCTTCCTACATAACGATCCGTACACTACGGGTTTTGCTAGGTAGTTTAGGAGATTAGATCGAGTTTATAAATGTAAAGCTTTGCTACATCTCTAGCGTAACAAGTTTTTGGCGCCGTTGTCGGGGACTAGGTCTAGATTAAGTCATTTGATTTTTATTGCTTTTAGTGTTTATCTTTCTTGTTACTTTTGATCTTGTGTTGTTTTTGTCTTTGCCTTTTTCATGTGTGCCATGGACGGATTGTACTTCCAAGAAGACCTTGACGACATGGAGTATGAGAGATGGATGGGAAACCATGATCTAGGACCCCTCCATGATGAGTTTGAGTATTGGGAGGAGTTTAATGCCTATCATGAGTCCCATGATTAAGCTCACATGACTATTATCCCTCATGCGGAACCTCACCATCAACCTCACGATGACCGAGTAGAATCAATGCTAGAAGAAATGTTGAGGAAGATGGATGATCTAGAGAGTAACCTTGCTTCCATTTTGAGTTCCCACATGGTGCTTTAAGCGGAAGTATTTCAACAAGAGGAGGTGCGCTATGAGGAGATCCAAGAAGTGCCCGATTCGACCATAACCATTAGAGACATTGAAGAAGAGTTGAATGAAGCTCGGGAGCAATTGTGGCTAAGGGATTTGGCCCTGGAGGATGCAAGAAGATTGAATTTCGAGAGAGAAGAACAATTGAGGAGGGAGATTGAGGAGATTAGGCATGCTCTTATGCTAGGAGATCCTACCATCCTTCAAGGCTTACCTCCACCTCCTTCACCTTTGGAGGAGTGCAATGAAGTACTCTCACCCCCGGACATCCTTGCCATCAACCCCGGAACCACACTTGAAGAGATCATGAGGGAGGAAGAAAACAGAAAGAACCACGGCCCAGAGGGCCAAACAACGCCCGTGGTTTCAACAGTTCAGCCAGTGGAAAGATTTGTCGTAGAGAGCCCTAAGTTAACTTCAACTCCTTCCAATCCTTTCTTGCTTGACCGGAGTACACACGAAGATTGGAGTCCCTTTCCTAAGGAGTCTCCCATGTTGAAGGAAGGAGGCAAGCATGATGGATCCATGATGGTTATGAAGCACTTCAATGAAGAATTCTTTCCAAGAATCGGCTTTCTTCGGATCATAGAGGATAAGGATGGCAAGCATTTCATAGGTGTGACCGCAGAGTACCAATTGTCTAAGTATGGGGTGGCACCTATGGTTGCAACTCCATACTATCATCAAGGAAGTGGTGATGAAGGAGTCTACTACTCACCGGTGAAGAGAGAACTTAAAGCTTATTTGGGAATCAAGTGGCCCGTGCTTGTCATCATGGATGCCGGAAAGCGATGGTTTCTTGGACTCCTCAAGCAAACCATGGTATTTGATGTGGATTGACATATCCACGGAGTTTGGTCAAGCTAATGACCTAAAATAAGCGCTTTTTTGGAGGCAACCCAAGGGTAACAACCCTTTCCCTTTCCTCTTTCGTTTTTGTTTTTGTTTTTGTTTTTGTTTTTGTGTGTTTTTGTGTTTTGTGTTTGTGTGGTAGATTTTAGGTAATAAGGAAGCCTTGCAAGGCGAGTTGATGATGATGATCCCGTGTTCGACCATGGGTGGAGCGGACGTGAGACTTGGACGGCTTGAGGTGTCTTTGTTGGATGGAAGAGCTCTCATCTCGCATACACCTTGGCGCGGGTCTCGACGCCGGAATGACTATGAAGAGCTCTCTACCATGCTTGATCAATCATCCGCACCACCACTCCACATTAGTGAACCAAAATACCGAAAACACTACATTTTTACATTGTTAGGACTTCTTTCACTCTTCTTTACTTGATTTGCACATTGGGGACAATGTGTTTTTAAGTATGGGGCGGGGTTTTCATAATTCTTAGCATGGCATGATCGTATCTAGGATAGTTTTGTTTTATTGTCACATGTTTCATCATGTTTTGCATTGTACATATTTATCTCGAAAATTCCAAAAAAAAATCAGAAAATTTTAAAAAAAATTTGTGCTTCCTAGTTTTGATATGACCCTTATGATGAGTTTGTTTTGTGAATTGGCTATAGATGGCCTTCTATGTTGAATGGATTTATGCATATGTGGACTTGAAATACTTCTCTGGAAATTTATGCATGAATTGTGATTATTATGCTTGTCTTGATTGGATTGAGAATTGATAGTCGAAATTACATGCTAGTTCTTGCACATCATCTAGGAATGATTAAGGCATTCATTTCTCTCTTCTTCTCATCTTGATCATGTTATTTGAAGCACCTCAATTGATTAAAAATTTGACCTCTTTTGACCCATCCAGGAATAGGAGCATGCTAGTGTGTTGAGTGTGTGAAAAGCAAGTATGGGGTGATGAAGTTGGTGTATGAATGTTATGAATGAAGTGCTGAATGTGTTGTGAAAGAGTAGAAAAAAAATATAGGTTTGGGGACTTTGGTTTTGATGACGAGTAACTCGACACCATTCACATAATCGGGTGTTTGTGTCTTGCAAAAGTCGGATAAACCGAATATCCTAACGAGCCTTGGTATGTGTGCCCGGTGTGAGGCACCTCGGAAAAATCCCGAGGTCCGCTAATCACCAAGGTTTTGGCTTTTGTACACCAATTCCATTGTCTCAAAAATAAGTGAAAGAAAATGAAAAAGAAAAAGAAAAGAAAGAAAAGAAGGAGAAAAATACACTTTGGTGGATGAAGTATAAATGTGAAGTTGTGGTTGTTTAGTTCCTTTCCCGGATTTGCACCACATGACCTTAGAATATTCCCACCTTATCATCACGTTTCTTGACCTCTTCTTTCCTAAGTCCTTGTGACCTATTTGCATATGTGTATGACTTAGTGATCTAGATTGGATATTCTCATGATCATCTTGACTTCATCATTTTCACCTTTCATGCATGCTTTCGAGTTAAGTATGATAGTCTTTCCGTGCCTTCATTAATTTAATACATGATTGCTTGTCCATTGCCATGAAACATGACTATGAAGGTGATCCATCTTTAGAAGAACAATTCCAAAAATATTTTCTGTTTTTCTACATTCATAAATCATGCCATCTCGTAGCCTATAGTTGAACCTTGCTCGGAGACGAGCAAGTGGCAAGTATGGGGTATTTTCATGACATGATTTATGACACTAGTTTAGGCACTCTTTTAGATAGTTTTCCTTTCCATTCATGCATTTTCCGCATCAGTTTGTGCCGTTTACGCTTAATTCATGCATATTGTCGAAATAGACGTCTACACGGGCTTTTGTCGGTTTGTAGGTATTTTGGGGAGCTTTTGGAACTTAATCGATACATTCGAGGATCATTCCTCGTGATGGCACACATCCGGACTCTTTAAGGAGCAAGCTAGGAGCAAATGAGAACACAAAAGACCTTATTGGTGCATGCCTTGCACCAATTCATGACTTGGTGATCCAAAGAGGGCTGAACAGAGAGAACCACGGCCCAGAGGCTAAAATCTCAACCGTGGTTTTGCCCGTGGTTTCTTCTGGAAAACTGTGACACGTGTGCCATGATTTCTTTGTCTGACCCTTGCTTTTTGGTGGAGTACTTAAGTGGTCCTGCAGGCTGATTTTGAGGATCTTCCTCCTTTTTGGACCCTTCTCCTCTAGCTCTTCTCCAACATTCCTCCATTGTAACTTCTCTTCAAGGCACCCCTGTGGGTGTTCTTGGGAGAGATTAGTGTAAATTTTAGTTTTAAAGTGAGATTTGAGTGGTTTTGAGTGAGGTTTCCTTTGTTGATACCTTGGAGCTGCATCTTGGACCCTTTGTAAGACTTGGTAACTTCTATTCTAGCTTTATAATGTCTTTTCTTTGGTTCATTCTTCATTATCTAGCTATGACTTGCAAGCATGCTCTATTTATGAAGTTTTATCGTAAAATGTATGTTGTTGGCTGAGTAGATGTGATTCTTGGGTGAAGGAATGATGTTTATGCTTTGGACTATGATTGTATGGACTTCCATGTTAGCTTGGGATGGATTTTTGTTCGAAACCCTAACTCAGACCCAAACCACGGCCTGTTCTTCTAGAATATAGGCCGTGGTTTCTCTTGATCAGCTCGTGGTTCTCTCCGTTGTGCTTATATTGATGAATCTAGATGTTAGAATGTAGATGTGTTGAAATCCTAGTGTTTGTTGAGTCTAATCTAGCTTAGGGTGACCTAATGCTAGCAACCTTTTTGAGGAATGAGACTTACCCGGTAGTTTCCTCTCTTAGAGACATAAGATGATGAACTCTAGGTAGTAGTGAGCCAAAAAAGCCGCTATTGGATTGAGTTTGCTAGGATCGTTACCTAAGACTTACCTTTTCGGAGACTTACCCGGTAAGGAAGGGTTTGACCGTTAGGTAGTGGCCGGTTTGTGTAGAATTCCCGTCCTTAGGTTCCTTGAGACTTACCCGGTAATAGGACTTTAGGTTCGAGACTAGTGGAGCATGAGACTTACCCGGTAATTGCTCCTACTAGAGAAACACCCAACTCCGAACAACCACAACTTTCCTTTGATCTTTAGAAGCATAAGTCCATTGTCATAATCGGAATTCCGAATCTCTAGGATCCACATTTCTTACCTCTTATCTCTTATCTTGCGTTTGTGTGTTTGTTTGCTTGTTTGATTTACATATTTTGTGATCCTTGTTTTATCACCCAAAACCAACCAAAAATATTGTGTTTTGCACTTTCTTTATTCCTCATCTCATCTTAGTTTAGATCTGCACTATCTTTGATCATTGAATGACTTGATTTCACCTCAGTCCTTGTGTTCGACCTCGGAATAATTTCCTTCCTACATAACGATCCGTACACTGCGGGTTTCGCTAGGTAGTTTAGGAGATTAGATCGAGTTTATAAATGTAAAGCTTTTTGTGCTACATTTCCTAGCGTAACAGACATCAAAAAGCTCCTGCTCATCCTCATGGTCTACAATGCTCTATCTTGACCTACTGACAGGTCACACACTGTGCCACAATTCTGGCCACATCGGGCTCCAGCCTTCCCCACCAATATGAACATCTCACATCCTAATATATCTTACTCGTACCTGGGTATACGGAGTAAGGTGTGGAGTGAGCCTCCTGTAAAATCATTTGTCTCAGATCCGCATCAGCGGGTACACAGACGTGGTCGTGGCGTCTCATCATTCCATCTACTCCTATGGAGAATTGTGGTGCCTCACTATTGAGACATCCTATCTCGAATCCTCATCAGCATCGAGCAAGTTCCTTGTTTCTGTTGGATCTCACCCAACAGATCAGGTATAACCTCTAAAGTACTCAGTTGGGCATCCTCATCAAGAAACTAGATGTTCATCTTTAGCCATGCTAGATCTCTCTGCATCTGTGGCTGAAATGTCACTCTCGCAATCGCCTTCTCTTAAGGTGTCTTTCTGATCAGGGCGTTTGCGATAACATTCACCTTCCCTAGATGACAAAAAATCTCAAGGTCATAGTCCTTGATCAGCTCAAGCCATCTACGCTAACGGTTATTCCATTCCCGCTGCATGAAAATATACTTCATACTCTGATGGTTTGTGAAGATCTGACATGTAGCAACATACAAGTAATGTCTCCAGATCTTCAATGCATGAAATACGGCTGCTAACTCCAGATCATGAGTCGGATAGTTCTCCTCATACGTCTTCAGCTGTCTAGACGCATATGCAATCACTCTACCACGCTGCGTCAGAACACATCCCAAGCCTTACTTGGATGCGTCACTGTAGATTACAAAGTCCTCTATATCCTCCGGCTACGCTAAGATGGGAGCGGAAGTCAAACATCTCTTCAGCTTATCAAAACTCCGAGTACACAGCTCGGACCATACAAACCGAGTAGTCTTCCTCAACAGGATGGTAAGTGAACGGCAATCACAAAGAGTCCCTCCACAAATCGTCGGTAATAACCGGCTAGACCAAGGAAGCTACGCACTTCCTTGACGTTTGTCGGTGTCATCCATGCTGCTACACACTCGATCCTTGCCGGATCAATCTTGGTCCCATCGGCGGAGACAACATGACCCAAAACTGATATATTTGGCATCTGGAACTCGCACTTAGAGAACTTGATATATAGTTCTCTATCCCTCAAAACTCTCCAAAACCATCCTCAGATGTCCTGCGTGTTCCTCTCTACTACGAGAGTACACCCGTTTATCGTCTATGAAGACTACCACAAAATGATCCAGGAAGTCGATGAATATGCCATTCATCAACTCCATACAGACGGCGGGCGCATTCGTGAACCCGAATGACATCACTACAAACTCGTAGTGGCTATACCGAGTCCGAAATGCCGTCTTATACACATCTTGCTCTCTCACCCTCAATTGGTGATATACCGAGCATAGATCAATCTTGGAGAACACAATAACTCCTTGAAGCTGATCTAACAAGTCATCAATGCGGGGTAAACGATACTTGTTCTTGATGGTCACCTTGTTTAGCTCTTTGTATTCGATACACAATCTCAACGATCTATCCTTCTTCCGCACGAAGAGGACATGTGCTCCCCACGGAGATACACTAGGGCGGATAAAACCCTTCTCAGCCAACCCCTCGAGTTGCTTATTCAGCTCTAACATCTCGATAGGCGCTATGCGGTATGGGGCCTTCGAGATCAGTCTCGTACTAGGCTCCAACTCGATACCGAAGTCAATGCTCCTCTGAGGTTGCAAACTAGATAGCTTAGCAAACACATCCTGGAACTCACAAACCACTGGGATGTCCTCTAGCGTTGGAGTCTCGCCCTCCTTCATGGCATAGCACCAGAATGCATCACATCCATGTGCTATCAGTCTCGCTAATCGTACCGCGCTGATGACAGAACCCGTCTTTTCAAGGTCCCAATCTCGAAAAATCTCGATTTGACCCGACTCGGTAGAGACCGTCATGGTCCTCTTACCCACATCCAACACAAAACGATGTCTATCCATCCAATCCATACCAAGAATGACTTCCTCATGTACCAGCGGCATGACGAAGAAGTCTACAAACAAATCGCGGTTTCCTAAATACATAGGACAACCGTGTACCTTTCGGGTCCCTCTAACCTGACCCCCATTTCGTAACCCTATCAAGAAAGGTCTACCCTCTATCTTATCTAAGGTCAGTCTATCAATGCATGCATCCGAAATGAAAGAATGCGTAATACCTGTATCAAACAAAACTCTAACAGGTAAACCAAAACAAGGAGGGTAAGTGTAACAACTAACGTGAGTGGCTCCACTACATATCACCACTGAAAACTCGAACCTATGCTCTTCAGGTATCACTAGGGTCATCATCCTAGTCACTGCCTCTACTTCAGCAACACCAGGAGGAGGAGAGTCTTACTGAGAAGAAACATTGCCTTGTCGGAAGAAAGGAGCCAAATGACCTAGTCCGCCACACGTAAAGCAAGCTATTGGTGCCGACGGGCACTTAGGGCGTAAATGTACGGGATCACCACAGTTGTAACACAATCGTCCCGTCTTTGCAACTTGTGCGGCCAAAGGGTAACTCGATCTTCTTCGTTCACCTTTAGCAACCTTAACATGGGAGGAAACTTGCTGATGCAACACCTTGTTTTATCGAAAAAAGATCGAGCAATGCCCTACCTTACCACATCACTACTAGAAACACGGGTCATTAACTACGCTTTTTTAAGGCTTTCTCGGCGTTAAATAGCGTCGAGAAAAAACTTCTCGACGCTTTCACTAAGCGTAGTTATTCGCGACGCGGAGAATGGTCGACTCTTTTTAGCGCCTCACTTTCTCGGCGCTATGTACAGTCAATAGTCATCTTTAGACGCTTTTATGTTTTGAATTTATAAAAAAATTAAAATAACAAGGACGTTTGAAAGCGTCGCTATTTTCGCGCGCCAACTTCTCCCCAAACCTCCCGCTTATAAATTTGTGTATTTATCGACAATAACAAGCGTCAAAAAGTATACCCGCCAAGTTTCAACGAACTTCCCGTCATTCCAGAGTTGGAATATTGTACATTGAAAAGCGTCGAGAATTTTTCGCGCCAATTTATTTCAAAAACTCTGTGACATTAAATAGCGTCGAGATTATTTCGCGCCCATTTATTTTAAAAATTCATGGACATTAAAAAACGTCGACATTATTTTGCGTCCATTTATCATTTGTCCACTCTGTATAGCGTCGACATTTATTTATATTTGGGGCGTAATAAGCTGAATATTTACCAATTAATAGTTCTAAAATATTGTGTGCCAAATTATATGCTACACCAATAAATAACATGCAATTATCCAAAGCTGTAAACATAACGTCCTTCCATTGTTAAGTAGGTTGTGTACATCATAAATACGTTGTTCATGGAAACAAAATATCCAATCTTTACTAGTCTTGAAAAATCTTAAAACTGCAATCGTTAAGTAACCGGATACTATCAAGTCACCAATGCATTTCACAAAATAAAGCCACCAAAATATGCATCAGCTTCGTATATCCGGAGTTACGAACAAGCAGAAATCTTCTACCTTCAATACCTTCAACCCATTGATGTTTCCATGTCATCCACTCCATCCCGAGTACTAGTATCCCTTGATGTATCCTTGTTACTCGCTCCATTGCGAGTACTAGTACCCCTTGATGTACCGCTAGCTGTTGAACCAACCTTGACAAAATAGTTTTTGATAACAAACAATCAACATCAAAAAACGACAGTGGTACCTCAGCATTTAAAAAACAACAGTGGTACCTCAACATACAAGAAGCTCAACATTTAGACATACAATCAACATTCAAAACAATTTTCACTAACATTCAGCTACTAACAATAAACAATAGTGATATGCAATCCAATTATAAAAACTATCAGCATTCAATAACATCAATATTCAGCAATTAACCTCAACATTCATGAACCACAACATTCAACATTTAACATCAACATTCAGCTGGTACCTCAACATACAACAAGCTCAACATTTAAATAAACAAAATATCAACAGTAGTATGCAATGCAGCAACATTTGCACTCAATATTCAACAATTTCATAATAGCTTGTAGCCACAAATAAGTTAAGAAGTTACCTGACAGTTAGAGCCTCGTAAAGCCACTTGAAGAGCATCAAAGAATTCATCATTAATCTTTCCGCTACGGAATGCATCAACAGTTTGTAGCAATATTTGACTGTTTTGATCAATCTTTGCGTGCAGTTCCTGATTTTCCTTTTCCATGCTAGACATCTTCACATTCATGGTTTGCAATTCAACAGCCTTGTTAGTTGCAGCAACAGTACTTGACTCACATCCATCTTTTCTTAGTACACTTTGCACCCCAAAAACTTGACTTGTTTTCACTCCAAATCCAAAGCCAATAGGGCATTTCGGGACATCATCATCATACATTAGATCACCGAAAACCTCATTCTCAATTTCTGTACGAGACTTTGAAGGCGAAGATGTACGGACAAGAGTATCAACTCTGGCATTTGCTTCTTTCTGGTTCACAAATAAACCAAAAAAACATAATATTACATTCAACAAAGCATCCGGCAGCTTCGGTATGAAAACAAACATAATAGATATATATCTAAGTGGAGATACTTATCAAAATTATACCAATAACACCAAAGACATAGTATTTTCAACAAAGCCTCCTGCAGCTTTGGTATGTGTTATTTCAAAGAGTTCTAAACTGTTGGGTTGTTTCCCCTTTGATTGAACCTATAAACATTTCAAAAATGATGTTTTATTTTTTAGATAAAAACTACAACAGTGACAAACATAGTAAAACTGCAGAACAAAACGGGAAAAGTCATACAAAACTCCATAAATGAGTATAAAGAAAAGGTAAAAGTCATACAAAATCAGCTCGTTTGTTGGCATAGCTTTTTGAACCAGTACTATGCACGTGAGCTTGATTTGAACGTGTTTCCTTCCCAATTTCAGACAGTTTCTGCAATGTGTAAAATAATGCATATGAAAATTTATTTAACTAATATCCAATTATTTTAGAAGAACTAATCATAAAAAGAGGTAAATGTTTTGTATAACCTTGCTTTCTTCTGAATAAAACTGCACAACCAAACGGACCCAATTTGTACGTGTATGTCCATGGGGAACATCATCAAAAATCTGATCTTGTGTCCTCTCTTCTGGATTAAATTTCATCTGCTTCAAGGCATATTTGTACTGTCTCAATGCTCTTCCAACCCGCATGAGAATTGCCTTATCATATATCTCTCCATTTGCGATGACAAATTTTTGCTTCAAATTAAATTAATTTAGTATATTTTCGAACTTCATATAAATTCAGATTAATGCTTAAGCTGAAACAAAATATTATTTGAATTTGTAGATCGAAAATACTTACTTTAACCCTTTTTACAATCTCTGCTTTATAGTATTTGTTCACTTGATGCCAGCTTGTCTCTCCAATTGGACAAAAGTTTTCGATTTTTGCCAATGAACCAAGATACTTCACTAGAATACAACCTCCTTTATGAATTGGTTGATTGAATTCATTGAAATTAACAACGCACCTCACTCCATCTTCAAGATTATCAATATCTCGAGGTTGTATTAATCCACTTAGTATTTTATAATTACTGTCAGCATCTGCACACATATAACTATTAGAAGATGCTAAATTATGAACTTCAAATTAAGATCATTTATTGTCAATGTTATGTACCAATGGTCAAAATCTCTTCCTTGCCATCATACTTTATTTCGGAAGTCCAGTCAGGCACTCTTGATTTCATGGCTCGAGGTCTAGAAGTCGTTTTGTTTTTTAAGTTTTCATTGTCATCTTCTTGTGCTACTGGCCCCATGTCAGAGGTATCGCAATCCAGATCTGTCACATGTTCTTCTGTCATAGGATTCATGTCTTCCTCAAAAATATCATTCAATGATTGAGAAGATTGTGGAGATGGTAAAGTACTAGGCTGTGTTGTCTCCACCTCTGTCTCTGCATTGGCTGAAGCACGGGTTCTCAACCTATGAGGTGATGCAGTTGGTGGTAATGCAGAACGTTGTGTTGTCTTCACCTCTGTCTCCGCATTGGCTGAAGAACGGGTTCTCAACCTATGAGGTGATGCAGCTGGTGGTAATGTAGAAGGCTGCACTGTCTCCACCTCTGTCTCCGCATTGGCTGAAGAACGGGTCCTTAACCTATGAGGTGACACAACTGGTGGTAATGCAGAAGGCTGTGTTATTTCCACCTCTTTCTCTGCATTGGCTAAAGCGCGGGTCCTCAACCTATGAGGTGATGCAGCTGGTGGTAGTGCAAAAGGTTGTGTTCTCTCCACCACTATCTCTCCATTGGCTGAAGCACGGGTCCTCAACCTATGAGGTGATGTAGTTGGTGGTAATGCAGAAGGTTGTGTTCTCTCCACATTCTCTACAATGCCTGAAACACGGGACCTAAGGTTATGAGTTGATCTAACTAGTGGTAATGTAACAGGCTGCTCTTTCTCCATTTGAGCTACATTCAGTGGGGTTGGGGGCCTCTGTTTCTTAGGTGAAGAGGGTATGAAGTTGGTTGCGTACTCACATCC
Organism: Fagopyrum homotropicum; assembly: GCA_033239125.1. Taxonomy (NCBI): domain Eukaryota; kingdom Viridiplantae; phylum Streptophyta; class Magnoliopsida; order Caryophyllales; family Polygonaceae; genus Fagopyrum; species Fagopyrum homotropicum. Next base: position 95,777,603 of record BSWB01000003.1, on the reverse strand, counting down.
GGCTCGATATTGCCTGCAGCACGGGACCTAAGGTTGTGGGATGATCGAACTGGTGGTAACGCATCAGACTGCTCTTTGTCCACCATTTCTGCATTGTGTGGGGTCGGAGGCATTTGACTCAGAGGTGGTTTACTTCCGGGGCCTAAGGTTCTTGGTTTTCTTGGAATGGGAATAGTAATTTTGTAGGCCCTTGTCTTCGGAGGTGGTCTTTCTGGTTGTAAAGCTGGTGTAGGACATAAGGGTCTTGCTTGAGATTCTGAACTAGGTGAATCAGTGTCCGAATGTAGAAGTTGGTCATCACTTCTACTCCTTTTGCTTCTAAAACTCATTTTTGGGGAAAACTGAAACAATAACAAACAATAAAAACCATCAGCTGAATGATAAAACACAAAGTACAACATATATACTGTAATAACAAAACTACAACATATATATGTGAAAATATAAACTACAACAGAAAAATATAAATTACAACAGAAAAATATAAACTACAATAGAAACTACAACATATATACTGTAATAACTAGAATATATGACTAAAATGCACAACATAAATGAACAACACATATACTTGAACAACCATAAATATATCAATATTCAAAAGGTTCAAAATGTAAAAGCATAGGCTTAAAAAATATGACATCATTATAGATCCCCTAAATCAAACAAATCTCTAGGCTTTGTTCTTATAACATGAAACCATCCTTTTTGCAACTCATCTTCAACATATAAAACTTGCTTCGCTTGAGATGAGAATATGAATGGGTCATCTTGCAAAAATCTTCCGGTATGCATCAATTTAGAGAAGTTCACACAAGCTCTTGCGTTGCCATATGTCTTCAATCCTCTATGTATATCGATCCATAAACAACGAAAGACGACAACTTTATATACTCCATAATAATCTAGCTCATATATATCCTTGATCTTCCCATAATATGATTGTCCATTTGCCTCCACCACAACTCCAGAATTTTGTGTCCTTCGAAATTCTTCTCGGTCGATAGTGTGAAATTTATACCCGTTTATCATAAATCCCTTTAGCCTTTTAGCTGATTTATTCAAACCCCCCCAGCTAAAGCCTTTCTTAGGCTTCCATCTTCAGTGTTTGAATCTATATTGTGTACCTATGAAGTGTTCATAAGTAACAAGTCAAATACTAGTACACAAGAAACCAAGTGTAAATGTTATTATGAGTTATGATCCCTAATAACCTGATTTTGTAGCCAACCAGGTAACTCATTTATGATCCACCCATTCTGAATGGAATCATCAAGTTCAAATCTGGGATCTTCCTCTTGTTTTTCACGTATGAATGCACTACAAATCAAGTTGTAGAAACATTTCATTTTAATGTATGAAATACTTCTAGTACGAATAAGTGGTTATTTGATTAAAATAATTTGTATTACTTACGCCCGTAAAGCATTCATCTCATCTGAATGTAGTAAAACATAGCGATGGGCCTGTTTTAAACTTCTTTCGTCTAGTGTCACAGACTTTGTCATCCCAACAATTCGACCACCGGAGTTAAACAAATACTTGTGCATGCTTGGGCTAGTGTCATCATTTCTTCTGGATTTGTTGAAAATAGTTTCCACCCCCTTTCAAAAACCTTGAATAAAAGGTACTTGTCTCTTCTAGAATGTATCCTTCAACAATAGACCCTTCTGGTTGGGCTTTATTGGTCACGTGTGACTTTAAATGAGCCAAATACCTTTTTCAAAAGAATACAGTCAGACATCAATATTGTGGTAGTTCCTCAGCTGAATAAACTAGAATAGGGTGTAAGTATTGACCTTTCAATGGGATACATCCATCTATAGTGAACCGGTCCACCAAGCTTAGCCTCATCTACTAAGTGGATTAGTAAGTGAACCATGATTGTAAAAAAAGATGGGAGAAATTCCTTTTCAAAATCACATAAAGTGAGGATGAGTTTTTCCTTGACAACATCCAACTCATCTAGATCAAGAGTTGTAGAGCACAAATACTTGAAAAAAGAAGACAAATCTGAAAGCAGCTCAACAACTTCAGTAGCCTTGGATGCACGTAAGGCTACAGGAAGAATATCTTGCATTAAGACATGATTATCACGACTTTTGAGGTTGATCAACTTTCGTTGTTTCATGTTGACGCATCGAGATAGGTTGGATCCATATCCATCTTGAACTCTAAGCTTTTGTAAAACCCTAAGGAATCTCTCTTTTTCCACTGAAGATGTAGTGTATGCAGTAGGAGGCATTATTGGATCTCGTTTAGGGCGAGGCTGAAGCCATAGTTGTGGCTTTACTCCTCTTTCTTCAATTGCATTTCTAGCATTGACATCATCCTTACACTTTTTATCCATATCAAGAATAGTGCCCAACAGATTATCACACACATTTTTCTCTATGTGCATAACATCTAAATTGTGCCTTAACATACTATGCTCCCAATATATCAAGTCAAAAAAGATGCTCTTTTTCTTCCACAGATTATTGTCTTCATCAACATATTCATCTCCTCCTGTCTCCACCTTTGTCTCTCTTGATCTTTTTTTCTTGAGCTCTTCTTACACTTTCCATATACATGAACTATTTGTTCTTGTTGCCTCAAATTACTTGACCCTGTTATAGGACTCGGTGGCTGACCATACTCATTAGTCCCATCAAATAGATCACTTTGAGATCGGTATTCATGTTCAGCTGGTAACCACTTTCTGTGACCGACATAACAGATTTTCCCTCCAAACATGTATGAATGAGTTGAGCCTGCACATGAAGGGCATGCCTTGTAACCCTTCGTACTCCAACCAGATAACATCGCTAAAGCAAGGAAGTCATTAATAGTCCACATTAAAGAAGCACGAAGCCTGAACCATTCCCCCTTATAAGCATCAAATACATCAATACTTTCTCACAACTTTAGCAACTCACGAATTATTGGATGTAGATATACGTCAATATTATTACCTGGTCCTGATTTTCCAAGTATAATCATTGACAAGATGAATGATGATGCCTTCATTACCATCCATGGTGGCAAGTTGTAAGGGATTAAAACAACAGACCATGTACTATAAGTAGTATTCATTAGTCGATAAGGATTAAAACCGTCACTAGCAAGACCCAACCTTACATTACGAATCTCTGATGAAAAATCAGGATACTTGGCATCAAAACTTGCCCATGCTACACCATCAGCTGGATGGCGTAGCTTTCCATCCTTCACACGTTCTTTGTCATGCCAAGTCATGTCTTTAGCAGTGGTAGGTTCCATGTACATTCGTTTCAGTCGTGGAATGAGAGGAAAATAACGCATCACCTTAGCTGGCTCACCCTTCTTAACAACATCATCTTTGTCCGTCCTATCATTGTCATTGTGTTTGACTGTCTTCCACCTTGGAGTATTACAAACTGAACAACGTTCTCACTGAGCTGAATCACCCCAGTACAACATACAATCATTCGGACAAGCATCAATCTTCTCATATCCAAGGCCAAATCCATTTATCATTTTTTTGCAATGATAGTATGTTGTTGGGAACTCCATCACTTGTGGAAATGCGTCAAGGAGAAGTTTGAGCAACATATTGAAGGACTCCACACTCTAGTGAAAAGAGCATTTGAGATGAAACAAATTTAGAAGAAATGAGAGTTTTGAAAATGAGCTACACCCTGGATAAAGCTCATCGTTCGCAACATTAAATAGCTTCTCATACTCAGAAGTGTCCCCGTCATTATCTTGGTTTGCTGGTTGATGGGGATCTTCAAATAACTCCTCATTATCAACTTGTGTAGGCACTTGGTTCAGATTATTGGTGGGATGCATAACATTGGGTCCAAATGCAGCACTAAACAGTCCACTCATATCATCTTGGCCTAGATCCATTGGTTCACTATGAAGAAATGTTTCGGCTAAAGTATTTAATTCATTAGCTAAACTTTTAGAAGGTATATCCTCTTGTCCATGATGAATCCACTTCTTATATGGCTTGTAAAATCCTTTAAAGAGGAGATGTTGTTCGACTTCATCTACTAGGACCCACTTATACACTTTACATTTTTTGCATGGACATCGAGTTCTACCTTCAACAAGGTTTTGTTTAGCCAATTCTAAGAAATTCATAACCCCTTTAATATAATCAGGATGACTATTTGGTAGTCCAGTCCAACTTGTATCCATGCCTAGAATGACTTTGTCGAATTAGGAAGCCTAACTACATAAGAAAATAAATATAAAAAACAAAAAACAAAATCTAATTGCATTAACACTACATAAAAATATAAAACATACATCAATCGACAAATAAGCAAAATGAAGAAGCCTTAGTAGTAGTTATATTATGTAACTAGTACAATAACCCTAATATACACATAGGAATATTATATATTAATATTTGTTGTCCAAAGAACCACAATCCTAATCAGATAAGCAAATATAAAAATAAGGAATTAATGGAAAAAATATGAAATCCACATGTAGCCAAAAGCTGCATAACAATTGTCCTAATTAGAATAGTCAAGCAAAATACAACATTTCATACAAACTAATCACCACTAGTAAATAATATACACAGTATTATGACAGATAACCGTTGTCCAAAGGACCACAATCCAAAACATAGAAACAAATAACTAAACAAGCAAATAAAGGAAAAATATGAGCCATCAAACATCAAGATCAGAGGCAATACCTATTTGAGACTTGACAGATGTGGAGTATCCTAAACCAGAGATGCAGGCCAAAGCGTGGACAACAAACTACACCACAATTTGAATATCATATTAAAAAAAAGTCCATAATTAGAATATGTTTATAGAACAATCTAAACTAGAGACTACATAAATTTTCATTGAATAAATTTTTTCATAACAATTAGTGGAAGTAAGTGAGCAAAACATGAGGCCTTTCAACTAAGTTTAGATCTGTGTAGCTGAAATTTCAGCGATACTCATGGAGAACACAGTGGGCTAATTTAATAACTTATGCAGCTACACATGGAAATATAAAAATAGATGTAAAGTTAATCAAAGAAACTAAACATTTGTTGCATAGAATAGATGGGGTGACAACTAAGCTAGCATGAATTGATGGAGAACAAAGTGGGCTAATTTATAACTTATGCAACTACACATGAAAATATAAAAACAACTTACTCATCGAGGTACACAAATGCAGATAAATCACTAAATCTTTCAACTAAAGTATATGAAACATTCACTCCAAGTAATTAGCAAGATAAAAACAAATGATAAACGATAAGCTGATGGCCCACAGAAGGAATTGAAAACAAAAACAGAGAAGGTTGTCTTTTATTTGGGATAAGTTGGAGAACCCTAATATGTAATGGCATACCCTAATCGGAAACGTAATAGAGAGGCTATTGATTGGGGAAAATGTTAGGGAATTAGGGTTTCATACTTGAAGAGAAGGCGAGGTTTGAAAGAAGTTGAAGAACCTTACCTACGATACAGGCCGGAGGAACAAAAAAACCTTACCTGCGTAAATGAAGTTTAGGAATTAGGATTTCATACTTAAAGAGAAGATCAGAGATAAGCTGAAGAACCTTATCTGCGCGTTACTGGCCGGAGGAACAAAAGAACCTTACCTGCGTTAATGAAGTTTAGGAATTAGGGTTTCATACTTGAAGAGAAGATCTCAGAGAAGCTGAAGAACCTTACCTACGATAATGGAGGAACAAATCTAAGAACATTACCTGCGTCATTGAAGTTTAGGGATAAGGGTTTCATACATAGTACAATACATAAAGAGAAGGTAGAATAAGGATTAAAAGACCGAATAACCTAACCGGAAACAGAATAGAGAAGCTAAAGAACATTACCGGCCGGTAGAACCTTTGATTTCCGGCAGAACGCTATCGTGGAACTGTGGAAGTGTTTGCAAGGGTTAGGGTTGAAGTTGTTGGTTTTGGAAGAATGAGCAAAAGCGTTTGCCAAACGTTTTGTTACGGGGAAAAAAACAGGCAGGATTACAAAAACTTAAGCGCTTTAATGAAATTTGTGGCTTTTTTGTAAATATAAATGGTGGGCCTTATCATCAACCGACGTTTATGTAACATTTTTCGATACACATAATTGTCATATATATTCGACGTTATATAGCATCAATAATGTTATGCGCTTGTTGGAAGCGCTGAAATTTCAGCTGACGCAAAAAGTAGCGTCGAGGCCAAAGCGTAGTAGATGACCCGTGTTTCTAGTAGTGCATGTAAAGCATGTCACTAATGACTTCTTACACTCCGGTCGTCTATGACCAAACTTCTCACAGTTGTAACAGTATGTAACTCCACTAGAAGTCCGTATGGACAGGGGACTACTCAATTATCCTTGTGTCAGACTTTGTCCAACCCCTGAAGTCACTACTTCATCACTTACTAGTTCGGCCTGTTATTTCTTCCTTGATCCGGAAGCCTCAATTGGTCTCACAAATGTTGGTAAATCCGGTGTAGGTCTACCCACTCTTGCAGCCTCTTCTACTTGACGTACATATTCTCGAAATTCAGGTCCACTCATCGAGGCATAGTCGGTCTCTTCAGATCTATCCTCTGCTGTAGGTGGATCAACAGTGGGGACTTGCCCTTACCTAACACTACTAGAGGAAGAGGGGTGAAGAACCGTAAGGTGAATACAAAGGATATAAATACTCTAGAAGGGGGGTTGAATAGAGTATGAGAACTTTTTGCAAAACCTATCTCAAGGCTTCGAAACTGATTTCAAGGTTCTTGACTTTGTAAACCTGCAAAGCAACGTTAGTCACAATAAAGCAAGATATGATGCGGAAATGAAAAGATCGACACAATGATATGTTTACGACGTTCGGCTCTATCAGCCTACTCTCCGTCTAGGGTTTACCCGTGGGATATAACTATCTATTATCAGTTTCATAGAGTCCTAGATACAACCTAGAAGAAAACCCCGTTCTTCTCTTACTGTAGCCAATGTTAAGATCTAGTTCCAACTCTTAACCTATCTATAATAGTCTAGTTACTTCGCGGAGTAACATACACTCGAGTATAACACTGTCTAGATATTTCAATGAAGCTCTCGTGTTTTTTTCTCTCTAAGGAATAAAACTTTTGTAAACTAAGAGGAAGAAAAACTTCTAGAATGGAATGAAGATGCTTTGGATCGCTTGAAGACTTTAGATATTTCCGTTAATCTTGTTGTTTTTCTTCTTCAATCAACATCTTCATCTTTATATATTGATGGAGAAGTCTTCTAGCCGTTGAGAAAATGACCGTTGTTGATCTTTCTTCTTCTCCATAGAATACGCTTCATGGTTGAGATGAGATAGCCGTTGTAGATTTTTCTTATCTTCTTCATGTCCTTGACCCACGTTGATTCTTCTTCTCCGTAATCTTCTCTTGAATCACACTATTGAAGATCTTTGTCATGCAAGCATCGAGATCTACATGTTTGTTGAGAATCTTTGTGTAATATCCGGAATTTTTATTCCGTTTAATTCAGAATCAAATCGGACTTCGAGCCGTTGACGGTTTCCCATTCTATCTAGTATTTCTTTCTTCACAAATTTTATCATTTTATGTAGAATTTAATTCACATAAAATGATAGAATTATATCAAACCCTAATTCTTATAATTATTTATCATTTTATGTAGAATTTAATTCACATAAAATGAAAGAATTATATCAAACCCTAATTCTTATAATTAATTCTTAACGTAGACTTTAGACGAGATCATGACAAGGTTGAGATGAGATCATGACAAAGCTGTGACGAGATCATGACAAAGCTGAGACGAGGTCATGACGAAGCCCGACAACTTTGTGACAAGGTCATGCATGGGCCTGACAAACCCGTGACGAGTTTTTGACAAGTTTTGACAAACTCAGCTTATATTTTTATTCCTCTTGTTTCAACCCATCTCTTTTAATTGCCTTGCTGCAGCCCACACAAATGCCAGCCCACCTCTCTTGCTTGCATCCAACTGGACTGCTTGTACACTCCAGCTAGTAGGCCCGTTGAGAGTCGGCCCAACGAACGGATGGCTGCTACTCCCTTACATTTGCTGAGCTGGAAGATCTCCAACGTAACAGCCCCGCAAATCATGCTGAGATACACCTTCCCTCTCAGCCTTCATGTCTGCGGATCTTCGGCCCTTCCTCTCCCAGCCGTTACACCTGCCTCCTTCCTCCTGGGCTGCATTCTTCGACCTTCTCCTCTGCGTCCTAACCTGGTGCGACTCAACCTTCCTGCACACAGCTTCTGCATAGGTGAGTCTTTCCCTCCCTTCTCCTATGTGTTCTCCCTATGCTTCTCTTCTACGTTACATTGCTGCTAAACGAGGACGCTTCGCTGTAGACCCTCTTGGACCGACGCCTCACCCCAACCTTCTACTTACGACGCTGGACCTCGCCTCTGTGCTCAAGCGACTACCCTTCCCCAGCAGGAACGAGACTGGAGTGGACGGTTGCACAACCTACTGCAGACGGCGCCTCCGGTGAGTACGACCCCACTGTCAGCCTCTATTCTGTATTAAAGTTGTAACTCTTCCTTGCTCCGGTGCAGCCCTGTGACAATCACAAGTTGACCCTGCAACACTTGGAAGCCAGCATCGGATCTGCCCCCTTGTCGACCCTTTAGTGAGCCATGACTCTTGTGTTGTGGTGAGTAAACAACCCCCTCTTCTGCATACACTGTACTGTATAGGGAGTTATTTTGTTTGTGTGTTGAATGAGAGTAGTGTAGGTAGAGAGTAGCTGCTGATTTGGGTTAACAGAAATGGGAGAAACAGGGACTGCTGTAAATAAATTTGTCTTCTTCAGTTTTGAAGTGGGAAAACGGACAATCTTGTAGATCAATGTTAAGGAGTTAGATTGAAGATCCACCGTTGAAATTTTGATAGGTCATAGATGGATATATGAAGGTTCCTATGTTAAAGTTTGAGGATAAATGAACGGTCGGATTAGAAGTTATGGCGTCCCAAAGTAGAAAACTTGAGGAGTTTATAGGTTGTGCTGAATTTTGTCTAAAACTGCTTGTGATCCAGTTTTGAGATATAGATTTGATTGAGTTATATTTCTCGGTTAGACTTGAATTTTGGATATGATATAGTTGACATATTGTTGTAGAACATATTAAAATTTGAGAGGCATCCAGCGAGTGGTTTGGGATTTATGATTTTTCCAAGATTGAGTCGTAAGCAGTTTTTCTGTTGTGCCGAAATTCGGTTTTGTGAGATAGTTTTAAATAGGATTTGATCTCCTTTGCGGCTGAATTTTGGATATATTAGAGATAAGATTTTATAGTAGAACATATCAAAATTTGGGATAAATCTATGGAGTAGTTTAGGAGTTATGATTTTTCAAAGTTAAGACAGTGTGTTGCTAGGTAAGTGTTGTAACCAACTTTAGAAATTTTTGTAGAATCGATGTTTTAACAGTTTTAAAAAATTCTTTCTCCTATGAGTAGATGGGATATCATAGATGATCTAGGGACTTACTTCGGAATTTTTATAAGATTATTCGAATTTTATATTTGAAGCTGTAGTTGGACTTTAGTGACTTTTCGGGAAATAAAAAATAGGTAGTTTTTCTAGTTGTTTCCTAAAATCATCCTAGGGAGTAGAATATGGTTAGTTAGCCTCAAATTATAATTTAAGTACATATTCCGAGTTTTTGGAAGTTCCGGGACTAAGGGTAAAATAGTCATTTTACCTTAAATAAACACTGTAATAACTTCTGCACATAGAATCGTATATCTTAAGAGTTTTAGACTTATAAGTATCCAGGGAAATGTGTTGACCCACGTGCCTCCTCTGACAGGCAACTGAGTTCTACACTTATGGATTTAGTGGTGGTTAAGAGAGAGTCGAGATTTGATTCTGGTAAGTCCACGGACTTACTTAGCTGGCTTCTTGTATGAGTGTAATGTGTATGAGTGGTGTTTGTTAGTTATGATAAACAACGAAACCGGATTAGGCCGACTTTATTATTTACGTAATTGACCCAATTGTATGATAACGGGTCGTGACATCATCTGCCTAGCTCTTGCGAGAGTCTAGGAGGTTCCCTGCGACCAGCCCAGTCCGGTAGACGGTCAGATGCATTAGTATCATTCCGCGTTGGTAAACGGGGACAGGGGCGAGGTTTGGGAATCCCTCGTGTCACAAAATAAGTATCATTAGTAATAACCTATCACCTAATTAAAGATAATAAAAGGATTGAGTGTTGCATGTTGATTGTGTTTGTTGTGTGTTTGTGCTTTTACCTTTATACTTATGCATAGAATGTTAGCTAACGGTTTTATACCGCTTGTAGATGCCTTGCAGGTTAAGACAGTTGTAGAGAGATCCGGAGGAAATGGTCAGCCGGGTCCACGTACTCAGTTAGTTGGGGACGGGGATGTCTTCTGTTCTTCGTATGCATCATTTTAGTAGCTTTTCTTGTAAGGATGATACATATTCTCCATGTATATATTGTTTATAGTTTTCAAATGTTTTAAATACTTTTGTGCCTTGTTGTAAGGTCCATGTAAAATTGTTGTCAAACTATGGTCGGGACCCATTGTGAGGTCCTAACCAGTAGCTCCCCGAGTTCTCAGAATTTGGGGTGTTACACTTTGGCTGAAAATCTTCAAGATCTTTTAAGATCCGTTAAGGAGAAATCTTGCGTCTAGTTGAGGATCTTTGCAAGATCCGTTTTGTTGGGCCAAATATTTTTGGTCGAGATCTTCTAGTTGGACGAATCTTCTTGGAAGATCTTCTCTTGATCCTTGGTAGATTTGGTTGAGATTGAATCTTGAATTTCAAAATCCTTCCAGCCGTTTCGGACTTTGATTTTGATCCCTTGAAATGGTTTTCAAGGCCTCCGTGTTGAACCTTTGAAATGCTTTCAATCTCTGCGCTTGTCCCTTGTATCCGTTTTCAAGGCCTCCATTCATCCCTTCTACCAACCTTAAATTGGCCCTTTGAATGTATTCATCTAGCATAGTGTAAATAGACAACATAAAGTCGATTAGAGGACATTCAGTGAGGATAGTGCAAATAGACTTCATGTTCAGTAAGCAAATGTCATCATGAAGTTGATTAGAGGACATTCATCTATCACGTGGCTATTCAGTGATGTATTTTACTTATTTTTTCTATTTGCACTATAATAGATTAATGTCATGTAATCGACTTCGTGCTGAGATTTGTTTTTATATTTTTTTCTGCAGTGTACTTGGCTGCCTTGATGATCTACCCCTGCTAAATTGTAAGATAAGGTCCTTTGTTCTTCTTGGCAACCTTCCCTGGATCAATTTTTTTATTCCTTTTTTGCATTTTGTTGTAAGAACTAGATTGCAAATTATGAGCTTTACACTAGAACGTTCAGGAATTCACCTGTTTGTTTTACCTTAGACATGTTTGGTCTCTGTTTAAGCAAAATCAATTCCTATTATCTCATTTTGCTCATATGAAAAATGACAAACATTTGTGGGCCACAAAATCAAAGATGTATATCTTAATAATCTATAATAAGGTGTGCTTAAAATTTACTCACCTTGATATTGTGCTACCTTTTTGTTGATTGTGCTTATAATTTACTCACCTGGATGTTGCTTTAACTTTTTAGACACAACAAATAGATGACATTCAGTGGTATAATTTACTCACTTGGATATTGTGCTACCTTTTTAGACACATCAAATCTCAACATGAAGTCTATTTGGTCGATTAGAGGACATTCAGTGGTATAACTTATTTACTAAATTTGTAAATCTAAGGAGGATGTTGTTTTATAGTGAAAATCCACGAGAATTACATATCTCAAAAGAGCAGGTTCGAGCATGGATAGGGGAGGACACAATAGACACTTTTCATGTTTCCCTTTATGTCAAGTAAGTCGAAAGATTTGGAACTACATTTCTTAATTAGTGTCATAGTTAAATTCATTGCACTTGTTATATGCATGCATTTGTTAGAATATAAATAGTTCATTTTTTCTGCCAGATATTTGTATGAAAACCGTTCATCCCAAAAATATGCATTCTTTTGTCCAACACATTTATCTGATGTAAACAAGGATTCTGAGAAGAAGGCTAGATATATGGTGGATTCTATGTCCAAATTAGAGAAGGATGATCGCATATGGTTTGCTGCTTATTATAAAGGGTAATTTCATATTTCACTTGTTTAATGCAAATTATAAAACCTAATTATAAAATTAGTATTTATTGTTTGCAATTTTCATTGTAGGTTTCAATGGACATTAAATGTTTTAAATCCATGGGATAACATTGTGTACTGGTTGGACTGTTAGCATGAAATATTGCGATATTCTAGGCACTTTTTCTAGTTGTTTTTCACCCATTATAGTGTTCATTGATAAGGCACTGAAGCATTTGTTAGCTAGTTTGTCTATATTTTCGATATGGAGGTCTACATTAGCTTTGTGTTGATTATAGGTGAATAAGAGCTAGAACCGGACCATTTGAGAGAGATAGGAGAAGATTTGAGCACATCCAAGGAATAGGAACACATCAAAGAAGCCAAAGGAGATGCTAGGATGAGGAATGGCACGACACAAAGGAAACCACAAGCAAATTACACTTGCACGCTCTAAAATACGGTCGTAGAGAAGTCCACGCTCTAAACCACGGCCGTGGATCTTGGCATCATGAACGTGGAGCATTCCAGAGAGTTACACGGTATAAAGTACGGTCGTGGAAATCATATGAAACCGTAATCCACTTCCACGCTCTAAACCACCAGTCGTGGAACCCCTTGAGACCGTGATTTAGGCGATCTTTTGACGAATCAATTATTGCCACATCATTTACACAATAGGCCGGACGGTTATTTTATCCTTTCTTATAAAAGGGTCAGAGAAGAGAGTTTCGGACATCCACGCTTATCGCTTAGCCTTGCTTAGGGTTGTTTGAGAGAGTTCGAGAAAGACTTGGCAGAAGCGCCGACAATATGGATTTCGGAAGATCTTGTGTGGCGGAAGTTGCGCCCTTTTTCTTAGGTTTTGTTATTGAAGACGGATTGACATCCCGTTCTTCATACTTGCCTAGGATCATTGTGAGGTTTTGTGTTCTATTCCGAATCCACTGAATATTCCGATTTGTGTTTTGGATTTGAGATTGATTTGAGTTATATTTGAGTTTTCGAAGGTTTTCATCTTTCATTCTGCTTAAATTGATTTATGATATCATGATAATGGTTATTGGCTAAAACCCTTTAGCAATTCTAAGGTGAAGGGTTAATAATTGTGGCTGAGATGATGATAGATCGATCGTAAATTGATTGGACCCTGAGAGTTAGAGAGATCTCGTCGACGAACCAAGATCACGGTCTGTTCTTGAACTTCCACGGCCGTGGAACTCAAGATCTGCCCGTGATTTACCCTAGTTTACGAACTTTGCTTTTACTTTCATCCAAGGTTAAAGATTAGCTTTAATCTAGTCTAGGTTTGCCCTTTTCTAGGTAGTAGTGGAGCCTCAACAACCTCTACTTCGATTTCGAGTGTCACAACCTTAATCGGTTTAGTTAGTCTTGATCCTTGGGTTACAAGTTTGAGAATTTGAGATTAATTCTTGTCCATAGATCCTTTCTATACTGAAGCCTCAACAACCTTTATAGAGAGTGTCTTTAGATAAGTCATATAAAGCCTTGGAACTTCACCGTACATTGCTTTACCTTAGCATACATTCGCAACTCTTAATTCTGTCCTTAGTTCTTTAGTATATCTTGAATCGATTGCCACAATTAGACACCTGGATCTTTAGGGTTGCTATTTTCCCCAATATTTGCAAAGCTTTATACATTTACTTGCTTGACGATTTGCGAACTGAATTTGTTCCCCCCAAATCCCTGTGTTCGATACTCTGGAATTCTTGCTTTACTACGCCGATCCGTACACTGCGGGTTCGCTTGCTTGATTCTAGTTTTATAAATTTAAAGCTTATTTGCACGCACGCTAAGTGGCGAACATGGACCCAACGGGCAATGGTGTTCTTGATGATATCAAAGGCATGATTGAAACGTAAGATAATAATTTACGGTCATTATTGTACTTTAACTTTGTTTACATATTTAAATAATCTAATTGTTTTTTTAGTCCTATTGTTATTTTCTTGGTGTAGAGAAATAAAAATAACAGGAAGAAAACACATTGGGTGAAAATTATATGTTTACTATTTATATGATGTTTTGTGTTTTGGTTTGGAGTTATTATATACGATTATATGTTTGGTTTGCTTTACTTGCAGTGTCCTAGACAACCACCAAATGCTCGTGATTCTTGTTACTATGTATGCCGTTACATACGGGAGATTATTGATCATCAATGTATTGTCATCCCAATAAATGTAAGTGTTTGAGATATTTACCCTTGAGAATATTATATTTTAAAATCTGAGTAATTTTGTTTAATTACTATTAAGTCAATGCCATGTTTTTATAGTATTTTCGAGATGCACTTAGCTTATATGACAAGAGACTCCTTGATGAGCTACGAGAGGGATGATTACAATATTTGGACACCCAACAATCCGTTTGTAGGATGACATGATTAGAATGATGAAATGTTGGTGTTTGATGCAAACTGAATGGATTATGACATTGTTTATTTTGTTACATATACTAAAACATGAAATCTTATATGTTTTTTTGTTGCTGCGAATTCAAAGTATAATGTATTTTCGTATGTATTATTGGCTTTGGATGTTGAAAATTTAATAGATGAAGTGTATTTTTTATTATGACCGAGTTTAGTGAGAATATTGAAATTGTATTAAAAAATATTGATGTTTTGATTAGTAATAAAATACCCAAAATAAAACCGATAATTGCTTCTATTTTTTAAAATCCCCGTAATTTAAAAACAAATCATGAAACATCTCTTAGGGGTTTTTTAAAAACCCCTGAGAGAGATGTTTCTCAGGGGTTTTTAAGAACCCTTGAGAGAGATGTTTATCAGGGTTTTTAAAAAACCCCCGAGAGGTGTTTCTCAGGGGTTTTTAAAAAACCCCCGAGAGATGTTTCTCAGGGGTTTTTAAAAACCCCCGAGAGATATCTCTCAGGGGTTTTTTAAAAAACCGCCATCCTTGCCACTTATTTCTCAAAGGTTAAAAATAATCCCTGAAAAATATTTCTCATGGAGACGTATAAAGGGGAAGGAAAAACCGCCTTCCCCTTCAATAAAAAACCCCTGAGAGAGGCTATTTTTGTACTAGTGTAGAAATAGCCTAGGATTGCTGTTGTTGAGTTTGCTGTCTATTGTTGTCGATTTTTGAAAAATCGACAGTTTCCACGGGGTGTTCTTGAGTTCCACCGGTGTGGTTTGTGAAGATCCGGCCGTGGTTTTGCCAATTATGGACAATTTGCGTAGAAGTGGCCGAAGTTGGTTCAAAAAGAGTAAGGGAGCCTCTTCCTCATCCCAACCACCACCGCCACAACCCCTACAACAACAACCACCACCTCCTAGACTCCCCCGCATATTAGAAGAACACAAAAAGGCTTACAAAACTATCCAACCTTGCATCATTGTAGCCCTTAGGTACTTTGTACTTGAGGAGCTTGAATGTCTGAATGTTTTGGATGATCTCAATATGATGATTGACAATTCCGGGCTTAGGGAGTTCATTGGAATTAGGGAGCATGCTTATGAGGAGCTTACCATGGAGTTTCTTAGCTCCTTTGAACATGATGCTAGGGAGAGAACAATTAAGTTCAGAATGATGAATCAGAAGTTTAACATGTCTATCGGGAGGTTTGCTCTGATTTTCGGGTTTAGTGATACTACTAACGGGACCTTCCCTAGGAACACAAGACCACATGCCTTTTGGGAGTGTATTGCTATGGTGGTGAGTTCTGCAAATAAGTGGAATCCGGCCGACTCTAAGGAGAGCTTGATATACAATTTGTCTTTCAAGGTAGCACATCGAATCATGTCCGAGTGTCTTTTTTCTAGGACCGAGACACCATAGCGGCTTAAGGCTGATGAGTTCTTCATTTTGTTCTGCATGGCTACCGGTACCGCTCCTGATTATGCCAAACTAATAGCTGGTAGTCTAAGGAAGATAAAAAACAAAGCTAAGGGAGATATTTGTGTGGGAGGTATTGTGACTTATATCGCTCGCCGTCTAGGAGTTGACTTTTCTGCTTCTGAGCTTGCTGTAGAGGCTAGGCCTCTTGGTCTTGAGCATATCATTCATATCGGTATTCTAATTCCCCGACACAGAGGACTGCCACATGCTGCTATGCCATGGGAGGGCAAGTGTGCGAGAGGGATTCCGTGGAATGCGGAATACACCATTCGGAACAACGTCAACTGTGTAAGATCCTAGATTTTTGCCTTCACCGCCCCTGCGGTGAAGAGGGCCGCCCCCGCGGCCAGCCGCCCCTGCGGTGAAGAGGGCCGCCCCCGCAGCCAGCCGCCCCTGCGGCTGTGAGATCTGCCCCTGCGGATTCGTGCGACAGATCGCGCCGATCTGTTTTCGTCATTTTATCTTTCTTCCGTAGATAGATTACCCGATATTCTATCTTGTGGGCCGGTTTCCTTGTTTTCTTTCTAACCCTAGACGCCCTTCCCGTCTAGCGTTCCAACCCTCCTATATATTCTCTTCCTTCTCTCCTTTTCCCCGTTCCTTGCTATCGCCTTCAAACGCTAGAGAGTTGCAGCCGTCTTTTGCTTCCTGCAACTTTGCTGAATGTGTATGTTCATTCCTTCCTGGTTCTTCCTTACGTTCTTACAATGCTACATGTCTTCTCCTTCTGTTTTGGTTTCTCCCTTGCGTTCCTTTCCTTTCTTCTTCTCCAAGGATCAAGCATGAACTTTGATTCTTGTGGAGTGTTCCGTTGTTGACCTTTTGTTGTTCTCAGGCTCTCTGGAGTTGAGTCTTGACGTGTTGGATCCAAAGGTTTGAGCTTTGGTTGCCCCTGTTGTGAATCCCTATAAGAAGAGAAGCCCGATAGTAGCTTCTGACGAAGATCCGCCCCTGCGCCTCAGTCACAACCACCCCTGTGCCGGCACAGAGACGCCCATGCGCTTCTATTCAGCCGCCTCTGCGCATCTGTCCAACCGCCCCTGTGGTTTCTCTGCAGTAACTCCCGTCTTTGGTGAGTTGCTTCCTTCTTTTCTTTCCTCGTTCCTTCCTTGGTTCCTTATGGTTGTTCCTTGTTCCCTTGAGTTGTTGTAAGACTAAGGTTGAGCCCTTAGCATGTGTTGATCTCTTAGAGATCTTTGAGACTAAAAGTCATAGACTTCTAGCAACCGTTCCGTTCCTGATTCGCGTTGCTTGTTCGTACAGGCTTTCCTTGCTCCTTTCCTGAGGGAAACTGAGTTGTTCCTGAGTTTTGTTGATCTTTTGGTTTACCTTCGAGTGAGGTAAGTCCCTTGGACTTACTTAGCTTCATTCCGCGTATTAGTTGGATTGTTTTGGCTTGTTTGTGTTGCTATCATGTTTATAACGGATAATTGGAAATAGGATTCACCCTTTGTTACCCTTAACTGGCCCAAGTGTATTATAACCGGGCAGTGACCACTTGTCTAGTTCTACAAGAGACTAGAATGTGCTCTTGTAACCCAGACCCGTAGGTAACGGAGGTAGACGGAAGCGGAGGCGAGTTTCGGGAGTATCTTGTGTGACAAAAGAAGTTGAATTAGAAATGGATAACCTTAATGAAAGATAATAACCGGTTGATGTGTGAGCATGCTATGTGTTTTCTTTACATTATGTGTGTTTGTGCCTTTACACTCTTGCTTATACCTAGAATGTTAGCTAACGGTTTATACCGTCGTTGTAGATGTTCCGCAGGTTCAGGATGCTGCTGAGTGATCCGGACGGTGTGGTCAGCTAGGTTCCCGTACATTATAGGACGGGATTGGGTTTTTGTTTCGTTTGTGGTTTCCCTTTTGTTTTGACCCGGCTGTGGAGCTTTTGTATTTTCTTCTGTTTGAACCTTTGGTTTTTATGTTAAGTTTTGGTTTTCATTCGTCTTTGCCTTGTTGTAAGATCCGTTTGCTGTTGCTACTCTGAGGGTCGGGACCCATTGTGCGGTCCTAGCCCGTAGCGCTTCAAGTTCCCAAAACTTGGGGTGTTACAATATGGTATCAAAGGTCCAGGTTGGCAGCAATGGCACTCGAAACCTTCTAAAGGTCAGATGGATAAATAAATAGAACCCGTAAGGGGTCTAACATTTTCAAAAGGGGGTTTTGTTTTAACCTTTCGGTCTGGGATAGATGTACGGGCGACCACCACTATCTCCGCGGATCTCAACAGTGTAGTTTCTTTTGTGTTGGCCTTTATGTGTGCTTTTTCTGGACTTTTGCTTTAGCTGTAGCGTGGCATTATGCCTATATATATAGTCTTATATATCTATCCATATAGCAGATGGCACGCACTAGGGTTACCGCTGCTATAGGGCGAGGAAGGGGTCGATCACCACTTCCATCTGCCGTCCGTGGACGAGGAAGTGCAGGAAGACCTCTACTAGCTAGAGGTCGAGGCCAAGCCCCAGTTGCTGATCCGCCTATCGCTGAGGCGTTTGCTGAAGAGGTTGTTGAGAGCATTGTTCCTGAGGCTGAAAATGGGACCGTTTCTAGGTCTGGAGCACAGAGAGCGCAAACAAAAAAGTCCGCACGAGTATCTATCGGAGCTTTTGCATTTCGCGACTATGTGTAGAGGGTTGAGGAGGCTATCAGAACTGGAGGACCAGCACCGGTGCCGCCAGTTCCTGCGAGATCAGCTGAGGTTTCGCAGAGAGTTATACAAGTTGTTGCCCCGCCTGCTGGAGTTGCTGAGGTTGTTAGAGCGCCGTCTGAGGCAAAGGAGCCAAAGCCCGACAGCTGGTTGAAGGCTTTTGATCAGTTGAAGGTTCCCGTCTTCGTGGGAAGGACTGGCTTGGAGGTGGAACAATAGCTATGACAGGTTGATTCTACTATGGAGGATATCGGTTGCCCTGAGGGACGTCGAGTCAACATAGCACAGACATTGCTGAAGGATCATGCTCATTCTTGGTGGAGGACCGTTTGCAATAAGGTCACCAGTTAAGAGCAGATTAAGATAGTGATCAGGGATCGCTATTGCCCTGTAGCCATGAGGAGGGATCGTCTTGAGGATTTCCTTGAGGCTGAATTCGAGGATTTGCCTATTGTTGAGATAATCCTCAAGTTTCAGGACGAGTTGGCGTTGCTAGGTCCGTCCTCACTACTGGAGGATCAGCATGTTTACCTTTTCTCTCGGAGGTTGAGAGAATCGACACGCTCTTATCTTACTGGTTTCCGTTGTGAGTCTTTAACCGACTATCAGGATAGAGCTTTTGCCTATGAGAGAGACCGACCGGGTCAGAGGAGAGCTTCTCAGACAGGAGGTCCTGAGAAGAGATAGAAGATTGGATCAGCTAGTGTTGGAGCTGGAGCAGCTGGTCTTGGACGTAGTCAGACGCCTGGACGTTCTGGGTTCCAGCAGAGTTCTGACAGAGCATGGCAGTGTCATAACTGCGGAGTAGCTGGACACATTCGAGCTGATTACAAGAAGCCAGCAGTGACTTGCTTTTCTTGTGGCAAGTCCGGACACAGAGCTGCGTTTTGCCGTCAGGGCAAGGCGCTATCTCAGCAGGGTTCTTCACCTGCTAGTGTTATTGGAGGAGGACAGAGATTGCAGTACCAGCAGCAACAACAGAGAGTTTCTGGTTCTACCGCTCCTCAAGGTTCCACTCCGGGACAAGGGAGAGGTAGAGGACGTGTTGGTGGATCTGCAGACACCAGAGATGCACTAGCCAGAGTTTATGAGTTGAGGAGTGCTGTAGAGCCGACATTGCCAGCAGCTACAGGTACCATTCACATTAATGGTTTTCCTGTCAGAGTTCTTTTCGATACTGGTGCTACGCATTCTTTTATATCTGATGCTTGCGTAGATAGATTGGACTTAGTTATTGTAGAGGGTAGACCCTTCTTTATAGGATTACCCGATGGGGGTAAGATACGAGGTACGCGAGAGGTTCGCGATTGCCCTATTAGATTGGGAGGTCGCGATTGGCCAACTAACTTCTTCGTCATGTACTTAGTACATGAAGAAGTTATTTTGGGCATGGATTGGATGGATCGACATCGAGCAGTTTTGGACATCAGCAAGAGGACAGTGACAGTAACTACAGATGCTGGTCATGTTGAGATCTTCCGAGGATGGGATCTTGGGAAGACTGGTACAGTCATCAGTGTAGTACGAGTTGCGAGACTTATCAGTCAGAGATGCGAGGCTTTTTGGTGCTATGCCACGAAGGATAGTACTAGTCCAGCTTTGGAGGAGGTTTCAATAGCTTGCGAGTTTGCTGCCGTCTTTGGAGAGCCATCAGGTTTACCTCCACAAAGGAGTGTAGATTTTAGCATTGATCTAGAGCCCGGTACGAGACCGATCTCTAAGGCTCCTTACCGCATGGCGCCTATCGAGATGCTTGAGTTGAAAAAGCAGCTTGAGGAGTTAGCAGAGAAGGGATTTATCCGCCCTAGTGTATCTCCTTGGGGTGCACCAGTTCTCTTCGTCAAGAAGAAGGATGGGTCAATGCTGTTGTATATCGACTACCGAGAACTGAACAAGGTGACGATCAAGAACAAGTACCCATTGCCCCGTATCGATGATCTTTTGGATCAGCTACATGGAGCTTCAATGTTTTCGAGGATCGATCTGAGATCAGGATATCACTAGCTGAGGGTGAGAGAGCAGGACGTAGCCAAGACGGCATTTCGATCCAGATATGGACACTACGAGTTCGTAGTGATGCCATTTGGGCTTACGAATGCGCCCGCAGTCTTCATAGAGTTGATGAATAACATCTTCATCGACTTTCTAGACCAGTTAGTAGTTGTCTTCATCGACGACAATCTGGTTTACTCCCGCAGTAGAGAGGAGCATGCAGGACACTTGAAGATTGTTCTTTAGGTCTTACAAGATAGAGAGCTCTACGCCAAGCTCTCTAAGTGCGAGTTTTGAATGTCCGAGGTAGTATTCCTTGGTCACATCGTTTCAGATGAAGGGATCAAGGTAGATCCGGCGAAGATCGACTCAGTAGCTTCTTGGCCGCCACCTAAGAACGTCAAGGAGGTTCGCAGCTTCTTAGGATTGGCAGACTACTACAGGCGTTTTGTTGAGGGCTTTTCAGTTATCGCCCGACCGCTCACTTCCTTGCTTTGGAAGTCTACGAGGTTCGTATGGTCCGAGTCGTGCGTGCCGAGCTTTAAGGAGTTGAAGAAGAGGTTGACCTCTGCTCCTATCCTAGCTCAGCCAAAGGGTATTGAGGATTTTGTGGTTTACAACGACGCATCCAAGCTGGGCTTGGGATGTGTTTTGATGCAGAGGGGAAAAGTGATCGCTTATGCGTCTCGACAGTTGAAGACGTTCATGGAGAATTACCCTACCCACGATCTTGAGTTAGCCGCTGTCTTTCCTGCTTTGAAGATTTGGAGACACTATCTGTATGGAGCCACGTGTCAGATTTTCACAGACCATAAGAGTCTGAAGTACATATTCACTCAACGGGAGTTGAATAACCACTAGCGCAGATGGTTAGACTTGATCAAGGACTTTGATCTTGAGATCTTATACCACCCGGGAAAGGCTAATGTGGTAGGAGATGCCCTCAGTAGGAAGACTTCCCGGGAGATGGCGATCGCTAGGCTGACAGCTCAACCACAATTACAGCGAGATTTGGCATGGCTAGAGATGGATATCTACTTCCTAGATTCCGACAGCTAGTTGTCCACCTTGGAGATAGTACCTGATTTGTTGGCTGAAATCCGACAGAAGCAAGAGAGTTGCCCAGCTTTGACACAGATCCGAGACCTGGTGTCTCGAGGAGAGGCACCACAGTTTATAGTTGGTGCTGACGGAGTTTTGAGACGCCAGGAGCGTGTTTGTGTTCTGTCAGATCGAGAGTTGAGACAGAGGATCGTTCAGGAGGCTCACTCTTCACCTTACTCAGTACACTCTGGTGCGAGTAAGATGTATCAGGATGTCAAACGCTCTTTCTGGTGGGGAGGTCTGAAGCCAGATGTGACGAGATATGTAGCTCAGTGTGCGACCTGTCAGCAGGTCAAGATCGAGCATCATAGACCAAGAGGCGAGCTACACCCACTTCCCGTCCCTCAATGGAAGTGGGAAGACATCTCTATGGATTTTGTGACCAGTTTGAGACCGAGTCGTGGTTTTGATGCTATTTGGGTAATAGTAGATCGACTGACGAAGACCGCACGTTTCATTTTGATCAAGGAAACGTGGCCGGTAAGTCGATTAGCAGAGGAGTTCACGAGACAGATAGTGAGACTTCATGGAGTACCTAGGACTATAGTCTCTGACAGAGACGGATGGTTCACTTCGAGGTTCTAGCAGCAAGTTCATGTCGTTCTAGGTACGAGTCTACAGTTCACGACTGCTTATCATCCTCAGACCGATGGTCAGTCTGAGCGGACCATCCAGACTTTGGAGGACATGTTACGAGCCTGTGTGTTAGATTGGGGATAGTTGTGGCCATATCACCTCCCCTTAGTGGAGTTTTCATATAACAACAGTTGGCACGCATCGATCAGGATGGCTCCTTATGAGGCTTTATATGGACAGAGATGTCATACACCGCCGTGTTGGGACGAGCCAAGTAGTGCCAGCGGAGTAGCACCCGAGCAGATTCAAGATGACATAGCTCGAGTAGCAGTGATCCGAGAGCGGATGTTAGCAGCACAGAGCCGACAGAAGTCTTATGCAGATAAGAGGCGCAGACCTCTGGAGTTCAGAGTTGGAGCTCAGGTTTGGTTGAGAGTATCCCCGACACGAGGCGTCAGACGTTTCGGTGTCAAAGGGAAGTTGAGTCCCAAATATGTTGGACCGTTCGAGATTCTTGAGCGAGTTGGAGAGGCAACTTACAAGCTTGTGTTGCCACCGAGACTCGAGGGTGTTCACCCAGTTTTCCATTCGTCTCAGCTACGGGAGTACATACCTGACCCGAGACACATCGTCAGTCATGAGGATCTAGTGATCGAGCCAGACCACACGTTCGTAGAGCACCAGGTGGCTGTCTTAGAGCGTAGTACGAGATGCTTGCGTTCGAAGGACATCCCGATGATGAAGATACAGTGGTCGATGTGAGGAGCTGATGAGGCAACTTGGGAGACAGAGGATAGTGTCCAGAGGAACTATCCGGAGTATTACGCAGAGCTTGTTGTACCGTTAGCTTAGTATATTGTTTGGTTTTCCCTTTGTTGCGTTGTGAACGCTTTTGTGTGAAGTTTTGTGTTACGTGTCCCGAGTGGGAATATATGAGTTCAGTTCTGTTTTTGTGTGTTGTTATGACCGTTTGAATTTTGCAAGTTTCGGGACGAAACTTCTTTTTAGGGGGATCTGATGTAAGATCCTAGGTTTTTGCCTTCACCGCCCCTGCGGTGAAGAGGGCCGCCCCTGCGGCTGTGAGATCCGCCCTAGCGGATTCGTGCGACAGATCGTGCCGATCTGTTTTCGTCGTTTTATGTTTCTTCCATAGATAGAATACCCGATATTCTATCTTACGGGCCGATTTCCTTGTTTTCTTTCTAAACCTAGACGCCCTCCCCGTCTAGCATTCCAGCCCTCCTATATATTCTTTTCCTTCTCTCCTTTTTCCCGTTCCTTGCTATCGCCTTCAAACCCTAGAGAGCTGCAACCGTCCTTTGCTTCCTGCAACTTTGTTGAACATGTAAGTTCATTCCTTCTCAGGAGTTGAGTCTTGACGTGTTGGATCCAAAGTTTTGAGCTTTGGTTGCCTTTGCTGTGAGATATGTCAAAGAGAAGCCCGACGGTAGCTTTTGACGAAGATCCGCCCCTGCGCCTGCACAGAGCCGCCCATGCGCCTCTGTCACAGCCGCCCCTGCGCCGGCACAAAGACGCCCATGCGCCTCTGTTCAGCCGCCCCTGCGCATCAGTCCAACCGCCCTTGCGGTTTCTCTGCAGTAACTCCCATCTTTGGTGAGTTGCTTCCTTCTTTCCTTTCCTCGTTCCTTCCTTGGTTCCGTATGGTTGTTCTTTGTTCCCCTAATTTGTTGTAAGACTAAGGTTGAGCCCTTAGCATGTGTTGATCTCTTAGAGATCTTTGAGACTAGAAGTCATAAACTTCTAGCAACCGTTCCATTCCTGATTCGAGTTGCTTGTTTATACAGGCTTTCCTTGCTCCTTTCCTGAGGGAAACTGAGTTGTTCATGAGTTGTGTTGATCTTTTGGTTTACCTTCCAGTGAGGTAAATCCCTTGGACTTACTTAGGTTCATTCCGCGTATTAGTTGGATTGTTTTGGCTTGTTTGTGTTGCTATCATGTTTATAACGGATAATTAGAAATAGGATTCACCCTTTGTTACCCTTAACTGGCCCAAGTGTATTATAACCGGGCGGTGACCACTTGTCTAGTTCTACAGGAGACTAGAATGTGCTCTTGCAACCCAGACCCGTAGGTAACGGATAGTACTGATCTATTCCTATTGGTAGACGGAAACGGAGGCGAGTTTTAGGAGATTCTCGTGTGACAAAAAAAGTTGAATTAGAAATGGATAACCTTAATGAAAGATAATAACCGGTTGATGTGTGAGCATGCTATGTGTTTTCTTTACCTTATGTGTGTTTGTGCCATTACACTCTTGCTTATACCTAGAATGTTAGCTAACGGTTTATACCGTCGTTGTAGATGTTCCGCAGGTTCAGGATACTGTTGAGTGATCCGGACGGTGTGGTCAGCCGGGCTTCCCGTACATTATAGGACGGGATTGGGTTTTTGTTTCGTTTGTGGTTTCCCTTTTGTTTTGACCCGGCTGTGGAGCTTTTGTGTTTTCTTCTGTTTGAACCTTTGGTTTTTATATTAAGTTTTGGTTTTCATTCGTTTGTGCCTTGTTGTAAAATCCGTTTTCTGTTGCTACTTTGAGGGTCGGGACCCATTGTGCGGTCCTAGCCCGTAGCGCTTCAAGTTCCCAGAACTTGGGGTGTTACAAACTAGAAGTTGACGTTTGAGCCGATGCGCGCGGAGATGGGATGTCCGGAGTATGAGGAGGATGATGCCGCAATTGAGGCGGCAGGAGGACAAAGCCAGGATTATATGGATACTGGGACAGACACCGGTCCTAGTGATTGCAGGCCTGATGGAGATTTTGGTAGATCTCAGGAGTTGCCATCTTCATTTCCACCTATGGGGAAGCAGCACGAGCCTCCTAGGAGGTCCACTGCCCGTCGTTCTCGAGCTAGCCCTTCCCAGCGACGGGCCAACACTTTAGAGCGTCCCTCATGGTTTGATGAGCAACCTCTATGGCTTCCCGCATTACAGTAGAGGATGGATAGCATGGGTAGCCGTCTTGGCACCGTGGAGCAGGGGCAGTAGATGATACGGGACCTTTATCATGCCCAGTTCAACCTCCCCTATTACCCGACATGGCATCCATTCCCACCACCTCTTTGATGTAGACGTCACTCCTTAGCAGCTTTACCGAACTTGTGAGTTTTTGTACTTTTACCTCTACTTTTATTGCACGTTGGGGACAACGTGTGGTTCAAGTATGGGGTGGTTGAATACTATGGTCTGTAATAACTTTGAGATACTTGCTTGTTTGATTGTCCATCGTACTTTGCATTTTCTTTATCTTTATCTTTGTCACATGTTTCGTTATTCCATTGAATTTTGATAGCTTTGAAAAAACAAACAAAATTAGAAAATTTAAAAATTTTGTGCTTTTAGGATTGGAGATGACCTCAATGAAGAAAACTACTTGTGAATTTGATTTTTGATGATTTTTATCTGTTTAAAATGAATTGTGAATTGTGAAGGATTTAAATGTTATGTTGAATTTTCTTGCAAGTTTTATAATTTGGAATTTGATCTAAATCATGTTGAGAATTTGAAGGTTGAAACTGCTTTTATAAGTTCTAGCACTTCTTATTGATATGATTAAGACATTTCGATTTTTGATTCCTTTCTTCTTCTTGATCACCTTTTAGCTCCTCATGAATATCTATATATTTGCCCCTTATTAGCTATCCGGGAATTAGGATGCAATTGCGCGAAAGTATGAAGTTTGAAGTTGAAAGTGGCGGAGTGTGTTAGAAAATAGGTTTGGGGAAGTCAATCATGATGATGAGTAACTCGGCACCATTCACATAGCCGGGTGTTTGTGTCTTGCCAAAGTCGGATTAAGCGATATTCCTAACGAGTCATTGTATGTGCACTACGTTTTGAAGCAACTCGAAAAAACTGAGTTAATGTTGATTTCCTAGGCTTCGATTATTGTGCACCTTTTTTCTTGGTCTCAAAAAGTAAAGTAAAAAAAATTATGGTGAAAAAGAAGTGAAAGCTCCTATTGGTGGAAGTTGAAGCGTGCTTCAAAAGTTTGTGATGTTATTGTCCTCTTTCCCGAATTTTGCACCACATATCCTATATATATATCCCACCCTAACATGTTTCTTTGACCTTTATTTGAAAGACCTTAAGATCTTTGAGATAGTTGTTTGGCTTTGTGGTCCAAATTGGATTTTTCCCATAATTAATTTTGATATTGCTTCAGGTTATGATGCTTGCTTTGAAACTTTTGCAAGATGTGATTGTTCTTTTCAAGACATGAGTCTTTTTGTTCACATAACAATTTTCGGAAAGCTATGAAACAAGTGTAGAGAGCGATCTTTGAATAGAAGCACTAATCCAAAAATATTGTGTTTTTCCTTGTGTTTGCATTCACAGTTCATACATCTTTGTATTCTAGATTTGAACTTTGCTTGGGGACAAGCAAGAGGCAAGTATGGGGTATTTTAATGGCATGAAATATGACGTAGTTTGGATGTGCATATAGGTAGTTTTTCCCTTTCTTTTGAGTACAAGGACATGCATTCATAACATTTATAGAGTATTTTTGCCTATTATCTTGGAATCGAGATCTACACAAGCTTTGTTGTGATTTTAGGCAAATTGGAGTTGAAATGGAGTAGAAAGGGAGCATTTAATGAGCATTGGTCGAGGAGGAATTTATTGGGAAGCATTGGAACATCATTGGAAGTAGTATGAAGTGAAGCAAAGGAGAGAAGCATCGAAAAAGAAGAACCACAACCAAGAAGGAAGTTCCACGGCCGGGGTTTTGATAAATAATTGAATTTTACACGTGGAAACAAAGGTCAAGAGTCGCCACGGGAGGAACCACGGCCCTGGTTTTGTGATGTCACGCGTGGTTTTCTTCGGAAAAGACCGTTACATTAATTGCCACGTCAGCAAGAAAGAAAGGAGCCTTTTAACCTAATTTTATTTTATAAAAGGAGGTTGACGGCTGCATTTTTGGAGATCGCGTTATAGGCGGAGATCACGTTCGAGGACCGCGCTTTAGGATCACGCTTGACGTACTTGGATTCCATTTTCCGTACTTCGGAAAATAGTACTTCACCATTGGAGGAGATTGAAGAAGTTCTTGATTCCGCTTTAGAGATTTGTGAGATTATTCTAGTCTTTGATTATTGTCTTTGAGAACACATTCTGGGATTATACGTTGTTTGATTGAGTTATTGATTCTTTGAAGATTGGTTTTATTCATCTTTGCGTTCTTCTTGAATGCATGCTCTTTTTGATTTCTTTTCAAAATCTTGAATTGATTATGATGATGATTGTTGGCTAAACCCTCCCTTGCGATTATAGGGTGAAGGATTAATGGTTGTGGTACAGATGATGATAGATTGAGCCTTAACATATCAGACCCTGAGTGTTGTGAGACAAAACCCTCGAACGAGGATTTCCACGGCTTGTTCTTCAGGAACCACAACCGTGGTTTCCCAAGATCTACCCGTGGTTTCCTCTGGTTTGCACGTTTCGCTTTTGCCTTTATCCAAAGTTCAAGATTGCTAAAATCCTACCTTTGTTTACCCTTTCTAACCCTTAGCCACGCTTGGTGTGAGTGTTTACGAGTTCTAGGTAATAGGGGATTCAAAACCCTCTATTAGGTGAGGAGTGTCATAGCCTTTTCGTTTGTAATTCTTTTTCTTGGGTTTTGGTTTAGTATGAGAGCTGAATCCTATCGTTATGATATCTTCTTGAAGAGACTCAACATCTCTTAAGTAGAATCCTTTGGTTGGGACAAAAGGAAGTTGGATCTTCACCGGAGAACATCCTACCGAAGAATATATAACTTTGCTATCTAGCTCTGCTCGTACACATCCTTAGATATCTTGAATTGAATACCGCAACCGGATACTTGGATCTTTAGAATCTGCATTCCCATTATTCTTGCTTCTATATTCTTTATTGTGATCATTGCTTTGCTTCCTACCCAAGTTGGATTACCTTTACTGCTTTGTTCTCACCGATTCCTTAAGATCGACTCTAAAATATCAGCCCCTACGATTGATCCGTACATTGCTTTGCTTCCTACCCAAGTTGGATATAAATATAAAGTTTATTTGCGCAGACACCTTTTGGAGCGAACAATAAATTGCAACTTAAAATAAACTGTAGCTTAAAATAAGCCCTAAATTTTTGGCCCGAAAAAGAAACTAAACCTGCTAGTATAAGAGCCTGCTCCGGCAGTATCAGAGTTTACTCCACGAAATCTGAGTCCGCTCCAACGCGTGTTCATAGCTTCCTTTTAAGCTCCATCATATTCCTTTATGATTTAATCCTTAAATGTGTCATTCCACTCTATAGTTTGCCTAATTACCTACAAATGCAACAATAGTATGTGTAGACATCTTTCAAGCAAAGTATGCAAATATAATCTTAAATGTCATGGATTCATGTTTATACATTCAAAATAAAGGGAACATCTATATAAATGCTTGCCTAAATATAGGTCATAATTTATGATATCACTAATCAACAGTCCTCAAGTCAAACACTCGCGTTGGAGCTCTTCTAGTATTGGCCTTACTACCACCACCTCGACCACAACTTGTTCCCTGTACGGAACTCTGCGGTAGAGTATATCCTAGAGTTCGATAATATTATGTTGACTTAGAGCCCGATAATATGGTTGCCACTTTCCACTCCCCGGAGTAGCTATAAGGGAAGAACCTTATTGTGATGAAGCTTTGCCCTGGCGGTAGAATATTACTTGATGTCCTGACTTGCCGCATGTCAAGCATGTCACTGGCGGTTGGTTACAGTACGGTTGAATGTGTCCATAACCACTATAGTTGTGACATTGCGTCTCTCTAGCTGAAGTTTGGGTTGTAGTGGGGTAGTTGTGTCGTCCCTATGTTTGTACTCGCCCATAACCCAATGCTCTTGCACCGCTACTAGCATGTTCTATCCTCTTCTGCTTATCCGGTCCTCTTGACTGAACATATCTCCTAAGGCCTGGTTTGTCCCTCTCGTAGGCTGTAGCCCTGTCGTGATAGTCTAACAAAGACTCACAGCGGAATCCACAAGATATGAGTGGGTGCTCTCTCTCAATCTCCTCGAGAACAGGTAGACGTGTTGATCTACAAGAGGTGTAGCGGTCTGAGTAGTGCTAACTCTTCCCGGAACCTCCTGATTGCCTCTGTGATCGGTACATTCTCGTATCCTACCTTTAAGAAGTCTTGCAACCTCTCTCTCCTCAATGCAGCAAGATAAAGCTGATCTCAGATAAGGCCCATCATCTACTCAAATCTGGTAACTCTACTACGAATTGTCCTCCACCAGCAATGTGTTTCCTCTCTAAACAAAGGTTGTACCAGCTCAACTCTCCGATCCTCTAGGCATCGGATGGACTCCAAGGCAGTCACCACGTGGCCCAACCAATGCTCTACCTCTAGCCTTTTCTTCCCGTCAAACAAAGTTACTCTCAAATGGTTGAAAGTCTTCAACCATGCATCCGACATCAGTACCTTTGCCTTATCTCGAGCCATGATAATTTCAATCACTCTCTCTGGTGTAGCTGGTACCACAGTAACTCTCCGCAATACCTCAGTTGATCGCATAGGTATCGGCGGATCTAGAGCACGTCCCTTTGTCCTAGTTGCATCCACCATCCGCTAGACGTACTCCCTGAACTTGGTCGCTCCAATGGAAACACGACCACACAAAGCTAACTGTGCTCCCTGGGGTCTTGATCTAGCAGCTATCTCGTTCCCTACCTTGGGAACTACACTCTCAGTAACTTCTTCAACTCCAACTTCTGCCATGTTTGCTACTAAAGGATCCTCTCTAGGGACTCGACCCAAACCTCTCACTAATGGAGGTCTACCTCCATGGCCGCGACCTCTAATAGTAGGAGTCATATCACCCCTACTCTGTGCAGTTGGTGGAAGAGGTAAACGACTTCTAACTCGGTCTGTATCTAGTGTAGCCCTAGTACATGGCATCTACACGAGGTATAATAGCTAATGTGACAATCTAATAACTTATTAGAAGGAAAAAAAATTATAATACAACATACTAAGAATGTCGAGATCTGTGGTGGTAATGTTGGTCATCCGTACTTTCTATCCCATCCCGACTATGCTTGTGTTTTGGAAAAATCTGAAATTGTTTGGAAAACTCAAACCGCTTTCGGGTTGGGTTTATTTCTTAATTCGGATCTTCAGAAGATTCAAGTGTCATTGTTGTCAACCTGACTCTAATACCATCTTGTATAAATGTGATTCACTGTAATTCAACTTATGGTGTAACACGAGAGTCTCCTGACTCCTGTTCCTGTCCCTGTTTATAAACCGGAATAGATTCGATGCATCTCACCGTGTACTGGTATGGCCTGGTCGTAGAGACCTCCCAAACTCATGACAAAGTTGGGCACCGATGCTACCGCCCGTTATACATACATCTGGGTCAATATTAAACAAGTAAAGTCATCATATTCATGTTGTAGTTATTAATCACATTAACACACCACTATCATCATTCAACCAACATCTATAAGCTAGCTAAGTATGCCTAGAGGACTTACCTGAATCGAGTCACAACTCTCTTTATCCCCAAAACTGTATCAACAAATGTAAGAAATCAACTACTTGGTATAAAAGGAAACTGAAATAATATCATGTCCAAACCCCTTAGAAGTTCTCAACTTCTAAGTTACCAAAGGTTGTCGAGGAAAATTACCATTTTACCTTTATAAGGGTAAATACTTTTTTACCCCTGGGTCATAAAACTCTAAGAGAATCTTAGAATACCCTCAAAACATCCATGGAAACCCCAAACCATAATCTAACCCACTCAAAAGAAAGATCTAGTTATGTTGGAAGAATTTTTCCAACTTCAAGCTTTCATGAAAAACTCTATAAGGACACACATTGGCTCAACTTATGACACTCATACAAAAATCCAAAAATTCTAAACAAAATATCTAAACCTTACAATATGCACTCTACTCTTAAGAACAAAGAAATCCTATAAACACCCAACTACAACGTTTATACAAAAATCCCAAGTTGACTACAAACCATATAATTTCCTATACTTTGCCAAATTTTGCATTATTACTAAACCGCGCAACTAGTCTACTTTGGAATCTTATAACTCTAGATCGGACCGTTGAATCGGTCCTAACTTTTGATAATTCAAAGTACGCATATCCCTAGATAACATGATAGAAATTGAACGGTAAATAATAGTTCTAAAGCATCGAAAGAACGACCCAAAGTGGGTTGATCAACACAGTTCCTGAAATAAAAAAAATAGATTTGTGAAGGATTTGATGTTTGAATCTCACCACCACCCTTCTCTTGAGTTACACATTGAGCTGCAGTCCTAGTTTTGAGCCATGTGCAAGACAAACATAAGATCCAGATTTAGAATTCACAAGTTCCTCCTACATGATTCTATGGCCCATGTAGAAACTTCATACCCTTGTGTCCGATGGTCTGCGAGAGGAGGTGTTTTTCACACTGGCAGTCTTGGAGGACAAAAAGGAAGGAAGGCTTACAAGGGTGTTCATTGTCTCTACTCCTCTCCTAACAACAAGGACGATACTTGCTTCCAGAAGGTATGCGTGGATAGGCCTTTGTTGTATCTCTCACGGACTTCACTCTACCAAGGTTTGCTACTGTTATGGATGAAAAGAGACAGTTCAGCTGGATGCAAGAATGACTAAAACAATTAGGCGTCAAGAAAGGGACAGGGTGTACCTGTGGGCTAATGTCACCAGGAGGGAGAATGATGGATCCGTGCAACCCTTACCGCCGTTATTAGCCTAGAGGAGAAGCAGCAACAACGCTGACTCTCCCTATGATACGATAAGATGATGTGGGATTTCTAGATGGTGAGTGCAAGCTGCCCAGATTGTCTATGGGAGGCTATATCAAGGTAGGCGAATTACAAGCATCTTCTCAACGACAGTTACAAAAGGAATATCTTGGCTTATCCGGGTATGGTAGGAGGTTGTAACATATATGGAAGGAGTATCATTGACCCGGATTATAAGGAAACATGATATCTCAATGAAAGGAGTGTTGGAAGAGGATCTGACAAGAGGAGATCCTCGTAGGGACGGTTGCTTGCTTCACTGTTGGGCCGTGCAGTGAGTTGGAGGAGGTAAGCTGACAAAGTGAATGCCAATCTCAATATGCTTGGTTCGTTGGTGTTAAATCGGGTTGTTGGCAAGATAAGTCGCAAAGATGTTATCAATGTAGATCGCATATGCCTTGGCTAGGAACACTCTGACACAGCCTTGGCAACTCCTCTATACTCTACCTCAGTGTAAGACCGGGAAACCACAAATTGCCATTTGGAAGACCATGAGATGAGAGTGTCATTGAAGAAGACACAATAACCGGAGGTAGGCCCTCATGTATCAAGGCAGCTAGCCTAACGATGATGTGCCAGAAATGTAGCGGATTATGCGCTTGAGTGTAGCAAAGTGAGATTCCTTGGGATCGTGTAGGAAATTGCACACTTGCTGTACTACATAACTAATGTCAAGACGTGTAAAAGTCAGGTATTGAAGTGCTCTAGCCAAACTTCGGTACAATGTAGGATCACTGACAACTGGACTAGAGGAGGCACTTAACTTAACAGATGTCTCAGCAGGTGTTGCGGAAGGTTTGCAGTTAGTCATCTTTGCTCGTTCAACTATTTCTCGAGCATACTTGTCCTGTGATAAGTATAAGCCAGATGTACTCCGGCAAACGGAGATACCTAAGAAGTATAGACCATCTCATTTAAATGCCCATGAAGAAAGGCATTTTGAACATCAAGTTGATGGATGGACCAAGAACAAGAAACGACAATGTTGAGAGCCGTTCTAATAGAGGCCGGTTGAACAACCGGACTGGAAGTCTCATCGTAGTCAACGCCAACCTGCTGAGAGCACCCATTGGTAACCAAGTGGACCTTATACATTTCAAGTGAACCATCAGACTTGCACTTATGCCGAAAGATCCACATACATCGCGCAATATTAGCTTAAGACGGACGAGGAACCATAACCCAATTCTTATTCCGTATAAGGGATCAATGTTCGTCGAGCATGGCAGCGTTCCACTGTAGGTCTTGGAGGGCTACATTGTAGGATTTGGGTATGGGATATGTTTTTGTGGTGGAAGTTGAAAGGTCAAAAACCGTTTAGGTTTGATGATTCTGAACTTACTGCAGGTGTGAGATCGGGTTTGGTTATGGACGGGCTGGGGTAGCCCTCTATTTGAAGGAGAGTGGGCTGGGAGGATAGGTTGGCGTATTTGATGTGGGATAGCCGGGCTAGGAGGATCAGGTGGGCCGGTATGGATAGATGGGCCAGGAATGGAAGGAGAGGTAGGGAGCGTCGGGTTGCGTGTACTAGATGGGCCGGAAAAAGTTAGGCCAGGAGATAGTTGGGGAAGCTGGGACATAGGGAGCGCTAGGCCAGAAACAATTGGGCCGGAATTAGTTGGGCCAGAAGATAGGGAACGTTGGGTTGATGAAGGCAGAACGCTGGCGGAATTAGGTGGGCCGGTGAAATCCGCACGTGGACCTTGGGCCTGAGAAGCCATTTCAGCATGGTAGGGGGACTGATCCAAATCATGCGGAAAATATGGGGAGGATGACGCATGTGAGATGGTGGAGAAAGGGAAGACTGACTCGTCAAAACTGACATGACGAGAGAGAATAATTTTATTTGTGGTTAACTCTAAACCTTTATACCCTCGATGATGAGTCGGGTACCCGAGAGAGACAATTGGAGTGGAGCGTTGTTGAAGTTTATGGGAGATTGTTGCGCTTTGATTAGGATAACAAAGGCACCCGGAGACACAAAGATGATCATTGGAAGGTGTTGTTGAGTACAACACATGGGTGGGTGACCGGTTTTGAATTGTGGTGGAGGGTAAGATGTTGAGGAGGTAGTAGGACATTTCTAAGGCATGGGGCCGATAAGAAATGGGAAGGGAAGCATTAAAAAGAATTGAACGGATCATGTGTCGGATGATAAGTATGATTCGTTAAGCTTTACCATTTTGGGGAGAGGTATAGGGAAAAGAGAAGCAGAAATTGATCCCGGGAGTGGTGAAGAAGTTGTGAAAATAGAGTTATTGAACTCTCTACCCATATCGTATTGGAAAGTTTTAATAACACAATTGAACTGAGTCTTTACTAGTTGGTGAAATTGTACAAAGATATTAAACACTTGAGATTTAAATTTAATGGGAAAAATCCATAGAAAGTGTGAGAAATCATCAAGAAAAAGGAGGTAGTATTTGAAACCCTCTTTTCTTTTAATCGATGAGGTCCAAAGATCGCTATGAATGATATCAAAAGGTGCAAATGTAGTGGTAATAGTGTAACACCCCGAATCCGCGGGATATCAAAATGCTACGGGCGAGATCTCACAATGGGTCCCGACCCTTAGCATGACAACAATTTCACCGGACCTTTCGAACAAAGGCACAAATAAAGGCCAAAACCGAAAACAAGTTTAATGCAATGCTGAGATTCCCGAATACAACAAGAAAGGAAAGACATCAGCCATCTATACAACAACGCCAAGAATGCACAATATACAACAATAATACATGGACTCAATTCCCCAAATTCGACCTATGATGTATGGAACCCCGGCTGCCCACTCCTCCGGATCCCTCGGCCACACCTAACCTGCAGGTAACTACAACAATCGGAATAAAACCGTTAGCTCATATTGTAGGCATTATAAGAATAATATGGCACAAACACATACATAATAACACAAAACACACAACATGCTCATATACATACACATCTGTTACTTATTATATTTTAAGGTTATTCCATATCTAATCCATTTGTTCAAGTGTGACACGAAAGACTTATAACTCTCTCCTCTGTCCCCGCGTAACCAACAAGAATGATGCGGCGCCAACCCGTATACCCTGAGGGAGTGATGAAGAAGCCAGCTCGTATACCATGTATGGCCTGTCGCAGAGATCCTCCCAGTCTCCCTCGGGAGCTTGGCAGTGATGTCACCGCCCGATAATAATAATAACAATGGGCCAAACAATATGTCTAGTCAAGTAATCCTAATCCGGTTTCATGCTCAAAAGCGATAAACACACACCACCATAATGTATCCAAATAATGCGTAAAAGCGGCTAAGTAAGTCCGAGGACTTACCTCGTCTCAAGGCTATCGTTAAAACAATCGATCTCAACTTCCCGTAGGAAAAACACCTCAGGCCTGATCATAACGAAGCATACATCAATAATGATCTCAACAACTCAACTCAAGGACTTCCAAAACTAACAACCGAACACGAGTCCTTGCAACCTATAAGCTAGGAAACGCTCCTAGACCCTAAGAGGTCATGAACTCGATAAAACTCAGGAAGAGTACCACAATAGCCCACACCCTATATAAGGTTAAACACTACCCAAAGCTGGAGTAAGGCCACATGGTAGAAGAGACCATAGGTTCAACACACAGATAAACGATCAACATCGATCCAACGAGTTCTAAGGAGAACCTAGGTTCACAACCACTAGGTGGCATTCTTAATCTATCCTAGGCATGATACTAACATGATATAACCTCAAAGATAAGGAAGAAACGAAGAGAAAGGGAGAGGAGAGCCTACTATTGAAGGAAACGCAGCCGCGGAAACAAGCTCGGGCGACTGCATGCTGAAGGTCACGGCTCCGCGGCACTGTTCATCCGCCCCCGCGGTGCCTGAAAATCCTGACGCCGCCCCCACGGCGCCGCTCACCGCCCCCGTGTTTTACTGAATCTGCCCCGCGGTTGAACTTCAAAAACAACGTCTTCTTCGTCTTCGACTGTGGATCTTGGGCTCCAATGTCCTCCTCTTCTTACTGTGTCTTCTCCAAACATTAGCCATTGATCTTATACTCCTCTCCACGACCTAATAGAGCTAAGAACAAGCACATGCAAAGGATTTGAGGAAAAAGCTTCTCAAGAGCTTCATCCATGGCAATGGATGAAGGAGGGGAGAAGAAAGGGTGAACAACAAAGAAGGAGAAGGGAGGAAGGGGAAAAACTTACCAAGATGGATCTTGAATCTCCTCTACAGCGGCTCACACACAAGCAAGATCTCCAAAAGAGGAAGAATAGAAAAGAGAGAGAAGAGAGGAAGAGGAAAAAGAGAAGCGTGAAATGAAAACCAGTGAGAGAGAGGGAACACTAGGCTGAAAAAGGTGGGAGGGAAACAAGGGGTCAGCTGACCTCTTGTTCCCTTGGCACAACCAACGAAGGGTCTGAAGCAGAGAGGAAGAATGAGGGGTCGGAACGGGAGAAAATCCAGTTATTCAACATCCCGTGCCTGCGGGAAAACTGAGCCGCGCCTGCGGAAAGGTCGAAACCCGCTAACCATCCGGAATAAAAATTTCGAATGTTATAACTAAACCCCCTAAAAACAAGTTTCGTCGCGAAACTTGCTAAACGCAATTTTCTCAGTCAAACGCGTCTCGAAACCACTCAAAACTATAAATGTGCCAACGCTCTACTCAACGACCATCACAACCTCGTATAACCGCGTCAAAGCCTCGCAAGGCCCACACACATACCCATATGAACCGCATATCGCATACCAAGACAAGACCTCACCAATCACACAACATATTCCCTCTCAGGGCACAAAACACATAACCTCATACATGCACATAATACCTAACTCATCGGCTATCTCGATGTAACTAGATCATCGTATAAACTCATCCAAGATATTATCCCACTTCTTCCCAGTAGCCTCTTCATTTACACGTCCATCACTAGATCATCACACCCAACATCATATCTCGAGTCATACATGTACTCTCTCGACCGTCACACACGAACCTGGTGAACATCCTCCAGTGTCGGTGGCCTTGCCAATAGGTAACCTACTTTCAAACTCGCGCCAAGATCTCTAAAAAGGTCCTATAATTCGGAAACTCAACTTTCCTTTTTCATGTCCACAACGTATGACGCCTCGCGTCTATGGTACTCTTAACCAACTCCACTCTATATTAGAACTCTAGAGGTTTGCGCCTCTCTTCTATAAATGCCATTGGGCGACTCAGCCCAACTATAACCTCATATACCATCCAAATTCCAACGCTAACGTGTACTATACTTCCGCTCATAAAATGCCTCACAACGGCCACCATAAAACACACCTCAATTAACATAATATGTGAACTCAATCCCAGGAAGTTTCCGGATCAAACTTGTTCCCATTTTAGTGCAAAGGCTCCCAACACATCCTTTAAGGCTTGGAAAGCCCTCTCTAGCCGACCATATGTATGAGAACGAAAACTGTCATGAAGACAATGGGCCCCTAAGCGGCATTATCCCGCTGCCCAACAACCTCGAGATGAATCGTTCATCTCAATCCAAACGATGGTACATGGTACCCCAAGTAATCTCACTATGGCTTAGCATATCCCACAACTAGCCGACTCATCGGACCTGTTTCCCAAAAAGGGTGCAAAAAGCGTTATCCCGTAGGTTGGTCGATAATGACCCAAACATGTCACAACCGTCACATGGTCTCAAACTGGTAATACCCTCTACGGGGGTACACTCCCAGTCCAACTGCGTAACTTGCGGTGGATGAAGTCCTCTCTCCCGTCTTATGGTGGTCGAGCTTGACTTGATGATGGGTGACATAATGACTATGTGCTTAGCCACCTTGGCCCTAAGGCCGTCTCGCCAATATGAACATCGCCAATCCGGATACCTCTTACCAGTACCAGGTTGGATTAGTAAGGGTAGTGCGAGCATCTTGGAGGCTCTATCTCAGCTCTCCGCTATAAGTGTACATAAACGCTCCTGGCATCTCAACAAAATCGTCATCCCATAAAGGTAGTGTTACGCTAGAGTCGTACCACGCAAAATTCTTACAATTTATAACTCGATATATTCTCCTAACTCCTAGCGAACCCACAGTGTATGGGTCGTTTTGTAGCAAGGATAGTATTCCGAGGTCGAACACGAAGAGTAAGGTGAAATCAAATCAAACAAGTGATCATGGATAGTGCAAACCTAGTCTAAGAAGAGAGAAAGAATTGAAATAAAGAAATGAAAATCATTGTATTTTTGGTTGGGTTTTTGTGGTGATCAAGCAAGGATCACAAATCATGCAAGATTATAAATCAAACAAGGAACACAAACACACAAGATATGTGGATAAAGAGAGAAAAGCGGATTCTAGAGATAAAAGATTTCCGGTTATGGCATTGGACTCAAGCTTCTAAAAATCTAAGGACAAGGCTGCGATGTCGGGAAACGGTGTTTCTCTAATAGAAGTAATTACCGGGTAACTCTCATGCTCCACTAATCCCGCACCAAACTCCTATTACCGGGTAAGTCTGAAGGAGCTAAAGTTGGGAATTCTACACAAACTGGACACTACTTAAGGGGCAAACCTCTCCTTACCGGGTAAGTCTCGGAAAAGGCAAGTCTTAAGCAACAATCCTAGCACACTCAGTCCAATAGCGGCTTATGAGGCTCACTACTACCTAGAGTTCATCATCTTCGGTATCTAAGATCGGAAATCACGGGGTAAGTCTCTTTCCTCACTTAGTTTGCTAGCATTAGGTCACCCTAAGCTATATTGTGCTTAACAAACACTAGGATTGCAACAACCTAACATCCTAACATACAGATTAATCAATTAAAGAACAACAGAGAGAAAAATCCGGTGGATCATCAGGTAAATCGGTCGATATGGCCTATGAACAGGTCGATTTTTCTGTCTAGGTTAGGTTTTGTGCATACGAATCATCCTAAACTAACATACAAGTCCATTTTATCATCACCCAAGCCATAACCATCAATCCATCTCCCTAGAATCACAATAACTTAGCCAATAACATGCATTTCAAGATCTAAAATCATCATACAAGCATACATGGTTTTCATAGCTAGATGGTGAAAGAAAAGCAAGTAAAAGCAAGAAATCTTAGCTGAATCTGAGTTTAAGCAAGACTTACGACCCTTCAAAAGAAGGTCCAAAACGTTCCTAAAATGCTTCCAAAAGTTCTTCAACCAAAATCCCTAAAAAATCACTCAAAAGTTCACTCTAACTCTATGTTTGATGTTGTTCTTCAA
Source organism: Fagopyrum homotropicum (assembly GCA_033239125.1). Classification (NCBI taxonomy): domain Eukaryota; kingdom Viridiplantae; phylum Streptophyta; class Magnoliopsida; order Caryophyllales; family Polygonaceae; genus Fagopyrum; species Fagopyrum homotropicum. The sequence goes on along the minus strand of BSWB01000003.1, from coordinate 95,738,212 downwards.
AATCAAACTTCTATCCAACTTCCATGGTTCTAAGCCTTTCTTGTAGCTCCTTAATGTTCCATAATGTAGCTCCAATGACTCCTTAGATTCCTTAGCTTCATATCACTCCAAAACGTGTTATTTTCCCTACAATTACAACAAAACTAGGAGTAGACCTTGATTCTTGCAAAGGTAAACAAAACAATCATAATGATCAAGAATATACATCCATGCATGCAGATTTATGAAGATAAAATGTCCAAACCAATCCCAAAATATAGACTATAATACATGCTATCAAATACCATATGAGATTGTGGATAAATTCCCCTTAAGGTTTCAATTGACTGATGATCGTATTAATAATCTTAACGTCTATACATAATTACACAAGGCAACCCTATACTTACATTAATTACATATTGTATTAGTCAAGAGTTGTAACACCCCAAATCCGATGGACACGGGATGTTACGGGCTAGGACCTCACAATGAGCCCCGAGCCTTAGCTTGACAAAAACCTCACCGGACCTTACAACATGGCAAAAATGAAAGGCAAAATTTAAAGAGTTTTAATGCATGATCAATATCTGAAATACAACTGAAAACACACATCCATCCGAGTTCCCAAAACCATAACCAAATAATAAATGTCTTAAGACAACAATAATAGGAAACCGATCCCGTCTTATAATGTACAGAACCCCGGCTGCTCACTACCGCCGGATCACTCGACCACCTCCCTAACCTGCAAGGCATCTACAAAGCGGTATAAAACCGTTAGCGAACATTCTAAGCATTAGAATAAAGTTAAAGGCACATAAACACATAATGAACACATACAACATGCAAAAACTCAAGTTCGTTTATTATCTTTATTTACGTTATTACTTACCAATTCAACTTTCGGTTTTGTTACACGAGAATCTCCCCAAAACCCGCCTTTGTCCCCGGTTACTAGTAAGGAATAGTAGTAACGCATTTGACCGTCTACCTGCCTAGGCTAGTGGTAGGGAACCTCCTAGCTCTCGCAAGAGCTAGGTTGTGATGTCACCGCCCGTTATCATACACTTGGGACAATTACATAATATATATAGTTCATCATATTCCGGTTTCGTTGTTTAACATAACTAGCACACACCACCAATACACAATATGCTAATATGAAGAAGCCAACTAAGTAAGTCCGTGGACTTACTAGTCCCAAAACGATACCCGATCAACACTCTCTCCACTTCCCTTGGGAAGGCAAACAACGCCTGCTCAAGACAAGGAATAACGTAAATAGGTCAACACTCTAGGCAACTAAAAGTCCTTAGACTTCTAGTGCTCATAATCCTCAAAAGATCATAAACGCATAAGATAGATGACCACTCTCAGTCCACTGCCTTAAAGGCTTCCAACATGATAACTCTTGCATACGGACCGATATCCTCAAAGATCTAAGAGATCTTACCACAACACCACAATTAGCACAATCACAACTCTCACCAAATAACCCTAAGGGTCAAGCCACTACTTGGCATTCCATATTGTCTATTCCAAAACCTAGCATGCTACTAAGATAGATCAAGATCAAGGAAGCGGAAAGGGAAGGAAGGAACAAGATATCAGAGGCTTACTAGTGTAGAAACCGCCCCTACGGTGTCAAGACACCACCCCTGCTGTATGCAGGTGATAGGTGATGGAATCACTATCATTTAGGTTAGTTTTTAGAATCTTTTTGTTACATTAGTGTCGGTTTATGCTACTAACTCCTTGATCTAGAAGAAGAAGACTAAAAGAAGACAAAGAAGGAGTTATAAGCACTTAGGAGTGAAGATCATTCACGAAGCAAAGCTTTTGTTATCTCAGCGCCCCTGCGGAGCAGTGTCACCGCCCCTGCGGGTGACACCATACTCCGTAGCGCAGCCTGCGCCTTCGGCAGTGCCAGGAACGAAGACTATCACCGAACCTGCGTCAACCCTTGGCGCCCCTGCGGTGACTTGCCTTGAAGAAACGAAGACCAGCGCCCCTGCGCCTCTGCCTGCGCCTCAACCTGGGAGTTGGAAGATGAAGAGTCAGTGTCACCGCCCCTGCGTTGACACTAGGACGCCCCTGCGGCTCAGCATCTGAAGCGACAGAAAGTTGAAGAGTTAGACGTTTGAAGACCATTATATATCCGCCCCTGTGGAAATGCTAGGCCGCCCCCGCGGCTACGAAGATCAAAGGTTTTCGCCTGAACCGCCCCTGCGGATCTGAAGGCCGCCCCTGCGGTTCAGCGACAGAGGTTTTACTCCGGCTGTTTACACCACTTTTATGGCATTAAAGGTGGTTGTTTTGGGCTAATCATTTACTCCTATTTAGTGCCATATGTAGTATAAATAGACCTAGGGTTGATTGCTAGAAGACCCAATTAGAATCCACTTTTTCCATTATAATTATCTTGCTACCTTTGTAATGAGTTGCTAACTCCCTTGGTACATTGGGTTGGTTTGAAGCTGCATTGTTACTTTGGTTGTAAGTTCTTTCTAATATAAGTTTTCATTCAGTAATACTTTGTGTTTCCTTGATCTTCATTGTCTAATTGCATGTTTTACTATCACTTAAGATTGATCACCTTAGGTTCTAAAGTGCATGCAAAGAACTAGGATTAATAGATTCCGGGTTCGGGTCATTAATCTAGTAGTAAACTTTAAGTAATAACGGGTTGTAATTGCTTAAAGGAAAGGAACACAAATATAAAGATAAGTTTAACTGTTTTAATCTTTTCTTTATATCCCTTAGTATTTGTTTACAAGCTAACTTGTTAATTGTTCTTGTAGGTTTATGGAACACTAACCTGTTAAGTTGTGTTGATGCCGGTTGGCTCAACAAATATATATGATCGAGACGGGAGATTACTTGAAAACTTGTAAAAAGGAACTCACCAAAGTAGCAATCGCATGCTTAGAATCAACCTAGTGTAGGTTCACCCATTATTGTCTTACTCGTTGTCTTCCCTTCTTTCATAAGTTTTGTGTGCATAAATTCACTCAACACCCCCCCCCCTTTTTGTCACTTGAATCTATAATCAATGATTGCATTTAATAGGAATAACAAAACTCTCTTGGGTTCGACCCTTACTTAACACTATACTCGTTTTAGTGCTAAGTCGGGATTATATTTTGATAAGATAAAAACGACCATAAATAAAGGTCTTGTCAAATTTTGGCGCCGTTGCCGGGGAGTTTGATTATATTTTATTTCATTGTTATCATTGATTATTTATTTGAACCATTTTTATGGTTCAAACCCGTGCTACTAACTCCGGCTTTGCTTCCTTTGATCCAGAAATTGAGAGGACGCACATCCGGCAACGTAGACAACAACAACTCCAACAAGAAATGGCTGATCGTACTCTTTGTCAACTCACTCAGCCCACTTTGGCTCAAAAACCCTCTTGCGGTTACTATATCGGCATTAGGAGAAGGAATCAACTTCGAGCTCAAGCCGGGTCTCATTCACTTGCTCCTATCTTTCCATGGGTTAAGTGGTGAAGACCCCATCAAACACCTTGGAAAGTTCCATACCGTGTGTATGAGCATGAAGCCGGCCAACATTACCGAAGAGCAAATCAAGATGAGGGTATTCGGCTTCACACTCAAAGATGCAGCGGATGATTGGTATTACCACCTTCCATCCGGGAGTATCGACACCTGGGAGAACCTCCACAAGGCGTTTTTGGAGAAATACTTCCCAGCCAAGAAGGCAAATAGCTTGAAGAAAGCTATAAGCAACATCGAGCAAGAGGCAGACGAAACTCTCTATGTGTACTTTGAAAGATTCACACGCCTCCGATCCAGCTGTCCTTTCCACGGATATTCGACTCAAGATCTACTCTTGTACTTGTACAATGACTTGCTAGACAATGAAAGCAGGATCGTCGATGCGGCTTGTGGAGGTAACATTCTTAACTCTACCCCTGACCTTGCTTTGGAAAAGATACAGGAACTTGCTGAAGGGACCCGGAAGTTTGGAAGGACCCCTTCCAAGAGAGGTGTTCATGCTGTGAATTCCAGGAAGAGTGAGATCTCCACAAAGGTTACGGAACTGAAGGAAATGGTGAAGAGATTAACACTTATGGGAACCCCACAACAGCTGAAGGCATGTGGAGTGTGTGCTGACCCATACCATCCAACGGACATATGTCCCCAAGTCCAGGATGACAATGTTGAGGTGAATGCAATGGGTTATGGAAAGCCACACCAGCAAAGGCCTAGGAACGATCCCTATGCGCAGAATTTCATGCCCAACTGGCGTGATCAATAGAACTTTCGTTGGAGGGATCAACAAAACCAGCAACAACAGCCCCGACAAGGTAAGTATCAAACAATTGAAGATATGTTGTAGGTTTTGACTAAACATTTTTCTACGCATGTCCAAACAATAGAATCCAGAATCAAGAACCTTGAAAAACAGGTTGGGCAAAAGGCGGAAGCCTTAACAAGGACCGAAGCTAGATTTTCCGGAGGATTGCCTTCCCATACGGTTATAAGCCCCAAGGAGAATGTTAGTGCCCTAACATTAAGAAGTGGGATGCAAATCCAACAAAAACCAGCAAAAGAATCACAAAGCAAACCCTCTGACGAGTTTACCGCACCCACAACCGCCCTTGCGGCTGCAACTGCGCCCACCACCGAGCAGATACCGCCCCTGCGGCTGGATGTCTCCGCCCCTGCGGTGACAACCCCTGAGCCGCCCCTTCGCCTGCATACTAACACCCCTGCGGCAAAAACGACAAAAGGTTATGCTGAGAAGGATACTTACATCCGGCCTAAGTTCCCGCCACTGTATTCTGAGAAAAAACCACCAGCTCCTTTTCCTGAGGCTGTAAAGGAGAGAAGAATCATTGAGGACAAAGATCTGTTTAAGACCTTCTCCAAATGCAAGGTAAACATTCCCCTCCTTAAGTTAGTGAAGAGTATTCCTAAATATGCTCGTGTCTTGAAGGAACTATGCACTATCAAGAGGAATTAGAAGATGAAGAGGAAACAAAAAGTGCAAGTAAGTGAGCTTGTGTCAGCCGTTTTCCAACGGAGAATGCCCAAGAAGTGCAGCGATCCGGGCATGGTAAGCATTGCTTGTGTTATAGGGGAAACCCGTTTTGACAAAGTAATACTTGATCTTGGGGCCTCTATAAACGTTTTGCCATATTCTATTTACAAATCACTGGGCCTTGGGCCATTAATGGAAACTAGGATTGTAGTACAACTAGTTGATAGATCTAATGTGTACCCGAAAGGGATAATTGAAGATGTTTAGTAATGGTAGACAACCTAATTTTTCCTGCTGATTTCTTCGTAATGGATATGGAAAATGATTCGCATGCTGCACCGATATTGTTAGGTAGACCATTTTTTAAAACGTCTAGGACTCAAATTGATTATGTTAGTGGCAAATTGACCATGGAGTTTAATGGTGAAGTAGTGCAATTTGACATCTACGATGCAATGAAATTTCCTAGTGATGATCATTCTTTATGTGCTATTGACATTGTTGAACCTTTTGTGCAAGATGTATTTGATAATTTTGATATTGATAAATTGAAAAATGAAATTGAGCATGACATTGGTAGTTTCAAATCAGAATATGTATTAACATCCAGCATGAAAGAGGTCCTAGCCCAATTAGATGGGCATAAAAGGCTACCTATCTCCAATTTGGCCATTGGGCCCACTTTACTAACCCCAAGCGAGAAGCTTGTTCCGTCTATAGTGCAGGCACTAGAAATAGAATTGAAGGACCTCCCATCCCACCTCAAGTACGTTTTCCTTGGAGATAACTATACCTTACCGGTGATCATCTCCAACAAGTTGACTAACGGCCAAGAAGACAAGTTAGTGAAAGTGTTGAAAGAACACAAGACGGCCCTCGGATGGACCATTGCGGACATCAAAAGGATAAGTCCATCAACTTGCATGCATAGGATCTTACTTGAGGATGAAGCCAAACCCTCTAGGCAACCTCAACGGAGGTTGAATCTGCCAATGATGGATGTGGTCAAGAAGGAGGTATTGAAGCTCCTCCAAGCGGATATGATCTTCCCTATTTCAGATAGCACTTGGGTTAGTCCAATCCAAGTGGTTCCAAAGAAAGGTGGCATCACAATGGTGGAAAATCAACATGGAGAGATGGTCCCGAGCAAAACGCAAACCGGATGGAGAGTTTGCATTGACTACCGCAAGCTCAACAAGGTAACACGTAAAGGCCATTTCCCATTATCTTTTATTGACCAAATGTTGGAAAGTCTTGCAGATCATCCGTACTTTTGATTCCTTGATGGATATTCGGGCTATTTCCAAATAGCTATTGCACCGGAAAATCAAGAAAAGACGACGTTCACTTGCCCATTTGGCACTTTTGCGTACCGCAGAATACCATTTGGACTTTGCAACGCACCCGGCACCTTCCAACGGTGCATGATAAGTATTTTCTCCGAATACATAGAAAATTTCATTGAAATCTTCATGGATGATTTTACCGTCCATGGAGACAGTTTTGATGAATGTTTAGGACATTTAAAATTTGTTCTTGAAAAATGTGTTGAAACCAATCTAGTTCTTAATTCAGAAAAATGCCATTTCATGGTGGAACAAGGAATTGTGCTAGGACATGTAATATCCTCTACAGGGATAGAGGTAGATAAGGCAAAGGTTGATGTAATTCAAAGTTTACCTTATCCTACTAATGTTCGAGAAATTCGATCTTTTCTTGGTCATGCAGGTTTCTACCGACGTTTCATCAAAGATTTTTCGAAGATCTCGGCACCTTTATGTGAATTGCTCAAGAAAGACGTCACCTTAATAGTGGATGAGAGTTGCAAGAAAGCTTTCAACACTTTGAACGCATGTCTCACCAGCACACCAATCATCCGTTCTCCGGATTGGGGGAACATTTTGAAATCATGTGTGACGCCAGCGATTACGCCGTTGGAGCTGTATTAGGACAGAAAGACGGACGTGCTTCACATGTGATCCATTATGCGTCTATGACACTCAATGGAGCGCAAAGGAATTACTCTACCACCGAGAAGGAAATGTTAGCGGTGGTTTTTGCCCTTGAGAAATTCAGACAGTACCTACTTGGGGTAAAGGTAATTATCTTCACTGACCATGCAGCTCTTAGGTACCTCATGGCGAAGAAGGAAGCAAAGCCACGATTAATTCGATGGGTGCTCCTTCTAAGTGAGTTTAACCTAGAGATACGGGACAAGAAGGGGGCTGAGAACCTGGTGGCCGATCATTTGAGTAGGCTAGTAAAGGAAGAGGATGATCCAGGAAAAGGAAAAGAAATAGCTGGAAATTTTCCAGACGATACATTTTACACGACTCTCTGTTGTGTGACCACCCCCGCGCCTCACACCTCCCGCCCCTGCGGCTCAGTCTAGGCGCCCCTGCGGAATTGTCGACATAGGTTTGTCTTAAGCTCCATTCTTTTAAGCCTTGGTTTGCTGACCTTGTCAACTTCATTGTCAGGAAGGAGTATCCTCCAGACTTCACCAAGGCACAACGAGAGAAGGTAAAGGCTGAAGCTCGACACTACGTTTGGGACGATCCTTACCTTTGGAAGCATTGTAATGACCAAGTGATCCGTCGTTGCATTCCGGATAATGAGGTACAATCCGTCCTAACTTTCTGTCATTCTGAAGCATGTGGGGGAACTTTGGGGCAAACAAAACTACAAGAAAAGTTTTGGATACCGGTTTCCTTTGGCCACACATTTTTAGAGACGCTTTTGCATTTTGCAAACTGTGTGATAGAAGCCAAAGGGTGGGAAATATTTCAAGGAGATATGAAATGCCCCAATCCTCTCTTATATTTTGCGAAATATTTAACGTTTGGGGGATTGATTTCATGGGGCCGTTTCCTACTTCATTCGGGAACACATATATTTTGCTTGCGGTGGACTATGTTTCCAAAAGCCTTAATCAGCGATAGGCGCACCCATTTCTGCAACAAGACAATCACGACTCTCCTTAAGAAGTATCACGTCCACCAACGAGTGTCAACAGCTTATCATCCACAAACAAATGGCCAAGCTGAGGTATCTAACCGGGAAATAAAGACCATCCTTGAAAAGACGGTCTCTTCCGGACAGAAGGATTGGAGTGCAAGGCTAAACGACACTCTATGGGCATATCAGACAGCCTACAAAACTCCTATCGGGATGTCTCCTTTCAGGCTCGTTGATAGGTGATGGAATCACTATCAATTAGGGTAGTTTTTAGAGTCTTTTTATTGCATTAGTGTCGATTTATGCTACAAACTCCTTGGTCAAGAAGAAGAAGACTAAAAGAAACTAAAGAAGGTGTTATAAGCACTTAGGAGTGAAGATCGATCACGAAGCAAAGATTCTGTTGCCTCACCGCCCCAGCGGGTCCTTGCAGCCGCCCCTGCGGATGACGTTTTCCACTGAAGCGCTCCTTGCATCTTCGCCAGCTCCTGCCATGAAGTATGCCACCGTCCCAGCGCCACTCCTTGGCGCCCCTGCGATGACCTGCCCTGAAGAAATGAAGACCAGCTCCCCTACGTCTCCCACTGCGCCCCTGCCTGCGCCTCAACCTGGGAGTTGGAAGGCGAAGAGGCTGTGTCACCGCCCCTTCGTCGACCTAGGGACGCCCCAGCGGCTTGGCATAAAAAACGTATGGAAGGCGAAAGGTCAGACGTTGAAGAGCATTGAATATCCGCCCCAGCGGAATTGTGTAGCCGCCCCAGCGGCTCTGAAGAAGATCAACCGATTCTGCCTAAACCACCCCTATGGTTCCTGAAGGCCGCCCCTGCGGTTTATCGCTAGAAGCTTTACTCCGGCTGTTTACACCACCTTTATGGCATTTAAGGTGGTTGTTTTGGGCCGGCCATTTACTCCTATTTAGTGTCTTTTGTAGTATAAATAGTCCTTGGTTGATTGCTAGAATGATCCATCTTATCATCTTGTTAGCCAACAAATTATCCACTTAGATTGTCGTGCTACCTTGTAATGAGTTGCTAACTCCCTTGTTACATTGGGTTGGTTTGAAGCTGCATTGTTACTTTGGTTGTAAGTTCTTTATAATATAAGTTTTCATTCAGTAATACTTTGTGTCTCCTTGATCTCCATTGCCTAATTGCATGTTTACTAATGCTTGAGATTGATCACTTTAGGTTCTAAAGTGCATGTAAACAACTAGGATTAATAGGTTCCGGGTTCGGGTCTTTAATCTAGTAGCAACTTTCAGTAATAACGGGTTGTGATTACTTAAAGAAAAGGAACAAAAATGTAAAGATAAGTTTAACGGTTTTAATCTTCTCTTTATATCCCTTAGTCTTTGTTTGAAAGCTAACTTGTTACTTGTTCTTGTAGGTTTACGGAACACTAACCTGTTAAGTTGTGTTGATGCTGGTTGGCTCAACACATATATACGATCGAGACGGGAGATTACTTGAAAACTTGTAAAAAGAACTCACCAAAGTAGCAATTGCATGCTTAGAATCAACCTAGTGTCGATTCATCCACTATTGTCTTACTTGTCGCATTAATCGTTTTCATAAGTTTTTGTGCATCAATTCAACCAAACCCCCCCTTGTGTTACTTGTCAGTATAATCAATAATCGCATCTAAAAACACCTTAACTCTCTTGGGTTCGACCCTTAAATAATCACTATACTTGTTCTTAGTGCTAAGTCGGGATTTACTTTTGATTGGGTATAGACGACCATAGAAATACCTTCCGTCAAATTTGGCGCCGTTACTAGGGACCATAGAAATACATTCCGACGGCTGATTTGCTTGAGTTCTGGCAGGCAGCCACTAAGTCAGAGTTTCATGCAGGGGGTGAGTACTCCAACAAATTCACTCACCCCTGTTTGAGGCTCAATTCAAAGGTCTTCATGAGTGTCTTATGTGGACACAAGGAGGAGAATAAGTTCGCTCTCCAAGGACCTTCCATTGATATATGCTTGCCTCTTCACGAACGATTGGGTTCCGGATTGGGCATATTTCTTCCTTACCGCTCTTAAGCGGATTAGGAAGAATGAGCCTCGCGACATCGTGGGAGGCGGGATAATATCATTATTGGCTGCACAGGTGATGGACCATCCTGCATTGGAAGAAGGTTTGAAGGCGCCCTTATACACTAAAGGGTTATTGAGGAGATGCAGGCTCCTCAGGAGAGACGGGGAGCATCGTTTTTGGCTCTCTTTAGTAGATGGGAGTCACATCACATACCTCCCTCGACGACTTCCATTGGGAGACGAGCTCTCCGATCTATATGTACCCGCTGACCCAGTTCCTCCGAGACGACCTTAGGTAGATATTGTTGGGAGGTACGCATCCGGCTCCAGCCGGGCCCACACCACTGATGAGCAGATGCCGACGGCAGGACACGACAGTCAAACCACGGAGAGTCTGCAGGCTCAGATGGCAGCTTTGACTACACAGCACCAGGCATGGCAGACCGAGTACCAGCGGTCCATGCTTGAGTGGCAGCAGGCGTGGCAGTCCAGTTTCGCCTCCTCCATGACCACTCACTTTGACCGCCGTCAGGATGCTTGGCAGGCGGCTCATCAGCAGCAGTTGGAGACTCAGCAGCTGGCTTGGCAAGCTAGCTATGAGACTTCATTTAGAGAGAGTATGGAGGCTCAGGAGGGCCGTATCGACACCCTTCACCGCCGGTGGGAGCACTTCTTCCGCCACTTTCCTTACTCACCGGAGGAGGGTCCTGGTGGTCCATCCGGACCACCCCACTGAGGGGTACATATCTTTTCCCTTCTCCCACATTTATCTTTGACTCATTTCCACTTTGAGGACAAAGTGTACTTCAAGTATGGGGAGGGTTATTTCATTGCTTGTCCAGTTCATTGAGTTGTTTTTGGAGTTTGTTTTTGCATTGTTGAATTCAGTTTGATATTCAGAAAAAAAAAAAAAGAAAAAGCCAAAGAATTAAAAAGAGGCATGAAATCCTTGGATAAACTGAAAACCCGAATGGGCGGTTTAGGTAAAAAGAAGGTAGTCCGACCAACCTTAGGTTGGTGCAAAATTGGACTTGAGGGATGTGAGTTAAAGTGAAAAAGAAGAAGAGTGGCAAGGTGAAAACCCGAAAGGGCGCCTTGGCAAAATGAGCGACACCGAGTGTAGGTTTCCCTTCTGGTGTTTTGGCGACATAAGAAGGGGAGTCATAAGGAGGTTTTCCGGGTAGGCCACTCTTGGAGCGATAAGGATGGTAGTATTTCTTTTTCTCACATTTTCTCTTATTTCCTTCTTTCTTTCTTGGCTTTTCTCTTGTTTTTCATTGTCTTTTTTGCTTGCTCATGCTTCCTGAGGCCTTTGAGTCTAGTTGATGTCATTTGTTTTTCCTCGGGACGAGTAAAAGGTCTAAGTATGGGGGAGTTTGATAGGTGATGGAATCACTATCAATTAGGGTAGTTTTTAGAGTCTTTTTATTGCATTAGTGTCGGTTTATGCTACTAACTCCTTGATCCAGAAAAAGAAGACTAAAAGAAGCTAAATAAGGAGTTATAAGCACTTAGGAGTGAAGATCGATCACAAAGCAAAGCTTCTGTTGCCTCACCGCCCCAGCGGGTCCTTGCAACCGCCCCTGCGGATGACGTTTTCCACTGGTGCGCTCCCTGCGTCTTCGCCAGCGCCTGCCATGAAGTATGCCACCGTCCCTGTGCCACTCCTTGGCGCCCCTGCGGTGACTTGCCTTGAAGAAATGAAGACCACCCGCCTCAACTTGGGAGCTGGAAGGCGAAGAGGTTGTGTTACCGCCCCTGCATCGAATTAGGGACGCCCCGGCGGCTTGGCATCAGAAACGTCAAGAAGGCGAAAAATAAAACATTGAAGAGCATTGAATATCCGCCCCAGTGGAATTGTGTAGCCGCACTAGCGGCTCAGAAGAAGATCAACCGATTCTGCCTAAACCGCCTCTGCAGTTCCTGAAGGCCGCCCTTGCGGTTTAACGCCAGAAGCTTTACTCCGGCTGTTTACACCACCTTTATGGCATTTAAGGTGGCTGTTTTGGGCCGGCCATTTACTCCTATTTAGTGTCTTTTGTAGTATAAATAGTTCTTGGTTGATTTCTAGAATGATCCATCTTATCATCTTGTTAGCCAACAAATTATCCACTTAGATTGTCTTGCTACCTTGTAATGAGTTGCTAACTCCCTTGCTACATTGGGTTGGTTTGAAGCTGCATTGTTACTTTGGTTAAAAGTTCTTTAAAATATAAGTTTTCATTCTGTAATACTTTGTCTCTCCTTCATCTCTATTGCCTAATTGCATGTTTACTATTGCTTGAGATTGATCACCTTAGGTTCTAAAGTGCATGTAAACAACAAGGATTAATAGGTTCCGGGTTCGGGTCTTTAATCTAGTAGCAACTTTAAGTAATAATGGGTTGTGATTACTTAAAGAAAAGGAACAAAAATGTAAAGATAAGTTTAACGGTTTTAATCTTCTCTTTATATCCCTTAGTCTTTGTTTGAAAGCTAACTTGTTACTTGTTCTTGTAGGTTTACGGAACACTAACCTGTTAAGTTGTGTTGATGCTGGTTGGCTCAACACATATATACGATCGAGACGGGAGATTACTTGAAAACTTGTAAAAAGAACTCACCAAAGTAGCAATTACATGCTTAGAATCAACCTAGTGTAGATTCATCCACTATTGTCTTACTTGTCGCATTAATCGTTTTCATAAGTTTTTGTGCATCAATTCAACCAAACCCCCCCCCCCCTTGTGTTACTTGTCAGTATAATCGATAATCGCATCTAAAAACACCTTAACTCTCTTGGGTTCGACCCTTAAATAATCACTATACTTGTTCTTAGTGTTAAGTCGGGATTTACTTTTGATTGGGTATAGACGACCATAGAAATACTTTCGGTCAAATTTTGGCTCCGTGGCCGGGGACCATAGAAATACATTCCGACGCCTGATTTGCTTGAGTTCTGGCAGGCAGCCACTAAGTCAGAGTTTCATGCAGGGGGTGAGTACTCCAACAAATTCACTCACCCCTATTTGAGGCTCATATCAAAGGTCTTCATGAGTGTCTTATGTGGACACAAGGAGGAGAATAAGGTCGCTCTCAAGGACCTTCCATTGATATATGTTTGCCTCTCTACGAACCATTGTGTTCCGGATTGGGCATATCTCTTCTTTACCGCTCTTAAGAGGATTAGGAAGAATGAGCCTCGCGACATCGTGGGAGGCGGGATAATATCATTATTGGCTGCACAAGTGATGGACCTTCCTGCATTGGAAGAAGGTTTGGAGGCGCCCTTATACACTAAAGGGTTATTGAGGAGATGCAGGCTCCTCAGGAGAGACGGGGAGCATCGTTTTTTACTCTCTTTAGCAGATGGGAGTCCCATCACATACCTCCCTCGACGACTTCCATTGGGAGAAGAGCTCTCTGATATATATGTACCAGCTGACCCAGTTCCTCCGAGACGACCTTAGGCAGATATTGTTGGGAGGTACGCATCCGGCTCCAGCCGGGCCCACACCACTGATGAGGAGATGCCGACGACAGGACACGATAGTCAAACAATGGAGAGTCTGCAGGCTCAGATGGTAGCTTTGACTACACAGCACCAGGCATGGCAGACCGACTACCAATGGTCCATGCTTGAGCAGCAGTAGGCGTGACAGTCCAGTTTTGCCTCCTCCATGACCACTCACTTTGACCGCCGTTAGGATGCTTGGCAGGCGGCTCATTAGTAGCAGTTGGAGACTCAGCAGCTGGCTTGGCAAGCTAGTTATGAGACTTCATTTAGAGAGAGGATGGAGGCTCAAGAGGGCCGTATCGACACCCTTCATCACCGGCAGGAGCACTTCTTCCGCCACTTTCCATACCCACCGGAGGAGGGTCCTGGTGGTCCATCCGGACCACCCCACTGAGGGGTACATTTCTTTTCCCTTCTCCCACATTTATCTTTGACTCATTTCCACTTTGAGGACAAAGTGTACTTCAAGTATGGGGGAGGGATATTTCATTGCTTGTCCAATTCATTGAGTTGTTTTTGGGGTTTGTTTTTGCATTGTTGAATTCAGTTTGATATTCATAAAAAAAAAAAGAAAGAAAAAAGCAAAGAATTGAAAAGAGGCATGAAATCCTTGGATAAACCGAAAACCCGAAAGGTCGGTTCAGGTAAAAAGAAGGTAGTCCGACCAACCTTAGGTTGGTGCAAAATTGGACATGAGGGATGTGAGTTAAAGTGAGAAAAGAAGAAGAGTGGCAAGGTGAACACCCGAAAGGGCGCCTTGGCAAAATGAGCGACACCGAGTGTAGGTTTCCCTTCCGGCGTTTTGGCGACATAAGAAGGGGAGTCATAAGGAGGTTGTCCGGGTAGGCCACTCTTGGAGCGATAAGGATGGTAGTATTTCTTTTTCTCACATTTTCTCTCTTTTCCTTCTTTCTTTCTTGGCTTTTCTCTTGTTTTTCATTGTCTTTTTGCTTGCTAATGCTTCCTGAGGCTTTTGAGTCTAGTTGATGACATTTGTTTTTCCTCGGGACGAGTAAAAGGTCTAAGTATGGGGGAGTTTTATAGGTGATGGAATCACTATCAATTAGGGTAGTTTTTAGAGTCTTTTTATTGCATTAGTGTCGGTTTATGCTACTAGCTTCTTGGTCCAGAAAAAAGAAGACTAAAAGAAGCTAAAGAAGGAGTTATAAGCACTTAGGAGTGAAGATCGATCACGAAGCAAAGCTTCTGTTGCCTCACCGCCCCAGCGGGTCCTTGCAGCCGCCCTTGCGGATGACGTTTTCCACTGGAGTGCTCCGTTCGTCTTCGCTAGCGCCTGCCATGAAGTATGCCAACGTCCCTGCGCCACTCCTTGGCGCCCCTGCGGTGACCTGCCCTGAAGAAAAGAAGACCAGCTCCCCTACGTCTCCCACTGGGCCCCTACCCGCGCCTCAACTTGGGAGCTGGAAGGCGAAGAGGCTGTGTCACCGCCCCTGCGTCGACATAGGGACGCCCCGGCGGCTTGGCATCAGAAACGTCGGGAAGGCGAAAGGTAAAACGTTGAAGAGCATTGAATATCCGCCCCAGCGGAATTGTGTAACCGCCCTAGCGGCTCTGAAGAAGATCAACCGATTCTGCCTAAACCGCCCCTGCAGTTCCTGAAGGCCGCCCTTGCGGTTTGACGCTAGAAGCTTTACTCCGGCTGTTTACACCACCTTTATGGCATTTAAGGTGGCTGTTTTGGGCCGGCCATTTACTCCTATTTAGTGTCTTTTGTAGTATAAATAGTCCTTGGTTGATTGCTAGAATGATCCATCTTATCATCTTGTTAGCCAACAACTTATCCACTTAGATTGTCTTGCTACCTTGTAATGAGTTGCAAACTCCCTTGCTACATTGGGTTGGTTTGAAGCTGCATTGTTACTTTGGTTGTAAGTTCTTTATAATATAAGTTTTCATTTTGTAATACTTTGTGTCTCCTTGATCTCCATTGCCTAATTGCATCTTTACTATTGCTTGAGATTGATCACCTTAGGTTCTAAAGTGCATGTAAACAACTAGGATTAATAGGTTCCGGGTTCGGGTCTTTAATCTAGTAGCAACTTTAAGTAATAACGGGTTGTGATTACTTAAAGAAAAGGAACACAAATATAAAGATAAGTTTAACGGTTTTAATCTTCTCTTTATATCCCTTAGTCTTTTGAAAGCTAACTTATTACTTGTTCTTGTAGGTTTACGGAACACTAACCTGTTAAGTTGTGTTGATGCCGGTTGGCTCAACACATATATACGATCGAGACAGGAGATTACTTGAAAACTTGTAAAAAGAACTCACCAAAGTAGCAACTGCATGCTTAGAATCAACCTAGTGTAGATTCATCCACTATTGTCTTACTTGTCGCATTAATCGTTTTCATAAGTTTTTGTGCATTAATTCAACCAAAACCCCCCTTGTGTTACTTGTCACTATAATCGATAATGGCATCTAAAACACCTTAACTCTCTTGGGTTCGACCCTTACTTAATCACTATACTTGTTCTTAGTGCTAAGTCGGGATTTACTTTTGATTGGGTATAGACGACCATAGAAATACCTTCGGTCAAATTTTGGCGCCGTTGCCGGGGAGTTTTAGTGTTTTATTGTTATTATTAATTATTGGTTTGAACCATTTTTATGGTTTGAACCCGTGCTACTAATTCCGGCTTTGCTTCTTTTGATCCAGAAATTGAGAGGACGCACATCCGGCAACGAAGACAAAAACAACTTCAACAAGAGATGGTTGACCGTACTTTTCGTCAACTTACGCAGCCCACCTTGGCTCAAAACCCTCTTGCGGTCACTATACCGGCACTAGGAGAAGGAGTCAACTTTGAGCTCAAGCCGGGCCTCATTCACTTGCTCCCATCCTTCCATGGGCTAAGTGGTGAAGACCCCATAAAGCACCTTGGGAAGTTCCATACTGTGTGTATGAGCATGAAGCCGGCCAACATTACCGAAGAACAAATCAAGATGAGGGCATTCGGCTTCACACTCAAAGATGCAGCGGATGATTGGTATTACCACCTTTCATCCGGGAGTATCGACACTTGAGAGAACCTTCACAAGGCGTTCTTGGAGAAATACTTTCCATCTAAGAAGGCCAATAGCTTGAAGAAAGCTATAAGCAATATCGAGCAAGAGGCAAACGAAACTCTCTACGAGTACTTCGAAAGGTTTGCACGCCTACGATCCAGCTGTCTTTTTCACGGATATTCAACTCAAGATCTAGTCTTGTACTTGTACAATGGCTTGCTAGACAATGAAAGGAGGATCATCGATGAGGCTTGCGGAGGTAATATTCTTAACTCTACTCCTGACCTTGCTTTGGAAAAGATACAGGAACTAGCGGAAGGAACTCGGAACTTTGGAAGGGCCCCGGCTAAGAAAGGAGTTCATGCTGTGAGTTCCGGGAAGAGTGAGATTTTTACCGAGCTCGCGGAATTGAAGGAAATGGTGAAGAGGCTAACACTTATGGGAACACCGCAGCAGCTCAAAGCTTGTGGAGTTTGTGCTGATCCGTATCATCCTACGGACATGTGTCCACAAGTCCAGGATGATGATGCTGAAGTAAACGCAATGGGTTATGGACAACCACAACAGCAAAGACCTAGGAACGATCCCTATGCACAAAATTTCATGGCAATTTGGCGTGACCAACAAAATTTTCTTTTGAGGGATCAACAAAACCAACAACAACATCCTTGCCAAGGTAAGCATCACTCAACTGAAGACATGTTGCAGGTTTTGACTAAACACTTTGCTGCTCATGTCCAAACAACAGAATCTAGCATCAAGAACCTTGAACAACAGGTTAGTCAAATGGCGGAAGCTATTTCAAGGACCGAATCAAGGCTTTCTGGAGGATTGCCTTCCCAGACAGTTATAAAACCCAAGAAGAATGTTAGTTCCCTAACATTAAGGAGTGGGAAGCAAGTCCAACAAGAACCAGCAAAAGAATCACAAAGCAAACCTTCTGTCGTTTTTTCCGCACCCACAGCCGCCCCTGCGGCTACAACTATGCTTAGAACTGAACGGACGACGCCCCTGCGGCTGGATGTCCCTGCCCCTGCGGTGACAACCCCTGAGCCGCCCCTACGCTTTCAAGCTGACGCCCCTGCGGAAAACACAACAGAAGGTCCTGCTGAAAAGGATACCTACGTCCGGCCCAACTTTCCGCCACTGTACTCCGAGAAGCCACCAGCTCCTTTTCCTGAGGCTTTGAAGGAGAGAAGAATCATTGATGACAAGGACCTCTTTGAGACTTTCTCCAAATGCGAGGTAAACATTCCCCTCCATAAGTTGGTGAAAAGTATCCCTAAGTATGCTCGTTTTTTAAAGGAAATTTGCACTATCAAGAGGAATCAGAAGCTAAAGTGGAAACAAAAAGTGCAAGTGAGTGAGCATGTGTCGGCAGTTTTCCAACGGAGAATGTCCAAGAAGTGCAGCGATCCGGGCATGAGAAGCATTCCTTGTGTTATAGGGGAAACCCGCTTTGACAAAGCAATGCTTGATCTCGGTGCTTCTATCAATGTTTTACCATATTCGATTTACAAATCACTTGGCCTTGGGCCATTAATGGAAACTAGGATTGTAGTACAACTTGTTGATAGATCTAATGTGTACCCTAAAAGGATAATTGAAGATGTATTAGTAATGGTAGACAACCTAATATTTCGTGCTGATTTCTTTGTAATGGATATGGAAAATGATTCACATGTTGCACCCATTCTTTAGGTAGGCCATTTCTGAAAGCGGCTAGGACTAAAATTGATTATATTAGTGGTAAATTGACCATGGAGTTTGATGGAGAAGTAGTGGAATTTGACATCTATGATGCAATGAGATTTCCTAGTGATGATTATTCTTTGTGTGCTATTGACATTGTTGAACCTTTTGTGCAAGATGCTTTTGATAACTCTGACGTGGATGAATTAAGAAATGTGATTGAGCATGACATTGATGGTTTCAAATCAGATTATGTGTTAACATCTAGCATGAAAGAGGTCCTAGCCCAATTAGATTGGCATAAAAGGCTACCTATCTCCAATTTGGCCATTGGGCCCACTTTACTAACCCCAAGCGAGAAGCTTGTTCCGTCCATAGTACAGGCACCTGAAACAGAATTAAAGGACCTTCTGTCACACCTCAAGTACGTTTTCCTTGGAGAACACAATACCTTGCCGGTGATTATCTCCAACAAGTTGACCACCGGACAAGAAGACAAGTTGGTGAAAGTACTAAAAGAGCACAAGACGGCCCTTGGATGGACTATTGCGGACATCAAAGGGATAAGTCCTTCCACTTGCATGCATAGGATTCTACTTGAGGATGAAGCCAAGCCCTCTAGGCAAACTCAAAGGAGGTTGAACCCGCCAATGATGGATGTGGTCAAAAAGGAAATGTTAAAGCTCCTCCAAGCGGATATGATCTTTCCTATCTCGGATAGCACTTGGGTTAGCCCGACCCAAGTAGTTCCAAAGAAGGGAGGCATCACTATGGTGGAAAATCAACATGGAGAGATGGTCCCAAGCAAAACACAAACCGGATGGAGAGTTTGCATTGACTACCGCAAGCTCAATAAGGTAACACAAAAAGACCATTTTCCATTACCTTTTATTGATCAAATGTTGGAACGTCTTGCAGGTCATCAGTACTACTGTTTCTTGGATGGATATTCGGGCTATTTCCAAATAGCCATCGCACCAGAGGATCAAGAGAAGACGACGTTCACTTGCCCATTTGGCACTTTTGCATATCGCCGAATGCCATTTGGACTTTGCAACGCACTAGACACTTTCCAACGGTGCATGATAAGTATTTTCTCCGAATACATAGAAAATTGCATTGAAGTCTTCATGGATGATTTTACCGTCCATGGAGATAGTTTTGACGCATGTTTAGGGCATTTGAAACTTGTTCTTGAAAAATGTGTTGAAACCAATTTAGTTTTAATTCGGAAAAATGTCATTTCATGGTCGAACAAGGAATTGTGCTAGGACATGTAACATCCTCAAAAGCGATAGAGGTAGATAAGGCAAAGGTTGATGTTATTCAAAATTTACCTTATCCTACTAATGTTCGGGAAATCCGATCTTTTCTTGGTGATGCAGGTTTCTACCGACGGTTCATCAAAGATTTTTCAAAAATCTCGGCATCCCTGTGTGAATTGCTCAAGAAAGATGTCACCTTCATAGTGGATGAGGGTTGCAAGAAAGCTTTCGACACTTTGAAGGCATGTCTCACCACCGCACCAATCATCCGTTCCCCGGATTGGGAGAAACCTTTTGAAATCATGTGTGACGCCAGTGACTACACCATCAGAGCTGTCTTAGGACAAAAAGACGGACTGGCCTCCCATGTAATCCATTATGCATCTATGACACTCAATGGAGCGTAAAGGAATTACTCTACCACCGAGAAGGAGATGTTAGTAGTGGTTTTTGCCCTTGAGAAATTCCGGCAGTACCTGCTTGGGGTAAAGGTAATTATCTTCACTGACCATGCAGCTCTTAGCTACCTTATTGCAAAGAAGGAGGCAAAGTCACGATTGATCCGATGGGTGCTTCTTCTAAGCGAATTTAACCTAGAGATAAGGGACAAGAAGGCGGCTGAGAACCTAGTGGCCGATCATTTGAGCAGACTAGTGCAAGAGGAGGAAGATCCAGAAAAAAGAGAGATAGCCGGAAGTTTTCCAGACGATACATTCTACACAACTCTCTGTTGTGTAACCTCCCCCGCGCCTCACACCAGCCGCCCCTGCGGCTAGCCGCCCCTACGGGTCAGTCTAGGCACCCCTGCGGAATTTTTAACAGAGGTTTGTCTTAAGCTCAAATCTTTTAAGCCTTGGTTTGCTGACATTTTGAACTTCATTGTCAGGAAGGAGTTTCCTCCAGATTTCACCAAGGCACAACGAGAGAAGGTAAAGGCTGAAGCTCAACACTACGTTTGGGACGATCCTTACCTTTGGAAGCATGGTAGTGACCAAGTGATCCGGCATTGCATTCCGGACAATGAGGTACAATCTGTCCTAACTTTCGGTCATTTTGAAGCATGTAGGGGGCACTTTGGGGCAAACAAAACTACAAGAAAAGTTTTTGATGTCGGTTTCTTTTGGCCACACATTTTTCGAGACGCTTTTGCATTTTGCAAAGTGTGTGATAGATGGCAAAGGGTAGTAAATCTTTCAAGGAGACATGAAATGCCCCAATACTCTCTTATATTTTGTGAAATATTTGATGTTTGGGGAATTGATTTCATGGGGCCGTTTCCTACTTCATTCGGGAACACATATATTTTGCTTGCGGTGGACTATGTTTCCAAGTGGGTGGAAGCAAAGGCCACCAAAACTGATGATTCAAAAGTAGTTGCAGCTTTTCTTAAGGAAAATATCTTTGCAAGATTTGGAATTCCAAAAACCTTAATCAGTGATAGGGCTACCCATTTCTGCAACAAGACGATCACGGCTCTCCTTAAGAAGTACCACGTTCACCAAAGAGTATCAACAGCGTATCATCAAATAAACGGCCAAGCTGAGGTATCAAACCGGGAAATAAAGACCATCCTTGAAAAGACGGTTTCTCCCGGGCGGAAGGATTGGAGTGCAAGGCTAAATGACGCCCTATGAGCATATCGGACAGCCTACAAAACTCCTATCGGGATGTCTCCTTTTAGGCTCGTGTTTAGGAAAGCTTGCCACCTACCGGTGGAGTTAGAGCACAAAGCTTGGGGGGCGGTAAAGAAGTGTAACATGAACATAGAGGAAGTGGGAGAATTCCGGAAGCTCCAATTGCAAGAGTTGGAGGAACTGAGGCTAGATGCATATGACCATGCTACCACATACAAAGAAAAGACCAAAGCATGGCATGACCGGAACATTCTCCGGAAGGACTTCAAGGTAGGTAATAAGGTACTTATCTTTCAATCCCGTTAGAAACTCTTTGCAGGTAAGCTGCATTCGAGATGGACAGGGCCGTTCATAGTAGCCGAAGTATACCCTCATGGGGCTGTGGATCTCTATGATCCCCAAACGCATAAGGTGTTTAAGATGAACGGACAAATGCTAAAGCATTACCTTGAAGGAGTCAAGAACGATCCGATTAACGAGATGGTGTTGGAGGAAGCACAGTTAGAGAAGTAGAGATCTTACGTCGAGCCAACGACGTAAAACAAAGGCGCTTCTCGGGAGGCAACCCGAAGGAATAAGAAGAGGTGCTTCTGTCAAGGAAACCGCCCCTGTGGCTTTGTATCCCCGCCCATGCGGTGACACTCATGCCTAGTGCCACCCCCGGCGCTGGGCCCGCGCCTGCAACACGCCTGTCACCGCCCCCGCGGTGACATTCCCACGCCCCTGCGACGGCCATCCTTGACACGAATTCCCAGCGCCGCCCCGGCGCTGAGCCTGCGTGCCCTTCTCCCTTGTCGCCGTTCCCGTGGCGACAAAATCCAGCCCCTGTGGGTTTACCTAGAAAAGAAAAAAAAGAGGATCTCGAAAACGCCTACACCTACCACGCACCACCCACCAACCTTCTTCACCAAACACACAAACCCTCCAAACCCCTCTCCTTAAGAAACACTCTCACGCCCCTACGCCCTCTGCCCACCAACAATCTCGCCGACGCCCCTGCGCCGCCTCCGACAGTGAGCAACCAGTCGCAACACCCCTGCGCCATTCTCTCCCACTACCCCCTTACTCTCTCACAAACCTACGACCTTCCTCCTCACCCACTTCACACATTCCACTCCTGCTACACCGCCGGCGAGACTAAACCACCAAGGACGTCACAGGAGCAGCCTCAGCAACACCCTTTCCATCGCTCCCCAGAAATCGCCTCTGCACTTCTCCCGCACCTGCGGCTGCAAGAATCCGCCCCTGCGCCTCACCGCCCCCGCGCCTGCACAGCCGCCCCAGCGGAAATCACACCAGAGAGGTCGTTTTCTTTTCCTTATTTTAACATTTGCTAATTCTTTACTTCAATTACTTTCAAGAATGGATGCCCCAAGGAAATACAAGATGACCGACGCAGAGAAGGAACGTTACAGGATTGTGCAGGATCGACTTGTGTATGCAACTCGATTTTTGCATATTCCTACTCTAGAGAAACTAGGCATGCTAGAGAGCATGCAAGCTTTTTGGCGAATGCCGGGCTCGGAGACTTCCTCCAGAAGAGTGCTCCAACATATCCCGAGCTCAGTAGACAGTTTATCTCCACTTTCACAATGGAGAAGGAAGATCACGTGTGTATCGGCCTCACCTTCAAGTTCAACAAGGTGAAATACACTCTTGACTACGCCGATCTACGGGAGGCCTTTGGGGTGACTCTAAACCCCTCTGCAAACTGGTGGGATCCAATCCCGGCCCCGGACCTATGCGAGTTTTGGCAGGCAGCTACCGGGTCGGAATTTCATCATGGGAGTGAGTACTCCAACAAACTCACTCACCCCAGCTTGAGGCTCATTTCAAAGATCCTCATGAGTGTCTTTTATGGACACAAAGAGGAAAACAAGGTCGCCCTCAAGGACCACCCACTACTCTACTCTTGCCTTCCATAGAGCGAGAAGGTGATGGATTGGCCCTCTCTCTTCCTTGCCGCTTTGAAGCGGATTAGGAGGGACGAGCCGAGGGATATTGCCGGCGGTGGGGTGTTCTCTTTGATCGCCTCACAAGTGAGGGACCTATCCGAGTTAGAGGATGGGATGGCGGCTCCTCTCTACACTGAGGGGATGATTAGGAGGTGCAAGCTCCTCCGGCGGGACGGGGAGAACCTATTTTGGATCTCCCTTGCAGATGGGAGCCACCTCACCTACCTCCCCCGACCTCTACCATTAGGAGGTGAGCTCTCCGAGCTCAACATTCCGGCAGATCCGTTCGTGCCGAGGAGGCCACTAGTGGCCATTGTGGAGAGGCATGCTGCCAGCTCCAGCCGGGCTCATCAGGAGGAGCACCTACCCATTCCCGACGATGACGAGGAGATGCCCACTGCGGCTCTAGAGGAGGACCCAACCATGGCGAGCCTTCATGCTCAGATGGTTGCCATGACCACCCAGCACTGGACATGGCAAACAGAGTATCAAAGGACCATGCTGGATGTTACGCTAAAGATGTGATGCACGCAATAAGCCTTAAATTTATTCGTTATATTTTTCCTAACTCCTAGCGAACCCACAGTGTATGGGTCGTTTTGTAGCAAGGAAAGTATTCCGAGGTCGAACTCGAAGACTAAGGTGAAATCGAATCAACAAGTGAGCGTGGATAGTATAGAACTAGTCTAAGAAAGGAGAAAGGAATAAAGAAATGAAAGCCTCAATGTTTTTGGTTTGGTTTTTGGGTGATCAATCAAAGATCACAATTCATGCAAAATACTAAATCAAACTAACAACTCAAGCTAGCAAATTAAACAAGTAACACAAACACAAAATATATGATCAAAGAGAGAGAAATGGATTCTAGAGGTCAAGATTTCCGGTTATGGCATTGGACTCAAGATTCTAACGATTAAACTGCGGTGTTGGGAAAGGGTGTTTCACTAATGGAAGCAATTACCGGGTAGGTCTCTCACTTCGCTAATGCCGCATCAAACTCCTATTACCGGGTAGGTCTCAAGGGGTTAGAGTAGGGAATTCTACACAAACCGGACTCCACTTAAGGGGCAACCCTCTCCTTACCGGGTAAATATCGAAAAAGGGAAGTCTCAAGCAATAATCCTAGCACACTCAATCCAATAGCGGCTTGTGAGGCTCACTACTACCTAGAGTTCATCATCTTAGGTGTCTAAGGTCGGAAATCATCGGGTGAATCTCTTCCCTCACTTAGGTTGATAGCATTAGGTGATCCGAAGCTAAATTATGCTTAATAAACACTAGGATTTCAACAACTTAACATCCTAACACACAGATTCATCAATTAAAGAGCAACAAAGAGAAAAATCGGATGGATCTTGGATAAATCGGCAGATCTGGCTGATGAACAACCCGATTTTTCTTTCTGGGTTAGGTTTTGTGCATACAAATCATCCTAAACTAACATATAAGTCCATTCTATCATCACCCAAGCCATAACCATCAATCCATCACTCCAGAATCACAATAAACTAGCCAATAATATGCATATCAAGATCCAAGATCATCACACAAGCATACAAGGTTCTCATAGATGGATGATGGTAGATAAGCAAATAAAAACAATAAATCTCAGCTGAATCTAAGTTTAGCAAGACTTACAACCCTTCAAATGAAGTTCCAAAACGTTCCTAACAACTCCTTGCAGTAGTTCTTCAATCAAAGACTCCAAAAATCACTCAAAATCCCTCAAAAACTCACTATCACTCTAGAGTTGGTGTTCTTCTTCTTCCTCCAATTTAAGAGAGATTTTCTTCTTCTCCAAGTCTACCCCAATCCCATGAGCTGTGAGTGAGAGAATGTGGGAGAGGAGAGATCTCAGCAACAACTTGCAAGACCACTTATATTCTCTACCAAGAGCAAGGCCGGGCAAAGAGATCGTGGGACACGTGGCTTAAGCTGTTGAAGGCCAAAAATCGACCCAGTCAGGAAAATCGGCCGATTTTCCTGAGTGATGGTCCGATTTTCTTCAACAGAGGCATGCTATGATCGTCTAGCCATGAGTTGCTCCATTGCTTGCACCAGTTATGGTCCTTGTGTCCTTTGTTGCTCTAATTATGTTTTTTCAAAGCCTTGGATGTGTACCACCATGAGGCTTGACTCTCGAATGTATCGATTAATGCCCAAAAGATCCCCGAAATACCTACAAAACCGACAAAAGCTCGTGTAGAAGTCTTTTCTAGAAATATGCACGAAATGAGTGTAAACGTCCTAAACTAATGTCAAACCGTGCATGAATAACGGGAAAAACTATCTAATTATATGCCTATACTAACGTCATAAATCACGTTATCAAAATACCCCATACTTAAGATTTGCTCGTCCCCGAGCAAGATCCAACTATAGACTAAGAGATGACATGATTTATGCATTCAGAAAAACAACAAAATCTTTTTGGAATTGTGCTTCTAACATTGGATCACCTTCATAGTCATGTTTCATAGCAATGGACAAGCAATCATGCATAAAATGAATGAAGGCATGGAAAGACAATTATACTTAACTAGAAAGCATGCATGAGAGGTGAAAATGAAGAAGTCAAGATGATCATGAGTATATCCAATCTAGATCACTAAGTCTTACACACATGCAATTAGGTCACAAGGACTTAGAAAAGAAGAAGCTAAGAAACGTTGTGATTAGGTGGGAATTTTTAGGTCATGTGATGCTAATCCGGGAAAGGAACTAACTCCACAATTTCGTTTTTGCTCAACTTCCCAACAAGTGTATAATTTTCTCCATCTTTTCTTTGTTTTCTTTTCTTTTTCACTTATTTTTGAGACAATGGCATTAGTGTACAAAAGCCGAAACCTTGGTGATTAGCCGTCCTCGGGTTTTTTTTATTTTTCGAGGTGCATCCACACCGGGCACACATACCAAAGCTCGTTAGGACTATCGGTTTATTTGACTTTGGCAAGGCACAAACACCCGATTATGTGAATGGTGCCGAGTTACTCGTCATTTAAACCAACGTCCCCAAACCTATATTTTTTCTACACTTTCACAACAAATTCAGCACTTCATTCACAACATTCTTTCATCAACAACTTCACCCCACACTTGCTTTTCACACACATCAACACACTAGCATGCTCCTATTCCCGGATGGGTCAAAAGAGGTCAAATTTTTCATCAATTGAGGTGCTCAAACAACATGATCAAGATGAGAAGTAGAGAAAGATGAATTGCCTTAATCACTCCTAAATGATGTGCAAGAACTAGCATGTAATTTCGACTTTCAATCTTCAATTCAATCAAGGAAAACATTCATGATCACAAATCATTCATGGGATTCAAGATAAGTACTTCAAGTCCACATATGCATTCATTTATTCAACACATAAGGCCATCCATAGCCAATTCACAAAACAATTTCATCATAAGGGTCATTCCCAAGCTTAGAAGCACTAAAAATTTTTAAAATTTTCTGACTTTTTTTTTTTTTTGGATTTGGATTTTTTCGAAATATGTATGTACAATGCAAGACATAATGAAACATGCGACAATACTAAACTATTCTAGATGCTAATCATGCAAGTGATCATGAAAACCCCACCCTATACTTAGAAACACATTGTCCCCAATGTGGAAACTAAATAAAGAAGTGAAAGAAAGTCCTCACAGTGTAAAATTGGTGATGCTTTGGTATTTCGGTTCACATCGAATGATGATGGTGGATGATCGATCAAGGATGGTAGAGAGCTCTTGATGTTCGTTATGGTGTCGGAACCCGCGCTTGGCACCGCAAGCCGTCTAAGTTCAACGTCCGCTCCACCCATGCTTGATTGGAGATCATCACTTTCCTTTACAGAAGGAAAAATCGGACCAACTGCCCAGAAAATCGGCCGATTTCTGTGAAGATCAGTCCGATTTTTCTGGGTGTTTTCTCCCTCGTCCATGTGTTTGGATCTTGTACCTTCAACAGTTCCATAAGGTTTTCACATGACCTCCAACATCTCATCACACATGACAATCAATCAAGATCTAGCACCCAAAAACACGAAAGAAAAACAAAGCACACCAAGAGCAAGATCAAACAAAAACAAGAAAAACAAAAGGGAAAATTTGTACCAATGGGTTGCCTCCCATTAAGCGCTTCTTTAAGGTCATTAGCTTGACCAAACTCAGGAGCGTTTCACTCGAGGTGAAGTGGGGCAATCACTTCCACCGGGGCTTCCGGGATATACTTATTCAAATGGTGCCCATTCACCTTACAGTTATCACAATGATCTCCTCCTATCTCCACCGCTCCATGAGGAAAGACCTTCTTCACAACATAGGGACCCGTCCATCTTGACTTGAGCTTTCCGGGGAAGAGCCGCAGCCTCGAGTTGAAGAGAAGCACTAAGTCACCCTCATTCAACTCCTTTGGGATGAGGCGCTTGTCATGCCAACGCTTGGTCCTCTCCTTGTAAATCCGGGCATTTTCATAAGCATCCAACCGGATCTCCTCAAGGGCGTTCATGTCTAACAACCTCTTCTCACCGGCCTCCTTGAGGTCAAAATTCAGCCACCTTATGGCCCAATATGCTCTATGCTCCATCTCCACCGGAAGGTGGCAAGACTTGCCATAAACTAGCTTGTAAGGAGTGGTGCCAATCGGTGTCTTGAAAGCGGTTCTATATGCCCACAAAGCATCATCGAGCTTCATGGCCCAATCCTTTCTCATCCTAGAGACCGTCTTCTCAAGTATTCCTTTTATCTCCCGGTTGGAGATCTCCACTTGGCCACTAGTTTGGGGATGGTAAGGTGTTGCCACCTTATGAGTCACCCCATACTTAGCCAAAAGTGCTCCAAGGTTCCTATTAGTGAAGTGCTTCCCTCCATCACTTATGATCACCCTTGGTGTTCCAAACCTAGGGAAGATCACTCGGTTGAAGAACCGCACTACAACCTTGGTATCATTTGTGGGAGAGGCGATTGCCTCCACCCACAAAAGTCCACACCCCACACATCAAATATCTCCACCTCTTGTATGTTGTTCAAGGTCATCTCATTCCTCCTTGAGATGTTGCCCGTCCTTTGGCAAGCATCACAAGCTACCACAAAGCTTTGCACATCATTGGACAAACTTGGCCAAAAGAAACCCGATTGCAACACTTTAGCACATGTCTTGTGTGAGCTAGCATGCCCTCCACATGGCAACGAATGACAATGGCGGATCACACTCTCCACCTCATCCTCCGGTATGCATCTTCTAAAGACTCCATTCGGCCCTCTCTTGAACAAAAGCGGTTCACTCCAATAGTAGTGCCTCACATCTTTGAAGAACTTCTTCCTTTGGGCATATGACAAACCGGGAGGCACTTTTTCACACACAAGGTAGTTCACAATGTCGGCATACCATGGTTCACTTCCTCTAGACACTTGGAACAAGCACTCCTCCACCAATTGCAATTGCTCATCCCGGAATGAGTCATCAATCGGGATGTCATATTTCTCAAACTCTAATGGTGGGAGTCTACTAAGGTGATCCGCCACAGAGTTCTCGGACCCCTTCTTGTCCCGGATTTCCAAATCAAACTCTTGAAGAAGAAGGATCCACCGAATCAATCTAGGCTTGGCATCCTTCTTTGTAAGGAGATAACGGATTGCAGCATGATCCGTGTACACAATGACCTTCGTTCCAACAAGATATGAGCGGAACTTCTCAAAGGCATACACCACCGCTAGCAACTCTTTCTCGGTTGTGGCATAGTTAAGTTGGGCATCATCTAGTGTCTTGCTAGCATAATAGATGGCATGTGCGCGCCCATCTTTCTTTTGTCCTAAAACAGCCCCAATGGCCACATCACTTGCATCACACATCACTTCAAATGGTAAGCTCCAATCCGGAGGTTGCATGATGGGGGCGGAGATCAAAGCATCCTTTAACCTACAAAAAGCTAAAAGGCAATCCTTGGAGAAAACAAACTCAACATCTTTCATTAGTAGGTTAGTAAGAGGCTTAGAAATCTTAGAGAAATCTTTAATGAATCTCCGGTAAAAACCGGCATGCCCTAGAAAGCTCCTTACCCCTTTCACCGAGGTAGGTGGTGGCAACTTCTCTATCGTTTCAATCTTGGCCCTATCAACCTCAATGCCACGGTTGGACACCAAGTGTCCCAACTCAATACTTTCACTTACCATGAAGTGGCATTTTTCCCAATTTAAGACAAGATTTGTCTCCTCACATCTCTTAAGTACTAAAGACAAGTTAGCTAGGCAATCATCAAAAGAAGATCCATAAACGGAAAAATCATCCATAAACACCTCCATGATATTCTCAATATATTCAGAAAATATGGCCATCATACACCTTTGAAAGGTGGCGGGTGCATTACACAACCCAAATGGCATTCTCCTATATGCAAATGTTCCCCAAATGGCATTCTCCTATATGCAAATGTTCCACTATAGCCATCTAGGTAGCAAAAATGAGAATGTTGAGCTAACCTCTCTAACATTTGGTCAATGAAAGGAAGAGGGAAATGATCTTTCCTAGAGGCCACATTTAGTTTCCTATAGTCAATACACATCCTCCATCCCGTAACCGTCCTAGTTGGGATTAGTTCATTGTTCTCATTAGTTACTACGGTTATCCCACCCTTCTTAGGAACCACATGTACGGGACTAACCCACTTACTATCTGAAATAGGGTAGATGATTCCCACATCTAGCAACTTAATGATCTCTTTCTTGACTACCTCTTTCATTATAGGATTCAATCTTCTTTGATGTTCAATAGTGGGTTTATGATTATCTTCCATCATTATCTTATGCATGCACAAAGAGGGCTTAATGCCAACAAGGTCATCAATGGTGTATCCTATTGCCTTTCTATGCAGTTTCAATTCATTCAACAATCTATTAAGCTCATCATCATTCAAAGATGCATTCACAATCACCGGATAAGTAGAATTTGAACCAAGGAAAGCATACTTTAAATGAGAAGGAAGAGGTTTAAGATCAAGTTGAGGAGGACCTTTTTCGGTTGGAGATGATCCATACAATGCAGGTTGAGATGATTGCAAAGCCATGGAAGCCTCCCCTAAGTCCCTTGATGATTGCTCACAAACATTTGAAGGATGCTCAAAAGACTCAGGAAAATCGGCCCAGTCAGGAAAATCGGCCGATTTTCCTGAGTGTAGGTCGATCTCAGTTTCTGCATTTGCAAAGTTTGATGGCACTTCAGGATAAGTAGGAAAATCGGCTGATCTGGCTCCCTCTTGCCGATTTTCCTGGGTGATTCTCTCTTCCTCTAGTACTTCAAATCCAACACTTGGTAGCTCGTCCAATGCATTCAAGGCCTTGATTACTTCATTGCTACCTTCCTCAACTCCTTCCTCCATCAACCTTGAGCTAAGAACCTTCTCAAGTGGATCCTTAAGCAAGATTGAGCTCACAACCTCTCTAGACTCCTCTTCCTCAACAATGTTGAAGACATCTTCACCTAGGGCTGGCCCCTTCACCATTGTGGATAAATTAAACTTGATGTTCTCTTCTCCAATGTTGAAGGAGAGAATTCCATTCTTACAATCCACCAAACATCCGGAGGTAGCTATGAAAGGTCTCCCCAAGATGATAGGAACCGGGTAGTCCGCCGGGATGTCCAAAACAACGAAGTCTATGGGCACATAGAACTTCCCTAGTTGCACCGGAATGTCTTCCAAGATTCCAACCGGATGAGTGATTGAGCGGTCCGCCATGTAAAGGGTCATCTTGACCGGTTTTGGCTCTCCTAGCCCAACCTTGTTGCAAAGTGCAAGTGGGATGATGCTTACACTTGCCCCAAGATCACATAGGGCGTCATACTTCACTTCTCCTACTCCGATTGGCACACAAAAGGATCCCGAATCTCTTAGCTTAGGAGGCATCTCTTCTTTCATCGTTTGAATCAACTCCGAGGATCTCTTTGTCATCCTTACTTCCCCATACTCCTCCAACTTCCTCTTGTTGGAGAGTATTTCCTTCAAGAATTTTCCATTTGCTGGCATACCTAGAATAGCATCCATGAACGGAATGTTAATATGCAACTTAGACATAAGTTCAAGGAATTTACCAAAGTGTTTGTCCAAAGGAGCTCTTGCTCGTGATTGTGGGAACGGTAGTGGTGGCTTGTATGGAGGTGGCTCCACGTATGATGGCTCATCATCCTTGCTCTTCCCTCCATCTTCTTGCAATTTCTCTTCTTCATTCACCACTTGCTTCCCTTTGTCATTTCCCTTAGGCAAGGGATCCTTCATACTCAACCCGCTCCTTGTTGTGATGGCCAACACTTGGCCTCTCGGGTTGTCTTCGGTTCTTCCGGGAAGCTTTCCCGGATCTCTATTAGCTTCACCCGCCTTTTGGAACACTTGTGCTTCCAAAACCTTTTGAGCCTTAGAAATAGAAGTCACCGTGCTCTCAAGACCACTCAACCTTCCAAGCAATTGCTCAAACATCATTTCGGTCCTATCCTTTGGAGGTTGAGTAAATCCGGGTGGAGGTTCTTGTGAAGCATTTGGTGGTGGAGTTGTGCTTGTGGAAGCGGGAGGGTTCAAGGCTCCATCCGGGTTAGAATAGGAAAACCCGGGATGGTTGTGGTTAGGCCGGTAATTGTTGAATTGCCGGTTGTTGTTGAAGTTCCTTGGGCCTTGATAGTTGTTGTAGTTGCCCCTTCCCATGTAGTTCACATCTTCCTCCTTGGAAGACAAATTTGCTTGCACTTGCACTTGAGGGTTTGCTTGACTCTTCAAAGTTGTAGCACACAACTCCCTCAAAGATTTCAACTCATTGTTGATGGCATTAAGCTTGAAGTTGCTCATGGTGACTTCACTCACCTCATATGCTCCCGCTTTCCTCCCTTCACTCTTCCTATGGGAGTACTTCTCAATCACTAAAGCTTGTTTCTCTACAAACTCCCAAGCTTCATCTACATTCTTTTCCATGAAAGTCCCACCGGAAAGAGATTGGAGCTTGAATTGGCTATCTTCATCAAGTCCTTTGAAGAAGATCTCCAATAGCTCAATTTTTGGTATGCCATGGTGTGGACAATCTAGGAGAAGGTCTTTGAACCTCTCCCAAGACTTGAATAAACTCTCTCTATCCTTTATCACGAAGGCATTGATCTTCCCTCTTAACTCGGTAGTCTTGGAAGGTGGGAAGAACTTAGTCAAAAAATCGGTTGTCATCTCCTCCCAAGTACTCACTCGCCCTTGTGGAATAGATTGATACCAAGCTAAGGCTTTATCCTTAAGTGAGAAGGAGAAATCCCTAAGCTTATGGTTGTTGTTCTCCAATCTAGGCGGTCTAAGAGTCTCCATCAAGATCTCATAGTTCATCAAGTGTTGATGAGGAGACTCTCCTTCCATCCCTCCAAATTGATTATGCCGGATCATTTGTAGAACTTGAGGGCGGAGCTCGTAATTGTGAGTTGCGGGATCTCCTAAGTTCACACCCGGACGGTGTGCTCTTTGTGCCGGATCCATACGTCGCCCTAATGTTTGTGGCTCCTCAATAGCAATGGGAAAAACCCGAATATTCGCCGCCGGCTGCGGTTGTGGTGGAGGAGGTGGAGGTTTTTGACGATTAAGCTCTCCTTGGATAAGAGCTTGCCTAATCTCTTCAATCTCCCTCCTAGTTGCTTCTTGTCTCTCATTGGCAAGTCTCCTTTCTTCCTCCAAGAGCTCATCTCTTAGCCTAATTTGCTCTAAAGCCTCATCCAACTCAGCTTGGAGATCTCTTCCAGCCATCTCTTTCCCTTTTCTAATGCTCTTGGATCTAGATCTAAGGGTTTTCTCCGATTCGGGATCGAATGGAGCTAAATCCTTGCCACGAGATCTTCGCATACACCTAAAGGGTGAGAGATGTCCTGAAAAGCAAAGACACGCACCAAAAGAGATCAAAAGCAACAAGAAAGATCTACACTATAAACAATCACAAAAATGACTCGATCTAGACCTAGTCCCCGGCAACGGCGCCAAAAACTTGTTACGCTAAAGATGTGATGCACGCAATAAGCCTTAAATTTATACTCGTTATATTTTTCCTAACTCCTAGCGAACCCACAGTGTATGGGTCGTTTTGTAGCAAGGAAAGTATTCCGAGGTCGAACACTCGAAGACTAAGGTGAAATCGAATCAACAAGTGAGCGTGGATAGTATAGAACTAGTCTAAGAAAGGAGAAAGGAATAAAGAAATGAAAGCCTCAATGTTTTTGGTTTGGTTTTTGGGTGATCAATCAAAGATCACAATTCATGCAAAATACTAAATCAAACTAATAACTCAAGCTAGCAAATTAAATAAGTAACACAAACACAAAATATATGATCAAAGAGAGAGAAATGGATTCTAGAGGTCAAGATTTCCGGTTATGGCATTGGACTCAAGATTCTAAAGATTCTAACGATTAAGCTGCGGTGTTGGGAAAGGGTGTTTCACTAATGGAAGCAATTACCGGGTAGGTCTCTCACTTCGCTAATCCCGCATCAAACTCCTATTACCGGGTAGGTCTCAAGGGGTTAGAGTAGGGAATTCTACACAAACCGGACTCCACTTAAGGGGCAACCCTTTCCTTACCGGGTAAGTCTCGGAAAAGGGAAGTCTCAAGCAATAATCCTAGCACACTCAATCCAATAGCGGCTTGTGAGGCTCACTACTACCTAGAGTTCATCATCTTAGGTGTCTAAGGTCGGAAATCATCGGGTGAATCTCTTCCCTCACTTAGGTTGATAGCATTATGTGATCCTAAGCTAAATTATGCTTAATAAACACTAGGATTTCAACAACTTAACATCCTAACACACAGATTCATCAATTAAAGAGCAACAAAGAGAAAAATCGGATGGATCTTGGATAAATCGGCCGATCTGGCTGATGAACAGCCCGATTTTTCTTTCTGGGTTAGGTTTTGTGCATACAAATCATCCTAAACTAACAAATAAGTCCATTATATCATCACCCAAGCCATAACCATCAATCCATCACTCCAGAATCACAATAAACTAGCCAATAATATGCATATCAAGATCCAAGATCATCACAAAAGCATACAAGGTTCTCATAGATGGATGATGGTTGATAAGAAAATAAAAACAATAAATCTCAGCTGAATCTAAGTTTAGCAATACTTACAACCCTTCAAATGAAGTTCCAAAACGTTCCTAACAACTCCTTGCAGTAGTTCTTCAATCAAAGACTCCAAAAATCACTCAAAATCCCTCAAAAACTCACTATCACTCTAGAGTTGGTGTTCTTCTTCTTCCTCCAATTTGAGAGAGATTTTCTTCTTCTCCAAGTCTACCCCAATCCCATGAGCTGTGAATGAGAGAATGTGGGAGAGGAGAGATCTCAACAACAGCTTGCAGGACCACTTATATTCTCCACCAAGAGTAACGCCGGGCAAAGAGATCGTGGGACACGTGGCTTAAGCTGTTGAAGGCCAAAAATCGACCCAGTCAGGAAAATCGGCCGATTTTCCTGAGTGATGGTCCGATTTTCTTCAACAGAGGCATGCTATGATCGTCTAGCCATGAGTTGCTCCATTGCTTGCACCAATTATGGTCCTTGTGTCCTTTGTTGCTCTAATTATGTTCCTTCAAAGCCTTGGATGTGTACCACCATGAGGCTTGACTCTCGAATGTATCGATTAATGCCCAAAAGATCCCCGAAATACCTACAAAACCGACAAAAGCTCGTGTAGAAGTCTTTTATAGAAATATGCACGAAATGAGTGTAAACGTCCTAAACTAATGTCAAACCGTGCATGAATAACGGGAAAAACTATCTAATTATATGCCTATACTAACGTCATAAATCACGTTATCACTGGAGCAGTAGGAGAGTTGGCAGACGAGCTTTGCTGCCTCTATGACCTCACACTTCGACCAGAGGCAGGAGGCTTGGCAGGCCGCCCAACAACAGCACCTTGAGGCTCAACAGCTGGCTTCGCATGCCAGTTTTGAGACCTCTTTTGGCCGGCGGATGACAGCCCAGCAGGACCGCATAGATGACATCTACCGCCGGCAGGAGCACTTCTTCCGCCATTTTCCTTACCCACCGGAGGAGGGTCTTGTTGGTCCATCTGGACCACCGCATTGAGGGGTACATTTCTTTTCCCTTCTCCCACATTTATCTTTGACTCATTTCCACTTTGAGGACAAAGTGTACTTCAAGTATGGGGGAGGGATATATCATTGCTTGTATAGTTCATTGAATTGTTTTTGGAGTTTGTTTTTGCATTGTTGAATTCAGTTTGATATTCAGAAAAAAAAAAAAAGCCAAAGAAATGAAAAGTAGCATGAAATGCTTGGATAAACAGAAAACCCAAAAGGGCGGTTTAGGTAAAAAGAAGGTAGTCCGACCAACCTTAGGTTGGTGCAAAATTGGACTTGAGGGATGTGAGTTAAAGTGAGAAAAGAAGAAGAGTGGCAAGGTGAAAACCCGAAAGGGCGCCTTGGCAAAATGAGCGACACCGAGTGTAGGTTTCCCTTCCGGCGTTTTGGCGACATAAGAAGGGGCGTCATAAGAAGGTTGTCCCGGTAGGCCACTCTTGGAGCGATAAGGATGATAGTATTTCTTTTTCTCACATTTCCTCTCTTTTCCTTCTTTCTTTCTTGGCTTTTCTCTTGTTTTTCATTGTCTTTCTGCTTGCTCATGCTTCCTGAGGCCTTTGAGTCTAGTTGATGTCATTTGTTTTTACTCGGGACGAGTAAAAGGTCTAAGTAAGGGGGAGTATGATAGGTGATGTAATCACTATCAATTAGGGTAGTTTTTAGAGTCTTGTTATTGCATTAGTGTTGGTTTATGCTACTAACTCCTTGGTCCAGAAGAAGAAGACTAAAAGAAGCTGAAGAAGGAGTTATAAGCACTTAGGAGTGAAGATCGATCACGAAGCAAAGCTTCTGTTGCCTCACCGCCCCAACGGGTCCTTGCAGCCGCCCCTGCGGATGACGTTTTCCACTGGAGCGCTCCCTGCGTCTTCGCCAACGCCTGCCATGAAGTATGCCACCGTCCCTGTGCCACTCCTTGGCACCCCTGCGATGACCTGCCCTGAAAAAATGAAGACCAGCTCCCCTATGTCTCCCACTATGCCCCTGCCTGCGCCTCAACGTGGGAGCTGGAAGGCGAAGAGGTTGTGTCACCGCCCCTGTGTCGACATAGGGACGCCCCGGCGGCTTGGCATCAGAAACGTCAAGAAGGTGAAAGGTCAAATGTTGATGAGCATTGAATATCCGCCTCAGTGGCTCTGAAGAAGATCAACCGATTCTGCCTAAACCGCCCCTGCGGTTCATGAAGGCCGCCCCTACGGTTTAACGCCAGAAGCTTTACTCTGGTTGTTTACACCACCTTTATGGCATTTAAGGTGGCTGTTTTGGGCCGGCCATTTACTCCTATTTAGTGTCTTTTGTAGTATAAATAGTCCTTGGTTGATTGCTAGAATGATCCATCTTATCATCTTGTTAGCCAACAAATTATCCACTTGGATTGTCTTGCTACCTTATAATGAGTTGCTAACTCCCTTGCTACATTGGGTTGGTTTGAAGTTGCGTTGTTACTTTGGTTAAAAGTTCTTTATAATATAAGTTTTCATTCTGTAATACTTTATGTCTCCTTGATCTCCATTGCCTAATTGCATGTTTACTATTGCTTGAGATTGATCACCTTAGGTTCTAAAGTGCATGTAAACAACTAGGATTAATAG
This sequence comes from Fagopyrum homotropicum, assembly GCA_033239125.1. Classification (NCBI taxonomy): domain Eukaryota; kingdom Viridiplantae; phylum Streptophyta; class Magnoliopsida; order Caryophyllales; family Polygonaceae; genus Fagopyrum; species Fagopyrum homotropicum. The sequence goes on along the minus strand of BSWB01000003.1, from coordinate 95,701,451 downwards.
GTTTCGGGTTTGGGTCTTTAATCTAGTAGCAACTTTAAGTAATAACGGGTTGTGATTACTTAAAGAAAAGGAACACAAATATAAAGATAAGTTTAACGGTTTTAATCTTCTCTTTATATCCCTTAGTCTTTGTTTGAAAGCTAACTTGTTACTTGTTCTTGTAGGTTTACGGAACACTAACCTGTTAAGTTGTGATGATGCCGGTTGGCTCAACACATATATACGATCGAGACGGGAGATTACTTGAAAACTTGTAAAAAGAACTCACCAAAGTAGCAATTGCATGCTTAGAATCAACCTAGTGTAGATTCATCCACTATTGTCTTACTTGTCGCATTAATCTTTTTCATAAGTTTTTGTGAGTCAATTCAACCAAACCCCCCCCCCCCTTTGTGTTACTTGTCACTATAATCGATAATCGCATCTAAAACACCTTAACTCTGTTGGGTTCGACCCTTACTTAATCACTATACTTGTTCTTAGTGCTAAGTCGGGATTTACTTTCGATTGGGTATAGACGACCATAGAAATACCTTCGGTCACTCGTGTTTGGGAAAGCTTGCCACCTTCTGGTGGAGCTAGAGCACAAAGTTTTGTGGGCAATAAAGAAGTGCAATATGAACGTAGAGGAAGTGGGAGAATTCTTGAAACTCCAATTGCAAGAGTTGGAGGAATTGAGGTTAGATGCATATGACCATGCCACTGCATACAAAGAAAAGACTAAAGCATGGCATGGCCAAAACATTCTCCGGAAAGACTTCAAGGTAGGTAATAAGGTACTTCTCTTTCAATCACGTTTGAAACTCTTCGCAGGTAAGCTGCATTCAAGATGGACGGGGCCGTTCGTGGTAGCCGAAGTATACCCTCACGGAGCTGTGGATCTTTATGATCCCTAAACGCACAAGGTGTTCAAGGTAAACGGACAAAGGCTAAAGCCTTACCTTGAAGGAGTAAAGAACGATCCAATTGATAAGATGGTGTTGGAGGAAACACAATCAGAGAAGTAGAGCCTTTACGTCGAGCCAACGACGTAAAACAAAGGCGCTACCCGGGAGGCAACCCGAAGGAATAAGAAGAGGAACCTCTGTCAAGAAAACCACCCCTGCGGCTCAGTGTCCACGTCCCCACGGTGACACTCATGCCCAGCGCTGCCCCCGGCGCTGAGCCAGCGTCGGCAACATACTGGCACCGCCCTGCGGTGACTCCATACGCCCGTGCGGCGGCCATCCTTGACACACATCCTCAGCGCTGCCCCCGGCGCAGAGCCTGTGTGCCCCCTCTTCCTTGTCACCGCCCCCGCAGCGACAAGCCCCCACCCCTGCGGGTTTACCCAGAAAAGAAAAAAAATAAGGATCTCAAAAATTACCTACACCTACCACACCCACCTACCCTCTTCCTTCACCACACACACAACTCCCCTTTCGAACCCTACTCCCTTACGTCCACGCCCCTGCGCCGCACTACAACCTCTAACACCCCCCCCTTCCAACCTTAACCTCACAACCCTTCCTACCTCTCTCACACTCTCTATCCTCCACTTTGAGCATCTCCGGCAACGTCTCGACCAACCAGAAAGCCATCGGAACGCCCCCAGCACCACCACCTTTGTAGCTGCCTAGAATCACCCTCTGCACTTCTCCCTCCCCTGCGCCTGCAAGCTGCCGCAGCTGCGCCTCACCGCCCCTGTGCCTCTTCAGCCATCCCTGTGGAAAACACAACAGAGGGTTCGTCTTCTTTCCCTGTTTTTGAAAATTGCTAATTCTTTTGCTTAATTATCTACAAGAATGGAACCACAAAGGCAGCACAAGATGTCAGAGGGCGAGAAGACTCGCTATAGGATTGTGCAAGATCGGGTTGTGTATGCCACTCGGTTTTTGCATATTCCTACCTTAGAGAAGCTAGGCATGCTGGAGAGCATGTAGTCCTTTCTAGCCAATGTTGGGCTTGGAGACTTTCTACAGAAGAGTGCTCCAACATATCGTGAGCTCAGTCGACAATTCATAGCCACCTTCACCATGGAGAAGGAGGGTCATGTGTGTATTGGACTCATCTTCAAGTTCAATAGGAAAAAATACACACTTGATTACAACCAGCTATAGGAGGCCTTCGGGGTGACTCTCAACCCCTCCGAGAACTGGTGGGAGCCACTCCCGACTCCGGACCTGTGTGAGTTGTGGTATGCAGCTACCGGATCAGAGTTTCATGCAGGGGGTGAGTACTCCAACAAACTCACTCACCCTAGCTTGAGACTCCTCTCCAAGATCCTCATGAGTGTCTTCTGTGGACACAAAGAGGAGAACAAGGTCGCCCTAAGGACCTCCCACTGTTATACTCTTGCCTTCCGATGAGCGAGAAGGTGATGGATTGGCCATCCCTCTTCCTTGCCGCTTTGAAGCGGATTAGGAAGAACGAGCTGAGGGACATTGTTGGCGGTGGGGTGATCTCCTTGATTGCCTCACAGGTTATGGATCTTTCTAGCCTATAGGATGGGTAGGAGGCACCTCTCTACACAGAGGGGATGTTGAGGAGGTGCAAGCTCCTCAAGAGGGGCGGCGACAACCTCTTTTGGCTCTCTTTTGCCGACGGAAGCCACATCACCTACCTCCCACGGCCACTGCCACTTGGGGACGAGTTCTCCGAGCTTTACATTCCGGCGGATCCTTTTGTGCCGAGGCGGCCTCAGGTGGCCATTGTGGAGAGGCATGCTATGAGCTCCAACCAGGCCCATCATAAGGAGCACACATGCCCATCCCCGATGACGAGGAGATGCCTATTGCGCCACCGGAGGAGGATCCGGCTCTTGCGAGCCTGCAGGCTCGGATGGCGGCCCTGACCACCCAGCATCAGGCATGGCAGACCGAGTACCAACAGACCATGCTTGAGCAGCAGCAGAGCTGGCCGACGAGTTTTGCCACCTCCATGACCTCCCACTTTGACTAGAGGCAAGATGCTTGGCAGGCGGCCCAACAGCAGCAGCTGGAGGCTCAACAGTTGGCTTGCCAAGCCAGCTTTGAGACCTCTTTTGGCCGTCGGATGGAGGCTCAATAGACCCGCATTGAGGACATCTACCGCCGGCAGAAGCACTTCTTCCGCTACTTCCCGTACCCACCGGAGGAGGGTCCGGATGGTCCAGCTGGACCATCCCACTAGTGGTATCATCATATCTCCCTTTCCCACATTTATCTTTGCTTCATTTTCCACTTTGAGGACAAAGTGTACTTCAAGTATGGGGGAGGGACATATCATTGCATGTATAGTCTTTTTGAGTTGTTTTAAGTTTTTGTAGTTTTATTTCAGTTTGAAATTTAGTAAAAAAAACAGATGAAAAAGCCAAAGAAAATGAAAAAAGGCATGAAAATCCTTGGATAAACCGAAAACCCGAAAGGGAGGTTTAGGCAAAAAGAAGGTAGTCCGACCAACCTTAGGTTGGTGCAAAATTGGACTTGAGGGATGTGAGTTCCAAGTGAGATCATCAAAGAAAAAGAAGAAGAGTGGCAAGGTGAAAACCCGAAAGGACACCTTGGCAAAATGAGCAGCACCGAGTGTAGGTTCTCTTTCCGGCGTTTGGTGACATAAGAAGGGGAGTCATAAGGAGGTTGTCCGGGTAGGTCACTCTTGGAGCAATAAGGATGGTAGTTTTCTCACCTTTTTCTCACATTTCCTCTCTTTTCCCTCTTTCTTTCTTGGCTTTTCTTTTGTTTTCATTGTCTTTTCTGCTTGTCCATGCTTCCTGAGGCCTTTGAGTTTAAAAATTGATGTCATTTGTTTTACTCGCGACGAGTAAAAGGTCTAAGTATGGGGGAGTTTGATAGGTGATGGAACCACTATCATTTAGGTTAGTTTTTAGAGTCTTTTTGTTACATTAGTGTCGGTTTATGCTACTAACTCCTTGATCCAGAAGAAGAAGACTAAAAGAAGATAAAGAAGGAGTCATAAGCACTTAGGAGTGAAGATCATTCATGAAGCAAAGTTTCTGTTGCCTCACCGCCCCCGCGGAGCAGTGTCACCGCCCCTACGGGTGACACCATACTCCGGTGCGCAGCCTGCGCCTTCGCTAGCGCTAGGAATAAAGACTGTCACCACACCTGCGTCAACCCTTGGCGCCCCTACGGTGACTTGCCCTAAAGAGACGAAGACCAGCGCCCCTGCGCCTCTGCCTGCGCCTCAACCTGGGAGCTGGAAGATGAAGAGTCAGTGTCACCGCCCCCCGCGTTGACATTGGGACGCCCCTGCGGTTCAGCATCTGAAGCGACAGAAAGTTGAAGAGTCAGACATTTGAAGACCATTAAATATCCGCCTCTGCGGAAATGCTAGGCTGCCCCTGCGGCTACGAAGAAGATCAAACGTTTTCGCCTGAACCGCCCCTGCGGATCTGAAGGCCACCCCTGTGGTTCAGCGACAGAGGTTTTACTCTGGCTGTTTACACCACCTTTATGGCATTAAATGTGGTTGTTTTGGGCTGGTCATTTACTCCTATTTAGTGTCATTTGTAGTATAAATAGACCTAGGGTTGATTGCTAGAAGACCCAATTAGAATCCACTTTTTCCATTATAATTATCTTGCTACCTTTGTAATGAGTTGCTAACTCTCTTGGTACATTGGGTTGGTTTGAAGCTGCATTGTTACTTTGGTTGTAAGTTCTTTCTAATGTAAGTTTTCATTCAGTAATACTTTGTGTTTCCTTAATCTTCATTGTCTAATTGCATGTTTTACTATGACTTAAGATTGATCGCCTTAGGTTCTAAAGTGCATGCAAAGAACTAGGATTAATAGATTCCGGGTTCGAGTCGTTAATCTAGTAGTAAACTTTAAGTAATAACGGGTTGTAATTGCTTAGAGGAAAGGAACACAAATATAAAGATAAGTTTAACAGTTTTAATCTTTTCTTTATATCCCTTAGTCTTTGTTTAAAAGCAAACTTGTTAATTGTTCTTGTAGGTTTACGGAACACTAACCTGTTAAGTTGTGTTGATGCCGGTTGGCTTAACACATATATATGATCGAGACGGGAGATTACTTGAAAACTTGTAAAAAGGAACTCACCAAAGTAGCAATCGCATGCTTAGAATCAACCTAGGGTAGTTTCACCCATTATTGTCTTACTCGTTGTCTTACCTTCTTTCATAAGTTTTGTGTGCGTAAATTCACTCAAACCCCCCCCCCCCTTTGTCACTTGAATCTATAATCAATAATTGCATTTAATAGGAATAACAAAACTCTCTTGGGTTCGACCCTTACTTAACCACTATACTCATTTTAGTGCTAAGTCGGGATTATATTTTGATAAGATAAAAACGACCATAGATAAAGGTCTTGTCAGCAGGACCCAGAGTATGCCCCTGCAGGTTGCAGACGCCATCCCCGCTGTTTATAGAATCCGCCCCGCGGCTCACAGGATCCGTCCCCGCGGCTGCAGTCCAAAAATGTTGACTCTTCGATTCTTCGATGTGCAACAGCCTTCCTACTGCCTCCTTTGATGCTGTGAACGTCTCTTAGCCTCCACCACAAGATCCTAGCCCTCCTCCACGGTCTAAGTATGCCATCAATACAAGCAAGAACAAGAGAAGTTTCCTTTGGGGTGAATCCATGGATTTTATCACTCAAGATTGCTAGAAGGAAGAGGAGAGAAGAAGGGGAAGGAAGGAACTTACTCTGGAGCACATCTCTGCAGTCCAATCTTCGTGCGACAACCTCAAGAGAAGAGAAAAGCTAAGTTGGAGGATGAAGGTGAAGGAGAGATAGGAGAAGGAGAAAGAGGAGAGGAAAGTAAAGTGAATGAAAGAGGTAGGGAGGTAGGCTGCACCAATTTAGGAGGAGACCAAAGGTCAAGCAACCAAAGAATCACCCACAATAATAATGTGGTCGGCATAAAGGAGTTGGTAGACGAAAGGTCGAAAGAAAACGGACCTGACTCCCGCTCTATCGTGTCACCGCCCCCGCGGGACACCCAAGCCGCGGTTGCGGATGGCCGCGATCGCGTGTCTTCTAAGTAGCAAGGGCGGTAGCCTCTGCTGAAGGCTTGTAATGCGTCTCATGAATAGAACCGAAATTCCGGGCATTACAAGAGTTTGCTATGGGTTTGTCCAAGGCTGTCAAAATGGCATCATGGCTTCTAGTCTTGGAAGAGAATAACTCTATCGTTTTATGTGAATGGTAAAATCACATAAAATGATAGAACTTTTATGTCGATTCGGAGATAACGGAATTAAATTTTCGGGTATTACTTCATATGATTTCTAAAATGAGCATTCAGTAAATGATACCTTCAAAGCAAGGTAAATGGAGATTTTTTTTTTCTCATTAGTAAAATGATTAAATTGCAAAAAAAAAACATATGGTTTTTCCTATATGTTTCTGTTTATGTTAATCTTTGTGAGGTTGTAGTTATTTTCCCATTATTACAGTTCTAAAAAAAAAAAAAAAAAGCCTACAATTACTGAAATAATGGAATAAAAATATTTTATAGATTTTCGAGTAATTTAAAAATGTGAAATCATAATTGAAAACTAGAAAAATGTATTAGAAAGTTACATATTTTGGTTATGTGAAAAAACTAGATGCTGAAACCTGAACACAACAAATTGGTTTTAGTTTGGAGCTAACAATTTATAAATTAAGGTGACTTGAAATGGGAAGCTTACAATGATATACTAAACAAGTTATCAGCTCTTAAATGTTTGACGCCTTTCATATATACACAAATAAGGTATAGTAAGTCAAAATCACTGAAACATCAGATTAGAACTAAAACTAATGTATCCATGTGTGTAGGTTTGTAAATTTTAGATGCCTACCAATGTACTTATGACTTGATTTCCTTTTATGGCGTTTTAAAAGCAATGTTGTTCTGGCCAAGCCTTCTCTATTTGATGGGTACGAGTGAGTTTCCTTCATTTGCTAGCCACGTAAAAACTTAACAATACATAATGATCTACCGTTTTCATCTTCTTTTAGACGAGCTAAGATGGTAGAGGAGACTCAAAGTTTATCTCCACGACAAGTTCAAGAAGAGTTAGACGACTTGTACCTTCACAATAATTGACTTGGCGGTATTAACTTTTGAATGGTTTGAGATAATTTTCCTTCTTTTTTCTTTAACATAAAGATAAAAATCTAATAATTCTATCAAATTTATTTGATTTCAAAATGTAATTTTACACTCTAGTAAAGTAGTGTAACCATTTTAGGCAGTCTTGTACTTATGATTTATTTTTTTTTAGCGTTGTAAAAGAAGGATTGTGGTATTCAAGCCTCCTCCAAAGTTAGACATGAAAGAATATACGTCTATTCTGATCCATGGTTACAACTTGGGAGTTAAGAAAATGTTATCCTCTTTGTCTTGTAGCACAAAGAAAGAATGTCATTGGTGGAAATATCAGAGGAGACAAGCGTGTGTGGAACAAGCCACTACTTCAAAAACTAGTAGAGAAAGATACTACTCACTCCAAAGGTAGAGATTGACGTATCAAGAAGTTGTTGATAGTTTGAAAGGTGACTTCAAAAGTTTTGCCCACAGGTGTATTAGAGGCAAAGTTGTTGAACATGATTGCAATCACTACCCAGTGGTCAGAAACGGGGATGTTGGAATTCAACCAATATCCGATGAACTATCACGAGCAAAACAATGAAGTAATTGAATTCTATGAAGGCATAAGAAAAATTTTGAGCTACAACTCAACAACAATAAAACATTAGTACCACGCTTGATAAAAGAGATACGCACAACACTAATATGTAGTTGTTACATTTCTTATGCTCACTTTTAATGACAGTTTGAAATCGGCTTATCTGTCTCATGAAAATTAAACTTATTTTACCGATGTAATTGCCTCGTAATAATATACTTAGTCACTAAACTCCCATTCTCCCGTACTGAATTTACCAAACATGTGGGCCGCGCCCAGAATATAAGTTCTCGGACACTCCTATTTCGAACTAGTTTTAGAATGAAACCCCATTGGGTTCGTGTTCTTCCTAATGCACATGTATGCTCGGATGGGCGACGAATCACTTCACTTTAAATCTGACCACCCGGAATTTTTCAAAGACCATCTCAACTGTTATAGGACATAAAAGTTGTAATAACAACAGCATCTTACTTAACTTGGTTATTTCCCACATCGGAAACATGACATGATAGTACAAATTTATTTTCATATTTAAAGATGATGAGTACTATGTGATTATTCATAGTAGATAACGATGGATAAATCGAGATGGAAATTATCATACTATTGAAAGTAGAAGCGTGATATCGAATTATCAATCTACCAAACAAGGTTCTCTCTCATAACTATCTTTAATTTCGTGTTTTTGATTGTTCTTGTGTTTTTCGTTTATCTTGTTTATTTATTTTATGCTCATTTTCTTTTATTGGGGTTGCATTAATATATAGTTTGGTTGATGAGTTCTTGTATTTTATTAAATAGTACTAAAATCACGAGGAATTCCTATAAGGTTTCAGTGCAAATCTTACTACTAATACTTTATGTTTGGTTTACTACACTCTTAAAAATTCTTGCCCGTGGGCTTACTAAGATATGCAAATGAAGCTTCCTTCTTTATTTGTTATGTATCGGATTTGGTTCATGGTTCCTCGGTTCATCCCCACGTGAGACGAGTTTGGTTCAACGTTCTTCGGTTCATACCTTGTGTATCTGATCGGCCCTTCGATCTCTAGTTTTCTTCAACTTGATTGTGGTTGGATGTAATGTTTGGTTCAAGTAATTATTTATTTTCCAATTATTTTAGTTCTGATGAAAAAAATTCTACAATTACTGAAATAATGCTTCAAAATATTTTATAGATTTTTTAGCAGTCATCTTAGTCCTCAAGTTTGTCAACTCAGAATTGAAAACTAGAAAAATAAGTTTAGAAAGTGATGTATTTTGGTTCTAGGAAAAACTAGATGTTCAAAGCTGAACCAAATAAATTGTTTTTAGTTTTAAGTTAACAATTTATAAAGTAAGGTGACTTGAACTGAAAAGCTCACGATGATACTGAACAAGTTATCACCTCTTAATAGATTTATGCCTTTCAAACATACACAAATAATGTACAGTAAGTCAAAATCACCGTTACAATTTGATTAGAGCTAAAGCAAATGTGTTCATGCATGTACTTTTTGTAAGATTCAAATGACTAACAATGTACTTATGGCTTGATTTATCTTTGTGTCGCTTTAAAGGTACTGTTGCGGTGGTCAAGCCTTCTCTATTGATAGATACGAGTGAATTTCCTACATTTTCAAGCACTTGTATCAACTAGGGAGTATTAGCTCTAAGAGTCAAGTTTCGAAAATTGAACATGGCTTGAGCAGTGCAACATAGAGCTATACGACGTACAACATCAAAAGAGATGACAACTTGGTGCTGGACATGGTTTCAAGATGGAGTTCACAAACCAACACCTTTGTTTCAGATGGGGCAAAGCAACGATAACTCTAGAGGACATATTAATCTTAGGCGGATTTCCGGCTTTAGGAATCTCAACCTTGAGCTCTATAAAGAATGATCTCGTCGCAATGTTGATGAAGAATCAGTTACAGGAATCAAAGCTACACATACAAAGGACTCAACTACGGAATGCATACCACTGCGATTGGATGGCGAGATTCCGAGATTTCAAACACAGTGAGTTGAGCATGCCACTTTCATTGTAGTATGGTTATCAAGATATGTCTTTCCTTCAATGGCATGTCATTCTAATATCATGAATAAGCAAGCATGGCCTCTTGCAGTTCTATTATCCAAATGCGTCTAAATTGCTCTTGGACAAGCAGTTCTTGCAATGTTATATAAGGATTTGACTGAGCTATCGAAAATGCTGCATTCAAATGAACTTGACCAGCCCCAAAAGCTTACACCTTTGGTGGCTTATTCGACATTATTTATGTTTGGGCTTGGGAGAGGTTCATGTTGGTGAAATCGATTCCGAAATTTATAAATGCTGATCCGAACATTCTGAGACTCGCTAGATGGAGCGATGTTACTTAACTAATGACTTAAAAATATTTTATAGATTTTAAAGCAGTAATCTTAATCCTCAATATTGTCTACTTAGAATTAAAAACTAGAAAAATAAGTTTAGAAAGTTGTGTATTTTGGTTTTATGAAAAAATAAATGTTGAAATGTGAACCAAATAAATTGTTTTTAATTTTCAGTTAACAATTTATAAACTAAGGTGATTCGAAATGGGCAGCTTATTAATGATACCAAACAATTTGTCACCCCATAAATGATTTATGCCTTTCAAACATAGATAAATAAGGTATAGTAAGTCAAAATCACCGAAACAATCTGATTAGAACTAAAGCTAATGTGTCCATGCATTTACTTTTGTAAAACTCATATGCCTACCAATGAACTTATCAATTGATTAGAACTAAACCTACTCTATTGATGGAACGAGTGAGTTTCCTACATTTGCTAGACATGGTTAAAACTCAGGAGTACATAATGATCTACTCTCTTCATCTTCTTCTAGACGAGCTAAAACGGTAGAGGAGACTCAAAGTTTATATCCACCACAAGTTTAACATGGTGAAGAAAGCATGTAGCTACTCGACTCGTTCCATCAATAGAGTAGGAAAACAGGCAAGGGAGGTGTGTCCTGCTGTCTTGTATGGAAGAATGAATGAGGTGGTGTAGCTGCGTAAATGCAGAAGGAGGAAGAGGCGTTTTGTGAGGGAGCAGGGCATAGAGTAATTCATTGATTCTTGTCTCCTGTGTACTGTTTTTTTAGTCTTCCGCACAACGAATCGCTTGAAGATTTCGTTCAAGCAACATGGTGAACAGTCCGGGTTACCAGCATAGTTCGCATGAATTTCCACCACTCAATCAGCAATTGACTCTGATGAACGATCCTTTGGCCATGACGTCTTCTGATAATCCAGGTTCGCAATTGGTCTCTGTTCATTTTGATGGCCTGAATTTTCTGAATTGGGGAAGATCGATTAAGATGGCATTAGGGGCTCAGAACAAGTTAGGGTTTATTGATGGAACTTGTAAACAGTCCAAAACAAACCTGATTGAGAAAGAAAGATGGACTCGTGCTGACTTTATGGTTAGATGCTGGATCTTGAACTCGATGATTGGCAAGATTTCTGCAACCTTCATGTATGTGACCTCTGCCAAAGAATTGTGGGATGAGGTGAGTGAAAGATATGGACAAACTAATGGTCCTTTGCTTTATCAGTATAAGAGGACCTTGTCATCTCTAGTACAGGGTACTATGTCAACAACCGATTATTACAGTCAATTGAAGCTTATATGGGATGAAATATTGAATCTAGAAGGAATACCTACCTGTGATTGTGGAAAATGCTCTTGTGAAATAGTCAAGAAATTTCAGAAGATTGACAATGACAATAAACTGATGCAATTCTTGATGGGGTTGAATGAAGAGTTTGAAGGAGTCCGAGGACACATTTTGTCTCTTGAAAATTCTGTCACAGTCAACAAAGCATTTTATTTGGTACAACAAGTTGAAAAGCAGAAACAAGTAACTGGACAGTTACAGACAGTGGCTGACAGCAGTGTTATGAATGCTAGTAGAGCTAATGAAAGCAATTAAGGGAGGAAGGATAATAAACCCAAGGATGACAGATTATGTGAGCATTGCGATGTTAGAGGACACACCAAAGAGTTTTGTTATAAACTCATTGGTTATCTTGATAGGAGTAGAGCAAAGGGAAGATCAAATGGAAATAGATCAGCTAATAACACATAGTCAACAAATGGGAAAACTGATAAGGGGGATGAGAATTCAGTTGTTGATGAAGCCTTAGTTAATGTTGTATGTAAACAGATGGCAAAGATGTTTACTGAGAAGCATTTTTCAAATGGTTTAGATGCTGCATCACATGCTACCTTCTCAACAGGAACAACTCATACTAGTTCAGTGACTAGTGAAGATCCATTTTCAGGTATCTTATTTCCCATGCTTCACAAGCTAACAATGTGTCGCAAGTTCATACTTGGATTTTAGATACTGGTGCAACAGATCACATGATATTTGATGATGTGCACTTTCTTTCCAAAAGAACTCTTCAAAATTCAGTATTAGTGTGTCTACCAGATGGAAGTATCAAGAATGTGAATGTTGTTGGCAATGTGTGTTTAACAGACAAGGTGGTGCTGCAAAATGTATTACTTGTGCTAGGATTTAAGCATAATCTTCTTTCAGTTGGAAAATTGTTAACCGACAATGGTTTGATAGCCTATTTTGACACTAGACAGTGTTCTTTTCAAGACCCTATCACTAAAAGGGTGATAATAGCTGGACAAAGAAAGGGAGGATTGTACCTGGCTGATTCTACCATCTTGACACCACAACCTAATATGCAGATTCATTCCTCTAGAAAACAATGTAACTCTAGTACTCATTTGATGAGTTTGGATGTTATTCATGGCAGACTTGGTCATAGTTCTATAGGAAAGTTTCAACACCTTAAGCATTGTAAGGATGTTGATTTTTCCAACTTTGTATGTGAATCGTGCACTATTGCTAAGCAGACTAGATTGCCATACAATAAAAGTCATTCTTTAGCTACACAATATTTTGATCTGATTCATATTGATATTTGGGGGCCCTACAAGCATTACAATTTAACAGGAGCTTCTTATTTCTTCACTTTAGTGGATGATTGTTCTAGATATACATCGGTGTATCTACTTAAGTACAAATCTGATGCTCTTAAGTGTTTGCAGTCTTTCATAGCTTATGTTAAGACTCAATTCAACACTGTCATCAAGTGTATCAGGAGTGATAATGGAAGTGAATTCATGTCACACAACTGCCAACAATTGTTTTCTAGCCAAGGTATTCTACATCAAAAAAGTTGCCCTGGAACTCCTCAACAAAATTCCAGAGTTGAGAGAAAACACAGACATCTTATTGAAACTGCACGAGCTCTCAAGATTCATGCCAACCTTCCATCACAGTTTTGGGGGGATTGTATTCTGACAGCTGTACATTTGATTAATATTCTACCTAGTTCGGTATTGGAATGGAGAGTTCCTTATACCATTCTACACGGTACTGACCCATCCTACGAGGACTTAAGAGTACTTGGCTGCCTTTGTTTTGCTAAGAGATATACACCTGTCAAAGACAAATTTGGTCCTCAGTCCAACAAATGCATATTCATTGGATATTCACCTGGTCAAAAGGGTTATAGGGTTTATGATTTAACTACTCATAACACCTTTATCAGTAGAGATGTGCAGTTTCAAGAAACAGTGTTTCCTTTCAGGGATAATGTGACTTCTGTACAACCTCAGATTACCCAACAGTCTTTGTCTTTGGTTAATCCAGCTTGTGATGAACCTTCTGTGTATTATCAATCTTCACCTACTGTTGTCACATCAGAATTTAATTCTCCTTTGCTTCACACAAATTCACAAGATGTGAACTTGTCTCCTATTAATGATGATATTGATTCCAGCTTATTGGCTCCTCTTCCCTCAATACAGCAAGATCCTCTACGAAGGTCTACTAGATCTAGACAACCACCTGCTAAACTGAAAGATTTTTTTGGATCCTCTATATCAAAAAATTCTGCTTCTCATTCTGTTTTTGCAGCCCAGTTTTTGGATCTTCAAGACTACTCAATTGAATATGTAACTGCTTTGTTTCATGTTTTAGCTACCAAGGAGCCATCTTCATATGCTCAAGCTAAAAATGATCCTTTGTGGGTTGAAGCAATGGATAAAGAACTTTCAGCTTTAGAGGTAAATCACACTTGGGACATTGTTAATTTGCCTCCTGCACAAACAGTTATTGGGTCCAAGTGGGTTTATAAAATCAAGTTCAAGCCAGATGGTTCAGTAGAAAGATATAAAGCTCGCTTAGTAGTTAAAGGATACAATCAGATTGAAGGAAAAGATTATAAGTTCACATTTTCTCCAATGGCGAAGTTTGCAACAGTTCGTACTCTTATTGCTATTGCTACGGCTCAACAATGGCCAATATTCCAACTAGACATCAATAATGCTTTTTTACATGGCTTTATTGAAGAAGATGTATACATGGCCCCTCCATTGGGCTACTCCAAAGCACAACCTGGTCAAGTGTCTAAACTTAAAAGATCTCTATATGGTTTGAAGCAAGCATCGAGACAGTGGAATATCGAACTTACTCAATTCCTGTACAAGTTGGGTTATGAAAGAGCTCACAGTGATTACTCTTTAGTTTATAAAAGGAGTAATGATCTGGTGGTATATGCTTTGATATATATTGATGATCTTCTTTTCACTAGTACCGATGTTGAGGCTATCAATTCCACCAAGCAGGCTCTTCATGCTGCTTTCACCATTAAAGACCTTGGTCCTATTCGTTTCTTCTTGGGATTAGAGGTTGCCAGATCTTCTAAAGGTACTCTTCTAAGTCAGAGAAAGTACATTCTGGATATTATTCAAGATCTTCACATGGAACACTGTACTGTTGCCAAGTTTCCAATGCAAAAGGGTCTCAAGTTAGCTATTGACGATGGCGAACTTTGTCCAGATCCTGAGGCATATCGCAGATTAGTAGGCAAGCTGCTTTATTTGAATCTTACTCGTCCTGATCTGTCATATGTGGTGCAACACCTTAGCCAGTTTGTCCATTGCCCACGTTTACCACATTTGCAGGCTGCTCTTCAGGTTGTTAAGTACTTGCGTGGTACATTGAATTGGAGTTTGTTTTACTCTGCTAGTTCCTCCCTCAACTTACATGGATACAATGATGCAGATTGGGGTGCTTGTACCTTTACAGCTCGCTCATTATCAGGCTATTGTATGTTCATTGGGTCTTCTCTAGTGTCTTGGAAGACCAAGAAACAACACACAGTTTCAAAATCCTCAACTGAATCTGAATACAGATGCATGTCTAAAGCCACCAGTGAATTAGTATGGCTCCAAGCTTTATTGCAAGACTTCCACCTTCCCACTCCTTTGCCTCTTGTTCTTCATTATGACAATAAAGCAGCTCAGCATATTGCCTCTAATCCGGTGTTTCATGAACGAACGAAGCACTTGAATATTGATTGTCACTACATTCGAGAGAAAGTTACCCAAGGCTTCATCAAGATGTCTCACGTTAGCTCTCAACAGCAGTTGGCTGATATTCTTACTAAGCCCTTAGGGGAGGTTCAACATAAGTATTTGTCTTTCAAGTTGGGACTTGTTGATGCTTCTCCAAGTCCAACTTGAAGGGGGGCTATGGAATATATAGTAATAAATCCAACCCGGTTTAGATATAAACCCGGTTCATTAGCAATAGTATAAAAGTGTTTTCTCCGTCTGTGTAAACCAGTGTAGTCAAATTGAATAAAACAGAATTTCTCAGTTCTTGGAGATATTCATCGTTCTTTCATTCAGTCTTGATTCTATACATACAATTCTCCATTGATGAATTGTTTCTGATTTGAAAAGATACGTGTATGTGTAGAAAGAATCAGTTCTATACATTTGCAATTGCAAATGCAGAAGGCAAAGGGGTTGTTATGTTTTGGGCAGTCAAAAGCTATTAAAGAGGGCAAGGATTTAGGCAATAAGGAGGAAGAAAGAGATATTGGTTGATTAATAGGGATAGGTATATTGACGTGTGGGAAGGAGAAATGCAAGGCTCTTCTTGCTTTCATGAGCATAAAATGTAAATATAGGAGAGGGAGACCAAACTAAAGTGTCTTTAAAAAGGTACATTTATACAAAATGGGAGGTGTAAGAGTAATAGTTGTTTGGCTACTTTGGATAGGCTTACCCACATTAAAATGTGATATCAATTCCACATAATATGATGGATATAAATTGGTAGTGTAGATGTATAAAAGCTCACATAAAATGATAGAAACCCGAAACCCGAAACCCGATGGCGTATAATTCTAAATATCACATTAAATAATAAGAATAATTAAGTATGTAGAATGTTGGCTATGAAAGCATCACTCATGGTTTTGAAAATAAAAGAAAAGAGCCCAAAATGGTGTAAGTTCGGTTTGGCTTGAAATCTATTGGAAATAAAATATTCGGGTATTACAGTGACGAGAGTGTTTAGTTCCCGACCCCACCTCCTAGGGAGAGTAGCACCTTGATTCCCAACGACGGTCAATAATAGATATGGGAACTCACCATCTTGCAACCTCCGGTGGAGGGGTAACAGTGTCCGGCGAGGTTCATCGACGGAGTTTGGCCTCCGCCGAAGACGTTGAGGAAGGCTATGATGACGTACTTGTAGAGTCCGGTTCCGAAGGTTTTGTTTAGGGTTCCATCGAAGCCTTTTTGTCCCCAGTATATTTCAATGTCGCTTCTCTTGAAGGATTTTGTGGGGGAGGGATAGTGGGTAGGAGGTGGAGGACGGCAAGAGAGAGGAGGTCGATCTTTAGAGACATGATTCGGGATTGTTGATGTACGTTTACACTGGGGTCGTCGTCGTCGGGTTTATATAGCAACCAACCGTATGATAAAATTAACATGTAGATTTTACTAACAACCAATCTTACAAGAAAAGTTACATGTGGGGTACAAATTAGATGAATATTTTATGGCTTAAAAAAGATAAAACGGGAGATTTATCCTCCATATATTGTATCAGGTACACAGAAGAATGCAATCTATTGAAATTTTATTTTTTTAGACATAAAGATTTTTATTGTTTTAGTAATAATGATTTTATGGCTTAAATATAATTTAGTAAAAAAAATATTGCAAGAAAAAACGTGAGTCTGCCACGTAAGAATTAATGTCGTTTGTTTTAGTATAGGTATATAGAATATTCATTTAAAAAATATATTTTATTTTTTTCACTATAGAACATTTGTATGAGATAACAAATTCTTTGTTTTTTTTGATAGTAAATAAATTCTTTTTAATAATATGTTAATTGATTATAAGATTTGTAAAATATATTGACATGATCTTGAGTTGTTATAGATGGTTGTAGATTTGGTAACAAAAACAAAATCGTATTGTTATAACCGTAAGATACTGAACATGATAGATGAAATTCTTTTTGTTGAATTGGTTTGATGAAATGGAAAATATTTTAATTTTGAATTAAAACTAGTATTGAATAATGGAATAATTATAATTAAAATATAGAAAATTTGTAAATATTTGCCAAAAAGTCTTAGGTGACAAGGCTAAGGTGTTGACATGTGGACTAAGAGGGTTCTGTTTTAGTAGTATATATAGATGGAACAATTGGTCAATTGACCGAAATGGGATAACAAGGATTAATCTTGCCCCATCCTCAATTCATCTTAGGAATAATCAAATCTCAATATTAGAACATTGCTCGGGCAGATTTACATTGGAAATCCCATTCAAATATCTTTGTTGTGTAGTATTTTAAAAACATGTTCCAACTTGTGTTGAATACGAAAGCACCTCATAAATCCCGACTAGGGGGTGAGCAAATAAATCAAGGATCAAGTGAGTCGTCACCATCCATAAAAGTCATACACAATCCCAACCCGCTCAACCCAAGACCTTCACTACTAGGCGGGCATGGGTCGCCTAAACCGAGGAGCGTAAAAATCATGAAACAAAACCCCAACCATGGGATTTGTCACCAACTAAGGTCGGGCACAACCTCGTCCCGCACAAACCTGATACCATTGGTAACCACTGCCCACCTCAACCGCGGAGTGTAAATAACGAAGATGAATAATCGGCAAGAATGCCGCCATGGTCATAGATCGGGTGTCACATGAATAAGGTCTTATGTCGTTGTGATCATAGACCAAATCATCTCAAATCTCAACACCTACGTCCGGTTCTTTGTAAAATACTTCCAATGAAATCTTTTTAAAATAACCTAATTCCGAATAAATCGATACTACCAATATTGGAAAAACAACTCAAATCTCGTAATTACAAATACGTTCGAAACTAACTCATCAATATCATAACATAAACAAAGATAATACAAACACAAACTCCATAAACCCTTAACAATACTTAATTTAAGTTATCACAATAAGTATACATACATGTATAAATCGTAGGTATCAAGCCAACATATTCCAAAAACGTTAAAATATATAAATCGTAAATATCATGCTTTCATATTTTATAAAACGTCAAAACATGCAAGTGGTAATATAACGACTTAAACTTAATCATGCTCATATAAAAACGCTCACAAGTACTTGCCTTGAAATATCTTACGGAATGACTTTTAGGCCAAAACGATAACGTCATCTAAAACTCGTCAAACAACCTAAACAAGTAAACCACATATTTAATTCACATACTATATACTATATATCACAACACGGTCTAATTGGTGTAAGAGTGACTTACGCGGTCCCGACCTGATTTTAGGTTTTACTTGTAACACACCGAATCCGCGGGACTCGGAGTGCTACATTGGGCTAGGATCTCACAATGGATCCTGACCCTAGCCTGACAACAAGTTCACTGGATCTTACAACAAGACACATGTAGATTAAAACCAAATACATAAAACTGTATAGGATACATAAAAAAGGTTTTACAACAACAAAGCCGAGTACAAAAAAACATCTATAAACATCTGCTACAAAAGATCCCCTATCCCACGCAACCGACCTAATGTACAAAAGTCCTCGCCTGGTCACACCATCTGGCTCTTCCTAACCTGCAGATCATCTATAACACGGTATACACCGTTAGCTACAGTAATGAGTAAGTATGAAAGTAATAGCACAAACACACATCAACATCTCATACATGCAATGCCACACACATTCATTTATTATCTTTCGTTTTCGTTATACCATTACTAATTCAACTTCTTTTGTAACACGAGGAGCCTCAAGAACCTCGTCCCATCCAACGTAACACAGGAGTTTTGCATGGGGGTGAACATCACTCGTCCCCTCCTGTTAGATCATCTTCGGGGCACCTCCTCCTACCAGCAGACGGAGACCGGTGGTCACGACCCGTTATAATACACTTGGGCCATTTAATGTAATAAAAGGTCGTCCTAGTCCGGTTTAGGTTGTAAATGCACAATCATATGAACACACACAACCATCACAATCACACAAATCCATAACTGAACGCTAAGTAAGTCCTATGGACTTACTTGTAATACCAGTATCCAATACCACATCACAGCTTCCCCTTGAGGAAGTAATCAACGCCTGCAATAGCAAGGCACACAACATCACATACTACAAGGGTTAGGAGACTCTTCTCCATAACCATAACCAACCTACAACCTCAATCTAAACCTCAAGATCGTAACATGCTCACAAATGCCTAAGGCATAACCTTAACATCAACACAAGTGCCTAAGGCACATCTCCAACATATAACCCATCATAACCAAGCTAGCCTAGCTATCATCTAAGCCAAGGCTAAAGGAAAGGAAGAAAGAATCATACCAACAAGGTATGGCCTGGACGCACCAGCGGAAATAAAGGACGCAGGGGCGCTGAACCAGTCAGGCGTAGGGGCGGCTCACACACCAGGCGCATGTGCGGCTCAAGGCAGGCGCAGGGGCGGCTGTCTATGCAGAAGGTTGGTCTCGACTTCTCTTCGATCTTTCTCTTAACTCTCTTCACCTCCCCATCACACAACAACATAACACATACATATATACACATGTATGAACATCAAAACGTCCAGGAAAGGATCCACACAAGCTCACCTTGTGATCCTAACCAAAGAAGAAAGAAAGAATCAAGGAAGAACAAGGAAGGAAGATGGTGATGGAGATCTTACCTCAGCAGAACCCTAAGCAGCAACTAAGAACAAACAACACCTTTACAACCTCAACACATCAGCAAGGAGTCTCAGCATCATCCTCATGATCATCCAAGCTCAAAACCTCAAACAAACTCTCAAAACTCACACACAAGATCAAGGAGAGACCAAAGAAGATCAAGGAAGAACAGAAGAGAAGATGAGCATGAGGAGGAAGAGAGAAGCTGGAGAGATGAGGAAACCCCTCATCTGAAGCTATGAGAAGGTTATGTAAGAAGCTAGCCAAAAGCAAGGTCAAGAGGTCAACAAAGGTGGCTGTAGCCGCACAAACCCGAAGGGGCGGATCAAGCAAGGCGCAGGGGCGGCCCTCCTGAGGCGCAGGGGCGGCTCAGCACCTAAAACTAAGGATATTACATTACACCCCCTAAAAACAAGTTTCGTCCCGAAACTTGCAAGATCCTAAATCCTCTCGGACCCATATGCTGAGGTATAACTCTCTCTCTCTCATTGATATCATCGTAACTTATAACATTCTATATCCTCAACTCTAAACAAGGCCTAGAGGAAAATTATCTCTAGCCAAACACTAATAACATCACACTAGCGTGGAGGAAAGCTGTCTCTAGCCAAAACGTACACATAACATTACTACGTGGAGGAAAACCGTCTCCACTCACACTATGTCCATCAATGATAGCATGGAGGAAATAACCATCTCCAGCTATACCTATCTCGCGCTAGCAAACAAGATCTAACAGATCATATGCATATATCACAGCTAGCACGAAAACACAACATAACACATAAGCACGTAACATGACATGCACTCACCAAGATGGCATTAAGACCTACGCGTGGACCCTACAGGTGCATCTATCTCGTCATAGAACTGTAGATAGTTCCTTAGGATACTATCCTCAGTCTCTCACGTGGCCTCTTCAAGTCCTCATTCCGACCATTATGTCTTCAATATGGGAATGTCTTTCGAATGCAAGCGTTTCATATCTCATTCTAGGAATGTAACTGAATGTTCAATCAAAGGTGTGGTTCGGCTCCACTACCAAATAATCATAACTCACAAGGTGTCTCAGATCTGGCATATACTCCCACAGTTGAGACACATGAAACACTGGATAAACACCCTCTGACCTCAGAGGCAAAGCTAATCATTATGCTGCCTTCACAATTCTGTTCAAGATCTCAATTAAACCGACATATTAGAAACTCAGTTTCCCTTCCATGCTAACATGTCTGACGTCTCACAACGGAGATACCCTCGGCCAGACATGAACTTTCACTTGAACTATAAAATCCTAAATCTGATCAGGTGTTATTCCACTAATACTGCTATGTCCAATGTAGCGTAAAGGTATATGGCATTTATGTCTATATAATACCTCATATGGGTCATCCCAAAAGATGCACGTCAGTCATTGTCATATAATAAACTCATTCATGAGAGGTAATCTAACCATCCATGTTTCCAATCCAACAGACAAACTTATAGTATATTCTCCAGGGTCTAGATGGTCCTATCTGACTGACCATCTGTCCGGGGTGAAACGTAGTCGTAAGTATAGACTCGTCCCCAAACGTAGTCGTAAGTATAGACTCGGTATATCATAGAGTCTCACTATCTATCTAGTATAATCCTCCACCAATCCACTCACTAGCTACGTTTCTTTGATAGGAATGAAACGTGCCGGCTTTGTTAATTTGTCAGCTACAACCCATATAGCATCAAAACTCCTACTAGGCCTCAACCTTGTCACAAAGTCCATAGATATGTCCTCCCACTTCCACTATTTCACTGGTGGTGGATGGAGCCCATCCCTAGGTCGGTAATGTTCTATCTTGACCCGCTGACTGGTCACGTATTGTGGCATAAATCTGGTTACGTCGGTTCCAATCTTCTTCATCAATATAACCGTTTCACCTTAGGGTATATCTTACTCGTACGTGGATGTACTGAGTAAGGTGTACAAGAATGTACTGTAATATTCCATATCTCGACTCCGCATGAGCGGTTATATAGGCACGATCACGGCGCCTGATTATTCCATCTGCTCTAATGGGAAACTGTAGTGTCACTTCACAAGACATCTTCTTTCCCATCTTCAACAAGGTCAGGCAGGTCCCCTGCTTCTTGTTGGACCTCATCCAACAGACTAGGTAGAACCTCTAAGGCATAACTGAGTATCCTCATCAAGGAACTGGTTGTCCAACTCTAGCCAAGCAAGATTCTTCTGAAGTTGAGGCTGAATAGTCAGTCTCGCAATTATCTTCTCTCGAGGCGTCTTTCTGTTCAAGTTGTCGGTGACACATCCAACTCTCTGAATGATATGGAATCTCCAAGTTGAAGTCTTGATCAACTCGATCCCCTAACGCTGGTGGTTATTCAACTCCCATGGCGTAAAAATATAATTCAGACTCCTATGGTCTGTAGAACCCTAACATGAAAATACAAGTACTGTCTTTAAATCTTCAAGGCTGAAAGTACCACTGCTAATTCTAGATCATGAATTGGGTAGTTCTCCCCATACATCTTCAGCTGTAGACACACATATCAATAACTCTACTCCTCTGTAGTAACACACGTCTCAACTTAGCTGGGATGTATCACCGTAATTCACGGGATTCGCAAAATCTTTTGACCATAATAGAATGGAAGCAGAGATCCAGTGCTTCTTCAATTCTTCAAAGCTCTGGTACACTACTTGACAACGCAATTCTGGTGATTTTCGTCAGAAGATTCGTAAGTAGATACACATTCACATAAAATCCTTCCTCAAAGCATTGGTAGTAATCGGCTGAGCCGAGAAAACTACGCATTCCCTTATTGTTCATCAGTATCGTCCATGTTGCATCATATTCCATTCTCGCCAGATCAACCATGATCTTACTGGCAGAGGCAAAATGTCCCAAGAAGGCTACCTCTGGCATCTCAACTCGCATTTAGAGAGCGTAGCATACATCCCTCTATCTCTCGAAATCTACAGAACTATCCTCAAATGATCGGTCTGCTCCTCTCTGCTATGAGAGTATACCGACATGTCATCAATGAAGATTGATAACACGATTTATGGATTAGTTTTAGGTAATCATTTAGATAGAATTCTCGCTCATTCATGCATGGTTTAGCATTAGTTCGAGACGTTTTGCACTCAATTCATGTATTTTGTCGAGATAGACATCTACACGGACTTGTGCGTGTTTTATAGGTAATTCGGGAAATTTAGGAGCTAAAACGGTGCGTTTGAGGATCGTTCATCTAGATGACACACCCTCGGACTCATTAGGACACAAGCTAAAGGCTAAGGAGGACTCATGGAACCTTGCCAACACTAGCCATGCACCAAATCACAGCTTAATGATCCAAGGCGAAGTTTCTGCACAGAATCACGGTTATCTGACACTCCACGGCCGTGGAATCAACCGTGGTTTTTTCCAGATTCTTGTGACAGCTGTGCCACGACTCTCATGGCCAGCTCATGCAAGTTTGTTATAAAAGTGGTCCTTCATGGGCTGTGAGAGGCAGCTGAGAGTAGTTTGGAGCAGCTCATCCATTATCCATTTCTCTCTAACAAAAATATTCTCTCAACAAGAAGTTTTTCTAGGAAGGAAAGTGTCAAAGAGAAGAAGAAGAGCTCCATTGAAGAGGAGGAGAAGAACACACACCATAGTTTTCTTGTATTTCGGATTCTGTTTCTAGAATTGTATGAACCATTTGAACCTTCCTTTGGAAGGATTGTGAGTCATTCTAATCCTATTTTCAGCTTGGTTTTGTTTTAAGTTCACTTGTTCATCTCTTTTCCCTCATTATCTTGCAATGAATGTTATGATTTTATGTTTGTTTGTTTCGATTTCCATTATGAACGTTGTAGGCTAAATTGACGTGGTTCTAGGGTAAGGAAAGGATGGTTATGGCTAGGGCTATGATAGGACGGACTTAGATTTACCTTTGGATGACTTTTGTTTATGAACGTAGCTACTGTTAGAAATCACGGGTAGTTCTTGTCTGACCACGGCCGTGATTTAGATAGAACAAACCGTGATTTTCCCTGGTTCGAAGGATCTTGCCTTAGATCTATAGAATGTTGAATTCCCAAGTGTTTGTTGAGTTTAACCTACCCTAGGGTAACCTAGTGTAGTAACTAAGTGTTAGGAGAGACTTACCAGGTAATCCTTGCTCTTAGAATCTAAAGATAACAAACCTTAGGTAGTGGTGAGCCTAATAAGCCGCCATTGGATTAGGTGTGCTAGGATAGTTGTTTAGGACTTTCCCTTCCAAGACTTACCCGGTAAGGATAGGTTAAACCCCTAATTAACAATCCGGTATGTGTAGAATTCCTATCCTTAGGTTCTTAGAGACTTACCCGCTAATAAGACCTTAGGAGTGGACTAGTTGGATCATGAGACTTACCCGGTAATTGATCCCAATTTAAGAAACATTTAATCCCAACATATCATAGTTAATTCAAGGAATGAATAGATAACTTGAGTCCTATGCCATAACCGGAACTTCCAACCCCTAGAATCCGTCTTTCCTTTCCTTGATCATTATCTTGTTTAGCTTGCTTATTTGTGTTGATTCTTAGTTTAGTTTGATTGTTTACTTTGCATGAATTGTGATCTTTGATCGATCACCCAAAACCAACCAAAAACATTTGAGATTTTCATTTCTTTATTTCTTTCTTTTCTTTCAACCTAGATCTTTACTAAACTCAATCACAATTTGAATCAATTTCACCTTAGTCTTTGTGTTCGACCTCGGAATACTATCTCTTCTACAAACGACCCGTACACTGCGGGTTTCACTAGGTAGTTAGGATTTAGTTCGAGTTATAAATTTAAAACCCATTTGCGCATCACGATCTTAGCGTAACAAGTTTTTGGCGCCGTTGCCGGGGACTAGGTCTAGATTGAGTCTATCTTGTGATTGTTTCTAGTGTAGATCTTTCTTGTTGCTTTTGATCTCTTTTTGGTTTGTGTCTTTGCTTTTCAGGACATCTATTACTCTTTAGGTGTATGCGAAGATCTCGTGGCAAGGATTTAGCTCCATTCGATCCCGAACCGGAGAAAACCCTTCGATCTAGATCCAAGAACATCCGAAAAGAGAAAGAGATGGCCGGAAGAAACCTCCAAGCTGAGTTGGATGAAGCCTTGGAGCAAATAAGGCTAAGGGATGAGCTCTTGGAGGAAGAAAGGAGACTTGCCAATGAGAGGCAAGAGGAAACTAGGAGGGAGATTGAGGAGATTAGGCAAGCCCTTGTTCAAGGAGAGCTTAATCACCGACAACCTCCACCTCCTCCACCACAACCGCAGCCGGCGGCTAATGTTAGGGTTGTTCCCATTGCTATTGAGGAGCCGCAAACCCTAGGGAGACGTATGGATCCGGCACAAAGAGCACACCGACCGGGTGTGAACTTAGGAGATCCCGCGACCCACAACTATGAGCTCCGCCCTCAAGTTCTACAAATGATCCGGCACAATCAATTTGGAGGGATGGAAGTAGAGTCTCCTCATCAACACTTGATGAATTATGAGATCTTGATGGAGACTCTTAGACCGCCAAGATTGGAGAGCAACAACCATAAGCTTAGGGCTTTTTCCTTCTCTCTTAAGGACAAAGCCTTGGCTTGGTATCAATCTATTCCACAAGGGCGAGTTAGTACTTGGGAGGAGATGACAACCGAGTTTTTGACTAAGTTCTTCCCACCTTCCAAGACTACCGAGTTAAGAGGGAAGATCAATGCCTTCGTGATGAAGGATAGAGAGAGTTTATTCAAGTCTTGGGAGAGGTTCAAAGATCTTCTCCTTGATTGTCCACACCATGGCATACCAAAAGTTGAGCTATTGGAGATCTACTTCAAGGGACTTGATGAAGATAGCCAATTCAAGCTCCAATCTCTTTCCGGTGGGACATTTATGGAGAAGCATGTAGATGAAGCTTGGGAGTTTGTGGAGAAGCAAGCTCTAGTGATTGAGAAATACTCCCATAGGAAGAGTGAAGGAAGAAAGGCGGGAGCATATGAGGTGAGTGAAGTCACCATGAGCAATTTCAAGCTTGACGCCATCAACAACGAGTTGAAGTCCTTGAGGGAGTTGTGTGCTACAACTTTGAAGAACCAAGCAACTCCTCAAGTACTTCCAC
This sequence comes from Fagopyrum homotropicum, assembly GCA_033239125.1. Lineage (NCBI taxonomy): Eukaryota > Viridiplantae > Streptophyta > Magnoliopsida > Caryophyllales > Polygonaceae > Fagopyrum > Fagopyrum homotropicum. Next base: position 95,675,619 of record BSWB01000003.1, on the reverse strand, counting down.
AAGCCAACTTGTCTTCCAAGGAGGAGGATGTGAATTATATGGGAAGGGGCAACTTCAACAATTACCAAGGCCCAAGGAGCTTTAACAACAACCGGCAATTCAACAATTACCAGCCCAACCACAACCATCCCGGATTTTCTTACTCTAACCCGGATGGAGCCTTGAACCCTCCCGCTTCCACAAGCACGACTCCACCACCAAGAGCTTCACAAGAACCTCCACCCGGATTCACTCAACCTCCAAAGGATAGAACCAAAATAATGTTTGAGCAATTTCTAGGAAGGTTAGTGGTCTTGAGAGCACTGTGACTTCAATCTCTAAGGCCCAAAAGGTTTTGGAAGCACAAGTGTTCCAAAAAGCGGGTGAAGCCCATAGAGATCCGGGAAAGCTTCCCGGGAGGACCGAAGACAACCCAAGAGGCCAAGTGTTGGCTATCACAACAAGAAGCGGGTTGAGTACGAAGGATCCTTTGCCCAAGGATAATGCTAAGGGAAAGCAAGTAGTGGTAGAAGAGGGAAAGTTGCAAGAAGATGGAGGCAAGAGCAAGGATGTAGAGCCAACATATGTGGCACCGCCTCCATACAAGCCACCACTACCGTTTCCACAATCAAGAGCAAGAGCTCGTTTGGACAATCACTTTGGTAAGTTCCTTGAACTAATGTCCAAATTACATATTAACATTCTGTTCATGGATGCCATTTTTGGAATGCCGGCATATGGCAAGTTTTTGAAGGAAATACTCTCCAACAAAAGGAAGTTGGAGGAATATGGGGAGATAAGAATGACCAAGAGATCCTCGGAATTGATCCAAACGATGAAGGAGGAGATGCCTCCCAAGCTAAGAGATCCGGGTTCTTTTTGTGTCCCAATAGGAGTGGGAGATGTGAAGTACGAAGCCCTTTGTGATCTTGGAGCGAGTGTAAGCATCATACCGCTTGCACTTTGCAACAAGGTTGGGCTAGGAGAGCCGAAACCGGTCAAGATGACCCTCTATATGGCGGATCGTTCTATCACTCATCCGGTTGGGATCTTAGAAGACATCCCGGTGCAACTAGGAGGATTCTATGTGCCAATTGATTTTGTGGTCTTGGACATTCCGGCGGATTATCCGGTTCCCATCATCTTAGGAAGGCCCTTCCTAGCCACCTCCGGATGCCTAGTGGATTGCAAGAATGGAACTCTCTCCTTCAACATTGGAGAAGAGAATGTCAAGTTCAAGTTATCCACAATGACGAAAGGGCCAGCCCTTGATGAGGATCTCTTCAACATAGTCGAGCAAGAGGAATCTAGGGAAATTGTAAGCTCGATCTTGATCAAGGATCCCTTGGAGAAGGTTCTTACCTTGAGTATGATGGAGGAAGGTGTTGAGGAGGCCTGCAATGAAGAGATCAAGGCCTTGGAAGCATTGGAAGAGGAGCCAAGAGTTGGATTTGAAAGCCACGAAGAGGTCTTGAACAGCTGCAAGTTCCACGGTCGAGATTTATATTCCACGGCCGTCAAAATTTCTGGACAACTCCGAGAAGCAAGCTTATCAAGAACCACGGCCGTGGAAGTTGAGCAAACCGTGATTCCAACCGTGGATTTCCCTGGACCAGTCCTTGATGATGATCAAGCTTTTAGGAGCCATGAGGAGTCTTCATTTGCTTTGGATTCATCTCATCCAACCTTATTTGGATCATCTTCAACCGATAAAGGTCCTCCTCAACTTGAACTTAAACCCCTCCCCTCTCATTTAAAGTATGCATTTCTTGGCGAAAACTCTACATATCCTGTGATTGTTAATGCATGCTTGAGTGATGATGAACTTGCTAAGTTGTTGCATGAACTAAGATTGCATAGGAAAGCCATTGGCTATACTATTGATGATTTGGTTGGCATTAAGCCTTCTTTGTGCATGCATAAGATAATGATGAAAGATAACCACAAACCCTCTATTGAACATCAAAGGAGATTAAATCCTATAATGAAAGAGGTAGTCAAAAAGGAAATCATTAAGTTGCTAGATGCGGGAATTATCTACCCTATCTCGGATAGTAAGTGGGTTAGTCCCGTTCATGTAGTTCCTAAGAAGGGTGGGATGACCGTAGTAACTAATGAGAACAATGAACTAATTCCGACTAGGACGGTTACGGGGTGGAGGATGTGCATTGCTCAGCTCAAAGGCTCAAAGGCTCTACCCTGAGCTCAGCTCAAAGGCTCTACCCTGAGCTCAGCTCAAAGGCTCTACAACTAGTACGGGGGACTTCTCTGCACTGCTCAGCTCAAAGGCTCTACCCTGAGCTCTTCTAGTATCTATGACACTCCTACAACGAACCCTATCTTTACTCAGTCTAGGAACGGATCCCTGAGTAGACTAACGATTTGGAACTCTCGGTTGTCCTTGTGTCTGCTGCTGAAGTGTTTTCTGACCATCTCCCGTCATACTAGCAGAAGAGGAACCTTGTCGTGATGTAACTCCACCGTGCCTATAGAAGGAAGCTCTAAGACCTTGTCTACCACAGGTAAAGCAAGTCACTAGCGATCTTGGACACTGTGGTCGTATATGTCTAGACTTCCCACAATTTTAACAAGTTCTCATCTCACCAAAAGTCCGTGTATAGCGGAAACTACTCAAACGTCCACAAGCCGGACTCTGTTCACCACCTAGAAGCCCTACTTTATCCTTCACTGATTCAACCCATTGTTTCTTCTTTGACCTGGAAGCTACAGTTGATCCCACAGATGTTGGTAGATCTAGTGTAGGTCTACCCGCTATTACAACCTCGTATACATGGTGCATATATTCTTGAAACTCGGATCTACTCATGGAGACATGATCAGCCTCTTCAAACTCGTCCTCTGCCATAGGTGGAACAACAGCGGAAACTAGTCCCTGACATAGCGCTACTGGAGGAAGAGGGGGCATACCCCTACCTCGTCCACTACAAATATTGCTCTAGTCTGAGCCATATGTAGAATATACGCATCAAATCTTATAAGGCTATATATAGGCCATATGTGTGTATATATATATATATATGTATATATATATATATAATACTTAATAGTACATGCATACACATCAACACATAAAAGATATCTATATCTATATATATCTTTACTTTCGAGATCCTCAGATGGGTGACGGCTTCTGTAAATACTATCCCAAAACATCTATACTCGCTTTAAAACCAAAAACCTTTTTAAAAGTCAGACCCCATGTGGGTTATGTTTATTTGTCCACTCTACCTTTATTGCAGATAGCAAGTGCCGTTGTTGTAAACCTAAGGCTCTGATATCAACTCTGTAACACCCCAAATCCGCGGGACTCGGAGTGCTACATTGGGCTAGGATCTCACAATTGATCCTGACCCTAGCCTGACAACAAGTTCATTGGATCTTACAACAAGGCACAGGTAGATTAAAACCAAATACATAAACTGTAGAAGATACATAAAAAAGGTATTACAACAACAAAGCCGAGTATAAAACCACATCCATAAACATCTTGTACAAAAGATCCCCTATCCCACGCAACCGACCTAATGTACAAAAGTCCTTGGCTGGACACACCATCTGGCTCACTTTGTAGTCTTCCTAACCTGTAGATCATCTACAACACGGTATACACCATCAGCTACAGCAATGAATAAGTATGGAAGTAATAACACAAACACACATCAACATCTCATATATGCAATGCCACACACATTCATTTATTATCTTTCAATTTCGTTATTCCAATACTAATTCAACTTCTTTTGTAACACGAGGAGCCTCAAGAACCTCGTCCCATCAAACGTAACACAAGAGTTTTTTATGGGGGTGAACATGAGTCGTCCCCTCCTGTGAGATCATCTTCAGGGCACCTCCTCCTACCAGCAGGCGGAGACCGGTGGTCACGACCCGTTATAATACACTTGGACCATTTAATGTAATAAAAGGTCGTCCTAGTCCGGTTTAGGTTGTAAATGCACAATCATATGAACACACACAACCATCACAACCACACAAATCCATAACTGAACGCTAAGTAAGTCCTATGGACTTACTTGTAATACTCGTATCCAATACCACGTCACAACTTCCCCTTGAGGAAGTAATCAACGCATGCAATAGCAAGGCACACAACATCATATACTGCAAGGGTTACGAGACTCTTCTCCATAACCATAACCAACCTACAACCTCAATCTAAATCTCATGATCATAACATGCTCAAAAATTCCTAAGGGATAACCTTAAGATCAACACAAGTGCCTAAGGCACATCTCCAACATATAACCCATCCTAACCAAACTAGCCTAGATATCATCTAAGCCAAGGCTAAAGGAAAGGAAGAAAGAATCATACCAACAAGGTATGGCCTGGACGCACCAGCGGAAACAAAGGACGCAGGGCGTTGAACCAGTTAGGCGCAGGCGCGGATGGCTCAGGGGCGGCTCACACACCAGGCGCAGGTGCGGCTCAAGGCAGGCACAGGGGCGGCTGTCTGTGCAGAAGGGTTCTCTTCGATCTTTCTCTTGACTCTCTTCACTTCCCCATCACACAACAACATAACACAAACATATATACACATGTATCAACATCAGAACGTCCAGGAAAGGATCCACACAAGCTCAGCTTGTGATCCTAACTAAAGAAGAAAGAAAGCAGCAAGGAAGAACAAGGAAGGAAGATGGAGATGGAGATCTCACCTCAGCAGAAGCCTGAGCAACAACTAAGAACAAACAATACCTTCACAACCTCAACACATTAGCAAGGACTCTCAGCATCATCCTCATGATCATCCAAGCTCAAAACCTCAAACAAACTCTCAAAACTCTCACACAAGATCAAGGAGAGACCAAAGAAGATCAAGGAAGAAGAGAAGCGAAGATGAGTGTCAGGAGGAAGAGAGAAGCTAGAGAGATGAGGAAACCCCTCATCTGAAGCTATGGGAAGCTTATGTATGAAGCTAGTCAAAAGCAAGGTCAAGAGGTCAACAAAGGTGGTTGTTGCCGCACAAACCCGCAGGGGCAGATCAGGCAAGGCGCAGGGGCGGCCCTCCTGAGGCGCAGGGGCGGCTCAACCATGGCTCAGCACCTCAAACTAAGGCTCTTACATTACTTCTCTTAAGGTTTGTCCAAAACCCATTATCCAAACTAAGTACGAACCTAAAATTTCACACCATGCATATTACGTTCTAATATTCCAACTTATATGTTAATAAGCAATAATAACTTATGAGGTTTCAAGAATACTACGTAGAGCTAAAAGACGAAAGTCGATCGACGGTTGTCAAAATTTTGCTCGTTAGAACTTTCCCGAAGGTGTTTTCAAACCTAATACAAAAACTAAAAAAATTTATCTTTATAAGATGAACTTGGGCGTAATATTATATATATATATATATATAACTCGTAACTAAAATTTTGGTCAAAAATCCGTAAATAACTTTTTTGCGCAAATTGTCCAATTTCAGAAATAAGGGTCGTTTCTTGTAAATTAATGTTTGGGACAATTTTTGTAACTTTACAAGTAGGGATATAATTGCAAGATTCCAAAATTTTGGGCCATAAATACAAAAATAAAATATGGGTGTTTTCTATAGGAACCCTGTAATATGTTAGTTAAACTCCATACATAATAATGATAAGGGTCGGAATTTCATACCGCCTTAAGTGTGTATGTTGAGCAGAGTCGAGATCGAAATCTCTTTCCTTAATTCTAAAAACACCCCGTAATACGACGGTTACCGGTGTTTAAGAATCTTAGGATATAACTGTCGTTCGAATCTGTAACACCCCAAATCCGCAAGACTCGGGGTGCAATTGGGCTACGATCTCACAATGGATTTTGACCCTAACCTGACAACAAGTTCATTGGATCTTACAACAAGGCTCATGTAGATATAAACCAAATACATAAAACTGTATAAATATATACATCAAGGTTTCCAAAACACATTCGAGTACAAAACGACAACACAAATCCATACACGTGCAAAACATCCCAAAACCCTCACACAACCTAGTCTACGGAAGCCCTCGGCTCATCACTTATCTGGCTCACTCTACAGTCTTCCTATCCTACAGAATATCTACAACAAGGTATAAACCGTTAGCTAACACAACATGAATAAGAATGAAAGGAATAGCACATACACACATCAACACATCACAATATGCAATGTCACACACCCAACCGTTTATTATCATTAATTACGTTATTCCATTACTAATTCAACTTCTTTTGTGGCACGAGGAGCCTTAAGAACCTCGCCTCTGTCCCCTTTCACATAGGTTTTGCATGGGGATCTACCACCTGATGACATGATTTATGACACTAGTTTAGGCACTCTTTTAGATAGTTTTCCTTTCCAGTCATGCATGTTTTTGCATTAGTTCATGACGTTTACGCTTAATTCATCCATATTGTCGAAATAGACGTCTACACGAGCTTTTGTCGGTTTTGTAGGTATTTTGGGGAGCTTTTGGACTTAATCGATACATTCGAGGATCATTCCTTGTGGTGGCACACATCCGGACTCTTTAAGGAGCAAGCTAAGAGCAAAGGAGAGCATAAAAGACCTTAATGGTGCATGCCTTGCACCAATTCATCACTTGGTGATCCAAGGTGGGCTTCTGGTGCAGAATCACGGCCCAAAGGGCATTTTCACGCCCGTGGTTTCTCTCTGGACAGCTTTGACACTTGTCACACGATTTCTTTGTCCGGCCCTTGCTTTTTGGAGGAGTACTTAAGTGATGTTGCATGCTGTATTTTAGAGCTTTTTCCTCCTTTTTGGACCTTTTCCTCTAGCTCTTCTCCAACAATCTTCCATTGTAGTTCTCTTCCAAGCACCCTTGTGGGTGTTCTTGGGAGAGGTTAGTGTAGATTTTAGTTTAATAGTGAGATTTGAGTGGTTTTGAGTGAGGTTTCCATTGTTGACACCTTGGAGCTGCATCGTGGACCCATTGTAAGACTTGATAACTTCTATTCTAGCTTTGTAATGACTTTTCTTTGGTTCATTCTTCATTATCTAGCTATGACTTGCAAGCATGCTCTATTCATGAAGTTTGATCTAGATTTGTATGTTGTTGGCTGAATAGTTGTGATTCTAGGGTGAAGGAATGATGTTTATGCTTTGGACTATGATTATATGGACTTGCATGTTAGCTTAGGATTAATTTGTGTTCAAAACCCTAACTCATTATAGAATCACGACCTGTTCTTCATGCTTCCACGGCCGTGGTTTCGATGATCCACCCGTGGTTTAGTTCTGTTGTACTTATATTGATAAATCTGGATGTTAGGATGTAGACGTGTTGAAATCCTAGTGTTTGTTGAGCCTAATCTAGGTTAGGGTGACCTAATGTTTGCAACCTTTTTGAGGAATGAGACTTACCCGGTAACTTCCTCTCTTAGATACATAAGATGATGTAATCTAGGCAGTAGTGAGCCAAAAAAGCTGCTATTGGATTGAGTGTGCTAGGATCATTGCCTAAGACTTACCTTTTCCGAGACTTACCCGGTAAGGAGGGGTTTGACCCTTAGGTAGTGCTGGTTTGTGTAGAATTCCCATCCTCAGGTTCCTTGAGACTTACCCGGTAATAGGACCTTAGGTTCGAGACTAGTGAAGCATGAGACTTACCCGGTAATTGCTCCCGTTGGAGAAACACCCAACTCCGAACAGCCGCATGTTTCCTTTGATCTTTAGATGCATGAGTCCATTGTCATAATTGGAATTCCGAATCTCTAGAATCCGCATTAATTACCTCTTATCACCTATCCTTGTGTTTGTGTGTTTGTTTGCTTGTTTCTGTTGATATATTTGTGATCCTTGTTGATCACCTAAAACCAACCAAAAATATTGTATTTTGCACTTTATTTATTTTTCATCTCATCTTAGTTTAGATTTGCACTATGCATGATCGTTGAATGATTTGATTTCACCTCAGTCCTTGTGTTCGACCTCGGAATACTTTCCTTCCTACATAACGATCCGTACACTGCGGGTTTCGCTAGGTAGTTTAGGATTTTAGATCGAGTTTATAAATGTAAAGCTTTTTGTGCTAACATCTCTAGCGTAACAAGTTTTTAGCGCCGTTGTCGGGGACTAGGTCTAGATTAAGTCATTTGATTTTGATTGTTCACAGTGTGTATCTTTCTTGTTACTTTTGATCTTGTGTTTTTTTTGTCTTTGCCTTTTCATGTTTGCCATGGACGGATTGTACTTCCAAGACGACCTTTACAACATGGAGTATGAGGAGTTGATGGAAAACCAAGATCGAGGACCTCTCCATGATGAGTTTGAGTATGGGGAGAAGTTCAATGCTTATCATGAGTCCCATGATCAAGCTCACATGACTACGTCGCCTTATGTGGAACCTCACCATGAACCTCACAATGATCAAGTGGAATCAATGCTAGAAGAAATGTTGAGGAAGATAGATGATCTAGAGAGTAACCTTGCTTCCATTTCGAGATCCCATATGGAGCTTGAAGTGGAAATGTTTCAACAAGAGGAGGTTCATCATGAGGAGATCCAAGAATTGCCCGATTCAACCATAACCGATAGAGAACTTCAAAAAGACTTGAATGAAGATCGGGAGCAATTGCGGCTAAGGGATTTGGCCCTGGAGGATGAAAGAAGATTGAATTTCGAGAGAGAAGAACAAATGAGGCGGGAGATTGAGGAGATTAGGCATGCTCTTATGCTAGGAGATCCTACCTTCCTTCAAGGCTTACCTCCACCTCCTTCACCTTTGGAGGAGTGCAATGAAGTACTCTCACCCCTGGACATCCTTGCCATCAACCCCGGAACCACACTTGAAGAGCTCACGAGGGAGGAAGAGAACTAGCAGAACCATGACCCAGAGGGCCAAACCACACCCGTGGTTTCTTATTTTCTGCCCGTGGAAAACCATGTCGTAGCCAAATTCTGCTAGAACCACAGCCCAGAGGGCCAAACAACACCCTTGGTTTCTGAAGTCTACCCGTGGTTTTGTGCAGAGAGCCCTAAGTTGACTTCAAATCCTTCTAATCCTTTCTTGCTTGCCCGGAGTACACACGAAGATTGGAGTCCCTTTCCTAAGGAGTCTCTCATGTTGAATGAAGAAGGCAAGCATGATGGATACATGATGGTTATGAAGCATTTCAATGAAGAATTCTTTCCAAGAATTGGCTTTCTTCGGATCATAGAGGATGAGGATGACAAGAATTTCACCGGTGTGACCGCGGAGTACCAATTGTCTAAGTATGGGGTAGCACCTATGGTTGCAACTTGATACTATCATCAAGGAAGTGGTGATGAAGGAGTCTACTACTCACCGGTGAAGAGAGAACTTAAAGCATATTTGGGAATCAAGTGGCCCGTGCTTGTCATCATGGATGCCGGAAAGCGATGGTTGCTTGGACTCCTCAAGCAAACCATGGTATTTTAGGTGGATTGACACATCCACGGAGTTTGGTCAAGCTAATGACCTAAAACAAGCGCTTCTTAGGAGGAAACCCAAGGGTAACAACTCTTTCCCATTTCTCTTTTGTTTTTTCTTTTGTTTTTGTTTGTGTGTTTTTGTGTTTTGTGTTTGTGTGCTAGATTTTAGGTAATAAGAAAGCCTTGCCAGGTAAGTTGATGATGATGATCCCGTTTTCAACCATGGGTGGAGCGGACGTGAGACTTGGACGGCTTGAGGTGTCTTTGTTGGATGGAAGAGCTCCCATCTCACATACACCTTGGTGCGGGTCTCGATGCTAAAATGACTATGAAGAGATCTCTACCATGCTTGATCGATCATCCGCACCACCACGTTACATTAATGAACCAAAATACCAAAAACACTACATTTTTACATTGTGAGGACTTATTTCACTCTTCTTTACTTGATTTGCACATTGGGGACAATGTGTTTTTAAGTATGGGGTGGGGTTTCCATGATTCTTATCATGACGTGATCGCATCTAAGATATTTTTGTTTTATTGTCACACATTTCTTTTAATGTTTTGCATTGTACATATTGATAGCATGTATTATAGTCTATATTTTGGGACTTGTTTAGACGTTTTATCTTCAATAATTTGCATGTTTGAATGTATATTATGTGATTATATTGTCGTTTCATCTACCTTTACGGGAATCGAGGTCTACACCAAGTTTCATTGTAATCGTAGATAAAATGGCACGTTTTGCATCAAAATGGAGCTAAGGAGCAAAGGAGTCATTGAAGCTACATTTAGGAGCTTAAAAGAGAACCCAAGAAGCATGGAATTAACAAAGAAGACTTACTTTGGACCAGATTTAAGAGATTTCACCTTCAGCTGAGATTCACCACGGTCAGCTACAGTACCACCTCGACCGAGGTGATCTAGAGGAGCGCCACGACCGAGGTGAATACCCTGACGCGGCGAGATATATTTTATTTGGCTGAGATCTTTTATTTTTGGAAGGAGAAATCTTATATTTTTGGGCTGGATTTCTGGAAGGAAGATCATATATTTTGGTGATCTATTTTAGAGATATGGATATATTTTATTAGGAAATTATCTTTTTAAGATATTATTATCTTTGGAAGATACTTCTCATATAAAAAGGGTTGGATTTTCAACAAATCAAGGATCTTGCACCTCTAGATTTTTATCCTCTACACCATATTCTCCCAACTACAATTAGGAAGGAAGCTTGAAGGAAGTTTGAAGATTGAAGGAAGAAAGTTTATAGCTTTGAGATAGCTTTTAAGGGGATTTGTAAGACTTTCTTAGATTCCCTTTGGTTTGTTGTCTTTGTGTAATTTGTGATTAAGGAACGCTGATTTGTTTGATATTTGATTCATTTATTGAAGCCTTGTTCTTACGGTTTTTGTGTTCAAATATTCATTCTCTTCCCATATATTTGATTATTGCTTTCATGATGATGAGTGGCTAATTTCCTTGTGCGATTCTAGGGTGATTGGCTGAAAGTTGTAGGAAAGACGATGATAGGATAATCTTAATCCCAGTAGGACCCTGAAAGCTCGAGTCTTTATCCTTAACCCTAGAACATCTCGTTCAGTCGATGAACATCTCGGCCGGGGTGGAACTTGACTAACCGAGGTGACCTTTTTTGATCCGTAACTGAGAGTTAAGTGTTAGAGTTTGCCGAATCCTATTCTTATTACACCTTTCCTGGTTCAATGCAAGCCTAGGATGAGACTTACCCGGTAATTCCTTTGTTTGTTTACCCATAATTATAAGTGTAGGTAATAAAGGTTTATCCTTTTTTGGGGTTTGAGTGTGCTTTCATTCCATCTTTGTGAGTTAGCCTGAGACTTACCCGGTAAAGGTTGATTTTATTCCCTTAGTTGGTGTGTTGGTTTGAGATTATAATTCCTTTCCTTATTACCTTGAGACTTACCCGGTAATAGGTTCTTTGGGTTGGGATCGTGAGTAGTGAGACTTACCCGGTGATCTATTCCACTTTAGAAACACCTTCCCTTTGCAAATCTCAGCTTTGTCCGCTTATCTTGAAATCTTGAGTTGGAACCACTAGATGCTTTAATCCCTAGAATTTGCATATTTCCTTTAATTGACCTTATTATCATCTCTTTGATTGCTTTAATCGCTTTTGTGGTTATTAGTTGCATTGACGATCTATACTTGCTTTGTTTCAGCTAAGTCCCTGAGATCGACACTCCGGAATTCTTGCTTTTACTACAATTGATCCGTACACTGCGGGTTCGCATCCTTGTTTAAGCATATTTCTTGGGATATAAATTTAAAGCTTGCACACACCGTTTGGAGAGAACAAGTTTTTGGCGCCGTTGCCGGGAACTTGGTCTAGGCCGAGCCGGTTGCGGTTGTCTTTCGAGGCATTTGCCCCTGTTGTTACTAACCACTCTACTTGAGTGACTTTCGCAGGTTCTTTTTCTTAGGTTTATGCGAAGAACCGGTGTTGGGAAGGAAATCGTTCCTTACGATCACGAACCAGAAAAGACATACAAAAGACGCTTTAAAGAAGCGAAAATGGCCAATCAAGACAATCGCGATCTTGAGGCCGAATTGAATGAGGCGATGGAACAGCTGCGCCTCAATAAAGGACGAACTGCTGCGCGAGAGGGAGCAAAATCGCACAAGAGCTGTAGAGATTGAAGGAGACATGGCTGAGTTACGAGCTCAGATTCTGCATCGACCAGACCCTCGACCGAGGTAGGGATCCCGCCCCAGCTGCCCCGGCTTAGATACTTCAACCTCGGATGCCTGTCCGAGATGTTCTTTTTGCAGGTATTCCACAGACCCTAGAACAGAGGATGGACCCGAACCAGCAAGTGAGGCGTCCAGGAGTCAACCTAGGAGATCCAACGGAGCATGATTATGAACTTTAACCGCAAGTTCTATCCATGATCCGCCAATGCCAGTTTGGAGGTTTAGAGAAGGAGTCTCCACATCAACATTTGCAAAACTATGAGATTTTGAAGGAGACCTTGAGACCTTCAAGGCTGGAAAATAATAACTACAAGCTAAGGCCATTTTATTTTTCTTTGAAAGACAGGGCGCTTACTTGGTATCAGTCTCTTCCTCCCGGAAAAATCAACACTTGGGAGTAGATGACGACGTTGTTCTTAACAAAATTCTTTCCCCCCCCTCCAAAACTGCTGAAATGAGAGGGAAGATCAATGCATTCATCATGAAGGACAAGTTGAGTTTGTCCAAGTCATGGGAGAGATTTAAAGATGTTCTTTTGGATTGCCCACACCATGGGATTCCAAAGATAGATTTGTTGGAGATTTATTTCAAGGGATTAGATGGAGCTACCCAATTCAACCTTCAACTACTATCCGCCGGCACATTTATGGACATGCCGATTGATGAAGCTTGGGAGTTCATTGAGAAACAAGCTTTGCACATGGAGAAGTACTCCCACCAAGGAGCTGAAACTAGAGTTAAGAGAGTTAATTTCCAGGAGGCTCCATCAAATGATAATCAACTCATTTCCCTCTAGAATGATGTGAAGCAATTGAAGGACCTTTTGGTTTCTCACACCAAGAAAGAGGAGGGAGGATATCAAGGGTCAAGGAACAACAACAATGGTTCCCAGAACAACAATTGCAACAAGAATAGAGGCTCCAATAGCAACAATTGGAGATCCAACAATCAAAATTTGGGTAACCCTTACTCTAACTCCAATTCGAATAATTCTTCTAATCCTTTCCTTTCTTCTTCTTCTACTCCATCGAAGAGCCAGGAGCCTGGATCAAGCTCAATCCAGCCAGCAAAGAAAGATGCAGTGCTGGAGGCCATCTTGATCAAGCTCAATGCTATGGAGACATCCATGACTTCATTTTTGAAGGCATAAAAAGCCTTAGAACAACAATTCTTTAATAAGGCAAATGAAGTGCCAAGAGATCCAGGGAAGCTCCCAGCAAGGAAAGAGAGCAACCCTAAAGGACAGATCATGGCAATAACGACGAGAAGTGGATTGAAAACTGCAGATCCAGTGCCTCGGTCGATGCCAGTGCAGATGAAGAACACCTCGGTCCAGGTACAAACGAAGAACACTTCGGTCGAGGTACCATCCAAGGTGGAGTCTCAGAAAGCATCGGACAAAACTGAAGTTTATGTCCCACCTCCTGCATATAAACCACCACTTCCTTTCCCCCAGTCAAGGGCCAGAACACATCTAGACAAGAACTTTGGTAAGTTCCTTGACTTGATGAATAAATTACATATTAACATCCCCTTCCTTGATGCTATTCTAGGGATGCCCGCCTATGGGAAGTTCTTGAAAGAGATTCTATCAAGGAAGAGGAAGCTGGAAGATTTTGGTGAAGTAAGGATGACATCTAAATCCTCGGAGCTCATTCAAATCATGAAGGATAAGATGCCACCTAAGTTGAGAGATCCCGGCTCCTTTTGTATTCCCATTCAAGTTGGGGATGTTACTTGTGAGGCATTGTGTGATCTAGGAGCCAACGTGAGTATCATCCCGCTGGAGCTATGTGTGAAGATCGGACTTGGAGAGCCCAAGCCGGTGAAGATAAGATTGTATATGGCGGATCGCTCCATTACCCATCCCGTGGGCATTTTGGAAGATGTTCCGGTTAAGTTAGGTAACTTCTACTTACCTATAGACTTTGTTGTGCTTGATATTCCTGCAGATTATCCCGTCCCTATCATTCTCGGGAGACCATTTCTAGCAACTTTGGGTTGCAATGTGGATTGTAAGAATGCCAAGTTACAATTCAACATTGGCGGAGATCAAGTGGAGTTTGCATTGCTTGCTGCAATGAAAGAATAGCCGTTGGAGGATGATATCTTCAACATCTATGATGAAGAATAATCAAGAGAATTGGTGAGCTCTATCGTTATTAATGATCCACTTGAAAGAGTTATTATTTTTAGCTTAATGGAGGAAAGTATAGAAGCCTCTTGTGATGCAGATATACGGAGCTTAATGGCACTGGAAGAAGATCCAGGAGCTAAGATTGAAAAGCTAATCCAGGAGAAGAGAATCTCCAATTTCGGTCCCAGTTGCAGTACCTCGACCGAGGCACTCTCTGGACCAAGCGAGGAGTTCTTGACTGAAGAACATCTCGGTCACCCATTCTGGACCTCGACCGAGGTCGCAACCGAGATACCGTCCACTGAGAATAACAAACTTCTTACTCCCTTTTCTGAAACTCATTCACAGTTGGTGGAGCACTTTCTCCACCAAGCTTCTGATAATAAAGAACCTTCGTATGATGACATTGTTAATTATCTTGTTTGCCAGGAAATACCGCCCGGATTGACATACGCTCAATGGAAGAAATTCTGTAAAGATGTACGCCACTACTATTGGGATGAAACTCTACAGTTTAAGAGAGGTCCGGACGGGATGCTTCGAAGATGCATTCCGGAAGATGAAGCTACTAGTATCATACGGCATTGCCACTCACTTCCTTGTGGAGGACATGCTAGTGCTCACAAAACATACGCTAAGGTATAACGTTCCGGTTTCTTTTGGCCTACATTATTTAAGGATGTACAAACGTTTGTTATTTCTTGTGATGCATGCCAAAGAACAGGGAACTTATCTAGGATAAATGAGATGCCACTCAACAACATCCAGGAAGTTGAGATTTTTGATCTATGGGGGGTTGATTTCATGGGACCTTTCCCATCATCAGGAGGGAACCTCTACATCCTCCTAGCTGTCGATTACGTCTCTAGATGGGTGGAAGCCATTGTCTCTCCCACTAATGACATCATGGTGGTTGTGAAGTTCTTTAATAGGACTATCTTTCCACGTTTTAGGACTCCACGCATCAACATCAGCGATGGAGGGACACATTTCATCAACCGGAAGTTTAAAGCACTTCTATCGAAGTATGGGGTAACCCACAAGGTAGCAACCCCTTATCACCCTCAAACTAGTGGACATGTCAAGATCTCAAATAGAGAAATCAAAGCAATCTTGGAGAAGACCGTCTCTAGGACGAGAAAGGATTGGTCCATGAAGTTAGACGACGCTCTTTGGGCTTACAGGACCACATTCAAGACTCCCATTGGTACCACCCCGTATAATTTGGTATATGAAGTCTTGCCATTTGCCCGTTGAGCTAGAACACAAGGCTTATTGGGCAATCAAATGGTTGAATTTCAACATCAAGGAAGCCGGTGAGAAGCGGCTATTAGATATCAATGAGCTGGAGGAGCTGCGTTTGAACGCTTATGAGAATGCCAAGATCTACAAGGAAATGACAAAGAAATGGCATGACAAGCGTATCATTCCTAAGGAGTTCAAAGAAGGAGATCTAGTTCTACTCTTCAACTCTCACCTTCGCCTCTTTCCAAGTAAGTTGAAATCTAGATGGACAGGACCTTACGTTGTGAAACATGTTTTCCATTATGGTGCAGTTGAGATTTGGGGATAAACAAGTTGAAGCTTCAAGGTCAATGGTCATAGACTTAAGAAATACCAACCGGAAGTCCATGTTGAGGAGATTGCACCACTATATCTTGTTTAGGGATGCCGTGCGGTCTAGCTAGCAACCTTAAATCAAGCGCTTCTTGGGAGGCAACCCAAGGTATTGCTTTCTTTTCCCCTTTTCTAGTCTAGCTTTAGATAGTTTGCTTTTGCTTTGCTTTGCTTTGTTTTTGGCGTCCTAGACAGAAACCAGGTACTTTCTAAGGAAGAAATACAACCCAGGAACAACACTGGAAGGACAGAAGTTCGAGAAATTGAGAAGACGGAGTTTGACTAAGACACATCTTGGTTGCTGTCACAACACCTCGACCGAGATGATTCTTGACCAACCAAGGCGACTAGGCCTGACAACAACCCACATCGGTCCAGACACCTCGGTCCAGTCGGGACCACCTCGACCGAAGTGACAGCAGAATCGGCAAGGGGTATAAAAGGGGAACAATTTCTCTCTCTTTCCCTCCCAATTCACCCCTCGACCGCGGAGCATCCTAACCTCGTTTTCTTCGTTTCTCGATCGTTTTCGACGATTTCTGCTTCGATTCTACGAGGAAAGGCTAGAGGAACCGATTGCAAGCAAGAATCTGCAACAAAAATGCCTCGAATCGACCGAATCTGGGGTAAAAAGTCGAAACCCTAACTCCTTCTTCTCTTTACAGTTTTTGGAAGAAATTGGCTTTGGTTGCCATTGATTTCTGTTGAAAAAGGCTTAAGTACCCCATAGGAAGCAATTGGTAGTGAAATTGGGGGAAAAGAACTGAAATCTAGAGAGTTGAAATCCAAAAGCGATCTACCTCGGTCCAATCTACCTGCGCCTCGGCCGAGGTGATTCTTGAGTTCTGCCAAGCAACCGAAGTGACCTGTTAGACAGAAAGAGAAAATGATTTCCATGTCCGATCGCCAGTTATTTCTGAGGGATAGATCCTCCCCTTCTTCTTCTTCTTCTTCTTCTCAACTTTCCATTCCGGTGATCCATGAGCGTCACCAGGCTGATTATGACCGCATCTGTACGCGCCCTGTGATTGTGCCGCGATTTCTTGATATATCCGCTTTTGACTGCCTTTATGTTGCTGATGATTTGAGGAGGATGGTCTCGATGGTAGGGCTGGAGCAGTTCATGGAGATTAGAGCTCCAGCCTACCTCAAGCCTACATTGGAGTTTGTGAGTTCTGTGACTCACTTGCCTGAGGAGAGAGCCATCAAGTACCGGTTGCTGAACCGGAACTACTTAGTTCCGATGGATCAGTGGAGAGACATCTTCGGCTTCCCGACCCCACAGTTCTCGACTTCCCTTCTCGAGTCGTGGCTCGACAGTTTTGGGGTCAGATTGCTCATGTGGTTGAGCATGTTGACAGGTGGAGACCTGGAGACTCCAGGGAGAGGATTATCTTCCACCTTGCTTTCCGACTCGCCCATCTTATATTCAGTGAGACACTTCTGGCGCGGACTAAGACGCCCCAGAAGGTTAGACAGGGGAGCTTCTGAGCCTATTCAGTATGGTGACCGGAGAAGTGCCTGATTTTGGTGCGATGCTAGCTAAGGATCTACACCGGATTAAGTCTAAGGGGAAGGGAGATATCTGTTGTGGCGGCGTAGTGACTCACATAGCTACAGTGATGGAGTTGGATCTGAGCGCTTGTACATTAGTGGCGGCTGCCAAGCCGCTAGGTCTAAAGGAGATGATCACCAGGAGGATTCTAGTTCCTCGTGGACTCACTACGCCATATGTGGCGATGCCTTGGGAGCAGACTGCCCCTCAGGGTATGAGATGGTCGTTTCAGTTCTCAGTCTACGACCCTCAGTACTGGTCCACTGCATGGACACCTTACACTGAGGATGCTAGAGATGAAGCAGCCCAGGCACAGGAGGAGGATTAGAAGGACGATGGCGGTGCTGCCATGGAGACAGGGACGGATACAGCCGGTCCTAGTGTGTCAGTCGCCGATCTAGACGACGAGGAGATAGAGGAGAAGCCAGCACCACCACCACCATCCCAGCGCAGATCCCGCCGCCGCAAATTTAGAGATCCAGCAGCGCATAAGAGGATTGATGACCTCACCGATCAGATGATCGACTCCTACGCTGCCTTGACAGTTGATATGAGTGAGCGTTTTAATGACCAGTGCCGAGAGATGGAGAGTCGGACACATCAGATGCTGGAGAGCCAGCACTACCAACGCCGGATGATGGAGATTCAGTTCCAGCACATGATGGGATATCCTTTTGACCCATCCCAGCATCCGTACGTGTCATATCCACCGCCACCACCAGCAGATCAAGAGTACAGCTTGCAGGGATTTCTTTTATTTATTTATTATGCAGCTCAGCTTATGTCCGGTGAGTACTCTATTTCCAGACTTATTTTGACCCATTGGGATAATGTGTCCCAAGTATGGGGTATTTGGATGTATTTATTTGACTTTATGTGTATGCTTGGATGACTCTGCCGGATATTATTGTTTTATCTTGCTCTATGTGTTTATCTGAGACTACATGCATGCATACAGGTTATTTGATTGAGAAAAACGTCAAAAACTAGTTAAGAAAAAAAATTTTATGACCTCGACCGAAGTGATTATGACCAATCGAGGTGCAGCACCTCGGTTGACTTAGAACATCTCGACCGAGGTGGTTTAAGTGAAACAGTTTTGGAAACGATTTTGTGCTTCTTATCTGGATATGACCTCAGTGAAGATTTTGTTTGCAGACTGGTTTTGAAATCTTTATATGTTTGAAAGGTTTTATGATATGTTTAAGTTGTTAAATGCATTTGTTTGAAATTTGTGGCATGTTTAATACTTTGTTTTTATCCAAATTATGTTGAATCTAAAGGTTGACACCACATGATGAGTTCTATCACTTTCTTCCTGGGATGATTAAGGCAATTCACTTTCTTCTCTTCTTCTTCTTGATCATGGTTAGCTCCTCATATACATATTTGCCTCCCTTTACCTATCCGGGAATTTGGAAGCAAGCAAGTGAAAAGCTAGTGAAAGAAAGGTTAAGATGTTGGCTGGAAAATAGAAAGAAACAAATAGGTTTGGGGAAGTCAATCATGATGATGAGTAACTCGGCACCATTCACATAGCCGGGTTTTTGTGTCTTGCCAAAGTCGGATTGAGCGATATTCCTAACGGGTCATGGTATGTGCATCAAGGGTTTGAGGCATCTTGAAAAATTGATGATTGCTTATCTTCTAGGCTTCGGTTATTGTGCACCTCTGTCCATGCATCCCAAAAAGTAAAAAGTAAAAAAAGTAAAATAAGCAAATCTTATTGGTGGAAAATGTTAAAGTCCAAGGCAAAGTGAAGTGAAGACCCTTTTCCCGGATTCTAGCACCACATTCCCTATATACATCCCACCCTCACACGTTTCTTGACCTTCTCTTGAAAAGCCATTGAGACCTCGAGCTTGTTGATTGACTTGGTGGTTTAAACTGGATTATACATGATTAATTTCGATAATTATGATTTATTATGCATTCTATGATTTTATGCAAAGATGACAACATTCCTATATTTATAAAATGTTTTGATCATATTTTGATTTTAAACACCATGAAGCATTCTCTTAGAGTGATCTATGAGTGGACCACACCACCAAAAATGTTTTGAAATACTTTTCATTGATCTTTATGACTTATAATCCATTCTATCTTGTACTTAAGATTTGGAACTTGCTTGAGGACAAGAAAGGGACAAGTATGGGGGATTTTGATAGCATGTATTATAGTCTAAATTTTGGGACTTATTTAGACGTTTTATCTTCAATAATCTGAATGTTTGAATGTATATTATGTGATTATATTGTCGTTTCATCTACCTTTACGGGAATCGAGGTCTACACCAAGTTTCATTGTAATCGTAGATAAAATGGCACGTTTTGCATCAAAATGGAGCTAAGGAGCAAAGGAGTCATTGAAGCTACATTTAGGAGCTTAAAAGAGAACCCAAGAAGCATGGAATTAACAAAGAAGACTTACTTTGGACCAGATTTAAGAGATTTCACCTTCAGCTGAGATTCACCACGGTCAGCTACAGTACCACCTCGACCGAGGTGATCTAGAGGAGCGCCACGACCGAGGTGAATACCCTGACGCGGCGAGATATATTTTATTTGGCTGAGATCTGTTATTTTTGGAAGGAGAAATCTTATATTTTTGGGCTGGATTTCTGGAAGGAAGATCATATATTTTGGTGATCTATTTTAGAGATATGGATATATTTTATTAGGAAATTATCTTTTTAAGATATTATTATCTTTGAAAGATAATTCTCCTATAAAAAGGGTTGGATTTTCCACAATTCAAGGATCTTGCACCTCTGGATTTTTATCCTCTACACCATATTCTCCCAGCTGCAATTAGGAAGGAAGCTTGAAGGAAGTTTGAAGATTAAAAGAAGGAAGTTTATACCTTTGAGATAGCTTTTAAGGGGATTTGTAAGACTTTCTTAGATTCCCTTTGGTTTGTTGTCTTTGTGTGATTTGTGATTAAGGAACGCTGATTTGTTTGATATTTGATTCAGTTATTGAAGCCTTGTTCTTAAGGTTTTTGTGTTCAAATATTCATTCTCTTCCCATATATTTGATTATTGTTTTCATGATGATGAGTGGCAAATTTCCTTGTGCGATTCTAGGGTGATTGGCTGAAAGTTGTGGGAAAGGCGATGATAGAATAATCTTAATCCCAGTAGGACCCTGAAAGCTCGAGTCTTTATCCTTAAGCCTAGAACATCTCGCTCAGTCGATGAACATCTCGGCCGGGGTGGAACTTGACTGACAGAGGTGACCTTTTCTGATCCGTAATTGAGAGTTAAGTGTTAGAGTTTGCCAAATCCTATTCTTATTACACCTTTCTTGGTTCAATGCAAGCCTAGGATGAGACTTACCCGATAATTCCTTTGTTTGTTTACCCATGATCATAAGTGTAGGTAATAAAGGTTTATCCTTTATTGGGGTTTGAGTGTGCTTTCTTTCCAGCTTTGTGAGTTAGCCTGAGACTTACCCGCTAAAGATTGATTATATTCCCTTAGTTAGTGTATTGGTTTGAGGTTATAATTCCTTTCCTTAGTACCTTGAGACTTACCCGGTAATAGGTTCTTTGGGTTGGGATTGTGAGTAGTGAGACTTACCCGGTGATCTATTCCACTTTAGAAACACCTTCCCTTTGCAAAATCTCAACTTTGTCCGCTTATCTTGAGATCTTGAGTTGGAACCACAACTAGATTCTTTAATCCCTAGAATTTGCATATTTCCTTATTTGACCTTATTATCATCTCTTTGATTGCTTTAATCGCTTTTGTGGTTATTAGTTGCATTGACGACCTATACTTGTTTTGTTTCACCTAAGTCCTTGAGATCGACACCCCGGAATTCTTTCTTTTACTACAATTGATCCGTACACTGTGGGTTCGCATCCTTGTTTAAGCATATTTCTTGGAATATAAATTTAAAGCTTGCACACACCGTTTGGAGCGAACACATATATATTTCAAAAATTCCAAAAAATCAAAATTTTTTAAAATTTTTGTGCTTCTAGGTTTGGATATGACCCTTATGATGAGTTTGTTTTCTGAATTGGCTTTTGGATGAACTTGTGTGTTGAATGGATTTATGCATATGTGGACTTGAAATACTTCTCTTGAATTTTATGCATGAATTGTGATTATGATGCTTGTCTTGATTGGATTGAGAATTGATAGTCGAAATTACATGTTAGTTCTTTCACATCATCTAGGAATGATTAAGGCAATTCATCTCTCTTCTTCTCATCTTGATCATGTTGTTTGAGCGCCTCACTTGATATGAAATTTGACCTCTTTTGACCCATCTGGGAATAGGAGCATGCTAGTGTGTTGAGTGTGTGAAAAGCAAGTATGGGGTGGTGAAGTTGGTGTATGTTGCGAATGAAGTTGTTGAAAATGTGTTGTGAAAAATGTAGAAAAAATATAGGTTTGGGGACTTTGGTTTTGATGACGAGTAACTCGGCACCATTCACATAATTGGGTGTTTGTGTCTTGCCAAAGTCGGATAAACCGAATGTCCTAACGAGCCTTGGTATGTGTACCCGGTGTGAGGCACCTCGGAAAAATCACGAGGTCCGCTAATCACCAAGGTTTCGGATTTTGTACACCAATGTCATTGTCTCAAAAATAAGTGAAAGAAAATGAAAAAGAAAAAGAAAAGAAAAGAAAGAAAAGAAGGAGAAAAATACACTTTGGTGGATGAAGTATAAATGTTAAGTTGTGGTTGTTTAGTTCCTTTCCTGGATTTGCACCACATGACCTTAGAATATTCCCACCTTATCATCACGTTTCTTGGCCTCTTCTTTCCTAAGTCCTTGTGACCTATTTGCATATGTGTATGACTTAGTGATCTAGATTGGATATTCTCATGATCATCTTGGCTTCATCATTTTTACTTCTCATCGCATGCTTTCGAGTTAAGTATGATTGTCTTTCCGTGCCTTCATTCATTTAATACATAATTGCTTGTCCATTTCCATGAAACGTTACTCTGAAGGTGATCCATCTTTAGAAGCACAATTCCAATAATATTTTCTATTCATTTTTCTGCATTCATAAATCATGTCATCTCGTAGCCTATAGTTGAACCTTGCTTGGGGACGTGCAAGTGGCAAGTATGGGGTATTTTGATGACATGATTTATGACACTAGTTTAGGCACTCTTTTAGATAGTTTTCCTTTCCAATCATTCATGTTTCAGCATTAGTTCGTGATGTTTACGCTTAATTCATCCATATTGTCGAAATAGACGTCTCCACGAGCTTTTGTTGGTTTTTTAGGTATTTTGGGGAGCTTTTGGACTTAATTGATACATTCGAGGATCATTCCTTCAGGTAGCACACATCCAGACTCTTTAAGGAGCAAGCTAGGAGCAAAGGAGGGCACAAAAGACCTTATTGGTGCATGCCTTGCACCAATTCATGACTTGGTGATCCAAGGAGGGCTTCTGGTGTAGAACAACAACCCAGAGGGCATTTCCACGCCCGTGGTTTTGCCCGTGGTTTCTCTTTGGACAGCTTTGACACTTGTCACACGATTTCTTTGTCCGGCCCTTGCTTTTTGGAGGAGTACTTAAGTGATGTTGCGGGCTGTATTTCAGAGCTTCTTCCTCCTTTTTGGACCTTTTCCTCTAGCTCTTCTCCAACACTCTTCCATTGTAACTTCTCTTCCAATCACCCTTGTGGGTTTTCTTGGCAGAGGTTAGTGTAGATTTTAGTTTTATAGTGAGATTTGAGTGGTTTTGAGCGAGGTTTCTATTGTTGACACCTTGGAGCTGCATCTTCGACACTTTGTAAGACTTGGTAACTTCTATTCTTGCTTTGTAATGTCTTTCTTTGTTTCATTCCTCATTATCTAGCTATGACTTGCAATCATGCTCTATTCATGAAGTTTGATCTAGATTTGTATGTTGTTGGCTGAATAGTTGTGATTCTAGAGTGAATGAATGATGTTTATGCTTTAGACTATGATTATATGGACTTGCATGTTAGCTTAGGATTGATTTGTGTTCAAAACCCTAACTCATTATAGAATCACGGCCTGTTCTTCATGCTTCCACGGCCGTGGTTTCCATGATCCACCCGTGGTTTAGTTCTGTTGTACTTATATTGATAAATCTGGATGCTAGGATGTACACGTGTTGAAATCCTAGTGTTTGTTGAGCCTAATCTAGCTTAGGGTGACCTAATGTTAGCAACCTTTTTAAGGAATGAGACTTACCCGGTAATTTCCTCTCTTAAATACATAAGATGATGTAATCTAGGTAGTAGTGAGCCAAAAAAGCCTCTATTGGATTGAGTGTGCTACGATCGTTGCCTAAGACTTACCTTTTTCGAGACTTACCCAGTAAGGAGGGGTTTGACCCTTAGGTAGTGGCCGGTTTATGTAGATTTCCCATCCTTAGGTTCCTTGAGACTTACCCGGTAATAGGACCTTAGGTTCGAGACTAGTGGAGCATGAGACTTACCAGGTAATTGCTCCCATTGGAGAAACACCCAACTCCGAACAGCCACAGCTTTCCTTTGATCTTTAGACGCATGAGTCCATTGTCATAATCGGAATTCCGAATCTCTAGAATCCGCATTTCTTACCTCTTATCACCTATCCTTGTGTTTGTGTGTTTGATATATTTGTAATCCTTGTTGATCACCCAAAACCAACCAAAAATATTGTGTTTTGCACTTTCTTTATTCTTCATCTCATCTTAGTTTAGATTTTCACTATGCACGATCGTTGAATGATTTGATTTCACCTCAGTCCTTGTGTTCGACCTCGGAATACTTTCCTTCCTACATAACGATCCGTACACTGCGTGTTTCGCTAGGTAGTTTAGGATTTTAGATCAAGTTTATATATGTAAAGCTTTTTGTTCTAACATCTCTAGCGTAACACCTCCCCTCTAGAGTACCGGTTTCAGAGCACCTTCTCTACTCTCGGCGAACTTTAACAGGTGGTCACGACCCGTTATAATACACTTGGGCCTTTTAAATATACATATGTGGATGTCCTAATCAAGTTTAGGTTATTAATGCAACAATCATATGCACACACACACCACCATCACAATCACTAAAATTCACAACTGCTCACTAAATAAGTCCAATGGACTTACCGGATATACACGTAAACATGTACCACGTCACAGTTTCCCAAGGTTAGGAGATCAGCCTCCTACATCTAAAAAACGTAACAAAACCATAACCCGAATCTAAACCTCGATATCTTAACATAACTTACAATTTCTCAAACCTCTCAAGGTATCATCTAATCAATATTCCTCAATCTCAATTCTAATCCTAGTTTAATTGATTAACCTCTAATCAATTAACAAACTTTCACCAGAATAAAATTTGCCCGCAGGCAATTTCTAAACCCATCTGTCATCAGATTTCATCAAACAAATAACCCATAATCCTCAGAATAATATAACGACCATAATGGAATTTCCGATTATCCATTTTGACAAGCCTAAGGTCAATTTAGGCCAAATCGCAATATGGAAAACGAATAAATTCATAACTTATTCGTTACTAACCCAATTGACGATCCGAAAGACGATTCAAATCACAACGGCGCATGCTACGCTTAGACAACATCAAATTCACCGGAATCTGAGTGACGGAACCGGCCTGGTGACATATAAGCTCGACCAAATCTTCATATTTTCGGAAATGCAGAAACTCTGTACCGATATGAAGAGAATGAAGAGAGGAATCGAAAAACTCAAACGGATTTGAAATCGGATTAGAAACGGAGTGTAGATCTGAGTTTGAAGGTTGAGAGAAATCAGAGCTTTTACGAGGAAACGTGAAACGGAATAAATTAATAAACGATTTTCCGCTATTTATATCGAAGACAATAATTATCATTTAGTGAAGTCAATAATTATCCTTTAACCGATCCACATGCGGGTTGAACCCCCTTCTCCAAACTTCTCGAAATTGGAATAATAAATCTGGAATAATAAATCTGGAATATTGTAGGGATAATTATTCCGCAACTGCCTCGGAAAACATGCATTCCTAAGTTGTCTTTTTTAGCCGCTAAGAAACGAAATAGCGACTCTTTTGGCCGTTTTGCCTTTCCATGTTATTTCATATCTAGGACATGTCCAATGTCCTGATCATTTATCTCATCTGTATTTTTATTAATTGAAGCTCCCAAATGCTCCAAATAACACCGGAGGGTAAAAATAATTACCCGAGGGAAAAAGTGAAAAATCTCCATAAGTCCAAAATTACGCTAGGAACATAACGGTGGAACTCATACTCATCACTTCCGCAATCTTCGCGAGTTATGTGTCTATTACTATCAATGATTAAGTTAATCAACATTATTTAGAAGTCCAAAATCCTAGATCTTACAAAATCCGGCCTTCGTAATTTACCGGAAGCCTACGAACCAGTGTTAGTGCTTTGCACTCTTGAGAGAAGGAAGATCGGAAGCTGAGTAGAGGAGAAGAAGCGAATGAATGGGATGCCAAGAATGAGAGCACTAGAGCTCTATTATAGGAGTAGATGGGCCAGATTGTTACGGATTTGAGGCAAGGTTTTCAAAGCCCACTGACCGATCAAAATCCGGAGTCAAAATTGGCCAAATTGTTGCCTCCAATTTCGGAGTCAAAAGCTCCCCCTTTTTCGGATCCGTTGGACTGATACTGGATATGCGTATGACTAGATATTGGATCTTGACTATTGCATCTAGATCCGCCCATCTCGTCGCAACGCAACGAAACTCAGCTCAGCACGGGTATTCACTCAAAAGTGTGCGTGACAAAGTCTTAAATTTATATCCAAAACTTAAGAAAAAGCAAAACCGCAGTGTACGGATTAGCTATAGTAAGGCAACAAATTTCAGAGTCGAACTCAGAGATTTGGTGAGAATAAAATCAATTGAAATATCGTATGGCAAGAAGTAAAAAGCTTTTGTAAAGATGTTAAGAGACAAATGATCCCAAGGATTCAAGTATCCGATTGTAGCTTTCGATTCAAGACATTATGAAGATCATAGGATAGAGTTGATGTTGTCAAGGTAATGTGTTTCGAAGAAAGGAATAATGTACGGCGAAGTTCCACTACTCACTTATCCCAACTCAATAGCTCTCAACTTCAAGTATGTTGAAACTCATCAAGAAGATTACTCAAAGAAAGGATTAACTCTCAAACCACTCACTGAAACCCAAGGATATGACTCTCGAAGGTAAAGGTGAAAGGCACACTCAAACCTTAATAGAGGATGTTGAATCTCCCTATTACCCGAATCTTGTAAACTTTTGTAATCAAGCGAAGAATCAACGATGAAGTCTCTCCTCACGCTTGGATAAGGGTTAAAATGGCTAAGCAAGGTTAGGATTTAGGCAAGGTTTAACTTTTGTTAAAGGATTAAGATACGTCAGCCCTAGAAAAATCGGACTTTTCTTAGGAAAAATCGGCCGATTATTCGCTAGAACACAACGATTTTTCGCAGTCGCAAAGGTTAAATCTCAACTCTCAGGGTCCAAAAGGTTAAATAAGTTCAGTCTATCATCATCTATGCCTCAATCATCAACTATCCTCCCCAGAATCACAAGGTTTTTAGCCAATCATTTTCATTTTTGAATCAAAATTAAGATTGAATAAAGAAAACCAATACAGAACCAAACTTTGCATAAAACTTGACGAATCTTCAAAATGTGTAATCAATCCTTCAAAACTTCAACAGAATCTCGTAAAGCACTCAATGAATATGTTCTTAAACAATAATAACGAACAATAATCAAAAATCTCACAACTTTCTTGAATCTTGAACTCTATCTTCTTTCCGCAACTTTCTTTCCCTCCAAGAATCTCCAATATTCTTCCGTCAGCCGTCAATCTCTGATCTGATCCAGCGTCCCCTTTTCGTCTCCTAGGGTTCCAACATATCCCAAAAATTGCTAATGGGCTGCAAGACATGTCCCCCTTATGGCCCAATGCTTTGGGCTTTCGAACATTATATTTTTCAGACGGTTGAGGATGAAAATCGGCCGATTTCCCAATAGCTCGTCCGATTTTTCTACTGGAAAATTGGTCTATTTAAGAGTAAATCATCCAATTTTACTTCACTGAGAGTGCTCGTCTTTTGGCTTGTTTTCCACTTCTTTGTGTGACTCTTCCACGCACTTTCCTTGCTCCTCATGATTCATCAATGGTCTCTTATGCTACCTTATCAACTCGATCTACTCCTTGCTCCATTATTTCCTCCAAATCCATCATTTTCACCTACAATTCAATCAAAACTCGTATAGACCTCTATTTCCGAAATATATATGAAACAAAGCTTAAAGGCACACAAATCTCTTCGAATCTATGAGAAACTGGGGTAAAGCATTCACAATATGCATGATTATAATGACATATAATTCATGCCATCAAAATACCCCATACTTGCCTCTTGCTTGCCCCAAGCAAATTCCAAATCAAGCGCATAAGATGTCATGGATTATATGATGCAAAAAACTCAAAAAACTTTTTTGAAATGTGCTTCTTCTTTTGGATCACCCTCAAAGTAATGTTTAAAGGAATAGGAAAGCAAAGTATGCATCAATAATAACCGTACTATGGACAAATCATCACATATTACTCAAAGACATGTATAAGAGACATGATAAAGATGTAGAGATAATCAAAGTCAAACAAATCTAAGTCATGAAGTCTTAAACACGTGCACAAAGGTCTCAAGGTCTTCCAATCATAAAGAGGCCAAAGAAACGTGTTATAGGTGGGGGAATTTTTAAGGAAATGTGGTGCTAATCCGGGAAAGAGGAACAACACAACAAGAGCATCAAGAACAAAATTACACCAAACATATGCTTTGCATTTAAGATTTCTTTTATTTTGCTTTACTTTTTGAGAGTATGGACAGAGGTGCACAAAAGCCGAAGCTT
Organism: Fagopyrum homotropicum; assembly: GCA_033239125.1. Taxonomy (NCBI): domain Eukaryota; kingdom Viridiplantae; phylum Streptophyta; class Magnoliopsida; order Caryophyllales; family Polygonaceae; genus Fagopyrum; species Fagopyrum homotropicum. Next base: position 95,647,291 of record BSWB01000003.1, on the reverse strand, counting down.
AGGAAATCGGCGATTCTCAATTTTTGAGATGCCTCAAACCCTTGATAAACATACCATATTACCATATCCCGCTAGGACTGTCGTTCGTTCAGAATTTGGCAAGACACAAACACCCGGATATATGAATGGTGCCGAGCTACTCATCCTCATGTTCAACGTCCTCAAACCTATTTTGCTAAATTTTTACTTAAGATTTTTAGAAAGGCCCTCCCACATCAAAAATTCCATACATTACCACCTATCCTAATTCCCGGATGGTCAAAAAGGAGGCTATTATTTCATTGAGGTGTTAGCATGAATAAGATGTGAAAGAAAAGAAGCGAATTGCCTTAGTCATTCCATCATGATGCATAAGAACTTATAATATAGCTTCAATCATTATTTCATTCTCCTATCAAGGCATCAACATCATATAAATCATACATGCATTCAAGTAAGGCAATCAAATCCATACATCCTACCATTAAAATCTCAACATACATAAGTTGTCTTTTGCCTTTTCACATCACAATCATCATCATAGAGGTCATTTCCATCATAAGAAACACAAAACATTTTTAATTTTCACAAACTTTTGAAGAAAACACGCAATGCAAATGTCATAAAGGAAACGATGTGCAAGAGGTATTACAAACCAAGCTCACGAAGTGCAATGTAGAGTACATAACGTGCGATAATAGGAAAGAGATTGTAAGTACCTACACCCCATACTTAACCTTCACATTGTCCCCAATGTGACAAGTCAAGCACAAGATGAAGAAAAATACTTACAATGTACAATGAAGTGGAACTCAATCCTCTGTTGTTGCTGGTGGTGGCGGGTATGGATACCTCGGAGCTCCATGATCATAGAAGGTGCCAAATGTATGGTAGTAAAGGTCTCTCATCTTTCCATCATAAGAAGAGTGTCGCGCCTCCGTCGCTTGACGGTACTCAGTAAATTGGGTGTCCAACGCCTAGTTATCGGTGTGTAGAGCCTGATAATCAGTGCGTTGGCCCTAGTAGTCAGTACGTAGGCCTTGAATGCTAGAAACCAAAGCTCCAATCTTCCTCTGAAGTCCAGAACTGTTGTGTCCACGCCCTCTCCCACGACTAGGTGCGTGAGAGACAAAATGGCGTGGAGGTCTCATCTGCTCAGTTGATATCTCATCCTTTGTATCCTCATCATCTCCACCAGTCCCACTAGGTCCAACGCCGTGCGTATCTATATCCATGGCATCTGTAGCATGGTCGTTGAACGTGTCACTCTCGAACTCTAACATAGATGGAGGGTATGCTGCATATCCCTCAGCATCATCATCATCATCCTCCTTGTCCTCCTCATAATACTCAACCGGCTGATCTGCCCCATCAAAGTAATGCTCAAACGCCTCTTTCCAGAAGCTTTTGTTCCTAATGACCACATGCAGAGTACATCTACCTCTAGGAACCAAGACCTGACGGGCAACTAACCTTTGCGATCCAAGGGGTTATGCACTAGCAGCTAAACTACAATTTGAGAAACTCAATTCTAATGTCTTGGCCACATGAGTGACAAGGCCTCCAGCGTAGATATCCCCTGCTTGCTTGTTCGCTATCTTCCCAAGATAGTCAGCAAGCATAGTAGTTGTGTCCGGTATAGTGCTAGTAGTCATGCAATGCAGAATGAAGAGCCCATCCGCCTTAACCTTTTGCGGTGTCTCCGTTCTCACGAACAAAGACTCACTAAGGATGTGGTGATCTATCTTAAAAGACAAGTTATACATGTTTTTCTCTTTCGAGTTCCCCGGTCTCCACTTGTCCTTTCGGGTATGTATTGTGACGATGCTCTCCCAAAAGGTACTAGCACTCACCCCCCTTGGGAATGTGCCTGCAGAAGATGAGGGAAAACCAAACATGTGGCCAAAGATAGGGATGGACATCTCATGATCCATATCGATAAGTCTAAAGGTCACCTTTCTAGCTCTTGGATCATGCTCAAATATGCTAAGGAACTCTAGGGTGATCTCAACATAAGCATCTTCTCTAATACGCACAAACCTACTCAAGCCAGTTCTGTCTAGCATATAGTCGATGTCCTCCCTCACACACAAAGCATCTAAATCATCCAACACAACAAAACGAGGGGCGATGATAGGTCTAGTCAAGAGGCATTCATACCTCTTCTTATGCTTGGAAGTAGGTGGGGGGAGGGTTGGTCGTGCTTGAGGAGGTGGTTGGGGTGATGGAGGGGCCCTAGAAGAAGACCCTTTCTTCTTGGTTAGGTTCCTTGTGGTTCTTCTAAAAGGATTCATTCTTAGAGCAAAACAATCGGACTGTTCTTGTTAAAAATCGGTCGATTTTTTCTTCGATTTCAATCAATCTCACAAATCTGTAAAGTTTTATCCAAAGAAACACCTGAAACAGCTTCCTAGGGATGTTTCTAAGCAAAACCCCTTAACAAACGCAACAATCAAACACCCTAAATGTATAAATCAAGATCGAACGAAATACTTAGGTTTTGGATGAAAAAAACTGAATTCCAGAAGAATGAGTAGTTTGTTGCACTTGTTATTTCTAGATCCTTCTTTTTCGTTGCAAGGGCTTCAATTTAGGCTCAAGAATCGTTCAAAACGATTACCAAATGAGGAGATGAGGGTGAGGGCGATTTTTGGCCTTTGAGTGTGAAGTGAGCTCAAAAATCTCTATGTGTGGAATGAGGAAGAAGAGCTGAGAAGGCTTTATATAGGCTGGTCTTTTTCAAAGAAAATCGGCCGATTTTCTGGGTCAAGTTTTTCATCGGTCCGATTTCTTCTCTAATTGCTCATCTTCAAGAAAAATCGGTCGATTTTTTTCTGTATGAGTCGATCTTTGAGTCAAATTTTCTCTTAGAGAAGGAAAATCGACTTGCTCTAAAGCCTTCATAACTCTGAATTGATCGATTTATCCATGGTAAAGTCGATTTATGCTCTTTTACTCCTTGAAAACGTCCCTAAGTACACTTGCATCAAAATCTCCACCAAATTTTCAAGATTGTACCTAGTTCCTGCGATATATGACGCAAACAAACTGAGAGCGCATCGAGGAAAAACAAAAACAAAGAAAACAACTATACTAACTAACCTAAGATACACTAAAGAAAAAGAAAAAGAAAAAGAAAACAACTAGAACTATTGTGGGCTGCCTCCCAAGAAGCGCTTCGTTTAAAGTCTTGAGCTAGAAGTTACTCCTTTGATCATCAATGGAGGAGAATAGGAGAAATCTCCTCAACCGGAGCTTCCGGTGTGTAATTCTTCAGTCGTTGGCTATTTACTTTGAAACTTCCACACTTTTCACCCCGTCCAACGAGATTTAAGCTTACCTGGAAGAGTCGAAGTCTTGAGTTGAAGAGGAGAACTAGATCTCCTTCCTTTAAGTCCTTCGGAATGATATGCTTATCATGCCACTTCTTTGTTCTTTCCTTGTAGATCCGTACGTTCTCGTACGCATTCAGACGGATCTTCTCTAGCTCTTTGATGTCCAACAAATGCTTTTCTCCGCCTCTTTCATGTTGAAGTTGAGCCATATGACGGCCCAATATGCGTTGTGCTCTAACTCTACAAGAAGGTGACAAGACTTTCCATACACAAGATTGTATGTCGTTGTTCCTATGGGAGTCTTGAAAGCGGTTCTGTACGCCCATAATGCATCATCTCGCTTCATCGCCCAATCTTTCCTCATTCTAGAGACAGTTTTCTCTAGAATCCCTTTGATCTCGCTATTGGAAATCTAGAGTTTTCCGCTTGTTTGCAGATGGTATGGAGTGGCGATCTTATGAAGTTACCCCATACTTGGCTAGTAGAGCCTCAAATCGACGAGTTGTGAAGTGTGTTCCTCCATCACTAATGATGGTTCGGGGCGTTCCAAAACATGGGAAGATCGTTCTATTGAAGAACTTCACCACCACCATAGCATCATTAGTTGGAGAAGCGACAGATTCGACCCATCTTGACACATAGTCTATAGCTAGAAGTATATATTGGTTACCACAAGATGATTGGAATGGTCCCATGATGTCTACTCTCCATACATCGAATATCTCCACTTCTTGGGTGTTGTTGAGGGGCATCTCATTCCTCCTTGAAATGTTACCTGTCCTTTGACAAGCATCGCATGCAACAACATAGTTTTGTACATCCTTAAATAAAGAAGGCCAGAAGAAGCTAGATTGGAGTACCTTAGCACATGTCTTATGAGAACTGGCATGTCCTCCACAAGGTAAGGAGTGACAATGGCGGATGACGCTTTCTACTTCGTCCTCTGGAACGCATATTCTGAATATTCCATCAGGACCTCTCTTGAAGAGTAGAGGTTCATTCCAATAGAAGTGTCGGACGTCCTTAAAGAACTTCTTCCTTTGAACATATGATAGTCCGGGCGGGATTTCCTGACAAACAAGGTAATTGACAATATCAGCAAACCGTGGGTCATTACTTTTCGAGATCTGATGAAGACACTCTTCAATCTCGTGCAACTGCTCGCCTAGAAATGAATCGTCAATAGGGAGTTCATCAGTCTTGCAAGTAAGGTATGAGAGATGGCTAAGATGATCACCACCGAGTTCTCTGACCCTTTCTTGTCACGGATCTCCAAATCGAACTCTTGTAGAAGTAGGATCCATCTTAGGAGCCTTGGCTTTGCATCCTTCTTAGTGAATAGGTAGCGAATGGCTGAATGATCTGTATAGACTATCACCTTTGCACCTACAAGATTAGAAAAGAATTCTCAAATGCATAGACAACAGCAAGAAGCTCCTTTTCCGTTGTAGTGTAGTTCAGTTGAGCTTCGTCTAGCGTCTTGCCAGCATAGTAGATGGCGTGGGTACGCCCATCATTCTTCTGTCCAAGTATGGCTCCTACGGCTACGTCACTTGCGTCACACATTATCTCAAATGGAATCGTCCAATCAGGTGGTTGGATGATAGAAGCTCAAATCAAGGCCTCCTTGATCTTGTAAAAGGCATCCAAACATTCTTTCGAAAACTTGAAAGTTATGTCTTTCATTAAAAGACTAGTCAAATGTTTTGAAATCTTAGAAAAATCTTTTATAAACCTCCTATAGAAACCGGCATGTCCCAAAAAGCTTCTAACTCCTTTCACTGAAGCTGGAGGAGGTAGCTTCTCTATAGTTTCAAGCTTAGCTCTATCTACCTCTATTCCACGGTTCGATATCAAATGTCCTAACACAATTCCTTCAGTGACCATAAATTGACACTTTTCCCAATTCTAAACAAAGTTAGTGTCTTCACATCTTTTAAGAACTGAGGAAAGGTTAGAAAGACAATCATCAAAGGAAGAGCCATATACCGAAAAGTTGTCCATGAAAACATCCATGATGTTCTCTATGTACTCAGAAAAGATGGTCATTGAAGAACCGGTAGGTGAAATAAATAAGTTCAATGATACTCTAGAAGGGGGGTTGAATAGAGTATGGGAAATTTTCGCAAACCAAATCTCAAGGCCTTGAAACTTCTTTCAAGGGCCTTGATGTCAATATGTGCTTCTCGTGAAACTTTGATTTCAAGGCTTTGAAACTCTTTTCAAGGGCCTTGAATTCTTGCTCCTGCAAAACAAAGTTAGTCACAATAAAGTATATATGATGCGGAATTAAAAAGATTGACACGAGGATATGTTTACGAAGTTCGGCTCTAAATAGCCTACTCTCCGTCCCAGGGTATATCCGTAGGATCTATCTATCTATTATCAGCTTCAAAGAGTCCTAGATACAAACTAGAAGAAATTTCCTTCCTCTCTCAATGTAGCTAATGCTACGATCTAGCTCCAACTCTTAACCTAGCTATAATAGCCTAGTTACTTCACAAAGTAACACACACTCTCGTATAACACTATTTAGATTTTCCAATGAAGCTCTAGTGTTTTCTCTCTCTAAGGGGATAAAGCTTTTGCGTGAATGAGAGAAAGAAAAACAACGAATGAAGATGATTAGGTTGCTAGAAGATGTAAAAAGATTTCCTTGTGTGAGCTTGTGTGTCTTTCTTCTTTGACTATCATCTTCATTTATACTCTTCTATGGAAAGGTCTTCTAGCCGTTGTAGAGATGACTGTTTGAAGATGAATCTTCTTTTCCATGAAGATCGTTTCTTATTTGGAGATAAGGTAGACATTGCAAGTCATCAGCCCCTACGAACACGTCGAGTCCTTTACTCCTTGATCTTCTCTTCTTTTGTTGAATCGAGAGAGAAAATATTTTTGCCGTTTGTTGTTTAGAAAATCTTCCAGAAAAGATTCTCTATTCTTCGGTTGAGATCTTCCTTCTTTTAATAAGATCTTGCTTCGGTTGATAAGATCTTTGGTTGATGAGATCTTTCCATTACAGAATCTTCCAATAATATCTTCACGTGCATTTTGAATTCTTGTTCCGTGCATCTATAATTCCAAGGCCCTTGATTTCGTCCTTTTGAACTTGTTATCTTCCTTTGTTCTTGAATCCAACTTTAAGGCCCTTGATATTTAGATGAAACCTGCACTGAAAATATTTAGAAATATAATCATTTAATTGTTACTATATCCAACTACTACATTTGTGTGAAGTCTTTCATTATTAATACCTGTAAACCATTATAATCAAAGTGGAGTTTTCAATCTCCCCCTTGATGGAAGACAACACAAATGTTTTATCGTACGTGCATTTGTTAGTTTAGCAATGCATATGTAAATCTCAAAACTAAAAATGCAGAATGCAGTATATCGAAATGTCGGATCATATTTCTCCCCCTTTGTCTTTTAACAAGGGAGGAAAAGCAGTCAAAGCAGGAAGTCTTAAAATACGATTATAGACCCAAAACCAATGTATTTTCAAACTATAAAATGTTTTTCAAAAACTCATAACAGGCCGAGAGCTTCAGTTTGTCTTGTACCACTTGGAGGAACTTCCTTTTCCATAATAGTCTCGTAGGCACATATCTCTCCACCGATCCTTTGCATCAACAAGATCACGTTCTTTAAGAGATAAGTCCGTTCCTCTTTGTGTAGAATCCTTGGCATACTTCTTGACTACCCCAAACTCTTCAATCGTCAAGATATCTGGATCTTTTGGCAATGGTTGACGAATGGGTTTATCCTTGATAACCTTGTGACATTGATCCATAACCTTCTCAGCATCCTTACGAGTCTCCTCTCCATCCTCCTCTGATATGAGCTTAATGCTACTAGCAGTTGTTAAAGAGATAACACTTACATTGAACAACTAATTAATTTTTTGATTAAGAAGGCCCAATATGTCCTGAGTTTTGTCCATCTTATCAGTCACTGAAACTCTAAATTCCACAAAATCATATCTTAGTAAGGTCAATGACTCTTCCACAAATTCCAGCCGCTGTTGTGTAGAAAAATTCCATTCAGGCTGCTCCATTAACACCCACACAATACTAAAACCCACTTATGTCTTTTGAATTCCTATTGTCTCAAAGAAAGCTTCATCTAATCCTCCATTGTAAAGATGCATCCCCTCATCAGAAAAATCTACTGAAAAATGTCTGAATATTATGGGAAGCAAATTCTCATAAGGTAGGTGAATGGTACTTGGAGAATTAATAACATTCACCATGTGAGACAAGAGGATTTCAAGCAGATTTACTTTCAACCCATTTTATCACATTATAAGTTAAGATCAGCACAGCATTGGCTATAATGTCTTTGTTGGCAAACTTGGGGACTATACATCTGTCTAAAATAGCATAAATTATCCTTGCCTCCAGAGTTAAACATGTGATGGTAGGTGGTGATAAGGCATTAGGAAGGAGAAGTTGTTCTTTGGCTAGCCTTAAAGTTCTAGTAGGGTTTGAACTTTTTGAAGCATCATAGAGAGGAATTCCAAAGATATCTGCTAAAATTTTAGAAGTGAGGGTGATTTTCTTACCTTTGATAACCGAATTTAGAATCCACTCCCCTCTCTCACGTCTTGCCGTCAAGTTGGCATAGAACAATCTGGTCAGTCTAGGATATGACGATTCTCCTGGAATCAACATAATCAATATAGAGCTTGCTTAGAGCGCTTCAAGACCCGGCATAGACGAGCAAGTAAACAATTCGCAGTGTACTCCCTCACACATGCACTGATAGCGGTCATCATACTCCATGACCCACTTTTTAGCTGGTGTTGGGTTGATGAACCAGCTTGATGGAAACCATGTTCTAGCAAAAATATCTGCGTCACTAGAGAACCCTGATAAACTCGAACTCGATCCAGAATCGGAACTTATGTTAGAGTCAGACGACACTTGAACGACCCTTTGTCGTTTTGGAACTGAAGATGTTGCTTCGTTGATTGAAGGTCTCTTGGATGCCATTCGAGAAAATTTTGAGAAGAAGATGAAGAGGGTTTTGGAAAATTAGAAGAGTAAAGCGCCGTTCTTTAAAAGGAAAAGGGAAGCGGAAGAAATAAAGAGGGAAGAGAAGAGGGTTTTATGGGAAGAAGTCTAATCAACGTAAGATCAAAAGATTTTTAAGATCTTGGGAGAATCATAGATGATAAAAATTCATTCCATAAATTTTGGTAATCACTTTTCAAAATCCTTTGAATCTAAAAAAAACCTTTTGAAATTCCTTTTAAAGAATAAAAATTAGATAATTCAATATCTAAAAGATATGAATTTTTAATTGATCCGTTTTATTTATGTACCCTTTGAAATATGTTTCAAGGCCCCTTGAATTTTATTTCAAGGCCCTTGAAAACATCAATTGGGCTGCATGCGTAGGACGATTAAAACTCGTTTACTCCCCCTACGTTAATGCTTCCTTGTTCAACATACCAAGCTCTAATCTAATAAAATTAAATTGTTCCTCAAGAAGAGGCTTGGTAAAGATATCTGCAAGCTGCATGTTAGTTGGGATAAAAGAAATCGAAGCATCACCTATCTCAACATGATCACGTATGAAGTGATGCCTTACATCAATATGCTTAGTCCTTGAATGCTGCACAGGATTTTTGGTCATCACATTTTCTAGGAATAGCTCTCAAGTCAAAACCAAGGTCACGAAGTTGTTGAGCAATCCAGAGAATTTGAGCACAACAAGCTCCTGCAGCTATATATTCAGCTTCAGCTGTGGATAGGGCAACATAATTTTTCTTCTTGGAGTGGCAACTGATTAGGGATGACCCTAAGAATTAGCAACATCCAGAAGTACTTGTTCTATCGACCTTATAACCTGAAAAGTCTGCATCTGAATACCCAACAACATGAAACGAGCTTTGATGTGGGTACCATAACCCTAGATCCTTAGTGCCATTGAGATACCAAAAAATTCTTTTCACAGCCATCAAGTGTGACTCTTTAGGATCACCTTGAAATCTTGCACACGCACACGCTAAACATAATGTCAGGACGACTAGCAGTTAGATACAACAATGAACCGATCATACCTCGATACTCCTTTTGTACTACACTTTTGTTGTCCTTGTCATGATCTAGTGAAAGTTTTGAACTCATAGGAGTCTTTGCAACCTTAGATCGATCCATTTTGTACTTTTTAAGCAAGTCTTTAGTATACTTGCTTTGATAGAGGAAAGTTCCTTTCTTTGCTTGTGTAACTTGAAGTCCAAGAAAGAAATTTAGCTCTCTCATTAAGCTCATCACAAATTCCCTGCACATAATATTTGAAAATTCCTTGCAAAGGGAATCATTAGTAGCACCGAATAATATGTCATCAACATAGATTTGTACTACTAGAATGTCGTTGCCTCTAGTTTTGATAAACAATGTTTTATCAATCCAACCTTTTTAAAATTGTTTTCAAGAAGATATTTAGACAATCTTTCATACCAAGCTTGAGGAGTTTGCTTAAGACCGTAAATGTAATACCCGGAAAATTTAATTTCCGTTTAATAACCGATCAAACCAAATTCCGATCCGCTAACCTTTCTTAATTTTAAATAATATTATACAAAATTAGATTCTATCATTTTATGTGACCTTAAATCACATAAAATGATAAATATGTAAACCGAAGAATATTTCCGCACAATTTAACGACCCACTTTATAGCCCATTACCTAATTAGATGAGCAGGCCCATCGAATTAGGCCCGATTTATACGAACTTCCGACCAGCCCATGACTTAACCCTAAACCCCAATTATTAACCTAATCTAATCTGACTCCCTTAATCCTATTCAACGTTAAAACGCTTCTCTCTCTACCGCATCAACTCCTTCTGTAAACCGATATAGCAGCAGCCTCACGTTCTCCTTCAGGACAGTACGCCATCTCGTTTTGTTCCAGCCTCGCAGCAGTCCGGTGAGATCTCGTTTCCCTTCAGCAACCCATAGCAGCAATCGGACGCAGCAGCCTTCTGCAACCAGCGATTTAACCGGAACAAAAACCCATAGCAGCCATCTGCTTACGACGCTGGACCCCCTCGCATCTGCGCTCAAGAGACGGCCCTCCTCCAGCGGGAACGAGACCGGAGTGGACGGTTGCTAAGCCACTGCAGACGAGCCTCCGGTAGGTACGACCTGCTGTCAACCTTCTTTTCTGTGATTAAGTTGTAACCTGCCTTACTCCGGTGCAGCCCTGTGACAATCACAAGTTGACCCTGCAACACTTGGAAGCCAACATCGGATCTGCCCCCTTGTCGACCCTTTAGTGAGCAATGACTCTTGTGCTGTGGTGAGTAAACAGCCCCCTCTTCTGCATACATTGTACTTTATAGGGAGTTAGTTTGTTTGTGTGCTGAATGAGAGTAGTGTAGGTAGAGAGTAGCTGCTGATTTGGGTTAAGAGAATGGGAGAAGGTCTAATGCCCTACTGCTGCACCACGTGATCCACACCCTGCTGTCCCTAAGCCACTGCTGTTGAGCCAAAGCAGCCCAGCCTTCACTGCTTATGCTCCTGTCAAGAACTGCACCACAGCAACAGCAACAGCAAGCACATTGTCACGAGAAACAACCAGCTTGATGACCAGATTTAGGTATGCTAAACTCATTATTTTTGGCTGGTTTTCGGATATGTCATAGACGGTATTGCATAGTAAAGCATACTAAAATTTTAGAGGAATCGGAGTTACGGTTTGAGAGTTATTGTGTTTTGTATATACGTGCTGAGTGTTGGGGAAAACAGCAAGTGATGTTGTTTTGTGAGATGGTTTTGAATAAGCTCTTGATCTCCGTTGAGATTGAATTTTGGATATGATATAGTTGACATATGGTGGTATAACATATTAAAATTTGAGAGGAATCCAGCTAGTGGTTTAGGATTTATGAATTTTCAAAGATTGGCTCGTAAACAGTTTTTTTTTTTCTGTTGTGCTGAAACTTCTCAAGTGTTGGAAAAACTGCTAGTTTTGTGATCTAGGTTTGGGTAAGTTAGACGACTCCTTCATTTCTGATTTTTGGATATGTTTTAGTCGATATTGTATAGTATAACATACTAAAATTTGAGGGGAATCCAGCCAGTGGTTTGGGATTTATGATTTTTCAAAGATGAAGTCGTAAGCAGTTTTTCTGTTGTGCTGAAATTCGGTTTTGTGAGATAGTTTTCAATAGGATTTTGATCTCCTTTGCAGCTGAATTTTGGATATATTATAAATAATATTTTATAGTAGAATATATCAAAATTTGGGATAAATCCAGCGAGTAGTTTAGGAGTTATGATTTTTCAAAGTTAAGACAATGTGATGTTTGTTAAGTGTTGTAACCAACTTTGGAAAATTTTGTAGAAGTGATGGTTGAACAGTTTTAAGAAATTCTTGCTCCTAGGAGTAGATGAGATATCATAGATGATCTAGGGAATTATTTCGGAATTTTTATAAGATTATTCGAATTTTATATTTGAAGCCGAAGTTGGACCTTAACGATCTTTCCGAAAATAGGGAAATGGGTAAATTGCCAGTTTGTAACCAAACTCATCTTTAGGAGTTAGAATATGACTCTTTAGTCTCAAATAAGAGTTTAGGCATGAATTAGGGAAATTTTGGAAGTTTCGAGACCAAGGGTAAAATAGTCATTTTACCATAAATTAATACTGTAATCAATTCCGTTCTATTAAGACCTACTATCTTAGAAGTTTTGGACTTCTAATCACCTAGAAAGTGTGCTGACACACTTGCCTCCTTTGACAGGCCACTGAATTCCTACTGTACAGATCGATTTGCGAATTAGGAGTCGAGATCTGATTCAGGTAAGTCCACGGACTTACTTAGCTGGCTTCTTGCATGTGTGTGATGTGTATGAGTGGTGTTTGCTAGTTAAGATAAATGACGAAACCGGAATAGGCCGACTTTAGTATATTGTGTGATTGACCCAAGTGTATGATAACGGGTCGTGACATCATCTGCCTAGCTCTTGCGAGAGTCTAGGAGGTTCCCTGCGACCAGCCCAGTCCGGTAGACGGTCAAATGCATTAGTACCATTCCGCGTTGGTAAACGGGGACAGGGGCGAGGTTTGGGAATCCCTCGTGTCACAAAATAAGTATCATTAGTAATGACATATCACCTAATTAAAGATAATAAAAGGATTGATTGTTGCATGTTGATTGTGTATGTTGTGTGTTTGTGCTTTTACCTTTATACCTATGCATAGAATGTTAGCTAACGGTTTTATACCGCTTGTAGATGTCTTGCAGGTTAAAACAGTTGTAGAGAGATCCGAGGGAATGGTCATCCGGGTCCACGTACTTATTTAGTTGGGGACGGGATGTCTTCTGTTCTTCTTATGTGTCGTTTTGGTACATTTGCTTTGTAAGGCTGATACATATTCTTCATGTATATATTGTTTAAAGTTTTCAAATGTTTTAAATACTTTTGTGCCTTGTTGTAAGATCCAAGTTAAATTGTTGTCAAACTAAGGTCGGGACCCATTGTGAGGTCCTAACCAGTAGCTCCCCGAGTTCTCAGAATTTGGGGTGTTACACTAAAGAGCTTTGTCTAATTTAAAAACATGATCCGGAAAATCATTATTTTCAAAACCAAGAGGTTGAGCAATGTAGACTTCTTCTTCTAAGAAGCCGTTTAGAAAAGCACGTTTTACATCCATTTGAAAATTTTTTATGCTCATGAAAGATGCAAATGCAAGTAGCATACGTATGACTTCTAACCTGGCAACTGGAGCAAAAGTCTCCTCATAATCAATACCTTCTTCTTGGTTATAACCTTGTGCTACAAGTCGTGCTTTGTTTCGTATGAATTTGCCACATTCATCCAATTTGTTTCGAAAGACCCATTTCGTGCCAATAATTGATTGATGTTTTGGTCTTGAAGTAAGAGTCCATACCTTGTTCCTCTCAAATTCATTTAATTCATTTTGCATGACAATGATCTAGTTTGGTTCTTGAAGAGCTTGAATGTAGTTCTTTGGCTCGACAAGTGATACAAACGCGGAGAAAGCACATAGATTATTCACTTTCGATCTAGTTTGAACTCCAGCATTTGGATCTGAGATCACATTCTCTTGTGGATGATACGAGGAGTGTTGAACTTTTCTTCTTTTGACAGATGAAGTAGATCCAGAAGATTGAGCTGTATATGTTTGACTAGATTCAGGTACCGTTTGTGTATTACTTGTTGTTCCAATCTCAAGGCCTTGAAGTTGAGTTTCAAGTCCTTGAAGTGGAGTTTTGTTATCACAGTTTCCAGTTTCAAGGTCTTGAAGGTGTGTTTCAAGGTCTTGAGGGTTTTCTTTGGTATCTTAAATCTTTTCCTGCATATTCTTGTCTTGATCTTTAGGATCTTCCTCTTCATCCGAAATGTGATCTTCTCTTTGATTCAGATTTAAATCTGCAAAACTCTCACTCAAAGTACCATCCTTGCTTTCATCAAAAATAATATGAATGCTTTCCTCAACAACTTTGGTACGTTTGTTATATACTCGATAAGCTCTGTTACTTGAAGCATATCCTATGAATATAGCTTCATCACTACGTGCATCAAATTTCTCAAGATTGTCCTTTCCATTGTTGTGAACAAAACAAGTACATCCAAAAGGTTTGAAGTATGAAATATTTGGCTTTCTTCCTTTAAAGACTTCATAAGGAGTATTTTTCAAAATAGGGCGAATTAAACATCTATTTAAAATATAATTTGCAGTGTTTACTGCTTCAGCCCAAAAACGTTTTGGCAAATTATTTTCTAAAAGCATTGTTCTAGACATATCCTCAAGAGTGCGGTTCTTACGTTCCACAACTCCATTTTGTTGAGGAGTTCTAGGAGCTGAAAAATTATGAGAAATACCATATTTTGCACAAAATAAATCAAACTTTAGTTGATCAAATTCTCTACCATGATCACTTCTTATACAAACGATTGGTAGGTTTTTCAAACTTTGTAACTCCTTACACAATTTTAAAAACTCAAATAAAGCTTCAGATTATTCTCGTAGAAAAGATATCCATGTAAAGAGAGAGAAATCATCCACTATAACAAGGATGTATTGTTTTCCTCCTGGAGATTTGACACGTATAGGTCCACAAAGATCCATGTGTAAAAGTTCAATAAGTCGAGAAGAACTTACAGCTTTCTTAGGTTTGAATGAACCTCTTGTTTGTTTACCTTGTGTACACGCCTTACATAGGTCATTAACCTTGAAGTTTAGGTTTGGCAAACCACGTACTAAATCTTTTGTAAGTAGTTTCTTCATGGTATGCATGCTTACGTGACCAAGTCTTCTATGCCAAAACCTTGGATCATCAGTCAAGGCCTTTAGACATTTTAGTTTAGTTCCTGCTACTTGGTTAGTACTCAAAGAATAAACATTATTACATCTAGGAGCAGTAAGCAACACTTCTCCCGTCTTTATGTCTTGAACTTCACATTTTTCTGAATCAAACATGACTTTATTACCTTTATCACAAATTTGAGAAATACTTAGAAGATTATATTTCAAGCCATCAACTAAATAAACATCATCAATAAAGTTGGATGAATTATAGCAAATTTTACCAATGTCAATTATGTCACACTTTCCTTTATCACCAAGAGTAATGGTTCCAGATGATTGCTTCTTTAAATTTGAGAATAAGGAACTTTTTTCCACTCATGTGTCTTGAGCAACCACTATCTAGAATCCATTTGTGCTCCTTTACCTTGGTGATATCCTGCAAAACAGCAAACATCAACCTTTCCGGGTCGACCAAATGGCATATTTTGGTTCATACTCATGTTCGATCATGTTTGGTGGTCTAGTAACTTTAGGAACCCAAATTTGTTTGACCTGTTTCCTTAAACATAAAGGATAGGTGTTTCTTATGATATAAGGATCATGTAAAACCCAAATTCTAAGAACTCGGGGAGCTACTAGTTAGGACCTCACAATGGGTCCCGACCATAGTTTGACAACAATTTTACTTGGATCTTACAACAAGGCACAAAAGTATTTAAAACATTTGAAAACTGTAAACAATATATACATGGAGAATATGTATCAGCCTTACAAGAAACGCTACTAAAATGATGCATATGAAGAACAGAAGACATCCCCGTCCCCAACTAAATGAGTACGTGGACCCGGCTGACCATTTCCTCCGGATCTCTCTACAACTATCTTAACCTGCAAGGCATCTACAAGCGGTATAAAACCGTTAGCTAACATTCTATGCATAAGTATAAAGGTAAAAGCACAATCACACATCATACACAATCAACATGCAACACTCAATCCTTTTATTATCTTTAATTAGTTGATAGGTCATTATTAATGATACTTATTTCGTGACACGAGGGATTCCCAAACCTCGCCCCTGTCCCCATTTACCAACGCGGAATGGTACTAATGCATCTGACCGTCTACCGGATTGGGCTGTGGTCGCAGGGAACCTCCTAGACTCTCGCAAGAGCTAGGCAGATGATGTCACGACCCGTTATCATACACTTGGGTCAATTACGTAAATTATAAAGTCGGCCTAATCCGGTTTTGTTGTTTATCATAACTAGCAAACACAACTCATACACATTACACTCATACAAGAAAGCCAGCTAAGTAAGTCCGTGGACTTACCAGAATCAAATTTTGACTCTCTTAATCACCACTCATCGGTAACTGTAGGAATTCAATAGCCTGTCAAAGGAGGCAAGTGTGTCAACACACTTTCTAGGTAATTAGAAGTCTAAGACTTCTAAGATAGTAGGTCTTAATACAACGGAATTGATTACAATATTAATTTATGGTAAAATGACTATTTTACCCTTGGTCCCGAAACTTTTAAAAATTCCATAATTTATGTCTGAACTCTTATTTTAGACTAAAATGTCATATTCTAACTCATAAAGATGAGTTTGGTTACAAACTGGCAATTTACACATTCTTCTTATTTTCCGAAAGATCGTTAAGGTCCAACTTCGGCTTCAAATATGAAATTCGAATAGTCTTATAAAAATTCCGACATAATTCCCTAGATCATCTATGATATCCCATCTACTCATAGGAGAAAGAATTTTTTAAAACTGTTAAAGAATCACTTCTACAAAAATTTCTAAAGTTGGTTACAACACTTAACAAACAGCACACTGTCTTAACTTTGAAAAATCATAACTCCTAAACTACTCGCTGGATTTATCCCAAGTTTTGATATGTTCTACTATACAATCTTATCTATAATATATCCAAAATTCAGCTGCAAAGGAGATCAAAATCCAGTTTAAAAATATCTCACGAAACCGAATTTCAGCACAACAGAAAAACTGCTTACGACTCAATCTTTGAAAATTCATAATTCCCAAACCACTCGCTGGATGCCTCCCAAATTTTAATACGTTCTACAACAATGTATCGACTATATCATATCCAAAATTCAAGCCCAACGGAGATCAAGAGCCTATCAAAACTATCTCACAAAACAGCATCCCATGCTGTTTTTCTCAACTCAGCACATTTATAAAAACTGTATGAGCCAACTTTGAAAGCCCATATCTCTCAAACCATAACATGGATTCCTCTGAAATTTTAGTATGTTAGACTATACAATATCGAATAAAACATATCCGAAAATCAGCAGTAAAGGTGGAGTCTAACCTACCCAAAACTGGGGCTGAAGTGGACTGTTCTTCACTTCCGAAAACTCAGCAAACGCCTCAGCTCTTCAAGCTATCTTCCGAGGCTGTTCTAGCAGGTTTCCCGACACAACAGGGTTCTAATCAGCATGTATAAAGAGAGGGTAATGCAGCAAGGTGAAGTGAGGTCCTTACCGGCAATCAAGACCCGACGCTCACGTGCACCAGAACAAAGGAGGGCTCGACACAACTAGCAGCAGCAACATTGCTTCCTTGCTGGCATTGAGAGGGCTTTGCCGGCACCATCCAAGGCTGCGGTTTGAAGGCAGCGGCGGGGTGGAGACGACCAGCGATACCGGTGGTTGGAGAGCTAGGGTTCCAGCGGCGTGCGAGGGCTGGAGGAGGCTGGAGAGGAGCGCACGCCTTCCTGCGCGGTTGGGAGTCTGTTGCGCACACGAAGCCTGCTAGGACCCCTGGTGGTGGACGGTTGCACCGGCCTGGCGTGGAGGAGGAGGCAGATGGCTGGAGTAGTGCAAGTGAGGGCAGCGGCCTGGCGTGAAGGAGGAGGCGGACGCTGGTACGTGACAGCGAGAGAAGGAAGAGGGTTGTTCTTAGGGTTTACGTGAGAGAGGGAGAGAGCATGGGCTGGCCTGTAACAGCTCCTTATTGGGCCCGGATGGTAGGGTTTCAAAGGCCAAACTCAGCTTCGTAATGGGCCCGGATGGCCTTGTCATAACTTAGTCATGGGTTTGTCAAATGGGTCAATTACTATAAGACTTGCAAGAGTGTTTTAGGAATGATTTTATATAATTAAGTTTCACATAAAATCATAGAAGTTGGAAAAAGAATATTTTATGTGATTAACTCTTCATATAAAATGACAAGATTTATGTTGACTCGGGATTTACCGGAAATTAAATTTCCGGGTATTACATCAGTGCCCCCTTAAAATAAGTTTCGTCCCGAAACTTAGAACAAGGTATTTAATCAAACGACTTCCATAAATAAACTTGTATATCCTAGTCTCACTAAATTTTAATTTCGTTTTCTAAACTCCTCTAACTCTATCAAAGTGTAACGGAAAAATCCGTTTGTTACATCAGATCCCCCTCAAAATAAGTTTCGTCCCGAAACTTAGGGTAGGACAATCCTGATCACCCTTTAAGGCACCAAATGGGTGTGTTTGATCACTACACAAAAGTCTCGTCGTTTCCACATCTAAGTTTCCCGCACATCAAGGTTACCAAAAGCACACATCACTGACTAAACACTAAATCATGAAATAAACAAGTAGTCAAACAATATCACACATAAAAGGTCAACTCGTCACTCTCGAGGTTACAACTATCGCTACATAGGTCTTTGAAATGTTACTTCTCTTACTATCCCCAATATCTTAGGTAGCCTTATCACCTTTTCATAAAACCACTAAATCTTAAATCTTTCCATCACAAGCGTCTGCTACCACGTTCTAGAGTGGTTACCGGATATCTCACCGGTATCATCGGGCTTAACTGTCTGATCCTCATATATGATAACCTAACCCGTGTCTGGTAGGTATTTCTCCAACTGAAAATCTCAACTCAGTTGCCCAAACTTAGTCTCCGTGGAAAACTGAAGTTGCGCTCTCTAATATGGTGAGGAATACTAGTCCATCAGTCACTTTTAAACCGTTTTAAAACTTACAATGGTTGCCTTACACTACTCACTTCTAGATCCTTTGATGACCCTACGGAAAATGACTTATTCAACTTTCTTCCCTTTGTTATGACCACTTGCTTCCGGCCTTCTGAAAAGGTTCTGACTACACACTAAGGCCAAAGGTCTTGGACATCCACCAACACTTTACCAAGTGCCTAATGCTCTTCGTACCACGACCCACTTGGTCTTGTCTTTTAATATTACTTAGTCATCTTATTCCTCAAGTAAGGAATCATCACTTATACCCTTTTCTGCTCTAACACTTGAGACAACTAAAAAAAAACTACTCAATATGTCCGGGACGACGTTATAATACTATTTATAGATCTATAATATAGATCTATAATATAACGTTAGCTCAACCTTAGGCTTCTCACGAATTTTACAAGATCTTAAGTGACATAGAATATGTCCGGGACGACGGCCTTTGATAATAACTACTCAATAAATGTTAACATACCATCAACAGTGCGCCCTTTTATCCACCATTGTTACCAGCCCGATAGTATCCCTCTGACTCAAACGCAACTCGGATCCGTTCTGCTATAACATTACACGTAAAATCTACTCCGAGATTACGCTTTCTTTAAGAACGGTTACTGGGTTGTAAGTATACTCCCGTCGCTTCTCTTTCTTATGTATCTTTGACTCAGAACGGTAATTACTCACTTTGAGCTTTCTAGTGCAGGCCATGCGTAATACTTTTATTGCATCATTAATTCATTCCTAATCCATCCGGAAAACTCACTCTAGAGTATTCCATTAGTATAGAATGCCAAAACTACTTGTCTGGCAACATGTAACAAACCCATCACTCTTCACTCGGATCCATAATAGGGTACCAGTCTACTTCTATTACCTCTACATGCACATAAGTTCCCGTACAACATTTCCAGTTACTCACATAGCCTAACCCACGTTTCTTCCAACTAGAATGCATTTCACCAACTACCACCATCTTAAACTCGACACGACATCCATCAGTACCCTTGAGCTTATTGCTTTGTGGGTTAGGTCCCACCACGCTTCCGCTGCGCTACTCTGATAATTCGGTTGTCAGTCATTAATCCTAAGGACCTTGTCTGTAAGTATAAAGTGATTGACCCCAAAATTCTTTCTTCCAATTACACCATGAGTCTTATACGGATGAAGTACCAAGTACCTTCTTTACTTGCCTTAAGAAAATAAAACAACGATTGAAAAACAACTTCTTCCGCTTACTTTCTTAATTCTTCTACCACGGATCCAAACTCCCTGACTTGACCGGAGTTTGATCTTAACTAGCCAAGAAGTAACCCTTAAAACGTTTCTCTTTATACCATTAATTCTTCCAGGAAGATTGTTGTTGCCTACTTGAGGAAATCCTCTAAGGCGTCGGTAAAGCTACTCCATAGATCCACAATCACAAATATTTCTTCTTACCGGCACATAACTCGTCAATACCAAACAATACTTGCACGTCCTTGGTTGACATCTGTCAGTCTATAATTCACTTATCTCAATTTTATACCTCTACTGGTATTAAACTTTTGGTGCACATCACCTACTAGATTAATCCTTTTATCCTCCTTTTAGTTCGTCTTATCTTTCACTCTTCTGCTTCCTTTGGAACAACTCTCTTTCTCAAGTCTCACTGTGCCATTCGCCTCACGTCAAAAGTTGTTCCTAACACTCCACGATAGATTGTAAGCGCCTCGTAATTCCGATGACTTTTAATTACCTCCCAATTGTAGTCCTTTTACAAGGACCGTCTGTGTTGATGACCTATGTTCTGTTATAAATGGGGGTTACCCTGGACTCGTGTGTCCACCACACGATTGTCACAAGCACAGGTTCCTTAATCGGCGTTGTTTGTAATATTTCCTTCCAAATCTCTATTGACTATGCTACGGGCTTCGATCCTTTCGATACTGGTGTTGTGATTTCACTTAGAATTCTTATCTTTAAAGAAGACAAAATGTCTCCAGGCTTGTGAAGTCTACCCCTCGCTTTTATATTAAGTTGTAAGTCTCCATTTCGTGTAAATTGTGATCTGTCAAAATTTCCTTAGCTAGTAGGTAAACAGTTGCTCACAACAATCCTTTTATACTTCTTTAGTTCAAAATTTCCTTAGCTAGTAGGTAAATAGTCGTTTCAAGTTTCCACGATAGCTTGCAAGCGTCTTTGAAATTCTTATGGCCGTAATGATCATCCATTTGCAGTTCCTTTTGCATGGACCATCTGTGTTGATGGCTTAGGTCCCGTGATAATTCGGGTTACCCTTGACTCTCGAGTCTTGCAAGGCTGTTCTCCCATACAGATTTCTTCACTGGAGTTAGTGGTAATATCGCCTTCATGAAACTCCGTTGACCCTGCTACAGGCTTCCATTCTTTGGATATTGGCGTCGCTGTTTCTTTCAAACTACTTATATCTTTGAGGAGGGTCAAAACCTCCCCACACTTGTGGGTCTGCCTTTCCGCTTTTACACTCAATTTTAGGTCTTCATTCCGTGCACCTTAGATTCTCATACCCGGATTGACACTCTGTCTCTTCTGGTTTCTTATGCCCATAATGGTCTATGGGGCATCCGTTCCGATTGTAATGTCCTTGATTCCGCAATCTTGGTTGTACTCAATTCTACTTGTCCTGCTCCAATATTGTTATCTTTACTCCCCACTCTTGTAGTCTCTTCCATGGTTCTTCTAATTCCGTCTCTCGGCCTCGTATGCCCGAGTTCCTTGTACGACCTTCTGTTCCTTCTAACTGAACCACCTCAAGGATTTCTTCCTCATCTGATTGTGCATGTGGTAAAAATTATCTTCACAACTTTACTTCCTTGCTCACTTGTTCTTTGGATGATTTGTAAGGGTCGCCAAGCAGCCTACCCGAGTACAATACTCAATTCAATGTCCGATTCCATTGCCTCGTGTTGGAGATTCTTCAAGTCCGCAGTTGATTTATCATGAGGCGATAATCGCTTCGTGATATCACGACTAAAGGATATAAAATATCCTTTAGGATACTAACAAACTAAGCATGCACATGTATATAACATATAATAAGAAACATCATAAAAAGTCTATATACTAACTTCTATCGATCCAAGTTGCAGAGATCCACGGAGAGCGATGGCGGTCCGACGTACTACTAACCCAACAACCCGACTATGCGTGTGTGTAGAAAAAACAAAAATCCGTTTAGAAAATTTTAGACCCCTTTCGGGTTCTAGTTATTTTATACAATCGGTCTTTCAGAAGATTTCAAGTGCCATTGTTGCCAACCTAGAGCTATGATGCCATATTGTAACACCCCAAATTCTGAGAACTCGGGGAGCTACTAGTTAGGACCTCACAATGGGTCCCGACCCTAGTTTGACAACAATTTTACTTGGATCTTACAACAAGGCACAAAAGTATTTAAAACATTTGAAAACTATAAACAATATGTACATGGAGAATATGTATCAACCTTACAAGAAACGCTACTAAAATGATGCATATGAAGAACATAAGACATCCCCGTCCCCAACTAAATGAGTACGTGGACCCGGCTGACCATTTCCTCCGGATCTCTCTATAACTGTCTTAACCTGCAAGGCATCTACAAGCGGTATAAAACCGTTAGCTAACATTCTATGCATAAGTATAAAGGTAAAAGCACCATCACACATCATACACAATCAACATGCAACACTCAATCCTTTTATTATCTTTAATTAGGTGATAGGTCATTATTAATGATACTTATTTTGTGACACGAGGGATTCCCAAACCTCGCCCCTGTCCCTGTTTACCAACGCGGAATGGTACTAATGCATCTGACAGTCTACCGGACTAGGCTGGTCGCTGGGAACCTCCTAGACTCTCGCAAGAGCTAGGCAGATGATGTCACGACCCGTTATCATACACTTGGGTCAATTACGTAAATAATAAAGTCGGCCTAATCCGGTTTCGTTGTTTATCATAACTAGCAAACACCACTCATACACATTACACTCATACAAGAAAGCCAGCTAAGTAAGTCCGTGGACTTACCAGAATCAAATTTCGACTCTCTTAATCACCACTCATCGGTAACTGTAGGAATTCAGTAGCCTGTCAAAGGAGGCAAGTGTGTCAGCACACTTTCTAGGTAATTAGAAGTCTAAGACTTCTAAGATAGTAGGTCTTAATAGACCGGAATTGATTACAATATTAATTTATGGTAAAATGACTATTTTACCCTTGGTCCCGAAACTTCTAAAAATTCCATAATTTATGTCTAAACTTTTATTTGAGACTAAAATGTCATATTCTAACTCATAAAGATGAGTTTGGTTACAAACTGGCAATTTACACATTCTTCTTATTTTCCGAAAGATCGTTAAGGTCCAACTTCGGCTTCAAATATGAAATTCGAATAGTCTTATAAAAATTCCGACATAATTCCCTAGATCATCTATGATATCCCATCTACTCATAGGAGAAAGAATTTTTTAAAACTGTTAAAGCATCACTTCTACAAAAATTTCTAAAGTTGGTTACAACACTTAACAAACAGCACACTATCTTAACTTTGAAAAATCATAACTCCTAAACTACTCTCTGAATTTATCCCAAGTTTTGATATGTTCTACTATACAATCTTATCTATAATATATCCAAAATTCAGCTGCAAAGGAGATCAAAATCCTGTTTAAAACTATCTCACGAAACCGAATTTCAGCACAACAGAAAAACTGATTACGACTCAATCTTTGAAAATTCATAATTCCCAAACCACTCGCTGGATGCCTCCCAAATTTTAATACGTTCTACAACAATGTATCGACTATATCATATCCAAAATTCAAGCCCAACGGAGATCAATAGCCTATTAAAAACTATCTCACAAAACAGCATCCCATGCTGTTTTTCTCAACTCAGCACATTTATAAAAACTGTATGAGTCAACTTTGAAACCCCATATCTCTCAAACCATAACATGGATTCCTCTGAAATTTTAGTATGTTAGACTATACAATATCGACTAAAACATATCCGAAAATCAGAAGTAAAGGTGGAGTCTAACCTACCCAAAACTGGGGCTGAAGTGGACTGTTCTTCACTTCCGAAAACTCAGCAAACGCCTCAGCTCTTCAAGCTATCTTCCGAGGCTGTTCTAGCAGGTTTCCCGACACAACAGGGTTCTAATCAGCATGTATAAAGAGAGGGTAATGCAGCAAGGTGAAGTGAGGTCCTTACCGGCAATCAAGACCCGACGCTCACGTGCACAAGAACAAAGGAGTGCTCGACACAACTAGCAGCAGCAACATTGCTTCCTTGCTGGCATTGAGAGGGCTTTGCCGGCACCATCCAAGGCTGCGGTTTGAAGGCAGCGGCGGGGTGGAGACGACCAGCGATACCGGTGGTTGGAGAGCTAGGGTTCCAGCGGCGTGCGAGGGCTGGAGGAGGCTGGAGAGGAGCGCACGCCTTCCTGCGCGGTTGGGAGTCTGCTGCGCACACGAAGCCTGCTAGGACCCCTGGTGGTGGACGGTTGCACCGGCCTGGCGTGGAGGAGGAGGCGGATGGCTGGAGTAGTGCAAGTGAGGGCAGCGGCCTGGCGTGAAGGAGGAGGCGGACGCTGGTACGTGACAGCGAGAGAAGGAAGAGGGTTGTTCTTAGGGTTTACGTGAGAGAGGGAGAGAGCATGGGCTGGCCTGTAACAGCTCCTTATTGGGCCCGGATGGTAGGGTTTCAAAGGCCAAACTCAGCTTCGTAATGGGCCCGGATGGCCTTGTCATAACTTAGTCATGGGTTTGTCAAATGGGTCAATTACTATAAGACTTGCAAGAGTGTTTTAGGAATGATTTTATATAATTAAGTTTCACATAAAATCATAGAAGGTGGAAAAAGAATATTTTATGTGATTAACTCTTCATATAAAATGACAAGATTTATGTTGACTCGGAATTTACCGAAAATTAAATTTCCGGGTATTACATCAGTGCCCCCTTAAAATAAGTTTCGTCCCGAAACTTAGAACAAGGTATTTAATCAAACGACTTCCATAAATAAACTTGTATATCCTAGTCTCACTAAATTTTAATTTCGTTTTCTAAACTCCTCTAACTCTATCAAAGTGTAACGGAAAAATCCGTTTGTTACATCAGATCCCCCTCAAAATAAGTTTCGTCCCGAAACTTAGGGTAGGACAATCCTGATCACCCTTTAAGGCACCAAATGGGTGTGTTTGATCACTACACAAAAGTCTCGTCGTTTCCACATCTAAGTTTCCCGCACATCAAGGTTACCAAAAGCACACATCACTGACTAAACACTAAATCATGAAATAAACAAGTAGTCAAACAATATCACACATAAAAGGTCAACTCGTCACTCTCGAGGTTACAACTATCGCTACATAGGTCTTTGAAATGTTACTTCTCTTACTATCCCCAATATCTTAGGTAGCCTTATCACCTTTTCATAAAACCACTAAATCTTAAATCTTTCCATCACAAGCGTCTGCTACCACGTTCTAGAGTGGTTACCGGATATCTCACCGGTATCATCGGGCTTAACTATCTGATCCTCATATATGATAACCTAACCCGTGTCTGGTAGGTATTTCTCCAACTGAAAATCTCAACTCAGTTGCCCAAACTTAGTCTCCGTGGAAAACTGAAGTTGCGCTCTCTAATATGGTGAGGAATACTAGTCCATCAGTCACTTTTAAACCGTTTTAAAACTTACAATGGTTGCCTTACACTACTCACTTCTAGATCCTTTGATGACCCTACGGAAAATGACTTATTCAACTTTCTTCCCTTTGTTATGACCACTTGCTTCCGGCCTTCTGAAAAGGTTCTGACTACACACTAAGGCCAAAGGTCTTGGACATCCACCAACACTTTACCAAGTGCCTAATGCTCTTCGTACCACGACCCACTTGGTCTTGTCTTTTAATATTACTTAGTCATCTTATTCCTCAAGTAAGGAATCATCACTTATACCCTTTTCTGCTCTAACACTTGAGACAACTAAAAAAAAACTACTCAATATGTCCGGGACGACGTTATAATACTATTTATAGATCTATAATATAGATCTATAATATAACGTTAGCTCAACCTTAGGCTTCTCACGAATTTTACAAGATCTTAAGTGACATAGAATATGTCCGGGACGACGGCCTTTGATAATAACTACTCAATAAATGTTAACATACCATCAACAGTGCGCCCTTTTATCCACCATTGTTACCAGCCCGATAGTATCCCTCTGACTCAAACGCAACTCGGATCCGTTCTGCTATAACATTACACGTAAAATCTACTCCGAGATTACGCTTTCTTTAAGCACGGTTACTGGGTTGTAAGTATACTCCCGTCGCTTCTCTTTCTTATGTATCTTTGACTCAGAACGGTAGTTACTCACTTTGAGCTTTCTAGTGCAGGCCATGCGTAATACTTTTATTGCATCATTAATTCTTTCCTAATCCATCCGGAAAACTCACTCTAGAGTATTCCATTAGTATAGAATGCCAAAACTACTTGTCTGGCAACATGTAACAAACCCATCACTCTTCACTCGGATCCATAATAGGGTACCAGTCTACTTCTATTACCTCTACATGCACATAAGTTCCCGTACAACATTTCCAGTTACTCACATAGCCTAACCCACGTTTCTTCCAACTAGAATGCATTTCACCAACTACCACCATCTTAAACTCGACACGACATCCATCAGTACCCTTGAGCTTATTGCTTTGTGGGTTAGGTCCCACCACGCTTCCGCTGCGCTACTCTGATAATTCGGTTGTCAGTCATTAATCCTAAGGACCTTGTCTGTAAGTATAAAGTGATTGACCCCAAAATTCTTTCTTCCAATTACACCATGAGTCTTATACGGATGAAGTACCAAGTACCTTCTTTACTTGCCTTAAGAAAATAAAACAACGATTGAAAAACAACTTCTTCCGCTTACTTTCTCAATTCTTCTACCACGGATCCAAACTCCCTGACTTGACCGGAGTTTGATCTTAACTAGCCAAGAAGTAACCCTTAAAACGTTTCTCTTTATACCATTAATTCTTCCAGGAAGATTGTTGTTGCCTACTTGAGGAAATCCTCTAAGGCGTCGGTAAAGCTACTCCATAGATCCACAATCACAAATATTTCTTCTTACCGGCACATAACTCGTCAATACCAAACAATACTTGCACGTCCTTGGTTGACATCTGTCAGTCTATAATTCACTTATCTCAATTTTATACCTCTATTGGTATTAAACTTTTGGTGCACATCACCTACTAGATTAATCCTTTTATCCTCCTTTTAGTTCGTCTTATCTTTCACTCTTCTGCTTCCTTTGGAACAACTCTCTTTCTCAAGTCTCACTGTGCCATTCGCCTCACGTCAAAAGTTGTTCCTAACACTCCACGATAGATTGTAAGCGCCTCGTAATTCCGATGACTTTTAATTACCTCCCAATTGTAGTCCTTTTACAAGGACCGTCTGTGTTGATGACCTATGTTCTGTTATAAATGGGGGTTACCCTGGACTCGTGTGTCCACCACACGATTGTCACAAGCATAGGTTCCTTAATCGGCGTTGTTTGTAATATTTCCTTCCAAATCTCTATTGACTATGCTACGGGCTTCGATCCTTTCGATACTGGTGTTGTGATTTCACTTAGAATTCTTATCTTTAAAGAAGACAAAATGTCTCCAGGCTTGTGAAGTCTACCCCTCGCTCTTATATTAAGTTGTAAGTCTCCATTTCGTGTAAATTGTGATCTGTCAAAATTTCCTTAGCTAGTAGGTAAACAGTTGCTCACAACAATCCTTTTATACTTCTTTAGTTCAAAATTTCCTTAGCTAGTAGGTAAATAGTCGTTTCAAGTTTCCACGATAGCTTGCAAGCGTCTTTGAAATTCTTATGGCCGTAATGATCATCCATTTGCAGTTCCTTTTGCATGGACCATCTGTGTTGATGGCTTAGGTCCCGTGATAATTCGGGTTACCCTTGACTCTCGAGTCTTGCAAGGCTGTTCTCCCATACAGATTTCTTCACTGGAGTTAGTGGTAATATCGCCTTCATGAAACTCCGTTGACCTTGCTACAGGCTTCCATTCTTTGGATATTGGCGTCGCGGTTTCTTTCAAACTACTTATATCTTTGAGGAGGGTCAAAACCTCCCCACACTTGTGGGTCTGCCTTTCCGCTTTTACACTCAATTGTAGGTCTTCATTCCGTGCACCTTAGATTCTCATACCCGGATTGACACTCTGTCTCTTCTGGTTTCTTATGCCCATAATGGTCTATGGGGCATCCGTTCCGATTGTAATGTCCTTGATTCCGCAATCTTGGTTGTACTCAATTCTACTTGTCCTGCTCCAATGTTGTTATCTTTACTCCCCACTCTTGTAATCTCTTCCATGGTTCTTCTAATTCCGTCTCTCGGCCTCGTATGCCCGAGTTCCTTGTACGACCTTCTGTTCCTTCTAACTGAACCACCTCAAGGATTTCTTCCTCATCTGATTGTGCATGTGGTAAAAATTATCTTCACAACTTTACTTCCTTGCTCACTTGTTCTTTGGATGATTTGTAAGGGTCGCCAAGCAGCCTACCCGAGTACAATACTCAATTCAATGTCCGATTCCATTGCCTCGTGTTGGAGATTCTTCAAGTCCGCAGTTGATTTATCATGAGGCGATAATCGCTTCGTGATATCACGACTAAAGGATATAAAATATCCTTTAGGATACTAACAAACTAAGCATGCACATGTATATAACATATAATAAGAAACATCATAAAAAGTCTATATACTAACTTCTATCGATCCAAGTTGCAGAGATCCACGGAGAGCGATGGCGGTCCGACGTACTACTAACCCAACAACCCGACTATGCGTGTGTGTAAAAAAACAAAAATCCGTTTAGAAAATTTTAGACCCCTTTCGGGTTCTAGTTATTTTATACAATCGGTCTTTCAGAAGATTTCAAGTGCCATTGTTGCCAACCTAGAGCTATGATACCATATTGTAACACCCCAAATTCTGAGAACTCGGGGAGCTACTAGTTAGGACCTCACAATGGGTCCCGACCCTAGTTTGACAACAATTTTACTTGGATCTTACAACAAGGCACAAAAGTATTTAAAACATTTGAAAACTGTAAACAATATATACATGGAGAATATGTATCAACCTTACAAGAAACGCTACTAAAATGATGTATATGAAGAACATAAGACATCCCCGTCCCCAACTAAATGAGTACGTGGACCCGGCTGACCATTTCCTCCGGATCTCTCTATAACTGTCTTAACCTGCAAGGCATCTACAAGCGGTATAAAACCGTTAGCTAAATTCTATGCATAAGTATAAAGGTAAAAGCACCATCACACATCATACACAATCAACATGCAACACTCAATCCTTTTATTATCTTTAATTAGGTGATAGGTCATTATTAATGATACTTATTTTGTGACACGAGGGATTCCCAAACCTCGCCCCTGTCCCCGTTTACCAACGCGGAATGGTACTAATGCATCTGATAGTCTACCGGACTAGGCTGGTCGCTGGGAACCTCCTAGACTCTCGCAAGAGCTAGGCAGATGATGTCACGACCCGTTATCATACACTTGGGTCAATTACGTAAATAATAAAGTCGGCCTAATCCGGTTTCGTTGTTTATCATAACTAGCAAACACCACTCATACACATTACACTCATACAAGAAAGCCAACTAAGTAAGTCCGTGGACTTACCAGAATCAAATTTCGACTCTCTTAATCACCACTCATCGGTAACTGTAGGAATTCAGTAGCCTGTCAAAGGAGGCAAGTGTGTCAGCACACTTTCTAGGTAATTAGAAGTCTAAGACTTCTAAGATAGTAGGTCTTAATAGACCGGAATTGATTACAGTATTAATTTATGGTAAAATGACTATTTTACCCTTGGTCCCGAAACTTCTAAAAATTCCATAATTTATGTCTAAACTTTTATTTGAGACTAAAATGTCATATTCTAACTCATAAAGATGAGTTTGGTTACAAACTGGCAATTTACACATTCTTCTTATTTTCCGAAAGATCGTTAAGGTCCAACTTCGGCTTCAAATATGAAATTCGAATAGTCTTATAAAAATTCCGACATAATTCCCTAGATCATTTATGATATCCCATCTACTCATAGGAGAAAGAATTTCTTAAAACTGTTAAAGCATCACTTCTACAAAAATTTCTAAAGTTGGTTACAACACTTAACAAACAGCACACTGTCTTAACTTTGAAAAATCATAACTCCTAAACTACTCGCTGGATTTATCCCAAATTTTGATATGTTCTACTATACAATCTTATCTATAATATATCCAAAATTCGGCTGCAAAGGAGATCAAAATTCTGTTTAAAACTATCTCACAAAACCGAATTTCAGCACAACAGAAAAACTGCTTACGACTCAATCTTTGAAAATTCATAATTCCCAAACCACTAGCTGGATGCCTCCCAAATTTTAATATGTTCTACAACAATGTATCGACTATATCATATCCAAAATTCAAGCCCAACGGAGATCAAGAGCCTATTAAAAACTATCTGACAAAACAGCATCCCATGCTGTTTTTCTCAACTCAGCACATTTATAAAAACTGTATGAGTCAACTTTGAAACCCCATATCTCTCAAACCATAACATGGATTCCTCTGAAATTTTAGTATGTTAGACTATACAATATCGACTAAAACATATCCGAAAATCAGCATTAAAGGTGGAGTCTAACCTACCCAAAACTGGGGCTGAAGTGGACTGTTCTTCACTTCCGAAAACTCAGCAAACGCCTCAGCTCTTCAAGCTATCTTCCGAGGCTGTTCTAGCAGGTTTCCCGACACAACAGGGTTCTAATCAGCATGTATAAAGAGAGGGTAATGCAGCAAGTTGAAGTGAGGTCCTTACCGGCAATCAAGACCCGACGCTCACGTGCACCAGAACAAAGGAGGGCTCGACACAACTAGCAGCAGCAACATTGCTTCCTTGCTGGCATTGAGAGGGCTTTGCCGGCACCATCCAAGGCTTCGGTTTGAAGGCAGCGGCGGGGTGGAGACGACCAGCGACACCGGTGGTTGGAGAGCTAGGGTTCCAGCGGCGTGCGAGGGCTAGAGGAGGTTGGAGAGGAGCGCACGCCTTCCTGCCCGGTTGGGAGTCTGCTGCGCACACGAAGCCTGCTAGGACCCCTGGTGATGGACAGTTGCACCGGCCTGGCGTGGAGGAGGAGGCGGACGGCTGGAGTAGTGCAAGTGAGGGCAGCGGCCTGGCGTGAAGGAGGAGGCGGACGCTGGTACGTGACAACGAGAGAAGGAAGAAGGTTGTTCTTAGGGTTTACGTGAGAGAGGGAGAGAGCATGGGCTGGTCTGTAATAACTCCTTATCGGGCCCAGATGGTTGGGTTTCAAAGGCCAAACTCAACTTCATAATGGGCCCGGATGACCTTGTCATAACTTAGTCATGGGTTTGTCAAATGGGTCAGTTACTATAAGACTTGCAAGAGTGTTTTAGGAATGATTTTATATAATTAAGTTTCACATAAAATCATAGAAGTTGGGAAAAGAATATTTTATGTGATTAACTCTTCACATAAAATGACAAGATTTATGTTAAATCGGGATTTACCGGAAATTAAATTTCCGGGTATTACAGATCATTTTTTCTATAAGGACATGTAGATTTAACATGACCCTTTTTACAACACTAGAAGCAAGTAGGCATATGAATGCTTCCTTTGGCCTTGACAAAAGTGGTGGTAGGTTTTCTAGGAAAGCTCGTATGATACCCTATACCATTTTTGTTAAGGGAGGACTGTTGTTCACCCATCATTCTTTCCAGATTAGCTTTTGAACGAGTAAACTTAATAAGTGCTGCTTTCTGGTCTTGACACATCAAAGTCAGATCAACTTTCTCTTTCTCTAGATCAATATAATTTTGATGAAGAGAGGAGAGGTTGTCCATGAGAATCAGATTTTCTGATTCCAAGACCTTGATATTGTCATCAAGATCTTCCTTTTCTGTGTTGAGATTATCAATCTCCAGAAACTTTTCACTTAATAGTCTATCTTGTTCATGAAGCTTTTCTTTTAAAGAATTTATCCTTATTCTATGTTCCTTATCACTTAAGATAATATCTTTAAGGAATTGTTTAAGGTCAATCTCAGGTTAAGACATAATTGTACTTACCATATTGTCGATGTACAGATTTGAGTCATCTTCATGATCGGCCATAAGACACAAGTTTGCTTGTTCTTTTTCATCTTCTGATTCATTTGTTGATTCTGAATCACTCCATGAAGCAACCATAGCTTTCTTCTTTCGATCATTTTTCTTGAAGTTGGTCCTCTTCTTTTGTGGACAATCCTTCACCAAATGATTTGTTTCACCACATTCAAAATAAGTCAGTACTCTCGTTTTCTTATTAGAGTTAGAAAACTTACCTCGGGGTTTGATGCTCATGGAAATTCTCTATTTGCAGATTGTTTCTTTAACTTGAAAATTCTTGCGAGACCCTTTGAGATCATGGCGATTGCATCTTTTTCATCATCATCACTATCTTCTTCATCAGATGGTAACTCATCTCTTTTGGATTTTAATGCCAAATTCTTGGAGTTGGATGGGAGTTCTCCATCTTCTTCACCAAGAACCATTTCATGTGTGACGAGTTTTCCAAGTAGATCATCTAGAGGAAGAGTAGTGAGATTTTGAGCTTCTTCAATAGAAGTCATCTTTGGTCCCCACTTGGCTTTAGGTAAGCTCCTTAGAACCTTCCTCACTTTCTCTTCATTTGTGAAGATCTTTCCTAGTGAGTCCGGATTGTTCACGATCTCAGTAAATCCGGTGAACATTTCTTTGACTGTTTCATTTGGATTCATCTTGAATAGCTCATATTGTCTGAGAAAGATGCTAATCTTGGTTTCCTTGACTTTACTTGTTCCTTCGTAAGTAACAACAAGCTTATCCCATATTTCTTTAGCACTCTTGCATGATGAGATGCGGTTGAATTCATTTACATCTAATCCATAGTAGAGTATATTCATTACTTTATCATTCTTTGACACACTATCCAGATCAGCCTGTGTGAAGTCTGATTCCTTCTTTGGGACTTGAACGCCTTCAACCAGTGTCATTGGAACTGTGGGTCCATTTTGAGTAATGCTCCAAAGCTCCATATCCTGGTCAATAATGAACATACGCATGAGTGCTCTCCAATGAGCGAATTTGTTGCCATAGAAGAGTGGTGGTCGGGATGAGGATCTTCCTTGAGCAAATCCACCATCACCGGCAGGATTCATGATTAGTCTCACTAATGGTTAAATCAATAAACGTGAGTCTAGCTCTGATATCAATTGAAGAACCGGTAGGTGAAATAAATAAGTTAAATGATAATCTAGAAGGAGGGGTTGAATAGAGTACGAGAACTTTTTACAAACCAAATCTCAAGGCCTTGAAACTTCTTTCAACGGCTTTGATCTCAATATGTGCTTCTCGTGAAACTTTGATTTCAAGGCTTTGAAACTCTTTCCAAGGGCCTTGACTTCTTGCTCCTGCAAAACAAAGTTAGTCACAATAAAGTATATATGATACGGAATTGAAAAGATTGACACGAGGATATGTTTACGAAGTTCGGCTCTAAATAGCCTACTCTCCATCCCATGGTATACCCGTAGGATCTAACTATCTATTATCAGCTTCAAAGAGTCCTAGATACAAACTAGAAGAAATCCCCTTATTCTCTCAATGTAGCCAATGCTATGATCTAGCTTCAACTCTTAACCTAGCTATAATAGCCTAGTTACTCCGCAAAGTAACACACACTCTAGTATAACACTATTTAGATCTTCCAATGAAGCTCTAGTGTTTTCTCTCTCTAAGGGGATAAAGCTTTTGCGTGAATGAGAGAAAGAAAAACAACGAATGAAGATGATTAGGTTGCTAGAAGATGTAAAGAGATTTCCTTGTGTGAGCTTGTGTGTCTTTCTTCTTCGACTATCATCTTCATTTATACTCTTCTATGGAAAGGTCTTCTAGCCGCTGTAGAGATGACCGTTTGAAGATGAATCTTCTTTTCCATGAAGATCGTTTCTTGTTTGGAGATAAGGTAGACGTTGCAAGTCATCAGCACCTACGAACACGTTGAGTCCTTTACTCCTTGATCTTATCTTCTTCTGTTGAATCGAGAGAGAAGATATTTTTTGCCGTTTGTTGTTTAGAAAATCTTCTAGAAAAGATTCTCTATTCTTCGGTTGAGATCTGCCTTCGTTTAATAAGATCTTCCTTCGGTTGATAAGATCTTTGGTTGATGAGATCTTTCCGTTACAGAATCTGCCAATAAAATCTTCACCTGCATTTTGTATTCTTGTTCCGTGCATCTATAATTCCAAGGCCCTTGATTTCGTCTTTTTGAACTTGTTATCTTCCTTTGTTCTTGAATCCAACTTCAAGGCCCTTGATATTTAGATAAAACCTGCACTGAATTCAAACCAACCAAATATCTAAAAATATAATCAATACATTGTTAGTATATCCAACTACTACATTTGTGTGAAGTCTTCCATCATTAACACCTGTAAACCATTATAATCAAGGTGGAGTTTTCAGCCATCATGCGCCTTTGGAAGGTGGCTGGAGCGTTGCATAAACCAAATGGCATCCTTTTGTAGAAGAACGTACCCCAAGGACACGTGAAGGTAGTCTTCTCTTGATCGTCCGGGTGAATGGGAATCTGAAAGAAACCACTATATCCGTCTAGATAACAGAATTAAGAGTGTTGTGCTAACCTTTCAAGCATTTGATCTATGAAAGGGAGAGGGAAGTGATCCTTCCTCGTTGCAACATTTAGCTTATGGTAATCAATGCACATTCTCCATCCCGTAATTGTACTCGTAGGAATGAGTTCGTTATTTTTGTTAGCAACAACAGCCATCCCTCCTTTCTTTGGTACTACTTGAACGGGACTCGCCCACTTGCTATCAGAAATAGGAAAGATGATACCTGCATCAAGTAACTTTAGGATTTCCTTCTTCACAACCTCTTTCATGATCGGATTTAACCGTCGCTGAGGTTGTATTGAAGGCTTATAATCCTCTTCCATTAAGATCATATGCATGCAAACAAAAGGCTTAATTCCTACTAAATCATCAATGTGATAGCCTAGAGCTTTCCTATGTTGTTTTAGAACATTCATAAGTCTTTCAAGTTCATCATCATTCAGGTTTGCACTAACTATAACAGGATATGTTGATTTAGGTCCAAGAAATGGTACCTTAGATGTGTAGCGAGTGGTTTTAACT
Source organism: Fagopyrum homotropicum (assembly GCA_033239125.1). NCBI lineage: Eukaryota > Viridiplantae > Streptophyta > Magnoliopsida > Caryophyllales > Polygonaceae > Fagopyrum > Fagopyrum homotropicum. Next base: position 95,612,368 of record BSWB01000003.1, on the reverse strand, counting down.
CCAATGATGGTGGTTCTTTGATTGATGAATCTTGACCAAGGAGTGTCATTCGAGAAGTCTCTAAAGGTCGAGGAAGTGTGCTATTGCAACCAAGAACAATTGCAATTGAATTTGTAGAAGTCGGAGAAAGGGTAGAAAATTCGACTTCCTCTAAAGAAAATAGGTCGATTTTTAGGTCGATTTTTTTCTCAGAGAAGGAAAATCGACTTGTGATAGGTGATGGAATCACTATCATTTAGGGTAGTTTTTAGAGTCTTTTTATTGTATTAGTGTCGGTTTATGCTACTAACTCCTTGGTCTAGAAGAAGAAGATCAAAAGAAGCTAAAGAAGGAGTTATAAACACTTAGGAGTGAAGATCGATCACGAAGCAAAGCTTATGTTGCCTCACCGCCCTAGCGGATCCTTGCAGACGCCCCCGCAGGTGACGTCTTACTTCGGAGCGCTCCCTGCGCTTTCACCAGTGCCAACCATGAAGCGTGTCACCGCCCCTGTGCCACTCCTTGGAGCCCCTGCGGTGTCCTCCACTGACGAAACGAAGACGAGCTCCCCTGCGCCTTCCACTGCGGCACTGCCTGCGCCTCAACATGGGAGCTGGAAGACGAAGAGGTTGTGTCACCACCCCTGCATTGACATAGGGATGCCCCGGCGGCTTGGCATCAGAAGCGTCAGGAAAGGCGAAAGGTCAGACGTTGAAGAGCATTGAAGAACCGCCCTAGCGGAATTGTCTAGCCGCCCCAGCGGCTCTGAAGAAGTTCAACCGATTCTGCCTAAACCGCCCTTGCGGTTCTTGACGGCCGCCTCTGCGGTTTAACGCCAGAAGCTTTACTCTGGCTGTTTACACCACCTTTATGGCATTTAAGGTGGCGGTTTTGGGCCGGCCATTTAATCCTATTTAGTGTCTTTTGTAGTATAAATAGTCCTTGGTTGATTGCTAGAATCATCCATCTTATCATCTAGTTAGTCAACAAATTATCCAATTAGATTGTCTTGCTCCCTTGTAATGAGTTGCTAACTCCCTTGCTACATTGGGTTGGTTTGAAGCTGCATTGTTACCTTGGTTGTAAGTTCTTTTTAATCTAAGTTTTCATTCAGAAATACTTTGTGTTTCCTTGATATCCATTGTCTAAATTGCATGTTTACTATTGCTTGAGATTGATCACCTTAGGTTCTAAAGTGCATGCAAACAACTAGGATTAATAGGTTCCGGGCTCGGGTTTTTAATCTCGTAGCAAATTTAAGTAATAACGGGTTGTGATTACTTGAGGAAAAGGAACACAAATATAAAGATAAGTTTAACGGTTTTAATCTTCTCTTTATATCCCTTTGTCTTTATTTGAAAGCTAACTTGTTATTTGTTCTTGTAGGTTTACGGAACTTTAACCTATTAAGTTGTGTTGATGCCGGTTGGCTCAACACATATATATGATTGAGATGGGAGATTACTTGAAAACTTGTAAAAGGAACTCACCAAAGTAGCAATTGCATGCTTAGAATCAACCTAGTGTAGATGCATCCATTATTGTCTTACTTGTCGCATTAATCGTTTTCATAAGTTTTAGTGCATCAATCCAACCAAAACCCCCCCTCTTTTGTGTCACTTGTCACTATAATCGATAATTGCATCTAAAACACCTTAACTCTCTTGGGTTCGACCCTTACTTAATCACTATACTTGTTCTTAGTCTAAGTCGGGATTTACTTTTGATTGGGTATACACGACCATAGAAATACCTTTGGTCAAATTTTGGCGCCGTTGCCGGGGAGTTTTGGTGTTTTATTGTTATTATTGATTATTGGTTTGAACCATTTTTATGGTTCAAACCCGTGCTACAAATTCCGGCTTTGCTTCTTTTGATCCAGAAATTGAGAGGACGCACATCCGGAAACGAAGACAACAACAACTTCAACAAGTGATGGTTGACCATACTCTTCGTCAACTTACGCATCCCACCTTGGCTCAAAACCCTCTTGCGGTCGCTATACCGACACTAGGGGAAGAAGTCAACTTTGAGCTCAAGCCGGGCCTCATCCACTTCCTCCCATCCTTCCATGGGCTAAGTGGTGAAGAGTTCATCAAGCACCTTGGGAAGTTCCATACTATGTGTATGAGCATGAAGCCGGCCAATATTACCGAAGAACAAATCAAGATGAGGGCATTCAGCTTCACACTCAAAGATTCCACGGATGATTGGTATTACCACCTTCCATCCGGGAGTATCGACACTTGGGAGAACCTTCACAAAGCGTTCTTGGAGAAATAATTTCCAGCTAAGAAGGCTAATAGCTTGAAGAAAGCTATAAGCAACATCGAGCAAGAGGCAACCGAAACTCTCTACGAGTACTTCGAAATGTTTGCACGCCTCCGATCCAGCTGCCCTTTTCATGGATATTCAACTCAAGATTTAGTCTTGTACTTGTACAATGGCTTGTTAGACAATGAAAGGAGGATCATCGATGCGGCTTGCGGAGGTAATATTCTTAACTCTACTCCTGACCTTGCTTTGGAAAAGATACAGGAACTAGCTGAAGGAACTCGGAACTTTGGAAGAACCCCGGCTAAGAAAGGAGTTCATGCTGTGAGCTCCGGGAAGAGTGAGATTTCCACCGAGCTCGCGGAATTGAAGGAAATGGTGAAGAGACTAACACTTATCGGAACACCGCAACAGCTCAAAGCTTGTGGAGTTTGTGCTGACCCGTATCATCCAACGGACATGTGTCCACAAGTTCAGGATGACGATGCTGAAGTAAACGCAATGGGTTATGGACAACCACAGCAGCAAAGACCTAGGAACGATCCCTATGCACAGAATTTCATGCCAAATTGGCGTGACCAACAGAATTTTCGTTGGAGGGATCAACAAAACCAACAACAGCAGCCCCGCCAAGGTAAGTATCACTCAACTGAAGATATGTTGCAGGTTTTTACTAAACACTTTACTACTCATGTCCAAACAATAGAATCTAGCATCAAGAACCTTGAGCAACAAGTTAGTGAAATGGTGGAAGCGGTTTCAAGGACCGAATCAAGGCTTTCCGGAGGATTGCCTTCCTAGACGTTTATAAACCCCAAGGAGAATGTTAGTGCCCTAACATTAAGGAGCGGGAAGCAAATCCAACAAGAACCAACAAAAGAATCACAAAGCAAGCCTTCTGTCATTTTTTCCGCACCCACAACCGCCCCTGCGGCTGCAGCTGCGCCCAGCACAGAACAAACGACGCCCCTGCGGTGACAGCCCCTGAGCCGCCCGTGCGCCTTCAAGCTGACGCCCCTGCGGAAAACACAACAGAGGATCTTGCTGAAAAGGATTCTTACGTCCGGCCTAACTTTCCGCCGCTGTACTCCGAGAAACCACCGGCTCCTTTTCCCGAAGCCTTGAAGGAGAGAAGAATCATAGAGGACAAGGACCTCTTTGAGACTTTCTCCAAATGCGAGGTAAACATTCCCCTCCTTAAGTTGGTGAGAAGTATCCCTAAGTATGCTCGTTTTTTGAAGGAACTTTGCACTATCAAGAGGAATCAAAAGCTAAAGGGGAAACAGAAAGTACAAGTGAGTAAGCATGTGTCGGCAGTTTTCCAACGGAGAATGCCCAAGAAGTGCATCGATCCGGGCATGGTAAGCATTCCTTGTGTTATAGGGGAAACCCGCTTTGACAAAGCAATGCTTGATCTAGGTGCTTCTATTAATGTTTTGCCATATTCGATTTACAAATCACTTGGCTTTGGGCCACTAATGGAAACTAGGATTGTAGTACAACTTGCTGATAGATCTAATGTATACCCGAAAGGGATAATTGAAGATGTATTAGTGATGGTAGACAACCTAATTTTTCCTGCTGATTTCTTTGTAATGGATATGGAAAATGATTCGCATGCTGCACCCATTCTGTTAGGTAGGTCATTTTTGAAAATGGCTAGGACTAAAATTGATTATGTTAGTGGTAAATTGACCATGGAGTTTGATGGAGAAGTAGTGGAATTTGACATCTATGATGCAATGAGATTTCCTAGTGATGATCATTCTTTATGTGCTATTGACATTGTTGAACCTTTTGTGCAAGATGTTTTTGATAACTCTGACATGGATGAATTAAGAAATGTGATTGAGCATGACATTGATGGTTTCAAATCAGATTATGTGATAACGTCTAGCATGAAAGAGGTCCTAGCCCAATTAGATGGGCATAAAAGGCTACCTATCTCCAATTTGGCCATTGGACCCACTTTACTAACCCCAAGCGAGAAGCTTGTTCTGTCCATAGTGTAGGCACCTGAAATAGAATTGAAGGACCTTCCGTCACACCTCAAGTAAGTTTTCCTTGGAGCACACAATACCTTGCCGGTGATTATCTCCAACAAGTTAACCACCGGACAAGAAGACAAGTTGGTGAAAGTACTAAAGGAGCACAAGACGGCCCTTGGATGGACTATTGCGGACATCAAAGGGATAAGTCCTTCCACTTGCATGCATAGGATTTTACTTGAGGACGAAGCCAAACCCTCTAGGCAACCTCAAAGGAGGTTGAACCCACCAATGATGGATGTGGTCAAAAAGGAAGTGTTGAAACTCCTCCAAGCGGATATGATCTTTCCTATCTCGGATAGCACTTGGGTTAGCCCGACCCAAGTAGTTCCAAAGAAGGGAGGCATCACTTTGGTGGAAAATCAACATGTAGAGATGGTCCCAAGCAAAACACAAACCGGATGGAGAGTTTGCATTGACTACCGCAAGCTCAATAAGGTAACACGAAAGGACCATTTCCCATTACCTTTTATTGATCAAATGTTGGAACGTCTTGCAGGACATCAATACTACTGTTTCCTGGATGGATATTCGGGCTATTTCCAAATAGCCATCGCACCAGAGGATCAAGAGAAGACGACGTTCACTTGCCCATTTGGCACTTTTTCATATCGCTGAATGCCATTTGGACTTTGCAACGCACCGGGCACTTTCCAACGGTGCATGATAAGTATTTTCTCCGAATACATAGAAAATTTCATTGAAGTCTTCATGGATGATTTTACCGTCCATGGAGATATTTTTGACGCGTGTTTAAGGCATTTGAAACTTGTTCATGAAAAATGTGTTGAAACCAATTTAGTTCTTAATTCGGAAAAATGTCATTTCATGATCGAACAAGGAATTGTGCTAGGCCATGTAACATCCTCAAAAGGGATAGAGGTAGATAAGGCAAAAGTTGATGTTATTCAAAACTTACCTTATCCTACTAATGTTCGGGAAATCCGATCTTTCCTTGGTCATGCAGGTTTCTACCGACGGTTCATCAAAGATTTCTCAAAGATCTCAGCACCCCTGTGTGAATTGCTCAAGAAAGATGTCGCCTTCATAGTGGATGAGGATTGCAAGAATGCTTTCGACACTTTGAAGGCATGTCTTACCACCGCACCAATCATTCGTTCCCCGGATTGGGAGAAACCTTTTGAAATCATGTATGACGCCAGTGACTACGCCGTCGGAGCTGTCTTAGGACAAAAAGACGGACGGGCCGCCCATGTGATCCATTATGCGTCTATGACACTCAATGGAGCGCAAAGGAATTACTCTACCACCGAGAAGGAGATGTTAGCTGTGGTTTTTGCCCTTGAGAAATTCCGGCAGTACCTACTTGGGGTAAAGGTAATTATCTTCACTGACCATGCAGCCCTTAGGTACCTCATGAAAAAGAAAGAGGCAAAGCCACGATTGATCCGTTGGGTGCTTCTTTTAAGCGAGTTTAACCTAGAGATAAGGGACAAGAAGGGAGCTGAGAACCTGGTGGCCGATCATCTGAGCAGACTAGTGCAAGAGGAGGAAGATCCAAAAAAAAGAGAGATAGCCGGAAGTTTTCCAAACGATACCTTCTACACAACTCTCTGTTGTGTAACCGCCCCCGCGCCTCACACCAGCCGCCCCTGCGGCTCTGTCTAGGCGCCCCTGTGGAATTGTCGACAGAGGTTTGTCTTAAGCTTCAATCTCTTAAGCCTTGGTTTGCTGACATTGTGAACTTCATTGTCAAGAAGGGGTATCCTCCAGACTTCACCAAGGCACAACGGGAGAAGGTAAAAGTTGAAGCTCGACACTACGTTTGGGACGATCCTTACCTTTGGAAGCATTGTAGTAACCAAGTGATCCGGCATTGGATTCCGAACAGTGAGGTACAATCCTTCCTGACTTTTTGTCATTCTGAAGCATGTGGGGGGCACTTTGGGCCAAACAAAACAGCAAGAAAAGTTTTGGATGCCGGTTTCTTTTGGCAACACATTTTACGAGACGCTTTTGCATTTTGTAAAGTGTGTGATAGGTGCCAAAGGGTAGGAAATCTTTCAAGGAGACATGAAATGCCCCAATCCTCTCTTATATTTTGTGAAATATTTGATGTTTGGGGAATAGATTTCATGGGGCCGTTTCCTACTTCATTCGGGAACACATATATCTTGCTTGCGGTGGACTATGTTTCCAAGTGGTTGGAGTTAAAGGCCACCAAAATTGATGATTCAAAAGTAGTTGCAGCTTTTTGTTCGCCCCTAGAGGTGTGTGCAAATAAGTTTTAGATTTATAAAACTAGAATCAAGCAGCGAACCCGCAGTGTACGGATCGATATAGTTAAGAAAGAATTCCAGAGTATCGAACACAGGGATTTGGAGGGAACGAACTCGATTGCAGGTTATCAAGCAAGTAAATATAGGAGTTTTGCAAATATTGGGAAAACAACAATCCTAAAGATCCAAGTATCCAGCTGTGGCAATCGATTCAAGATATACTTAATGATATAAAGACAGAGTTGAGATATGCAAAGGTATACTAATGTAAGGTAATCGTACGGTGAAGTTCCAAAAACCTTATATAACCCACCTACAAGGCACTCTCTATACAGGTTGTTGAGGCTCAATATAGAAAGATTCTAGAGACGAGAATTAGTATCAAATACCCAAACTTATAACCCAAGGATCAAGACTAACTTAACCGATTGAGGTTGTGACACTCACAATCGAGGTAGAGGTTGTTGAGGCTTCACTACCACCTAGAAAAGACAAGTCTAAACTAAGCTAAAGCAGATCTTGAACTTTAGATTAAAGTAAAAGCAGGTTCGTAAACTTAGGGGAAATTACGGTTAGTTCTTGAGGTTCCACGGCCGTGGACTCAAGAACAGCCCGTAATTTAGGGTTGTCGGTGACAATTCTCTAACTCTCAGGGTCTAATCTATTTGCGATCGATCTATCATCATCTACGCCACAACTATCAACCCTTCACCTTAGAATTGTTAAGGATTTTTAGCCAATAACAGTCATATTGATATCAATTCAAGAATTAAAAGATAAAAAGATGAAAACTTTCAAGAACTTTCAATAATCTCCAATTCAATCTCAAAGTCACAAATAGAATAAGCAATGTCAAAAGATTCACAATAGAACAAACAATCGTAATCCTAGGAAAGAAAAGAAAACGGGATGTCAATCCGTTTTCCAAATCGAACCTAATCAAGAAGAGAGATCTTCTTGCAAAATCTTCCAAGAACTACGATTTTTCGCAAATCCGGAGATCTCAACAGCAATCTCCACCAAAAGTGCGAGATTAGAGGAATTCCAAACACGAACTTCGATCCCTTCAAAGAGATGTCAATTGCTTCCAAGCAAGCTATGCAAAAATGTCCTCGTGTCTAAGCGGCGATCAATGAGGGTAAACGGGGTAGCGAAGGTGACGGAATCTTGCTTCGTCCGTCTTTTTATAGTGTAGGGCAAAATATCGGCCAGGCCCAATCTTTAAAAGATCGTGGCTTCAAAGTGTGGCGAAAAGATTCGCCAAGATCACGGTCGTGGAAGTGTTCCACGACCGTAATTTAGAGCGTGGAAACAAATACGGTTTGCAACATATGTTCCACGGCCGTGTAATCCCCTGGAATGAACATGAATTTCTGACTCCAAATCCACGGCCGTAATTCTGAACGTGGTTTGTGATACGGCCATATTTTAGGGCGTAATTTAGGGCAAGAACGTGATTCTTCCCTAAACTCGTGCATTCCTCAAGCTAAGACTCCAAATTGCTTCCAAAGAATGTCCTCAATCTATGGACATATCAACTCAACTCTCCTTTGCTCGTTTCCGTTCGGAAATAGCTCCAAATCACCTATAATCAACATAGAACTAGTGTAGACATCCATATCGACAATATAGGTAATACTAGCTCACATATGCATAAAGTTCAATCAAAAACTATCAATATGAATCAAATACGTTTAGAAAACGTGCCTAAAATATCACAATATTTCATGCCAACAAATAACCCCATACTTAACACTTGCTTGTCCCTAAGCAAGGTCTTTCAAAAAGCTTTAAACAAGAGTTAGGATGAAATATGTGTACCTTCTTTTGGATGAATGTGACTTCTAAAGAATAGATCATTCTCAAACCTTGCTTCAATCGTTTTTCAAACTTTCACATACTTAATCAAAGAGTAAAAGGTAAAGAAAATTCATGAATCAACTCAACTTCTAAACAAGCATTATAACCTTCAAACATTAACAAAATCAATCTCAAGAAACTTCAATTTAGATCACCAAGTCATATAACATTCTTTTGATCTTAAGGATTTCCAAAGAAAAGGTCTAGAACATGGAAGGAAAGGGAAAACTTTAAGGGAAAGTGGTGCATAAATCCGGGAAAGTGGACAACTACCTTCTTCTTCTTATGCGGTTTCCGCAACACTTCAACTTAGAGCTTCGCTCTCTTCTTTTCATTTTTCGACTTTACTTTTGGAGTTATGGATAGAGGTGCACAAAAACCGAAGCCTAGGAGATCGGCGTTTCTCAAATTTTTCAAGAGATGCCTCAAACCCTTAGCGCACATACCATAATCCGCTAGGAATATCGCTCAATCCGACTTTGGCAAGACACAAACACCCGGCTATGTGAATGGTGCCGAGTTACTCATCGTCATGATTGACTTCCCCAAACCTAAAATTTCTTTCTATTCAATTGATTGCAAATAATTGCTCTCATGGCCCTCCCACATCAAACATGCCTTTTTCTTATTCACTTCTCCAAATTCCCGGATAGGTAGGGGAGGCTAATATTTCAATGAGGGGCTAGATGATCAAAGAAAGAAGAAAGAAAGTATTGAATTGCCTTAATCATTTCAAAAGGAAGTATAGGAACTTATAACATGATTTCAACTTCAATTTTCTAGCATGATTTAGGTAACATTCTCACATTATAAAACTTGCAAAAGAGGTAAAATTCATTCATTCAAATTCTTTTCAATTCACAATCCTTTTAAGCATGCAATTGTCATCAAACTCAATTCACAAGTAGTGATTATCATGGAAATCATCTCAATTCATTAGAAGCACAAAATTTTCAAAATTTTTCAATTTTTATGGGTTTTTCAAGTCATTTTTCATGCAATGCAATAAGGAAACGTGTAACACATAATGAAGATGCAACGATGGTCTCGAATGAAAGCAAACATAGAGAGTAGAGTTATTACAAACTTTTAGTACATCCCACCCCATACTTAGGACGAACATTGTCCCTAATGTTCAAAAGAAAGAACAAAAGAAAAAAAGAAAAAGAAACTCACAAGTGGTGGCGGGAATGTCTAAAACAACGATCATGCATCAATCACTGCGGCGTCGGTGGAGGTGGGAATGGAGAGAAACTCGGATCATAGTACCGCCCAAACTGCTGGCGGTAGACGTCCCTCATCATGTGGTCAAGGTCGTCTAAGCGTCCGTCTCTAGCATCCGCCCGGATCTCTAGTGCTCCAACTCTCTCCGAAAGTCCGGTAGCCCAATCCGGCATCTGCTCGTACCATCCCGGGGCGTGACTGTACCATGATGGAGCATCGGATGGTGCTGGTGCTGGTGGCGGTGGTGGTGCTGCTGGCTGCGCCGTGGACCAAGGAGGGGGTGTGTCATACCAAGTGGGAGGTGTAGTCATCCACGTGGGCCTCTCACTCACGCTAGCGCGGCGAGATGACGAGCCTGAAGCTCTAGCTGGACGTGGAGAGTGCCTAGGTACATCTTGGGCCGCCTCCGGCTGATCCGGAAACGTGCCAAACTCGTGCTCCGCTCCTCCACCACTCTCGTATTGACCTCCCATGTCCTCCTCCTCCACAACCGGTGGTGGAACGTAGGGGGGAGCTACTAGCCTGTTCGCATGCATCGCAGCGAACGTCTCCTTCCAATTGTGGCGTCCCGCCACAATGGAATACTCCGGTAGCCACTCAATCCCTCTACCCGTCCGAGTCTCCCAAGGCATGCCCGCATAAGGCGGACCTCCATGTGTGGGGAAGATGAGTCCCCTAACCATAAAAGCATGTAGTCCTAAGGGGACTGCCGGTATACGGGTGCAAGCGGAGAAATCTACACCAAACGTCCTAGCAATGTGGGTCACTATCCCACCATATCCGATGTTACCCTTCTTCTTGTTCTTAAGTTTACTCATCGTGGCCGCCAAAAGAGTGGCACAATCTGCACGGCGACCGTATAGCATACTATAGAGCAAGAATAGCTCATCCGTCTTGATCTTTTGGGGCGTCTCCGTCCTAGGAAAGAGACACTCCGAAAGAACGTGGTGTGCTATCTTCAAGGCTAGATGATACATCAATCTAGCCTTGGTATCGGCGGGTTGCCAATGGTCCTCGTCGGCGTAAATCATGGCTACTTCCTCCCAAAAATCTTTGGGGTAAACTCCACTCGAAAATCGACCGTTATAGGTCTCATGGAACCCGAAAATGGTCCCAAACTCAACAATGCTCAACTGATAGTCTTGTTCCATGAGACGAAAGGAGACGGTCCTATCTACGTGGCTGTGCTCGAAAGACGTCACAACCTCCCGGGTAATCTCCTCATAGGCGTCTTCACGAATGTTCGTGAAGACAAGCAATCCGGCTCTATCCAAGAGCCATGTAAGATCATCAACAATGTTGAGGGGATGTAGATCCTCCAACAACAAATACCTAGGACCTATCATTGTCCTCTTCTTGATCCGGTCAAGCGCTACAAGGTGGTTCTCATGTATGGTTGGAATGCTAGGGTGAGGAGGTGAGGATGGAGGTGAAGGTGAGGATGGAAGTGAGGGAGATGAGGGTGGTGGTGCCCTAGAGGTGGAGGGATTGCCCTTTCTTTCTTGTTTTGCTCTCCCTTCTTCTCTTTTATCCTTCCCGACATTCTCCTTACAAAGTCCATTTTTTTACCAAAATTACGGTCTGTTCTTCGATTCCACGGCCGTGGTTTACCCAGAGACCGTGATTCGTCTCAGAATTTTGCGAATCTCAGCAATTTCACCAACAATCACCACAACAAGCAGCCCTAATCTAATTCCTTCCAGTCTTTGTCAGTTCTTCCTAAAAATCTATAGCAAAAACGAACCAAATCCGCGAAATTGAAGAAGAAAGAATAAACCTCTTTTTCGGATTGAAAAATCCGAAATGCACGTTTGTTGATGGATTTCCGCTCGGTTTGTCGCTTGGATCTTGTTCGTGGTTGGATTTGCTGCAGTTTAGGATGAAGAATCGTTGAAAACGATTAGAAAACGAAGAATTGGAGAGGGTCGTGGGATTTCGGCGTTTTAGGTCGTGGAAAGTGGTAAATTTGTGGGTAGTTTTGTGAAGAATGTAGCTTATATACTCGCAGGCAAAATTTTGAAAATCACGGTCTGTCGGGGTGTTCCACGGCCGTGGAAGTGTACGGACCCGTGGTTTTGGTGATTTTTCAAAGGCTTTTGAGAATTACGGCCACTATAGCTATGACGACCGTAATTTAGACCGTGGAACCTTCTGTAAAGCTTCAAAGTCCAAATTTCGTCGCCTTTCTTCGACATTATTCTCCCTTTCTCCTTTTCCATCGATCCTACAACCAAAAACACGAACATACCGGAATAAATCGAGGCAAAATAAAGCGAAAACGTCTATTCTAAGCTAAACTATGAATCGAAAACAAAAACAAGAATGCAATACCTTGGGTTGCCTCCCAAGAAGCGCTTTGTTTAAGGTCCGTAGCTAGACCAGACTCGCACTTATTCGAGTGCGGTAGGCGCAAACTCCTCAGCTTGGAGTTCCGGTGTGTACTTCTTGAGTCGTTGACCGTTCACCTTGAAACTTCCGCTAGCTTCACCCCATACTTCAACTGCACCATGGGAGAAAATGCGTTTGATTAGAAAAGGTCCGGTCCAACGGGATTTGAGCTTACCTGGAAAGAGGCGAAGTCTTGAATTGAAGAGGAGAACTTGATCTCCTTCTTTGAAGTCCTTTGGAATGATATGCTTATCATGCCAACGCTTTGCTCTTTCCTTGTAGATCTTAGCGTTTTCATAGGCGTTCAAGCGAAGTTCATCCAGCTTGTTGATGTCTAGGAGACGCTTCTCTCCTGCTTCTTTCATGCCGAAATTCAGCCACTTGATGGCCCAAAACGCTTTGTGCTCCAGCTCTACTGGCAAATGACAAGACTTCCCATACACAAGGTTGTATGGTGTGGTTCCTATGGGAGTCTTGTACGCAGTCCGGTACGCCCATAATGCATCATCTAGCTTCAAGGACCAATCCTTCCTAGTCCTTGAAACCGTCTTCTCTAGAATTCCCTTGATCTCCCTATTTGAGATCTCAACTTGTCCACTCGTTTGTGGATGGTAAGGGGTAGCGATCTTGTGAGTAACCCCATACTTAGCTAGAAGAGCTTCAAAGCGACGGGCTATGAAGTGAGAACCTCCATCACTAATGATTGTCCTTGGTGTTCCAAATCGCGGAAAGATGGTCTTGTTGAAGAACTTAACCACCACCATGGCATCATTTGTGGGAGAGGCAATTGCTTCCACCCATCTAGAAACGTAGTCTACCGCCAATAGTATGTATTGGTTTCCACAAGAAGATGGGAATGGTCCCATGAAATCGACTCCCCAAACGTCGAAAATCTCCACCTCTTGGATGTTGTTGAGGGGCATCTCGTTCCTTCTAGAAATATTGCCTGTTCTTTGACAAGCATCGCAGCAAGAGACAAAGGATTGCACATCTCTAAATAAGGTAGGCCAATAGAATCCAGATTGCAATACCTTTGCGCTAGTCTTGTTCGAACTAGCGTGTCCTCCACAAGGTAGTGAATGACAATGGCGGATGACACTTTGCATTTCATCTTCCGGCACACATCGCCGAATGATGCCATCCGGACCTCTCTTGAAGAGGAGAGGCTCGTTCCAATAGTATTCCCGGACGTCCTTAAATAATTTCTTCCTTTGTGTGTAGGATAGTCCGGGCGGTACCTCCTGGCAAACCAAATAGTTAACAAAATCAGCAAACCATGGTTCGTTACCTTTGGAGATCTCGTTGATGCACTCCTCTATGATGTGTAGGTGTTCGTCCGGAAAGGAGTCATCAATGGGTAGATGGTCGTCCTCTAGATGTGTGAGGCGACTCAAATGATCCGCAACAGAATTTTCTGAAACTTTCTTGTCGCGGATCTCAAGATCGAATTCTTGTAGGAGAAGAATCCATCTAATTAGCCTTGGCTTCGCGTCTTTCTTCGCAAGGAGGTACCGGATCGCAGCATGATCCGTGTAGACAATCACCTTTGCACCTACAAGATAAGAGCGAAACTTGTCAATAGCGTAGACAATGGCTAGAAACTCTTTTTCTGTAGTGGCGTAGTTGAGCTGAGCTTCGTCTAGCGTCTTGCTAGCGTAGTATATGGCATGGGTTCGCCCTTCCTTTCGTTGTCCAAGAACAGCTCCAATAGCTACGTCACTAGCATCGCACATAATCTCGAAGGGGAGAGTCCAATCCGGGGGTTGGATAATAGGTGCTGAAATTAGAGCTTGCCGAATGGTGTTAAACGCATCTAAACATTCCTGCGAAAACTCAAAAACCGCATCCTTCATCAATAGATTAGTGAGAGGTTTTGATATCTTAGAAAAGTCCTTAATGAAGCGTCTATAAAATCCAGCATGTCCTAGGAAACTTCTTATCCCTTTCACCGAAATTGGGGGAGGAAGTTTCTCTATGGTCTCTATCTTAGCTTTGTCTACCTCTATCCCTCTACTAGAGACTAAATGACCTAATACGATTCCTTCCTTAACCATGAATTGACACTTTTCCCAATTAAGAACTAGGTTAGTGTCTTCACAACGTTGTAAAACAAGAGAAAGGTTAGAAAGGCAATCGTTAAAAGAGGAACCGTATACGGAGAAGTCGTCCATGAAGACTTCCATGATTTCCTCTACGTACTCGGAGAAGATGGCCATCATGCACCGTTGAAAGGTGGCTGGGGCGTTGCAAAGCCCTAACGGCATTCTCCTATAAGCGAACGTACCCCAAGGGCACGTGAATGTGGTCTTCTCTTGATCGTCCGGATGTATCGGAATCTGAAAGAAACCACTATAACCGTCAAGGTAGCAAAAATGTGTATGTTGTGCTAACCTTTCAAGCATTTGATCGATGAACGGCAATGGAAAGTGATCCTTCCGTGTTGCGTTGTTGAGCTTGCGGTAGTCTATGCACATTCGCCATCCAGTCACGGTTTGGGTAGGAATGAGTTCGTTGTTCTTGTTGGTGATGACCGTCATTCCTCCCTTCTTCGGAAATACTTGAACTGGACTCACCCATTTGCTATCGGAGATAGGATAGATGATACCTGTATCAAGAAGTTTAAGAATTTCCTTCTTGACAACCTCCTTCATGGTCGGATTCAACCGCCTTTGAGGTTGTCTTGAAGTTCTAAAATCCTCCTCCATTAGTATCTTATGCATACATAGGGAGGGTTTAATTCCTACTAAGTCCTCGATAGTGTAACCTATGGCTTTTCTATGTTTCCTAAGGACTGTCATGAGCTGTTCATGTTCATCTATGCTTAGTTCGGAGCTAACAATGACCGGAAAGGTAGAATTAGATCCAAGAAAAGCGTACCTTAGATGAGTAGGAAGTGGTTTGAGTTCCATCACTTTCGGAGCTTCCAATGGTCCTTGAGGGGCATCCGACGTTTCCTTAGAAGTTTCTAAGGTTGTTGAGTGGTTTGGAGAAGAATCAAAAGAAGTTGAAGAAGTAAGCCGATCATCCTCTTCCACGGTCAGAATTACGGCCTCCCCATGTGTTCCACGGCCGTGTAATCCCCTGGAATGGAGGTCGATTTTGGTTGTGAAATCCACGGTCGTGGAATACAGGGTATGACCGTGGATTCTTACATTCTCAGCCTCATCGTGGAGTTTTTCACACTCCACTCCATGCACCTCTTCTTGTGCTTCTAAGGCTTCAATTTCCTCTTTGCACTCTTCTTCTTCCCCTACATTGGTTAGACTCATAGTGATAACCTTTTGTAAAGGATCGTTAAAGAGAATCGCACTTACCTCCTCCCTAGACAAACCTTCTTCATCTTGGATATCGTAAACATCCTCATCAAAGATTGGCTCCTTTACTAGAGTGGAAAGAACGAACTCTACTTTCTCTTCTCCAATATCAAAAGCGAGTCTCCCATTCTTGCAATTGACCATGCAGCCGGAAGTTGCAAGAAACGGTCTTCCGAGTATAATTGGGACCGGACTATCTGCAGGAATGTCAAGCACGACAAAATCAATGGGGACAAAGAATTTACCTAGCTTGACCGGGACGTCTTCTACAATACCGACGGGGCGAGTGATGGATCGATCCGCCATGTATAACGTCATCTTGACCGGTTTAGGATCACCTAAACCGATCTTCCTACATAATGCAAGTGGTATGATGCTCACACTTGCTCCCAAGTCACATAAAGCGTCGTATGTGACATCTCCCACTCCAATTGGAATGCAAAATGACCCCGGATCCTTCAACTTTGGGGGCATTTTCTCCTTCATAGTCTTGATGAGATCCGAAGAATCCGAACTCATCTTGACCTCACCGAAATCTTCTAGCTTCCTCTTGTTAGAGAGAAGCTCCTTCAAGAACTTGCCATAAGCCGGCATACCTACAATAGCATCAATGAAGGGTATATTAATATGCAGCTTGCTCATGAGTTCTATGAACTTACCGAATTGTTTGTCTAGGCGCGCTCGCGCTCTAGATTGAGGGAACGGTAGGGGAGGTTTGTAAGCTGGAGGAGGAACATAAACATCTTCCTTCTCCTTCCCTTTTCCTTTGTCCTTCTCTACGGGGACTTCAACGAACGTAGGCTGCGGATCGGTGGTAGTCACTCCGCTCCTAGTTGTAATCGCCATTACCCTCCCCTTAGGGTTGTCCTCCGTCTTTCCTGGAAGTTTCCCTTGATTTCTAGGAACTTCCTCTGCGTGGTTGAACAATTGGTTCTCCAAAACCTTTTGAGCTTTGTCAACCTTAGAGACTTGATCATCGACCTTGATGAGGCGGTTCTCCAATCCTTGAAGCTTTCCCAAGATTGTCTCCAACATGGGATCGGACTTCTCTTTTCCCGTATTGTTTCCTCCATTAGATGATTGCCCTTGGCTTTTCAAAGGAGTAGAGGAAGAGGAAGGTGGAGTTAGCGAATTAGAATTGGAAGGATAGGAGTTACCGGAATTTTGTTGACTGGAGCGCCAATTGTTGTTGTTTGAACCCCGATTGTTGTTCCAATTGTTGTTGTTCCGGTTGTTGTTGTTTCCATTCCAATTATTGTTCCGGTTATTGTTCCGGTTATTGTTGTTGCGGTTGGTGTCATCACCGCCATTGTTGTTGCCCAAATAGCCAACATCCTTCTCTTGTTGCTTTGGGAAGTTGGTCTTGATAGTCTCCTTCAACTCTTTGATCTCATTGTTGAGGGAGAAAATCTGATTTTGAGCTTCATGTGTGAGCTTTGCTCCTTGCTCCACACGATTTCCCTCCGCTTTCCGGTGGGAATACTTCTCTATGACTCTTGCTTGCTTCTCAATGAAGTCCCAAGCATCATCTTCTCTCATGTCCATGAATGTTCCGCATGAGAGGGATTGGAGGTTGAATTGCGTTCCCTTATCCAGCCCTTTGTAGTAGATTTCCAGCAAGGCAAGCTTGGATATGCCATGGTGAGGGCAATCCAAGAGTAAATCCTGAAACCTTTCCCACGATTGAAACAAACTTTCGTTAGGTCTCATGGAAAAAGCATTAATCTTACCTCTAAGTTCCGCCGTTTTGGAGGGCGGAAAGAATTTGGTGAGAAACTCCGCGGAAAGGTCTTCCCACGTGTCTAGTTTCCCATTGGGAAGAGCTTGATACCATGACAACGCTTTCCCTTTCAAAGAGAAGAAGAAAGGTTTGAGCTTATAGCTGTTGGTAGTAGCGTTCTTCGGTCTCATCGTCTCCATCATACACTCAAAGTTTTGCAAGTGTTGGTGTGGAGATTCAGCACTTGTAGCGCCAAATTGGCTTTGGCGAACAAGAGTGATAACTTGAGGGTTAAAGCTAAACCCTTGCATATCTTCAGCATCAAAATTCACACCCAAGCGGCGTGGTTGTTGTGTTGGATCCATCCGCTGGCCAAGAGTTCTTGGCTCATTATCCACACGTTCGACTCTTGCATTCCTAGGCGGAATGCGGCGATTAGCAGCTCCTTGTGGATGGAAAGGATTCATATTGATCGTGGGATCAATCTCTTCCAACGGTGGCATGGAAGAATCACTATCATCAGCGGATGAGAGGCTTTTTCTTCTAGACCTTGATCTCCTTCTTGAGGGCTTCTTGACTACCTTATTCTCAAGGTCGCTCATCTTTATCCTCATTTGGAAGATCATGTCTTGTAGACCGTTGACTTGAGATTGATGACGATCCATCTCATCCTGGCGGAGAGTCTCATTCCATCGGAGTTGAGCTTCCTTCTCCGCCAACTCCGTTTGAAGATCACGTTCGTGTTCTTCGGCCATCTTCTTTTCCTTGCGCTTTTGCCTCAAGGTTTTCTCTAGCTCTTGATCAAGAGGTAAGAGATCTGCGGTGTTCCTAGACCTGCGCATGCACTCAAAGAGATATCAAATAACGAGAGCAAGCTCCCAAGCTTGACAACCGGCTACCGGATTCGGCCTAAACCAAATCCCCGGCAACGGCGCCAAAAACTTGTTCGCCCCTAGAGGTGTGTGCAAATAAGTTTTAGATTTATAAAACTAGAATCAAGCAGCGAACCCGCAGTGTACGGATCGATATAGTTAAGCAAGAATTCCAGAGTATCGAACACAGGGATTTGGGGGGAACGAACTCGATTGCAGGTTATCAAGCAAGTAAATATAGGAGTTTTGCAAATATTGGGAAAACAACAATCCTAAAGATCCAAGTATCCAGCTGTGGCAATCGATTCAAGATATACTTAATGATATAAAGACAGAGTTGAGATATGCAAAGGTATACTAATGTAAGGTAATCGTACGGTGAAGTTCCAAAAACCTTATATAACCCACCTACAAGGCACTCTCTATACAGGTTGTTGAGGCTCAATATAGAAAGATTCTAGAGACGAGAATTAGTATCAAATACCCAAACTTATAACCCAAGGATCAAGACTAACTTAACCGATTGAGGTTGTGACACTCACAATCGAGGTAGAGGTTGTTGAGGCTTCACTACCACCTAGAAAAGACAAGTCTAAACTAAGCTAAAGCAAATCTTGAACTTTAGATTAAAGTAAAAGCAGGTTCGTAAACTTAGGGGAAATTACGGTTAGTTCTTGAGGTTCCACGGCCGTGGACTCAAGAACAGCCCGTAATTTAGGGTTGTCGGTGACAATTCTCTAACTCTCAGGGTCTAATCTATTTGCGATCGATCTATCATCATCTACGCCACAACTATCAACCCTTCACCTTAGAATTGTTAAGGATTTTTAGCCAATAACAGTCATATTGATATCAATTCAAGAATTAAAAGATAAAAAGATGAAAACTTTCAAGAACTTTCAATAATCTCCAATTCAATCTCAAAGTCACAAAGAGAATAAGCAATGTCAAAAGATTCACAATAGAACAAACAATCGTAATCCTAGGAAAGAAAAGAAAACGGGATGTCAATCCGTTTTCCAAATCGAACCTAATCAAGAAGAGAGATCTTCTTGCAAAATCTTCCAAGAACTACGATCTTCCGCAAATCCGGAGATCTCAACAGCAATCTCCACCAAAAGTGCGAGATTAGAGGAATTCCAAACACGAACTTCGATCCCTTCAAAGAGATGTCAATTGCTTCCAAGCAAGCTATGCAAAAATGTCCTCGTGTCTAAGCAGCGATCAATGAGGGTAAACGGGGTAGCGAAGGTGACGGAATCTTGCTTCGTCCGTCTTTTTATAGTGTAGGGCAAAATATCGGCCCGGCCCAATCTTTAAAAGATCGTGGCTTCAAAGTGTGGCGAAAAGATTCGCCAAGATCACGGTCGTGGAAGTGTTCCACGACCGTAATTTAGAGCGTGGAAACAAATACGGTTTGCAACATATGTTCCACGGCCGTGTAATCCCCTGGAATGAACATGAATTTCTGACTCCAAATCCACGGCCGTAATTCTGAACGTGGTTTGTGATACGGCCGTATTTTAGGGCGTAATTTAGGGCAAGAACGTGATTCTTCCCTAAACTCGTGCATTCCTCAAGCTAAGACTCCAAATTGCTTCCAAAGAATGTCCTCAATCTATGGACATATCAACTCAACTCTCCTTTGCTCGTTTCCGTTCGGAAATAGCTCCAAATCACCTATAATCAACATAGAACTAGTGTAGACATCCATATCGACAATATAGGTAATACTAGCTCAAATATGCATAAAGTTCAATCAAAAACTATCAATATGAATCAAATACGTTTAGAAAACGTGCCTAAAATATCACAATATTTCATGCTAACACTTTTATGAAGGAAAATATCTTTGCAAAATTTGGAATCCCAAAAGCCTTAATTAGTGATAGGGGTAACCATTTTTGCAACAAGACAATCACGGCTCTCCTTAAGAAGTATCATGTTCACCAAAGAGTATCAACAGCTTATCATCCACAAACAAACGGCCAAGCTGAGGTGTCCAACCGGGAAATAAAGACCATCCTTGAAAAGACGGTTTCTCCCGGGCAGAAGGATTGGAGTGCAAGGCTAAATGACGCCCTATGGGCATATCGGATAGCCTACAAAACTCCTATCAGAATATCCCTTTTTAGGCTCGTGTTTGGGAAAGCTTGCCACCTACCGGTGGAGTTAGAGCACAAAGCTTGGTGGGCGGTAAAGAAATGCAACATGAACATAGAAGAATTAGGAGAATTCTGGAAGCTCCAATTGCAAGAGTTGGAAGAATTGAGGCTAGATGCCTATGACCATGCTACCACATACAAAGAAAAGACCAAAGCATGGCATGACCAGAATATTCTCCGAAAGGACTTTAAGGTAGGTAATAAGGTACTTCTCTTTCAATCCCGTTTGAAACTCTTTACAGGTAAGCTGCGTTCGAGATGGACAAGGCCATTCATAGTAGCTGAAGTATACCCTCACAGGTTTGTGGATCTCTATGATCCTCAAACGCACAAGGTGTTTAAGGTGAACGGACAAAGGCTAAAGCTTTACCTTAAAGGAGTCAAGAACGATCCGATTGACAAGATGGTACTAGAGGAGGCACAGTCAGAGAAGTAGAGATCTTACATCGAGCCAACGACGTAAAACAAAGGCGCTTCTCGGGAGGCAACCCAAAGGAATAAAAAGAGGAGTTTCAGTCAAGGAATCCGCCCCTGCAGCTTTGTATCCCGCCCCTGCGGTGACACTCAGGCCTAGCACCGCCCCCGGCGCTGGGCCTGCGCTTGTAACACGCTTATCACCGCCCCCGCGGTGACATCCCCACGCCCTCTACGGCGGCCATCCTTGACACGAATTCCCAGCGCCACCCCCGGCGCTGGGCCTGCGTGCCCCTCTCCCTTGTCACCGCCCCTGTGGTGTCAAACCCCCGCCCCTGCGGGTTTACCCAGAAAAGAAAAAAAAAGAGGATCTCGAAAAACGCCAACACCTAGCACGCACCACCCACCAACCTTCTTCACCAAACACAAACCCTCCAAACTCCCCTCCTTCAGAAACACCCTCAATGCCCCTGCGCCCTCTGCCCACCAACAATCTCGCCGACGCCCCTGCGCCGCCTTCGACAGCTAGCCACTAGTCGAAACGCCCCTTGATAGCATGAATTATAGTCTATATTTTGGGACCTGTTTAGACATTTTATCTTCAATAATATGCATCTTTGGATGTATATTATGTGATTATATTGTCGTTTCATCTACCTTTGCGGGAATCGAGGTCTACACCAAGTTTCGTTGTAATCGTAGGTAAAATGGCATGTTTTGCATCAAAATGGAGCTAAAGGAGCTAAGGAATCATTGCAGCTACATTCAGGAGCTTAAAGAGGAGTTCAGGAAGCAAGTAATTAACAAAGAGATTTACTTTGGACAAGATTTGAGAGATTTCACTTTCAGTTGAGAGTCACCTCGGTCAACTACAGTACCATCTCAACCGAGGTGATCTAGAGAAGCGTCCCGACCGAGGCGAACACCTTGGACGCGACGAGATATATTTTATTTGGCTGAGATCTTTTATTTTTGGAAGGAGAGATCTTATATTTTTGGACTGGATTTCTTGAAGGAAAATCATATATTTTAGGGATTTATTTATGAGAGATAGATATATTTTATTAGGAAAATATCTTTTCAAGATATTTTATTTTTGGAGGGTGATTTTCCTATATAAAGGGTTGGACTTTCCACAATTCAGTATCGGCGCATCACCGAAAACCCCGCTACCATCATAACAGTTGGGGATTGAAGAAGTTGCATTTAGGAGGAATTTTTGGAAGGTTGAAGGAAGGTTGAAGGAAGGAAGTTGATAGCTTTTATAGCTTTTGTGAAGGGTTTTGTAAGATTCTCTTAGATTCCCTTCTTTGTTGACTTGTCTTATTGGATTGTGATCCAAGGAACGCTTGTTTCTTTGATATTTGATTCAGTTATTGAAGCCTTGTTGTTAAGTTTTTTGTTTTCAAAATATTCATTCTCTTCCCATATATTTGATTATTACTTTCATGATGATGAGTGGCTAATTTCCTTGTGTGATTCTAGGGTGATTGGCTGAAGGTTGTGGGAAAAAACAATGATAGAATAATCTTAAATTCCAGTAGGACCTTGAAAGCTCGAGTCTTTATCCTTAACCCTAGAACATCTCGTTCAGTCGATGAACATCTCGGCCGGGTGGAATTCGTCTGACCGAGGTGACCTTATCTGATCCGTAACTGAGAGTTAAGTGTTAGAGTTTGCCAAATCTTATTCTTATTACACCTTTCCTAGTTCAATGCAAGCCTAGGATGAGACTTACCCGGTAATTCCTTTGTTTGTTTACCCAAGATCATAAGTGTAGGTAATAAAGGTTTATCCTTTATTGGGGTTTGAGTCTGCCTTCATTCCATCTTTGTGAGTTAGCCTGAGACTTACCCGGTAAAGGTTGATTCTATTCCCTTAGTTGGTGTGTTGGTTTGAGATTATAGTTCCTTTCCTTAGTACCTTGAGACTTACCAGGTAATAGGTTCTTTAGGTTTGGGATTGCGAGTAGTGAGACTTACCCGGTGATCTAATCCACTTTAGTAACACCTTCCCTTTGCAAAATCTCAACTTTGTCCGCTTATCTTGAGGTCTTGAGTTGGAACCACAACTAGACGCTTTAATACCTAGAATTGCATATTCCTTTATTTGACTATATTATCATCTTTGATTGCTTTAATTGCTTTTGTGGTTAGTTGCAATATTGACTACCTATATTGTTTTGTTTCACCTAAGTCCTTGAGATCGACACCCCGGAATTCTTGCT
Organism: Fagopyrum homotropicum; assembly: GCA_033239125.1. Classification (NCBI taxonomy): domain Eukaryota; kingdom Viridiplantae; phylum Streptophyta; class Magnoliopsida; order Caryophyllales; family Polygonaceae; genus Fagopyrum; species Fagopyrum homotropicum. The sequence goes on along the minus strand of BSWB01000003.1, from coordinate 95,589,643 downwards.
TTTACTATGATTGACCCGTACACTGCGGGTTCGCATCCTTGTTTTAGGCATACATCTAGGGTTATACATTTAAAGCTTGCACACACCATTTGGAGCAAACAAGTTTTTGGCGCCGTTGTCGAGGACTTGGTCTAGACCGAGCCGGTTGCGGTAGTCTTTCGGGGCACTTGCCCCTGTTTCTACTAACCACTCTACTTGAGTGACTTTCGCAGGTTCTTTTTCTTAGGTTTATGCGAAGAATCCGCGCTGGGAAGGAAATCGTTCCTTACGATCCCGAACCAAAAAAGACATACAAAAGACGCTTGAAAGAAGCTAAGATGGCCAATCAAGAGAATCGTGATCTTGAAGCCGAATTGAAGGATGCATTGGAACAACTACGCCTCAGGAAAGAAGAATTGCGACTGGAAAAGGAGGAAACTCGCGCAAGAACGGAAGCGATCAAAGCAGATATGGCAACTTTACGGGACCAATATCTACCTCGACCACCTTCAGCTCCTCGACCGAGGAAGGACCCAGCTCCAGCTGCCCCGGCAGAGATACTTCCACCTCGGATTCCAGTCTGAGATGCTCTTTCTGTAGGTACTCCACAGACCGTAGGGCAGAGGATGGACCCCAACCAGCAACTGAGGCATCCAGGAGTCAACCTAGGTGATCCAGCAGACCATGATTATGAGCTTCGACCGCAAGTTCTTTCCATGATTCGCCAATGCCAGTTTGGAGGGCTAGATAGGGAGTCTCCGCATCAACATCTACAAAACTATGAGATCTTGATGGAAACCTTGAGACCTTCAAGGCTGGAAAACAATAATTACAAGCTAAGGCCTTTCTACTTCTCTTTGAAAGATAGGGCGCTTACTTGGTATCAATCTCTTCCTCCATAAAAAATCAACACTTGGGAGGAGATGACGACAGAGTTCTTAACTAAATTCTTTCCCCCCTCTAAGACCGCTGAAATGAGAGGGAAGATCAATGCATTTATCATGAAGGACAAAGAGAGCTTGTCCAAGTCATTGGAGAGATTTAAAGACATTCTTTTGGATTGCCCACATCATGGGATTCCAAAGATAGAGTTGTTGGAGATATACTTCAAGGGACTGGACGGAAACACCCAGTTCAACCTTCAACTACTATCCGCCGGCACGTTCATGGACATGCCGATTGACGAAGCTTGGGAGTTCATAGAGAAACAAGCTTTGCACATGGAGAAATACTCCCACCAAGGAGCTGAAGGTGGAGTTAAAAGAGTTAACTTTCAAGAAGCTCCATTAAACAATGATCAACTCACCTCTTTGAAGAATGATGTGAAACAATTGAAGGAACTTTTGGTTGCTCAAACCAAAAAAGAAGATGAAGGATATCAAGGCTCAAGGAATAACAATGGTTACTGGAACAACAACATCAGTTCCCGGAACAACAACTACAACAACAATAGAGGATCCAACAACAACAATTGGAGGACAAACAATCAAAATTCGGGTAACCCTTACTCTAACTCCAATTCGAATGACTCCTCTAATCCTTTCCTCTCTTCTTCTTCTTCTTCTTCTACTCCATTGAAGAGCCAGGAGCCTGGACCAAGTTCGTCCCAGCCGGAAAAGAAAGATGCGGTGCTGGAGGCCATCTTGATCAAGCTCAACTCTATGGAGACATCCATGACTTCATTTTCGAAGGCACAAAAAGCCTTAGAACAACAATTCTTTAACAAGGCGAATGAAGCGCCAAGAGATCCAGGGAAGCTTCCAGCAAGGACGGAAAGCAACCCCAAGGGACAGATCATATCAATAACGACGAGAAGTGGACTGAAGACTGCAGATCAGTGCCTCGGTTGATGCCAGTATAGACGAAGACCACCTCGGTCCAGGCACAGTCGAAGAACACTTCGGCCGAGGTGCCAACCGAGGTCGAGCCTCAGAGAGCGTCAGACAAAACTGAAGTTTATGTTCCACCTCCTGCATATAAACCACCACTTCCATTCCCCCAGTCAAGGGCCAGAGCACATCTAGACAAGCATTTTGGTAAGTTCCTTGACTTGATGAATAAACTACATATTAATATCCCTTTCCTTGATGCTATTCTAGGGATGCCCACATATGGGAAGTTCTTAAAAGAGATTCTATCAAGGAAGAGGAAATTGGAAGATTTTGGTGAAGTAAGGATGACATCTGAATCCTCGGAGCTTATTCAAATTATGAAGGAGAAGATGCCACCCAAATTGAGAGACCCCGGCTCATTTTGCATTCCCATTGAAGTTGGGGATGTCACTTGTGAGGCGTTGTGTGATCTAGGAGCCAACGTGAGCATCATCCCGTTGGAACTATGTGTGAGGATCGGACTTGGAGAACCCAATCCGGTGAAGATACGGTTGTACATGGCAAACCGCTCCATTACCCATCCCGTGGGCATTTTGGAAGACGTTCCGGTTAAGTTAGGTAACTTCTATTTACCTATAGACTTTGTTGTGCTTGATATTCCCGCAGATTACCCCGTTCCTATCATTCTCGGGAGACCATTTCTAGCAACTTCGGGTTGCATGTGGATTGTAAGAACGCCAAGTTAAAATTCAACATTGGCGGAGATGAAGTGGAGTTTGCATTGCTTGCGGCAATGAAGGGAGAGCAGCTAGGAGATGATATCTTCAACATCTATGATGAAGAAGAATCAAGAGAATTGGTGAGCTCTATCCTTATTAAAGATCCACTTGAAAAAGTTATTAGTTTTAGCTTAATGTAGGAAGGTATAGATGCTTCTTGTGATGCAGATATACGGAGCTTAAAGGCGCTGGAAGAAGATCCAGGAGCTAAAAATGAAAAATTAATCCAGGAGAAGAAGATCTCCAGTTTCGGTCCCAGTTGTAGTACCTCGACCGAGGCACTCTCTAGATCGAGCGAGGTGTTCTTGACTGAAGAACATCTCGGTGACCCACTCTGGACCTCGACCGAGGTCGAAAGCGAGATGATGTCAACTAAGAATAACAAACCTCTTACTCCCTTTTCTGACATTCATCCTCAGTCGGTGGAACACTTTCTCCACCCAATATCTGATAATAAAGGACCTTGGTATGTTGACATTGTTAATTATCTTGTTTGCCAGAAAATACCACCCGGATTGACGTACGCTCAAAGGAAGAAAATCTTTAAAGACGTACGCCATTACTACTGGGATGAACCGCTGCTATTTAAGAGAGGACCGGATGGGATGCTTTGAAGATGCATCCCAGAAGATGAAGTTACTAGTGTCATACGGCATTGTCACTCACTTTCTTGTGGAGGGCATGCTAGCGCTCACAAAACGTGCGTCAAGGTATTACGTTCCGGTTTCTTTTGTCCTACACTATTTAAGGATGTGCAAACGTTTGTTGTCTATTGTGATGCATGCCAAAGAATATGGAATTTATCCAGAAGGAACGAGATGCCACTCAATAACATACAGGAGGTTGAGATCTTTGATGTATGGGGAGTTGATTTCATGGGACCTTTCCCATCATCCGGAGGAAACCTCTACATCCTTCTAGCTGTCGACTACGTCTCTAGATGGGTTGAAGCAATTGCCTCTCCCACTAACGACGCCATGGTGGTCGTGAAGTTCTTTAACAGGACTATCTTCCCACGTTTTGGGACTCCACGCATCATCATCAGCGATGGAGGGACACATTTCATCAACCGGAAGTTCAAAGCACTTCTATCAAAGTATGGGGTAACCCACAAAGTAGCAACCCCTTATCTCCCTCAAACTAGTGGACAAATCGAGATCTCAAATAGAGAAATTAAAGCAATCTTGGAGAAGACCGTCTATAGGACGAGGAAGGATTGGTCCATGAAGTTGGACGACGCTCTTTGGGCTTACAGGACCACATTCAAGACTATTCAAGACTCCCATTGGTACCACCCCTTATAATTTGGTATATGGGAAGTCTTGTCACTTGCTCGTCGAGTTCGAACACAAGGCATATTGGGCAATCAAATGGTTGAATTTCGACATCAAAGACACCGGTGAAAAGCGGCTATTGGACATCAATGAGCTGGAGGAACTGCGCTTGAACGCTTATGAGAATGCCAATATCTATAAAGAAAGGACGAAGAAATGGCACGACAAGCGTATCATTCCTAAGGAGCTTAAAGAAGGAGACTTAGTGCTACTCTTCAACTCCCGCCTCTGCCTCTTTCCAGGTAAGTTGAAATCTAGATGGACCGGACCTTATGTTGTGAAACATGTTTTCCCTTATGGTGCAGTTGAGATTTGGGGAGAAACGAGTGGAAGCTTCAAGGTCAATGGTCATAGACTTAAGAAATACAAACCGGAAGTCCCGGTTGAGGAAGTTGCACCACTATACCTTGTTTAAGGACACCGTACGGTCCAGCTAGCGACCTTAAATCAAGCGCTTCTTGGGAGGCAACCCAAGGTATTGCTTTCTTTTCCCTTTTTCTAGTCTAGCTTTAGATAGTTTGCTTTTGCTTTGCTTTGCTTTGTTTTTGGCGTCCTAGACAGACAACAGGTGACATCTAAGGAAGGAATACAACCCAGGAGCAACACTGGAAGGACAGAAGTTCGAGAATTTGAGAAGATGGAGTTTGACTGAGACACATCTCGGTTGCTATCACAGCACCTCGACCGAGATGATTCTTGAGCAACCGAGGCGACTAGGGTTACTGAAGATCCACCTCGGTCCGTACCACCTCGGTCCAGTTGAGACCATCTCGACCGAGGTGACAGCAGTTCCAGAAAAGGGTATAAAAGGGGGTTGAGAATTCTCTCTCTTCCCTCACTCACCTTCTCGACCGCGGCGCAAAGATTCACCTTGTTCTCTGATTTTCGCCCGTTTTCGACGATTCTCGCTTTCAACCTGCAAGGAAAGGGTAGAGGATCGGTTTGCAAGCGACAATCTGCAACAAAAACGCTCCAAATCGGCCAAATCTGGGGTAATTCGGAAAAAACCCTAACTCTCCCTTCTTCACTGTTTTCGATCGATTTGGGCTTTGGTTGCCCCTGCATTGTGCTGAAAAAGGATAAAGTACCCTATAGGAACCATTGGTAGTGATATCGGGGGAAAAGAACTGGATTTTTGAGAGTTTCGATCAAACAACACTTCGCCTCGGTCCAATCGACCTGTGCCTCGGCCGAGGTGTTCTTGAGAGTTGTCAAGGCAACCGAGGTGTTCTGACAGTGAGAGAGAAAGATGAGTTCTGACAGACAGCTTTTTCTGAGAGATAGATCCTCCCCTTCTTCTTCTTCTTCTTCACGCCGTTCCATACCGGCGATCCATGAGCGTCACCGGGTAGATTATGACCGCATTGCGGCACGTCCAGTGATTGCACCACGGTTTCTGGACATTTAGCTTTTGATTGCCTCTATGTGGATGAGGATTTGAGGCGGATGATTTCCATGGTAGGGCTGGAGCAGTTTACTGAGATTAGAGCTCCAACCGACCTTGGAGTTTGTTAGCTCCGTCACTTACTTGCCTACAGAGCGTGCCATCAAGTACCGGTTGATGAACCGGAACTACCTAGTTCCGATGGACCATTGGAGGGACATCTTTGGCTTCTCGGCCCCCACAGTTGCTGATTTTCCTTCTCGAGCTGTAGCTCGAGAGTTCTGGGGCCAGATAGCTCATGTAGTTGAGCACGCTGACAGGTGGAGACATGAAGATTCCAGGGAGCGTATTATCTTCCACCTAGCCTTTAGACTTGCTCACCGGATTTTCAGCGAGACTCTTCTGGTGCGTACTGAGACGCCCTAGAAGATTAGACAGGGTGAGCTGCTGAGTTTGTACTATATGGTGACCGGAGGAGTTCCGGATTTTGGAGTGATGCTGGCAGAGGATCTGCACAAGATAAAGGTGAAGGCGAAGGGAGATATCTGCTGCGAAGGTATAGTGACTCACATTGCGAGTTACATGGACCTTGACTTGAGTGCATGTACTATGGTGGCGGCTGCCAAGCCGCTTGGGCTGTAGGAGATGATCACTAGGAGGATCTTGGTTTCTCGCGGACTTACTACGCCGTATGTGGCGATGCCTTGGGAGAAGACTGCACCGTAGGGTATTAGATGGTCATCTCAGTTCTCCGTTTATGACCCGCACTACTGGTACACCGCATAGATTCCTTTTATGGAGGACGCCAGAGATGCAGCAGCAGCAGCTCAAGGGCAGGATGAGGATGATGAGGCTGATGAGCAGGAGGATGAGGATGAGGATGGCGGTGCTGCCATGGACACAGGTACAGATACAGCTGGTACCAACATACCAGTCGTCGATCTAGACGACGAGGAGACAGAGGAGGAGTCAGCTACACCACCAGCACGACCTGCTAGACGTAGGGTATGCAGGCAGAGGGATCTAGTCGCTCACCGCCGGATTGATGATCTGACGGACCAGATGATAGATTCCTACGCCGCCTTATCCCTAGAGATGAGAGAGATGCGGGAGAGCCAACACTACCAGCACAGGATGGCTGAGATTCAGTTTCAACATATCATGGGTTACCCGTTTGACCCATCTCAGTACCCGTACGTGCCACCACCACCACCACCGGATTGGGATTAGAGCTTGCAGGATTTCTTTATTTATTTATTATGCAGCTCAGCATTGTTCGGTGAGTACTCTGTTTCTTTAGACTTATTTTGACCCATTGAGACAATGTGTCCCAAGTATGGGGTATTTGGATGTATTTATTTGACTTTATGTGTATGATTGGATGACTCTACCGGATATTATTATTTTATCTTGCTCTATGTGTTTATCTGAGACTACATGCATGCATACAGGTTATTTGATTGAGAAAAACGTCAAAAATTGGTTTAAGAAAAAAATTTTTGACCTCGACCGAAGCGATTCTGACCAATCAAGGTGCAGCACCTCGGTTGACTTAGAACATCTCGACCGAGGTGGTTTAAATGAGAAAGGTTTTCGAAACGATTTTTGTGCTTCTTATCTGGATATGACCTCAGTGAAGATTTTTTTTGCATATTGGTTTTGAAATCTTTATATGTTTGAAAGGTTTTATAATATGTTTAAGTTGCTAAATGCTTTGTTTGAAATTTTTGGCATGTTTAATACTTTGTTTTTATCCAAATTATGTTGAATTTGAAGGTTGACACCACATGATAAGTTCTATCACCTTCTTCCTGGGATGATTAAGGCAATTCATTCTCTTCTCCTCTTCTTCTTGATCATGCTTAGCCCCTCATATACATATTTGCCTCCCTTTACCTATCCGGGAATTTGGAAGCAAGCAAGTGAAAAGCAAGTGAAAGAAAAGTTGAGATGTTGACTGAAAGTTAGAAAGAAACAAATAGGTTTGGGGAAGTCAATCATGATGATGAGTAACTCGGCACCATTCACATAGCCGGGTGTTTGTGTCTTGCCAAAGTCGGATTGAGCGATATTCCCAACGGGTCATGGTATGTGCATCAAGGGTTTGAGGCATCTCGTGAAATTGATGATTGCTAATATCCTAGGCTTCGGTTATTGTGCACCTCTGTCCATGCATCCCAAAAAATAAAGTAAAAACTGAATAAGCAAAGCTTATTGGTGGAAGATGTTGAAGTTCAAAAGGAAGTGAAGTAAAGATCCTTTTCCTGAATTCTAGCACCACATTCCCTATATACATCCCACCCTCACACGTTTCTTGACCTTCTTTGGAAAGCCCTTGAGACCTCGAGTTTGTTGATTGACTTGGTGGTTTAAACTGGATTATACATGATTAATTTCGATAATTATGATTTATTATGCATTCTATGATTTTATACAAAGATGAACAACTTTCTTATATTTATAAAATGTTTTGAGCATGTTTTGATTTTAAATTCCATGAAGGATTCTCTTAGAGTGATCTATGATTGGAGCACACCACCAAAAATGTTTTGAAATACTTTTCATTGATCTTTATGACTTATAATCCATTCTATCTTGTATTTTAGATTTGGAACTTGCTTGGGGACAAGCAAGGGACAAGTATGGGGTATTTTGATAGCATGAATTATAGTCTATATTTTGGGACCTGTTTAGACGTTTTATCTTCAATAATCTGCATGTTTGGATGTATATTATGTGATTATATTGTCGTTTCATCTACCTTTGCGGGAATCGAGGTCTACACCAAGTTTCGTTATAATCGTAGGTAAAATGGCACGTTTTGCATCAAAATGGAGCTAAAGGAGCTAAGGAATCATTGGAGCTACATTCAGGAGCTTAAAGAGGAGTTCAGGAAGCAAGTAATTAACAAAGAGATTTACTTTGGACCAGATTTGAGAGATTTCACTTTCAATTGAGAGTCACCTCGGTCAGCTACAGTACCATCTCAACCGAGGTGATCTAGAGAAGCGTCCCGACCGAGGCGAACACCTTGGACGCGGCGAGATATATTTTATTTGGCTGAGATATTTTATTTTTGGAAGGAGAGATCTTATATTTTTGGGCTGGATTTCTAGAAGGAAGATCATATATTTTAGGGATTTATGTATGAGAGATAGATATATTTTATTAGGAAAATATCTTTTCAAGATATTTTATCTTTGGAAGGTAATTTTCCTATATAAAGGGTTGGATTTTCCACAATTCAGTATCGGCGCATCACCGAAAAACCCGCTACCATCATAACAGCTGGGGATTGAAGAAGCTGCAGTTAGGAGGAATTTTTGGAAGGTTGAAGGAAGGTTGAAGGAAGGAAGTTGATAGCTTTTATAGCTTTTGTGAAGGGTTTTGTAAGATTCTCTTAGATTCCCTTCTTTGTTGACTTGTCTTATTGGATTGTGATCCAAGGAACGCTTGTTTGTTAGATATTTGATTCAGTTATTGAAGCCTTGTTCTTAAGGTTTTTGTGTTCAAATATTCATTCTCTTCCCATATATTTGATTATTGCTTTCATGATGATGAGTGGCTAATTTCCTTGTGTGATTCTAGGGTGATTGCCTGAAGGTTGTGGGACAAACAATCATAGAATAATCTTAAATTCTAGTAGGACCCTGAAAGCTCGAGTCTTTATCCTTAACCCTAGAACATCTCGTTCAGTCGATGAACATCTCGTCCGGGGTGGAATTCGTCTGACCGAGGTGACCTTATCTGATCCGTAACTGAGAGTTAAGTGTTAGAGTTTGCCAAATCCTATTCTTATTACACCTTTCCTGGTTCAATGCAAGCCTAGGATGAGACTTACCCGGTAATTCCTTTGTTTGTTTACCCAAGATCATAAGTGTAGGTAATAAAGGTTTATCCTTTATTGGGGTTTGGGTGTGCCTTCATTCCATCTTTGTGAGTTAGCCTGAGACTTACCCGGTAAAGGTTGATTCTATTCCCTTAGTTGGTGTGTTGGTTTGAGATTATTCCTTTCCTTAGTACCTTGAGACTTACCCGGTAATAGGTTCTTTAGGTTTGTGATTGCGAGTAGTGAGACTTACCCGGTGATCTATTCCACTTTAGTAACATCTTCCCTTTGCAAAATCTCAGCTTTGTCCGCTTATCTTGAGGTCTTGAGTTGGAACCACAACTAGACGCTTTAATCCCTAGAATTACATATTCCTTTATTTGACTATATTATCATCTTTGATTGCTTTAATTGCTTTTGTGGTTAGTTGCAATATTGACTACCTATATTGGTTTTGTTTCACCTAAGTCCTTGAGATCGACACCCGGACTTCTTTCTTCTACTACGATTGACCCGTACACTGCGGGTTCTTTGTTTTAGGCATACATCTAGGGTTATAAATTTAAAGCTTGCACACACCATTTGGAGCGAACACCCCTGCGCCACCTTCTCCCACTACCCCCGTACTCTCTCACAGCCCTACGGCCTTCCTCCTCACCCACTTCACACATTCCTCTCCAGCTACACCACTAAGGACGTCACCGGAGCAACCTCAGCAACACCCTTTCCATCGCTTCTCAGAAATCGCCTCTGCACTTCTCCCGCACCTGCGGCTGCAAGCATCCGCCCCTGCGCCTCACCGCCCTTGCCCCTGCACAGCCGCCCCTGCAGAAATCACACCAGAGAGGTCGTTTTCTTTTCCTCATTTCAACATTTGCTAATCCTTTGCTTCAAATACTTTCAAGAATCGAAGCCCCAAGAATATACAAGATGACCGACGTAGAGAAGGCGCATTATAGGATTGTGTAGGATCGAGTTGTGTATGCAACTCGATTTCTGCATATCCCGACTTTGGAGAAACTGGGCATGCTAGACAGCATGCAAGCTTTTTTGGCAAATGCCGGGCTCGGAGACTTCCTCCAGAAGAGTGCTCCAACATATCCCGAGCTCAGCAGACAGTTTATCTCCACTTTCACAATGGAGAAGGAAGACCACGTGTGTATTGGCCTCACCTTCAAGTTCAACAAGGTGAAATACACTCTCGGCTACGCCGATCTACGGGAAGCTTTTGGGGTGACTCTAAACCCCTCTGAGAACTGGTGGGATCCAGTCCCGGCCCCAGACTTGTGCGAGTTCTGGCAAGCAGCTACCGGGTCGGGATTCCATGCTGGGGGTGAGTACTCCAACAAACTCACTCACCCCAGTTTGAGGTTGATTTCAAAGATCCTCATGAGTGTCTTATGTGGACACAAAGAGGAAAACAAGGTCGCTCTCAAGGACCTCCCACTACTCTACTCTTGCCTTCCACAGAGCGAGAAGGTCATGGATTGGCCCTATCTCTTCCTTGCCGCTTTGAAGCGGATCAGGAGGGATGAGCCGAGGGATATTGTCGGCGGTGGGGTGATCTCTTTGATCGCCTCACAAGTGATGGACCTATCCGAGTTAGAGGACGGGATGGCGGCTCCTCTCTACACTGAGGGGATGCTTAGGAGGTTCAAGCTCCTCCGGCGGGACGGGGAGAACCTCTTTTGGATCTCCCTTGCAGATGGGAGCCACCTCACCTACCTCCCCCAGCCTTTACCATTAGGAGGTCAGCTCTCCGAGCTCTACATTCCGGCAGATCCTTTCGTGCCGAGGAGGCCACTAGTGGCCATTGTGGAGAGGCATGCTGCCAGCTCCAGCCGGGCTCATCAGGAGGACCACCTGCCCATCCCAGATGACGAGGAGATGCTCACGGCGGCACCAGAGGAGGACCCGACCCTTGCAAGCCTTCAGGCTCAGATGGCGGCTATGACGACCCAGCACCGGACATGGCAGTCCGATTACCAACGGACTATGTTGGAGCAGCAGTAGAGCTAGCAGACCAGTTTTTCCACCTCCATGACCTCACACTTTGACCAAAGGCAGGAGGCCTGGCAGGCAGCCCAACAGCAGCAGCTAGAGGCTCAGCAGCTGGCTTGGCAGGCCAGTTTTGAGACATCTTTTGGTCGCCGGATGTCTGCCCAGCAGGACCGCATTGGTGACATCTACCGCCGGCAGGAGCACTTCTTCCGCCACTTCCATTACCCACCGGAGGAGGGTCCGGGTGGTCCATCCGGACCACCCTAGTGAGGGGTACATTTCTTTCCCTTCTCCCGTATTTATCTTTGACTCATTTCCACTTTGAGGACAAAGTGTACTTCAAACTGAAAGTAACAATGCAAAAAAGCCAAAGAAGTGAAAAAAGGCATGGAAATCCTTGGATAAACCGAAAACCCGAAAGGGCAGTTTAGGTAAAAAGAAGGTAGTCCGACCAACCTTAGGTTGGTGCAAAATTGGACTTGAGGGATGTGAGTTTAAGTGAGAAAAGAAGAAGAGTGGCAAGTTAAAAACCCGAAAGGGCGCCTTGGCAAAATGAGTGACCCCGAGTGTAGGTTTCCCTTCCGGTGTTTTGGCGACATAAGAAGGGGAGTCATAAGGAGGTTGTCTGTGTAGGCCACTCTTGGAGCGATAAGGATGGTAGTGATTCTTTTTCTCACATTTCCTCTCTTTTCTTTTTATTTCTTGGCTTTTCTCTTGTTTTCCATTATCTTTCTGCTTACTCATACTTCATGAGGCCTTTGAGTCTAGTTGATGTCATTTATTTTTACTCGGGACGAGTAAAAGGTCTAAGTATGGGGGAGTTTGATAGGTGATGGAATCACTATTATTTAGGGTAGTTTTTAGAGTCTTTTTATTGCATTAGTGTCGGTTTATGCTACTAACTCCTTGGTCCAGAAGAAGAAGATCAAAAGAAGCTAAAGAAGGAGTTATAAGCACTTAGGAGTGAACATCGATCACGAAGCAAAGCTTCTGTTGCCTCACCGCCCCAGCGGATCCTTGCAGCCGCCCCTGCAGGTGACGTCTTACTTCGGAGCGCTCCCTGCGCTTTCACCAGCGCCAACCATGAAGCGTGTCACCGCCCCTGCGCCACTCCTTGGCGCCCCTGCGGTGTCCTCCACTGACGAAACAAAGACCAGCTCCCCTGCGCCTTCCACTACGGCACTGTCTGCGCCTCAACATGGGAGCTAGAAGACGAAGAGGCTATGTCATCGCCCTTGCGTTGACATAGGGATGCCCCGGCGTCTTGGCATCAGAAACGTCAGGAAAGGCGAAAGGTCAGACGTTGAAGAGCATTGAAGATCCGCCCCAGCGGAATTGTCTAGCCGCCCCAGTGGCTTTGAAGAAGTTCAACCGATTCTGCCTAAACCGCCCCTGCGGTACCTGAAGGCCGCCCCTGCGGTTTAACGCCAGAAGCTTTACTCCGGTTGTTTACACCACCTTTATGGAATTTACGGTGGCGGTTTTGGGCCGGCCATTTACTCCTATTTAGTGTCTTTTGTAGTATAAATAGTCCTTGGTTGATTGCTAGAATCATTCATCTTATCATCTAGTTAGTCAACAAATTATCCAATTAGATTGTCTTGCTCCCTTGTAATGAGTTGCTAACTCCCTTGCTACATTGGGTTGGTTTAAAGCTGCATTGTTACCTTGGTTGTAAGTTCATTTTAATCTAAGTTTTCATTCAGTAATACTTTGTGTTTCCTTGATCTCCATTGTCTAAATTGCATGTTTACTATTGCTTGAGATTGATCACCTTAGGTTCTAAAGTGCATGCAAACAACTAGGATTAATAGGTTCTGGGCTCGGGTTTTTAATCTCGTAGCAAATTTAAGTAATAACGGGTTGTGATTACTTGAGGAAAAGGAACACAAATATAAAGATAAGTTTAACGGTTTTAATCTTCTCTTTATATCCCTTTGTCTTTATTTGAAAGCTAACTTGTTATTTGTTCTTGTAGGTTTACGGAACTTTAACCTGTTAAGTTGTGTTGATGCCGGTTGGCTCAACACATATATATGATCGAGACGGGAGATTACTTTAAAACTTCTAAAAGGAACTCACCAAAGTAGCAATTGCATGCTTAGAATCAACCTAGTGTAGATTCATCCATTATTGTCTTACTTGTCGCATTAATCGTTTTCATAAATTTTAGTGCATCAATCCAACCAAAACCCCCCCTCTTTTGTGTCACTTGTCACTATAATCGATAATTGCATCTAAATCACCTTAACTCTCTTGGGTTCGACCCTTACTTAATCACTATACTTGTTCTTAGTGCTAAGTCGGGATTTACTTTTGATTGGGTATAGACGACCATAGAAATACCTTCGGTCAACTTGTTTCTTCAAAAATCACTCGATTTCTTTCTGCTATGGCGATTTTTTCAGCTTCTTCCGGGGCTTGCCTCAGCTCTCCAAATCTTGCTTCTGGATCTTCCTCTACATCTTTTAATGCTCGAATCTCATCATCACAATCATGTTCCACCCCTTCCTCAACGATGCTCATGCTTAGAACCTTTTGAAGTGGATCTTTGATCAAAATCAAACTCACCACTTCTCTAGACTCTTCTTCATCCAAGATGTTAAAAACATCTTCTCCTACAGCTGGCTCTTTGATTAAAGAGGAGAGTACAAACTCCACTCGTTCCTCTCCTAAGAATGATAGCTTCCCGTTCTTGCAATCTACCAAGCATCCGGAGGTTGCATGGAACGGTCTTCCAAATATGATGGAAACCCGATAATCTGCGGGAATGTCAAGCACAACAAAATCAATAGGAATGTAAAACTTACCAAGCTTTACGGGAATGTCTTCTATGATTCCAACGGGTCTAGTGATGGAACGATCCGTCATATAGAGTGTCATATTCACCGGTTTGGGCTCTTCTAAACCAACTTTCTTGCACAAATCAAGTGGAATGATGCTCACACTTGCTCCAAGATCAAAAAGTGCATCATATGTTACCTCTCCTACTCTGATGGGTATGCAAAATGATCCCGGATCTTGCGGTTTAGGAGGCATCTTCTCCGTCATTGTTTTGATAAGTTCGGATGACTCCGAACTTATCTTGACTTCACCGAAATCCTCTAGCTTGCTCTTGCTAGAGAGGATCTCTTTTAGGAACTTCTCATAAGCTGGCATACCTAAAATTACATCCATAAAAGGTATGTTAATATGAAGCTTGCTCATGAGATCAATAAATTTATCGAAATGCTTGTCTAGATGCGCTCTCGCTCTAGATTGAGGGAAAGGTAATGGGGGCTTGTAAGATGGAGGAGGAACATAGACATTGTCCTTCTCCTTTTCTTTCTCTCCTTCGGCCGGGATCTCAACGAACGTGGGCTGCTTCTCGTTGTCATCCACGCGGGATTTATGCTCGGTGGTTGTCACACCACTCCTTGTAGTAATTGCCATCACACACCCCTTCGGATTATCCTCCGTCCTTCCGGGAAGGTTCCCTTGATCTCTAGGAACTTCTCCGGCTTTGCTAAAAACTTGTTTCTCTAAAGCTTTTTGTGCTTTAGAAATCAAAGTGATGGAATTCTCTAACCCTTGCATCTTCCCCATCATTGCTTCAAGCTTGTCCTTCTCCGGCTGGCTTGAACTCGATGAAGCTTGTCCTTAATTTTTCAAAGGGGAAGAAGAATGAGGAGGATGAGGAGGAGGTGTTAGTGCATTTTCAGCATGGGAATAGGGATTACCGGGATTATGTTGATTGGATCTCCAATTTTTGTTGAAATTCCAGTCGTTATTGTTATTGTTCCAGTTGTTGTTCCTATTGTTGTTCTTATTCCCTTGATTGTTTTCTCTTCCTAGATAGCCAATGTCTTGCTCCTTTTGTGATTGAATGTTGGGCTTCAAAAGTACTTTCAACTCCTTAATCTCATTGTTGAGAGAGAAAATTTGAGCTTGACTTGCTTGATTCAAATTCAGTCCCGGATCTCCGGAATTTCGCCCTCCACCTTCAATCTTTCTATGAGAATATTTCTCAATCACTAGAGCTTGCTTTTCAATAAACTCCCAAGCATCATCATCTCTCATTTCTGATGACATGAATTATGACCTATTTTTAGGCATGTATTTATATAGATTTTCCCTTTATTTTGCTTGCATAGACATACATTCATGATATTTATGGTTATATTCACCTACTTTGCGAGAATAGAGGTCTACACAGAGTTTTATTGCATTTGTAGGTAATTTGGCGAATTATGGAGTGAAATGGCATATTTATGGATCAAGCCTTGAAGCGGGACAAAAAGGAGCATAAAAGGAAGATAGGACGCGGCCCAAAGTATCTTCTGATACCGTAGGACGCGACAAAGTATTTTCTGATACCGCCTGACGTGCCAAAGTATTCTGTGATACCGTCTGACGTGGCCTAGAGTATTTTCTGATACTAGTGGACTCGAATTCTTTTCAGCCCAAATATTTAGGGTTTTATCTTTAAACCCTAGATTTATCCCTATAAATGTTCGATATCCTTCAAAATTAAAAGGCAGACTTGGAGCCCCGACGTTAGGGAGAAGTTGAGAACGGCTGCATATGCTACATTGCTTGGAAGATTGCTTAGGAAGATTCCATTGCGTACAAGGAAGATCCCGAGGATGACGCATTTCGAGATTGCGTACTTAGGAAGATCTTAGGGTTTACATTTGAAGGCGGATTGACATCCCGTTCTTCATTGCTCCTAGAGATTGTTGTGAGGACTTTTGATCCCTATTCTGAATACATTGAACACATATGCTTGTTGTTTGTTTTCAAGATTGACTATTTAGTTATTATTGATTTTCGAGATTTTACTTTTTTTCTCTTTTAAACTTGATTTTTGATTCAATGACAATGATTGTTGGCTAAAACCCTTTAGCAATTCTAAGGTGAAGGGTTGACAGTTGTGGCTTAGATAATGATAGATCGAACTTAAACAGATTGGACCTTGAGAGTTACGAGAAACCTCGTCGTCGAGGATTTCCACGGTCTGTTCTTGAGTTCCACGGTCGTGGTTCTTCAAGATCCAGCCGTGGTTTCTTCTGTTGTACGTCCCTTGCTTTTCCTTTGATCCAAAGTTAAAGATTTGCTTTAACCTAGCCTTGGCTTGCCTTTTCTAGTTAGTAGTGAGACGCAACATCCTCTATTTTGGTTTCGAGTGTCACAACCTTAACCGTTTTTGCTTATCTTTAAATTCCCTTGGGTTTGGGCATGGGTATTTGAGAGTAATTATTATCCTTTGATCTTTTCTATATTGCAGCCTCAACAACCTTTATAGAGAAAACATTTGGGTGAGACATTTGGGTTTAGGAACTTCACTGTACAATTCCCTACCTTAGATATACCTTTGTAATCCCGACTCTGTTATTATATCTTTAGAACATCTTGAATCGATTTCTACAATTGGATACCCAGATCTTTAGAATCGTTGTTTTCCCAATTATTTGCAAAAAGCTTTCTATTTTTTTTCCTGACAATTCGTGAACTGAATTTGTTCCCCCCAAATCCCTGAATTTGATACTCTGGAATTCTTGCTTTACTACGCCGATCCGTACACTGCGGGTTCGCTTTGCTTTAATTTCAGTTTTATAAATTTTAAGACTTTGACGCACACACTTTTGAGCAAACAATTTCCATAAAAGTTACAGCCGAAAGAGATTGAAGTTTGAATTGAGTCTCCTTATCCAATCCCATGTAGTAGATCTCTAACAACTCAAGCTTTGGAATGTCATGGTGAGGGCAATCCAATAGAAGGTCCTTGAACCTTTCCCAAGACTTAAACAAACTTTCATTAGGTTTCATAGCAAAGGCATTGATTTTAACTCTCAACTCTGCCGTCTTGGATGGTGGAAAGAACTTGGTAAGAAATTCCGAAGTCATCTCCTCCCATGTGTTAACTCTCCCAGTTGGAAGAGATTGATACCAAGCTAAGGCCTTATTATTCAAAGAGAAAAAGAAAGGTCTCTACTTATAGTTGTTGTTCGTTGCTCTTGAAGGCGTCAAGGTCTCCATAAGAATCTCATAGTTCTGAAGTTGTTGATGTGGGGATTCCATTTCCATTCCACCAAACTGACTTTGACGGATCATAGTGATGACTTAAGGGCGAAACCCATATTCATGCTCATCCGGATCTCCAAGATTCACGCCCAAACGGCGTGGCTACTGATTTGGATCCATACGTTGCCCAAGAGTTCGTGGTTCAACCACGATAGGAGCAACTCTCGCATCCCTAGTTGGAACACGAGGATTAGGTGGTGGATTGTGCACTATCTCTTCCAGCTCAAGCATATCATTGTCGGGTGATTTGTCCTTCTTAGCTTTGGCGGCTTTTCCTAAGTTTACTTGTTGGATCATCGCCCGGATTTCATTCACCTCATCTTCCAATCTCTCTCTATCAGCACGAGCTACAGCTCTCTCCTCAATAAGTTTCCTTTCACTTAGATTAAGGAGAGCACGAGTCTCATCCAACTCAGCTTGGAGGTTCTTTTCATTGTGTTCAACCATTTTAGCTTCCCTTAACCGTTTCTTGAGAGTCTTCTCAAGTTCAGGGTCAAAAGGAACGAGGTCTTTCTCAGATCGGAACCGTCGCATATACCTAAAGAGAAATCTGCAAAATCACTCAAGTAGATAGATCAAATAACAAGAGCGAAAGCTCCCAAGCCAGACAACCGTAAACCGAATTTGGGCTAGACCAAATCCCTGACAACGGCACCAAAACCTTCTTCGCTCAAAAGTGTGCGTGACAAAGTCTTAAATTTATATCCAGAACTTAAGCAAAAGCGAACCCGCAGTGTATGGATCAGTTGTAGTAAGGCAAGAAATTCCAGAGTCTAACTCAAAAATTTGGTGAGAATAAAATTAGTTCAAATATCGTCTGGCAAGAAGTAAAAAGCTTTTGTAAAGATGTTAAGAGACAAATGATCCCAAGGATTCTAAGATCATAGGACAGAGTTGATGTTGTCAAGGTTATGTGTTTCGAAGAAAGGAATAATGTACGGCGAAGTTCCACTACTCACTTATCCCAACTCAAAAGCTCTCAACTTAAAGGATGTTGAGTCTCATCAAGAAGATTACTCAAAGAAATGACTAACTCTCAAACCACTCACTGAAACCCAAGGATATGACTCTCGAAGGTAAAGGTGAAGGGCACACTCAAACCTTAATAGAGGATGTTGAATCTCCCTGTTACCCGAATCTTGTAAACTTTTGTAATCAAGCGAAGAATCAACGATGAAGTCTCTCCTTACGCTTGGATAAGGGTTCAAAAGGCTAAGCAAGGTTAATATTTAGGCAAGGTTTAATTTTGGTTAAAGGATAAAGCATTAAGATACGTCAGCCCAGAAAAATCGGATTGTTCTTAGGAAAAATTGGCCGATTTTTCGCTAGAACAACACGATTTTTCGCACACGCAAAGGTTAAATCTCAACTCTCAAGGTCCAAAAGGTTAAATGAGTTCAGTCTATCATCATCTATGCCTCAATCATCAACTATCCTCCCCAGAATCACAAGGTTTTTAGCCAATCATTTTCATTTTTGAATCAAAATAAAGAAAACCAATAAAGAATCAAACTTTGCATAAAACTTGACAAATCTTCAAAATGTGTAATCAATCCTTCAAAACTTCAACAGAATCATGTAAAGCACTCAATAGAATATGTTCATAAACCACAATAACGAACAATAACCAAAGATCTCACAACTTTCTTGAATCTTGAACTCTATCTTCTTTCCGCAACTTTTTTCCCTCCAAGAATTGATCTCCAATCCTCTTCCGTCATCCGTCAATCTCTGATCTGATCCAACGTGCCCTTTTCGTCTCCTAGGGTTCTAACAAAACCCAAAAATCACTAATGGGCTGCAAGACATATCCCCGTTATGGCCCAATGCTTTGGGCTTTCGAACATTATATTTTTTAGACGGTTGAGGATGAAAATCGGCCGATTTCCCAATAGCTCCTCCGATTTTTCTACAAGAAAATCGGTCTATCTAAGAGTAAATCACCCGATTTTCCTTCACTGAGAGTGCTCGTCTTTTGGCTTGTTTTCCACTTCCTTGTGTGAATCTTCCACGCACTTTCCTTGCTCCTCATGATTCCTCAATGGTCTCTTATGCTTCCTTATCAACTCGATCTACTCCTTACTCCATTATTTCCTCCAAATCCATCGTTTTCACCTACAATTCAATCAAAACTCGTGTGGACCTCTATATCTGAAATATATATGAAACAAAGCTTACAGGCACACAAATCTCTTCAAATGTATGAGAAACTGAGGTAAAACATTCACAATATGCATGATTTTAATGGCATATAATTCGTGTCATCAACGGGCACGGTCACGAGCGCGAGCACAACCACGGCTCGGCCCGCGCACATGTAGTGGTTTGTCTACGCCATTCCCCCATTGAAAATGGGTAGTGACCCAAAGGTCATGACCTTTAGTGTCTTATTCCCCTGTATATCCTATTGGATTTCTCTCAATATAGTCGATGTGGAAAGCTCCCAATTTTGACTATTTTCCCAAGTTATTGTTTATCACGCAACCAACTTCGGAACTCCATTTCACATTCAAACGGAACTCAAATTTGACGTATGAATATACCACGATCAAGAGCTCGCGGAGACGAAGCCAAAGCTCCCACTTTCTGGTGTTGACAATGGCCGGGCCCACTGGAAATGTCTCTGGTGCATCCATCTGTTAAAACATGTTTTATTCATAGTTTGATTTAATTTAGTCCCAACAATCCCCCACATGAATAGAAATTATTCTAAACATATGCTTCTTTGTTTTGTAAACAGACAAAATTCTCGAGAGTACAACTGAAAAATCACTACATCTAGATTGGTGCCATGTTTCAGGCTTGAACCATCCATAGTGAATAGCTGTTGGATTTACTCGACCAGGTAGTGACCATGATTTCTTGAACCACACGGGCTTTTCTGTAAACCGAGACAACAACAAGCACATAGTTTCATTTTTTCGCAAAACCTTGGTTATATATTTGTGTTCATTTTGGTCTTGAACAACCTTGGTTATTCATGAGTGAATTTGGAGAACTCCGTCTCACCTTATTCTCCTATACACAGTCCCATGTCACACTCACAAGGTGATTAACCATAAAGAGTATCTTTCATACTTCCCCTTTGTTTCAAGGCGGTGGAATCATTAAAAGCCAAATTTAGCCTTAACTCATACAGTTTGCACTGTTTATCATCCTAGGAACTGGGTAGAGACAGGGCTCCACTTGATTCAGCTTGGTTAGGTTTTTCCCTTGAACCTACATCGTGGGATCTCCAGTCACGTAAGTGGGGTTGTCCTTCAAGCATCGTAATAGGCTTTAAACTCACTCTTCTTGATAATCTTAAAATTTGATCTCTTGACAAACCCTTAGTAAATGGATCCTCTAGGTTGTCAGCTGATTTGATATAGTCTATCGAGACTATAACTATTGACATCATTTTTCTAATGGACTTATGTCGTCATCTAATTTGACATGACTTTCCATTGTATAAAACGTTCAGTGCCCGAGCTATAGCAGATTGACTATCACATTGTACACATAATGTCGGCACTGGCTTTTCCCACATCGGAATATCTTTCAGAAAGTTCTGAAGCCACTCATCTTCTTTTGATGCTTTGTCTAAAGTAGTGAACTCACACTCTATTGTGGATCTGGCCAATAACTTCTGTTTGGAAGATTTCCAAGACACTGTTGCACCCCCAAGTGTAAACACATATCCACTTGTGGATTTTGAGTTTCTAGATTCGGATATCCAATTTGCGTCACTGTATCCTTCTAGAATTATTGGATGGTTACCATAGTGCAGCCCATAACTTTGAGTATAATGTAGATAGTTTAATACTCTAGTTATTCCTTTCCAGTATTTATGTATTGGGTTACTTGTATAGCGACTTAGTACATTGATAGAGCGCGCCAAGTCAGGGCGTGTACAATTGGTTAAGTACATAAGACTCCCAATTACACGTGCATACTCAAATTGTGACACTGAGTTCCCCACATTTTTGATCAAGTGGATTTGAGGATCCACATGACTCTTTGCAGACCTTGCGGTTCCACTTGAGTAGTTCTTCAACCTCTCAAGTATCTTTTCAACATAATGAGCTTGAGATAGTGTAATTCCTTCGGAGTGTCTAGTGATTTTAATCCCTAGAATATCATCCGCTAATCCCATATCTTTCATGTCAAACTAACCCCTAAGTAAGTTCTTAGTTCGGTTGATAATGTCTTTGTTGCTTCCATTGATAAGCATATCAACAACATACAAACGCAACAAGACATATCCCGTAGGAGTAGTCTTGATATAGATGCATTTGTCGCATTCATTGATGTTGAAGCCATTTGACATCATTACATTGGAAAATTTATCATGCCACTGCTCAGGAGCTTGTTTGAGTCCGTAAAGGGACTTTACAAGTCTTCACACTTTGTGTTCTTGTCGGAGACAACATACTATTCAAGTTGTTTAATGTAAATCTCCTCTTCTAAATCCCCGTTTAGAAAGGAAGTTTTCACATCCATTTAATGGATTTCTAGGTTTATCCCTTGAACCTACATAAGAAGTTCATTGTCGGAAACCTACATAAGAAGTTCATTGTCGGAAACCTTGCACCACAAGCCTATCCTTGTACTTCTCTACTGAGCAATCGGTTTTCAAATTAGTTTTGAAAATCCATTTGCACCCAAGTGCTTTACACCCTTGTGGTAAGTCACTAACTCTGTTGTATGCTTTTGCATAATGAATTTTATCTCACTTTTGACTGCTTTCTTCCATCAAGGTGCGTCAGGTGTAGACATGGCTCTTATATAACTTCTCGGTTCTTTCTCTGTGAGAAATGCTGTTGTGAAGTATTCCCCAAACTATTTTTCCGTTCGAGTTCTTTTACTTCTTCAAGGTTCTTCCTCTACTATTTCATTCCCATAAGTGTATTCATCCCTTTATTCACGAGTTTGTTTTGGATTTCTTTATCCTTACACGGAAACACGTTTTCAAAGAAGGAAGCATTCCTTGATTCCATTATGGTATTGACATATATATCTCGTGTATCTGATTTATGTACCAAAAATCGATAAGCACTATTGTTGTGTGCATATCCTATGAAAATACAATCAACGGTTTTCGGTCAGATGGTGACCTTTTTAGGAGGTGGTATAGCCACTTTTCCTAGGCACCCCCACACTTTAAGGTATTTGTACGATGATACTTTACCTTTCCAAAGTTCATATGGCGTTTTTCGAGTTACCTTATGCGGTATTTTGTTTAAGATATAATTAGTGGTACGCAATGCTTACTCCCACATGTTCTGGGGTAACCCAAAATCCTGCAACAACGCATTCATCATCTTTTTCAGAGTTCGGTTTTCTCGTTCCGCAACTCCGTTAGATTTAGGTGAATAGGAAGTAGTTGTTTGATGAACTATCTCGTGTTCTCTGCAGAACGCATTGAAAGGTTCATCGTACTAGCCTCCTCTATCACTTCGTATAATTTTTATTGTTTAAGTTGGTTTTCAACTTGCAACTTGTATTCCTTGAATTTTTACAAGGCCTCATTTTTGCTTCTTAGCAAGTAGATATAACAATATCTTGTACAATCTTCAATAAATGTGACAAAGTACTTTTTACCTCATCTAGTTTGTATGAAATTCAAATCACACATATCCGAATGAATTAAGCCTAGAGGTTCGGTTGTTCTCTCCACGTGTGGAGATGGCATTTTTGTGAGTTTTGTTTGTACACATACTTCACATTTGTCTTTGTTTAATTTGAATTTTGGAATTACGTTTAAGTTCATTAGTCTTTGGATAGAGTTATAATTTACATGTCCTAATCGTTCATGTCAAATATTGAAAGACTCGACAACATAAGCAATGGGAGTTATTCATTGAAACATCATCAGTTACAATTTTGGGGATGATTGTCAATACACACACTTTGAACAACTCATCCTTTTGGTATCCCTTTCCTACATATATACCACATTTAGTGAGAGTTAGCTTATCGGATCCTACTTTCACGTCGAATCCCTACTTGCTCAACAAAGATCCGGAAAGCAAGTTCATCCGGATGTCTAGTACGTGCATGACGTTGTTGAGAGTTAGCTCTTTGTCAAACGTCATTCTTAGTACTATTTGGACATTGCCTTCGACCTTTGATATGGATAGATTCCCAATAAAAAGTTGCTCATCTTGTTTATTCTACTAATAGGTGCTAAATATCCCCTTGTCAGAACAAATGTGGCGGCTATCACAAGTGTCATACCACCACTCCATCGAGTTGCTCCCGACCATGTTCACTTCAGACGTCACAACAGCCATTTCAACCACTGTCAGATTGCCTTCAGCTACATGGGCTTGCGCTTTGCCCTTGCCTTTGTGTGGGTCACCCTTGCTCCGACATTCGTCACATTTGTTACCCATTTTGCCAGAGTTGTGACACTTGCTTGCGAACTTCTTCGTCGGTTGCTTGTTGGGGACCTTAGGTTGAAACTTCCATTTCTTGTCCTTTGATTCAGTCATATGAGCTTTCTCTGACTTTTCGCCTTTAGCATTTTTGCGGTTGCTTGACTCAATCCGCGCCTTGACCATGAAGCCTTCCATAGTCATTTTCTTTGTCTTGTGAAGGAGGTAAATTTTGAAGTCCTTCCAAGACAGGGGGAGTTTCCCGATGAATGTTGCTACCTGGAATAGCTCACATATATTCATGCCTTTAGTAACGATGACATGGACTAGAAATTATAGCTTCTCAACTTGCTTCATGATGGGCTTGTGATCTACCATTTTGAAGTCCATGAACTGTTGAACAATAAACTTCTTATGGCCTGTATCCTCAATTTTGTACTTCTTGTCTAGAGCAATCCAGAGTTCCCTAGAAGTACCAACCATGATGTACACTTGGTATAGTGGATCTGACAAGAAAAATCAAAATCCACCCTTTGCACATGTAGTCACCATTCAGAGTAGATTTGAGGGGTAACCCCGCATTGACGGGTATATCCTCGGGCACATATATGTCCAGCTTGTTCATGGTCAGGAAGAATAACATCTTTTGTTGCCAGATTTTGAAGTTAGTTCCATCGAACTTGTCTGGCAGCAATCCTGCGCTCAAAGAGCTAAACATTGGTATTGTATGAGGGGCAGTTTGATGACCGGACTGTGCACCACTTTATAGTGGATCAGTCTCGGTCGTTGGGTTTGGTAGGACAGCCGGTGGTAGACCACTTCCAAATTGGATTTGGGGTGTCGGCTCAACGCTTCCTCTAACCGCAACAACAATCAAGATGTTGAGGATACTTCCATCTTCGTAAGTGCTTTGACCCTCGGTAGTTTGTTTGGTGTTATCAGCCATTTCTGTTACACGGAAAAACCACGGTCAGTATATATTTCATTTTTTGTTCGGAAACTAAAATTCAAAACCGAGTATAAGGGTCGGAACCCTGTAATACGTTAGTGAAAGTGGATGCATGATAACAATAAGGGTCGGAATTTCATAACACTTTAAGTGTGTATGCGGAGCAAAGTCGAGATTGGAATCTCTTTCCTTAATTCCAAAATCACCCCGTATTACGACGGTTACCGGTGTTTAAAAATCACAAGATACAACTGTTGTTCAAATCCGGCCTTCGTAATTTACTTGAAACTTGCGAACCAGTGTTAGTGATTTGCACTCTCGAGAGAAAGAAACTCGGAAGCTGAGGAGAGGAGAAGTGAATAATGGGATACCTAGAATGAGAGCATGAGAGCTCTATGTATAAGAGTAGATGGGCAGATTGTTATGGATTTAGGGCAGGATTTTCGGAGCCCGCTAATTGGCCCAAAATCTGGAGTTAAAGTTGGCCCAATTGTTGCATCCAATTTCGGAGTCAGCTCCCCCTTTTCCGGATCCGTTGGACTTGATATTAGATCTAGGTCCTCCCATCTCGTCGCAACTCAATTCAGCTCAGCACGGTCACGAGCACGGCTGGGCTCGGCTCGGCACATCCGCAAGCTCGATCTCGGCTCGGCATGCGCGTGGTGGTTTGCCTACACCGTTCCCCCATTGAAAATGCGTAGTGACCCAATGGCCACAGCCTTTAGTGCATTATTCCCCTATATATCCTATTGGATATCCATCAATATAGTCATTGTGGGAAGCTCCCATTTTTGACTATTTTCCCAAGTTATTGCCTATCACGCAACCAACTTCGGACTCCATTTCTCATTCAAACAGAACTCAAATGTGACGTATGAATATACCACAAGAAAGAGCTCGCGGAGACGAAGCCAAATCTCCCACTTTCCGGTGTTGGCAATGGCCGGAGCCCACCGGAAATGTGCCTGGAAAGTGTCTGACGCACCCATATATTAAAACATGTTTTATTCATAGTTTTATTTAATTTAGTTCCAACATTTTCTGCAATTTCACCAAAAGTCTAGGATGCTTGATTGTAATAATCCAGAAGTTGGCATAGGGAAGAACAATAGGCGTTGGTTGCTCCTTGGCGGCGGCTCTGGCGGAGGCGAAGGCAGGGCATCTACAAAGGTGGTGTTGGCTTTGTCCGGAGACAGGGCTTCCCGATGTGTGGTGGTAGTTCCTGGAGTCACTAGGGTGACGATGCTCTTCTTTGTTTTCGGCGATGGTGTCCTTGCTTTGGTTGCCCGGTGGAGAGTCGAGGAAGGCGTCGAGAAAGACGACGAGAGTGTGAAGGTTGCCCAAGAGGCGAAGAGGGAGAAGCTCGAATGTTGTATTTGGTTGTGGACCAAGAAGAGTGTGAGATAAGGGGAGTGTTGTAGGGAAGTGGTGGCTTGTTGTTGAGAGAAGGTGAGGCCGGGAGAAAGGAGGAGAGCTTGAGGTGAGCAGAAGGAGGGTTGAACTGGTGAGAAAATGAGAGTTAGGGAGTGGGAAGGCAAGGAGAAGAAAATAGAGAGAAGAGGAGGGTGATACCAAAAAGTGAGGAGGAAGGTGATGAGGGTTATAGGTGAGGGAGAGGGAAAAGAGTGAGTGGAGGTTGAGAGTAGGAGAGAAGAGCCATTTGCGTGAAGAGGATGGGAAGGCTAGTTGTAGTCGAAACAAAAGGTAAAAGAGACGGAAGGTGATAGTGTAACACCCCAAATTCTGAGAACTCGGGGAGTAACTGGTTAGGACCTCACAATGGGTCCCTGATGACATGAATTATGACCTATTTTTAGGCATGTATTTATATAGATTTTCCCTTTATTTTGCATGCATAGACATACATTCATGACATTTATGGTTATATTCACCTACTTTGCAAGAATAGAGGTCTACACAGAATTTTATTGCATTTGTAGGTAATTTGGCGAATTATGGAGCAAAAATGGCACATTTAAGGATTAAGCCTTGAAGCGGAACAAAAAGGAGCATAAAAGGAATTTAGGACGCGCCAAAGTATCTTCTGATACAGTCTGATGCGCCAAAGTATTTTATGATACCTTCTGACGGCCCAAAAGTATCTTTTGATACCGCCTGACGCGCCAAAGTATTCTCTGATACCGTCTGACGCGACCCAAAGTATCTTCTGATACCAACGGATTCGACTTCTTTTCAGCCCAAATATTTAGGGTTTTATCTTTAAACCCTATTGATCCCTACAAATATTCGATAGCCTTCAACCTTGAAGAGCGGACGGTGACAGCCCTAGGACTTTGACCTTCGCTTACGACCGCTTACCTTGCTTGGAGCATTTTCGCCTAGGGTTGATTGAAGATCGCCGAAGGGTTAGCCTCTTTCTTAGGTTTTGATATTGAAGACGGATTGACATCCCGTTCTTCATACTTGCCTAGGATCATTGTGAGGTTTTGTATTCTATTCCGAATTCATTGAATATTCCGATTTGTGTTTCGGATTTGAGATTGACTTTGATTTATATTTGAGTTTTCAGGGTTTTCATCTTTTATTGTCATTGATTTGAATATTGATATCATGACAATGGTTATTGGCTAAAACCCTTTAGCAATTCTAAGGTGAAGGGTTAATAGTTGTGGCTTAGATGATGATAGATCGATAGTAAACAGATTGGACCCTGAGAGTTAGAGAGATTCGCCGACGAACCAAAATCACGGTCTGTTCTTGAGGTTCCACGGCCGTGGACAAGATCTGCCCGTAATTTATATTAGTTTACGAACCTTACTTTTACTTTAATCCAAAGTTACAGATTTGCTTTAACTTAGTCTTGGCTTGCCTTTTCTAGGTAGTAGTGAAGCCTCAACAACCTCTACTTCGATTTCGAGTGTCACAACCTTAATCGGTTTAGTTAGTCTTGATCCTTGGGTTACAAATTTGGGTATTTGATATTAATTCTTGTCTTTAGATCCTTTCTATACTGAAGCCTCAACAACCTTTATAGAGAGTGTCTTTAGATAAGTCATATAAAGCCTTCGAACTTCATCGTACATTGCTTTACTTTAGCATACCTTTGCAACTCTTAACTCTGTCCTTAGTTCTTTAGTATCTTGAATCGATTGCCACAATTAGACACCTGGATCTTTAGGGTTGCTGTTTTCCCAATATATTTGCAAAGCTTTACCCTTTTATTTGCTTGACAACTTTACAATTGAATTTGTTCCCCCTAAATCCCTGTGTTCGATACTCTGGAATTCTTGCTTAACTACGTCGATCCGTACATGTAATATCCGGAACTTTCGTTCCGTTTAATTCCGAAGCAAATCGGACTTCGAGCCGTTGACGGTTTTCCATTCTATCTAGTATTTCTTTTTTCACAAATTTTATCATTTTATGTAGAATTTAATTCACATAAAATGATAGAATTATATCAAACCCTAATTCTTATAATTATTTATCATTTTATGTAGAATTTAATTCACATAAAATGATAGAATTATATCAAACCCTAATTCTTATAATTAATTCTTATCGATGACTTTAGACGAGATCATGACAAGGCTGAGACGAGAATGTGACAAAGCTGTGACGAGACCATGACATAGCTGAGACGAGGTCATGATCAAGCCGACAACTCCGTGACGAAGTCATGCATGGGCCTGACAAAGCCATGACGAGCTTTTAACGAGTTTTGACAAACTTTCAGCCCACTTATTTCTTGCCTTGTTTCAGCCCATTGTTTCTTAATTGGATTTATTTTTCTCAGCCCTTACATTAAACCCTTGCTGGCGGATCGAAACAGTCCAAGAGGCCCAGCCAGAAGCATCCCGAACTCAGCCCAGAACCGTCAGCTTCCCCATTTGCTTGTAACAGCCGGAGGTTACTACCGCATGTCTTCCTTCATTCAAATTCATTTATCGGTTGTCCAGATGCACGTAAACCTCTCCTCCCCTTCTTCTGCGTCGACATTCAGATCTCAGCAGCCCAACGAAGCACCAACCTCGCACAGCAACAACCCTCTTCTGTGCACTTCGACTCCAGGAATCGCCTCTGCACGCCGCTTCAGCCAAACGTACCAGCGTCCTCCCACCTCTCCGTCTTCTGCACACCAACGACAGCAGCGCTGGGCTGTAGGCGGCCATCCTCACTCCGTCCTCTCCGTTGCCTCCTGCAGACTCGACAAAAGCCACACCCTTCTCCAGCCCTTCGATCTCGCAACAGAAGCCGTCTCCTGGACTGTACCTTCCTCTCACCTCCTGAGAACAGTGAGTTTTGGAGTCGGGTAAGACCCACATCTACCCCCTTACTTCCCTTCCATGTTTATGTGTCAATGGGTGCCTCTAAACCACATTTAAACCCATACATTTCAGCCCAAAGGAGCAACTTCAGAGAGCTGTTACATCTCTCAGTTTTCTGAATTTTCGGAAGTGAAAAACAATCAACTTCGGGTCAAGATTTGAGTAAGTTATACTCCTCCTTTGTTGCTGAATTTTGGATATATTGTAGTCAGTAGTATATAGTAGATCATACTAAAATTTGTGAAGAATCAGAGTTACGGTTTGAGAGTTATGTTGTTGCAAAGTGGACTCCTCATCCAGTTTTTATATATGTGCTCAGTGTTGGGGAAAACAGCAAGTGATGTTGTTTTGTGAGATGGTTTTGAATAAGCTCTTGATCTCCGAATTTTGGATATGATATAGTTGACATATTGTTGTAGAACATATTAAAATTTGAGAGGCATCCAGCGAGTGGTTTGGGATTTATGATTTTTCCAAGATTGAGTCGTAAGCAGTTTTTCTGTTGTGCTGAAATTCGGTTTTGTGAGATAGTTTTAAATAGGATTTTGATCTCCTTTGCGGATGAATTTTGGATATATTAGAGATAAGATTTTATAGTAGAACATATCAAAATTTGGGAAAACTCCAGCCAGTAGTTTAGGAGTTATGATTTTTCAAAGTTAAGACAGTGTGTTGCTTGTTAAGTGTTGTAACCAACTTTAGAAATTTTTGTAGAAGCGATGTTTTAACATTTTTAAGAAATTCTTTCTCCTATGAGTAGATTGGATATCATAGATGATCTAGGGAATTATTTCGGAATTTTTATAAGATTATTCGAATTTTATATTTGAAGCTGTAGTTGGACTTTAGTGACTTTTCCGGAAATAGAAAATGGGTAGTTTTTCTAGTTGTTGCCTAAAATCATCCTAGGGAGTAGAATATGGTTAGTTAGCCTCAAATTATAATTTTTTAAGTACATATTCTGAGTTTTTGGAAGTTCCGGGACTAAGGGTAAAATAGTCATTTTACCTTAAATAAACACTGTAATAACTTCTGCACATAGAATCGTATATCTTAAGAGTTTTAGACTTATAAGTATCCAGGAAAATGTGTTGACCCACGTGCCTCCTTTGACAGGCAACTGAGTTCTGCACTTACGGATTTAGTGGTGGTTAAGAGAGAGTCGAGATTTGATTCTAGTAAGTCCACGGACTTACTTAGCTGGCTTCTTGTATGAGTGTAATGTGTATGAGTGGTGTTTGTTAGTTATGATAAACAACGAAACCGGATTAGGCCGACTTTATTATTTATGTAATTGACCCAAGTGTGTGATAACGGGTCGTGACATCATCTGCCTAGCTCTTGCGAGAGTCTAGGAGGTTCCCTGCGACCAGCCCAGTCCGGTAGACGGTCAGATGCATTAGTACCATTCCGCGTTGGTAAACGGGGACATGGGCGAGGTTTGGGAATCCCTCGTGTCACAAAATAAGTATCATTAGTAATGACATATCACCTAATTAAAGATAATAAAAGGATTGAGTGTGCATGTCGATTGTGTATGTTGTGTGTTTGTGCTTTTACCTTTATACTTATGCGTAGAATGTTAGCTAACGGTTTTACACCGCTTGTAGATGCCTTGCAGGTTAAGACAGTTGTAGAGAGATTCGGAGGAAATGGTCAGCCGGGTCCACGTACTCATTTAGTTGGGGACGGGGATGTCTTCTGTTCTTCATATGCGTTGTTTTAATATCTTTTCTTGTAAGGCTGATACATATTTCGATGTATATATTGTTTACAGTTTTCAAATGTTTTAAATACTTTTGTGCCTTGTTGTAAGATCCAAGTTAAATTGTTGTCAAACTAAGGTCAGGACCCATTGTGAGGTCCTAACCAGTAGCTCTCCGAGTTCTCAGAATTTCGGGTGTAACAGTACACTGCGGGTTCGCTTGCTTGATTTTTAATTTTATAAATTTAAGACTTATTTGCACGCACGCTAAGTGGCGAATAAGTTTTTGGCGCCGTTGTCGGGGATTTGGTTTAGGCCGAATTCGGTTATCGGTTGTCAAGCTTGGGAGCTTTGCTCTTGTTATTTGATATCTCTTTTGAGTGTTCTTGCAGGTTTGTGTTCTTAGGTACATACGAAGTTCTTGTTCCGGCAACAAAACAGAGTTTCACCAAAGAACAAGTTTTTTTTGCTTTTTCTTTTAATCTTTTGGTATGAGTTCTTGAGTTTTGAGATTTTCCAATGGATGGAAGCAGCTTTGTAACGGCGAGGAACGAAATATGGAGTCTCAGAGCTGAACTTAATGAATCTTTGGAGCAACATAGACTCAGGAAAAAATCCTTGGAAAGAGAGAGATGGAGAAAGAAAGAAGTAGCTAAATGGAAGCAGTATAGATATTTGTTGGATTATTTTTCATTTTTTTCAGTGATAAAAATGAAATGGAGGAAGCCATTAAGAAGGAGCTTGAAATCTGGGAGGAGCTCTACACCGCTCGCGAGGTATATGAAGAACCTCTTGAAGATCAACTTGAATCAAAGATCAAGCAATCAATGAAGGATCTCGAAGACCTTGAAAGAAAATTGATCCTTGCTGAAATTGCTCGACTGGAGGAAGAAGTGGAACACCTAGACCCAATTGCTAATATTGTGGTCGAGATTGAAGAAGAGTCGGTTGTGCTGGATAAAGAGGAAGAAGTGGAGAACCTTGTCCAAATTACCGAAACTGTGGACAAGTTTGAAGAAGATCCAGCTGAGTTGGGAGATATTTCATGTGTGGATCATCATCCCAACATGAAACTTGTCCCAAGCCTTGAATAACTTAACAAGGTACATTCTCTTACTTCATTTGAAATTCCTATTAAAATTTCTGATTTTTTCAAGAATGCACCGGAGAGTTGGAGGTCTCTTCCAAAAGAACCTCCTAAGGTGAAGATGAAGCCTCCATTGAAATTGCTGGAAGAAGATGCTCCTTGGACTATAAGGAGTAAATTTGGCAAGAGCTTCAACGCCAATGTCAATAAGTGTTTTTTTGTTCAAGTATGGGGTCATTCACATGACGAAGACCATACATCATCCCCAAGCTGGAGATGGGGAAGCTAAGAGGATTCTCGAGAAACTGATTTCTCGATCTAGGAAAGGATGGGATGCAAGGCTGAATTATGTCCCATTAAAGCATAGGAAAGCTAGGAGGATTCCGGTGAGAATCAAACCGTACAAGCTTGTACATGGGAGTTCTTACCACTTGCCGGTGAAATTAGGAACCGGAGATTTTTTGGAAGATTTTAATGATGGATTTGAAGAGCAATCTAAAATGTTCAAGGTGCATTGAGTCATCTATGGACATAGGTCCAGCTAGCGACGTTAAACCAAGCACTTCTTGGGAGGCAACCCAAGGTAATGCATTCTTGCTTTTTGTTTTTCTTTTTTTCTTAGATTAGAGTAGATATTTTTGTTTGTTTTTCTTCGATACCTTCCGGTATGTTTGTGTTTTTGAATGCCAGGAAAAAGGAATGAGCAAATTAGGGAGGAAAGGCCGAAAGATTGACGAAACTTGGACTTTTGGCGAGCATTAGAGGATTCCACAGCCAAAGAGGCAAAACCACGGCCGTGGTTTGCTAAATTGGACCGTGGAATGCTTTGTCGAGAGCAACAGAAAGTTCCACGGCCAAAACCACGGCCGTGGAAATTCCCGACCCGAAAAAAAAAAAAAAAAAAAATTTTCGGAAAAATTTTCGGCGGAAAGACGTTCCCCTTCTTCATTCTTCGACACCGTTTGGAGTATTCAAAACTTCATATTGAGCTTATATAGATTCCCACCACCATCGCCCGATTGATGATTCGCCTTGCCTGATTCGTCATCTTACATTGTGAGTATCCTTTTCCATCTTTTCTTTTCTTCACATTGGGGACAATGAGAGTTTTAAGTATGGGGTGGAGGTATTTGCAATACCATTTGCATGTTTTATGTCTTGTATCATATGATTTTGAAAATTTAAAAAAATTTTGTGCTTCTAGAATGGATATGATCTCTATGATGAACATTGTTTTGTGAAATAGCTATGATGATTCTTATATGTTTGAATTGATTTATGACAGATGTGGGATTTGAATACTTTGTTAGAATTTCATGCATGTTTGATAATTTGCTTTCATTCTAAATCATGTTGAGTGTTGAAGGTTGAAACCGCATATAAGTTCTTACACTTCTTATTGAAATGATTAAGGCAATTCAATTTTCTTTCTTCTTTCTTTGATCATTTAGCCCCTCAATGAAATAATAGCCTCCCTTACCTATCCGGGAATTTGGAGGAGTTGAGTATTTGGCATGTTTGATGTGGGAGGGCCATGAAAGCAAATTTTTGCATTCAAAGAATAGAAAGAAATTGTAGGTTTGGGGAAGTCAATCATGACGATGAGTAACTCGGCACCATTCACATAGCCGGGTGTTTGTGTCTTGCCAAAGTCGGATTGAGCGATATTCCTAACGGATTATGGTATGTGCACCAAGGGTTTGAGGCATCTTGAAATTGAGAAACGCCGATCTCCTAGGCTTTGGTTTTTGTGCACCGCTGTCCATATTTCCAAAAGTAAAGTCGAAAAAAAAAAAGTGAAAAAGAAAGAGCAAAGCTCTAAGTTGATGTTGTTGCAAAATCAAAAGAAAAAGTAAAAGAGTTGGGTTATTCCTTTTCCCGGATTCATGCACCACATCCTTTATAAGTTTCCCTCCTTCCCGCATTCTTGACCTTACTTGAAAATCCTTAAGATCTTTGAGTATGTTGTTTGGCTTTGTGGTCTAAATTGGATTCCTCATGATTGATTTTGATATATTGCAAGTTATGATGCATGTTATGATTTTCTTTCAAAGTGTGATTATCCTTTTCATGATATAATTCCTTTTGACCATATGATGATTATCATTAGTTATGAAGCAATTCATTGAGGGTGATCTATGAATAAAAGCACAACCGAAATATTGTAGTTTTTCTTTATTTTTGTATATTCATAATCCATATATTTTAAGTTTGAACCTTGCTTGGGGACAAGCAAGAGGCAAGTGTGGGGTATTTTGATGACATGAATTATGACCTATTTTTAGGCATGTATTTATATAGATTTTCCCATTATTTTGCATGCATAGACATACATTCATGACATTTATGGTTATATTCACCTACTTTGCAAGAATAGAGGTCTACACAGAATTTTATTGCATTTGTAGGTAATTTGGCGAATTATGGAGCAAAAATGGCACATTTAAGGATTAAGCCTTGAAGCGGGACAAAAAGGAGCATAAAAGGAATTTAGGACGCGCCAAAGTATCTTCTGATACCGTCTAACGCGCCAAAGTATTTTATGATACATTCTGACGGCCCAAAAGTATCTTTTGATACCGCCTGACGCGCCAAAGTATTCTCTGATACCGTCTGACGCGACCCAAAGTATCTTCTAATACCAGCGGATTCGACTTCTTTTCAGCCCAAATATTTAGGGTTTTATCTTTAAACCCTAGATTGATCCCTACAAATATTCGATAGCCTTCAACATTGAAGAGCGAACGGTGACAGCCCCAGGACTTTGACCTTCGCTTATGACCGCTTACCTTGCTTGGAGCATTTTCGCCTAGGGTTGATTGAAGATCGCCGAAGGGTTAGCCTCTTTCTTAGGTTTTGATATTGAAGACGGATTGACATCCCGTTCTTCATTCTTGCCTAGGATCATTGTGAGGTTTTGTATTCTATTCCGAATTCATTGAATATTCCGATTTGTGTTTCGGATTTGAGATTGACTTTGAGTTATATTTGAGTTTTCGAAGGTTTTCATCTTTTATTCTCTTTGATTTGAATATTGATATCATGACAATGGTTATTGGCTAAAACCCTTTAGCAATTCTAAGGTGAAGGGTTAATAGTTGTGGCTTAGATGATGATAGATCGATCGTAAACAGATTGGACCCTGAGAGTTAGAGAGATTCGCTGATGAACCAAAATCACGGCCTGTTCTTGAGGTTCCACGGCCGTGGAACTCAAGATCTGCCCGTAATTTACATTAGTTTACGAACCTTGCTTTTACTTTAATCCAAAGTTACAGATTTGTTTTAACTTAGTCTTGGCTTGCCTTTTCTAGGTAGTAGTGAAGCCTCAACAACCTCTACTTCGATTTCGAGTGTCACAACCTTAATCGGTTTAGTTAGTCTTGATCCTTGGGTTACAAGTTAGGGTATTTGATATTAATTCTTGTCTTTAGGTCCTTTCTGTTGGATTTTCGGTGTCCGGTTTTAGACCAAAGGGCCGTAGTCTCACTTATGTGAGTAGACGGTTCTCCCAATTGCCAAACAAATTAATATAATTATCTTGAACTAAAAAACTAGTTATTAACCAAGGGTTTGTAATCTCCACAAAGGAGTAGACAAAACTCAACCAAGAGTTTGTAATCTCCACAAAGGAGTAAACAAAACCCAATCAAGAGTTTGTAGTCTCCAAAGGAGTAGACAAAACTCAACCAAGAGTTTGTAATCTCCACAAAAGAGTAGACAAAACTCAATCAAGAGTTTGTAGTCTCGAAAGGAGTAGACAAAACTCAAGCAAGAGTTTGTAATCTCCAAAAAGGAGTAGACAAAACTCTAATAGAAGTTAAGTTCAATTACACGTCTTATAAACCGATTGTTATATGTTAAAACCATTGACTTGGATAATGTAATGAGTCATTCATAAATGAATTTTCCTTCTAAGTGTATTCTCCCCTACACCGGGAATATCCAAATACCTTAGTGGGATAAAACGTTACACGTTACAAAGACTAAGTAAGAGACTTAATTGTCTTACTTTGTAGAAAGGGTATTCCTAGGTTTTGTCAATACAAAACCAAACTAAGATGGATGCCTATCCTTTGTCAATACAAAGGAACTATACTGGTCTTTCGAGTTTTGCAAACAAGCTTATAAGAAGGCCTATCCAATGTCAATACAATGGAACTAGAAGCTTTATTGTTGCAAAAACGAATGTCGAATCAAGTGCAAATGGCTCTCCCTTTTATAGGCATAGGGGGCCACGGTTTTGGGGAGTTAAAAGCGGTTAAAAACGGTTATGGAAGTTACTTGGAAGTTACTTGGAAGATGGGCCTTCAAGCCTTAGAAAGCCTGAGGCCCACATAGGGAGCCCAAAACCGCTCCCCGGAGCTAGCTTAGAGCTAGCTTATTTTTCTTGGTCCAAACACTTCCAATGAGCTTCATTCACTTTAATATAGCTAGGGTAAGCTCAAAGATCCTCAAATACTCAATATCTTAGCTCAAGCTAGTGTAGCTCCTTAAGAAGCTCACTAGCTGCTTCATTGACATTCACTAAGCATTTGAGCTTGGATTGCTCCCAGTTTTTAACCACATATTCTTTAGCCAATATAAGGCCTAAGAACCAAAGGTGTGCCGATAAAATGTGGCTAAAAAGCCCCAAACGTCGGCCTTCTAAAAGCTAGCACAAGTTGACCTTGTCGTGAATCACCTTGCTTTGATTCGACTCCCCTTATAATACTAGTTGTTCTTAGTGCCGGTCACTTGACTTGCCTCCCGCAACCCGGACCATAGTGACACACATGTGAACAACTCATTGCACCTTGTCTCAAGACAAGCTCAACGGTTACAATGAAGACTTAGCCCAAATCTCCAACATTCCTCCCCCATTTGAGCAAAGTCAAGAAACTTTTAATAGACATACATCCAAACAAAATATTCGCATAATCATAAATGTCTTTCGATTGAATTTGTTGAATTAGTATAATTACACATTCTGCACTAAAGAATTGTGGTGTCCTAATGGATTGAACCACTCAACTTGTATAAGTACATGAAGGCAACATACACAAAATTTACATTTCCTTTACAAATAAATGACACATTTAAAGGCTATTGTGTCCTAATCCTTTAATGAACATATAGGCAAGTCGACCATCTACTCCCTCGAAGAAGCCTTGACACTTCACGTTCACGTAGCCAACTCTCTTTTGATCTTGCACCTATAATTGCAAATTTTCAAAAGAGTTGTTAAGAAATTACATATTTCAAACTATACATATTATATAGGCACAGAGCATTACCTTGGATGGACATTTTATGCTCACAACTTCTTGGAATGGGCTTTCCTCATTGTATTCGGCTAAGGCATCAAGCCATAGGCGAATTGGGTGTCCCACGACAAGTCGTTATTAATTTAGGTCGTTAACCCCATCCCCTTGGCTGACTTTTGAACTAAGTCCCTAGTCAAGCTCTTGGTTAAGTGATCGGCTAGATTATTGTGGGTTCTCACAAAATCGACCGATATTATACCGTGAGTTATGAGCTCTCTAACCGAGCTATGTCTCACACCAAGATGTCTTGATTTCCCATTGTACGTTTGGCTATAAGCTTTAGCCAACGTAGCTGCACTATCACAATTAATCGAGATAGGAGAAACCGGTTTTGGCCATAGAGGAATTTCTAGAACCAAATTTCTTAGCCATTCAGCTTCCTTGCCGGCAGCGGCAAGTGCCACAAACTCGGACTCCATGGTCGAGGTTGTGATGCATGTTTGCTTCTTTGAAGCCCACGAAATGGCACCACCACCTAACAAGAAAACCCATCCTGTGGTGGATGAGTGATCATCTAGATTAGTGATCCATGACGCATCCGAGTAGCCTTCTATCACTGAAGGATACTTACTGTACAAGATGCCAAAACCCATGGTCCCCTTGAGGTACCTAAGCACACGCCTTAGTGCCTTCCAATGTTGTGAGCTAGGACAACTTGTGTACCTACTCAATTTACCAATAGCAAAAGCAATATTTGGCCTAGTGCTTGTCATTGCATACATGCAACATCCTATTACTTGTGCATACTCAAGTTGAGACACAGATGATCCTTGGTTGGGCATCAACTTCTCACTTGAGTCCATAGGAGTAGTAACAATTGTACTTTTATCACATTGGAAGCGTTTGACAATCTTCTCAATGTAGTGTGATTGCGTGAGGCTTAAGCCTTTAGCATCACGTTTGATTCTTATGCCTAGAATCACATCCGCCTCACCTAAGTCTTTCATAGAAAACTTAGTGGACAAGAAATCCTTAGTAAGATCTACTTGTCTTTGGTTTGTTCCAAAGATCAACATGTCATCAACATATAAGCATATGATCACACCTTGACCGGTATGATCAAACTTACTATAGACACACTTGTCAGCTTGATTTATCTTAAATCCATTTGACAATACAACATCATCAAACTTTTGATGCCATTGTTTTGGAGCTTGCTTTAGTCCATACAAGGATTTGACCAAGCGGCATACTTTGTGCTCTTGTCCTTTTAAAACAAACCCTTCAGGTTGTCTCATATACACTTCCTCATCTAGATCACCATTAAGGAATGTTGTCTTGACATCCATTTGATGAATCACTAAATTATGTATAGCCGCCATAGCTATTAATAACCTAATGGTTGTAATCCTAGCCACCGGAGCATATGTGTCAAAGTAATCGACACCTTCCCTTTGTCTAAAGCCTTGGATGACCAAGCGTGCTTTAAACTTGTCAATGGAACCGTCAACTTTCATCTTCCTCTTGAAGATCCATTTGCATCCCAAAGGTTTGCAACCGGAAGGAAGGTTGGCTAACTCCCATGTATGATTGCCCATAATGGAGTCCATCTCCTCTTGGATTGCTTCCTTCCAAAAGGCAACATCTTGAGACTTCATGGCCTCATCAAATGTCTTTGGATCCTCATCCATATGAAAGTAAGAGTGAAGATCCATTTCATTATCCCTTGACCCTTCAACCAAGAATACTTGGAAAATTGATTTTTGGGATAAATTATTGCTCATAGGAGCAATCTCTGGCAAGTCAAGCCCGTGAGACGCTTCCCAGGATTCATCTTGAATCCTACAATGCTTGTTTGGGTGTTCCTCATCTAAAGTCATGTTGATCACTTCCCTAGGCCTAGGAGCCGAGGTGAAGCGATCTTCATCAAAGATGGCATCCCTAGACTCTATTATGGTATTAACCGAGATGAAGTCATTTGGTTCTATCACATAGAACCTATAAGCTTTGGAGTGTTCTGCATAGCCAATGAACACACA
This sequence comes from Fagopyrum homotropicum, assembly GCA_033239125.1. NCBI lineage: Eukaryota > Viridiplantae > Streptophyta > Magnoliopsida > Caryophyllales > Polygonaceae > Fagopyrum > Fagopyrum homotropicum. The sequence continues at coordinate 95,550,769 of BSWB01000003.1, read as the reverse complement.
CTCAACACCTTTTTCACCTAAAGTTTTACGTTTGTTGTCATTGAGCCTTACTATGGCTCGACATCCCCAAACTCGTAAGTAATGTAGGTTTGGCTTCCTTTTGAACCATAGTTCATAAGGAGTCTTCTTGCTTCTTTTGTTTGGAACACGATTTAGCAAGTAGTTTGCCGTGAGCATAGCTTCACCCCAAAACGAATGCTTAAGACCCGAGTAAGATAACATGGCATTGACCATCTCTTTAAGCACTCGGTTCTTTCGTTCGGCCACACCATTTGATTGTGGTGTGTAAGGTGCCGTGGTCTCATGTATGATCCTGACACTCTCGAAATATTCCTTATCCATAAATTCACCACCACGATCCGTGCGTAGTCTTTTTATTAAGGTACCTTGTTGTAACTCAGATTCATTCTTGAATACATAGAATTTGTCTAAGGTATCACTCTTTGCAAAGAGTAGATATACGTAACAATACCTAGAGTAATCATCTATGAATGTTACATAATACTTCTTCTTTCCTAATGAAGGAGTAGAGTGCAAGTCGCCTAGATCCGAGTGGACTAAGCCGAGCATTGATTGTTCTCTTTCAACTCTAGGAAATGGAAGTCTTGTTATCTTGGTCAACATGCACGTTTTACACTTGTCTTTTGGCAAGTCAAGTTTAGGTAAAATACCATCCTTAGTCATGTCATTCATACGCTTAAAATGAACGTGTTCAAGTCGTGCATGCCATTTAACAAAATCACAATTGGAAGAAGAAGAAGAAGAAGACAATGTAAACAAACTGTTCTTGTTTATATTACTATTAGAAAGTTTATTACATAAAGAGAGAAGAAACATATTATTGTTCCAATGGCCAAAGCCTACAAATGTTCCTCTCCTAGATAATACATAGCGGTCGGCTTCTATGACTTGTTTGAACCCAAGCCTATTGAGTACACCACCAGAAACCACATTCTTTCTAATGGCCGGTGCATGTAGTACATTTGATAAGACTAGAGTCTTGCCACTTGTGAAGTACAAATCAACCCATCCTCTTCCTAGAACGGGGGTGGTAGACTCGTTTCCCATATGTATGAGTGCTCCATCGTTTGCAACAGCGTATGTCTTGAACCAACGCCGATCTTTGCAAACATGAGTTGTGGCACCCGAGTCCACCCACCATCCAAGGTCATCATCCTGCATGGACAAACATTCAAAAGTCAATGACACATAATTCAAATCAGAATTTATATCAAAGTTAGAATCAAGACTCATAAGTGAGTCACCTTGGTTTAATGGCTTTTGGCCACTTTGGCCTCCACCCTTGGATCCATCGTCCTTAACCTTGCAATCCCGCTTGAAGTGGCCAGTCTTGCCACACTTCCAACAAGAACCTTTTGGTTTCTTGTCAACATTATCCTTTTTGGACTTCTTGGACTTATTTCCCTTGTCCTTGCCTTTGTCCTTTCCTTTGAACCTCTTCCTTTTGCCCTTGCCATCCATCATGTTGGCCTCGTGGGAAGTAGAAGTTTTATCTTCCTTCTTGAGTCCCCCTTCTTGTGCCCTAAGGCCTTGTTCAATTTGAAGGTGAGAGCCAAGTTCCACCAACGTGAGTTCTTCCTTCTTGTGCTTTAGCACATGGCGGAAGTCCTTCCACGAAGGGGGGAGCTTATCCATTATAGACGAAACCGCAATGGCCTCATCCATATGCATGGCATGTTGAGTGAACCTTCCAAGAATCCGTAGCAATTCATTGTATTGTTCCATTACCGGCCTTGAGTCCACCATTTTATATGAGTTAAAATCCGAGACTAAGAATTTGCGAGATGAAGCATCCTCCGCCATGTACTTAGACTCTAGTTGATCCCACATTGATGTTGATGACTCTACACTTTGGTAGACATCAAACAATGCATCACTCATGCCATTGAGTATATGACCACGACATATGTAGTCATCATTATCCCATTTGCTCCTTCGTCGGACAACCTCTATCTCCTCCACCATATCATCAACCGGCTTGGCCGGTCTAGGTGTAGTGAGTACATAAGCGACTTTTAGTGTAGTCAAGAGGAAGTGCATTTTCTTTTGCCACCTCCTAAAGTCTACACCCTCAAACTTATCCAAATTCCCAAAACGAGAAGTCATTTCTGTCATTAACGTCTTACTCATTATTGATCAATCCAATCCTACAAAACAATTAACAATAAATACACTTAGAAGATTGTTGGATTTTCGGTGTCCGGTTTTAGACCAAAGGGCTGTAGTCTCACTTATGTGAGTAGACAGTTCTCCCAATTGCCAAACAAATTAATATAATTATCTTGAACTAAAAAACTAGTTATTAACCAAGGGTTTGTAATCTCCACAAAGGAGTAGACAAAACCCAACCAAGAGTTTGTAATCTCCACAAAGGAGCAGACAAAACCCAATCAAGAGTTTATAGTCTCCAAAGGAGTAGACAAAACTCAACCAAGAGTTTGTAATCTCCACAAAAGAGTAGACAAAACTCAATCAAGAGTTTGTAGTCTCGAAAGGAGTAGACAAAACTCAAGCAAGAGTTTGTAATCTCCAAAAAGGAGTAGACAAAACTCTAATAGAAGTTAAGTTCAATTACACGTCTTATAAACCGATTGTTATATGTTAAAACCATTGACTTGGATAATGTAATGAGTCATTCATAAATGAATTTTCCTTCTAAGTGTATTCTCCCCTACACCGGGAATATCCAAATACCTTAGTGGGATAAAACGTTACACGTTACAAAGACTAAGTAAGAGACTTAATTGTCTTACTTTGTAGAAAGGGTATTCCTAGGTTTTGTCAATACAAAACCAAACTAAGATGGATGCCTATCCTTTGTCAATACAAAGGAACTATACTGGTCTTTCGAGTTTTGCAAACAAGCTTATAAGAAGGCCTATCCAATGTCAATACAATGGAACTAGAAGCTTTATTGTTGCAAAAACGAATGTCGAATCAAGTGCAAATGGCTCTCCCTTTTATAGGCATAGGGGGCCACGGTTTTGGGGAGTTAAAAGCGGTTAAAAGCGGTTAAAAACGGTTATGGAAGTTACTTGGAAGTTACTTGGAAGATGGGCCTTCAAGCCTTAGAAAGCCCGAGGCCCGAGGCCCACATAGGGAGCCCAAAACCGCTCCCCGGAGCTAGCTTAGAGCTAGCTTATTTTTCTTGGTCCAAACACTTCCAATGAGCTTCATTCACTTTAATATAGCTAGGGTAAGCTCAAAGATCCTCAAATACTCAATATCTTAGCTCAAGCTAGTGTAGCTCCTTAAGAAGCTCACTAGCTGCTTCATTGACATTCACTAAGCATTTGAGCTTGGATTGCTCCCAGTTTTTAACCACATATTCTTTAGCTAATATAAGGCCTAAGAACCAAAGGTGTGCCGATAAAATGTGGCTAAAAAGCCCCAAACGTTGGCCTTCTAAAAGCTAGCACAAGTTGACCTTGTCGTGAATCACCTTGCTTTGATTCGACTCCCCTTATAATACTAGCTGTTCTTAGTGCCGGTCACTTGACTTGCCTCCCGCAACCCGGACCATAGTGACACACATGTGAACAACTCATTGCACCTTGTCTCAAGACAAGCTCAACGGTTACAATGAAGACTTAGCCCAAATCTCCAACACTTTCTATACTGAAGCCTCAACAACCTTTCTAGAGAGTGTCTTTAGATAAGTCATATAAAGCCTTCGAACTTCATCGTACATTGCTTTACTTTAGCATACCTTTGCAACTCTTAACTCTGTCCTTAGTTCTTTAGTATATCTTGAATCGATTGCCACAATTAGACATCTGGATCGTTAGGGTTGTTGTTTTCCCAATATATTTGCAAAGCTTTACCCTTTTATTTGCTTGACAACTTTACAATTGAATTTGTTCCCCCCAAATCCCTGTGTTCGATACTCTGGAATTCTTGCTTAACTACGTCGATCCGTACACTACGGGTTCGCTTGCTTGATTTCTAGTTTTATAAATTTAAGACTTATTTGTACACACGCTAAGTGGCGAACAGTCCCGACCTTAGTTTAACAACAATTTAACTAGGATCTTACAACAAGGCACAAATGTATTTAAAACAATTTCAAAACATATTATTTTTAATGTATGAATGTACACATGTGACAACCTTACAAAACATATATATATATACATAACATGCATGTCGTATGGGAGACCCCTTGTCCCCATCTAATGAATACGTGGACCTGGCTGACCATCCGTTCCGGATCTCTTTGCAACTGTCTATCTCTACAAATCTACAACACGGATAAAACCGTTAGCTAACATTCTATGCATAAGTATAAAGGTAAAAGCACAAACACACAACATACACAGCCAACATGCAACACTCAATCTTTTTTATTATCTTTTAATTAGGTGATATGTCATTACTAATGATACTTATTTTGTGACACGAGGGATTCCAAAACCTCGCCCCTGTCCCCGTTTACCAACGCGGAATGGTACTAATGCATCTGACCGTCTACCTGACTGGGTTGGTCGCAGGGAACCTCCTAGACTCTCGCAAGAGCTAGGCAGATGATGTACGACCCGTTATCATACACTTGGGTCAATTATGTAAATAATAAATTCGGCCTAATCCGGTTTCGTTATTTATTATAACTAACAAACACCACTCATACACATTACACTCATACAAGAAGCCAGCTAAGTATGTCCGTGGACTTACCTGAATCAGATCTCGACTTTCTAATTCGCCAATCGATCTGTACAGTAGGAATTCAGTGGCCTGTCAAAGGAGGCAAGTGTGTCAGCACACTTTCTAGGTGATTAGAAGTCTAAGACTTCCAAGATAGTAGGTCTTAATAGAACGGAATTGATTACAGTATTAATTTATGATAAAATGACTATTTTACCCTTGGTCTCGAAACTTCCAAAAATTCCCTAATTCATGCCTAAACTCTTATTTGAGACTAAAGAGTCATATTCTAACTCCTAAAGATGAGTTTGGTTACAAACTGGCAATTTACCCATTTCCCTATTTTCGGAAAGATCGTTAAGGTTCAACTTCGGCATCAAATAAGAAATTAGAATAAACTTATAAAAATTCCGAAATAATTCTCTAGATCATCTATGATATCTCATCTACTCCTACGAGCAAGAATTTCTTAAAACTGTTCACCCTTCACTTCTACAAAAATTTCCAAAGTTGGTTACCACACTTGAAGTTTCCTATACTTAGCCCAAAATCTGAGTACACTTTGAAAAATCATAACTCCTAAACCACTCGCCGGATTTATCCCAAATTTTGATATGTTCTACTAGAATATGTCCACTATATCATATCCAAAATTCAAAAACCTATTCAAAACTATCTCCCAAAACAGCATCCCATGCTGTTTTTTCTCAACTCAGCACATTTATAAAAAAAACTGCATGAGGAGTCACTTTGCAACATCATAACTCTCAAACCGTAACTCCGATTCTTCCCAATTTTTAGTATGATCTACTATGTACTACTTACTACTACATATCCAAAATTCAGCCAAAAATAAGAAGTCTAACTTACCCAAATCTGGACCCGAAGTTGACTGCTCGTCACTTCCGAAAACTGAGAAAAACGTAACAGCTCACTGCGGTTGTTTTCTTGATATAAAACTCGCCCAAGAGGCTCACGAGGTTGGATGCACAGCCGCTCGGATCTATTTTGGAAGATCGTCCTTCTGTCCACACCGGAAAAAAAAATAACTCAGCCCCCTTTCGATTGCTATCTTGGTCCGGAAACATGTGTGCCAAAAGGATTAGATCCAGAAGAGACAGCCGGTTGATTCGTACAGAGGGAGGATAGAGGCGAGGACAGAAGAAGAAGGAAGTCTAGACTCACCTTGGTCCGGAAACAGTCAGAGTCGAGAGAGTAGCAGCTCCAGCGTTTTTCCTGGATAGCCTCTCCTTCCAAACTGCTGTTGCGGCTCCTCAAGTGTTGTTGTTGCTGGCTGCGTTCTCGCTATTCTTCTGCGCCTGAGGCTTCAGTTGTGCGTCTGCAGAGAGGTAAGGTGTCGTGTGAAGGCGGAACAGAAGAAGGAGTAAAGAGGGCATTCAATACGGGAGTTATAGTTCTCGTAACTCCTGAGCGTTTTCTCTCCTAGGTGGGCTGGATGGGGGCTGTACGGGCTGCTAGAAGGCTGCTACTGGGCTCGTAAACAGGTTGGGCTGCTGTGCGAGGATGGCTGGGCGACAGTAGGTCCGTGTGGGCTGGAGGGCTATTGGGTAGCTGGGCCATCATAGCAAAGGGATGGGCTAAAAAAATACAAGAAAGATGGCTGAAATAATTGCAAGAAAGATGGGCTGAAATGTTTGTCAAAAATATGTCAAAACTCGTCATGGCCTTGTCAGGCCCATGAATGAGTTTGTCACAGATTTGTCGGGCTTTGTCATGGCCTCGTCTCATCTTAGTCATGATCACGTCACAGCTTGTCATGATCTCGTCTAAAGTCATCGATAAGAATGAATTATAATAACTAGGGTTTGATATAAATCTATCATTTTATGTGAATTAAACTCTACATAAAATAATACATAATTATAAGAATTAGAGCTTGATATAATTTTATCATTTTATGTGAATTAAATTCTACATAAAATAATAAAATTTGTGAAGGAAGAAATACTAGATAGAATGGGAAACCGTCAACGGCTCGAAGTCCGATTTGATTCGGAATTAAACGATATTACAGATAGGTGGTTATTGTTCCGGGGAAAGTGATAGTAGAAAGACTGAGGAGGGATAGTGAGTGAGTGAGGGGTCGGTTGGGGGGTAGCTTGCAACATGACAAGCCGCAAGTGCCAGACTAGTAGGGCGGCTAATAAGGCAGGGGTGATGGTGTCGCATGACACCAAGTTGATGAGGTAATAAAGAAAGGGAAGGAAGAAGAAAAAAAAAAGAAAAGTGAAAATGATAAGAATAAAATAACTCAATAAGAATTATTCGTAACGGAATTTTCGAATTGAAAATTTTTCAAACTTTTCCGTAAAATTATATACAGAGAATATTTGTAAAATATATACTCGTAAAATATAATTGGAAGAATTTGACATACTAGGCCTTTTTGAGTTTTTGTTTAAGAAAGTGTACCCAAAATTTTTTACCACTTTCATTTAATAGTAGGTAAAAATTATTAACCCTTCTATTTAGAAAGAAAGAATAAATGATGTTTGTTATTTATTATATAAGTATAACTTTTAATTTTTAATTACTGAATTTGTTTTCTTTTATTATTTTTCTTGCATTTTTTATTTATTTTTTATTTTCTTTTTTATTTTCTTTTTTATTTTCTGGAAATTTCTCATACCGGAATTTCTCATACCAGAATTTCTCATACCAGAATTTTCATACCAGAAATTTCATACTAGAAATTATCATACGAAAAGTTCATACTAGAAATTTCATACCAGAAATTTCATACCATAATTTTTTTCATACTAGAATCTTTTCAAATACTAGAATTTTTCAAATACCGTAATTTTTCAAATACCAGAATTTTACAAATACCAAAATTTTTCAATTACCATAATTTTACAAATAACAGAAATTTTCACATACTAGAAATTATGTTACCAGAAACTAGATACTATAAATTATCTTACCAGAAACTAAATAATAGATATTATGAAAAATTCTTATTTTTATACAGTCTAGGATGGAATCACAACAGAGCCAAGGTGAAACTAAGGCATCAAGTGCAGCTTCCATGGACAAACACAAAAATTGCTTTAAGAAAACGGCTCAGAAGGTGAGCCACTCATTCATTTTATCACATGAGTGACCATAGTCAGACTTGCAAGAGAATCATTAACTAATTTTTTGTTTCAGATGTTTGGAATGTCGAAAATAGTTGCAAAGAGGAACGCGAAAGCCAAAGAAGTCGAGAGTGTCCTATCTCTTCAGACAACTCTCTCGGAATAAACTATCTTATAGATTTGATTGCATAGTATCTCTAGTGTAAACGAGTGAATCATGCGCAACTCGGGTTTAGTGTGCAAAAAATATCTCGAGTCCTTGTTCCTGGACAAATTGCAACTGTTCCAATACAACAGTCAAATCCAAGAGTGAAACAATGCCCTCAAGAGAGACATGTATCGTCCAACCAACATCGAGGCCGTCTTCCAACACCGATTCCTTAAAAGTTGATATGACTTTGGAGGTTGGAGAATCTGAAACAGATGAAGACGATGAAGCGGACGAGGTAGGGATTCAAATTCAGAAGGAGAGTCCAAGTTCGGAGCGGAGCCCTTCCCTTAGGCCTTAGGAAGAAGGATCTCATCATCACGACCATCAACCATCTCAATCAACCCCAAGCCGACGCCGGATCAAGACCGCCGCCACCACCTGGAATCTGTCCTCTTCTTCGAGCTTCTCCGCTCCTCTCCACCTTTGTACATTCTCGTCCTTACCATACACAGGAAAGCGCACCTTCCATATCGGATCTAGATCTAGATGTAGATCTCGTCTTCACGCAGGTCAGTCACCGGCTGATTAACCCCATTTTCCGGTCGAAACCGAGAGAACCACCGAAACTGATTAAGAAGAAGAAGAGAGGGAGGGAGAAGAGGCAAAAACGAAAGCTTGAAGATGAGGACATCGAAACTGTAAAGCCGAACAACATACTTGTTGAATATCTTCTCCTTGGCGATCGAAGAAGAAAAAAGGAAGAAGATGAGCTGCTTCAGAAGGCGTTGCTGCTCAGCTCCAAGGGAAGAAGAAGATAGCTTGTGTTGTTGTTGTGTCTGCTGCTCGTGACTAGGGAAGAAAGAAGTTAGGGTTACGGTGAATGTCGGCTTTCAACAGTAAAAAAAAAAAAAAAGGGTCTACTTACTAAATGGATTATACAAAAAGCCTAGTTACTTTACACAAAACCTAAAAAAGCCTACTTACCTAATTTGCCCAATATAATTTACGATATAAAAATCATTCTCCTAGAAGATTTATGATAATAATATAATAATATAAATACATATTAATATATATATATACACATAATATAAATACATATAATATATATATACTCGTAAAATTAAATTTACAATGTAAAATACTCTGTAAAAATATTAATGATTTGAAGGGAAACCAAGCATGATTAGTGTATATAGGGGGGATCCAACTTTGGGGTTTCAATAGCTCTATTGGCTTCGTGTAGGCATCCTTGCTGCCTTTTCCTCCTTCCTTTGCCCCATGAGGTTGATGATGGGTTGATGTATGATGCTTGGAATGTTGAATGACAAGATATCTTTATTTGAGCTCTTTTTTAGGTCAAAGTACCTACAAAGACACAAAACTGAGGGAGTAAACATTCTTTTAATATTTTAAGCTCTAGCTAAGATATGAATGTTCAAACCATGCAAAAGAAAGGTAAAATCACACAAAAACACATCTAAAAACATAGCATGAAACATGCTATCACGAGTTGATAATGATTAACATTTCATTAAACGACAAGAGGCATATCGGAAGGATGTGTAACGAGCCTTGGGAGTTTTGCAAGCTCGGTTTGCTAGAGTGAAGAACTCGGTACTTGTTTGGGACATTATTTTCATCGGAAAATATTGAGAGTATGCATCATATTGCACGATATGGTGGTAAAGGATGAACGAGATACATATAGCTTGTATTATGAACCATCTCAGTTTGTGCAATCGAGGGCTACTGAAAAAACATACCGTCCTTCTCCCATGAATACATATCCGATCGATAACGACTTTGAAATAGGACATGAAAAATCAATAATTTTATGGATTTTTAGGTGTACTCGTTTTCATGTATTTCTATGTTTCCGATCTTATATTTCGATGTATTGTTTTTATTTCCATGTTTTAACTGTAAAGATTGAGTTTATTTTAATTTTATTCTTAAAAAATTAACTTAATCACTTTATTTAAATTATAATTAAATTTTAAAGATATATAATTGTTACATATATAATGAAAAATAGATTAGTATTGATAAATAAAGATAAATTTTGTTTTAAAATGTTACATATGCTCATTACTTTCAACATCTCTAGAACCACAACAAAGGAAAGGAGCTCTCATCTAAAAAACATATGACGGAACTAGTTTAAATCGACAAAAATTGCTTATGCCTCTAATGCGGTAGCTTTAGCCTCCATTTTAGCAGACTTCTTTAACTTCTTTTTAGTAGCCTTTCCAGAATCTTTTGGTTTCCGTTTCTTGGAAACCTTGTCACTATGCTCTTTGCTTGCTGGTTCCTCATTTTCCTCTGCTACGGTTTCCCTTATAACATTGGTCTGAGGCTCCATCACCGACATGCCTATCAGAGCGTAGTCCAGCAAGAATGTGCTTCTTTCCAGCCTGTCTATCCTGCTGAAATGCCTCTGTGAATAAGGGATAAGCCCTTCAAGGAGCTCCCCCATCCCCTTTATCTGTGCAGTTCAAAATGGAAGTAATCAATTTTATGTGTCTGCAATAACTTCACCTGTTACTTCATGGGAATCCTTCATTAATCAGATTACCCACCTTAAGAATCTCTGTCGGCGAAAACAGAGTGAAAAGCTGAGAAAGCACTAAATGGGCCACATGACAGAGCTTTGGCTTTGTATTCCATTCTCGAATGTACTCAAAGAGTTTATTGATTTCGTCTTTATCAAGTTCTTCAAGGGCTTTACTCACTTGATCTGCAGCCTCATTCTTCCTGCAAGAGCGATCTTTATTATGCTACATTCATAGAGATATATACCCATTGCTAAGAAAATAAACACAAGAGTCAAGCTGAATGATTAGTTAAGTAGTAACCTGCAAAGATCTGAGAGTAACTCAAAAAGCTTATGGGGTCTACCAAGTTCGAAGGCTAGTCGAATGGCCTTAACATAGTCCGCATCTAATACGGCATTTTCCAGCTCTTGGCCCCTTAGAATTACTTCTTCCTGTACCAAGCACCCATATACATATTAAACAACGTTCCCAAAAAGACAGTTTCACCCAATTATCAAATCATACAGACAAGCTGGTTTCATTGATATCATGTTCCGATCAAGACACAAAAATTAGGACACTGAATCTCATAAAAGCTGAGGGGGAAAGTGAACAGCTCACCTCTTTACGGAAAGCCTCCTCCTTTTCAGCAGCAGTGGAGTCATGCCACAAGTTAATAACTGCGTCACCACCGCCTGTCGCAAGCATTTCTGTCTTCTTCCCGACCGACAAGGCCCACACCTGTCACCAAACAGATTGCAGCGAAGAATGCAGGATTTGGTAAAACAGTTATACAACAGACTGTAAAATCAAATATACACCTCCACCAAGTCCTTTACATAGAATTAGTAACCTTGTCCTGATGTTCATCATACGTAGCATTGCATTCATTTGTTTTAACTGTCCACAACTTCAGCAGACCATCAGAACCTGAAAGATCATGTTTTCTAGTCATAAAGAACGCATCAAATCTGCAGGACAATAATTGTACAAAATAGAAGATCGTTGGCATACAACCAAGAGCACAAAACAAATAAGTCAAAATATTTTACAACATTACTTGACTAAGATGACAGTTGGTAAGGTGGAGAAATCAACAGCAAACATAAAGCTGTAATCTTGCTTTGAGTAAGGGAATCCATAAGCAGAGAAATGGCAGCAGTAATAAAAATATTTTGACTGATGAGGATATCACCGTTCACACAAATGACATTAAATCTAGCCAGATTATGGAAACATGACCTTACCGCAAGAAACAAACTGGGTTCCACGTGTGATGAAAGACGCTCTCAACACGCTGGACGTATGTCCTTCAAATGTTTTCAAGCAAGATCCGTCAGCAATCGACCACATCTTTATCGTTTTGTCACCTGATGTTGTTAAAACGCAGAGATCAACAGGTGAAAACTCGACAGACCAGACTCCCCGCTTGTGGCCCTTTAGTGCAACAACAAACACAAGTTCTGGAAGTTTCCAGATACAAGCAGTGCGATCCTATAAGATATATTTCAGGAAACTTAGTGACTATTAAAGAGGCTTGTACTCAACAGTGTCATTTTTTACACTATAGCAAATCTTGCTTACCTGGGAACCAGTGCAAACGTATCGATCATTCGGAGAAACTGCCATAGCATTGATATCCTTCTCATGGGCTCCAGTAACTGCTTTCACTTTTAGGCTACCAGGCTCTTCTGCAGAGTCGAGGGCATCATCAAAGTTCCACAACTTGATTGTACGATCACTGAGCACGGAAGAAAACGAAGGTGTCAGTGCATTACCAGCCAAAGATGTATAATAAGACAATTACGAAGGCTTAGTTTGCGTTGTTGGAAGTCATATAATTTCTCATGTTAACCTTCAACCTGCAGTTTTTGCAATAGAAACATAAGTTGAAAGGATAAGTTTCCCTATGCTGATTGATAAGTGTCCAAAAACAACATAACTACCACTTTAACATTTTAACCAGTCTTCTAAAGTGATTTACATCTCACCGCATTCCAACCCAATGCATAGAGAATGAAAAGGTGAGCATCAAGACAGTGTACATTGGCAATGACATATATGAATGAAATAATGGTTCACTTATCACACTATCACAACCAACTAGAAAACCACACTATCACCAGCCAACCCTAATAAAGTATCCTCAGACACCCAGCAACTTTTTTGTTTTTACTGATCTAAGAACTATTATATAAAAGACAATAGTACTACTCCTTTCTTGATAATTTCAAATCATGTAGGGTTGGTTAAATTATCTTAGTTAAAATACTTGACAAAGTAAACAACTCATGTATTCACCAAACTAATTTTCCCCTCCCATAGTTTGTTACTTTTGGAATAATTAATAAAAATAATGAAATATGTTTAGCAGATTCAAGAACTTATTGAAAGAAATTTAAGGCCTTATTTAAGCTTTAGCAATACGGGTTTAAGACTTATTATTAGCAACATGTCTCAGTTAATCAGACTTGGAAAGAACTACATGGATGCAAAACAACAATCACCTGCTGCCACTGACAAAGAAATCTCGATTTTTCTTAGAAAAAGCAACAGCCCCAACAGCTCCCATATGGCCAGAACCAACTCCTATGCAACGCCTACTCTCTGAATCCCATAACCTTACCTGTACAGAAAAATGGAAAGTAGACCAATCAACAGAACGATCTACAGAATATTATTCATGAGAAAAAGTCCTTACATTCCATCTTTTTAAAAATAGCCATTTTAATTTACTTGGTCAAAAATTATACATCTATAAACAAGTGGTTGTGTCCATGTATGCCAAAAACTTCTTCCTAATAAAAGCATTGTTCCACTTGTGCCAGAAGTTAGCAAATCATTATAAAAATCTCTAAGCCATCACCAGTGTTTAGTTCTATGCATAAAACATGATATTATGTCTAGAATGAGTCAACTGTTAGGTTATGGGATCAGAGCTTCTGTATCAGAATTAGTCCCAATATTTCATCAAATACATACTGTCCAGCTTCTTAGAAGCTACTTCCTCAGAGCAATTTAACCAGCTTCTGAAATAAAATTAAAAAGTAATTCCACCCTCGAATCCACCAAAACAAAGGACTCGAATCTCATCAGAAACTCTGTAAGCTGCACATACTTCAATGTCCAACAAAAGACGACAAATCCCATAAAAAACTATTACCCATAAAAAACTATTACTCATAAAAATCTGCATAGCTCCATTGGCAGTACTAGGTATTCATGCAGAAGCTTGGGCATCCACGAGCCTAACTCTGCTTTCTAATGCTCTCCCGGAATCACAAGAATAAGCTCCTTTAAGAAAGTCATGGCTTTTCACCTTTCCGCTCGAAATGCACTTTCCCTTTTATCTTTAATCCAAAATATAACTATTTGTTGCAGCATGATCAGGGGTTACAAACAGAATGACATATAATTGCCCGCTGATATAGAAAATGATTTTTCCTTGTAGCTTTCATAAGCAACAAATCTTCTCACTATTTCAAGAAAACTGAACTGTCAGCCTAGGATATTCCAGTGCGTGCACAAGCTATCAAATCCTCTTTAAAAGAAAATCAACTTTCACGATTGAAACTTCTATGATAATGTTAAAGGCAATATATAAAGTAACTTTTCCACTTCCTTCCACATTCTTCATATTTCCAGTTCCTACTTTTAGGCACTTTTCATTTCCTTCAACTTTTTCCATGTTTCCTATTACATTGTTTTAGTGGCTAAATTTCTAGGATTAAGTCTTTTGTTTATTTATTATTAGGAGTTAGTTATTTCTATCATATTATAAAAGGAGGAACTACTGCATCTTTGTAAGGTTCAGAATTGGATATAGAATTATATAATTTGATGAGGATTCCTCAAACACATGCTGCATGACATTCTCGCACTGCAGTCCTAGGAGTGAGATCCTTGCATCTACTGGGTTCTAACATAACGTGGCTAAATCAAATGAAATCTATAAAGACCTTACATTATTATCCTTGCTTCCTGTGACAATAAGAGCATTTCCAGAGTTTGATATGCAAGTGTCAAGACACAAAACAATCTCAGTATGCCCAGCCAGCACGTAAGAACATGACATTGAGGGTAGTTCATACACCCTAACCTGCAAAAATTTGCCACCACAACTTCATTAATCACTTGAGCAGAAAACACCAAATTTGCAGACTAGACTGAATCTATGTTTATATAACTACAGCAATGTTCCATGAGCTTGTTTTGTCATGACCCTTAATATATATTCATGAAACAAGTTAAGCATACAAGACAGCTTACTTGTTCAAGATTTGTAGCAACAGCAAGAAATTTATCATCTTCCCCCAAGAACTTCATATCTATGATCTCTTCGTTGTTTCCAACAAGCCGCTTTTCAAGGTTCAAATCCAAATCGTCATATTCTTTCATAAGAGAATAGAACAGAAATTGTTGATCTGCAGTGACACAGAGCAATCCTTGATCTGAAGGCAACATAGTGGCAGCGGTGAAACCTCTCTTCAGCTCATCATTGTCAGAGCTAGAAGCTACATCTGAAATCTTCTGCTCAAACAGACAAACCGCACTGTTGGAAAAGGCAAAAAACAGAAGAAGAAAAAACCATCAAATTAAAAAGGGATAACATATAAGAAAGCATGAATGTATTAGTGTTTGAGGCACTTAAGTATTCACCCTTCAGAGTTCCATATCCGTATAATACCACGATCACCAACAGTCAAGAAGTAAATTGCTTCGGAGCTATTTTTCTTCTTTGGTTTTTTGTGTGATGGAAGGCAAGAAAAAAAATCCGTCCCAGGTTCAATTATGCAAACTGCTTCAAGCACCTCATAAGTTGGTACAGTCGCTCTGAATTCATAATCATTGAGATCCCAGACATTAACCACCTGCAACAATGTGTAAGTCGAGATAGGAATTTTGAATATTGTACAAGGAACCATAAGAAAAGAAAAAAGAACAACAAATAGTCTTTAACTATGAAATAATCCACAAGTTGATACATAAAATGCCAAAATAACACTACAGATTGTTCTATCACTTTCTTCTCTTTTCCTTTTCCACGCTTGGTGACTTGGGAGATGACACGGGGGAACTCCTTATAAGGCTGGGCACAGTTGTTAAGGGAATACCCGGTATAGTAGGAGTACTTATTTTATTTTGACTAGGATTGCTTTTACTATTTAAAAAGCGTGTGGAGCCCAGCTTGTTAGTCGGCTCCCAATACCATTAACTTCTGAACGGTCACAAACTGATAATATGCATAAACAAGATCTATCTTTATCTTGAACCTACTGGAATGTCAAAGTGGGCATGGTTTCCTTCACAATATTCTAGAGGGCTGGTCTTAAACTTTCACTGAACACCTTACACTGAACTTTTTAAAATTCTCACCAGAAGCAACTTACACAGGGTGTTTGGTAAGACCAAAAAAAGTAGTCGTATGTAGGGATGGGCATAAATCCCATCCTGTCCCGATCCCGGTGGGATTTGAAAAAACAAAATATGTATCCCGTCCAGTGAAAAATTTGCAGGACGGAGACTTTCCATCCCGATTAACCCCGTCCCGTCCCATCTCGCATATATATAAATAACAATTTTATTTAAAAAAATATTATATAGATAAATAATAGATATAAATTACAATTTTATATTGATAAGAATTATAAAAAATAATAAAATACTAAAAATATTATATATATAAATCTTATATAAATTATAATTTTATATTGATAAGAATTATAATTTTATATTGTTAACTATTTGTTGTTAATCGGACACACTTTAGTGTAACTTGTATTCGTTTTTAATTACTAACTACTAATCTAGGCCTCTTAAATCGGTAATACAGTATCGAGTTTTTTTTATCATTTGTGTCTTTAAACCTCAGAGAAAACAAGTACAAATGATGAATATAATCGATAATTCTTGCGGGATTAGCATGTCCCGTCCCATGTGGGACAAGGCCTGCGCGGGACGAAGAAAAAAAGTTGTGAATCCCGTCCCGCTTATAATTTGCAGGATGGGACGGGGGACGACCTCAATCCCATCCCGTCCCATGCCCAGCCCTAGTGGTGGAGCCAAGACGTCTTTCCCAGAAGGGGCGGAAAATTTTTAAATAAAAATTTTAATAATATTTAGATTATTAAGTTAATATTAATAATTAAAAATAATAAATATTTCTACTCGAACATGTTAACAATAATTAGATTAATAACATAATCTTTAGTAACATCAATTCAAAGAAAAAAAACTTATACGTCCCTCACCCTCGTTCCAACTGACTACAACTTGTTAACCCAATTGACTCCTAAAATAATATCTCTCAACAGGGGCAGTGGCCCCTCCCATACCCCTACCTACGCCATTGCCCAACCCTAGCCGTATGTGTTTGACATACAAGTGTTCAGCGTTCAAATGTGGCATTTGGTAGCATTTGAAACGCTAGATTTCGGCCGGTTATCAGAGAATTGTTCGAAGTATTTAAAAGCGTTCCAGCTCCTCCTGTTGAAGTATGCCCTCTTGCCTTTCTCTCCTCTTATTTCTTGCTAGCTGGTACTTCTGTTTGGTCTTCCTTAAATCCGAGACTATACAGTATACACCATCCATGGGAAGATTTCTAATTCTTGCTACTATAATATTATATACTTCATCCATAACCTTCTCGCCTTCATTCGATCATTGAACTGGATGTTCTTCATGAACCCACCGCCCAGGGATGGTCAAATGAGAAAAACTTAGATCAAAAGGGTGCCACAAAAAGGTTCATAGATGTTGATCAGTTGTTGGTACCTTGATTTTAGCATCAATGGTCACTAATCTTAGAGAATTGTCACTGTTGAAGACCTTGATTAGTATCTTGAAATCTGAATCAAAGTTGAATGCCCACCACTTGTTTGCAAATTTCCCTAATGAATGTCATCCCCCATCTTAAGAAAAAAAATTAAACAATTGATAAATTTACATACCCATTTTTGCTCATTTCAATCATTTAAGTTACTACCAAAATCTTGTTGTGCCAAACACGTATTAGTGTTTAATGTTTAGTTGGACCACTAACTCCACCAACCGCTACCCAAAATGCTTGTCATACCAAACATGCCCATAATTCTATGCTCAGATGAAGAAAAGCAATTTATATCACATTTCTACAGTACAGCCATCAAGGTATGTGTAGGATTATCGCTCTATATAAGAAATTTGAATAAACTGATTTTGGAACAAGAAAAATAAGGTATTCATAAAACCAACTACAGTATTTTAGGAAAAATTAACTTGCCTGATCTCTTCCTGCACTAAGCAAGTATCTCCCATCCTTTGCTATAGCCAAAGAAGACACAGCAGAAAAATGTTTATTCATTGTAGCAACGCACTTCTTAGAGACAAGATCCCAAGCTCGTACAGTAGCATCATTGCTTCCTGAAAAAAGCTATTGATTATGGAAAATTGTCAGTCAATGTAGAGAAGTCCAAGAGTCTAATTGCTTGAAAGTAAGGAAAGATGTCCTAATATCCAATTTTATAATTGTTCCATGACTGATAGAATAAAATGGAGAGAGACATCCTTAAAATAGCTAATCTAGGAGTAAAGGAAAGCATACTGACATATTAGTCGACTTGCATACGATAAAACAAGTCAACATACAAAAATCTCAGTAAATTCTTTTGCAAAGATAATTAATCAGTCATGATAGTGACAATATTTGCAAAAAAATACTTGGTCTTACCAATCTATCATATGCAGCTAAGTCATATTTCTTAAATTGAATAGCAAGGCACCTTTAGAGGAATAAAGAATTTTAAACACTAAAAATGTTGCTAGTCGTCGGCACACCAAGAATTACTTACATTAGTTACATACAAAGAGGAAAGAATCCCTGAATATCAAGGATAATTATAAAAAGCTCAAGGAAACCCCCAGGAAAGAGGTCTGCTGCTCAAACATAATTCTAACTGGAAAGATAATTACTTCGGAACGTTCAAACTATACCAGATAAAGAAATGAGAAAGGCATATTAACACAATGCTTACAATAAGTCGATTAGGATCCGGATGGAAGGCAATGCTTGAAACAATGTCTGTGTGTCCTTTGAAGAAATGTGTACAGAATCTTCCTTCTACATCCCAGACAAGCACTTTCCGATCAGATCCTGCAGTGGCAAGCAATCCACCTGATGCGTCACATGCCATTGCCATTATTGGCCCTTCATGTCCCTGCATAATTTATCAACAAACAAATCAATATAAAGGATCAATTTCTAGGATTAGTATACAGTGTAGCATGGTGCAAACCACTTGATGAACCAAAAGAAAATCAGCGAAGCAACAAAGATAATAATGATTGGAGCTAATTAAACAACCTTCTGATGCATTTATTGACACCTGGATTATTACAAAAGTGTAAAAGGTTGAAAATAATAATAAGAACCCAGTGCAAATCCTTTGCCAGCTTACCCTATCCCAACTTCCTGTCGGGTTCACTCCACTCCACATAAATTAACCTATTAAATTGTTGCATTGCTTTTCTAATTGGAAGTGAACCGATCAAAGAATGGGACACAAGGGATTTACAGTGTAAGAAACAGCCGCCAAACCAATATTTGAAGGTTCCAGACCCAATAGAGCGTAAGATAAAAACAAAAACAGAAAGGAAACAGGTTAAGGAATTACCTTCCAAGAATGAAGTAATTTGTATGTGGAGAGATCCCAAACTCGAATTTGCCGGCTGTGACTTGCCGAAAAGAGTATTTTACTATCAGGGCTGATAGCTAGAGACGTGACAGCTTCAGTGTCCCCTTCAAGCGTAGCCCTAGTTGAAGCATCGGACGAATCGACTATTTTAATGGTTTCATCGCAGGTGCAGACAAGGAAGGAGCCGTCGGGTGAAACTAGGAAGGGACCTCCGGTGTAGAATTGCCGTAGAGACTGAGTACAACGGTAACTATTCTTCGTGGTGAGCGGAGTCGCCATTGGTAGGGTTTGAAGATTGCTCTTTTCTCTTCCCTGTTGTCTTTATATTTTTTCTGAGACTGGTATCGAGGGAAAAGAGAGACAAGACGAAGATGGTGTGTATGGTGAGTTGTGGAAAGATTTGGGAGGGTTTAGGGTTTAAAGCCGCCTCTGCTGAATAAGGGGACAGTAGCCGGTAGGAAGACTTTTTTATTTTCTTCTCATTTTAATAAGGGGTTGCTTAAAGTACGGAGAGGACCAGGGGTGGGTGAGCAAAAAGATTCCTAATTCGATCCGTGAATTTCAATATATGATCCGGAAAAATGCGAATTCTAAAAATATTCCGCAGTTGGTGATCCAGTCCGATCCGATTCGGGAGTATTATTTTGGATCATCGAATCGGATATGAATCGAGGTTTTGAGGGGCGAAAAAATCGGATCGGATATATCCAACTAGCCTAGTAATAAATTTTTGGAATGGATCGGATATCCTAGTCGAATTTCTGATCAGATATTCAATCCGGAATTTAAAAAAGTGTCGGATATCCGGGTACTCTAGGATCGGATTTGGATCAGACTTTTATAGAATTATCGGATCGGATATCCGAAAATGCTCACCCTAGAGAGGAGTTATACTGCCGTATTATTATAGAGTAATCTGGACTGCTAAATTACTTGATTCGGTGGCTTACAATCATCCACTTCGTGATTTATGAGAGATGTGATGAGAAAAATTTTAATTTTTAGAAGGTACGAGTGTAATTTTGTCCTTTTCAAAACCTGTTTTTAAAAAGAGATGAGGTGGTATTCTTGTAGTTTTCATGGAAAATTGTTACTGTTATAATCTTAGTTCAAGAGAATGAATAGTTGAACGAGAAAATGTCTATTATAAGGGGAATAAATTGCAAGCAAAAAGTTTAAATTTTTTTTAATATTTGATGTGGGACCTTCCTCGGTATACCTATAAGTCCTCAAGGTCCTACAACTGAAGGAAACATCATTAGGTCAAGGGCATGACTAATACAAGAAGAAGTGTCTAACTTGTTGGTGCCTTTAGCTCCTAAGGAGGCTATTTGTGATTCATTTGTGACTAAGACCCCAATAGTTACTTTGATGACAATTATGGCCAACTTGGATGTGGAAAAGGCGCCATGCACACGTGAGAAGTTGCCATGGAAGAGTAAGGAAGAGGCACCTGATCAGAAATTGCAAGAATTGGAAGATTGAAGCTTGTTGAGCTTCTAAGGCATTTTATCTCATCTTTTGATATAAATTGCAAGACATTTACCACCTTAGGCCCTTTGACATTTAAAGGTCTTATTCAACATTTTATTTAGTTTAATGACATTACATTATTGGTTTTTATCTTTTTTTTATGAAGGCTTTTCTAGACAAAAAGCTTTGCCTTAGCTTCATTTTCCCTGAGAATGATTCCCTTAGCTTTGTGAGTGTTTGAAAATTCATTTTTCGTGTATAAGTATCTATGTGCGTGTGTGTCTCTGTGTGCGTGTGTCTCTGTGCGTGTGTATGTATGTACGTACGTACGTACGTACGTATAAAGAACCATTTGACTTCCTTTCTTTCCTTCTCTCCTTTCTCTCTTCTTTCCTTTTTTTCCTTCTTTCTCTCGTCTTTCCTTTCTTTCCCTCTCTCCTTTCCTTGCCAACGGCCATGTCGGCTGGCATTACACTCTCCTCTTCCCGGCACCATTTGACTTCCTTCCTAGCACCACTTATCCGCTCTAGTCCCACTTGGCACCATCTAGCTCTCCTTTGTTGGCCTAGCCTACACCTTGGCCACCCGATATGCCCAGCCTCCCTTACCTTGAACTTCCTCTACAACGTTCACCTTCTATTTCACTTTTCCTCTCTCTTGTAGCTCGCTAAGCAACCCTTGTACACCTCCACCACTCAAAGCAAGCTAGCCTAACTTTTTCCTCTAGCACGAGGCTAGCATGTGGCCTTGCAACTCCCAACCTTCTACACCACTCTTGGACGAGCCCTTTTGTCTACTCTGACCCCGCCGACTCCTTGCCCCTCTCCTATGTTCCATTGCAACCTCAATCTTTCATTCCACCTCCCTCATTTAACTCTCCAGTTTTCCTTCACTTCACTCTCTCCATCACAACATACACTCCACCCTCTATCACACTCAACCTCACTAGAACCACCACCTTCATCTCTTCCCCCTCCTCTCTTCGCTCTTCCCTTCACCTTCTAACTCTCCTTTGTGTCTCACCCATCGAGCTAGTCGCCTTGGAGCAGCTCCATCGCTAACTAGATAAAGGAGCTTTACCCCCTTCCCCTTCTCTGTTATCGACCTCCAACGGAGCCTCTAGAAGCCGCCATTGGAGCTAGCGCTACCTAGGGGTAGCCCCACTCCAAGCTGTTGAGGGATCCCATCGTCGCCCCCCCCCCCCCCCCCCGATGCTTACCGGAGCCGCCTAGAAACCACCACCAACAGTGCCAAAATATTGCCCTGAAGTTAAACCCCTCAAACATCCCACCTTCAAGACCGCTGCCACCGTTGGAATCAGTCATGTCCACCATCGCCACCACCCCTAGTAGGGAGACCTCGCAGTTTGTCGAAGGGATTCATCACCGACTCCGGAGGCTTATGAACGCTGCTTGAAAAGCCACTCAATGACCGCTGTCGGTCTTCCCTAGTTGTTGGTATTCACATGAAATAACCCAAACTCTTATTTACGTTATTAGCCCATATTTCTTATTTTTACAATTTTGTCCTCTAGAATATATATTGTAGGTTTTGGCCATTATTTATAATTATGAGGATACACCCGTAGTTTCTATGTTTGCATTTTATGCCTGAATATATATCTTTACAAATTTTGGCTTAGGTTTTAATTTACAAAAAAGACCCGAACTTTTTAGTTTTGCATATTTTGCCCTCGAGAAAACATTAATACAACATTGAACCTAGTTCTTTTTATCATGATATATATATATTACACCCGACTTTAGTTAGAACTAGAATTGATTAGTGGTTATGATTTAGGTTTGGGAATAGCTTCGGGAAAGGATTAGCTAAAGTTGAAGTAACTATCGATCGACTTTCATTACGTCAACGTCACGTGAATATCTTGAACTCTTGATTTGGAGTTTATCATGGAATATATCTTGAACTCTTGATTTGGAGTTTATGTTGGATTATATCTTGAACTCTTGATTTGAATTTAGTATGGAATAATTTGAACATTGGATTGATATACCTAGCGAACATTCTAGGTGCTTTGGATTACGGGGGTTTAGACCAAACACCAAGTGAGGTGAAACCCAAACTCTGATTGGGAATACATTACACCTATTAGACGGTGTTGTGATATTAACGGATGTGTAGATATTTATTGTGTGAGTTGCTTCTGTAGGTTGATTCTTGGACTTTAGACGTTTTGGGGTTTGAGCTGTTCCGTGAGATATTTTGTTGCAAGTACTTATGAGAATTTTTATATGGGCGTGAATGTGTTTAAGTTATGATGTTATTACAAGCATAATTTTACGTTTTAAACTATGTAAGCATGATGATTTGGATATTTATTTGGTAGTTATCTTTACTTTCAGTTGAGAGCTTGTTATAACTTTAATGATTGTATCATCTTCGAGAATGCTTTACGTATTTGATTTGCCCGTTAGTCAGTAACATGTTTTAGTTTGGATTTCAATTCTGCAATGGGATTTATCGAGTCTTTTTAGAAAAGAACCGGATATGGGTGTTGAGATATTGGAGGTGATTTGATCTTTCACTTAAGCGGCGTTTTTCCATTTTATTTTGAAATGATTTGGTCTATGACCATAGCGGGCATTGTAAGAGCTAGGATTTTCGAATTTTAATTAATGTTGATTAACTTAATCATTGATAGTAATTGACACATAACCCGCGAAGATTGTGTAAGTGATGAGTAGGAGTCCCACTGTTATGTTCCTGGCGTAATTTTGAGCTTATGGGGAATTTTTCACTTCTTTCTCCCGGGTAATTATTTTTACCCTCCGCTGTTATTTGGAGCATTTGGGAGCATCAATTAATAAAAATACAGTTGAGAGAAACGATCAGGACATCGGACATGTCCTAGAGGGCTTAGGAAAGACGGCTTAGGAATACACGTTTTTTGATGCAGTTGTGGAATGATTATCAGTACAATATTCCAAATTTATTATTCCAATTCAATTTCGAGAAGTTTGGAGAAGGGGGTTCAACCCGCCTTTTGATCGGTTAAAGAATAATTATCGACTTCGCTAAAGGATACTTATCGCCTTCACTATAAATAGAGGAAAACCGTTTATTAATTCATTTCCTTTCATGTTTCCTCGTAAAAGCTCTGATTTCTCTCAACCTTCAAACTCAGATCTACTCTCCATTTCTAATCCGATCTCAATTCCGTTTGAGTTTCTGTATTCCTCTCTTCATTCTCTTCATATCGGTACCGAGTTTTTGCATTTCCGAACTAATAGAGATCTGGTCGAGCATATATGTCACCAAGACGGTTCCATTGCTCAAATTCCGGTGAATTTGATGTTGTCCATGCGTAACCTGGGTCGTTGTGATTCCGAATCTTCTTTCAAATCGCCAACCGGGTTAGTAACGAATAAGTTATGAATTTATTCATTTTCCGTACTACGATTTGGCCTAAATTGACTTTAGGCTTGTCAAAATGGATAATTGGAAATTCTATTATGGTCGTTATATTATTCTGGGAATTATGGGTTGTTTGTTTGATGAAATCTGATGACAGGTGGGTTTAAAGTTTGCCTGTAGACAAAACGTTATTCTGTCGAGATTTAATTAATTAATTAAAGGTTAATTAATTAAATTAGAATTAAAATTGAGATTGAGAAATGTTGATTAGATGCTACCTTGATATTTGAGGAATTGTGAGTTATGTTGAGATATCGAGGTTTAGATTCGAGTTATAGTTGGGTTATGGTTACGGGGTGTAGGAGACGAGCCTCCTAACCTTGTAGTGTTTGATATTGTGTGTGTCTTGCTTATGTAGGCGTTGATCGTTTCCTCGAGAGGAAACTGTGATGTGATACAGGTTTACGAGTATTTCAAGCTAGTCCATAGGGCTTACTTAGCGAGTAGTTGTGGATTTGAGTGTTTGTGATGGTTGTGTGTGTGCGCATATGATTGTTGCATTTATAACCTAAACCGGACTAGGATGACCACTTCATTACCTTATATGGCCCAAGTGTATCCGTCAAAGCTTGTTGAGTGGAGAAGGTGCTCGGAAGTCAATAGCACATGGGGGAGGTAATTCCATCCCCACGCAAACTCTGTGTTAATGGGGATGAGACGAGGTTCTTTAGGCTCCTCGTGCCACAAAAGAAGTTGAATTAGTAATGAAATAACATAATTAAAGATAATAAACGGATGTGTGTATGACACTGCATATTATGATGTGTTGATGTGTGTATGTGCTATTACTTCATTCTTATTCATTTTTGTTAGCTAACGCTTTATACCGTATTGTAGATATTCTGCAGGATAGGAGGATTGCAGAGTGAGCCAGATGGGTGATCCATTGAGGGCTTCCGTACACTAGGTTGTGCGAGGGATTATGGGATGTTTTATGGATATGTGTTGTTGTTTTGTACTCAGCGGGTTTTGTACACCTTTGTTTGTATACATTTATACAGTTTGATGTTTGGTTTCAATCTATCTATGCATTGTTGTAAGATCCAGTGAACTTGTTGTCAGGTTAGGGTCAAGATCCATTGTGGGATCCCAGCCCAGTAGCGCCCCGAGTGCCGTGAATTTGGGGTGTTACAAAGTTGGTATCAGAGCCTTAGGTTGAAAACAATGGCACTTACAATCTGCGATAAAGGTCGAATAGATAACATAAATAGAACCCGAAAGGGGTCTGACCTTTTAAAAGGATTTTGGTTTTGAAAAGTATACAACTATTTTGGGATAATGTGTACGGGAAACCATCACCCTTCTGAGGATCTCGACCGTATATATATATATATATATATATATATATATATATATATATATATATATATATATATATATGGATTATGTGTTGTTGTGATATTATCGCTGATGGCTCAGACTAGAGTGATAACATGTATTATAGTCTATATTTTGGGGCTAGTTTAGACGTTTTATCTTCATAAATCTGCATGTATGAATGTATATTCTTTGATTATATTGTTGTTTTGTCTACCTTTGCGGGAATCGAGGTCTACACCTAGTTTCGATGTAATTGTAGGTAAAATGACACGTTTTGCATTGAAATGGAGCTAAGGAAGCTAAGGAGTCATTGGAGCTACATTCTGGAACTTAAAGAAGATCTCAGGAAGCATGAAAATGATAAAGAAGATTGACTTTGGACCAGATTCGAGAGATTTCACATTCAGTTGAGATTCACCTCGGTCAGCTTTTCGACCGAGGTGATCTTGAGGAGCGTCCCGACCGAGGCGAACACCCTATCGCCGGCGAGATCTTTATTTTTGGCTGAGATCTTTTATTTTTGGAAGGAGGATATCTTATGTTTTTGGCTGGATTTCTGGAAGGAAGATATTATATTTGGCTGATTTATTTTAAGAGATATGAATATATTTTATAGGAAATTATCTTTTTAAGATATTTTATCTTTGGAAGATAATTCTCCTATATAAAGGGTTGGATTTTTTACAATTCATCCATCTTTGGATTAAGGAATTTTTGGAGTATTTTCTAAAGGAAGTTGAAGGAAGAATTGAAGGAAGTTGAAGGTTGAAGTTCAAGGAAGGAAGGAATCATAGTTGGAGTTGGCTTTTGAAGGAGTTTGTAAGATTTTCTTAGATTACTTTTTGGTTTGTTGTCTTTGCTGAGTTGTGATTGAGAAACGCTTTTTTGTTGATTGATTGATTCTGTTATTGAGACCTTTTTTTTTTAAGGTTTTCTTGTTCGAATATTGATTTCTTTTTCATTAATTTGATTATTGTTATCATGATGATTGTTGGCTAAGTTTCTTATGTGATTCTAGAGTGATTGGCTGAAAGTTGTGGGAAAGACGATGATAGAATGATCTTAATCCCAGTAGGACCCTGAAAGCTCGAGTCTTTATCTTAACCCTAGAACACCTCGCTCAGTCGTTGAACATCTCGGCCGGGGTGGAATCTGATTGAACGAGGTGAACATTTCCTGAACCTATTCTGATTTAAGTGTTTAAGTTTGCCAAATCCTATCCTTATTACACCTTTCTTGGTTCAATGCAAGCCTAGGATGAGACTTACCCGGTGATTCCTTTGTTTGTTTCCCCAAGATCATGAGTGTAGGTAATAAAGGTTTATCCTTTATTGGGGTTTGAGTGTGCCTTCATCCCATCTTTGTGAGTTAGCTTGAGACTTACCTGGTAAAGGTTCATTCTATTCCCTTGGGTGGTGTGTTGGTTTGAGATTATAGTTCCTTTCCTTAGTACCTTGAGACTTACCCGGTGATCTATTCCCACCTTAGAAACACCTTCCCTTTGCAAACCTCAGCTTTGTCCGTGTTATCCTTTGAGATCTTGAGTCGGAACCACAACTAGATTCTTTAATCCATAGAATCCGCATTTTCCCTTACTTGACTCATACATCATCTTTGATTGCTTTAATTGCTTTTAGTTAATTGCAATATTTGACAACCTAATTCCGTGTTTTGTTTCACCGTAGTCCTTGTGTTCGACCCCTAAAATTCTTGCTTTTATTACAATTGATTTGTATACTGCGGGTTCGCATATTGTTCAAGCATACTTCTTGGATTATAAATTTTAAAGCTTGCACACACCTTTTGGAGCGAACAAGTTTTTGGCGCCGTTGTCGGGGACTTGGTCTAGACCAAGCCGGTTTCGGTTGTCTTTCAAGGCAATTGCCCTTGTTATTTTAACCACTTTACTTGAGTGTTTTCGCAGGATCTTTCCTTAGGTTTATGTGAAGAACTCGTGCTGGAAATGAAATCGTTCCTTACGATCCCGAACTAGAAAAGACTTACAAGCGAAGAAAAGAAGCTAAGATGGCAAATCAAGACGATCGTGATCTTGAAACCGAATTGAAGGAGGCATTGGAACACCTACGCCTCAATAGAGAAGAACCACAACGCGAAAGAGACGAGACTCGCGCAAGAACAAAAGTGATTGAAGCAGATATGGCCGCTCTAAGGGCCCAGTTTCTGCCTCGACCGATCCCGGATCCTTGACCAAGGCAAGACCCAGTTCATGTTGCCCTGACCGAGATACATCCACTCGGATGCCTATCCGCGATGTTATTTTTGCTGGAGTTCCACAAACCCTAGGATAGAGGATGAACCCAATCAGCGAGTCAGGCGTCAAGGAGTCAACCTAGGTGATCCAGCTGAGCATGATTATGAACTTCGACCGCAAGTTCTAACCATGATCCGACAATGTCAATTTGGAGGTTTAGAGAGCGAGTCTCCGCATCAGCATTTGCAAAACTATGAGATTCTGATGGAGACTTTGAGACCTTCAAGATTGGAGAACAACAACTACAAGTTGAGGCCTTTCTATTTCTCTTTGAAAGACAAGGCACTTTCTTGGTATCAATCTCTTCCGGCCGGAAAAATCAATACTTGGGAAGAGATGACGACGGAGTTTTTAACTAAATTCTTTCCTCCCTCTAAGACTGCTGAAATGAGGGGAAAGATCAATGCTTTTATTATGAAGGACTAGGAGAGTTTGTCCAAGTTATGGGAGAGATTCAAGGATATTCTATTTGATTGCCCACATCATGGGATTCCAAAGAGCGAGTTGCTGGAAATCTATTTCAAAGGTTTGGATGGAGCAACTCAATTCAATCTCCAACTACTTTCAGCCGGCACCTTCATGGATAGGCCGATAGACAAAGCTTGGGATTTCATTGAAAAGCAAGCTTTGCATATGAAGAAGTACTCCCACCAAGGAACTGAGAATGGAGCAAGGAGAGTTAGCTTCCAAGAAACATCATCAAATGGAGCTCAACTCACCTCGCTTAGCAATGAAGTAAAAAAAGCATTAAAGGAGCTTTTAGTAGCTCAAACGAAGAAGGAGCAAGATGGAGGATATCAAGGAAGAAACAACTATCAAGGGCCGCGGAACAACAATTACAACAACAATAGAAACTCCAACAACAATAATTGGAGATCTAGTCAACAAAATCCCGGTAACCCTTATTCTCATGCTCATAATGCTCTTAACCCCCCCTCTTTTTCTTCTTCTACTCCATTGAGAAGCCAGGAGCCCGGATCAAGTTCGTCCCAGCCAAAGAAGAAGGACGCATTGCTAGAGGCAATTTTGATCAAGCTCAACGTTGTGGAGGCATCGATGACTTCATTTTCGAAGGCACAAAAAGCCTTCGAGCAACAATTGTTTAACAAGGCGAATGAAGCGCCAAGAGATCCAAGGAAGCTCCCAACAAGGACAGAGAGCAACCCTAACAGACACATTATGGCAATAACGACACGAAGTGGACTGAAAACTGCAGATCCAGTACCTCGGTCGAGCCAAGACCAGAAGAACACTTCGGTCGAGGTGCCAACCGAGGTGGAGCCCTAGAAAGCGAAGGATAAATCTGAAGTTTATGTCCCACCTCCTGCTTATAAACCTCCACTTCCATTCCCTCAGTCAAGGGCGAGGGCACATCTAGACAAGCATATCGGTAAGTTTTTAGACCTAATGAATAAACTACACATTAACATCCCTTTCCTTGATGCCATTCTAGGGATGCCCGCCTATGGGAAGTTTTTGAGAGAGATTCTTTCAAGGAAGAGGAAGTTGGAAGATTTTGGAGAAGTAAGGATGACATCTAAGTCCTCGGAGCTCATTCAAATCATGAAGGAGAAGATGCAACCCAAATTGAGAGATCCCGGTTCATTTTGCATTCCCATTCAAGTTGGGGATGTAACTTATGAGGTATTGTGTGATCTAGGAGCCAGCATGAGTATCATTCCGTTGGAGCTATGTGAGAGATTCGGGCCTGGAGAGCCCAAGCCTGTGAAGATAAGACTATACATGGCGGATCGCTCCATTACCCATCCCGTGGGCATTTTGGAAGACGTCCCCGTCAAGCTAGGTAATTTCTATTTACCTATAGATTTTGTCGTACTTGATATACCCGCAGATTATCCCGTTCCTATCATTCTCGGGAGACCATTTCTAGCAACTTTGGGTTGCAACGTTGATTGTAAGAATGCCAAGTTGAAATTCAAGATTGGTGGAGATCAAGTGGAGTTTGCATTGCTTGCTGCAATGAAAGGAGAGCTGTTGGAAGACGACATCTTCAACATCTATGATGAAGAAGAATCAAGAGAATTGGTGAGCTTTATCCTTATTAATGACCCTCTTGAAAGAGTTCTTAGTTTTAGTTTAATGGAGGAAGGTATAGATGTTTCTTGCGATGCAGATATACGGAGCTTAAAAGCATTGGAAGCAGATCCAGGAGCTAAGATTGAGAGACTAATCTAGGAAAAGAAAAGAAATTTAGGTTTCGGTCCCAGTTCCATTACCTCGACCGAGGCACTTTCTGGACCAAGCGAGGTATTCTTATCTGAAGAACATCTCGGTCACCCACCTTGGGCCTCGACCGAGGTCACAAGCGAGATGATGTCAACTGAGACTTTTGAAAGTCCAGTTCTTCGATCTAAGTCTACTTCACTGGAAGGAGAAGGCACGGATCCCCCTCAGAAAGCACCCCCAGTTGTGGAGCTTAAACCACTTTCTAGTCACTTGAGGTATGCTTTACTTGGTCCGGATTCTACTTATCCCGTTATCGTTAGTGCTTTCCTTTTTGAAGCTGAAATATCTAAACTGATGCATGTCCTGAGGAAACATCGAAAGGCTTTAGGTTATACTATTGATGATCTTGTTGGTATTAAGCCTTCTTTTTGCATGCATAAGATACTAATGGAGGACGATCATAAGACTTCACGGGAATCTCAAAAACGGTTAAATCCGATCATGAAAGAGGTTGTGAAGAAAGAAATTCTTAAGTTGTTGGATGCAGGTATCATATTTCCACATATCGGATAGCAAATGGGTGAGCCCGGTGCATGTAGTTCCAAAGAAAGGAGGGATGACCGTTGTGACGAATAAGAATAACGAATTGATTCCAACTAGGACCATTACGGGCTGGAGGATGTGCATCGATTACAAGAAGCTGAACGTGGCCACTCGGAAGGACCACTTCCCGCTCCCCTTCATCGATGAAATGTTTGAACGGTTAGCTCGACACTCTCATTTTTGCTATCTAGATGGTTATAGTGGCTTCTTTCAAATTCCTATCCATCCGGATGATCAAGAGAAGACCACTTTCACTTGTCCATGGGGAACACTCGCTTATAGGAGGATGCCATTCGGATTGTGTAACGCATCTGCTACCTTCCAGCGTTTTATGATGGCTATCTTTTCCGAGTACATTGAGGAGATCATGGAGGTATTCATGGATGACTTTTCGGTATATGGTTCCTCTTTTGATAATTGTTTAGCTAACCTTTCTCTAGTATTACAACGTTGTGAAGACACTAATCTTGTTCTGAATTGGGAGAAGTGTCACTTTATGGTTAGCGAAGGAATTGTTCTAGGACACCTCGTTTCCAAACGAGGTATTGAGGTCGATCGAGCTAAGATCGAGACTATTGAGAAACTTCCTCCCCCTTGTTCTATTAAGGGTATGCGGAGTTTTCTCGGGCATGCAGGTTTCTACAAGAGGTTCATCAAGGATTTCCCAAAAATCTCTAAACCACTCACTAATCTTTTGAATAAGGATGTTGTTTTTGAGTTTTCGCAGGAATGCCTTGATGCTTTTTACAGGATAAAGAAAGCGTTGATCACCGCTCCCATCATTCAACCTCCCGATTGGACCTTGCCCTTTGATATTATGTGCAATGCTAGTGATGTGGCAGTAGGAGCGGTACTTGGACAAAAGAAGGATGAGTGGACCAACGTCATTTACTATGCTAGCAAGACGCTAGATGAAGCTCAATTAAACTACGCCACCACCGAAAAGGAGCTCTTGGCGGTTGTATATGCTTTTGAGAAGTTTCTCTCTTACTTAGTGGGAGCGAAAGTTATTGTTTATACTAACCATGCAGCTATTCGTTTCTTGCTTTCTAAGAAGGATGCGAAGCCGCGTCTTATTCGTTGGATTCTCTTGTTTCAAGAGTTTGACCTAGAGATTCGCGATAAGAAGGGATCCGAGAATTCTGTTGCGGATCACCTCAGCCGGCTACTTCCCTCCTTGCTCGAGAAGGACGACCTACCCATAGATGATTCATTCCTTGACGAGCACTTGCATTTGTTGGAACGTTGGATAGACTTCTTTATCTCACCCCATGATGAAGGTGAAGTATGGGGTGAGTACAACTTCCAGCATGTTTAGGGATGATGTACGGTCCAGCTAGCGACCTTAAATCAAGCGCTACTTGGGAGGCAACCCAAGACATTGCTTTCTTTTCCCCTTTTCTAGCTTAGTTTTAGATAGTTTGCTTTGCTTTGCTTTTGACGTCCTCTAGACAGAAACCAGGTACTTTATAAGGAAGGATTACAACTCAGGAGCTACACTAGAAGGACAGAAGTTCGAGAAATTGAGAAGACGAAGTTTGACTAAGACACATCTCGGTTGCTGCCACAGCACCTCGACCGAGATGTTCTTGGGGCAACTGAGGCGACTAGGTCTGACATCCAGTCAGACACCTCGGTCCGGTCGGGACCACCTCGACCGAGGTGAAATCAAATTTAACGGGGGGTATAAAAGGCGAGACGGTTTTTTCTCTCTCCCCATTTTCCCTCCCAGTTGTGTCCTCGACCGCGGCGGTGCTTTTCCCTAAAATCTTCAAATCTTGCTCGTTTCTTGTGATTTTTGGTTCGATTTCACCGGAGGAAGCAAGAGGATCGGTTTTCAAGCATCAAACAGCGAGAAAAATGCTCCAATTTTGCAAAATCTGGGTATTTTGTCCAAAAACCCTAACTCTCTTTCCTTTAATGATTTAGGATAGATCTGGCCTTGGTTGCCATAGTTTCTTGCTGAAAAGGACATAAGTACCCCATAGGAAGAAATTGGTAGTGATTTGGGGGAAAATAACTTGCAAATCAGAGAGTTCGATCGAACAACCCTTCGCCTCGGTCCAATCGGCTGTGTCTCGGCCGAGGTGATTGTTAGACCAACCGAGGTGTTCATCTGTCATAATCATGAGCAATAGATCCGATCGCCAGCTGGTCTTGAGAGATAGACACAGTAGTTCCTCCCCTTCTTCTGCATCTCATCCCATTATACCGGTGATCCATGAGCGTCACTAGGCCGACTTTGATCGCATTTGCGGGTATCCCATTGTTGCCCCGCGATTTCTGGACGTAGCTTCCTTCGAGTGCCTCCACGTGGCGGAGGACTTGAGGAAGATGATATCGATGGTGGGATGGAGGAGTTCATGGAGATCCGAGCACCGGCTTACTTAGAGCCGACCATAGAGTTTGTGAGTTCTGTCACTCACGTGCCTGAGCGCAACAACATAAAGTACCGGTTGCTGAACCGGAACTACATTGTGCCGATGGACTAATTTAGGGAGATTTTATGCTTCCCTACCCCCACAGTGACTGACTTTCCTTCCCGAGCCGTCACTCGAGATTTTTGGGGCGAGATTGCCCATGTAGTGGAGCATAGTGATAGGTGGAGACTTGGTGATTCTAGAGAGCGCATCATCTTCCACCTCGCCTTCCGTCTAGCTCATCGGATATTCAACGAGAATCTTCTAGCGCGTATTGAGATGCCCTAGAAGGTCCGACAGGGAGAGCTTTTGAGTATGTTCTGTATGGTTACAGGGGGAGTGCCTGGTTTTGGAGGCATGTTGGCTGAGGACTTGCATAGGATAAAGGGCAAGTCGAACTGCTGTGGAGGTTTAGTGACCCATATTGCTACTGCCATGGGTTTAGATCTATCTGCATGTACAGTGGTTGTGGCTATGAAGCCGCTTGGACTCCAAGAGATGATCACGAGGTGTATTCTCGTCCCTCGTAGTCTTAGTACGCCATACGTCGCTATGCCATGGGAGACGACAACTCCACAGGGTATTCTGTTGCTGATGACGAGGAGGAGTATGATGAGGGAGGCGCTGCCATGGAGACCGATATTGATACCGGCGGTCCGAGTGTACCATTTGTCGACCTTGATGACGAGGCGACAAAGGAGGAGGCATCACCACCACCACCACCACCTCAGCGTAGATCCCATCGCAGGTTCAAAGATCCCGAGGCCCACCAGAGGATTGATGACCTCACTGATCAGATGGTCGATGCTTACGCTGCCTTGACTGTTGACATGCATGAGCGTTTCGAGGATCAGCGCCGAGACATTGAGGGTTGGACGCATCAGATGCTGGAGAGTCAACACTATACTAGACGTATGATGGAGATCCAACACCAGCAGATGATGGGTTATCCCTTTGATCCGACCCAGTATCCTTATGTTCCACATCCACCACCGCCACCAGCTGACGAGGATTAGAGCTGTATGGAGTTTCTTTATTTATTTATTATGTAGTTCAGCTAGGTCCGGTGAGTTTTTTGATTCTAGACTTCTATTTTGACCCATAAGGACAATGTGTCCCAAGTATGGGGTATTTAGATGTATTATTTGACATTATGTGTATGATTGTATGACTCTATCGGATATTTATGATTTTATTTTGCTTTACTTGGCTTTATGTGTTTATCTGCCATTACATGCATGCATATAGGTTTTTGTTTGAGAAAAACGTCGAAAAATGGTTTGAAAAAAAAAATTTATGACCTCGACCGGGATATTCTTGAGTGGACGAGGTAGACACCTCGGATAACGTCAGAACACCTCGACCGAGGTAGGTTCTTAACTGAGAGTTTTTTGAACGATTTTTGTGCTTCTTCTCTGGATATGACCTCAATGATGATTCTGTTTGTAGATTGATTTTGAAATCTTTATATGCTCGATATGTTTTATGATATGTTTAAGTTGCAAAATGCTTTGATTGCAGTTTTAGCATGTTTAATACTTTGTTTTTATCAAAATTATGTTAAATTTGAAGGTTGACACCATGTTCACTCCTAAGCGTGCGTGCAATCAAGCTTTAAATTTACAAAACTAGAATCAAGCAAGCGAACCCGCCGTGTACGGATCGGCGTAGTAAAGCAAGAATTCCAGAGTGTCGAACTCAGGGATTTGGGGGGAACAAATTCAGTTCGCAAATCGTCAAGCAAGTAAATGTAATAAGCTTTGCAAATATTGGGAAAACAGCAACCCTAAAGATCCAGGTATCTAATTGTGACAATCGATTCAAGATATACTAAAGAACTAAGGACAAATTTAAGAGTTGCAAATGTATGCTAAGGTAAAGCAATGTACGGTGAAGTTCCAAGGTTTTATATGAATTATCTAAAGACACTCTCTATAAAGGTTGTTGAGGCTTCAGTATAGAAAGGATCTAAAGACAAGAATTAATCTCAAATACCCAAACTTGTAACCCAAGGATCAAGACTAACTAAACCGATTAAGGTTGTGACACTCGAAATCGAAATAGAGGGTGATGAGTCTCACTACTACCTAGAAAAGGGCAAGCCAAGACTAGATTAAAACTAATCTTTAACCTTGGATCAAAGTAAAAGCAAAGTTCGTAAACTAGGGTAAATCACGGGCATATCTTGAGTTCCACGACCGTGGAAGCTCAAGAACAGACCGTGATCTTGGTTCGTCGACGAAATCTCTCTAACTCTCAGGATCCAATCAATTTACGATCGATCTATCGTTATCTAAGCCACAACTATCAACCCTTCACCTTAGAATTGCTAAAGGGTTTTAGCCAATAACCATTGTCATGATATCAAAAATCAATTTAAGAAGAATGAAAGATGAAAACCTTCGAAAACTTAAATATAACTCGAAGTCAATCTCAAATCCAAAACACAAATCAGAGTATTCAATGGATTCGGAATAGAACATAAAATCTCACAAGATCTAAGGCAAGTATGAAGAACAGGATGTCAATCCGTCTTCAATAACAAAACCTAGAAAAAGGGCGCAACTTCCGCCACACACGATCTTCGGGAATCCAAGTTGCCGGCGCTTCCGCAACGTTCCTCACGAAACCCTAAGGTTAACTCTTCCAAGCGAGGTTGTCCAGGCCTAAGCGAATCCCCCAAAGTGATGATACCGAAAACTCTCTCCTCCCGTCTTTTTATAAGACGGGGCCAAATAACCGTACCGGCCCACTGCGTAAATGACGTGGCAATAATTGGTTCGTCAAAAGATCGCCTAAATCACGGTCTCAAGGGGTTCCACGACCGTGGTTTAGGGCGTGAAATTGGGTTATGGTCTCATACAACTTCCACGACCGTATTTTAGGCCGTGTAACTCTCTAGAATGCTCCACGCTCATGATGCCAAAATCCACGGCCGTGGTTTAGGGCGTGGACTCTTCTACGGCCGTATTTTAGGGCGTGGAAGTGTCAATTGCTTGTGGTTTCCTTTGTGTCGTGCCACTCCTCATCCTAGCATCTCCTTTGGCTTCTTTGATGTGTTCCTAATCCTTGGATGTGCTCAAATCCTCTCATATCTCTCTCAATTGGTCCGGTTTAAGCTCTTATTCACCTATAATAAACTCAAAGCTAATGTAGACCTCCATATCGAAAATATAGATAAACTAGCTAACAATTGCTTCAATGCCTTATCAATGAACACTATAATGAATGAAAAACAACTAGAATAAGTTCCTAGAATATCGCAATATTTTATGCTAACAAAATACCCCATACTTGCCACTTGCTTGTCCCCAAGCAAGGTCTTTTGAAAGCTTTAGAACATAATTTAGGATGAAATATGCATACAAACTCAAAAACAAAACATCTTTTAGGTAAATGTGCTTCTAGTCAATAGATCATTCTCAAACCTTGCTTCATTCACTCTTGAAACACTTATATACATAACCAAAGAATGTAAAGGAAAGAAACATCATGAATTGGTTAAACTTCAATGTAAACATCATAACCTTCAAGCATTATCAAAATCAAGCATAAGCAACTTCAATTTAGATCACCAAGCCAAATAACATTCTTTTGATCTTAAGGACTTTCAAATAAGGTCTAGAATGCGGAAGGGAGGGAAAGCTTATAAGGAGTGTGGTGCATGAATCCGGGAAAGTGGACAACTAACTCTTTTCTTTTTATTTCCATTTGCAACACCATCAACTTTGAGCTTTACCCTCTTCTTTTCACATCATTTTTCGACTTTACTTTTGGAGTTATGGACAGCGGTGCACAAAAACCGAAGCCTAGGAGATTGGCGTTTCTCAATTTCGAGATGCCTCAAACCCTTGATGCACATACCATAATCCGTTAGGAATATCGCTCAATCCGACTTTGGCAAGACACAAACACCCGGCTATGTGAATGGTGCCGAGTTACTCATCGTCATGATTGACTTCCCCAAACCTATTATTTCTATTCTTTGAATGCAAACAATTTCTTTCATGGCCCTCCCACATCAAAATGCCAAAATATAACTCCTCCAAATTCCCGGATAGGTAAGGGAGGTAATTATTTTATTGAGGGGCTAAATGAACAAAGAAAGGAGAAAGAAATGTCGAATTGCCTTAATCATTTCATAAAGAAGTATAAGAACTTATCATGTGATTTCAACCTCAATTTCTCAATATGATTTAGATAAAACTCTTCACATTATGAAACTTGCAAGAAAGGATAATCAACACATTCAATTCCTTTTCAATTCATTATTCGTTTAGTCATACAATTCTCATCAAAACTCAATTCACAAGTAGTAATTTAGAAATCATCTCAACTCTTAGAAGCACAAAACTTTTAGAATTTTCAAAATTTTTCAATTTTTATGGGTTTTTCAAAAGCTTTTTCATGCAATGCAATAATGAAACGTGTGAAAATGAAATGAAACATGAAAGTGTTCTCGAATCAAGGCAAGCAAAGTGAGTAGAGTTATTACAAACGATAGTCACACCCCACCCCATACTTGAGACAAACATTGTCCCTAATGTTCAAAAAGAAATAAAGAAAAGAAAGAAAGAAAAATGAACTCACAAGACGGCGATGGAGCGGCTAATACTGCATAGTCATGCCTAGTCATCACTGCGGTGGAGGCGGTGGTGGAAATGGGAAGAAGCTGGAGTCGAAGTTCCGCCCAAACTGCTGGCGGTAGATGTCCCTCATCATCCTATCATGCTCATCAGCTCGTACGTCCCTAGCGTCCTATCGGATCTCCAAATCTCCTACTCTCTTGGAGAGGTCGGTAGCCCAATCCGGCAGCTGCTCATACCACTCCGGTGCCTGGTTATACCAAGCTGGTGCATCTTGTGGGGCCGATGCTGATGGCGCTGCTGGTGCCTGACTGTACCATGGCGGTGGAGCTCCCATCCACTCCGGCTATGCTCCGTACCAAGTGGGAGGAGTCTCCATCCATGTAGGTCTCTCGCTCACACTAGCGCGGCGAGAGGAAGAGGCTCTTGAATGTCCAGCTGGTCGTGGTGAGCGCCTGGGAGGGTTAGGGAAATGTGCCGGATGATCCGGGAAAGTGCCAAAGTCATGCTCCTCACCTCCTCCCTCAAAGCCATCACCTCCTCCTATCTCCTCCTCCTCATTTGCAGCCGGTACCTCATCGGGGACGTAGGGAGGTGCTACTAACCTATTCGCATGCATAATAGCGAAGGTCTGCTTCCAATTAGGGCGTCCAACCATAATGGAATACTCAGGGAGCCATGGAATACCTCTACCTCCTCACTCCTCCCAAGGCATACCAGCGGTGGGTGGACCGCGGTGCCTAGGGAAGATGATACCCCTCATCATTAAACTGTTGAGACCCAAGGGTCTCGCTGCAATCCTAGTGCAAGCAGAAAAATATATCCCCAACTGCCTAGCGATGTGGGTGATCATACCACCATATCCAATGTTCCCGGCTCTCTTATTCTTGAGCTTACTCATGGTGGAGGCTAAGAGGGTAACACAGTCAGCAGGTCTACCGTGCAACATAGCGTAAAGAAGGAACAACTCATCTGTCTTAATCTTTTGAGGGGTCTCGGTCCTAGGGAAAAGACACTCAGAAAGTACTCTATGGGCTATCTTCAAGGCTAAGTGATAGATGAGCTTAGCCTAGGTGTCAGCTGGCTGCCAGCGGCCCTCGCTAGCATATATCATATCAATGTCCTCCCAAGATTGAGAACTCGTAGTTCTCCTCTATCAGCCTAAAGGAAACTGTCCTATCCATAACACTATGCTCAAAAGAGATCACAAACTCTCTAGTAATCTCCTCATATGCGTCTTCCGTAATAGCGGAGAAGACAATCAAGCCGGCTCTATCTAGAAGCCATGTAAGATCATTCACCACATTCAGCGGCTCTAACTCCTCAAGAACTAAGTAGTGCGGTCCTAAGACCGCCTTCTTCTCGATCCTTTCTAAGGCATCGAGGTAATCCTCATGGATTTTTGGAATTCTAGGGGGTGGGGGTGATGGTGGCTCACTAGGGGTACTTGGGAGGATGAGGAAGCATCACCTTTCCTCTTCTTGCTTCTAGTAGACATTCTCCTTATCAAATCCATTTCAAAGAGAAAATCACGGTCTATTCTACAAAACTACGGCCGTGGAACCTATAGAGATCCTGATTCGGCACTGATTTGCTCAAAACTCAATCAATTCACACCAAATTCACCAGGAAACAATCCTAGACTAATTCCAATCCAATTCCAATCAGTTCTCCTAAAAATTCTTGCAAGAATTTAGCCAAATCGACAAAGTAGAGAAAGAGAAGAAAAACCTAGGTTTTTGGATATTTGGATCCAAATTCCGTCTTTTTCAGGGATTGTCCACTTGATTTGTTTATTGGATCTTGTAGATGATCGGAAATGCTTCACTTTAGCACCAAGAATCGTTCGAAACGATTACCGAACGAAGATTTGCGAGTTAGGGAGTGGTTTCGGCATTTAGGGCGTGGAAAGAGGGGTTTTTGTGAGGTTTTTGTGAAGGAAGGTGGTTTATATAGTGGCCGTAAAATTTTTTGAAAATCACGGTCACTCGGGGGTTTCCACGACTGTGGAAATGTACGGAACGGTGGTTTTTGGTGATTTTTCTCTGATTTTGAAGCATTACGGTCACTGTAGCTTCCACGACCGTGGTTTAGGGCGTGGAACTCTCTGTAATGTGCCAAAATCCAAGTTTCGTCAATTTCCTTCAACTTTTTCCTCTCCCGTTTCTTATTCCATTGCTCCTACATCCAAAAAAACAACATACCGGAAGGTATCGAAGGCAAAACAAAACAAAAACGTCTAAACTAATCTAATCTACGAATGACAAACAAAAACATAAGTGCAATACCTTGGGTTGCCTCCCAAGAAGAGATTGTTTAAGGTCCGTAGCTAGACCATACTTGCACTTATTCGAGTGCGGTAGGCGCGAACTCTTCAGCTTGGAGTTCCGGTGAGTACTTCTTGAGTCGTTGACCGTTCACCTTGAAGCTTCCGCCCTTTTTACCCCATACTTCAACTGCACCATGGGGAAAACACGTTTGATTAGATAAGGTCCGGTCCAACGAGATTTAAGCTTACCTGGAAAGAGACGAAGTCTTGAATTGAAGAGGAGAACTTGATCTCCTTCTTTGAGGTCTTTTGGAATGATATGCTTATCATGCCAACGCTTCGCTCTTTCTTTATAGATCTTGGCGTTTTCGTAGGCGTTTAAGCGAAGTTCTTCAAGCTTGTTAAGGTCCAAGAGGCGCTTCTCGCCCGCTTCCTTTATGCCGAAGTTCAACCACTTTATTGCCCAATACGCCTTACATTCCAGCTCTACCGGTAAGTGACAAGACTTCCCATACACAAGGTTGTATGGTGTCGTTCCTATGGAAGTTTTATATGCAGTCCGGTATGCCCACAATGCATCATCTAGCTTCAAAGACCAATCTTTCCTTGTCCTTGAAACCGTCTTCTCTAGGATTCCTTTAATCTCCCGGTTTGAAATCTCCACTTGTCCACTCGTTTGTGGATGGTAAGGGGTGGCGATCTTGTAAGTCACCCCATACTTAGCTAGTAGAGTTTCGAATCGTCGGGCAATGAAGTGAGAGCCTCCATCACTAATGATAGTCCGTGGTGTCCCAAATCGTGGGAAAATGGTCTTGTTAAAGAACTTAACTACAACCATGGTATCATTAGTAGGAGAGACAATTGCTTCAACCCATCTCGAAACATAATCTACAGCTAGAAGTATGTATTGGTTTCCACAAGATGATGGGAAAGGTCCCATGAAGTCTACTCCCCAAACGTTAAAGATCTCTACCTCCTGAATATTGTTAAGAGGCTTTGTTTCTCCTAGATATGTTCCCTGTTCTTTGACAAGCATCGCAGCAGGAAACAAAGGTTTGCACATCTTTAAATAAAATAGGCCAAAAGAATCCAGATTGTAATACCTTAATGCTAGTCTTGTTCGAGCTAGCGTGTTCTCCACAAGGTAGTGAATGACAATGACGGAGGACGCTTTGCATCTCGTCTTCCGGCACACATCGTCGAATGATGCCGTCAGGACCTCTCTTAAAGAGGAGAGGTTCATTCCAAAAGTATTCCCGGACATCCTTAAAGAACTTCTTCCTTTGTGCATAGGATAATCCGGGTGGTAATTCCTGGCAAACCAAATAGTTAACAAAATCAGCAAACCATGGTTCGTTACCTTTACGAATCTTGTCGATGCACTCCTCTATGATGTGTAAATGCTCGTCCGGAAATGAGTTATCTATTGGTAGATGGTCGTCCTCTAGATGTGGTAGACGACTTAAATGATCCGCAACCGAATTTTCCGAACCCTTCTTGTCACGGATCTCTAGATCGAATTCTTGTAGGAGAAGAATCCATCTAATCAGCCTTAGTTTCGCATCCTTCTTTACAAGTAGATATCGGATCGCAGCATGATCCGTGTATACAATCACCTTTGCACCTATAAGATAAGAACGAAACTTTTCAAATGCATATACAATTGCTAGAAATTCTTTTTCGGTAGTGGCGTAGTTAAGCTGCGCTTCATCTAGCGTCTTGCTAGCATAGTAGATAGCGTCGGTTCGTCCTTCCTTCTTTTGCCCAAGCACAGCTCCTATAGCTACGTCACTTGCATCACACATAACCTCGAATGGAAGATTCCAATCCGGAGGTTGAATTATCGGGGCTGAGATTAGAGCTTCCCGAATCTTATGAAACGCATCTAAACACTCATGCGAGAAATCAAAAACTGCATCCTTCATCAATAGATTAGTAAGCGGTTTTGATATCTTAGAGAAATCCTTTATAAAGCATCTATAAAATCCAGCATGTCCTAGAAAACTTTTTATCCCTTTCACCGAAGATGGGGGAGGGAGCTTTTCTATAGTCTCTATCTTAGCCTTATCTACTTTAATCCCTCTACTAGAGATCAAGTGTCCTAATACAATGCCTTCATTCACCATAAATTGACACTTTTCCCAATTAAGAACTAGGTTAGTGTCTTTACACCTTTGTAGTACAAGAGAAAGGTTAGAAAGACAATTATCAAAAGAGGAACCATAAACAGAAAAGTCATCCATGAAAACCTCCATGATTTCCTCTATATACTCCAAGAAGATAGCCATCATGCACCTTTGAAAGGTGGCTAGGGCATTGCAAAGCCCAAACGGCATTCTCCTATAAGCAAACGTACCCCACGGGCACGTGAATATG
Source organism: Fagopyrum homotropicum (assembly GCA_033239125.1). Classification (NCBI taxonomy): domain Eukaryota; kingdom Viridiplantae; phylum Streptophyta; class Magnoliopsida; order Caryophyllales; family Polygonaceae; genus Fagopyrum; species Fagopyrum homotropicum. The sequence goes on along the minus strand of BSWB01000003.1, from coordinate 95,508,705 downwards.
GTCTTCTCTTGATCGTCCGGATGTATCGGGATCTGAAAGAAACCACTGTAACCATCAAGATAACAGAAATATGAGTGTTGTGCTAACCTCTCAAGCATTTGGTCGATGAATGGTAATGGGAAGTGATCCTTCCTCGTTGCGTTGTTTAGCTTGCGGTAGTCTATGCACATCCTCCATCCCGTCACGGTTCGTGTAGGAATGAGCTCATTGTTCTTGTTGGTGATAACCGTCATTCCTCCCTTCTTTGGAACAACCTGTACGGGACTCACCCACTTGCTATCGGAGATAGGGTAGATGATACCTACATCAAGTAGTTTAAGAATTTCCTTCTTGACAACCTCCTTCATGGTCGGATTTAACCGCCTTTGAGATTGTCGCGAAGTTCTAAAATCTTCTTCCATTAGGATCTTATGCATGCATAGTGAAGGTTTAATTCCTACTAGATCCTCTATAGTGTAACCTAAGGCTTTCTTATGTTTCTTAAGAACAACCATAAGCTTACTATGTTCATCTATACTTAGATCGGAACTAACAATTACTGGAAAGGTAGAATTAGGTCCTAGAAATGCGTACCTTAGATGTGCGGGAAGTGGCTTCAATTCCATCACTATAGGACTCTCTAATGGCTCTTGAGGAGTGTTCAATGCTTCCTTAGAAGTTTCTAAGGGTATAGAAGTTGTTGGAGAAGAATCAAGAGAAGTGGTGGAAAGAACGTAATTGTCCTCAGATTTTCCCAAAATTACGGCACCCCTGTTTCCTCCACGGCCGTGGTTTAGAGCGTGGAAGTCAATTACGGCACCTCTGCTTGTTCCACGGCCGTGGTTTTGGCCGTGTAACTTACTGGAGTCCTCTGAATAGCTAATTACGGTCATGTTGGTGGAAACCACGGCCGTGGAATAGCATGACTGGCCGTGATTCCTCACGTTTTCTGACCCATCGTAGAGTTTTTCGAACTCTTCTTCATACACTTCCTTTTGCTTCTCTAGAGCTTCAATTTCCTCATTGCATTCCTCTTCCTCTCCTGTGTCCATAATGCTCATAGTGATCACCTTTTGCAAGAGATCTTTGAAGAGAACCGAACTTACTTCCTCTCTAGATAGCTCTACGTCATGAATGTTGAATATGTCCTCTTCAAGAGCTGGTTCTTTCATCAAAGTGGAAAGAACGAACTCTACCTTTTCCTCTCCTATGTCGAAGGCGAGTCTAGCATTCTTGCAATCAACCATACAACCGGATGTTGCAAGAAACGGTCTTCCGAGTATGATCGGGACCGGACTATCTGCAGGAATGTCAAGCACAAAAAAATCTATGGGAACATAGAACTTACCAAGCTTGACCGGGACATCTTCAACTATACTGACGAGACGAGTTATGGATCGATCCGCCATGTATAACGTCATCTTCACCGGTTTAGGTTCGCCTAAACCGATCTTCCTGCATAGAGCAAGCGGAATGATGCTAACACTTGGTCCTAAATCACATAATGCATCATATGTGACATCTCCCACTCCTATGGGAACACAAAATGACCCCGGATCCTTCAGCTTTGGGGGCATCTTTTCCTTCATCGTCTTAATGAGATCCGACGAATCCGAACTCATCTTGACTTCTCCAAAGTCTTCTAATTTCCTCTTGTTAGAGAGGATCTCCTTTAAAAACTTTCCATAAGCTGGCATACCTACAATTGCATCAATGAAAGGTATATTAATATGCAGTTTCCTCATGAGTTCAATGAACTTACCGAATTGTTTGTCTAGACGCGCTCTTGCTCTAGATTGTGGGAATGGTAGGGAAGGTTTGTAAGCTGGAGGAGGAATGTAGATGTCTTCCTTCTCCTACCCCTTTTCCTTCTCCTTTTCGACGGGAACTTCCACAAACTTAGGCTGCGGGTCGGTGGTTGTTGCTCTGCTCCTAGTTGTGATAGCCATCACCCTTCCTTTTGGGTTATCCTCCGTCTTTCTTGGAAGTTTTCCTTGATTTCTTGGAACTTCCTCAGCATTGCTAAACATTTGGTTTTCTAAAACCTTTTGGGCTTTATCAAACTTAGTAATGTGATTCTCCAATCCTTGAAGCTTTTCCAAAATTGTTTCCAACATGGAATCGGGCTTCTCTTTCCCCAAAGTGCTTCCAAAATTAGATGTTTGCCCCTGACTTTTCAAAGGAATGGAAGAAGAAGATGGTGGAGTTAGTGAATTTCCTGAATTGGGATAAGAATTACCAGAATTTTGTTGTTGGTTGGAACGCCAATTGTTGTTGTTTGAACCTCTATTGTTGTTCCAATTGTTCCGGTTGTTGTTGTTGTTCCAATTGTTCCGTTTGTTGTTTCAGTTATTGCGATTTGTATTCTCATTCCCATTGTGGTTATTGTTGTTTCCTAAATAACCAACATCTTGCTCCTTAGGCTTTGGAAAGCTAGCCTTGATGACTTCCTTCAATTCTTTAATCTCGGTGTTGAGAGAAAAGATTTGAGTTTGAGCAGCTTGTGTTAGCTTTGCTCCTTGCTCCACTCGATTTGCTTCCACCTTCCGGTGAGAATACTTCTCAATGACTCGGGCTTGCTTTTCAATGAAGTCCCAAGCGTCATCTTCCCTCATGTCCATGAATGTGCCACATGAAAGGGATTGGAGCTTGAATTGTGTTTCCACATCCAACCGCTTATAGTATATCTCCAATAGCTCCAATTTGGAAATGTCATGGTGTGGGCAATCCAATAGTAAATTCTGAAATCTTTCCCACGATTGAAATAAACTTTCATTAGATCTCATAGAAAATGCATTAATCTTACCTCTCAACTCCGCCGTCTTGGATGACGGAAAGAATTTGGTGAGGAATTCCGAAGAAAGATCCTCCCATGTGTTGAGTCTTCCATTTGGAAGAGCTTGATACCAAGATAAAGCTTTCCCTTTCAAAGAGAAAAAGAATGGCTTGATCTTGTAATTGTTGGTGGTTGAATTCTTTGACTTCATTGTCTCCATAAGATCTCAAAATTCTGTAAATGTTGATGTGGAGATTCAATACTCGTTCCTCTAAACTGATTTTGGCGAACGATGGTAATAACTTGTGGGTTGAAGCTAAACCCCTGCATATCGTCAACATCAAAGTTCATACCTAGACGGCGTGGTTGCTGAATTGGATCCATCCTTTGGACAAGAGTTCTTGGCTCTTCATCTACACGAGCGGCTCTCGCACCCCCAGCCGGGACACGATAATTTACAGCCGGTCTTGGATTATTCTGATTTGCATTGATCGTCGGATCAATGTCCTCTAGCGATGGCATGGAAGAGTCGCTATCCTCATCGGATGAGTTGGTTCTAACCGATCTTGCTGGTTTCCTCCTCTTCTTCTTCTTCTTGGAATCGCTCATCTCCAGCCTCATTTGAAGCATCATGTCCTTGAGCTCATCAATTTTCAATTGACGACGGTCCGATTCTTCCTTGCGAGTCTTCTCGCTCCATCTAAGTCGAGCTTCGGAATCCTCCAACTCTGCTTGGATATCCCGCTCCTTATTTTCAGCCATCTTTCTTTCTTTGAGCTTCTTCCTCAAAGTCTTCTCAAGTTCTTGATCAAGAGGTAAGAGGTCTTTGTTGTTTCTAGACCTGCGCATATACCTAAGGTAACCTGCAAATATCACTCAAAGGAGATATCAAATAACAAGAGCAAAGCTCCCAAGCTTGACAACCGATAACCGAATTCGGCCTAGACCAAATCCCCGGCAACGACACCAAAAACTTGTTCGCTCCTAAGCGTGCGTGCAATCAAGCTTTAAATTTATAAAACTAAAATCAAGCAAGCGAACCCGCCGTGTACGGATCGGCGTAGTAAAGCAAGAATTCCAGAGTGTCGAACTTAGGGATTTGGGGGAACAAATTCAGTTCACAAATCATCAAGCAAGTAAATGTAATAAGCTTTGCAAATATTGGGAAAACAGCAACCCTAAAGATCCAGGTATCTAATTGTGGCAATCGATTCAAGATATACTAAAGAACTAAGGACAGAGTTAAGAGTTGCAAAAGTATGCTAAGGTAAAGCAATGTACGGTGAAGTTCCAAGGTTTTATATGACTTATCTAAAGACACTCTCTATAAAGGTTGTTGAGGCTTCAGTATAGAAAGGATCTAAAGACAAGAATTAATCTCAAATACCCAAACTTGTAACCCAAGGATCAAGACTAACTAAACCGATTAAGGTTGTGACACTCAAAATCGAAATAGAGGGTATTGAGTCTCACTACTACCTAGAAAAGGGCAAGCCAAGACTAGATTAAAGCTAATCTTTAACCTTGGATCAAAGTAAAAGCAAAGTTCGTAAACTAGGGTAAATCACGGGCAGATCTTGAGTTCCACGGCCGTGGAAGCTCAAGAACAGACCGTGATCTTGGTTCGTCGACGAAATCTTTCTAACTCTCAGGATCCAATCAATTTACGATCGATCTATCATTATCTAAGCCACAACTATCAACCCTTCACCTTAGAATTGCTAAAGGGTTTTAGCCAATAACCATTGTCATGATATCAAAAATCAATTTAAGAAGAATGAAAGATGAAAACCTTCGAAAACTCAAATATAACTCGAAGTCAATCTCAAATTCAAAACACAAATCAGAGTATTCAATGGATTTGGAATAGAACATAAAATCTCACAAGATCTAAGGCAAGTATGAAGAACAGGATGTCAATCCGTCTTCAATAACAAAACCTAGAAAAAGGGCGCAACTTCCGCCACACACGATCTTCGGGAATCCAAATTGCCGGCGCTTCCGCAACGTTCCTCGCGAAATCCTAAGGTTAACTCTTCCAAGCGAGGTTGTCCAAGCCTAAGCGAATCCCCCAAAGCGATGATACCGAAAAATCTCTCCTCCCGCCTTTTTATAAGACGGGGCCAAATAACCGTACCGGCCCACTGCGTAAATGACGTGGCAATAATTGGTTCGTCAAAAGATCGCCTAAATCACGGTCTCAAGGGGTTCCACGATCGTGGTTTAGGGCGTGGAATTGGGTTACGGTCTCATACGACTTCCACGACCGTACTTTAGGCCGTGTAACTCTCTGGAATGCTCCACGCTCATGATGCCAAGATCCACGGCCGTGGTTTAGGGCGTGGACTCTTCTACGGCCGTATTTTAGGGCATGGAAGTGTCAATTACTTGTGGTTTCCTTTGTGTCGTGCCACTCCTCATCCTACCATCTCCTTTGGCTTCTTTGATGTGTTCCTAATCCTTGGATGTGCTCAAATCCTCTCCTATCTCTCTCAATTGGTCCGGTTTAAGCTCTTATTCACCTATAATCAACACAAAGCTAATTTAGACCTCCATATCGAAAATATAGATAAACTAGCTAACAATTGCTTCAATGCCTTATCAATGAACACTATAATGAATGAAAAACAACTAGAATAAGTGCCTAGAATATCGCAATATTTCATGCTAACACACCACATGATGAGTTCTATCACATTCTTCCTGGGATGATTAAGGTAATTCATTCTCTTCTCTTCTTCTTGATCATGCTTAGCCCCTCATATACATATTTGCCTCCCTTTACCTATCCGGGAATTTGGAAGCAAGTGAAGAAAAGCAAGTGAAAGTGAAGTTGAGATGTTGGCTGAAAGTGTTAGAAAGAAACAAATAGGTTTGGGGAAGTCAATCATGATGATGAGTAACTCGGCACCATTCACATAGCCGGGTGTTTGTGTCTTGCCAAAGTTGGATTGAGCGATATTTCTAACGGGTCATGGTATGTGCATCAAGGGTTTGAGGCATCTCGAGAAATTGATGATTGCTGATCTCCTAGGCTTCAGTTATTATGCACCTCTGTCCATGCATCCCAAAAAGTAAGTAAAAATAAGCAAAGATTATTCGTGGGAGATGTTGAGTTTCAAAGAAAGTGAAGTAAGATCCTTTTCCCGGATTCTAGCACCACATACCCTATATATATCCCACCCTGACACGTTTCTTGACCTCTTTTGGAAGCCCTTGAGACCTCGAGCTTGTTGATTGACTTGGTGGTTTAAACTTGATTACACATGATTGATTTCGATAAATATGATTTATTATGCATTCTATGATTTTATGCAAAGATGAACAACTTTCTTATATTTATAAAATGTTTTGATCATGTCTTGATTTTATTTGCTATGAAGCATTCTCTTAGAGTGATCTATGAGTGGAGCACACCACCAAAAATGTTTTGAAATGCTTTTCATTGATCTTTTCTGACTTATAGTCCATTCTATCTTGTATCTAAGATTTGGAACTTGCTTGGGGACAAGCAAGGGACAAGTATGGAGTATTTTGATAGCATGTATTATAATCTATATTTTGGGGCTAGTTTAGACGTTTTATCTTCATAAATCTGCATGTATAATGTATATTCTTTGATTATATTGTTGTTTTGTCTACCTTTGCGGGAATCGAGGTCTACACCTAGTTTCGATGTAATTGTAGGTAAAATGGCATGTTTTACATCGAAATGGAGCTAAGGAAGCTAAGGAGTCATTGGAGCTACATTCTGGAACTTAAAGAAGATCTCAGGAAGCATGAAAATGATAAAGAAGATTGACTTTGGACCAGATTCGAGAGATTTCACATTCAGTTGAGATTCACCTTGGTCAGCTACAGTACCACCTCGACCGAGGTGATCTTGAGGAGCGTCCCAACCGAGGCGAACACCCTGTCTCGGCGAGATCTTTATTTTTGGCTGAGATCTTTTATTTTTGGAAGGAGGGTATCTTATATTTTTGGCTGGATTTCTGGAAGGAAGATATTATATTTGGTTGATTTATTTTAAGAGATATGGATATATTTTATAGAAAATTATCTTTTTAAGATATTTTATCTTTGGAAGATAATTCTCCTATATAAAGGGTTGGATTTTCTACAATTCAACCATCTTCGGATCAAGGAATTTCTGGAGTATTTTCTGTAGGAAGTTGAAGGAAGAATTGAAGGAAGTTGAAGGTTGAAGTTCAAGGAAGGAAGGAATCATAGTTGGAGTTGGCTTTTGAAGGAGTTTGTAAGATTTTCTTAGATTACTTTTTGGTTTGTTGTCTTTGCTGAGTTGTGATTGAGGAACGCTTGTTTGTTGATTGATTAATTCAGTTATTGAGACCTTTTTTCTTAAGGTTTTCTTGTTCGAATATTGATTCCTTTTTCATTAATTTGATTATTGTTATCATGATGATTGTTGGCTAAGTTTCTTATGCGATTGTAGGGTGATTGGCTGAAAGTTGTGGGAAAGACGATGATAGAATGATCTTAATCCCAGTAGGACCCTGAAAGCTCGAGTCTTTATCTTAATCCTAGAACACCTCGCTCAGTCGTTGAACATCTCGGCCGGGGTGGAATCTTAATGAACGAGGTGAACCTTTCCTGAACCTATTCTGAGTTAAGTGTTTAAGTTTGCCAAATCCTATCCTTATTACACCTTTCCTGGTTCAATGCAAGCGTAAAATGAGACTTACCCGGTGATTCCTTTGTTTGTTTACCCAAGATCATGAGTGTAGGTAATAAAGGTTTATCCTTTATTGTGGTTTGAGTGTGCCTTCATCCCATCTTTGTGAGTTAGCTTGAGACTTACCCGGTAAATGTTGATTCTATTCCCTTTGGCGATGTGTTGGTTTGAGATTATAGTTCCTTTCCTTAGTACCTTGAGACTTACCCGGTAATAGGAGCTTTGGTTTGGGATAGTGAGTAGTGAGACTTACCCGGTGATCTATTCCCACCTTAGAAACACCTTTCCTTTGCAAACCTCAGCTTTGTCCGTGTTTTCCTTTGAGATCTTGAGTCGGAACCACAACTAGATGCTTTAATCCCTAGAATCCACATTTTCCCTTACTTGACTCATACATCAATTTTGAATTCTTTAATTACTTTTAGTCAATTGCAATATTTGACAACCTGATTCCATGCTTTGTTTCACCATAGTCCCTGTGTTCGACCCCTGGAATTCTTGCTTTTATTATAATTGATCCGTACACTGTGGGTTCGCATATTGTTCAAGTATACTTCTTGGGTTATAAATTTTAAAGCTTGCACACACCTTTTGGAGCGAACATAGAGCAACATCTGCTATAGGACGGGGAAGAGGTAGACCACCTCTATCTCCGGTAATCGTAAGTCATGAACGAGTTGGTGGACCTCCAGTTGCGAGAGGTCGGGGTTAAGTCCCCATTGCTGAGTCGTTGGAGGCGGAAGACCAAGTTATGAAAGACGTTGAGAATGTAATTTCCGAGGCTGTCGGCGACGTGTGGAATGCATTAAGGAACGAGATAGTTACCCTACTTAGATTGTGGAGTACCCAAGTGAATAATTCAAGTTGCACCTCGATGAAGCAACGAGCTTGAGAAGACGTCTAGCGTGTAACAAAAGTGGTGAAGAAAGAAAGATGCGTTCCATATCCTTCGGCATCACTAGACCCGTTGAGGTGTTTTAAAAGGTGATTTTGGTGTTAGTTACACCAAAGAGGATGACTAAGGTTGTTAAGGCTCAAGAGAAGTCAGGAACACCAACGCTAGATGTATGATTGAAGATTTACAATTACTAGAGAGTATTGGCATGAAAATATAAGGACATAATTGGAGTCCATCTGTCACTCAAGGGATAGACGGTTTGAGTTGAGGTGAACCTGATTGGAGGGGTTGTTCGGTCTAATAAGCCAAAGAAGTGGCATAGATTAGAGTATACCAATATTAAGAGTGGAGCTTATGATAATGATGAGGTTCGATAGAGAAACGAACGTGTTATTCCAATATATGATATTTTCCTTCGTGGTATCTTGTACCAAGACGAAGTCGTGATAATAGAAGTGTGAATAGTATCGTGAATACCTAAGAAATTCACTTATGAGCGTTGGAGCTGAAGAGCCAACATCACCAGCTACTGCAGGTACCATTCACATTAATGGTTTACCTGTCAGAGATTTTTGTGATACGAGTGCTATGCACTTATTAATTTTTGTTTTATGTGTTGAGCGTTTGATGTTAGATACGATAGAAGGGATACCCTTTATTATAGGGTTACCCAATGATAGTAGGGTCAGAGGTACCCGCGAGATACGTGTTTGTCCTATTGATTAGGGACTTGTGATTTGCTTGTGGACTTCTTTGTAATGCCGCTAGTGCGTGAGGAAATCGTTTTGGGTATGGATTGGATGGATAGACATCGTGTTGTGAAAGATGCTGGTAGTAGGACCGTGACAGTCTCTACTGAGTAAGGTCATATCGAGGTTTTCTGAGGTTAGGACCTTGGAAAGACGGGTATGATTATTAGCGCAGTCCGAGCAGCGAGGTTGATTGCACAAGGTCCAAAGCCTTCTAGTGTTATACCGCGAAGGAGGGCGAGAGTCCAACGTTAGAGGATATATTTGTGGTTTGCGAGTTTATAGATGTGTTTGCCGAGCCGTCCAGTTTGCCGCCTCAGAGAAGCGTGCACTTCGGCATAGAGTTAGAGCCTGGTACGATACTGATATCGAAGGCCCCATACCGTATGGCGCCTATCGAGTTGTTAGAACTGAAGAAGCAACTCAAGGAGTTGGCTGAGAAGGGCTTCATCCGCCCTAGCGTTTCCCGCAGGGTGCACCTGTCCTCTTCGTGCGGAAGAAGGATGGATCATTTTGGTTATGCATCGACTGTAGAGAGCTGAACAAGGTGACCATCAAGAACAAGTATCCTTTGCCTCACATCGATGACTTGTTGGATCAGCTTCAAGGAGCAATTGTGTCCTCCTGTATTGACTTGCGCTCGGGTTATCACCAGTTGAGGGTGAGAGAGCAGGATGTGCATAAGACGGCATTTCGGACTCGGTATGGCCACTATGAGTTTGTAGTAATGCCATTCGGGCTCACGAATTCGCCTGCCTTCTTTATGGAGTTGATGAATGACATATTCATCGACTTCCTGGATCAGTTTATTGTGGTCTTCACAGACGATATCCTGGTGTACTCTCGTAGCAAAGATGAACATGCAGGTGTTCACCACTTAGCGTGCGTGCAAATAAGTCTTAAATTTATAAAACTAGAAATCAAGCAAACGAACCCGCAGTGTACGGATCAGCGTAGTTAAGCAAGAATTCCAGAGTATCGAACACAGGGATTTGGGGGGTTAAATCCAGTTATAAATCATCAACTAAGTAAATGTATGAGCTTTGCAAATATTTGGGGAAAACAGCAACCCTAAAGATCCAGGTATCCAGCTGTGGCAATCGATTCAAGATATACTAAAGATATAAGGACAAAGTTGAGGTATACAAAGGTATACGAATGTAAGGCAATGTACGGTGAAGTTCCAAGACCTTATATGATTCACCCAAAGGCACTCTCTATAAAGGTTGTTGAGGCTTCAGTATAGAAAGGTTCTAAAGGTAAATATTAACGTCAAATACCCAAACTTTTAATCCAAGGATCAAGACTAACTAAACCGATTAAGGTTGTGACACTTGAAATCGAGGTAGAGGTTGTTGAGGCTTCACTACCACCTAGAAAAGGCAAGCCAAGACTAAGTTAAAGCAAATCTTTAACTTTGGATTAAAGTAAAAGCAAGGTTCGTAAACTGAGGGAAATTACGGGTGGATCTTGAGATTCCACGGCCGTGGAACTCAAGAACACACCGTGATTTTGGGTTCGTCGACGATTCTCTCTAACTCTCAGGGTCCAATCTGTTTACGATCGATCTATCATCATCTAAGCCACAAATATCAACCCTTCACCTTAGAATTGCTAAAGGGTTTTAGCCAACAACAGTCATTATGATATCAAATTCAAGATTTAAAAGAATGAAAGATGAAAACCTTCGAAAACCTTGAATAAATCTCAAATCAATCTCAAATCCACAATCAAGAACAATGATGTAAATAGATTCAGAATAACACAAATAATCACAATCCTAGATAAGAACGAAGAACGGGATGTCAATCCATTTTCTAATCAAACCTAAGGACAAAAGGCATAATCTCCGTACGTCCAATGAAACCCTCAATGCGCGGAAGCAAATCTCCGTTGCGAAATAGCAATCTCCCACGTCCAACTTGAAACCCTAGGCGGAGGTGTAAGCGAGGTAGCGAAGGTGACGGAATCTCTTTCCTTCCGTCCTTTTATAGGGCTGGATGAAATGTGTCTTCGGCCCATGTGCGTAGTAGATCGTGGCTTAAAATATTGCGTAAAAGATTGCTAAGATCACGGTCGTGGAAGGTTCCACGCCCGTAATTTAGAGCGTGGAACTTGATCACGGTTGCTTCAAATCCTCCACGGCCGTGTAAGTTGCTGGAATGCTCCACGCTTGTGTTGCCAAAGTTCCACGGCCGTGGATTAGAGCGTGGATCCTGATACGGCCGTATTTTAGAGCGTGGAACGTAGATGGCTCGTTATTCTCCTTGATTTTGTGTCATTCTTCAACTTAGTATCTTCCTTAGCTCCTAGTGATGTCCTCAATCCTTGGACATGCTCAATCCATCTCCATTCTCCCTTGATTCGTCCGGTTTCAGCTCTTAATTGCCTACAATCAACACAAAGCTTATGTAGACCTCTATATCGACAATATAGATAAACTAACTCACAATTGCTTCAATGCTCTATCAATGACCACCAATATGGATGAAATACACTTAGAAAACGTGCCTAAAATATCACAATATTTCATGCTAACAAATAACCCCATACTTACCACTTGCTTGTCCCTAAGCAAGGTCTTTCAAAACTTTAAAACTTAAGTTAGGATGAAATATGGATATACTCTCAAAGCAAAACTTCTTTTAGATGAATGTGCTTTCTAATCAATAGATCATTCTCAAATCTTGCTTCATTCGTTTATAAGACTTTCATTCACATAATCAAAGAGTAAAGAGTGAAGAAAGCTCATGAATTGATCAAACTTCCATGTAAACATCATAACCTTCAAACATTATCAAAATCAATCATAAGAAACTTCAATTTAGATCACCAAGTCATATATCATTCTCTTGATCTTAAGGACTTTCAAACAAGGTCTAGAATGCAGAAAGGGAAGGAAAACTTTAAGGAATGTGGTGCATGAATCCGGGAAAGTGGATAACTACTCTTTTCTTTTTCTCTTGCGGTTTCCGCAGCACTTTCAACTTAGAGCTTCGCTCTCTTCTTTTCAATTCATTTTTCGACTTTACTTTTGGAGTTATGGATAGAGGTGCACAAAAAACCGAAGCCTAGGAGATTGGCGTTTCTCATTTTTACGAGATGCCTCAAACCCTTGATGCACATTCCATAATCCGCTAGGAATATCACTCAATCCGACTTTGGCAAGACACAAACACCCGGCTATGTGAATGGTGCCGAGTTACTCATCGTCATGATTGACTTCCCCAAACCTATAATTTCTTTCTATTCTTTTGAATGAAAATAATTGCTTTCATGGCCCTCCCACATCAAACATGCCAAATATCAACTCCTCCAAATTCCCGGATAGGTAAAGGAGGTCATTATTTCAATGAGGGGCTAAATGATCAAAGAAAGAAGAAAGAAAATCGAATTGCCTTAATCATCTCAAAAAGAAGCATAAGAACTTATCATGTGATTTCAACCTTGATTTCTCAACATGATTTAAGTAACATTCATCACATTATGAAATTTGCAAAAGAGGAATAATCAACTCATTCAATTTCTTTTCAATTCACTATTTGTTTAAGCATGCGATTGTCATCAAAACTCAATTCACAAGTGGTGATTATCATAGAAATCATCTCTATCCTTAGAAGCACAAAATTTTCAAAATCTTTCAATTTTTATGGGTTTTTCAAAAGCTTTTTCATGCAATGCAATAATGAAACGTATAACAATAGAATGAACATGCAAGGTAGTCTCGATAAAAGCATACAAAAGTGAGTAAGAGTTATTACAAACTATTAGTCACACCCCACCCCATACTTGGAACAAACATTGTCCCTAATGTTCAAAAAGAAAAAGAAGAAAAGAAAGAAAGAAAAAGAACTCACAAAATGGTGGTGGAGCGGCTAAAACGGTCGACCATCAAACGTCATCACTGAGGTGGAGGCGGTGGTGGAAACGGGGAGAAGTCGGGATCATAGTGCTGCCCGAACTACTGGCGGTAAACATCTCTCATCATGTGGTCAAGATCGTCAGCTCGTGCATCCCTAGCATCAGCACGAATCTCCAAAGCTCCAACCCTATCGGAAAGGTCGGTAGCCCACTGTGGCAGCTGCTCGTACCAACCAGGCGGCTGACTGTACCACGCCGGTGCATCTGAAGGTGCTGGTGCTGGTGGCGGCTGTGCATGCCAAGGCGGTAGAGCTCCCATCCAATCCGGCTGAGTGCTGTACCATGAAGGAGGATCCGCCATCCAAGTAGGCCTCTCGCTCACACTAGCACGGCGAGAGGAAGAACCTGAAGCTCTAGTAGGGCGGGGAGAGTGTCTAGGAAGGTCAGGAACTGTATCCGGCTGATCCGGGAATGTACCAAAGTCATGATCAGCTCCTCCTCCCTCAAACTCGTCATCCCCTCTCATCTCCTCCTCTACAACTTGCGGTGGTGGAACATAGGGAGGGGCTACTAATCTGTTCGCATGCATGGCAGCGAACGTCGCCTTCCAGTTATGACGTCCAGCCATAATGGAATACTCGGGGAGCCACTCTATCCCTCTCCCTATCCTACTCTCCCAAGGCATAGCAGCATATGGTGGACCTCTATGGGTAGGGAAAATAATGCCTCTAGTCATGAGGCTATGTAGTCCTAGGGGTGTAGCTGCAATACGTGTACATGCTGAGAAATCTACCCCTAACTGTCTAGCAAGGTGGGTGACCATCCCACCGTATCCAATGTTACTAGCCCTCTTATTCTTTAGCTTGCTCATAGTAGCAGCTAAGAGGGTGGCGCAGTCAGCAGGTCTACCGTATAGCATACAATAGAGAAGGAAAAGCTCGTCTGTCTTGATTTTCTGAGGCGTCTCCGTCCTAGGGAAGAGACACTCAGAAAGCACCCTATGAGTAATCTTCAAGGCTAGGTGATACATCAACCTAGCCTTGGTGTCAGCTGGCTGCCAGCGGTCCTCGCTGGCGTAGATCATCGCAATCTCCTCCTAGAAATCCTTGGCGTATACGCCACTGGGGAATCGACCATTAAAGATCTCGTGGAACCCAAAGAAGGCTCCAAACTCTCTAATCGAAAAATCATAGTTTCTCTCCATCAACCGGAAAGAAACTGTCCTGTCTACGTGACTGTGCTCGAAGAAAACCACAAACTCTCTAGTGATCTCCTCATAAGCATCTTCCCGAATAGCGGAGAAGATGACTAGACCGGCTCTATCTAAAAGCCAAGTAAGGTCTCCTATCACATGTAGAGGCTCTAACTCCTCAAGCAATAGGTATCTAGGTCCTATGACCGCTCTCTTGTGGATCCTCTCTAAAGCATCGAGATGATCGTCATGGATAGTAGGGATCCTAGGGCGAGGTGGTGATGGTGATGAAGGAGGTGATGGAGGCTCAGTGGGTGGTGCTCTAGAGGAGGAAGCATCGTTGCCTTTCCTCTTTTTGTTCTTATCCTTGTTTCTACCAGACACTCTCCTTACAAAATCCATTACTGCTGAAAATCACGGTTTGTTCTAAGGGTTCCACGGCCGTGGAATGTCCAAGAACCGTAGTTCGGCACGTGATTTCTCAAAATCCAACAAAAATTCACCAAACTCAGCAGCAAGCAGTCCTAAACTAATTCCAGTCCAATTCCAATCAGTTCTCCTAAAAATACTAGCAAAAACGAAGCCAAATCAACAAAGATAGAGAAAGAACCAAAAACCTAAGTTTTCGGATTTTGGAATCCGAATTGTGGCTTCTCCGGTGATTTGCCGCTCGAATCGTTGCTTGGATCTTGTTGGTGATTGGATTTGCTTCAGTTTTGGCTAAAGAATCGTCAAAAACGATTAACGAATTGGGATTTGAGAAACGGGGAGTGAAATCGGCGATTAGGGTGTGGTTTTGGGTTTTTGTGGTGTGTTTTGTGAAGAAACGTGGTTTATATAGTGGCCGTAAAAATTTTTGAAAATCACGGTCTGTCGGGGGGTTCCACGGCCGTGGAAATGTACGGAACCGTGGTTTTGGTGATTTTTCTCAGGCTTTTGAAAATTACGGTCACTGTAGCTGTCACGACCGTGGTTTAGGCCGTGGAACTCTCTGTAATGCTCCAAAGTCCAAGTTTCGTCAAATTTCTTCAACTTTTCCCTCTCCCCTTTCTTTTCCACTGTTCCTACATCCAAAAACACGAACATACCGGAAGGTATCGAAGGCAAAACAAAGCAAAACGTCTATACTAAACTAATCTATGAATCAAAGACAAAAACGTAAATGCAATACCTTGGGTTGCCTCCCAAGAAGCGCTTTGTTTAAGGTCCGTAGCTAGACCAAATTCGCACTTATTCGAGTGCGCTGGGCGCGAACTCTTCAGCTGGAGTTCCGGTGTATACTTCTTGAGTCGTTGACCGTTCACCTTAAAGCTTCCGCCCGTTTCACCCCTTACTTCAACTGCACCATGGGGAAAAATACGTTTGATTTGAAAAGGTCCGGTCCAACGAGATTTAAGCTTACATGGAAAGAGACGAAGCCTTGAATTGAAGAGGAGAACTTGATCTCCTTCTTTGAAGTCCTTTGGAATGATATGCTTATCATGCCAACGCTTTGCTCTTTCTTTACAGATCTTGGCGTTTTCGTAAGCTTTCAAGCGGAGTTCTTCAAGCTCATTTAGGTCCAAGAGACGCTTCTCTCCCGCTTCCTTCATGCTGAAGTTCAACCACTTGATTGCCCAAAACGCCTTGTGCTCCAACTCTACCGGTAAGTGACAAGACTTCCCATACACAAGGTTGTATGGTGTAGTTCCGATGAGAGTCTTATATGCAGTCCGGTACGCCCACAATGCGTCATCTAGCTTCAAGGACCAATTCTTCCTTGTCCTTGAAACCGTCTTTTCTAGGATTCCTTTGATCTCCCGGTTTGAGATCTCAACTTGTCCACTAGTTTGTGGATGATAAGGGGTGACGATCTTGTGAGTCACCCCATACTTAGCTAAGAGAGCTTCAAAGCGCCGGGCAATGAAGTGAGAGCCTCCATCACTAATGATGGTCCGTGGTGTCCCAAATCGTGGGAAGATGGTCTTGTTAAAGAACTTAACCACAACCCTGACATCATTGGTGGGAGACGCAATCGCTTCAACCCATCTTGAAACATAATCAACCGCTAAAAGTATGTATTGGTTACCACAAGATGATGGGAAAGGTCCCATGAAGTCTACTCCCCAAACGTCAAAGATCTCCATCTCTTGGATGTTGTTGAGAAGCATCTCATTCCTCCTAGATATATTTCCTGTTCTTTGACAAGCATCGCAGCAGAAAACAAAGGTTTGCACATCTTTAAATAGAGTAGGCCAAAAGAATCCAAATTGCAATACCTTAGCGCTAGTCTTGTTCGAACTAGCGTGTCCTCCACAAGGTAGTGAATGACAATGGCGGATGACACTTTGCATCTCATCTTCCGGCACACATCGCCGAATAATGCCATCCGGACCTCTCTTCAAGAGGAGAGGTTCATTCCAAAAGTATTCCCGAACATCCTTAAAGAACTTCTTTCTTTGTGCGTAGGATAATCCGGGCGGTAGTTCCTCACAAACCAAATAGTTAACAAAATCAGCAAACCATGGTTCGTTACCTTTGGTGATTACATCGATGCACTCCTCTATGATGTGTAAGTGTTCGTCCGGAAAGGAGTCATCTATAGGTAAATGGTCGTCCTCTAGATGTGTTAGACGACTCAAATGATCCGCAACAGAATTTTCCGAACCTTTCTTGTCGCGGATCTCTAGACCGAATTCTTGTAGGAGAAGAATCCATCTAATTAACCTTGGCTTCGCATCCTTCTTTGCAAGGAGATACCGGATCGCAGCATGATCCGTGTATACAATCACCTTTGCACTTACAAGATAAGAGCGAAATTTGTCAATTGCATATACAATAGCTAGAAATTCCTTTTCCGTAGTGGCGTAGTTGAGTTGCGCCTCATCTAGCGTCTTGCTAGCGTAGTAGATAGCATGGGTTCGCCCTTCCTTTCTTTGTCCAAGGACAGCTCCTATAGCTACGTCACTTGCGTCACACATAACCTCAAAGGGAAGATTCCAATCCGGAGGTTGGATAATCGGGGCTGAAATTAGAGCTTCCCGAATCATTTTAAACGCATCTAAGCATTCCTGCGAAAACTCAAAAACTGCATCCTTCATCAATAGATTAGTTAGCGGCTTTGATATCTTAGAGAAATCCTTTATGAAACGCCTATAAAATCCAACATGTCCTAGAAAACTTCTTATCCCTTTCACCGAAGTTGGGGGAGGAAGCTTTTCTATTGTCTCTATTTTAGCTTTATCCACCTCAATCCCTCTACTAGAGATTAAGTGTCCTAGTATAATGCCTTCTTTCACCATGAATTGACACTTCTCCCAATTAAGAACTAGGTTAGTGTCATCACACCTTTGTAACACAAGAGCAAGGTTAGAAAGACAATTGTCAAAAGAGGAACCATAAACGGAGAAGTCATCCATAAAAACCTCCATGATTTCCTCTATATATTCCGAGAAGATGACCATCATGCACCTTTGAAAGGTGGCTGGGGTGTTGCAAAGCCCGAACGGCATCCTCCTATAGGCAAACGTACCCCACGGGCACGTGAACGTGGTCTTCTCTTGATCATCCGGGTGTATCGGAATCTGAAAGAAACCACTATAACCGTCAAGATAGCAAAAGTACGAATGTTGTGATAACCTTTCAAGCATTTGATCGATGAAGGGTAGTGGGAAGTGATCATTCCTCGTCGCGTTGTTTAGCTTGCGGTAGTCTATGCACATCCGCCATCCTGTTACGGTTCGGGTAGGAATGAATTCGTTATTCTTGTTGGTGATGACCATCATTCCTCCCTTCTTTGGAACCACTTGTACGAGACTCACCCACTTGCTATCGGAGATAGGATAGATGATACCTGCATCAAGTAGCTTAAGAATCTCCTTCTTGAAAACCTCCTTCATGGTCGGATTCAACCGCCTTTGAGGTTGTCGCGAAGTTCTAAAGTCCTCTTCCATCAAGATCTTATGCATGCATAGGGAAGGTTTAATTCCAACAAAATTTTCTATAGTATATCCTAAGGCTTTCCTATGTTTCTTAAGGACAACCATAAGCTTACTATGTTCATCTATGCTTAAATCGGAGCTAACAATTACCGGAAAGGTAGAATTAGGTCCAAGAAATGCGTACCTTAGATGTGTAGGAAGTGGTTTCAATTCCATAACTATCGGAGTTTCCAATGGCTCTTGAGGAGCATCCGATGCTTCCTTAGAAGTGTCTAAGGATGTAGAAGGTGTTGGAGAAGGATCAAGAGAAGTTGTGGAAGAAACACAATTGCCCTCGAACTCACCAAAAATTACGGCGTCCCTGACTTCTCCACGGCCGTGGTTTTGGGCGTGGAAAGTAAATACGGTGGCTCTGCTTCCTCCACGGCCGTGTAAGTCTCTGGAGTGCTCCACGCTTTTGTTTGTGACATCCACGGCCGTGGAATAGGCCGTTTGACCGTGGATCCGTACGTTTTCTACCTCATCGTGGAGTTTTTCAAACTCTTCTTCACACACTTCTTCTTGTGCTTCTAAGGCTTCAATTGCCTCATTGCACTCCTCTTCTTCCCCTATATCCATTAGGCTCATAGAAAGTTAATAACTTTTTGCAAAGGATCTTTGAAGAGAATAGCACTTACCTCCTCTCTAGATAGCCCTTCTTCATGGATATTAAATACATCCTTATCAAAGATTGGTTCCTTCACTAGAGTGGAAAGAACGAACTCTACCTTCTCTTCTCCTATGTCAAAGGGTAGTCTAGCATTCTTGCAATCGACTATGCAGCCGGATGTTGCAAGGAACGGTCTTCCGAGAATGATCGGGACCGGACTATCTGCAGGAATGTCAAGCACAACAAAGTCTATAGGAACATAGAACTTACCAAGCTTGACCGGGACGTCTTCAACTATACCGACAGGGCGAGTTATGGAACAATCTGCCATGCACAACGTCATCTTCACCGGTTTAGGATCGCCTAAACCGATCTTCCTACATAATACAAGTGGGATGATGCTCACACTTGCTTCTAAATCACATAATGCATCGTATATGACATCTCCCACTCCTATGGGAATACAAAATGACCCCGGATCCTTTAGCTTTGGGGGCATCTTCTCTTTCATGGTCTTGATGAGATCCGAAGAATCCGAACTCATCTTAACCTCTCCGAAATCCTCTAGCTTTCTCTTGTTAGAGAGGATTTCCTTTAAGAACTTACCATAAGCTGGCATACCTACAATAGCATCAATGAAAGGTATATTAATATGCAGTTTGCTCATGAGTTCAATAAACTTACCGAATTGCTTGTCTAGACGCGCTCTTGCTCTAGATTGCGGGAACGGTAGGGGAGATTTGTAAGCTGGAGGAGGAACGTAGACATCTTCCTTCTCCTTCCCCTTTTCTTTCACTTTCTCAATGGGGACTTCTACAAACTTAGGCTGCGGGTCAGTAGTTGTTACTTCGCTCCTAGTTGTGATTGCCATCACCCTTCCTTTTGGGTTGTCCTCCGTCTTTCCTGGAAGTTTCCCTTGATTCCTAGGAACTTCCTCCGCATGGCTGAACATTTGGTTTTCTAAAACCTTTTGGGCTTTATCAACCTTAGTTATGTGATCATCAACCTTGATGATGCGAGTCTCCAATCCTTGAAGCTTGCCCAAAATTGTTTCCAACATGGGATCGGACTTCTCTTTCCCCGAAGTACTTCCACCATTAGATGTTTGCCCCTGGCTTTTCAAAGGAGTGGAAGAAGAGGAAGGTGGAGTTAGTGAATTTCCTGAATCGGAAGGATAAGAATTACCGGAATTTTGTTGATTGGGACGCCAATTGTTGTTGTTTGAACCCCTATTGTTGTTCCAATTGTTGTTCCGATTGTTGTTGTTGTTGTTCCAATTGTTCCGGTTGTTGTTCCGGTTGTTGCGATTGGTATTCTCATTACCGTTGTGGTTATTTTTATTGCCTAAATAACCCACATCTTGTTCCTTGTGCTTCGGAAAGTTGGTTTTGATGGCTTCCTTCAACTCTTTAATCTCCGTATTGAGAGAAAAGATTTGAGTTTGAGCTGCTTGTGATAGCTTTGCTCCTTGATCCACATGATTCGCCTCCACTTTCCGTTGAGATTACTTCTCTATAACTCGCGCTTGCTTCTCAATAAAGTCCCAAGCGTCATCTTCCCTCATGTCCATGAATGTACCACATGAAAGGGATTGGAGCTTGAATTGTGTCTCCACATCCAGCCCCTTATAGTATATCTCCAATAGTGCAAGCTTGGATATGCCATGATGAGGGCAATCCAATAGCAAGTCCTGAAATCTTTCCCAAGATTGAAACAAACTTTCATTAGATCTCATAGAAAATGCGTTAATCTTACCTCTTAACTCCGCCGTTTTGGATGGCGGAAAGAACTTAGTGAGGAATTCCGAAGAAAGATCCTCCCTGTCTCAAGTTTCCCACTTGGAAGAGCTTGATACCAAGACAATGCTTTCCCCTTCAAGGAGAAGAAGAAAGGCTTGAGTTTGTAGCTGTTGGTAGTTGCGTTCTTTGGCTTCATTGTCTCCATCATGATCTCAAAATTTTGTAGATGTTGGTGTGGAGATTCAGCGCTTGTTCCTCCAAATTGATTTTGGCGGACAATGATAATAACTTGAGGGTTGAAGCTAAACCCTTGTGCATCATTAGCATCAAAGTTCACACCTAAACGGCGTGGTTGTTGCGTTGGATCCATCCTTTGGCCAAGAGTTCTTGGCTCCTCATCCACTCGTTCGACCCTCGCACCTCTAGGTGGAACACGACGATTTGCAGCTGGCCATGGGAAGAATGGATTCACATTGATCATAGAATCAATTTCCTCTAGTGGTGGCATGGAGGAGTCGCTATCCTCATTGGATGAGTTGGCTCTAACCGATCTTCCCGGTCTCCTTCTTCTCTTTTTCTCCTTGAGGTTATTTATTTCCAACCTCATTTGGAACATCATGTCCGATAGATCATCAACCTTCATTTGATGACGATCCATCTCTTCCCTACGAGTCTTCTCACTCCATTGGAGTTGAGCTTCTTTCTCCGCTAACTCCGTTTGGTAATCACGTTCTATTTCTTCAGCCATTTTTCTTTCCTTAAGCTTTCTCCTCAAAGTCCTCTCAAGCTCTTGATCAAGAGGTAAGAGGTCTTTGTTATTCCTAGACTTGCGCATACACTCGAAGAGATATCAAATAACAAGGGAAAAGCTCCCAAGCTTGACAACCGATAAACGAATTCGGCCTAGACCAAATCCCCGGCAACGGCGCCAAAAACTTGTTCGCCACTTAGCGTGCGTGCAAATAAGTCTTAAATTTATAAAACTAGAAATCAAGCAAGCGAACCCGCAGTGTACGGATCGGCGTAGTTAAGCAAGAATTCCAGAGTATCGAACACAGGGATTTGGGTGGTTAAATCCAGTTATAAATCGTCAAGCAAGTAAATGTATGAGCTTTGCAAATATTTGGGGAAAACAGCAACCCTAAAGATCCAGGTATCCAGCTGTGGCAATCGATTCAAGATATACTAAAGATATAAGGACAGAGTTGAGGTATGCAAAGGTATACGAATGTAAGGCAATGTACGGTGAAGTTCCAAGACCTTATATGATTCACCCAAAGGCACTCTCTATAAAGGTTGTTGAGGCTTCAGTATAGAAAGGTTCTAAAGGTAAATATTAACGTCAAATACCCAAACTTGTAATCCAAGGATCAAGACTAACTAAACCGATTAAGGTTGTGACACTCGAAATCGAGGTAGAGGTTGTTGAGGCTTCACTACCACCTAGAAAAGGCAAGCCAAGACTAAGTTAAAGCAAATCTTTAACTTTGGATTAAAGTAAAAGCAAGGTTCGTAAACTGAGGGAAATTACTGGTGGATCTTGAGATTCCACAGTCGTGGAACTCAAGAACACACCGTGATTTTGGGTTCGTCGACGATTCTCTCTAACTCTCAGGGTCCAATCTGTTTACGATCGATCTATCATCATCTAAGCCACAACTATCAACCCTTCACCTTAGAATTGCTAAAGGGTTTTAGCCAATAACAGTCATTATGATATCAAATTCAAGATTTAAAAGAATGAAAGATGAAAACCTTCGAAAACCTTGAATAAATCTCAAATCAATCTCAAATCCACAATCAAGAACAATGATGTAAATAGATTCAGAATAACACAAATAATCACAATCCTAGATAAGAACGAAGAACGGGATGTCAATCCGTTTTCTAATCAAACCTAAGGACAAAAGGCGTAATCTCCGTACGTCCAATGAAACCCTCAATGCGCGGAAGCAAATCTCCGTCGCGAAATAGCAATCTTTCACGTCCAACTTGAAACTCTAGGCGGAGGTGTAAGCGAGGTAGCGAAGGTGACGGAATCTCTTTCCTTCCGTCCTTTTATAGGGCTGGATGAAATGTGTCTTCGGCCCATGTGCGTAGTAGATCGTGGCTTAAAATATTGCGTAAAAGATTGCTAAGATCACGGTCGTGGAAGGTTCCACGCCCGTAATTTAGAGCATGGAACTTGATCACGGTTGCTTCAAATCCTCCACGGCCGTGTAAGTTGCTGGAATGCTCCACGCTTGTGTTGCCAAAGTTCCACGGCCGTGGATTAGAGCGTGGATCCTAATACGGCCGTATTTTAGAGCGTGGAACGTAGATGGCTCGTTATTCTCCTTGATTTTGTGTCATTCTTCCACTTAGTATCTTCCTTAGCTCCTAGTGATGTCCTCAATCCTTGGACATGCTCAATCTATCTCCATTCTCCCTTGATTCGTCCGGTTTTAGCTCTTAATTGCCTACAATCAACACAAAGCTTATGTAGACCTCTATATCGACAATATAGATAAACTAACTCACAATTGCTTCAATGCTCTATCAATGACCACCAATATGGATGAAATACACTTAGAAAATGTGCCTAAAATATCACAATATTTCATGCTAACAGCATGAAATATTGTGATATTTTAGGCACGTTTACTCATTTTTTGAGGAGCTGAAGAGACGTCTGACTTCCGCTCCCATCTTAGCGCAGCCGGGGGCACACATGACTTATTAGTCTACAATAACGCATCGAAGCTGGGGTTAGGATGTGTTTTGATACAGTGTGGTAGAGTGATTGCATATGCATCTCGATAATCGAAGACTTATGAGGAGACCTACCCGACTCATCATCTGGAGTTGGCAGTGGTAGTTCATGTTTTGAAGATCTGAAGACATTACTTGTATGGCGCTACATGCCAGATATTCACAGACCATAAGAGTTTGAAGTATATTTTCACACAGCGGGAATTGAATAACCGCCAACGTAAGTGGCTTGAGTTGATCAAGGATTTTGACCTTGAGATTTTGTACCATCTAGGGAAGACGAACGTTGTCGCCGACACCTTGAGCAGGAAGATGCCTTGAGAGAAGGCGATTGCGAGACTGACAGTTCAACCTCATTTGCAAAGGGACCTAGCGTGGCTAGAGAGGGACATCCACTTTCCTGATGAGGATGCCCAGTTGAGTACTTTAGAGGTTCTACCTGATGTGTTGGGTGAGATCCAACAGAAGCAAGGGACCTACCCGACGCTGATGAGGATACGAGATATGATGTCTCGTGGTGAGGCACCACAGTTCTCCATAGGAGCAGATGAGGTGATGAGACGTAGCGATCGCGTCTGTGTACCCGCTAATGCGGATTTAAGACAATTGATTTTACAAGAGGCTCACTCCACACCTTACTCAGTGCACCCAAGTACGAGTAAGATGTAATAGGATGTGAGACGTTCATATCGGTGGGAAGGGCTAAAGCCCGATGTTGTCAAATTTGTGGCTCAGTGTGCGACATGTCAGTAGGTCAAGACAGAGCATTGCATACCTAGAGGAGAACTTCTCCCACTGCCAGTACCGTAGTGGAAGTGGGAGGACATCTCCATGGATTTCGTGACAAGATTGAGGACGAGTAGGAGCTTTGATACTATCTGGGTTGTTGTGGACAGATTGACGAAGACTGCACGTTTCCTTCCTATTAAGGAAACGTGGCCAATGAGCAGATTAGTTGAGGAGTTCGCTAGACCGATAGTGAGACTCCTTAGTGTGCCAAGGACGACCGTCTCAAATCGAGATGGACGATTTACCTTGAGGTTCTGGAAGCAGATTCAGACTGCCCTGGGGACGAGTTTGCATTTCACTACTGCGTTTCATCCTCAGACAGATGGTCAGTCGGAGAGGACCATCCAGACGCGGGAGGATATGCTATGAGCTTGTGTGTTGGACTAGGGACAAGTGTTCGCTAAAAAGTGTGCGTGCAAAATCTTAAATTTATAAAATCTGAAATCAAGCAAAGTGAACCCGCAATGTACGGATCGGTATAGTAAAGCAAAAATTCCAGAGTCGAACTCAGGTATTTGGGGGATCAAATTCAGTTCGTAAAATCGTCTGGCAAGTAAATAAGCTTTTGTAAAGATTAATGGGAAAACAACGATTCTAAAGATTCAGGTATCCAATTGTGGCAATCGATTCAAGATATTCTAAAGGTATAAGGACAGAGTCAGGATTGCAAAGGTATAGATCTAAGGTAGGGTGTTGTACGGTGAAGTTCCAAACCCATATATCTTACCCAAAGGCTCTCCCAATAAAGGATGTTGAGTCTCGTTATAAAGAAGATCTGAGGACACGATTAAACTCTCAAATACCCATGCCCAAACCCAAGGAAACCAAAGATAAACCAAACAGGTTAAGGTTGTGACACTCGTCACCTAAGTAGAGGGTGTTGAGTCTCACTACTACATAGAAAAGGTAAGCCAAGGCTAGGTTATGACTAATCTTTAACTTTGGATCAAAGCAAAAGCAAAACACTTTAAACAGGGGAAAACCACTGTTAGATCTTGAGGAACCACGACCGTGGAACTCAAGAACAAGCCATGGAAAGGTACGACGACGAGGTTTCTCGCAACTCTCAAGGTCCAATCTGTTTTGGTTCAATCTATCATCATTGATGCCACAACTATCAACCCTTCACCTTAGAATCGGTTAAGGGTTTTAGCCAACAATCATTATCATCAAATCAATAATCAAGATTAAAAGAAAGAAAAGATAGAGCCTTGAAAACTCAATAACGAATGCAAAACTAATCTCAATCAATTCAAAAACCGTGCTTGCGTTCAATGAATACAAAATAAAGTCACAAATCTCTCACAAATCTCAAAGAACAAGAAGAATGGGATATCAATCCGCCTTCAAAGTGAAACCCTAAGATCTTCCAACTCCGAATAGGAAAGTGCGTCTTTCTCAAGATCTTTCTCCAAAATCTCTTCCAATGTGTAAATGAAGATCTCAATGCGTAACCTTGCGAATAGTCAAGTGCGGAACCCCTTTCCCTCTTTCTTCATCCTTTTAAAGGAAAAACTAGGGTTACGAAAGGCCCGTAACGGATGCTAACGTGGCAAAAAATGACACGTGGCGAATCTTTTAAAACCACAGTCTCCTCAGTTTTCCACGGCCATGGTTTTAACCGTGGGTACCTACGACATGATCTTCCACGACCTTACTTAAATTAAGTATCAAAACCACGGCCGTGGTTTTATGTACTTTGCCGTAGAATCCCTTAAATTGACGTACAATCCTTTGTTCTTCTAAGATTTCCAATCATGCTCCTTCCTTAGCTACTCCAATGCATCCCCTTGATGTCTAGCGTGATCAAAAGTGCTCACATGCTCCATTTATGCTCCAATCCAGGCCTTTATTCACCTAGATCACAACAAAGCTTGTGTAGATCTCTATACCAAATTAATAGGTGAACGTGCTCATATATGCTTCAAACTTATATCCATGTACACAAAAGAAGGAGAAAAACTACCTAAAAACGTGTCTAAACTAATGTCATATTTCATGCTATCAACAAGGATGGTCAGATCACCTCTCATTGGTTGAGTTCTCGTACAACAACAACTGACATGCATTGATTGGGATGACCCCGTATGAGGCACTGTATGGACGGATATGTCGTAGACCGTTATGCTGGGATGAGGCTAACAGTGTCAGTGGTATATGGCCTAAGTAGATTCAGGATGATATTGCACGAGTAGCACTGATTAGAGAGAGGATAATGGATGCACAAAGTCGCCAGAAGTCGTATTCAGACAAGAGGCGTCGACCTCTAGAGTTCAGGGTAGGAGCTCATGTCTGGCTAAGAGTTTCACTGACGCGTGACGTCAGGCGATTTGACATAAAGGGAAGCTGAGTCCCAAATATGTCGGTCCTTTTGAGATTTTGGACAGAGTTGGGAGAGCAGCATACAATTTGACCTTACCACCGAGGTTAGAGGGTGCTCACCCTATGTTTTATGTGTCTCAACTAAGGGAGTACATACCAGATCCGAGACACATCGTCAGCTATGATGACTTAGTGGTTGAGCCGGACCACACTTTTGTTGAGCACCCGATTGCAGTCCTAGAACGAGGTGTGAGACGCATGCGTTCGAAGGACATTCCTATGTTAAGGATAAGTGGTCTAGACGAGGACCTGATGAGGCTACATGGGAGACAGAGGATAGTATCCAGATGAACTATCCAGAGTTCTATGCCGAGATAGATGCTCCTGTAGGGTCAATGAGTAGATATTAGTGCTATTTTGGTGAGTGTTATGATTATGTGCTTATGTGCTTTGATGTGTTTTCGTGCTAGCTATGATGTATGCTTACGATCTTATTAGATCTTATTTGCTAGAGCAAGTTGTGTTTATAGCTAGAGATGGTTCTTCCTCAATGCTATTGAGTTGTGATTGGGGCTTAGCTGGAGATGGTTCTTCCTCCATGCGATCGAGTTGTGATTAGGGTTTAGCTGGAGATGGTTATTCCTCCATGCTATTGTTTATGGAAATAGTTTGGGTGGAGATGGTTTTCCTCCACGTCTTTGTGTTATGAGTACGGTTTGGCTGGAGATGGTTTTCCTCCATGCCTTTGTGATGTGGTTATGGTTTGGCTAGAGATGATTTTCTCTATGCTATTGGGTAGTATAGTGATCTTGTTACTAGAGTTGATGATTCTTCCATGCTGTGTATTGAGGTTATAGAGTGTTATAGGTTGATACCTTTGAACGAAGATGTGATACCTCCGATAGAGAGAGTGTTTATACCTCAGCG
Source organism: Fagopyrum homotropicum (assembly GCA_033239125.1). Lineage (NCBI taxonomy): Eukaryota > Viridiplantae > Streptophyta > Magnoliopsida > Caryophyllales > Polygonaceae > Fagopyrum > Fagopyrum homotropicum. The sequence continues at coordinate 95,481,460 of BSWB01000003.1, read as the reverse complement.
TATGAGTCCGAGAGGATTTGAGAATTGCTCAAGTTTCGGGACGAAATTTGTTTTTTTTGGGATCTGATGTAAGAGCTAGAATTTTCGAATTTTAATTAATGTTGATTAGCTTAATCATTGATAGTAATTGACACATAACTCGCGAAGATTGCGTAAGTGATGAGGCGCCCCACCGTTATGTTCCTGGCGTAATTTTGGGCTTATGGGGAATTTTTCACTTTTTTATCGGGTAATTATTTTTACCGTCCGGTGTTATTTGGAGCATTTGGGAGCTTCAATTAATAAAAATGCAGTTGCGATAAATGATCAGGACATCGGGCATGTCCTAGATATGAGATAATATGGAAAGGCAAAACGACCAAAAGAATCGCTATTTCGTTTCTTAACGGCTAAGTAGGACGGCTTAAGAATAAACGTTTTCCAAGGCAGTTGTGGAATAATTATCCCTACAATATTCTAGATTTATTATTCCCATTTCGAAAAGTTTGGAGAAGTTGGTTCAACCTGCCTTTGGATCGGTTAAAGGATAATTATCGACTTTGCTAAAGGATACTTATCGCCTTCACTATAAATAGCGGAAAATCGTTTATTAATTCCTATTATGTTTCCTCGTAAAAGCTCTGATTTCTCTCAACCTTCAAACTCAGATCTACTCTCCGTTTCTAATCCGATTTCAATTCCGTTTGAGTTTTTGGATTCCTCTCTTCATTCTCTTCATATCGGTACGGAGTTTCTACATTTCCGAACTAATAGAGATCTGGTCAAGCATATATGTCACCAAGACGGTTTCATTGCTCAGATTCCGGTGAATTTATGAAGTCCATTCCTAGCTTGCGTCGTTGTGATTCCGAATCTTCTTTCAGATCGTCAATCGGGTTAGTAACGAAAAAGTTATGAATTTATTCGTTTTCCGTACTGCGATTTGACCTAAAATGACTTTAGGCTTGTCAAAATGGATAATAGGTAATTCCATTATGGTCGTTATATTATTATGGGAATTATGGGTTGTTTGTTTGATGAAATTTGATGACATGTGGCTTAGAAATTGCCAGCAGGCAAAACGTTATTTTGGCAAAATTTAATTAATTAAAGGTTGATTAATTAAATTAGGATTAGAATTGAGATTGAGGAATGTTGATTAGATGCTACCTTGAGATTTGAGAGATTGTGAGTTATGTTGAGATATCGAGGTTTAGATTCGAGTTATAGTTGGGTTATGGTTACTGGGTGTAGGAGACGAGTCTCCTAACCTTGCACTATTTAATATTGTGTGTGCCTTGCTTATGCAGGCGTTGATCGTTTCCTCGAGAAGAAAATGTGTCGTGATACAGGTTTACGAGTATTTCAGGTAAGTCCATAGGGCTTACTTAGCGAGCAGTTGTGGATTTGTGTGTTTGCGGTGGTTGTGTGTGTGCGCATATGATTGTTGCATTTATAACCTAAACCGGACTAGGATGACCACTTCATTACATTATATGGCCCAAGTGTATTATAACCGGGCGGTGGTAACCTGTCAAAGATCGTCGAGTGGAGAAGGTGCTCGGAAGCCAATAGTATAGGGGGAGGTAATTCCATCCCCACGCAAACCCTATGTCAACGGGGGAAGAGGCGAGGTTCTTTAGGCTCCTCGTGCCACAAAAGAAGTTGAATTAGTAATGGAATAATGTAATTAAAAATACTAAACGGATGTGTGTGTGACATTGCATATTGTGATTTGTTGATGTATGTATGTGCTATTATTTCATTTTTATTCATTTCTGTTAGCTAACGGTTTATACCGTGTTGTAGATATTTTGCAGGATATGAGGACTGCAGAGTGAGCCAGATGGGTGATCCGCTGAGGGCTTCGGTACACTAGGTTGTGCGAGGGATTATGGGATGTTTTATGGATATGTGTTGTTGTTTTGTACTCATCGGGTTTTGTAAACCTTTGTTTGTATACATTTATATAGTTTGATGTTTTGGTTTTAATCAATCCGTGCCTTGTTGTAAGATCCAATGAACTTGTTGTCAAGCTAGGGTCAAGATCCATTGTGAGATCCTAGCCCAGTAGCGCCCCGAGTCCCGCGGATTTGGGGTGTTATAGACATAGTACCCTATTTTTTTGTTTTATGGATAAGGCAACATGCGTGCCGATTACTTTGTTATTCATGCTTTTTCACACTCCCCGGTCAGGCGGCCATGTTCATTAGTTATTGGAAACCGTTGTTCGGCAGGCCGGGGTTGTGCTCGCTTATTGTGGTGGCAAGGATTGTACTGATTCGTGAGTGTCGTGATCATCCAATAGTTGGGTTAGGAGGTACCTTCGTGTTCGGCTTTGGGTTTGGATATAATTTGAATTAAAATAAAATTCCGTGATTTGAATTATGATTTCTAAATTAAGAATGCTCGAGCATGTTTTGGTATTATGATTGGTTGATTTCGTGATGATTTTCAACAAGGGGCAAGGAAAGTCCTTGTTTCCTATTTTCGGTCAATTGACCATGTATTCATTATCCCGATTATTTTTGTCTTATATGGTGTCATTGTGAACTTATGTGTATTGTCTTGGTTTTATAAGAAATGTTGAGATGGACTTCTGAACTTGGTTTTATTAGTTTATGAATTGTTTGACTTGTCTTACGAAGCATTGTTTTCGGACTTGAATTTGATGTCGGTATTCCAACATTATTAGATGTCGAATATCGTTGTTGATCCTCCCGTCGCCAGTCTCGATATTCCAATAGAATTTGATGTTGGTATCCAAATTATGCTCATCAGGTGATCGGTCAAGCTATAGAAAGTGCCTTGGGCCCTTCAGTACAAGCCGCTTTGGCACAAAGGGGACACACCCTGATACCTCTTCTGCCCACACCTCCTCTGGTTGACCATTCTGACCGACGGACAAAATTTCTTTGAATATCCCGAGCTTCCTATCTTTGAGAGACAAGATCTTAGAACTATTGTATCCACGTTTGAGAAGCTGAAACCTCATAAATATAACGGAAAATGGGAGCAAACCGAGGTGGAAAATTGTCTTGAGCAAATAGAAAAGTATTTTGCTAGATTGAGGTCTCTCGAGGACCAAAAGTTGTCCAATGCCGCGTTTTACTTGACAAAAGATGCCGCCAACTAGTGGGACAACGGTAAGCCCAAAAATGGCTCGATGACTTGGGAATGGTTCAAAAACAAGATCCGAGCTCATTTCTACCCCGTGACGTTGTAGATAAAAAGAAAGCATAAGTTCCTTCACCGACCAGATGAAGGAATGTTAGTGGTAAAAGCTAGTTTCATATACATTATGCTCCTCCCCTACGCTATTAATATTGTGGAAAGTGAGGAAGACAAGATTGATTACTTCGAGGCATGGTTGAGTCCTTCAGTTAGGACATTAATGGCGGGTGTTTGCTCCAAACGGTGTGTGCAAGATTTAAATTTATAACCCTAGATGTAAGCTTAAAATAAGGATGCGAACCCGCAGTGTACGGGTCAATCGTAGTAGAAAGCAAGGAATTCCAGGGGTCGATCACAGAGACTTAGTGAAACAAAGTCGGAATAGGTAAGCTTATGTAACTACTAACCACAAAAGCAATTAAAACAATCAAGGATGATAAAAAGTCAATAAAGGAAGTATGTAATTCTAAGGATTAAAGCATCTAGTTGTGGTTCCAACTCAAGATCTAAAGATAAGCGGACAAAGCTGAGATTTTGCAAAGGGAAGGTGTTGCTAAAGTGGAATAGATCACCGGGTAAGTCTCACTACTCACTAATCCCAAACCGTAACTCCTATTACCGGGTAAGTTTCAAGGAATTAAGGAAAAGAACTATAACCTCAAACTAACACTCCAACTAAGGGAATAGAATCAACCTTTACCGGGTAAGTTTTAGGCTAACTCACAAAGATGGAATGAAAGCACACTCAAACCCTAATAAAGGATAAACCTTTATTACCTACACTTATGATCTTAGGTAAACAAACAAAGGAATTACCGGGTAAGTCTCATCCTAGGCTTGCATTGAACCAGGAAAGGTGTAATAAGAATAGGATTTGGCAAACTCTAACACTTAACTCTCAGTTTCAGATCAGAAAAGGTCACCTCGGTCAAACAAATTCCACCCCGGCCGAGATGTTCATCGACTGAGCGAGATGTTATAGGGTTAAGGATAAAGACTCGAGCTTTCAGGGTCCTACTGTGATTTAAGATTATTCTATCATTGTTTTTCCCACAACCTTCAGCCAATCACCCTAGAATCACACAAAGAAATTAGCCACTCATCATTATGAAAGTAATAATCAAATATATGGGAAGAAAGAGAATAATTGAACAAGAAAACCTTAAGAGAAAGGCTTCAATAACTGAATCAATTATCAAACAACAAGCGTTCCTTGGATTAAAATCCAACAAGACAAACAACAATGAAGGGAATCTAAGGGAATCTTACAAAACCCTTCACAAAGCTATAAAAGCTATCAACTTCCTTCTTCAACCTTCAAGAAGGTTCTTCAAATCTCCCAACTGGAGTGTATGCGGGGTGTTGCTGCCGTAAGCGCTCTTTCCAGCCTTAAGTGGTGTATGCGAGCTCTCAACGGTATTCCGGATGATAGCGGATGTTGGATTTGTGGAAAATCCAACCCTTTTTATAGGAAAATTACTCTCCAAAGATAAGATATCTTAGAAAGATCTCTTCCCATAAAAATAGGTAAAATATATGGGCTAAATTATCTTTTTCATTCCAGGAATCCAGCCCAAAAAGATAAGATCCTCCTTCCAAAAATAAAAGATCTCAACCAAGAATAAAATATCCTTGCCGCGTCCAAGGTGTTCGCCTCGGTCGAGTCGGCTCCTCTAGATCACATCGGTCGAGGTGACTCTATAGTCAACCGAGGTGAATCACAACTGAATGTGAAATCTCTCAAATCTGGTCCAAAGTGAATTTTTAATCCAATTCCATGATTCCTGGATTATTCCTTAAGCTCTTGAATGTAGCTCCAATGACTCCTTAGCTTCTTTTGCTCCATTTTGATGCAAAACGTGCCATTTTACCTACGATTACAACAAAACTAGGTGTAGACCTCGATTCCCGCAAAGGTAGATGAAACGACAATATAATCACATAATATACATACAAACATGTAGATTATTGAAGATAAAACGTCTAAACAAGTCCCAAAATATAGGCTGTAATTCATGCTATCAAAATACCCCATACTTAGCCCTTGCTTGTCCCCAAGCAAGTTCTGCATATAAAATACAAGATAGAATGGATTATAAGTCATAAAGATCAATGAAAAAGTCTTTCAAAAACATTTTAATGGTGTGCTACAATCATAGATCACTCTAAGAGAATACTTCATGGAATTTAAAATCAAAATATGCTTAAAACATTTTATAATTATAAGAAAGTTGTTCATCTTTGCATAAAACCATAGAACGCATAATAAATCATAATCATCGAAATTAATCATGTATAATCCAGTTCAAACCACTAAGTCAATCAACAAGCTCGAGGTTTCAAGGGCTTCCCAAAAGAAAGGTCAAGAAACGTGTAGGGTAAGGATGTATAGAAGGTAATGTGGTGCTAGAATCCAGGAAAAGGATATCACTTCACTTTCACTTGACTTTCAACATCATCTACCAATAAGCTTTGCTTATTTCACACTTTTCCTTTTTTACTTTACTTTTTGGGGTGCATGGACAGAGGTGCACAATAACCGAAGCCTAGGAGATTAGCAATCATCAATTTCTCTAGATGCCTCAAACCCTTGATGCACATACCATGACCCGTTAGGAATATCGCTCAATCCGACTTTGGCAAGACACAAACACCCGGCTATGTGAATGGTGCCGAGTTACTCATCATCATGATTGACTTCCCCAAACCTAATTATTGCTTTCTAACACTTTCACTTCCAGCCAACTTCTCAACTTTTCTTTCACCTACTTTTCACTTTCTTGCTTCCAAATTCCCGGATAGGTAAAGGGAGGCAAATATGTATATGAGGGGCTAAGCATGATCAAGAAGAAGAAGAGAGAAGAATGAAATGCCTTGGTCTTTCCAGGAAGAAAGTGAGAGAACTCATAATGTGGTGTCAACCTTCAAATTCAACATAATTTGGATAAAAACAAAGTATTAAACATGCCAAAATTTCAAACAAAGCATTTAGCAACTTAAACATATCATAAAACCTTTCAAACATATAAAGATTTCAAAATCAGTCAGCAAACAAGATCTTCACTAAGATCATATCCAGATAAGAAGCACAAAACGTTTCAAAAACTCTCAGTTAAACCACCTCGGTCGAGGTGTTCTAAGTCAACCGAGGTAAAGTACCTCGTTTGGCCAGAACCATCCCGGTCGAGGTCAAATTTTTTTTTTCTGTCCAGTTTTTGACGTTTTTCTCAATCAAAATAACCTGTATGCATGCATGTAATCTCAGATAAAACCATAGAAGCAAAATAAAGCATAAATATCTGATAAAGTCGAGTCATACATCCATAAGAGTCGAATAATACATCAACACCCCATACTTGGGACACACTGTCCCAGTGGGTCAAAATAAGTCTAAAGAAAATAAAGTACTCACCGGACATAGTTGAGCTGCATAATAAATAAAGAAAGAAAATCCTGCAAGCTCTCAATAATCCCGATCCGGTGGTGGTGGTGGTGGCACGTACGGATACTGAGATGGGTCGAAAGGATAGCCCATGATATGCTGAAACTGAATCTCAGCCATCACGTGCTAGTAATGCTGTCTCTCCTGCATCTCACGGATATCCAGGGACAAGGCAGCATATGAATCGATCATCTGATCCGTCAGATTATCAATCCGACGGTGAGCATCTGGATCTCTCTGTCGGCGTACCCTACGCCTAGCAGGGCGTACTGGTGTTGCAGCCGGCTCGGCCTCAGTCTCGTCATCATCCAAATCAATGACCAACGCACTCGTCCCAGCAGTATCAGTGCCCATATCCATAGGAACTCCACCATCCCTATCATCATCATCAGCAGCCTCCTCAACCTCATCCTCCTCAGCTGGTGCAACTGCTGCCTCTCTAGCATCCTCCATAAATGGGATCCAAGCAGTCTGCCAGTAGTGTGGATCATATACTGAGAACTGGGGTGACCATCTAATCCCCTGTGGTGCAGTAGGCTCCCATGGCATCGCCACATATAGCGTAGTAAGTCCTCGGGGAACTAGTATCCTCTGAGTGATCATCTCCTGAAGTCCAAGCGGCTTGGCAGCCGCCACCATGGTACAAGCACTGAGGTCCATATCCTGGTAACTCGCTATGTGAGTCACAATGCCTCCGTAGCAGATGTCGCCCTTCGCCTTGGCCTTGATCTTATGATGATCCTCCGCCAGCATAAGTCCAAAATCTGGAATCCCTCCAGTCACCATGCAATATAGGCTAAACAACTCCCCCTGTCTGACCTTCTAGGGCGTCTCAGTACGCGCCAGAAGAGTCTCACTGAATATCCTGTGAGCTAGTCTGAAGGTAAGATGAAATATAATACGCTCCATGGAGTCTTCAGGGCGCCATCTATCTGCATGCTCAACTACGTGAGCAATTTGTCCCCAGAACACCCTAGCTACAGCTCGGGAGGGAAAATCAGCAGCAGTCGGGGCCGGGAAACCAAAGATGTCCTGCCAGTAGTCTAGAGGAACTAAATAATTCCGGTTCATCAACCGGTACTTCACGGCCCGCTCTGTGGGAAGGTAGGTGAACGAGCTGACAAACTCCAAAGTCGGCTCTAAGTAAGCAGGAGCGCGGATCTCAGTGAACTGATCTAGCCCACCATAGAGATCATACGTCTCAGATCTCCATCCACATGGAGGCAGTCAAAGGCAAAAATGTCCAAGAAGCGAGGTGCAATCACCGGACGGGCCGCTATGCGGTCATAATCAACCTGGTGTCTCTCGTGGATCACCGGTCTCGTGCGGCGGGAAGAAGAAGAAGGGGAAGGAGAGGATCTGTCCCTCAGGACCAGCTGTCTATCTGAACTCATGTTTTCTGAAACCTGTCAGACCACCTCGGTCGGCCTGACAACTGTGTGGAACACCTCGGCCGAGGCACATGCAGACTGGACCGAGGCGAAAAACTGTGCGAACGATTCCCTCAAAAATCCAGTTCTTTTCCCCCAAAATCACTACAACAGGTTCCTATGGGGTGCTTAATCTGTTTCTCAGCAAATGTAGGGGCAACCAAAGCCCAAATCGAAGGAAAACAGTGGAGAAAGACGATGTTAGGGTTTTTTTCGATATTTACCCCGATTCGGTCGATTGGCTCGTTTTTCTTGCAGATTGGCGCTTGCACTGTGATCCTCTACCCTTTCTTAGTAGATTGGAAGCAACAATCGTCGAAAACGAGCGAAGTATGGCGAAGCGAGGCGAAAGACGTTCCGCGGTCGAGGAGAAGGTAAAGAGAGGAGAGAGAAATCTCAGCCCCCTTTTATACCCTTTTCTGGAACTGCTGTCACCTCGGTCGAGATGGTCTCGACTGGACCGAGGTGGTACGGACCGAGGTGGATCTTCAGAAACCCTAGTCGCTTCGGTTGCTCAAGAATCATCTCGGTCGAGGTGCTGTGATAGCAACCGAGATGTGTCTCAGTCAAACTCCGTCTTCTCAAATTCTCGAACTTCTTTCCCTCCAGTTGTGCTCCTGGGTTGTATTCCTTCCTTAGATGTCACCTGTTGTCTGTCTAGGACGCCAAAAACAAAACAAAGCAAAGCAAAAGCAAACTATCTAAGCTAGACTAGAAAAAGGGAAAAGAAAGCAATACCTTGGGTTGCCTCCCAAGAAGCGCTTGATTTAAGGTCGCTAGCTGGACCGTACGGCGTCTCACATACGAGGTATAGTGGTGCAACCTCCTCAACCGGAACTTCCGGTTTGTATTTCTTAAGTCTATGACCGTTGACCTTGAAGCTTCCACTTGTTTCGCCCCAAATCTCAACTACACCATGAGGCAAAATATGTTTCACAACATAAGGTCCGGTCCATCTAGATTTCAACTTACCTGGAAAGAGGCGGAGGCGGGAGTTGAAGAGTAGAACTAAGTCTCCTTCTTTAAGCTCCTTAGGGATGATGCGCTTGTCATGCCATTTCTTCGTCCTTTCTTTATAGATTTTGGCATTCTCATACGCGTTCAAACGCAGCTCCTCCAGCTCGTTGATATCCAATAGCCGCTTCTCGCCGGCTTCCTTGATGTCGATGTTCAACCATTTGATCGCCCAGTATGCTTTGTGTTCTAATTCAACGGGCAAGTGACAAGACTTCCCATATACCAAATTATAAGGGGTGGTACCAATGGGAGTCTTAAATGCGGTCCTGTAGGCCCAAAGAGCGTCGTCCAACTTCATGGACTAATCCTTCCTCGTTCTAGAGACGGTCTTCTCCAAGATTGCTTTAATTTCTCTATTCGAGATCTCGACCTGTCCACTAGTTTGAGGGTGATAAGGGGTTGCTACCTTGTGGGTCACCCCATACTTCGATAGAAGTGCTTTAAACTTCCGGTTGATGAAATGCTTCCCTCCATCGCTGATGATGATGCGTGGAGTTCCAAAACGTGGAAAGATAGTCCTGTTAAAGAACTTCACAACCACCTTGGCGTCATTAGTGGGGAAGCAATGACTTCAACCCATCTAGAGACGTAATCAACTACTAGAAGAATATAGAGGTTTCCTCCAGAGGATGGGAAAGGTCCCATGAAGTCTATCCCCCATACATCAAAGATTTACACCTCTTGAATGTTATTAAGTGGCATTTCGTTCCTCCTAGATAAGTTCCCTGTTCTTGGGCATGCATCACAAGAGACAACAAACGATTGCACATCTTTAAATAATGTAGGCCAAAAGAAACCGGAACGTAATACCTTAGCGCATGTCTTGTTGGCGCTAGCATGTCCTCCACAAGGAAGTGAATGACAATGCCGTATGACGCTATTAACTTCATCTTCCGGAAAGCATCTTCGAAGCATCCCATCTAGCCCGCGCTTGAATAGCAGCGATTCATCCCAGTAGTAATGGCGTACGTCCTTGAAGAATTTCTTCCTTTGAGCGTACGTCAATCCGGGTGGTATTTCCTAGCAAACAAGATAATTAACAATATCAGCATACCAAGGTCCTTTATTATCAGAAAGTTGGTGGAGAGAATGTTCCACCAACTGAGGATGAATGTCAGAGAAGGGAGTGAGAAGATTGTTATTTTCAGCAGTCTCAGTTGACATCATCTCGCCTTCGACATTGGTCGAGGCGCAGAGGCGTTGACCGAGATGTTCTTCAGTCGCCTCGCTTGGTCCAGAAAGTGCCTCGGTCGAGGTATTGTAACTGGAACCGAAACTGGAGATCTTCGTCTCCTTGGTTAGTTTCTCAGTTTTAGCTCCCGGATCTTCTTCCAGTGCCTTTAAGCTCCGTATATCTGCATCACAAGAGGCATCTATACCTTCCTCCATTAAACTAAAACTAATAACTTTCTCAAGTGGATCGTTAATAAGGATAGAGCTCACCAATTCTCTTGATTCTTCTTCATCATAGATGTTGAAGATATCATCTCCTAGCTGCTCTCCCTTCATGGCCGCAAGTAATGCGAATTCCACTTCATCTCCGCCAACATTGAATTTCAACTTGGCGTTCTTACAATCCACATTGCAACCCGAAGTTGCTAGAAATGGCCTCCCGAGAATGATAGGAACAGGATAATCTGCGGGAATATCAAGCACAACAAAGTCTATAGCTAAATAGAAGTTACCTAACTTAACCGGAACGTCTTCCAAAATGCCCACGGGATGGGTAATGGAGCGGTCCGCCATGTATAACCTTATCTTAACCGGCTTGGGCTCTCCAAGTCCGATCTTCACACATAGCTCCAGCGGAATGATGCTCACGCTGGCTCCTAGATCACATAAGGCTTCACAAGTGACATCCCCAACTTGAATGGGAATGCAAAATGAGCCGAGATCTCTCAACTTGGGTGGCATCTTCTCCTTCATGATTTGTATGAGCTCCGAGGATTTAGATGTCATCCTTACTTCACCAAAGTCTTCCAGCTTCCTCTTCCTTGATAGTATCTCTTTCAAGAACTTCCCATAGGCGGGCATCCCTAGAATAGCATCAAGGAAAGGAATGTTAATGTGTAGTTTATTCATCAAGTCAAGGAACTTACCAAAGTGCTTGTCTAGATGTGCTCTGGCCCTTGACTGGGGGAATGGAAGTGGTGGTTTATATGCAGGAGGTGGAATATAAACTTCAGTTTTCTCCTCCGCTTTATGTGGCTCCACCTCGGTTGGCATCTCGGCCGAAGTGTTCTTCGACTGCACCTGGACCGAGGTGGTCTTCGTCGGTACTGGCACCGACCGAGGCACTGGATCTGCAGTCTTCAGTCCACTCCTCGTCGTTATGGCCATAATCTGGCCCTTAGGGTTGCTTTCCGTTCTTGCTGGAAGCTTCCCGGGATCTCTTGGCGTTTCGTTCACCCTACTAGCAAGTTGTTGTTCAAAGGCTTTTTGTGCCTTCGAAAATGAAGTCATAGATGTCTCCATAGCGCTAAGCTTGATCAATATTGCCTTCAGCACCGCATCTTTCTTCTCCGGCTGGGATGAGCTTGATCCTTGCTCCTGGAACCGTTGTTGTTGTTGTTATTATGGTATCCATTGTTGTTCCTTGATCCTTGATCTTCCTTCTTAGTTTGAGCAACTAAGAGTTCCTTCAATTGTTTCACGTCATTCTTCAAAGAGATGAGTTGATTATTTGAGGAATCCTCTTGAAAGTTGACTCTCTTAACTCCACCTTCAGCTCCTTGGTGGGAATATTTCTCCATATGCAAAGCTTGCTTCTCTATAAAGTCCCAAGCTTCGTCAATCGCCATGTCGATAAATGTACCGGCGGATAGTAGTTGAAGGTTGAACTGGGTGCTTCCGTCCAGTCCCTTGAAGTATATCTCCAACAACTCTATCTTTGGAATCCCGTGATGTGGGCAATCCAAAAGAATGTCTTTAAACCTCTCCCATGACTTGGACAAACTTTCCTTGTCCTTCATGATGAATGCATTAATCTTCCCTCTCATTTCAGCGGTCTTAGAGGGGGGAAAGAATTTAGTCAAGAATTCCCTAGTCATCTCCTCCCAAGTACTGATTTTTCCTGGAGGAAGAGATTAATACCAAGTAAGAGCTCTATCTTTTAAAGAAAAGTAAAAAGGTCTTAGCTTGTAGTTGTTGTTTTCTATTCTTGAGGGTCTCAAGGTCTCCATCAAGATCTCATAGTTTTGCAGATGTTGATGCGGAGATTCCTTCTCTAGCCCTCCAAACTTGCATTGGCGAATCATGGAAAGAACTTGCGGTCGAAGTTCGTAGTCACGGTCCGCCGGATCTCCTAGGTTAACTCCAGGACGCCTCAGTTGTTGATTGGGGTCCATCCTTTGCCCTAGGGTTTGCGGGATTCCTGCAATGCATCCAAGGTGGAAGTACATCGGCCGGGGCAACAGGTGCTGGGACCTGCCTCGGTCGAGGGTTTGGAACTGGATCCTGCATCGGTCGAGGATCTGGAACAGGGTCTTGCCTCGGTCGAAGTAGATACTGGTCTCGTAAGGCTGCCATATCTGCTTCGATCGCTTCAGTCCTGGTGCGAGTTTCTTCTTTCTCCTGCCTCAGTTCTTCCCTGCTGAGGCGTAGCTGTTCTAACGCCTCCTTTAATTCGGCCTCAAGATCGCGATTGTCTTGGTCGGCCATCTTTGCTTCTCTCAAGCGTCATTTGTATGTCTTTTCTGGTTCGGGATCGTAAGGAACGATTTCCTTCCCAGCGCGGGTTCTTCGCATAAACCTAAGAAAAAGAACCTGCGAAAGTCACTCAAGTAGAGTGGTTAGTAGACACGGGGGCAAGTGCCCCGAAAGCGTACCACAACCGGCTCGGTCTAGACCAAGTCCCCGGCAACGGCGCCAAAAACTTGTTCGCTCCAAGCTTTAAATTTATAACCCTAGATGTAAGCTTAAAACAAGGATGCGAACCCGCAGTGTACGGGTCAATCGTAGTAAAAAGCAAGGAATTCCAGGGGTCGATCACAAAGACTTAGTGAAACAAAGTCGGAATAGGTAAGCTTATGTAATTACTAACCACAAAAGCAATTAAAACAATCAAGGATGATAAAAAGTCAATAAAGGAAGTATGCAATTCTAGGGATTAAAGCATCTAGTTGTGGTTCCAACTCAAGATCTAAAGATAAGCGGACAAAGCTGAGATTTTGCAAAGGGAAGGTGTTGCTAAAGTGGAATAGATCACCGGGTAAGTCTCACTACTCACTAATCCCAAACTGTAACTCCTATTACCGGGTAAGTTTCAAGGAATTAAGGAAAAGAACTATAACCTCAAACTAACACTCCAACTAAGGGAATATAATCAACCTTTACTGGGTAAGTTTCAGGCTAACTCACAAAGATGGAATGAAAGCACACTCAAACCCCAATAAAGGATAAACCTTTATTACCTACACTTATGATCTTAGGTAAACAAACAAAGGAATTACTGGGTAAGTCTCATCCTAGGCTTGCATTGAACCAGGAAAGGTGTAATAAGAATAGGAGTTGGCAAACTCTAACACTTAACTCTCAGTTTCGGATCAGAAAAGGTCACCTCGGTCAAACGAATTCCACCCCGGCCGAGATGTTCATTGACTGAGCGAGATGTTCTAGGGTTAAGGATAAAGACTCGAGCTTTCAGGGTCCTACTGTGGTTTAAGATTATTCTATCATTGTTTTTCCCACAACCTTCAACCAATCACCCTAGAATCACACAAAGAAATTAGCCACTCATCATCATGAAAGTAATAATCAAATATATGGGAAGAAAGAGAATAATTGAACAAGAAAACCTTAAGAGAAAGGCTTCAATAACTGAATCAATTATCAACCAACAAGCGTTCCTTGGATTAAAATCCAACAAGACAAACAACAATGAAGGGAATCTAAGGGAATCTTACAAAATCCTTCACAAAGCTATAAAAGCTATCAACTTCCTTCTTCAACCTTCAAGAAGGTTCTTCAAATCTCCCAACTGGAGTGTATGGGGGGTGTTGCTGCCGTAAGCGCTCTTTCTAGCCTTAAGTGGTGTATGCGAGCTCTCAACGGTATTCCGGATGATAGCGGATGTTGGATTTGTGGAAAACCCAACCTTTTTGTAGGAAAATTACTCTCCAAAGATAAGATATCTTAGAAAGATCTCTTCCCATAAAAATAGGTAAAATATATGGGCTAAATTATCTTCTTCATTCCAGGAATCCAGCCCAAAAAGATAAGATCCTCCTTCCAAAAATAAAAGATCTCAGCCAAGAATAAAATATCCTTGCCGCGTCCAAGGTGTTCGCCTCGGTCGAGTCGGCTCCTCTAGATCACATCGGTCGAGGTGACTCTATAGTCAACCGAGGTGAATCACAACTGAATGTGAAATCTCTCAAATCTGGTCCAAAGTGAATTTTTAATCCAATTCCATGATTCCTGGATTATTCCTTAAGCTCTTGAATGTAGCTCCAATGACTCCTTAGCTTCTTTTGCTCCATTTTGATGCAAAACGTGCCATTTTACCTACGATTACAACAAAACTAGGTGTAGACCTCGATTCCCACAAAGGTAGATGAAACGACAATATAATCACATAATATACATACAAACATGCAGATTATTGAAGATAAAACGTCTAAACAAGTCCCAAAATATAGACTATAATTCATGCTATCAGCGGGACACAGATGCAAGACTCTAAAAGATTACTATAACCATGCTCTCAAGGTGGAAAAGGGGATCAGAGCTTAATGGATACTCCACCAAGGCCCCAAGAGACAAAAAACTCAGATGAATGTTTTGAGTTCTAGAAATGACACATTCAGGAAACCTCCACCTATGGACATGTCAAGGCAGATGTCGGGACCTCAAAGGTCCAAAGATTCTCATGGAACTTTACTAGTAGGGTATCGTTGCCACAATTGTAACAACGACCACCACTACGAACCGCAAAAATGTTTTAAGTGTTGAAGGATGGGTCATATTCTCCTTTTTGCAAAAGTTGATGGGAGAACCCTTAGAGGTCTCAAACTACTACACCTACCTTGAGGAGGCCAACACCGCCTGCACGCCCAATAAACTCACAATCGCACCAAGCTTTTAGTGCACCCAAGGCAAAGGGACATGTTTATGAGATGAGGGTTGATGAAACTAATGCACCAATGACTACATATACGATATTGATTCGATCTCAGCTTGTATGCATTTTGTTTGATCCCAGAGCTATGATTCTTGTATATCTGAGGCATGTGTAGGTAGAATTGAATTGTCGTGTACGTGTGATTGTGAGTCCTTTGTCGTCGGATTACCCCATGGTAGTCAATTAGTTGGAATCCGAGAGATCCGAGATGTCCTATCTAAATGGCAATTGGGATTGGTTATCCAACTTGATCATGATAGACATACAACATTATATGACGTAATTTTGGGCATGGATCAGCTCGTGCACCATGGAGCGCTAATGGATCTTCGAAAGAGAATGGTCACCATCATAATTGACGATGGAGTAACACATGTATTTGAAGAGCATCACCTTAACATATAAGAACAAATCATTAGCACCATGACTGCTTGTCGATTTCTAAGAAAAGGTTGTGATGGCTACTTATGTTATGTGATGGGGGAGGAAAAGAAAGAACTCGAGTTATCTCAAATCACCATCATTTTTGAATTTCCCGATGTCTTCCCTCACGACTTACCAAGACTTCCTCCGCGTCGAGATGTAGACTTTGTCATTGAGGTTGAGCCTAGCTCTCGACCCCTATCTCCAAAGCACCATACTAGATGGCACCTTTAGAGATGAACGAGTTGAAGAAGAAATTACAAGAACTCACGAATAACGGTTTCATTAGACTTAGTGATTCACCATGGGGAGAACTAGTGATGTTTGTAAAGATGAAATACGGTTCTCTTTGCTTATGCATCGATTTCCGTGCGTTGAAGAAGATAACGATATAGAACAAGTACCCTTTGCCACGTATTGATGACCTACTCGACTAGTTACGAGGGTCGGTAGTCTTTTCGAAGATAGACTTGAGGTCCGGTTACCACTAGTTAAGGATTCGAGAAGAAGACATGGAAAAGATGACATTCCTGATGAGGTATGACCACTACAATTTGTAATAATGTCATTTAGGCTCACTAATGCGCCAATTGTCTTCATGGACTTGATGGACCGAGCATTTTAGGAATACTTAGACCACTTTGTGTTGGTATTCATAGATGACATCTTGGTCTATTCTCAAAGTAGAGAGGAAAATGAAGATCACCTCTGAATTGTCCTTGAAGCTTTGAGAAAGGACAAGTTGTATGCCGAGTTGTCCAAGTGTGAGTTTTGCCTACCAAAAGTAGCATATATTTCCATGTGATTTCGGCCGAAGGTGTAAATTTGACCCACAGAAGATAATATCCATCTCGAAATAGCATCCACCGAGGACTGTGAAGGAGATTAGAAGTTTCCTTGGTATTGCCGGAAAATATCGGAGATTCGTGGAAGGATTCTCTAAGATAGCACAACCGATGACCAAGTTACTTCGAAAGACAAAGAAGTTCGAGTGGGATGACAAGTGTTAGAAGAGTTTTGACGAGCTTAAGAAAAGGCTCACTACAACACCAGCCTTGACCTTACCCAATGATATCGACGGATTTACATTTATATTGATGATTTGGGTCAAAGACTTGGGTGTGTTTTGATGTAGAATGGAAAAGTGATAGCATATGCATCTCGCCAATTGAAACCATATGAGATCAACTACCCTAATCATGATATAAGTTAGCCCCTATGATCTTTTCCCTCATGATTTGGCGACATAAGCTCTATGGGGTAAGTTGTCAAATATTCACGGATCACAAGAGCTTGAAGGACATCTTCACTCGGAAGGAGTTGAACACGAGGCAAAGAAGATGGTTGGAATTGCTAAAGGAATATGATATATCATTCAAGAAAGGCCAATGTTGTGGCCGATGCTCTTAGTAGGAAGTCGACACAAGAGCAAATGATAGCATGCTTGACGGCACAACTAGAGCTGCAACAAGAGTTGTTAAAACTCGACATTGAGGTTTGGTTTGACAAGAGCCAAGGACAAATGTGAATGTTGAAGGTTCGATCGTCCTTGTTGGAGATGATCAAGAATAAGCAAGATGAAAATGATGCATTGAAGAAGATATGAGAGGATGTTGAGAAAGGGAAGGCTCTACAATTTAGGATCGATGACAAAGGGTGATGCGGGGTTGATGTCGCAATTGACGGATCTAGATTGAAAGTCCAAACAAATCTTCAAACTTGGATAAACTCGGCGTTGATCTCTAGCGAGATCAATAACTGAAGGGCGAGATTAATACGAAAACAAATGAACAAAGAATGGCGAGATATGGATGATATATGGTGAGATTTAAGAAGATGAATATGGATGAAATTTATGGAAAATATAGGAATAAAAGAACCAAGATATACTTGCAAGAACCTTGATCAATTGGATCCAAAGCCTAACAATGAATTACCTTAACCCTTCCTTCTTCAATCATACACAAGTCTTCAAATTGAGACAAGCACAAGGAGGGAGTAGAATTGACTAGGAGAACCAATCTTTAAGAATATTAACACACACAAGAACAACCTAGCAAGGACTCACAACGATTCAATCAAATGCTCTCTTTTTTATTGAATAGGAATGAATAAAACAAAGTCTTCATAAACGAAGCAACGAGTCTCTCAATATTTGAGTTTGAAAATAATCAATAACATCTACCTAAAAAATGTGTAGGTAAGGGCCTTTTATAGTCTTAAAAGCCTACAAATAAAAGAATAAAAATAATCCTAATAAATATAAGATAAAAGATACCTTTAGAATTTCTAGAGCTTTAAAGGTATTAAAGTAAACTAACTATTGGAAGCTCTTCAAGCTTCACTCTTGTCTTCCTCACACGTGTATGGATTTTTTTATAATGGACATCAATGTGACTAAGGAAGACTTAGACACAAACAGATCACCAATAGTCTCCTTACATGCTAATGATGCCAACAAGCTAGAGACCTCTTCTTGAATGGTTCTTGATTTGGATCTAGTAATTTCTCCTTCCATAATAGGTGATGGTAATGGTTGAGACTCCTTTGATGAGGGACCGTCCCCACCACCTCCTACTATACATGGACCTATCACTAGATCAAGAGCAAGAGCATTGAAGGAGAATGAGTCTACATCATCCACAAGTCCTATCATGGAAGGATCTATCACTAGATCAAGAGCCATTCAAGAAGATGTTTCTAGCTTGTTGGAATCATTAGCTTCTGCAATATCCTTATTCTCTTAGGGACCCCGCCCCTGCGCCTTGGCTTGGCCGCAGGTGCGGTGCCGCCCCCGTGGCTCTGTTGATCCGCCCCCACGGTTTTCATATCGGGCGCCGCCTTCTTTGACCTTTGTGATTTTCCGTTTCTTCCTTTATAAGTTTCTTCACCTCCTTACTGATGAGGGTTTCCCATCTCATTCTTCACGCTCTATCTCCTTTTCACGTTCTTCCTTCTTCTTCTCTTACTCTTGGTTTTTTTCCTTGGTTCTTCTTTGATTATCTTCAAGTGAAGCCTTGATGTGTTTGTGATGGTTGAGATGATGAAGATGATGTTTTTTGTTTGGGCTTGAGAGGCTAGCTTGTGTGTGTTTGTTTTGGGTTCAGCACTGGTGAGTTCTTTCTCTTCCTCTTCTTTCTTTCTTCCTTCTTTACTATTCTCCTTCCTTAGCTTTGAATTCCACAAGATTGATCTTATGTATGACCTTCCTGGACATTGATGTTGATATGTATATGTGTATGTTGTTGACGGTTGCCTTGGGCATCATAGAAGAGAAGAAAGTCGAGCGAGAGATCGAAGGAAAGTAGTAAATCACCCCTCTATTTTGTAGCCGCCCCCGCGCCCTGACAGTGACGCCCCTGCGGCTGTGAGCCACCGTTTTCGCGGCTTGTGACCGCTCCTACGCCTTTCCGTTTTCGCAGGTGCGTCTTTGTCCATAACGTACCACGTGTGGTATGTGTCTTTCATTTCCTTATGGTTATAGCTTGAGAGTGGGATCATGTTGGTGTGGTTATGATGAGTTTGATGATGTGTTATGTTGAGGAATGCCTTAGGCATTTGTGAGTTTTGATGAGATATTGAGGTTTAGTCATTGGTTGGGATCTGGTTTGATCTTGGGGTCTAGGAGGTGGAATCTCCTAGCCTTGATAGTGTTTGATGTTGTGTGCCTTGCTTATGTAGGCATTGATCGTTTCCTCGAGGGGAAACTGTGACCACGGTTGTATAGGAATACCTTGTGATAGGTAAGTCCTTCGGGCTTACTTAGCTGGCGTTTATGAGTTTGAGTGATCGTGATAGTGGTGTGTGTGCATATGAATGTTGCATTGATAACCTAAACCAGACTAGGACGACCATATATGTTTATAATTGGCCCAAGCGTATGATAACGGGCTTGTCTAACTCAAATGGGGCAGCTACGGGGTTCTTTGCGACCAGTTCACTAGGCGGTGATGATTGGCACCAATTCCAAACTTGTGTGGTGAAAGGGGACATAGGCGAGGTAGTTCTACACCTCGTATAAGAAAGAATGAATTAGTAATGGTTTAACATAATGAATATAATAAATGGATGATATGTGTGAGCATTACATATGGTGATGTGATTATGTATCTATATGTGTTATTACTATTATTCTTATTCATGAACTGTTAGCTAACGGTTTCCTATCGTCTTGCATATGTTCTACAGGATAGGAAGACTGCAGAGTGATCTAGTTGGGTGATCAACCGAGGGCTTCCATACATTAGGACGTGTATGAGCTTTGGGGATGTTTATGTATACATATGTATGATGTTGCCGTTTTGTACTCGGCTGTGATTTTGTATATATTTTTATATGTGAGTACACAATTTGGTGAATTTGGTTTATATTTATTTGTGCCTTGTTGTATGATCTAGTGAACTTGTTGTCAGGCTTGGTCAAGATTCATTGTGAGATCCTAGCCCGTAGCGCCCCGATTCCTGCGGATTTAGGGTGTTACAACTTCTAAGGAGACCATTACTTATCTATTTGTATCTAAATCTTCCTTCGTCACATTGATGACAATTCCAGTCATGAAGGACATAGATGAGACATCATGCATTGAAGAATCTCATGTGTGAGTCCAACTTGAAGGAAATAAAAGGCTTCTAGTTATTTTATTTTTAATACCTTTAAGGCTCTAGATATTCTAAAGGTATCTTTGATCTTATATTTTTTAGGATAATTTTAATATTTTATTCTTTTAGAAATTTTGACTATTTAAGGATACCTAGGCCAAGATATTGGTTAGTTGTTATTTGATAATTTTCGTCCATAATATTTGTGAGATTCTTGTTACTTCATTTATGAAGTTTTTGTTTTATTCATCTTTTGTTAAGAGTCTATTTGAATTTGAGTTGCTTTGTTCTTGTGTCCATTGGAGAAGAGAGAACAACCATAGTCAAACACAAGTCAGCCATAACCAAGAGTGAAACCTTTCTTGAAAACCTAGCGCCGAGATTCCATTGTTGTTCAAAATACAGTCTTAGTTTTTTTGAAGATTTGGGTGAGATTTTGTTTGAACGGAAATATCTTATTTTCTCTCCAAATCCAATCAAATCCAACAAGATATTTGGATCATATCTTCTCAAATATATCATATCAAGTTGCCATGTCAAGGAGGAAATAGATCTACAAATTTTAATTGATTTTAAGATCTTAGGTGATATGTTATCATATCTTTCAAATTCTAACCGATTATCTCTTTAATATTTTCAGACATATCTTCTCTCCGACAACTATATATACAACACCTACACCTTGGATTTATGTTTTTCCCATACACAAAACCCTCTCTCTATTTCACCTACCTTTATATCATCAATTATAAACAAAGTTTTAGTGAAGCTTTACAAGCGAGAGTTGGTGCATTCCAAGTGTGAAAATATAAAGAAGGATCAAGAAAGAAGCTTACACCAAGCCCCAACCAATTCCCATAACCAAAACCTCGCCTTTCATCAATATCTCCCCCCAATGAGATATCTCACCCGAGATTTAGACCGAGATTTGCCCCTGTCGAAGGCAATATCCAACCGGCTACCTCTCTCTTTAATTGCTCAAGTGCAAGATAAGTAAAACTCTCTTCTTAGTCTATTGTGTTGTGATAGCCTTCTCCTTCTATAGGATCCCGCGACCGCGCAGGTTCCTGCCTCAGGCACGTGCCACCGTAGGCACGGCGCTGCTGGGCCACGGTCGTAACATAGGCGGTCACAACTGCCTTCTTTGATTTCTTTCTTTTCATTTCTTACCCTATAAGTCTTCACCCTCTCTCTCTTGATGAGGGTTTTACCTTTCTCTAGCTTCTTCCTTACCTTCTTCCTCTCACGTTCTTCTCTTCCTTCTCTTGAATTCTTCTCCTTGGTTTGATCTTGGATCTTCTTCAAGTTGCAAGTGAGCTTGATGGTATTGTGTGTTGATGTTTGTGTGGATTACTGAGAACCTATAGTTTGAGTTTTTTCTGGACAAAGAAGTGGTGAGTCTCTTCTTCTTCTTCTTCTTCTTCTTCTTCTTCTTTCCATGTGATTTCCCAAGGGTTGATCTTATGATTGATATTTTGGACGTGTATGTATGTATATGTTGGCTTTTCAGCCTTGGTTACTCCCTGAGGTGGAGTGGTGAAGAATCGAGCGAGAGGTCGAGCGGCCTTTGAGAGATGTCCTATATCAAGTAAACCACCTCTACGGATTTCCATCACCGCCCTTGCAACTAGAGTATGTCACCGCCCCTGCGTCGTCGTCTTCCCGCTGTCATGGCTTGTCACCGCCCCCGCGCCTATTCCTTCCCGAGGGTGCGCCTTCCATCAACACTTACCAAGTGTTGGCAGGTTCTAATACTTTCCTTACCTTGAGCTTTGGTTTAGAAGCATGCTAAGATATATGTATGAGAGTATGATCATGATATCTTGATATGGAGGTATGCTTTGATGTAACTTTGAGGTTTAGTATAGTATTCGAGGCTTATTTGATGTTTATGATCCGTATGGATCCCTTGAGTCTAGGTGTGATCCTTTTGATTGATAGGAGGATTGACGTATGTTTATGCCTTGTTATTAGGCAATTCTTATTTCTACGAGAATTGGAGGTTGTTCGTGGTTGAGGATTATATTGTGATTCAAGTAAGTCCGTAGGACTTACTTAGCTGCATTCCTATATTGGATGTATGCATGAGTGGTGATTTTTTTATGCTTTATAGCATGCGATATTAATTATTACCAACATGATTGGTCCTCTTGAAGCGGGCAGTGATAACCTTTCTCATTTCCTCCGTAGTGAGTTTGGGAGGTTCTCTAATGGCAGGCCAAACTTGGTACAGGCAAGGTACGTCACCACCCCATATGGTATACGGGGCGTGCGCTTGATTCCACTCCAGATGGTTATGGGACCCGGAGGCGAGAATGATATACTTCTCGTGTCACAACCATTAATATGGTTTTGAGTGTATAACGTTATAAAGATAATTAAACGGGTAAATGTATGATAACATGCTTGGTATTTATTATGCCTTGATGTGTGTATATGCTTATGAATTATCTTATATATGAATTGTTGGCTAACGGTTTCATATCATGTTGTAGATTCTTTGCGGGTTAGGAAGACTACAGAGTGATTTGTAGGAGTGATCAACCGAGGACTTCCGTACCTATAGGATTCTATGGGTTTTCGGGTTATGTATATATGTGTTGATCTTGTTTTGTACTCAGTTGTGGGTTTTTGTATGTATTAGGATACTTGATGTATATATGGCAAACTGTAGTCTAGGAGGACCATTCAGACCTTGTAGGATATGTTGAGAGCTTACGTGTTAGAGTGGGGACATGTGTGGTCAGATCACCTCTCGTTGGTCAAGTTTGCGTACAACAACAGCTGGCATGCATCGATCAGGATGACCCCTTATGAGGCATTGTATGGAAGGAGGTGCCGTACACGCTTATGCTGGGATGAGCCGAGCAGTATTAGTGGTATAGCTCCTGAGCAGATTCAAGATGATAATGCCCGAGTGGCATTGATTAGAGAGAGAATGTTGGCTGCACAAAGTTGCCAGAAGTCGTATGCAGACGAGAGACGTCGACCTCTAGAGTTCAGAGTTGGAGCTCATGTTTGGCTGAGAATATCACTGATACGAGGCATTAGATGTTTTGGTATAAAGGGGAATTTTAGTCCCCGATATGTCGGCCCATTTGAGACTCTGGAGCAAGTCGGTGAGGTGACATACCGTCTTGCATTGCCACCTAGATTAGAGGGTGTTCACCTTGTATTTCATGTGTCTCAGCCGAGGGATTACATGCCAGAGTGGAGACACATTATCAGTTATGAGGATTTAGTGGTTGATCCGGACCACACATTTATTGAGCATCTGATAGCATGTATTATAGTCTATATTTTGGGATTGGTTTAGACGTTTTATCTTCATAAATCTGCATGTATGGATGTATATTCTGCGATTATATTGTTGTTTTGTCTACCTTTGCGGGAATCGAGGTCTACACCTAGTTTTGTTGTAATTATAGGGATAATGGCACGTTTTGGATCGAAATGGAGCTAAGGAAACTAAGGAGTCATTGAAGCTATATTATGGAGCATTGAGAAGCTACAAGAAAGGCTCAGGAACCATGGAAATTGGACAGAGATTGACTTTGGACCAAATTAGAGAGATTTATACGTAGCTGAGATTCACCTAGGTCGGCTACAATTTCACCTAGACCGAGGTGATCTTTGTGATTGGCTACAGTGTCACCTCGACCGAGGTGATCTTCAGGATAGGCTGAACCGAGACGAACACCCTATCGCCGGCAAGATCTTTATTTTTGGCTGAGATCTTCTATTTTTAGAAGGAGGATATCTTATATTTTTGGCTGGATTTTAGGAAGGAAGATATTATATTTGGCTGATATATTTTGAGAGATATGGATATAATTTTTAGGAAATTATCTTTTTAAGATATTTTATCTTTGGAAGATAATTATCCTATATAAAGGGTTGGATTTTCTACAATTCAGCCATCTTCGGATCAAGGAATTTCTGGAGCTTTGAAGGGTTTTCTGAAGGAAGTATTGAAGGATTGAAATTCAAGGAAGGAAGGAATCATAGTTGGAGTTGGCTTTCGAAGGAGTTTGTAAGATCTTCTTAGATTTCTTTTGGTTTGTTGCTGACTTGTGATTGAGGAACGCTTGTTTGTTGATTATTTGATTCAGTTATTGAGACCTTTTTCTTAAAGTTTTCTTGTTTGAATATTGATTCCTTTTCCATTAATTTGACTATTGTTATCATGATGATTGTCGGCTAAGTTTCTTATGCGTTTATAGGGTGATTTGTTGAAAGTTGTGGAAAGACGATGATAAAATGATCTTAATTCCAACAGGACCATGAAAGCTCAAGTCTTTACCTTAACCCTAGAACACCTCGCTCAGTCGTTGAACATCTCGGCCAGGGTGGAATCTGACTGAATGAGGTGACCTTTCCTGAACCTTATCTGAGTTAAGTATTTAAGTTTGCCAAATCCTATCCTTATTACACCTTTCCTGGTTCAATACAAGCCTAGGATGAGACTTACCCGGTGATTCCTTTGTTTATTTACCTAAGATCATGAGTGTAGGTAATAAATGTTTATCCTTTATTGGGTTTTGAGTGTGCCTTCATTCCATCTTTGAGAGTTAGCTTGAGACTTATCCGGTAAAGGTTGATTCTCTTCCCTTGGGTGGTGTGTTGGTTTGAGATTATAGTTCCTTTCCTTAGTACCTTGAGACTTACCCGGTAATAGGAGCTTCGGTTTGGGATAGTGAGTAGTGAGACTTATCCGGTAATCTATTCCCACCTTAGAAACACCTTCCCTTTTGCAAACCTCAGCTTTGTCCGCGTTATCCTTTGAGATCTTGAATCGGAACCACAACTAGATACTTTAATCCCTAGAATCCGCATTTCCCCTTACTTGACTTATACATCATCTTTCATTTCTTTAATTGCTTTTGGTTAATTGCAATATTTGACAACCTGATTCCGTGTTATGTTTCACCATAGTCCTTGTGTTCGACCCTTGGAATTCTTGCTTTTATTACAATTGATCCGTACACTACGGGTTCGCATATTGTTCAAGCATACTTCTTGGGTTATAAATTTTAAAGCTTGCACACACCTTTTGAGCGAACAAGTTTTTTTGTTCGCTCCAAAAGGTATCAAAACATCACCTTTCTCAACATGATCACGTATGAAGTGATGCCTCACATCGATATGCTTGGTTCTTGATTGCTGCACAAGATTTTTAGTAATCGAAATAGAAGTAGTATTATCACATTTAATCGGGATACCTTTAAGATCAAAGCCAAGATCACGAAGTTGTTGAGCTATCCATAGAATTTGTGCACAGTAGCAATAGTATTATCACAAGATTTTTAGGAACGAGTTTTGCTTCTTGGAGTGCCAACTAATTAGGGAAGACCCTAAGAATTGGCAACATTTAAAAGTACTCTTTCGATCGACCTTATAGCCTGCAAGTGTTCCATAAAGTAGTTCCATGGTCTTTTGACGGCTATTGGAAGGCCCAAGCCCAAGAGGAAATAAAATATTTTAACCTAAAACTCTTCTATAAGAATGGAGGGTGAATGCCACAGAAAATACGGTCGCATATGGCTGAGACGTCAAGGACTTTTGACGACTATTGGAAGGATTCACGGAAGGAAGAGATCTAAGGAAGGATTACTTAGGGTTCAAGGAAGAGAAGATAAATTGTAAGGTATTCTTGGGAAGTTTATAGTTGGTTGTTGTCATTCTTTTGGAACACATTATTGCGACATTGTTGGTTTGCTTGCTTTTGATAATTAAGATACCTTTGTTGAGTATTCTATTCTCTTTCCTTGACTTCTTGATTGAATATATGATTATTGCTTTGAACATGATGATTGTTGGCTAAAACCCCTACGGTCTAGGGTGATTAGTTGAAGGTTGTGGTATAGAAGAGTGAATCTTTATCTCAAGTGGACACTGATAGTTGAGTTAACCCTAAACCAAAACCCGTCTCGGGCTGTTCTTGGAGTCATCTCGACCGAGATCGATAAGAACTACACGAGATTTGTAACACCCCAAATCCGCGGGACTCGGGGCACTACGGGTTGGGACCTCACAATGGGTTCCGACCCTTAGCCTGACAACAATTTCACTAGATCTTGCAACAAGACACATATAAAGGGCAACACCGAAATACATTTTATGCAATGTAATGAAACCCAAAAGCATAAAACCAAAGACTTCAGCCTAAATACAATACCAAATACCAAACGCCATATACGCAACATATAAACACAGTATACGAAGAATAAAACACAACCGACTCCAATCAAAACCCACTCCTAAAATGTACGCAACCCTGACTGCCCACTCTTCCTGATCTCTCGGCCGCATTACTAACTTGCAAGGCAATCTACAGCAATTGGTATAAAACCGTTAACTAATATTCGCAGCATTAGAAGCAAGGTGAAGGGACAAACACAAGCAAACCAACAAAACACACAATATACACCAAATCACACAAGTCCGGTTTATTATCTTTTTATTAGTAAATCATATCCCGTTCTAATTCAACTTCTTTTGTGACACGAGAATCTCCCAAAACTTGCCTCGGTCCCCACTTACCGCATGGAACGGCACGGATGCATCTGACCGTCTAACCACACGGGTTAGTCGCCAAGAACCTCCTAGCTTTACGCAAGAGCTAGGCAGTGATGTCACCGCCCGTTATCATACACTTGGGCAAAATAATATAAAGGTCCGTGACCCTATTTCCGGTTTAATTGTTATAATGAAAGCAATAAAACACACACCACCAAACACACATCGAGTCTAATACGTAGAATACGAGATAAGTAAGTCTGGAGACTTACCTCGTCCAAAAGATAAACCCGATAACCGCTGCTCTCAACTTCCCGTAGGAAGGCACTCCACGCCTGGTCAAAACAAGGCACACGATCAACATCTCTCCCACATGCAAGAAGTCCTTAGACTTCTAGTACCAATGATCTGGCAAGTTCATAAACTATAACAACATAGGGACATCTACCCTCCCAAGGATCTCGCAAGATCGTAACTCATAACAACACAGGTTAGGACACTCTCGTTCTAGTCCACAACCTCGACAATCATTCAACCTCAACCCCTAAATTCTCACAAGCTTAACATACAACTTAAAGTCATTAACAACCTCACAAGATAACATCAACACCTCAAGCCTTAAAACATTTCACAATCCTCAAACACTCACCTAAGGTCCATAACCACTACTTGGTATTCACTCTAAGTTATGCTAGATTATCTAACCTAGCATGATACTACCACTAAACATAACTAGGTTGAGGAAGAAGATACTCACACGAGGTCAAAGGCAGAAGACGATCTACGGATGTCGATATGGATTCGTTGGGCTTTTATCGGGGCTTTTGATCATATTTTAGTTTTAATTACCATGAAGCATTCTCTTAGAGTGATCTATGAGTGGAGCACACCACCAAAATGTTTAGAAATACTTTTCATTGATCTTTATGACTTATAATCCATTCTATCTTGTACTTAAGATTTCGAACTTGCTTGGGGACAAGCAAGGGACAAGTATGGGGTATTTTGATAGCATGTATTATAGTCTATATTTTGGGACTTGTTTAGACGTTTTATCTTCAATAATCTGCATGTTTCAATGTATATTATGTGATTATATTGTCGTTTCATCTATCTTTACGGGAATCGAGGTCTACACCAAGTTTCATTGTAATCATAGGTAAAATGGTACATTTTGGATCGAAATGGAGCTAAGGAGCAAAGGAGTCATTGGAGCTACATTCAGGAGCTTAAAAGAGAACTCAGGAAGCAAGGAATTAACAAAGAAGATTTTACTTTGGACCAGATTTGAGAGATTTCACCTTCAGCTGAGATTTACCTCGGTCAGCTACAGTACCACCTCGACCGAGGTGATCTAGAGGAGCGCCCCGACCGAGGCGAATACCCTGACGCGGCGAGATATATTTTATTTGGCTGAGATCTTTTATTTTTGGAAGGAGAGATCTTATATTTTTGGGCTGGATTTCTGGAAGGAAGATCATATATTTGGGAGATCTGTTTTAGAGATATGGATATATTTTGTTAGGAAATTATTTTTTTAAGATATTATTATCTTTGGAAGATAATTCTCCTATATAAAGGGTTGGATTTTTCCACAATTCGACAACCTCGCACCTCTGGATTTTTTCCTTTACATCATATTCTCCCAGCTGCAATTAGGAAGGAAGCTTGAAGGAAGATTGAAGATTGAAGGAAGGAAGTTTATAGCTTTGAGATAGCTTTTAAGGGGATTTATAAGACTTTCTTAGATTCCCTTTTGTTTGATTGTCTTGTTGGATTTGTCATCCAAGGAACGCTGATTTGTTTGATATTTGATTCAGTTATTGAAGTCTTGTTCTTAAGGTTTTTGTGTTCAAATATTCATTCTCTTCCCATATATTTGATTATTGCTTTCATGATGATGAGTGGCTAATTTTCTTGTGCGATTCTAGGGTGATTGGCTGAAAGTTGTGGGAAAAACAATGATAGAATAATCTTAATCCCAGTAGGACCCTGAAAGCTCGTGTCTTTATCCTTAACCATAGAACATCTCGGCCGGGGTGGAACTTGACTGACCGAGATGACTTATCTGATCCGTAACTGAGAGTTAAGTGTTAGAGTTTGCCAAATCCTATTCTTATTATACCTTTCCTGGTTCAATACAAGCTTAGGATGAGACTTACCCGGTAATTCCTTAGTTTGTTTACCCAAGATCATAAGTGTAGGTAATAAAGGTTTATCCTTTATTGGGGTTTGAGTGTGCCTTCATTCCATCTTTGTGAGTTAGCTTGAGACTTACCCGGTAAAGGTTGATTCTATTCCCTTAGTTGGAGTGTTGGTTTGAGATTATAATTCCTTTCCTTAGTACCTTGAGACTTACCCGGTGATAGGTTCTTTTGCTTGGGATTGTGAGTAGTGAGACTTACCCGATGATCTATTCCACTTTAGAAATACCTTCCCTTTGCAAAATCTCAGCTTTGTCCGCTTTATCTTGAGATCTTGAGTTGGAACCACAACTAGATGCTTTAATCCCTAGAATTTGCATATTCCCCTTTATTGAATTTATTATCATCTTTGATTGTTTTAATCGCTTTTGTGGTTATTTGCAATATTGACAACCTATACTTGCTTTGTTTCACCTAAGTCCCTGTGATCGACCCCTGAAATTCTTGCTTTTATTACAATTGATCCATACACTGCGGGTTCACATCCTTGTTTTAAGCATACTTCTTGGGTTATAAATTTAAAGCTTGCACACACTATTTGGAGCGAACAAGTTTTTTATAGGAATGAAGCGTGCCGTCTTCGTCAGTCTATAAACAACAACCCAGATGGCATCAAAACTCCTACTGGGTCTCAAACCAGCCACAAAATCCAAGGAGACGTCCTCCCACTTCCACTACGGCACTGGCAGTGGATGGAGCTCACCTCCAAATCTGCAATGCTCTATCTTGACCTGCTGACAGGTCGCACACCGGGCCACAAATCTCGCTACATCGGACTTCATCCCTCCCCACTAATATGAACGTCTCACATCATATTACATCTTACTCGTACTTGGATGTACAGAGTAAGGTGTATAGTGAGCCTCTTGTAAGATCCTCTGTCTCAACTCTGCATCAGCAGGAACACAAATGCGATCATACGTCTTCAGCTGTCGAGACGGATAAGCAATCACTCTACCTCTCTACATCAACACACATCCCAAGCCTAGCTTGGATGCATCATTGTAGACCACAAAATCATCTGAACCCTCTGGTTGTGCCAGGACAGGAGGAGAAGTCAAACGCCTCTTCAACTCTACAAAACTTTGAGCACACTGGTCGGTCCATAAAAATCTGGTAGTCTTCCTCAAAAAACTTGTCATTGGACGGGCAATCAAAGAAAATTCCTCCACAAAGCGTCTGTAATAACCGGCTAAGCCAAGAAAGCTACGCACTTCCTTGACATTCGTCGGTATCGTCCATGTAGCAACAGACTCGATCTTCGCCGGGTCAACCATAATCCCATCAGCGGAAACGATATGCCCAAGGAAAGCAACCTCAGACATCCTGAACTCGCACTTAGAGAGCTTGGCATACAGCTCTTTATCCCTCAGAATCTGCAAAACCGTCCTCAGATGACCGGCACGCTCCTCTCTGCTACGAGAGTACACCAAAATATCATCAATAAAGACCACCATAAACTGATCAAGGAAGTCGATGAATATATTGTTCATCAATTCCATAAAGGCTGTTAGGGCATTCGTCAGCCCAAATGGAATCACTACAAACTCGTAGTGTCAATAACGGGTACGAAATGCCGTTTTGTGTACATCCTCCTCTCTCACCCTCAGCTGGTGATAACCTGAGCGCAAATCAATCCGGGAGAAAATTGTAGCTCCCTGAAGCTGATCAAGCAGATCATCAATACGAGGTAGTGGATACCTGTTCTTGATGGTCACTTTGTTCAACTCTCTGTAATCAATGCATAACCTCAAAGATCCGTCCTTCTTCCGCACGAAGAGGACAGGTGCACCCCATGGTGAAACACTAGGGCGTATGAAGCCCTTCTCATCCAACTCCTCGAGTTGCTTCTTCAGCTCCAACATCTCGACGTGTGTCATACGGTATGGCTCTTGCGAGATGGATCTCGTACCAGGCTCAAGCTCTATACTGAAGTCCACACTCCGCTGAGGCGGCAAGCTCGACGACTCAGCAAACACATATGCAAACTTGCAGACCACTGGAATATCCTCCACAGCGGGACTCTCTCCATCCTTCATGGCATAGCACTAGAAGGCATCACATCCCTGTGCAACCAACCTAGCTGCTCGTACGGCGCTGATAACCGAAATTGTCTTCCCAAGGTCCCAACCCCGGAAGACCTCGATGTGACCAACCTCGGTAGAGACTGTAACAGTCTGTCTACCAACATCCAAAACTGTATGGTTTCTACGCATTCAATCCATACCTAAAATGACTTCTTCATGCATCAACGGCATGACTAAGAAGTCAACAAGTAAAACACGAGTCCCTAAACGAAGGGGACAACTACGTATCTCACGGGTACCTCTGACCCGACTACCATCGGGTAACCCTATAGTAAAAGGTATACCCTCTATTGTATCTAAAACTCAGACGCTCAACACATTTATCAGAAATAAAAGAATGCGTAGCACCAGTATCAAACAAGACTCTAACAGGTAAACCATGAAGCAGAATGGTACCTGTAGCAGCCGGTGCAGGTGGATCATCTGCACTCCTTAACTCAAAAGCTCTCCCTCGGGCTCCTCTGGCATCACTGGCGTCAACATCTCTACCTTTTCCTCTACTCGGTCCTGGAGCCAAACCCTGAGTAGATTGACGCTCTAGGACTCTCTGCTGTTCCTGTATCTACTGCTGAGGTGTCCTATGACCACCTCCCGCTACACTGGTAGGGGAAGAACCCTACTGAGATGCCACTCCACCCTGCCTATAGAAGGCAACTCGATGTCCCTGTCGAACACATGTAAAGCAAGTCACAACTGGTCTAGGACAAGCTGTCCTCAGATGACCGGGTCACGACAGTTGTAACACTGTCGTCCCTTATCTGTAGTCTGTGCAGAAGAGGGGTAACTCTGACGTCTCTGGTCTCGTCTAGACCCTGATGCTCCTCTAACTCCACTGGTCTGCCCAATGCGCTGCCTCTTCTCAGACCGTCTCGTCTGAGAAGCTCTCCTTTGACTGCCTCTCTCCCTCTCAAAAGCAGAAGCTCGGTCCTGGTAATTAGCTAGGGACTCGCAATGGAATCCGCCATGTATGAACGAGTGCTCTCTCAGACGGAGAGAAAACAGATACAAATGCTGGTCCTCAGATGGTGCAGCTGGACCCAGCAAAGCTAACTCTGTCTGGAAGCGACGTATGACATCAGTAATAGACACGACCTGAAAGCCGGCCTCCACAAAATCCTGCAGCTTCTCCCTCCTCAATAAGGCAGGGCAGAATTGCTCTCGAATCATACGCCTCATACGGTCATAACTGGTGGCTCTGGTCCATACAGTCCTCCACCGCTGGTGTGTGAGGTCACGGAATAGAGAGTGGACTAACTCTATCCGTCTGTCCTCAGGACATCTAATAGACTCCAAAGTTGAGTCTACATGCCCAATCCACACCTCGGTCTCTAAACTAATCTCTCTTGAGAAGTGTGGCACTCCGTGATGATGAAATGCCTTCAACCGGGCATCAGGTTGAGGCCCTCTTGTCTCCGATAGAACTCCAACTTAGCAACTCGTGCAGGTGCAACTGGCACCTGTGTCGCCCCCTATGATCTCTCAGAAGATCCCTCATGAACTGGTAAATCTGGGGCCTGTCTGCCAGCCCTAGTGTCCTCCTCAAAACGTCGGAGGTACTCTCTGAACTCCGGTCCTCCCATGGAGACACGGTTAGCGTCATCAGACTTAGCTCGATGTGAATGATGTCTCACCGATCCACCACTCCTCGTCTCTAGGACGACGCTCTCTGCAACCTCCTCATGTATCTCCTCCACCACTGATGGATCAGTAGCGGGAACTGGTCCCTCACCTACCACACCCGGAGGACGGGGTGGTCTACCTCTACCTCTGCCTACAGCGGCAGTAGCTCTAGTCCGAGCCATCTGCGGGGTATGCACACCTAATATATAAATCTCTATATAGGTCATAAGTATAGATATATATATACTCAACACATACACATACATAATCCATAATACATATATACATATCTACACTGAAGAGATCCATAGCAGGAGTGGCGACTTCTCGTACATCTAACCCAAAACCACATTTAAAACTAAAACCTTTGAAAACGTCAGATCCCATGTGGGTTCTGTTTATTTTACCTATCAAACCTCATTGCAGGTAGCAAGTGCCATTGTTTTCAACCTAAGACTTTGATACCAACTATGTAACACCCCGAATTCGCGGGACTCGGAGTGTCACATTGGGCTACGATCTCACAATAAATCCTGACCCTAGCCTGACAACAAGTTAACTAGACCTTACAACATGACACCGACAGATATAAAAACAAATACATAAAGCTGTATAAAACTGTACAACCAAAAGGTACAATAACATAGCCGAGTATATAAACCAACACCTCACATAGGAGGTAACAAAAGATCATCCTCCCGCATGAGGGACAGGTAGACAAACCCAAAAGCCTACAACAACCTATGTACGAGACGTCCTCGGCCTGTCACTCTGCTAGATCACCCAGTAGCATGCCTATCCTATGGGGCATCTACAACATGGTAATAAACCATTAGCTATCCCTACACATATATAGAGTAATGCATAAGCACAAACACAATGAAGGTAAGATAAACACATCAGCATGCTTTCACACATTTACCCATCTAACCATCTCAATATAATGGTCATTCACTCAAATCGTATAGATATAATATATATGAAACTATGTGATATGAGGACCGATACATCCTCGCCTCTGAGCCTGCTAGCATGCCGTACTAGTATCGGTCACATAATCCGTGTAACCTATGGGAGTGGATTGCGCCCTTCTTATAAACCGGTTTGGCTTGACTCAAGAGAACCTCCTAGACTCCACGGCGGGATGAAAGGGAAAGGTTATCACAGCCACACATACGGGGCAATCAATAAAACATAGGTCGTATATACGACATCACATGCTATCATAACAACCATACAAAGCACACACCACTCATGCAAACACCCAATATAAGGATGGCAGCTAAGTATGTCCTACGGACTTACCTCAACCCCGATCACAACTCAACCATGATCACCTCTACACTAGAGGGACAACACAACCTATAAACAGGGCATAAAGAGATATATCAATCTCCTAATATCATAAGAGTCACACCTGGACCCAAAGGGATCCAAAGGATCAACCTCAACCTCACTCATAACCTAAAGAACCTCAAAAGCCATACAAGGCATAAACCGATCACAACCTTATCAAAACTCAACCTCACACATCTAGCATGATCCTAAGCACTCACACTAGGAAAGGAGGGAAAAAAGGCACCCTAAGGAAGGCCTTAAAGTAACACACACCTGCAGAACCAAGTGAAACACCAAGCTGGTGCAGGTGATCGCAGGGGCGGCTAGAAGGTGGCGTAGGGGCGGTTCACTAGCCGGCATAGGGGCGGGTCAAGTCAGGCGTTGGGGCGGCTGGTGTGCCGAGACACCACTTCAGGTCCTTTCTTCACTTCTTCCTTCGATTCTCCACTCTTCTTCACTCCAGTAGCAGCATACACATATCACATACATATATATACATCAACACAAGCCAAAACATGGCTGAACAAAATCCAACCCTAAGGAAACCATACTAAACTAAGGAAAGGAAAGAAAGGATGAAGAAAAGAAGAAAGGAAGAGGAGAAGCCATGAAACTCACCAACCTGAGCTCTCCAAAAGATCAACACCATACCAAACAACCTCAAGCTGGCTCCACAAGGCACAAAAACATCAGCAATATCAAAGCCAAGCAAGGCTATGCAAGATCTCTCACCAAAACTCACAAAACTCAACAAAGATCAACCAAAGTGATCCAAGGGAGAAAAGGAGAAGAAAGTGTGCGTAAGGAGAGAGAGAGAGAGAGAGTCTGAGAATGTAAACCCTCATCAGAGTTAAGGGATGA
Source organism: Fagopyrum homotropicum (assembly GCA_033239125.1). NCBI lineage: Eukaryota > Viridiplantae > Streptophyta > Magnoliopsida > Caryophyllales > Polygonaceae > Fagopyrum > Fagopyrum homotropicum. Next base: position 95,446,647 of record BSWB01000003.1, on the reverse strand, counting down.
AGATATATATAGAGGTAAAAGGGTAAAGTACGGGTCAAATGGTCAAAGAAGATGGTTGTAGCACAAAGAGCCGTAGGGCGGACCCTGTGAGCCGCAGGGGCGGCCCAGACAAACCGCAGGGGCGGTTCCAGGCACACGCAGGGGCGGTCCAGGCAAAACTCTGGCCCTCTGCTCACTCTCTCAACACTCAGCAACTACGCTCTTACAGTTATGATCTTGTGAGCGGAGAAGAGATGCCTCCGATAAGAAGTACGTGTATACCTCGGCATTTGGGTCTGAGAGGATTTGGGATCATGCAAGTTTCGGGACGAAACTTCTTTTTAGGGGAGTGTGATCTAAGAGCCTTGGTCTTTTAGGAGCTGAGTGTGTTGAGTCTAGCTGAGCCGCCCTTGCGCATGTTGTGAGCAGCCCTTGCGCCCTGGAGATCCGCCCCTGCGGATCTGTGCGGCTGCAGCCACCTTTGTTGAATCTTGACCATGCTTTTGGCTGACTTCCTTTATAGGCCTCCCTTTTGCTTCTAGATGAGGGTTTCCTCATCTTCTCCAGCTCCATTTACCTTCCTCACGTTCTTCTCCTCTTCTTCTCTTCCTTGATCTTCTTTTGATCTTGTGTGAATTTTGAGAGAGTTCTTGAGCTTGAAGTTGGGATTGATGATGATAGCTGTGATGTTGAGCTTTAGAGAGTCAGTTGTGGTTGTGTGGTGTTTATCGTCCCTTCTGCTTAGGTTTCAGCTTCGGTGAGCTCTTATTCTTCCTCTTTCTTTCATCCTTTCTTCCTTTCTTCATCTTTAACTTAGGATTCGCAAGCCTATCCTTGTGTGGATCTTTCCTGTACGTTTTGATGCTCATGTATATGTATATATGTATACCTATGTGTATGGCTGCTTGTTGGTTCATGAAGAGGCGATGAAGAGCAAGTGAAGGATCGAAGAGAAGTCGAGGTTCAGCTTCTACACACCAGCCGCCCCAACGCCTAGGCTGAGCCGCACCTGCGCCTTGGACTGAGTCGGCCCTGGGCCTGACTGGGTCAGCGCTCCTGCGCCTCTTGTTTCCGCTGGTGCATCTAGGGCATACCAAGTGGTATGTTTCCTTCCTTCCTTCCTTTCCTTTGGCCTTGGCCTTAGATGTAGCTAGGCAAGTATAGTTGAGGATGAGCTTGATGAGTTGTATGTTGGGTTTATGTCTTAGGCAATTGTGTATATGTTGAGGTAATGTCTTAGGCATTTGTGAGGTATGATGTGTTGTTGAGGTTTAGATGCGTGTTATAGGTTGGTTGTGGTTATGAGGTGGAGATACGTCTCCTAACCTTTGCAGCGTTTGATGTTTTGTGTGCCTTGGTTATGCAAGTGTTAATTGTTTCCCCAAGGGGAAACTGTGACGTGGTACGGGATTACGAGTATTCCACGTAAGTCCATGGGACTTACTTAGCGTGCAGTTGTGGATTTGAGTGTTTGTAATGGTTGTGCGTGTGCATATGATTGTTGTATTTATAATCTAAACCGGACTAGGATGACCACTTCATTACATTATATAGCCCAAGTGTATTATAACCGGGTGGTTACCACTTGCCAAAGCCCTCCGAGAGTGGAGGAGGTGCTCGGAAGCTCAGCCGCACAAGGGGCAGGTTGTAAATCCACCCCCACGCAAAACCCTGTGCTTCAAGGGGGAAGATCCGAGGATCTTTAGTTCCTCGTGTCACAAAATAAGTTGAATTAGTAATGGAATAACGTAATTAAAGATAATAAACGGATGTGTGTGTGACATTGCATATTGTGATGCGTTGATTTGTGTATGTGCTATTACTTCATTCTTAATTATTTCTGTTAGCTAACGGTTTATACCATATTGTAGTTGACCTGCAAGATAGGAAGACTGTAGAGTGAGTCAGATGGGTGATCAGCCGAGGGCTTCCGTACACTAGGTTGTCGTGGGATATGGGATATTTTTTTGTACTCGGATGTTTATGTTGATGTTTTGTACTCGGTTGTGATGTTGTAAACCTTTTGATATATATGTTGTACAGTTTTATGTATTTAGTTTTAATCTATATGTGCTTTGTTGTAAGATCTAGTGAACTTGTTGTCAGGCTAGGGTCAGGAACCATTGTGAGATACTAGCCATATGTGACACCCCGAGTCCCGCTGATTTGGGATGTTACATCTAGTACCTTTAGGAACCCAGATTTTTTTAACTTGTTTCCATAGACATAGAGGAAGAGTATCTCTAATAATGTAAGGATCATTTCTTCTATATTGACAAGTTGATTTTACGTTACCCTTTTTACAACAGTAGAAACATGTGGGCATGTGTACACTTCCTTTAGCTTTAACAAAAGTGGTAGTTGTTTTTCTAGAAAAGTTCATGTGATAACCGATACCACTCTTGTTAAGAGAGGATTGTTGTTCATCCATCATCCTTTCGAGATTGGATTTCGAATGATTGAATTGAATAAGTGCAGCCTTCTGGTCTCTACACGTCACAGTTAGATCAACCTTCTCTTTCTGTAGATTAATAAAGTTTTGATGAAGAGAAGAGAGATTGCCCTTGAGAATTGCATTTTCCGATTCCAAGGCCTTACTATTCTTATCAAGGTCTAACTTTTCTGTGTTGAGATTTTCAACTTCCAAAGATAATTCACTTACTCGTTTCTCTTGTTTGAAAAGCTTTTCTCTTAAGGCACTTATCCTTACCCTATGTTCTTTATCACATATAATAATGTCTTTAAGGAATTGTGTAAGTTGTAGGTTGGATTGCGACATAATAGTATTTACCACACCATCAACATAGAAGTTTGGATCCTCTTCAAGATCTGCCATTACACACCAGTTTGCTTGGTCCTTTTCGTCTTGTGACTCATTTGTTGAATCTGAGCCACTCCACGATGCTACCATAGCCTTCTTCTTTCGATCATTCTTCCTAAAGTTGTTGCTCTTCTTTTGTGGACAATCCTTTAGGAGATGATCTGCTTCACCACATTCAAAATAAGACAATACTTTAGTTTTTTTTATTAGGGTTAGAAAACTTACCTCGAGGTCTTGATGAACGTTGATATTCTTTGTTGTTTGCCAATCGCTTCTTCATTTGAAGAATTCTTGCAAGACCTCTTGAAATCAAGGTGAATGAATCTTCCTCCTCGTCATCACTCTCTTCATCATCGGATGGCATGTCGTCCTTCTTGGATCTTAGGGCAAGATTTTTTGTGTTTGATGGGAGATGCCCATCTTCTTCACCAAAACCGATTTCATGAGTGATTACTTTTCTAGAAGGTCGTCGAGGGATAATGTAGTGAGATTTTGAGCTTCTTCAATGGAGGTCACTTTTGGTCCCCACTTAGTTTTAGGTAATTTCCTTACTTTTTCTTCATTTGTGAAGACCTTTCCAAGTGAATCAAGATTGTTCACAATCTCAGTGAATCGTGTGAACATCTCCTTGACCGTCTCGTTTAAGTTCATCTTGAATAGCTCATATTACGTGAGGAAATGTTTATCTTTGTCTCCTTGGGTTGACATGTTCCTTTGTACGTAACTACTAACTTGTACCAAATTTCCTTTGCACTCTTGCATGATGAGACACAATTGAGCCATCTCCAGCTATAATCATAACTCGAGCTAGAACATCAAGATCTAACAAGATCATATATCACATCATAGCTATCACGATAATAAACACATCAAAGCACATAATCACAACACTCACCAAGAGAGCACTAAGATCTACTGATCGATCCTACAAGTGCATCTATCTCAACATAAAACTCGGGATAGTTCCTCTGGATACTATCCTTAGTCTCCCATGTAGCCTCATCAAGTCCTCGTCTCGACCACTGTATCCTCAACATGGGAATGTCCTTCAAACGCAAGCGTCTCATACCTCGCTCTTGGACTGCAATCGGATGCTCAACAAAAGTGTGGTCTAGCTCAAGCACCAAATCATCATAACTCACAATGTGTCTTGGATCTGGAACATACTCCCTCTGCCGAGACACGTGAAATACAGGATGAACACCCTCTAACCTCGGAAGCAAACCCAATCGGTATGCTGCCCTCCCAACTTTGTCCAGTATCTCAAAAGGACCGACATATTGGGTACTCAACTTCCCTTTTATGCCAAAACGTATGACGCCTCGTGTCGGAGATACTCCTAGCCAGACATGAGCTTCAACTCTGAACTCTAGAGGTTGACGCCTCTTGTCTGCATATGACTTCTGGCGACTTTGTGCAGCCAGCATCCTCTCTCTGATCAAAGCTACTCGCCATATCATCCTGAATCTGATCAGTTGTTAAAACCACTAACACTACTAGCCTCATCTCAGCATAGCGGTGTACGGCATCTACGCCCATACAGTGCCTCATATGGGGCCATCGCAATTGATGTATGCCAGCTGTTGTTGTATGAGAACTCAACTAGTGGGAGATGATATGTCCACACTTGTCCCCAATCTAACATACAAGTTCGCAACATATCCTCAAGGGTCTGGATGGTCCTCTCTAACTGGCCATCTGTCTGAGGAAGGAACGCAGTCGTAAAGTGTAGAATCGTCCCCTGAGTATTTTGAATCTGCTGCCAGAACCTCGAGGTAAATCGCCCATCTCGATTTGAGACATCGTCCTCGGTACTCCATGGAGTTTCACTATCTGCCTAGTGTACTCCTCAGCCAATCTGCTCACTGGCCACGTTTCCCGAATAGGGATGAAACGTAACATAAGAAGCAGGTAGAGTAAGAATAACTATAGGCCAGGTTTTAAGAATAGGATTGTACTAAAACTCTATAGTACTTTTGGTATGGACAAACTTCATAATATTCCATGTAGACTATATAGTTTTGTATTTTCAATTTTGTAACGAAATATTATTTATGACGTCATTAATGAAAATGATGCAGTTGATGAAGATTTTGTCCAAGTTGAAGTTGTTTATATCGTGGAAGTGTGTGATGTGAACTTTATTCACTTTGTTTAAGACGAAGGACATCTAGGTTTTTGTATTTTCAGATTGTGAACTTATTTACACTTTGAATCATGTTATTTGGTTGTTTTGAATGTTAAATACACTCTTATGGTTTATAAAAATTGTTGGTGCAACTTGGTGCAATCATTTAAATGTTTTGAAATAATACGTGGTGTAGTTTTCCAGGATGGGGTAGAATTTTTCTACCAAATTTACAATTTGTCACGGTAATTTACCGTGGTCAAAAATTAATATTTTAAACATATTTTAACAATTTTGACGGCTCCATGCCGTCGCCAAAAATACAAAATTTCTCACCAAATTTACTTTTTGCGATGGTACTGCCGACGCCAAATTTAAATTTCGTACAAATTTCCAAAGTTTGTGACACACCGGACGGCGACGGCTTTAGCCGACGCCAATAATTGGTGACGGTTACCATCTGTCGCCAACGAAAAATATTAGCGACGGCAAAAGGCCGTCTCGAAAATTTCGCATCGCCTATTCTGGCTACGCCCTGTTTTGCCGTTGTATAGCCGTCGCCGTTGATTATTGACGACGGTAAATAGCTTTTCTGCCGTCGCCAACATCCGTCGCTAATTTAATTAGTTTTTGTAGTGGATTCAGGATGATATGGCTCGAGTAGCGATGATTAGAGAGAGGATGCTGGCTGCACAGAGTCGCCAGAAGTCATATGCAGACAAGAGGCGTCGGCCTCTAGAGTTCAGGGTAAGAGCTCATGTTTAGTTGAGAGTATCTCCGACGCGTGGCGTCAAACGTTTTGGCATAAAGGGGAAGTTGAGTCCCCGATATGTCGGTCCTTTTGAGATACTGGATAGAGTTGGGAGGGCAGCCTATAGATTAGCTTTGCCTCCGATATTAGACGGTGTTCACCCTATGATCTATGTCTTAGCTGAGAGAGTACATACCAGATCCGAGGCACATCGTGAGTTATGATGATTTGGTGGTAGAGCTAGAGCACACCTTTGCTGAGCATCCTATTGCAATCCTAGAGCGAGGTGTGAGACGCCTTCGTTCGAAGGACATTCCTATGATGAGGATATAGTGGTCGAAACGTGGACCTGAGGAGGCTACATGGGAGACTGAGGATAGTATCCAGAGGAACTATCTAGAGTTTTATGCCGTGATAGATACACCTAGGGTCGATGAGTAGATCTTAGTGCTATCCTGGTGAGTATGTGGTTATGTGCTTATCTGCTTACATGCCTTGATGTGTTTATTCCATGCTAGTGATGATGTGCCTTATGATCTTATTAGATCTTGCTATACTAGCATGATGTATGTTATAGCTGGAGATGATTATTCCCTCCATGCTATTTGAGTATGACTTATGTTTATAGCTAAGATGGTTCTGTCCTCCATGCTATCTGAGTTGATTGGGATTCAGCTAGAGATGGTTCTTTCCTCCATGCTACTTTGATGTACATAGTTTCAGTGGAGATCTGATTCCTCCATGTGATGTATACGTTAATGGTTTGGCTAGAGACGTATTTCCTCTATGCATGTGTTATGTTTTGGCTAGAGATGTGCTTCCTCTATGCCCTGTGTTATGGTATGGCGAGAGATGTGATTCCTCTATGCCTTTGGGTAGCGTTATGGCCCTGTTTTTTGGAGTTGATGATTCCTCCATGTTGATATTTATGGCTATAGATCTTTTATAGGATATGACCTTCTGAGTGGAGATGTGATACCTCCGATAGAGAGAGTGAGTTATACCTTGGCGTATGGGTCCGAAAGGCTTTGAGATTTTGCAAGTTTCGAGACGAAACTTGTTTTTAGGGGGGTGAAATGTAAGAGCCTAGTTGCTGAGACAGTGAGCAGAGGGCCAGAGTTTAGCTTGGACCGTCGCTGGTGTGCCTGGAACCGCCCTTGCGGTTTGTTTGGGCCGCCCCTGCGGATTACAAGGTCCGCCCCTGCGGCTTTGTGTGCTGCAGCCGTCTTCTTTGACCCTTTGACCCGTTCTTTACCCTTTTACCTCTATATATATCTTCATCCCTTACCTCTGATGAGGGTTTACATTCTCAGACTCTCTCTCTCTCTCTCCTTACGTAAACTTTCTTCTCCTCTTCTCCCTTCGATCACTTTGGTTGATCTTTGTTGAGTTTTGTGAGTTTTGGTGAGAGATCTTGCATAGCCTTGCTTGGCTTTGATGTCGTTGTTGTTGTTGTGCCTTGTGGAGCCAGCTTGAGGTTGTTTGGTGTGGTTTTGATCTTCTGGAGAGCACAGCTAGGTGAGTTCCATGGCTTCTCCTCTTCCTTTCTTCTTTTCTTCATCCTTTCTTTCCTTTCCTTAGTTTAGTATGGTTTCCTTAGGGTTGGATCATGTTCAACCATGTTTTGGCTTGTGTTGATGTATACATATGTATGTGATATGTTTATACTGTTGCTGGAGTGAAGAAGAGTGGAGAATCGAAGGAAGAAGTGAAGAAAGGAGCTGAAGTGGTGTCTCTACACACCAGCGGCCCCAACACCTGACTTGAGTCGCCCCTGCGCCGGCCAGTGAACCGCCCATGCGCCACCTTCTAGCCGCCCCTGCGGCCACCTGCACCAGCTTGGTTTCACTTGGTTCTGCAAATGTGTGTTACTACTAGGTCTTCCTTAGGGTGCCTTTGTTCCCTCCTTTCCTAGTGTGAGTGCTTAGGATCATGCTAGATGTGTGAGGTCGAGTTTTGATGAGGTTGTGATCGGTTTATGCCTTGTATGGCTATTGAGGTTCTTTAGGTTGTGAGTGAGGTTGAGGTTGATCCTTTTGATCCCTTTGGGTCTAGGTGTGACTCTTATGATGTTAGGAGATTGATATATCTCTTTATGCCCTGTTTATAGGATGTGTTATCCCTCCAGTGTAGAGGTGATCGTGGTTGAGTTGTGATCGAGGTTGAGGTAAGTCCGTTGGACTTACTTAGCTGCCATCCTTATATTGGGTATTTGCATGAATGGTGTGTGCTTTGTATGTTTGCTATGATGGCATGTGATGTCGTATATATCGACCTATGTTTTATTGAATGCCCCGTATGCATGGTTGTGATAACCTTTCTCTTTCATCCTTGAGAGGTTCTCTTGAGTCAGGCCAGACCGGTTACAGGAAGGGCGCAATACACTCCCATAGGGTACACGGATTGTGTGACCGATACTAGTACGGCTGGCTAGCAGGCTCAGAGGTGAGGATGTATCGGTCCTCCTGTCACATAGTTTCATATATATTATATCTATACGATTTGAGTGAATGACCATTATATTGAGATGATTAAATGGCTAAATGTGTGAAAGCATACTGATGTGTTTATCTTACCTTGATTGTGTTTGTGCTTATGCATTACTCTATATAGGTGCATGGATAGCTAATGGTTTAGCAGAGTGGCAGGCCGAGAACGTCTCGTACATAGGTTGTTGTGGGATTTTGGGTTTGTTTACCTTTCCCTCTTACGTGAGGATGATCTTTTGTTACCTCCTGTGTGAGGTGTTGGTTTATATACTCGGCTATGTTGTTGTACCTTTTGGTTTTACAGTTTTATACAGCTTTATGTATTTGTTTTTATATCTGTCGGTGCCATGTTGTAAGGTCAATGAACTTGTTGTCAGGCTAGGGTCAGGATCCATTGTGAGATCCTAGCCTAATGTGACACTCCGAGTCCCACGGATTTGGGGTTTTACAATAACCTATAACATTCTATAGCCTCAAGCACGGCATGGATGAGTCATCTACTCCAGCAACAAGATCATACATGCTAAACAAGCATTTAGGAAATCAATCTCTAGCCTAACTATAATCACGTCACAAGGCATGGAGGAAAAACATCTCCAACCGCTAACATCACATCAGACTCACATCATGGAGGAAGTACATCTCCATTCAAATCGTACGTATAACATAACTATGTGGAGGAAAATCGTCTCCACTCACACTATGCCCATTAATGAAAGCATGGAGGAAAAACCATCTCAAGCTAATCCTTATCATAATATAATAGCATGGAGGAAAGAACCATCTCCAGCTAATCCTAATCATAACATAATAGCATGGGGAGAAGAATCATCTCCAGCTATCATATAACTCGCGCTAGCAAATAAGATCTAAAAGATCATATGCACACATCACAACTAGCATGAAAACACAACATATCACATAAACATATAACATACATCAAAGTAGCACTAAGATCTACTCATGGATAGTTCCTCCGGATACTATTTTCGGTCTCTCATATAGCCTCATTAGGTCCTCGTCTCAACCACTACATCCTCAACATGGGAATGTCGTTTGAACGCATGCATCTAATACCTCGTTCTAGGACTACAATCGGGCGCTCAACAAAAGTGTGGTCCGGCTCAAACAGCAATCATCACAGTTGGCGATGTGTCTCGAGTCTGATATGTACTCCCTCAGCTGAGACACATGAAACACAGGGTGAACACCCTCTAACCTCAGTGGCAAAGCCAGTCTGTATGCTGTTTTCCAACCTTGTCCAAAATCTCGAAAGGACCGACATATTGGGGTCTCAATTTCCCCTTAATGCCAAGCGTCTAGCGCCTCGTGTCGGAGATACTCTCGTCCAAACATGAGCTCCTACTCTGAACTCTAGAGGTTGACGCCTCTTGTTAGCATACAATTTCTGGCGACTCCGTGCAGCCACAATCTTCTCCCTAATCAGCGCTACCCGAGCCATGTCATCCTGACTCTGCTCTGGCGCTAGATCACTAATACTGCTAGGCTCATCCCAACATGACGTCGTACGACATCTATACTCATACAATGCCTCATATAAGGCCATCTCAATCGATGCATTTTAACTGTTATTGTACAAGGTCTCAACTAATGGGAGGTAATCTGACCATCAGTGTGCTCAAAGTAGTCTGAATTTGTTGCCAGAACATCGAGGTAAATCATCCATATCAATGTGAGACGATCGTCCTCGGTACACCATGGAGTCTCACTATTTGTCTAGTAAACTCCTCAGCTAATCTGCCCACTGGCCACGTTTCCTTAATAGGAAGGAAACGTGAAATCTTGGTCAGTCTATCAATCACAATCCAAATAGCATCACAGCTCTTGCTCAATCTCAATCCTGTCACAAAGTCTATGGAGATGTCTTCCCACTTCCACTGCGGTACTAGCAGTGGATGGAGTTCTCCTCCAGGTCTGCAATGCTCTATCCTGACCTACTAACAAGTTACTCACTATGCCACAAATCTGGCTACATCGAGTTTCAGCCTTCACCATCAGTTTGAGCGTCTCACACCTGATACATCTTACTCGTACCAAGGTGCACTGAGTAAGGTGTGGAGTGAGTCTCTTGCGGAATCTTCTGTCTTAGCTCCGCATCAGCGGTTACACCGACGCGGTCGCGACGTCTCATCACTCCATCTGCTTCTATGGAGGACGGTGGTACATCACCACGAGATATCCTATCTCGTATTGTCATCAATGTCAGATAGGTCCCTTGCTTCTGTTGGATCTTTCTCAACAGATCAGGTAGAACCTCTAAAGTATTCAATTGGGCATCTTCAACAGAAAATTGGATGTCCAGCTCTAGCCACGCTAGATCCCTCTGAAGCTGAGGCTGAATTGTCAGTCTCGCAATGCCTTCTCTCGAGGCTTTTTTCTACTCAGGAGGTCGGCCACAACATTCGCCTTCCCAGCAATTTCTAAAGATCTTCACTGCATGAACTATCGTGGCCAACTCCAAATCATGAGTCGGGTAGTTCTCCTCATACATCTTCACTGTCTAGACGTACATGCAATAACTCTGCCTCTCTACATCAACACACATCCCAAGCCCAGCTTAAATGCATCACTGTAGACTACAAAGTCCTCTGTGCCCCCCGGCTGCGGTAAGATAGGAGCGGAAGTCAGACGTCTCTTCAACTCCTCAAAACTCTAAGCACACGGCTCGGACCAAACAAATCTAGTAGTCTTCCTCAATAAGATGGTAATTGGATGGACAATCGCAAGGAATCCCTCCACAAAATATCGTTAATAATCGGCTAGGCCAAAAAAGCTACACACTTCCTTGACATTTGTCGTTGTCGTCCACGCTGCTACATACTCGATCTTTACCGGATCAACCTTGATTCCATCGGCGGAGACAACATGACCCAAAAATGCTAACTTTAGCATCCAAAATCACACTTAGAGAACTTGGCATACGGTTCTCTATTCCTCAAACTCGCAATAATGTCCTCATATGTTCTGCATGTTCCTCTTTGCTACGAGAGTACACCAGGATATGGTCTATGAAGACCACCACAAACTGATCCAAAAAGTCGATGAATATGCCATTCATCAACTCCATAAAGACAGTGGGCACATTCGGGAGCCCGAATGGAATTACTAAAAACTCGTACTGGCCATACCGAGTCCGAAATGCCGTTCTATGCACATCCTCCTCTCTCACTCTCAGCTGGTGATAACCCGAGCTCGAGTCAATCCTAGAGAAAACAATCGCTCCCTGAAGCTGATATAACAAGTCATCGATGCGAGGCACTGGATACTTGTTCTTGATGGTCACCTTGTTCAACTCTTTGTAGCCAATGCACAACCTAAACGATCCGTCATTCATCCGCACGAAGAGGACAGGTGCTCCCCATGGGGATATGCTAGGGCGAGTGAAGCCCTTCTCAGCCAACTCCTTGAGTTACTTCTTCAGCTCTAAAAACTTGACAGGCGCCATACGGTATGGGGCCTTTGACATTGGTCTTGTACAAGCCTCCAACTCTATACCGAAATCCATGCTCCTCTAAGGCAGCAAACTGGATGGCTCAACAAACACATCCAAAAACTCAGGCCACTAGGATGTCCTCTAACGTTGTACTCTCGTCCTCGTTTATGGCATAACACCAGAAGGCCCCACAACCCTGTGTGATCAAACTCACTACTCGTACTGCACTAATAACCATACCCGTCTACCCAAGGTCCCAACCTCAGAAGACCTCTATCTGACCCAACTCGGTAGAGACTCACGGTCCTCCTACGAATATCTAAGACAACATGATATCTATCCATCCCATCCATACACATAATGACTTCCTCATGCACCAATGGCATGACAAAGAAGTTCATAACCAAATGGCAGTTTCCTAAATGTATAGGACAACCATGTACCTCTCGGGTACCACAAACCTAATCCCACTTGGTAACCCTATCAAGAAGGTCTACCCTCTACTATGTCTAAGGTCAGTCTACTCACACATGCATTAGTAAGCAAAAAGTGCATAGCACTCACATCAACAAAACACCAATAGGTAAACCATTAACAAAGGTGGCACCTGTAATAGCCAACGCCAGCGGCTTCACTGCATATCACCACTCAAAACTCTAACCTATGCTCCTTTGGTATTATTGAGGTCATCACCATAGTCTCTACCCCTACTCCTTCTTCCCCGGAAAGGGAGGGTCTTGCTGAAAAGAAACATTGTCTTACTGACAATACTGAGGCAAGTGACCCAGTTCGCCACATGTAAAGCAAGTTATCGGTACCAACGGACACTCAGAGCGCAAATGGCCCAGATCACCACAGTTGAAACACAATTGTCCCGTCTTTGCAACCTGTGCGGCTAAAGGGTAACTCAATCTTCTTCTTTCACCTTTGGCTGCCTTAACTTGGGAAGAAACTTGCTAATGCAGTATCCTGTTTCGTCGACAGAAAATCGATCGATGTCCGATCTTTCCACAGGTAAAACACATCACTAAAGATCTCTTACACTTCGGTCGCAGGTGTCTAGACTCCCCACAGTTTTAACAAGATCTCATCCTACTAGAAGTCTGTGTGGACAGGGGATCACTAGAACGTCCATGTGCCAGACATTGCCTAACACCGGAAAGGTCTACTCCATCATCTCTAGTTCAGTCCGTTGTTTCTTCTTTGATCTGGAAGCATCAGTTGGTCCCACAACTGTTGGTAAATGCGGTGTAGGTCTACCTGGTCTTGAAGCCTCTTGTACTTGGCATATATATTCTCGAAACTCGAGTCAACTCATCGAGATGTAATCAGTCTCCTTAGATCCGTCCTTTGCCATAGGCGAAACATCAGCGGAAACTGGTCCCTGACCTATCACTACTGGAGGAAGAGGGGGTACACACCTACCTTGTCCTACTACAAATGTTGCTCTAGTTTGAGCCATCTGCAGGGTATGCACACCTAATCTTATGAGGCTATATATATGCCATATGCATATATATATATATCTATATATATATATAACTTAAGATCACATGCAAACACATCAGCACATAATAGGTATCTATATATATATATATATATATATACTGTCGAGATCTTCAGAAGGGTGATGGCTTCCCGTACACACTATCGCAAAATATTTGTACTCTTTCAAAACCAAAATTCTTTTTGAAAAGTCAGACCCCATTCGGGTTTTGTTTACTTATCTACTCCTCCTTTATTGTAGATTGCAAGTGCCATTGTTGTCAACCTAAGCCTTTGATACCAACTGTGTAACACCCCAAATCCGCAGGATTGGGGCGTCACATGGGGCTAGGATCTCACAATGGATCCTGACCCTAGCCTGGCAAAAAGTTCACTGGATCTTAAAACAAGGCACATATAGTTTAAAACTAAATACATAAAATTGTACAACATCATAGCCGAGTACAAAATGGAAACATAAACATCCGAGTACAAAAAAATATCCCATATCCCACGACAACCTAGTGTACGGAAGCCTTCGGCTGATCACCCATCTGGCTCACTCTGCAATCTTCCTATCCAGCATGTCAACTACAACACGGTATAAACCGTTAGCAAACAGAAATAATTAAGAATTAAGTAATAGCAAATACACACATCATAATATGCAATATCACGCACACATCCGTTTATTATCTTTAATTACGTTATTCCATTACTAATTCAACTTATTTTGTGACACGAGGAACTAAAGATCCGCAGCTCTTCCCCCTTGAAGCACATGGTTCCGTGCATTATAGGACGGAACTGTTTATCTTATTTCATGTCTTTGAGACTTATGTTATATATCTGGTTTTGAGACTCGGCTGGATTGTTTTGAGATTTGTACTTTTGTTTTTGCTCATGCAATAAAACTATGTTGTTTTGCCTTTTTATTTGTGCCATGTTGTAAGGTCCGATGAAGTTGTTGCTAGGCTAAAGGCCGGGACCCATTGTGAGGTCCCATCTCGTGGTATTCCAAGTCCTCCGGGATTTGGGGTATTACAATGCTCCATCATGCTCCAATATGATCCACCTTGAGAGGCCTTGCTCTTATATTTTCCATTGTGTTCAAAATCAGCCAAATTACCTATAAATGCAACAAGAATACGTGTAGACATCTATTCGAGAAAATAATACAAGTTTAAGCTCAAATGTAATGAATTCGTGTCTATGCATGAAAAATAAAGGAAAACATCTATCTAAATGCATGTCTAAACTAGAACATAATTCATGTAATCAAATAGAGCAGGAGGAACTTCTTCACACACCAAATAGTTCACAATGTCTGCGAACCATGACTCGTTTCCTCTTGAGACTTGGAGAAGGCACACCTCTATTGTATGAAGTTCCTCATCCGGGAATGAATCATCAATAGGCATATCATCCTTTTCAATAACAAGTGGAGATAAACGGCTAAGATGATCCGCCACAGATTTCTCGGATCCCTTCTTGTCTCGGATCTCTAGATCAAACTCTTGTAGAAGGAGGATTCATCTGATGACGAGTGTTTTAACATCCTTTTGAGTGAGAAAATACCGGATTGTTGCCTGGCCGGTGTAGACAATCACTTTCACTCCCACAAGGTAGGAACGGAATTTCTGGAATGCATAGACCACCACTAATAATTCCTTCTCAGTTGTGGCGTAGTTTAGTTGAGCTTCATCTATCGTTTTGCTAGCATAATTGATGGCATGAGTGAACCCATCTTTCTTTTGGCCAAGCACGGATACATCACTTGCATTGCACATGACCTCCATGGAGAGGTTCTAGTCCGGCGGTTGAATGATAGGTGCGGACATCAATGCTACCTTAAACCTTTAAAAATCATCAAGACACTCTTTCGAGAACTCAAAAACCACATCTTTCTTTAGTAAGTTAGTCAAAGGTTTAGAAATTTTAGAGAAGTCTTTAATAAATGTTCAGTAAAAACCTACAGGAACTAGAAAGCTTCTATCCCCCTTCACCAATGAAGGTGGAGGCAACTTCTTAAAGGTCTCGATCTTCACTTCATCAACTTTAATTCAGCGATTGGAGACCAAGTGACGTAAAATAATACCTTCACTAACCATAAAGTGACACTTCTCCCAATTCAAGACAAGGTTAGTGTCCTCACATCTTTGCAAAACTAAAGACAAGTCAGCTAAGCAATCATCAAAGGATGAACACATCATCCTCAAGGAGTTGAAAGAAGGATATCTTGTCCTTCTCTTCAACTCTAGACTTCGGTTGTTTCTAAGTTAGCTTAAATCTCGCTGGACAGGACCTTATACTAAAACATGTGTTTACCCATGGTGCAGTTGAAGTATGGGGTGAACATATTGGAAGTTTCAAGTTTAACGGCCATAAGTTGAAGAAATACACGTTGGAAGTTCTGGTTGAGGGCATTTCTCCTCTTCTTCTTAAATGATCATCGAGGGAGATAGGTCGAACTAGCGACCTTAAACCAAGCGCTTCTTGTGAGGCAACCCAAGGTATTTCTGTGTTTTTTCCCTTTCTCTTAGTTAGATTAGATTAGTTTTTTTTTCGTTGGTACACCCCGGGTTTTGTTTGTGTCCTTGATGACAAAAACTAGGTACTTTTTCAAAGACGATCAATGATGAGATGAGATGGACATGAAATCAAGAATTTTGATAAGATGGAATGAAAAACACCTTAGAGAGGAATAAAGAATGGAAGACCGATAAATTGACCAACACACAGGAATATCGGTCTATTTTTGTGAATAAATTTTTTTAATTCATCAAATTTTTCTAAGGTCGCAAGTAAGATCGACTCCCTTGAAAAAATCGGTCGATTTTTAGTATCAATGGACGAGAAGCAAGAAAAATCGGGCCGATAAAAAAACCGACCGAATTTTTTCACATTTCCGGAGGGTATAAAACCTTTATTTCTTCATTTTCAACTCTCAACACTTCTCTCCCTCACGAAGAAAGCGGCCGCCGAGTCCCTTAAACTCTCAAATCTCCATTCCTTAATCATTTTCGCTCATTCTTGAGCCAAAACTAAAGCTCTCCCAACAACATTGAAGATTACGAGCAAAAATCGCTTGACAAACCACCAAATCGCTCGATTTTCAAGTTTTTTGTTCCAGCCCTAACAAGACATTCTTTCTTTAGATGTGCGATATTGGGAGTTGTTTGGTTCAGAATATTGTGCAATCTAGAGTAGAAACAGCTTAAGAAAGCTTTTGGAAGCACTAGTTGGGCAGAATCTTTACAGAATCGACAGATTAATCGAATAGTGGAAAATTTGACCCTTACCCACCTTGTACCTTAGCCGCTGAGGCTCGTCCATTGGGACTTCAACAATTTATTTCTCGAGGGATCCTAGTTCCCCGAGGGCGCGGCGCTCCTTACGTCGCCATGCCTTGGGATAGGAAACGGAGAGAGATAGTCTGGAAGGGCGAGTGCACGATCAGGAATTAGCACTACTGGAAGGAGGGCATGAGGATTCAAATTGTTTAGAGGAGGTTGTTGAGGATGATGTTGATGTTGATGATTAGGTTGTGGCGACAGATGACACTTTAGAGATTGATAGTGATGTGTATGGTACTCATGATACTGATGCCTGTTCGCCACTTAGCGTGCGTGCAAATAAGCTTTAATTATAAAACTAGAAATCAAGCAAGCGAACCCGCAGTGTACGGATCGATATAGTTGAGCAAGAATTCCAGAGTATCGAACACAGGGATTTGGGGGGTTAAATCCAATTATAGAATTGTCAAGCGAGTAAATGTTTGAGCTTTTGTAAATATTGGGAAAACAACAATCCTAAAGATCCAGGAATCCAGTTGTGGCAATCGATTCAAGATATACTAAAGATATAAGGACAGAGTTAAGGTATGCAAAGGTATACGAATTTAAGGTAATCGTACGGTGAAGTTCCAAAAACCTTATATGACTCACCTAGAAGACACTCTCTATAAAGGTTGTTGAGGCTTCAGTATAGAAAGGTTCTAAAGGTAAGAATTAATATCAAATACCCAAACTTGTAATCCAAGGATCAAGACTAACTTAACCGATTAAGGTTGTGACACTCGGAATCGAGGTAGAGGTTGTTGAGGCTTCACTACCACCTAGAAAAGGCAAGCCAAGACTAAGTTAAAGAAAATCTTTAACTTTGGATTAAAGTAAAAGCAAGTTCGTAAACTGACACAAAATTACGGGTAGTTCTTGAGTTCCACGGCCGTGGAAGCTCAAGAACAGACTGTGGATTAGGTTCGTCGGCGATTCTCTCTAACTCTCAGGGTCCAATCTGTTTACGATCGATCTATCATCATCTAAGCCACAACTATCAACCCTTCACCTTAGAATTGTTAAAGGGTTTTAGCCAACAACAGTCATATTGATATCAAATTCAAGATTTAAAAGAATGAAAGATGAAAACTTCCGAAAACCTTGAATAACTCTCAAGTCAATCTTAAATCCACAAATCAAGAACAATAACGTCAATAGATTTGGAATAATGCAAACAATCACAATCTTAGATAAGAACAAAGAACGGGATGTCAATCCGTCTTCAAATCAAACCTAAATAAGAAGCGAAATCTTCTTATGAACAATCTTCCGAATCTTCAACTCTTCCGTCAATCCGGAAATCTCAATTGCAAAGCGCAAATCTCTCAATCACAATCTCCGCCAAAATGCGAAATTAGGGCAAATCCAAGTGTAAGCGAAAGTGCGTCTAAGCGTAAGCGAAGGTGACGGAATCTCTCTTCGTCCGTCCTTTTATAGGGTAAGATAAAATATTGGCCCGGCCCAATTGCGTAAAAGATCGTCAAGATCACGGTCGTGGAAGGGTTCCACGCCCGTAATTTAGAGCGTGGAAGTTGGTCACGGTTTGACACAACCCTCCACGGCCGTGTAAGTTGCTGGAATGGTCCACGCCTCTTTTGCCAAGTTCCACGGCTGTGGACTAGAACGTGGAATGTAGTACGGCCGTATTTTAGAGCGTGGTTTAGGGCTAGTTCGTGATTTTCCTTAGTCTCGTGCCATTCTTCAAGTTGGCACCATCCTTAGCTCCTAGAGATGTCCTCAATCCTTGGACATACTCAATCAAACTCCATTCTCGCTCAATCCGTTCGGAAATAGCTCTTAATTGCCTACAATCAACATAAAGCTTGTGTAGATCTCTATATCGATAATATAGACAAACTAGCTCACAAATGTATCAATGCTTAATCAATGACTATCAATATGGATGAAATACACTTAGAAAACGTGCCTAAAATATCACAATATTTCATGCTAACAATGCCATGGACACCGATGCACATGAGGTTGGTCCGAGTAGGGCTCTTGCTAAGGACGATGACGCGACAAAGGAGGACGAGCATCTAGCTGGGAGAACTGACAGGTTTCCTGGACAATAGGAGATGCCGATGAGACCACCAAGACATTCGGTTTCACACACATATCGGTGCGGGAGCCGGCGTAGAGTTGATTATTCTGAGATCTCTACACAAATAGAAGCTTTGACCACCAACATGAATGGCATGCACACCGATTTTTGAACTTTCCGTAGCGAGATGGATGCGCATCAGTCAGTGTCAAAGGGGAGATGAGACGACCTATACTTTCACACTTTTGGGGAGTACTATGATTCACATGCTCCACGATATCCACACCATCCACCACCATCACTATCGGAGGAGTGATTGATTTGCTAGACTCGCCATTTTACATTTTAAGTACTTTTCTCCAACTTGTACTTTTGATTCTTCACATTGGGGGAAATGTGAGTTGAAGAATCGTAAGGTGAATATAAAGGATATTAATACCCTAGAAGGGGGGTTGAATAGAGTATGAGAACTTTTTGTAAAAACCTATCTCAAGGCATTGGAGTTGATTTCAAAGGCCTTGATGTCGATCTGAGCTCTTTGTGACACAAATTTATTTCAAGGGCTTTGAAAGTGATCGTAACACCCCGAATTCGCGGGACTCGGAGTGCAACATTGGGCTAGGATCTCACAATGGATGCTGACCCTAGCCTGACAACAAGTTCACTGGACCTTACCACATTGCATTGACAAATATAAAAACAAATACATAAAACTGTGTAAACTGTACAACCAAAAGGTAACACAACATAGCCGAGTATAAACTACAACACCCTCACGCAGGAGGTAACAAAAGATCATCCTCACGCAGGAGGGAAAGGTAAACAAACCCAAAAGCCCACAACAACAACCTATCTACGAGAGGTCCTCAGCCTGCCACTCTGCTAGATCACTCAGAGCACGCCTATCCCGTGGGGCATCTACAACATGGTAATAAATCATTAGCTAACCATACCTATATAGAGTAATGCATAAACACAATCACAATCATGGAAAGATAAACACATCAGTATGATAGCACACATTTACCTAGTTTATCATCTCAATATAATGGTAATTCACTCAAGTCGTATATATATATATATATATATATATATATATATATATATAAATGAAAGTATGTGACACGAGGACCGATACATCCTCGCCTCTGAGCTTGCTAGCCATCTGCACAAGTATCGTCACACAATCCATGTACCCTATGGGAGTGGATTTCGCCCTTCTTGTAAAGTCAGTCTAGCCTGACATCAGAGAACCTCCCAAACTCCACAACGGGATGAAAAGGAAAGGTTATCACAGCCACGCATACGGGGCAATCAATAAAAACATAGGTCGGTATAAACGACATCTCATGCTATCATAGAAAACATATAAAGCACACACCACTCATGCAAACACCCAATATAAGGATGGAAGCTAAGTAAGTCTTACGGACTTACCTCAACTTCGTACACAGCTCACCACAAACAACTTCCAAACCTGAGAGAGGGGCACTGCCTAATAACAAGGCATAGAAGGATATAAACCTCTATTCATCAAAGGAGTCACACCTAGACTCAAAGGGATCCATAGGGATCATACTCAACCTCAAAACCTTAACCAACATCAACCTAAGTCCTTAAAGCCATACAAGGCATAAACCGATCATAACCTCAACCAAACACATCCTCGCACCTCTAGCATGATCCTATACACTCACATTAGGGAAGGAGGGAACAAAGGCATCCTAAGGAAAGCCTAGTTGCAACACACACCTGCAGAACCAAGTGCAAGACCTTGCTGATGCAGGTGGGCACAAGGGCGGCTAATAGGTGGCGCAGGGGCGGTTCTGGTCGGCGTAGGGGCGGCTGCAAGGTGGCGTAGGGACGGCTCGGAAGCAGGAGACACCTCCTTAGCCCTTTCTTCACTTCTTCCTTCGATTCTTTATTCCTTCTTCACTCCAACAGCAACAAACATATAGACCATATATATATATATATATATATATATATATATATATATATATATATATATATATATACATCCACACAAGCCAAACATGGGTGGAACATGATCCAAGCCTAAGGAAACCAAGCTAGGCTAAGGAAAGAGAGGGAAAGAATAAGAAAAGAAGAAAGGAAGAAGAAAAGCCATGGAAGCTTACCAACCAAGCTCTCCAGGAGATCAACTCAACACCATCACCACCTCAAGTTGGCTCAACAAGGCACAACAACATCATAAACATCAAAGCCAAGCAAAGCTATCCAAAACTCTCACAAACTCACAAAACTCAAGAGAAGATCAAGCAAGGATGATCTAAGGGAGAAGAGAGGATAAGATGTACGTAGGAGAGAGAGAGAGAGAAGCTGAAGATATAGAATCCTCATCAGAAGGTAAGAGATGAAGGTTATAAAGGGGTAAAAAGAGTAAAGCACGGGTCAAAGGGTCAAAAGAAGACGGCTGCAGCACACGGAGCTGCAGCGGCGGACTCTGTGAGCCGTAGGGGCGGCCCAGGATCTTTCCTAGAGGCCACATTTAGTTTCCTATAGTCTATACACATCCTCCTTCCCGTAAATGTCCTAGTTGGGATTAGTTCATTATTCTCATTAGTCACTACGGTCATCCCACCCTTCTTAGGAACCACATGCACGGGACTAACCCATTTACTATCCGAAATCAGGAAAATGATTCCCGCATCTAGCAATTTAAGGATTTCTTTCTTTACTACTTCTTTCATGATAGGGTTTAGTCTCCTTTGAGGTTCAACTGAAGGTTTATGGTTGTCTTCCATTAATATTTTATGCATGCCCAATGAAGGTTTAATGCCAACTAAGTCATCAATGGTATAGCCTATAGCTTTCCTATCCAATCTCAACTCATGCAACAATCTATTCAACTCATCATCATTCAAGCATGCATTAACAATCACCGGATAAGTAGAGTTTTCACCAAGAAAAGCATACTTCAAATGAGAGGGGAGGGGTTTAAGTTCAAGTTTAGGAGGACCTTTATCGATTGGAGACACTCCATACAATGTAGGTTGAGATGATTCCAAAGCTATGGAAGACTCTCCAAGGCTCCTTGAAGCTTGATCAACCACTAAGGCACTTTCTGGGGAAACCACGGGCAAAATTACGGTCTCTGGCAAAAACCCGGCGTGGAATCTGAGAAGCTGGCACCGTGGAGCATTCTAGAGAGTTCCACGGGACAAATCATGGTCGTGGTTCTTGGTGGCAGACCGTGATTCCTACAGCTTTTCAGCACACCTTCGTGCACTTCAAATTCAGCACTTGTCTCCTTTTCCAATACATCCAAGGCCTTAATTTCTTCATTGCAACGATCTTGAAACCCTTCCTCCATCAAACTTAAGCTAAGAACCTTCTCCAAGGGGTCCTTGATCAGATCGAGCTCACAACTTCTCTACATTCCTCTTGCTCGACAATGTTGAACACATCTTCTTCAAGGGCTGCCCCCTTCATCATTGTGGATAGCTTGAACTTTATATTCTCTTCTCCAATATTGAAAGAGAGAATTCCATTTTTGCAATCCACCAAACATCCGGATGTGGCTAAGAAAGGCCTCCCTAAGATGATAGGAACCGGATAGTCCGCCGGGATGTCCAAAACAACGAAGTCTATTGGCACATAGAACTTCCCAAGTTGAACCGGTATGTCCTCCAAGATTCCTACGGGTGAGTGATTGAACGGTCCGCCATATAGAGGGTCATCTTGATCGGCTTTAGCTCTCCTAGTCCAACCTTGTTGCAAAGTGCAAGCGGGATAATGCTTACACTTGCTCCAAGATCACATAGGGCTTCATACTTCACTTCCCCCACTCCGATTGGCACACAAAAAGATCTCGGATCTCTTAGCTTAGGAGGCATCTCCTCCTTCATGGTTTGGATCAATTCCGAAGACCTCTTTGTCATCCTCACTTCTCCATACTCCTCCAACTTCCTTTTGTTGGAGAGTATTTCCTTTAAAAACTTTCCATAGGCCGGCATACCAAGAATAGCATCCATGAACGGAATGTTAATATGCAATTTAGACATAAGTTCAAGGAATTTACCGAAATGTTTGCCCAATCGAGCTCTTGCTCGTGATTGTGGGAACGGTAGTGGTGGCTTGTATGGAGGTGGTGCCACATATGTTCGCTCATCATCCTTGCTCTTTCCTCCTTCTTCTTTCAATATCTCTTCTTCTATCACCACTTGCTTTCCCTTATCATTCCCCTTAGGTAAGGGGTCCTTCATGCTCAGCCCACTCCTTGTTGTGATGGCCAACACTTGGCCTCTTGGGTTATCTTCGGTTCTTCCGGGAAGCTTTCCCGGACCTCTATGAGCTTCACCCACCTTTTGGAACTGCTTCAAGCACCTTTTGAGCTTTAGAAATAAAAGTCACCGTGCTCTCAAGACCACTCAATCGTCCAAGCAATTGCTCAAACATCATCTTGGTTCTATCCTTTGGAGGTTGAGTAAATCCGGGTGGAGGCTCTTGTGAAGCCTTAGGTGGTGGAGCTGCGCTTGTGGAAGCGGGAGGGTTCAAGGCTCCATCCGGGTTGGAATAAGAGAACCCGGGATGGTTGTGGTTAGGCCGGTAATTGTTAAATTGTCGGTTGTTGCTGAAGTTCCTTGGGCCTTGATAATTGTTGTAATTGCCCCTTCCCATGTAGTTCACATCTTCCTCCTTGGAAAACAAGTTTGCTTGCACTTGCACTTGAGGGCTTGCTTGATTCTTCAAAGTTGTAGCACACAACTCCCTCAAAGACTTAAGCTCATTGTTGATTGCATCGAGCTTGTAGTTGCTCATGTTGACTTCACTCACTTCATAAACTCCCGGTTTTCTCCCATCACTCTTCCTATGGGAGTACTTCTCTATCACCATGGCTTGTTTCTCTACAAACTCCCAAGCCTCATCCACATTCTTCTCCATAAACTTTCCACCAGAAAGAGATTGGAGCTTGAATTGGCTATCCTCATCAAGTCCCTTGAAGTAGATCTCCAAAAGCTCTATCTTTGGTATACCATGGTGTGGACAATCTAGGAGGAGGTCCTTGAACCTCTCCCAAGACTTGAATAGGCTCTCTCTATCCTTCATCACGAAGGCATTGATCTTCCCTCTTAGCTCGGTTGTCTTGGAAGGTGGGAAGAACTTAGTCAAGAACTCGGTTGTCATCTCCTCCCAAGTACTCACACGCCCTAGCGGAATTGATTGGTAACAAGCCAAGGCTTTATCCTTAAGAGAGAAGGAAAAAGCCCTAAGCTTATGGTTGTTGTTCTTCAATCTAGGCGGTCTTAGAGTCTCCATCAATATCTCATAGTTCAGCAAGTGTTGATGAGGAGACTCTCCTTCCATCCCTCCAAATTGATTATGCCGGATCATTTGAAGCACTTGAGGACGGAGCTCATAATCATGGGCTGCAGGATCTCCTAAGTTTACACCCGGACGGTGCACTCTTTGGGCCGGATCCATACGTTGCCCCAAAGTTTGTGGCTCCTCAATCATAATCGGTTCAAACCGAATGTTAACCGCCGGCTGCGGTCGTGGTGGTGGTGGAGGAGGTTGTTGATGATTAAGCTCTCTTTGCACAAGAGCTTGCCTAATCTCTTCAATTTCCCTCCTAGTTGCTTCTTGCCTCTCATTGGCAAGTCTCCTTTCATTCTCCAAGAGCTCATCTCTTAACCTAATTTGCTCTAAAGCCTCATCCAACTCAGCTTGAAGATCTTGTGGCCATCTCCTTCTTCTTCTTAATGCTCTTAGCCTTAAGGGTTTTCTCCGGTTTGGGATCGAATGGAGCTAAATCATTGCCACAAGATCTTCGCATGCACCTAAAGAATGAGAGATGTCCTGAAAACGCAAAGACACAAACCAAACAAGATCAAAAGCAACAAGAAAGACCTAAACTATAAACAATCACAAAAATGACTCAATCTAGACCTAGTCCCCGGCAACAGTGCCAAAAACTTGTTACGCTATTAATGTGACACGCAAAAGTCTTAAATTTATAACTCGATATATTTTTCCTAACTCCTAGAGAACATATAGTGTATGGGTCGTTATGTAGTAAGGATAGTATTCCGAGGTCGAACACAAAGACTAAGGTGAAATTGAATCAATTAGTGCCTAAGGATAGTGTAGATCTAGGCTAAGAAAGGAGAAAAAAATAAAGAAATGAAAATCTCAATGTTTTTAGATTGATTTTTGTGGTGATCAATCAAGGATCACAAATCATGCAAGATTAACAAACAACTAAGCTAGCAACACAAATAAGCAAACACAAACACGAGATAATTAATCAAGGAAAGAAAGGCGGATTCTAGGGGTTAGGAATTCCGGTTATGGCATTGGACTCAAGCTTCTAATCATTTCTTGGATCAACTATGGTATGTTGGGATTGGGTGTTTCTAAATCGGGATCAATCACCGGGTAGGTCTCATGGTCCACTAGTCCGTTCCTAAGGTCTTATCACCGGGTAAGTCTCAAAGAGCCTAAGGTTAGGAATTCTACACAAACCGGATTGCTATCTAGGGATCTAACCTCTCCTTACCGGGTAAGTCTCGGGAAGGCAAGTCCTAAACATCAATCCTAGAACACTCAATCCAGTAGCGGCTTATGATGCTCACTACTACCTAGAGTTCATCATCTAAGGTACTTAAGATTGGAAATTACCGGGTAGGTCTCTTCCCTCACTTAGATTGCTAGCATTAGGTCACCCTAGGCTAGATTAAGGTTAACAAACACTAGGATTTCAACAATCTAACATCCTAACATTCAGATTTATCAATACAAGTAAGTCAGACAAAATCACGGGTAGTTCATCCACTTCCACGGCCGTGGTCTTGCAGAACAAACCGTTATTTACAACAGTAGCTAGGTTCGAGCAAACAAATCATCCAAAGGTACGTTAAGTCTATCCTATCATAATCCAAGCCATAACAATCATTTCCTAACCCTAGAATCGCATCTATTTAGCCAACAACATGCATCTTAACAATTAAACTTAACAAGCATACATTCATGGCTTCCATACCAAGATAATGAAATGAAAGAGAGATGAAACAAGTAGAACAAGAAAACAAGCTGAATAAAAGTTAAGGACTTACAACCCTTCAAAAGAAGGTTTGAATTGTTTCTTACAACCCTAGCAAATGTCTTCAACAAAACTCACTCAAAACTCTCAAAAACTATGAAAACTATGAAAACTAGTGTGCTTCTTCTTCTCTTCCAAATGATAGTGTTTCTTCCCCTCCAAGAGTAGCTCCAATCCAAATGAGAGAATGTGGAAGAGGGTGTGTGTGGAGAGAGGAGAGGTCCCCCTTTAGATTCAGCCTGCAAGAGTACTTATAGCCTTCAACATTTGCAAGAGTTGGTTATGGAGATCGTGGGACAGTTGTCCCAGCTGTCCATAGGGAATCACGGTCCATTCCACGGCCGTGGAAGTCCTAATGACCATGATTCTGGTGCTTGTTAGCATGAAATATTGTGATATTTTAGGCACGTATTCTAGATGTTTTTCATCCATTATAGTGTTCCTTGATAAGGCATTGAAGCAATTGTTAGCTAGTTTGTCTATATTGTCGATATAGAGGTCTACATAAGTTTTGTGTTGATTGTAGGCGAATAAGAGCTAAAACCGAACAAATTAAGAGAGGATGGAGATGAATTGAGCACATCCAAGGATTGAGGACACCACAAAGAAGCCAAGGAAGATGCTAGGAGGAGGAATGGCACGACACAAAGGAAACTACGAGCATTCTACGCTTCTACGCTCTAAAATACGGTCGTAATGAAGTCCACGCCCAAAACCACGGCTGTGGATCTTGGCAACATGAACGTGGAGCATTCCAGAGAGTTACACGGTATAAAGTACGGTCATGAAAGTTGTGAAGAACCATAATCCACTTCCACGCTCTAAACCACGGCCGTGGAACCCCATGAAACCGTGATTTAGGCAATCTTTTGACGAATAAAATACAGACACATTGTTTATGCATATGGGCCGGACGGTTATTCTATCCTTCCTTATAAAAGGACTGAAGGAGGGAGAATTCGGCACCTTCGCTTACGCTCGCGTGCACGTTCCTAGGGTTTCATTGGACGTGCGGAGAATTGCAATTTTGCAACGGAGATTTATGAAGGTTTGAAGATTTGGGAGTTGCGCTTTTGTTCCTAGGTTTGATTAGAAGACGGATTGACATCCCGCTCTTCGTTCTTATCAAGGATTGTGATTGGTTTGTGTTATTCCAAATCTGATATACATTATACCCTTGTTTGTGGATTTGAGATTGATTTGAAGTTTATTGAAGGTTTTCGAAGGTTTTCATCTTTCATTCTTCTTAATCTTGAATTTGATATCATAATGACTGTTGTTGGCTAAAACCCTTTAGCAATTCTAAGGTGAAGGGTTGATAGTTGTGGCTTAGATGATGATAGATCGATCGTAAACAGATTGGACCCTGAGAGTTAGAGAGATTTCGCCGACGCCCCAAACCACGGTCTGTTCTTGAGGTTCCACGGCCATGGAACTCAAGATCTGCCCGTAATTTGTGTCAGTTTACGAACCTTGCTTTTACTTTAATCCAAAGTTGAAGATTTGCTTTAACTTAGTCTTGGCTTGCCTTTTCTAGGTAGTAGTGAAGCCTCAACAACCTCTACTTCGATTTCGAGTGTCACAACCTTAATCGGTTTAGTTAGTCTTGATCCTTGGGTTACAAGTTTGGGTATTTGATATTAATTCTTGTCTTTAGATCCTTTCTATACTGAAGCCTCAACAACCTTTATAGAGAGTACCTTTAGATAAGTCATATAAAGTCTTGGAACTTCACCGTACATTACTTTACCTTAGCATACCTTTGCAACTCTTAACTCTGTCCTTATATCTATAGTATATCTTGAATCGATTGCCACAATTAGACACCTGGATCTTTAGGGTTGCTATTTTTCCAATATATTTGCAAAGCTCATACATTTACTTGCTTGACGATTTATAACTGGATTTAACCCCCCAAATCCTTGTGTTCGATACTCTAGAATTCTTGCTTAACTACGTTGATCCGTACACTGCGGGTTCGCTTGCTTGATTCTAGTTTTATAAATTTAAAGCTTATTTGCACGCACGCTAAGTGGCGAACAAGTTTTTGGCGCCGTTGCCGGGGATTTGGTCTAGGCCGAATTCGGTTACCGGTTGTCAAGCTTGGGAGCTTAGCTCTTGTTATTTGATATCTTTTGTGAGTGATATTTGCAGGTTACTTTAGGTTTATGCGCAGGTCTAGGAACAACGAGGACCTCTTACCTCTTGATCAAGAACTTGAGAAGACTTTGAGGAAGAAGCTCAAAGAAAGAAAGATGGCTGAAGAAAGAGAACGAGATTACCAAACGGAGTTAGCGGAGTCCGAAGCTCAACTTAGATAGAGCGAGAAGACTCGCAAAGAGGAATCGGAGCGTCATCAATCGAAAGTTGATGATCTAACGGATATGATATTTCAAATAAGGCTGAAATTGAGCGACCTTAAGAAGAAGAAGAGCAGGAAATCGTCAAGATTAATTAGAACCAATTCATCCGACGAGGATAGCGACTCTTCCATGCCACCACTAGAGGACATTGATCCGACGATCAATGTGAACCCATTTGCTCCAAGACCGGCTGCTAATCGTCGTGTTCCAGCTGGGGATGCGAGAACTGCTCGTATAGATGGAGAGCCAAGAACTCTTGGCCAAAGGATGGATCCAATTCAGCAAGCACGCCGTTTAGGTGTGAACTTTGATGCTGATGATATGCAAGGGTTTAGCTTCAACCCGCAAGTTATTACCATCGTTCGCCAAAATCAGTTTGGAGGAACGAGTGCTGAATCTCCACATCAACATTTACAGAATTTTGAGATCATGATGTAGACAATGAAGCCAAAGAATGCAACCACTAACAACTACAAGATCAAGCCATTCTTCTTCTCTTTGAAAGGGAAAGCTTTATCTTGGTATCAAGCTCTTCCAAATGGAAGACTTAACGCATGGGAGGATCTTTCTGCGGAATTCCTCACCAAATTCTTTCCGCCATCCAAGACGGCGGAGTTAAGAGGTAAGATTAATGCATTTTCTATGAGATCTAACGAAAGTTTGTTTCAATCTTGGGAAAGATTTCAGGACTTACTATTGGATTGCCCACATCATGGCATTTCCAAACTGGGTTTATTGGAGATATACTATAAGGGGCTGGATGTGGAAACACAATTCAAGCTCCAATCCCTTTCATGTGGCACATTCATGGACATGAGGGAAGATGACGCTTGGGACTTCATTGAGAAGCAAGCCCGAGTCATAGAAAAGTATTCTCACCGGAAAGTAGAAGCAAATCAAGTGGAGCAAGGAGCAAAGTTATCACAAGCTGCTCAAACTCAAATCTTTTCTCTCAATACCGAGATTAAAGAGTTGAAGGAAGCCATTAAAACCAACTTTTCAAAGCAAAAGGGGCAAGATGTGGGTTATTTGGGAAACAGCAATAACCACAATGGGAATGAGAATATAAACCGCAACAACCGGAACAATTGGAACAACAACAACAACAACCGGAATAACAGTTGGAACAACAATAGGGGTTCAAACAACAACAATTGGCGGTCCAACCAACAACACAATTCCGGTAATTCTTATCCCAATTCAGGAAATTCACTAACTCCACCTTCTTCTTCTTCTTACATTCCCTTGAAAAGTCAGGAACAAGCATCTAATAGCGGAAGCACTTCGGGGAAAGAGAAGCCCGATCCCATATTGGAAACAATTTTGGGAAAGCTTCAAGGATTGGAGAGTCACATCATTAAGGTCGATGATCACATCACTAAGGTTGATAAAGCCCAAAAGGTTTTAGAAAATCAAATGTTTAGCCATGCTGAGGAAGTCCCTAGGAATCAAGGAAAACTTTCAGGAAAGACAGAGGATAACCCAAAAGGAACGGTGATGGCTATCACAACTAGGAGCGGAGCAACAACTACCGACCCGCAGCCTAAGTTTGTAGAAGTTCCCGTCGAGAAGGAGAAAGAGAAGGGGAAGGAGAAGGAAGACGTCTATGTTCCTCCTCCAGCTTTCAAACCTCCCCTACCATTCCTGCAATATAGAGCAAGAGCGCGTCTAGACAAGCAATTCGGTAAGTTTATTGAACTCATGAGCAAACTGCATATTAATATACCTTTCATTGATGCAATTGTAGGTATGTCAGCTTATGGAAAGTTCCTAAAGGAGATCCTCTCTAATAAAAGAAAATTAGAGGATTTTGGAGAGGTTAAGATGAGTTCGGATTCATCGGATCTCATCAAGACAATGAAGGAAAAGATGCCCCCAAAGTTGAAGGATCCGGGGTCATTTTGTATTCCCATAGGAGTGGGAGATGTCACATATGATACATTATGTGATTTAGGAGCAAGCGTGAGTATCATTCCGCTTGCCCTACGCAGGAAGATCGATTTAGGCGAACCTAAACCGGTGAAGATGACGTTGTACATGACGGATCGATCCATAACTCGTCCCGTCGGTATAGTTGAAGACGTCCCGGTCAAGCTTGGTAAGTTCTATGTTCCTATAGATTTTGTTGTGCTTGACATTCCTGCAGATAGTCCGGTCCCGATCATACTCGGAAGACCGTTTCTTGCAACATCCGGTTGTATAGTTGATTGCAAGAATGCTAGACTCGCCTTCGACATAGGAGAAGAAAAGGTAGAGTTCGTTCTCTCCACTTTGGTGAAGGAACCAGTTTTCGATGAAGATATATTCAACATCCATGACGAAGAGCTATCTAGAGAGAAGGTAAGTTCGATTCTCTTCAAAGATCCCTAGCAAAAGGTTATCTCTATGATCATTATGGATATAGGGGAAGAAGAGGAATGCAATGAGGAAATTGAAGCTTTAGAGAAGCAAAAAGAAGTGTATGAAGAAGAATTTGAGAAACTCTACGATGGGTCAGAAAACGTAAGAAACCACGGCCAGTCGTGCTATTCCACGGCTGTGGAATCTACCAACATGACCGTAATCAGCTATTCAGAGGACTTCAGTAAGTTACACGGCCAAAACCACGGCCGTGGAGCAAACAGAGGCACCGTAATTGATTTCCACGCCCAAAACCACGGCCGTGGAGGAAACAGGGGAACCGTAATTTTGGGTGAATCTGAAGGAGATTGTATCTTCTGCACCAGTTCTTTTGATTCTTCTTCAACATCTTCTACATCCTTAGACACTTCTAAGGAAGCATTGGATACTCCTCAAGAGACATTAGAGACTCCTATAGTGATGGAAGTGAAGCCACTTCCTACACATCTAAGGTATGCATTTCTAGGACCTAATTCCACCTTTCCGGTAATTGTTAGTTCCGATTTGAGTATTGATGAACATAGTAAGCTGATGGTTGTTCTTAAGAAACATAGGAAACCCTTAGGGTATACTATAGAGGATCTAGTAGGAATCAAAACTTCACTATGCATGCATAAGATCCTAATGGAAGAAGACTTTAGAACTTCGCGACAACCTCAAAGGCGGTTAAATCCGACCATGAAGGAGTTGTCAAGAAGGAAATTCTTAAACTACTTGATGCATGTATCATCTACCCTATCTCCGATAGCAAGTGGGTGAGTCCCGTATAGGTGGTTCCAAAGAAGGGAGGAATGACGGTCATCACCAATAAAAACAATGAACTCATTCCCACACGAACCGTAACTGGATGGAGGATGTGCATAGATTACCGAAAGCTAAACAACGCAACGAGGAAGGATCACTTCCCACTACCCTTCATCGACCAAATGCTTGAGAGGTTAGCACAACACTCACACTTTTGCTATCTTGACGGTTATAGTGGTTTCTTTTAGATCCCGATAAAAACAATGACTCAATCTTAACCTAGTCCCCGGCAACGGCGCCAAAAACTTGTTACGCTACGAACGTGACACGCAAAAGCTTTAAATTTATAACTCGACATATTTCTCCTAACTCCTAGCGAACCCGCAGTGTACGGGACGTTTTGTAGTAGGGATTGTATTCCGAGGTCGAACACAAAGACTGAGGTGAGATTGAATCGATTAGTGACTAAGGATAGTATTTATCTAGGCTAAGAAAGAGAAAGAAACAAATAAATGAAAATCTCAATATTTTTGGGTTTGGTTTTGTGTGGTGATAAATCAAGGATCACAATGATATAATATAGCAAAACAAACTAAGGATCAAGCTAAAACACAAATAAACAAAGCAAACACGAAATATGTGATCAAAGAGAGAAAAGCGGATTCTAGGGGTTGGAAATTCCGGTTATGGCATAGGACTCAAGCTATCTAATCATTCCTTGGATCAACTATAGTATGTTGGGAGTGAGCGTTTCTAGATTGGGATCAATCACCGGGTAAGTCTCATGGTCCACTAGTCCGTTCCTAAGGTCTCATCACCGGGTAAGTCTCAAAGAGCCTAAGGATAGGAATTCTACACAAACCGGATGGTTATCTAGGGATCTAACCTCTCCTTACCGGGTAAGTCTCGGGAAGGCAAGTCCTAAACATCAATCCTAGCACACTCAGTCCAATAGCGGCTTATGAGGCTCACTACTACCTAGAGTTCGTCATCATCGGTATCTAAGAGCAAGAATCACCGGGTAGGTCTCTTCTAACTCTTAGTTGCTAACACTAGGTCACCCTAGGATAGATTTAGCTCAACTAACACAAGGATTTCAACAAATCAACAACCTAACACTTAGATTTATCAATACAAGCAAGTTAATCAAAATTACGGGGTGTTCATCCCTTTCCACGGCCGTGGAAAGGCAAGATCCAACCGTGGTTTTAAAAAGTGACTAGGTTCAATCAAGCGAGTCATCCAAGTATTCATTTAAGTCTATTCTATCATAGTCCAAGCCATAACCATCTTTTCCTTACCCTAGAATCGCATCTATTTAGCCTACAACATGCATCTTAACAATCAAACTCAACAAACATAAAATCATAGAGTCCATGGCAAGAAGATGAAATGAAAGATGGATTAAGCAAATGAAACAAGTAAAACAAGCTAAATCAAGGTTCAAGAAGGACTTACAATCCTTCAAAAGAAGGTTCGAATCGTTTCTTACAAACCCTTGCAAAACGTTTCACAAAGCTCACTCAAATCACTCAAAAAGACTATGGAACTATGAACTAGTGTGCTTCTTCTTCTTCTCCACTGGAAGCCTTTCTTCTTCTCCAATGGAAGCTCCAATCCAATCTTCCAATGAGAGAATATTGTGTTGTTCAGAGTGTGGGAGAGAATGGAGTGAGGGGGTCTGCCCCTAACAGCCTTGCAGGACCACCTTTTATCCTCCAAATTTGCAAGAGTCGGCCATAAAGATCGTGGGACAGCTGTCACAACTGTCTGGAGAAAACCACGGCCTATTTCCACGCCTGTGGAAGTCCCAGTGGCCGTGGTTTTGGTGCTTCTGCACTCTATGGATCGTCAAGCCACAATTTAGTGCATGGCTTGCACCAATAAGGTCCCATGTGTCCTCCTTAGCCCCTAGCTTGCATCCCAATGAGTCCGAAGGTGTGTCATCTCGAGGAACGATCCTCGAATGTATCGATTAAACTCCTAAGTCTCCCAAAATACCTACAAAGCATGCAAAAGTCCGTGTAGACGTCTATCTCGACAAAATACATGAATTGAGTGCAAACATCGTGAACTAGTGCTAAACCATGCATGAATGAGCGGAAAAACTATCTAAATGAGTGCCTAAACCTAAGTCATAAATCGTGTTATCAACGGTTATAGTGGTTTCTTTCAGATCCCGATACATCCAGACGATCAAGAGAAGACCACATTCACGTGTCCGTGGGGAACGTTTGCTTATAGGAGAATGCCGTTTGGGCTTTGCAACGCCCCAGCCACCTTTCAAAGGTGAATGATAACTATCTTCTCGGAGTACATAGAGGAGATCATGGAGGTCTTTATGGATGATTTCTCCGTTTATGGTTCCTCTTTTGATAATTGTCTTTCTAACCTTGCTCTTGTGTTACAAAGGTGTGAAGACACTAACCTAGTTCTTAATTGGGAGAAGTGTCAATTTATGGTGAAAGAGGGTATTGTATTAGGACACTTAATCTCTAGTAGAGGGATTGAAGTGGATAAGGCTAAGATAGACACTATAGAAAAGCTTCCTCCCCCAACTTCGGTGAAAGGGATAAGAAGTTTTCTAGGACATGTTGGATTCTATGGACGTTTTATAAAGGATTTCTCCAAGATATCAAAACCGCTTACTAATTTATTGATGAAGGATGCAGTTTTTGATTTCTCGCAGGAATGCTTAGATGCGTTTAATATGATTCGGGAAGCTCTAATCTCAGCCCCGATTATTCAACCTCCGGATTGGAATCTTCCATTTGAGGTTATGTGTGACGCAAGTGACGTAGCTATAGGGGCTGTGCTTGGGCAAAGAAAGGAAGGACAAACCCACGCTATCTACTACGCTAGCAAGACGCTAGATGAAGCGCAGTTCAACTACGCCACTACCGAGAAGGAATTTTTAGCAATTGTATAAGCATTTGAAAAGTTTCGCTCTTATCTTGTAGGTGCTAAGGTGATTGTGTACATGGATCATGCTGCGATCCGGTATTTGCTTGCAAAGAAAGATACGAAACCAAGGCTAATTAGATGGATTCTTCTTCTACAAGAATTCGATCTAGAGATCCGTGACAAGAAGGGTTCGGAAAATTCTGTCGCGGATCATTTGAGTCGTCTACCACATCTAGAGGACGACAATCTACCTATAGATGACTCCTTTCCGGACGAGCATTTACATATCATAGAGGAGTGCATCGACATGATCACCAAAGGTAACGAACTATGGTTTGCTAATTTTGTTAACTATTTGGTTTGCCAGGAATTACCACCTGGATTATCCTACGCACAAAGAAAGAAGTTCTTTAAGGATGTTTGGGAATACTTTTGGAACGAACCTCTCCTCTTTAAGAGAGGTCCGGACGGTATCATTCGGCAATGTGTGCCGGAAGATGAGATGCAAAGTGTCATCCGTCATTGTCATTCACTACCTTGTGGAGGACACGCTAGTTCAAACAAGACTAGCGCTAAGGTATTGCAATCTGGGTTCTTTTGGCCTACTTTATTTAAAGATGTGCAAACCTTTGTTTCCTGCTGCGATGCTTGTCAAAGAACAGGGAACATATCTAGGAGAAACGAGATGCCTCTTAACAACATTCAAGAGGTGGAGATCTTTGACGTTTGGGGAGTAGACTTCATGGGACCTTTCCCATCATCTTGTGGAAACCAATACATACTTTTAGCCGTAGATTACGTTTCGAGATGGGTTGAAGCAATTGCCTCTCCCACTAATGATGCTATGGTTGTGGTCAAGTTCTTTAACAAGACCATTTTCCCACGATTTGGGACACCACGGACTATCATTAGTGATGGAGGCTCTCACTTCATTGCCCGACGATTCGAAGCTCTATTAGCTAAGTATGGGTGACTCACAAGAGCGCCACCCTTTATCATCCACAAACTAGTGGACAAGTGGAGATCTCGAACCGGGAGATTAAAGGAATCCTAGAGAAGACGGTTTCAAGGACAAGGAAGGATTGGTCTTTGAAGCTAGATGACGCATTATGAGCATACCGGACTACATATAAGACTACCATCGGAACAACACCATACAACCTTGTGTATGGAAAGTCTTGTCACTTGCCGGTAGAATTGGAGCATAAGGCGTATTGGGCAATAAAGTGGTTGCACTTCAGCGTGAAGGAAGCGGGAGAGAAGCGTCTCTTGGACCTTAACAAGCTTGAAGAACTTCGCTTGAACGCCTACGAAAACGCCAAGATCTATAAAGAAAGAGCGAAGCGTTGGCATGATAAGCATATCATCCCAAAGGACCTCAAAGAAGGAGATCAAGTTCTCCTCTTCAATTCAAGGCTCCGTCTCTTTCCAAGTAAGCTTAAATCTCGTTGGACTGGACCTTATCTAATCAAACGTGTTTTTCCCCATGGTGCAGTTGAAGTATGGGGTGAAAAGGGCGGAAGCTTTAAGGTGAACGGTCAACAACTCAAGAAGTATTCACCGGAACTCCAAGCTGAAGAGTTCGCGCCCACCGCACTCGAATAAGTGCGAATATGGTCTAGCTACGGACCTTAAACAAGCGCTTCTTGGGAGGCAACCCAAGGTATTGCACTTA
Source organism: Fagopyrum homotropicum (assembly GCA_033239125.1). NCBI lineage: Eukaryota > Viridiplantae > Streptophyta > Magnoliopsida > Caryophyllales > Polygonaceae > Fagopyrum > Fagopyrum homotropicum. The sequence continues at coordinate 95,411,006 of BSWB01000003.1, read as the reverse complement.
CGTTTTTGTTTTTGATTCGTAGATTAGAATAGTTTAGACGTTTTTGTTTTGTTTTACCTTCGATACCTTCCGGTATGTTCGTGTTTTTGGATGTAGGATCAGTGGAAAAGGAAAAGAGAAGGAAAGGTTTGAAGAAAATTGACGAAACTTGGACTTTGGCACATTACAGAGAGTTCCACGGCCAAAACCACGGTCGTGACAACTACAGTGACCGTAATTTGCAAAAGCCTGAGAAAAATCACCAAAACCATGGTTCCGTACATTTCCACGGCCGTGGAAACCCCCGAGTGACCGTGATTTTCAAAAGATTTTACGGCCACTATAAAAACCACGTTTCTTCACAAAACACATCAAAACTCCATTTTCCATGCCCAAAAACGCCGAATTGATCCCCCCTCTTTCAAATCTTCGTTCGTTAATCGTTTTGAACGATTCTTTAACCCAAATTGGAGCAAATTCGATCATCTACAAGATCCAAGCAACAATTCGAGTGAACAATCGCCGGAGAAGACGGAATTTGGATTTTAAAATCCAAAAACCTAGGTTTTTCTTCTCTTCTCTCACTTTGTCGATTCGATTCAATTTTTGCAAGATATATTAGGAGAACTGATTGGAACTGGATTGAAATTAGTCTAGGGCTGCTATTTGCTGATTGTGGTGTTGATTAAGTGATTTTTGAGGATTTACGAACCGAATCACGGTCTCTGGGCATTCCACGGCCGTGGAAATTGAAGAACATACCGTGGTTTTGAACAGAACATGGACCTCATTAGGAGAATGTCTAATAGGACCAAGAAGAGGAAAGGCAATGCTTCCTCCTCCTCCCAGGCACCCCCTAGTGAACCACCATCACCACCATCACCCCCACCACCTAGAATTCCTAAGATCCATGAGGATTACCTCGATGCCTTAGAGAGAATCGAGAAGAGACCGGTCATAGGACCACGATATTTGATGCTTGAGGATCTAGAGCCACTAAATGTGGTAGGTGACCTTACTTGGTTACTTGATAGAGCCGGTTTGATCATCTTCTCCGCTATTCGGGAAGATGCATATGAGGATATCACTAGGATCTAGAGCCACGATATTTGATGCTTGAGGACCTAGAATTCCTAAGTTTTGAAAGTTATGATGCTTACATTGAAGTTTGATCAATTCACGATGTTTCCTTTCTCTTTATTGTTTTGCTTATGTATGTGAGAGTCTCGTGAATGAATGAAGCAAGGTTTGAGAATGATCTATTGACTAGAAGCACATTCACCTAAAAGATGTTTTGTTTTTGAGATTGCATACATATTTCATCCTAACTTGAGTTCTAAAGCTTTTGAAAGACCTTGCTTGGGGACAAGCAAGTGGCAAGTATGGGGTATTTTGTTAGCATGAAATATTGTGATATTTTAGGCACGTTTTCTAGATGTTTTTCATCCATTATAGTGTTCTTTGATAAGGCATTGAAGCAATTGTTAGCTAGTTTGTCTATATTGTCGATATAGAGGTCTACATAAGTTTTGTGTTGATTGTAGGCGAATAAGAGCTAAAACCGAACAAATTAAGAGAGGATGGAGATGAATTGAGCATATCCAAGGATTGAGGACACCACAAAGAAGCCAAGGAAGATGCTAGGAGGAGGAATGGCACGACACAAAGGAAACTACGAGCATTCTACGCTTCCACGCTCTAAAATACGGTCGTAATGAAGTCCACGCCCAAAACCACGGCCGTGGATCTTGGCAACATGAACGTGGAGCATTCCAGAGAGTTACACGGTATAAAGTACGGTCGTGAAAGTTGTGAAGAACCGTAATCCACTTCCACGCTCTAAACCACGGCCGTGGAACCCCATGAAACCGTGATTTAGGCAATCTTTTGACGAATAAAATATGGACACATTGTTTATGCATATGGGCCGGACGGTTATTCTATCCTTCCTTATAAAAGGACTGAAGGAGGGAGAATTCGGCACCTTCGCTTACGCTCGCGTGCACGTGCCTAGGGTTTCATTGGACGTGCGGAGAATTGCAATTTTGCAACGGAGATTTACGAAGGTTTGAAGATTTGGGAGTTGCGCTTTTGTTCCTAGGTTTGATTAGAAGACGGATTGACATCCCGCTCTTCGTTCTTATCAAGGATTGTGATTGGTTTGTGTTATTCCAAATCTGATATACATTATACCCTTGTTTGTGGATTTGAGATTGATTTGAAGTTTATTGAAGGTTTTCGAAGGTTTTCATCTTTCATTCTTCTTAATCTTGAATTTGATATCATAATGACTGTTGTTGGCTAAAACCCTTTAGCAATTCTAAGGTGAAGGGTTGATAGTTGTGGCTTAGATGATGATAGATCAATCGTAAACAGATTGGACCCTGAGAGTTAGAGAGATTTCACCGACGCCCCAAACCACGGTCTGTTCTTGAGGTTCCACGGCCGTGGAACTCAAGATCTGCCCGTAATTTGTGTCAGTTTACGAACCTTGCTTTTACTTTAATCCAAAGTTGAAGATTTGCTTTAACTTAGTCTTGGCTTGCCTTTTCTAGGTAGTAGTGAAGCCTCAACAACCTCTACTTCGATTTCGAGTGTCACAACCTTAATCGGTTTAGTTAGTCTTGATCCTTGGGTTACAAGTTTGGGTATTTGATATTAATTCTTGTCTTTAGATCCTTTCTATACTGAAGCCTCAACAACCTTTATAGAGAGTACCTTTAGATAAGTCATATAAAGTCTTGGAACTTCACCGTACATTGCTTTACCTTAGCATACCTTTGCAACTCTTAACTCTATCCTTATATCTATAGTATATCTTGAATCGATTGCCACAATTAGACACCTGGATCTTTAGGGTTGATGTTTTTCCAATATATTTGTAAAGCTCATACATTTACTTGCTTGACGATTTATAACTGGATTTAACCCCCCAAATCCTTGTGTTCGATACTCTGTAATTCTTGCTTAACTACGTCGATCCGTACACTGCGGGTTCGCTTGCTTGATTCTAGTTTTATAAATTTAAAGCTTATTTGCACGCACGCTAAGTGGCGAACAGTGCTTCAGCCTTCTTTTGATCGTTGAGCCATGAGTTGGTGCAAGGCATGCACCAACATGGTCTTATGTGTTCTCCTTAGCTCCTAACTTGCTCCCTAATGAGTCCGGAAGTGTGTCATTGCAAGGAACGATCCTCGGATGTATCAATTAAGCTTCAAAAGTTCCCAAAATACCTACAAAACATGCAAAAGTCTGTGTAGACGTCTATCTCGACAACATACATGAATTAAGTGCAAATCGTCACGAACTAATGCCGAACTACGCATGAATAGTGGGAAAAACTATCTAAATGGATGCCTAAACTAACGTCATAAATCGTGTTATCACTTTACATCGCAAATCATAGCATGCATAGCAAAGTCCAATCATCTAGATCAATCATGAAGAATCAAATTTAAATTACTAAGTCAAAACACATGTGCAAGATGGTCTTAAAGACTTATCAAGAAGAGGCCAACAAACGTGTCATGGGTGGGATGTATTCTAAGATATGTGGTGCAAATCCGGGAAAAAGGAATATCTCCACAAACAACAACTTCACACATCATCCACCAAATAAGCAATTATTCTTTTTTTTTTTTTACTTGAGAACATGGTATTCGTAACCTTCGACGGTTACAAACCCTTCCTTCTTTTATTATTCAAAAACCCTACCTTCTTCTTTTCCCCTTCTGAAACATGTCGTCATTCCTGGAGCATCACCCTTGGAGAGCTTACGTAAGTTAGAATCCTTATCCTTCTCCCTCTTTCCTTCTTCTCATCATTTATTCTTCCGCCATCTTTCATTCCTTCTTTTCTTCTAGTTGTCGTCACAACAAAGCGGTGTTGCTTCCCTTCACTGGACTGTAGCAAGTACCAGTAGAGGCCCTCCGTGTGGATCTCGGAGGAAGATCTCGTTCATTCGTTTCCGTTGTTAAGGAAGGGTAAGTCTTTCTTCCTTGCCGCTCCTTTGATCACCTAAAGGCTACATGATGGTCTGATTGAGTAGACCTGTCTGGATCTACAGTGGATTGCAAGAAGTTGGTGGAACCAGAAGATCGATCGAAGAAGAGAAGACGGAGTTCGTTGTCGCCAGTGCCGCCCCCACACCTGTACTTTTTTTCCCCGACCGCGCCTCACCGGCCCTGTGGGCCTTCCCTTCTACGGGTGTGGCTACTATGTCATTGCCGCCCCTGCGCCTCTTCACCACCGCGGTTGCGGTTTTCCTCAATCAAACACTTAAGTTGTTCTTCTGACTTAAGTGTGATCTTGTGGTATGTCGTTTCTCCTCCCTTGTACTCTTTGGAACATGATGTAATATCATGATAGATGGCCTATCAGACAGTGAGTAAATCCCTTGTAGTGGGCTAGTTGTAGGCTGTGTTCCGAGTGCGTTTAGATGGATTTCGATAGAAAACTGCTTAGATTTAGTTTCATATGGTTGAGTTGTGGTTGTAACCCATTTCCTTGATCTATATCAAGCTTTGAGGATTGAGTTCATATCGAGTTGGGGCAGATAGTTGAGAGTGATCGATTCTTGGTAAGTCCGTAGGACTTACTTAGCTGTTGTGACATGATTGATTGATGCTTGAGTGGTGTTTGATATCGTGTGTGTGGATTAGGTAGTAGATATTTATCTACCGACCTATTTATTGGCCCACGGGTAACGGGTGGTGATTACTTGTCCAGTTCTCCCGAGGGAATCTGGGAGGTGCTTTGTGACTAGGGCACATTTGGATATACGGGGATGGTACCGGTCCACTCCACATGGTATACGGGCTGGTGCGCTGATCCACTCCAGCTGAATAATGTCCGGAGGCGAGAGTCCATGACTTCTCGTATCACACTTATAATTAATAATGTGAATGACTTGATGAAGATAATAATAACCGGATCTCTGTGATAGCATGTTGGGTGTTTACAGTATTCATTGCGTGTGTTTGTGTATTTCCTTCATGTTATAGTTAGATAACGGTTTATCCGTGTTGTTAGATGTCGTGCAGGATGGGAAGCTACCGAGTGATTCGGAGGAGGTGGTCAGCCGGGGTTCCCGTACGTTGATAGGACGGGTTGGGTTTTGTTTGTCTTTTGTAGTAGACTCTGATAAATTGGTTATGGTTTCGGTTTTACCTTTTTACCTCGGATGAGTGTCGGTACCTATATGGCATTGCATACTTTGACTTTGAATTTCTATGTTTTTATCGTCTGTGCCTTGTTGTAAGATTCAGTTATATTGTTGTCGGGCTATGGTCAAGACCAATTGTGAGGTCCTAATCTGTAGCGCCCTGATTCCGTGATTTGGGGTGTTACAGTTATATCCGAAAAATTACCTATAAATTTGATAAACTTAGTTGTTTGATACTTATTTTACTAATTATATATATTATATAAAAAATATCTAATCATGTGGTGAGTAAGGTTTAGAGGATAAAAAAGGATAATGATATATTTTTATCTTAAAAATGATGATAAAAAATTATTATATAACTCCTTTTGTTCTCTTTATAAATATTCGGACATTGTGATAAAAAAAATATTATTTTCTTGTTTGATTATGGTAAGATAAGTTCAATTAAAATTATAGAAATAATCGTAATTGTAAGAATATCAATAGTAATTAAAATATATTTGAGACCTCAAAAAAATTAAAAAAAAATCAAAATATATCGTTATATTACGCTTAAAGAAATAAATAAAATTAGAGTTTGTTAGGATTTCGAATTTGAATGAAATTGGTAAGATATTATGTGACGTGGATTAACGATAGGTGACATGTCAAATTGATGAGGTGGTTGAACGAAATTGCATAAAATATCAGTTGACAATTTTAATATATAAGTGTATTAATTAAAAGAAAGCCGTTAACATCCTTGGTATAGAAGTTTCATGAGCCTAATTAGCCTTCCTTCTGGAGTCAGGTCATCCTAAGGAGGAAGGCATCGACGATAATGGTTTCTTGTTGTCGTGTTGAGAAATGTATATGAGGTGAATTTTGATTTATAAGAAAGCTAAACTTGAATTGCAACATTTATTCCTTAGAGAAAAAGTAAATATAAGGAAATTTGTGACAAGTGAGAAGCAGGACGTAATATGATACGAAGGGTTGCTTAGAGTTCACGCCAAGTAACCTGAAGCTCCTTCCACTCCGACTCGGGGATCCCCAACTCCCTCCAAACAGCCTTAGAAGCATCGATGACGTTGTGCTTACAAGGAGCCTCGTAGGCGTGCAATTCATCACACCCCCAAGTAGAATCACACTCGTCGACCACCCTCACCCGAACGCTCTTCCCATTGTCAGCCTTGATGAGAATCTCCTTGCCGCATCTCTTGCCGCCGCCGTACCAGCCGGTGGGGAGGGCGACGATGAGCTCGTCGTCGGAGTGGTGCATGTTGTCGCAGTCGGCCAGCTCGTTGGGGTCGATGTTGTTGAGGGTGAGGAGCGCCTTGGTGTCCCCCTCCCACGAGAGAGGTGGGGAGCAATGGAAGGTGTTGTAGAGTTTCCCCTCCTGGCAGCAATCCGATACCGAAGGGTTGCATTTGCCAGGCGGAGGGCTCTTGGCGACGAAATGGCCGAATGGCCTGCAGTGTTGGGCTGAGGAGGGTAGGCTTATTGTGCTAAGCAGTATGAGGGCCACCATGAGGGTCTTCATTTTGTTGTTGTTGTTGTTGAGGGAGGGATATGGCTTTTGGGTGGGAGTAGTGATGGAGTATTTAAACTCATCATACACCCCCAAGTGTCATTTCAGCTTTTACTAAACAAAACTTGAACTAGTTGCTCAAGTCACAAATATATTATTATTTTATTTCCCTCCCTTGGTTTCATTGTCAAGACATTGGTTTTTAATGTAATGACGTAATGGAATTTCTGGAAGATGCTCTGATACTCATACTTCATATTACATCACCCAAAAGCAAAATTCAATTTCGCATTTGACTACAAAAATAGAATTCAAGTCCTTAAGTGTGTACATACGTTTTTATGTTGGGGTCCAACTGTCTACTTGTGTACACACAATTTTTATTTTTGGCCTCAACTGCTGAATTACACATTAATTGTTGCTTTCGAATCGGCTATCAAATGACTTCTATTACGAACCCCAAGTGTGTAATTGTTTGTTTAAAAATAATAAATTATTTTTTAGAATATATATATATATATATATAGATTATATATATATTAGGATATATTAGAATATTGAAGATGATATCTTTTAAATATATTACTTTTTCATACATCTTTATTTGTATGGAAAACGTTCACTTCCTATATTTCGGTGTCTACTTTGGCTTGTTTTGTGTTTTAGGCATTAAAGATTATTTATGGATCACAACGGTATAAAAAACCATAGCACGGGTATTCAATATTCCTTGGAGTCGGAGAATACATGAAAACATCAAGATCAGCTGAAAATTGAAGAAGTCAAGTAGAAACCATTGAAGTTGGATGTCATTTCATGTCGACCTTAGAAATATGTCCGATTTCGACCATATTGTCTTTGAATTTGTACAATCATTTCAACTGCAAAGTTATAGATCTTAGATAGAGCTTCAAAAGTAGTAGTCATGGGTCATGTAGTTCTAACTAGAGAAACGAAAAGGTCAAATTTACGAAATTGTTGAACAAGTTGTCAAATATCGACTCTTAGACCCAGCCTTACGACCACCTTAAGGCCATTCTACAGTCGTATGGTGCCCGTAAGATGACCGTATCAATTTCCGTTGTGAAGGAAATTCAATATTTTCAATTGTAACTTTTTAAAGTCATATTTTGTGTAACCCTAGACTAAAAGATTTTCCGTTATATTCATATGTCAACCTTAGGGTTAGATACGCTAGACTTTTAGAGACCATCAATCACCGCCGCATCCACAAAGATCTAAATTGTAGCCGTCAAGTAGTTTTTTGCTTTGCTTAGAAGGTTCGTCTTACTGGAACCAAACAATTATGAGTTTATATCTTTCCTAGTTCTATATATTGTCTTTTTATTGTATATGATCGTGTGTGGCTAAGTTCCCTCTTGATCTAAGAATTTGATGATCCTTATAATGGTTTGATTTATTGTTTATACATATATATATAGTATAGATCATATGAGAACAAATTCGTAATTATTATTAGTTTTGTTACGAAGGTGTCATATCGTTTAATGTATTATTCGTAGTTATTGTTGGTTGAATGGATTATTCCTAATTATTATTATTCGTAGTTATTATTAATTATGAAATCTACTCTAAATCTTGATCCTTTATACTCACCATCCGACGGTCTAAGATTGTTCTCATGATTACACGATAAGTATGCTCTCATGGGATCGCACCCTATATATATATATATATATATATATATATGTGTGTGTGTGTGTGTGTGTGTGTGTTTATTAATTGAGATTGGGACATTGCTTCTTTTCTAAGCGTTTCATTCCTACTTTTTATTTACCTTCGAGCGAAGTGATGTTTATAACCGGTTTAGATAAAACAAGTAAAGAGCCAAAAATGACGTTTGTTTTATTGAATTTATTGAAAAGAAATTGGTTTCGAGAGTACTAGTTCCTCAAAGGTTCGAGAAGTTTCGCTCGTTGTACCTTTTTTCTAACTGAAAAGCCAAAAGCGAAGGTTGTTCTTGGTCTTTTCGAGATTTATAAGTGTTTAATGGGTTTTTCTAGGGTTGACGAACCGTTAAATTGAGGGCTACACGAGTTAGAAAACAAGGTCTTTGTTTTCTATGTCAAATTTTATTTTAGATGGTTACATGCAATTATCATATATTAATGTTCATGATACATATATATATATATATATCTATATATATATATACTCATTATGGTGGAGATTTTGATTTTCTTAGACCGCTTCCATCATATTGTCTACCAACATTATTGTTTTTCACCTGATAAATTTGTTACATAATTGTTTTGTTTTTCACTTACAATAATCGATTATTAATATTATCCAAATCAAGTGTAACCCTGTAAATTCGATATCCTACATTCGATGTTATATCTTTACGGAAAGGTTATTATTACTTTTGGTAAAACTTCCACACGATAAATAAACTTGTACGGTAAGTGCGATTTTCAAGTCCTACAAGTATCAATACAATAAACTTATACAAGAAGTGTGATTTTCAAGTCCTACAAGTATCAATACCAACTTGTATTAAGTAGGAAATAAGCGAAGGAGAGCGTGAAACTGAGAATTGGTAATGTACATGCTCTAGTAAACCTTTCCTTTGTAAGTTACCAACAAATTATTAGAAGAAAAAAGAGAAACAATTTGTGCAAAGTGTAATAGGGGCTTCATATTCCACCCCAAATTAAGGGGAAAAGTGGTGGAGAAAGGGATGTATTTGGGTTAAATGGGTGAATGAATGTGACTAGTAGGAGGGAGGTAATTGATTGATTTGTATAAAATGGGTGGAAGTAAGATTGGACGTGTAAAAATGCTAAATATAGAAGCTAGGTTAGATCTGTTTGTGAACACTTTTATTGACTCATGTGTCACTCTATTATCTGGGTTGGTATAGCACGGTATTGAGGTCGTTCTACGTCTCGTCCCGCAAATTACAATTAAGATAGAACCAGATGTTTTTCTTCGTCTTACGTGGGAAGGGACGTAAAGAGTCTAATCCCGGAAGAATTATGCGCTAATTATATTTCACAACTGTACCCGTTTCCTCTCATGTTTGAAGACACAAATGATAAAAAAAAAAAAAAAAAAACTCGATACCAACCGATTTAAGAGGCCTACGTTAATAGTTAGTTCATTAAAAAAGAATACAAGTTACACCAAAATGTGTCTTATTGGTTCATACTCATAAAACCTAGGACTGTACTACGCTAATGATTTGTTATAAAAAATAACATCATCTAACATGTTGTGAATCACAACATGTAAAAGAAGTTTATCTTTTAGTATTTTACTACTTTTATAATTTTATCAATATAAAATTGTAATTTATATATATTATTTATCTATATAATATTTTTTAAAATATAAATTATTTTTTTATATATGCGGGACGAGACAGGATTAACCGAGATGGGAAGTTACCGTCTCGCATCCCGTCCAGCAAATTTTTCATGGGATGGGATACACTTTTCTTTTTTTAAATCCCGCGGGAATCGGGACGGGACTGGATTAACCGGTATTTATGTCCACCCCTACTATTATCAGTGTGCCACCCTCCACAATATTTTATTATTTCTAAATAACAATCTATATATCTTTATAAAGTATGCAATGTTGATGTTGATGTGACGGCCTCACGATTTTTCTCGGAATAATTTTTTACTAAATTACTAGTTAAGCCGATAAATCTTTTTATTATTAAAACTATATTAAAAAAAATAATTATCTCGGTTATCCTCGTAATGTAACATAAAGATTTGTTCAATAAAAATCCTGTTGGAGAAGCTCTATTTATACCTAAATTTTTAATTAAAAAAAATAGTAAAACTTGTGGGATAATCTACGATTTTAATAATAATTTAGTAAAACTTGTGGGATAATCGAAAAAATATAACTTCTCAGATAAGTTTTTTTCTAACATAAAATTTGCGGGAGAAGCTTTGTCGTAACCTCACTTTAATGTGTTCATTCGATTCAAGAGGGTTCAAAACAATCAAATATCGGTGATAGATTAATAACTTTATATTATTATGGTATTTAGTAGATGGATCAACACTGGCTTTTTCCTAATAAAAGGATTATTCTTTCATCGGGGAAATTATTGTCTCATATTAATAAGCAGTTCCGAACTTGAATGTAAGTTGACAGTAGTAGCAGCCGCCGACGTAGAGGAATTTAAAGTGCTACATTGATTGATACTACCTCCGATCAAAAATAACTGTCATTTTAGCCTTTGACACAATTTTTAAGAAAAATATTAAATAACATAGATTTCGTAAAGTTTTTCTAAATCTTATCACATATTTAATATTCAACCTTCTTTTAAACCAATAAGAAAGATTTTAGAACTAAAATTAATCATTTACACCAATTTTCAAGAACATTTCTTATAATTATTGTTCATTTATTGGCCTAGAAAACTTAAAACGACAGATAATTTTGATCAAATTTCTAATGCTAAAACGACACTTATTTTTGATCGGAGGGAGTATATGTTGTATGGAAGTGCTCAACCGTATGTCATAATAATTAATGAGGACTCCAATTAAATACATCTACAATACTGCAGTCGTATTTTTTTGGATTAAATGCATCTATAATTCCTTTTCAAAAAATGCATCTACATTCTTAATCTTTGACGGACTAATTTTTCTCTCTCTTCTTTTACTCCCTAATCATTTCTTTCTTTCAATAAAGTTTCTACATTTTTAACATCTTTATCTATTTTATAAACTAAAATAGCTCGTTAACTCATATTAGCCGCAATTTAATAGTTGACGAACTGAAACATTTCATTTTGTGGGCAAAGAAAAATTTTCATCTAAACAATTAAAATGATTCTAATTTTTTTTGTTTCAATTCAAACGGTATTAGTATGAAATATTTTATTTCATTTTGGAGGCAAAGTTTCATTAAGAATAACCTTCTATAAATTTCCCGTTCTACAGGCTAGTCATTTTGAATTTATCGAAATATCTAAAACACACTTCAATCTATGACTTTTCACTCTTGTAATATTGATTTGAATGACTTTTCAAGGGAAAATCTTTCATTTGATCTTAATGAATTACCCGAGGATATGGGTATCAACGACGATGAAGAGGTCGAAGGAGAATTTGAAGACTCAATTATCGATCTTACAATCGATCAAGACGATGAAGCTCGTGAGAATCACCAAAGCAATACTCCCGGTAAGTTAAATTTCGATCGGACTATACATGCCTTGTACGTAGTGTCTTAAGACACCTTGATAGGAGTTAGACTTTAAAATTCTACGTAAAGTATAAACTAGATGGTTCTCTTATCTTCCTCTTGAACTTGTATTTCATTATGCACATGAATCCTACATGAACCAAAGCAGTGATAGTTTGAAAATTATTGTGTACAATACAAAGAAAGTCAAATTGTTAAATAAGCAACTTAGATTTGTATATCAATTTTTTCCTTTTTATTAAGTACAACAAAAGCTAGAATATTGCAGCATGCCATATACAGTACAAAGGAAGTCAGTTTAACAGCATTTGGTCATATACCAACAACTAGCGTATATGGTGATCGATCTTACTTACTAAATTTGAATTGTTTTAATGACTTGTTGTCGAGAGTATCAACGGCGCACTATAAGAAGACCCTTATCAAACGAGGATAGACAACGGGTTTATAATGCCTTACTTGAGGGAAGTGTAAATGGGAAGCTCAAACGTAATACCACATCCGAGGTTTCTTCTATGTTGTCAATTCCTATAAGGACAATTCAACGGATATGGAAACAAGATAAGGAGACTCCATCTGGTGTAGTAGTTGATGTATCCCACGGGAGATTGAAAAGGGGTCGTAAGCTGATTCAAATTGATCTAAGTCGTATGCTTAATATACCCTTAAACCAAAGAAGAACGGTAAGATCACTTTCTCAACATCTAGAATGAGTTATGGTACTGTACATAGGATGTTTAAAAAAGTCGCATTCGACGTCACTCAAATTCCATCAAACCACATCTAAAGGATGCTACCAAAATAGCAAGACTACAATTTTACATGCATATGTTGGATCGGGTTAGTATCCCTCTTGAGCCGAGATTTGTAGGTATGTACAACATTGTTCATATTGATGAGAAATGGTTTTACATGACGAAAAAAGAAAGATCTTACCACGTTATCAGCATAGTGATCTGGATTATCTTCTTGATCGGCCATAAGACTAAGGTTTGCTTGTTCTTTTTCGTCTTCTGAGTCATTTGTGGAATCTGAATCCCTCCATGAAGCTACCATAGCTATCTTCTTTCGATCATTCGTCCTAAAGTTGTTCCTCTTCTTTTGTGGACAATCATTTACGAGATGATCTGTTTCACCACATTCAAAACAAGTCAGAACTTTAGTTTTCTTGTTAGGGATAGAAAACTTACCTCGAGGTCTTGATGTTCGTGGATTTTCTTTATTGCTTGTTGACTAGAGGTATTTCTATGGTCGTCTATACCCAATCAGAAGTAAATCCCAACTTAGCACTAAAACAAGTATAGTGGTTAAGTAAGGGTCGAACCCAAGAGAGTTAAGGTGTTTTATTAGATGCAATTATCGATTATAGTGACAAGTAACAAGGGGGGGATTTTAGTTGAATTGATGCACACAAAAACTTAAGAAAACGATTAATGCAACAAGAAGGACAATGATGGGTGAATCTACACTAGGTTGATTCTAAGCATGCAATTGCTACTTGGGTGAGTTCCTTTTACAAGCTTTCAAGTAATTTCCCGTCTCGATCATATATATGTGTTGAGCCAACCGACATCAACACAACTTAATAGGTTAGTGTTCCGTAAACCTACAAGAACAAATAACAAGTTAGCTTTCAAACAAAGACTAAGGGATATAAAGAAAAGGTTAAAACCGTTAAGCTTATCTTTATATTTGTGTTCCTTTTCTTTAAGTAATTACAACCCGTTATTACTTAAAGTTACTACTAGATTAAAGATCCGAACCCGAAACCTATTAATCCTAGTTATTTGCATGCACTTTAGAACCTAAGGTTATCAATCTCAAGTAATAATAAGCATGCATTTAGACAATGAAGATCAAGGAAACACAAAACATTACTGAATGAAAACTTATATTAAAAAGAACTTACAACCCAAGTAACAATGCAGCTTCAAACCAACCCAATGTAGAAAGGGAGTTAACAACTCATTACAAAGGAAGTAAGATAATCTAAGTGGATAATTTGTTGGCTAACAAGATGGATTCTTCTAGCAATCAACCAAGGACTATTTAAACTACAAAAGACACTAAATGGGAGTAAATGGCCGGCCTAAAACAGCCACCTTTAATGCCATAAAGGTGGTGTAAACAGCCGGAGTAAAGCTTCTGACGTTAAACCGCATGGGCGGCCTTCAGTTCCGCAGGGGCGGTGAAGGCAAAAACGCTTGATCTTCTTCATGGCCGCTGGGGCGGCTAGGCAATTCCGCTGGGATGGATCTTCAATGCTCTTCAAACGTCTGACCCTTCGACTTCCTAACGTTTCTGATGCCAATCCGCCGGGGCGTCCCTATGTCAGTACAGGGGCGGTGACACAGCCTCTTTGTCTTCCAGCTCCCAGTTTGAGGCGCAGGCAGAGGCGCAGTGGAAGGCGCAGGTGAGCTGGTCTTCGTTTCTTCAAGGCAAGTCACCGTAGGGGCGCCAAGGAGTGGCGTAGGGGCGGTGACACACTTCATGGCCGGCGCTGGCGAAGGCGCAGGGAGCGCTCCGGTATAAGGCGTCACCCGCAGGGGCGGGGACAAGGGTCCGCTGGGGCGGTGAGGCAACAAAAGCTTTGCTTCGTGAACGATCTTCACTCCCTTAGCTTCTTTTAATCTTCTTCTTCTGGACCAAGGAGTTAGTAGCATAAACCAACACAAATGCAATAAAAAGACTCTAAAAACTATCCTAAATGATAGTGATTCCATCACCTATAAAACTCCCCCATACTTAGACTTTTTACTCGTCCCGAGTAAAACAAATGACAGCAATTAGACTCCAAGGCCTCAGGAAGCATGGGTAAGCAAGAAAGACAATGAAAACAAGAGAAAAGCCAAGAAAGAAAGAAGGAAAAGAGAGAAGATGTGAGAAAAAGGGAGAACCTACCATCCTTATTGCTCCAAGAGTGGCCTACCCGGACAACCTCCTTATGACTCTCCTCTTATGTGTTCAAACGCCGGAAGGGAATCCTACACTCGGTGTCGCTCATTTTGCCAAGGCGCCCTTTCGGGTTTTTACCTTGCCACTCTTCTTCTTTTGATGATCTCACTTTAACTCACATCCCTCAAGTCCAATTTTGCACCAATCTAAGGTTGGTCGGACTACCTTTTTTTTGCCTAAACCGCCCTTTCGAGTTTTCGGTTTATCCAAGGATTTTCATGCCTTTTTTCATTTTCTTTAGCTTTTTCTCTTTTTCTCTTTTTTTTTGAATGAAACTGAATCCAAAACAACTCAAACTCAAAACAAAACAACTCAATGACACTATACAAGCAATGATATGTCCCTCCCCCATACTTGAAGTACACTTTGTCCTCAAAGTGGAAATGAGTCAAAGATAAACGTGGGAGAAGGGAAGAGAAATGTACCCCTCAGTGGGATGGTCCGGATGGACCACCAGGACCCTCCTCTGGGTCATAAGGGAAGTGGCGGAAGAAGTGCTCCTGCCGGCGGTAGAGCGTGTCGATGCGGCCCTACTGAGCCTCCATCCTCTCTCTAAATGATGTCTCGTAGCTAGCTTGCCAGGCTAGCTGCTGAGTCTCCAACTGCTGCTGATGAGCCGCTTGCCAAGCATCTTGTCGGCGGTCAAAGTGAGTGGTCATGGAGGAGGCAAAGCTGGACTGCCACGCCTGTTGTTGCTCAAGCATGGACCATTGGTACTCGGTCTGCCATGCCTGGTGCTGTGTAGTCAAGGCTGCCATTTGAGCCTACAGACTCTCCATGGTCTGACTGTCGTCGTGTGCTGCCGTCGGCATCTCCTCATCAGTGGCAGGGGCCTGGCTGGAGCCTGCTGCGTATCTCCCAAAAATATCCACCTGAGGCCGTCTCGAAGGAATTGGGTCAGTTGGTATGTACAAGTCGGAGAGGTCGTCTCCCAGTGGAAGTCGCCGGAGAATGTATGTAATGTGACTCCCATCTGCTAAAGAGAGCCAAAAGAGGTTCTCCCCGTCTCTCCTGAGGAGCCTACACCTCCTCCCACAATATCTCGTGGCTCATTCTTCCTAATCCGCTTCAAAGCGGTAAGGAAGAGGTATGGCCAATCCGGTACCTAGTCGTTTGTGGAGAGGCAAGCGTATAGCAGTGGAAGGCCCTTGAGAGCGACCTTATTTTCCTCCTTGTGTCCACAGAATACACTCATGAATATCTTCGAGATGAGCCTCAAACAGGGGTGAGTGAATTTGTTGGAGTACTCACCCCTTGCATGAAACTCAAACCTGGTGGCGGCCTGCCAAAACTCCATCAAATCAGGTGTCGGGATGGGTTCCTACCAGTCATCGGAAGCGGAAATGGTCACTCCTAATGCCTCCTGCATCTGGGTGTAGTGCAATGTGTACTTTCTTTTGTTGAACTTGAATGCAAGTCCAACACACCCGTGGTCCACCGTTTCCATTTTGAAGGTGGCAATGAACTGGCGGCTGAGCTCGGGGTACGTTGGGGCGCTCGTTATCAGAAAATCCCCGAGCCCAGCGTTATTGAGGAATTCCTGCATGCTCTCCAACATGCCCAAACGTTCCAAAGTAGGAACGTCCAGAAATCGGGTTGCATACTCATCCCAACCTTGTGCAATCTTATACCGCTCCGTCTCGGCTTCTGACAACTTATATTTCTTCTGATTCTCCATCTCTTGCAGTTTGAACAATCAAAGGAATTAGAAATTTCAGAAAATTGAGTAAGAGACGAACCCTCTGTTGTGTTTTCTGCAGGGGCGGCTGAAGCAGGCGCAGGGGCGGCTAGGCGCAAGTGCGTGGGCTTGCAGGCGCAGGGGTGGGCGAAGAGTAGAGGGCGATTTGGGAGTTCGGCGAAGGTTGTGGTGATGGGGCTGTTCCGGCGTCTTCCTTGTTGTTGCAGACGTCGCCGGAGGTGGGGCAGTGGAGGGCGAGAGTAAGAGGGTTGAGGGGATGTTTGTGTGTGGTGGTGATGAGGGCTGGTGTCGCAAAGGGGGCGGTAGTCGTCGGAGCCGGCGCAAGAGTGTTTGGACAGGGTGGTGCGAGGGCTTCCGGAGGACGTTGGGGCGTATGGAGGCGAGGTGGCTAGGTTTCGAATGGTGAATGGAAGGGGAATGTAAAGGGCGGTAGATGTAGGTTATTTTTAGGAAGTGTATTTTTTTTTCTTTCCTCAAAAAAACCGCAGGGGCGGCGGTTGTCACTGCGGGGGCGGTGACAAGGAAGAGGGGTACGCAGCCTCAAAGCCGGGGGCGGCTCTGAGGATGCGTGTCAAGGATGGCCGCCGCAGGGGCGTGGGATGCCACCGCGGGGGCGGGATCCGGTATGTTGCAGACGCTGGCCCAGCGCCGCCCCCGGCGTTGGGCAAGGGTGTCACCGCGGGGGCGGGGTCACCCAGCCGCAGGGGCGGTTTTCTTGACAGAAGCTCCTCTTCTTTATTCCTTCGGGTTGCCTCCCGAATCAACGCCTTTGTTTTACGTCGTTGACTCGATGTAAGGACTCTACCTCTATGACTGAGCCTCCTCTAGCATCACCTTTGGGTTTATAACCGTTTGTGAAGGTAATCCTCCGGAGGACCTAGTTTCAATTTTTGTAATGGCTTCCGTCATTTGACCAACCTGTTTTTCAAGGTTCTTGATGTTGAATTTTGTTGTTTGGACATGAGTAGCAAAGTGTTTAGTCAAAACCTGCAACATATCTTCAATTGATTGATACTTACCTTGACGGGGCTGTTGTTGTTGGTTTTGTTGATCCCTCCAACGAAAGTTTTGTTGGTCACGCCAGTTTGACATGAAATTTTGTGCATAGGGATCGTTCCTAGGCCTTTGCTGTTGTGGTTGTCCATAACCCATTGCGTTCACCTCAGCATCGTCATCCTAGACTTGTGGACACATGTCCGTTGGATGGTATGGGTCAGCACATACTCCACAAGCTTTTAGCTGCTGTAGGGTTCCCATAAGTGTTAGTCTCTTCACCATTTCCTTCAACTCCGCGAGTTCGGTGGAGATCTCACTCTTCCCAAAACTCACAGCATGAACTCCTTTCTTGGACGGGGTCCTTCCAAAGTTCCGAGTTCCTTCCGCTAATTCATGTATCTTTTCCAAAGCAAGGTCAAGAGTAGAGTTAAGAATATTACCTCCGCAAGCCGCATCGACGATTCTCCTTTCATTGTCTACCAAGCCATTGTACAAGTACAAGACTAGATCTTGAGTTGAATATTCGTGAAAAGGACAGTTGGATCGGAGGCATGCAAACCTTTCGAAGTACTCGTAGAGAGTTACGTTCGCCTCTTGCTCGATGTTGCTTATAGCTTTCTTCAAGCTATTGGCCTTCTTGGCTGGAAAGTATTTCTCCAAAAACGCCTTGTGAAGGTTCTCCCAAGTGTTGATGCTCCCGGATGGAAGGTGGTAGTACCAATCATCCGCGGAATCTTTGAGTGTGAAGCCGAAGACCCTCATCTTGATTTGTTCTTCGGTAATGTTGGCCGGCTTCATGCTCATACACACGGTATGGAACTTCCCAAGGTGCTTGATGGGGTCTTCACCACTTAGCCCATGGAAGGATGGAAGCAAGTGAATGAGGCCCGGCTTGAGCTCAAAATTGACTCCTTCCCCTAATGCCGGTATAGTGACCGCAAGGGGGTTTTGAGCCAAGGTGGGCTGCGTGAGTTGACGAAGCGTACGATCAGCCATCTCTTATTGAAGTTATTGTTGTCTTCGTTGCCGGATGTGCGTCCTCTCAATTTCTGGATCAAAAAGTAACAAAGCCGGAGTGAGTAGCACGGGTTTGAACCATAAAAATGTTTCAAACCAATAATCAATAATAACAATAAAATAATAAAACTCCCCGGAAACGGCGCCAAAATTTGACTAGAGGTATTTCTATGGTCGTCAATACCCAATCAAAAGTAAATCCCAACTTAGCACTAAAACAAGTATAGTGGTTAAGTAAGGGTCGAACCCAAGAGAGTTAAGGTGTTTTATTAGATGCAATTATCGATTATAGTGACAAGTAACAAAGGGGGGGTTTTGGTTGAATTGATGCACACAAAAACTTAAGAAAACGATTAATGCAACAAGAAGGACAATGATGGGTGAATCTACACTAGGTTGATTCTAAGCATGCAATTGCTACTTGGGTGAGTTCCTTTTACAAGCTTTCAAGTAATTTCCCATCTCGATCATATATATGTGTTGAGCCAACCGGCATCAACACAACTTAACAAGTTAGTGTTCCGTAAATCTACAAGAACAAATAACAAGTTAGCTTTCAAACAAAGACTAAGGGATATAAAGAAAAGGTTAAAACCGTTAAGCTTATCTTTATATTTGTGTTCCTTTTCTTTAAGTAATTACAACCCGTTATTACTTAAAGTTACTACTAGATTAAAGACCCGAACCCGGAACCTATTAATCCTAGTTATTTGCATGCACTTTAGAACCTAAGGTGATCGATCTCAAGCAATAGTAAGCATGCAATTAGGCAATGAAGATCAAGGAAACACAAAGCATTACTGAATGAAAACTTATATTAAAAAGAACTTACAACCCAAGTAACAATGCAGCTTCAAACCAACCCAATGTAGCAAGGGAGTTAGCAACTCATTACAAAGGAAGTAAGATAATCTAAGTGGATAATTTATTGACTAACAAGATGGATTCTTCTAGCAATCAACCAAGGACTATTTATACTACAAAAGACACTAAATGGGAGTAAATGGCCGGCCTAAAACAGCCACCTTTAATGCCATAAAGGTGGTGTAAACAGCCGGAGTAAAGCTTATGACGTTAAACCGCATGGGCGGCCTTCAGTTCCGCAGGGGCGGTGGAGGCAAAAACGCTTGATCTTCTTCATGGCCGCAGGGGCGGCTAGGCAATTCCGCTGGGGCGGATCTTCAATGCTCTTCAAACGTTTGACCCTTCGACTTCCTGACGTTTCTGATGCCAATCCGCCGGGGAGTCCCTATGTCAGCGTAGGGGCGGTGACACAGCCTCTTCGTCTTCCAGCTCCCAGGTTGAGGCGCAGGCAGAGGCGCAGTTGAAGGCGCATGTGAGCTGGTCTTCGTTTCTTCAAGGCAAGTCACTGCAGGGGCACCAAGGAGTGGCGCAGGGGCGGTGATACACTTCATGGCCGGCGTTGGCGAAGGCGCAAAGAGCGCTCTGGTGTAAGGCGTCACCCGTAGGGGCGGGACAAGGGTCCGCTGGGGCGGTTAGGCAACAGAAGCTTTGCTTCGTGAACGATCTTCACTCTTAAGTGCTTATAACTCCTTCCTTAGCTTCTTTTAGTCTTCTTCTTCTGGACCAAGGAGTTAGTAGCATAAATCGACACAAATGCAATAAAAAGACTCTAAAAACTATCCTAAATGATAGTGATTCCATCACCTATCATTTGCAAACTGCTTTTTCATATGAAGAATCTTCGCAAGACCTCTAGAGATCAAGGAAAATGGATCTTCCTCATCTTCTTTATCATTATCTTCCTCCTCTGATGGTATCTCATCCTTTTTAGATCTTAGAGCTAGGTTCTTTGTGTTAGATGGGAGCTCTCCATCTTCTTCACCAAGAACCATCTCGTGAGTGATGAGTTTCCCAAGAAGGTCGTCAAGAGGAAGTGTTGTGAGATTTTGAGCTTCTTTGACTGCAATCACCTTTGGCCCCCATTTGGCTTTAGGTAAGCTCCTTAGAACCTTCCTTGCTTTTTCTTCGTTTGTGAAGACTTTTCCAAGTGAGTGCAGGTTATTCACGATCTCGGTGAATCTTGTGAACATCACTTTGACTGATTCATTTGAGTTCATCTTGAATAGCTCATATTGTCTGAGGAATATGCTTATCTTTGTTTCCTTGACTTGACTTGTTCCTTCGTATGTGACAACAAGTTTATCCCATATCTCTTTAGCACTCTTTCATGATGAGACACAGTTGAATTCATTTGCGTCTAATCCACAATAGAGCAAGTTCACGGCCTTGTAGTTTTTCGAAACACTGTCTAAGTCGGTTTGTGTGAAATCAACTTCCTTCTTTGCGACTTGGACTCCTTCAACCGTGGGGGTTGGGATTTTAGGTTCATTTTGAATAATGCTCCATAGTTCCATGTCCTGATCAATAACAAACATTTGCATTAGTGTTCTCCAAGGGGCAAAGTTGTTGCCACATAAGAGTGGTGGTCGAGATGTGGATCTTCCTTGTGCGAATCCTCCATCACCTACAGAGTTCATGATTAGTCTCACTAATGGTTAAATCAATATACGTGAGTCTAGCTCGGATACCAATTGAAGAACCGTAAGGTGAATATAAATGATATAAATACTCTAGAAGGGGGGAGGGTTGAATTGAGTATGGGAACTTTTCGCAAAAACCTATCTCAAGGCTTTGAAACTGATTTTAAAGGTCTTGATGTCGATCCGAGCTCTTTGTGACACAACTAGTTTTCAAGGGTTTTGAAAGTGATTTCAAGGGCCTTGAATTCGTAAACCTACAAAGCAATGTTAGTCACAATAAAGCAAGATATGATGCGGAAATGAAAAGATCGACATGGTGATATGTTAACGAAGTTCAGCTCTAACAGTCTATGTCTCCGTCCTAGGGTTTTTTTACCCGTAGGATCTAACTATCTATTATCATCTTCAAAGAGTCCTAGATACAACCTAGAAGAAATACCCTTCTTCTCTCACTGTAGCCAATGCTACGATCTAGTTTCAACTCTTAACCTAGCTATAATAGCCTAGTTACTTCGCAAAGTAACGCACACTCGAGTATAATACTCTCTAGATATTCCAATGAAGCTCTCGTGTTTTTCTCTCTCAAAAGGAAGTAAGTTGTTGTAATCTAAGAGGAAGAAAAACTTTTGGAACGAATGAAGATGTTTTGGATCGCTTGAAGACTTAGATGTTTCCGTGTAAGATCGTTGTAGTTATCTTCAATCGACATCTTCATTTATAGTCTTTGATGGAGAATTCTTCTAGCCATTGAGAACATGACCGTTGTTGATGTTCTTTCTTCTCCATTGAAAATGGTGTATGTTGAGATGAGATAGCCGTTGTAGATATTCCATATATTCTTCATCTCCTTAACGCACGTTGATTCTTCATCTCCGTAATCTTTTCTTGAAAAGAGCCGTTGAAGATCTTGTCGTTCAAGCTACGATATCTTCTTGTTTGTTGAGAATCTTTAGTTGAAGATCTTCAAGATCTTTTTAAGAACTGTTGGAAGAGATCTTCAAAGTATGCGTTTAGTTAATAAAGATCTTTGCAAGATCTTTTTGTTGTTGGGCCAAATCTTTGTGGTCGAGATCTTCTTGTTTGCCGAATCTTCTTGGGAGATCTTCTCTTGATCTTTGGTAGATTTGGTTGTTGAGATTGAATCTTGACTTTTGAATTCCTTCCAGTCGGTATGTTCTTTGAATCTTGTTTCAAGACTTCGGCTTTGATCCCTTGAAATGGTTTTCAAGGCTTCTGCGTTAAACCTCTGAAATGCTCTTCAATCTCTGTGCTTGTCCCTTGTATCTGTTTTCAAGGCCTCTTTTCATCTTTTGAAATGTTATTCAAGGCCTGAACATATTTAACAAACACAAAACCAAATCTATGCAATCTAGAAATATAATCAATATTTTGTTAGTATAAAAACCGCTCATTTGTGAAAAGTCTTCCATCATCACATATGCAAATATATAACCAAGGTAGAGTTTTCAAAGCTATTCCGACTAATTCTACAATTCCGATTCTCTATTCCAACATTGTCTAAAGCTATTCCGACTAAACGCATGATTCTCTTTAAGGATGGTTCGTTTGGGTACAAATTTTATCTTTGTTATAAAAGAAAAATTAGGATACGTTGTGATAAAATTATTAGGTTTTCTTTTTACTTCCTACATCAACTTCATTGGATATCAACTTCATTGGATATGGTATATGCTTGTATGCTCGATAAACCATTAATAAGAAATTATGTCAATTAAGGATTGATATCGACATGTATTTGCTTTCATCGTTATCTTTGTTGATTGAGACTTTTATTTTATTATTTTCTTATGTGATGCTCTGTTTACATAATATGGGCAATTTGAGGTTTGGGTTTTAAGGGAACATATTTATGATGGTTATATTCACTTTTGATGTCGGGAAGACTGTGTAAGCGACTTACAGAGCTTGATCATCTCTTTAGTGCGATTTTTGTTTTGCTAATGGAGCTCTAATTATATGAGATCAACTCACAAATTTAATGGTTGGTTGCACTTTCGTATTTTTCAGAAACAAACACCACAAAGTTTATAGTTTTCTAAATGTGGGGTTTCACTTTTTCTTGAGAACACCCGAAAGAAGTTTATACAAAAAACAAAACAAAACTTGGCATACGCTCAATCTGATTGCACATAACCTTCTACCTATTTAATGGCATCTTCAGGAATATAGAGAATGTGCAAATGTTTTGGATGAACTGCGAATGCTAACAAACTGCAGTGAGCAACCAGGCTCCAAAAGGTCCACAAAGGAAGTGCATTTTTATTTTTCATGGGTAAGGTAATTCCCTTAGTCCTCTCCTCAGGAAAAATGTTTCACGCAGAGATTTGAAAACCCTCTCTCAGTGTTTCCGTGCACAAGATTCAAAAACAATCTTGCTGCACCACATTATTCCTATGATTCAATTGTGTACAACATAAACTAAATTTCCCCTTGTTCATACACCCAAATCATCAGCTACTTTTTCAACTTACATGCACAATTCTCCGCTCACTTGGCACAACGTTTTTCCAGCCACTCCATGGTAACACTCTTTGGCCTCTCTAGTGGCAGTCCAAGGGCTCTATCCCATATCAACTGCACAAACAGTACAAATATCAACTTTAACTTCCAACAAAACTAAGCTTTTAGGTAAATCTACAGTTAATAAGAGGAAAAATAAGGACCTGAGAGCAGATGCCGATGCTCCTTGATACTCCAAAAAGGACGGTGTAGTATCTGTCATCACCACTTTTCTTTCAGTCTACATATATTCAACCTAATGTACTACTAAACAAAAAACTCAACTAACTTCCAAAGAAACAAAATTTAAGTGTGATTATTTGACAGCTAGTCACTTACTTGGTCAAAAACGATGTTTATTTTAATTAAAAAACAGTACAGCTCATAAACTAACAGATCAATCTAGTATTATTACCTTGCTTCCGTCAAACCATAGTGGTTTAGCAGTACTCCACTATGAGCATCTACATTTGGCCATGGATTTTTAACCTGAAATTATACAATAATTTATTATATCTTATGCTAGGAAAATGAGCGTCTATACAAGGTTATTATGAGTATCACAAGAAAGTAGACAAGAGAGCATGGTCATGTTTGTTTACAAAACTAGAACAAGGTTTGGGCACTTAGAACATGCACAAAAACAAGGTATGTTATCCCACATACCTGTAGTCTAGTGCCACATACCACCTAATAGAAAAGCTATTTTCTAGGTACTTCCACTCTATATCACCCTTTGATCTCATTAAATTTCTCTTTATTAGCTCACATCAGTAAGAAATTTTTTGAGAAATTAAATGAAGCATATTCAAAAGACTCAATGAAACTACTGTAAACCCTTTAAATGCATCATATATTATTTTTTATCGGAGGATCTATTATTTAAACACATCTTTTACACTTCATAGTTTACAAAGTAATATAGATTGTGACATTTAAGACATGACCTCTTTCTCTTTTTAAAACTTCATCCTACTTGAAACAAACAAATTTTTTTAAAAGTTGACCTCTCATGAAATTTTTAGATACCTTGCCGAGCTCTGTAAGAATAGGCGGAACCACTTCATACAGCTTGGAGACCTGCATAGCAAAGCTTAATTTAAATTTTGGGTACAAGCCAAAATGAACTCGCATTTTATGGACATCTTATGGGTTTTCTACTCATCTAGGTA
Source organism: Fagopyrum homotropicum (assembly GCA_033239125.1). NCBI lineage: Eukaryota > Viridiplantae > Streptophyta > Magnoliopsida > Caryophyllales > Polygonaceae > Fagopyrum > Fagopyrum homotropicum. The sequence continues at coordinate 95,386,285 of BSWB01000003.1, read as the reverse complement.
TCAGTGGAGCTCAAAGTCACTACCAGGTCAAACAGTGGATCATTTGGCAAGTGTTTCAGTGCAAATTCCCTCTGACAAGTGTACCTTGGATCGGTGTTGCGCAGAACTCCGTGACCATATCCAGGAACAACCTGCTTATTACAAGAACAAACAAACACATTAAACAAGGTTAGGCTCACTTACATCACATTAAGAAGCAAGATAAAAAAAAAATTACACAGGCAGAGCTCTCGAGAAAGATTTTATCCATCGCGATTGCTTATTTTCATACCTTGCCACTGTTCAAAGTCTTCCAAACATATTCTTTCAACTGATCAGTGGAAATGTTCTCTCCACATTCATCCACAACAGATTTGATCCATAGCAAAACTTCCTGTCATAAGATCAGATAACATCATGGGAGGAAGTGACTGCCCCATTAACATGATGAAAGTATATGTGATTTACAACCTAGTTAGTGTCATACGATTTAACTGGGTTTTTTGATTTATGGACGAGGAACAGAACGCAAAGTTGACAAATAAAACAGAATACCTGGTTAGCTAATCCATGGAGTGGACCAGCTAAACCATTTAAAGCAGCAGCGAATGAAAGGTAGGGATCTGAAAGAGCACTAGCAACCTGCAGTCAGAATCACATAGAAACTTGGTCATATTCACATTCAAATGGTTAAACATGTCGACTTGGTAGAACTTTTCACAATATCTTTTTGGGATTTACCAAATGACCGGTGTGTGCACTGACATTTCCACCTTCATGGTCACTGCAAAGTCAGTAGGTATACTCTTAGTCCTAGAAGAATTTAAAGAAACATAATTGTGGTACTCAGGAAACTCTTGAAGCATTACGTGTGAATTGTAATATAAAGCCTCATCAGCTCGAGCATCTGTGGATCATTGAATCCCAGCATGTGTGCAAAGTTCCCACCATAATCAAGCGAGTCATCCATTGGTATACCTTGCCCGTTTTTATAAATCCTACATGAGGATGTCACAGTATAAAGACAACTAACTACAAAATTGTTGCTGAAGTTCCAAAGAAATATGTATTAAACAAGCATGCAAATGTAGAAGAGTATTTTGCTTTTAAAAAAAGTTTATTTAGCAGTAAAACATTAGAATCTTAGCTCACTAACCTTCTATAGATATATGCCGCTACTGCAGGAACTCGAGCAATCAAATTTAGGCAATCTTCATATGTTGGCTCCCAGAACCTGACAACAACATCAAGTTTAGTGCCCAACTGACAAGACGATTAGAACAAAATTTGGAGTCGAGTATAAATAAACTGAACTAACTTTGACTTATGGATCCCTTTTTCATATGCCTTCTGGAATTCACTCTGCACCTGAATAACCAAACAGAAGTGGATGTAACTGAGCTGATACCAATACTTGGTGGAAATTCCCTAAATTCAATTAATGGTGCACTAGTGCCTAACCCCTCCGCTCATGTTTAAAAGCTCACAAAGACTGTCACCTTAGTTTAAAATCAACGGGACAAGAATCAATATTGTCACTTTCCACTTTAAGAGAAACATTTCAATCAAAAAAAAGAAAGAGCCCCGTCACAAAGCAGAGGAGACTGAAACATTAATATTGTCACTTTCCACTTTAAGAGAAACATTTCAATCAAATAAAAGAAAGAGCCCCGTCACAAAGCAGAGGAGACTGAAACCTGAAACTAAATCGCAGTTATGCAAGACAGTGACAGACTTATCAAATCTGCCAATTCCATGAAAATATATATATATATAAGCATAAAACTTGTGTTGCAGCTTAAGAAGAAACAAAAATCAGAAACAATAGAAGTCAAAATATCATGAATAATGAATTCATGGGAAACAAGGATAATTCCCAGCATACAAATTATAGTTTTAGAGAGATAATTTCACAGTGAAAATATAACTACCTGAAGTGCCATAACACCAGTTGAAAACTGAGTCATTGGATGAGCATCAACAGGCAAACCATCGATCGTCTTGTATACATAATCTGCATGGAAAATGACATTCATAAATAAATATGTGATCTCATAAACATATTTGGAAATATATATGAATCAAATTCTCAACGTAGAGAAACCTAATGATGAAGAACTAGAAGAAAAAAGCCCTGACAGCACATAATGCCACGGAGCATGTAGAAGTTTGATGGAAACAAGAAGCATGAAAATCAATATCCATACTCGAAGTCTTAAGAAATGAGGCCCAAAGTAGAAAAAGTAAGAACCTGGGACAGAAGCTCGTTCACGTAACTCTTTTGAGAGTGAATCCACCTGCTCTTTGCTAGGAACCTGATGTGTACAATGAAAGAGGCATGGGTAAAAGGAGAAACCTTGAACCTATTCCCTGTGATTAATCTCAAAAACTTGAACAAAAATAAGACCTTATCCTGATAAGAATTCAGTTTGAGAGTCTTATCATTTTCTCTCTCTAATTTGGTTTGTCTAGTTTGTTGGATAACTTTCTTTTTTATAAGAACTTATCTGCCAAGTCAATATAGATATGACTCAATTTAGTTTGAGTGAATCAACTTTTTTCTTCTAATTACAATAAAGCCTTAAAACGTGCTGAAAAGCCAACTATGTTCAAACATTGAACAAAGAACATTACCGTGCTTCATAAACATTCTTTAAGACAGTCGGATATGACTAAATTGTACGCAACCCTAAGAACACTAAGAATGGTCATACTCTCAGATAATCATTCTCCTTGATGACAACATACCTTCCCAGTTAATAAAAGCCACAAAAGACCCTCAGGTAATGGTTCTCCCCCAGGCTTGGCAGTTGGTAATACTTTCTGGCACTCTGGAATAGAGAGTCCTCTAAAGCGGATTCCCTAACATAATCAAGCACCATCAAAGAGGGGGAAAATGAGATGTTATTAGTGACATCATCATCTCTATATTTTGGAAACAGCTTCCAGAGATATTGCATGTATTAGTTCAATACAACTTGATAGATAATGGTGTTACTTACTTCCTCTGGATCAAGCAAGGAGGTTTCCCATAGCATACCTATCATTCCTCTCATCCCACCCAATACCTACAAGATGTTGGCAAGCAGCAAAACGAATTAGCAGAAGAAATGAAAACTCCTCGAGACTCTTCGGTTTCTACTCCCAAAAATAACCATATCCCGAAATAACATACAAACTGAAAATCAAGATTGCAAGTAGTCAAGAGTCGATGCATGAAATGCCTGCAAGAGACTTCTTTCTAGGATGTCTTTACCATGTCAACATTGATATTTCCTAGCTGAGTACTTCCATATTCTTTCTTTAGTTTCTTCAAGCGTTCCTACAACAAAGAAGAATAACATTCATCAATAAGAAAGAAAAGGTCTCCCCAGGATAAGCGGACACATTCAAACCATGATTTAGAACAATCAAATCAAATTGTAGTAAAATCTTCTACACCAGCAAAGATAGAGGGGGTGGAACACAAACAAATTGATATGTCGTAATATATTAAGGGGTAAACAGTAAAACAGATTACTGATATTTCTTCCAGAATTAAATGCATGGTGCATTGACTGCTCAGTTTCTTTAGGATACCTATGAATCTTAGCACCACTCATGATGCTGAGATTTAATTTTCACTTTCCATTTGTATAATGTATGCATAACAGTGTGGGCACAACATATTTGATAAGTCACAATCGACAATCATATCAAAAGTAATGCAGCAAACTTACTTAAGAAAAAATATATTCACGGCTACATCACACCCTATAACATATTACTGTTTCATAGAAGCAAACCAGCAATAAAAGAATAATTTAATGAAGCGACCATATTTTGCAACAAACCTGCTGCTCTGGAATCATTTCCTTCAACTCAGAATGTAGATCCTGCATAAAAGCAGCATCATAGAAATGAGATCAGACTAGAAAGCAGTCAGCCTGAAACAATCTAGCAGATAGGAACACTAATTTCCCCCAGCATGAGCAGATAGTATATTTGCATGAAACATGCCTGAACAAGTTGTCTGGCGATGTTTATTTCAGGGTGATACCCCAAGAGTACATACCACAGTAGTTCTTGTGTTTTTTGCAGATTTTCTCAAGAGTGTAATTAGAGGCGAGACCAAACAACAATACCATTAGTAGTAGCATCAAGCCATGAACAGACTTCGAATTACAGGCAGTTATTTTTAAATTTTCTTAAGATGTTGATGGTACATTATATGTCCTTGTCAACTTGTGAACAGAACATTCTTTAAAGTAGAGAGACTGCATAACCTAACCAGTAACAACTAATAGATGTTCCCAATTTGCCATGGTGCCACCAACGCTTGATAGACAAGTAGTGGCCTGCCACTATCCAATTTACATCTTATTTTAGACCATAATAATGCCCATTCAATCCCTCTCTTTATATTTGCATAAGCACACTGACAGAGAACATAAACAGAAGGGAAGAAAAAATTACAAGGCCAGAAGACTGCATTTGGATCCATCTTGCAGAGATGCTGTTTAAGGAAGATTGATGGCCCTGCATAAAGGAATTGACATCGGATAAACATGATGTTGGAATAGTCATATTAGCTATCAAAATGCAACATGTTGTCGATGATAGAGAAATCTATCCAGTAATGTTGCTCGATATGGTTTAAGCTGAATCCCTTTTTTTCCTCTAACAGATGAGGCGTAATTTCAGCAAACAGATAATCCATATCAATAAACATATTGATAGGTATGCCGCGAAATATTAACTCACAATACCAACTGAAATAAAAAGATTCATTAAGAAGAAAACTGAATCAGTCAAATCCATCGAAAAAGGATAATCAAAATTAAGAAATTTTATAGGCTTTTGGTCAAATCCACAACAATAACAATAAAGAGATATTTAACAACTTTATAGAGAGAATAAAAAGGAATTCCCGAAGTGAAAGACATACAGATCGAGAGCGAAGCTTAGAAAGAGCAGATATGCCTCGGAAGAACGACATCGCGACGTACTAAGATCGAAATCCTACACAACAATGGAGGATTATGAATCAAGAGATTGAGCAAATCGGAGAAAGACAAGAGTTAATACCTAATGGACCGAAAAAGAAATTGAAATAGTCAAACTCACAGAAAAATCGAATCGCATAAAAGTGGGAACAGCTGAAAATTCGTGAAGCAACGATGAGAACTGGTAGTAGTTGGAGCAAAGTTGAAGACTTGTAGGGCAGCAACACGAGGGCAGCAACCGAAGCGGACGGCAAATTTAGACCGGGCCCAAAAAAATTATTCTCTCTTTCTTTTGGGTCTAAAATAGCTATTTTTCCTTTTTAAAAGGGAGGTGGCGTAATTGATGAGGTGGGATTCGAAAATTTAAATAGGTTAGTAAAATAATTGCGGAAGTCGTATTCGCACGGTTCAGGATTTCATTATTGCACGACTCATTCGCAAAGCGTGACCGTAAATTCACGTTCACGCTTTGCGAATGAGTGAAAAGGTCACGCATTGCGAATGAGTGAAAAGGTCACGCATTGCGAATGCGTGACCTTTTCTGCCCTAAAAGCGCTTACGGAGGAGATCCCGTAAGCAGCTTTCATTCAAAAAAAAAACGAAAGCAGTGACGGGGAAGACGAGAAGACGATTCGAGCCCAATCCACTATTTCACACAAAATCAAGCAATGGATAAAGACGGTAACGAAGGAAGGCCATTTCAAAAGCGGAAACACGACTCGAGAGAGGTATCGTTTGATTTTTGTTCGGTTTTTGCTCGGTTTTCGTTTTTCACTTTTCGTTTCGTAATTGAGCATGAAATGGACATGAATAGGTTAGATTGTTGTTGAATTAGTTAGTTTTAGGTTTAGTGCATTCCAATGCATTTAATTAATTTAAAATTAATTAATTTAATTAAAGAATATTAAATATAAATTAAAATATAATTTATAATAATTTGAATTAATTAATTTAATTTATTTGAATTAATTATAAATTACTTTATCCTAATTAATTTTAATGAAATGATATATAATATGAATTTATAATAATTAATATTAAATAATCTTAATTAATGTATATTAATTCAAATAAAATGGAATAAAAATATATTTAATTAATTTAATTGTAATATATTAAATATATTAAATTACTTTATCCATTTTAATTTAAAATAAAATGGATTTAAAATACATAAAATAAAATGGATTAAAAATATATTAAATTAAAATCTCTACCTTTACTATTTAGTTAGTTTTATTACTGTAATTATAATTTATTTAATCTCTTTTAATTTCATTTAAATTCAATTCAAATGAAAGTAAAGGAAACTACATAAATGAAAATTAATTAAATTGACCTATAATATCAAATATAGATATTACAGGCCATGTAGAGACATAGACGAAGGCGTCCTACGGCCTTGACTCGTAGAGATGGACTCGCCACCACTATAGCTACGATGGAGAGGAGGTCGCAGGTAGCTGGTTCGGCTGCCGACACACCCCACCACAGCAGCCACGCCACAGAGACCATGCATCTCAAATGCTTCTCCGGCTCTCCCTCGGGAGGTTCTTCCACCACCGACATACGGATCTGACTCGGATCATGATGTGGCCAGTCCTTCTGTACAGCCAGGGGAGATAGATCCTGCAGTTGGCGAGCGTGTTGATACTATTGCTGACGAGCAGGTTGAGCCACCTACTGATATTACTACTGACGAGCACATAAAGACAGTTACAGATATTCCTGCTGAGGAGCAGGTAGAGCCACTAGTTGGTGATCATACCGAGCAGCGAGAGTTTGACTTTGATGCTCCAGCTGCAGATCCTGTAGTGCCGCCACAGGAGCCATTTGTACCGGCTGATCGAGGTCGTGTAGTTGCTGATACAGGGGCACCATTGATCAGTGATGTGCTCACTTGCTACGCCGGACACCGTGCTCGCGGTGTTTGGATGGGAGAGGTAGATAACTAATCATAATTATAACACATTATGTTACAAAACTAAATTAATAAAACGTTTAATTGAATATTCATTGTGTTATGAAGGAGGATTACAAGAGGCCGATGACAGCTTTACGGCGGATAGAGCACATTCAGATGTTTAGTAGATGGATTTCATACGCTGATAGAGTCGACCCCACTTCCTGGTTTGGTTTTGCATCTCAGAGTGGACTTATGGGTTTGCTAGACGTCTCGTTTGCTGGAGTTGATCATGCTCTCATACATGTATTCGTGGAGCGCTGGCATCCAGAGACTAGCAGCTTCCATCTACCTTGGGGTGAGATGACCATCACCCTGCAAGATGTAGCCGTCATCCTAGGCATTAGGATTGATGGAGAGGTCATGGTTACACCTATGATGGCACGAGAGAGGGTTAGGTGGCTGAGTGACACATTTCATATATCAGAGGTGGAGGCTAGGAGTCACGAGACAGCTCTACCAGTTGACTTGCTGAGGACTGCGTATGATGCCATTCGGCACGACCTAGCTACCCCAGCTGAGGAGGTGGCTTCTGTATTTCTTCTTTTCTTTCTAGGCTCATCCTTGTTCGTTGATAAATCGACGAACAAGATTTGACCTTAGTTGATCGACTTGGTGTGTGACCATGGCCGGACTGGAGACTATGCTTGGGGCACCGGCGTGTTAGCGTACTTGTACTCGTACGTATAACTATCACTCTACTTCAATAACTAATAACTTCCTATTGTTACTGTTATGTTAAATGACAATTCTGGACTTTACCTACAGTATGTTGGGCGATGCCTCCCGATTGAAGGTGAAGACGATAGGAGGATGTACATCATTACTACAAGTAAGAACATTTATTGTAATTAGTTACTTTAGATAAGAACTTTCATTTATTATTCTTATTAATAATATCTTACATTTATTTTAATATTTACAGTTCTGGATCTACGCCCACTTCCCGTCCTTGTGTTGTTCTACGGCAAAGGATCCAGGACGTCATGGATCGGCCATATGGGCTTCTAGACTCTCTGTCCCAAGGACACCAGCACCCACTCTTGAGAGATTGAGATCCTTGCGCTCACAGTTAGATCAGATGAGAGCGGAGGACATCAAGTTCATGCCATATAGTGATAGAGTGTTAGATTTTGAGGGCGAGTTTGCTGTTTCGACGTACCGAGGGACGATCCAGATAGGAGATATCATCGAGGCATACATGCCAGATCGTGTCCTCCGACAGTTTGGGTACATTCAGACGATCCCACTTCAGTGGATTGTCCCTTATTTGGAGTAGCGCCCCGCTTCTGGCAGTAGGGGGTATAGGGTGAGATTCCATGGCGTAGATGATCGTTGGGCTGCTAGACACGAGGAGGCGAGCAGATTTGCGCTTCAGGGTCAGACTAGGGCCCCTTTACCATGGACAGTATCTGAGGACTACATGTCCTAGTTTAGCGAGCGGTGCCATCCATTTCTCCTTCCTAGATCGGCTATACAATCTCCACCGGTAGATCGGTCTCCTCCGGTCCCTGTTTTAGATACTCGGGTATAAGTTGATATATTTACCTTTAAAGTTTTAAAGTTTTATACTTTACCTTTAGCGTTGACAACTTTATTTTCCAATCCAGAGGCTACACATTATTCAGGCCTGCCTACGGGATATTATTAGTCGTGGCTCAGTGACTATGGCGGACATACATACAATGTACGACGAGTCCATTGGCCAGGACGTTCATATAGCACCATCTCAGGTCAGGGCGACACAGCCGAGACGACATTGATGTACTTTACCTTTTGTTGGCCCACACTACCTTTTGTTGTATGGAGGACATACATGTGATGTACTTTACCTTTTGTTGTATATATTACATTTTATATGTTGCAATGTTATGTGCTTTACCTTTTACATTGTTTTTAAGGTTCATCAATAATCTCGCTTATTATAAAACAACATCCATGAACCACATATAACCTTGAAACACATTTAACCTAAGAAGAAACACAAGTTTTATAGTACTCCGCATGAATTACATATAAAACAAATATCCATGAACCAAATGAAACCTTGAAACACATATAACCTATCACTCTGAATAAGATACGAGATTGACTATCACTTGTCTAGGACACTCTTTGCGCCGGAGGTCGTCGAACATCTTGAATCTATCACGGAAGTGTGCATCCCATCCATCAACGCTAGAATCATGTCCATGCCTTCATGGAAGGGTCAAAGGTGGTAATGGAGAGTCTGGTTTAAGCCAAACCTAACGAAAGATGATTGACAAATGAAAAAGTGATTACCTTTTTTTGTCATTCTTGAATAAAAGTAACAGGTATATGAGATATAAAAGGTGCAGAAAGAAAACTTACGGCTACAAAGTGATTGCCATTGACCCACGCTATTGCACGAATCTCTATTGGGGGTTCTTGATTCTCAACCGTTGCAACAATTGGTAAACATGTCTCGGGGGTTAGGCCAAGTATAACAACTGCACACCGGTAATATGTCGCTGCTACCGTTGCAATAAGTGGACACTTAATCCAATTCTCCAGCCCACAAGGTATAGGATCAGTCCACCAAGTGGCCTCGATAACTTCATCAACCGTCCATTGTACCGCCGACTATTGACAAAAAAAACAATTATTAGTGAAATTTATCATTTTATCAACAAAATATACTAAATCAAAGAAAAGGATGAAGGGTTTATCAAAAAAAAATACTCACACGTGCGTACAAGTCCTTTCTCATCAACAACTCTGTAGCCCATTTCCCTTCTAACAATTAAGTAATCTTCTTCCGAGTATCCCGAAATCACGGCAAGAGATCTAAATCCACAATGCCCATCTCCTTTAACATCATAGGCTGAAAGGATGAAGAGTTTCATGAACTTCTGCATCTGATCACCCTTGAACCGATAGTTCTTAGAACGTCTGGTGGTACTTTTCTTACCACGTGGCTCAGCCTCCTCAACTTTAACTTCAACTTTGGCCTCTTCAGGCTCGGGCTCCTCCACTTTAACTTCCACATGTTGTCTTGTTTTAGGTGGACGACCTCGAGGACGTGGACGTGCCGATCCAGAACCATGTTCAAACCGACTTGGTTCTGTTCTTGTTGAAAGAATGCCGTACTTTGGTGGTCTTCCTTTAGTTCTGACTTTCTGCTCTGGTACTCTCAACGTTGAATTGCCCAGATTTGTAATATCTTCATATGATGAAGGCATCCGCTCAAGCACATCTCTCGGAAGCAAATTCTTGTCCAATCGCTCCCTAAAGTCATTGAGTGACTCCATGTATGGATTAATATGGACAACCTCATCTTCATGCGTCGGATTCAATTTTTCCCATCGTACTTGCTTCCAATAAGGGTGAATCTGATCCAAACGTATTGGCTCCTGATGCCTAATAGCAATATAGAACTCGTGCACACAAGGCAACCCATGAGCTTCCCTCCAATATGAATCCTTACATGTTGTCAAGCTCCTAATTTGTTTTGCCTTCTCGTAGATTTCCAACAACTCCAAGAAGCACTCGTTGCTTACTTTGTTTCGGAGCAAATCAAATATAGGCACACACACCTCTAACAACATCCTCTCACATGACATCTCTATTGACACTTGAATCTTATCAATCTGATCATTTACCATCAAGTCAATTCTCTCCATACCAACTGAAATCCTTGAACGGTAGAACGCAATGTACCCTTCAACAATGAGTGTGCGGACTCACACCTAACAACCAATATCAATTTAATAAATTAATCTACAACAATTATTAGAAAACAAGTGTAAACAATATAGAAATAAGTTCTTACGCATTCGTTGTCCTCGTGCCAAAGTATAGATGCAAGTCGCACTAATATCGAACAATTGCTTCCTTGTAGGGGATTAGCCATGTAGTTTTCAAATACTCCATCAACCTCGGATACGCTTGCCAATGCACTTTCATTTCACCCAAACGCCGCTCGTAACTCTCAGGAGATCTAGATTCAATAAAAGCATGGTAGTGTGATGCAAAAACAGCTTGTAATTCCTTTGACCGTGTCACCGCCCAAGATTTATGTTGGATGTTGCACTTTATATAAAAGGTGCAAATCATGTGCTTCACATCCGGAAAAACAACACCGAGTGCACTTATGAGTCCTAGCTCTCTGTCCGTCACAATCACCCCCGGTGTAACCTTTCCGTACACATGTCGGAGTCTCCGTAATGCCCACTCGTAGTGATTGGTGTTTTCTTTGGCCATGAAAAAAATGCTATTGCAAACGTCAACCTCGTGCTAGTGATACCGACAATCTCTAACAACGGCATCTTGTACCTATATAGGATATATTAAGAGTTTACATTTATATTAAACTAAAAGTGCATATAAAATTAATAAAATCATAATAACATGTATATTAAAACTTACTCGTTCGTCTTGTACGTCGTGTCCATTATGATGACATAAGGAAATAGGTTGAGGAGATGTCTTGAATCCGGATGCATGATGAAAAAATCTGAAATTTCTTCCGATTCTGAGCATCTTCTCACATTTACGTAATAACGACGCTGCTCTAACATATGTAGTGCTTGTTGGAGAGGACTCCGTCCTTCAGCTTGTAGCTTCCTAATCTTCATTCCAGCATTGTATATTTGTTTGATTGTGCTGACGTTGTATGGATCATCTAACTTTATTGACTTCAATATATTTCTCGGCTTGAAACCCGACCCAAGCTCACGTCCCACCTTCCGAAATTGTTTCTCCGTCAATCTGCCAACATATGTGTGTCCCTTCAACTGCCCGGAAAGTGTATGATTGTGCACTCCATTTATAACATGCAACGTCCACTTCTCAGCCTCGCTTTGTACGCCCTCAAGCTCAAAACAATATCCGTCCTTCTTCGATTTTTGTGCTCGGCTAGAAGATGACTCGGTATCAGGATCCACATCTTTCTTCTTACGAGGAGCTCCAAAACGTTCGCATGTCAAACGAAACGTAACGAATCCCCAAGAATTTCTCCACGACCTACTAGTAACCAACACCATATTCATAGTTCCTCCCATGAATCGAGCCCAATCCACCATCGTCTCGCGATCATGGAAAAAACCGCGAATTTCAAACATTCGCGAATAATCACTCCCTTCGTCACGAGAATAATTCGGAAGATCCTAGTTCACATAGAAAAAAAAAACTATAAAATTTCTAGTTTTCGGTTTACTAATTTTCAAATAATAAAAATACGAATTATAATAAATGTTTCTAACATTAATTACAACTATATCTAACTTAAACATACATTATATACAACAATTCTAGTTTTTTTATATTTTCGGTTATAAAGTACTTACCTCGAAATGTCGAAGAAACTTGTCTGGATCACTAAATTTTGTATCGTCAAACGGAATCATCACTTCATCATCCTCGTGTGTTGACATTCTCGCAGCTGTTCTCCAGAAGATGTTGTGTTGTTTTTTCGAAGATGTTGTGAGCGTTTTTCACCTCTTCTATTACTATCTATATATAACCAAAGGATATCAATAACGTTTAAATTACAATGGTCACTTTTATAACGTTCGAATTACAACGTTCGGATTACAACGTTCGAATCTCAACGGTCAAAAATCCACGTAGACGCGATGAGTGACCTTCACGGTCACGCATCGCGTAACCGTGAAAAACTCATCGCGTCTACGTGGTGCGTATACGAAATCGAGCGCCGTGCCCTTAATATCCCCCAATAATTGATTTATTTGAATATGTCTGAAAATAATTGATTTTTTCTTGTATGACATAAACTACCTTTAAAAAAAATGAAGATCTAGAGTCGGATAAGATCTCCTTGATCTCTCAAGGCAGCTCCAAAATTGTTGGAGGATCTTGATAACACATAAATTATCACCTTCAAACCCAACTAGGGTTAGAGACATCACCGTAAAGTGTCAAGAAAAGTGACACATGATAAGGGATGTCCTAACAAATGAATGCTCATTGTCAATGAGCAAGGACAATATGAGCCGGGTTCCGAACAAGAAGAAGAAGATGAGAGTATGAGACACTCCATCAACTAGACGAGCCTAGAACATGTCTACTCACTAACACAACAAAGAACGAAACACCTAGAAAATCGGACTCAATCCATATTCCGGAGCCAAATATTGAGCTCGTTTGTTGTGCTGAGGAAGGATTGTTCCTAGCGGTCAACATAGAAGCAAAAGAACCGGTCCAGACCAAGGAACAAACCGGAGCGCTTCAAACCCTGGCCCTTGCAAACTCCTTGCATACACCATTTTCCGGAAATGACTATCTAGTCAATTTGAAGAATTTAAACATCGTTCCTCTCAATGACAAAGATAATCAAAGGGAAAGCTTGTTCCACACTAGGTGCACAGCCTAGGGAAAAGTTTGCAACATGATCATCGATAGTGGAAGTTGTAGCAATCTTGCCAGTCTTGATGTTGTCCAAAAACTACAACTCGCTACTAACCACCATCCCTGACCCTACAAGCTCATATGGATGAATGATTGTGGAGAATTAAAAATCAGACGAGAAGCCCATGTACCACTCAAAATAAAAGCATATCAAGACATAACACATATGCAAGTCTTCCATATTCTTCTAGGATGACCATTGCAATATGATCGGGAAGTCAAGCATCAGGGTCGCACAAATAGGTAAGCTTTCACCTATAAGGGGAAAGATCTTGTACTAAAACCAATGACACCTGAAGAAATAGCAAAAACTACAAGAAGAGGGAGAATGGGAAATACGTAGAAGAGGATATCGGACACGGACTCGTGGCAATACAGAGAACAGTGAACGGAAATCCGGATTCATTATGAACCTAGATGATATACCATCCATCGGGATCCATCACTATACAAGAGCAGATTGTCCGATCTTCAAATTTGTTTTCAAGGAATTCCCGACATACAAGCAAGACAGGAAACTACTAAATGCATTGATAGAGCATATGCGATTACTCTATGATGTCTATTGGGACATTCCTTGGGCTCATATAGCAATTCACTGCCACACGTTATGTACTAGGGTTAATTTTGAGGGATATCCTTATAATTATATATTTATTAGTATCATTAAACTAATAACCCCTAATGCAGGGCACCAGCTGAAGAATGAATTATCACCATTCCAACGTGAGAAATTCAAATTACAAAACACTGATTGCATAGCTTTTGCTAACGGGACGTGTATGCTTGTTTTCCACCTAGGTACTTTACCCCGTGAGTCGATCCCAGACCAATCAACACACGAAGGCTTGGATTCGAGGATGAATCCTTTCAAAGGAGAAGGGGATGATGAGGGAGTGATGCGGGGTTGATGTAGCAGTTTTCTGATCTAGATTGAAGTCCACAAAACTGACAACATAAGCAAATCTCAGTGCAAATATCGGGTGAGATTTGTATGGTAAGACCGATATTTTTGGAACTCGAATGCAAAGAACGTGAGTTTGATGGAATGATAATGGGAAGATAAGAAGATGAATAGTTGTATGAAAGTATGGAAATATAAGAAGAAAAGACTTAATGTTAGACTTACAAAGAACTTTGACCAATTGGATCAAAACCCTCAACAAATAATTACCTTAACCCTTTCTTCTTCAACCTTACGCAAGCCTTCTAAATAAGACAGACACAAGAAGGGACTAGTTTGACTAATAGCACCGATCTTCAATAAGATTAAGATACACAAGAACAACCTAGTAAGGACTCACAACCATTCAATCAAAAGCACAATCATTCAATCAAAAGCTCTCTTTTTGATTGAATTGAAATGAATAAAATAAAATATCATAAACGAAGCAGCGGGTATCTCATAATATTGCGGAAATAATACCCAAATATGAACTACTTAATAATGTCGACCTCTAAGGCCATTTATAGGCGAGATTCTTCTAAAAGATAAAATAAAAAAAAATAGAATATAATTCTAAAAGATAAGATCAAAACCAAAAGATATACCTTTAACATGTTTAGAGATTTTAAGGTATTAAAGATAAAATATCTAGCAACTAACAAGATCTCGACTGATTCTTTATTGATCTTGAAAAAAGCAAATCTTGAATGAATATTGGGCGAGATTTCTTCTCAAGGCCGAGATTTTAGCTGGATTGCTCAAATCTCGATCTAGCCACGTTTCTTGCTCCGTTGATCATCTTCACACATGTACGGCTCCTCCACAGTAGATATCAATGTCACTAAGAAAGACTTAGGCATGAATAAGGGCTCCTTAGATTTACACGTTGCCAATAAGCTAGCAATCTCTTCTTAAATGGCTTTTAAAGATGACAACTTCTCCTTCAATGCTCTTGCTATTGCTTTAAGGATTGATCCATATGTAGGGGTTGCTGGGGATGGTCCCTTGTCATACTCCCCTTTGGAAATGTTTCATCCTCGAATCACTAATATGCTCATCACTAGTCACATAAGGACTCAAGTCTCCTACATTAAAGGTATGACTCACACCATAATCCTTCGGAAACTCCAAAACATAAGCGTTGTTGCCAATCTTACATTTTACTCAAAATGGTTCATCTCCTCTTGGAGATAACTTAGAGTTCCTCTTCTCCAGAAATCGCTCTTTCCTTAGATGCAACCAAACTAGATCTCCCGGTTTGAAAAACATTTCCTTGCGATTCCGATTAGCTTTAGTAGCTACGACTTTCCTTTTTGCCTTCAGCCTTATGCGTGTCCTCTCATGCAGATTCTTGATGAATTCCACCTGTTTAACAACATTAAAATCTACTCACTCGATAGAAAACGGTATAAGATCAAAAGGGATTAATGGAATCAACCCATAGACACACTCAAAAGGCGTTAGGTTAGTAGATGAATGCAAGGCTCGATTATATGCAAATTCAACATGTGGTAACATATCTTCCCAAGCACTCAAACTATCCTTCAAAACAATCCATAAAATGGTAGTTAAGGTTCTATCAATAACCTATGTTTGACCATCCGTTGAGGATGACTAGAGGTTGAAAATAATAATCTAGTTCCTAGCTTTCCCCAAAGAGTCTTCCAAAAGAAACTAAAGAACTTAACATCTCTATCAGTCACAATAGTCCTAGGTACTCTATGCGATCTAACAATTTCCCTAAAGAACAAGTTAGCAATATTATAAGCATCATCGCTCTTATGACAAGCAATAAAATGAGCCATTTTAGAAAAACGATCAACAACCACAAAAATAGAACCTCTTCTCTTCTTAGTCTAGGTAATTCTACAATAAAATCCATACTAATGTCAAGTCATGACGAAGTAGGCGTAGGTAAGGGAGTGTACAAACCATGTGGTTTCAATCTAGCCTTAGCTTTCAAGCACACAAGACATCGTTTAATCATATTTTCAACATCTTTAAGCATATGAGGTCAATGAAAGTGTGAAATGAAGCATATGAAATGTCTTATCTCTACCAAAATGTCCCATTAAACCACCTATGTGATCTTCCTCAACAAGTAAAAGTCTAAGAGAACATCTAGGCATGCACACTTTGTCCTCACGAAATAAGAACCCTTCGAACAAGTAAAACTTATCACGAAAATTTCATCTTATACATACTTTATATGTGCCACCAAAATCAGTATCACCCACTTATAGATCTTTAATATAATAGAAACCTAAAGCCTTAGAATCCATAGCACTGATCAAAGAATGTCTCCTAGAAAGGGCATCGACAACAACATTATCTTTTCCTTTCTTATACTTAATGATTTATGGAAAAGTTTCTATAAACTCCATCCATATACCATGCCTACTATCCAACTTATCTTGACTCCTAAAATTTTTTAAGGACTCATGATCAATTCTAAGAATAAACTCATTAGGCCAAATATAATGTTTCCATGTCTTGAAAACTCGACATAATGCATACAGTTCCCTATCATATGTTGAATAATTCATGGCAACATTATTTCAAGTTTTCAAGACATGGCAACATTATCTTTGACCTAATGAGTTTATTCTTAGAACTGATCATGAGTCCTTACAATATTTTAGGAGTCAAGATACATTGGATAGGAGGCATGGTATATGGATGGAGTTTATAGAAACTTTTTCGTAAATCATTAAGTATAAGAAAGGAAAAGATAATGCTGTTGCTGATGCCCATTCTAGGAGACATTATTAAAGAAAGCAAATGACTTACCTTCTTGCATGAGCACTCTTCCAATGCCAATTCCCGATGCCTCACACTCAACCTCAAATGGTTTAGTGAAACCTGGAAGTGCTAGAAGTGGTGCATGTGATAGTTGCCACTTCAACTCCTTGAATGCTTTCTCTTGTATATCTCCCCACTCAAAATGTACTTGCTTCTTCGTGTGTGACGTGAGGGGGCTACAATAATACTAAAATCTCATACAAAACGTCTATAGAAGGTGGACAATCCATGGAAGCTTCAAACGTGTCCTATAGCCATAGGTGTGGGCCACTCCTAGATTGCCTTAATCTTCTCTTCATCCACTTCTAGACCTCTTATACTCACTACAAATCCAAGGAAAATAACTTGATCAGTACTAAACTCACATTTCTTAATATTAGCATATAAAGATTCATTTCTAAGAGTTCTTAGTACTTCCCTCAAGTGTTCCTCATGCTCCTCAAGTGATATGTTGTAGATGAGAATGTCATCAAAGTAGACAACTAGAAATTTTCCAACGAAGTGATGTAAGACATGATTCATTAATCTCATGAAGGTTCTAGGAGTGTTAGTCAAACCAAAAGGCATAACCAACCGCTCATATAGACCAAACTTAAGTCTTCAATGTTGTCTTCTATTCGTCTCCTTCTCACATTCGAATTTGATGGTATTCACTTTTAAGATCAATCTTTGAAAGCAAAGTAGACCCACTAAGCTCATCTAGCATATCATCCAAATGGGGAATAGGATGTCGATACTTGATGGAAACATTGTTAATTGCTCAACAACCAACACACATCCTCCAAGTGTTGTCCTTTTTGGGAACCAAAAGGACGCGTACTACACATGGACTTTAACTCTCTCGAACATAGCCTTTATCCAAAAGCACTTAATCTTGAAACTCTTGACTCTCTTAAGGACTTATTCTATAAACGGGACAATTAGGAAGTGAAGCTTCTGGAATTTAATCAATTTGATACTCAATGTTTCGAAATGTAGAAGTCTTGTAGGAATCTCATCTAAAGTACATCACAAAACTCATCCAAAAGAGTTAGGATAGTTTTGGGTAAGGTAGCCTTGACTTCATCATTCAAAGTCATTATGTTTTCACATAGACTCATAAGAACAATATTCAAAGGAATAAAATAATCAATAAACTCCCTTTTGGATGCTAAAAGAACTCGATAGTCTTAGTAGAAGGAATCTCGGTGGTAATCTCGGGCGAGATTTCATCACTAGGCCGACATTCTAATAAATTGGGACGAGGTTTGCCACTGGAATGAGAATCTCCTGCACTAGACCGAGATTTGGTATTCCTCGGGGGAGATTTTTCTCTACTGGTTCAAGATTCTTCACTGGAGTGTGTTTCTCGTTCATTTTGCTTGCTAAAATCTTGGTCCTTGCATTTATCCTTTTTATACTCATAGCTTTCCGCAATCTGTAAATGTGTCATAGGTTTCAAAGTTAACGTTTGACCCTTATACTCAAAAGAATGTATATTTGTATATCCATCATGCCTGACTCTTCTATCAAATTGTCATGGACGTCCTCATATAATATGACATGCTTGCATTGGCCCAATATCACAAGTAATGGTATCCTCATATCTACCTAAAGTGATGGTAATGTGAGCTTGCCTATTAACCTTTAACTCACGACAATCATTCATCCAATGTAGCTTATAAGGTCTAGGCTGATAAAATGAAGTAATGTGCAACTTATCTATCAATTCAACACTAATAATATCGCAACATGTAACACCCCATTTATTGGGCGCGTTTTCGATTTTTTTATTTTTATTTTTCCTTCTTTTATTGATATTTTATCAGCTTAAAAATTTATATAATTTTTAAAAGTATTTTTTGCCGTAAATTATTTTTTTCCCCGAGTATATTTATATTTTGGATACGTATTATTATTATTATTTCTATAGAAGAATTCGAAAAATTTCCCGATCCGAAAATCCCGTTCCAAATATTTTTTAACAAGTCTAGTGTTTTACTCTTTTCCTTTTTATTTTATTTTTACTTATTTATTTTTTTCCTTCTCTTCTCTTTATTCTTTCTTCTCTTTCCCTCCTGCGGATGAACTGCCCTGGCTGGCTGGCTCCCTCTCTCTCCGACCCTTCGCTGTTGCTGCCTGCAACCTATCCCCTCTACAGTCTGCACCGACCCCACGTTGCCTTCATTCCCGCCCATCTATGATGAGCCTGGACATGCCTCACCTATCCGCCTGCAACCATCTCAACCCTCCCCAGTTATCTCCTCTCCTCCACACTCTGTTGGAGACACCTCACGCCTCTTGCCATCCCCGACCGGAACCGAGACCCAACGCACTGCCACCCTTTGAGCCACCTCGATCTGACGCCGGATCAATGACCACCACCTTCATCAAACTCCCCTGTGCGAATCCAGATTTCATTCTCGAGTCTGCATCAGACGTTCCCTCGATCTCCAACTCTCTCTTTGTCTTTCCCTGTGATCGGAAGCCCTGCTCGAGCCTCCCTACACTGCTTGTCACTAGAGGACCCGAAGTCTCCATCGCTTACGCCACCTCTAGGCCGCCGATCTAGCAGCAGCACCCCACTCCCAGCCTCGCGCAAACTCTCTCCGGCCACCACCGGCATCGCTCATCCTTAGCAACCCCGTCACCGAAGAAGTCGCAACCGCCGTCGCAGCCTCCGCCTTCCTTGCCGGAGGCTTGCCCTCGCCTCACCAGGAGCTGCCCCTGCGTGTTCCTCCTCCTCGCCGCCATCAACGGATTCCAGAAAACCCTTTTAACCTAATTAATTGGGGCCCCCCAAGTTTGGTATAATTACAATTATGACCCACTGTTTGTATTTGCAGTTTTGAACCCAGATTTTGGAATTTTAACAATATACCCTCCTGCAGATATTATTTACATAAATGAACCCATTATTTATTTGTGGTTTATGACCCAAATTTGGAGATTTAACTATTATGCCCTTTGCTGGATTTAAAACTCGAATTATGGCCCAAAGTATTATTTGCCCGGAATATATATTTACAGTTTTAACTTGGGTTTTAAAGTGGGTTTTCCTTATATTTATATATGCTAATTATTCCGTTCAAATTTAGCGTATAAGCTAAATTTGTTTAGATTTGGTGTTAGGTTCGGAAGCGCCCCGATAAAGGCCCAACGAATCCATGTCGACATCCATAGATTGTCTTCCGTCTTTTGACGTCATGTGAGTACCCTCTCCCTCGAGATTATGATCTTACTCGATCTAGTTATGTTTTATGGTAGTATCATGTTAGGATGGATCTAGCATAAGTTAGAGTGAATACCAAGTAGTGGTTATGGATCTTAGGCGAGTGAGACGATTATGTTGGACCTCATAGGCTTTTACGTTGTTCTTGGTTGGTGAGTTTGATTATGAGAGTTAGTAGACTGTTGAAAGATCTCTTCATGCGTTGAGTGAGATGTGAGTGTTACAGAATCTAGGATGCGGTCCTAGAATGAGAGTCAAACGATCTTGCGTAGATCGTTTGTGTGAGATGCCTTAGACTTTTGAGTTGAGCGAGTTGTTGATATATATATATATCCTCTTTGACCAGGTTGTGGACTTTTTCCCAAGGGAAGCGAGAGTGTTGTGAGTTGAGTGTGGAGACGAGGTAAGTCTCCGGACTTACTTAGCTCGTATTCCGTGTATTAGCATCTATGTGTGTTTGGTGGTGTGTGGTTAGTGTTATCTTTGGTGTGTATTTATTATTTATGTTATAACAACGAAACCGGACATAGGACGACTTTATATTTTGATATTGGCCCAAGTGTATGATAACGGGCAGTGACAATACTGCTTAGCTCTTGCGGAGAGGTAGGGGGTTCTCGGTAACTAGCCCGGGCAGGTAGACGGCCAGATGCATCAGTGTCATTCCTTGACGGTGAGTAGGAACCGAGGCGAGATCATGCGGTGATTCTCGTGTCACAAACTTAAGTTGAATTAGTAACGGGATATGACTTAACAATAATAAAAAGATAATGAACTGGACTTGTGTTTTTTCGAGCATGTTGTGTGTTTATGTTTATTTGTGTGTGTGTGTGCCATCACCTTGATTCTAATGCTTTGAATATAGCTAACGGTTTTAACCCAATTGTTGTAGATTGCCCTACAGGTTAGGAATGCGGCCGAGAGATTCGGAAGAGTGGGCAGCCGGGGTCCGTACATTTTAGGAAGGATTTTTGGTTGGTTTTATGTTTGGAGTTTGTATGTTGTATTTTGTTGGCCGCGTGTATGGCTTATGGTCTTTGGAGTTGTGTTTTCAGTTGAAGTCCGTTGTTGTTGTCTTTCGGGTTTCTTATCATTGCATCAAAAATGTATTTCGTTTTGGCCTTTATTTGTGCCTTGTTGCAAGATCCGGTGAAATTGTTGTCAAGCTAAGGGTCGGGACCATTGTGAGGTCTCGCCCGTAGCATCCCGAGTCCTGCGGATTTGGGGTGTTACAATATGGTATTAGAGCCTTATGTTGACAACAATGACACTCGCAATCTTCTAAAGGCCGAATGAGGAATAAACAGAACCCACACGGGTTCTGACATTTTTGTTTTCAAAATCACATGCATTGTTAGTTGGGGTAGAATGTACGGACCACCACTCTTTCCGCGGATCTCGACTGCTTAGTTTATTGGATTTTGATATATATATATATATATATATGTATATATGTATTTATATAGATATGTATAGTATATGTGGATTGTGAGTTGCATGATGAACTGGATATGTGTATAGTTATATATGTGGACGGTTATATGTTATGGGACCTTATATTGTGGATGAAATGCTGGATGTGTTATATTGATAGTGATATGGACTTAGGACTTGTATAGTTAGGTATACGTATTCTTATATATATTGTAGTAGCATATGGAGTTATAGGACCTAATATAAAAGATGATTGTATGATATCATCGCCCTTGGAAGACGTTGTTTGACATATGATAGTGTACATATGAGGATGAATGCGCTCAAGTATCGAGTTGAGTAGCACGCTCTGAAGATCACCGTGGGTTCTCGGAATCCTTTAAGAAGACGTTGAAGAGGAGGAGTAGAGATGACAAAAACAAAGGACAAACAAGTGGAAGGAAAACTCGAGACAACTAAAGAGAAAGCGAGGGTGAAGACAATACAAGTAAAGAGAGCAAGATTAAAGTGTAGAAGTGGTCCTAGAGAAACCGTGATTGTACCACCACGAGACCAATGCAGATAATGAACTTAAGCCCATCAAGAAGACGTGTGGACAACTAAATATGTGAATCGAGTAGAAGACTGGTACATCCTGACAAGATTAATGGCGGTATTACATGAAGATGTGGAGTTCCTTACACACTCATAAGCTTTGGAGTCGAGATGAGAAAAGTGATCGAACCAGGTGTGAAAGATGTAAGATACCGTAAGTCAAGCTTACGAGGTATCGTTAAGTGCAGAGTCAACATTACTAGAGTTCTGAGAAGAAGGGCACGGTGGAGATTCACGTTGAGTTGACCGGTTTACGTTATGACGATAAGGCTAAGAAACGCCAAAAAGGAGGAAGTATGTATAAGTGACGATCCTAATAAGATGAGAGAAACACGTGGATGCTAACTAACGTTAGAGATTTTGAGAAGATGATAACACAATTTATGACTTAGGTTTAGGCACTCATTTAGATAGTTTTTCCGCTCATTCATGCATGGCTTAGCACTAGTTCACGACGTTTGCACTCGATTCATGTATTTTGTCGAGATAGATGTCTACACGGACTTTTGCATGTTTTGTAGGTATTTTAGGAGATTTAGGAGCTTAATCGATACATTTGAGGATCGTTCCTCGAAATGACACACCTTCGGACTCATTGGGAAGCAAGCTAGGAGCTAAGGGGGACACTTGGGACCTTGTTGGTGCATGCCATGCACCAAATTGAGGCTTGATGATCCAAAACAAGCTGAGGCACCAAAACCACGGCCATTGGGACTTCCACGGGCGTGGAAATAGGCCATGGTTTTCCCCAGACAGCTGTGATAGCTGTCCCACAATCTTCATGGCCGACTCTTGCAAATTTTGAGGATAAAAGGTGGTCTTGCAAGGCTGTTAGGGGCATCTCCCATCACCCCATTCTCTCTCACACTCTCAACAACAAAGATTCTCTCATTGGAAGATTGGATTGGAGCTACTCTTGGAGGAGAAGAAAAGGTTCCATTGGAGAAGAAGAGAAGAACACACCATTCTTAGTTTTTCATAGTTTTGAGTGAGATTTGTGAAGCCGTTTTCAAGTGTTTGTAAGAAACGATTCGAACCTTCTTTTGAAGGGTTGTAAGTCCTTCTTGAACCTTGATTTAGCTTGTTTTACTTGTTTCATTTGTTTTATCCATCTTTCATTTCATCTTCTTGCCATGGATTCTATGATTTTATGCTTGTTGAGTTTGATTGTTGAAATGCATGGTGTTGGCTAGATAGATGCGATTCTAGGGTAAGGAAAAGATGGTTATGGCTTGGACTATGATAGAATAGACTTAAACGTATGCTTGGACGACTCGCTTGATTGAACCTAGGCACTGTCGAAAACCACGGTTTGATCTTGCCTTTCCACGGCCGTGGAAAGGGATGAACACCCCGTAATTTTGATTAACTTGCTTGTATTGATAAATCTAAGTGTTAGGTTGTTGATTTGTTGAAATCCTAGTGTTAGTTGAGCTAAATCTATCCTAGGGTGACCTAGTGTTAGCAACTAAGGGTTAGAAGAGACCTACCTGGTGATTCTTGCTTTTAGATACCGATGATGACGAACTCTAGGTAGTAGTGAGCCTCATAAGCCGCTATTGGACTGAGTGTGCTAGGATTGATGTTTAGGACTTGCCTTCCCGAGACTTACCCGGTGAGGAGAGGTTAGATCCCTAGATAACCATCCGGTTTGTGTAGAATTCCTATCCTTAGGCTCTTTGAGACTTACCTGGTGATGAGACCTTAGGAACGGACTAGTGGACCATGAGACCTACCCGGTGATTGATCCCAATCTAGAAACGCTCACTCCCAACATACTATAGTTGATCCAAGGAATGATTAGATAGCTTGAGTCCTATGCCATAACCGGAATTTCCAACCCCTAGAATCCGCTTTTCTCTCCTTGATCTCATATCTCGTGTTTGTCTTGCTTGTTTGTGTTTATTTGCTAGATCGTTAGTTTGTTTTGCATTCTTATATTGTTGTGATTCTTGATTGATCACCGCACAAAACCAAACCAAAAACATTGAGATTTTCATTTCTTTATTCCTTTCTCTTTCCTTAGCCTAGATCTTCACTATCCTTAGTCATTAATCGATTCAATCTCACCTCAGTCTTTGTGTTCGACCTCGGAATACTATCCCTACTACAAAACGTCCAGTACACTACGGGTTCGCTAGGAGTTAGGAGAAATATATCGAGTATAAATTTAAGACTTTTTGCGTGTCACGTTCTTAGCGTAACAAGTTTTTGGCGCCGTTGCCGGGGAACTAGATCTAGATTGAGTCATTTTTGTGATTGTTTATAGTGTAGATCTTTCTTGTTTCTTTTGATCTCGTTTGGTTTGTGTCTTTGCTTTTCAGGACATCTCTCACTATTTAGGTGTATGCGAAGATCTCGTGGCAAGGATTTAGCTCCATTCGATCCCGAACCGGAGAAAACCCTTAGATCTAGATCCAAGAGCATTAGAAAGGAAAAAGAGATGGCCGGAAGAGATCTCCAAGCTGAGTTAGATGAGGCTTTAGAGCAAATTAGGATAAGGGATGAAGCTTTGGAGAATGAGAGGAGACTTGCCAATGAGAGGCAAGAAGCAACTAGGAGGGATATTGAAGAGATTAGGCAAGCTCTTGTGCAAAGAGAGCTTACTCGTCAACAACCTCCACCTCCACCACAACCGCAGCCGGCGGTTAATATTCGGGTTGTGCCCATTGCTATTGAAGAGCCACAGACGTTAGGGCAACGTATGGATCCGGCACAAAGAGCACACCGTCCGGGTGTGAACTTAGGAGATCTCACAACCCATGATTACGAACTCCGCCCTCAAGTTCTACAAATGATCCGGCATAATCAATTTGGAGGGATAGAAGGAGAGTCTCCTCATCAACACTTGATGAACTATGAGATCTTGATGGAGACTCTAAGACCGCCTAGATTGGAGAGCAACAACCATAAGCTTAGGGCTTTTTCCTTCTCACTTAAGGATAAAGCCTTGGCTTGGTATCAATCTATTCCACAAGGGCGAGTGAGTACTTGGGAGGAGATGACAACCGAGTTTTTGACAAAGTTATTCCCACCTTCCAAGACTACCGAGCTAAGAGGAAAGATCAATGCCTTCGTGATGAAGGATAGAGAAAGCTTATTCAAGTCTTGGGAGAGGTTCAAAGACCTTCTCCTAGATTGTCCACACCATGGTATACCAAAAATTGAGCTATTGGAGATCTACTTCAAAGGACTTGATAAAGATAGCCAATTCAAGCTTCAATCACTTTC
This sequence comes from Fagopyrum homotropicum, assembly GCA_033239125.1. NCBI lineage: Eukaryota > Viridiplantae > Streptophyta > Magnoliopsida > Caryophyllales > Polygonaceae > Fagopyrum > Fagopyrum homotropicum. The sequence continues at coordinate 95,360,750 of BSWB01000003.1, read as the reverse complement.
CGGTGGAACCTTTATGGAGAAGAATGTGGATGAGGCTTGGGAATTTGTAGAGAAACAAGCTTTGGTGATTGAGAAGTACTCCCATAGGAAGAGTGATGGGAGGAAAGCGGGAGCATATGAGGTGAGTGAAGTAACTATGAGTAACTTCAAGCTTGACGCAATCAACAATGAGCTGAAATCTTTGAGGGAGTTGTGTGCTACAACTTTGAAGAATCAAGCAAGCCCTCAAATGCAAGTGCAAGCAAACTTGTCTTCCAAGGAGGAAGATGTGAACTACATGGGAAGGGGCAACTACAACAACTATCAAGGCCCAAGGAACTTCAACAACAACCGGCAATTCAACAATTACCGGCCTAAACACAACCATCCCGGGTTTTCCTATTCTAACCCGGATGGAGCCTTGAACCCTCCCGCTTCCACAAGTGCAGCTCCACCACCAAAGGCTTCACAAGAACCTCCACCCGGATTTACTCAACCTCCAAAGGATAGAACCGAGATGATGTTTGAGCAATTGCTTGGAAGGTTGAGTGGTCTTGAGAGCACGGTGACTTCCATTTCTAAAGCTCAAAAGGTGTTGGAAGCACAAGTGTTCCAAAAGGCGGGTGAAGCTCATAGAGATCCGGGAAAGCTTCCCGGAAGAACCGAGGATAACCCAAGAGGCCAAGTGTTGGCCATCACTACAAGGAGTGGGCTGAGCATGAAGGATCCCTTGCCCAAGGAGAATGCTAAGGGAATGCAAGTGGTGATAGAGGAAGAGATATCGCAAGAAGATGGAAGCAAGAGCAAGGATGATGAGCCAACATATGTGGCACCACCTCCATACAAGCCACCACTACCATTCCCACAATCACGAGCAAGGGCTCGCTTGGACAAACACTTTGGTAAATTCCTTGAACTTATGTCTAAATCGCATATTAACATTCCGTTCATGGATGCTATTCTAGGTATGCCGGCATATGGCAAGTTTTTGAAGGAAATACCCTCCAACAAGAGGAAGTTGGAGGAGTATGGAGAAGTGAGGATGACGAAGAGGTCCTCGGAATTGATCCAAACCATGAAGGAGGAGATGCCTCCTAAGCTAAGAGATCCGGGATCTTTTTGTGTGCCAATTGGAGTGGGAGAAGTGAAGTATGAAGCCCTATGTGATCTTGGGGCAAGTGTAAGCATCATACCGCTTGCACTTTGCAACAAGGTTGGGCTAGGAGAGCCAAAGCCGGTCAAGATGACCCTTTACATGGCGGACCGTTCGATCACTCACCCGGTTGGAATATTGGAAGACATACCGGTGCAACTAGGGAAGTTCTATGTGCCCATAGACTTCGTTGTTTTGGACATCCCGGCAGACTATCCGGTTCCCATCATCTTGGGGAGACCTTTCCTAGCCACTTCTGGATGCTTGGTGGATTGTAAAAATGGAATTCTCTCCTTAAACATTGGAGAAGAGAATATCAAATTCAAATTATCTACAATGATGAAGGGGCCAGCCCTTGATGAGGATGTATTCAACATTGTCGAGCAAGAGGAGTCTAGAGAAGTTGTGAGCTCGATCTTGATCAAGGACCCCTTGGAGAAGGTTCTTAGCTTGAGTTTGATGGAGGAAGGTGTTGAGGAGGCTTGCAATGAAGAAATCAAGGCTTTGGAAGCATTAGAAAAGGAGACAAGAGCTGAATTTGAAGTCCACAAGAGTGTGCTGAATTCCTGTAGGAACCATGGCCAGGGACCAAGAACCATGCCAGTGGAAAGTCCCGTGGAACTCTCTGGAATGCTCAAAAAGACTAGCTTTGCAAGTTCCACGGCCGTGGTTGTGCCAGAGCCCGTAATTTTGCCCGTGGTTTCTCCAGAAACTGCCTTAGTTGATGATCAAGCATCAAGGAGCCTTGAGGAGTCTTCCAAGGCTTTGGATTCATCTCAACCATCATTATACGGATCGTCTCCACTCGATAAAGGTCCTCCTAAACTTGAACTTAAACCCCTCCCCTCTCATTTGAAGTATGCTTTCCTTGGTGAGAATTCTACATATCCGGTTATTGTGAATGCATGCTTGAATGGTGATGAACTTGCTAGATTGTTGCATGAGTTGAGATTGCATAGGAAAGCCATTGGCTATACCATTGATGATTTAGTTGGCATTAAACCCTATTTGTGTATGCATAAGATCTTAATGGAAGATAATCGTAAACCTTCAATTGAACCTCAAAGAAGACTAAACCCTATCATGAAAGAAGTAGTCAAGAAAGAGATCCTTAAATTTCTAGATGCGGGAATCATTTTCCCAATTTCGGATAGTAAATGGGTTAGTCTCGTGCATGTGGTTCCTAAGAAGGGTGGGATGACCGTAGTAACTAATGAGAATAATGAACTAATCCCAACTTGAACGGTTACGGGATGGAGGATGTGTATAGACTATAGGAAACTAAATGTTGCCTCTAGGAAAGACCATTTCCCTCTTCCCTTTATTGACCAAATGCTAGAGAGATTAGCTCAACATTCCCATTTTTGTTATTTAGATGGCTATAGTGGATTCTTCCAAATCCCAATCCACCCCGATGACCAAGAGAAAACTACATTCACATGTCCTTGGGGTACATTTGCATATAGGAGAATGCCATTTGGGTTGTGTAATGCACCCGCCACCTTTCAAAGGTGTATGATGGCTATCTTTTCTGAGTATATTGAAAATATCATGGAAGTGTTTATAAATGACTTTTCTGTTTATGGATGTTCTTTTGATGATTGCTTAGCTAACTTGTCTTTAGTGCTTAAGAGATGCGAGGAGACTAATCTAGTCTTGAATTGGGAGAAATGCCACTTCATGGTAAGTGAAGGCATTGTATTGGGACACTTGGTGTCCAACCGTGGCATTGAGGTTGATAGGGCTAAGATAGAGACGATAGAGAATTTACCACCACCTACCTCGGTGAAGGGGGTAAGGAGTTTTCTAGGGCATGCCGGTTTTTACCGGAGATTCATTAAAGATTTCTCTAAGATTTCTAAGCCTCTTACTAACCTACTAATGAAAGATGTTGAGTTTGTTTTCTCCAAGGATTGCCTTGAGGCTTTTTGTAGGTTGAAGAATGCTTTGATCACCGCTTCTATCATGCAACCTCCGGATTGGAGTTTACCGTTTGAGATCATGTGTGACGCGAGTGATGTAGCCGTCGGGGCTGTTTTGGGACAAAGGAAAGATGGGCTTACACATTCCATCTATTATGCTAGCAAGACGCTAGATGATGCCCAACTCAATTATGCTACCACCGAGAAGGAGTTGCTAGCGGTTGTGTATGCATTTGAGAAGTTCCGCTCGTATCTTATTGGAGCGAAGGTCATTGTGTATACGGATCATGATGCGATCCGTTATCTCCTTACAAAGAAGGATGCCAAGCCTCGGTTGATTCGGTGGATCCTTCTTCTTCAAGAGTTTGACTTGGAAATCCGGGATAAGAAAGGGTCCGAAAATTCTGTGGCGGATCACCTTAGTAGACTCCCACCATTGGAGCATGAGAGAGATGACATCCTGATTGATGACTCATTCCGGGATGAGCAATTGTAAATGGTGGAGGAGTGCTTGTTTCAAGTGTCAAGGGGTAATGAGCCATGGTATGTCGACATTGTAAACTACCTTGTGTGTGAGGAGGTGCCACCCGGTTTATCCTATGCCCAAAGGAAGAAGTTCTTCAAAGATGTGAGGCATTACTATTGGAGCGAGCCTCTTTTGTTTAAGAGAGGGCCGGATGGAGTCTTTAGGAGATGCGTACCGGAGGATGAGGTGGAGAGTATGATCCGCCATTGTCATTCCTTGCCATGTGGAGGGCATGCTAGCTCACACAAGACATGTGCAAAGGTGTTGCAATCCGGGTTCTATTGGCCGAGTTTGTTCAAGGATGTGCAGAATTTTGTGGTAGCTTGTGATGCTTGCCAAAGGACGGGCAACATCTCAAGGAGGCATGAGATGCCCTTGAACAACATACAAGAAGTGGAGATATTTGATGTGTGGGGTGTGGACTTCATGGGGCCATTCCCCTCTTCATGTGGCAACCTCTACATCCTATTGACGGTGGACTATGTTTCGAGATGGGTGGAGGCAATCGCCTGTCCCACAAATGATGCCAAGGTTGTGGTGCGGTTCTTCAACCGAGTGATCTTCCATAGGTTTGGAACACCAAGGGTGATCATAAGTGATGGAGGGAAGCACTTCACCAATAGGAACTTCGGGACACTTTTGGCTAAGTATGGGGTTGACTCATAAGGTGGCAACACCTTACCACCCCCAAACTAGTGGCCAAGTGGAGATCTCCAACTAGGAGATAAAGGGAATTCTTGAGAAGATGGTTTCTAGGACAAGAAAGGATTGGGCTATGAAGCTCGATGATGCTTTGTGGGCTTATAGGACCGCTTTCAAGACACCGATTGGCACCACACCTTACAAGCTAGTCTATGACAAGTCTTGCCACCTTCCGGTAGAGATGGAGCATAGAGCGTATTGGGCCATAAGGTGGCTGAATTTTGAACTCAAGAAGACCGGAGAGAAGAGGTTGCTTGATATGAACGCCCTTGAGGAGATCCGGTTGGATGCCTATGAAAATGCCCGGATCTACAAGGAGAGGACCAAACGTTGGTATGACAAGCGTCTCATCCCGAAGGAGTTGAGTGAAGGTGACCTTGTCCTTCTCTTCAACTCTAGGCTGCGGCTCTTCCCCGGAAAGCTTAAGTCAAGATGGACGGGTCCTTATGTGGTGAAGAAGATCTTTCCCCATGGAGCGGTTGAGATAGGAGGGGAGCATTGTGGAGATTTTAAGGTGAATGGGCACCGTTTGAAGAAGTATATCCCGGGAGCCCCGGTGGATATGATTGCCCCACTTCACCTTGAGTGAGACGCCCCCGAGTTTGGTCAAGCTAATGACCTTAAAGAAGCACTTGATGGGAGGCAACCCATTGGTAACGTTTTCCCCTTTTTGTTTTTGTTTTTGTTTTTGATTTTTCTGTTTTTGTGTGTTTGGTGTGCTTTGTGTGTGTGCTAGAGTCCTGGTAGCATGGAAGCCTTGCATGGCATGTGGATGATGATGATGAGTCCCTCATCAATTATGGGTGGAGCGGACGCGGAACTTGGACGGCTAGCGGTGCCTAGCGCGGGTCCCGACGCCATGATGAACATTTAGAGCTCTCTACCATTGTTTATAGGATCATCCACCATCAATCCACTTGAGTAATCCCAAATACCGAAGCAAACCATTTTTTTACATTGTGAGAACCCTCTTTCACTCTTCTTTACTTCATTTACACATTGGGGACAATGTGTTTCTAAGTATGGGGTGGGGTTTGCATGATCTTTTGCATGATTAGCATCTAGGATAGTTTAATATTGTCACATGTCTCGCATTGTACATACATATTTCGAAAATTCCAAAAAAATCAGAAAATTTAAAAAATTTTAGTGCTTCTAAGTTTGGGAATGACCTTTATGATGAGATTGTTTTGTGAATTGGCTATGGATGGCCTTATGTGTTGAATAGATGAATGCATATATGGACTTGAAGTACTTATCTTGAATCCCATGAATGATTTGTGATTATGATGCTTGGCTTGATTGGATTGAGGATTAAAGGTCAAAATTGCATGCTAGTTCTTGCACATCATCTAGGAATGATTGAGGCATTTCATTTTTCTCTACTTCTCATCTTGATCATGTTGTTTGAGTGCCTTAATTGACATAAATTTGACCTCTTTTGACCCATCCGGGAATAGGAGCATGTTAGTGTGTTGAGTGTGTGAAAAGCAAGTGTGGGGTGAAGTTGTTGATTGATGAATGTTATGAATGAAGTGCTGAATTTGTTGTGAAAGTGTAGACAAAAATATAGGTTTGGGGACGTTGGTTTAAATGACGAGTAACTCGGCACCATTCACATAATTGGGTGTTTGTGCCTTGCCAAAGTCAAATAAACCGATAGTCCTAACGAGCTTTGGTATGTGTGCCCGGTGTGGATGCACCTCGAAAAATAAAAAAGCCCGAGGACGGCTAATCACCAAGGTTTCTGCTTTTGTACACCAATGCCATTGTCTCAAAAATAAGTGAAAGAAAAAGAAAAGAAAAGAAAGAAAAGATGGAGAAAATATACACTTGTGGGAAGTTGATAAAAAATGTGAAGTTGTGAAGTTAGTTCCATTCCCGGATTAGCATCACATGACCTAGAAAAATTCCCACCTAATCACAACGTTTCTTAGCCTCTTATTTCCTAAGCCCTTGTGACCTATTTGCATGTGTGTAAGACTTAGTGATCTAGATTGGATATGCTCATGATCATCTTGACTTCTTCATTTTTACATTTCATGCATGCGTTTGAGTTAAGTATAATTGTCTTTCCGTGCCTTCATTTATTTGATGCATGATCGCTTGTCCATTGCCATGAAACATGACTATGAAGGTGATCCAATATTAGAAGCACGACTTCAAAAAAAGATTTTGTTGTTTTTCTGCATGCATAAATCATGTCATCTCTTAGTCTATAGTTGGGGACTTGCTCGGGGACGAGGAAACCTTAAGTGTGGGGTATTTTTGATAACACGATTTATGACTTAGGTTTAGACACTCATTTAGATAGTTTTTCCGCTCATTCATGCATGGTTTAGCACTAGTTCACGACGTTTGCACTCGATTCATGTATTTTGTCGAGATAGACGTCTACACGGACTTTTGCATGTTTTGTAGGTATTTTGGCAGATTTAGGAGCTTAATCGATACATTTGAGGATCGTTCCTCGAAATGACACACCTTCGGACTCATTGGGAAGCAAGGTAGGAGCTAAGGGGGACACTTGGGACCTTGTTGGTGCATGCCATGCACCAAATTGAGGCTTGATGATCCAAAACAAGCTGAGGCACCAAAACCACGGCCACTGGGACTTCCACGGGCGTGGAAATAGGCCGTGGTTTTCCCCAGACAGCTGTGACAGCTGTCCCACGATCTTCATGGCCGACTCTTGCAAATTTGAAGGATAAAAGGTGGTCCTACACGGCTGTTAGGGGCATCTCCCATCACTCCATTCTCTCTTACACTCTCAACCACAAAGATTCTCTCATTGGAAGATTGGATTGGAGCTACTCTTGGAGGAGAAGAAAAGGTTCCATTGGAGAAGAAGAGAAGAACACACTATTCTTAGTTTTTCATAGTTTTGAGTGAGATTTGTGAAGCCGTTTTGCAAGTGTTTGTAAGAAACAATTCGAACCTTCTTTTGAAGGGTTGTAAGTCCTTCTTGAACCTTGATTTAGCTTGTTTTACTTGTTTCATTTGCTTTATCCATCTTTCATTTCATCTTCTTGCCATGGATTCTATGATTTTATGCCTGTTGAGTTTGATTGTTGAAATACATGTTGTTGGCTAGATATATGCGATTCTAGGGTAAGGAAAAGATGGTTATGGCTTGGACTATGATAGAATAGACTTACATGTATGCTTGGACGACTCTCTTGATTGAACCTAGGCACTGTCGAAAACCACGGTTTGATCTTGCCTTTCCACGGCCGTGGAAAGGGATGAACACCCCGTAATTTTGATTAACTTGCTTGTATTGATAAATCTAAGTGTTAGGTTGTTGATTTGTTGAAATCCTAGTGTTAGTTGAGCTAAATCTATCCTAGGGTGACCTAGTGTTAGCAACTAAGGGTTAGAAGAGACCTAACCGGTGATTCTTGCTTTTAGATACCGATGATGACGAACTCTAGGTAGTAGTGAGCCTCATAAGCCGCTATTGGACTGAGTGTGCTAGGATTGATGTTTAGGACTTGCCTTCCCGAGACTTACCCGGTGAGGAGAGGTTAGATCCCTAGATAACCATCCGGTTTGTGTAGAATTCCTATCCTTAGGCTCTTTGAGACTTACTTGGTGATGAGACCTTAGGAACGGACTAGTGGACCATGAGACCTACCCGGTGATTGATCCCAATCTAGAAACGCTCACTCCGAACATACTATAGTTGATACAAGGAATGATTAGATAGCGTGAGTCCTATGCCATAACCGGAATTTCCAACCCCTAGAATCCGCTTTTCTCTCCTTGATCTCATATCTCGTGTTTGTCTTGCTTGTTTGTGTTTATTTGCTAGATCGTTAGTTTGTTTTGCATTCTTATATTGTTGTGATTCTTGATTGATCACCGCACAAAACCAAACCAAAAACATTAAGATTTTCATTTCTTTATTCCTTTCTCTTTCCTTAGCCTAGATCTTCACTATCCTTAGTCATTAATCGATTCAATCTCACCTCAGTCTTTGTGTTCGACCTTGGAATACTATCCCTACTACAAAACGTTCCGTACACTGTGGGTTTGCTAGGAGTTAGGAGAAATATATCGAGTATAAATTTAAGACTTTTTGCGTGTCACGTTCTTAGCGTAACAGAAGACACACTTACAAGATATCAAGAAGCGCGGTTAAGCCTATGAAGGTGAGTCATGTGACACAACAACACCGAGAAGGGTATATTTATTTTGCAGAAGGAAAAGGAAGCGTGGAATGAAGAATGTGCTAACGGAGTTTAAGGTAGAGTCCCCCAAGAGGGTAGCCTTCATGAGAATGGTAACATGGAAGCATAGAAGAATGGTAAGTCATGGACATGGAAGAAGGTCAGTTATCAGCTAAATGGTGACAACCGAGAACGCGCATGTGTAGGTGGTCTATGAATGAGTGTGGGAGAAGAGTAACTAGGTTGTGGAATCACAAAGGAACGATAACAAGAACTTGGAATAAATCTTAAACTTTTGATTTGAAGTTGTTATGGAGAACACTAGTTGCGAAAAGAGGAGCGGTTATCCCCGTTTGTACGTTGATTACAATGAGCCGAACAAGATAACGAACAAGATAATGGTGAAGGACAAGTATTCTTCACAATAAATGGATGATCTACTCGATCGGTTACAAGGGTATGTAGTCTCTTATGAGAATGACTTAAGGTCTGATTGTCACCAATTGAGGGTTCGAAACTGGGTTATTGCAAACACGGCACTCCGGACAAACCATGGTCACTACGAGCTGTAGTGAATCCATATGGGCTTACTAATGCCCGAATAAGACAGTTTGGTCTACTCTCGAAGAAGAGAGAAGTTGTATGACAAGTTGTGTCGGGATGACAACCCCCGAAGGATGTGAAAGAAGTTACAAGTTTCTTGGATGTACTGGGCATTACCAGATTTGTGGAGAGATTTTCTAAGTAACACCATCTATGACTAACCTACTCTGGATGACAATGAAGTATTAAGCGAGACGAAGATAGACCATGGAGACGTTGAGAGTTGAGAGGAGATTCATTGATGCAACTGTTTTGAAATTACCTCGAGGTATGATCGGTTTGAAGTGTACACGTGAATCTGCAAGACATGGTGTTGATTGAGTATTAAGAAATGATGTAAAAGTTAGAGCATACATGTCGCGTTAGTAGAAGTAGTGTGAAGCAAAGTATCCCCTTCACTACTTGGAACTTGCAGCAAGAATTGATGAAACGTAACATCAAAGTTTGGTTTGATATGAACTAAAGCCAACGGTGTAAATTGGAAGTTCGTTCTTCTATTTTAGAGAATTCTAAGATAAACATAATGGAAATGCCGCATTGAGAAAGACTTGAGAAGGAAGTTGAGTTTCCGATATATCGGACCTTTTTGAGATCTTAGCGTGAGTTGGAGAAGTTGCTTACAAGTTGGTGTTGCCACCAGGTGTTTCATGGGTATCAATAAAGAGTACTTACATGACTCGAGACATGTTGTCAGTAATGATGATCTAGTGAGAGACGAGGAACCGATGAGTCTAACTAGAGGACGAAGGATAGTATCTTTGGTTGAGTTTACACCGAACTAGTAGCTTTGATAGAATCGACAGGTTAGACTTAGTTCTTCCCTTAAGTTGGTTGTGTCTATGTGATGTTATATGTGGTTTTGTGCCCCGTGCGGGAATGTGTTTTATGTCCGGTTATATATATGTTGTGATAGTGGTTGGAGCAGTTTTGTGTATATAGATTACAAGTTCTAAAGCCATCTTAATTTGAGAGCTCTTACCTCGGCCTTAAGGACCGAGAAGTTCGACATATAGCAAGTTTCGTCCCTCTTACCTCGGCCTTAAGGACCGAGAAGTTCGACATATAGCAAGTTTCGGGACGAAAGTTGTTTTTAGGGGGATCTAATGTAACGCCCCATTTATTGGGCGCGCTTTTGATTTTTTTTCCCTTTCTTTTATCGATATTTTATTAGCTTAAATAATTTATATAATTTTTAAAAGTATTTTTTGGCGTAAATTATTTTTTCCCCGAGTATATTTATATTTTGGATACATATTATAATTATTTCTATGGAAGAATTCGGAAAATTTTCCGATCCGAAAATCCCATTCTTAATGTTTTTGAACAAGTCTAGTGTTTTACTCTTTCCCTTTTTATTGTATTTTATTTTTATTTATTTATTTTCCTTCTCTTCTCTTTATTCTTTCTTCTCTCTCCCTCCCGCGGATGAACTGCCCTGGCTGGCTAGCTCCCTCTCTCTCCGACCCTTCGATGTTGCTGCCTGCAGCCTATCCCCTCTACAGTCTGCACCGACCCCACGTTGCCGTCATTCCCGCCCATCTATGATGAGCCTGGACATGCCTCACCTGTCCGCCTGCAACCATCTCAACCCTCCCCAATTATCTCCTCTCCTCCACACTCTGTTGGAGACACCTCACGCCTCTTGCCATCCCCGACCGGAACCGAGACCCACCACACTGCCACCCTTTGAGCCACCTCGATGTGACGCCGGATCAATGACCACTGTTTGCTCCAAAAGGTGTGTGCAAGCTTTAATATTTATAACCCAAGAAGTATGCTTGAACAATATGCGAACCCACAATATACGGATCAATTGTAATAAAAGCAAGAATTCCAAGGGTCAAACACAGAGACTATGGTGAAGCAAAGCACTGTAATTAGGTTGTCAAATAACCACAAGCAGCAAACTAAGGCAATCAAAGATGATATAAAAGTCAAGTAAAGGAGAATGCGGATTCTAGTGATTAAAGCATCCAGTTTTGGTTCCGACTCAAGATCTTAACTAGATAACATGGACAAAGCTGAGGTTTGCAAAGGGAAGATGTTTCTAAGGTGGGAATAGATCACCGGGCAAGTCTCACTACTCACTATCCCAAACCAAAACTCCTTTTACCGGGTAAGTCTCAAGGTACTAGGAAAGGAACTATAATCTCAAACCAACACACCACCCAAGGGAATATAATCAACCTTTACCGGGTAAGTCTCAGGCTAACTCACAAAGATGGGATGAAGGCACACTCAAACCCCAATAAAGGATAAACCTTTAATACCTACACTCATGATCTTGGGTAAACAAACAAAGGAATTACCGGGTAAGTCTCATCCTAGGCTTGTGTTGAACCAGGAAAGGTATAACAAGGATAGGATTTGGCAAACTTAAACTCTTAACTCACATAAGGTTCAGGAAAGGTTCACCTCGTTTAGTTAAATTACATCCCGGCCGAGATGTTCAATGACTGACCGAGGTGTTCTACGGTTAAGGTAAATGCTCGAGCTTTTAGGGTCCTGCTGGGGTTAAGATCATTCTATCATCGTCTTTTCCACAACTTTCATCCAATCACCCTAGAATTGCATAAAGAACTTAGGCAACAATCATCATGATAACAATAATCAAATTTATAAGAAAGGAATCAATATTCAAACAAGAAAACCTTAACACAAAGGTCTCAATAACTGAATGAATCAAACAACAAATCAGCGTTCCTCAAGTCACAAATCAAAAAAGACAACAAAACCAAAAGCCAAACTAAGAAGATCTTACAAACTCTTTCAAAGCCAACTTCAACTATGATTCCTTCCTTCCTTGAACTTCAACCTTCAAACTTCCTTCAGAAAACTCTTGATCTGAAAATTCCAAGATGCTCCAAGCATGGCTGAATTGTAGAAAATCAGCCCATATATATAGAAAAATTATTTTCCAAAGATAAAATATCTTAAAAAGATAATTTCATAGAAAATATATCCATATCTCTCAAAATAAATCAGCCAAATATAATATCTTCCTTCCAGAAATCCAACCAAAAATATGTGATATTCTCTTTCCAAAAATTGAAGATCTTAGCCAAAAATAAAGATCTTGTCGGCGATAAGGTGTTCGCCTCGGTCCAGACGCTCCTGAAGATCACCTCGGTTCAGGTAATATTGTAGCTGACCGAGGTGAATCTCAACTGAACGTAAAACATCTCAAATCTGGTCCAAAATCAATCTTCTAAATCATTTCCATGCTTCCTGAGATCTTCTTATAATTCCTCAAAGCTCCAGAATGTAGCTCCAATGACTCCTTAGCTTCCTTAGCTCCATTTTGGTCCAAAACGTGCCATTTTCCCTACAAATACAACGGAACTAGGTGTAGACCTCGATTCCCGCAAAGGTAGACAAAACAACAATATAATCAAAGAATATACATCCATACATGTTGATTTATGAAGATAAAAAGTCTAAACCAATCGCAAAAGATAGACTATAATACATGCTATCAACCACCACCTTCATCAAAGTCCCCTGTGCGAATCCCTATTTCATTCTCGAGTCTGCATCAGCCGTTCCCTCGATCTCCTACTCTCTCTTTGTCTCTCCCTGTGATCGGAAGCCCTGCTCAAGCCTCCCTACACTAATCGTCACTAGAGGACCCGAAGTCTCCATCGCTTGCGCCACCTCCAGGTCGCCGATCTGGCAGCAGCACCCCACTCCCAACCTCGCGCAAACTCTCTCCGGCCACCACCGGCGTCGCCCAACCTTAGCAACCCCGTCACCGGCGAAGTCGCCAACCGCCGTCGCAACCTCTGCCTTCCTTGCCGGAGCCTTGCCCTCGCCTCACCAGGAGCTGCCCCTACGTGTTCGTCCTCCTCGCCGCCATCAACGGATTCCAGAAAACCCTTTTAACCTAATTAATTCGGGCCCCCAAGTTTGGTATAATTACAATTATGACCTACTGTTTGTATTTGTAGTTTTGAACCCAAAATTTGGAATGTTAACAATATACCCTCCTACAGAAATTATTTACATAAATGGACCCATATATTATTTGTGGTTATTGACCCAAATTTGGAGATATAACTATTATGCCCTTTGTTGGATTTAAAACTCGATTTATGGCCCAAAGTATTATTTGCCCGGAATATATATTTATGGTTTTAACTTAGGTTTTAAAGTGGGGGTTTCCTTATATTTATATATGTTAATTATTCCGTTCAAATTTAGCGTATAAGCTAAATTTGTTTAGATTTGGTGTTAGGTTCGGAAGCACCCCGATAAAGGCCCAACAAATCCATATCGATGTCCATAGATCGTCTTTCGTCTTTTGACGTCATGTGAGTACCCTCTCCCTCGAGATTATGATCTTACTCGATCTAGTTATGTTTTATGGTAGTATCATGCTAGGATGGATCTAGCATAACTTAGAGTGAATACCAAGTAGTGGTTATGGATCTTAGGCGAGTGAGACGAGCATGTTGGACCTCATAGGCTTTTACGTTGTTCTTGGTTGGTGAGTTTGATTATGAGAGTTAGTAGAATGTTGAGAGATCTCCTCATGCGTTGAGTGAGATGTGAGTGTTACGGATTCTAGGATGCGGTCCTAGAATGACAGTCAAATGATCTTGCGTAGATCGTTTGTGTAAGATGCCTTAGACCTTTGAGTTGAGCGAGTTGTTGATATATATATATATCCTCTTTGATCAGGTTGTGGACTTCTTCCCAAGGGAAGCGAGAGTTTTGTGAGTTGAGTGTGGAGACAAGGTAAGTCTCCGGATACTTAGCTCGTATTCCGTGTATTAGCATCTATGTGTGTTTGGTGGTGTGTGGTTTGTGTTATCTTTGGTGTGTATTTATTATTTATGTTATAACAACGAAACCGGACATATGACGACTTTATATTTTGATATTGGCCCAAGTGTATGATAACGGGCGGTGACAACACTGCTTAGCTCTTGCGGAGAGCTAGGGGGTTCTCGGTAACTAGCCCGGGCAGGTAGACGGCCAGATGCATCAGTGCCATTCCTTGACGGTGAGTAGGAACCGAGGTGAGATCATGCGGTGATTCTTGCGTCACAAACTTAAGTTGAATTAGTAATGGGATATGACTTAACAATAATAAAAAGATAATGAACTGGACTTGTGTTTTTTTGAGCAATTTGTGTGTGTATGTTTATTTGTGTGTGCGTGTGTGTTCCATCACCTTGATTCTAATGCTTTGAATATAGCTAACGGTTATATACCAATTGTTGTAGATTGTCCTGCAGGTTAGGAATGCGGCCGAGAGATTCGGAAGAGTGGGCAGACGGGGTCCGTACATTTTAGGAAGGGTTTTTGGTTGGTTTTATGTTTGGAGTTTGTATGTTGTATTTTGTTTGCCGCGTGTATGACTTATGGTCTTTGGAGTTGTGTTTTCGGCTGAAGTCCGTTGTTGTTGTCTTTCAGGTTTCTTATCATTGCATCAAAAATGTATTTCGTTTTTGGCCTTTATTTGTGCGTTGTTGTAAGGTCCGGTGAAATTGTTGTCAAACTAAGGGTCGGGACCCATTGTGAGGTCTCGCCCGTAGCATCATGAGTCCTGCGGATTTGGGGTGTTACACAATAACTACCACTATCAATAATCATATTACACATCTTCCCTTTAACAAGACATCTAGTATGAAAAAGATTCTCCATTTGATTATCCTCACATGGAGCTATATTCGCATGCAATGTTCTCCTAGCAATCAAATACTCTCCATCCTCGTACTCAATGCCTTTATCACAATCACTATCATGGTCATGCATTACATTAAGATGTGTATGATCATTTTCATGCTCTTCTTCACTTTCATATTGTTCAAGTTGATTTATAAATAAAAAATCTTTTATTAGGACAATATCTCATATAATGACCTCTACCTTGACATTTAAAGCATACATTATCTCTAGAACGTAAAGTAGAGTTAGAAGTGCTCCCTTTATTATGCTTTGAAGGCTCATTCAAAGGGCGAGAGGGTGTCGACTATGACAAAGTTTTTGGACTTGCTGGATCGATATTTTGACTTTTATTCTCATCCTTCTAGAAATCTCGACTAGAAATCTCGGGCGAGATTGTCTCGTCTGAGGCGAAATTTCTTATGTTTTCACGAGCTCATCTCTTGGTTCCTCCCTTTGAATTTCTTCTCTACCATTATAGCCAAATGCAATAAATCAACCATATTGGTATAAGGATACAAATCAATTTTATAAGTTAAAGATGGATGTGAAATTCTTATTAATCGAGCCATAATGGACTCCTCATCCTCTATAACAATGACTTTCACCATCGCCATTTGCATGGTCGTGTAGACTTCTTCTACCCTCATGGAACCTTTCTTGAGGTTCTTCAATCATTGCCTCACTTTCTTAACGTAATGTGGAGTCACAAATCTTGCTTTCATCAAGGCTTTCATTTGTTCCCAAGTGTTGATGTCCGGATCTAGCGTTCTTCTTCTTTCTTTGTAAAGATGATCCCACCACACTAAGACATATCCTTGGAACTCCAACGCAATAAGTTGGATCTATCTTTTCTCACTAAAATTATGGCAAGACCAAATTTGTTCAGTTTTAGTCTCCCACTCCATGAAGGCGTCTGGATTGCATTTGCCTTCAAAACTCGGAATTTCCATCATGCTCTTGGTGAGGCCTATAAGGTTCCAAATCTCGACCTCTCCTAGGATGATAGTTACCTCTAGGATTGTCTCTCTACATGTTTTCATCATCCTCTTTCTCCAATCCCTGAAATTCATCAACAAAATCCGGAATGTTGGGTGTATGAAATTTAGGATTCGGATATCTCATAACTAGCCCTTGAGGGGGTCCTGGAAGTGGATCAACGATAGGTGGCATAGGTGGATTGCGAGCTTTCGCCCACCTCAGTAGCAAATCTCAGTTGAAATCTCGGCTGTAACGGGGCGAGATTTGTTATATGGGACAAGTTTCTAGTCTTTTCATTTGTTCAGTCAACGTGGAGACTATGGCTACTAGTTGTTTCAACATATCTATGGGCTCAGCACATGAGGATTCACTTTTATGTGAACCTCAAGGGTTGTCATGCTTACAAATCTACACAAACACGCAAAGCAACAACAAACTTGTGATGTTAGTGAAAATGAAAGTTCCTTACTTGTTTTCTCTCACACTCACACTCTGTTGTGAATCTCAAACTAATTTGATGTAACTACCTTGGATGAATTAATGTTTCTTTACAAATTAGTGGCTAGCTTGAACTAGAACTTCCTTGGATGACTTAAATAGTCTTCTTGGTTGGTCAAAAGGTTCTTGTGTTGAAAGATAGCCAAGGTGAATGTAAAAGCTAGAATTTTTGAATCCTAATTAATGATGATTAATGTTGCTTAAGTTAATAATCGATAGTAATTGACACATAACTCGCAAAGAGTGTGTAAATGACGAGTAAGAGTCTCACCGTTATGTTCCTGGCGCAATTTTGGACTTATGGGGAATTTTTCACTTTTTCCCCCGGGTAATTATTTTTACCCTCCGATGTTATTTGGATCATTTGGGAGCTTCAATTAATAAAAATTCAGTTGAGAGAAACGATCTGGAAATCAGACATGTCCTAGATATGAAATAAAATGGAAAGGCAAAACGCCCAAGAGAGTCTCTATTTTGTTTCTTAGCGACTCAAACTTAGGAATACGCGTTTTTCGAGGTAGATGCGGAATATCCATACAATATTCCAGATTTATTATTCCATGTTCGACAAGTTTGGAGAAAGGGGCTCAAACCACATTCAGATCGGTGAAAAGATAATTATCGACTTCGCTAAAGGATAATTATCGTCTATAAATAGCGTAAAATCATTTATTAATCCATTTCCTTTCACGTTTCCTTGTAAAAGCTCTAATTTCTCTCAACCTTCATTTTCAGATCTACTCTCCGTTTCTAATCTGATTTCAATTCCGTTTGAGTTTTTGAATTCTTTTCTTCATTATCTTCATATCGGTACAGAGTTTTTGTATTTCCGAGCAAGTGAAGGTCTGGTCAAGCATATATGTTACTAGGACGGTTCCGTCGCTCAAATTCCGGTGAATTTGATGTGTCCGAGCGTAGCTTGCGTCGTTGTTATTCCGAATCTGCTTTCAGATCATCAATCGGGTTAGTAACGAATACGTTATGAATTTATTCGTTTTCCGTATTTCAATTTGACCTAAATTGACCTTAGGCTTGTCAAAATGGATAATTGGAAATTCTATTAAGCTCGTTACCTTATTCTAGTGATTATGGACTAATTGTTTGAGGAGATTTGATGATAAGGGGGTTCAAAATTGCTTGCGGGCAAAACGTTATTCTGGTGAAATTTAATTAATTAATAAAAGGTTAATTAATTAAATTGGGATTCTAGAGAAGGCTATATGTTAATTAAATTCAAAGGAATGAATTTAATTTATATTTGAAGCGAGAGGTTTAATACGAGGAATTTGATATTCTCGACAGGTGGAGTTGGTTACGGTAGACTAACCATAGCTTAGTAGCTTGGTGAGCGTATACAGTTAAGTTCGTTGGGCTTACTTAGTTGCATTCCTATAGTGGATATATGCATAAGTGGTGTATGTTATGTGCTTTATAGCATACAATATTGATTATTACCGAACGTATGATTGACCCACTAGTATTAGGCGGTGATAGCCGGCTCAGTTCTTCCGAGAAAGGCTGAGAGGTTCTCTGAGACTTAGCCAGACCTAGTTTCTGGTGAGGGTACCGAGCCATTCGATATTGTATACGGTCGAGTGCTCCCGACCACACCAGATGGAAGTAGAATCAGAGGCGAGAGTTGTATACTTCTCGTGTCATAACCATAAACTAGTTATGAGTGTGTGACTTTATAAAGATAATAAAATGGAAAATGTGTGATAGCATGCTTGGTGTTTTTATGATTCTGATGTGTGTATGTGCTTATCCATTATCTTATATATGAATTATTAGTTAGCGGTTTTATACCGTGTTATAGATGTCTTGCAAGATTGGAGGACTACAAAGTGATATGGTGGAGGGATCAACCGAGGGTTTCCGTACATATAGGATGGTCATGAGTTTTGTATGTATATATATATATATATATTTCAATATATGATATTTCATTTTTTATCATTTTTAGTACTCGGCTGTGTGTTTTGTATGTATTTCGATATATGATATTTCATTTTTATCATTGTTGGTTTTATATATATTTATGCCTTGTTGTAAGATCCGGTGAACTTGTTGTCAGGCTAGCGTCAGGGACCATTGTGAGGTCCTATCCCGTAGCATCCCGAGTCCTATGGATTTGGGGTGCTACAAACATGGTATCAAAGCATTAGGTTGACAACAATGACACTCGCAATCTATAAGAGCCTAGTTGTTGAGTTGCTGAGAGAGTGAGGTGAGGACCCAGATTCAGCCTGATCCGCCCCTGCGTGACCCTGGAGGCGCCCCTGCGGTTTGCCTAGGCCGCCCCTGCGGCTCTGTGTGCTGCAGCCGTCTTCTTTGACCCTTTGACCCGTGCTTTACTCTTTTTACCCCTTTATAACCTTCATCTCTTCCTCTTGACGAGGGTTTACCATTCCTGCTTCATCTCTCTCTCTCTTGCGTACATTTCTTCTCCTCTCTTCTCCCTTAGATCATCTTTGATTCTTCCTTGAGTTTTGGTTGAGTTTGTGAGAGATCTTGGATAGCTTTGCTTGCTGTTGTTGATGGTTGTTGTTGCTGAGCCTTATGAGCCAGCTTGTGGTTGTGTTGGTGTTGTGCTAATCTCTTGGAGAGCTTAGTTGGTAAGCTTCCATGGCTTTTCTTCTTTCTTTCTTCTTTTCTTCATCTTTTTCTCTCTTTCCTTAGCCTATCTTAGATTTCTTAGGCTTGGATCATGTTCCAGCCATGTTTGGCTTGTGTTGATGTATATATATGTATGTTCTATATGTATGTTGATGTTGGAGTGAAGAAGGAGTGAAGAAAGGGCTAAGTTGGTGTCTTCTGCTGTCCAGCCGCCCCTGTGCCACCTTGCAGCTGCCCCAGAACCGGCCAGGATCCGCCTTGCGCCACCTATGGGCCGTCCCTGCGCCCACCTGCATCAGCAAGGTCCTGCACTTGGTTCTACATGTGTGCGTTGCTTTTAGGCTTTCCTTAGGATGCCTTGTTCCCTCCTTTCCTAGTGTGAGTGTATAGAATCATGCTAGAGGTGTGAGGATGTGTTTGGTTGAGGTTATGATCGGTTTATGCCTTGTATGGCCTTTGAGGTTTATTAGGTTGTGAGTTTAGGTTGTGGATGATCCTATGGATCCCTTTGGGTCTAGGTGTGACCCTTGTGTTGTTAGGAGATTGATATATCCCTTTATGACCTGTTTATAGCTTGTGTTGTCCCTCCAATGTTGAGGTGATCGTGGTCGCGTTTGATCGAGGTTGAGGTAAGTCCGTAGGACTTACATAGCTACCATCCTTATATTGGGTGTTTTCATGAGTGGTGTGTGCTTTATATGTTTGCTATGATAGCATGAGATGTCGTTTATACCGAATTAGGTTTTATTGATTGCCCCATATGCGTGGCTGTGATAACCTTTCCCTTTCATCCCGCCGTGGAGTCTAGGAGGTTCTCTGACGTCAGGCCAGACTGACTTTACCAAGAAGGGCGCAATCCACTCCCTTAAGGTACACGGATTGTGTCACCGATACTTGTGCAGCTGCCTAGCAGGCTTAGAGGCGAGGATGTATTTGTCCTCGTGTCACATACTTTCATATATCTATATATATACGATTTGAGTGAATGAATATTATATAAAGATGATAAACGGATAAATGTGTGATATCATGCTGATGTGTTTATCTTTCCATGTGTGTGATTGTGCTTATGCATTACTCTATATACGTATGGTTAGCTAATGGTTAATTACCATGTTGTAGATGCCCCACAGGATAGGCGTGTTGTTGAGTGATCTAGCAGAGTGACAGGCCGAGGACCTTTCGTACATAGGGTGTTGTGGACTTTTGGGTTTGTTTACCTTTCCCTCTAGCGTGAGGATAATCTTTTGTTACCTCTTGTGTAAGGGCGTTGTTGTTTATACTCGGCTATGTGTTGTTTCCTTTTGGTTTTACATTTTATACAGTTTTAAGCATTTGTTTTATATCTGTCAGTGCCATGTTGTAAGGTCTAGTGAACTTGTTGTCAAGATAGGGTCAGAATCAACTGTGAGATCCTAGCCCAATGTAGCATCCCGAATCTCGCGGATTCGGGGTGTTACAGAGTTGGTATCAGAGCCTTAGGTTGACAACAATGGCACTTGCTACCTGCAATGAGGTTGATAGGTAAAATAAACAAAATCCGAAAGGATCTGACGTTTTCCAAAGGTTTTTGGTTTTAAATGTGCTTTGGGTTAGAATGTACGAGAAGTCGCCACTTTTGCTATGGATCTTTGCAGTGCAAATATGTATATATGTATATATGTATTATGGATTATGTATGTGTATGTGTTAATGATAGCATGTATTATAGTCTATATTTTGGGACTTGTTTAGACGTTTTATCTTCAATAATCTGCATGTTTGGATGTATATTATGTGATTATGTTGTCGTTTCATCTACCTTCACGGGAATCGAGGTCTACACCAAGTTTCGTTGTAATCGTAGGTAAAATAGCACATTTTGGACCGAAATGGAGCTAAGGAGCGAAGGAGTCATTGGAGCTACATTCAGGAGCTTAAAGGAGAATTCAGGAAGCAAGGAATTAACAAAGAAGATTTACTTTGGACCAGATTTAAGAGATTTCACCTTCAGCTGAGATTTACCTCGGTCAGCTACAGTGGCACCTCGACCGAGGTAATCTAAAAGGAGCGCCCCGACCGAGGCGAATACCCTAATGCGGCGACATATATTTTATTTGGTTGGGTTGGATTTCTGGAAGGAAGATCATATATTTGAGAGATCTATTTTAGAGATATGGAAATATTTTATTAGTAAATTATCTTTTGAAGATATTATTATCTTTGGAAGATAATTATCCTATATAAAGGGTTGAATTTTCCACAATTCAGCCATCTTTTGACCTCTAGATTTTTATCCTCTACACAATATTCTCCCAGCTGCAATTAGGAAGGAAGTTTGAAGATTGAAGGAAGGAAGTTCATAGCTTTGAGATAGCTTTTTAAGGTGATTTGTAAGACTTTCATAGATTCCCTTTGGTTTGTTGTCTTTGTGTGATTTAGGAACACTGATTTGTTTGATATTTGATTCAGTTATTGAAGCCTTGTTCTTAAGGTCTTTGTGTTCAAATATTCATTTTCTTCCCATATATTTGATTATTGCTTTCATGATGATGAGTGGCTAATTTCTTTGTGCGATTCTAGGGTGATTGGCTGAAAGTTGTGGGAAAAACAATGATAGAATAATCTTAATCCTAGTAGGACCCTGAAAGCTAAAGTGTTTAACCTTAACCCTAGAACATCTCGTTCAGTCGATGAACATCTCGGCCGGGTGGAACTTGACTGACCGAGGTGACCTTTTTCTAATCCGTAACTGAGAGTTAAGTGTTAGAGTTTGCCAAATCCTATTCTTATTACACCTTTCCTAGTTTAATGCAAGCCTAGGATGGGACTTACCCAATAATTCCTTAGTTTGTTTACCCATGATCATAAGTATAGGTAATAAAGGTTTATCCTTTATTGGGGTTTGAGTGTGCTTTCATTCCATCTTTATGAGTTAGCCTGAGACTTACCCGGTAAAGGTTGATTTTATTCCCTTAGTTGGTGTGTTGGTTTGAGATTATAATTCCTTTCCTTAGTACCTTGAGACTTACCCGGTAATAGGAGCTTTTGGTTTGGAATTAGTGAGTAGTGAGACTTACCCGGTGATCTATTCCATTATAGAAACACCTTCCCTTTTGCAAAACCTCAACTTTGTCCGCTTATCTTGAGATCTTGAGTTGGAACCACAACTAGATGCTTTAATCCCTAGAATTTGCATATTTGCTTTAATTGACATTATTATCATCTCTTTGATTGCTTTAATCGCTTTTGTGGTTAATAGTTGCGTAGACGACCTATACTTGCTTTGTTTCACCTAAGTCCCTGAGATGGACACCCCGGAATTCTTGCTTTTACTATAATTGATCCGTACACTGCGGGTTCTCATCCTTGTTTAAGCATATTTCTTGGGATATAAATTTAAAGCTTGCACACACCGTTTGTAGCGAACAAGTTTTTGGCGCCGTTGCCGGGGACTTGGTCTAGACCGAGCCGGTTGCGGTTGTCTTTCGGGGCAAATTGCCCCTGTTGCTACTAACCACTCTACTTGAGTGACTTTCGCAGGTTCTTTTTCTTAGGTTTATGCGAAGAACCCGTGTTGGGAAGGAAATCGTTCCTTACGATTCCGAACCAGAAAAGACATACAAACGACGCTTGAAAGAAGCGAAAATGGCCAATCGAGACGATCGTGGTCTTGAGGCCGAGTTGAAGGAGACGATGGAACAACTGCGCCTCAATAGGGAAGAACTGCATCGCGAAAGAGAGGAAAATCGCACCAGAGCTGCAGAGATTGAAGCAGATATGGCTGAGTTACGAGCTCAGATTTTGCATCGACCAGACCCTCGACCGAGGCAGGACCCCGCTCCAGTTGCCGCGGCCGAGATACTTCCACCTCGGATGCCTGTCTGAGATGTTCTTTTTGCAGGTATCCCACAGACCCTAGGACAGAGGATGGACCCAAACCAGCAAGTGAGGCGTCCAGGAGTCAACCTAGGTGATCCAGCGGAGCATGATTATGAACTTCGACCGCAAGTTCTATCCATGATCCGCCAATGCCAGTTTGGAGGTTTAGAGAGGGAGTCTTCGCATCAACATTTGCAAAACTATGAGATTTTGATGGAGACCTTGAGACCTTCATGGCTGGAAAATAATAATTACAAGTTAAGGACTTTTTACTTTTCTTTGAAGGACAGGGTACTTACTTGGTATTAGTCTCTTCCTCCCTGAAAGATCAGCACTTGGGAGGAGATGACGACAGAGTTCTTAACAAAATTCTTCCCCCCTCCAAAACTGCGGAAATGAGAGGGAAGATCAATGCATTCATCATGAAGGACAAGGAGAGTTTGTCCAAGTCACGAGAGAGATTTAAATATGTTCTTTTGGATTGCCCACATCACGGGGTTCCAAAGATAGAGTTGATGGAGATTTATTTCAAGGGATTGGATGGAGCTACCCAATTCAACCTTCAACTACTATTCGCCGGCACATTCATGGACTTGCCGATTGATGAAGCTTGGGAGTTCATTGAGAAACAAGCTTTGCATATGGAGAAATACTCCCACCAAGGAGCTGAAAGTGGAGTTAAAAGAGTTAATTTCCAAGAAGCTCCATCAAATAATAATCAACTCATTTCTCTCAAGAATGATGTGAAGCAATTGAAGGACCTTTTGGTTGCTCATACCAAGAAAGAGGAGGGAGGATATCAAGGGTCAAGGAACAACAACAATGGTTCCCGGAACAACAACTAAAACAACAATAGAGGCTCCAACAACAACAATTGGAGATCCAACAATCAAAATCCGGGTAACCCTTACTCTAACTCCAATTCGAATAACTATTCTAATCCTTTCTCTTCTTCTTCTTCTTCTACTCCATTGAAGAGCCAGGAGCCTGGATCAAGCTCATCCCAGCCAGCGAAGAAAGATGCAGTGCTGAAGGCCATCTTGATCAAGCTCAATGCTATGGAGACGTCCATGACTTCATTTTCGAAGACACAAAAAGCCTTAGAGCAACAATTCTTTAATAAGGCGAATGAAGAGCCAAGAGATCCAGGGAAGCTCCCAACAAGGATAGAGAGCAACCCTAAAGGACAAATCATGGCAATAACGACGAGAAGTGGATTGAAAACTGCAGATCCAGTGCCTCAGTCGATGCTAGTGCAGACGAAGAACACCTCGGTCCAGATACAGACAAAGAACACTTCGGTCGAGGTACCTTCCGAGGTGGAGCCTCAGAAAGGGTCGAACAAAACTGAAGTTTATGTCCCACCTCCTGCATATAAACCACCACTTCCATTCCCCCAGTCAAGGGTCAGAGCACATCTAGACAAGCACTTTGGTAAGTTCCTTGACTTGATGAATAAATTACATATTAACATCCCTTTCCTTGATGCTATTCTAGGGATGCCCGCCTATGGGAAGTTCTTAAAAGAGATTCTATCAAGGAAGAGGAAGCTGGAAGATTTTGGTGAAGTAAGGATGACATCTAAATCCTCGGAGCTCATTCAAATCATGAAGGAGAAGATGCCACCCAAGTTGAGAGATCCTGGCTCATTTTGCATTCCCATTCAAGTTAGGGATGTTACTTGTGAGGCGTTGTGTGATCTTGGAGCCAACGTGAGCATCATCCCGATGGAGCTATGTGTGAAGATCAGACTTGGAGAGCCCAAGCCGGTGAAGATAAGGCTATACATGGCGGACCGCTCCATTACCCATCCCGTGGGCATTTTGGAAGACGTTCCGGTTAAGTTAGGTAACTTCTACTTACCTATAGACTTTGTTGTGCTTGATATTCCCGCAGATTATCCCGTTCCTATCATTCTCGGGAGACCATTTCTAGCAACTTCAGGTTGCAATGTGGATTGTAAGAACGCCAAGTTGCAATTCAACATTGGCGGAGATCAAATGGAGTTTGCATTGCTTGCTGCAATGAAAGGAGAGCCGCTGGAGGATAATATCTTCAACATCTATGATGAAGAAGAATCAAGAGAATTGGTGAGCTTTATCCTTATTAATGATCCACTTGAAAGAGTTATTAGTTTTAGCTTAATGGAGGAAGGTATAGATACTTCTTGTGATCCAGATATACGGAGCTTAAAGGCACTGGAAGAAGATCCAGGAGCTAAGATTGAAAAACTAATCCAGGAGAAGAAAATCTCCAGTTTCGGTCCCTGTTGTAGTACCTCGACCGAGGCACTTTCTGAACCAAGCAAGGTGTTCTTAACTGAAGAACATCTCGGTCACCCACTTTGGACCTCGACCGAGGTCGAAAGCGAGATAATGTCCACTGAGAATAACAAACTTCTTACTCCTTTCTCTGAAACTCATTCACAGTTGGGGGAGCACTTCCTCCACCAAGCTTCTGATAATAAAGAACCTTGATATGCTGACATTGTTAGTTATCTTGTTTGCCAGGAAATACCGTCCGGATTGACGTACGCTCAAAGGAAGAAATTCTTTAAAGATGTACGCCACTACTATTGGGATGAACCTCTGTTGTTTAAGAGAGGTCCAGACGGGATGCTTCGAAGATGCATTCCGGAAGATGAAGCTACTAGTGTCGTACGGCATTGGAACTCACTTCCTTGTGGAGGACATGCTAGCGCTCACAAAACATGCGCTAAGGTATTACGTTCCAGAGACGGGGAGTGGTGGATCTAGGAGACATCATTCACATCGAGCCCAGTCTGATGACGCGAACCGTGTGTCCATGGGTGGACCGGAGTTTAGAGAGTAACTCAGACGTTTTGAGGAGGCTGTCAGAGCTGGCAGCCGGGCCCCTGATCTACCAGGACATGAGGGATCTTCTGAGATGTCTCAGGGAGCTACACAGGTGTAGTTATGCCGACACGTGCTGCTGAGACTGTTCGAGCTGTAGATGAGACCAGAGGGCCTTGACCAGATGCGTGGTTGAAGATATTCCATCAGCAGGGAGTGCCACCCTTCTCAGGAGAGATAGGGTTACAGACTAAGGTATGGATAGGACATGTAGACTCAACTTTAGAGTCTATCAGATGTCTTGAGGACAGACGGATAGAGCTAGTGCAGTCTCTATTCCGTGACCTTGCACATTAGTGGTGGAGGACTGTTCGGACCAGAGCCAATAACTATGATCACACGAGGAGCATGATTACAGAGCAGTTCTACCCTACCTCACTGAGGAGGGAGAAGCTACAGGACTTCGTGGAGGCTGGTTTTGAGGATGTACCTATTGTAGATGCCATCCACCACTTCCAAACCGAGTTAGCTTTGTTGGGTCCAACTGCACCATTTGAGGACCAACATGTGTATCTGTTCTCTCGTGGTCTGAGGGAGAGCACGCGTTCATATATGGCGGGATTCCATTGCGAGTCCCTAGTTAATTACCAGGACTGGGCTTTTGCTTTTGAGAGGGAGCGATCCAGTCAGAGGAGAGCTTCTTAGACAGGACGGTCGAGGAAGAGGCAACGCACTGGGCAGACCAGTGGAGTTGGAGGAGCATCTGGTTCTAGACGAAACCAGAGACGTCAAAGTTACCCCTTATCTGCACTGACTACAAACAAGGGACGATAGTGTTACAACTATGGTGACCCTGGCCATTTGAGGCCAGATTGTCCAGGACATCAAGCTGCCTTCTATTGGCAGGGTGGAGTTGCATCTCAGCAGGGTTCTTCCCCTGTCAGTGTAGCAGGAGGTGGTTAGAGGACACCTCAACAACAGGTACAAGGACAACAAAGAGTCCCAGATCGTCCATCTACTCAAGGATCTGCTCCTGGGCCGAGTAGAGGTAGAGGTCGTGGTGGGAGTACCACGGATGCCAGAGGAGCTCAGGGTAGAGCTTTTGAGTTGAGGAGTGTAGAGGATCCACCTGCACCGGCTGCTACAAGTACCATTCTACGTCATGGTTTACCTATTAGAGTTTTGTTTGATATTGGTGCTACGCATTCATTTATTTTTGATACATGTGTTGAACGTATGAGTTTAGCGACCATAAAGGGGATACCCTTTACTATAGGGTTACCTGATGGTAGTCGGGTCAGAGGTACCCGTGAGATACATAGTTGTCCCCTTCGTTTAGGGACTCATGTTTTACTTGTTGACTTCTTTGTCATGCCATTGATGCATGAAGAAGTCATATTAGGTATGGATTGGTTGCGTAGACACCATGCAGTTTTAGATGTTGGTAGACGGACTGTTACAGTCTCTACCGAGGTTGGTCAGATTGAGGTCTTCCGAGGTTGGGACCTTGGGAAGACAGGTTCTGTCATCAGTGCCGTACGAGCAACTAGACTGATTGTACAAGGATGTGATGCCTTATGGTGCTACGCAATGAAGGATGGAGAGAGTCCAGCTTTGGAGGACATACCAGTGGTATGCGAGTTTGCAGATGTGTTTGTTGAGCCATCGAGCTTGCCGCCTCAAAGGAGTGTGGATTTTAGTTTAGAGTTGGAGCTTGGTACGAGACCCATCTCGAAGGCCCCATATCGTATGGCGCCTTTCGAGATGTTGGAGCTGAAGAAGCAACTCGAGGAGTTGGATGAGAAGGGCTTCATACGCCCTAGTGTTTCACCATGGGGTGCACCTGTCCTCTTCGTGCGGAAGAAGGACGGATCCTTGAGGTTATTCATTGATTACAAAGAGCTGAACAAGGTGACCATCAAGAACAGGTATCCACTGCCATATTGATGATCTACTTGATCAGCTTCAGGGAGCGACAATTTTCTCCCGGATTGACTTGTGCTCAGGTTATCACTAGCTGAGGGTGAGAGAGTAGGATGTACACAAGATGAAATTTCGTACCCGTTATGGAAACTATGAGTTTGTAGTGATGCTATTTGGGCTAACGATTGCCCCAACAGTCTTTATGGAGTTGATGAACAGTATCTTTATCGACTTCCTTGATCAGTTCGTGGTGGTCTTCATTGGCGACATACTAGTATATTCTCGTAGCAGAGAGGAGCATGCCGGTCATCTGAGGACGGTTTTGCAGATTTTGAGGGATAGAGAGCTGTATGCCAAGCTCTCTAAGTGCGAGTTTTGGATGTCTGAGGTTGCTTTCCTTGGGCATGTCTCCGCACGGGATTATGGTTGACCCGGCGAAGATTGAGTCTATTGCTGCGTGGACGACACCGACGAATGTCAAGGAAGTGCGTAGCTTTCTTGGCCTAGCCGGTTATTACAGACGTTTTGTGGAGGGATTTTAAGTGATTTCCCGTCCACTGACGAGTCTTCTGAGGAAGACTACTAGGTTTGTATGGACCGACCAGTGTGCCCAGAGTTTCGAGGAGTTGAAGAGGCGTTTGACTTTTGCTCCCGTCCTGGCACAACCAGAGGGTTTTGACGATTTTGTGGTCTACAGTGATGCATCAAAGCTAGGCTTGGGATGTGTGTTGATGCAGAGGGGCAGAGTGATTGCTTATGCGTCTAGACAGCTGAAGACGTATGAGGAGAAGTACCCGACTTACGATCTAGAGTTAGCAACGGTAGTTCATGCTTTGAAGATATGCATACATTACTTGTATGGTGCTACATGTCAGATCTTCACAGGCCATAAGAGTTTGAAGTATATTTTCACGCAGCGGGAGTTGAATAACCGCCAACGTCGATGGCTTGAGTTGATCAAGGACTTTGACCTTGAGATTTTGTATCATCCTGGAAAGGCGAATGTTGTAGCTGACACCTTGAGAAGGAAGACGCCTCGAGAGAAGGCGATTGCCAGATTGACAGTACAACCTCAACTTTAGAGAGATCTAGCTTGGCTAGAGATGGACATCTAGTTTCCTGATGAGGATACCCAGTTACATGATTTAGAGGTTCTACCTAGTATGTTGGATCAGATCCAACAGAAGTACGGGACCTACCCGACCTTGATGAGGATCAGAGAGAGGATGTCTCGTGGAGATGTACCACAGTTTTCCATTGGAGCAGATGGAGTGATGAGGTGACATGACCACATCTGTATACCTGCCGATGCAGAGTTGAGGCAGAGGATCTTACAGGAGGCTCAATGTACACCTTACTTTGTACATCCAGGTACGAGTAAGATGTACCATGATGTGAGACGTTCATATTGGTTAGGAGGGCTGAAGCCCGATGTAGCCAGATTTGTGGCTCAGTGTGCGACCTGTCACAGGTCAAGATCAAGCATTGCAGACCTGGAGGTGAGCTCCATCCACTGCCAGTACCGCAGTGGAAGTGGGAGGACGTCTCCATGGACTTTGTGACGGGATTGAGGCCCAGTAGGAGTTTTGATGCTATCTGGGTTGTTTTTGACAGACTGACGAAGACGGCACATTTCATTCCTATTAGAGAAACGTGGCCAGTGAGCAGATTGGCTTAGGAGTACACTAGAAAGATAGTGAGACTCTATGGTATACCGAGGACGATTGTTTCTGATCGAGATGGACGGTTTACCTCGAGATTCTAGCAGCAAATTCAAACTACTTTGGGGACGAGTCTACACTTCATGACTGCGTTTCACCCCCAGACAGATGGTCAGAAACGAGAGGACTATCCAGACCCTTGAGGATATGTTGCGAGCTTGTGTGTTGGTTTGGGGACAAGGATGGTCTGATTACCTCCCACTTGTAGAGTTCTCATACAAAAACAACTGGCATGCATCGATTGGGATGGATCCTTATGAGGAACTGTATGGACGTAGGTGCCGTACACCTTTATGCTGGGATGAACCTAGATTTATCCGAGGGATAGCGCCAGAACAGATTCAGGTGATATGGCTCGAGTAGAACTAATTAGAGAGAGGATGCTGACTGCACAATGTCGCTAGAAGTCATATGCAGACAAGAGGCGTTGGCCTCTAGAGTTCAGGGTAGGAGCTCATGTCTGGTTGAGAGTATCTCCGACGCGTGGTGTTAGACGTTTTGGCATAAAGAGGAAGTTGAGTCCCCGATATGTCGGTCCTTTTGAGATACTGGATGGAGTTGGGAGGGCAGCCTACAGATTAGCATTGCCTCCGAGATTAGAGGGTGTTCACCCTGTGTTCCATGTGTCTCAGCTGAGAGAGTACATACTAGATCCAAGGCACATTGTGAGTTATGATGACTTTGTGGTGGAGCCGGACCACACCTTTGATGAGCATCCTATTGTTGTCTTAGAGCGAGGTGTGAGACGCCTGTGTTCGAAGGACATTCCCATGATAAGGATACAATGGTCTAGACGTGGACCTGAGGAGGCTACATGGGAGACTGAGGATAGTATCGAGAGGAACTATCCAGAGTTTTATGCTGAGATAGATGCATCTAGGGTCGATGAGTAGATCTTAGTGCTATCTTGGTGAGTATACGATTATGATAGCATGAGATGTGTGACCTATACTTGTGCAGCTGACGTTATGATAGCATGAGATGTCGTTTATACCGACTTATGTTTTATTGATTGCCCCGTATGCGTGGCTGTGATAACCTTTCCCTTTCATCCCACCGTGGAGTCTGCAAAGTAATCTGACGTCAGGCCAGAATGACTTTACAGGAAGGGCGCAATCCACTCCCTTAGGGTACATGGATTGTGTGACCTATACTTGTGCATCTGGCTAGCAGGCCTTAGAGGCGAGGATGTATCGGTCCTCGTGTCACATACTTTCATATATCTATATATATACGATTTGAGTGAATGACTATTATATAAAGATGATAAATGGATAAATGTGTGATATCATGCTGATGTGTTTATCTTTCCATGTGTGCTATTGTGCTTATGCATTACTCTATATACATATGGTTAGCTAATGGTTTATTACCATGATGTAGATGCCCCACAGGATAGGCGTGCTGCTGAGTGATCTAGTAGAGTGGCAGGCCGAGGACCTCTCGTACATAGGATGTTGAGGGCTTTTTGGTTTGTTTACCTTTCCCTCCTGCATGAGGATGATCTTTTGTTACCTCCAGTGTGAGGGCGTTGTTGTTTATACTCGGCTATATGTTGTTACCTTTTGGTTGTACAGTTTATACAGTTCTAAGCATTTGTTTTATATCTGTCAGTGCCATGTTGTAAGGTCTAGTGAACTTGTTGTCAAGATAGGGTCAGGATCCACTGTGAGATCCTAACCCAATGTAGCATCCCGAGTCCTGCGGATTCGGGGTGTTACACAATCTTCTCGAAGGGCCGAATAGATAAATAAACCAAACCCGAAAGGGGTTTGAGCTTCCAAAAGGAATTTCGTTTTAAAACCTTTCCACATTCGGTTTGGGATAGAATGTATGGAAAACCATCACTCCTTCTGCGGATCTCTACAATCTAGTGTGTATGTTGGACTATATTTATTATTCTGAATTTGACTGTTATATATAGTATTAGTGTGGCCTTATACATACTTACGATATACGTACAAAATATATGTACTAAAACGACACCCTTGATGGGTCGAGTTCTCTCATAATCACCTCGTTAACCTGCTAGTGAAGGTAGTTGTATCTTGGACTCTTGTAGTCCAAGGATTTGATTGAGGTAGACCTCCAACCATGAGAGGTCGGGATTAAATCCCCAAAGCGCATCGTCAGTAGCAGGGCTGATATAGGATATATTTGGAGAGATTATCAAAAGTGTGACAACCGCAGTGGGGAATGAGATGGTTGCCCTACCCGGATCACAAAGTACCCTAGTAGTAGATTTGAGTTGCGCCTCGATGAAGCAAAAAGTTTGAGAAGACATCTAGTGTGTAAATGAGTGGCTAAGAAGGGAAGATGCATTCCATATCCTTCGGCATCACCAAATACGTTAAGGTGTCGTAGAAGGTGATTTCGGTGCTAGTTACACAAGAGAGAATGGCTAAGGTTGTCAAGGCTCAAGAGAAGCCAAGAGCACCGACACTAGAGAAGTGGAAAAGGGAAGAATATACCAATATTGGAAGGTTGATGTTGAAGTGGACTTGGTTGGAAGGGTTACTTGGTTTAGTGGTCTGGAGAAGTGGCAGAGGGTAAAATATACCAATATTGGAGTAGGAGTTTCTTATTATGGACGAGGCCCGATGCAGGAATGAAAGGGTTATTCCTTTATAGGACATCTTCCTCCGTGGGATCCTGTTCAGAGACAAGCTCATGGTAATGGAGGTGTGAATATTATCGTAGATACTTAAGAAGCTCATGTATGAGCGTTGGAGCTGAGGAGCCGGTAGCGCCAACCACTATAAGTACCATTCAGATTAATGGTTTACCATTTAAGGTAGTTTTGATACGGGTGCTATGCACTCATTTGTTTCTGATGCATGCGTTGAGCGTTTTGATTTAGATATGATATAAGGAATACCCTTTATTATAGGGTTACCCGATGGTAGTAGGGTTAGAGTTACCTGAGAGATACACGATTGTCCCATACGTATGGGAAATCGTGATTGGCTTGTAGACTTCTTTGTCATGTCTTTAGCACACGAAGAAGTCATTTTTGGGATGGATTGGATGGACCGTCATGGTGCAGTTTTAGAAATCGGTAGGCGGACCGTGTCGGTCACTACCGAGGCAGAACATATTGAGATTTTTTGAGGTTGGGATCTTGGGAAGCTTGGTATTGTCCTCAGCACAAGCCTAACGGTGAGGCTAATTGGACCGGGTTGTGAGGCCTTTTGGTTTTATGACATGAAGGAGGGGCAAAGTCTGACATTACAAGATATTCCCGTCGTATGTGAGTTCATCAACTTTTTTGACAAGCCATCCAGTTTACCGCCACAGCGGAGCGTGAATTTCGGCATCGAGTTAGAGCCGGGGAAGAGACCGATCTCGAAGGCACCATACCGTATGGCGCGTATAGAGTTGCTAGAGCTGAAGAGGCAACTCGAGGAGTTAGTAGAGAAGAGCTTCGTACGCCCTAGCGTTTCTCCATGGGTTGCACCGGTACTTTTAGTCTGGAAGAATGACGGATCGATGAGGTTGTGCATCGATTACCGAGAGTTGAACATGGTGACTATCAAGAACAAGTAGCCGCTATCCCATAGTGACGATTTACTGGATCAGCTGCAGGGAGCTTTTGTGTCCTCCCATATAGATCTGAGGTCCGGATAACACTAGTTGAGGGTGAGAGAGAAAGATGTGCCCAAGATGGCATTTTAGACTCGATATGGCCACTACGAGCTTGTAGCGGTGTCATTCGGGCTCACGAATGGGCCCACCATCTCATGGAGTTGATCAATGACATCTTCATCGACTTTCTGGATCAGTTTGTGGTGGTCTTCATAGATGACATCCTGGTGTACTCTCGGAGCAAAGAGGAACACACATGACATTTGAGGACAATGTTGCGAGTTTTGTAGGATAGAGAGTTGTACGCCAAGCTCTCTAAGTATGAGTTTTGGATGCCTGAGGGGGTCTTATTAGGTCACATAGTTTCCACCGAGGGGATCAAGGCTGATATAGCGAAGATCGAGTCAATAGCAGCATGAACGACTCCGAAGAATGTCAAGGAAGTACGCAACTTCCTTGGCTTAGCTGGATATTACCGCCGGTTTGTGGAAGGGTTTTCTGTGATCGTCCGACCCCTTACCAATTTGTTGAGGAAGAATACCTGGTTTGTATGGTCCAAGCCGTGTACTCAGAGTTTCGAGGAGCTAAAGAGGAGATTGACTTCTGCTCCCATTATAACACAACCAGAGGGCACTGATGATTTTGTGGTGTATAGCGACGCGTCCAAGCTAGGATTAAGATGTGTTTTAATGTAGCGAGGCAGGGTAATCACTTATGCGTCTCGACAATTGAAGATGTATGAGGATAATTACCCGACTCATGATCTCGAGTTAGCTGTAGTGGTTCACGCTTTGAAGGTCTGGCGGCATTATTTGTATGGAGCTTTATGCCAGATCTTCACAAACTATAAGAGTCTGAATTATATATTTACTCAGTGGGAGTTGAATAACCTCCAGAGGATATGGTCCACATTGATCAAGGTCTTTGATCTTGAGATTTTGCATTATCCGGGGAAGGCGAATGTAATCGTTGACGCCCTTAGCAGAAAGACGCCCAAGAGAAGGCGATAGCATGATTGATGGCTGAACCTCAGTTGCAGAGATATCTAGCATGGATAGAGTTGAACATTTAGTTTTTAGATACAAACATTCACTTGTCCACCTCAGAGGTTCTAACTGATCCGTTAGGAGAGATCCAACAAAAGCAAGAGACCTGCCCGACACTACGACGGATCTAAGATAGGATATCTCGAGGTGAGGCTCCACAGTTCACCATAAGGTGCCTGTTACGCTAGAAATGTACCACGCAAAAGTCTTACAATTTATAACTCGATCTATTCTCCTAATCCACCTAGCGAACCAAAACATATGGGTCATTTCATAGAAAGAAAAGTATTCCGTGGTCGGATACAAAGATTAAGGTGAAATATAATCATTCAATGATCATGGATAGTGCAAAACTAGACTAACAAGAGAGAAGGAAATAATGAAATAAAAATCATGATATTTTTGGTTGAGTTTTTGTGATGATCAATCAAATATCAAAGTCATGCAAGGTTATCAATCAAACAAACAATACATACACAAGATATAAATCCGAAGTAAGAAAATGGATTCTAGAGATTAGGATTTCCGGTTATGAAATTGGACTCAAGCTTCTAAATGTCTAAGGACAAAGTTGCGGTTGTTCGGGAAATGGTGTTTCTCTTGTGGGAACAATTACCGGGTAAGTCTCATGTTCCACTAGTCCCGCACCAAAGTCCTATTATCAGGTAAGTCTCAAGGAGAGAAGGTTAGGAATTCTACACAAACCGGATCACTACCTAAGGGTCAAACCTCTCTTTACCGGGTAAGTCTTGAAAAAGGTAAGCCTTAAGCAACAATCCTAGCACACTCAATCCAATAGCGACTTGTGAGGCTCACTACTACCTAGAGTTCATCATCTCCTATACCAAAGAGCGGAAATTATCGAGTAGGTCTCATTCCTCAATTAGTTTGCTAACATTAGGTCACCCTAAGCTAGATTAAACACAAAAATTACTAGGATTTCAACAATCTAACATCCTAACATACAAATTCATCAATTGTTCGCTATAAAAGGTGTGTGTGCAAATAAGCTTTAAATTTATATCCTAGAATAATGCCTAAAGATAGCTGTTACGCTAGAAATGTATAGCACAAAAGTCTTACAATTTATAACTCGATATAATCTTCTAACTCCTAGCAAACCCACAGTGTATGGGTCGTTATGTAGCAAGGATAGTATTCCGAGGACGAACACAAAGACTAAGGTGAAATCAAATCAAACAAGTGATCATGGATAGTGCAAATCTAATCTAAGAAAAGAGAAAGAAATAAAGAATTGAAAATCATGATGTTTTTGGTTTGGTTTTTGTGGTGATCAAACAAGATCACAAATCATGCAAGAATATAAATCAAACTAACAACTAAAACTAGCAACACAAACACAAAATATGTGATCAAGGAGAGAAAAGCGGATTCTAGGGGTTAGGACTTCCGGGTATGGAATTGGACTCAAGCTTCTAATCAACCTTGGACTAGCTATGGTATGTTGGGAAAGGGTGTTTCTCAAATGGGATCAATCACCGGGTAGGTCTCTTGGTCCACTAATCCCGCACCTAAAGTCCTATCACCGGTTAAGTCTCTAGAAACCTAAGGTTAGAAATTCTACACAAACCGGATTGCTATCTAGGGTTCAAACCTCTCCTTACCGGGTAAGTCTCGGGAAGGCAAGTCCTAAGCATCAATCCTAGCACATTCAGTCCAAAAGTGGCTTATGAGGCTCACTACTACCTAGAGTTCATCATCTTTGGTACCTAAGATCAAGAATTATCGGGTAGGTCTCTCCTCTCACTTAGTTTGCTAGCATTAGGTCACCTTAGGCTAGATTATGCTTAACAAACACTAGGATTTCAACAATCTAACATCCTAACATTCAAATTTATCAATACAAGCACAATAGAGAAAACCACGGGCCGATAATCCAAAACCACGGCCGTGGTTAGCAAGAACAAACTGTGGTTTGTAATAGAGGTTAGGTTCGAGCAAGCAAATCATCCAAAGATACTTTTAAATCTAATCTATCATAGTCCAAGCCATAACCATCATTCCGTTATCCTAGAATCACAAATATTTAGCCAACATGCATTTTAACATTCGAACTCAACAAGCAAACATTCATGACTTCCATAGCAAGAAAGTGAAATGAAAGAGAAATGAAACAAGTAGAAACAAGAAACTTAGCTGAATATAAGTTTAAGAAAGACTTACAACCCTTCAAAAGAAGGTCCAAAACGTTCCTTACAATCCTTGCAAATGTCTGTTAGCATGAAATATTGTGATATTTTAGGCACGTTTTCTAGATGTATTTCATCCATATTAGTGTTCATTGATAAAGCATTGAAGCAATTGTGAGCTAGTTTGTCTATATTGTCGATATAGAGGTCTACATAAGCTTTGTGTTGATTGTAGGCGAATAAGAGCAAAAACCGAACGAATTAAGAGAGAATGGGGATGGATTGAGCACATCCAACGATTGAGGAAACCACAAAGAAGCTAAGGAAGATGCTAGGATGAAGAATGACACAATACAAAGGGAATTACGAGCAACCTATGCTTCCACACTCTAAAATACGGCCGTAATGAAGTCCACGCTCTAAACCACGGCCGTGGAACTTGGCAACATGAGCGTGAAGCATTCCAGAGAGTTACACGGTATAAAGTACGGTCGTGGAAGTTGTGAAGCACCGTAATCCAATTCCACGCTCTAAACCACGGGCGTGGAATCCCATATAACCGTGATTTAGACAATCTTTTGGTGAATAAAATATAGACACATTGTCTATGCACATGGACGGTGACAGCCCAAGGATTTGGATCCCCAAAGAGAGGGAGGCTTGAAGATTTTATTGCGTACAAGGAAGATTTGGGGTAGGACGCACTTTCCTATTTTTGGAGTTGGAAGATCTTAGGGTTTACATTTGAAGGCGGATTGACATCCCGTTCTTCATTGCCCCTAGAAATTTTGTGAGGTTTTTCTGTTCCTTTGATTCTACATCCATTGAACGCGGTTTGCGATTATTGTGTTTGATTGACATTTGTTTTGAGTTTATTATTGAGATTTCAAGGTTTTACCTTTTCTCCCTTTCATATTTGATTATTGATATCATAATGATGATTATTGGCTAAAACCCTTTAGCAATTCTAAGGTGAAGGGTTGATAGTTGTGGCTTAGATGATGATAGATCGATCGTAATTTGATTGGACCCTGAGAGTTAGAGAAATATCGTCGACACCCTAAATCACGGCCTGTTCTTAGGTTTCCACGGCCGTGATTCTCAAGAACTACCCGTGATTTACTTCAGTTTACGAACCTTGCTTTTACTTTAATCCAAAGTTAAAGATTTGCTTTAACTTAGTCTTGGCTTGCCTTTTCTAGGTAGTAGTGAAGCCTCAACAACCTCTACTTCGATTTCGAGTGTCACAACCTTAATCGGTTTAATTAGTCTTGATCCTTGGGTTACAAGTTTGGGTATTTGAGATTAATTCTTGTCTTTAGATCCTTTCTATACTGAAGCCTCAACAACCTTTATAGAGAGTATTTCTAGATAAGTCATATAAAGCCTTGGAACTTCACCGTACAATGCTTTACCTTAACATACCTTTGCAACTCTTAACTCTGTCTTTAGTTCTTTAGTATATCTTGAATCGATTGCCACAATTAGATACCTGAATCTTTAGGGTTGCTGTTTTCCCAATATATTTGCAAAGCTTTACCCTTTTACTTGCTTGACAACTTTACAACTGAATTTGTTCCCCCCAAATCCCTGTGTTCGATACTCTGGAATACTTGCTAATCTACGCCGATCCGTACACTGCGGATTCGCTTGCTTTTATTCTAGTTTTATAAATTTAAAGATTGATTGCACGCACGCTAAGGGCGAACAAGTTTTTGGCGCCGTTGCCGGGGATTTGGTCTAGGCCGAATTTGGTTATCGGTTGTCAAGCTTGGTAGCTCTTCCCTTGTTATTTGATATCTCTTTCGAGTGTATGCGCAGGTCTAGGAACAACGAAGACCTCTTACCTCTCGATCAAGAGCTTGAGAGGACTTTGAGGAGAAAGCTCAAGGAAAGAAAGATGGCTGAAGAAAGAGAACACGATTACCAAACGGAGTTAGCGGAATCCGAAGCTCAACTTAGATGGAGCGAGAAGACTCGCAAGGAGGAATCGGAGCGTCATCAATAAAAAATTGATGATCTTACGGATATGATGTTCCAAATGAGGCTGGAAATAAGCGACCTCAAGAAGAAAAAGAGAAGAAGGAGACCGGGAAGATCGGTTAGAACCAACTCATCCAATGAGGATAGCGACTCTTCCATGCCACCACTAGAGGACATTGATCCAACGATCAATGTGAATCCATTTATTCCACGAGCAGCCGCCAATCGTCGTGCCCCAGCTGGAGGTGCGAGAATCGATCGTGTGGATGAGGAGCCAAGAACTCTTGGCCAAAGGATGGATCCAACGCAGCAACCACGCCGTTTGGGTGTGAACTTTGATGCTGATGATGCACAAGGGTTTAGCTTCAACCCGCAAGTTATTACCATTGTCCGCCAAAATCAATTTGGGGGAACGAGCGCTGAATCTCCACATCAACATCTACAAAACTTTGAGATCATGATGGAGACAATGAAGCCAAAGAATGAAACTACCAACAGTTATAAACTCAAGCCTTTCTTCTTCTCCTTGAAAGGGAAAGCATTGTCTTGGTATCAAGCTCTTCCAAGTGGGAAACTCGACACATGGGAGGATCTTTCTTCAGAATTCCTCACTAAGTTCTTTCCGCCATCCAAGACGGCGGAGTTGAGAGGTAAGATTAATGCATTTTCTATGAGATCTAACGAAAGTTTGTTTCAATCTTGGGAAAGATTTCAGGATTTGCTATTGGATTGCCCACATCATGGCATATCCAAATTGGCGCTATTGGAGATATACTATAAGGGGCTGGATGTGGAGACACAATTCAAGCTCCAATCCCTTTCATGTGGTACATTCATGGACATGAGGGAAGATGACGCTTGGGACTTCATTGAGAAGCAAGCGCGAGTCATTGAGAAGTATTCTCACCGGAAAGTAGAGGCGAATCATGTGGAACAAGGAGCAAAGCTATCACAAGCAGCTCAAACTCAAATCTTTTCTCTCAATACGGAGATTAAAGAGTTGAAGGAAGCCATCAAAACCAACTTTCCAAAGCAAAAGGAAAAAGATGTAGGTTATTTGGGCAACAACAATAACCACAACGAGAATGAGAATACAAACCGCAACAGCCGGAACAACAACCGGAATAATTGGAACAACAACAACAACAACCGGAACAACAATTGGAACAACAATAGGGGTTCAAACAACAACAATTGGCGTCCCAACCAACAAAATTCCGGTAATTCTTATTCCATTTCAGGAAATTCACTAACTCCACCTTCCTCTTCTGCCACTCCTTTGAAAAGCCAGGGGCAAACATCTAATGGTGGAAGTACTTCGGGGAAAGAGAAGCCCGATCCCATGTTGGAAACAATTTTGGGCAAGCTTCAAGGATTGGAGAGTCACATCATCAAGGTTGATGATCACATTACTAAGGTTGATAAAGCCCAAAAGGTTTTAGAGAACCAAATGTTTAGCCATGCGGAGGAAGTTCCTAGGAATCAAAGAAAACTTCCAGGAAAGACGGAGGACAACCCAAAAGGAAGGGTGATGGCAATCACAACTAGGAGCGGAGTAACAACTACCGACCCGCAACCTAAGTTTGTAGAAGTTCCCGTTGAGAAGGAGAAAGAAAAGGGGAAGGAGAAGGAAGATGTCTACGTTCCTCCTCCAGCTTTCAAACCTCCCCTACCAATCAAGACAATGAAGGAGAAGATGCCCCGAAAGCTGAAGGATCCGGGGTCATTTTGTATTCCCATAGGAGTGGGAGATGTCACATATGATGCATTGTGTGACTTAGGAGCGAGCGTGAGCATCATCCCGCTTGCTTTATGCAGGAAGATCGATTTAGGCGAACCTAAACCGGTAAAGATGATGTTATACATGGCGGATCGATCCATAACTTGTCCCATCGGTATAGTTGAAGACGTCCCGGTCAAGCTTGGTAAGTTCTATGTTCCTATAGATTTTGTTGTGCTTGACATTCCTGCAGATAGTCCGGTCCCGATCATACTCGGAAGACCGTTTCTTGCAACATCCGGTTGCATAGTTGATTTTAAGAATGCTAGACTCGCCTTCGACATAGGAGAAGAAAAGGTAGAGTTTGTTCTCTCTACTTTGGTGAAAGAGCCAGTTTTCGATGAGGATATATTCAATATCCATGACGAAGAGCTATCTAGAGAAGAGGTAAGTTCGATTCTCTTCAAAGACCCCTTACAAAAAGTTATTTCTATGAGCATTATGGATGTAGGGGAGGAAGAGGAATGTAATGAGGAAGTAAAAGCTTTAGAAAAGCAAAAATAAGTGTATGAAGAAGAATATGAGAAACTCTACGATGGGTCAGAAAACGTCAGAAATCACGGCCAGTCGTGCTATTCCACGGTCGTGGAATCTACCAATATGACCGTAATTAGCTATTCAGAGGACTCCAGTAAGTTACACGGCCAAAACCACGGCCGTGGAACAAACAGAGGTCCCGTAATTGACTTCCACGCCCAAAACCACGGCCGTGGAGGGAACAGAGTAGCTGTAATTTTGGGTGAATCTGAAGGGGATTGCATCTTCTCCACCACTTCTCTTGACTCTTCTCCAACACCTTCTACATCCTTAGACACTTCTAATGAAGCATCGGATACTCCTCAAGAGACATTAGAGACTCCGATAGTGATGGAATTGAAGCCACTTCCTACACATCTAAGGTACGCATTTCTAGGACCTAATTCTACCTTTCTGGTAATTGTTAGTTCCGATTTGAGTATTGATGAACATAGTAAACTCATGGTTGTTCTTAAGAAACATAGGAAAGCCCTAGGGTATACTATAGAGGATCTAGTAGGAATCAAACCTTCACTATGCATGCATAAGATCCTAATGGAAGAAGACTTTAGA
Organism: Fagopyrum homotropicum; assembly: GCA_033239125.1. NCBI lineage: Eukaryota > Viridiplantae > Streptophyta > Magnoliopsida > Caryophyllales > Polygonaceae > Fagopyrum > Fagopyrum homotropicum. The sequence continues at coordinate 95,319,977 of BSWB01000003.1, read as the reverse complement.
ACTTCGCGACAACCTCAAAGGCGGTTAAATCCGACCATGAAGGAGGTTGTCAAGAAGGAAATTCTAAAACTACTTGATGCAGGTATCATCTACCCTATCTACGATAGCAAGTGGGTGAGTCCCGTACAAGTGGTTCCAAAGAAGGGAGGAATGACAGTCATCACCAATAAAAATAACGAACTCATTCCTACACGAACCGTGACGGGATGGAGGATGTGCATAGACTACCGCAATCTAAACAACGCAACGAGGAAGGATCACTTCCCACTACCCTTCATCGACCAAATGCTTGAGAGGTTAGCACAACACTCACATTTCTGTTATCTTGACGGTTATAGTGGTTTCTTTCAGATCCCGATACACCCGGATGATCAAGAAAAGACCACGTTCACGTGCCCGTGGGGTACGTTTGCCTATAGGAGGATGCCATTCGGGCTTTGTTACGCCCCAACCACCTTTCAAAGGTGCATGATGGCCATCTTCTCAGAATATATAGAGGAAATCATGGAGGTTTTTATGGATGACTTCTCCGTTTATGGTTCCTCTTTTGACAATTGTCTTTCTAACCTTGCTCTTGTGTTACAAAGGTGTGAAGACACTAACCTAGTTCTTAATTGGGAGAAGTGTCTTCACACCTTTGTGTTACAAAGGTGTGAAGACACTAACCTAGTGTCAATTTATGCTAAGATAGAGACAATAGAAAAACTTCCTCCCCCAACTTCGGTGAAAGGGATAAGAAGTTTTCTAGGACACGCTGGATTCTATAGGCGTTTCATAAAGGATTTTTCCAAGATATCAAAACCGCTCACTAATTTACTAATGAAGGATGCAGTTTTTGATTTCTCGCAGGAATGCTTAGATGCGTTTAATATGATTCGGGAAGCTCTAATCTCAGCCCCGATTATCCAACCTCCGGATTGGAATCTTCCCTTTGAGGTTATGTTTGACGCAAGTGACATAGCCATAGGAGCTGTGCTTGGGAAAAGAAAGGAAGGACGAACCCATGCCATTTACTACGCTAGCAAGACGCTAGATGAAGCGCAGCTCAACTACGCTAGATGAAGCGCAGCTCAACTACGCCACTACCGAAAAGGAATTTTTAGCAATTGTATATGCATTTGAAAAGTTTCGCTCTTATCTTGTAGGTGCTAAGGTGATTGTGTACAATTATCATGCTGCGATCCGGTATTTGCTTGCGAAGAAAGATGCGAAACCAAGGCTGATTAGATGGATTCTTCTCCTACAAGAATTCGATCTAGAGATCCGTGACAAGAAGGGTTCGGAAAATTCTGTTGCGGATCAATTGACTCGTCTACCACATCTAGAAGACGACCATCTACCTATATATGACTCCTTTCCGGACGAGCATTTACACATCATAGAGGAGTGCATCGACGTGATCACCAAAGGTAACGAACCATGGTTTGCTGATTTTGTTAACTATTTGGTTTGCCAGGAATTACCGCCCGGATTATCCTACGCACAAAGAAAGAAGTTCTTTAAGGATGTTCGGGAATATTTTTGGAACGAACCTCTCCTCTTTAAGAGAGGTCCGGACGGCATCATTCGGCGATGTGTACCGGAAGATGAGATGCAAAGTGTCATCCGTCATTGTCATTCACTACCTTGTGGAGGACACGCTAGTTCGAACAAGAATAGCGCTAAGGTATTGCAATCTGGATTCTTTTGGCCTACTTTGTTTAAAGATGTGCAAACCTTTGTTTCCTGTTGCGATGCTTGGCAAAGAACAAGGAATATATCTAGGAGGAACGAGATGCCTCTTAACAACATCCAAGAGGTGGAGATCTTTGACGTTTGGGGAGTAGACTTCATGGGAACTTTCCCATCATCTTGTGGAAACCAATACATACTTTTAGCGGTGGATTATGTTTCGAGATGGGTTGAAGCAATTGCCTCTCCCACCAATGATGCCATGGTAGTGGTTAAGTTCTTTAACAAGACCATCTTCCCACGATTTGGGACACCACGGACTATCATTAGTGATGGAGGTTCTCACTTCATTGCCCGACGCTTTGAAGCTCTTTTAGCTAAGTATGGGGTGACTCACAAGATCGCCACCCCTTATCATCCACAAACTAGTGGACAAGTGGAGATCTCAAACCGGGAAATTAAAGGGATCCTAGAGAAGACGGTTTCAAGGACAAGGAAGGATTGGTCTTTGAAGCTAGATGACGCATTATGGGCGTACCGGACCACATATAAGACTCCCATCGGAACAACACCATATAACCTTGTGTATGGGAAGTCTTGTCACCTACCGGTAGAGTTGGAGCATAAGGCGTATTGGGCAATAAAGTGGTTGAACTTCAGCATGAAGGAAGCGGGAGAGAAGTGTCTCTTTGACCTTAATGAGCTTGAAGAACTTCGCTTGAATGCCTACGAAAACTCCAAGATCTATAAAGAAAGAGCGAAGCGTTGGCATGATAAGCATATCATCCCAAAAGACCTCAAAGAAGGAGATCAAGTTCTCCTCTTCAATTCAAGGCTTCGTCTCTTTCCAGGTAAGCTTAAATCTCGTTGGACTGGACCTTTTCTAATCAAACGTGTTTTTCTCCATGGTGCAGTTGAAGTGTGGGGTGAAAAGGGCGGAAGTTTTAAGGTGAACGGTCAACGACTCAAGAAGTATTCACCGGAACTCCAAGCTGAAGAGTTCGCGCCCACCACACTCGAATAAGTGCGAATTTGGTCTAGCTACGGACCTTAAACAAGCGCTTCTTGGGAGGCAACCCAAGGTATTGCACTTACGTTTTTTTTGTTTTTGATTCATAAATTAGAATAGTATAAACGTTTTTGTTTTGTTTTGCCTTTGATGCCTTCCGGTATGCTCGTTTTTTTGGATGTAGGATTAGTGGAAAAGAAAGGGAGAAGGAAAAGTTTGAAGAAAATTGACGAAACTTGGAGTTTGACAGATTACAGAGAGTTCCACGGCCAAAACCACGGCCGTGACAACTACAGTGACCGTAATTTGTAAAAGCCTGAGAAAAATCACCAAAACCACGGTTCCGTACATTTTCACGGCCGTGGAAACCCCGAGTGACCGTAATTTTCGAAAAAATTTACGGCCACTATAAAAACCACGTTTCTTCACAAAACACACCAAAACCCCCAATTCCACGCCCCTATTTCGCCGATTGCCTTCCCCCTCTCCCAAATTCTCGTTCATTAACCGTTTCGAACGATTCTTTAGCCAAAACTGAAGCAAATCCAATCACCTACAAGATCCAAGCAACGATTCGAGCGGCAAATCACCGGAGAAGGCAGAATTCGGATTTTAAAATCCGAAAACCTAGGTTTTTCACCTCTTCTCTTACTTTGTCGATTTGTCTCAATTTTTGCAAGAAATTTTAGGAGAACTGATTGAAATTGGATGGGAATTAGTTTAGGGCTGCTTGCTGTTAAATTTGGTGTAAATCTGCTGAGTTTTGAGAATTTTCGAACCGAACCACGGTCCTTGGACATTCCACGGCCGTGGAAACTGAAGAACAGACCGTGGTTTTGAACAGTGATGGATTTTATAAGAAGAATGTCGAATAGGAACAAGAAAAGGAAGGGTGATGGTCCCTCCTCTTCTCAGGCACCTCCTAGCGAACCACCATCACCCCCACCACCTAGAATCCCTAGAATCCACAATGATTACCTTGATGCCTTAGAAAGGATCAAGAAGCGAGCGGTCATAGGACCTAGGTATTTGTTGCTTGAGGAGCTAGAGCCACTAAATGTGGTTAACGACATTACGTGGTTATTAGATAGAGCTGGGTTGATCGTCTTCTTCGCTATTCGGGAAGACGCATATGATGAGATCACTAGGGAGTTTGTGACCTCTTTCGAGCATAGTCATGTAGACCGTACAATATCATTCTGGCTGATGGAGGAGAACTACGAGATCTCGATTGCTGAGTTCGGGACCTTCTTTGGGTTACATGAGACCTTCAATGGTCGCTTCCCTAGTGGCGTGTACGCCAAGGATTTTTGGGAAGACATAGCTATGGTATACGCCAACGAGTACCGCTGGCAACCAGCTGATACCAAGGCTAAGTTGATTTATCACTTAGCCTTGAAGATTGCTCACCGGGTGCTTTCTGAGTGTCTCTTTCTTAAGACGGAGACACCTCAGAAGATCAAGACGGATGAGCTTTATTTGTTGTATTGCATGTTGCACGGCAGGCAGGCTGATTGTGCTACCCTCTTAGCTTCTACTATGAGTAAGATAAAGAACAAGAGGGCTGACAATATAGGATATGGTGGGATGGTCACCCACATTGCTAGGTAGCTGGGTGTCGATTTTTCTGCATGCACCAGGATAGCTGCTAGACCTCTAGGACTTCAAAGCCTCATGACGAGAGGCATTATCTTTCCTAGACATAGAGGTCCACCTACAGCTGCCATGTAATGGGAGGATAGAGGAGGTAGAGGAGTAGCATGGATCCCCGAGTATTCCATTATGGCAGGATGCCATAACTGGAAGGAGACGTTCGCTGCCATGCATGCGAACAGACTAGTAGCCCCTCCTTACGTTCCACCTAAGCCACCGGTTGTAGATGAGGAGGAGATGAGAGGGGATGATGAGTTTGAGGGAGGAGGTGAGGAGCATGATTTTGATACCTTCCCGGATCAGCCGGACGTAGTTCCCGACCTTCCTAGACACTCTCCCCGTCCCGCTAGAACTTCTGGTTCTTCCTCTCGCCATGCTAGTGTGAGCGAGAGACCGACTTGGATGACGGATCCTCCTGCATGGTATAGTACTCAGCCGGAGTGGATGGGAGCTCCACCAGCTTGGCATGCCCAGCCACCACCTACACCAGCACCGTTAGACGCATCAGCATGGTATAGCCAGCCGCCGGGATGGTATGAGCAACTGCCGGAGTGGGCCACCGATCTTTCCGGTAGGATCGGAGCCTTGGAGATCTGCGCAGATGCTAGGGATGCACGGGCCGATGCGCATGACCGCATGATGAGAGATATTTACCGCCAGCAGTTTGGGCGGAACTATGATCCCGGCATCTTCCCGTTTCCACCACCACCGGCACCTCAGTGATGACCTTGGACGATCTACCGCTTTAGCCGCTCCACCACCGTCTTGTGAGTTCTTTTTCTTTCTTTCTTTCTTTTCTTTATTTTTTCTTTTTGAACATTGGGACAATGTTTGTCTCAAGTATGGGGTGGGGTGTGACGATTCGTTTGTAATAACTCTACTCACTTTGCTTGCTTTGATTGAGAACACCTTGCATATTTCATTCCATTGTTACACGTTTCATTATCGCATTGCATGAAAAAAGCTTTTTGAAAAACCCATAAAAATCGAAAAATTTTGAAAATTTTGTGCTTCTAAGGATAGAGATGACTTCTATGATAATCACTACTTGTGAATTGAGTTTTAATGACAATCGCATGCTTAAACAAATACTGAATTGAAAAGAAATTGAATGAGTTAATTATTCCTCTTTTGCAAGTTTCATAATGTGAAGAATGTTACTCAAATCATATTGAGAAATCAAGGTTGAAATCACATGATAAGTTCTTATACTTCTTGTTGAAATGATTAAGGCAATTCGATTTTCTTTCTTCTTTCTTTGATCATTTAGCCCCTCAATGAAATAATGACCTCCTTTACCTACATGGGAATTTGGAGGAGTTGATATTTGACATGTTTGATGTGGGAGGGCCATGAAAGCAAAATTTTGCATTCAAAGAATAGAAAGAACTTATAGGTTTGGGGAAGTCAATCATGACGATGAGTAACTCGGCGCCATTCACATAGCCGGGTGTTTGTGTCTTGCCAAAGTCGGATTGAGCGATATTCCTAGCGGATTATGGTATGTGCATCAAGGGTTTGAGGCATCTCGCAAAATTGAGAACCGCCAATCTCCTAAGCTTCGGTTTTTGTGCACCTCTGTCCATAACTCCAAAAGTAAAGTCGAAAAATAATGTTAAAAGAAGAGAGAAAAGCTCTAAGTTGAAAGTGTTGCAAAACCGCAAGAGAAAAAGAAAAGAGTTGGTTATCCACTTTCCCGGATTCATGCACCACATTCCTTTTAACTTCCCCTCCCTTTCCGCATTCTAGACCTGACTTGAAAGTCCTTAAGATCAAGAGAATGCTATATGACTTGGTGATCTAAATTGAAGTTTCTTATGATTGATTTTGATAATGTTTGAAGGTTATGATGTTTACATGGAAGTTTGATCAATTCATGAGTTTTCTTTACTCTTTACTCTTTGATTATGTATATGAGAGTCTTATGAACAAATGAAGAAAGATTTGAGAATGTTCTATTGACTAGGAAGCACATTCATCTAAAAGACGTTTTGTTTTTGAGATTGCATCCATATTTCATCCTAACTTGAGTTTAAAATCTTTTCGAACTCAACAAGCAAACATTCATGACTTCCATATCAAGAAAATGAAATGAAAGAGAAATAAAACAAGTAGAAACAAGAAACTTAGCTGAATATAAGTTTAAGAAAGACTTACAACCCTTCAAAAGAAGGTCCAAAACGTTCCTTACAATCCTTGCAAATGTCTGTTAGCATGAAATATTGTGATATTTTAGGCACGTTTTCTAGATGTATTTCATCCATATTAGTGTTCATTGATAAAGCATTGAAGCAATTGTGAGCTAGTTTGTCTATATTGTCGATATAGAGGTCTACATAAGCTTTGTGTTGATTGTAGGGGAATAAGAGCAAAAACCGAACGAATTAAGAGAGAATGGGGATGGATTGAGCACATCCAAGGATTGAGGAAACCACAAAGAAGCTAAGGAAGATGCTAGGATGAAGAATGACACAATACAAAGGGAATTACGAGCAACCTATGCTTCCACGCTCTAAAATACGGCCGTAATGAAGTCCACGCTCTAAACCACGGCCGTGGAACTTGGCAACATGAGCGTGAAGCATTCCAGAGAGTTACACGGTATAAAGTACGGTCGTGGAAGTTGTGAAGCACCGTAATCCAATTCCACGCTCTAAACCACGGGCGTGGAATCCCATATAACCGTGATTTAGACAATCTTTTGGTGAATAAAATATAGACACATTGTCTATGCACATGGACGGTGACAACCCAAGGATTTGGATCCCCAAAGAGAGGGAGGCTTGAAGATTTTATTGCGTACAGGGAAGATTTGGGGTAGGACGCACTTTCCTATTTTTGGAGTTGGAAGATCTTAGGGTTTACATTTGAAGGCGGATTGACATCCCGTTCTTCATTTCCCCTAGAAATTTTGTGAGGTTTTTCTGTTCCTTTGATTCTACATCCATTGAACGCGGTTTGCGATTATTGTGTTTGATTGACATTTGTTTTGAGTTTATTATTGAGATTTCAAGGTTTTACCTTTTCTCCCTTTCATATTTGATTATTGATATCATAATGATGATTATTGGCTAAAACCCTTTAGCAATTCTAAGGTGAAGGGTTGATAGTTGTGGCTTAGATGATGATAGATCGATCGTAATTTGATTGGACCCTGAGAGTTAGAGAAATATCGTCGACACCCTAAATCACGGCCTGTTCTTAGGTTTCCACGGCCGTGATTCTCAAGAACTACCCGTGATTTACTTCAGTTTACGAACCTTGCTTTTACTTTAATCCAAAGTTAAAGATTTGCTTTAACTTAGTCTTGGCTTGCCTTTTCTAGGTAGTAGTGAAGCCTCAACAACCTCTACTTCGATTTCGAGTGTCACAACCTTAATCGGTTTAGTTAGTCTTGATCCTTGGGTTACAAGTTTGGGTATTTGAGATTAATTCTTGTCTTTAGATCCTTTCTATACTGAAGCCTCAACAACCTTTATAGAGAGTATTTCTAGATAAGTCATATAAAGCCTTGGAACTTCACCGTACAATGCTTTACCTTAACATACCTTTGCAACTCTTAACTCTGTCTTTAGTTCTTTAGTATATCTTGAATCGATTGCCACAATTAGATACCTGAATCTTTAGGGTTGCTGTTTTCCCAATATATTTGCAAAGCTTTACCCTTTTACTTGCTTGACAACTTTACAACTGAATTTGTTCCCCCCAAATCCCTGTGTTCGATACTTTGGAATACTTGCTAATCTACGCCGATCCGTACACTGCGGGTTCGCTTGCTTTTATTATAGTTTTATAAATTTAAAGCTTGATTGCACGCACGCTAAGTGACGAACAATGTCTTCAACAAAGGTCACTCAAAAATCACTCAAAAGCTATGAAAACTCTAATATTAGTGTGGTTCTTCTTCTTCTTCCCAAAATGAGAGTGTTTTTCTTCCTCTCCAAGTCTATCCTCCAAATGAAAAATGATATGTGTAAGAGAGTGTGTGTGAGGATCCCCTAGCAACAGCCTGCAGGACCACTTATATTCTCCACGAGTGTATATTTTTCTCCATCTTTTCTTTCTTTTCTTTTCTTTTTCATTTTCTTTTTCTTTCACTTATTTTTGAGACAATGGCATTGGTGTACAAAAGCCAAAACCTTGGTGATTAGCGAACCTCGGGATTTTTCCGAGGTGCCTCACACCGGGCACACATACCAAGGCTCGTTAGGACATTCGGTTTATCCGACTTTGGCAAGGCACAAACACCCGATTATGTGAATGCTGCCGAGTTACTCGTCATCAAAACCAAAGTCCCCAAACCTATATTTTTTCTATACTTTTTTACAACAAATTTAGCAGTTCATTCACAACATTCATTCATCAACAACTTCACCCCACACTTGCTTTTCACACACTCAACACACTAGCATGCTCCTATTCCCGGATGGCTCAAAAGAGGTCAAATTTTTATATCTATTGAGGTGCTCAAACAACATGAGCAAGATGAAAAGTAGAGAAAGATGAATTGCCTCAATCATTCCTTGATGATGTGCAAGAACTAGCATGTAATTTCGACCATCAATCCTTAATCCAATCAAGGCAAACATCATAGTCACAATTCATACATGGGATTTAAGATAAGTATTTTAAGTCCACATATGCATACATCCATTCAACTCACAAGTCCATCCATAGCCAATTTACATAACAATCTCATCATAAGGGTCATATCCAAACTTAGAAGCACTAAATTTTTTTTAAATTTTCTGATTTTTTTGGATTTTTCGAAATATATATGTACAATGCAAAAGCTAATTAAACATGTGACAATATGAAACTATCCTAGATTCAATCATACAAATGATCATGAAAACCCCACCCCATACTTAGAAACACATTGTCCCCAATGTGCAAATCAAGTAAAGAAGAGTGAAAGAGAGTCCTCACAATGTAAAAATAGTGTTGCTTTGGTATTTTGGTTCACTCATGTGGAGTGATGGTGGATGATCAATCAAAGGTGGTAGAGAGCTCTTGATGTTCATTATGGCGTCGGGACCCGTGCTAAGCACTGCTAGCAGTCCAAGTCCCACGTCCGCTCCACCCACGTTTGATGCGGGATCATCATCATTATCCTCATGCCTTGCAAGGCTTCCATGCTACCTAGACTCTAGCACACAAACACAAGACACACAAACACACCAAAACAAAGACAAAAGCAAAAAGTGAAAACAAAAACTAAAAACGAAAAGGGAAAGACATGTACCAATGGGTTACCTCCCATTAAGCGCTTCTTTAAGGTCATTAGCTTGACCAAATTCGGGGGCGTTTCACTCAAGGTGAAGTGGGGCAATCATATCCACCGGAGCTCCTGGGATATACTTCTTCAAACGGTGCCCATTCACCTTAAAATCTCCACAATGCTCCCCACCTATCTCAACCACTCCATGGGGAAAGACCTTCCTCACCACATAAGGACCCGTCCATCTTGACTTAAGCTTTCCAGGGAAGAGCCGCAATCTTGAATTGAAGAGAAGGACTAAGTCACCTTCACTCAACTCCTTTAGGATGAGACGTTTGTCATGCCAACGCTTGGTCCTTTCCTTGTAAATCCGGGCGTTTTTATATGCATCCAACTGGATCTCCTCAAGAGCATTAAAGTCTAGCAACCTCTTCTCACCAGCTTCTTTGAGGTCAAAATTCAGCCACCTTATGGCCCAATACGCCCCATGCTCCATTTCCACCGGAAGGTGGCAAGACTTGCCATAAACTATCTTGTAGGGAGTGGTGCCAATTGATGTCTTGAAGGCGGTTCTATAAGCCCACAAAGCATCATCGAGCTTCATAGTGCAATCTTTTTTTGTCCTAGAAACCGTCTTCTCAAGTATCCCCTTTATCTCCCGGTTGGAGATCTCCACTTGGTCACTAGTTTGGGGATGGTAAGGTGTGACCACCTTATGAGTCACCCCATACTTAGCCAAAAGTGTCCCAAAGTTCCTATTGGTGAAATGCTTCCCTCCATCACTTATGATCACCCTTGGTGTTCAAAATCTAGGGAAGATGACTCGGTTGAAGAATCACACCACAACTTTGGCATCATTTGTGGGAGAGGCGATTGCCTCCACCTATCTCAACACATAATCCACCGCCAATAGAATGTAGAGGTTGCCACATGAAGAGGAGAATGATCCCATGAAGTCCACACCTCAAACATAAAATATCTCAACCTCTTGTATGTTGTTCAAGGGCATCTCATTCCTCCTTGAGATGTTGCCTGTCCTTTGGCAAGCATCACATGCCACTACAAAATTCTGCACATCCTTAAACAAGTTAGGCCAATAAAAACCGGATTGCAATACCTTTGCACACGTCTTGTGTGAGATAGCATGGCCTCCACATGGCAAGGAGTGACAATGGAGGATCACACTCTCCACCTCATCCTCCAGAATGCACCTCTTAAAGACTCCATCCGGCCCTCTCTTGAACAAGAGAGGCTCGCTCCAACAGTAATGCCTCACATCCTTGAAGAACGTTTTCCTTTGGGCATATGACAAACCGGGTGGCACCTCCTCACACACAAGGTAGTTCACTATATCCGCATACCATGGCTCACTCCCTCTAGACACTTGAAGTAAGCACTCCTCCATCATTTGCAATTGCTCATCCCGGAACGAGTCATCAATTGGGATGTCATCTCTCTCAATCTCTAGTGGTGGTAGCCAACTAAGATGGTCCGTTATTGAATTTTCGGAGCCCTTCTTGTCCCGAATCTCCAAATCAAACTCTTGGAGGAGAAGGATCCAACGTATCAAGCGAGGCTTGGTATCTTTCTTTGTGAGGAGGTAACGGATCGTAGCATGATCCATGTACACAATGACCTTTGCTCCAACAAGATATGACCGGAATTTCTCAAAGGCATACACTACCGCAAGCAACTCCTTCTCGGTGGTGGCATAGTTGAGTTGGGCATCGTCTAGCGTCTTGCTAGCATAATAGATGGCATGTGTAAGCCCATCCTTCTTTTGTCCTAAAGCAGCCCCAACGGCCACATCACTTGCATCACACATCACTTCAATTGGTAAGCTCCAATCCGGAGGTTGCATGATAGGGGCGGAGATCAAGGCATTCTTCAACCTACAAAATGCTTCAAGACAATCTTTGGAGAAAACAAACTCAACATCTTTCATTAGTAGGTTAGTGAGGGGCTTAGAAATTTTAGAGAAATCTTTTATAAACCTCCGGTAAAAACGGGTATGCCCTAAGAAACTCCTTACCCCCTTTCACCGAGGTAGGTGGTGGCAACTTCTCTATCGTTTCTATCTTTGCTCTATCAACTTCAATGCCTCGTTGGGAAACCAAGTGTCCCAACACTATGCCTTCACTCACCATGAAGTGGCATGCTACGCTAAGATTATGACACGCAAAAGTCTTAAATTTATAACTCGATATATTTTTCCTAACTCCTACCGAACCCACAGTGTATGGGTCGTTTTGTAGTAAGGATAGTATTCCGAGGTCGAACACAAAGACTAAGGTGAAATTGAGTCAATAGTGACTAAGGATAGTGAAGATCTAGGCTAAGAAAAGAGAAATGATTAAAGAAATGAAGATCTCAATGTTTTTTTTGGTTTGGTTTTTAGGTGATCAATCAAAGATCACAAATTATGCAAGAGTGACAAACAACTAAGCTAGCAAACATAAATAAACAAACAAACACGAGTTAGGTAATCAAAGATAGAGAAGCAGATTCTAGGGGTTAGAAATTCCGGTTATGGCATAGGACTCAAGCTATCTAGTCATTCTTTGGATCATCTATAGTATGTCGGGAGTGGGTGTTTCTAAAATGGGATTAATCACCGGGTAGGTCTCATGGTCCACTAGTCCGTTCCTAAGGTCTCATCACCGGGTAAGTCTGAAAGAACCTAAGGTTAGGAATTCTACACAAACCGGATTGCTATCTAGGGATCTAACCTCTCCTCACCGGGTAGGTCTCGGGAAAGCAAGTCCCAAACATAAATCTCAGCACACTCAGTCCAATAGCGGCTAGTGAGGCTCACTACTACCTAGAGTTCATTATCTTCGGTACCTAAGGGCAAGAATCACCGGGTAGGTCTCTTCTCACACTTAGTTGCTAACACTAGGTTACCCTGGGATAGATTCAGCTTAACAAACATTAGGATTTCAACAATCTAACAACCTAACAATTAGATTTGTCAATACAAGCAAGTCAGACAGAATCACGGGCAGTTCCTCACTTCCACGGCCGTAGAACTACCTAGAACAGGCCGTGATTTACAACAGACGCTAGGTTCGAGCAAACAATTCATACAAAGGTACGTTTAAGTCTATCCTATCATAGTCCAAGCCATAACCATCATTTCCTTACCCTAGAATCACATCTATTTAGCCAACAACATGCATCTCAACAATCAAAATCATCAAGCATACAATCATGGAGTCCATATCAAGTGGATGAAATGAAAGAGAGATGAAGTAAATAGAACAAGAAAAACGAGCTGAATAGATGTTGAAATAGACACTTACAACCCTTCAAAAGAAGGTTCGAATCGTTCTTACAACCCTAGAAAATGTTTCCAACAAACTTCACTCTAAAAGAACTAAGAAACTCTAAAAATGGTGTGTTCTTCCCTTCTTCTCCAATGGAAGTCTTTCTCCTCCTCCAAGAGTAGCTCCAATCCAAATCCAAAATGAGAGAGTGGGAGAGAATGTGTGTGTGGTAAGGTGTGTAGTGGATGGATCCCTTTTCCTATCAGCTTGCAAGAGTAGTTATAGCCTCCGCCATTTGCAAGAGTCGGTTATGGAGATCGTGGGACAGCTGTCCCAGCTGTGCAGAGAGAATCATGGGCAGTTTCCACGGTTGTGGAACTCCCAGTGGCCGTGATTCCTGTGTTTCAGCCTTCTTTTGATCGTTGAGCCATGAGTTGGTGCAAGACATGCACCAACATGGTCCCATGTGTTCTCCTTTGCTCCTAACTTGCTTCCCAATGAGCTCGGATACGTGTCATCACGAGGAACGATCCTCGGATGTATCGATTAGGCTCTAAAAAGCTCCCAAAATACCTACAAAACATGCAAAAGTCCGTGTAGACGTCTATCTCGACAAATATTCATGTATTGAATCTAAACGCCACGAACTAATGCTAAATATGCATGAATAGCGGGAAAAACTATCTAAATGGATGCCTAGACTAACGTCATAAATCGTGTTATCAAAATACCCCATACTTAAGGTTTGCTCGTCCCCGAGCAAGTCCCAACTATAGACTAAGAGATGACATGATTTATGCATGCAGAAAAATAACAGAATCTTTTTGGAATTGTGCGTCTAATATTGGATCACCTTCATAGTCATGCTTCTTGGCAAATGGACAAGCAATTATGCATCAAACGAATAAAGGCATAGAAAGACAATTATACTTAACTAGAAAGCATGCATGAATGGTAAAAATGAAGAAGTCAAGATGATCATGAGCATGTCCAATCTAGATCACTAAGTCTTACACACATGCAAATAGGTCACAAGGACTTAGGAAAGAGAAGACTAAGAAACGTTGTGAATAGGTGGGAATTTTTAGGTCATGTGATGTTAATCCGGGAAAGGAACTAACAACACAATTTCATTTTTGATCATCTTCACCATAAGTGTATATTTTCTCCATCTTTTCCTTGTTTTCTTTTCTTTTTCACTTTCTTTTTCTTTTATTTTTGAGGCAATGACATTGGTGTACAAAAGGCGAAACCTTGGTGATTAGCGGACCTCGGGATTTTTCCGAGGTGCCTCACACCGGGTACAGATACCAAGGCTCGTTAGGACATTCGGTTTATCCGACTTTGGCAAGGCACAAACACCCAATTATGTGAATGGTGCCGAGTTACTCATCATCAAAACTAAAGTCCCCAAACCTATATTTTTTCTACACTTTTCACAACAAATTCAGCACTTCATTCACCACATTCTTTCATCAACAACTTCACCCCACACTTGCTTTTCACACACATCAACACACTAGCATGCTCCTATTCCCGGATGGGTCAAAAGAGGTCAAATTTTATATCAATTGAGGTGCTCAAACATGATCAAGATGAGAAGTAGAGAAAAATGAATTGCCTTAATCACTCCTAAATGGTGTGCAAGAACTAGCATGTAATTTAGACCATCAATCCTCAATCCAATCAAGGTAAACATTCATGATCACAATTTACACATGGGATTCAAGATAAGTACTTCAAGTCCACATATGCATATTTCAATTCAACACAGAAGGCCATCCATAGCCAATTCACAAGACAATTTCATCATAAGGGTCATTCCCAAGCTTAGAAGCACTAAAAAATTTTAAATTTTCTGATTTTTTTTTGGATTTTTCGAAATATATATGTACAATGCAAGACATAATGAAACATGTAACTAAAAGAAACTATCCTAGATGCTAATCATGCAAGTGATCATGAAAACCCCTCCCCATACTTAGAAACACATTGTCCCCAATGTGTAAATGAAGTAGAGAAGAGTGAAAGAGGGTCCTCACAATGTAAAATGGTTTTGCTTCGGTATTTTGGTTCACTCAAGTGGATTGATGATGGATGATCCTATCAACGATGGTAGAGAGCTCAAGGTATTTGTTATGGCATCGGGACCCGCGCTAGGCACCGCTAGCCGTCCAAGTTCCGCGTCCGCTCCACCCATAATTGATGAGGGCTTCATCATCATCTTCCACATGCCATGCAAGGCTTCCATGCTACTTAAACTCTAGCTAACAAACTCCAAACACACACAAAAACACAAAAACAGAAAAATGAAAAACAAAAACAAAAACGAAAAGGTAAAGATGTCTACCAATGGGTTACCTCCCACCAAGCGCTTCTTTAAGGTCATTAGCTTGACCAAACTCGGGGGCGTCTCACTCAAGGTGAAGTGGGGCAATCATATCCACCGGAGCTCCCGTGATGTACTTCTTCAACCGGTGCCCATTCACCTTAAAGTCTCCATAATGCTCCCCTCCTATCTCAACCGATCCATGGGGAAATATCTTCTTCACCACATAAGGACCCGTCCATCTTGACTTTAGCTTTCCGGGGAAGAGCCGCAACCTTGAGTTGAAGAGAAGGACAAGGTCGCCTTCACTCAATTCCTTTGGGATGAGACGTTTATCATGCCATCTCTTTGTCCTTTCTTTGTAGATCCGGGCGTTTTCATAGGCATCCAACCGGATCTTCTCAAGAGCGTTCATATCTAGCAATCTCTTCTCACCGGCCTCTTTGAGGTCAAAATTCAGCCACCTTATGGCCCAATACGCTCCATGCTCCATCTCCATCGGAAGGTGGCAAGACTAGCCATAGACTAGTTTGTAGGGAGTGGTGCCAATTGGTGTCTTGAAAGCGGTTCTATATGCCCAAAAGGCATCATCGAGCTTCATGGCCCAATCCTTTCTCGTCCTACAAACCGTCTTCTCAAGTATTCCCTTTATCTCCCGGTTGGAGATCTCCACTTGGCCACTAGTTTGGGGATGGTAAGGTGTTGCCACCTTATGAGTCACCCCATACTTAGCCAAAAGTGTCCCAAAGTTCCTATTTATGAAGTGCTTTCCTCCATCATTTATGATCACCCTTGGTGTCCCAAACCTAGGAAAGATCACTCGGTTGAAGAACCGCACCACAACCTTGGCATCATTTGTGGGAGAGGTGATTGCCTCCAGCCATCTCGAAACATAGTCCACCGCCAATAGGATGTAGAGGTTGCCACAAGAAGAGGGGAATGGTCCCATGAAGTCCACACCCCACACATCGAATATCTCCACCTCTTGTATGTTGTTCAAGGGCATCTCATTCCTCTTTGAGATGTTGCCCGTCCTTTGGCAAGCATCACATGTTACCACAAAATTCTGCACATCCTTGAACAAACTTGGCCAATAGAAACCGGTTTGCAACACCTTTGCACATGTCTTGTGTGAGCTAGCATGGCCTCCACATGGCAAGGAATGACAATGGCGGATCACACTCTCCACCTCATCCTCCGGTATGCAGCTCCTAAAGACTCCATCCGGCCCTCTCTTGAACAAAAGCGGCTCACTCCAATAGTAATGCCTCACATCCTTGAAGAACTTTTTCCTTTGGGCATAAGAAAGACCGGGTGGCACCTCCTCACACACAAGGTAGTTCACAATGTCCGCATACTATGGCTCATTTCCCTTGGACACTTGAAGCAAGCACTCCTCCACCATTTGCAATTGCTCATCCCGGAATGAGTCATCAATCGGGATGTCATCTTTCTCAATCTCCAACGGTGGAAGCCTACTAAGATGGTCCGCCACAAAATTTTCGGACCCCTTTTTGTCCCGGATTTCCAAATCAAACTCTTGAAGAAGAAGGATCCACCGAATCAAACGAGGCTTGGCATCCTTCTTTGTAAGGAGATAACGGATCGCATCATGATCCGTATACACAATGACCTTCGCTCCAACAAGATACGAGCGGAACTTCTCAAATGCGTACACAACCGCTAGCAACTCCTTTTTGGTGGTAGCATAATTGAGTTGGGCATCATCTAGCGTCTTGCTAGCATAATAGATGGCATGTGTAAGCCCATATTTCCTTTGTCCCAAAACAGCCCCAACGGCTACATCACTCGCGTCGTACATGATCTCAAACGGTAGACTCCAATTCTGTGGTTGCATGATAGGTGCGGAGATCAAAGCATTCTTCAACCTACAAAAAGCTTCAATGCAATCCTTGGAGAAAATAAACTCAACATCCTTCATTAGTAGGTTAGTAAGAGGCTTAGAAATCTTATAGAAATCTTTAATGAATCTCCGGTAAAAACCGGCATGCCCTAGAAAACTCCTTACCCCCTTCACCGAGGTAGGTGGTGGCAACTTCTCTATCGTCTCTATCTTAGCCCTATCAACCTCAATGCCACGGTTGGACACCAAGTGTCCCAACACAATGCCTTCACTTACCATGAAGTGGCATTTTTCCCAATTTAAGACAAGATTTGCCTCCTCACATCTCTTAAGCACCAAGGACAAGTTAGCTAAACAATCATCAAATGAAGATCCATAAACAGAGAAATCATCAATAAACACTTCCATGATGTTTTCAATATGCTCAGAAAAGATAGCCATCATACACCTTTGAAAGGTGGCGGGTGCATTACACAACCCAAATGGCATTCTCCTATATGTAAATGTTCCCCAAGGACATGTGAATGCAGTTTTCTCTTGGTCATCGGGGTGGATAGGGATTTGGAAGAATCCACTATAACCACTAAGTAGCAAAAGTGAGAATGTGAGCTAATCCCTCTAGCATTTGGTCAATAAAGAGAAGAGGGAAGTGATCTTTCCTAGAGGCCACATTTAGTTTCCTATAGTCTATACACATCCTCCATCCCGTAACCGTTCTAGTCGGAATTAGTTCATTATTCTCATTGGTCACTACGGTCATCCCACCCTTCTTAGGAACCACATGTACGGGACTAGCCCACTTACTATCCGAAATCGGGAAAATGATTCCCGCATCTAGCAATTTAAGGATCTCTTTCTTTACTACCTCTTTCATGATGGGGTTTAGTCTTCTTTGAGGTTCAATTGAAGGTTTATGATTATCTTCCATTAAAATCTTATGCATGCACAAAGAAGGTTTAATGCCAACTAAATCATCAATGGTATAGACAATAGCCTTCCTATGCAATCTCAACTCATGCAACAATCTATTCAACTCATCATCATTCAAGCATGCATTAACAATCACCGGATATGTAGAATTATCACCAAGAAAAGCATACTTAAGATGAGAGGGGAGGGGTTTAAGTTCAAGTTTAGGAGGACCTTTATCGATTGGAGACGCTCCATACAATGTAGGTTGAGATGAATCCAAAGCCTTGGAAGACTCCTCAAGACTCCTTGTAGCTTGATCAACCATCAAGGCACTTTTTGGCAAAATCACGGTCTGAATCACGGCCTCTGCCAAAACCCCGGGCATGGAATCTGAGAAGCTAGCATCGTGGAGCACTCCAGAGAGTTCCACAGGACAAACCATGGCCGTGGTTCCCTGTGCCAGGCCGTGATTCCTACACCTCTTCAACATACTTTCGTGTACTCCAAATTCAGCACTTGCCTCCTTTTCCAATGCATATAAGGCCTTGATTTCTTCATTACAATCATCCTCAACACCTTCCTCCATCAAACTTAAACTAAGAACCTTCTCCAAGGGGTCCTTGATCAAGATCGAGCTCACAGCTTCTCTACATTCCTCTTGCTCGACAATGTTGAACACATCCTCACCAAGGGCTGGCCCCTTCATCATTGTGGATAATTTGAACTTGATATTCTCTTCTCCAATGTTGAAGGAGAGAATTCCATTTTTGCAATCCACCAAACATCCGGAAGTGGCTAGGAAAGGTCTCCCTAAGATGATGGGAACCGGATAGTCCGCCAGGATGTCCAAAACAACGAAGTCTATGGGCACATAGAACTTCCCGAGTTGCACCGGTATGTCTTCCAAGATTCCAACGGGATGGGTTATCGAACGGTCCGCCATATACAGGGTCATCTTGACCGGCTTTGGCTTTCCTAGCCCAACCTTGTTGCAAAGTTCAAGCGGCATGATGCTTACACTTGCCCCAAGATCGCATAGGGCTTCATACTTCACTTCCCCTACTCCAATTGGTACACAAAAAGATCCCGAATCTCTTAGCTTAGGAGGCATCTCCTCCTTCATGGTTTGGATCAATTCCGAGGACCTCTTCGTCATCCTTACTTCCCATACTCCTCCAACTTCCTTTTGTTGGAGAGTATTTCCTTCAAGAACTTGCCATATGCCGGCATACCTAGAATAGCATCCATGAACGGAATGTTAATATGCAATTTAGACATAAGTTCAAGGAATTTACCGAAGTGTTTGCCCAAGCGAGCTCTTGCTCGTGATTGTGGGAATGGTAGTGGTGGCTTGTATGGAGGTGGTGCCACATACGCTGGCTCATCATCCTTGCTCTTTCCTCCATCTTCTTGCAATGTCTCTTCTTCTATCACCACTTGCTTTCCTTTATCACTTCCCTTAGGTAAGGGATCCTTCAAGCTCAGCCCACTCTTTGTTGTGATGGCCAACACTTGGCCTCTTGGGTTATCTTCGGTTCTCCCGGGAAGCTTTCCCGGATCTCTATGAGCTTCACTCGCCTTTTAGAACACTTGTGCCTCCAATACCTTTTGAGCCATAGAAATGGAAGTCACCGTGCTTTCAAGACCACTCAATCTTCCAAGCAATTGCTCAAACATCATCTCGGTTCTATCCTTTGGAGGTTGAGTAAATCCGGGTGGAGGTTCTTGTGAAGCCTTTGGTGGTGGAGCTGCACTTGTGGAAACGGGAGGGTTCAAGGCTCCATCCGGGTTAGAATAAGAAAACCTGGGATGGTTGTGGTTAGGCCGGTAATGTTGAATTGCCGGTTGATGTTGAAGTTCCTAGGGCCTTGATAGTTGTTGTAGTTTCCCCTTCCCATGTAGTTCATATCTTCCTCCTTGGAAGACAAGTTTGCTTGCACTTGCACTTGAGGGTTTGCTTGATTCTTCAAAGTTGTAGCACACAACTCCCTCACGGACGTAAGCTCATTGTTGATTGCATCAAGCTTGAAATTACTCATGGTGACTTCACTCACCTCATATGCTCCCGCTTTCCTCCCATCACTCTTCCTATGGGAGTACTTTTCAATCACCAAAGCTTGTTTCTCTACAAATTCCCAAGCTTTATCCACATTCTTTTCCATGAAAGTCCCACCGGAAAGAGATTGAAGCTTGAATTGACTATCTTCATCAAGTCCCTTGAAGTAGATCTCCAAAAGCTCTATTTTCGGTATACCATGGTGTGGACAATCTAGGAGAAGGTCTTTGAACCTCTCCCAAGACTTGAATAGGCTTTCTCTATCCTTCATCACGAAGGCATTGATCTTCCCTCTTAGCTCGGTAGTCTTGGAAGGTGGGAAGAACTTAGTCAAGAACTCGGTTGTCATCTCTTCCCAAATACTCACACGCCCTAGTGGAATCGATTGGTACCAAGCTAAGGCTTTATCCTTAAGTGAGAAGGAAAAAGCCCTAAGCTTATGGTTGTTGTTCTCCAAAATAGGCGGCCTTAGATTCTCCATTAATATCTCGTAGTTCATCAAGTGTTGATGAGGGTAGTCTCCTTCCATCCCTCCAAATTGATTATGCCGGATCATTTGTAGAACTTGAGGGCGGAGCTCATAATCATGGGCTGCGGGATTTCCTAAGTTCACACCCGGACGGTGCACTCTTTGAGCCGGATCCATACCTTGCCCTAACGTTTGTGGCTCCTCAATAGCAATGGGCACAACCCGAATATTAACCGCCGGCTGCGGTTGTGGTGGTGGAGGTTGAGGTTGTTGAGGGTTAGGCTCTCTTCTCACAAGAGCTTGCCTAATCTCTTCAATCTCCCTCCTAATTGCTTCTTGCCTCTCATTGGCAAGTCTCCTTTCATTCTCCAAAGCTTCATCCCTCAATCTAATTTGCTCTAAAGCTTCATCCAACTCAGCTTGGAGATCTCTTCCGGCCATCTCTTTCCCTTTTCTAATGCTCTTAGATCTAGCCTTAAGGGTTTTCTCCGGTTCGGGATCGAATGGAGCTAAATTCTTGCCACGAGATCTTTGCATACACCTAAAGAGTAAGAGAAGTCCTGAAAATGCAAAGACACAAACCAAACGAGATCAAAAGCAGCAAGAAAGACCTACACTATAAACAATCACAAAAATGACTCAATCTAGACCTAGTCCCCGGCAACGGCGCCAAAAACTTGTTAAGCTAAGATTGTGACACGCAAAAGTCTTAAATTTATAACTCGATATCTTTTTCCTAACTCCTAGCGAACCCACAGTGTATGGGTCATTTTGTAGTAAGGATAGTATTTCGAGGTCGAACACAAAGACTAAGGTGAAATTGAGTCAATAGTGACTAAGGATAGTGAAGATCTAGGCTAAGAAAAGAGAAAGGAATAAAGAAATGAAGATCTCAATGTTTTTTTTGGTTTGGTTTTGAGGTGATCAATCAAAGATCACAAATCATGCAAGATTGACAAACAACTAAGCTAGCAAACATAAATAAACAAACAAACACGAGTTAGGTAATCAAAGATAGAGAAGCGGATTCTAGCGGTTAGAAATTCCGGTTATGGCATAGGACTCAAGCTATCTAGTCGTTCTTTGGATCATCTATAGTATGTCGGGAGTGGGTGTTTCTAAAATGGGATCAATCACCGGGTAGGTCTCATGGTCCACTAGTCCATTCCTAAGGTCTCATCACCGCGTAAGTCTCGAAGAACCTAAGGTTAGGAATTCTACACAAGCCGGATTGCTATCTAGGGATCTAACCTCTCTTCACCGGGTAGGTCTCGGGAAAGCAAGTCCTAAACATAAATCTTAGCACACTCATTCCAATAGCGGCTAGTGAGGCTCACTACTACCTAGAGTTTATTATCTTCGGTACCTAAGGGCAAGAATCACCGTGTAGGGCTCTTCTCACACTTAGTTGCTAACACTAGGTTACCCTAGGATAGATTCAGCTTAACAAACACTAGGATTTCAACAATCTAACAACCTAACACTTAGATTTGTCAATACAAGCATGTCAGACAGAATCACGGGCAGTTCCTCACTTCCACGGCCGTGGAACTACCTAGAACAGGCCGTGATTTATAACAGAGGCTAGGTTCGAGCAAACAATTTGTCCAAAGGTACGTTTAAGTCTATCCTATCATAGTCCAAGCCATAACTATCATTTCCTTACCCTAGAATCACATCTATTTAGCCAACAACATGCATCTCAACAATCAAAATCATCAAGCATACAATCATGGAGTCCATATCAAGTGGATGAAATGAAAGAGAGATGAAGTAAATAGAACAAGAAAAACGAGCTGAATAGATGTTGAAATAGAGACTTACAACCCTTCAAAAGAAGGTTCGAATCGTTCTTACAACCCTAGAAAATGTTTCCAACAAACTTCACTCTAAAAGAACTAAGAAACTCTAAAAATGGTGTGTTCTTCCCTTCTTCTCCAATGGAAGTCTTTCTTCTCCTCCAAGAGTAGCTCCAATCCAAATCCAAAATGAGAGAGTGGGAGAGAATGTGTGTGTGGTAAGGTGTGTAGTGGATGGATCCCTTTTCCTATCAGCTTGCAAGAGTACTTATAGCCTCCACCATTTACAAGAGTCGGTTATGGAGATCCTGGGACACCTGTCCCAGTTGTGCAGAGAAAATCACGGGCAGTTTCCACGGCCGTGGAACTCCCAGTGGCCGTGATTCCTGTCTTTCAGCCTTCTTTTGATCGTTGAGCCACGAGTTGGTGCAAGGCATGCACCAACATGGTCCCATGTGTTCTCCTTTGCTCCTAAATTGCTTCCCAATGATCTCGGATATGTGTCATCATGAGGAACGATCCTCGGATGTATTGATTAGGCTCTAAAAAGCTCCCAAAATACCTACAAAACTTGCAAAAGTCCATGTAGACGTCTATCTCGACAAATATACATGTATTGAATGTAAACGCCATGAACTAATGCTAAACTATGCATGAATAGCGGGAAAAACTATCTAAATGGATGCCTAGACTAACGTCATAAATCGTGTTATCATGGCATTTCTCCCAATTCAAAACAAGGTTAGTTTCCTCACATCTCTTCAACACCAAAGACAAGTTAGCAAAACAATCATCAAATGAAGATCCATACACCGAGAAATCATCCATAAACACTTCCATGATGTTCTCAATATATTTAGAAAAAATAGCAATCATACACCTTTGAAAGGTGGCGGGTGCATTACACAACCCAAATGGCATCCTCCTATATGCAAATGTTCCCCAAGGACATGTAAATGTTTTTTTCTCTTGGTCATCCGGGTGAATAGGGATTTGGAAAAACCCACTATAGCCATCTAAGTATTAAAAATGTGAATGTTGAGCTAACCTTTCTAGCATTTTGTCAATGAAGGGAAGATGGAAGTGATCTTTCCTAGAGGCCACATTTACCTTCCTATAGTCAATACACATTCTCCACCCCGTGACCGTCCTAGTTAGGATTAGTTCATTGTTCTCATTAGTTACTACGGTCATACCACCCTTCTTAGGAACAACATGTATGGGAATAACCCATTTACTATCCGAAATCGGGAAAATTATTCCCGCATATAGCAATTTAAGGATCTCTTTCTTGACTACCTCTTTCATTAAAGGGTTCAATCTTCTTTGAGGTTCAATTGAAGGTTTATGGTTGTCTTCCATCAAGATTTTATGCATGCACAAGGAAGGTTTAATGACAACTAAGTCATTAATAGTGTATCCAATAGCTCTCCTATGTAATTTCAACTCATTCAATAATCTATCAAGCTCATCATCATTCAAAGATGCATTCACAATCACGGGATAAGTAGAATTTGAACCAAAGAAAGCATACATTAAATGAGAAGGGAGAGACTTAAGATCAAGTTTAGGAGGACCTTTATCGGTTGGAGACGATCCATACAATGTAAGTTGAGATGATTCCAAAGCCATGAAAGACTCCCCAAGATTCCTCTTGTTGGACGATCCATACAATGTAGGTTGAGATGATTCCAAAGCCATGGAAGACTCATCTTGTTGGAGAGTATCTCCTTTAAAAACTTTTCATAGGCCAGCATACCTAGAATAGCATCCATGAACGGAATGTTAATATGCAATTTAGACATAAGTTCAAGGAATTTACCGAAATGTTTGTCCAAGCGAGCTCTTGCTCGTGATTGTGGAAAGGGTAGTGATGGCTTATATGGAGAAGGTGCCACATATGTTGGCTCAACATCCTTGCTCTTGCCTTCTCCTTCTTGCAATGGTTCTTCTTCCACTACTACTTGCTTTCCCTTGTCATTCTCCCTTGGTGAGGGATCTTTCATGCTCAACCCACTCCTTGTTGTAATGGCCAACACTTGGCCTCTTGGGTTGTCCTCGGTCCTTCCGGGAAGCTTTCCCGGATTCCTTTGTGCTTCACCCGCCTTTTGGAACACTTGTGCTTCTAGCACCTTTTGAGCCTTAGAAATGGATGTCACCGTGCTCTCAAGTCAACTCTACCTTCCAAGCAATTGTTCGAACATCATCTCGGTTCTATCCTTTGAAGGTTGAACAAAACCGGGTGGAGGCTCTTGTGAAGCCTTAGGTGGTGGTGCTGCGCTTGTGGAAGCGGGAGGGTTCAAGGCACCATCCGGGTTAGAATAGGAGAACCCGGGATGGTTGTGATTAGGCCGGTAATTGTTGTATTGCCGGCCTTTGTTGTTGAAGTTCCTAGCGCCTTGATAATTGTTGAAGTTACCCCTTCCCATGTAGTTAATGTCCTCCTCATTGAAAGCCAAGTTGGCTTGCACTTGCACTTGAGGACTTGCTTGATTCTTCAAGATTGTGGCACACAACTCCCTCAAAGCCTTAAGCTCATTGTTGATTGCATCGAGTTTGTAGTTGCTCATGGTGACTTCACTCACTTCATATACTCCCGGATTCCTCCCATTACTCTTCCTATGGGAGTACTTCTCTATCACCAAGGCTTGCTTCTCTACAAACTCCCAAGCCTCATCCACATTCTTCTCCATGAAAGTTCCTCCGGAAAGCGATTGGAGCTTGAATTGGCTATCCTCATCAAGCCCCTTGAAATAAATCTCCAATAGCTCTATCTTCGGTATCCCATGGTGTGGACAATCTAGGAGCAGGTCTTTGAACCTCTCCCAAGATTTGAATAGGCTCTCTCTATCCTTCATCATGAAGGGATTGATCTTCCCTCTTAGCTCGGTTGTCTTGAAAGGTGGGAAGAACTTTGTCAAGAACTCGGTTGTCTTCTCCTCCTAAGTACTCACACGTCCTAGTGGAATGGATTGGTACGAAGCTAAAACCTTATCCTTAAGTGATAAGGAAAAAGCTCTAAGATTATGGTTTTTGTTCTCCAATCTAGGTGGCCTTAGTGTCTCCATCAAGATCTCATAGTTCATCAAGTGTTGATAAGGAGACTCTTCTTCCATTCCTCCAAATTGATTATGCCGGATCATTTGTAGCACTTGAGGGCGGAGCTCATAATCATGGGATGCGGGATCTCCTAAGTTTACACCCGGACGGTGTACTCTTTGGGCTGGATCCATACATTTCCCTTGCGTTTGTGGCTCCTCAATGATGATCGGCTCAAACCGAACATTAACCGCCGGCTGCGGTGGTGGTGGTGGTGGAGGTTGTTGACGATTAAGCTCTCTTTGCACAAGAGCTTGCCTAATCTCTTCAATTTCCCTCCTAGTTGCTTCTTGCCTCCCATTGGCAAGTCTCCTCTCATTCTCCAAGGCTTCATCCCTTAGCCTAAGTTGCTCTAAGGCTTCATTCAACTCAGCTTGAAGATCTCTTCCGGCCATCTCCTTCTTCTTCTTAATGCTCTTGGATCTAGTCTTAAGGGTTTTCTCCGGTTCGGGATCAAATGGAGCTAAATCCTTGCCGCGAGATCTTCGCATACACCTAAAGAGTGAGAGATGTCCTTAAAATTCAAAGACAGAAACCAAACAAGATCAAAAGCAACAAGAAATACCTACACTATAAACAATCACAAACAATGACTCAATCTAGACGAAGTCCCCGGCAACGGCACCAAAAACTTGTTACGCGAGAAATGTATAGCACAAAAGTCTTACAATTTATAACTCGATAGAATCTCTTAACTCCTAGTGAACCCACAGTGTATGGGTCGTTTTGTAGCAATGATAGTATTCTGAGGTAGAACACAAAGATTAAGGTGAAATCAAATCAAACAAGTGATCTTGGATAGTGCAAATCTAATCTAAGAAAAGAGAAAGAAATAAAGAAATGAAAATCATGATGTTTTTGGTTTGGTTTTTGTGGTGATCAAACAAGATCACAAATCATGCAAGAATATAAATCAAACTAACAACTAAAACTAGCAACACAAACACAAAATATGTGATCGAGGAGAGAAAAGCGGATTCTAGGGGTTAGGACTTCCGGTTAGGGCATTAGACTCAAGCTTCTAATCAACCATGGACTAGCTATGGTATGTTGGGAAAGGGTGTTTCTCAAATTGGATCAATCACCGGGTAGGTCTCTTGGTCCACTCATCCCGCGCCTAAAGTCCTATCACCGGGTAAGTTTCTAGGAACCTAAGGTTGGAAATTCTACACAAACCGGATTGCTATCTAGGAATCAAATCTCTTCTTACCGGGTAAGTCTCGGGAAGACAAGTCCTAAGCATCAATCCTAGCACACTCAGTCCAAAAGCGGATTATGAGGCTCACTACTACCTAGAGTTCATCATCTTTGGTACCTAAGATCAAGAATTACCGGGTAGGTCTCTCCTCTCACTTAGTTTACTAGCATTAGGTCACCCTAGGCTAGATTATGCTTAACAAACACTAGGATTTCAACAATCTAACATCCTAACATTCAAATTTATCAATACAAGCACAATAGAGAAAACCACGGGCCGATAATCTAAAACCACGGCCGTGGTTAGGCAAGAACAAACCGTGGTTTGTAACAGAGGTTAGGTTCGAGCAAGCAAATCATCCAAAGATACTTTTAAATCTATTCTATCATAGTCCAAGCCATAACCATCATTCCGTTACCCTAGAATCACAACTATTTACCCAACAACATGCATTTTAACATTCAAACTCAACAAGTAAACATTCATGACTTCCATAGTAAGAAAATGAAATGAAAGAGAAATGAAACAAGTAGAAACAAGAAACTTAGCTGAATATAAGTTTAAGAAAGACTTACAACCCTTAAAAATAAGGTCCAAAACGTTCCTTACAATCCTTGCAAATGTCTTCAACAAAGGTCACTCAAAAATCACTCAAAAGCTATGAAAACTCTAAGATTAGTATTGTTCTTCTTCTTCCCAAAATGAGAGTGTTTTTCTTCCTCTCCAAGTCTATCCTCCAAATGAAAAATGATGTGTGTAAGAGAGTGTGTGTGAGGATCCCCTAGCAACATTCTACAGGACCACTTATATTGTCCACCAAGAGCAAGAGTCGGTTATGGAGATCGTGGGACAGCTGTCACAACTGTCCAGAGAGATCCACGGCCAAAATTACGGCCAAAACCACGGCCTCTGGACCGTGGAATCCTCTGTTCAGCTTCCTTTTGATCATTAAGCCACGAGTTGGTGCAAGGCATACACCAACAAGGTCCTATGTGTTCTCCTTTGCTCATAGCTTGCTTCCTAATGAGTCTGGAAGTGAGTCATCACGAGGAATGATCCTTGAATGTATCGATTAAGCTCCAAAAGCTCCCCAAAATACCTACAAAACCGACAATAGTTCGTGTAGACTTCTATCTCGACAATATGAATGAATTAAGCGTAAACGTCATGAACTAATGCCAAACCATGCATGAATAACGGGAAAAACTATCTAAATGAGTGCCTAAACTAACGTCATAAATCGTGTTATCAATAGAGAACCCGCATTGTACGGATCAATCGTAGTATGGGATGATATTCCGGAGTCGATCTCATGAAATCGGTGAGAACAAAGCAACAAAAGCAATCTTACTTGTATAGAAAGAAAGCAATGATCAATAAAAAGAATAAGATGTAAGAATTATTGGGAATGCGGATTCCAAAGATCCAAGTATCAGGTTGTGGCGTTCGATTCAAGATGTCTAAAGATGTGTACGGACAGAGTTGGATTGCAAAAGTATATATGCTAAGGTAGGATATTTACGGTGAAGTTCCAACACCCTTTTGTCCCAACCCAAAGGTTCTTTAACACCGGATGTTGAGTCCCGTTATATAGAGGATCTAAGGATAGGATTAAACTCTCAATACCCAAAACCAAACCTAAGGAAAAGGAAGCACAAAGGTAAAGGCTATGACACTCTCCACCTTAATAGAGAGTTTTGAATCCCCTATTACCTAGAACTCGTAAACACTCATAACCAAGCAAGGCTAAGGTTTCGAAAGGCTTAATAAAGGTAAGATTTAGACTATCTTTAATTTTGGATAAAGACAAAAGCAAAACGTGCAAAACAGAGGAAACCACAGCTGGATCTTGGAAACCACGGGCGTGGTTCCAGAAGAACAGACCATGGTAAACCTCGTTCGAGGGTTTCGACTCACAACTCTCAAGGTCCAATCTGTTATGGCTCCATCTATCACCATCTATACCACAACCATCAACCCTTCACCCTAGAATTATAGGGATTTTTAACCAACAATCATCATCATATTCAATTCAAGATTAAGAGAAGAAATCAAGAATGCCATTCAACCAAGAAATAACACAAAGATGAACAATGATATCTCAAAATTTAATCTTCAAATATCAATAACTGAATCAAACAACGAATAATTCCTGAATATGTGTTCTCAAAGACAACAATCAAGAGCCTAAGAAAATCTTACAAATCTCCAAGTCGGGATCACGAAAGCTCTTCAATCTCCTCTGATGATGAAGCAATCGAATCTCGAACATAGAGAAATCCTAAGTATGGAAGTAAATCCTGTATTTTTTGCCCTCAAAGCCGTCCATCAAAACACAGTCGTCAACCTTTTTTATAAAATAAAATTAGGTTTAATGGCTTCCTTCTTTCGTTGCTAACGTGGCAATAACGGAACGGTCTTTTCCTAAGAAAACCACGGGTGACGTCATCAAAACCACGGCCGTGGTTTCTCCCATGATGACTCTCGACCTTCCTTTCCACGTGTGAAAATCAAATAAATACAAAACCCCGGCCGTGGAAATTCCTTCTTAGGTCGTGGTTTAACCTTTTCGATGCTTTTCTAGTATGCTTCACTTCATACTCCTTCCTATGATGCTCTAATGCTTCGTAATGAACTCCACATCGATCAATGCTCCATGAATGCTCCTTTTCCACTCCAATTCAGCGCCGATTCACCTAAAATCAGAACAAAGCTTGTATAGATCTCGATTCCAAGATAATAGGTGAATATGCTCAATAAATGCTATGAAATCATGTCCATCTACTCAAATTAAAGGGAAAACTAGCTATATGCACATATAAACTACGTCATATTTCATGCTATCACAGCAATGAAGGAAAAATCGGGTGGACCGTGAGAAAAATAAGCCCATTTACCTGGAAGAACAAGTCGATTTTTCTCCTCTGAGTTAGGTTCTAGGCACACAAATCATCCTAAACTAACATGCAAGTCCATTCTATCATCACCCAAGCCATAACCATCAACCCAGCACCCTAGAATCACAACTACTTAGCCAACAACATGCATTTCAAGATCTAAAGTCATCATATAAGCATTCATACAACCCATAGCAAGAAGGTGAAATAAAAGCAAGAAAAGTTAGCTGGATATGAGTTCAAACAAGTCTTACAACACTTCAAAAGAAGCTCCAAGTAAGATATTACAACACTTCACAAGTTTCTTCCATAAAAATCTCTCAAAAACTCACTCTAGATCTAAAGTTTGATGTGTTCTTTCTTCCTCTCAATGAGAGTGTTTTTCTTTTCTTCCAAGTCCTCCATACAACAATGGATAGTTCATCTGCAAAGTCACAACCTGCTCTCCCAAAGCCACACTCAACCTAGGAAAAGCAAGGGTCGGGCATCGAAGAAATGTGACAAGTGTCAAGCACGTCAGGACAGAAAAATCGGTCTAGCTTGTGAAGAAAATCGGCCAACATTCCTGAGACAAGGGTTTATTTTTTAGTCCTACAACTTGCCTTGGATAATCAAGTCGTGAGTTGGTGCATGTTCGCTCCAAATGATATGTGCAAGCTTTAAATTTATAACCCTATATGTATGCCTAAAACAAGGATGCGAACCCGCAGTGTACGGGTCAATCGTAGTAAAAGCAAGAATTCCGGGGTGTCGATCTCAGGAACTTAGGTGAAACAAAGCAAGTATAGGTTGTCAATGCAACTAATAACCACAAAAGAAATTAAAGCAATCAAAGATGATAATATAGTCAATTAAAAAAATATGCAAATTCTAGGGATTAAAGCATCTAGTTGTGGTTCAAACTCAAGATCTCAAGATAAGCGGACAAAGCTGAGGTTTTGTAAAGGGAAGGTGTTACTAAAGTGGAATAGATCACCGGGTAAGTCTCACTACTCACAATCCCAAGCCAAAGAACCTATCACCGGGTAAGTCTCAAGGTACTAAGAAAAGGAACTATAATCTCAAACCAACTAAGGAAATAGAATAAACCTTTACCGGGTAAGTCTCAGGCTAACTCACAAAGATGGAATGAAGGCACACTCAAACCCCAATAAAGGATAAACCCTTATTACCTACACTTATGATCATGGGTAAACAAACAAAGGAATTACCGGGTAAGTCTCATCCTAGGCTTGCATTGAACCAGGAAAGGTGTAATAAGAATAGGATTTGGCAAACTCTAACACTTAACTTCTCAGTTACGGATCAGAAAGGTCACCTCGGTCAGTCAAGTTCCACCCCGGCCGAGATGTTCATCGACTGAGCGAGATACTCTAGGGTTAAGGATAAAGACTCGAGCTTTCAGGGTCCTACTGGAATTTAAGATTATTCTATCATTGTTTTTCCCACAACCTTCAGCCAATCACCCTAGAATCGCACAAGGAAATTAGCCACTCATCATCATGAAAGCAATAATCAAATATAAGGGAGGGAGGTGAATATTTGAACACAAAAATTTTAAGAACAAGGCTTCAATAACTGAATCAAATATCAAACAAACAAGCGTTCCTTGGATCACAATCCAACAAGACAAGTCAACAAGAAGGGAATCTACGAAAGTCTTACAAAACCCTTCACAAAAGCTATAAAAAGCTATGAACTTCCTTCCTTCAATCTTCTTCAACCTTCCAAAAATCCTTCCTAACTGCAGCTTCTTCAATCCTCACCTGTTGTGATGGTAACGGGTTCTTTAATTTGTGGAAAATCTAGGTCTCTATATAGGAGAATTACCATCCAAAGATAATGATATCTTAAAAAGATAATTTCCTAATAAAATATATCCACATCTCATAAATAGATCCCTAAAATATGTGATCTTCCTTCCATAAATCCAGCCCAAAAATATAAGATCTCTCCTTCCAAAAATAAAAGATCTCAGCCAAGAATAAAATATATCTCGCCGCGTCAGAGTATTCGCCTCGGTCGCGACGCTCCTCAAAATCACCTCGGTCGAGATGATATTGTAGCTGACCGAGGTGAACCTCAACTGAAGGTGAAATCTCTCAAATCTGGTCCAAAGTGAATCTTTAATCCATTTCCATGTTTCTTGGATTCTTCCTTAAGCTCCTGAATGTAGCTCCAATGATTCCTTAGCTCCTTTAGCTCCATTTTGATGCAAAACGTGCCATTTTACCTACATTTACAACGAAAGTTGGTGTAGAGCTCGATTCCCGCAAAGGTAGATGAAATGACAATATAATCACATAATATACATTCAAACATGCTGATTATTGAAGATAAAACATCTAAACAGGCCCCAAAATATAGACTATAATTCTTGCTATCA
The DNA here is from genome assembly GCA_033239125.1 of Fagopyrum homotropicum. Lineage (NCBI taxonomy): Eukaryota > Viridiplantae > Streptophyta > Magnoliopsida > Caryophyllales > Polygonaceae > Fagopyrum > Fagopyrum homotropicum. The sequence continues at coordinate 95,288,148 of BSWB01000003.1, read as the reverse complement.
AAATAACCCATACTTGTCCCTTGCTTGTCCCCAAGCAAGTTCCAAATCTTAAGTACAAGATAGAATGGATTATAAGTCATAAAGATCAATGAAATGTGTTTCAAAACATTTTTGGTGGTGTGCTCAAATCATAGATCACTCTAAGAGAATGCTTCATGGAATTTAAAATCAAAACATGCTCAAAACATTTTATAAATATAAGAAAGTTGTTCATCTTTGCATAAAATCATAGAATGCATAATAAATCATAATTATCGAAATTAATCATGTATAATCCAGTTCAAAACCACTAATTCAATCAACAAGCTCGAGGTCTCAAGGGCTTCCAAAAGAGGTCAAGAAACGTGTGAGGGTGGGATGTATATAGGGAATGTGGTGCTAGAATCCTGGAAAAGGATCTTTACTTCACTTCCTTTAAACTTCAACATCTTCCACCAATAAACTTTGCTTATTTACTTTTTACTTTACTTTTTGGGATGCATGGACAGAGGTACACAATAACCGAAGCCTGAGAGATCAGCAATCATCAATTTCTCGAGATGCCTCAAACCCTTGATGCACATACCATGACCCGTTAGGAATATCGCTCAATCCGATTTTGGGAAGACACAAACACCTGGCTATGTGAATGGTGCCGAGTTACTCATCATCATTATTGACTTCCCCAAACTTATTTGTTTCTTTCTAACTTTCAGCCAACATCTCAACTTTTCTTTCACTTGCTTTTCACTTGCTTGCTTCCAAATTCCGGGATAGGTAAAGGGAGGCAAATATGTATATGAGGAGCTAAGCATGATCAAGAAGAAGAAGTGAAAAGAATGAATTGCCTTGGTCTTCTCAGGAAGAGAGTGAGAGAACTCATCATATGGTGTCAACCTTCAAATTCAACATAATTTGGATAAAAACAAAGTATTAAACATGTCACAAATTTCAAACAAAGCATTTAGCAACTTAAGCATATCATAAAACCTTTCAAACATATAAAGATTTCAAAACTAGTCAGCAGACAGAATCTTCACTAAGGTCATATCCAGATAAGAAGCACAAAATTGTTTCGAAAACTGTCTTAATTAAACCGCCTCGATCAAGATGTTCTATGTCAACCGAGGTACTGTACCTCGATTGGTCAGAGTCACATCGGTCGAGGTCAAAATTTTTTTCAAAACCAGTTTTTGACGTTTTTCTCAATCAAATAACCTGTATGCATGCATGTAGTCTCAAATAAGCACATAGAGCATAAGGAAATCATAAATATCCGAATCAAGTCATACAATCATACATCAAATGTCAAGTACATATCCGCATACCCCATACTTGGGACACATTGTCCCAATGGGTCAAATAAGTCTAAAGAAACAGGATACTCACTAGACATAAGCTGAGCTGCATAATAAATAAAGAAAGAAATCCTACAAGCTCTAATCCTAATCTGCTGGCGGTGGTGGAGGATATGGTATGTACGGATACTGGGTCCGGTCGAATGGATGTCCCATCATATGCTGGAACTGGATCTCCATCATCCGGCGCTGATAGTGTTGGCTCTCCAGTATCTGATGAGTCCAGCTATCCAACTCTCTGTGAAGGTCATCCAAACGTCCCCCTAGATTGATGGTCATGGCTGCGTAGGAGTCAATCATATGATCTGTCAGATCGTCGATCCGGCGGTAAGCTATGGGATCCCTCTGCCTCTGAACTCTACGCCTGGCAGGACGTGCTGGTGCTGCAGCTGGCTCGTCCTTTGTCTCCTCGTCGTCTAGATCGACGACTGGCACACTGGTCCCAGCTGTATCTGTCCTTGTATCCATAGTGGCACCGCTATTATCCTCCTCATCATCCTGCCCTTGGGCTGCTGCTGCTGCTACGTCTCTGGCGTCCTCAATAAGAGGAATCCACGTAGTGTACCAATACTGAGGGTCAAATACTGAGAACTGAGATGACCATCTAATACCCTGAGGGGCGGTCTGCTCCCAAGGCATCGCCACATATGGCGTAATAAGTCCACGAGGAACCAAGATCCTCCTCGTAATCATCTCCTGTAGCCCAAGCGGATTGGCAGCCGCCACCATAGTACAAGAACTCAAATCTAACCCCATCGCAGTAGCAAGATGAGTCACTAACCCTCCACAACAGATATCTCCTCTCGCTTTCGCCTTTATCTTGTGCAAATCCTCCGCCAGCATCACCCCGAAGTCAGGAACTCCTTCGGTAACCATACAATACAGACTCAGAAGCTCACCCTATCTAATCTTCTGGGCAGTCTCAGTACGCGCCAGAAGTGTCTCGCTAAAAATACGGTGAGCAAGTATAAAGGCGAGGTGGAAGATAATCCGCTCCCTGGAATCTCCAAGTCTCCACCTATCAGCATGCTCAACTACGTGAGCTATATATCCCTAGAATTCTCGAGCTATAGCTCGAGAGGGAAAATCAACAACTCTGGGGATCTGAAAGCCGAAGACCTCTCGCCACTGGTCCATCAGTACTATGTTGTTCCGGTTCAGCAACTGGTACTTCACGGCCCGCTCTGTAGGCAGGTAAGTCACGGAGCTCACAAACTCCAAAGTGGGCTCGAGGTAGGCTGGAGCTTTAATCTCCATGAACTGCTCCAGCCCTACCATGGCAATCATCCGCCTCAAGTCATCAACCACGTAGAGGCAATCAAACGCGGCAACATCTAGAAACCGCGGTGCAGTCACTGGACGCGCAACAATGAGGTCATAATCTACTCGGTGACGCTCATGGATCACCGGTATGGAGCGGCGAGAAGAGGAAGAAGGAGAAGGGGAGGATCTATCCCTCAGAACAATCTGCCTGTCAGAACTCATTTTCCACTCATTGTCAGACCACCTCGGTTGGTTGTCAAATCTCAAGAACACCTCGGTCGAGATGCAGGTCGACTGGACCGAGGCGGTGTGCTGTTCGATCGTAACTCTCAGAAATCCAGTTATCTTCCCCCAATATCACTACCAATTGTTCCTATGGGGTACTTAATCCTTTTCCAACAAAATGCAAGGGCAACCAAAGCCCAATTTGACCGAACAGTGAAGAAAAGCGAGTTAGGGTTTTTTTCGATTTACTCCAGATTCGGTCGATTTGGAGCGTTTTTGTTGCAGATTGTCGCTTGCAAACTGATCCTCTACTCTTTCCTTGTAGTTTGGAAGCAAGAATTGTTGAAAACGATCGAAGATTGGAGAACGAGACGAATCTGTGCCGCGGTCGAGAAGGTGAGAGAGGGAAGAGAGAGAATCCCAACCCCCTTTTATACCCTTTTCTGGAACTATTGTCACCTCGGTCGAGATGGTCCCGACTGGACCGAGGTGATACGGACTGAGGTGGATTGTCAGAAACCCTAGTCACCTCGGTTGCTCAAGAATCATCTCGGTCGAGGTGCTGTGACAGCAACCGAGATGTGTCTCAGTCAAACTCCGTCTTCTCAATTTTTCTCAAACTTCTGTCCTTCTAGTGTTGCTCCTGGGTTGTATTCCTTCCTTAGAGATCACCTATTGTCTGTCTAGGACGCCAAAAACAAAGCAAAGCAAAGCAAAAGCAAACTATCTAAAGCTAGACTAGAAAAAGGGAAAAGAAAGCAATACCTTGGGTTGCCTCCCAAGAAGCGCTTGATTTTAAGGTCGCTAGATGGACTGTACGGAGTCCCTAAACGAGGTATAGTGGTGCAATCTCCTCAACCGGGATTTCCGGTTTGTATTTCTTGAGTCTATGACCATTGACCTTGAATCTTCCACTTTTTCTCCCCAGATTTCGACTGCACCATAAGGGAAAACATGTTTCACAACGTAAGGTCCTGTCCATCTAGACTTTAACTTACCTGGAAAGAGGCGAAGGCGGGAGTTGAAGAGTAGAACTAAATCTCCTTATTTGAACTCCTTAGGGATGATACGCTTCTCGTGTCATTTCTTTGTCCTTTCCTTGTAGATCTTGGCATTCTCATAAGCGTTCAAACGCAACTCTTCCAGCTCATTGATATCCAATAGCCGCTTCTCACCGGCTTCCTTGATGTCGAAGTTCAACCATTTGATTGCCCAATATGTCTTGTGTTCTAACTCAACGGGCAAATGACAAGACTTCCCATATACCAAATTATAAGGGGTGGTACCAATGGGAGTCTTGAATGCGGTCCTGTAAGCCCAAAGAGCGTCGTCCAACTTCATGGCCCAATCCTTCCTCATCCTAGAGACGGTCTTCTCCAAGATTGCTTAAATTTCTCTATTAGAGATCTCGACCTGTCCACTAGTTTGAGGGTGATAAGGGGTTGCTACCTTGTGGGTGACCCCATACTTCGATAGAAGTGCCTTAAACTTCCGGTTGATGAAATGTGTCTCTCCATCGCTGATGATGATGCGTGGAGTTCCAAAACGTGGAAAGATAGTCCTGTTAAAGAACTTCACAACCACCATGGCGTCATTAGTGGGAGAGGCAATGGCTTCAACCCATCTAGAGACGTAGTCGACAACTAGGAGAATGTAGAGGTTCCCTCCGGATGATGGGAAAGGTCCCATGAAATCTACTCCCCATACATCAAAGATCTCAACTTCCTCTATATTATTGAGTGGCATCTCGTTTCTCCTAGACAAATTCCCTGTTCTTTGGCATGCATCACAAGAGACAACAAACGTTTGCACATCCTTAAATAATGTAGGCCAAAAGAAACTAGAACATAATACCTTGGCGCACGTTTTGTGAGTGCTAGCATGCCCACCACAAGGAAGTGAGTGACAATGCCGTATGACACTAGTAACTTCATCTTCTGGAATGCATCTTCGAAGCATCCCATCCGGACCTCTCTTAAATAGTAGAGATTCATCCCAATAGTAATGTCGTACATCCTTAAAGAATTTCTTCCTTTGAACGTACGTCAATCCGGTGTTATTTCTTGGCAAACAAGATAATTAACAATGTCAGCATACCAAGGCCCTTTATTATCAGAAATTTGGTGGAGAAAGTGTTCCACCAACTGAGGATGAATGTCAGAAAAGGGAGTAAGAAGTTTATTATTCTCAGTTGACATCATCTCGCTTTCGACCTCGGTCGAGGTCCAGAGAGGGTGACCGAGATGTTCTTCAGTCAAGAACACCTTGTTTGGTCCAGAAAGTGCCTCGGTCGAGGTACTGCAACTGGGACTGAAACTTGAGATCTTCTTCTCCTGGATTAGTTTTTCAATCTTAGCTCATGGATCTTCTTCCACTGCCTTCAAGCTCCGTATATCTGCATCACAAGAGACATCTATACCTTCCTCCATTAAGCTAAAACTAATAACTCTCTCAAGTGGATCATTAATAAGGATTGAGCTCACACATTCTCTTGATTCTTTTTCATCATAGATGTTGAAGATATCATCTCCCAGCGGCTCTCCTTTCATTGCCGCAAGTAATGCAAACTCAACTTGATCACCGCCAATGTTGAATTGCAACTTGGCGTTCTTACAATCCACATTGCAACCCGAAGTTGCTAGAAATGGTCTCCCGACAATGATAGGAACGGGATAATCTGCGGGAATGTCAAGTACAACAAATTCTATAGGTATATAGAAGTTACCTAACTTAACCGGAACGTCTTCTAAAATACCCACGGGATGGGTAATGGAGCGGTCCGCCATGTGCAATCGTATCTTCACCGGCTTGGGCTCTCCAAGTCTGATCCTCTCACATAGCTCCACCGGGATGATGCTCACATTGGCTCCTAGATCACACAATGCCTCACAAGTGACATCCCTAACTTGAATGGGAATGCAAAATGAGCTGGGATCTCTCAACTTGGGTGGCATCTTCTCCTTCATGATTTGAATAAGCTCCGAAGATTTAGATGTCATCCTTACTTCACCAAAGTCTTCCAACTTCCTCTTCCTTGATAAGATTTCCTTCAAGAACTTCCCATAGGCGGGCATCCCTAGAATAGCATCAAGGAAAGGGATGTTAATACGTAGTTTATTCATCAAGTCAAGGAACTTACCAAAATTCTTGTCTAGATGTGCTCTGGCCCTTGACTGGGGGAATGGAAGTGGTGGTTTATATGCAGGAGGTGGGACATAAACTTCAGTTTTTTCCGACGCTCTCTGAGGCTTCACCTCGGTTGGCACCTCGGCCGAAGTGTTCTTCGACTGTACCTGGACCGAGGTGGTCTTCGTTTGTACTGACATCGACCGAGGCATTGAATCTACAGTTTTCAGCCCACTTCTTGTCGTTATTGCCATGATCTGTCCTTTAGGGTTGCTTTTTGTCCTTGCTGGAAGCTTCCCTGGATCTCTTGGCGCTTCATTTGCCTTGTTAAAGAATTTTTGCTCTAAGGCTTTTTGTACCTTCGAAAATGAAGTCATGGACGTCTCCATAGCATTGAGCTTGATCAAGATAGCCTCCAACACTGCATCTTTCTTTTCCAGTTGGGACGAGCTTGATCCAGGCTTCTGGCTCTTCAATGGAGTAGAAGAAGAAGAAGAGAGGAAAGGATTAGAGGAGTTGTTTGAATTGGAGTTAGAGTAAGAGTTACCCGAATTTTGATTGTTTGGCCTCCAATTATTGTTGTTGGATCCTCTATTATTGTTGTAGTTGTTGTTCCGGGAACCGTTGTTGTTGTTCCGGTAACCGTTGTTCCTTGAGTTTTGATATCCTTCCTCCTCTTTTTTGATTTGAGCAACCAAAAGGTCTTTCAATTGCTTCACATCATTCTTCAAAGAGGTGAGTTGATCATTGTTTGATGGAGTTTCTTGGAAGTTGACTCTTTTAACTCCACTTTCAGCTCCTTGGTGGGAGTATTTCTCCATGTGCAAAGCTTGCTTCTCTATGAACTCCCAAGCTTCGTCAATCGGCATATCCATGAATGTGCCGGCGGATAGTAGTTGAAGGTTGAACTGGGTGTATCCGTCCAGTCCCTTGAAGTATATCTCCAACAACTCTATCTTTGGAATCCCATGATGTGGGCAATCCAAAAGGATGTCTTTAAATCTCTCCCATGACTTGGACAAACTCTCCTTGTCCTTCATGATAAATGCATTGATTTTCCCTCTCATTTCATCGGTCTTAGAGGGGGGAAAGAATTTAGTCAAGAACTCCGTCGTCATCTCCTCCCAAGTGTTGATTTTTCCTGGAGGGAGTGATTGATACCAAGTAAGCGCCCTATCTTTCAAAGAGAAGTAGAAAGGCCTTAGCTTGTAATTGTTTTTTTCCAACCTTGAAGGTCTCAAGGTTTGCATCAAGATCTCATAGTTTTGCAGATGTTGATGCGGAGACTCTCTCTCTAGTCCTCCAAACTGGCATTGGCGAATCATGGAAAGAACTTGCGGTCAAAGCTCATAATCATGGTCCGCTGGATCACTTAGGTTGACTCCTAGACGCCTTAGTTGCTGGTTAGGGTCCATCCTCTGCCCTAGGGTTTGTGGAATACCTACAAAAAGAGCGTCTCAGACTGGCATCCGAGGTGGAAGTATCTCGGCCGGGGCAGCTGGAAGTGGCTCCTGCCTCGGTCGAGGGTCTGGAACTGGGCCTTGCCTCGGTCAAGGAGCTGGATCTGGTCGAGGTAGATATTGGTCCCGTAAAGTCGCCATATTTGCTTCGATCGCTTCCGTCCTTGCACGAGTTTCTTCCTTTTCCAGTCGCAGTTCTTCTTTACTGAGGTGTAGTTGTTCCAATGCCTCCTTCAATTCGGCCTCAAGATCGCGATTCTCTTGATTGGCCATCTTAGCTTCTTTCAAGCGTCTTTTGTATGTCTTTTCTGGTTCGGGATAGTAAGGAACGATTTCCTTCCCAGCGCGGGTTCTTCGCATAAACCTACAAGAAAGAACCTGCGAAAGTCACTCAAGTAGAGTGGTTAGTAGCAATAGGGGCAAGTGCCCCGAAAGACAACCCCAACCGGCTCGGTCTAGACCAAGTCCCCGGCAACGGCGCCAAAAACTTGTTCGCTCCAAATGGTGTGTGCAAGCTTTAAATTTATAACCCTAGATGTATGCCTAAAACAAGGATGCAAACCCGTAGTGTACGGATCAATCGTAGTAAAAGCAAGAATTCTGGGGTGTCGATCTCAGGGACTTAGGTGAAACAAAGCAAGTATAGGTTGTCAATGCAACTAATAACCACAAAAGCAATTAAAGCAATCAAAAATGATAATATAGTCAATTAAGAAAATATGCAAATTCTAGGAATTAAAGTATCTAGTTGTGGTTCCAACTCAAGATCTCAAGATAAGCGGACAAAGCTGAGGTTTTGCAAAGGGAAGGTGTTACTAAAGTGGAATAGATCACCGGGTAAGTCTCACTACTCACAATCCCAAGCCAAAGAACCTATCACCGGGTAAGTCTCAAGGTACTAAGAAAAGGAACTATAATCTCAAACCAACTAAGGAAATAGAATCAACCTTTACCGGGTAAGTTTCAGGCTAACTCACAAAGATGGAATGAAGACACACTCAAACCCCAATAAAGGATAAACCTTTATTACCTACACTTATGATCATGGGTAAACAAACAAAGGAATTACCGGGTAAGTCTCATCCTAGGCTTGCATTGAACCAGGAAAGGTGTAATAAGAATAGGATTTGGCAAACTATAACACTTAACTTCTCAGTTACGGATCAGAAAGGTCACCTCGGTCAGTCAAGTTCCACCCCGACCGAGATGTTCATCGACCGAGGGAGATACTCTAGGGTTAAGGATAAAGACTCGAGCTTTCAGGGTCCTACTGGAATTTAAGATTATTCTATCATTGTTTTTCCCACAACCTTCAGCCAATCACCCTAGAATCGCACAAGGAAATTAGCCACTCATCATCATGAAAGCAATAATCAAATATAAGGGAGGGAGGTGAATATTTGAACACAAAAACCTTAAGAACAAGGCTTCAATAACTGAATCAAATATGAAACAAACAAGCGTTCCTTGGATCATAATCCAACAAGACAAGTCAACAAGAAGGGAATCTAAGAAAGTCTTACAAAACCCTTCACAAAAGCTATAAAAAGCTATGAACTTCCTTCCTTCAATCTTCCTTCAACCTTCCAAAAATCCTTCCTAACTGCACCTTCTTCAATCCTCAGCTGTTGTGATGGTAACGGGTTCATTAATTTGTGGAAAATCCAGCTCTTTATATAGGAGAATTACCATCCAAAGATAATGATATCTTAAAAAGATAATTTCCTAATAAAATATATCCACATCTCATAAATAGATCCCTAAAATATATGATCTTCCTTCCAGAAATCCAGCCCAAAAATATAAGATCTCTCCTTCCAAAAATAAAAGATCTCAACCAAGAACAAAATATATCTCGCTGCGTCAGAGTATTCGCCCCGGTCGCGACGCTCCTCAAAATCACCTCGATCGAGATGGTACTGTAGCTGACCGAGGTGAACCTCAACTGAAGGTGAAATCTCTCAAATCTGGTCCAAAGTGAATCTTTAATCCATTTCCATGTTTCCTGGATTCTTCCTTAAGCTCCTGAATGTTGCTCCAATGATTCCTTAGCTCCTTTAGCTCCGTTTTGATGCAAAACGTGCCATTTTACCTACATTTACAACGAAACTTGGTGTAGACCTCGATTCCCGCAAAGGTAGATGAAACGACAATATAATCACATAATATACATTCAAACATGCAGATTATTGAAGATAAAACGTCTAAACAGGCCCCAAAATATAGACTATAATTCATTCTATCAGTGCAAGACTTCCACCAATAAGGGCTCTTGTGTACTTCTTTGCTCCAAGCATGCTCCTTCGACACTTCGGGTATGAACCACCATGAGGCTTGATGCTCGAATGTATCTATTAATGTCTGAGATCCCCGAAATACCTACAAAACCGACAAAAGCTTGTGTAGACATCTTTTCTTGCAATATGCCTCGATTAAGCATAAACGTCACGAACTAACACCAATTCATGCATGAATAAGGAGAAAAATACCTAAATGAATGCCTAAACTAGTTTCATAAATCATGCCATCAAAATACCCTATACTTGCCACTTTCTAGTCCCCAAGCAAGGTTCAAACCTAAGCTACAAGATGACATGAGTTATGAATGCGGAAAAACGAAATTTTTTTGCAAATGTGCTTCTAATCATAGATCATCTTCATAGTGATGTTTCATGGCAAAGGATGGAACAAATGTGTATCAAGTGAACAAAGGCACGAAAAGACAATCATACTTAACACGAAATCATACATACAAAGCAAATCGAGAATGTCTAGATGATCATGAGGATTATCAAATCTAAATCACTAAGTCATAACACATGTGCATAGAGGTCTTAAGGACTTAGGAAAGAAGAGGCCAAGAAATGTGTCAAGGGTGGGAATTTTAGGTCATGTGGTGCTAATCCATGAAAGGAACTAATTCCACAACTTCATTTTGTTCAACATCCACCATAAGTGAATAATTTTCTCCATTTATTTTTATCTTTTTTTCTTTCATTTTTATTCACTTGAGAAAAAATGGCATTGGTGCACAAAAGCCGAAACCTTGTCAATTAGCGGTTCTCGGGAATTTTCCGAGTTGCCTCACACCGGAAGCACATACCAATTCTCGTTAGGACTATTGGCTTATCAAACTTTGACAAGACACAAACACCCGATTATGTGAATGGTGCCGAGATACTCATCTTCATAATCAGAGTCCCCAAACCTATATTTTCTCTACACTTTCTAAGCACATTTCAAGAACTTCATCCACAACATTCATTCATCAACATCGTTACCCATACTTGTCTTTCACACACTCAACACACTAACATGATCCTAATTCCTGAATGGGTCAAAAGAAGTAAAATTTTTCATTCAAGTGAGGTGCTTCAAACAACATGATCAAGATGAGAAGAAGAGGGAAATGAATGCCTTAGTCATTCCTATATGATGTGTAAGAACTTATCATGCAATTTCGATTATCAATTCTCAATCTAATTTAGACACAATCATCATCACAATTCATATATGGAATTCAATCAAAGTATTCAAGTCCACAAATGCATAAATTCATTCAATACACAAAAGCCATCCATAGCCAATTCACACACAAAATCATCATAAGGTTCATATCAATCATAGAAGCACAAAGATTTTAAAATTTCTCGATTTTTTTGGAATTTTTGAAATATATATGTACAATGCAAAATATGAAAAGAAACATGTGATAATAATATGAAACTATCCTAGATGCGATCATGCAAAAGATTATGAAAATCCTACCCCATACTTAAAACCACATTGTCCCCAATGTGCAAATTAAATAAAGAAGTGAAAGAAGGTCGTCACAATGTAAAAATGGTAGTGATTCAGTATTCCGGTTCACTTATGTGGAGTGGTGGTGGTAGATCATCAATCAAATCGGGTAGAGAGCTCTTGATGTTCATTCCGGCATCGGGACCCGTGCCAAGGTGTATGCGAGATGGGACTCTTTCATCCCTCAATGGCACCTTAAGCCGTCCAAGATCCACGTCCGCTCCACCCACGGTTGATTCGGGATCAACATCATTTTCTTGTTTGACTTCTTTATGACCTAGACTCTAGCACACAAACACAAAAATACACAAAAACACACCAAAACAAAAATAAAAGAAAAAAATGAAAAAGAAAAGGGAAAATATATGTACCCTTGGGTTGCCTCCCAAGAAGCTCTTCTTTAAGGTCGTTAGCTAGACAAAAATCCGGGAGAGTTTTTGATGCGGGGATAAGCCGCAGTTCCCGATCTAGATTGAAAGTCCATAAATGGGATAAAAATCGGGAAGTTCTATAAAGAAAATCGGCTGATTTAATTCAAGAACATGTCGATATTTTCGTAAACTCAAAATACGGATTAGTGAATGATATGGAAAGATATGAAGATGAATATGGAATGATAAATGAAAGAAATACAGGAACATATGAACTAAGATAGTTACGCAAAAAAAATATTGACCAATGATGCGTCAAAACCCTTAAACGAGAAGATTACCTTAACCCGCACTTCTTTAATGTAACACCCCGAATCCGCGGGACTCAGGGCGCTACGGGTTGGGACCTCACAATGGGTCCTGACCTTGAGCCTGACAACAATTTCACTGGATCTTTCAACAAGACACAAATAAAGGCTAAACCGAAATACATTTTTATGCAAATGATATGATCCCCATAAACAAATAAAGGACAACTTCAGCCGAGTTCTCAACTCCAACGACTCGAACATCAAATACATAACAATATACAAGAAACAATACCCAAATAAAACTCCAACCAAACCCCTCCTAAAATGTACGGAACCCCCGCTGCCCACTCTTCCGGATCTCTCCACCGCATTCCTAACTTGCAAGACAATCTACAACAATCGGTATAAAACCGTTAGCTAATATTCGAGGCATTAGAATCAAGGTGAAAGGCACAAACACAAGTCAATCATCATAAACACCCAATACACTCCAAAGCACACAAGTCCGGTTTATTATCTTATTATTATTAAGTCATATCTCTTTCTAATTCAACTTAGGTTGTGACACGAGAGTCCCCGAAACTCGCCTCGGTCCCTAGTTACCGGCATGGAATTGTACTGATGCATTTGACCGTCTACCAGCACGAAATAGTCGCCCAGAACCTCCTAGCTCTTGCGGGAGCCAGGCAAGTTGTCGCCGCCCGTTATCATACACTTGGGCCAAAATAATATAAAGGTCGGTAATCCTATTTCCGGTTTAGTTGTTATAAACAATAAAGAATAAACACACACCACCAAACATACATCAATGCTAATACAAGGAATACGAGCTAAGTAAGTCCGGAGACTTACCTTATCACCACACTCAACTCACAATCACTCTTGCTTCCCTTGGGAAGGAGTCCACAACCTCCTCACAAGAAGATAACTATATCAACAACTCGCTCAACTCAAGAAGTCTAAGACTTCTACACAAATGATCTATGCGAGATCATTTGACTCACACTCTAGGACCACATCCTAGAATCTCTCATGCTCACATCACATTCAACACAAGCTAGAAGTCCTTAAACTTCTAGACCCTATGATCTCGCAAGATCATAACCCATAACAAATACTAGGATATACATGCTTAGTGGCAACAATCTCAACGGTATCAACTCTATGCTAGGATACGCATATTCTAGCCCATAATCTCAACAACCATATACTCTAATTCTCAAACCTCGCAAGCCTCACAAGATAACATCAACACCTCAAGCTTAGAATCAACATCAATCCATCAAACAATATCAAATCCTCAAAACTCACCTAAGGTTCAAAGTCACTACTTGACATTCTCACTAGGTTATGCTAGATCCAACCTAGCATGATACTAAAACTTAACATAACTAGATAGAGGGAAGAGATACTCACACGACGTCAAAAGACGGAAATCGATCAACGGATGTCGACTTGGACTCGTTCGGCCTTTACGGGATCGTTCCTGAACTTAACACCAAAACTAAACAAATTTAGCTCGTACGCTTAATTTGATCGGAATAAATAACATATATAAATCTAAGGAAAACCCCACTTTTAAAACCCAAGTTAAAACCGTAAATATATATTCCGGGTGAATTGTAAAACATCATAAACCCAAGGTAAAACTCGTTTTTAAAGCCGAGGATAAACAAAATCGTTCAACCATTTTTTGGGAAAAATATACAACTCTAGAAACTTTGGCCATTTTCAGAAAATAAAAATATGGGCCAAACTCAACAAATAATCTGTAGGGATATAATTGGTAAAATACTAAATTTGGGGCCGGAAACGTTAAATATAATTATGGGTTGAGAATTGTAATAACATATAAAACTTGGGGGCCCAATAATTAAACAAGGTTTCATTTAACCTGGCAGATCTCACGCAGGGCTGGAGAGTGAAATGCATAGGCGGCAAAGCTTGACGGAGGAAGGAGGGAAGAGAGGTGGCGCGGCTCGGGGGAAGAGAGGCGGCGCTCCTGGTCCGGCGGCAATGGTTGCTCCTTGGCGGCAGTGAGAGCACAAAAGAAAGGGAGAGAAGAAGGAGACTCAATGGCGGCCAGTGGAGAGCGAATACGGCCATTGTGGGGAGGCTCGATCGAGGTGGAGGCCGCAATGGTGCGACGGGCAGGGCTCTCCGGTTTTGACAAGGCGGCAGTGCAGCGAGATCGAGAGAGAGTTGTAGAAGGTGGCTGTCGGCGTTCGAGAAAAAGAGGAGGGAGGTCTGAGCTTGCTATCTAGAAACAAGCATTTTTATTTTTCTTCCCTAGCTTCAGCTACTGATGTCGATGCAGGAGACTCGACATCTAGTTCAATGGCTGGTGCTGTGTGAGAGCCTGCCTCATTGAGCTTCTCTTTGGTTTGCTATAAATTAGGTTTGAATATGGTTCCATTTGTCAACTTGAATTTACAGGGGAATAGGGGTTTCCTTTTATGGTTTTCCTTTTCAATATTTTCATATCGCTTCAATTCTAGATTGGTACGATTCTAGGGCCTTGGTACGGGTGAGTATGGACATTGACTAATGTCTAGAAACTGAAGAGAGAAGAGGAGTTGAAGGATGAAGGAAAGAGAGAGTTGTACAGATGAGGTGAGGGCTGTGAGAGAGAGAGAGAGAGAGTTTCATAGTCGAGAGGGGGTTTGAGAGACTGAGGGAGAAGGAGTATAAGCAGCTTGGGCGGCTAGTGTGTAGCAAGGGAATAGGCTGCAAGAAAGCACCAGTCTATTGTATCGCCTGGCACATGAAAGAAATAGAAGAAGAGCACACCAATCCGAGAGAGAGAAACAAAGCAAAAATAGAAAAAACAATATGCGTAATAGAATAAACTAGATCAAAATCAACCGGAATGGGATTTCGGAACAGAAAAACTTTCGAACTATTCTGAAAACAAGTTTTGAAAATTATGTGATCAAGTATATTTGTATATATATATTAATATACTCGTAAAATATTTAAACTATTATAGTATCGATAAAAGCCGGGAAAAATAAATATCGTAAACGCGTCAAAAATCGGGGCGTTACATTTAACCTTACACAAGTCTTTTAATTAAGACAATCACAAGGAGAGACTTGTATTGACCAGGAGCACCAACCTTCAATAATATTAACACACACAAACACAATCTAGCAAGGACTTCACAACAATTCAACCAAAGACTCTCTTTTTGATTGAATGATTAATAAATAAAATACAAACTTTGTAAATGAAGTTGTGTGTCTCACAAAGCTGTGGAAAATATCAAATCTAATCTACTAAACAATCTCCCCCACTAAGGCTATTTATAAGGGAGATTAATCCTACGAAAACTAGGAAAATATACTTAAAGATAATCTTGCAAATATATCTCTAAGATATATAAAAATATAAAATCTACAAAGATAAAATCCAAATAATCCCTTAAGATAGCCTGAGAGCTTTAAGAAATCATAACAAGATATAATTGCCAAAAGATAGAAGATTATGGCAAGATCTTTTGCAAAACTCGTTCCAGTGAGGGAAATCGGACACGAAAATCATTCGAGTTTTCCTACAAGAAAATCGGTCGATTTTTCTGTCAAATCGGTCGATTTCCTTCTTTGAGACTCTTGCTTGCTCTTATCCTTTTTCGTTTCTTAGTGGATCTTCTTGGTCATGGCTTGACTCTTCTATAACAGTCAATAATGTCACCAAGGAGCTCTTGAGAGTGAGGAGAGTTTCCTTGAGCGTACATGTCATGAGTATGTCCGTAACTTCATCTTGAATCGCCTTTGCTCTTGATCTTGTGATCGCTCCATCCATAATTGAATCCGAAGAAGGTGAAGGTGTTGTTGGTTTGTCCTTCGATGCTTTGGCCTTTGAACATGTAACTGGTCCTTGTGTTGGAGAAGGTCCCACATCAGACTACCCTTCATGAGTAGAATTCGTCCTCGAATCATCAACATGCTCATCTCGAAACTCATAAGGGCTTAAGTCGCCAACGTTGAAGGTGGGACTTACACCATAATTAGTTGGAAGTTCCAAGATGTAAGCATTGTCACCAACTTTATCTTCACTCTAAAAGATCCGTCTCCTCGTGGAGATAGCTTAGATTTCCACTTGTCCGGAAATCGCTCTTTCCTTAGATACAACCACTAGATCTCCGGGTTTTAATAACATCTCCTTGCGATTCCGATTTGCTTTGGAAACAACGGATATTCCCTTATGTTCCAGTCGTAAGCGCGTCTTCTCATGTAATTCCCTTATGAACTCCACCTGCTTTCCTGCAATAAAATGCACTCGCTCTTCTAAGAGCAACGGTATAAGATCAAAGGGAGTCAAAGGATTCACTCCATAAACACACTCAAGCGGCGTTAGGTTAGTAGATGAATGCAAGGTTAGATTATAAGCAAGTTCAACATGTGGTAACACATCTTCTCACACATTCAAATTATCCTTCAAAACATCTCGTAATATAGTAGTTAAAGTGCGATTTGTTACCTCCGTTTGACCATCTGTTTGAGGATCACTAGAAGTTGAAAACAACAACTTTGTACGTAGCTTTCCCCAAAGTGTCTTCTAAAAGAAACTAAGGAATTTAACATCTCTATCGCTTACAATAGTTCTTGGCACTCCATGCAATCTAACAACTTCCTTGAAAAACAAGTTAGCTACATTATATGCATCATCAATTTTATGACAAGCAATAAAATTAGCCATCAACAACATATCCAAAAATCATAACTCCTAAACCTCTCGATGGAATCCTCCTACATCCGGATCGTTCTAAACTTCGGAACATCCTAAACCCGGATTAAACCAAACTGATCGTTCTAAACCAATCTATACTTATACCCAACTACGGAACATCCTAAATCCGGATTAAACCAACGGATCATTCTAAAATTTTACCACATGCTCCTTTGTATATCCATCAACAACATGTCCAAAAATCAAGTCCAACTGAGGTCAATAACCCCTCCAAATCTACCTCACAAAATTGCATCACAAGCAATTTTTCTAACACTTAGAATATTTCAGCAACCATCCAACTACTTACAGCCTCGACATTGAAAAATCATAACTCCTAAACCTCTCGATGAAATCCTCTCAAATTTTGATATATTCTACTATACAAACTTAAATATGACATATCCAAAATTCAAGTCTAACCGAGAAATATAACCAAATCAAATCTTTATCACAAAACTGGATCACAAGCAGTTTTAGACAAAATTCAGCACAACCTATAAACTACTCAAGGTCTCTACTTTGGGACGACATAACTACTAAAAACTGCAACTCGGATTCCTCTCAAATTTCAGTATGTTCTACTATGAAATACCAACTATAACATATCCAAAAATCAGCAGTAAAGGAGGAGTCTAACTTACCCAAATCTGGATCACAAAACTAGCAGTTTTTCCAACACTTAGGAAATTCAGTAAACATTCAACAAAACTACACACTGTCTCAACTTTGAAAAATCGTAACTCCTAAACCACTCGCTGGATTTATCCAATTTTGATATGTTATACTATAAATCTTATCTATAAGATATCCAAAATTCAGCAGAAAAAGAGGAGTATAACGTACTCAAATCTGGACACGAAGTTGATAGTTCGTCACTTCCGGAAACTCAGAAACGTAACAGTTGTTCTAGTCATCTTCCATGGCTGCTTTGGATGTCTTCCCATCTCCACACTAGGTCTTAGCCTCCCTCCAAGGTCTAGCCTTGTCATGTCACTGCAGTTCCGGCCTCAAGGAAGATGGATCGATGTTGGAGCAAGCAAGGAGAAGAATGGAGAAGAAGAGAGCAAGAGAGTGATGTTTTGGAAGAGGGAAAACTAAGTAACATGAATGATATGAGAGGGAGAGGAGAAGTGGCTGCATAAAGGAGGGGAATGTCAAGGGACCCTCAGCCATGAACTCCCCCAACATTAATAAGGTGGGTTATAAAGATAGGAAGGTGAAAGGTTGATCGAATATGCTAATACCCCGCCCTCGCATATCACCGCCCATGCGGGACCTAAACCGCAAGGGCGTGAGCCCTTGCGCACGGCTCCCAATACTCCTCTAAAACTATCAAAACGTAATGAAAATTCCTGTCATTACACTAAGGCTATTTATAAGGGAGATTAATCCTACGAAAACTAGGAAAATATAATTAAAGATAATCTTCCAAAGATATCTTTAAGATGTATAAAAATATAAAATCTAAAAAGATAAAATATAAATAATCCTTTAAGATAGTCTCAGAGCTTTAAGGAATTATAACAAGATATAATTGCCAGAAGATAGAAGATAATGGCCGAATCTTTTGCAAAGCTCGTTCTAGTGAAGGAAATCGGACTCGAAAATCGGTCGATTTTTCTGCCAAATCGATCGATTTTCCTTCTTTGAGGCTCTTCCTTGCTCGTATCCTTCTTCTTTGCTTAGTTGATCTTCTTGGTCGTGGCTTGGATCTTCTATAACAGTCAATGATTTCACCAAGGAACTCTTGAGAGCGAGGAGAGTTTCCTTGAGCGTACATGCCATGAGTATGTCCGTAACTTCATCTTGCATCGCCTTTGCTCTTGACCTTGTATTTTCTCTATCCATAATTGAATTCAAAAAAGTTGAAGGTTTTGTTGGTTTGTCCTTCAAATCTTTGGCCTTTGAATGTGTAATTGGTCCTTGTGTTGAAGATGGTCCCACATCAGTTTTACTCGAGGTGAAGCTTTGCAATCACTTCCACCGGAGCTTCCGGGAAGTACATCTTCAACCGGTTCCCATTCACCTTAAAATATCCACAATGCTCCCCTCCAATCTCTACCGCTCCGTGAGCAAATATCTTCCTCACCACATAAGGACCAATCCATCTTGACTTGAGCTTTCTAGGACAGAGCCACAACCTTGAGTTGAAGAGAAGGAAAAAGTCCCCTTCACTCAACTCCTTTGGGATGAGGCGCTTGTCATGCCAACACTTAGTTCTCTCTTTTTAAATCCGGGTAGTCTCGTAAGCGTCAAGCCGGATCTCCTCAAGTGCATTTATTTCTAGAAAACGGTTCCCTCCGGCGTTCTTAATGTCAAAATTCAACCACCTTATGGCCCAATATGCCCTATGCTCCATTTCCAGCGGGAGGTGGCAAGATTTGCCATAAACCAACTTGTAGGGAGTGGTGTCAATTGGTGTCTTGAAGGTTGTCCTATAAGCCCATAGAGCATCATCGAGCTTCATTGCCAACTCTTTTCTTGTCCTCGAGACCGTCTTCTCAAGTATCCCTTTGATCTCCTGGTTGAAGATCTCAACTTGGCCACTAGTTTGGTGTTGGTAAGGTGTGGCCACCTTGTGAGTCACCCCATACTTGGCCAGAAGTGCCTCAAAGTTCCTAGTGATGAAATGCTTCCCTCCATCGTTTATGATAACTCTCGGTGTTCAAAACCTAGGAAAGATCACTCGGTTGAAGAAACACACCACTACTTTGGCGTCATTTGTGGGAGAGGCGATTGCTTACACCCACCTTGATACATAGCACACCGCCAAGATGATGTAAATGTTTCTACATGAAGAGGGGAATGGCCCCATGAAATCAACACCCCAAATATTGAAGATCTCAACCTCTTGAATATTGTTCAATGGCATCTCGTTCCTTCTTGAAAAGTTTTTGATCTTTGACAAGCATCACTTGCCACCACAAAATTTTGTACATGTCTAAACAAGTTAGGCCAATAAAAACCCGATTACAATACCTTTGCACACGTTTTGTGTGAGCTAGCATGGCCTCGACATGGCAAGGAGTCGCAATGGCAGATCATACTCTCCATCTCATCCTCCGGAATGCTCCTCCAGAAAACTCCATCCGGTCCTCTCTTGAACAAGAGAGGCTCACTCCAATAATAGTGCCTCATGTCCTAGAAGAATTTTTTTGTTTGCGCATAGAACAAACCGGGAGGCACCTCTTCATATACAAGGTAATTCAATATATCCGCAAACCATGGCTCACTCCCTCTAGACACTGTACGCACTCCTCCATCACTTGCAATTATTCATCCTGGAATGAGCCATCAATCGGGATTCCATCCTTCTTAATCTCCATGGCAGGTAGCCTACTAAGGTGATCCGCTACTGAATTTTCGGACCCTTTCTTGTCACGAATCTCCAAGTCGAATTCTTGGAGGAGAAGAATCCACCGAATGAGAAGAATTCTTGGATTCTTCTTTGTGAGGAGAAGAATCCACTAAATGACACCCAACTCAACTATGCCACCACCGAGAAGGAGTTTCTAGCGGTGGTGTATGCCTTTGAGAAGTTCTGCTCTTCTCAAAGGCATACACCACCGCTTGCAACTCCTTCTCGGTGGTGGAATAGTTTAGTTGGGCGTCATCTAGCATCTTGCTAGCATAGTAGATGACATGTGTAAAACCATCCTTCTTTTGGCCAAGCACGACCCCAACCTCCACGTCACTCGCATCACACATCACTTCAAATGGTAATCTCCAATCCGGAGGTTACATAATCGGGGCGGAGATGAAAGCATCCTTAAACCTACAAAAGGCTTCAAGAAAATCCTCCGAGAAAACAAAAGCAACATCTTTCATCAATAGGTTAGTGAGAGGCTTAGAAATTTTAGAGAAATCCTTGATAAATCTCCAGTAAAAACCGGCATGCCCTAAGAAACTCCTTACCCCTTTCACCGATGTTGGTAATGGTAACATCTCGATTGTCTCTATCATAGCTGTATCAACCTCAATGCCTCGGTGGGAGACCAAGTGTCCCAACACTATACCTTTACTAACCATGAAATGGCATTTCTCCCAATTCAACACAAGGTTAGTCTCCTCACATCTCTTCAACACCAAAGACAACTTAGATAAACAATTGTCAAATGAAGAGCCATAAACCGAGAAATCATCCATAAATACATCCATTATATTCTCAATATATTCAGAAAATATGACCATCATACAACTTTGGAAGGTGGCGGATGCATTACACAACCCAAATGGCATAATCCTATATGCAAATGTTCCTCAAGGACAAGTAAATATGGTTTTTTCTTGGTCATCCGGGTGAATCGGGATTTGGAAAAACCCGCTATTTTATCAAGATAACAAAAATGTGAATGTTGAGCTAACCTTTCTAGCATTTGGTCAATAAAGGGCAGAGGGAAGTGATCTTTCCCAGAGGCTACATTCAATTTCCTATAGTCAATACACATCCTCCATCCCGTAACCGTCCTAGTTGGGATTAGTTCATTGTTCTCATTGGTCACTATGGTCTTACCACCCTCCTTAGGAACCACATGTATGGGACTAACTCATTTACTATCCAAAATCGGAAAAATGATTCTTGCATCTAGCATTTTAAGGATCTCTTTCTTTACTACCTCTTTCATTATAGGGTTCAATCTTCTTTGAGGTTCAATAGAAGGTTTATGGTCATTTACCATCAATATCTTATGCATGCACAAAGAGGGCTTAATACCAACAAGGTCATCAATGGTGTATCCTATAGCCTTTCTATGCAATTTCAACTCAGTCAACAATCTATCAAGCTCATCATTAAAAGATGCATTCACAATCACGGGATACGTAGAATTTGAACCAAGGAAATCATACTTAAAATGAGAAGGAAGAGGTTTCAAGTCAGGTTTAGGAGGAACTTTTTTGATTGGATGTGATCCATATAACGTAGCTTGAGATGATTCCAAGGCCATGGAATACTGACCAAAACCCCTTGAAGTTCCATCAATAACACTTGGATGATATCCTTTCAGCTCTGAAAAATCAACCCCTTCACAGGAAAATTGGCCGATTTTTTGGTCGATTTTTCTACATGTATTTGTCACTCCTTCGAGCACTTCAAATCCAGCTCTTGGTATCTCTTCCAATGCATCCAAAGCTTGGATCTCTTCATTGCAACTCCCCTTAATCCCTTCCTCCATCATGCTCATGCTAAGAACCTCTCAAGTGGATCATTGATCAATATCGAGTTCACAACCTCTCCAATGTTGAATGAGAGGGTTGCATTTTTACAGTCCACCAAGCATCTTGAGGTAGCTAGGAATGGTCTTCCCAAAATGATTGGAACCGGGTAGTGTGCTGGGATGTCCAACACCACGAAATCAATTGACACGTAGAACTTCCAAATCTAAACGGGGATGTCCTCAAGAATCCCCACCTGGTGTGCGATGGATCGGTCTGCCGTATAGAGGGTCATCATGAGAAGGAATACATTCAAGGATCATTCCTTGTGGTGGCACAAATCTGGACTCTTTAAGGAGCAAGCTAGGAGCAAAGGAGAACACATAGGACCTTGTTGGTGAATGTCTTGCACCAACTCATGGCTTAATGATCCAAAGAGAGCTGAATAGGGAATTCCACAGTCCAGAGGCAAAAATATCGACCATGGTTTTGGCCGTGGTTTTCTCTTGACAACTTTGACACGTGTCCCACAATCTCTTTGCCCGACCCTTGCTCTTGGTGGAGAATATAAGTGGTCCTGCAGGCTGTTGCTAGGGGATTCTCCCACATTCTCTCACACATTATCATTATCCAGATTGGGAATTCTTGGAGGAGAAGAAAAACACTCTCATTTTGGAGGAAGAACAACACATCAATATAGAGATTTAGAGTGAACTTTTGAGTGAGTTTTTAGTGGTTTTTGTTGATGAAATTTTGAAAGCATTGTAAGGAACATTTTGGAGCTGTTTTTGAAGGGTTGTAAGTCTTGTTTCATCTTATATTTAGCTAAGACTATTTGTTTCTTTTCACTTTCATTTCATTTTCTTGCTATGGAAGCCATGAATGTTTACTTGTTGAGTTTGAATCTTAAAACGCATGTTGTTGGCTAAACAGTTGTGATTCTTGGGTAATGGAATGATGGTTATGGCTTGGAATATGATAGAATAGACTTGAATGTACCTTTGGATGATTTGCTTGCTCGAAACCTAACCTCTGATCACATATCTTGTGTTTGTGTTGCTTGTTTGTGGTGCTAGCTTGAGTTCTTTGTTTGATTTACAATCTTGCATGATTTGTGATCTTTGTTTGATCACCACAAAAACCCAAACCCAAAAATATCATGATTTTCATTTCTTTATTTCATTCTCTTTTCTTAGACTAGATTTGCACTATCCATGATCACTTGTTTGATTTGATTTCACCTTAGTCTTCGTGTTCGACCTCGAAATACTATCCTTGCTACAAAACGACCCATACACTGTGGGTTCACTAGGAGTTAGGAAATTATATCGAGTTATAAATTGTAAGACTTTTTTGCTATACATTTCTAGCGTAACAAATTTTTGGGGCCGTTGCCGGGGACTAGGTCTAGATTAAATCATTGTGTGTGATTGTTTATAGTGTAGGTCTTTCTTGTTACTTTTGATCTTGTTTGGTTTGTGTCTTTGATTTTTCAGGACATCTCTTAATCTTTAGGTGCATGCAAAGATCTCGTGGAAAGAATTTAGCTCCATTTGATCCCGAACCGGAGAAAACCTTAAGACTAGATCCAAGAGAACTAAGAAGAAGAAGGAGATGGCCGGAAGAGATCTTCAAGCTGAGTTGAATGATGCCTTAGAGCAAATAAGGCTAAGTGATGAAGCCTTGGAGAATGAGAGGAGACTTGCAAATGAGAGGCAAGAAGCAACTAGGAGGGAAATTGAAGAGATTAGGCAAGGTCTTGTGCAAAGGGAGCTTAATCGTCAACAACGTCCACCACCACCACCACAGCCGACGGTCAATGTTCGGTTTGAGCCGATCATCATTGAGGATCAATAAACGCTAGGGAAACGTATGGATCAAGCCCAAAGAGTGCACCGTCCGGGTGTAAACTTAGGAGATCCCGCAACCCATGACTATGAACTCCGCCCTTAAGTGCTACAAATGATCCGGCACAATCAATTTGGAGGGATGGAAGGAGAGTCTCCTCATCAACACTTGATGAACTATGAGATCTTGATGGAGACTCTAAGGCCACCTAGATTGGAGAGCAACAACAACAAGCTTAGGGCTTTTTCCTTCTCAGTTAAGGATAAGGCCTTGGCTTGTTACCAATCCATTCCACTAGAACGTGTGGGTACTTGGGAGGAGATGACAACCGAGTTCTTAACAAAGTTATTTCCACCTTCCAAGACAACCGAGCTAAGAGGGAAGATCAATGCCTTCATGATGAAGGATAAGGAGAGCCTATTCAAATCTTGGGAGAGGTTCAAGGACCTCCTCCTAGATTCTCCACACCATGGGATACCGTAGATAGAGCTATTGGAGATTTATTTCAAGGGGCTTGATGAGGATAGTCAATTAAAGCTCCAATCACTTTCCGGAGGAACATTCATGGAGAAGAATGTGGATGAGGCTTGGTAGTTTGTAGAGAAGCAAGCCTTGGTGATAGAAAAGTACTCCCATAGGAAGAGTGATGGGAGGAAACCGGGAGTATATGAAGTAAGCGAAGTTACCATGAGCAACTACAAACTTGATGCAATTAACAATGAGCTTCAGTCCTTGAGGGAGTTGTGTACCACAACTTCGCTTCCAAAGAGGAGGAGATTAACTACATGGGAAGGGGTAACTACAATAATTATCAAGGCCCCAGGAACTTCAACAACAACAGCCGGCAATACAATAATTACCGGCCTAATCTCAACCATCCCGGGTTCTCCTATTCTAAGCCGGATGGTGCCTTAAACCCTCCCGCTTCCACAAGCGCAGCCCCACCACCGAAGGCTTCACAAGAGCCTCCACTCGGTTTTTCTCAAACTCCAAAGGATAGGACCGAAATGATGTTTGAACAATTGCTAGGAAGGTTGAGTGGACTTGAGAGTACGGTGACATCCATTTCCAAGGCTCAAAAGGTGCTAGAAGCACAAGTGTTCCAAAAGGCGGGTGAGGCACAAAGGGATCCGAGAAAGCTTCCCGGAAGGACCGAGGACAATCCAAGAGGCCAAGTGTTGGCCATTACCCCAAGGAGTGCGCTGAGCATGAAAGATCTCTCACCACGGGAGAATGACAAGGGAAAGTAAGTAGTAGTGAAGGAAGAACCATTGCAAGAAGAGGGAGGCAAGAGCAAAGATGATGAGCCAACATATGTGGCACCGCCTCCATACAAGCCACCACTACCATTTCCATTATCACGAGCAAGAGCTCGTTTGGATAAACATTTCGGTAAATTCCTTGAACTCATGTTTAAATTACATATTAATATTCCGTTCATGGATGCAATTCTAGGTATGTCGGCCTATGGAAAGTTTTTAAAGGAGATACTCTCCAACAAGAGGAAGTTGGAGGAGTATGGAGAAGTAAGGATGACAAAGAGATCTTCCGAGTTGATACAAACCATGAGGGAGGAGATGCCTCCTAAGCTTCGAGATCCGGGATCATTTTGTGTGCCAATTGGAGTTGGAGAAGTGCAATACGAGGCCCCATGTGATCTTGAAGCAAGTGTAAGCATTATCCCGCTTGCACTTTGCAACACGGTTGGGCTAGGAGAACCGAAGCCGGTCAAGATGACCCTCTATATGGCGGACCAATCCATCACTCACCCCGTAGGAATCCTAGAGGACATACCGGTTCAGCTTGGGAAGTTCTATGTGCCAATCGATTTCGTTGTTTTGGACATCCCAGCGGACTACCCGGTTCCTATTGTAATATCCGGAATTTTTATTCCGTCTAATTCCGCCGTTGACGGTTTCCCCTTTCTATCTAGTATCTCTTCCTTCACAAATTCATTATTTTATGTAGAATTTAATTCACATAAAACGATAAAATTATATCAAGCTTTAATCCTTATAATTATCTATTATTTTATGTAGAATTTTATTCACATAAAATGATAGATTTATATCAAACCCTAGTTATTATAATTCATTCTTACCGATGACTTTAGACGAGTTTTGACAAGCTGTGACGAGACCATGACTAAGCTGAGACAAGACCATGACAAAGCCCGACAAATCTGTGACAAACTCATTCATGGGCCTGACAAGGCCATGACGAGTTTTGACAGATTTTTGACAAGAAAAACAGCCCATCTTTCTCACCTTACCTCAGCCCATGTTCTTTGTTGGATTTTTTGTCCAGCCCTTTGCTTCTCTTTTGTTCTACACGGATCTGAACAGCCCTGGAGGCCCAGCTGAAGATGGCCCAACGAGCTCCTCTCTTGTGTGCTGACAAGTAACGTACAGCAGCCCTAGAGGAGAAGGAAACTGACGACGCTCTCTCTTCCTTTCTCCTTGTAACGTCCGGAAATCACGCAGGAAATCACACACGTATCTCCTCTCCTTTCAGCCACGCTTTGTTTCCATCCAGAAGCACGAGAACGCTCTCCCTCTGCTGCAGCAACAGATTTCTCCCACAACCGTAGACTCCATCCATTGAACTCTACCAGCGGCCTTCAACGTAACAGCAATCACCAGCACAACAGCAGCTTCAGCGCAGCAGTGGGCTTCGTCCCAGGATCTTCAGCGTGACGGATTCAGTGCAGCAGTGAGGACTCTTCTGCTCACGACCTGGAGTGACACAGAACAGCCATAGAGGAGCAGCAGTGAGGACTCTTCTTCTCACTTCCCCTTGAATCTTGGAATCGGTAAGGTTGATACCCTTCTTATCCTTGCACTTCCATCCATGTAATTCATGCCTAATGAGTGCCTTTTATGCCTCCTAATTCTACCCAGAACAGCCATAGAGGAGCAGTAAAAATTCATGCTGTTTTCCGAGTTTTCATGAAGTGACGAGCAGGCTTTTTCGAGTCCATATTAGGGTATGTTAGACACCTCCTTTCTTGCTGAATTTTGGATATGTTGTAGTCAGTAGTATATAGTAGATCATACTAAAATTTGGGAAGAATCGGAGTTACGGTTTGAGAGTAATTGTGTTTCAAAGTTGACGTTTCTATATATGTGCTGAGTGTTGGGGAAAACAGCAAGTGATGCTGTTTTGTGAGATGGTTTTGAATAAGCTCTTGATCTTCGTTGGGCTTGAATTTTGGATATGATATAGTTTACATATTGTTGTAGAACATATTAAAATTTTAGAGGAATCCAGCGAGTGGTTTGGGATTTATGATTTTTCAAAGATTGAGTCGTAAGCAGTTTTTCCGTTGTGCTGAAATTCGGTTTTGTGAGATAGTTTTAAATAGGATTTTGATCTCCTTTGCAGCTGAATTTTGGATATATTATAGATAAGATTTTATATTAGAACATATCAAAATTTGGGATAAATCCAGCGAGTAGTTTAGGAGTTATGATTTTTTCAAAGTTAAGACAGTGTGTTGTTCGTTAGGTGTTGTAACCAACTTTAGAAATTTTTGTAGAAGTGATGCTTTAACAGTTTTAAGAAATTCTTTCTCCTATGAGTAGATGGGATATCATAGAGGACCTAAGGAATTATTACGGAATTTTTATAAGATTATTCGAATTTTATATTTGAAGCTGTAGTTGGACTTTAGTGACTTTTCGGGAAATAGAAAATGGGTAGTTTTTCTAGTTGTTACCTAAAATCATCCTAGGGAGTAGAATATGATTAGTTAGCCTCAAGTAAGAATTTAAGTACATATTACGGGTTTTTGGAAGTCTCGGGACCAAGGGTAAAATAGTCAATTTACCTTAAATAAACACTGTAATAACTTCTGCACATAGAATCGTACATCTTAGGAGTTTTAGACTTCTAAGTATCCAAGGAAAAGTGTTGACCCACATGCCTCCTTTGACAGGCAACTGAGTTCCTGCAGCTACTGATTGAGTGTTGCTAAGAGAGACGAGATTTAATTCGGTAAGTCCACGGACTTACTTAGCTGGCTTTCTTGCATGAGTGTAATGTGTACGAGTGGCGTTTGCTAGTTATGCTAAACAACGAAACCGGATTAGGCCGACTTTATTATTTACGTAATTGACCCAAGTGTATGATAACGGGTCGTGACATCATCTGCCTAGCTCTTGCGAGAGTCTAGGAGGTTCCCTGCGACCAGCCCAGTCCGGTAGATGGTCAGATGCATTAGTACCATTCCGCGTTGGTAAACGGAGACAGGGGCGAGGTTTGGGAATCCCTCGTGTCACAAAATAAGTATCATTAATAATAACCTATCACCTAATTAAAGATAATAAAAGGATTGAGTGTTGCATGTTGATTGTGTATGTTGTGTGTTTGTGCTTTTACCTTTATACTTATGCATAGAATGTTAGCTAACGGTTTTATACCGCTTGTAGATGTCTTGCAGGTTAAGACAGTTGTAGAGAGATCCGGAGGGAATGGTCAGCCGGGTCCACGTACATATTTAGTTGGGGACGGGATGTCTTTTGTTCTTCTTATGTGTCATTTTAGTACCTTTGCTTTGTAAGGCTGATACATATTCCTCATGTATATATTGTTTAAAGTTTTTAAATGTTTTAAATACTTTTGTGCCTTGTTGTAAGATCCAAGTTAAATTGTTGTCAAACTAAGGTCGGGACCCATTGTGAGGTCCTAACCAGTAGCTCCCCGAGTTCTCAGAATTTGGGGTGTTACACCTATCATTTTAGGAAGGGCATTCTTAGACACATCCGGATGTTTAGTGGATTGCAAAAATGGGATCCTCTCCTTCAACATAGGAGAAGAAAATATCAAGTTCAAGCTATCCACAATGATGAAGGGGCCAGCCCTTGGTGAAGATGTCTTCAACATTATTGTGGAATAGGAGTCTAGAGAAGATGTGAGCTCAATCTTGATCAAGGATCCACTTGAGAAGGTTCATAGCATGAGCATCATGGAGGAAGGAGTTGAGGAAACTTGCAATGAAGAAATCTGAGCTTTGGATGCATTAGAAAAGGAGACAAGTGCTGAAATTGAAGTGCACGAAGGAGTGCTAAAATACAGAAAGAACCATGGCCTGGGGCCCAGAACCACGCCCGTGGTTTCAACCATGGAACTCTCTGTAATGTCCAATTGTGCCAGCTTTTCCAAAACCATGCCCAGGGTTATGCCAGAGGTCGTAATTTCACCCGTGGTTTCTCCAGAAAGTCCCTTAGTTGTTGATCAAGCTTCAAGGAATCTTGGAGAGTCTTCATTGGTTTTGGATTCATCTAATGTGGAGCTATATGGATCACATCCAACCGATGAAGATCCTCCTAAACTTGATCTCAAACCTCTCCCTTCTTATTTAAAGTATGATTTCCTTGGTTCGAATTCTACTTATCCCGTGATTGTGAATGCATCTTTGAATGATGATGAGCTTGATAGATTGTTGAATGAATTGAAATTGCATAGGAGAACTATTGGATACACCATTGATGACTTAGTTGGCATTAAACCATCCTTGTGCATACATAAAATCTTGATGGAAGACAACCATAAACCTTCAATTGAACCTCAAAGATGATTGAACCCTATTATGAAAGAGGTAGTCAAGAAAGAGATCCCAAAGTTGCTAGATGGGGGAATCATTTTCCCGATTTCGGATAGTAAATGGGTTATTCCCATTCATGTTGTTCCTAAGAAGGGTGGTATGACCGTAATAACTAATAAGAACAATGAACTAATCCCAACTAGGACGGTTACGGGGTGGAGAATGTGTATTGACTATAGGAAACTTAATGTGGCCTCTAGGAAAGATCACTTCCCTCTTCCCTTTATTGACCAAATGCTAGAAAGGTTAGCTCAACATTCAGATTTTTATTACCTAGATGGTTATAGTGGGTTTTTCCAAATTCTTATTCACACCGATGACCAAGAGAAAACAACATTTACTTGTCCTTGGGAAACATTTGCATATAGGATAATGCCATATGGGTTGTGTAATGCACCCGCCACCTTTCAAAGGTGTATGATGGCTACTTTTTCTGAATATATTGAGAACATTATGGAAGTGTTTATGGATGATTTCTCGGTGTATGGCTCTTCATTTGATAATTGCTTGGCTAATCTATCTTTGGTGTTGAAGAGATGTGAGGAAACTAATCTTGTGTTGAATTGGGAGAAATGCCACTTCATGGTGAGTGAAGGCATAGTATTGGGGCACTTGGTATCCCACCGAGGCATTGAGGTTGATAGAGCCAAGATAGAAACGATAGAGAAGTTGCCACCACCTACCTCGGTGAAAGGGGTAAGGAGTTACTTATGGCATGCCGGTTTTTACCGGAGGTTTATAAAAGATTTCTTTAAAATTTCTAAGACTCTCACTAACCTACTAATGAAGGATGTTGAGTTTGTTTTCTCCAAGGATTGTCTTGAAGCGTTTTGTAGGTTGAAGGATGCTTTGATCACCGCCCCTATCATGCAACCTCCGGATTGGAGCTTACGATTTGAAATAATGTGTGATGCGAGTGATGTGGCCGTTACGGATGTTTAGGACAAAAGAAAGATGGGCTTACACATGCCATCTACTACGCTAGCAAGACGCTAGACGATGCCCAACTCAACTATGCCACAACCGAGAAGGAGTTGCTAGCGGTAGTGTATGCCTTTGAGAAGTTCCGGTCATATCTTGTTCGAACAAAGGTTATTGTGTACACGGATCATGCTGCGATCCGTTATCTCCTCACAAAGAAAGATGCCAAGCCTCGCTTCATTCGGTGGATCCTACTCCTCCAAGAATTTGACTTGGAGATTCGGGACAAGAAGGGTTCCGAAAATTCGGTAGCGGACCATCTTACTAGGCTACCACCATTGGAGATTGGAAGAGATGACATCCCGATTGATGACTCATTCCCGGATGAGCAATTGCAAATGATGGAGGAGTGCTTACTTCAAGTGTCTAGAGGAAGTGAGCCATGGTATGCGGATATAGTGAACTACCTTGTGTGTGAAGAGGTGCCACCCGGTTTATTATATGCCCAAAGGAATAAGTTTTTCAAGGATGTGAGGCATTACTACTGGAGCAAGCCTCTCTTGTTCAAGAGAGGACCGGATGAAGTCTTTAGGAGGTACATTCCGGAGGATGAGGTCGAGAGTATGATCCGCCATTGCCACTCCTTGCCATGTGGAGGTCATGCTAGCTCACACAAAACGTGTGCAAAGGTATTGCAATCCGGTTTCTATTGGCCTAACTTGTTTAAGGATGTGCAGAATTTTGTAGTAGCTTGTGATGCTTGCCAAAGGACGGGAAACATCTCAAGAAGGAATGAGATGCCCTTGAACAACTTACAAGAGGTTGAGATCTTTGATATTTGGGGTGTGGACTTCATGGGGCCATTCCCCGCTTCATGTGGAAACCTCTACATTCTATTGGCGGTAGATTATGTGTCAAGGTGGGTGGAAGCAATCTCCTCTCCTACGAATGATGCCAAAGTAGTGGTGCAGTTCTTCAACCGAGTCATCTTCCCTAGGTTTGGAACACCAAGAGTGATCATAAGTCATGGAGGGAAGCATTTCACCAATAGGAACTTTGGGACACTTTTGGCTAAGTATGGGGTGACTCATAAGGTGGCCACACCTTACCATCCCCAAACTAGTGGCCAAGTGGAGATCTCCAACCGGGAGATAAAAGGAATACTTGAGAAGACGGTTTCTAGGACAAGAAAAGATTGGGCTATGAAGCTTGATGATACTTTATGGGCATATAGAACCGCCTTCAAGACACCAATTAGCACCACTCCCTACAAGCTAGTTTATGGCAAGTCTTGCCAGCTTCCGGTGGAGATGGAGCATAGGGCATATTGGGCCATAAGGTGGCTGAATTTTGAACTCAAGGAAGCCGGCGAGAAGAGGTTGCTAGACATTAATGCTCTTGAGGAGATCCGGTTGGATGCTTATGAAAACGCCCGGATTTACAAAGAATGGACCAAACGTTGGCATGACAAACGTCTAATCCCAAAGGAGTTGAGTGAAGGTGAGACATAGTCCTTCTCTTCAATTCAAGGGTGCGGCTCTTCCCCGGAAGATGGACGGGTCCTTATGTGGTGTGGAAAGTATATCCCGGAAGCTCCCATGGATATAATTGCCCCACTTCACCTTGAGTGAAACGCTACCGGATTTGGTCAAGCTAATGACCTTAAAGAAGCGCTTAATGGGAGGCAACCCATTGGTACATATCTTTCCCTTTTCGCTTTTTGTTTTCGTTTTCGATTTTTGCTTTTGCTTTTGTTTTGGTGTGTTTATTTGTTTTATGTTTGTGTGCTAGAGTCTAGGTAACATGGAACCCTAATGAACATCAAGAGCTCTCTACCACCTTTGATTGATCACCCACCATCACTCCACATGAGTGAACCAAAGTACCGAAAACACCATTTTTACATTGTGAGGACTCTCTTTCACTTCTGTATTTAATTTGCACATTGGGGACAATGTGGCTTTAAGTATGGGGTGGTGTTTTCATAATCATATGCATGATTGCATCTAGGATAGTTTAATATTATTGTCACATGTTTCATTAGTTTTTTCATTATACATATTTATCTCAAAAATTCCAAAAAATCAGAAAATTTTAAAAAAAATTTGTGCTTCGTAGTTTGGATATGACCCTCATGATGAGATTGTTTTGTGAATTGGCTATGGATGGCCTTGTGTGTTGACTGGATTTATGCATATGTGGAATTGAAATACTTCTCTTGAATCCTATGTATGAATTGTGATTTTGATGCTTGCCTTGATTGGATTGAGAATTGATGGTCGAAATTACATGCTAGTTCTTGCACATCATCTAGGAATGATTAAGGAAATTCATCTCTCTTCTTCTCATCTTGATCATGTTGTTTGAGCACCTCACTTAATTAAAAAATTGACCTCTTTTGAGCCATCCGGGAATAGGAGCATACTAGTGTGTTGAGTGTGTGAAAAGCAAGTGTGGGGTGAAGTTATTGATGAATGAATGTTGTGAATGAAGTGCTGAATTTGTTGTGAAAAGTGTAGAAAAAAAAGGTTTGGGGACTTTGGTTTTGATGACGAGTAACTCAGCACCATTAACATAATCGGGTGTTTGTGCCTTGCCAAAGTCGGATAAATTGAATGTCCTAACGAGGCTTGGTATGTGTGCCCGGTATGAGGCACCTCGGAAAAATCCCGAGGTCCGCTAATCACCAAGGTTTCGGCTTTTGTACACCAATGACATTGTCTCAAAAATAAGTGAAAGAAAAAGAAAATGAAAAAGAAAAGAAAAGAAAGAAAAGATGGAGAAAAATATACACTTGAGGGGAAGTTGATCGAAAATGAAATTGTGGAGTTAGTTCCTTTCCCGGATTAGCATCACATGACCTAAAAAAATTCCCACCTATAACAACGTTTCTTGGCCTCTTCTTTCCTAAGTCCTTGTGACCTATTTGCATATGTGTATGACTTATTGATCTAGATTGGATATTCTCAAGATCATCTTGACTTCTTCATTTTCACCTTTCATGCATGCTTTCGAGTTAAGTACGATTGTCTTTCCGTGCTTTCATTCATTTAATACATGATTGCTTGTCCATCGCCATGAAACATGACTATGAAGGTGATCCATCTTATGAACCACAATTCCAAAAAGATTTTATTTTCTGTTTTTTTTGTATTCATAAATCATGCCATCTCGTAGCCTATAGTTGGACCTTGCTCGGGGACGAGCAAGTGACAGGTATGGGGTATTTTGATGACATGATTTATGATGTTAGTTTAGGCATTCATTTAGATAGTTTTTCCCGTTATTCATGCATGGTTTGGCATTAGTTCATGACGTTTACGCTAAATTCTTACATATTGTCCAAATAGACGTCTACACGAACTCTTGTCAATTTTGTAGGTATTTTGGGGAGCTTTTGCAACTTAATCGATACATTCGAGGATCATTCCTTGTGGTGGACCACATCCGGACTCTTTAAGGAGCAAGCTAGGAGCAAAAGAGAACACATAGGACCTTGTTGGTACATGCCTTGCACCAACTCATGGCTTAATGATCCAAAGTGAGTTGAACAGGGAATTCCATGGTCCAGAGGCAAAAATATCGACCGTGGTTTTGGCTGTGGTTTTCTTTGGACAGCTTTGACACGTGTCCCACGATCTCTTTGCCCGACCCTTGCTCTTGGTGGAGAATATAAGTGGTCCTGCAGGCTGTTGCTAGGGGATTCTCCCACATTCTCTCACACATTATCATTATCCCGATTGGGAATTCTTGGAGGAGAAGAAAAACACTCTCATTTTGGAGGAAGAACAACACATCAAGATAGAGATTTAGAGTGAACTTTTGAGTGAGTTTTTAGTGGTTTTTGTTGATGAACTTTTGAAAGCATTGTAAGGAACATTTTGGAGTTGTGTTTCAAGGGTTGTAAATCTTGTTTCATCTTATGTTCAGCTAAGACTACTTGTTTCTTCTCACTTTCATTTCATTTTCTTGCTATGGAAGCCATGAATGTTTGCTTGTTGAGTTTGAATCTTAAAATGCATGTTGTTGGCTAAATAGTTGTGATTCTAGGGTAATGGAATGATGGTTATGGCTTGGACTATGATAGAATAAACTTGAATGTACCTTTGGATGATTTGCTTGCTCGAAACCTAACCTTTGATGGAAACCACGGCCTGTTCTTGTGAAATCTCGACCGTGGTTCTATGTGATTAGGTTGTGGATTGTTCTGTTGTATTTGTATTGATGAATCTGAATGTTAGGATGTTAGATTGTTGAAATCCTAGTGTTTGTTAAGCATAATCTATCCTAGCGTGACCTAATTCTAGCAAACTAAGTGAGGGAAGAGACTTACCCGGTAATTCTCGATCTTAGATACCAAGGATGATGAACTCTAGGTAGTAGTGAGCCTCACAAGCCGCTATTGGACTGAGTGTGCTAGGATTGTTGCTTAGGACTTGCCTTCCCGAGACCTACCCGGTAAGGAGAGGTTTAACCCCTAGATAGAAATCCGGTTTGTGTAGAATTCCCAACTTTAGGCCCTTAGAGACTAACCCGGTAATAGGACCTTAGGTGAGGGATTAGTGGACCATGAGACCGACCCGGTGATTGATCCCATTTGAACACCCTTTTCCCAACATACCGTAGCTTGTCCAAGGTTGATTAGAACTTGAGTTCAATGCCATAACCGGAAGTCCTAACCCCTAGAATCCGCTTTTCTCTCTTTGATCACATATCTTGTGTTTGTGTTGCTTGCTTGTGTTGCTAGCTTGAGTTGTTTGTTTGATTTACAATCTTGCATGATTTGCGATATTTGTTTGATCACCACAAAAACCAAAACCCAAAAATATCATGATTTTCATTTCTTTATTTCCTTCTCTTTTCTTAGACTAGATTTGCACTATCCATGATCACTTGTTTGATTTGATTTCACCTTAGTCTTCATGTTCAACCTCGGAATACTATCCTTGCTACAAAACGACCCATACACTGTGGGTTCGCTAAGAGTTAGGAAATTATATCGAGTTATAAATTGTAAGACTTTTGTGCTATATGTTTCTAGCGTAACATGTCCTCTCTATAATCCCAATTATTTTGCATCACATCTTTAGTTACAAGGGCTTGCTCTATCACTTTAGAGAATTGATCCTATTTTTGCTCAAAAGAGCATCATTAGTCCCACTTGTGTGGAGTGCTAAGCACACTCTACTTAGATTGACATAGGACATGGTCAAAATCATCTACTTCTTCTCACTCTTCTAGTTCTTTTTGCAGGGATCCCTATGTACTAACTTTGATTTGTATCTTTCCTTATTCAGTAGTAAGTAACCGCTCACAACAATTCTCTTTACACCAATACTGTCATAAATGGTCATTAACGACCATCAAAAGCTTCTCCTTACTTTCTTAATTAGGGTCGCCATATTGGACTCAGTCACTGTTACTATCAAGGACTAGTTCTTGTATTGATTTAACTTCACCATTGTCGTCGTTGATCCCCTAGGGAAATTCCCGTTGCTTGCAGTGATTTCCCTTATCAAACTACAAGCACATTTACTCTTCTCATTTACCGATAACTCTTGCCAAGTTCACCAACATGGATATGTCCTCCGTTGTTATCAAGTTAGTCTATAGTTGACCTTCTACAAGGTCATAGACATACTTTTCTTATGTATCTTTTGATGTTGATATATCTGGTGGCAAGTTAAATTTCCTTGAGTTTATCCGGTTTATAATTCTTTATCTCCTTCCACATCTAAACTTCCTTTTCTCTCAGTAAGACCACTATAATCTTTCCGAGTTAGTTGTAACATTCATTTGCCACCAACGGACTCATCCATTCTCCCACGATAGCTCGTTATTGCATCTTCGTGATTCCTTCTACCTCAGTCATCAATTGCTTACGGTTCTCCGATGTGAATCGTTGGTGTTGATAACTTGAGTCCTTTTGTGAGAGGGAAGTTATTGCGGGCCCTTGGGCACGCTAAGATCATTCTCATGCACTCTCCTTCCTTAGTTAGTGTTGAATTATAATGTTGCCTTTTTAGTGATCCTTTGACTATGCTTTCAGGATTCTATCATTTCGATATCTACATCACAATCTTTGTTGTAACCCACTTGTCTTATAGAAAGTTACTAAGCCTCCATGTTTATGAAAATTTTCCCTCCACTCTCTGGCTAATCCGTAAACTTCAGTTATGCGGTTCTTTAAGTCTTCATAGTTGGGTCAACAACATCACTTCTTAACTCTCAGGATTATGGCTGTCTAGGTGTTCCCTCTTGATTAGGGTGCTGACTTACTTTGCCTATAGTGGTCATATTCCGCCTTGCTTTTGACAACAAACCTTCATCTTCTGGTCCATCATTTAGCTTAAATTCAAGGTCTCTTGTCTGGATCGCTACTATATTTCACTTTGATTTTCATGCCCATGTTTGTTTCTAAAGGCATCCATGTTGTTCGTAATTGCTGTTTACACCATACTTGAAAAGAGCCTTTGTGATGTCACTCCCCATTTGCATAATTTTCAATCATTTAAGGCTCTTCCGGAACTACTCTCATGTATAATCTTCATCTGATCCTGTTAAGTTGACTCCGGATCTCCTTCTTTCCATAGTCGTTAGTGTTGTCCTTCAGTCTTCACTTTTCTATCTCGACGTTCCTCAACAAACTCGAAGGAGTTTCCGGACGTTTGCCTACCCTAATGTACACAAGTTATGCATACTAATCCTCACGTTGACACACTTCAAAATCTACATAGATGTCTCAACATAGTGAGAACTCTTTTTGTTATCTCCGAAAAAGACATAATGTAACTATTATGCTACTAACCTTAAGCATAAACTTATCTAGTGTACATATCTTTAGAAGCTGCTACTAAGTCAACATAACATTTCTCAAAGTACTAAGCTGCCGAGATCCGCGGAGCGCGATGGTGGTCCGACATACTACTATCCCAACAACCCCATTATGCACATGATTTTAAAACAAAACTTCATTTGAAAATTTTAGATCCCTTTCGGGTTCCGGTTATTTCTACATTCGGTATTTTAGAAGATTTCAAGTGTCATTGTTACCAACCTAGAGCTCTGATACCATGTTGTAACACCCCAAGTTCTCGGAACTCGGGGAGCTACTGGTTAGGACCTCACAATGGGTCCCGACCTTGGTTTAACAACAACTTTACTAGGATCTTAGAACAAGGCACAAATGTATTTAAAACAATCTCAAATCATAAAATTTTTCTTGTATGAATGTACACATGTGAAAGCCTTCCAAAAAATATACATCTTTATATAACATGCATGCCGAAACAATCATCGTGCTGGCACACAAACCGATTATTATCTAGTAGTTAAGTGATTCACCTTATTCCATTTTACAGTTGTGGCACGAGAAATCTTAAGATTTCTTGCCTCCATTCCTTATCCTACTGGTGTAGGTCTAGCTTACCTCAGCCGGTAGCATCACTACAAACCGAGTGTGGACTAGTCCCTAAAGAAACCCCCAGCGCCCTCAGGCTAACTGAGCAGAATGCCACCGCCCGTTACTCTTAGGACAATGTATAGGTCGGTATATAATTACTACTACATACAACTATAAACACAACATTCAAACACCACTATCATTATCCACACTCATATCTAGAAGCTAGCTAAGTAAGCCCAAAGGACTTACCTGAATGCAATCTCAAATCCCGTTATCTCGACTCGGTTTGTAACCGCGGAAAATCAGCCGCCTGTTATACAAGGCAAGTGGATCAATAATTTATCATATTTTTTTTTGTAGTTTCCAGCTTCTAAGATATTCAATCGATCATAAAGAAATTACCAAAATACCATCACAAGGGTAAAAAGACTATTTTACCCCCGGGTCTCAAAACCCTAGAAATATTCCCAGAATATTTCGAAAACTTCCTATGAAACCCAAAACCCCAATCTAACACTCACGTGAAAGATCTAACTAAGTTGGAAGATTTTCCAACTTTTAACTTTCATGAGAAATTCTCTAGGATCCTACTTTGACCCCTCTTAAGATAGTCATACAAAAAATCCAAAAATGCTAAATAAAATATCCAACCTTTCTATGCAATGAACTCTACTCACTTGACGAAACAAAACTCATAAAGAATAAATAACCAATCCTACACAAAAAACCCAAGTGCCTCCTCAACACAAAATCTCTCATACTTAGCCAAAAATCTACATCTTTACTAAACTGCCTAACAAGCCTCCTTTGGAATCTTGTAAAACTAGATCCGACCGTTGGATCGACCTATACTTGTGATACATCCAACTATGTATATTTATTTGTAATCTATCAAAATTTGAAAGGTAAATTATAATTTCAAAGCAACGAAACAGGGACTCAAAGAGAGTTGCCTAACACAGTTTTCTTGGAATAAGTTAAGAGGTGCAAAAGGTCCAAGGTTCGAGTCTCACCCCTGCGTTTCAGATTGCAATATTCCACACATCACAAGTTCGATTCCTACAACTGCCAAACCAGAAGATTTTGTTTTAAACCACTTTCATCTCTTTGTACAAATGACACTGAAGGCAACAAGTTGCTTACCTAGGCAGGGAAGGAAGAGGGACGACGGAGCTCCTGTCATGGAGGTCGCCGGCAGCAAGGGGAAGGGAGGTCGTCATACGTGTGTAACGAGGGAAGGATGGTTGCCAGCGATTGTTGTTCTTGTGCATAGAGGACTCCTAGTTCCTTGTTGTGCCGATAACCACAAAAGAAACATCAAAGAGGCAACCACCTTGGTCCAGCAAGCATGCGCAGGAAAGAGTGAAGGGGAGGACAAGTATGGTCTTACCTTTCCCATGGTACACACAGGCAACCAAGGAGGAGGGTATGTCTTGGTTCCGACCACTATACTCGAGATGTCTGTGCAGAAGAATAGGGATGCTAGAATGTTTCTCTCTTCGATCTACTATCAGGTCCACCAGGCTAGAGCGAAGGAAGGTCTTCTCACGTACTAGGGGCGTAGAGGAGGGACCGGTGACTGTTGTCACGTATCAGCGGTGTATCGCCCACGTGGCGCCAATGCTAGGGCTGCTAAGGAATGGAGGAGAAAGGCAATATGTAGGAAACAGGAGAGCGTAGTCGTCTAGGGTTGGAACATGGCAGATCTCGTACGTGCACACGGTTTTCTGGAAAGAGACTGATTGCATTTTTTCTACAAAAGGAAAGGCGTTAAAGAAGGGAGGAAATCGTGGCTAGGGTGATGTGCAAATAGGAAGGAATCTGGGGAGGGCTAGGCGTGCAAAGGCTTGTACTGAACGTGGACATGAAGGGTGACAAGGGGAAAGAATCCACGTCGGGAGGGTAGGGAAAGCTGGCGTGTTTCCTTGCCGGGCCGGACGCTTCATTGATGGGCGTTTTTTTTCACTATCAGGCCGTGCAATGGCTTGGCGTGCTTCCTGGGCTGGCGTGGGGCAAAAGATACAAAGGGTTGTAGACAAGGAAGGAGATGGGCTGAGGTAAGAAGGGAGTTGTGGGCTTGGACAAGGGATGGCAATGGAGTGGGCTGAAACTTGTCAAGGCCTTGTCAAGAGTTTGCCATGGGTTTGTCAAGAGGTTGTCATGGCTTCGTCTTGGTCTCGTCATAGTCTCGTCTTGGCTTTGTCATGGTCTCGTTAAAAGACATGAA
Source organism: Fagopyrum homotropicum (assembly GCA_033239125.1). NCBI lineage: Eukaryota > Viridiplantae > Streptophyta > Magnoliopsida > Caryophyllales > Polygonaceae > Fagopyrum > Fagopyrum homotropicum. Next base: position 95,248,360 of record BSWB01000003.1, on the reverse strand, counting down.
CTAGTAGATGTAAGAATTAGGGTTTGGTGGTGTTTCATCATTTTATGTGAGTTTAGACTTACATAAAATGATAGGATTTGTGATGGTACATAACACTAGGAACTCTTCCTTGCTCTTAGGCGGATCATTTGTAAAGCTCGTTCTAGTGAACGAAATCGGACCAAAAATCGGGCGAGTTTTCCTACAGGAAAATCGCTCAATTTTTTATGGAAATCGGTGATTTTCCTTCTCAGAGACTCTTCCTTGCTCTTATCCTTCTTCCTTGCTTGGTGGAGCTTCTTGGTCATGGATTGGCTCTTCTATAACAGTCATTAACGTCACGAAGGAACTGTTGAGAATGGGGAGAGTTTCCTTGAGCGTACATGTCATGAGTATGTTCGTAACTTTATCTTGAATCATCTTTTCTCTTGACCTTGTGATTGCTCCATCCATTGAATCCGAAGAAGGTGAAGGTGTTGTTGGTTTATCCTTCAATGCTTTAGCCTTTGAGCGTGTCACTGGTCCTGGTGTTGGAGATGGTCTTGCATCAGTTATAAGATTCAGCTGTGATCTTATTAGTTATAGATAGATTTTATTATTTAATACCTTTAAGGCTCTAAAACATTCTAAAGATATTTGTTGATTTTCGATCCTATCTTTCAGGATTATCTTTTAGTTAGATTTTTTATCTTTCGTAGGAGAATCTCCCCTAGAAATAGCCTTAGAAGGTGAGATTATTAGATGGATTTGATTTGATTAATATTTCCATTTTGTTGTGTGAACTTGCTGCTTTGCTTACGAAGTTTGTGTTTTCTTCATTCCTATTCAATCAAAAAAGAAAGTCTTTGATTGAAACGGTGTGAGTTCTTGCTAGGTTGTGCTTGTGTATTAATCTTCTTAAAGGTTGGTTCTCCTGGTCAATTCTAGTACCTCCTTGTGCTTGTCGTATTTACAAAGCTTGTGTAAGGTCAAAGAAGTGGGGGTTAAGGTAAGTTCTTCGCTAAAAGGTTTTGACACATAATTGGTCAAGGTTCTTCGCGGGAATATCTTGGTTCGTATCTTCCTATATTTCTATTAATTTCATAGCATATAATCATTTTCTTATCTTTCCATTATCAATCCATCAAACTCACGTTTTTTGGTTTCGAAGTTACATAAATCTCGGCCAAACACTAGAATCTCGACCGAGATTCCTAACCAAGATTCTTTTTTTGAGACTATTGATCGACTTTCAATCTAGATCAGACAATCGCGGCTTCAACCCCGCATCACCCGAGTTAAGTGTAATTTTTGGCTACCTCGAGTTTTCAATAGTTGAAGCCCAATTTCGCCTCCAACAGTCATAAACCAACCTTGATCTAAAACCCTTCTCCTCCCTTCTTCTTCACTCGACCCTAAGCAGTCGTATCTTACTAATAACTCTTCATTGCTCATCCAAATTCAAAATCAACCAAGAACAATCAAGATCCAAGCTTCTTTTACTTAAAAACTCCAAGCTTACACTTCTTCTTCTCCATCCTTCTCAGTCCACCATTTCTACCCAAAAATTTCAAATTCCCCAAAAAATTAAAATCTCCATCTTCATTGCTTTCATACCTCAACCCTTCATAAACCTTCACAAAACTTCATCACTAACCTTCACAAAACCATTTTATACCTTCTTCACTCACAAAATTCCATTTTTCATCTTCAATCTTCATTTTCTCTCCTCAAACCGAAATTTCTACCATTGTTGAGAGCTTGAAGGTTTTTCAAATTTTCACTTGGATTATTCAATTACATCATCCTAGGGTATGAATCCCTCTCACTTATCTTGTTTTTCTGAGCTATGATTGAGAAATTTGAGGTATGAGTTGAATTATTTAAAATTCGATATTGATATGTAATTGAGAAATTTCATTTGAATGTTTGAATATATTCTTATGATCATGAGTGTGAAGAATTCATTGGATATTATCTTGGTTTGCATCTTTGCTAGAGCTTGATTGAAATGAACAATGATGATATTCCTTGATTTTTCATTCTCAATTGGTGATTATTTGGAGTGTTTGTATTGTTAATTGTTGACCAAGACTTTGATAAGTGTTTATATGAGCTTTAATTGATCATTCCATTACTTGGCTTAGATTCAATGTTATCAAGTGTTATGTATATCTTGTGATGATTGACTTGGATCCTATGATTCTAGTTCTACATTGAAACCAAGTTGATAACACAAGCATGAGATAGTCTATCTTTTCGAATTGAAATGTCTATAATTGTTTGAGTTTCAATTGCACTTGACAATGCCTTCTACTTATTCAGCATACTTCTTCAATAATTGGTTGAATGATTAATCATTTTCCATGCATTTTCATGCTTATATCTAGTATACTTGGGATTTCATAGCATCTCCTATTTTATTAATGGTTTAGGTACTAATAACTTCAAGAAAGTCCCTTCATATTCTTGCCAATTTTCCTTGCTCAAAAGTCATGTCCAAAAGGAATGTGTGTGAATCACCATTTAAGAAACATAAACTCAAAAGGCTTATGAGAGAGGTTACTAGTGAGGAAGAGCAAGAGTATAAGCATATAGGTTGTAATATCCTTAGCTTTTATAGGGACACCGCCCCTACGCCACGACTTGGCCGTAGGTGCGGCGCTGCCCCCGCGGTACTGAGGACCCTCCCCCACGGTTTAGGCATCCTTATCCGTTTTCCTTGACCCGTTGACCCGTGCTTTTTCCGCTTCGCTTCTTCCTTAAGTCTGTTTCCTCCTCTTCCAAATGAGGTTTTTCATCTCTCTTTCCTAGCTTCATCTCCTCTTCCACGTTTATCTTCTCCTCTTCTCTTCTTTTGAGTTTTCTTTGGAAATGCTTTCAAGAGTTGATCTTGTGTGAAGCTTGGTTGTGTATATTGATGGATGAGATGATGAGTTGATGTTGTTGCTGGTGGTTGAGGATTTAGAGGCCAACTTGAGTGTGTTGTGTTTGGGCTTGTTGTGGTAAGATTTCCTTCCTCTCCTTCCTTCTTCTTTCCTTCCTTTCTTCTTCTTCGATTAGGAAATCCCACAAGCTATGCTAGTGTTTGATCTTCTTGGACAATTTTTTATGATGGTTCTGTATGTATGTATGTATGTATGTATGTATGTATGTATGTATGTATGTATGTATGTATGTATGTATGTATGTATGTATGCATGTATGTTGATTTTCTTTGAAGCAATGAAGAAGTGAAGAGATCGAGCGGGAAGAACGATAAGAAGTAGAGAATATCCCTCTGCATAGTTAATCGCCCCCGCCTTGATAGTGTCGCGCATGCGGTTGAGCCTGTGTCGCCGCCCCTGCGGCTGAGTGTCACCGCTCATGCGGTGTGTTGCCGCTCCTGCGTCTTCTTGCTTCTGCAGGTGCGTTTGTCAGGGACATACCAAGTTTGGTACGTGTTCTTCCTGTCCTTTTGGATTAGCTAAAGAGTGAGGTTAGGCTAGTGGTATGTATGATGAGTTTGTTGATGGTTATGTTGAGTTATTGCCTTAGACATTCGTGAGATATGTCGGTATTCAGGTTTCGATACGGGTATGATCATAAGGTGTAGGAGGTGAAGTCTCCTAACCTTGGATAGCCTTTGATATTGTGTATGCCTTCTTGATACAAGAACTGATTGTTTCCTCGAGGGGAAATTGTGACCACTTGATACAGGATTACGCTTGTGCATATGATTGTTGCATATATAACCTAAATCTGACTAGGACGATCATTTATGTACATTAAAAGGCCCAAGTGTATGATAACGGGTCATGTCCACCTGTCAAAGCTTGCCGAGAGTGGAGAAGGTGCCTTGAAACCAATACTCTAGGGGGAGGTAGATCCCCATTCAAAAGTTGTGTGAAAGGGGACAGAGGCGAGGTTCTGGAGTTTCTCGTGTAACAAAAGAAGTTGAATTATTAATGGTATAACGTAATTGAAGATAATAAACGGATATGAGTGTGCATTACATAATGTGATGTGTTTTTTTTGTATGTGCCATTACCTTTATTCTTATTCATGATTTGTTAGCTAACGGTTTATACCGTGTTATAGATATTCTACAGGATAGGAAGACTGTAGAGTGAACCAGATGGGTGATCTGCCGAGGGCTTCCATAAACTAGGTTGTGCAAGGGTTTTGGGATGTTTTATACAATGATGGTTACATGATTGCCGTTTTGTACTCGGTTGTGTTTTGTAAATTTTTTTGTATGCTTATCTAGTTTTATCTATTTGGTTTTTTATCAGTTTGTGTCTTGGTGTAAGATCCAATGAACTTGTTGTCAGGCTAGGGCCAATATCCATTGTGAGATCCTAACCCAGTAGCGCTCCGAGTCCTGCGGATTTGGGATGTTACAAAGTTAGTATAAGAGCCTTAGGTTGACAACAATGGTACTTGTAATCTGCAATAAAGGTCAAATAGATAAATAAACAGAACCTGAATGGGGTTTGACTTTTCCAAAGGATTTTGGTTTTGAAATGTGTACATCCGTTTTGGGTTAGTATGTACGGGAAGCCATCACCCTTCTGAGGATCTTGACAGTATTATGTGTTGTTGTGTTTTGGCCTTAACTATTATACATATATACATATATATATATATATATATATATATATATATATATATATATATATATATATGTATATACATATGGTATATCTACAACCTTATAAGTTAGGTGTGCATACACTATAGATGGCTCGGACTAGAGCGACATTTGTAGTAGGACGAGGTATGGTAGACCCCCTCTTCCTCTAGAAGTGATAGGTGAGGGACAGGTTCCCATTGCTGACCCTCCGCCAGTGGAGGATGTACATGAGGAGATTGCTGAGAGTGTCGTTGGATAGACTGTGAAGGTAGAGTTGCGAGATAGAGATCCCAACGAGTCCAATCAGATGACTCGGATCATGTCTCTATGAGGGGACCAGAGTTCCGCACGTATATCAAATGAGTCGAGAAGGCTGTCAGGGCAGGTAGACATGCCCTTAACCTGCCAGCATAGGTGGGATCATTAGAAATGTCGTAGGGAGCTACTCAGGTGCCAGTCATACCTGAACGTGCTGCTGATGTTGTTAGAGCTCCAAAGGAGTCGAGAGGGAATCGACCAGACACTTGGTTGAACGCATTTCATGAGATAGGAGTACCCCCTTTCTTTGGAAAGGTGGGGCTGGAGGTTGAGAAATAGATTGGGCATGTAGACTCAGTCCTTGAGTCTATCAAATGTCTAGAGGACAGACGGATAAAGTTAGTACAAACTCTATTTCGTGACCTAGCCCAGAATTGGTGAGGACCATGCAGATTTGAGCCACCAACTATGAGTAGATATGGAGTATGATTAGAGAGCGTGTATGCCCTGCCTCTCTGAGGAGGGAGAAACTACAGGATTTTATCGAGGCTGACTTTGAGGATGTGCCGATAGCAGATGCGACTAGTAGATTTCAGGAGGAGTTGGCATCACTAGGCCCAACTACCCCTCTATAGGACAAACACGTGTCTTTGATCTCCCGTCGACTGAGGGAGAGTAATCGCTCTACATGGCGGGTTTCCACTATGAATCCTTGGTAGATTATCAGGACAGGGCCTCAGCTTATGAGCGTGAGCGGGCTAACCAGAGGAGGACTTCTTAGACAGGAAGGTCTGAGAAGAGACAACGTATTGAGAAAACTAGTGTTGGAACATCAAGGTACGGGTGAGGCCAGACTCAAGGCTGCTCGAGTTACCCAGTGTCTACATAGACTCCTGATAGAGGCAAACAGTGTCACGTTTGCGGAGGGTCGGGGCATTTGCGAGTAGATTGCCCGAGAGCACCAATGACTCTCTTCTCTTGCGGGAAGGCAAGACATAGGGCTACATTTCACCGTCAGGGCAAGGAGTCATCATAGTAGAGATCTTCCCCTACTGGTGCAGCAAGAGGTGGGCAAAGGCCATCTTAGTATCAGATGCAAGGACAACAAAGAGTCCAAGATCATCCTGCTACTTAGGGTTCCGCTCTAGGACCGGGTAGAGGCAGAGGACGAGATGGAAGTACTAGTGATCCCAAAGGAGCTCGAGATCGAGTTTTTGAGTTGAGGAACATTGAGGAGCTGCCAGCGCCAGCTACTACAGGTACCATTCTGATTAATGGTTTACCTGTTGGAGTTTTGTTTGGTACGGGTGTTGTGCACTCTTTCATTTCTGATGTATGCGTTGATAGAATGGCCTTAGATACAATAGAAGAGAAACCCTTTATCAAAGGGTTACCCGATGGGGGTCAAGTAACAGGTACCCGAGAAGTACATGGTTGTTCTATACGTTTAGGAAACCGTGATTTGGTTGTTGACTTCCTTGTCAAGCCGCTGGTACATGAGGAAGTCATTCTAGGTATGGATTGGATGGATAGACATTGTGTTGTGTTAGATGTAGGTAGGAGGACCGTGATGGTTTTTACCAAGTCTGGTCATATAGAGATTTTCTGAGGTTGGGACCTTGGGAAGACGGGGATGGTTATTAGCACAGTACGAGCAACGAGACTGATAGAGCAGGGTTTTGATTTGTTTTGGTGTTATGCCACGAAGGAGGGTGAGAGTCCAGCGTTAGAGGACATTCCTATGTTTTGGGAGTTCGTGGATGTATTTACGGAGCCATCCAGTTTGCCGCCTCAGAGGAGTGTAGACTTCGGCACCAAGTTAAAGTCGGGGATGACACCGATCTCGAAGGCCTCATACCGTATGTCGCCTATCGAGTTGTTACAGCTGAAGAAGAAACTTGAGGAGTTGGCTGAGAAGGGCTTCATCCGCCCTACCGTATCTTCGTGAGGAGCACCTGTCCTCTTCGTGCGGAAGAAGGATGGATCGTTGAGATTGTGTATTTATTAAAGAGAGCTACACAAGGTGACCATCAAGAACCAGTATCCTTTTCCCCGCATTGATGACTTGTTGGATCAGCTTCAGGGAGCGACCGTGTTCTTCAGGATAGACTTGCGCTTGGGATATCACTAGCTGAGGGTGAGAGAGCAGGATGTGCATAAGACGGCATTTCGGACTCGATATGGCCACTACGAGTTTGTAGTCATGCCATTCGGCCTCCCGAATGCGCCAACTGTCTTTATGGAGTTCATGAATGGCATATTCATCGACTTCCTGGATTAGTTTATGGTGGTCTTCGTAAACGATATCCTGGTGTACTCTTGCAGTAGAATGGAACATGCAGGACATTTGAGGACGGTTTTGCGAGTTTTGTGGGATAGAGAGTTGTATGCCAAGCTCTCTAAGATGCCAAAGTTAGATTTTCTAGGTCATATTGTTTGCACCGAGGGGATCAAGGTTGATCCGGCAAAGATAGAGTATGTAGCAGCGTCGACGACACCGACGAACATCAAGGAAATACGCAGCTTCCTTGGCTTAGCCGGTTACTACCATCGGTTTGTGGAGGGATCCTCTGTGATTGCTCGTCCACTTACCAGCCTACTGAGGAAGACTACCCATTTTGTATGGTCTGAGCCGTTTACTCAGAGTTTTGAGGAGTTGAAGAGACGTTTGACTTCTGCTCCCATCTTAGCGCAGTTGGAGCGCACAAAGGCCTTTGTAGTCTACAACGACGCATCCAAGCTAGGCTTTTGATGTGTTATAATGCAGCTTGGTAGAGTGATTGCCTATGCATCTAGACAGCTGAAGACGTATGAGGAAAACTACCCGATTCATGATCTAGAGTTGATAGTGTTAGTTCATGCTTTGAAGATCTGGAGACATTACTTGCATGACACTACATGCCAGATCTTAACATACCATAAGAGTTTGAAGTATATTTTCACACAGCGGGAATTAAATAACCGCCAGCTTAGATGGCTTGTGTTGATCAAGGACTTTGACCTGGAGATTATGTACCATCCAGGGAAGGTGAATGTTGTCCCCAATTCCTTAGCAGGAAGATGCCTCGTGAGAAGACGATTGCACAATTGGCGGTTCAACCACACTTGTAGAGAGATCTAGCGTGGCTAAAGATGGACATCCAGTTTCCTATTAAGGATGCCCAGTTATTTACACTAGAGGTTCTACATGATCTATTGGATAAGATCCAACAAAAACAAGAGACCTGCCCGACGTTGATGAGGATCCGACATAGGATGCCTCGGGGTGAGGCCCCATAGTTCTCTATAGGAGCAGATGAAGTGTTGAGACGCCGCGAGCGTGTTTATGTACCCGCAGATGCGGAGCTAGGACAAAGGATCTTATAGGAGGCTCATTCCACACCTTACTCCGTGCACCCAGGTGCAAGTAAGATGTATCAGGATGTGAGACGTTCATATTGATGGGGATGTTTGAAGCCCGATGTAGCCAAATTTGTGGTTCAATGTGCGAGCTATAAGCAGGTCAAGATAGAGCGTTGCAGACTAGGAGGAGAGCTCCATCAACCGTCAATACCGCAATGGAAGTGGGAGGACATCTCCATGGACTTTGTGATAAGATTGAGACCGAGCAGGAGTTTTGATGGTATCTGGGTTGTTGTGAATAGATTGACGAAGACTGCACGTTTCATCCCTATTCGGGAAATGTGATTATTGAGCCGGTTGGCTGAGGAGTTCACTAGGCAAATAGTGAGACTCCATGGTGTACCGAGGTCAATCGTCTCAGATCGAGATGGACGATTTACCTCAAGGTTTTGGCAACATATACAGATTGCCCTAGGGATGAGTTTACACTTCACGACTGCATTTCATCCTCAGATAGATGGTCAGCTAGAGAGAACCATTCAGACCCTGGAGGATATGTTTCGAGCTTGTGTGTTGGAATGGGAACAAGTGTTGTCAAATCACCTCCCATTGGTCGAGTTTTCATACAACAACAGCTGGCATGCATCGATTGGGATGGCCTCATATGAGGCACTGTATGGGCGAAGATGTTATACACCGTTATGCTAGGATGAGTCTAGCAATGTCAATGGTATAGCGCCTGAGCAGATTTAGGATGATATTACTCGAGTAGCACTGATTAGAGAGATGATGCTGGTTGCACAAAGTTGCCCAAAGTCATATGAAGACAAGAGGCGTCGGCCTCTAGAGTTCAGAGTTGGATCTCATGTCTGGCTGAGAGTATCCTCGACGTGTGGCGTTAGACGTTTCGGCATAAAGGGGAAGTTGAGTCCCCGATATGTCGGTCCTTTTAAGATCTTAGACAAAGTTGGGAGAGCAGCGTACAGACTTGCTCTACCACCGAGGTTAGAGGGTGTTCACCCTGTGTTTCATGTGTATCAGTTGAAGGAGTACATACCAGATCCGAGACACATCGTCAGCTACGATTATTTGGTGGGTAAGCCGGACCACACTTTTGTTGAGCATCCAATTGCAGTCCTAGAACGAGGTGTGAGATGCCTGCGTTCGAAGGACATTCCTATACTGAGGATGCAGTTGTCTAGACGAGGACCTGACAAGGCTACATGGTTACCGAGGATAGTATCCAAAAGAACTATCCAGAGTTCTATGCCGAGATAGAAGCACTTGTAGGATAGACAAGTAGATCTTAATGCTATCTTGGTGAGTGTTATGTTATGTGCTTGTGTGATTTGATGTGTTTTTGTGCAAGTTGTGTTATGTGTATGCGATCTTATTAGTTCTTGTTTTGCTAGCACGAGCTGTGTTTATAGCTGGAGATGGTTCTTCCTCCGTGCTATCGAGTTGTGATTAGGTTCAGCTACAGATGGTTATTCCTCCATGCTATTGTTTTATGTACATAGTTTGGCTGGAGACGGTTTTCCCGCACACCCTTGCGTTATGAGTACGGTTTAGTTGGAGATGGCTTTCCTCCATGCCTTTGTGATGTGGTTATGGGTTGGCTAGAGATGTTTTTCCTCTATGCCGTTGGTAGCGTTTGTGATCTTGTCGCTGGAGTAGATTATTCCTCCATGTTGTGCTTTGAGGTTATAAAATGTTATAGGTGGATACCTTCTGAGCGCATACGTGATACCTCTGATAAAGAGAGTGTGTATACTCGGCGTGTGGGTCCGAGAGGATTTGAGAATTGTTCATGTTTTGGGACTAAACTTGTTTGTAGGGGCATTTGAGGTGATATCCTTAGCTTTTATAGGGACACTGCCCCTAAGACACGACTTGGCCACATGTGCGGCACCGCCCCCGCGGGACTAAGGACCTGCTCCCACGGCTTAGGCTGCCTCAGCCGTTTTACTTGACCCGTTGACCCGTGCTTTTTCCCCTTTGCTTCTTCCTTAAGTCTCTTTCCTCCTCTTCCACGTTCATCTTCTCCTCTACCCTTCTTTTGAGTTTTCTTTGGAAATGCTTTCAAGAGTTGATCTTGTGTGAAGCTTTGGTAGTGTATGTTGAGAGCTGAGATGATGAATTGATGTTGTTGCTGGTGGTTGAGGATTGAGAGGCTAGCTTGAGTGTCTTGTGTTTGGGTTTGATGTGGTAAGCTTTCCTTCCTCTCCTTCCTTCTTCTTTCCCTTCTTTCTTCTTCTTAGATTAGGAAATCCCACAAGATATGCTTGTGTTTGATCTTCTTGGATAATTATTGATCATGGTAATGTATGTTTGTATGTATGTATGTACGTATGTATGTATGTATGTTGATTGCCTTTGGAGCAATGAAGAAGTGAAGAGATCGAGCGGGAAGAACGAATAGCAGCGGAGAATCACTCTCTGCACAGTTAGCTGCCCCCGCGCCTTGACAGTGCCGCCCTTGCGGCTGAGCCTGTGTCGTCGCCCCTGCGGCTGAGTGTCATTACCCCTGCGGTGTGTCGCCGCAGAGGTAGTGACACTCCTTCCACGCCTCTCATGCCACAACCCCAAATCTTCATTCGGTAACCGTTTCGCACGATTTTTCGTTCCAAATTGAAGCAAACATCTTCCTATTGTAGATTGTGACCCCAAACAGCGCAGACTATCAACAATCAAGCGAGATTTTGGATTTTTCAAATCCAAAACCTAGGTTTTTCTCTCAACTCTTTCTTTGGCTGATTTCTTTCGATTTCTTCAAAGATATATAGGAGAACTGAACGGAATTGACCAGAGAAATAGTCTAAGGTTGTTGTTGCTGAAATTTCTGTGGGATTTTGGGTGATTTGCAAAAAATCGTGAGATTCCACGGACTGTCGTACAATTCCACGGGCGTGGTTTGCCAAGAAAAGGCCGTGGTTTTGGTGAAAATGTTTGGAACTCGTAAATCCAGCCGAAAGAAAACCACAAGAGGCGTTAGCTCCTCTTCCCAACCCCCTCCTGCTCCTCAACCGGTCCCTAGGATCCCTACACTCCATGACATTCACAAAAAAAACGACCTAAAAATCAATGAGCGCTTAGTTATAGCCCCTAGGTACATTGTCCTTGAGGAATTTGAGGATTTGCATGTCGTTGATAATCTTAGGATGATGATTGCTAGGGTTGGACTTACCACATTTGTAGACATAAGGGAGGACGCATATGAGGAGATTACTATGGAGTTCTTGAGTTCGTTTGATCATAGTGTCGTGAATCGAACGGTTTCTTGCCGTTTTATGAACTGCACCCACCACTTATCCATAGTTCATTCTGGAGCTTTGTTTGGTTTTGGGGAAACATATAATGGAACATTTCCTAGGAGCACTTGCGCTCGCGAGTTGTGGGAAGAGATAGCTATGGTGGTGGGTTCCGAGGACCGTTGGCAGCCCGCAGATTCAAAGGCTAAGCTGATTTACAACCTATCCTTTAAAATACCTCATAGGATCCTATCTGAGTGCTTATTTCCTAGATCCGAAACCCCACAAAAGCTCAAGGCTGACGAGCTCTATATTCTCTACTACATGACGGCCGGTATCACTCCGGATTGCGCCACCATTTTTGTTGTTACCCTTAGTAAGATCAAGAACAAAGGTAAAGGGAATATTGGATATGGAGGGATGGTTACACACATAGCACGGAAGTTAGGGATTGACTTTTCAGCTTGTGAGTTCGCGACATATGCGAGGCCTCTAGGGCTTCAAGGTTTTATGACTCGGGGGCTCTTGATTCCCCGTCACGAGATCCTCCATACGTCTCCATGCCTTGGGAAGGCAAGGGAGGACGGAGTATTCCTTGGAGCGCTGATTACACCATCCGGGACCGGAAGAATTGGAAAGCAACTTTTATCCCGATGCATACTAATCTCCTTGGAGCTCCTGACTATTATCCCGAGGATGAGCCTGCAGCAGTTGAGGAGGAGGATGATCAGGAGATGGGTGGAGATGAGTACCAGGATGCTGCAGTTGCTGAGTAGTCTTTTGGAGGTTTTCCGGATCAGCCGGCGCCCATGAGTGTAATAGCTAGGATTTCCAAATTCTAATTAATGTTGATTACCTTAATCGTTGATAGTAATTGACATATAACTCGCAAAGATTTCACAAGTGATGAGTATGAGTCCCACCATTATGTTCTTGGCATAATTTGGACGTTTGGGAAAATTTTTACTTTTCCCCCGGGTCATTATTTTTATCCTCCGGTATTATTTTGAGCAATTGGGAGCTCCAATTAATAAAAATGCAGTTGAGAGAAATGATCAGGACATCGGATATGTACTAGATATGAAATAACATGGAGAGGCAAAACTGCTAAAAGAGTCGCAATTTCTTTTCTTAACGACTAAGAAAGACGGCATAGGAATACACATTTTCCGATGCAGTTGTGGAATAATTATGCCTACAATATTCCAGATTTATTATTCCAATCTCGAGAAGTTTGGAGAAGGAGGTTCGACCCGCCTTTGGATCGGCCAAAGGATAATTATTGACTTCGCTAAAGGATAATTATCGTCTTCACTATATATAGCGGAAAATCCTTTATTAATTCATTTTCTTTCACGTTTCCTAGTAAAATCTTTGATTTCTCTCAACCTTCAAACTCAGATCTACTCTCCATTTCTAATCCTATTTCAATTCCGTTTGAGTTTCTTGATTCCTCTCTTCATTCTCTTCATATCGGTACCGATTTTCTGTATATCCGAGTAGATGAAGAGCTGGTCGAGCATATATGTCACCAGGCAGGTTACGTCGCTTAGATTCCGGTTAATTTGATGTTGTCCATGCGTAGCCTGCGTCGTTGTGATTCCGAATCTTCTTTCAGATCGTCAATCGGGTTAGTAACGAATAAGTTATGAATTTATTCATTTTTCGTACTGCAATTTCACCTAAATTGACTTTAGGCTTGTCAAAATGGATAATTAAAATTTTCATTATGTTCGTTATATTATTCTGGTGATTATGGGTTGTTTGTTTGATGAAATCTGATGACAGGTGGGTTTAGAAGTTGCCTACGGGCAAAACGTATTCTGGCGAAATTTAATTATTTAATTAAATGTTAATTAATTAAATTCGGATTAGAATTGAGATTGAGGAATGTTGATTAGATACTACCTTGAGATTTGAGGAATTGTGAGTTATGTTGAGATATTGAGGTTTAGTTGGTTGTGAGGCTTATAGATTGAGTATGATCTTTATGGATCCCTTGGGTGTAGGTGTGACCTTTTTGATTGATAGGAGTATTGATATCTCTTTATGCCTTGTTATTAGGCAGTGTCCTTCTCAGTATTGGAGGTTGATTGTGGTTGTGATTGTACGAGGTTGAGGTTAGTCCGTAGGACTTACTTAGCTATCATCCTTATATTGGGTGTTTGCATGAGTGGTCTGTGTTATATGCTTGATATGATAGCATGTGATGTCGATTATTACCGACCTATGTTTTATTTATTTCCCCATATGTGGCCGTGATAACCTTTCCCTTTCATCCCACTATGGAGTCTGGGAGGTTCTCTAACGTCAGGCCAGACTGGTTTACGGGAAGGGCGCAATCCACTCCCATAGGGTAAACGGGTTGTGTGACCGATACCACTCCAGCTGGATATAGCACTCAGAGGCGGGGATGATACGTTCCTTGTGTCACATACTTTCATATATATATATATATATATATATATATATATATATATATATATATATATAGGGTGTGGTTCCCATGAGAACACCCCCTAACGTGAGAACATGAGAACAATCGTACACCATTGGATGTGAATATTAAGGGTTGAGATTTTGAGTAGATATCAAAAATAATAATAACTACGAATAATAATAATTAGGAATCCAACAATAGTTACGAATAATCCACTCAACCAATATTAACTACGAATAATACATTAAACGATATGGCACATTCGTAACAAAACTAATAATAATTACGAATCTGTTCTCATGTTCTCACGTTAGGGGGTGTTCTCATAGGATCTATAGTCTATATATATATATACGATTTGAGTGAATGACTATTATATGAAGATAATAAAATGGGTAAATGTTGGATAGTATGATTATGTGTTTATCTTTCATGACTTGTGCTTGTGCTTATGCATTACCTTATATAAGTATGGTTAGCTAATGGTTTCATACCATACTGTAGATGCCTTGCAAGATAGGCAAACTGTTGAGTGATCTGGCAAGGTGACAGAGTGAGGACTCTCGTACATTAGGTGGTTATGGTTTTGGGGATGTTTATGTTTGCCTCTTGTGTGAGGATTATGCTTTATACTCGGCTATGATCTTGTCTACATTTTGGATCATGTTCCAACCATGTTTGGCTTGTGTTGATGTATATATATGTATGCCCTATATGTATGTTGTTGTTGGGGTGAAAAAGAGGAGAGAATCGAAGAAAGAAGTGAAGAAAGAGCTAAGGTGGTGCTCTTGTTGTCTAGCCGCCCGTGCACCACCTTGGAGCCGCCCTTGCGCCGGCCAAGACCCTCCCCTACGCCACCAGTGAGCCGCCCCTGCGCCACCTGCATTGGCAAAGGTCTTCGCTTGGTTCCGCAGGTGTATGTGTGCTTCTAGGCTTTTCTTAGGATGCCTTTGTTCCCTCCTTTCCTAGTGTGAGAGTATAGGATCATGCTAGAGGTGTAAGGATATGTTTGGTTGAAATTATGATCGGTTTTTGCCTTGTATGGCTTTTGAGGCTCATTAGGTTGTGAGTTTAGGTTGAGGATAATCCTATGGATCCCTTTGGGTCTAGGTATGACCCTTGTGTTGTTAGGAGATTGATATATTTCTTGAGGCATTGCTTATAGGATGTGTTGTCCCTCCAGTGTAGAGGTGATCGTGGTTGAGTTTGATCGAGGTTGAGAAAAGTCCGTAGGACTTACTTAGCTGCCATCCCTATATTGGGTGTTTGTATGAGTGGTGTGTGATTTATGTTTGCTATGATAGCATTAGATTCGTTTATACCAACCTATGTTTTATTTATTGCCCCGTATGCGTGGCTCTGATAACCTTTCCCTTTCATCCCGCCGTTGAGTCTGGGAGGTTCTCTGATGTAAGGCTAGACTGACTTTACAGAAAGGGCACAATCCACTCCCATAGGGTACACGGATTGTGTGACCGATACTTGTGGAGCTGGCTGGTAGGCTCAGAGGTGAGGATGTATCGGTCCTCGTGTAATATAGTTTCATATATATATTTGTATATACAATTTGAGTGAATGAGCATTATATTGAGATGATTAAATGGGTAAATGCATGAAAGCATGCTGATGTGTTTATCTTTCCTTGATTGTGTTTGTGCTTATGCATTACTCTATATATGTGTATGGTTAGCTAATGGTTTATTACAATGTTGTAGATGCCCCACAGGATAGGCATGCTGCTGGCTGATCTAGCAGAGTGGCAGGCCGAGGACTTCTCGTACATAGGTTGTTGTGGGATTCTGGGCTTGTGAACCTTTCCCTCATGCGTGAGGATGATCTTTTGTTACCTCTTGTGTGAGGTGGTTGTGTTTTATACTCGGTTATGTTGTCTTACCTTTTGGTCGTACAATTTATACAGTTTTATGTATTTGTTTTTATATATGTCAGTGCAATGTTGTAAGGTCTAGTGAACTTGTTGTCAAGCTAGGGTCTGGATCCATTGTGAGATCCTAGCCCAATGTGGCACTCCGAGTCGCGCGAATTCAGGGTGTTATAGAGTTGGTATCATAGCCTTAGGTTGACAACAATGGCACTTGCTACCTGCAATGAGGTTTGATAGGTAAAATAAACAAAACCCACATGGGGTCTGACGTTTTCAAAGGTTTTTAGTTTTAAATGTGGTTTTGGGTTAGATGTACGATAATTCGCCACCTCTGCTATGGATCTCTACAGTATAGATATGTATATATGTATTATGGCTTATGTATGTTTACGTGTTAAGTATATGTATATATATATATATAGATATACATATGGGCTATATAGAGCCTTATAAGTTAGGTGTACATACCCCATAGATGGCTCGGACTAGAGCTACTGCCGCTGTAGGCAGAGGTAGAGGTAGACTACCCCGTCCTCCGGGTGTGGTAGGTGAAGGACTAGTTCCCACTGCTGATCCACCAGTGGTGGAGTAGATACATGAGGAGGTTGCAGAGAACGTCGTCCCAAAGACGAGGAATGGTGGATCTATGAGACATCATTCACATCGAGTTTAGTTTAATGACGTTGACCGTGTCTCCATGGGAGGACCGGAGTTTAGGGAGTACCTCCGATGTTTTGAGGAGGACATCAGGGCTGGCAGACGGGCCCCAGATTTACTAGTTTATGAGGGATCTTCTAAGAGATCTCAAGGAGAGACACATGTGCCACCTACACCTGCACGTGTTGCTGAGCCAGTTCAAGCTGTGGAGGAGACTAGAGGGCCTCAAATAGATGCCTGGTTGAAGGTATTTCACCAGCAGGGAGTGCCACACTTCTCAAGAGAGATTGGTTTGATGACTGAGGTGTGGATAGGGCATGTAGACTCAGCCTTAGAGTCTATCAAGTGTCCTGAGGACAGACGGATAGAGCTAGTACAGTCTCTATTCTATGACCTTGCACACCAGTAGTAAAGGATTGTATGGACCAGAGCCTCCAGTTATAATCACATGAGGAGCATGATTAGGGAGCAGTTCTACCCTGCCTCACTGAGGAGGGAGAAACTGCAGGATTTTGTGGAGGCCGGCTTCGAGGATGTGCCTGTTGTAGATTTCATCCGCCGCTTCCAAACTGAGTTAGCTTTGCTAGGTCCAGCTGCACCATCTGAGGACCAGCATGTGTATCTGTTCTCTCGTCGTCTGAGGGAGAGCACGCATTCATACATGGCGGGATTCCATTGCGAGTCCCTAGCTGATTCTAAGGACCGGGCTTCTGCTTTTCAGAGGGACCGGGCCAATCAGAGGAGAGCTTCTCAGACAGGACGGTCTGAGAAGAGGCAGCGCACTGGGTAGACCAGTGGAGTTGGAGGAGCATCTGGTTGTAGACGAAACCAGAGACGTCAGAGTTACCCCTCGTCTACATTGACTGCAGATAAGGGATGATAATGTTACAAGTGTGGGGACCGTGACCATTTGAGGCCAGATTGTCCCAAACCAGTTGTGACTTGCTTTACCTGTGGTAGACCAGGCCACAGAGCTGCCTTCTATAGAAACGGTGGAGTTGCATCTCAACAGGGTTCTTCCCCTGCTATTGTAGCAGGAGTAGGTCAGAGGACACCTCAACAACAGACACAGGGACAACAGAGAGTCCTAGAGCGTCCATCTACTCATGGTTCTGCTTCAGGATCGAGTAGAGGTAGAGGTAGAGATGTTGGTACCAGTGATGCCAGAGGAGCCAGAGGGCGAGCTTTTGAGTTGAGGAGTGTAGAGGATCCACCTACACCAGCTGCTACAAGTACTATTTTGCTTCATGGTTTACCTGTTAGAGTTTTGTTTGATACTGGTGCTACGCATTCATTTATTTCTGATACATGTGTGGAGCGTTTGAGTTTAGCTACCATAGAGAGGATACCCTTTACTATAGGGTTGCCTGATGGTGGTCGGGTCAGAGGTACCCGTGAGATATGTAGTTGTCCCCTTCGTTTAGGGACTCGTGTTTTACTTGTTGACCTCTTAGTCATGCCATTGATGCATGAAGAAGTCATATTAGGTATGGACTGGATGCGTAGACACCGTGCGGTCTTAGATGTTGGTAGACGGTTGTTAGAGTCTCTACCGAGGTTGGTAAGATTGAGGTCTTCCGAGGTTGGGACCTTGGGAAGATGGGTTTGTGATCAGCACCGTACGAGCAGTTAGATTGATTGCACAGGGATGTGATGCCTTCTGGTGCTACGCCATGAAGGATGGAGAGAGTCCAGCTTTGGAGGACATTCCAGTGGTCTACGAGTTTGCAGACGTATTTGCTGAGCCGTCGAGCTTGCCGCCTCAGAGGAGTGTGGATTTCAACATAGAGTTAGAGCCTGGTACGAGACCCATCTCGAAGGCCCCATATCGTATGACACTTGTCGAGATGTTGGAGTTGAAGAAGTAACTCGAGGAGTTGGCTGAGAAGGGCTTCATACGCCTTAGTGTTTCACCATGGGGTGCACATGTCCTCTTCGTGCGGAAGAAGGACGGATATTTGCGGTTATGCATAGATTACACAGAGCTGAACAAGGTGACCATACATAACAGGTATCCATTGCCTTGTTCTGATTATCTACTTTATCAGCTTCAGGGAGCTACAGTTTTCTCCTGGATTGATTTGCGCTCAGGATATCACCATCTGAGGGTGAGAGAGCAGGATGTACACAGGACGGCATTTCGTAACCGTTATGGACACTACGAGTTTATAGTGATGTCATTCGGGCTGACGAATGCCCCAACAGTCTTTATGGAGTTGATGAATAGTATATTCATCGAATTTCTTGATCAGTTCGTGGTGGTCTTCATTGAAGACATACTGGTATACTCTCATAGCAAAGAGGAGCATGCCGGTCATCTGAGGACGGTTTTGCAAATTTTGAGGGATAGAGAGTTGTATGCCAAGATCTCTAAGTGAGAGTTCTGGATGTCTAAGGTTGCTTTCCTTGGGCATATTGTCTCCGCTGACGGGATTATGGTTGACCCGGAAAAGTTTGAGTCTATTGCACATGGACGACACCGACGAATGTCAAGGAAGTGCGTAGCTTTCTTGGCCTAGCCGGTTATTATAGACGCTTTGTGGAGTGTTTTTCTGTGATTGTCCGTCCATTGACTAGTCTTCTGAGGAAGACTACCAGGTTTGTGTGGACCGACCAGTGTGCCCAAAGTTTTGAGGAGTTGAAGAGACGTTTGACTTCTGCTCCTGTCTTGGCACAACCAGAGGGTTTTGATGATTTTGTGGTCTACAGTGTTGCATCCGAGCTAGGCTTGGGATGTGTGTTGATGCAAAGAGGCATAGTGAGTGCTTATGCGTCTAGACAGCTGAAGACGTATGAAGAGAACTACCCGACTCATGATCTAGAGTTGGCAGCGGTAGTTCATACTTTGAAGATCTGAAAACATTACCTGTATGGTGCCACATGTCAGATCTTCACAGACCATAAAAGTCTTAAGTATATTTTCACGCAGTGGGAGTTGAATAACCGCCAACGTCGATGGCTTGAGTTGATCAAGGACTTTGACCATGAGATTTTGTATCATCCTAGAAAGGCGAATATTGTAGTTGACGCCTTGAGCAGGATGACGCCTCATGAGAATGTGATTCCTATATTGACTGTGTAGCCTCAACTTCAGAGGGATCTTGCCTAGCTAGAATTAGACATCCAGTTTCCTGATGAGGATGCCCAGCTATATGCTTTAGAGGTTTTACCTTGTCTGCTGGATGAGATCCGGCTAAAGAAGGGGACTTGCCCGACCTTGATGAGGATCAGAGAGAGGATGTCTCGTGGAGAAGCACCACGGTTTTCCATTGGGGCTGATGGAGTAATGAGACGTCATGACCGCATCTATGTTCTTGCTGATGCAGAGTTAAGACAGAGGATCTTACAGGAGGTTCACTGTACACTTTACTTTGTACATCCAGGTACGAGTAAGATGTACCATGATGTGAGACGTTCATATTGGTGTGGAGGGTTGAAGCCCGATGTAGCCAGATTTGTGGCTCAGTGTGCGACCATTCAACAGGTCAAGATAGAGCATTGCAGACCTGGAGGTGAGCTCCATCCACTACTAGTACCGTAGTGGAAGTGGGAGGACGTCTCCATGAATTTTGTGACTGGTTTGAGACCCAATAGGAGTTTTGATGTTATCTAGGTTGTTGTTGATAGACTGACGAAGACGGCACGTTTCATTACTATCAGAGAGACGTGGCCAATGAGCAGATTAGCTAAGGAGTGCACTAGACAGATAGTGAGACTCCATGGTGTACCGAGGACGATCATCTCTAATCGAGATGGACGGTTTACCTCGAGGTTTTGGCAGCAGATTCAGACTGCTTTGGGGACAAGTCTACACTTCACGACTGCGTTTCACCCCAGAAAGATGGTGAGTCGGAGAGGACAATCGGACCCTGGAGGATATGCTAGGAGCTTATGTGTTGGATTGGGGATAGGGATTGTGTGATTACCTCACACTTGTTGAGTTCTCATACAACAACAGTTGTCATGTATCTATTGGGATAGCTCCTTATGAGGCACTGTATGGACGTAGGTGCCGTACACCTTTATGCTGGGATGAGCTTAGAAGTATCAGTGGGATAGCACTAGAGCAGATTCAGGATGATATGGCGCGAGTAGCGCTGATCAGAGAGAGAATGTTGGCTGCACAGAGTCCTCAGAAGTCATATGCAGACAAGAGGCGTCAACCTCTAGAGTTCAGGGTAGGAGCTCATGTTTGGTTGAGGGTATCTCCAACGCGTGGCGTCATACGTTTTGGCTTAAAGGGAAAGCTTAGTCCCCGATATGTCGGTCCTTTTGAGATACTAGATAGGGTTGGATGGGTAGTCTATAGATTGGCTTTGCCTCCGAGGTTAGAGGGTGTTCACCCTGTGTTCCATGTGTCTAGCTGAGAGCGTACATACAAGATCCGAGGCACATTGTGAGTTATGATGATTTGGTGGTGGAGCTAGACCACACCTTTGTTGAGCATCCTATTGCAGTCCTAGAGTGAGGTGTGAGACGCCTGCGTTCGAAGGACATTCCTATGATGAGGATACAGTTGTCTAGACGTGGACCTAAGGAAGCTACCTGGGAGACTGAGGATAGTATCCAGAGGAACTATCCAGAGTTTTATGCCGACATAGATGCACCTAGGGTCGATGAGTAGATCTTAGTGCTATCTTGGTGAGTATGTGATTATTTGCTCATGTGCTTATATGCTTTGATGTGCTTATTCCATGCTAGCTATGTTATGTTTTATGATCTTGTTAGATCTTGTTGTTCTAGCGTGATGTATGTTATAGCTGGAGATTATTACTTCTGATAACACGATTTATGACGTTAGTCTAGGCATCCATTTACATAGTTTCTCCCGCTATTCATGCATAGTTTAGCATTAGTTCATGGCGTTTACATTCAATACATGTATATTTGTCGAGATAGACGTCTACACGGACTTTTGCATGTTTTGTAGGTATTTTTGGAACTTTTAGAGCCTAATCGATACATCCGAGGATTGTTCCTCGTGATGACACATATCCGAGCTCATTGGGAAGCAAGTTAGGAGCAAAAGAGAACACATGGGACCATGTTGGTGCATGCCTTGCACCACCTCATTGCTCAACGATCAAAAGAAGGCTGAAGCACAATAATCACGGCCAATGGGAGTTCCACGGCTGTGGAAACTGGCCGTGATTCTCTCTACACAGCCGGGACAACTGTCCCACGATCTCCATAACCGACTCTTGTATATGGAGAAGGCTATAAGTACACCTGTATGCTGAGAGGAAAAGGGGGGATCTATTACACACCTTACCTCACACTATTTTCTCATTGAAAGATTGGATTGGAGCTACTCTTGGAGGAGAAGGTAGACTTCCATTGGAGAAGAGGAGAAGAACACACCATTCTTAGAGTTTCTTAGTTTTTAGAGTGAACCGTGTTGGAAACATTTTCTAGGGTTGTAAGAACGATTCAAACCTTCTTTTGAAGGGTTGTAAGTCTCTCTTTTAACATTTATTCAGCTCGTTTTGCTTGTTCTATTTGCTTCATCTCCCTTTCATTTCATCCTCTTGATATGGATTCCATGATTTTATGCTTGATGATTTTGATTGTGATGATGCATGTTGTTGGCTAAATAAATGTGATTCTAGGGTAAGGAAATAATGGTTATGGCTTAGACTATGATAGGATAGACTTAAATGTACCCTTGGATGATTTGTTTGCTCGAACCTAGCCCCTGTTGTGAATCACGGCCTATTCTAGGGGGTTCCACGGCCGTGGACTTGATGAACTGCCCATGATTTTTGTCTGACTTGCTTACATTGATAAATCTGAATGTTAGGTTGTTAGATTGTTGAAATCCTAGTGTTTGTTGAGTTAGATCTATCCAAGGGTAACCTAGTGTTAGCAACTAAGTGTGAGAAGAGGCCTACCAGGTAATTCTTGCTCTTAGGTACCAAAGATGATGAACTCTAGGTAGTAGTGAGCCTCACAAGCCGTTATTAGACTGGGTGTGCTTGGAGTGTTGTTTAGGAGTTTCCTTTCCGAGACTTACCCGGTAAAGAGAGGTTAGATCCCTAGATGACATCCCGGTTTGTGTGGAATTCCTATCCTTAGGCTCTTTGAGACCTACCCGGTGACGAGACCTTAGGAACAGACTAGTGGACCATGAGACCTACCCGGTGATTGATCCCAATTTAGAAACACCCACTCCCAACATACCATAGTTGATCAAAGGAATGATTAGATAGCTTGAGTCTTATGCCATAACCGGAATTTCTAACCCGTAGAATCCTCTTTTCTCTCATTGATTACATATCTTGTGTTTGTGTCTGTTCATTTGTGTTACTAGCTTAGTTGATTGTTAATCTTGCATGATTAGTGATCCTTGATTTATCACCTCAAAACCAAACCAAAAACAATTGAGATTTTAATTTCTTTATTCCTTTCTCTTTTCTTAGCCTAGATCTTCACTATTCTTAGTCACTATTAACTCAATTTCACCTTAGTCTTTGTGTTCGACCTCGGAATACTATCCTTACTACAAAACGACCCATACACTGTGGGTTCGATAGTAGTTAGGAAAAATATATCGAGTTATAAATTTAAGACTTTTGCGTGTCACGTTCTTAGCGTAACAACTTCCTCCATGCTATTGGAGTTTGATGTTTGTTTATAGCTGGAGATGGTTCTTTCCTCCATGCTATCTGAGTTGATTAGGATTCAGCTAGAGATGGCTCTTTCCTCCATGCTACTTTGACGGATATAGTTTCAGTGGAGATGTTATTCCTCCATACGATGTATATGTTTATGTTTGGCTAGAGATGTGCTTCCTCTATTCCTTGTGATGTGGTATGGCGAGAGATGTGATTTCTCTACGCCTTTGGGTAGCGTTATGACCCTGTTTCCCGGAGTTGATGATTCCTCCATGGTTATGCTTGAGGTTATATATTGGTATAGATTATGATCTTCTATACCTCTGATAGAGAGAGAGTTTTACCTCGGCTTGTGGATCCGAGAGGTTTTCGGATCTTGCAAGTTTCGAGACAAAACTTGTTTTTATGGGGGTGAGATGTAAGAGCCTAGTTGCTGAGCTGCTGAGAGAGTGAGCAGAGGGCCACGAATTAGCCTGGACCGCCCCTGCGTGACCCAGAGGGTGCCCCTGCGGTTTGCTTGGGCCGCCCCTGCGGCTCACAGAGTCCACCCCCGCAGTTCTATGTTGTGCAGCCGTCTTTTTTGACCCTTTGACCCGTGCTTTACTCTTTTTACCCCCTTTATATACTTCATCTTCTCCCTTTGATGAGGGTTACCATTCTCAGCTTCATCTTTCTCTCCTTATGTACATCTTCTTCTCTCTTCTCCTTGGATCATCTTTGCTTGATCTTCTCTTGAGTTTGTTAAGTTTGTGAGAGATCCTTGATGGCTTTGCTTGCTGTTGTTGAGAGTTGTTGTTGCTGAGCCTTATGAGCCATCTTGTGGTGGTGTTGGTGATGTGCTGATCTCCTGGAGAGCTTGTCTTGTAAGCTTCCATGGGCTTTCTTCTTTCTCTCTCCTTTTCTTCATCTTTACCTCTCTTTCCTTAGCCTAGCATTGTTTCCTTAGGCTTGGATCATGTTCCATCCATGTTTGACTTGTGTTGATGTATATATATATATATGTATGTCCTATATGTATGTTGTTGTTGTTGGAGTGAAGAAGAGGAGAGAATCGAAGGAAGAAGTGAAGAAAGAGCTAAGGCGGTGCCTCCTGCTGTCCAGCCGCCCTTGCAACACCTTGCAGCCGCCCCTCCGCCGGCCATGACCCGCCCCTGCGCCACCTGCATCAGCAAAGGTCTTTGCTTGATTCTGCAGGTGTGTGTGCTTCTAGGATTTCCTTAGGATGCCTTTGTTCCCTCCTTTCCTAGTGTGAGAGTATAGGATAATGCTAGAGGTGTGAGGATGTGCTTGGTTGAGGTTATGATCAGTTTTTGCCTTGTATGGCTTTTGAGGCTCATTAGGATGATCCTATGGATCCCTTTGGGTCTAGGTGTGAACCTTGTGTTGTTATGATCAGTTTTTGTCTTGTATGGCTTTTGAGGCTCATTAGGATGATCATTAGGATGATCCAACGGAAGCATGAACACACCAGCCGGTCAAGTGAGGCGTAGGGGCGGCTCACCAGAGGCACAAGGGCGGCGGCTCCAGACCAGGCGCAGGTGCGGCTCTTGACAGTCGCAAGTGCGGCCAACTGTGTAGAGGGTTGGTCCCGACTTCACTTCGACCCCCCTTGCTCGATCCTCTTCACGTCTTCAACTTACCACAGTAACATATATGCACAAATACACATATATGATCATCAAAACATCCAGGAAAGATCCAACACAAGTCTAAACTTGTGATTCCTAAGCTAAAGAGAAAGATAAGAAGCATAGGAGAAGGAAGAAAGAAAGAAGAGGAGAAAGAGCTTACCATACCAACCTAGGCTGCAACTATGGAGCATCCACACCTCTCACCACATCACCACATCAACAACAACACACAGCAACATCATCAAAGTCTTCCAAGGCCAAATCTACACTCAAACTCTCAAAACTCTCTCACAAGATCTAGAAGAAGCAAAGAAGATCAAAGGAGAAGAAGAGAGAAGAGGAAGAACGTGAGGATGAAGAAGAAGCTGAAAAGAGGTAAGGAAACCCCGCTTCTGAAGTCTAAGCACACTTATAAGGGAAGCCAGCCGCAAAGCATAAGTCAAGAGTCAACGAAAGCGGCTGCACACAGCTAGAGCCGTAGGGGCGGCTAGCCTGAGGCGCAAGGGCGCCTAGACGCAGGGGCGGCCAAGGTGGTGCGCAGGGGCGGCTGACTGGGTCAAGGTAAGACACACTCTATCTCATCTAGGCTCCCAAAGACTAAGGCTCTTACAGTTACGCTAGAAATGTATAGCACAAAAGTCTTACAATTTATAACTTGATATAATTTCCTAACTCCTAGCGAACCCACAGTGTGTGGGTCGTTTTGTAGCAAGGATATTATTCCGAGGTCGAACACGAAGACTAAGGTGAAATCAAATCAAACAAGTGATCATAAATAGTGCGAATCTTGTCTAAGAAAAGAGAAAGAAATAAAGAAATGAAAATCATGATATTTTTGGTTGGGTTTTTGTGGTGATCAAGCAAAGATCACATATCATGCAATGTTATAAATCAAATTAACAACTCAAGCAAGCTAAACAAACAAGCAACACAAACAAAAGATATGTGATCAAAGAGAGAAAAGTGGATTCTAGAGGTAAAGATTTCCGGTTATGGCATTGGACTCAAGCTTCTAAAGATTCTAAGGACAAAGCTGCGGTGTTGGGAAAGGGTATTTCTCTAATGGAAGCAGTTACCGGGTAGATCTCGTGCTTCGCTAATCCCGCATCAAACTCCTATTACCGGGTGGGTCTCAAGGGGTTAAAGTTGGGAATTCTACACAAACCGTACTCTACTTAAGGGGCAAACCTCTCCTTACCGGATAAGTCTCGGAAAAGGCAAGTCTCAAGCAACAATCCTAGCACACTCAGTCCAATAGCGGCTTATGAGGCTCACTACTACCTAGAGTTCATCATCTTAGGTATCTAAGATCGGAAATCACCGGGTAGTTCTCTTTCCTCATTTCGTTTGCTAGCATTAGGTCACCCTAAGCTATATTATGCTTAACAAACACTAGGATTTCAACAACCTAACATCCTAACATACAGATTCATCAATTAAAGAACAACAAAGAGAAAAATCGGGTGGATCATAAGAAAATCGGACGATCTGCCTGAAGAACAGGTCGTTTTTTCCTCCTGGGTTAGGTTTTGTGCATACAAATCATCCTAAACTAACATACAAGTCCATTCCATCATCACCCAAGCCATAACCATCAATCCATCACTCCAGAATCACAATAAACTAGCCAATAACATACATTTCAAGATCTAAAATCATCACACAAGCATACATGGTTTTCATAGCAAGATGATGAAAGATAAACAAGTAAAAACAAGAAATCTCAGCTGAATATATTAGTTTAAGCAAGACTTACAACCCTTCAAAAGAAGTTCCAAAACGTTTCTAACAATGCTTCCAAAAGTTCTTCAACCAAAATCTCTAAAAATCACTCAAAAACTCACTATCACTCTAATTTTTGATGTTCTTCTTCTTCCCCAAAATGAGAGAGTTTTTCTTCTTCTCCAAGTCTATCCTCCAATGGAATGAGGTGTGTGTGAGAGAATGTGGAAGGTTTCCTTTAGCCACAGCCTGCAGGACCACTTATATTCTCCATCAAGAGCAAGGGCCGGACAAAGAGATCGTGGGACATGTGGCACAAGCTGTTAAAAGCCAAAAAATCAACCCAGACAGATAAATCGTCCGATTTTCCTGAGTGTTAGGTCGATTTTCTTCAACAGGGGCTTGTTATGATCGTCTTGCCATGAGTTGCTCCATTGCTTGCACCAATAAGGGTCCTTGTGTCCTTCATTGCTCTAATTATGTTCCTTCAAAGCCTTGGATGTGTACCACCATGAGGCTTGACCCTCGAATGTATCGATTAATGTCCAAAAGATTCCCAAAATACCTACAAAACCCACAAAAGCTCGTGTAGACGTCTTTTCTAGAAATATGCATGAATTAAGCGTAAATATCATGAACTAATGTCAAACCGTGCATCAATAACGGGAAAAACTATCTAATTGAATGTCCTAACTAACGTCATAAATCACGTTATCAAAATACCCCATACTTAAGACTTGCTCGTCCCCGAGCAAGTTCCAACTATAGGCTAAGAGATGACATGATTTATGAATGCAAAAAAAACATAAAATCTTTTTGGGATTGTGCTTCATAAGATGGTTCACCTTCATAGTAATGTTTCATAGAAATGGACAAGCAATCATTTATCAAATGAATGAAGGCATGGAAAGACAATTATACTTAACTCGAAAGCATGCATGAAAGGTGAAAATGAAGAAGTCAAGATGATCATGAGAATGTCCAATCTAGATCACTAAGTCATACACATAAGCAAATAGGTCTTAAGGACTTAGGAAAGAAGAGGCCAAGAAACGTTGTTATAGGCAGGAATTTTTTAGGTCATGTGATGCTAATCCGGGAAAGGAACTAACTCCACAATTTCATTTTTTATCAACTTCCCCACAAGTGTATATTTTTCTTCATATTTTCTTTCTTTTCTTTTCTTTTTCATTTTCTTTTTCTTTCACTCATTTTTGAGACAATGGAATTGGTGTACAAAAGGCGAAACCTTGGTGATTAGCGGACCTCGGGATTTTTCCGAGGTGCCTCGCACCGGGCACACATACCAAGGCTCGTTAGGACATTCGGTTTATCCGACTTTGGCAAGGCACAAACACCCGATTATGTGAATGGTGCCGAGTTACTCGTCATCAAAACCAAAGTCCCCAAACCTATATTTTTTTTCTACACTTCTACAACAAATTCAGAACTTCATTCACAACATTCATCAACAACTTCACCCCACACGTTTTCACATACTCAACACACTAGCATGCTCCTATTCCCGGATGGGTCGAAAGAGGTCAAAATTTTTAATTAATTGAGGTGCTCAAACAACATGATCAAGATGAGAAGAAGAGAGATGAATTGCCTTAATCTTTCCTAGATGATGTGCAAGAACTAGCATGTAATTTTGACCATCAATTCTCAATCCAATCAAGGCAAGCATCATAATCACAATTTATACATGGGATTCAAGAGAAGTATTTCTAGTCCACATATGCATAAATTCATTCAACACACAAGGCCATCCATAGCCAATTCACAAAACAATCTCATCATAAGGGTCATATCCAAACTAGGAAGCACTAAAATTTTTAAAATTTTCTGATTTTTTTGGATTTTTGAGATAAATATGTACAATGCAAAACATAATGAAACATGTGACAATAATATGAAACTATCCTAGATGCAATCATGCAAATGATTAAGAAAACCCCACCCCATACTTAAAACCACATTGTCCCCAATGTGAAAATTAAGTAAGGAAGTGAAAGAGAGTCCTCACGATGTAAAATTGGTGATGCTTTGGTATTTCGGTTCACATCGAATGATGATGGTGGATGATCAATCAAGGATGGTAGAGAGCTCTTGATGTTCATTATGGTGTCGGAATCCGTGCTTGGCACCGCAAGCCGTCCAAGTTCCACGTCCGCTCCACCCATGCTTGATTGGAGATAATCACTTTCCTTGACAGAAGGAAAAATAGGACCATCTACCCAGGAAAATCGGCCGATTTCTGTGCAAGAACAGTCTGATTTTTCCTGGGTGCTTTCTTCCTCGTCCATGTGCTCGGATCTTGTACCTTCTTCTCAACAGTTCCATGAGGTTTTCACATGACCTCCAGCATCTCATCACACATGACAACAACAAGTAGCACCCAAAAACACAAAAGAAAAACAAAGCACACCAAGAACAAAATCAAACAAAAACAAGAAAAATAAAAGGGAAAGATATGTACCAATGGGTTGCCTCCCATTAAGCACTTCTTTAAGGTCATTAGCTTGACCAAATTCGGGAGCGTTTCACTCAAAGTGAAGTGGGGCAATCACTTTCACCGGAGCTTCCGGAATGTACTTCTTCAAACGGTGCCCATTCACCTTAAAGTTACCACAATGATCTCCTCCTATCTCCACCGCACCATGAGGAAAGATCTTCTTCACAACATAAGGACCCGTCCATCTGGACTTCAGCTTTCTGGGGAAGAGCCGCAGCCTTGAGTTGAAGAGAAGCACTAAGTCACCTTCACTCAACTCCTTTGGGATGAGACGCTTTTCATGCCAACGCTTGGTCCTTTCCTTGTAAATCCGGGCATTTTCATAAGCATCCAACCGGATCTCCTCAAGAGCATTCATGTCTAGCAACCTCTTCTCACCGGCTTCCTTGAGGTCAAAATTCAGCCACCTTATGGCCAATATGCCCTATGCTCCATCTCCACCGGAAGGTGGCAAGACTTGCCATAAACTAGCTTGTAGGGAGTGGTGCCAATTGGTGTCTTGAAGGCGGTTCTATATATGCCCATAAAGCATCATCAAGCTTCATAGCCCAATCTTTTCTCGTCCTAGAAACCGTCTTCTCAAGTATTCCTTTTATCTCCCGGTTGGAGATTTCCACTTGGCCACTAGTTTGGGGATGGTAAGGTGTGGCCACCTTATGAGTCACCCCATACTTATCCAAAAGTGTCCCAAAGTTCCTATTGGTGAAATGCTTCCCTTCATCACTTATGATCACTCTTGGTGTTCCAAATCTAGGGAAGATGACTCGGTTGAAGAACCGCACCACTACTTTGGCATCATTTGTGGGAGAGGCGATTGCCTCCACCCATCTTGACACATAATCCACCGCCAATAGAATGTAAAGGTTGCCACATGAAGAGGGGAATGGCCCCATGAAGTCAATACCCCAAACATTAAAGATCTCGACCTCTTGTATCTTGTTCAAGGGCATCTCATTCCTTCTTGAGATGTTGCCCGTCCTTTGCCAAGCGTCACAAGCCACTACAAAATTCTTCACATCCCTAAACAAGTTAGGCCAATAAAAACAGGATTGCAATACCTTTGCACACGTCTTGTGTGAGCTAGCATGACCTCTACATGGCAAGGAGTGACAATGGAGGATCACACTCTCCACCTCATCCTCCGGAATGCACCTCCTAAAGACTCCATCCGGTCCTCTCTTGGAGAAGAGAGGCTCACTCCAATAGTAATGCCTCACATCCTTGAAGAACTTTTTCCTTTGGGCATATGACAAATCGGGTGGCACCTCTTCACACACAAGGTAGTTCAATATATCCGCATACCATGGCTCACTCCCTCTAGACACTTGAAGTAAGCATTCCTCCATCACTTGCAATTATTCATCCCGGAATGAGTCATCAATCGGGATGTCATCTCTTCCAATCTCCAATGGTGGTAGCCTACTAAGATGGTCCGCTACTGAATTTTCGGAACCCTTCTTGTACCAAATTTCCAAGTCAAATTCTTAGAGGAGAAAGATCCACTGAATGAGGTGAGGCTTGGCATCCTTCTTTGTGAGGAGATAACGGATCGCAGCTTGATCCGTGTACACAATGACCTTTGCTCCAACAAGATATGATCGGAACTTCTCAAAGGCATACACCACCGCTAGCAACTCCTTCTCGGTTGTGGCATAGTTAAGTTGGGCATCATCTAGCGTCTTGCTAGCATAATAGATGGCATGTGTAAGCCCATCTTTCTTTTGTCCTAAAACAGCCCCAACGGCCACATCACTAACATCACACATTACTTCAAATGGTAAGCTCCAATCCGGTGGTTGCATGATAAGAGCGGTGATCAAAGCATTCTTCAACCTACAAAAAGCTTCAAGACAATCCTTGGAGAAAACAAACTCAACATCCTTCATTAGTAGTTTAGTGAGAGGCTTAGAAATTTTAGAGAAATGTTTTATAAACCTCCGGTAAAAAACGGCATGCCCTAAGAAACTCCTTACCCCTTTCACCGAGGTAGGTGGTGGCAACTTCTCTATCGTCTCTATCTTTGCTCTATCAACCTCAATCCCACGGTGGGAAACAAAATGTCCCAGTACTATGCCTTCACTCACCATGAAGTGGCATTTCTCCCAATTCAATACAAGGTTAGTTTCCTCACATCTCTTCAACACCAAAGACAAGTTAGCTAAGCAATCATCAAATGAAGATCCGTATACCGAGGAATCATCCATAAACACTTCCATGATGTTTTCAATATATTCAGAAAAGATAGCCATCATACACCTTTGAAAGGTGGCGGGTGCATTACATAACCCGAATGGAATCGTCCTATATGCAAATGTTCCCCAAGGACAAGTAAATGTGGTTTTCTCTTGGTCATCCGGGTGAATCGGGATTTGAAAGAACCTGCTATATCCATCAAGATAACAAAAATGTGTATGTTGAGCTAACCTTTCTAGCATTTGGTCAATAAAGGGGAGAGGGAAGTGATCTTTCCTAGAGGCCACATTATGTTTCCTATAGTCAATACACATTCTCCACCATGTAACCGTCCTAGTAAGGATTAGTTCATTGTTCTCATTAGTTACTACGGTCATACCACCCTTCTTAGGAACCACATGTACGGGACTAACCCATTTACTATTCGAAATCGGGTAGATGATTCCCGCATCTAGCAGCTTAATGATCTCTTTCTTTACTACCTCTTTCATTATAGGATTCAATCTTCTTTGATGTTCAATAGAGGGTTTATGGTCATCTTCCATCAATATCTTATGTAGGTTGAGATGATTCCAAAGCCATGGAAGCCTCATCTAAGTCCCTTGATGATTGCTCACAAACACTTGGATGATGCTCAGAAGACTCAAGAAAATCGACCCTCTATGAAGAAAATCGGATGATCTGGGGGTCGATTTCAGCTACGGCATTTGCAAAATCGGATGAAAATTCAGAATAAATGCATAAATCGGCCGATTTTTGCCCCTCTGGTCCGATTTTTCTACAGGTATGTGTCCCTTCCTCTAGTACTTCAAATCCAATACTTGGTAGCTCTTCCAATGCATTCAAAGCCTTGATCACTTCATTGCTACTATCCTCAAATCCTTCCTCCATCAAACTCAAGCTAAGAACCTTCTCAAGTGGATCCTTGAGCAAGATTGAGCTCACAACTTCTCTAGACTCCTCTTCCTCAACAATGTTGAAGACATCTTCACCTAGGGCTGGCCCCTTCACCATTGTGGACAAATTAAACTTGATGTTATCCTCTCCAATGTTGAATGAGAGGGTTGCATTTTTACAGTCCACCAAGCATCCCGAGGTGGCTAAGAAAGGTCTTCCTAAAATGATAGGAACCAGGTAGTCCGTCGGGATGTCCAAAATAGCGAAATCGATTGACACATAGAACTTCCGAAGCTGAACCGGTATGTCTTCTAGGATCCCCACGGGGTGAGTAATGGATCGGTCCGCCATGTAAAGGGTCATCTTGACCGGCTTCGGTTCTCCTATCCCAACCTTTTTGCAAAGTGCAAGCGGGATTATATTTACAATAGCACCAAGGTCACAAAGGGCCTCATATTGGACTTCTCCTACTCCTATTGGCACACAAAAAGACTCCGGATCCCGCAGCTTAGGAGGCATCTCCTCCTTCATGATAATCAACTCGGATGACCTCTTTGTCATTCTAAATTCTCCATACTCTTCCAACTTCCTCTTGTTGGAGAGTATCTCTTTCAAAAACTTTTCATAGGCCGGCATACGTAGAATTGCATCCATAAACGGAATGTTAATATGTAATTTAGACATGAGTTCAAGGAATTTACTGAAATGTTTGTCCAAACGAGCTCTTGCTCGTGATTGAGGGAATGGTAGTGGTGGCTTGTATGGAGGAGGTGCCAGATATGTTGGCTCATCATCTTTGCTCTTGCCTCCTTCTTCTTGCAATTGTTCTTCCTCCACTACTACTTGCTTTCCCTTGTCATTCTCCTTGGGTAAGGGTTCCCTCATGCTCAGCCCACTCCTTGTGGTAATGGCCAACACTTGGCCTATTGGGTTGTCCTCGGTCCTTCCGGGAAGCTTTCCCGGATCCCTTTGTGCTTCACCCGCCTTTTGGAACACTTGTGCCTCTAGCACCTTTTGAGCCTTTGAAATGGATGTCACCGTACTCTCAAGTCCACTCAACCTTCCAAGCAATTATTCAAACATCATTTCGGTCCTATCCTTAGGAGGTTGAGTAAAACCGGGTGGAGGCTCTTATGAAGCCTTAGGTGGTGGGACTGCGCTTTTTGAAGCGGGAGGGTTCAAGGCACCATCCGGGTTAGAATAGGAGAACCCGGGATGGTTGTGATTAGGCCGGTAATTGTTGTATTGCCGGCTCTTGTTGTTGAAGTTACCCCTTCCCATGTAGTTAACATCCTCCTCTTTGGAAGCCAAATTGGCTTGCACTTGCACTTGAGGACTTGCTTGATTCTTCAAGGTTGTGGCACACAACTCCCTCAAAGACTTAAGCTCATTGTTGATTGCATCAAGTTTATAGTTGCTCATGGTGACTTCACTACTTCATATACTCCCGGTTTCCTCCCATCACTCTTCCTATGGGAGTACTTCTCTATCACCAAGGCTTGCTTTTCTACAAACTCCCAAGCCTCATCCACATTCTTCTCCATGAATATTCCTCCGGAAAGCGATTGGAGCTTGAATTGGCTATCCTCATCAAGCCCCTTGAAATAAATCTCCAATAGCTCTATCTTCGGTATCCCATGGTGTGGACAATCTAGGAGGAGGTCATTGAACTTCTCCCAAGATTTGAATAGGCTCGATTGTCTTGGAAGGTGGGAAGAACTTTGTCAAGAACTCAGTTGTCATCTCCTCCAAAGTACCCACACGTCCTTGTGGAATGGATTGATACCAAGCTAAGGCCTTATCCTTAAGTGAGAAGGAAAAAGCCCTAAGCTTGTGGTTGTTGTTCTCCAATCTAGGTGGCCTTAGAGTCTCCATCAAGATCTCATAATTCAATAAGTGTTGATGAGGAGACTCTCCTTCCATCCCTCCAAATTGATTGTGCCGGATCATTTGTAGCACTTGAGGGCGGAGCTCATAGTCATGGGTTGCGGGATCTCCTAAGTTAACATCCGGACAGTGCACTCTTTGGGCTGGATCCATACGTTGCCCTAGCGTTTGTGGCTCTTCAATCATGATCGGCTCGAACCAAACATTAACCGCCCGCTGCGGTGGTGGTGGTG
This sequence comes from Fagopyrum homotropicum, assembly GCA_033239125.1. NCBI lineage: Eukaryota > Viridiplantae > Streptophyta > Magnoliopsida > Caryophyllales > Polygonaceae > Fagopyrum > Fagopyrum homotropicum. Next base: position 95,214,262 of record BSWB01000003.1, on the reverse strand, counting down.
GTGGTGGTGGAGGTTGTTGACGATTAAGCTCCCTTTACACAAGAGCTTGCCTAATCTCTTCAATTTCCCTCCTAGTTGCTTCTTGCCTCTCGTTGGCAAGTCTCCTCTCATTCTCCAAGGCCTCATCCCTTAGCCTAAGTTGCTCTAAGGCCTCATTCAACTCAGCTTGAAGATCTCTTCCGTCCATCTCCTTCTTCTTCTTAATGCTCTTGGATCTAGTCTTAAGGGTTTTCTCCGGTTCGGGGTCGAATGGAGCTAAATCCTTGCCACGAGATCTTCGCATGCACCTAAAGAGTAAGAGATGTCCTGAAAATTCAAAGACACAAACCAAACAATATCAAAAGAAACAAGAAAGACCTACACTATAAACAATCACACAAAATGATTCAATCTAGATCTAGTCCCCAGCAACGGCGCCAAAAACTTGTTATGCTAGAAATGTAAAGCACAAAAGTCTTACAATTTATAACCCGATATAATTTCCTAACTCCTAGAGAACCCACAGTATATGGGTCGTTGTTTAGTAAGGATAGTATTCCGAGGTCGAACACGAAGACTAAGGTGAAATCAAATCAAAAAAGTGATCATAAATAGTGCGAATCTAGTCTAAGAAAAGAGAAAGAAATAAAGAAATGAAAATCATGATATTTTTGGTTGGGTTTTTGTGGTGATCAAGCAAAGATCACAAATCATGCAATGTTATAAATCAAATTAACTACTCAAGCTAGCTAAACAAACAAGCAACACAAACAAAAGATACGTGATCAAAGAGAGAAAAGTGGATTCTAGAGGTCAAGATTTTCGGTTATGGCATTGGACTCAAGCTTCTAAAGATTCTAAGGACAAAGTTGCGGTGTTGGGAAAGGGTGTTTCTCTAATGGAAGCAATTACCGGGTAAGTGTCATGCTTCGCTAATCCCGCACCAAACTCCTATTACCGGGTAGTTCTCAAGGGGTTAAAGTTGGGAATTCTACACAAACCGGACTCTACTTAAGGGGAAAACCTCTCCTTACCGGATAAGTCTCGGGAAAGGCAAGTCTCAAGCAATAATCCTAGCACACTCGATCCAATAGCGGCTTATGAGGCTCACTACTACCTAGAGTTCATCATCTTAGGTATCTAAGATCGGAAATCACCGGGTAGGTCTCTTTTCTCACTTAGTTTGCTAGCATTAGGTCACCTTAAGCTATATTATGCTTAACAAACACTAGGATTTCAACAACCTAACATCCTAACATACAGATTCATCAATTAAAGAACTACAATGAGAAAAATTGGGTGGATCATAAGAAAATCGGACGATCTGCCTGAAGAACAGGTCGATTTTTCCTCCTGGGTTAGGTTTTGTGCAAACGAATCATCCTAAACTAACATACAAGTCCATTCCATTATCACCCAAGCCATAACCATCAATCCATAACTCCAGAATCACAATAAACTAGCCAATAACATACATTTCAAGATCTAAAATCATCACACAAGCATACATGGTTTTCATAGCTAGATGATGAAAGATAAGCAAGTAAAAACAAGAAATCTCAGCTGAATATAAGTTTAAGCAAGACTTACAACCCTTCACAAGAAGTTCCAAAACGTTTCTAACAATGCTTCCAAAAGTTCTTCAACCAAAATCTCTGAAAATCACTCAAAAACTCACTATCACTCTAAGTTTTGATGTTCTTCTTCTTCCCCAAAATGAGAGAGTTTTTCTTCTTCTCCAAGTCTATCCTCCAATGGAATGAGGTGTGTAAGAGAGAATGTGGGAGGTGTCCTTTAGCCACAGCCTGCAGGACCACTTATATTCTCCATCAAGAGCAAGGGCCAGACAAAGAGATCGTGGGACACGTGGCACAAGCTGTCAAAAGCCAAAAAATCGACCTAGACAGAAAAATCATCAGATTTTCCTCAGTGTTGGGTCGATTTTCTTCAACAGGGGCTTGTTATGATCGTCTAGCCATGAGTTGCTCCATTGCTTGCACCAATAAGGGTCCTTGTGTCCTTCATTGCTCCAATTATGTTCCTTCAAAGCCTTGGATGTGTACCACCATGAGGCTTGACCCTCGAATGTATCAATTAATGTCCAAAAGATCCCCGAAATACCTACAAAACTGACAAAAGCTCGTGTAGACGTCTTTTCTAGAAATATGTATGAATTAAGCGTAAATGTCATGAACTAATTCCAAACTGTGCATGAATAACGGGAAAAACTATCTAATTAAATGCCCTAACTAACGTCATAAATCACGTTATCAAGGCCCGATCCTGATAATTTGTCAATGAATCATAGTGGAGTCCTGCCATGTATGAACGTGTTCTCTCCTTCAAACGACGGGAGAACAGATACACATGCTGGTCCTTAGATGGTGCAGCTTGACCCAACAGTGCCAACTCAGTATGGAAGCGGCGAATAGCATCTGTAATGGGTACGCCCTGAAAGCCCGCCTCCACGAAATCCTGCAACTTCTCCCTCCTCAATGAAGTAGGGTAGAACTAGTCCCTCAACAAGGTCCTCATCTGCTGATAGCTGGTAACTTGTGCTCTAACTGTCCTCCACCACTAGTGTGCCAGGTCACGGAATAGAGACTGTACTAGCTCTATCCGTCCGTCCTCAAGGCATCGAATAGACTCTAGAGCTGAGTCTACATGCCCCATCCACACCTCAGTCTCTAAGCCTATCTCCCTTGAGAAGTGTGGTACTCCCTGCTGATGGAATGCCTTCAACCAAGCATCTGGTCGAGGCCCTCTAATCTCCTCTACAGCTTGAACAACCTCAGCAGCACGTGCCAGCATAGCTGGCACCTGAGTAGCTCCATGGGATCTCTCACATGATCCCTCATGCCCTGGTAGATTTGGGGCTCGTCTACCTACTCTAATGGCCTCCTCAAAATGCCTGAGGTACTCTCTGAACTCCGGTCCACCCATGGAAACATGGTCTGAGCCATTAGACTGGGTTGAATGGGTCTGCTGTCTCCTGGACCCACCACTCCTCGTAGCTGGAACTACAGTCTCAGCAACCTCCTTAGAATCCTCCTCTACCACTGGTGGATCTGTAGCGGGAGTTGGTCCCTATTCTATCCCTCCTGGAGGAAGAGGTGGTCTACCTCTACCTCTGCCTACAACAGCAGTAGCTCTAGTCCGAGCCTTCGGGTTGACGAATGCCCCAGTAGAGAGGAGGTAGTCTACACCGGACGGCATTTCGTACCCGTTATGGACACTATGAGTTTGTAGTGATGCCATTCGGGCTGACGAATGCCCCAGCAGTCTTAATGGAGTTGATGAACAATATCTTCATCAACTTTCTTGATTAGTTTGTGGTGGGTTTTATTGATGACATTTTAGTATACTCTCGTAGCAGAGAGGAGCATGCCGGTCATCTGAGGACGGTTTTGCAGATTTTGAGGGATAGAGAGTTGTATTCCAAGCTCTCTAACTACGAGTTTTGGATGTCTGAGGTTGCTTTCCTTGGACATATTGTCTCCGCGGATGGGATTATGGTTGACCCGTCGAAGATTGATTTTGTTGCTGCATGGACGACACCAACGAACGTCAAGAAAGACTACCAGCGGACGGGATTATGGTTGACGCTTTGTGGAGGGTTTTTTTGTGATAGCCCGTCCACTGACGAGTCTACTGCAGAAGACTACCTGATTTGTGTGGACCGACTAGTGTGCCTAGAGTTTTGAGGACTTGAAGAGGCGTTTGACTTCTGCTCCTGTCCTAGCACAGCCAGAGGGTTCTGATGATTTTGTGGTTTACAGCAATGCATCCAAGCTAGGCTTGGGATGTGTGTTGATGCAGAGAGGCAGAGTGATTGCTTATGCGTCTAGACAGTTGAAGACGTATCAGGAGAACTACCCGACTTATGATCCGAAGTTGGCAGCTGATTACACGATTTATGGCTTAGGTTTAGGTAATCATTTAGATAGTTTTTCCGCTCATTCATGCATGGCTTAGCACTAGTTCACGACGTTTGCACTCAATTCACGTATTTTGTCGAGATAGACGTCTACACGGACTTTTGCATTGCTTTGTAGGTATTTTGGGAGATTTAGGAGCTTAATCGATACATTTGAGGATCGTTCCTCGAGATGACACACCTTCGGACTCATTAGGATGCAAGTTAGGAGCTAAGGAGGACACTTGGGACCTTGTTGGTGCATGTCATGCACCAAATCGTAGCTTAATGATCCAAAACAAGCTGAGGCACCAAAACCACGGTCACTGGGACTTCCACGGCCGTGGAATTGGACCGTGGTTTTTGCGAGATGGTTGTGACAGTTGTGCCACGATCTTCATGGCCGGGTCTTGCAAATTTGTAGGATAAATAGGTGGTCCTACAAGGCTGAAAAGGGGGATCTTCCATCTCCCATCATCCACTCTCACTACCATTCTCTCCCATACTCTCAACAAGAAGATTCTCTAAAAAAAAATTGGAAGCTTGGAGGAGAGCTACCATTGGAGGAGGAGAAAAGCTCATTTGGAGAAGAAGAGAAGAACACACCATTGCTAGTCTTTGATAGATTTTATAGTGAAGATTATCGGAATCGTTTTCTAGGGTTGTAAGAATCAATTGAACCTTCTTTTGAAGGGTTGTGAGTCTTTCTAATCTCATTTTCAGCTTGGTTTTACTTGTTTCACTTGTTCATCTCTTTCTCTTCATTATCTTGTAAATGGAAGCCATGATTTTATGTTTGATGATTTCGATTGTGATGATGTATGTTGTAAGCTAAATAGATGCGATTCTAGGGTAAGGAAAGGATGGTTATGGCTTGGACTATGATAGGATAGACTAAAATGTACGTTTAGATGATTCGTTTGATTGAACCTAGTCACTGTTAGAATCCACGGTTTGTTCTAGACAAACCACGGCCGTGGACCTTGATGAACACCCCGTGATTTTGATGAATTTTCTTGTAATGATAAATCCAAGTGTTAGGTTGTTAGATTGTTGAAATCCTAGTGTTTGTTGAGTTAAATCTATCCTAGGGTGCCCTAGTGTTAGCAAATTAGTGTTAGAAGAGACCTACCCGGTGATTCTTGCTCTTAGATATCAAAGATGACAAACTCTAGGTAGTAGTGAGCCTCACAAGCCGCTATTGGACTGAGTGTGCTAGGATAGGTGTTTAGGACTTGCCTTTCCGAGACTTACCCGGTAAGGAGAGGTTGGATCCCTAGAATACCATCTGGTTTGTGTAGAATTCCTATCCTTAGGCTCTTTGAGACTTACCCGGTGACGAGACCTTAGGAATGGACTAGTGGACCATGAGACCTACCCGGTGATTGATCCCAATCTAGAAACACTTACTCCCAACATACTATAGTTAATCCAAGGGATGATTAGATAGCTTGAGTCCAATGCCATAACCGGAATTTCCAACCCCTAGAATCCGCTCTTATCTCTATTGATCTCATATTTCGCGTTTAGCTAGTTTGTTTGTGTTGATTTGTTAGCTTAGTTGATTGTTTATTTTGCATGATTTGTGACCTTTGATTGATCACCTAAAAACCAAACCAAAAACATTGAGATTTTCATTTCTTTATTTCCTTCTCTTTTCTTACCCTAGATCTTCACTAAACTTAGTCACTAATTGATTTAATCTCACCTCAGTCTTTGTGTTCGACCTCGGAATACTATCCCTACTACAAAACGACCCGTACACTGCGGGTTCGCTAGGAGTTAGGAGAAATATAACGAGTTATAAATTTAAGGCTTTTTGCGCATCTATTCCTAGACGTAACAAGTTTTTGGCGCCGTTGCCGGGGACTAGGTTAAGATTGAGTCATTGTTTGTGATTGCTTATAGTGTAGGTCTTTCTTGTTGCTTTTGATCTCTTTTGGTTTTTGTCTTTGCTTTTCAGGACATCTCTCACTCTTTAGGTGTATGCGAAGATCTTGTGGCAAGGATTTAGCTCCATTCGATCCCGAACCGGAGAAAACCCTTAGATCTAGATCCAAGAGCATTAAAAAAGGAAAAGAGATGGCTGGAAGAGATCTCCAAGCTGAGTTAGATGAGGCTTTAGAGCAAATTAGGATAAGGGATGAAGCTTTGGAGAATGAAAGGAGACTTTCCAATGAGAGGAAAGAAGCAACTAGGAGGGAGATTGAAGAGATTAGGCAAGCTCTTGTGCAGAGAGAGCTTAATCGTCAACAACCTCCTCCACCTCCACCACAACCGCAGCCGGCGGTCAACATTCGGGTTGTGCCCATTGCTATTGAAGAACCGCAAATGTTAGGGCAACGTATGGATCCGGCACAAAGAGCACACCATCCGGGTGTGAACTTGGGAGATCCCGCAGCCCATGATTACGAGCTCCGCCCTCAAGTTCTACAAATGATCCGGCATAACCAATTTGGAGGGATGGAAGGAGAGTCTCCAAATCAACACTTGATGAACTATGAGATCTTGATGGAGACTCTAAGGCCGCCTATATTGGAGAGCAACAACCATAAGCTTAGGGATTTCTCCTTCTCACTTAAGGATAAAGCCTTGGCTTGGTATCAATCTATTCCACAAGGGCGAGTGAGTACTTGGGAGGAGATGACAACCGAGTTTTTGACTAAGTTCTTCCCACCTTCCAAGACTACCGAGTTAAGAGGGAAGATCAATGCCTTTGTGATGAAGGATAGAGAGAGCTTATTCAAGTCTTGGGAGAGGTTCAAAGACCTTCTCCTAGATTGTCCACACCATGGTATACCGAAAATTGAGCTATTGGAGATCTACTTCAAAGGACTTGATGAAGATAGCCAATTCAAGCTCCAATCTCTTTCCGGTGGGACTTTCATGGAAAAGAATGTGGATGAAGCTTGGGAGTTTGTAGAGAAACAAGATTTTGTGATTGAGAAGTACTCCCATAGGAAGAGTGATGGGAGGAAAGCGGGAGCATACGAGGTGAGTGAAGTAACCATGAGCAATTTCAAGCTTGACGCCATCAACAATGAGTTGAAATCTTTGAGGGAGTTGTGTGCTGCAACTTTGAAGAATCAAGCAACCCCTCAAGTGCAAGTGCAAGCAAACTTGTCTTCCAAGGAGAAAGATGTGAACTACATGGGAAGGGGCAACTACAACAATTATCAAGGCCCAAGGAACTTCAGCAATAACCGGCAATTCAACAATTACCGGCCCAACCACAACCATCCCGGGTTTTCCTATTCTAACCGGGATGGAGCCTTGAACCCTCCCGCTTCCACAAGCGCAGCTCCACCACCAAAGGCTTCACAAGAACCTCCACTTGGATTCACTCAACCTCCAAAGGATAGGACCGAGATGATGTTTGAGCAATTGCTTGGAAGGTTGAGTGGTCTTGAGAGCACGGTGACTTCTATTTCTAAGGCTCAAAAGGTGTTGGAAGCACAAGTGTTCCAAAAGGCGGGTGAAGCTCATAGAGATCCGGGAAAGCTTCCCGGAAGAACCGAAGACAACCCAAGAGGCCAAGTGTTGGCTATCACAACAAGGAGTGGGTTGAATATGAAGGATTCCTTACCTAAGGGAAGTGACAAGGGGAAGCAAGTAGTGGTAGAGGAAGAGCCATTGCAAGAAGATGGAGGCAAGAGCAAGGATGATGAGCCAACATATGTGGCACCACCTCCATACAAGCCACCACTACCATTCCCACAATCACGAGCAAGAGCTCGCTTGGACAAACACTTTGGTAAATTCCTTGAACTTATGTCTAAATTGCATATTAACATTCCGTTCATGGATGCTATCTTAGGTATGCCGGCATATTGCAAGTTTTTGAAAGAAATACTCTCCAACAAAAGGAAGTTGGAGGAGTATGGAGAAGTGAGGATGACAAAGAGGTCCTCGGAATTGATCCAAACCATGAAGGAGGAGATGCCTCCTAAGCTAAGAGATCCGGGTTCCTTTTGTGTGCCGATTGGAGTGGGAGAAGTGAAGTATGAAGCTCTTTGTGATCTTGGAGCAAGTGTAAGCATCATACCACTAGCACTTTGCAACAAGGTTGGGCTAGGAGAGCCTAAACCGGTCAAGATGACCCTTTACATGGCGGACCGTTCTATCACTCACCCGGTTGGAATCTTGGAGGACATACCGGTGCAACTCGGGAAGTTCTATGTGCCAATAGACTTTGTTGTTTTGGATATCCCGGCGGACTATCCGGTTCCCATCATCTTGGGGAGACCTTTCCTAGCCACTTCCGGATGCTTGGTGGATTGTAAAAATGGAATTCTCTCCTTCAACATTGGAGAAGAGAACATCAAGTTCAAGCTGTCCACAATGATGAAAGGGCCAACCCTTGATGAAGATGTATTCAACATTATCGAGCAAGAGGAGTCTAGAGAAGTTGTTAGCTCGATCTTGATCAAGGATCCCTTGGAGAAGGTTCTTAGATTATGTTTGATGGAGGAAGGTGTTGAGGAGGCTTGCAATGAAGAAATCAAGGCCTTGGAAGCATTAGAAAAGGAGACAAGAGCTGAATTTGAAGTCCACGAGAGTATGCTGAATTCCTGTAGGAACCACGGTCGTGAAGAGACTTCCACGGCCGTGGAACTCTCTGGAATGCGCCGAAGAGCAAGCTTTGCAAAGTCCACGGCCGTGGATGTGCCAGAATCCGTGGATTTGCCCGTGGTTTCCCCAGAAGCAGCCCTTGTTGTTGATCAAGCTTCAAGGAGCCTTGGAGAGCCTTCATTTGCTTTGGATTCATCTCAACCAACGTTATTTGGATCGTCTCCACTCGATAAAGGTCCTCCTAAACTTGAACTCAAACCCCTCCCCTCTCATTTGAAGTATGCTTTTCTTGGAGATAATTCTACATACCCGGTTATTGTGAATGCATGCTTGAATGATGATGAACTTGCTAGATTGTTGCATGAATTGAGATTGCATAGGAAGGCCATTGGCTATACCATTGATGATTTAGTTGGCATTAAACCTTCTTTGTGCATGCATAAGATCTTAATGGAAGATAATCATAAACCTTCAATTGAACCTCAAAGAAGACTAAACCCACTCATGAAAAAAGTAGTAAAAAAGGAGATTCTTAAATTGCTAGATGCGGGAATCATTTTCCCGATTTTGGACAGTAAATGGGTTAGTCCCGTGTATGTGGTTCCTAAGAAGGGTGGGATGACTGTAGTAACTAATGAGAACAATGAACTAATCCCAACTAGGACGGTTACGGGATGGAGGATGTGTATTGACTATAGGAAACTAAATGTGGCCTCTAGGAAAGATCATTTCCCTCTTCCTTTTATTGACCAAATGCTAGAGAGGTTAGCTCAACATTCTCACTTTTGCTACTTAGATGGCTATAGTGGATTCTTCCAAATTCCTATCCACCCCGATGACCAAGAGAAAACCACATTTACATGTCCATGGGGTACTTTTGCATATAGGAGAATGCCGTTTGGGTTGTGTAATGCACCCGCCACCTTTCAAAGGTGTATGATGGCCATCTTTTCTGAATATATTGTGAACATCATGGAAGTATTTATGGATGATTTTTCCGTTTATGGATCTTCTTTTGATGATTGCCTAGCTAACTTGTCTTTGGTGCTTAAGAGATGTGAGGAGACAAATCTTGTCTTGAATTGGGAGAAATGCCACTTCATGGTAAGTGAAGGTATTGTGTTGGGACACTTGGTGTCCAACCGTGGCATTGAGGTTGATAGGGCCAAGATTGATACGATAGAGAAGTTGCCATTACCTACCTCGGTGAAGGGGGTAAGGAGTTTTCTAGGGCATGCCGATTTCTACCGGAGATTTATTAAAGAATTCTCTAAGATTTCTAAGCCTCTTACTAACCTACTAATGAAAGATGTTGAATTTGTTTTCTCCAAGGATTGCCTTGAGGCTTTTTGTAGGTTGAAGAATGCTTTGATCTCCGCACCTATCATGCAACCTCCGGATTGGAGTTTACCGTTTGAAATCATGTGTGATGCAAGTGATGTAGCCGTTGGGGCTGTTTTGGGGCAAAGGAAAGATGGGCTCACACATGCCATTTATTATGCTAGCAAGACGCTAGATGATGCCCAACTCAATTATGCTACCACCGAGAAGGAGTTGTTGGCGGTTGTGTATGTATTTGAGAAGTTCCGCTCATATCTTGTTGGAGCGAAGGTCATTGTGTATACGGATCATGCTGTGATCCGTTATCTCCTTACAAAGAAGGATGCCAAGCCTCGTTTGATTCGGTGGATCCTTCTTCTTCAAGAGTTTGATTTGGAAATCCGGGACAAGAAGGGGTCCGAAAATTCTGTGGCGGATCGCCTTAGTAGACTCCCTCCATTAGAGCTTGAGAAAGATGACATCCCGATTGATGATGTAATATCCGAAATTTTTATCCCGTTTAATTCCGTAGCAAACCGGATTTCGATCTTTTGATCCTTAGCTGTCTACGTAGTTGGATATTATATCTCAAAATTTTATCATTTTATGTAATATCACTCCACATAAAATGATAAGATTTTATTAGTAGCAAACCCTAATCCAAACCCTAGAGTATATATCATGACTTGTCTTTGACAAAGTCATGACGTTCTAGTGACAAGATCAAGATGAGCCCAAGATGAGTTATGACGAGGCCATGACAATTTCGTGACTGTAATACCCGGAAAATTTAATTTCCGTTTAATACCCGATCAAATCGGATTCCGATCCGCCGACCTTTATTCTTGTAAATAAAATAAAGCATTATCAAATTCTATCATTTTATGTGACTTTATTGCACCTAAAACGATAAATAGGGAAACCGAATAAAATTGTTACATAAATTGAAACCGAAAACCAATGAGCGGTTCCGTGCGTGTAACGATTTAATTATAAACCCATCTGAGTTAGATGAGCAGGCCCAACGGACCCGGCCCAAAGACATGTCAGCCAACCCATAATCTAAATTAACCTAAACCCTAATTAACCTTAACCTAATCTAATCAGCATCCCTAATCCTATTCTACGCTAACTACTCATGCCGCCGCCTCCCTTCTCGTGCTGATCTTTCGCCTCGCCTTCACCGGAGTAAGAAAGAGGTGCTGCTGCTCACCAACGTTCTGCATAGGCGCCTGGGATTGCTGCTGCTCATCAACGTTCTGCATAGGCGTCTAGGACTGCTGCTGCTCACCAATGTTCTGCATAGGCGCCTGGGACTGTTGCTGCTCACCAACGTTCTGCACAGGCCGCCTGGGATTGTTGCTGCTCACCAACGTTCTGCATAGGCGCCTGGGATTGCTGCTGCTCATCAACGTTCTGCATAGGCGCCTGGGACTGCTGCTGCTCACCAATGTTCTGCATAGGCGCTTGGGACTGCTGCTGCTCACCAACATTCTGCATCAGCGCCTGGGACTGCTCCTGCTTGCCAACGCCCTGCACACCCGGACACAACTACTCGCCAACGTTCTGCACTCAGCCCTCTGCACTTGACGCTCAGCCACTGCACGCCTCCAGCGAGAATAGGACAGATGATGAACGATCGGTAAGAACTCTCCTATACCTCGTCTTTCACTTGTGCTCGGTCGCCCATAAACAACTCACCTTAGGACACTGTAATGTTGCAGCACCCCGGACCACCTCGCTCTTCTCTGTCTGCAGCCTCGAGCAATCAGGGACCATGGCTTCTCCCCTTCTGTGCAAAAGGCATACTCAGCAGCAGCCTTGGTACCTTCTTTTCGGTACATTCGAGTCTCGGAATCGGGTAAGGCTTATACCCCTTGCTACACTATACTTTAGTCCACCTTTCCTTGCCTAACATGGACCAATTTTCATCTTTAAACCTACTCAGAACAACTATAGGAGAGCTGTACAGATTCTTGCATTTTCTGAGTTTTCGGAAGTGAAAAACAGTAAACTTCGGGTCACGTTTGAGTAAGTTATACTCCTTCTTTTGTTGCTGAATTTTGGATATGTTGTATTCAGTAGTATATAGTAGATCATACTAAAATTTGGGAAGAATCGGAGTTACGGTTTTAGAGTTATGATGTTGCAAAGTTGACTCCTCATGCAGTTTTTATAAGTATGCTGAGTGTTGATAAAAACAGCATCTTTTGAACTCCGTTGGGCTTGAATTTTGGTTATGATATATTTGACATATTGTTGTAGAATATATTAAAATTGAGAGGCATCCAGCGAGTGGTTTGGGATTTATGATTTTTCAAAGATTGGGTTGTAAGCAGTTTTTCTGTTGTGCTGAAATTCGGTTTTGTGAGATAGTTTTAAATAGGATTTTGATCTCCTTTGTGGCTGAATTTTTGATATATTATAGATAAGATTTTATAGTAGATCTTATCAAAATTTGGGATAAATCCAGCGAGTAGTTTAGGAGTTATGATTTTTCAAAGTTAAGACAATGTGCTGTATGTTAAGTGTTGTAACCAACTTTGGAAATTTTTCTAAAAGTGATGGTTGAACAGTTTTAAAAAATTCTTGCTCCCATGAGTAGATGAGATATCATAGATGATCTAGGGAATTATTTCGGAATTTTTATAAGACTATTCGAATTTTATAATTGAAGACGAAGTTGGACCTTAACGATCTTTCCGAAAATAGGAAAATGGGTAAATTTCCAGTTTGTAACCAAACTCATCTTTAGGAGTTAGAATATGACTCTTTAGTCACAAATAAGAGTTTAGACATAAATTAAGGAATTTTTGGAAGTTTCGAGACCAAGGGTAAAATAGTCATTTTACCATAAATTCATACTGTAATCAATTCCGTCCTATTAAGACCTACTATCTTAGAAGTCTTAGACTTCTGATCACCGAGAAAGTGTGCTGACACACTTGCCTCCTTTGACAGGCCACTGAATTCCAACTGTACATATCGATTTGCGAATTAGAAAGTCGAGATCTGATTCAGGTAAGTCCACGGACTTACTTAGCTGGCTTCTTGCATGTGTGTGATGTGTATGAGTGGTGTTTGTTAGTTAAGATAAATAACGAAACCGGAATAGGCCGACTTTAGTATATTGTGTAATTGACCCAAGTGTATGACAACGGGTCGTCACATCATCTGCCTAGCTCTTGCGAGAGTCTAGGAGGTTCCCTGCGACCAGCCCAGTCCGGTAGACGGTCAGATGCATTAGTACCATTCCGCGTTGGTAAACGGGGACAGGGGCGAGGTTTGGGAATCCCTCGTGTCACAAAATAAGTATCATTAGTAATGATCTATCACCTAATTAAAGATAATAAAAGGATTGAGTGTGCATGTTGATTGTGTATGTTGTGTGTTTGTGCTTTTACCTTTATACTTATGCATAGAATGTTAGCTAACGGTTTTATACCGCTTGTAGATGCCTTGCAGGTTAAGACAGTTGTAGAGAGAACCGGAGGAAATGGTCAGCCGGGTCCACGTACTCATTTAGTTGGGGACGGGGATGTCTTTTGTTCTTCATATGCGTCGTTTTAATATCTTTTCTTGTAAGGCTGATACATATTTCGATGTATATATTGGTTACAGTTTTCAAATGTTTTAAATACTTTTGTGCCTTGTTGTAAGATCCAAGTAAAATTGTTGTCAAACTATGGTCGGGACCCATTGTGAGGTCCTAACCAGTAGCTCCCCGAGTTCTCCGAATTTGGGGTGTTACAGATGACTCATTCCGGGATGAGCAATTGCAAATGATGGAGGAGTGCTTGTTCCAAGTGTCTAGAGGAAGTGAGCCATGGTATGCCGACATTGTGAACTATCTTGTATGTGAGGAAGTGCCTCCCGGTTTGTCATATGCCCAAAGGAAGAAGCTCTTCAAGGATGTGAGGCATTACTTTTGGAGTGAACCGCTTTTGTTCAAGAGAGGACCGGATGGAGTTTTTAGAAGATGCATACCGGGAGATGAGGTAGAGAGTGTGATCCGGCATTGTCACTCCTTGCCATGTGGAGGCCATGCTAGCTCACACAAGACATGTGCAAAGGTGTTGTAATCGGGCTTCTTTTGGCCAAGTTTGTTCAAGGATGTGCAAAATTTTGTGGTAGCTTGTGATGCTTGCCAAAGGACGGGCAACATCTCAAGGAGGAATGAGATGCCCTTAAACAACATTCAAGAAGTGGAGATATTCGATGTGTGGGGTGTGGACTTCATGGGACCATTCCCCTCTTCATGTGGTAACCTTTACATCCTATTGGCGGTGGACTATGTTTCGAGATGGGTGGAGGCAATCGCCTCTCCTACAAATGATGCCAAGGTTGTGGTGCGGTTCTTCAACCGAGTGATCTTCCCTAGGTTTGGAACACCAAGGGTGATCATAAGTGATGGAGGGAAGCACTTCACCAATAGGAACTTCGGGACACTTTTGGCTAAGTATGGGGTAACTCATAAGGTGGCAACACCTTACCATCCCCAAACCAGTGGCCAAGTGGAGATCTCCAACCGGGAGATAAAGGGAATTCTTGAGAAGACGGTTTCTAGAACGAGAAAGAATTGGGCTATGAAGCTCGATGATGCCTTGTGGGCATATAGAACCGCCTTCAAAACACCAATTGGAACCACTCCTTACAAGCTAGTCTATGGCAAGTCTTGCCACCTTCCGGTAGAGATGGAGCATAGAGCATATTGGGCTATAAGGTGGTTGAATTTTGACCTCAAGGAGGCCGGAGAGAAGAGGTTGCTTGATATGAACGCTCTTGAGGAGATCCGGTTGGATGCTTATGAAAACGCCCGGATCTACAAGGAGAGGACCAAACGGTGGCATGACAAGCGCCTCATCCCGAAGGAGTTGAGTGAAGGCGACCTTGTCCTTCTCTTCAACTCAAGGCTGCGGCTCTTCCCCGGAAAGCTAAAGTCAAGGTGGACCGGTCCTTATGTGGTGAAGAAGATATTTCCCCATGGAGCGGTTGAGATAGGAGGGGAGCATTGTGGAAATTTTAAGGTGAATGGGCACCGGTTGAAGAAGTATATCCCAGGAGCTCCGGTGGACATGATTGCCCCACTTCACCTTGAGTGGGACGCCCCCGAGTTTGGTCAAGCTAATGACCTTAAAGAAGCGCTTAATGGGAGGCAACCCATTGGTTATCGTTTTTCCCTTTTCGTTTTTATCTTGTTTTCTATTTTTTTGTTTTTGTGTGTTTGGTGTGCTTTGTGTATGTGCTAGAGTCTTGGTAGCATAAAAGCCTTGCATGGCATGTGGATGATGATGATGAGTCCCTCATCAATTATGGGTGGAGCGGACGCGGAACTTCGACGGCTAGCGGTGCCTAGCGCGGGTCCCGATGCCTTGATGAACATTTTGAGCTCTCTACCATCGTTGATAGGATCATCCGACATCACTCCCTTTGAGTGATCCCGAATTCCAAATCAAACCATTTTTACATTGTGAGAACCCTCTTTCACTCTTCTTTACTTCATTTACACATTGGGGACAATGTGTTTCTAAGTATGGGGTGGGGTTTGCATGATCTTTTGCATGATTAGCATCTAGGGTAGCTTCTTTTAGTCACATGCTTCATCATGTCTTGCTTTGTACATAGATATTTCGAAAAATTCAAAAAATCAGAAAATTTAAAAAAATTTTAGTGCTTCTAAGCTTGGGAATGACCCTTATGATGAAATTGTCTTGTAGATTGGCTATGGATGGCCTTATGTGTTGAATAGATGAATGCATATGTGGACTTGAAGTACTTATCTTGAATCCCATGAATGGATTGTGGTCATGATGTTTGCCTTGATTGGATTGAGTATTGAAAGTCGAAATTACATGCTAGTTCTTGCACATCATCTAGGAATGACTAAGGCAATTCATTTTCCTCTACTTCTCATCTTGATCATGTTGTTTGAGCACCTCAATTGATATAAATTTGACCTCTTTTGACCCATCCGGGAATAGGAGCATGTTAGTGTGTTGATGTGTGTGAAAAGCAAGTGTGGGGTGAAGTTGTTAATGAAAGAATGTTATGAATGAAGTACTGAATTTGTTGTGAAAGTGTAGACAAAAAAATATAGGTTTGGGGACGTTGGTTTAAATGACGAGTAACTCGGCACCATTCACATAATCGGGTGTTTGTGCCTTGCCAAAGTCAAATAAACCAATAGTCCTAACGAGCTTTGGTATGTGTGCCGGTGTGGATGCACCTCGAAAAATAAAAAAGCCCGAGGACGGCTAATCACCAAGGTTTTGGCTTTTGTACACCAATGCCATTGTCTCAAAAATAAGTAAAAGAAAAAGAAAGGAAAAGAAAGAAAATATGGAGAAAATATGCACTTGTGGGAAGTTAATAAAAATGTAAAGTTGTGAAGTTAGTTCCATTCCCGGATTAGCATCACATAGCCTAGAAAAATTCTCACCTAATCACAACGTTTCTTGGCCTTTTATTTCACAAGACCTTATGACCTATTTGCATATGTGTAAGACTCAGTGATCTAGATTGAATATGCTCATGATCATCTTGACTTCTTCATTTTTACATTTCATGCATGCTTTTGAGTTAAGTATAATTGTCTTTCCGTGCCTTCATTATTTCGATGCATGATTGCTTGTCCATTGCCATGAAACATGACTATGAAGGTGATCCAATATTAGAAGCACAACTCCAAAAAGATTTTGTTGTTTTTCTGCATGCATAAATCATGTCATCTCCTAGTCTATAGTTGGGACTTGCTCGGGGACGAGCAAACCTTAAGTATGGGGTATTTTTGATAACATGATTTATGGCTTCGGTTTAGGTAATCATTTAGATAGTTTTTCCGCTTATTCATGCATGGTTTAGCACTAGTTCACGACGTTTGCACTCAATTCACGTATTTTGTCGAGATAGACGTCTACACGGACTTTTGCATTGCTTTGTAGGTATTTTGGGAGATTTAGGAGCTTAATCGATACATTTGAGGATCGTTCCTCGAGATGACACACCTTCGGACTCATTAGGATGCAAGTTAGGAGCTAAGGAGGACACTTGGGACCTTGTTGGTGCATGTTATGCACCAAATCGTAGCTTAATGATCCAAAACAAGCTGAGGCACCAAAACCACGGTCACTGGGACTTCCACGGCCGTGGAATTGGACCGTGGTTTTTGCCAGACGGTTGTGACAGCTGTGCCACGATCTTCATGGCCGGCTCTTGCAAATTTGTAGGATAAATAGGTGGTCTTGCAAGGCTGAAAAGGGGGATCTTCCATCTCCCATCATCCACTCTCACTACCATTCTCTCCCATACTCTCAACAAGAAGATTCTCTAAAAAAAATTGGAAGCTTGGAGGAGAGCTACCATTGGAGGAGGAGAAAAGCTCCTTTGGAGAAGAAGAGAAGAACACACCATTGCTAGTCTTTGATAGATTTTATAGTGAAGATTATCAGAATCGTTTTCTAGGGTTGTAAGAATCAATTGAACCTTCTTTTGAAGGGTTGTGAGTCTTTCTAATCTCATTTTCAGCTTGGTTTTACTTGTTTCACTTGTTCATCTCTTTCTCTTCATTATCTTGCAAATGGAAGCCATGATTTTATGTTTGATGATTTCGATTGTGATGATGTATGTTGTAGGCTAAATAGATGCGATTCTAGGGTAAGGAAAGGATGGTTATGGCTTGGACTACGATAGGATAGACTAAAATGTACGTTTGGATGATTCGTTTGATTGAACCTAGTCACTGTTAGAATCCACGGTTTGTTCTAGACAAACCACGGCCGTGGACCTTGATAAACACCCCGTGATTTTGATGAATTTGTTTGTAATGATAAATCCAAGTGTTAGGTTTTTAGATTGTTGAAATCCTAGTGTTTATTGAGTTAAATCTATCCTAGGGTGACCTAGTGTTAGCAACTAAGTGTTAGAAGAGACCTACCCGGTGATTCTTGCTCTTAGATATCAAAGATGACAAACTCTAGGTAGTAGTGAGCCTCACAAGCCGCTATTGGACTGAGTGTGCTAGGATAGGTGTTTAGGACTTGCCTTTCCGAGACTTACCCGGTAAGGAGAGGTTGGATCCCTAGAATACTATCTGGTTTGTGTAGAATTCCTATCCTTAGGCTCTTTGAGACTTACCCGGTGACGAGACCTTAGGAATGGACTAGTGGACCATGAGACCTACCCGGTGATTGATCCCAATCTGGAAACACTTACTCCCAACATACTATAGTTAATCCAAGGGATGATTAGATAGCTTGAGTCCAATGCCATAACCGGAATTTCCAACCCCTAGAATCCGCTCTTATCTCTATTGATCTCATATTTCACGTTTAGCTAGTTTGTTTGTGTTGATTTGTTAGCTTAGTTGATTGTTTATTTTGCATGATTTGTGACCTTTGATTGATCACCTAAAAACCAAACCAAAAACATTGAGATTTTCATTTTTTTATTTCCTTCTCTTTTCTTACCCTAGATCATCACTAAACTTAGTCACTAATTGATTCAATCTCACCTCAGTCTTTGTGTTCGACCTCGGAATACTATCCCTACTACAAAACGACCCGTACACTGCGGGTTCGCTAGGAGTTAGGAGAAATATAACGAGTTATAAATTTAAGGCTTTTTGCGCATCTATTCCTAGACGTAACAACAGCTGTAGTTCATGCTTTGAAGATCTGGAGATATTTCCTGTATGGCTTGAGTTGTGAAGTATATTTTCACGCAGCGGGAGTTGAATAACCGCCACCGTCGATGGCTTGAGTTGATCAAGGACTTTGACCTTGAGATTTTGTATCATCTTGGAAAGGCAAAAGTTGTAGGTGATGCCTTGAGCAGGAAGACGCCTCGTGAAAAGGCGATTGCTAGATTGATAGTACATCCTCAGCTTCAGAGGGATCTAGCTTGGCTAGAGCTGGACACCCAGTTTTCTGATGAGGATGCCCAGTTATATGCTTTAGAGGTTTTACCTGGTCCGTTGGAGGAGATCCAGCAGAAGTAGGGGATGAGGATTAGAGAGAGGATGTCTCGTGGAGAGGCACCACAGTTTTCCATTGGGGTTGATGGAGTGATGAGACGTCATGATCGAATATGTGTTCCTGCTGATGTAGAGTTGAGATAGAGGATCTTACAAGAGGCTCGCCATACACCTAACTCTGTACATCCGGGTACGAGTAAGATGTACCATGATGTGAGACGCTCATATTGGTGGGGAGGGCTGAAGCCCGACGTAGCCAGATTTGTGGCTCAGTGTGCGACCTGCCAGAAGGTCAAGATAGAGCATTGCAGACCTGGAGGTGAGCTCCATCCACTACCAATACCGCAGTGGAAGTGGGAGGACGTCTCCATGGATTTTGTGATTGGTTTGAGACCCAGTAGGAGTTTTGATGCTATATGGGTTGTTGTTGATAGACTGACGAAGACGGCATGTTTCATTCCTATCAAAGAGACGTGGCCAGTGAGCAGATTGGTTGAGGAGTACACTAGACAGATGTTCGCCCGAAAACGTGCATGCAAATAAGCTTTATATTTATAAAACTAGAATAAAAGCAAGCGAACCCGTAGTGTACGGATCGGCGTAGATTAGCAAATATTCCAGAGTATCGAACACAGGGATTTGGTGAAACAAAATCCAATTTCAGATTGTCAAGCAAATAAGATGTAAAGCTTTGCAAATATTAAGGGAAACAGCAACCCTAAAGATCCAGGTATCTAATTGTGGGAATCGATTCAAGATATACTAAGGATGTAAGGACAGAGTCAAGAATTGCAAAGGTATGCTAAGGTAAAGTAATGTATGGTGAAGTTCCAAAACCTTATATGACTTACCTAAAGACATTGTCTATAAAGGTTGTTGAGGCTGCAGTATAGAAATGATCTAAGGACAAGAATTAATCTCAAATACCCAAACTTGCAACCCAAGGATCAAGATAAACTCAAACGGTTAAGGTTGTGATACTCGAAACCGAAATAGAGGATGTTGAGTCTCACTACTACCTAGGAAAGGCAAGCCAAGGCTAGGTTAAAGTTAATCTTTAACTTTGGATTAAAGTAAAAGCAAAGTTCGTAAACTGAGGTAAATCACGGGCAGATCTTCGAACCACGGCCGTGGAAACCTAAGAACAGGCCGTGATTTAGGGTGTCGACGATATTTCTCTAACTCTTAGGGTCCAATCAATTTACGATCAATCTATCATTATCTAAGCCACAACTATCAACCCTTCACCTTAGAATTGCTAAAGGGTTTTAGCCAATAATCATTGTCATAATATCAATATTCAATTTAAGAAGAATGAAAGATGAAAACCGTCGAATACTCAATAAAACTTGAAAACCAATTCTCAAATCCGAAACACAAGAAGCAATGTTAATGGATTCAGAATGTATAACACAAAACCTCACAATGATCTAAGGTAGGTTCGAAGAACGGGATGTCAATCCGTCTTCAATATCAAAACCTAAGAAAAAGGCTAAACCTTCGCTGTGAGCAATCTCCAATCTTCAAATATCCGGCGTTTCCGGGACTCTCGGCAATCTTAAATCAACCCTAGGCAAGAGCGCTGAAGCAAGGGTATGCGGCCGTCCTCGAAACTCTCTTTTCCAGCCTTTTTATAAGACGAGAAAGAATAGCCGTCAAGGCCCAATACATAAATGACGTGGCAATTAATGACGCATCAAAATATCGCCTAAATCACGGTCTCATGGCGTTCCACGACCGTGGTTTAGAGCGTGGAAATGGATTACGGTGCCTTGTGACTTCCACGACCGTAATTTAGGCCGTTTAACTTACTGGAGTGCTCGAAACTCAAATCCACGTTCATGATGCCAAGTCCACGGCCGTGGTTTAGAGCGTGGACTTCCCTACGGCTGTAAATCAGGGCGTGGAAGTGTATATTGCTTGTTATTAGTTTTGTTTCGTGACATTCATCATCGTAGCTCCTTCCTTAGCTTCCTTGATGTGTCTCCTATTCCTCGAACATGATTGATTACTCCCTTTCCTCTCTCAAATGCTCCGATTTCAGCTCTTATTCACCTATAATCAACACAAAGCTAGTGTAGACTTCCATATCGTCAATATAGATGAACAAGCTAACATTTGCTTCAAAACCTTATCCATTTACACAATAATGAGGGAGAAACAACCAAAATAAGTGCCTAGAATATTGCCATATTTCGTGCTAACAAAATACCCCATACTTGTCACTTGCTTGTCCCCAAGCAAGGTTTTCAAAAGCTTAGAACACAAGTTAGAATGAAATATGCATGCAACTAAAAACAAAACCATCCTTTAGGTAAATGTGCATCTAGTCAATAGATCATCCTCAAACCTTGCTTCATTCATCCTTGAAAACGCTCATATACACAAACCAAAGAATGTAAGGCAAAGAAACATCATAAATCGCTTAAACTTCAAGGAAAACATCATAACCTTCAAGTATTGTCAAAATCAAGCATGTGAAACTTCAATTTAGATCACCAAGTCATATACATCCTTTTAATCTTAAGGACTTTCAAGTAAGGTCTAGAATGCGGAAAGGAGGGAAACTTTTAAGGGATGTGGTGCATGAATCCGGGAAAATGAACAACCCAACTCTTTTTTTTTTCTTTTTTTTTGAATTGCAACACCATCAACTTAAAGCTTTGCCCTTTTCTTTTTCTCATTATCTTCCGACTTTACTTTTTGAAAGATGGACAGAGGTGCACAAAAACCGAAGCCTAGAAGATCGGCATTTCTCAATTTTGAGATGCCTCAAACCCTTGATGCACATACCATAATTCGTTAGGAATATCGCTCAATACGACTTTGGCAAGACACAAACACCCGGCTATGTGAATGGTGCCGAGTTACTCATCGTCATGATTGACTTCCCCAAACCTATTTGTTCTATTCTTTGAATGCAAAACTTTGCTTTCATGGCCCTCCCACATCAAACATGCCAAATATCAACTCCTCCAAATTCCCGGATAGGTAAGGGAGGCAATTACTTTTATTGAGGGGCTAAATGATCAAAGAAAAAGTAAGAAAATCGAATTGCCTTAATCATTTCATAAAGAAGTATAAGAACTCATCATGTGATTTCAACCTTAATTTCTCAATATGATTTAGATAAAACTCTCACATTGTGAAACATGCAAGAAAGGATAAACAACACATTCAATTTCATTTCAATTCATTATTCCGTTTAAGCATACAATTGTCATCAAAAATTCAATCCACAAGTGAAAGCTATCATAGGAGTCATCTCTAAACTTAGAAGCACAAGAACTTTTTCAAAGTGTTTCAAAATTTTCAAATTTTTATGGGTTTTTCAAAGCCTTTTTCATGCAATGCAATAATGAAACGTGTGACTATGGAATTGAAACATGCAAAGTGTCATGGATAGAAGCAAGCAAATGTAATAGAGAATTTACACATAATAGTCACACCCCACCCCATACTTAAAACATACATTGTCCTCAATGTTCGAAAAGAAATAAAGAAAAGAAGAAAAGAAAAATAAACTCACTAGACGGCGGTGAGGCGGCTGAAACTGTCAATCATCATAGCTCATCACTGCGGAGGAGGCGGTGGTGGAAACGGACGGAAGTCATGGCTATAGTACCGCCCGAACTGCTGGCGATAGATATCACTCATCATCTCATCATGCTCCCGGGTCCGAGTCTCCTGCGTCTCCCGATGGATCTCTAAGTCACCAACTCCCCTAGAAAGGTCGCTGTCCCACTCCGGTAGCTGCTAGTACCAAGCTGGTGGCTGACCGTACCATGTTGGTGCGTCCTGTGGAGTCGGTGTTGCTGGTGCTGCTGGTGCCTGATCATACCAAGGAGGTGGAGCTCCAATCCATGAAGGCTGCTCCCCATACCAAGTGGGAGGAGCGTCCGTCCAAGTCGGCCTCTCACTCACGCTAGCACGGCGTGAGGAAGAGGCTCCAAAAGGTCCGGTGGGTCGTGGTGAACGTCTAGGAGGCTCAGGGAAGTGTGCCGGCTGATCCGGAAAAGTGCCAAAGTCTTGCTCATCACCTCTTCCCTCAAAACCATCATCTCCTCCTACCTCCTCCTCAACATCAGCAGCCGGAACCTCATCGGGTACATAAGGAGGTGCCACTAGCCTATTCGCCTGCATAGCAGCGAAAGTCTGCTTCCAGTTATGGCGTCCGGCCATAATGGAATACTCAGGGAGCCACGGGATGCCTCTACCTCCTCTCTCCTCCCAAGGCATACCAGCGGTAGGTGGACCGCGGTGCCTAGGGAAGATGATACCTCGAGTCATGAGGCTATTGAGACCCAAAGGTCTCGCCACTATCATAGTGCAGGCAGAAAAGTCTATCCCTAGCTGCATGGCAATGTGTGTAACCATGCCACCATACCCTATGTTACCGGCTCTCTTGTTCTTCAATTTACTCATAATGGAGGCTAGGAGGGTAGCACAATCAGCAGGTCTACCATGGAGCATGGAATAAAGAAGGAAAAGCTCATCAGTCTTGATCTTTTAAGGGGTTTCGGTCCTAGGGAAAAGGCATTCGGAAAGGACCCTATGGGCTATCTTCAAGGCTAAGTGATAGATGAGCTTAGCCTTGGTGTCGGCCGGTTGCCAACGATCCTCACTAGGATAGATCATAGCTATCTCCTCCCAAAACTCCTTAGCGTATACACCGCTAGGAAAACGACCATTGAAGGTCTCTTGGAACCCAAAGAAGGCTCCAAACTGCAAGAGAACTCATAGTTCTCCTCCATCAACCGAAAAGAAACCGTCCTATCCATGGCATTATGCTCAAAAAAGATGACGAACTCCCTAGTAATCTCCTCATAAGCGTCTTCCCTAATAGCAGAGAAGACAATCAAACCGGTTCTATCTAAAAGCCATGTCAAGTCATTCACTACATTCAGCGGTTCTAGCTCCTCAAGTACTAAGTAGCGTGGTCCTATGACCGCCCTCTTCTCGATCCTTTCTAAGGCATCGAGGTAATCCTCATGGATGGTTGGAATTCTAGGAGGTATGGGTGATGGTGGCTCACTAGGGCGTACTTGGGAAGAAGAGGAAGTGTCACCTTTCCTCTTCTTGTTCCTAGTTGACTTTCTCCTAAACAAATCCATTGCAGAGGGAAAATCACGGTCTATTCTACAGAAACCACGGCCACTGAACCTACAGGGACCGTGCTTCGGTTCTGTTTTGCTCAAATCTCAACCAATTCACACCAAATTTAGTAGACACAGTCCTAGACTAATTCTAATTCTAATTCCAATCAGTTATCCTAAAAATCTTGCAAGAATTGAGCCAAATCGACAATGTAGAGAAAGAGAAGAAAAACCTAGGTTTTGGATTCTTAAAATCCAAATTCCGTCTTCTGTATGGATTGTTCATTTGAATTGTTGATTGGACCTTGTAGATGATCGAAAATGCTTCACTTTAGGCTCAAGAATCGTTCGAATCAAACTCCAAACGAAGATTTGAGAGAGGGGGAGTGGTTTCGGCGAAGAGGTCGTGGAAAAGGGGCGTGGTATGGGGGATTTGTGTTGTTTTTGTAAAAGAAGGTGGTTTATATAGTGACCGTAAAAATTTTCGAAAATCACGGCCACTCGGGGTGTTCCACGGCCGTAGAATTGTACGGAACCGTGGTTTTGGTGATTTTTCTCAGATTTTGGAAAATTACGGTCTTTGTAGCTTCCACGACCGTGGTTTAGGACGTGGAACTCTCTGTAATGTGCCAAAATCCAAGTTTCGTCAATTCCTTCTAACCTTTTCTCCTTCCCTTGCCCATTCCATTGCTCCTACATCCAAAAACACGACATACCGGGAGGTATCGAGGGAAAAACAAAGCAAAAACGACTAAACTAATCAATTCTAAGAATGAAAAACAAAAGCATAAGTGCAATACCTTGGGTTGCTCCCAAGAAGCGCTTGTTTTAGGTCCGTAGCTAGACCGTACCTGCATCTATACGAGTGTGGTAGGTGCAAACTCCTCAGCTTGGAGCTCCGGTGTATACTTCTTAAGTCGTTGACCATTCACCTTGAAACTTCCGCTCTTTTCACCCCATACTTCAACTGCACCATGGGAAAAACATGTTTGATTAGATAAGGTCTAGTCCAACGAGATTTAAGCTTACCTGGAAAGAGCCGAAGTCTCGAATTGAAGAGTAGAACTTGATCTCCTTCTTTGAGGTCCTTTGGAATGATATGCTTATCATGCCAACGCTTCGCTCTCTCCTTATAGATCTTGGCGTTCTCATAAGCGTTTAAGCGGAGTTCTTCAAGCTCGTTAAGGTCCAAAAGGCGCTTCTCGCCCGCTTCCTTCATGATGAAGTTCAACCACTTAACCGCCCAATACGCTTTATGTTCCAACTCCACCGGTAAGTGAGAAGACTTCCCATACACAAGGTTGTATGGTGTTGTTCCTATGGGAGTCTTGTATGCAATCCTAAACGCCCACAATGCATCATCTAGTTTCAAAGACCAATCCTTCCTTGTTTTCGAAACTGTTTTCTCTAGGATACCCTTGATCTCTCTATTCGAAATCTCCACTTGTCCACTCATTTGCGGATGATAAGGGGTGGCTATCTTGTGAGTCACCCCATACTTAGCTAGTAGAGCTTCGAATCGTCGGGCAATGAAATGAGAGCCTCCGTCACTAATGATGGTATGTGGTGTCCCAAACCTTGGGAATATAGTTCTATTAAAGAACTTAACTACAACCATGGCATCATTAGTTGGAGACGCAATCGCTTCAACCCATCTCGAAACATAATCTACAACTAGAAGTATGTATTGGTTTCCACAAGATGATGGGAAAGGTCCCATGAAGTCTACTCCCAAACGTTGAAGATCTCTACCTCCTGAATGTTGTTAAGAGGCATCTTATTTCTCCTAGATGTGTTACCTGTTCTTTGACAAGCATCGGAGCAAGAAACAAAGGTTTGCACATCTTTAAATAAAGTAGGCCAAAAGAATCCAGATTGCAATACCTTAGCGCAAGTCTTGTTTGAGCTAGCGTGTCCTCCACAAGGTAGTGAATGACAATGACGGATGACGCTTTGCATCTCATCTTCCGGCACAAATATTTGAATGATGCCGTCAGGACCTCTCTTGAAGAGTAGAGGCTCATTCCAAAAGTATTCCCGGACATTCTTAAAGAACTTCTTCCTTTGTGCATAGGATAGTTAGGTGGTATTTCTTGACAAACCAAATAGTTAACAAAATCAGCAAACCATGGTTCGTTACCTTTAGTTATCTTGTCGATGCACTCCTCTATGATGTGTAAATGCTCATCCGGAAAGGAGTCATCTATAGGTAGATTGTCATCTTCTAGATGTGGTAGACGACTCAAATGATCCGCAACAGAATTTTCTGAACCATTCTTGTCACGGATCTCTAGATTGAATTCTTGTAGGAGAAGAATCCATCTAATCAGCCTTTGTTTTGCGTCCTTCTTGGCAAGTAGATACCGGATCGCAGCATGATCCATGTATACTATAACCTTTGCACCTACAGATAAGAACGAAACTTTTCAAAGGCATAAACAATAGCTAAGAATTCTTTTTCAGTTGTGGCATAGTTAAGCTGCGCTTCATCTAGCGTCTTGCTAGCGTAATAGATAGCATGGGTTCGGCCTTCCTTCTTATGCCCAAGCACAGCTCCAATAGCTACGTCACTTCCATCACACATAACCTCGAACGGGAGATTCTAGTCCGGAGGTTGGATGATCGGGGCTGAGATTAGAGCTTCCCGGATCTTATGAAATACATCTAAACAATCCTGCGAGAATTCAAAAGCTGCATCGATCATTAATAGATTAGTAAGCGGTTTTGATATTTTAGAAAAGTCCTTTATAAAACGTCTATAAAATCCAGCATGTCCTAGAAAGCTTCTTATCCCCTTCACCGAAGATGGAGGAGGGAGATTTTCTATGGTCTCTATCTTAGCCTTATCTACCTCAATCCCTCTATTAGAGATCAAGTGTCCGAGTACAATGCCTTCCTTCACCATAAATTGACACTTTTCCCAATTAAGAACTAGGTTAGTGTCTTCACACCTTTGTAGCACAAGAGAAAGGTTAGAAAGACAATTATCAAAAGAGGAACCATAAACAGAAAAGTCATCAATGCAAACCTCCATGATTCCTCTATATACTCCGAGAAGATAGCCATCATGCACCTTTGGAAGGTGGTTGGGGCGTTGCAAAGCCCGAACGGCATTCTCCTATAAGCGAACGTACCCCATGGGCACGTGAATGTGGTCTTCTCTTGATCGTCCGGATGGATCGGAATTTGAAAGGAGCCACTATAACCATCATGATAGCAAAAATGAGAATGTTGTGCTAACCTTTCAAGCATTTGATCAATGAAGGGTAATGGGAAATGATCCTTCCTAGTAGCATTGTTTAGCTTCCGGTAATCAATGCACATCCTCCATCCAGTTACGGTTCTTGTAGGAATGAGTTCATTGTTCTTGTTGGTGATAACCGTCATTCCTCCCTTCTTTGGAACAACTTGTACGGGGCTCACCCACTTGCTATCGGAGATAGGGTAGATGATACCTGCATCAAGTAGTTTAAGAATCTCCTTCTTGACAACCTCCTTCATGATCGGATTTAACCGTCGTTGAGGTTGTCGCGAAGGCCTGAAATCTTCTTCCATTAGGATATTGTGCATACATAATGAAGGTTTAATTCCTACAAGATCCTCTATAGTGTAACCTAAGGATTTCCTATGTTTCCTTAGAACAACCATAAGTTTACTATGTTCATCTTCACTTAGATCGGAACTAACAATTACCGAAAAAGTAGAATTAGTTCCTAGAAATGCGTACCTTAGATGTGTGGGAAGTGGCTTCAGTTCCATCACCATTGGAGTCTCTAGTGGCTCTTGATGAGTGTCCAATGCTTCCTTAGAGGTCTATAAGGGTGTAGAAGTTGTTGAAAAAGACTCAAGAGCATTGGTGGAAAGAACATAATTATTATCAGAATTTCCCAAAATCACGGCACCACTGTTACTTCCACGACCGTGGTTTAGGGCGTGGAAGTTAATTACGGCACCTCTGGTAGTTCCACAGCCGTGGTTTTGGCCGTGTAACTTACTGGAGTCCTCTGAATAGCTGATTACGGTCATGTTGGTGGAAACCACGGCCGTGGAATAGCACGACTGGTCGTGATTCCTCACGTCTTCCAACCCATCGTAAAGTTTTTCAAACTCTTCTTCATGCACCTCCTTTAGCTCCTCCAAAGCTTCAATTTCCTTATTGCAATCCTCTTCTTCTCCTTTCTCCATAATGCTCATGGTGATAACCTTTTGCAATGGATCCTTGAATAAAATCGAGCTTACTTTCTCTCTAGATGCCTCCTCGTCATAGATATTGAACATATCTTCTCCAAGAGCTGTCTCTCTCACCATGGTGGAAAGAACAAACTCTACTTTCTCTTCTCCTATGTCAAAGGCAAGTCTAGCATTCTTGCCATCTACCATACAACCGGGTGTTTGTGTCTTGCCAAAGTTGGATTGAGCAATATTCCTAACGGGTCATGGTATGTGCATCAAGGGTTTTAGGCATCTCGAGAAATTGATGATTGCTGATTTTCTAGGCTTCGGTTATTGTGCACCTCTGTCCATGCATCCCAAAAAGTAAAAAGTAAAATAAGCAAAGCTTATTAGTGGAAGACGTTGAAGTCAAAGCAAGTGAAGTGAAGATCCTTTTCCCGGATTCTAGCACCACATTCCATATATACATCCCACCCTCACACGTTTCTTGACGTTCTCTTGAAAAGCCCTTGAGACCTCGAACTTGTTGATTGACTTGGTGGTTTAAACCGGATTATACATGATTAATTTTGATAATTATGATTTATTATGCATTCTATGATTTTATGCAAAGATGAACAACTTTCTTATATTTATAAAATGTTTTGATCATATTTTGATTTTTAACACCATGAAGCATTCTCTTAGAGTGATCTATGAGCGGAAGACACCACCAAAAATGTTTTGAAATACTTTTCATTGATCTTTATGACTTATAATACATTCTATCTTGTACTTAAGATTTGGAACTTTCTTGGGGACAAGCAAGGGACAAGTATGGGGTATTTTGATAGCATGTATTATAGTCTATATTTTGAAACTTGTTTAGATATTTTATCTACAATAATCTGCATGTTTGAATGTACATTATGTGATTATATTGTCGTTTCATCTACCTTTACGGGAATCGAGGTCTACACCAAGTTTCATTGTAATCGTAGGTAAAATGGCACGTTTTGGATCGAAATGGAGCTAACGAGCAAAGGAGTCATTGGAGCTACATTCAGGAGTTTAAAAGAAAACTCGGGAAGCAAGGAATTCACAAAGAAGATTTACTTTGGACCAGATTTGAGAGATTTCACCTTCAGTTGAGATTCACCTCGGTTGACCACAGAGTCACCTCGATACGAGGTGATCTAGAGGAGCGTCTCGACCGAGGCGAATACCCTGACGCGGCGAGATATATTTTATTTGGCTGAGATCTTTTATTTTTGGAAGGAGAGATCTTATATTTTTGGGCTGGATTTCTGGAAGGAAGATCATATATTTAGGAGATCTATTTTAGAGATATGGATATATTTTATTAGGAAATTATCTTTTTAAGATATTATTATCTTTGGAAGATAATTCTCCTATATAAAGGGTTGGATTTCCCACAATTCATCCATCTTTTGATCAACAATATTCTCCCAGCTGCAGTGAGGAAGGATTTTTGGAAGTTTGAAGGAAGTTTTGAAGATTGAAGGAAGGAAGTTCATAGCTTTGTTATAGCGTTTAAGGGAATTTGTAAGACTTTCTTAGATTCCCATTGGTTTGTTGTTTTTGTGTGATTTGTGATTGTGGAACGCTGATTTGTTTGATATTTGATTCAGTTATTGAAGCCTTGTTCTTAAGGTTTTTGTGTTCAAATATTCATTCTCTTCCCATATATTTGATTATTGCTTTCATGATGATGAGTGGCTAATTTCTTTGTGCAATTCTAGGATGATTGGCTGAAAGTTGTGGGAAAAACAATGATAGAATAATCTTAAATCCCAGTAGGACCCTGAAAGCTCGAGTCTTTATCCTTAACCTTAGAACATCTCGTTCAGTCGATGAACATCTCGGCCGGGGTGGAACTTGACTAACCGAGGTGACTTATCTGATCCGTAACTGAGAGTTAAGTGTTAGAGTTTCCCAAATCATATTCTTATTACACCTTTCCTGGTTCAATGCAGGCTTAGGATGAGACTTACCCGGTAATTCCTTAGTTTGTTTACCCAAGATCATAAGTGTAGGTAATAAAGGTTTATCCTTTATTGGGGTTTGAGTGTGCTTTCATTCCATCTTTGTGAGTTAGCCTGAGACTTACCCGGTAATGGTTGGTTCTATTCCCTTACTTGTTGTGTTGGTTTAAGTTTATAATTCCTTTCCTTAGTACCTTGAGACTTACCCGGTGATAGGTTCTTTGGCTTGGGATTGTGAGTAGTGAGACTTACCCGGTGATCTATTCCATTTTAGTAACACCTTCCCTTTGCAAAATCTCAGCTTTGTCCGCTTGTCTTGAGATCTTGAGTTGGAACCACAACTAGATGCTTTAATCCCTAGAATTTGCATATTTCCTTTAATTTACTTTATTATCATCTTTGATTGTTTTAATCGCTTTTGTGGTTATTTGCAATATTGGCAACCAATACTTGCTTTGTTTCACCTAAGTCCCTGTGATCGACCCCTGGAATTCTTGCTTTTATTACAACTGACCCGTACACTGCGGGTTCGCATCCTTGTTTTAGGCATACTTCTTGGGTTATAAATTTAAAGCTTGCACACACAATTTGGAGCGAACAAGTTTTTGGTGCCGTTGTCGGGGACTTGGTCTAGACCGAGCCGGTTGCGGTTGTCTTTCGGGGCTATTGCCCCTGTTACTACTAACCACTCTACTTGAGTGACTTTCGCAGGTTCTTCTTTTTAGGTTTATGCGAAGAACCCGTGTTGGGAAGGAAATCGTTCCTTACGATCCCGAACCAGAAAAGACATATAAGAAACGCTTGAAAGAAGCAAAAAATGGCCAATCGAGACGATCGCGACCTTGAGGCCGAGTTGAATGAAGCAATGGAACAGGTGCGCCTCAATAGGGAAGAACTGCGGCGCGAAAGGGAGGAAAATCGCACCAGAGCTGCAAAGATTGCAGAAGATATGGCTGAGCTACAAGCTCAGATTTTGCCTCGACCAGACCCTCGACCGAGGTAGGATCCCGCTCCAGCTGCCCCGGCCGAGATACTTCCACCTCGGATGCCTGTCCAAGATATTATTTTTACAGGTATTCCACAGAGCCTAGGGCAAAGGATGGACCCAAACCAGCAAGTAAGGCGTCCAGGAGTCAACCTAGGAGATCCAACGGAGCATGATTATGAACATCGAACGCAAGTTCTTTCCATGATCCGCCAATGCCAGTTTGGAGGATTAGAAAGGGAGTCTCCGCATCAACATTTACAAAATAATGAGATTTTGATGGAGACCTTGAGACCTTCAAAGGTGGAAAATAATAATTACAAGTTAAGGCCTTTTTACTTTTCTTTAAAAGACAGGGTGCTTACTTGGTACCAGTCTCTTCCTCCCGGAAAGATCAACACTTGGGAGGAGATGACGACGGAGTTCTTGACAAAATTCTTTCCCCCCTCCAAAACTGTTGAGATGAGAGGGAAGATCAATGCATTCATCATGAAGGACAAAGAGAGCTTGTCCAAGTCATGGAAAAGATTTAAAGATGTTCTTTTGGATTGCCCACATCATGGGATTCCAAAGATAAAGTTGATGGAAATTTATTTCAAGGGATTGGATGGAGCTACCCAATTCAACCTTCAACTACTATCCTCCGGCACATTCATGGACATGTCGATTGATGAAGCTTGGGAATTCATTGAAAAACAAGCTTTGCACATGGAGAAATACTCCCACCAAGGAGCTGAAAATGGAGTTAAGAGGGTTGATTTCCAAGAAGCTCCATCAAATGATAATCAACTCATCTCCCTCAAGAATGATGTGAAGCAATTGGTTGCTCACACCAAGAAGGAAGAGGGAGGATATCAAGGCTCAAGGAACAACAATCATGGTTCCCGAAATAACAACTACAACAACAATAGAGGCTCCAACAGCAACAATTGGAGATCTAACAATCAAAATTCGGGTAACCCTAAATCTAACTCCAATTCAAATAATTCTTCTAATCCTTTCCTCTCTTCTTCTTCTTCTACTGCATTGAAGAGCCAGGAGCCTGGATCAAGCTCGTCCCAGCCGGAGAAGAAAGATGCAGTGTTGGAGGCTATCTTGATCAAGCTCAATGTTATGGAGACGTCCATGACTTCATTTTCGAAGGCACAAAAAGCCTTAGAACAACAATTCTTTAATAAGGCGAATGAAGCGCCAAGAGATCCAGGGAAGCTCCTAGCAAGGACAGAGAGCAACCCTAGAGGACTGATCATGGCAATAACGACGAGAAGTGGATTAAAAACTGCAGATCCAGTGCCTCGGTCGATGCCAGTGAAGAACACCTCGGTCCAGGTACAGACGAAGAACACTTCGGTCGAGGTACCATCTGAGGTGGAGTCTCAGAAAGCGTCGGACAATATTGAAGTTTATGTCCCACCACCTGCATATAAACCACCACTTCCATTCCCCCAGTCAAGAACCAGAGGACATCTAGACAAGCATTTTGGTAAGTTCCTTGACTTGATGAATAAATTACATATTAACATTCCTTTCCTTGATGCTATTCTAGGGATGCCCGCCTATGGGAAGTTCTTAAAAGAGATTCTATCAAGGAAGAGAAAGTTGGAAGACTTTGGTGAAGGATGACATCTAAATCCTTGAAGCTCATTCAAATCATGAAGGAGAAGATGCCACCCAAGTTGAGAGATCCCGGCTCATTTTGCATTCCCATTCAAGTTGGGGTTGTCACTTGTGAGGCGTTATGTGATCTAGGAGCCAGCGTGAGCATCATCCTGCTGGAGCTATATGTGAAGATCGGTCTTGGAGAGCCCAAGCCGGTGAAGATAAGGTTATACATGGCGGACCGCTCCATTACCCATCCCGTGGGCATTTTGGAAGATGTTCCGGTTAAGTTAGGTAACTTCTATTTACCTATAGACTTTTTTGTACTTGATATTCCCGTAGATTATCCCGTTCCTATCATTCTCTGGAGACCATTTCTAGCAACTTCGGGTTGCAATGTGGATTGTAAGAACGCCAAGTTGCAATTCAACATTGGCGGAGATCAAGTGGAGTTTGCAATGCTTGCTGCAATGAAAGGAGAGCCATTGGAGGATGATATCTTCAACATCTATGATGAAGAAGAATCAAGAGAATTGGTGAGCTCTATCCTTATTAATTATCCACTTGAAAGAGTTATTAGTTTTAGCTTAATGGAGGAAGGTATAGATGCTTCTTGTGATGCAGATATACGGAGCTTAAAGGCACTGGAAGAAAATCCAGGAGCTAAAATTGAAAAGATAATTCAGGAGAAGAGAATCTCAAGTTTCGGTCCCAGTTGCAGTACCTCGACCAAGGCAATTTCTGGACCGAGCGAGGTGTTCTTGACTGAAGAACATCTCGGTCACCCACTCAGGACCTCGACCGAGGTCGAAAGCGAGATTATGTCAACTGAGAATAACAAACTTCTTACTCCCTTTTCTGAAACTCAATCATAGTTGATGGAACACTTCCTCCACCAAACTTCTAATATTAATAAAGAACCTTGGTATGCTGACATTGTTAATTATCTTGTTTGCCAAGAAATACCACCTGGATTGACGTACGCTCAAAGGAAGAAATTCTTTAAAGATGTATGCCACTACTATTGGGATGAACCTCTATTGTTTAAAAGAGGTCCGGATGGAATGCTTCGGAGATGCATTCCGGAAGATGAAGTTACTAGTGTTATACGGCATTGCCACTCGCTTCCTTCTGGAGGGCATGCTAGCGCTCACAAAACGTGCGCCAAGGTATTACGTTCCGGTTTCTTTTGGCCTACATTATTTAAGGATGTGCAAACGTGTGTTGTTTCTTATGATGCATGCCAAAGAACAGGGAACTTATCTAGGAGGAACGAGATGCCACTCAATAACATCCAGAGGTTGAGATTTTTGATGTATGGGGGGTTGATTTCATGAGACCTTTCCCATCATCCGGAGGGAAACCTGTACATTCTCCTAGCTGTCGACTACGTCTCTAGATGGGTGGAAGCCATTGCCTCTCCCACTAATGACGCCATGGTGGTTGTGAAGTTCTTTAATAGGACTATTTTTCCACGTTTTGGGACTCCACGCATCATCATCAGCAATGGAGGGACACATTTCATCAACCGGAAGTTTAAAGCACTTCTATCGAAGTATGGGGTAACTCACAAGGTAGAAACCCCTTATCACCCTCAAACTAGTGGACAGGTAGAGATCTCGAATAGAGAAATCAAAGCAATCATAGAGAAGACTGTCTCTAGGACAAGGAAGGATTGGTCCATGAAGTTGGATGATGCTCTTTTGGCCTATAGAACCGCATTCAAGACTACCATTGGTACCACCCCTTATAATTTGGTATATGGGAAGTCTTGCCATTTGCCCGTTGAGCTAGAACACAAGGCGTATTGGGCAATCGAATGGTTGAATTTCGACATCAAAGAAGCCGGTGAGAAATGGCTATTGGATATCAATGAGATGGAGGAGCTGCGTTTGAACGCTTATGAGAATGCCAAGATCTACAAGGAAAGGACAACGAAATGGCATGACAAGCGTATCATTCCTAAGGAGTTCAAAGAAGGAGATTTAGTTCTACTGTTCAACTCCCACCTTCGACTCTTTCCACGTAAGTTGGAATCTAGATGGACAGGACCTTACGTTGTGAAACATGTTTTCCCTTATGGTGCAGTTGAGATTTTGGGAGAAACGAGTGGAAGCTTCAAGGTCAATGGTCATAGACTTAAGAAATACTAACCTGAAGTCGAGGTTGAGGAGATTGTACCACTATACCTTGTTTAGGGATTCCGTACGGTCCAACTAGTGACCTTAAATCAAGCGCTTCTTGGGAGGCAAACCAAGGTATTGCTTTCTTTTCCCTTTCCTAGTCTAGCTTTAGATAGTTTGCTTTTGCTTTGCTTTGCTTTGTTTTTGGCATACAAGACAGAAACCAGGTACTTTCTAAGGAAGGAATACAACCCAGGAGCAACACTGGAAGGACAGAAGTTCGAGAAATTGAGAAGACGGAGTTTGACTGAGACACATCTCGGTTGCAGTCATAGCACCTCGACCAAGATGATTCTTGAGCAACCGAGGCGACTAGGGCTGACAACAATCCACCTCGGTCCAGTCGGGACCATCTCAACCGAGGTGACAGCAGAATCGGCAAGGGGTATAAAAGGGGAAACAGTTCCTCCCTCTTTCACTCCCACTACTCTCTCGACCGCGGCACCTAAACCACCTCGTTTCTCCATTCTTCGATTGTTTTCGACAATTCTTGCTTCCATTCTGCGAGGAAAGGGTAGAGGATCAGTTTGCAAGCACGAATCTGCAACAAGAACGCCTCAAACCGACTGAATCTGGGGTAAGCGTTCGAAAACCCTAACTTCTCTATTCTCGCAGATTTCGGAATTTAGTGGCTTTGGTTGCCATAGATCTCTGTTGAAAAAGGCTTAAGTACCCCATAGGAACAACCTGTAGTGAAATTGTGGGAAAAGAACTGAAATTCAGAGATTTTGAATCGAACAGCTTCTCACCTTGGTCCAGTCGACCTGTGCCTCGGCCGAGGTGTTCTGAAGTTCTGCCAAGCAACCGAGGTGACCTGTCAGATAGAAAGAAAAAAAAATAAAAAAATGAGTTTCAGGTTTGATCGCCAGATAATCTTGAGAGATAGATCATCCCCTTCTTCTTCTTCTCAACCTTCAATACCGGTGATACATGAGCGTCACCAGGCTGATTACGACCGCATTTGTACGCCCCTTTGATTGCATCGCGGTTTTTAGATATTGCTTCTTTTGATTGTCTTTATGTTGCTAATGATCTGAGGCGGATGGTCTCGATGGTAGGGCTGGAGCAGTTCATGGAGATTAGAGCTCCAGCCTACCTAGAGCCTACATTGGAGTTTTTGAGCGCTGTGACTCACCTGCCTGAGGAGAGGGCCATCAAGTACCGGTTGCTGAACCGGAATTACTTAGTTCCGATGGATCAGTGGAGAGACATCTTCGGGTTCCCGACCCCCACAGTTCCCGACTTCCCTTCTCGAGCCGTAGCTCGACAGTTCTGGGGTCAGATAGCTCATGTAGTTGAGCATGCTAACAGGTGAGACCTGGAGACTCTAGGGAGAGGATTATTTTCCACCTTGCCTTCAGACTCGCCCACCGTATATTCAGCGAGACACTTCTGGCGCATATTGAGATTCCCCAGAAGATTAGACGGGGGAGCTTCTGAGCTTATTTTTTATGGTGACTGGGGGAGTGCCCGATTTTGGGGCGATGCTAGCTGAGGATCTGCACAGGATCAAGGCTAAGGGGAAGGGAGACATTTGTTGTGGCGGCTTAATGACTCACATAGCTACTGTGATGGAGTTGGATTTGAGCGCTTGTACGTTGGTGGCGGCTGCCAAGCCGCTAGGTCTGTAGGAGATGATCACCGGGAGGATTCTAGTTCCTCGTGGACTTACTACGCCATATGTGGCGATGCCTTGGGAGTAGACTGCCCCTCAGGGTATTAGATGGTCGTCCCAGTTCTCCGTCTATGATTCACAGTATTGGTCCACTGCGTGGATTCCCTACATTGAGGATGCTAGAGATGTAGCGGGTCAGGCACAGGAGGAGGATGAGGATGATGATTGCGGTGCTGCCATGGAGACAGGGACACATACAGCCGGTCCCAGCGTGCCAGTTGTCGACTTGGATGACGAGGCCACTGAGGAGGAGGCAGCTGCAGCACCATCACGTCTTGCCAAGCGTAGAGTCAGTAGACAGCGGGATCCCGTAGCTCACCGACGGATTGACGAGCTGACGGATCAGATGATCGACTCTTACGCCACCCTATCCTTGGACATGTTGGAGATGAGGGAGAGCCAGCACTACCAGCGCCGGATGATGGAGATTCAGTTTCAGCACATGATGGGATATCCTTTTGACCCATCCCAACATCCGTACGTGCCATATCCACCACCACCACCACCAGCAGATCAGGACTAGAGCTTGCAGGGATTTTTTTTATTTATTTATTATGCAGCTCAACTTATGTCCGGTGAGTACTCTATTTTTCAGACTTATTTTGACCCATTGGGACAATGTGTCCCAACTATGGGGTATTTGGATGTATTTATGTGACTTATGTGTATGCTTGGATGACTCTACCTGATATTATTGTTTTATCTTGCTCTATGTGTTTAAGTGAGACTACATGCATGCATACAGGTTATTTGATTGAGAAAAAACGTCAAAAACTGGTTCAAGAAAAAAAAATTTATGCCTCGACCGAAGCGATTCTGACCAATCGAGGTACAGCACCTCGGTTGACTTAGAACATCTCGACCGAGGTGGTTTAACTAGAATAGTTTTCGAAACGATTTTGTGCTTCTTATGTGGATATGACCTCAGTGAAAATTTTGTTTGCACGCTGGTTTTGAAATCTTTAATATGTTTGAAAGGTTTTATGATATGTTTAAGTTGTTAAGTGTTTTGCTTGAAATTTGTGGCATGTTTAACACGTTGTTTTTATCCAAATTATGTCAAATTTGAAGGTTGACACCACATGATGAGTTCTATCACTTTCTTCCTGGGATGATTAAGGCATTTCATTCTCTTCTCTCCTTCTTCTTGATCATGCTTAGCCCCTCGTCTACATATTTGCCTCCCTTTACCTATCCGGAAATTTGGAAGCAAGCAAGTGAAAAGCAAGTGAAAGAAAAGTTGAGATGTTGGCTGGAAGTTAGAAAGAAACAAATAGGTTTGGGGAAGTCAATCATGAAGATGAGTAACTCGGAATCATTCACATAGCCGGGTGTTTGTGTCTTGTCAAAGTCGGATTGAGCGATATTCCTAACGGGTCATGGTATGTGCATCAAGGGTTTGAGGCATCTCGAGAAATTGATGACTGTTGATTTCCTAGGCTTCGGTTATTGTGCACCTCTGTCCATGCATCCCAAAAAGTAAAAGTAAAATAAGCAAAGCTTATTAGTGGAAGATGTTGAAGTTGAAAGCAAGTGAAGTGAAGATCCTTTTCCCGGATTCTAGCACCACATTCCCTATATACATCCCACCCTCACACGTTTCTTGACCTTCTCTTGAAAAGCCCTTGAGACCTCGAGCTTGTTGATTAACTTGGTGGTTTAAACCGGATTATACATGATTAATTTCGATAATTATGATCTATTATGCATTCTATGATTTTATGCAAAGATGAACAAGTTTCTTATATTTATAAAATGTTTTGATCATATTTTGATTTTTAACACCATGAAGCATTCACTTAGAGTGATCTATGAGTGGAGCACACCACCAAAAATGTTTTGAAATACTTTTCATTGATCTTTATGACTTATAATCCATTCTATTTTGTACTTAAGATTTGGAACTTGCTTGGGGACATGCAAGGGACAAGTATGGGGTATTTTGATAGCATGTATTATAGTCTATATTTTGGGACTTGTCTAAACGTTTTATCTTCAATAATCTGCATGTTTGAATGTATATTATGTGATTATATTGTCGTTTCATCTACCTTTACGGGAATCAAGGTCTACACCAAGTTTCGTTGTAATCGTAGGTAAAATGGCACGTTTTGGATCGAAATGGAGCTAAGGAGAAAAGGAGTCATTGGAGCTACATTCATGAGTTTAAAAGAGAACTCAGGAAGCAAGGAATTCACAAAGAAGATTTACTTTGGACCAGATTTGAGAGATTTCACCTTCAGCTGAGATTCACCTCGGTTGACCACAGAGTCACCTCGACCGAGGTGATCTAGAGGAGCATCTCGACCGAGAAAATATCCTGACGCGGCGAGATATATTTTATTTGGCTGAGATCTTTTATTTTTGGATGGACAGATCTTATATTTTTGGGCTGGATTTCTGGAAGGAAGATCATACATTTAGAAGATCTATTTTAGAGATATGGATATATTTTATTAGGAAATTATCTTCCTAAGATATTATTATCTTTGGAAGATAATTTTCCTATATAAAGGGTTGGATTTCTCACAATTCATCCATCTTTTGATCAACAATATTCTCTCAGCTGCAGTGAGGAAGGATTTTGGAAGTTTGAAGGAAGTTTTGAAGATTGAAGGAAGGAAGTTCATAGCTTTGTTATAGTGTTTAAGGGAATTTGTAAGACTTTCTTAGATTCCCATTGGTTTGTTGTCTTTGTGTGATTTGTGATTGTGGAACTCTGATTTGTTTGATATTTGATTCAGTTATTGAAGCCTTGTTCTTAAGGTTTTTGTGTTCAAATATTCATTATCTTCCCATATATTTGATTATTGCTTTCATGATGATGAGTGGTTAATTTCTTTGTGCGATTCTAGGATGATTGGCTAAAAGTTGTGGGAAAAACAATGATAGAATAATCTTAAATCCCAGTAGGACCCTGAAGGCTCGAGTCTTTATCCTTAACCTTAGAACATCTCGTTCATTCGAGGAACATCTCGGCCGGGGTGGAACTTGACTGACCGAGGTGACTTATCTGATCCGTAACTGAGAGTTAAGTGTTAGAATTTGCCAAATCCTATTCTTATGACACCTTTCCTGGTTCAATGCAAGCTTAGGATGAGACTTACCCGGTAATTCCTTAGTTTGTTTACCCAAGATCATAAGTGTAGGTAATAAAGGTTTATCCTTTATTGGGGTTTGAGTGTGCTTTCATTCCATCTTTGTGAGTTAGCCTGAGACTTAGCCGGTAAAGGTTGATCCTATTCCCTTAGTTGGTGTGTTGGTTTGAGTTTACAATTCCTTTCCTTAGTACCTTGAGACTTACCCGGTGATAGGTTCTTTGGCTTGGGGTTGTGAGTAGTGAGACTTACCCAGTGATCTATTTCACTTTAGTAACACCTTCCCTTTGCAAAATCTCAGCTTTGTCCGGTTGTCTTGAGATCTTGAGTTGGAACCACAACTAGATGCTTTAATCCCTAGAATTTGCATATTTCCTTTAATTGACTTTATTATCATCTTTGATTGTTTTAATCGCTTTTGTGGTTATTTGCAATATTGACAACCTATACTTGCTTTATTTCACCTAAGTCCTTGTGATCGACCCCTAGAATTCTTGCTTTTATTACAAATTACCCGTACACTGCGGGTCTCGCATCCTTGTTTTAAGCATACTTCTTGGGTTATAAATTTAAAGCTTTCACACACCATTTTGAGTGAACAAGTTTTTGAACGGACAAGTTTTTGGCGCCGTTGCCGGGGACTTGGTCTAGACCGAGCCGTTTGCGGTTGTCTTTCGGGGCTATTGCCCCTGTTGCTACTAACCACTCTACTTGAGTAACTTTCGTAGGTTCTTCTTTAAGGTTTATGCAAAGAACCCGTGCTGGGAAGGAAATCGTTCCTTACGATCCTAAACCAGAAAAGACATATAAGAGACGCTTGAAAGAAGCGAAAATGACCAATTGAGACGATCGCGACCTTGAGCCCAAGTTGAATGAAGCGATGGAACAGTTGCGCCTCAATAGGGAAGAATTGTGGCGCGAAAGGGAGGAAAATCGCACCAGAGCTGCAGAGATTGTAGCAGATATCGCTGAGCTACAAGCTCAGATTTTGCCTCGACCAAACCCTTGACCGAGGCTGGATCCCGCTCCAACTGCCCCGGCCGAGATACTTCCAACTCGGATGCCAGTCCGAGATATTATTTTTGCAGGTATTCCACAGACCCTAGGGCAGAGGATGGACCCAAACTAGCAAGTAAGGCGTCCAGGAGTCAACCTAGGAGATCCAGCGGAGCATGATTATGAACTTCGACCGCAAGTTCTTTCCATGATCCGCCAATGCCAATTTGGAGGTTTAGAAAGGGAGTCTCCGCATCAACATTCACAAAATTATGAGATTTTGATGGAGACCTTGAAACCTTCAAAGGTGGAAAATAATAATTACAAGTTAGGGCCTTTTCACTTTTCTTTGAAAGATAGGGCGCTTACTTGGTACCAGTCTCTTCCTCCCGGAAAGATCAACACTTGGGAGGAGATGACGACGGAGTTCTTGACAAAATTCTTTCCCCCCACCAAAACTGTTGAGATGAGAGGGAAGATCAATGCATTTATCATGAAGGACAAAGAGAGCTTGTCCAATTCATGGGAAAGATTTAAAGATGTTCTTTTGGATTGCCACATCATGGGATTCCCAAAGATAGAGTTAATAGAAATTTATTTCAAGGGATTGAATGGAGCTACCCAATTCAACCTTCAACTACTATCCGCCGGCACATTCATGGACATGCCAATTGATGAAGCTTGGGAATTCATTGAAAAACAAGCTTTGCACATGGAGAAATACTCCCACCAAGGAGCTGAAAATGGAGTTAAGAGGGTTAATTTCCAAGAAGCTCCATCAAATGATAATCAACTCATCACCCTCAAGAATGATGTGAAGCAATTGGAGGACCTTTTGGTTGCTCACACCAAGAAGGAAGAGGGAGGATATCAAGGCTCAAGGAAAAACAATCATGGTTCCCGGAACAACAACTACAACAACAATAGAGGTTCCAACAGCAACAATTGGAGATCTAACAATCAAAATTCGGGTAATCCTTACTCTAACTCCAATTCAAATAATTCTTCTAATCTTTTCCTCTGTTCTTCTTCTTCTACTCCATTGAAGAGCCAGGAGCCTGGATCAAGCTCGTCCCAGCCGGAGAAGAAAGATGCAGTATTGGAGGCTATCTTGATCAAGGTCAATGCTATAGAGACGTCCATGACTTTATTTTCGAAGGCACAAAAAGCCTTAGAACAACAATTCTTTAATAAGGCGAATGAAGCGCCAAGAAATCTAGGGAAGCTCTCAGCAAGGACACAGAGCAACCCTAAAGGACAGATCATGGCAATAACGACGAGAAGTGGATTAAAAACTGCAGATCCAGTGCCTCGGTCGATGCTAGTGAAGAACACCTCGGTCCAGGTACAGACCAAGAACACTTCGGTCGAGGTACCATCCCAGGTGGAGTCTCAAAATGCGTCGGACAAAACTGAAGTTTATGTCCCACCACCTGCATATAAACCACCACTTCCATTCCCCCAGTCAAGGACCAGAGCACATCTAGACAAGCATTTTCGTAAGTTCCTTGACTTGATGAATAAATTACATATTAACATTCCTTTCCTTGATGCTATTCTAGGGATGCCCGCCTATGGGGAGTTTTTAAAAGAGATTCTATCAAGGAAGAGGAAGTTGGAAGACTTTGGTGAAGTAAGGATGACATCTAAATCCTCGGAGCTCATTCAAATCATGAAGGATAAGATTCCACCCAAGTTGAGAGATCCCGGCTCATTTTGTATTCCCATTCAAGTTGGGGATGTCACTTGTGAAGCGTTAGGTTATCTAGGAGCCAGCGTGAGCATCATCCCGCTGGAGCTATGTGTGAAGATCGGTCTTGGAGAGCCCGAGCCGGTGAAGATAAGGTTATATATGGCGGACCGCTCAATTACCCATCCCGTGGGCATTTTGGAAGATGTTCCGGTTAAGTTAGGTAACTTATATTTACCTATAGACTTTGTTGTACTTGATATACCCGCAGATTATCCCGTTCCTATCATTCTCTGGAGACCATTTCCAGCAACTTCGGGTTACAATGTGGATTGTTAGAACGCCAAGTTGCAATTCAACATTGGCGGAGATCAAGTGGAGTTTGCATTGCTTGGTGCAATGAAAGGAGAGCCACTAGAGGATGATATCTGCAATATCTATGATGATGAAGAATCAAGAGAATTTGTGAGCTCTATCCTTATTAATGATCCACTTGAAAGAGTTATCAGTTTTAGCTTAATGGAGGAAGGTATAGATGCTTCTTGTGATGCAGATATACGGAGCTTAAAGGCACTGGAAGAATTCCAAGAGCTAAAATTGAAAAGCTAATTCAGGAGAAGAGAATCTCCAGTTTCGGTCCCAGTTGCAGTACCTCGACCGAGGCACTTTCTGGACCAAGCGAGGAGTTCTTGACTGAAGAACATCTCGGTCACCCACTTAGGACCT
Source organism: Fagopyrum homotropicum (assembly GCA_033239125.1). Lineage (NCBI taxonomy): Eukaryota > Viridiplantae > Streptophyta > Magnoliopsida > Caryophyllales > Polygonaceae > Fagopyrum > Fagopyrum homotropicum. The sequence continues at coordinate 95,171,298 of BSWB01000003.1, read as the reverse complement.
TGACCGAGGTCGAAAGCGAGATTATGTCAACTGAGAATAACAAACTTCTTACTCCCTTTTCTGAAACTCAATCACAGTTGATGGAACCACTTCCTCCACCAAACTTCTAATAATAAAGAACCTTGGTATGCTGACATTGTTAATTATCTTGTTTGCCAGGAAATACCACCCGGATTGACGTACGCTCAAAGGAAGAAATTCTTTAAAGATGTACGCCACTATTATTGGGATGAACCTATATTGTTTAAAAGAGGTCCGGATGGAATGCTTCGGAGATGCATTCCGGAAGATGAAGTTACTAGTGTTATACGGCATTGCCACTCGCTTCCTTGTGGAGGGCATGCTAGCGTTCACAAAACGTGCGCCAAGGTATTACGTGCCGGTTTCTTTGGGCCTACATTATTTAAGGATGTGCAAACGTTTGTTGTTTCTTGTGATGCATGCCAAATAACAGGGAACTTATCTAGGAGGAACGAGATGCCACTCAATAACATCCAGAGGTTGAGATTTTTGATGTATGGGGGGTTGATTTCATGGGACCTTTCCCATCATCCGGAGGAAACCTCTACATTCTCCTAGCTGTCGACTACGTCTCTAGATGGGTGGAAGTCATTGCCTCTTCCACTAATAACGCCATGGTGGTTGTGAAGTTCTTTAATAGGACTATTTTTCCACGTTTTGGGACTCCACACATCATCATCAGTGATGGAGGGACACATTTCATCAACCGGAAGTTTAAAGCACTTCAATCGAAGTATAGGTTAACCCACAAGGTAGCAACCCCTTATCACCCTCAAACTAGTGGACAGGTCGAGATCTCGAATAGAGAAATCAAAGAAATCTTGGAGAAGACCGTCTCTAGGACAAGGAAGGATTGGTCCATGAAGTAGGACGACGCTCTTTGGGTCTACAGAACCGCATTCAAGACTCCCATTGGTACCACCCCTTATAATTTGGTATATGGGAAGTCTTGCCATTTGCCCGTTGAGCTAGAACACAAGGCATATTGGGCAATCAAATGGTTGAATTTCGACATCAAAGAATCCGGTGAGAAACGGCTATTGGATATCAATGAGCTGGAGAAGCTACGTTTGAACGCTTATGAGAATGCCAAGATCTAAAAGGAAAGAACGAAGAAATGGCATGACAAGCGTATCATTCCTAAGGAGTTCAAAGAAGGAGATTTAGTTCTACTCTTCAACTCCCGCCTTCGCCTCTTTCCAGGTAAGTTGAAATCTAGATGGACAGGACCTTACGTTGTGAAACACGTTTTCCCTTATGGTGCAGTTGAGATTTGGGGAGAAACAAGTGGAAGCTTCAAGGTCATTGGTCATAGACTTAACAAATACCAACCTGAAGTCCAGGTTGAGGAGATTGCACCACTATACCTTGTTTAGGGATGCCGTACGGTCCAGCTAGCGACCTTAAATCAAGTGCTTCTTGAGAGGCAACCCAAGGTATTGCTTTCTTTTCCCTTTCCTAGTCTAGCTTTAGATAGTTTGCTTTTGCTTTGCTTTGCTTTGTTTTTGGCATCTAGACAAAAACCAGGTACTTTCTAAGGAAGGAATACAACCCAGGAGCAACACTGGAAGGACAGAAGTTCGAGAAATTAAGAAGACGGAGTTTGACTGAGACACATCTCGGTTGCAGTCACAGCACCTCGACTGAGATGATTCTTGAGCAACCGAGGTGACTAGGGCTGACAACAATCCACCTCGGTCCAGACACCTTGGTCCAATCGGGACCTTCTCAACCGAGGTGACAGCAGAATCGGCGAGGGGTATAAAAGGGTAAACAGTTCCTCCCTCTTTCCCTCCCACTACTCTCTCGACCGCGGCACCTAAACCACCTCGTTTCTCCATTCTTCGATCATTTTCGATGATTCTTGCTTCCATTCTGCGAGGAAAGGGTAGAGGATCAGTTTGCAAGCACGAATCTGCAACAAGAACGCCTCAAACCGACTGAATCTGGGGTAAACGTTCGAAAACCCTAACTTCTCTATTCTCGTAGATTTCGGAATTTAGTGGCTTTGGTTGCCATAGATCTCTGTTGAAAAAGGCTTAAGTACCCCATAGGAACAACCTGTAGTGAAATTGGGGGAAAAGAACTGAAATTCAGAAAGTTGGAATCGAACAGCTTCTCACCTCGGTCCAATCGACCTGTGCCTCGGCCGAGGTGTTCTTGAGTTCTGCCAAGCAACCGAGGTGACCTGTCAGACAGAAAGAAGAAAAAATAAAAAATGAGTTCCAGGTCTGATCGCCATATAGTCCTGACAAATAGATCATCCCCTTCTTCTTCTTCTTCTCGACCTTCCTTACCGGTGATACATGAGCGTCACTAGGCTGATTACGACCGCATTTGTACGTGCCATGTGATTGCGCCGCGGTTTTTAGATATTGCTGCTTTTGATTGTCTTTATGTTACTGATGATCTGAGGCGGATGGTCTCGATGGTAGGGTTGGAGCAGTTCATGGAGATTAGAGCTCCAGCGTACCTAGAGCCTACATTGGAGTTTTTGAGCTCTGTGACTCACATGCCTGAGGAGAGGGCCATCAAGTACCGGTTATTGAACCGGAATTACTTAGTTTCGATGGATCAGTGGAGAGACATCTTCGGCTTCCCGACCCCCACAGTTCCCTTCTCGAACCATAGCTCGACAGTTCTGGGGTCAGATAGCTCATGTAGTTGAGCATGCTGACAGGTGGAGACCTGGAGACTCCAGGGAGAGGATTATTTTCCACCTTGCCTTCAGACTCGCCCACCATATATTCAGCGAGACACTTTTGGCGCGTACTGAGACGCCCCAGAAGATTAGACAGGAGGAGCTTCTGAGCTTATTTTTTATGGTGACTAGGGGAGTGCCCGATTTTGGGGCGATGCTAGCTGAGGATCTGCAGAGGATCAAGGCTAAGGGGAAGGGAGACATTTGTTGTGGCGGCTTAGTGACTCACATAGCTACTGTGATGGAGTTGGATCTGAGCGCTTGTACGTTGGTGGCGGCTGCCAAGCCGCTAGGTCTGCAGGAGATGATCACCAGGAGGATTCTAGTTCCTCGTGGACTTACTACGCCATATGTGGCGATGCCTTGGGAGCAGACTGCCCCTCAGGGTATTAGATGGTCGTCCCAGTTCTCCGTCTATGATTCACAATATTGGTCTACTGCGTGGATTCCCTACATTGAGGATGCTAGAGATGCAGCGGGTCAGGCACAGGAGGAGAAGGAGGATGACGATTGTGGTGCTGCCATGGAGACAGGGACAGATACAGCCGGTCCTAGCGTGCCAGTTGTCGACTTGGATGACGAGGCCACTGAGGAGGAGGATGAGGATGACGATGTCGGTACTACCATGATATTTTTGGTTGGGTTTTTGTGGTGATCAAGCAAAGATCACAAATTATGCAATGTTATAAATCAAATTAACAACGCAAGCTAGCTAAACAAACAAGCAACACAAACAAAAGATATGTGATCAAAGAGAGAAAAGTGGATTCTAGAGGTCAAGATTTTCGGTTATGGCATTGGACTCAAGCTTCTAAAGATTCTAAGGACAAATCTGCGGTATTGGGAAAGGGTGTTTCTCTAATGGAAGCAATTACCGGGTAAGTCTCATGCTTCGCTAATCCCGCACCAAACTCCTATTACCGGGTAGGTCTCAAGGGGTTAAAGTTGGGAATTCTACACAAACCGGACTCTACTTAAGGGGCAAACCTCTCCTTACCGGATAAGTCTCGGGAAAGGCAAGTCTCAAGCAATAATCCTAGCACACTCAGTCCAATAGCAGCTTATGAGGCTCACTACTACCTAGAGTTCATCATCTTAGGTATCTAAGATCGGAAATCACCGGGTAGGTCTCTTTTCTCACTTAGTTTGCTAGCATTAGGTCACCCTAAGCTATATTATGCTTAACAAACACTAGGATTTCAACAACCTAACATCCTAACATACAAATTCATCAATTAAAGAACTACAGAGAGAAAAATCGGGTGGATCATAAGAAAATCGGACGATCTGCCTGAAGAACAGGTCGATTTTTCCTCTTGGGTTAGGTTTTCTGCATACGAATCATCCTAAACTAACATACAAGTCCATTCCATCATCACCCAAGCCATAACCATCAATCCATCACTCCAAAATCACAATAAACTAGCCAATAACATACATTTCAAGATCTAAAATCATCACACAAGCATACATGGTTTTCATATCTAGATGATGAAAGATAAGCAAGTAAAAACAAGAAATCTCAGCTGAATATAAGTTTAAGCAAGACCCTTCAAAAGAAGTTCCAAAACGTTTCTAACAATGCTTCCAAAAGTTCTTCAACCAAAATCTCTAAAAATCACTATAAAACTCATTATCACTCTAAGTTTTGATGTTCTTCTTCTTCCCCAAAATGAGCGAGTTTTTCTTCTTCTCCAAGTCTATCCTCCAATGGAATGAGGTGTGTGTGAGAGAATGTGGGAGGTGTCCTTTAGCCACAGCCTGCAGGACCACTAATATTCTCCATCAAAAGCAAGGGCCAGACAACGAGATCGTGGGACACGTGGCACAAGCTATCAAAAGCCAAAAAATCGACCCAGACAGAAAAATCATCCGATGTTCCTGAGTGTTGGGTCGATTTTCTTCAACGGGGGCTTGTTATGATCGTCTAGCCATGAGTTGCTCCATTGCTTGCACCAATAAGGGTCCTTTTGTCCTTCATTGCTCCAATTATGTTCCTTCAAAGCCTTGGATGTGTACCACCATGAGGCTTGACCCTCGAATGTATTGATTAATGTCCAAAAGATCCCCGAAATACCTACAAAACTGACAAAAGCTCATGTAGACGTCTTTTCTAGAAATATGCATGAATTAAGCGTAAACGTCATGAACTAATGCCAAACCGTGCATGAATAACGGGAAAAACTATCTAATTGAATGTCCTAACTAACGTCATAAATCACGTTATCAAGGCCCGATCCTGATAATCTATCAATGAATCACAGTGGAGTCCTTCCATGTATGAACGTGTACTCTCCCTCAAACGACGGGAGAACAGATACACATGCTAGTCCTTAAATGGTGCAGCTTGACCCAACAGTGCCAACTCAGTATGGAAGCGGCGAATAGCATCTGTAATCGGTACGTCCTCAAAGCCCACCTCCACAAAATCCTGCAGCTTCTCCCTCCTCAATGAGGCAGGGCAGAACTGCTCCCTCAACAAAGTCCTCATCTGTTGATAGCTGGTAACTCGTGCTCAAACTGTCCTCCACCACTAGTGTGCCAGGTCACGGAATAGAGACTGTACTAGCTCTATCCGTCTGTCCTCAAGGCATCGAATAGACTCTAGAGCTGAGTCTACATGCCCCATCCACACCTCAGTCTCTAAGCTTATCTCCCCTGAGAAGTGTGGTACTCCCTACTGAAGAAATGCCTTCAACCAGGCATCTAGTCGAGGCCCTCTAGTCTCCTCTACAGCTTGAACAACCTCAGCAGCACATGCCGGCATAGTTGGCACCTGAGTAGCTCCATGGGATCTCTCAGATGATCTCTCATGCCCTGGTAGATCTGGGGCTCGTCTACCTGCTCTAATGGCCTCCTCAAAATGCCTGAGGTACTCTCTGAACTCCAGGCCACCCATGGAAACACGGTCTGAGCCATCAGACTGGGCTGAATGGGTCTATTGTCTCCTGGACCCACCACTCCTCGTAGCTGGAACTACACTCTTAACAACCTCCTCAAAATCCTCCTCTACCACTGGTGGATCTGCAGCGGGAGTTGGCCCCTGTCCTATCCCTCCTGGAGGAAGAGGTGGTCTACCTCTACCTCTGCATACGATAGCAGTAGCTCTAGTCCGAGCCTTCGGGTTGACGAATGCCCCAGCAGAGAGGAGGTAGTCTACACCGGACGGCATTTCGTACCCGTTATGGACACTATGAGTTTGTAGTGATGCCATTCGGGCTGACGAATGCCCCAACAGTCTTCATGGAGTTGATGAACAATATCTTCATCGACTTTCTTGATCATTTTATGGTGGTTTTTATTGATGACATTTTAGTATACTCTCATAGCAAAGAGGAGCATGCCGGTCATCTGAGGACGGTTTTGCAGATTTTGAGGGATAGAGAGCTGTATTCCAAGCTCTCTAACTACGAGTTTTGGATGTCTGAGGTTGCTTTCCTTGGACACATTGTCTCCGCCGACGGGATTATGGTTGACCCATCGAAGATTGAGTTTGTTGCTGCATGGACGACACCGACGAACGTCAAGAAAGTGCGTAGCTTTCTTGGCCTAGCCGGTTATTATAGACGCTTTAGGGAGGGTTTTTCTGTGATAGCTCATCCACTGACGAGTCTTTTGAAGAGGACGACCAGATTCGTGTGGACCGACTAGTGTGCCCAAAGTTTTAAGGACTTGAAGAGGCGTTTGACTTCTACTCCTGTCCTGGCACAGCCAGAGGGTTCTGATGATTTTGTGGTTTATAGCGATGCATCCAAGCTAGGCTTGGGATGTGTGTTGATGCAAAGAGGCAGAGTGATTTCTTATGCGTCTAGACAACTGAAGACGTATGAGGAGAACTACCCGACTCATGATCCGGAGTTGGCATCTGTAGTTCATGCTTTGAAGATCTGGAGACATTACCTGTATGGTGCTACATGTCAAATCTTCACAGACCATAAGAATCTGAAGTATATTTTCACGCAGCGGGAGTTGAATAACCGCCACCGTCGATGGCTTGAGTTGATCAAGGACTTTGACCATGAGATTTTGTATCATCTTGGAAAGGCAAATGTTGTAGCTGACGCCTTGAGCAGGAAAACGCCTCGTGAAAAGGCGATTGCCAGATTGACAGTACAACCTCAGCTTCAGAGGGATCTAGCTTCGCTAGAGCTGGACATCCAGTTTCCTGATGAGGATGCCTAGTTATATGCTTTAGAGGTTTTACCTGGTCTGTTGGAGGAGATCCAGCAGAAGCAGGGGACCTGCCCGACCTTGATGAGGATTAGAGAGAGGATGTCTCGTGGAGAGGCACCACAGTTTTCCATTGGTGTTGATGGAGTGATGAGACGTCATGACCGCATTTGTGTTCCTACTGATGTAGAGTTGAGATAGAGGATCTTACAAGAGGCTCGCTATACATCTTACTCTGTTCATCCGGGTACGAGTAAGATGTACCATGATGTGAGACGCTCATATTGGTGGGGAGGGCTGAAGCCCGACGTAGCCAGATTTGTGGCTCAGTATGCGACCTGCCAACAGGTCAAGATAGAGCATTGTAGACTTGGAGGTGCGCTCCATCCACTACCAATACCGCAGTGGAAGTGGGAGGACGTCTCCATGGATTTTGTGACTGGTTTGAGACCCAGTAGGAGTTTTGATGTTGTTTTGGTTGTTGTTGATAGACTGACGAAGACGGCATGTTTCATTCCTATCAAAGAGACGTGGCCAGTGAGCAGATTGGCTGAGGAGTACACTAGACAGATGTTCGCCCGAAAACGTGCGTGCAAATAAGCTTTATATTTATAAAACTAGAATAAAAGCAAGCGAACCCGCAGTGTACGGATCGGCGTAGATTAGCAAATATTCCAGAGTATCGAACACAGGGATTTGGTGAAACAAAATCCAATTTCAGATTGTCAAGCAAATAAGATGTAAAGCTTTGCAAATATTAAGGGAAATAGCAACCCTAAAGATCCAGGTATCTAATTGTGGCAATCGATTCAAGATATACTAAGGATGTAAGGAAAAAGTCAAGAATTGCAAAGGTATGCTAAGGTAAAGTAATGTACGGTGAAGTTCCAAAACCTTATGACTTACCTAAAGACACTCTCTATAAAGGTTGTTGAGGCTGCAGTATAGAAAGGATCTAAGGACAAGAATTAATCTCAAATACCCTAACTTGCAACCCAAGGATCAAGATAAACTCAAACGGTAAAGGTTGTGATACTCGAAACCGAAATAGAGGATGTTGAGTCTCACTACTACCTAGGAAAGGCAAGCCAAGGCTAGGTTAAAGTTAATCTTTAACTTTGAATTAAAGTAAAAGCAAAGTTCGTAAACTGAGGTAAATCACGGGCAGATCTTGGAACCACGGCCGTGGAAACCTAAGAACAGGTCGTGATTTAGGGTGTCGACGATATTTCTCTAACTCTCAGGGTCCAACCAATTTACGATCAATCTATCATTATCTAAGCCACAACTATCAACCCTTCACCTTAGAATTGCTAAAGGGTTTTAGCCAATAATCATTATCATAATATCAATATTCAATTTAAGAAGAATGAAAGATGAAAACCCTCAAATACTCAATAAAACTTGAAAACCAATTCTCAAATCCGAAACACAAGAAGCAATGTTAATGGATTCAGAAAGAAGTATAAGAACTCATCATGTGATGCCTCACATTGTGAAACTTGCAAGAAAGGATAAGAACTCATCATGTGATCTAAATTGAAGTTTCCCTCCTTTCCGCATTGTGAGGTCTAGAATGCGGAAAGGAGGGAAACACAAGAAAGGATAAGATCTAAATTGAACTCATCATCCTTTTGATCTTAAGGACTTTCAAGTAAGGTCTAGAATGCGGAAAGGAGGGAAACACAAGAAGCAATGTTAATGATTTCAACCTTAATTTCTCAATATGATTTAGATAAAACTCTCACATTGTGAAACTTGCAAGAAAGGATAAACAACACATTCAATTTCTTTTCAATTCATTATTCCGTTTAAGCATACAATTGTCATCAAAAATTCAATCCACAAGTGAAAGCTATCATAGGAGTCATCTCTAAACTTAGAAGCACAAGAACTTTTTCAAAGTTTTTCAAAATTTTCAAATTTTTATGGGTTTTTCAAAGCCTTTTTCATGCAATGCAATAATGAAACGTGTGACTATGGAAATGAAACATGCAAAGTGTCATGGATAGAAGCAAGCAAATGTAGTAGAGTTATTACACATAATAGTCACACCCCACCCCATACTTAAAACATACATTGTCCTGAATGTTCGAAAAGAAATAAAGAAAAGAAGAAAAGCAAAATAAACTCACTAGACGGTGGTGGAGCGGCTGAAACTGTCAATCATCATAGCTCATCACTGCGGAGGAGGCGGTGGTGGAAACGGATGGAAGTCATGGCTATAGTACCGCCCGAACTACTGGCGGTAGATATCACTCATCATCTCATCATGCTCCCGGCTCCGAGTTTCCTGCATCTCCTGATGGATCTCTAAGTCACCAACTCTCCTAGAAAGGTTGGTGGCCCACTCCGGTAGATGCTGGTACCAAGCTGGTGGCTGACCGTACCATGTTGGTGTGTCCTGTGGAGTCGGTGCTGCTGGTGCCTGATCATACCAAGGAGGTGGAGCTCCCATCCATGAAGGTTGCTCCCCATACCAAGCGGGAGGAGCGTCCATCCAAGTTGGCCTCTCACTCACGCTAGCACGGCGAGAGGAAGAGGCTCCAGAAGGTCCGGTGGGTCGTGGTGAACGTCTAGGAGGCTTAGGGAAGTGTGCCGACTGATCCGGAAAAGGGCCAAAGTCCTGCTCACCACCTCCTCCCTCAAAACCATCACCTCCTCCTACCTACTCCTTAACATCTGCAGCCGGAACCTCATCGGGTACATAAGAAGGTGCCACTACGAACGCCCTCTTCTCGATCCTTTCTAAGGCATCGAGGTAATCCTCATGGATGGTTGGAATTCTAGGAGGTAGGGGAGATGGTGGCTCACTAGGGGGTACTTGGGAAGAAGATAAAGTGTCACCTTTCCTCTTCTTGTTCCTAGTCGACTTTCTCCTAAACAAATCCATTGCAGAGGGAAAATCATGGTCTATTCTACAGAAACCACGGCCGTGGAACCTACAGGGACCGTTCTTCGGTTCTGTTTTGCTCAAATCTCAACCAAATCACACCAAATTTAGCAGACACAGTCCTAGACTAATTCCAATTCCAATTCCAATCAGTTATCCTAAAAATCTTGCAAGAATTGAGCCAAATCGACAAAGTAGAGAAAGAGAAGAAAAACCTAGGTTTTGGATTCTTAAAATCCGAATTCCGTCTTCTGTAGGGATTGTTCACTTGAATTGTTGATTAGATCTTTTATATGATCAAAATGCTTCACTTTAGGCTCAAGAATCGTTCGAATCGGACTCCGAACAAAGATTTGAGAGAGGGGGAGTGGTTTCGGCGAAGAGGTCGTGGAAAAGGGGCGTGGTTTGGGGGATTTGTGTTGTTTTTATGAAGGAAGGTGGTTTATATAGTGACCGTAAAAATTTTCGAAAATCACGGTCACTTGGGGTGTTCCACGGCCATGGAATTGTACGGAACCGTGGTTTTGGTGATTTTTCTCAGATTTTGGAAAATTACGGTCTCTGTAGCTTCCACGACCGTGGTTTAGGGCGTGGAACTCTCTGTAATGTGTCAAAATCCAAGTTTCGTCAATTCCTTCTAACCTTTTCTCCTTCCATTGCCTATTCCATTGCTCCTACATCCAAAAACACGACATGCCGGGAGGTATCGAGGGCAAAACAAAGCAAAAACGACTAAACAAATCTATTCTAAGAATAAAAAACAAAAGCATAAGTGCAATACCTTGGGTTGCCTCCCAAGAAGCGCTTGTTTTAGATCTGTAGCTAGACCGTACCTGCATCTATTCGAGTGTGGTAGGTGCAAACTCCTCAGCTTGGAGCTCCGGTGTATACTTCTTAAGTCGTTGTCCGTTCACCTTGAAACTTCCGCTCTTTTCACCCCATACTTCAACTGCACCATGGGGAAAAACATGTTTGATTAGATAAGGTCCAGTCCAATGAGATTTAAGCTTACCTGAAAAGAGCCGAAGTCTCGAATTGAAGAGTAGAACTTGATCTCCTTCTTTGAGGTCCTTTGGAATGATATGCTTATCATGCCAACGCTTCGCTCTCTCCTTATAGATCTTGGCGTTCTCATTAGCGTTTAAGCGGAGTTCTTCAAACTTGTTAAGGTCAAAAAGGCGCTTCTCGCCCGCTTCCTTCATGCTGAAGTTCAACCACTTAACCGCCCAATACGCTTTATGTTCCAACTCCACCGGTAAGTGACAAGACTTCCCATACACAAGGTTGTATGGTATTGTTCTTGTGGGAGTCTTGTATGCAGTCCTATACGCCCACAATGCATCATCTAGTTTTAAAGACCAATCCTTCCTTGTTTTTGAAACTGTTTTCTCTAGGATGCCCTTGATCTCTCTATTCGAAATCTCCACTTGTCCACTCGTTTGTGGATGATAAGGGATGGCTATCTTGTGAGTCACCCCATACTTAGCTAGTAGAGCTTCGAATCGTCGGGCAATGAAATGAGAGCCTCCGTCACTAATGATGGTCCGTGGTATCCCAAACCTTGGGAATATAGTTCTATTAAAGAACTTAACTACAACCATTGCATCATTAGTTGGAGAGGAAATCGCTTCAACCCATCTCAAAACATAATCTACAACTAGAACTATGTATTGGTTTCCACAAGATGATGGGAAAGGTCCCATGAAGTCTACTCCCCAAACGTCGAAGATCTCTACCTCCTGAATGTTGTTAAGAGGCATCTCATTTCTACTGGATATGTTACCTGTTCTTTGACAAGCATCGCAGCAAGAAACAAAGGTTTGCACATCTTTAAATAAAGTAGGTCAAAAGAATCCAGATTGCAATACCTTAGCGCTAGTCTTGTTTGAGCTAGCGTGTCCTCCAGGAGGTAGTAAATGACAATGACGGATGACACTTTGCATCTCGTCTTCCGGCACACATCTTCGAATGATGCCATCAGGACCTCTCTTGAAGAGTAGAGGTTCATTCCAAAAGTATTCCCGGACATCCTTAAAGAACTTCTTCCTTTGTGCATAGGATAGTCCGGATGGTATTTCCTGACAAACCAAATAGTTAACAAAATCAGCAAACCATGGTTCGTTACCTTTAGTTATCTTGTTGATGCACTCCTCCATGATGTGTAAATGCTCATCCGGAAAGGAGTCATCTATAGGTAGATTGTTGTCTTCTAGATGTGGTAGACGACTCAAATGATCCGCAACAGAATTTTCTGAACCATTCTTGCCACGGATCTCTAGATCAAATTCTTGTAGGAGAAGAATTCATCTAATCAGCCTTGGTTTTGCGTCCTTCTTGGCAAGTAGATACCGGATCGCAGCATGATCCGTGTATACTATCACCTTTGCACCTACAAGATAAGAACGAGACTTTTCAAAGGCATAAACAATAGCTAAGAATTCTTTTTCAGTTGTGGCATAGTTAAGTTGCGCTTCATCTAGCGTCTTGCTAGCATAATAGATAGCATGGGTTCGGCCTTCCTTCTTTTGCCCAAGCACAGCTCCAATAGATACGTCACTTGCATCACACATAACCTCGAACGGGAGATTCCAGTCCGGAGGTTGGATGATCGGGGCTGAGATTAGAGCTTCCCGGATCTTATGAAATGCATCTAAACAATCCTGCGAGAAATCAAAAACTGCATCCTTCATCAATAGATTAGTAAGCGGTTTTGATATCTTAGAAAAGTCCTTTATAAAACGTCTATAAAATCCAGCATGTCCTAGAACGCTTCTTATCCCCTTCACCGAAGATGGAGGAGGGAGCTTTTCTATGGTCTCTATCTTAGCCTTATCTACCTCAATCCCTCTATTAGAGATCAAGTGTCCGAGTATAATGCCTTCATTCACCATAAATTGACAATTTTCCCAATTAAGAACTAGGTTAGTGTCTTCACACCTTTGTAGCACAAGAGAAAGGTTAGAAAGACAATTATCAAAAGAGGAACCATGAACAAAAAAGTCATCCATGAAAACCTCCATGATCTCCTCTATATACTCCGAGAAGATAGCCATCATGCACCTTTGGAAGGTGGTTGGGGCGTTGCAAAGCCTGAACGGCATTCTCCTATAAGCGAACGTACCCCATGGGCACGTGAATGTGGTCTTCTCTTGATCATCCGGATGGATCGGAATCTGAAAGAAGCCACTATAACCGTCATGATAGCAAAAATGAGAATGTTGTGTTAACCTTTTAAGCATTTGATCAATGAAGGGTAATGGGAAATGATCTTTCCTAGTAGCATTGTTTAGCTTCCGGTAATCAATGCACATCCTCCATCCAGTTACGGTTCTTGTAGGAATGAGTTCATTGTTCTTGTTGTTGATAACCGTCATTCCTCCCTTCTTTTGAACAACTTGTACGAGGCTCACCCACTTGTTATCGGAGATAGCGTAGATGATACCTGCATCAAGTAGTTTAAGAATCTCCTTCTTGACAACCTCCTTCATGATCGGATTTAACCGTCATTGAGGTTGTCGCGAAGGTCTAAAATCTTCTTCCATTAGGATATTGTGCATACATAATGAAGGTTTAATTCCTACAAGATCCTCTATAGTGTAACCTAAGGCTTTCCTATTTTTCCTTAGAACAACCATAAGTTTACTATGTTCATCTTCACTTAGATCGGAACTAACAATTACCGGAAAAGTAGAATTAGTTCCTAGAAATGCGTACCTTAGATGTGTAGGAAGTGGCTTTAATTCCATCACCATTGGAGTCTCTAGCGGCTCTTGAGGAGTGTCCAATGCTTCCTTAGAGGTCTATAAGGGTGTAGAAGTTGTTGAAGAAGACTCAAGAGCATTTGTGGAAAGAACGTAATTATTCTCAGAATTTCCCAAAATCACGGCACCGTTGTTACTTCCACGATCGTGGTTTAGGGGGTGGAAGTTAATTACGGCACCTCTGGTAGTTCCACAGTCGTGGTTTTGGCCGTGTAACTTACTGGAGTCCTCTGAATAGCTGATTACGGTCATGTTGGTTGTTCGCTCCAAACGGTGTGTGCAAGCTTTAAATTTATAACCCTAGACGTAAGCTTAAAACAAGGATGCGAACCCGCAGTGTACGGGTCAATCGTAGTAAAAGCAAGGAATTCCAGGGGTCGATCACAGGGATTTAGTGAAACAAAGTCCAATTACGGTATGCTTAGTAATTACTAACCACAAAAGGTAATCAAAACAATCAAAGATGATATAGAAGTCAATAAAGGGAATATGCAATTCTAGGGATTAAAGCATCTAGTTGTGGTTCCAACTCAAGATCTAAAGATAAGCGGACAAAGCTGAGGTTTTTGCATAGGGAAGGTGTTACTAAAGTGGAATAGATCACCGGGTAAGTCTCACTACTCACTAATCCTAAACCGTAACTCCTATTACTAAGTCTCAAGGAATTAAGATAAAGAACTATAATCTCAAACTAACGCACCATCTAAGGGAATAGAATCAACCTTTACCGGGTAAGTCTCAGGCTAACTCAAAAAGATGGGATGAAAGAACACTCAAACCCCAATAAAGGATAAACCTTTATTACCTACACTTATGATCTTAGGTACACAAACTAAGGAATTACCGGGTAAGTCTCATCCTAAGCTTGCATTTGACCAGGAAAGGTGTAATAAGAATAGGATTTGGCAAACTCTAACACTTAACTCTCAGTTTTGGATCAGATAAGTCACCTCGGTCAGCCAAATTCCACCCCGGCCGAGATGTTCATCGACTGAGCGAGATGCTTAGGGTTAAGGTAAAGACTCGAACTTTCAGGTTCCTACTGTGATTAAGATCATTCTATCATTGTTTTTCCCACAACCTTCAGCCAATCACCCTAGAATCACACAAAGAGATTAGCCACTCATCATCATGAAAGTATTAATCAAATATATGGGAAGAAGGTGAATATTTGAACAAGAAGAATTTAATGAAAAGACTTCAATAACTGAATCAAATATCACAACAAAAAGCGTTCCTTGGATAAAAATCCAACAAGGCAAGACAACAAGAAAGGGAATCTAAGATAATCTTACAAAAACCCTTCAAAAGCTATAAAAGCTACAATCTTCCTTCTTCAACCTTCAAAAAGGTTCTTCAAATCTCCCAACTGGAGTATGGCTGCTGCGATGTAGTAGGTGTAAAGCAAGGTGATAGCGGATGTATGCAGGATCTTCAGCCGTTAGCGGGTTGTCGGATTTGTGGGAAATCCGACCCTTTTTATAGGAAAATTACTCTCCAAAGATAAGATATTTTAGAAAGATCTCTTCCCATAAAAATAGGTAAAATATATGATCTAGCAAATCTTCTTCCTTCCAGGAGCCAAGCCCAAAAATATAAGATCTCTTTCCAAAGATAAAAGATCTCAGCCAAGAATAAAATATTCCCGCCGCGTCCCAGGTATTCGCCTCGGTCGAGTCGAATTCTCTGGATCACCTCGGTCGAGGTGAATCTGTGGTCAACCGAGGTGAGTCACAACTGAATGTGAAATCTCTCAAATCTTGTCCAAAGTGAATCTCTAATCCATGGCTATGCTTCTTGGATGGTTCCTTATGTTCCTGAATGTAGCTCCAATGACTCCATAGCTCCTTTTGCTCCTTTTTGATGCAAAAAGTGCCATTTTACCTACGATTACAACAAAACTAGGTGTAGACCTCGATTCCCGCAAAAGTAGATGAAATGGTAATATAATCACATATTATACATACAAACATGCATATTGTTGAAGATAAAACGTCCAAACAAACCCCAAAATATAGACTATAATTCATGCTATCATTGGTGGAAACCACGGCCGTGGAATAGCACAACTGGTCGTGATTCATCACGTCTTCCGACCCATCGTAGAGTTTTTCAAACTCTTGTTCATGCACATCCTTTAGCTCCTCCAAAGCTTCAATTTCCTTATTGCAATCCTCTTCTTCTCCTTTCTCCATAATGCTCATGGTGATAACCTTTTGCAATGGATCCTTGAATAGAATCGAGCTTACTTCCTCTCTAGATGCCTCCTTGTCATAGATATTGAACATATCTTCTCCAAGAGCTGGCTCTCTCACCATAGTAGAAAGAACAAACTCTATTTTCTCTTCTCCTATGTCAAAGGCAAGTCTAGCATTCTTGCAATCTACCATACAACCGGAAGTTGCAAGAAACGGTCTTCCGAGTATGATCGGGACCGGACTATCTGCAGGAATGTCAAGCACAACAAAATCTATTGGAACATAGAACTTACCAAGCTTGACCGGGACGTCATCAATGATACCGACGAGACGAGTTATGGATCGATCCGTCATGTATAACGTCATCTTCACCGGTTTAGGTTCACCTAAACCGATCTTTCTGCATAAGACAAGCGGGATTATGCTAACACTTGCTCCTAAGTCACATAATGCATCATAAGTGACTTCTCCCACTCCAATTGGAATACAAAATGACCTCGGATCCTTCAGCTTTGGGGGCATCTTTTCCTTCATCGTTTTGATGAGATCCGATGATTCCGAACTCATCTTGACTTCTCCAAAGTCTTCAATCTTCCTCTTGTTAGAGAGGATCTCCTTTAAGAACTTCCCGTAAGCGGGCATACCTACAATTGCATCAATGAAAGGTATGTTAATGTGCAGTTTGCTCATGAGTTCAATAAACTTACCGAACTGCTTATCTAGACGCGCTCTTGCTCTAGATTGTGGGAATGGTAGAGAAGGTTTGTAAGCTGGAGGAGGAATGTATATGTCTTCCTTCTCCTTCCCCTTTTCCTTCTCCTTTTCGACGGGAACTTCAACAAACTTAGGTTGTGGGTCGGTAGTTGTTGCTCCGCTCCTAGTTGTGATAGCCATCACCCTTCCCTTTGGGTTGTCCTCTGTCTTTCCTGGAAGTTTTCCTTGGTTTCTAGGAACTTCCTCACCATTGCTGAACATTTGGCTTTCTAAAACTTTTTGAGCTTTATCAACCTTAGTGATGTGGTTCTCCAGTCCTTGAAGCTTTCCCAAAATTGTTTCCAGCATGGGATCGGGCTTCTCTTTCCCCGAAGTGCTTCCACTATTGGATGTTTACCCCTGGCTTTTCAAAGGAATGGAAGAAGAAGATGGTGGTGTTAGTGAATTTCCTGAATTGGGATAATAATTACCACAATTTTGTTGTTGCTTGGAAGGCCAATTGTTGTTTGAATTCCGATTGGTGTTCCAATTATTGTTCCGGTTGTTGTTATTCCAATTGTTCCGGTTGTTGTTCCGGTTGTTGCAGTTGGTATTCTCATTCCCATGATGGTTATTGTTGTTTCCTAAATAACCAACATCTTGCTCCTTAGGCTTTTGAAAGCCAGCTTTAATGACTTCTTTCAACTCTTTAATCTTGGTGTTGAGAGAAAAGATTTGAGTTTGCGCAGCTTGTGTTAGCTTCGCTACTTGCTCTACTTGGTTAGCTTCCGCCTTCCGGTGGGAGTACTTCTCAATGACTCGGGCTTGCTTCTCAATGAAGTCCCAAGCGTCATCTTCCCTCATATCTATGAATGTGCCACATGAAAGGGATTGGAGCTTGAATAGTGTTTCCACATCCAGCCCCTTGTAATATATCTCTAACAACTCTAACTTGGAAATGCCATTGTGTGGTCAATCCAATAATAGATCCTGAAACCTTTCCCAAGACTGAAACAAACTTTCATTAGATTTCATAGAAAAAGAATTGATTTTACCTCTCAACTCCGCTGTCTTGGATGGCGGAAAGAATTTGGTTAGGAACTCCGAAGATAGATCCTCCCATGTGTTGAGTCTTCCATTTGGAAGAGCTTGATACCAAGATAAAGCCTTCCCTTTCAAAGAGAAGAAGAATGGCTTGATCTTGTAGTTGTTGGTGGTTGCATTCTTTGGTTTCATTGTCTCCATTAGAATCTCAAAGTTTTGTAAGTGTTGGTGTGGAGATTCAGCACTCGTTCCTCTAAATTGGCTTTGGCGAACGATGGTAATAACCTGCGGGTTAAAACTAAACCCCTGAATATCTTCAGCATCGAAGTTCACACCTAGACGGCGTGGTTGCTGAATCGGATCCATCCTTTGGCCAAGAAATCTTGGCTCTTCATCTACACGAGCGGCTCTCGCACCCCCAGCTGGGACACAAGGATTGGCGGCTGGCATTGGATCAATATGAACTGGATTGATCGTTGGATCAATCTCCTCTAGTGGTGGCATATCCGGGTCGAATTCCTCATCATCGGATGACTCAACCCTTATGGACTTAGTTGGCTTCTTGACCTTCTTCTTCTTATTAGCATCATTCAGCTCCAACTTCATGTCCAACATCATATCTTTGAGCTCATCAATTTGGAATTGACGACGCTCCGCATCTTCCTTATGAGCTTTCTCACTCAACCTAAATTGAGCTTGCGACTCCTCTAACTCCGCCAGGAGATCTCTCTCTCTATTTTCAGCCATCTTTCTTTCTTTAGTTTTCTTCCTAAGAGTCTTTTCAAGTTCCGGATCAAAAGGTACGAGGTCTTTGTTAGATCTTGACCTGCACATATACCTCAAAGAACCTGCAAATAGAAACTCACAAGAGATATCAAATAACAAGAGCAAAGCTCCCAAGCTCGACAACCAAAAAACGAAGTTTGGTCTAGACCAAATCCCCGGCAACGGCGCCAAAAACTTGGTCGCCCGAAAACGTGCATGCAAATAAACTTTATATTTATAAAACTAGAATAAAAGCAAGCGAACCCGCAGTGTACGGATCGGCATAGATTAGCAAATACTCCAGAGTATCGAACATAGGGATTTGGTGAAACAAAATCCAATTTCAGATTGTCAAGCAAATAAGATGTAAAGCTTTGCAAATATTAAGGGAAACAACAACCCTAAAGATCCAGGTATCTAATTGTGGCAATCGATTCAAGATATACTAAGGATGTAAGGACAGAGTCAAGAATTGCAAAGGTATGCTAAGGTAAAGTAATGTACGGTGAAGTTCCAAAACCTTATATGACTTACCTAAAGACACTCTCTATAAAGGTTGTTGAGGCTGCAGTATAGAAAGGATCTAAGGACAAGAATTAATCTCAAATACCCAAACTTGCAACCCAAGCATCAAGATAAACTTAAACGGTTATGGTTGTGACACTCGAAATCGAAATACAGGATGTTGAGTCTCACTACTACCTAGGAAAGGCAAGCCAATGCTAGGTTAAAGTTAATCTTTAACTTTGGATTAAAGTAAAAGCAAAGTTCGTAAACTGAGGTAAATCACGGGCAGATCTTGAGAACCACGGCCGTGGAAATCTAAGAACAGGCCGTGATTTAGGGTGTCGACGATATTTCTCTAACTCTCAGGGTCCAATCAATTTACGATCAATCTATCATTATCTAAGCCACAACTATCAACCCTTCACCTTAGAATTACTAAAGAATTTTAGCCAATAATCATTTTCATAATATCAATATTCAATTTAAGAAGAATGAAAGATGAAAACCCTCGAATACTCAATAAAACTTCAAAACCAATTCTCAAATCCGAAACACAAGAAGCAATGTTAATGGATTCAGAATGTATAACACAAAACCTCACAATGATCTAAGGCAGGTACGAATAACGGGATGTCAATCTGCCTTCAATATCAAAACCTAAGAAAAAGGCTATACCTTTGTTGTAAGCAATCTCCAATCTTCAAATATCCGGTGTTTTTGCGACTCTCGGCAATCTCAATTCAACCCTAGGCAAGAGTGTTGAAGCAAGGGTATGCGGTCGTCCTCGAAACTCTCTTTTCCAGCCTTTTTATAAGACAAGAAAGAATAGCCGTCAAGGCCCAATACGTAAATGACGTGGCAATTAATGACTCGTCAAAAGATCGCCTAAATCACGGTCTCATGGCGTTCCACGACCGTGGTTTAGAGCGTGGAAATGGATTACAGTGCCTTGTGACTTCCACGACCGTAATTTAGGCCGTGTAACTTACTAGAGTGCTCGAAACTCAAATCCACGTTCGTGATGCCAAGTCCACGGTCATGGTTTAGAGCGTGGACTTCCCTACGGCCGTAAATCAGGGTGTGGAAGTGTATATTGCTTGTTGTTGGTTTTGTTTCGTGACATTCACATCCTAGCTCCTTCCTTAGCTTCCTTGATGTGTCTCCTATTCCTCGAACATGATTGATTACTTCCTTTCCTCTCTCAAATGCTCTGATTTCAGCTCTTATTCACCTATAATCAACACAAAGCTAGTGTAGACTTCCATATCGACAATATAGATGAACAAGCTGACATTTGCTTCAAAACCTTATCCATGTACACAATAATGAGGGAAAAACAACCAAAATAAGTGCCTAGAATATTACCATATTTCATGCTAACGATAGATAGTGAGACTCCATGGTGTGTGCTGATCTTCTGGAAGCTTAGTTGGTAAGCTTCCATGGCCTTTCTTCTTTCTTTCCTCTTTTCTTCATCTTTTCCTCTATTTCCTTAGCCTAGCTTAGTTTCCTTAAGTTTGGATCATGTTTCAGCCATGTTTGGCTTGTGTTGATGTATATATATGTATGTTCTATATGTATGTTGTTGTTGGAGTGAAGGAGTAAAGAATCGAAGGAAGAAATGAAGAAAGAGCTAAGGTGGTGTCTTATGTTGTCCAGCCGCCCCTGTGCCATCTTGCAGCCGCCCTTGTGCCGGCCAAGATCCGCCCCTGCGCCACCAATGAGCCGCCCCTGCGCCACCTGAATCAGCAAGGGTCTTCTCTTGGTTCTACATGTGTGTGTGTGCTTCTAGGCTTTCCTTAGGATGCCTTTGTTCCCTCCTTTCCTAGTGTGAGAGTATAGGATCATGCTAGAGGTGTGAGGATATGTTTGGTTGAGGTTATGTTCGGTTTATGTCTTGTATGGCTTTTGAGACTCTTTAGGTTGCGAGTTTAGGTTGAGGATGATCCTATGGATCCCTTTGGGTATAGGTGTGACCCTTGTGTTGTTAGGAGATTGGTATATCTCTTTATTCCATGTGTATAGGTTGTGTTGTCCCTCCAGTGTTGAGGTGATCGTGGTTGAGTTTGATCGAGGTTGAGGTAAGTCCGTAGGACTTACTTAGCTGTCATCCTTATATTGGGTATTTTCATGAGTGGTGTGTGATTTATTTGTTGCTATGATAGCATGAGATGTCGTTTATACCGACCTATGTTTTATTGATTGCCCCGTATGCGTGGTTGTGATAACCTTTCCCTTTTATCCCGCCATGGAGTCTGGGAGGTTCTCTGTTGTCAGGTCAGACTGACTTTACAGGAAGGGCACAATCCACTCCCCTAGGGTACACGGATTGTGTGACCGATACTTGTGCAGTTGGCTAGCAGGCTCAGAGGCGAGGATGTATCGGTCCTCGTGTCATATAGTTTCATATATATTTATATATACGATTTGAGTGAATGAATATTATATTAAGATGATAAAATGGGTAAATGTGTGGAAGCATGCTGATGTGTTTATCTTTCCTTGATTGTGATTGTGCTTATGCATTGCTCTATATATGTGTATGGATAGCTAATGGCTTATTACCATGTTGTAGATGCCCGACATAATAGGCATGCTGTTGGGTGATCTAGCAGAGTGGCAGGCTGAGGACGTCTCGTACATAGGTTGTTGTGGGCTTTTGGGGTTTGTTTACTTTTCCCTCCTACGTGAGGATGATCTTTTGTTACCTCCTGTGTGAGGGTGTTAGTTTATATACTCGGCTATGATCTTGTATACATTTTGGTTGTACAGTATTTACAGTTTTATGTATTTGATTTTATATATATCAGTGTCATATTGTAAGGTCCAGTGAACTTGTTGTCTAGCTAGGGCCAGGATCTATTGTGAGATCCTAGCCCAATGTGGCACTCCGAGTCCCGCGGATTTGGGGTGTTACACAATGAACTTACCAAAGTGTTTGTCTAGACGCGCTCTCGCTCTAGACTACAAGAATGGCAAGGGAGGTTTAAGCTGGAGGAGGTACGTAGACATCTTCTTTCTCTTTCTCAGCGGGAACCTCGATGAATGTGGGCAGTGGATCGGTGGTGGTTACACCACTTCTTGTAGTAATTGCCGTCACCTTCCCCTTCGGATTGTCCTCCGTCTTTCCGGGAAGCTTCCCTTGATCTCTAGGAACTTCTCCGGCTTTGCTAAATACTTGATTCTCCAAACCTTTTTGTGCTTTAGAAATCGAAGTGATGGAATTCTCCATTACTTGCATCTTCCCCAAGATTATTTCTATCATTGCTTTAAGCTTATCCTTCTCCGGCTGGCTTGAACTCGATGAAGCTTGTCCTTGACTTTTCAAAGGTGTAGAAGAAGAAGAAGAAGAAGAAGAAGAAGAAGAAGAAGAAGAAGAAGAAGAAGAAGAAGAAGAAGAAGAAGAAGAAGAGGGAGGAGTTAGTGCATTTTCAGCATGGGAATAAGGATTACCGGGATTATGCTGATTGGATCTCCAATTGTTGTTGAAGTTCCTGTTGTTGTTGTTATTGTTCCAATGGTTGTTCCGGTTGTTATTCCTATTCCCTTGATTGTTCTCTCTTCCTAGATAGCCAACGGCTTGCTCCTTTTTCGATTGAATGTTGGGTTTCAAGAGTTCTTTCAGCTCCTTAATCTCATTGTTGAGAGAGAAAATTTGAGCTTGACTTGCTTGATTCAAATTCAATCCCGGATCTATGGAATTTCAGTTCCCACCTTCAATCTTCCTATGATAATACTTCTCAATCACTAGAGCTTGCTTTTCAATAAACTCCAGCATCATCATCTCTCATTTCCATAAAAGTGCCGCATGAAAGAGATTGAAGTTTGAATTGAGTCTCTCCATCCAATCCTTTGTAGTAGATCTCCAACAACTCAAGCTTTGGAATGCCATGGTGGGGGCAATCCAATAGAAGGTCCTTGAACCTTTCCCAAGACTTAAACAAACTTTCGTTAGGTTTCATAGAAAATGCATTGATTTTACCTCTCAACTCCGTTGTCTTGGAAGGTGGAAAGAACTTGGTGAGGAATTCCGAAGTCATCTCCTCCCATGTGTTAACTCTTTCAATTGGAAGAGATTGATACCAAGCTAAGGCCTTGTCTTTCAAAGAGAAAAAGAAAGGTCTCAACTTATAGTAGTTGTTGGTTGCTCTTGGAGGCTTCAAAGTCTCCATAAGAATCTCATAGTTCTGCAAATGTTGATGCGGAGATTCCGTTTCCATTCCACCAAACTGACTTTGGCGGATCATAGTAATAACTTGAGGGCGAAACCCATAGTCATGCTCATCTGAATCTCTAAGATTTACGCCCAAATAGAACGGTTGTTGATTCGGATCCATAAGTTGCCCAAGAGTTCGCGGTTCAGCCACGATAGGAGCAGCTCTCCCATCTCTAACAGGAATACGAGGATTAGGTGGTGGATTAGGTGCTATTTCTTCCAGATCAAGCATATCATCATCGGATGATTCATCTTTCTTAGCATTGGCGGCTTTCTCCAAGTTTGCTTGTCGTACCAACGCCCGGATTTCATCCATTTCAGCTTGAAATCGCTCTCTATCAGCACGAGCTACAGCTCTCTCCTCAAGAAGTCTTCTTTCACTTGTGTTAAGGAGAGCTCGAGTTTCATCCAACTCAGCTGGAAGGTTATTTTCATTGTGTTCAACCATTTTTGCTTCTCTTAACCGTTTCTTGAGGTTCAAGGTCAAAAGGAACAAGGTCTTTCTCAGATCGAGACCTTCGCATATACCTAAAGAGAAATCTACAAAATCATTAAGGTGGACAGATCAAATAACAAAATCAAAAGCTCCCGAGCCAGACAACCGAAAACCGAATTTGGTCTAAACCAAATCCCTGGCAACGGCGCCAAAAACTTGTTCTTTGGCGAAACTTTGTTCCTTGCCGGAACGAGAATTATGTATGTACCTATAGGAAAGATCTGCAAGAACACTCAAGCAGAAAGATCAATAGCAAAAGCAAGTATTCCCCAGCCACGGCGCCAAAAACTTGTTCGCTCAAAAGTGTGTGTCACTAAGTCTTAAATTTATATCCAGAATCAAGCAAAGAAGCGAACCCGCAGTGTACGGAACGGTATAGTAAAGCAAGAATTCAAGAGTCGAACTCAGGGATTTGGGGGATCAAATTCAGTTCGTAAAATTGTCCGGCAAGTAAATAAGCGTTTGTAAAGATTAATGGGAAAACAACGATTCTAAAGATTCAGGTATCCAATTGTGGCAATCGATTCAAGATATTCTAAAGATGTAAGGACAGAGTTAGGATTGCAACGGTATAGATCTAAGGTAGGGTGTTGTACGGTGAAGTTCCAAAACCCATAAATCTCACCCAAAGGCTCTCTCGATAAAGGATGATGAGTCTCGTTATAAAGAGGTTCTAAAGACAAGATTAAATTCTCAAATACCAATACCTAAACCCAAGGGGATCAAATATCAGCCAAAAAGGTTAAGGTTACGACACTCGTAACCTAAGTAGAGGATGTTGAGTCTAACTACTACCTAGAAAAGGTAAGCCAAGACTAGGTTAGGGCCAATCTTAAACTTTGGATCAAAGCAAAAGCAAAGCACGTAAAACAGGAGAAACCACGCTCACTTCTTGAGGAACCACGGCCGTGGAACTCAAGAACATGCCGTGGAAAGGTACGACGGTGAGGTTTCTCACAACTCTCAAGGTCCAATCTGTTTTGGTTCAATCTATCATCATCTATGTCACAACTATCAACCCTTCACCATAGAATCGCTTAAGGGTTTTAGCCAACAATCATTGTCATCAAATCAATAATCAAGATTAGAAGAAAGAAAAGATAGAACTTTGAAAACTCAATAATGAATGTAAAACAAATCTCAAATAACTCAAAATTGTGCTTGTGTTCAATGAATACAAAATAGAGTCAGAAATCTCTCACAAATCTTAAAGAACAAGAAGAACGGGATGTCAATCCGTCTTCAAAGTGCAACCCTAAGATCTTCTAACTCCGAAGTAGGAAACTGCGTCTTTCCTGAAATCTTCCTCCGAAATCTCTTCTTACGATGTGTAAGTTAAGATCCCAAAATGCGTCTTTGCCAATGATCCAGCCTCTAGCATCTCTCCTGTTTCTCTCTTTCTTTAGCTTCTTATAGGAAAAACTAGGGTTACGAAAGGCCCGTAACGAATGCTAACGTGGTAAAAGTTCCATGTGGCAGTAGTTGGGAAAACCACATTCTATGAGATTTCCACGGCCATGGAATTCACCGTGGGTGCTTACGACATGGTCCTCCACTGCCTTAATTAAATTAATTCCCAAAACCACGGCCGTGGTTTTATGTACTTGGCCGTGGAATTCCTAAAATTGGCGTACGATCCTTTGTTCTTCAAAGCTTTCCAATTATGCTCCTTCCTTAGTTGTTCCAATGCATTCCCTTGATGTCTAGAATGATCAATCACGCCTACATGCTCCATTTATGCTCCAATCCAAGCCTTTATTCACCTAAAGTCACAACAAAGCTTGTGTAGATCTCTATACCAACATAATAGGTGAATGTGCTCATATACGCTTCAAACTCATATCCATGTACACAAAAGAAGGGGAAAAACTATCTAAAAATGTGCCTAAACTAATGTCATATTTCATGTTATCACCGCTCCTGCGTCTTCTTGCTTTCGCATGTGCATTTGTCCATTACATACCAAGTTTGGTATGTGTCCTTCCTTTCCTTTTGGCTTAGCTAAAGAGTGAGGCTAGGCTAGTGGTATGTATGATGAGTTTGTTTATGGTTATGTTGAGTTAATGTCTTAGGCATTCGTGAGATATGTCGGTATTGAGGTTTGGATACGGGTTATGGTTTTGGGTATGATCATAAGGTATAGGAGGTGGAATCTCCTAACCTTGGATAGCGTTTGATATTGTATGTGCCTTGTTGATGCAGACACTAATCGTTTGCTCGAGGGGAAACTATGACCACTTGATACAGGATTACGTTTGTGACAGGTAAATCCATTGGGCGTACTTAGCGAGCAGTTATGGATTTGAGTGATTGTGATAGTAGTGCGTGTGCATATGATTGTTGCATTTATAACCTAAACCTAACTAGGACGACCATTTATGTACATTAAAAGGCCCAAGTGTATTATAACGGGTCGTGTCCACCTGTCAAGCTCGCCGAGAATGGAGAAGGTGCTTTGAAAATGGTACTCCAGGGGGGAGGTAGATCCCCATCCAAAACCTGTGTGAAAGGGGACAGAGGTAAGGTTTTGGAGTTTCTCGTTTCATAAAAGAAGTTGAATTAGTAATGGTATAACGTAATTTAAGATAATAAACGGATATGTGTGTGCATTACATACTGTGATGTGGTTGTGTGTTTGTATATGCTATTACCTTTATTCTTATTCATGATTTGTTAGTTAACAGTTTATACTGTGTTGTAGATATTCTGCAGGATAGGAAGACTACAGAGTGAGTCAGATGGGTGATCAGCCGAGGACTTCCGTACACTAGGTTGTGCGAGGGTTTTGGGATGTTTTGTACATGGATGGCTAGATGATTGTCGTTCTGTACTCGGTTGTGTTTTGTAAACCTTTGATGTATGCTTATCCAGTTTTATGTATTTGGTTTTATATCTAGTTATGCCTTTTTAGTAAGATCCAATGAACTTATTGTCAAGCTAGGGTCAGGATCCATTGTGAGATCCTAGCCCAGTAGCACTTTGAGTCGTGTGGATTTAGGGTGTTACATAGGCAGTCCCCCACAAAGTCCACCACCTCTAGTTCTTAGAACCAAACTTAAGATGGTTATCCCAAAAGCCTATAAACCAAACCATACTAGTCTTGGTAATCTCAAGATTCACCCAACTAGATACCATGTTCATGAAATGATCAATGGTATGAAGATAGATGAGGATTTTGATAGGTGGTGAAATTACTGTCTTATTTAGGTAGTTTTAGCGTGTTTTTAGAGTCTTTTGGTTGTATGTTGTTGCTATTGTATAAATCCAGCTAAAGGAGTCACTCATGAAGATATCTAAGGATTTAACAATAATTGGAAGATAAGAGAAGCAAAGAAGATTTTTGTAAGCTAG
Source organism: Fagopyrum homotropicum (assembly GCA_033239125.1). Classification (NCBI taxonomy): domain Eukaryota; kingdom Viridiplantae; phylum Streptophyta; class Magnoliopsida; order Caryophyllales; family Polygonaceae; genus Fagopyrum; species Fagopyrum homotropicum. The sequence continues at coordinate 95,144,482 of BSWB01000003.1, read as the reverse complement.
CCGCCCCTGCTGTTGAGGAGAACTGCCCCGGTGGTGACCGACCGCACCTGTGCCTTGCCAGCGACCGGAAGTCTCATATCACCTCCCCCGTATCAGCCTTGCCCCGTGCCCACGGTGACTCCGCCTGAAGATGAATGTCATTACCACTCTACTCCTTGCCTGCGGATTAGAGAAGCTCAAGCGACTGTGCCACCGCACCTGCGGTGATATAGGGCCGCACCGGCGCCTACACGACAAAGAGTCGGAATTTGAAGAGTTCAAACATTTCAAGAGTTGTGAAGAACCCGCACCCGCGGCCCTCCCAGGCCAGCCCCGTGGAAAGAATGAAGATGAAGCGTTTTGTGTTGTTTTGTACTAAACCGCGCCCGTGGCTCCCAGACGTTGCACCCGCGGTTGTGCAACAGACGTAATAAGTTTGGTTGTTAAACTCTCACTTTATGGTCATTAAGGTGACGGTTTAGGCAGCCCATTTACTGCAATTTATTGTCCTAAGTAGTATAAATAGAGATGCTAGGATGGTATTAGAATGATCTCTTCCACATCCAAAACCTCTCTTTGCCATTTGTCTTTCTTAGTTCTTGTATGGAGTGCTAAAGTCTCCCTACTACATTGGGTTGATTGAAGCTTTCATTCAAGTTGGTTGTAAGTTCATTTTAATAGAAGTTTATATTCAAGTCATACTTGTGTTATATTCCTTGTTTCTAACGTTTTTTGCATGTTGTTTTCTACCTAGTTTGATCACCTAAGTAGTTTAATCTCATGCAAAATGCTAAGGTTAGTTGGTTTTGGTTTCGAATCATTAATTCAGTAGCAAACATAATAGGCATTAACGGGTTGTGAATGTCTTTACGAAAAGAAATATCACTATATAATCAAGATTAACGGGTTGTTTATCTTTCATATATATGTCTATCCTTGTTTGCATGCTAACTTGTTATATTATCTTGTAGGTTTACGGATTAGAGAACTTGTTAAGTTATATTGATGCCGGTTGTGTGTGTGTGTGTAAGATCGGGATGAGAACAAATACTTGAAGACTTCTAAAAAGAACCAACCAACTTGTGTGAAAGTGGATGTTTAACCAAGTGTAGCGTTTTTCTCTCAATAACATCATCATCTTTACATTGTTTCGCATGATTTTGTTTTATCACGTTTACAATCACAAGACTCCCTCCCCTTGTTACATATAATTGGTAATATTAATCACATTTGCACTTAAATTATTCTTTTTCTCTCTTGGGTTCGACCCCTACTTAATCACTATACTTGTTTTAGTATTAAGTTCGGAATTCACTTTTACAAGATAATAAACGACCATTGGAAATTATCCTTGTCAGATATGCTTTGTTAACTAATGTTGGCTTAGGATCTTTCTTAAGTTGGAATGAGGAAACCTATAAGGATCTTACCTTATAATTCCTAAGTACTTTTGAGGCTACTTTCCCTCCTAGAAATCCTACAAACCCTACCACCTCTTTTCGTCTTGGCAACCATGACCGAACCCTAACCATAAATGACCGTTATAGAATTCGGGAATGCCGGATTTGTGGAGTATCCGCCTGATGTGGATTATAGATTTTGGAAGACTATAGGTATGGGATCCTTTGTAGTCGGAAACACCAAGAGCTCAACCCTTTACCATCCTACCATTCACCTCTTCTTTAGGATTTTGAGTAAGAGTCTTTTTAGCCGAGTTGATCGCGTAGCTAGTAACTAGCTTTGCTAAGTTCTTTGGCATTCCCCTTGATCGCCTTACACCTCTTCCACCCACTAAGTTTCCAAAGATTAACCTCAACCTCTTCAAATTCCTTACATATATAAATGTAGGCAAGTCCGGCCCTGTAAGAGTCAAGGTGCACGAGACTTTTGTACCTTAGGACCCTAGCCAAACCATCTTTGAAGCAAGGAATAGGGAAAAATATTGGGAGGATGTGCTTGAAGAACATGACCGAGACTATCTCTAGATGGACGATGATAGTGATTATGACAATGATGATGATGATGACCCCAACGGTGAAGATGTTCTTGAAGAACCGAGTAGGGGATTAGTAAAGATATAAATACTCTAGGATGGGGGTTGAATAGAGTAAGGGAACTTTTCGCAATATCTATATCAAGGCTTTGAAACTAATCTCAAGGCCTTGAAGTCGATATGTGCGCTTAGTGAAAAAACTGGTTATCAAGGCTTTGAAAGGGATTTCAAGGCCTTGACTTTGAAACCTGTAAAATAATGTTAGTCACAATATAATCGATAGAAAGTGCGGAATAAAAACGATCAATACGACGATATTTTTACGAAGTTCATCCCTTACAACTACTCTCCGCCTAGGGTTTCGACCCTATTATCTGCTTGTTGTGAGTCCTAGATACAACCGAGAAGAACTTCCCTTCTTCTCTCAATGTATCATCAATGCTATGATCTAGTCAACTCTATTCTAGAAATAATAGCCTAGTTACTTCGCAGAGTAACACACTCGAGTATAACACTATAATGATATGTCAATGGAGCTCTTGTGTTCATCTCACTCTAAGAAATAAACTAATGTAAGCTTAAGAGGAAGATAAACTTTTGGATCAACGAAGATGTTCTTGTATAATCGCTTGGAAGGTTTGGCTACTTTCACTTGTAAGCTCTATCTTCATCTTCAGTCGATGTTCTTCATTTATAGTCTTCTATGGAGATCTTTTTAGTCGTTGTCTCATAGCCGCTATAACGTCTTCTTTCCTCCATAGAATTCATTGTTGTGTTGAGCAAGATCTTCTCACATTGTTTGAGAAGTAGCCGTTGCAAGATCTTCATCAACGTACTTTAAGTTGTTGGAGATCTTCAAGCTCGAGATCTTCTCTTCACGTTTCTTCAATTGAAAGCCGTTGAAGATCTTCGAGAATCTTCACCATGATCTTCTCCTCAACAAACTTCTTTCAAGCCATTTGAAATCTTCTCTTAGGATCTTATCTTCAAATGTCTTCAGCCAAGATCCTCTCTCCTACATCATTGCGTTGGTTTAGATATTATCTTCAAATAATATATAAATATTACTTCTTGATTGTTAATCTGAATCCGCTAAAAGGTATGTTAGTGACGGGTACAAATTGAAAGTTTTTTTATATAAAACAATTGGATTAATCGGATAATATATAAATCTACAAATCTCTGCGCATTTATCCCCTTCCACAATTTACGTTGGATAAAACTTAAACTTCTTATGCACGTTAAAAACAAATCCAAACAAAACAAATATATATATAGGGTGTTGTTCAAGTAAGGCACATTATTGCGGTACGGCCGTACGGATGGCCGTACGGCCGACACGTGTCCCGGAAAAAAAATAATTTTTTTTTTTAAAGAACAAGTAAAAGTAATAGTTCAAAATTTATTATGAAATAGTTCATAACTTATAAAAGGATAGTTCATGAACTATAATAGGATAGTTCATAGTGCAAAATTTATAAAGGAATGAAAGTAATAGTTCAAAACTTATTAAGGAATAGTTCATAACTTCTAAAAGGATAGTTCATGAATCATAATAGAATAGTTCATGAATTATAATAGAATAGTTTAAAGTGCAAAAATTTATAAAGGAGTGAAAGTAATAGTTCAAAACTTATTATGGGATAGTTTATGAATTATAATAGAATAGTTCATGGATTATATTAAAAAGTAATAGTTCATGGATTATATGGGAATAGTTCAAAGTTTATAGGAGAATAGTGCATAAATTATAACATTGTAGTTCAAAAAAATTTTCATTCGTTTCGGGAAAAAAAAATCGTTTCAGAAAAGAAAAAAAAAATAAAAAAATTTTTTGGGGACACGTGTCGCCCGTACGGTCGGCCGTACGACCGTACCGCAATATATATATATATATATATATATATATATATATATATATATATATATATATATATATAATCCGAGAAAATTTGTGGGGGCGCCACGTCAGCATTAGTGTAGTGTACTTTAAACCTAAACTTCTTTATTATTATCTAAATCTAATAATATCAAAATTTACAAAATCTTTGCTTTGTTATTATCCCCTAACACAATTTACGTTGGGATAAAACTTATACTTCTCATGTACGTTAGAAAAAAAATCCAAACAAAACAAAATTAAAAAAAATTTAACTAAATCTAATAAAATTAAAAATCTACAAAATCTCTTCGTTGTTATCCCCTACCACAATTTACGTTGGGATAAAACCTAAACTTCTCCTGCACGTTAAAAACAAATCCAAACAAAAAAATTAAAAAAATATATTTTTTAACTAAATCTAAATCCTAAATGGAAAATGAACTATAAAAGTGGCCAATTATAGAGAGAAATGAGTAATTACATTTTTTTAGTAGATAAGAGTTTGAGCGAGATTCAATAGAGCTTCGTCCATTAGTTGATTGTGAGAGATTCAACACTTTGAATTTTCTCAAGAATAAGGATACACGAGCTAAAGAGACTTATCAATGGAAGTCTCGTCGTTTTGACGGTACCTCTAGTCTGACAGTGCAGGTCTCAATAGAACGAACCCTAATCTTTAAAGATCACGACCCAATTTCTACAACCCTAAACAACAATTGTGACTCCAAGATGGTATCTTCTCTCTCAATTCACAAGTCTCCTTTGATAGTGGATTGGTAGGCTTGACCAATAACATTGATTGTAGTGGAAGGGTTCTACGTTCATTCTTGGTTCTGTGTCAGGGTTATGTGTAACCTCGCGTGCTACGAGTCGTTTCTAGTGTTAGGGCTATATGCAAACTAGCGTGCTCCAAGTCATTTTTGGGGGTTCGACCTGATCTATCCATATAACGATCCACCTTAACCATCAGATCAATCACTCATACCAACACAACCTTCTCCAAACATCCTTACCCTTTTTACGATATATTACTTGTTTGTTTGCTCCTTGTAATAAGAATCGGGAAGTGTATTTGGTGTGGAAATATCGGGACTTACCACACGGCTAATCCTATATCACAGAAGCTCTTTGGTATTAGAAGCCCGGCCCATTAAAAAAAGACACACATAAGGCCCACAATTTCAAATTATATAGAGTACGTGGGAAATACAATTGATTACCAATTTAACCACATTCTGATCATACATTTTTTTGAAACAAAACTTACTATTAAGAAATATCAAAGACCGCAAGCTATAACAAGATTAGAGGAAATCCAGACTAAGGATTTGAGAAGTTCCATTAGTAGGGCTAATGTTTGTTAAGTGGTAAGCAACCTGACATTTACAATTTGTATGATATAACTCACAACTATTGAAGGAGGAGGACAAATCTCTAATACCATTGGCAATAAGACCATAGGAACTTAAGGAGATATCCTTACATAAAGCATAATATGTTGCAAGAGAAGAATCAGACTTAACATATATGGATGTTATGCCACGCTTTCTAGATTCAATCAACCCATTCTAATAACAAGGAGTTCGCCTAGAAGAGGATCCATCTGTTAGCGAACTCTAGACACTATGACTCGAATAATCACACCAATACTGTTTCTCCATACCGAACTCATACACATCCAAGTTGATGCAAAGGAAGCATCGGTTTTTATCTTAATAATGTGTTTTTGAAACAAGGATGTTTGAAAAACAAGAGAGCCGGAGTATCTACCTTAACTAGTCAAGTGTAATAAAATAAATATCACCAAATACAAAGATGAACAAGAAACAAATAAGCATTGGATTAACAAAATTTATTTATACAACTACAACTACAACTAAAGTTATATCAGTATAATAAAGTTTACATCCAAGGCTACAATCAAAGTATTACATTGTTGAGGATCTCTAATCAAAATTAACAATTGGTTTTAAGACTAATGAAATGAATGTCACATATGAAGGTTTGTGACTCGAACACGCTCTTAGATTCGGAATCCTTCAACTAGATTGCGAGTCACACTAGGCCTTTGAGAATCGACACTCATTAACCTTATATTTGAAAATCGGATTCATGAACCCTATATCTTCAAAAGTACAGTTTGTGACTTGAATGCACCGATTAAGATCCGGACTCCTTGAATCCTCAAAAAGGAGTTTGTCACTCACACTTCCCTTGGAGAACGGCCACTTATTAACCCTAGATCTTTAAAAATTGAGTTTATGGGTCAAAGGAACACAACGAGATTTGTACTCCACGAACCTTAGATCTTTAAAAAAATGAGTTTGCGACTCGAGGGAACACAATGAGATTCACTCTTCATTAACCTTGATCTTCAAATATTGAGCTTGTGAAATGTGATTGAAAGAGCACTTGAACAAACAAACATTAAAAAAACACAAGGGCGGATTTTGTGACCCACTTTTTTTACCCACAGAAAATCGCCCAGCAGGAATCCTAGTTTTATTTCAATGGAGTTCATGAAGTATTGTGAATTAAGTTATCTCCCAGATTTGGATTTTTGAAGGATTTGTCTAGTGGAAAACAACACCTACAATTATGTATTACAAGGTTAAAAATAAAGAGCGGTATTACAGGCACGACGATGGATTTTGTAAACGCACGACGGTTACGAAATCCGTGACCGCCACGGTCACGGGTTCCGTAACCGTAAAAAAAATTCCTAACAGGCAGTGTCAGATTTTATTTTATTTTTTGGGTTAGAAATCACAAAGAAAATTATCACGGATCCAAACCCGTAATCGTGACGGTTACGGGTTCCGTAACCGTGATGATTTTCTTCACTTTTTTTTTGTTAGAATTCACAAAGAAAATCATCACGGTTACGAAACCCGTAACCGTCACAGTTAAGGGTTCCGTAACGTGAAAAACATGTCACGGATTCGGAACCCGTAACCGTCAGTCGTCGTGTGTTTGCGAATTTCATTGCCGTGCGTTTACGACTCCCGAAAATAAAAGTAGCTTCTTTGTTTTACCAAAAATGATTTACACAATCATTGAATTTCTCTCTCTTACTTTTCTACCTTTAGGATAGTGTAAGCTCACGCTAGTGTAAGAGAATTATAATCAATAACAGGAGTGAAATTTACAAGGACACAAAATTACCATTTACTCAAAATAGTCGCAATGAATTGTGTTTAATGACACTCATACTCGTTAATGACACAATAATACATTAACACAATCACACACGTAGATGACACAATCATACACGTAGATCGAGTACGCAAATTAGGCACGGGTCGACTGAATAAGCAAAAGAGGCACAGGCTAACTACACGGAGCTGCTTCGTAAAAAAAACATTCCGGCCCTACACCGGATAAAGGGTAATTTTGTGTCGGTCTAAATAGCATCACCTTATGGGGTGAATATCATCAATGAAAAGTCCTTAAAAATATTAATATCCTAAATTACCAAAAGAAAGGTGCAACATCCTGGTAATGGAATAACCTTATAAAACTACAAAATCGAATTTAAGAACGGACTAATCTAGCAGGGTGGTAATTGTGATACTATCAATTTTTGGTATGACAATTGAATAACTACTTCACTTATAAAAATGGCACAAAATTTAAATTCTATGACATATCCATAAAAGTGAGTCACTTCATCAATAACACATGACAATGGAAAGTTATCAAAATCGAAAACGATCTACAAAAATATCATTAACCAAGCTATTAGGGGGGGAGGAAATAATTATCTCAAACAATCAAATTCAAGATAAACTATATTGGAAAGGTAACAATAATGGGTGGTTTACTACAAAATTTGTTACTCATATGATTGAAACTCAATCATGCTTTAATCAGACAAACGCATGTGATTGGATCTAAAAACTTGATACCAACCCAAAATTAAAAATTCCTCTGAAAAATATCACAAAATGGAATCCCAACAAAAGCAAAGATGGACAAAAGAAGAATATCAGTTACAAGACACTGTGCACTTTGCAACCATCACCTCGAGGATTTGATCCATTTGTTCTTTGAATGTCCATTTAGCAAACAAATCATTGAGAAAATTGGTAAAACAATGTTAATCAAAATAAACAAAATAAACTATAACAACCAAAAAAAACCAATGAAATTCTGATTGAACTCAAGAATGAATTAGGACTTAACAAACTTGCTTGCAGCGGAACCATTTGGTGAAACATCTGGTTCTTCAGAAACAAAATCATCATTGGTAAGGAACTCATTGGGTAATGCAACAAAATCAACGGATTCATTAGAGACCAAATCCATAGGTGGAAAGTCAACATTCTTGATGAAGATTCAACACTCAGAAATGCAGCATTGCCGAGATAAGAGTTATGACATTAAACAACAAAAGAATGTAAATCATACCACAAAATAATATAATATTAAATGAGATAAACCAAAACTGAGATTTCAGGAACTTAACTTTGATGGATCAAAATTAGACTCCGGAATTACATCTATTGGTTACGTGATTAGGGAGCACTATGGAAAAGTCACAAGCCTTGATGCCCAAAAAAAAAAACAAATTTAAATCGGTTTTAAAAGTTGACGCTTTTGCCCTCTAATCAGGCCTTCGCGAGACAATTGGACTACAAAACAAAAAGATTGAAATTAAAGGGACAACCTTTGTGTTATTAGGGCCCTCCGAGGTTGTTAGAGTTGCCTTTGGGAGATCAAGAAGATTATTTCGACTCCAAACTGGACCTTCGTTTTTTGACAAATTCTAGATTAAACATATTTTCAGAGAAGTAAATTGTGTTGCACACCAATTAACCCGTATGACATTTTCGACACCTAACACCAACTCTTCTATTAATCTTGAACGTTGTGTTCTCATCCATATTAATGTTTTAGGACAAAACCCCTAAGTCCATCCTAACCGCTTTCTATTATCAAAAAAAAAAAAAACATCAGCCTATAAATAATTGAGGTAATAATTATACAACAAGTTCTTCTCAGGCATCACACCAAAACCTGGGGGAGTAAAAAAGGTTTCACATTCAATTTGACCTAAATAATCAACAGAAATTTGAATTGGACAATCCACCATTAAACTGTCTTAATTGTGATCTCATCAAGTTTTTCTCAGTCATCACACCAAAACCTCTATGTATCAGAAAAGATCGCAATAAATTACATGCTGCACCTTCAAGTGCAGTTTTGTAGATGATGAACATAATTGCAAGATTCTTCAAGTGCAGTTTTGTAGATGATTCCATTAATTGCAAACTTCAAGTGCAGTTTTGTTGATGATGCACATAACTGCAAGCTTCTGCATATACATTTCAAAAACGAGGTTTTCGTTTTCTGGCTGTGTATTTGGTATCTTGGGGTACTGCTTGTCCCTTCTTTCTCATCTGCTCTTTCTTCCTTATAACCCACTCCCTTCCTTTCCCCTTCTTGTTCAGCTTCTGCTTTTTTCTTGGTCTGTTTCTATCTGACACACTAATCTGCGAAATGGATCAAGAAACTTGGTATGAGAACATGTTCGTTCAGCAACAAAGCACCCCCTTTTATAGGAACCAAAGACACGACTTCCATATAGAGATAACAGCTAGTACTGCAAGAACATATATAAAATACGAGAAAATATCCTATGAAAAATGTGTAAGAGTGCACATAATGTATGTAATTATGTGCACATATTTCTCCTGAAAACTGGACGTTTAACAAGTATGAAAAGTGGACGTTCTTTTAATATGTACTTTTTCAGTACAATATATGCATTTTATGACATATCTATGTACTTTTATGCTCCTCATTTTTGCACCACCAAATACCATCACATGAGAGTGAAATTGTCCTAGGAGGAGGATACTATCATTCCTAATGGAATGGGGAGGGGGATGTAGAGAACCACTTGCCTGATGTTCTTCATCACCACTACTATCGTCGTCATCATCAGAGCAACTCTCTCCATCCTCTCCTTTAGCTTTTGGAATAGCGGAGGCTAGAGAAGGTGGACCACATGTGAGGACGAGGTACTCCTTTCTACTTTTAGTGCTGCCATGGGTCAAATACAGAGATGTCAGAAAACTTCCTTTGTTATTCCGTAGAAAGAAGAACCCTCTGCTGTTACCAAAAGAAATATATCCTAGAACACCAAAACACTAACTTATTACTACTCACGCATGACACTACTCTTTGGTAATTTTGACAAAAGACATGGAAGTAATTAAAAGACTCATCCAGAAGAAAAACTGATCACTTCAATGTCTGCCTGTATGGTCAAACAAAGCTGTCAAAATATCATGTACCTATGAGGAAAGTCAACCACCACACCACCCGCAAATCCAGCTCGCATCGCATAACTTAATATGAGCTCACGCTGAGCTATATTTTCAGGATACACTTGAAGTACGGCTCTAGCTCCTCTTGCTAAGCTTCTATACAACGATCCAAAGAATGCCCTACAATTGATCAAAGTGACAGACTCTTGAAACTGCTGTAGCTGAAGTTGAAAAGCATTGGTTTTAAAACATGTGATTACTCAAAACCAAATCATTTGGAGCAACATACTTTAGTCTCAGCCGAGGCTCATGACAGGACTTGTCCGCATTGCATAACCACTGTTAGATCAAACCACATATTTAGAGGGGGGGGAGTAATCATTCTACTCACTATTCCAGAATGATAATCATCAAATTGTCATAGAGAACTTTCATATTTCCATTTCAAATATGACTAGATAGTGCAAGTTTTTGTGTTTCATAAATATAATTAGGACCGTGCACTTTTGGACTAGAAATTACGGTCTGGTATTGCACTGTTACTGCTGAATCTGGTCCGGTCCTGGACCGTTTTATACACTTCCCATAAAAAAATTAAAAACAAAAGTTACTTTGACCGGACAGTAATAAACCCGTACAATATTGTTAAAAAAAAAAATGAAAATAGATCATTACAGTCCGGACCGCGGACTGAAAATAGGTCATTACAGTCCGGACCGCGGACCGTTGCACAGCCCTACATATAATGATTCGATGTGCAACATGAAAATCATTGATATAGAAAACTGAAGCAAAAATGCGGGCCCATAGGCTCATGCTTCATTGATTCAGCCATGGAAGAAAAAAATGCCAAAAGAAACTCTGCATCAGTGGATGTAACAGAAAGAACAATTAAGTGTCTATACCCATACCCACACCAGAAAGCAAGAAATATAGCATAAAGTAGGGAAAAAACCTGGACAGCAGAGATACTGATAGCACCGTCAATTACTCCGGGGCGAAGCCCTAAGCCCTGCAACACAATATAAGAAATGATAGTTTGACGCTCATATAACTATCTAGTAACTGATCCAACAAGTTACAAACTCACAATCACATGACACTCGAACATAAACTTGAGGCAAAACGCCAAATTCATATTTAAAAGATAAAATTAACACTTAGAAGAACATGGATGAACTTAGAAAGTGCATGTAAACAATACCAAAATAAGGAACAGTTGGCTTAACATTTTAGGCATTGTATATAACAAAGAGGAAATAGATACACTTTCATAAGGAGGTCAATATCAAAGGCATTACAATAAAAAGCATAACAGTGAATAAACTTGAACTATACTGAACAGCTTCTTCTCCAACCACAAACTTGAAGTTGAGAGAATACTAATGTAGATGAAAATAAAAAACAGAAGGTAGCACTCTTACACAACCTAAACCTGATGGTTATCCTGCCCCAACCCATGTTACATTATTTTGGTCCCCAGACCTTTTGTGCTCTTATCTAGTATGCTCAAATTAGATGCAGTCAACCAGGCTTATAGTAATTATGTAAGATAGGGGGCTGAGAGAATACTAATGTAGAGCAAAATAAAAAACAGAAGTTAGCACTCTTACACAGCCTAAACCTGATGGTTATCCTGCCCCAACTCATGTGACCATGTTACATCATATTTTGGTCCCCGGACCTTTTGTTCTCTTATCTAGTATGCTCAATTTGGATGCAGTCAACCATGCTTATTGTAATTATGTAAGATAAGGGGTCACACTGCTCGTAAAAAAAAATGTTCAACGGCGTTTACCATAAATATGTAAATGTATTGTTTATGGGGTCTATGGCGTCTGTTCAAGCTAAAATGACTCTAGGTCACACACGAGATAGCATGAAAACAAAAGGTAGCACTCCTACACAATTGCATAATCAGATGATTAACTCAAAAAGACTATTATACCTGACCCATGTCTGCAAGAAGAAGATCACCTTCCACCTCCCTCTCCACTGCAACATCTGGATCATGCAATCAAAATGTCAATGAGATACAGTAATCCAACCTAAACCTGATGGTTATCCTGCCCCAACCCATGTTACATCATATTTTGGTCCCCAATTGGGGAAAATAGGTACTAGTAATCGGACAAGAATTTGTAGAGCACTAAACTGAGAGAGCCAATTTCAATGTAATTTTGACAACGAAGTTCTATATCATGAGTTCAGTTACCACACTGATTGATATCAATACTCACTGTCATTCAGCTTTGTCACCTGACACAAGTAGCAGAACACTAAATTTAAAAAAGTTCTCTTTGATAAGTTGGCTTACTAGTGTCCACAGTGTAGTCTGGTAAGGTAATTTACTACCAGAAGGGTAGATGGGAAGCGAAGCTAGGCAAACAATGGGGATACACTGCTATACTGCACCCGTAATCCTTGGTTGCACATCATATTAGAATATACATACAGCGTGAGAAAATCTACTTACCAAGCATTGCTTCTGAAATATCTAGACCAATCCACATATGCCCATTCTCAGATATTGTCTCACCACTAAGTCCTGATCCACAACCTAAGAAAGCAAAACAAACAGAGCAAGAATAAAATCAATAATCAGTTGTAACTAGAGAGAAATAGTTCAGGATACTGGATTACACATGCACAATTAGTAACTTTTGTAACATTTTAGCCTTTGATGGGCAAAACTACAGTTCAGGACACTAGTATTCCTTTAAAGCTCTCGTTATTGCATTAGCATATATACTTAGCATTGAAATATATGGATTTGAGGCTGACATTTAAAAATCTTTCCCGCAGATATATGACAATGCTAAGGGAATGAAATGATAATATTGACAAACTTTATTTCCAAAATTTCCTACCGATATCGAGGAGCAATCTGGGGACATCATCATCCGGCAAAGCTAGAAGCTCCAATGCTCTTTCAGTAAGCTTCGACTGTATAGCAAATGAAGATTAGAAAAAGAAAAAATTAGCAAAAAAACAGCGACAAAAAAAGAGCTGAATTTGAATTGATAAATCACCGAAGAATTCGGAAAACCTGGATTTCTATGATACGCGAAGAAGAAGTGTACTTGCGAGCCTCGGATTCATTATAGAATATCTCGGGTGGAGCTTGCAACTCCGGTCTAGAAGCCATCTTAGCGAGGACGCTGTGATTGTGAGGAGAAGAGAGGAACTGCGATGAATACTACAAACGCCGGCGGTGGCAACTGTAGAACTCGTAAAAAGGAGGTAAGGGGCAAGGGGGTTTAACCTTAGGGTTTATATATCGTGACCCTCTAAAGATCCTCTACAAAACCCGAAAGAGTAAATTTTACATCCTCTTATGCGGGGTTTAGATATTCTTATAACTTTTTATTTCTTTTATACTCATTCTCAATATATTACATTAAATTTATTATAAATAATTAAAAAAATACATAAATAAATTTAAAATTTATTATAACTTTATCATTTTAAACTAATAATTTATAATAAAAGTATTTTTAAATATTTGTTTAATTAAAAAAATTAAAAATATTTTTTATTTTGAACTAAAATATAAAAAATTATTTATTTCGATTTAAAATAAATTATATAAAATTAAATCAAAATTAATTTCTTATCTTATATACAATATAAGTTTGAGTTCAGAATATCTACAGTAATGGACTCTATTTTCCCACGGCCCAAAAAGTTTGTAAGATGCTTCTTCACCTGCTTCTAAACGTCATTTGGACGACCCTTTTACAACTCTCCTTCCGCATCACGTTACTTTCGCTTTTCGTCTTTCTCTTATCTCACAACCGCTTAAGACATCTCACCATCGCTTCAACAGCCTGCAGTCGTTCTCTTGCCTCGCCACGCGTTGAAGTCGTGTCCTCTTTCATTGATGCGAGCACAACATCAGTCAAACATATATTGGCAGATGCATCATGCTCCTTTCTTTTCATTTTGGGATGTTGAACAGAAAGATATCGGTTTTTCTTCTTCTTTGTAGATCCAAATCCGTCTTCCCCTCCATCACGTTTCTCTCTGTTGTTTCATTTTTCTCTATGTGAACAAGCTTCTGTTGAACGGATGCGAGGAAGAAAAGAAGGAAAAACTTGGATTTGGTAGATCTAGGGTTTGCAAATACCGCAAGAATGAGTTTCGATCCGGTGGAGAAAAAGTTGTAACACCCCGAATCCGCGAGACTCGGGTTGTTACGGGTTGAGACCTTACATTGGGTCCCGACCCTTAACTTGACAACAATTTCACCAGATCTTGCAACAAAGCACAAATAGGCCAAAACCGAAATACATTTTTATGCAATGTAAGAAAACCCGAAAGAAAACAAACAACGGACTTCAGCCGACAACAACTACAAAGATCAAACGCCATACATGCGGCATACAATGATACAATATACAAAACTCCAAGCATGACTCCAAACAAAAACCCTTCCTATAATGTACGGAACCCGGCTCCATTCTTCCGGATCTCTCGGCCGCATTCCTAACCTGCAAGGCAATCTACAACAATCAGTATAAAACCGTTAGCTAATATTCGCAGCATTAGAAGCAAGGTGAAGGCACATACACACACACATCAACATAACACATAACATGCTCAAAACACACAAGTCCGGTTATTATCTTTTTATTATTAGGTCATATCCCGTTCTAATTCAACTTCTTTTGTTACACGAGAATCTCTCAAAACTCGCCTCGGTTCCCACTTACCGCATGGAACGGTACGGATGCATCCGACCGTCTAACCACACGGGCTAGTCGCCAAGAACCTCCTAACTCTACGCAAGAGCTAGACAAGTTGTCACCGCCCGTTATCATACACTTGGGCCAAATAATATATAAAGGTCGGTAATCCTAATTCCGGTTTTATAAGTTATAATGAAAGCGATAAAACACACACCACCAAACACGCATCGAATCTAATACATAGAATACGAGCTAAGTAAGTCCGGAGACTTACCTCGTCCTAAAGATAATCCCGCTAACCACCGCTCTCAACTTCCCGTAGGAAGACACTCAACGCCTGGTCAAAAAAAGGCACACAATCAACATCTCTCTCACATGCTAGAAGTCCTTATACTTCTAGTCCCAATGATCTCGCAAGATCATAAACCCTAATCATGCTAGGATAGCAAACTCCTAGTCCTCATGATCTCACAAGGTCATAACTATCACAACACAAGCTAGGATACTCTCATTCTTGTCCACAACCTCAACGATCAAACAACCTCAACCCCTAAATTCTCACAAGCTCAACATACAACTTAAAGCCATAAACAACCTCACAAGATAATATCAACTCCTCAAGTCTTACAACATTTCACATTCCACAAAACTCACCTAAGGCCCATAACCACTACTTGGTATTCACTCTAAGTTATGCTAGATCCAACCTAGCATGATACTAATACTAAACATAGCTAGGTCGAGGAAAAGAATACTCACACGACGTCAAAAGATGGAAGTCGATCTACGGATGTCGAGTTTGGAATCGTTGGCCTTTATCGGGGCGCTTCCGGTCCTGACACCAAAGCTAAACAAATTTAGCTTATACGCTAAATTTGAACGGAGTATATAACTTATATAAAATCTAAGGTAAAACTCGTTTCCAAAATCAACGTTAAAATCTCGTACTCTTTGAGCCATAAACCGAAATTAATCCAACAAGGGCATAAATTATATATGGTATATATAAATAAAAATATAACTCGAACTAAAGCCCAAGTTTAAAATCATAAAAACATTTTTCCGGGTAATATATACAATTTGATAAAGCTTGGGTTATTTTCCATAATTAAAACCTTGCCCCTTTTTTGTAATTATTCCAGCAGAGGGCAGTTTTGCAACTTTAGAAAAGTTGGGTCAAAACTGTAAATATAAAATATAGGTTACAGATTGCAATTTAGCCAAAAGAAAGGGGGCCCCGATTTAAATTATGTACATTAGGGTTTCTTTGAAACTCTCTCTTCTGGGAAGCCTTGGAAGGCTCGATCAGTGGCGGCTATAAGGGCTCCGGCGAGCGAAACAGTGAGCAGGCAGGGAAGAAGCTACTCCGACGTCGCCGAGGACTTCGGTGAGGCTGAGCATTGAGATCCGATGCAGGAGGCGGTTACGAGTTTGATTCCGGTGGTGCAGGATGAAATAGGGGGTTGAGAAGGTCGTTAAACATCTTTGTACTCCCAAGATGCATGGAATACCTCGAGAAATGTGCCTCTTCGAGTAGCTTCTTCTTTAACTCCTCAATGTTTGGCACGCATATCCGTTCACCTCTGTATAACACTCCCTGATCAGACAACTGGAAGTGTGTAGTGGTAGCATCTCCGACTTTAGCTTTCAACTTCTTCAGTGTAGCATCCTCATCTTGTCTAGTTGAAATCTCATCAAGAATCAACGGTCGAACCTGAATGTTTGCTATCAACTCGGATCCTCTTACATCCATCTCTACTCTCATAACTCTGAGAGCTAATAGATGCTCAACTTTGTAGTTGACCTTACTGTCTTGGTCACTGCTCTTTCTGCTAAGAGCGTCAGCTACCACATTCGCCTTTCCTGGATGATACTCTATAGTGCAATCATAATCCTTGAGTAACTCCATTCATCTTCTCTGCCTCAGATTCAGATCCCTCTGAGTGGGGATATACTTCAGGCTTTTATGATCGGTAAACACCGGAAATGTATCACCATAAAGATAGTGCCTCCAGGTCTTAAGAGCATGAACTATAGCAGCAAGCTCTAGGTCGTGTGTAGGATAGTTCTGCTCATGAGGTCTCAATTGTCTAGATGTATATGCTATTACCTTCCCTTCTTGCAGTAGAACTCCTCCTAAGCCACTCCCAGATGCGTCGGTGTAAACCACAAAGTTACCTTTATCTGAGGGTACAACCAGAATAGGGAACGTAGTCAATCTTTTCTTAAGTTCTTCAAAGCTCTCTTGACAGCTGTTATCCCATATAAACTGCTGATTCTTCTTCAGCAAGTTAGTTAATGGGCGCGCGATAATCGAGACGTTCTTTGCAAACCTCCTGTAATAACCCGCAAGTCCTAAGAAGATGTGAATCTCCGTAATGCTCTTAGGAATTTCCCATTCTGTAATAGCCTTGATCCTAGATGGATCAGGTTGTATACCATCTCGTGATATCACATGTCCTAGAAAGGCAATCTAATCCGTCCAAAACTCGCACTTGCTGAACTTCGAGTACAACTGTCTCTCCCTCAATATCCCTAAGATACGTCTAAGATGTTCTCTATGAGTATCTGCATCTCGGGAATATATCAAGATATCATCAATGAAGACCACGACAAACTGATCTATATAAGGTTGGAAGATCGAGTTCATTAACGCCATGAATGCTGCAGGTGCATTCGTCAACCCAAAAGGCATAATTGTAAACTCATAGTGTCCATACCGAGTACGAAAAGTTGTCTTCGGTATCGAATTCTCTGCTATAGACAACTGTCAGTATCCCGATCGAAGGTCAATCTTTGAAAACACTGTAGCACCTCTTAATTGATCAAGCAAGTCCTCTATCCTCGGTAAGGGATACTTGTTCTTGATTGTGATTTTGTTCAGCTGACGGTAGTCTATGCACAATTGTGAACTACCGTCCTTCTTCTTCACAAAAAGCACTAGTGCACCCCAAGGAGAAATACTCGGGCGTATAAAACCCTTCTCGAGCAACTCTTCGAGCTGTTTCCTTAACTCCTTCAACTGATCAGCTCTAGCGGAGCCATCCTGTAAAGAGCAATTGATGTAGGTGTTGCACTTGGTAATGCCTCAATCTCGAAGTCTACCTCTCTACTCGAAGGTAAACTAGGTAAATCATCAAGGAAAATGTTAGGAAATTCTCTAACAACATCCACCTCAGATACTCCGGGACTAACAATAGTAGAATCTCACACACTTGCCAAATAAGCTTAGCACCCTTCCCAAAGTAATCTACGAGTTGTCATTGCAGATATGAGGCAAGTAGGAATAACATTCCTCTCACCGGTGAAAATCACCTCTCTTAACCCATCCATCTCCGTGGTGACTTCCTTTGTATAACAATTAATCAAAGTTATATGAGTGGATGACCAACCCATTACTAACATCACATCAAACTCTCTCAAGAAATCATCCAATGTCAGCACAAGTGGTATACTACAGCCATTAGGGACCGTGTCCCACCAATTTCTAGTTGCTTCCTCAAGCAAGGATATAACATATTATACCTGTCTCTCAGTAGCGCAGATCACTCCATCTAGAATGAACTCAGTGTTCCTCAATCACTCATCCACTACTAATGGATCAGTGGTCCCTCAAACGGCTTATCTCCTTAGCGGAGAATCTTATCGAAATTCTTGTCCATCTTTACTAGAATAATACCCGCCTGAGACACTGTTGTGCCTGTGGTGGTATAACTTATCTCAAATATTTCACTAAATCAGGTATACCAGCCATATCCGATGGTGGTAGTGATACGGCCTAAACTGGCACCTTAGGGTGCTCTTGATCATTTATACTCTGAGCATGTATAGACTCAATCGACCCTTCATGGTTGTGCTCCGTCATCTAAAAGAAAAAGAAACTTTCAAAAGCTTTTCAGAAAACTTCTATTCGCTCCAAATGGTGTGTGCAAGCTTTAAATTTATAACCCAAGAAGTATGCTTAAAACAAGGATGCGAACTCGCAGTATACGGGTCAATTGTAATAAAAATCAAGAATTCCAGGGGTCGATCACAGGGACTTAGGTGAAACAAAGCAGGTATAGGTTGTCAATATTGCAACTAACCACAAAAGCAATTAAAACAATCAAAGATGATAATATAGTCAATTAAGGAAATATGCAAATTCTAGGGATTAAAGCATCTAGTTGTGGTTCCAACTCAAGATCTAAAGATAAGCGGACAAAGCTGAGATTTTGCAAAGGGAAGTTGTTTCTAAAGTGGAATAGATCACCGGGTAAGTCTCACTACCACTAATCCCAAACCAAAAGAACCTATTACCGGGTAAGTCTCAAGGTACTAAGGAAATGAACTATAACCTCGAACCAACACACCACCTAAGGGAATAGAATCAACCTTTACCGGGTAAGTCTCAGGCTAACTCACAAAGATGGGATGAAAGCACACTCAAACCCCAATAAAGGATAAACCTTTATTACCTACACTTATGATCATGGGTAAACAAACAAAGGAATTACCGGGTAAGTCTCATCCTAAGCTTGCATTGAACTAGGAAAGATGTAATAAGAATAGGATTTGAGAAACTCTAACACTTAACTCTCAGTTATGGATCAGATAAGTCACCTCGGTCAGACGAATTCCACCCCGGACGAGATGTTCATCGACTGAACGAGATGTTCTAGGGTTAAGGATAAAGACTCGAGCTTTTAGGGTCCTACTGGAATTTAAGATTATTCTATCATTGTTTTTCCCACAACCTTCAGCCAATCACCCTAGAATCGCACGAAGAAATTAGCCACTCATCA
Source organism: Fagopyrum homotropicum (assembly GCA_033239125.1). Taxonomy (NCBI): domain Eukaryota; kingdom Viridiplantae; phylum Streptophyta; class Magnoliopsida; order Caryophyllales; family Polygonaceae; genus Fagopyrum; species Fagopyrum homotropicum. The sequence goes on along the minus strand of BSWB01000003.1, from coordinate 95,124,878 downwards.
TCATGAAAGCAATAATCAAATATACGGGAAGAGAATGAATATTTGAACACAAAAACCTTAAAAACAAGGCTTCAATGACTGAATCAAATATCAAACAAACAAGCGTTCCTTGGATCACAATCCAACAAGACAAATCAACAAGAAGGGAATCTAAGAAAGTCTTACAAAACCCTTCACAAAAGCTATAAAAGCTATCAACTTCCTTCCTTCAATCTTCCTTCAATCTTCCTTCAACCTTCCAAAAATTCCTCCTAATTGTAGCTTCTTCAATCCCCAGTTGTTATGATGGTAGCGGGTTCTTCGGTGATGCGCCGATGTTGAATTTTGGAAAATCCAACCCTTTATATAGGAGAATTACCCTCCAAAGATAAAATATCTTGAAAAGATATTTTCCTAATAAAATATATCTATATCTCCTAAATAAATTCCTAAAATATATGATCTTTCTTCTAGAAATCCAGCCCTAAAATATAAGATCTCTCCTTCGAAAAATTAAAGATCTCAGCCAAGAATAAAATATATCTCGCCGCGTCCAAGGTGTTCGCCTCGTTCGGGACGCTCCTCTAGATCACCACGGTCGAGGTGATACTGTAGCTGATCGAGGTGGCTCTAAACTGAAAGTAAAATCTCTCAAATCTAGTCCAAAGTAAATCTTCTTGTTAATTCTTTCTTCCTGGATTCTTCCTTAAGCTCGTGAATGTAGCTCCAATGACTCCTTAGCTCCTTTAGCTCCATTTTGATGCAAAACGTGCCATTTTACCTACGATTACAACGAAACTTGGTGTAGACCTTGATTCCCGCAAATGTAGATGAAATGAGAATATAATCACATAATATACATTCAAACATGCAAATTATTGAAGATAAAACGTCTAAACTAGCCTCAAAATATAGACTATAATTCATGCTATCAAAATACCCCATATTTGTCCCTTGCTTGTCCCCAAGCAAGTTCCAAATCTTAAGTACAAGACAGAATGAATTATAAGTCATAAAGATCAATGAAAAGCATTTCAAAATATTTTTGGTTGTGTGCTCCACTCATAGATCACTCTCAGAGAATGCTTCATGAAATTTAAAATCAAAACATGCTCAAAACATTTTATAAATATGAGAAAGTTGTTCATCTTTGCATAAAATCATAGAATGCATAATAAATTATAATTATCGAAATTAGTTATGTATAATCTAGTTTAAACCACCAAGTCAATCAACATGCTCGAGGTCTCAAGGTCTTTTCAAAAGAAGGTCAAGAAACGTGTGACGGTGGGATGTATATAAGGAATGTGGTGCTAGAATCCGGGAAAAGGATCTTCACTTCACTTTGCTTTGAACTTCACATCTTCCACAATAAGGTTTGCTTATTTACTTTTTACTTTACTTTTTGGGATGCATGGACAGAAGTACACAATAACCGAAACCTAGGAGATTAGCAATCATCAATTTCTCGAGATGCCTCAAACCCTTGATGCACATACCATGACCCGTTAGGAATATCGCTCAATCCGACTTTGGCAAGACACAAACACCCGACTATGTGAATGGTGCCGAGTTACTCATCATCATGATTGACTTCCCCAAACCTATTTGTTTCTTTCTAACTTCCAGCCAACATCTCAACTTTTCTTTCACTTGCTTTTCATTTGCTTGCTTCCAAATTCCCGGATAGGTAAAGGGAGGCAAATATGTATATGAGGGGCTAAGCATGATCAAGACGAAGAAGAGAAGAGAGTGAATTACCTTAATCATCCCAGGAAGAAAGTGAGAAAACTCATAATGTGGTGTCAACCTTCAAATTCAACATAATTTGGATAAAAACAAAGTATTAAACATGCCAAAATTTCAAACAAAGCATTTAGCAACTTAAACATATCATAAAACCTTTTAAGCATATAAAGATTTCAAAACTAATATGCAAACAAAATCTTCACTGAGGTCATATCCAGATAAGAAGCACAAAATCGTTTCAAAAACTTTCTCAGTTAAACCACCTCGGTCGAGATGTTCTAAGTCAACCGAGGTACTGTACCTCGATTGGTCAGAATCACTTCGGTCGAGGTCATAAAAATTTTTTCAAACCAGTTTTTGACGTTTTTCTCAATCAATTAACCTGTATGCATGCATATAATCTCAAATAAGCACATAGAGCATAAGGAAAATCATAAATATCCGAATCAAGTAATACAAGCATACACATAAGTCATATAAATACATCCAAATACCCCATACTTGGGACACATTGTCCCAATGGGTCAAAATAAGTCTAAAGAAACAGTGTACTCACCGGATAAAGCTGAGCTGCATAATAAATAAAGAAAATAAATCCTGCAAGCCCTAATCTCAATCTGGTGGTGGTGGTGGTGGCACGTACGGATATTGGGATGGGTCAAAAGGATAGCCCATCATGTGCTGGAATTGGATCTCCATCATCCGGCGCTGGTAGTGTTGGCTCTCCCGCATCTCTCTCATCTCTAGGGATAAGGTGGCGTAGGAATCTATCACCTGATCCGTCAGATCATCAATCCGGCGGTGAGCGACTGGATCCCTCTGTCTGCGTACCCTACGCCTGGCAGGACGTGCTGGTGTTTTAGTTGGCTCCTCCTCTGTCTCCTCGTCGTCTAGATCGACGACTGGTATGCTGGTACCAGCTATATCTGTACCTGTGTCCATGGCAGCACCGCCATCCTCATCCTCATCTGCCTCCTCCTCAACCTCCTCAGCATCTTGCTCCTGGGCTGCTGCTGCGTCTCTCGCGTCCTCCATAAGAGGAATCCATGCGGTGTACCAGTAGTGCGGGTCATAGATGGAGAACTGAGATGACCATCTAATACCTTGCGGTGCAGTCTGCTCCCAAGGCATCGCCACATACGGCGTAGTAAGTCCGTGAGGAACCAAGATCCTCCTCGTAATCATCTCCTGCAGCCCGAGCGGCTTGGAAGCCGCCACCATAGTACAAGCACTCAAGTCTAAGTCCATGTACTCGCAATGTGAGTCACTATACCTCCGCAACAGATATCTCCCTTCGCCTTCGCCTTTATCTTGTGCAGATCCTCAGCTAGCATCGCCCCAAAATCGGGCACTCCCCCAATCACCATAAAAAATAAGCTCAGAAGCTCCCCCTGTCTAATCTTCTGGGGCGTCTCAGTACGTGCCAGAAGTGTCTCGCTGAAGATCCGGTGAGCAAGTCTGAAGGCCAGGTGGAAGATAATACGCTCCCTGGAATCTCCAGGTCTCCACCTGTCAGCGTGCTCAACTACATGAGCTATCTGGCCCCAGAACTCTCGAGCCACGGCTCGAGAAGGAAAGTTAGAAACTGTGGGGGCCGGGAAGCCGAAAATGTCCCTCCAATGGTCCATCGGGACTAAGTAGTTTCGATTCATCAACCGGTACTTGATGGCACACTCTGTAGGCAAGTAAGTGACGGAGCTAACAAATACCAAGGTCGGCTCAAGGTAGGCTGGAGCTCTAATCTCAGTAAACTGCTCCAACCCCACCATAGCTATCATCCGCCTCAAATCATCATCCACGTAGAGGCAGTAAAATGCAGAAATGTCCAAAAACCGTGGTGCAACCACTGGACCTGCCGCAATGCGGTCATAATCTACCTGGTGACGCTCATGGATCACCAGTATGGAGCGGTGATAACGCGATTTATGACTTAGGTTTAGACACTCATTTAGATAGTTTTTCCGCTCATTCATGCATGGTTTGCACTAGTTCGTACGATTTGCACTCAATTCATGTATTTTGTCGAGGTAGACGTCTACACAGACTTTTGCATGCTTTGTAGGTATTTTGGGAGATTTAGGAGCTTAATCGATACATTTGAGGATCGTTCCTCGAGATGACACACCTTCGGACTCATTGGGAAGCAAGTTAGGAGCTAAGGAGGACACATGGGACCTTGTTGGTGCATGCCATGCACCAAATCGTGACTTAATGATCCAAAACAAGATGAGGCACCAAAACCATGACCACTGGGAATTCCACGGGCGTGGAAATGGGCCGTGGTTTTGGCTAGACAGCTGTGACAGCTGTCCCACGATCTTCATGGCCGACTCTTGCAAATTTGGAGGATAAAAGGTGGTCCTGCAAGGTTGTTATGGACAGACTCATCACTCCCATTCTCTCCCACACTCTCAACAACAATATTCTCTCATTGGAAGATTAGATTAGAGCTACTCTTGGAGGAGAAGAAAAGGTTCCATTGGAGAAGAAGAGAAGAACACACCATTCTTAGTCTTTGATAGTTTTGAGTGAGTTTTGTGAAGACGTTTTGCAAGGTTTTGTAAGAATCGATTGGACCTTCTTTTGAAGGGTTGTAAGTCTTTCTTAAACTCGTATTCGGCTTGGATTTCTTGTTCACTTGCTTCATCTCTTTGTCATTTCACCCTTTTGACATGAATTCCATGATTTTATGCTTGATGATTTTGATTGTGATGATGCATATTGTTGGCTAAATAGATGCGATTCTAGGGGTAAGGAAAAAATGGTTATGGCTTGGACTATGATAGAATAGACTTAAATGTATGCTTGGATAACTCGCTTGACTGAACCTAGTCACTGTCGAAAACCACGGTTTGATCTTGCCTTTCCACGGCCGTGGAAAGGGATGAACACCCCGTAATTTTGATTAACTTGCTTGTATTGATAAATCTAAGTGTTAGGTTGTTGATTTGTTGAATCCTAGTGTTAGTTGAGCTAAATCTATCCTAGGGTGACCTAGTGTTAGCAACTAAGAGTTAGAAGAGACTTACCCGGTGATTCTTACTCTTAGATACCGAAGATGACGAACTCTAGGTAGTAGTGAGCTTCATAAGCCGCTATTGGACTGAGTGTGCTAGGATTGATTTTTAGGACTTACCTTCCCGAGACTTACACCGTAAGGAGATGTTAGATCCCTAGATAGCCATCCGGTTTGTGTAGAATTCCTATCCTTAGGCTCTTTGAGACTTACCCGGTGATGAGACCTTAGGAACGGACTAGTGGACCATGAGACCTACCCGGTGATTGATCCCAATCTAGAAACGCTCACTCCCAACATACTATAGTTGATCCAAGGAATGATTAGATAGCTTGAGTCCTATGCCATAACCGGAATTTCCAACCCCTAGAATCCGCTTTTCTCTTCTTGATCTCATATCTCGTGTTTGTCTTGCTTGTTTGTGTTTGTTTGCTAGATTGTTAGTTTGTTTTGCATTCTTACATCGTTGTGATTCTTGATTGATCACCACACAAAACCAAACCCAAAAATATTGGGATTTTCATTTATTTGTTTCTTTCTCTTTTTCTTAGCCTAGATCAACACTATCCTTAGTCACTAATCGATTCAATTTCACCTCAGTCTTTGTGTTCGACCTCAGAATACTATCCCTACTACAAAACGTCCCGTACACTGCGGGTTCGCTAGGAGTTAGGAGAAATATATCGAGTTATAATATAAGACTTTTGCGTGGCACGTTCTTAGCTTAACAAGCGGCGTGAACAAGAAGAAGGAGAAGGGGAGGATCTATCTCTCAGAACAAGCTGTCTATCAGAACTCATCTTTCTCTCTCTCTGTCAGACCACCTCGGTTGCCCTGACAACTCTCAAGAACACCTCGGCCGAGGCACAGGTCCACTGGACCGAGGCGATTGTGCTGTTCGATCAAACTCTCAGAAATCCAGTTCTTTTCCCCCGATATCACTACCAATGGTTCCTATGGGGTACTTAATCCTTTTTCAGCACAATGCAAGGGCAACCAAAGCCCAAATCGATCGAAAACAGTGAAGAAGGGAGAGTTAGGGTTTTTTTTCGAATTACCCCAGATTTGGTCGATTTGGAGCGTTTTTGTTGCAGATTGTTGCTTGCAAACCGATCCTCTACCCTTTCCTTGCAGTTTGGAAGCAAGAATCGTCGAAAACGGTCGAAGATTGGAGAACGAGGTGAATTTGTGCGTCGCGGTCGAGAAGGTGAGAGAGGGAAGAGAGAGAAATCTCAGCCCCCTTTTATACCCTTTTCTGGAACTGCTGTCACCTCGGTCGAGATGGTCTCGACTGGACCGAGGTGGATCTTCAGTAACCCTAGTCGCCTCGGTTGCTCAAGAATCATCTCGGTCGAGGTGCTGTGACAGCAACCGAGATGTGTCTCAGTCAAACTCCGTCTTCTCAAATTCTCGAACTTTTGTCCTTCCAGTGTTGCTCCTGGGTTGTATTCCTTCCTTAGATGTCACTTGTTGTTTGTCTAGGACGCCAAAAACAAAGTAACGCAAAGCAAAAGCAAATTATCTAAAGCTATACTAGAAAAAAGGAAAAGAAAGCAATACCTTGGGTTGCCTCCCAAGAAGCGCTTGATTTAAGGTCGCTAGCTGGACCGTACGGTTTCTCTAAACAAGGTATAGTGGTGCAACTTTCTCAACCGGAACTTCCGGTTTGTATTTCTTAAGTCTATGACCGTTGACCTTGAAACTTCCACTCGTTTCTCCCCAAATCTCAACTGCACCATAAGGAAAAACATGTTTTACAACATAAGGTCCGGTCCATCTAGATTTCAACTTACCTGGGAAGAGGCGGAGGCGGGAGTTGAAGAGTAGAACTAAGTCTCCCTCTTTAAGCTCCTTAGGAATGATACGCTTGTCATGCCATTTCTTTGTCCTTTCTTTGTAGATCTTGACATTATCATAAGCGTTCAAACGCAGCTCCTCCAGCTCGTTGATGTCCAATAGCCGCTTTTCACCGGCGTCTTTGATGTCGAAGTTCAACCATTTGATCGCCCAATATGCTTTATGTTCCAGCTCAACGGGTAAATGACAAGACTTCCCATATACCAAATTATAAGGGGTGGTACCAATGGGAGTCTTGAACACGGTCCTGTAAGCTCAAAGAGCGTCGTCCAACTTCATGGACAAATCCTTCCTCGTCCTAGAGACGGTCTTCTCCAAGATTGCTTTAATTTCTCTATTTGAGATCTCGACCTGTCCACTAGTTTGAGGGTAATAAGGGGTTGCTACCTTGTGGGTTACCCCATACTTCGATAGAAGTACTTTGAACTTCCGGTTGATGAAATGTGTCCCTCCATCACTGATGATGATGCGTGGAGTCCCAAAACGTGGGAAGATAGTCCTATTAAAGAACTTCATGACCACCATGGCGTCGTTAGTGGGAGAGGCAATTGCTTCAACCCATCTAGAGACGTAGTCGACAGCTAGAAGGATGTAGAGGTTTCCTCCGGATGATGAGAAAGGTCCCATGAAATCTACTCCCCATACATCAAAGATTTCAACCTCCTGTATGTTGTTGAGTGGTATCTCATTCCTCCTAGATAAGTTCCCTGTTCTTTGGCATGCATCACAAGAGACAACAAACATTTGCACATCCTTAAATAACGTAGGCCAAAAGAAACCGGAACGTAGTACCTTGGCGCATGTTTTGTGAGTGCTAGCATGCCCTCCACAAGGAAGCGAGTGACAATGCCGTATGACACTAGTAACTTCTTCTTCCGGAATGCATCTTTGAAGCATCCCATCCGGACCTCTCTTAAATAGTAGAGGTTCATCCCAATAGTAATGACGTACGTCTTTAAAGAATTTCTTCCTTTGAGCGTACGTCAATCCGGGCGGTATTTCCTGGCAAACAAGATAATTAACTATGTCAGCATACCAAGGCCCTTTATTATCAGAAGTGTGGTGGAGAAAGTGTTCCACCAACTGAGGATGAATGTCAGAAAAGGGAGTAAGAAGTTTGTTATTCTCAGTTGACATCATCTCGCTTTCGACCTCGGTCGAGGTCCAGAGTGGGTGACCGAGATGTTCTTCAGTCAAGAACACCTCGCTTGGCCCAAAAGGTGCCTCGGTCGAGGTACTGCAACTGGGACCGAGACTGGAGATCTTCTTCTCCTGGATTAATTTTTCAATTTTAGCTCCTGGATCCTCTTCCAGCGCCTTTAAGCTCCGTATATCTGCATCACAAGAAGCATCTATACCTTCCTCCATTAAGCTAAAGCTAATAAATTTTTCAAGTGGATCTTTAATAAGGAAAGAGCTCACCAATTCTCTTGATTCTTCTTCATCATAGATGTTGAAGATATCATCTCCTAGCTGCTCTCCCTTCATTGCCGCAAGCAATGCAAACTCCACTTCATCTCCGCCAATGTTGAATTTTAACTTGGCGTTCTTACAATCCACATTGCAACCCGAAGTTGCTAGAAATGGTCTCTTGAGAATGATAGGAACGGGGTAATCTGCGGGAATGTCAAGCACAACGAAGTCTATAGGTAAATAGAAGTTACCTAACTTAACCGGAACGTCTTTTAAAATGCCCACGGGATGGGTAATGGAGCGGTCCGCCATGTACAACCGTATCTTCACCGGCTTGGGCTCTCCAAGTCCGATCCTCACACATAGCTCCAGCAGGATGATGCTCACGCTAGCTCCTAGATCACACAATGCTTCACAAGTGACATCCCCAACTTGAATGGGAATGCAAAATGAGCCGGGATCTCTCAATTTGGGTGGCATCTTCTCCTTCATGATTTGAATAAGCTCCGAGGATTTAGATGTCATCCTTACTTCACCAAAATCTTCCAACTTCCTCTTCCTTGATAGAATTTCTTTTAAGAACTTCCCATAGGCGGGCATCCCAAAATGCTTGTCTAGATGTGCTCTAGCCCTTGACTAGGGGAATGGAAGTGGTGGTTTATATGCAGGAGGTGGGACATAAACTTCAGTTTTGTCCGACGCTCTCTGAGGTTTAACCTCGGTTGGCACCTCGGCCGAAGTGTTCTTCGACTGTGCCTGGACAGATTTGTTCTTCGTCTGTACTGGCATCGACCGAGGCACTGGATCTGCAGTCTTCAGTCCACTTCTCGTCGTTATTGCCATGATCTGTTCTTTGGGGTTGCTTTCCGTCCTTGTTGAAAGCTTCCCTGGATCTCTAGGCGCTTCATTCGCCTTGTTAAAGAATTGTTGTTCTAAGGCTTTTTGTGCCTTCAAAAATGAAGTCATGGATGTCTCTATAGAGTTGAGCTTGATCAAGATGACCTCCAGCACCGCATCTTTCTTTTCCGGCTGGGACGAACTTGAGCCTTGATCCTGGCTCTTCAATAGAGTAGAAGAAGAAGAAGAAGAGAGGAAAGGATTAGAAGAATTGTTTGAATTTGAGTTAGAGTAAGAGTTACCCGATTTTTGATTGTTGGATCTCCAATTGTTGTTGTTGGATCCTCTATTGTTGTTGTAGTTGTTGTTTCGGGAACCTTGATTGTTGTTCCTTGACCCTTGATATCCTCTCTCTTCCTTTTGGGTTTGAGCAACCAAAAGGTCTTTCAATTGCTTCACATCATTCTTCAAAGAGGTGAGTTGATCAGTGTTTGACGGAGCTTCTTGGAAGTTGACTCTTTTAACTCCACCTTCAGCTCCTTGGTGGGAGTATTTCTCCATGTGCAAAGCTTGCTTCTTTATGAACTCCCAAGCTTTGTCAATTGGCATGTTCATGAATGTGCCGGCGAATAGTAGTTGGAGGTTGAACTGGGTGTTTCCGTCCAGTCCCTTGAAGTATATCTCCAATAACTCTATCTTTGGAATCCCATGATGTGGGCAATCCAAAAGAATGTCTTTAAATCTCTCTCATGACTTGGACAAGCTCTCCTTGTCCTTCACGATGAATGCATTGATTTTTCCTCTCATTTCAGCGGTCTTTGAGGGGGAAAGAATTTAGTTAAGAACTCTGTCGTCATCTCCTCCCAAGTTTTGATTTTTCCTGGAGGGAGAGATTGATACCCAGTAAGCGCCCTATCTTTTAAAGAGAAGTAGAAAGGTCTTAGCTTGTAATTGTTGTTTTCCAGCCTTGAAGGTCTCAAGGTCTCCATGAAGATCTCATAGTTTTGCAGATGTTGATGCGGAGACTCTCTCTAGCCCTCCAAATTGGCATTGGCGAATCATGGAAAGAACTTGCGGTCGAAGCTCATAATCATGGTCCGCTGGATCACCTAGGTTGACTCTTGGACGCCTCAGTTGTTGATTAGGGTCCATCCTCTGCCCTAGGGTCTGTGGAATACCTGCAAAAAGAGCATCTCGGACTGGCATCCGAGGTGGAAGTATCTCGGCCGGGGCATTTGGAACTGGGTCCTGCCTCGGTCGAGGAGCTGGAGCTGGTCGAGGTAGATATTGGTCCTGTAAAGTCGCCATATCTGTTTCGATCGCTTCCGTTCTTGCGCGAGTTTCCTCCTTTTCCACTCGCAAATCTTCTTTGCTGAGGCGTAGTTCCAATGCCTCCTTCAATTCGGCCTCAAGATCGCGATTCTCTTGATTGGCCATCTTAGCTTCTTTCAAACGTCTTTTGTATGTCTTTTCTGGTTCGGGATCGTAAGGAACGATTTCCTTCCCAGCACGGATTCTTCGCATAAACCTACAAGAAAGAACCTGCGAAAGTCACTCAAGTAGAGTGGTTAGTAGAAACAGGGGCAAGCGCCCCGAAAGACAACCACAACCGGCTCGGTCTAGACCAAGTCCCCGACAACGGTGCAAAAACTTGTTCGCTCCAAATGGTGTGTGCAAGCTTTAAATTTATAACCCAAGAAGTATGCTTAAAACAAGGATGCAAACCCGCAGTGTATGGGTCAATTGTAATAAAAAGCAAGAATTCCAGGGGTCGATCACAAGGACTTAGGTGAAACAAAGCAGGTATAGGTTGTCAATATTGCAACTAACCACAAAAGCAATTAAAACAATCAAAGATGATAATATAGTCAATTAAGGAAATATAAATTCTAGGGATTAAAGCATCTAGTTGTGGTTCCAACTCAAGATCTAAAGATAAGCGGACAAAACTGAGATTTTGCAAAGGGAAGGTGTTTCTAAAGTGGAATAGATCACCGGGTAAGTCTCACTACTCACTAATCCCAAACCAAAAGAACCTATTACCGGGTAAGTCTCAAGGTACTAAGGAAAGGAACTATAACCTCGAACCAACACACCACCTAAGGGAATAGAATCAACCTTTACCGGGTAAGTCTCACGCTAACTCACAAAGATGGGATGAAAGCACACCCAAACCCCAATAAAGGATAAACCTTTATTACCTACACTTATGATCATGGGTAAACAAACAAAGGAATTACCGGGTAAGTGTCATCCTAAGCTTGCATTGAACCAGGAAAGGTGTAATAAGAATAGGATTTGGCAAACTCTAACACTTAACTCTCAGTTATGGATCAGATAAGTCACCTCGGTCAGACGAATTCCACCCCGGACGAGATGTTTATCGACTGGACGAGATTTCTAGGGTTAAGGATAAAGACTCGAGCTTTCAGGGTCCTACTGGAATTTAAGATTATTCTATCATTGTTTTTCCCACAACCTTCAGCCAATCACCCTAGAATCGCACGAAGAAATTAGCCACTCATAGTCATGAAAGCAATAATCAAATATACGGGAAGAGAATGAATATTTGAACACAAAAATCTTAAAAACAAGGCTTCAATGACTGAATCAAATATCAAACAAACAAGCGTTCCTTGGATCACAATCCAACAAGACAAATCAACAAGAAGGAAATCTAAGAAAGTCTTACAAAACTTTTCACAAAAGCTACAAAAGCTATCAACTTCCTTCCTTCAATCTTCCTTCAACCTTCCAAAAATTCCTCCTAACTGCAGCTTCTTAAATCCCCAGCTGTTATGATGGTAGCGGGTTCTTCGGTGATGCGCCGATGCTGAATTTTGGAAAATCCAACCCTTTATATAGGAGAATTACCCTCCAAAGATAAAATATCTTGAAAAGATATTTTCCTAATAAAATATATCTAAATCTCCTAAATAAATCCCTAAAATATATGATCTTCCTTCCAGAAATCCAGCTCAAAAATATAAGATCTCTCCTTCGAAAAATAAAAGATCTCAGCCAAGAATAAAATATATCTCGCTGCGTCCAAGGTGTTCGTCTCGGTCGGGACGCTCCTCTAGATCACCTCGGTCGAGGTGATACTGTAGCTGACCGAGGTGGCTCTAAACTGAAAGTGAAATCTCTCAAATCTGGTCCAAAGTAAATCTTCTTGTTAATTCCTTTCTTCCTGGATTCTTCCTCAAGCTCCTGAATGTAGCTCCAATGACTCCTTAGCTCCTTTAGCTCCATTTTGATGCAAAATGTGCCATTTTACCTACGATTACAACGAAACTTGGTGTTGACCTCGATTCCCGCAAAGGTAGATGAAATGACAATATAATCACATAATATACATTCAAACATGCAGATTATTGAAGATAAAATGTCTAAACTAGCCCCAAAATATAGACTATAATTCATGCTATCAACTCCCACAACCCAAGCCAAGGAATCATATCCCTGCTCTCATACCAACCTAATGTGACAACTATTTCATTTCTAGTTGATTACCAGTTAATTAACCCTGTTTAAAGCAAAAACCGGAAAGTGGAAAACGTAAAATTTTAAAACTTGATCTTACAACCATATTCACAACATATATACATACTAATATACGTCATAAAACTCTGTTTAACAAAACACAACTTTTTAAGACCATCCAAAACATCCTAGGCGGTAGCATCCCATAACAGCCCACCTGATATGATCTCAAATCCAGGTGTTGAGTCCAACGTCCCAGCCTTGATCAGGCTGAGTCTGAGTAGCTGAAAAATATGGATATAACAACAATGAGCTACAAGCTCAATAAGGGTATACAAATCGCACTCTCTCAATATATATAAGTATCTAATATCCCGTCCCCCAAAGGACACAATACCCGTTCTCACATTCCAAAGCACACATACATCTCCACATTCACATTACATACAAAACACATAACATATACACATTCAAGATTGTTATCATACCACATATAAACATATCACCTCATATAAACATCTCATATCATACCATCACATATAAATAATCATAACATAACATATAACATGCTAGACTCGATTGCATCGATGCATAGGTGATAATTAACTAACTAGCCCCAACTGATCGTACGATATATTTTCTCATGTGCTTTCGTATTTCTTTTCTTTCTTTCTTTCTTTTTTTTTTCTTTCGGTTGGCCAACCCGATAGCGTCCTAGGCCCCTTGTAGATCAGGTAGCGACCTCGGCCATCTTGTCCTAAGACCCCCTGTAGATCAGGTTGCGATCTTGGACTATTTTTCTCAGCTTGAGGCCCCCTATAGATCAGGTAGCGACCTCTGAGGCCCCCTGTAGATCAGGTAGCGACCTCGTCCCCTGGAAACCCGTGCGGGACCCAGTTGGGATAATTAATCAATTACCATCCTATATTATCACTTTCATATCATAACTCAATTTCATGCTTTCATCATATTCTTTCCATTATCATCTCATGTACCTCATGCATGCTTTCATAAAAAATATCAAGCCATCATCATCATCATCATCATCATCTCACTCATATATATAGGCATGCCTACAATCATAAAAAACATATATATACACACAAGCATGCATAAAATCATGGCATAATAGATACATAATATATATTAAACAAGTGTAATTCATATACACTTACCTCGCAGGTAAGAACAAAAAAACCTCGCAAACCAACTATTGAGTCCGTTTCCCACTCGGACTATCCTCCTTTATCGTGCTTGGATACGCTCACAAAGAACTAAGCTATAGTTAACCAAAACCTTCAACAACACCTGCGGGGAATATCATATTCCTCGTAACTCCTCGGTTCAAACACCAGTTAAATTCATTCCTTTGAATTTAATTAACTTATATCCTCCTCTATAATCCCAATTTAATTAATTAACCTTCAATTAATTAATTAAATTTCGTCAGAATAACGTTTTGCCCGCAAGCAATTTCTAAACCCACCTGTCATCAAATCTCAACAAACAAACAACCCATAATCACCAGAATAAAGTAACGAGCATAATGGAATTTTCAATTATCCATTTTGACAAGCCTAAGGTCAATTCAAGCCAAATTGCAATACGGAAAACGAATAAATTCATAACTTATTCGTTACTAACCCGATTGACGATCCGAAAGAAGATTCGGAATCACAACGACGCATGCTACACTCGGACACCATCAATTTCACCAGAATCTGAGTGACGGAACCTCTATAGTATCACATATGCTCGACCAGGCCTTCCCTTGCTCGGAAATGTAGAAACTCGGTACCAAAATGAAGAGAATGAAGAGAGGAATCCAAAAACTCAAACGGAATTGAAATCGGATTAGAAACGAAGAGTAGATCTGATTTTGAAGGTTGAGAGAAATCAGAGTTTTTACGAGGAAACGTGAAAGCAAATGAATTAATAAACGTTATTTCCGCTATTTATAGCGAAGACGATAATTATCCTTTAGCGGAATCGATAATTATCCTTTCACCGATCCGAAAGCGGTTTAAACCCCCTTCTCCAAACTTCTCGAAATTGGAATAATAAATCTGGAATATTGTATGGATAATTATTTCGCAATTGTCTCGAAAAACGCGTATTCCTAAGCCGTCTTTCTTAGCCGCTAAGTAACGAAATAGCGACTCTTTTGGCCGTTTTGCCATTCCATGTTTTTTCATATCTAGGACATGCCCGATGTGCTGATCATTTCTCTCAACTGCATTTTTATTAATTGAAGCTCCCAAATGCTCCAAATAACACCAGGGTGTAATATCATCTAGGAGCAGGTTACCTCGAGAGGTATCTCGTGTTAAAACGGATTTAATTCCTTAAAATTCTCGATTAGGTCATCTTCGATTTTTGACTGTTACAAAAACATTTTACCGGGTAATATATACAATTTCATAAAGCTTGGGTGATTTTCCATAATTAATACCTTGCCCCCTTTTTGTAATTATTCCTGCAGAGGGCAGTTTTGCAACTTCACAAAAGTTGGGTCAAAACTGTAAATATAAAATATAGGTTACAGATTGCAATTTAGCCAAAAGAAAGGGGGCCCCGATTTAAAATATGTACATTAGGGTTTCTTTGAAATTGCTCTTCTGGGAAGCCTTGGAAGGCTCGATTGGTGGCGGCTGTAAGGGCTCCGGCGAGCGAAACGGTGAGGAGGCAGGGAAGGAGCTACTCCGGCGTCGACGAGGACTTCGGTGAGGCTGAGCATTGAAGGTCCGATGCAGGAGGCGGTTACGAGTTTGATTCCGGTGGTGCAGGATGAATTAAGGGGTTGAGAAGGGAGATAAATAGGGGTCGCGGTGTAGAGGCACATCTCCGGTAAAGGGCGAAGGCGGCGGCGGCATCGGCATCCCGACACCGACAAGGAAGAGGCGAGGATGCTCGACTTGTGGGGAAACGGAGAGGGAAGTGGAGGCGTGGGAGGGCTGAGCGATGCAGAAGGGGCTCTGGTGCTACTGGCTGCGAGGTGAGGAAGAAAAGAAGCCGGTCTTTGTATTCCGGCGGAGTGGGGTGGAAAGGCTAGCTGGAGGCGGAGTAACCTCCTGCTTCATTCCCGTCCATGGTCAAATGCGAGGTTGCCTTCTCCCTTACTTGCGAACCTGAGCAGCTTGAAGCAGGGTGAAGTTGCTCATGGGATAGGAGGTCGAATGGAAACAGGGAGGAGTAGAGAGGGTTGCAAGTGTGACAAGAAGGAAGTGATGCCAAGAGTCGGACGCCAAGGGTCGGCTAGCTTGGATAGGCGCAGAGAGTTGGGCGGCTAGGAGGTGCTTGCTTGTGTAGGCTGTCAAAACAAAAGGTAGATAGCAAGGTTGGCAAGAATGATCTCTTCAACATGTTGAGGAGAGAGAAAGGCCGAGGTGAAGAAAAAGAAATAGAGGAATAAAAGATATAATAAAAATAAAAAATAGGAATACGGAATTAAAATCAACTTGATCAAAACACTCGGAACGGGATTTCCGAATCAGAAAACTTCTCGATTTTTCCTGCAATCAATAGTACGGATATATATAAACGTATCCAAAAATACAAATATATTCGGGAAGGATATTTTACGTCATAAAATACTTAACAAAAAAATATAAGCTAATAAAAATAAAGATCGCAAACGCGCCTTAAAATAGGGGCGTTACAAAAGCTATCATTCGATGCAGCGTCCTTGAAGCGGAGTAAATGCTTCTTGAACACTTTGCAGGTTGTTCCTCTTTCTGCTCTTATTTTGGTTGTGTTTTGCGCATTTAAGTTCTAGCTCTTGATTCGCATTTTGCCTACAAATTTCATTTTATTTTGAATGTGTTCGTTTACAGATTTTGATCTTAATTTGCTTATTTATTTTTTTAGTTATCTATAATGATGATTGAGTTTTCAACTGAAGCATTTGCTTTAGCTGCTTTTGAAATTTTGTTACTGTCAGAGACTCTGTCTTGAATCTCTTGGTGACGCAGGACCAATTCTTCTCCTATCCAAATCTAATGCCGGGAGCGCTTACTCCACTTCGAGCTGCTAATTTCAGCATAGAGAAACTCGCTAGGGTTGCCGTCAAATATTATTGTTTTAAAAACATTAATTAACCTACACGGAGCTTGTTCAATTGCTAATGGTAAATTGATTATATCCTAGAAATTTTCTACAGTCACGTTGAATTTAAGATATATATTGTTATGTGTATAAGAATTTTACAAAAAGAGACCGAGCAAAATGAGTTCCATAGGCATTCCAGTACCTTAATAAGCTTTTTTAAACAACTTACTGTTTGCTGGCTTATAGTAGCACATGCATCCTAAACAATTTGATTTTTGTAGGCAAGGAGATTAGACAGTAAGCTGTATTTCTGATGAGTGATAGGTTTCATTGAGTGTATTACTGTTACGCTCAGGATGTGTGTATGAATCGCAATAAGCTTTAAATTTATACTCTTTATATTTATCCTAACTCCTAGCGAACCCGCAGTGTACGGGACGTTTGTAGTAGGGATAATATTCCGAGGTCGAACACAAAGACTAAGGTGAAATCGAGTCAAACAATGGTCATAGATAGTGTAGATCTAGTCTAAGAAAGGAGAAAGAAATAAAGAAATGAGAATCATGATGTTTTTGGTTGGTTTTTTGTGGTGATCAAGCAAAGATCACAAATCGAGCAAGATAATAAAACAATCTAACAACTCAAGCTAGCAAGGTAAACAAGTAGCTCAAAACAAAAGTATGTGATCAAGAGAGAAAAGTGGATTCTAGAGGTCAAGATTTCCGGTTATGGCATTGGATTCAAGGTTCTAAGGATTCTAAGGACAAGCTGCGGTGTTGGGAAAGATTGTTTTACTAATGGAAGTAATTACCGGGTAGGTCTCTCACTTCACTAGTCCCGCATCAAACTCCTATTACCGGGTAGGTCTCAAGGGGTTAAAATAGGAAATTCTACACAAACCGGATACTACTTAAGGGGTAACCCTCTCCTTACCGGGTAAGTCTCGGAATAGGGAAGTCTCAAGCAATAATCCTAGCACACTCGAACCAATAGCGGCTTATGAGGCTCACTACTACCTAGTATTCATCATCTTAGGTATCTAAGGTCGGAAATCATTGGGTAGATCTCTTCCCTCACTTAGATTTATAGCATTAGGTGATCCTAAGCTAAATTAGGCTTAATAAACACTAGGATTTAAACAACCAAACACCCTAACATTCAGATTCATCATTCAAAGAGCAACAGGAGAATAAATCGGGTTGTTCTACAGCTAAATCGGCCGATCTGGCTGATGATCAGGGCGATTTTTCTCTCTGGTTAAGGTTTTGTTCAATCAAATCATCCTAAACTAACATATAAGTCCATCCTATCATCACCCAAGCCATAACCATCAATCCATCACTCCAGAATCATAAACTAGCCAATAGTATGCATATTAAGATCCAAAATCATCATACAAGCATACATGGTTCTCATAGATGAATAATGAAAGATAAG
Organism: Fagopyrum homotropicum; assembly: GCA_033239125.1. Classification (NCBI taxonomy): domain Eukaryota; kingdom Viridiplantae; phylum Streptophyta; class Magnoliopsida; order Caryophyllales; family Polygonaceae; genus Fagopyrum; species Fagopyrum homotropicum. The sequence continues at coordinate 95,107,060 of BSWB01000003.1, read as the reverse complement.
CAAGTAAAATCAATAAATCTCAGCTGAATCTAAGTTGTAGCAAGACTTACAAACTCTTAAATGAAGATCCAAAACGTTCCTAACAATCCTTGCAATAGTTCTTCAATCCAAAACTACAAAAATAACTCAAAATCACGCAAAACCTCACTATCACTCCTAGAATGGTGTTCTTCTTCTTCCTTCAATCCTTGAGAGTTTTCTTCTCCTCTCCAATCTTGCCTCCCATGGATGAGCTGTGAATGAGAATGTGGGAGAGGAGAGATGCTCAGCAACAGCTTGCAGGACCACTTATATTCTCCACCAAGAGAAAGGCCGGATCAAGAGATCGTGGGACACGTGGCTTAAGCTGTCAAAGGCAGGAAAATCGACCCAGAGGAATAAATCGGCCGATTTTCCTGGCAGTTGGTCCGATTTTCTTCAGCAGAAGCATGCTATGATCGTCTAGCCATGAGTTGCTCCATTGCTTGCACCAATAGTGGTCTTTGTGTCCTTTGTTGCTCCAATTATGCTCCTTCAAAGCTTTGGATGTGTACCACCATGAGGCTTGACCCTTGAATGTATCGATTAATGTCCAAAAGACCCCCGAAATACCTACAAAGCAATGCACAAGTCCGTGTAGACGTCTATCTCGACAAATTACGTGAATTGAATGCAAACGTCGTGAATTAGTGCTAAACCATGCATGAATGAGTGAGAAATCTATCTAAATGATTACCTAAACCTAAGTCATAAATCGTGTTATCAAAAATACCCCATACTTAAGGTTTGCTCGTCCCCGAGCAAATTCTCAACCATAAACTACAAGATAACATGATTTATGTATGCAGAAAAATGGCAAAATCTTTTTGGGTTTGTGCTTCTAATTGGATCACCTTCATAGTCATGTTTCATGGCAATGGGCAAGCAATTATGCATCAAACAAGTGAAGGCATGGAAAGACAATTGTACTTAACTCGTAAGCATGCATGAAATGTAAAAATGAAGAAGTCAAGATGATCAAGAGCATATTCAATCTAAATTACTAAGTCTTACAAACATGCAAATAGGTCATAAGGACTTGTAAAATAGAAGGCCAAGAAACGTTGTGATTAAGTGGGAATTTTCTAGGCTATGTGATGCTAATCCGGGAAAGGAACTAAACAACCACAACTTCACATTTCTTATCAACTTCCCTCAAGTGTATATTTTTCTTCATTTTCTTTTCTTTCTTTTCTTTTATTTTTGAGACAATGGCATTGGTGTACAAAAGCCGAAACCTTGGTGATTAGCCATCCTCGGGGTTTTTCTATTTTTCGAGGTGCATCCACACCGGGCACACATACCAAAGCTCGTTAGGACTATCGGTTTATTTGACTTTGGCAAGGCACCAACACCCGATTATGTGAAGTGTGCCGAGTTACTTGTCATTTAAACCAACGTCCCCAAACCTATATTTTTGGCTACACTTTCACAACAATTTCAGCACTTCATTCATGACATTCCCTTCATCAACAACTTCACCCCACACTTGCTTTTCACACACATCAACACACTAACATGCTCCTATTCCCGGATGGGTCAAAAGAGGTCAAATTTATCTCAATTGAGGTGCTCAAGCAACATGATCAAGATGAGAAGTAGAGGAAGATGAATTGCCTCATTCATTCCTAGATGGTGTGCAAGAACTAGCATGTAATTTCGACCTTCAATACTCAATCCATTCTAGGCAAACATCATGATCACAAATCATTCATGGAATTCAAGAGAAATACTTCAAGTCCACATATACATTCATCAATTTAACACATAAGGCCATCCATAGCCGATCCACAAGACAAGATTCATCATTAGGGTCATATCCAAGCTTTAGAAGCACTAAAATTTTTTAAAATTTTCTGAATTTTTTTTTTTTTTGGATTTTTCGAAATATGTATGTACAATGCAAGACATAATGAAACATGTGACTAAAAGAAACTATCCTAGATGCTAATCATGCAAGTGATCACGAAAACCCCACCCCATACTTAGAAACACATTGTCCCCAATGTGCAAACTAAATAAAGAAGTGAAAGAGAGTCCTCACAATGTAAAATTGGTGATGCTTTGGTATTTCGGTTCACATCGAATGATGATGGTGGATGATCGATCAAGGATGGTAGAGAGCTCTTGATGTTCATTATGGTGTCGGAACCCGCGCTTGGCTCCGCAAGCCATCCAAGTTCCACGTCAGCTCCACCCATGCTTGATTGGAGATCATCACTTTCCTTTACAGAGGAAAAATCGCCCCAACTGTCCAGGAAAATCGGCCGATCTGCTGAAGAACAGGCCGATTTTTCTGGGTGATTTCCCCCTCGTCCATGTGCTTGGATCTTGTACCTTCAACAGTTCCATGAGGCCTTCACATGACCTCCAACATCTCGTCACACACGACAATCAACAAGATCTAGCACCCAAAAACACAAAAGAAAAACAAAGCACACCAAGAGTGAGATCAAACAAAAGCAAGAAAAAGAAAAGGAAAAATATGTACCAATGGGTTGCCTCCCATTAAGCGCTTCTTTAAGGTCATTAGCTTGACCAAATTCAGGAGCGTTTCAATCAAGGTGAAGCGGGGCAATCACTTCCACCGGGGCTTCCGGGATGTACTTCTTCAAATGGTGCCCATTCACCTTGAAGTCACCACAATGATCTCCTCCTATCTCTACCGCTCCATGAGGAAAGATCTTCTTCACCACATATGGCCCAGTCCATCTTGATTTGAGCTTTCCGGGGAAGAGCCGCAGCCTCGAGTTGAAGAGAAGGACAAGTTCGCCTTCACTCAACTCCTTTGGGATGAGGCGCTTGTCATGCCAACGCTTGGTCCGCTCCTTGTAGATCCGGGCATTCTCATAAGCATCCAACCGGATCTCCTCAAGGGCGTTCATGTCTAGCAACCGCTTCTCTCCCGCCTCCTTGAGGTCAAAATTTAGCCACTTAATGGCCCAATAAGCTCTATGCTCCATCTCTACCGGAAGGTGGCAAGACTTGCCATAGACTAACTTGTAGGGAGTAGTGCCAATGGGTGTTTTGAAGGCGGTTCTATATGCCCATAAGGCATCATAGAGCTTCATAGCCCAATCCTTTCTCGTCCTTGAGACCGTCTTCTCGAGAATCCCCTTGATTTCCCGGTTGGAGATTTCCACTTGGCCACTAGTTTGGGGATGGTAAGGTGTTGCCACCTTATGAGTCACCCCATACTTAGCCAAAAGTGCCCCAAAGTTCCTATTGGTGAAGTGCTTCCCTCCATCGCTTATGATCACCCTTGGTGTTCCAAACCTAGGAAAGATCACTCGGTTGAAGAACCGCACCACAACCTTGGCGTCGTTTGTAGGAGAGGCGATTGCCTCCACCCATCTCGAAACATAGTCAACCGCCAATAGGATGTAGAGGTTGCCACATGAAGAAGGGAATGGTCCCATGAAGTCCACACCCCACACATCAAATATTTCCACTTCTTGTATGTTGTTCAAGGGCATCTCATTCCTCCTTGAGATGTTGCCCGTCCTTTGGCAAGCATCACAAGCTACCACAAAGCTTTGCACATCCTTGAACAAACTTGGCCAAAAGAAGCCCGATTGCAACACTTTAGCACATGTCTTGTGTGAGCTAGCATGCCCTCCACATGGCAAGGAATGACAATGGCGGATCACACTCTCCACCTCATCCTCCGGTATGCATCTTCTAAACATTCCATCCGGCCCTCTCTTGAACAAAAGTGGTTCACTCCAATAGTAGTGCCTCACATCTTTGAAGAACTTCTTTCTTTGGGCATATGTCAAACCGGGAGGCACTTCCTCACACACTAAGTAGTTCACAATGTCGGCAAACCATGGCTCACTTCCTCTAGATACTTGGAATAAGCACTCCTCCACCATTTGCAATTGCTCATCCCGGAATGAGTCATCAATCGGGATGTCATCTCTCTCAATCTCTAAGGGAGGTAGTCTACTAAGGTGATCCGCCACGGAGTTCTCGGATCCTTTCTTGTCCCGGATTTCCAAATCAAACTTTTGAAGAAGAAGGATCCATCGAATCAACCTAGGTTTGGCATCCTTCTTTGTAAGGAGGTAACGGATCGCAACATGATCCGTATAAACAATGACCTTCGCTCCAACAAGGTATGACCGAAACTTCTCAAAAGCATACACCACCGCTAGCAACTCCTTCTCGGTTGTGGCATAATTGAGTTGGGCATCATCTAGCGTTTTGCTAGCATAATAAATGGCATGAGTGCGCCCATCTTTCCTTTGCCCCAAAACAGCCCCAACGGCTACATCGCTTGCATCACACATGATCTCGAATGGTAGGCTCCAATCCGGAGGTTGCATGATAGGTGAGGAGATCAAAGCGTTCTTCAACCTACAAAAAGCCTCAAGGCAATCTTTGGAGAAAACAAATTCAACATCCTTCATTAGTAGGTTAGTAAGAGGCTTAGAAATTTTAGAGAAGTCTTGAATAAACCTCCGGTAAAAACCGGCATGCCCTAGGAAACTCCTTACCTCTTTCACCGAGGTAGGTGGTGGCAACTTCTCTATCGTTTCAATCTTGGCCCTATCAACCTCAATGCCACGGTTAGACACCAAGTGTCCTAACACAATACCTTCACTTACCATGAAGTGGCATTTTTCCCAATTCAAGACAAGATTTGTCTCCTCACATCTTTGCAATACTAATGACAAGTTAGCTAAGCAATTATCAAAGGAAGAACCATAAACAGAGAAATCATCCATGAACACTTCCATGATATTTTCAATGTATTCCGAAAAGATAGCCATCATACACCTTTGGAAGGTGGCGGGTGCATTACACAACCCAATTGGCATTCTTCTATATGCAAAAGTTCACCATGGACATGTAAATGTGGTTTTCTCTTGGTCATCGGGGTGGATAGGGATTTGGAAGAATCCACTATAGCCATCTAAATAGCAAAAATGAGAATGTTGAGCTAACCTCTCTAGCATTTGGTCAATGAAAGGGAGAGGGAAGTGATCTTTCCTAGAGGCCATGTTAAGCTTCCTATAATCAATACACATCCTCCACCCCGTAACCGTCCTAGTCGGGATTAGTTCATTATTCTCATTGGTCACTACGGTCATCCCACCCTTCTTAGGTACTACATGAACGGGACTAACCCACTTACTATCCGAGATAGGGTAGATAATTCCCGCATCTAGCAACTTAATGATCTCTTTCTTAACTACCTCTTTCATTATAGGATTCAATCTTCTTTGATGTTCAATAGAGGGTTTATGGTTATCTTCCATCACTATCTTATGCATGCACAAAGAGGGCTTAATGCCAACAAGGTCATCAATGGTGTATCCTATTGCCTTTCTATGCAGTTTCAATTCATTCAACAATCTATCAAGCTCATCATCATTCAAAGATGCATTCACAATCACCGGATAAGTAGAATTTGAACCAAGGAAAGCATACTTCAAATAAGAGGGGAGGGGTTTAAGATCAAGTTGAGGAGGACCTTTTTCGGTTGGAGACGATCCATACAATGTAGGTTGAGATGATTGCAAAGCCATGGAAGCCTCCTTGAAGTCCCTTGATGATTGCTCACATTCAAGTGGTTGGTGCTGAAAAGACTCAGGAAAATCGACCCAGGAGGAAAAATCGGCCGATTTTCCTGAGGGTAGGTCGATCTGAGTTTCTGTTTTTGCTGAATTTGATGAAATTTCAGCACAAGGCCAAAAATCGGCCGATTTTGCCCAGTCAGGCCGATTTTTCTGCCTGTTTCTCTCTTATTTTAGGACTTCAAATCCAACACTTGGTAGCTCGTCCAATGCATTCAAGGCCTTGATTACTTCATTGCTACTCTCCTCAACTCCTTCCTCCATCAAGCTTGAGCTAAGAACCTTCTCAAGTGGATCCTTCTAGACTCCTCTTCATCAACTATGTTGAATACATCTTCATCAAGGGTTGGCCCTTTCATCATTGTGGACAGCTTGAACTTGATGTTCTCTTCTCCAATGTTGAAGGAGAGACTCCCATTCTTGCAATCTACTAAACATCCGGAAGTAGCTAGGAAAGGTCTCCCCAAGATGATAGGAACCGGATAGTCCGCCGGGATGTCCAAAACAACGAAGTCTATGGGCACATAGAACTTCCCTAGTTGCACCGGAATGTCTTCCAAGATTCCAACCGGATGAGTGATTGAGCGGTCCGCCATGTAAAGGGTCATCTTGACCGGCTTCGGCTCTCCTAGCCCAACCTTGTTGCAAAGTGCAAGCGGGATGATGCTTACACTTGCCCCAAGATCACATAGGGCGTCATACTTCACTTCTCCTACTCCGATTGGCACACAAAAGGATCCCGGATCTCTTAGCTTAGGAGGCATCTCCTCCTTCATTGTTTGAATCAACTCCGACGATCTCTTTGTCATCCTTATCTCCCCATACTCCTCCAACTTCCTTTTGTTGGAGAGTATCTCCTTCAAGAACTTGCCATATGCCGGCATACCTAAGATAGCATCCATGAACGGAATGTTAATATGCAATTTAGACATTAGTTCAAGGAATTTACCAAAGTGATTGTCCAAGCGAGCTCTTGCTCGTGATTGAGGGAATGGTAGTGGTGGCTTGTATGGAGGCGGTGCCACATATGTTGGCTCAACATCCTTGCTCTTGCCTCCATCTTCTTGCAATGGCTTTCCTTCATTCACCACTTGCTTCCCTTTAGCATCATCCTTGGGCAAAGGATCCTTCATACTCAACCCACTCCTCATTGTAATAGCCAACACTTGGCCTCTTGGGTTTTCTTCAGTTCTTCCGGGAAGCTTTCCCGGGTCTCTATGAGCTTCACCCGCCTTTTGGAACACTTGTGCTTCCAAAACCTTTTGAGCTTTAGAAATTGAAGTCATCGTGCTCTCAAGACCACTCAACCTTCCAAGCAATTGCTCAAACATCATTTCGGTCCTATCCTTGGGAGGTTAAGTAAATCCGGGTGGAGGTTCTTGTGAAGCTTTTGGTGGTAGAGTTGTGCTTGTGGAAGCGGGAGGGTTCAAGGCTCCATCCGGGTTAGAATAGGAAAACCCGGGATGGTTGTGGTTGGGCCGGTAATTGTTGAATTGCCGGTTGTTGTTGAAGTTCCTTGGGCCTTGATAGTTGTTGTAATTGCCCCTTCCCATGTAATTCACATCCTCCTCCTTGGAAGATAAGTTAGCTTGTGGAAGCACTTGAGGAGTTGCTTGATTCTTCAAAGTTGTAGCACACAACTCCCTCAAGGACTTCGATTCATTGTTGATGGCGTCAAGCTTGAAATTTCTCATGGTGACTTCACTCACCTCATATGCTCCCGCCTTTCTCCCTTCACTCTTCCTATGGGAGTATTTCTCAATCACTAGAGCTTGTTTCTCTACAAACTCCCAAGCATCATCCACATGCTTCTCCATGAAAGTCCCACCGGAAAGAGATTGAAGCTTGAATTGGCTATCTTCATCAAGTCCCTTGAAGTAGATCTCCAATAGCTCAATTTTCGGCATGCCATGGTGTGGACAATCTAGGAGAAGGTCTTTGAATCTCTCCCAAGACTTGAACAAACTCTCTCTATCCTTCATCACGAAGGCATTGATCTTCCCTCTTAATTCGGTAGTCTTGGAAGGTGGGAAGAACTTAGTCAAAAACTCGGTTGTCATCTCCTCCCAAGTACCAACTCGCCCTTGTGGAATAGATTGATACCAAGCTAAGGCTTTGTCCTTAAGAGAGAAGGAGAAAGCCCTAAGCTTATGGTTGTTGCTCTCCAATCTTGGCGGTCTAATAGTCTCCATCAAAATCTCATAGTTCATCAAGTGTTGATGAGGAGACTCTCCTTCCATCCCTCCAAATTGATTATGCCGGATCATTTGTAGAACTTGAGGGCGGAGCTCGTAGTTGTGGGCTGCGGGATCTCCTAAGTTCACACCCGGACGGTGTGCTCTTTGTGCCGAATCCATACGTCTTCCCAAAGTTTGTGGCTCTTCAATAGCAATGGGTACAACCCTAACATTCGCCGCCGGCTACGGTTGTGGTGGTGGAGGAGGTGGAGGTTGTTGGCGATGAAGCTCTCCTTGTACAAGGGCTTGCCTAATCTAATCAATCTCCCTCCTAGTTGCTTCTTGCCTCTCATTGGCAAGTCTCCTTTCTTCTTCCAAGAGCTCATCTCTTAGCCTTATTTGCTCTAAGGCTTCATCCAATTCAGCTTGGAGATCTCTTCCGGCCATCTCTTTCCCCTTTTTAATGCTCTTGGATCTAGATCTAAGGGTTTTCTCCGGTTCGGGATCGAATGGAGCTAAATCCTTGCCACGAGATCTTCGCATACACCTAAAGAGTAAGAGATGTACTGAAAAACAAAGACACAAACCAAAGAGAGATCAAAAGCAACAAGAAAGATCTACACTATAAACAATCACAAAATGACTCAATCTAGACCTAGTCCCCGGCAACGGCGCCAAAAACTTGTTACGCTCAGGATGTGTGTATGAATCGCAATAAGCTTTAAATTTATACTCTTTATATTTATCCTAACTCCTAGCGAACCCGCAGTGTACGGGACGTTTGTAGTAGGGATAGTATTCCGAGGTCGAACACAAAGACTAAGGTGAAATCGAGTCAAACAATGGTCATAGATAGTGTAGATCTAGTCTAAGAAAGGAGAAAGAAATAAAGAAATGAGAATCATGATGTTTTTGGTTGGTTTTTTGTGGTGATCAAGCAAAGATCACAAATCGAGCAAGATAATAAAACAATCTAACAACTCAAGCTAGCAAGGTAAACAAGTAGCTCAAAACAAAAGTATGTGATCAAGAGAGAAAAGTGGATTCTAGAGGTCAAGATTTCCGGTTATGGCATTGGATTCAAGGTTCTAAGGATTCTAAGGACAAGCTGCGGTGTTGGGAAAGATTGTTTTACTAATGGAAGTAATTACCGGGTAGGTATCTCACTTCACTAGTCCCGCATCAAACTCCTATTACCGGGTAGGTCTCAAGGGGTTAAAATAGGAAATTCTACACAAACCGGATACTACTTAAGGGGTAACCCTCTCCTTACCGGGTAAGTCTCGGAATAGGGAAGTCTCAAGCAATAATCCTAGCACACTCGAACCAATAGCGGCTTATGAGGCTCACTACTACCTAGTATTCATCATCTTAGGTATCTAAGGTCGGAAATCATTGGGTAGATCTCTTCCCTCACTTAGATTTATAGCATTAGGTGATCCTAAGCTAAATTAGGCTTAATAAACACTAGGATTTAAACAACCAAACACCCTAACATTCAGATTCATCATTCAAAGAGCAACAGGAGAATAAATCGGGCTGTTCTACAGCTAAATCGGCCGATCTGGCTGATGATCAGGGCGATTTTTCTCTCTGGTTAAGGTTTTGTTCAATCAAATCATCCTAAACTAACATATAAGTCCATCCTATCATCACCCAAGCCATAACCATCAATCCATCACTCCAGAATCATAAACTAGCCAATAGTATGCATATTAAGATCCAAAATCATCATACAAGCATACATGGTTCTCATAGATGAATAATGAAAGATAAGCAAGTAAAATCAATAAATCTCAGCTGAATCTAAGTTGTAGCAAGACTTACAAACTCTTAAATGAAGATCCAAAACGTTCCTAACAATCCTTGCAATAGTTCTTCAATCCAAAACTACAAAAATAACTCAAAATCACTCAAAACCTCACTATCACTCCTAGAATGGTGTTCTTCTTCTTCCTTCAATCCTTGAGAGTTTTCTTCTCCTCTCCAATCTTGCCTCCCATGGATGAGCTGTGAATGAGAATGTGGGAGAGGAGAGATGCTCAGCAACAGCTTGCAGGACCACTTATATTCTCCACCAAGAGCAAGGCCGGATCAAGAGATCGTGGGACACGTGGCTTAAGCTGTCAAAGGCAGGAAAATCGACCCAGAGGAATAAATCGGCCGATTTTCCTGGCAGTTGGTCCGATTTTCTTCAGCAGAAGCATGCTATGATCGTCTAGCCATGAGTTGCTCCATTGCTTGCACCAATAGTGGTCTTTGTGTCCTTTGTTGCTCCAATTATGCTCCTTCAAAGCTTTGGATGTGTACCACCATGAGGCTTGACCCTCGAATGTATCGATTAATGTCCAAAAGACCCCCGAAATACCTACAAAGCAATGCACAAGTCCGTGTAGACGTCTATCTCGACAAATTACGTGAATTGAATGCAAACGTCGTGAATTAGTGCTAAACCATGCATGAATGAGTGAGAAATCTATCTAAATGATTACCTAAACCTAAGTCATAAATCGTGTTATCAATTACTTTCACGTTTCCTTTTTTAATTCCCCACATACGTTTTTGTATTAATAACTTTCCTCATCTTTCAAATGTTTTGGTTCTTTAGTTGTTATCCTCCTAGTAGTCCGAAAACAACATTAGCTTCTGGTCACCTTGCTTTTGTGCAATGTATGTGCTATGGAGGTAAGTAGTTTATTCTATAGAATTGATCATTGCGACTAATAGTCTTTTTGCCCATATGTTGCTTTTGCGTTGACTTCTTTGTCCCTTTAACTTGATGACGATACCGCTCTGATTTCTTATGCTTTTTATACAATAATAGGATGATTATGTGCTCATTCCATTTTTCGTTTAGATTAATTCCTCTATATTATGTGTTCTATATGTCAATTTGCTAATGGTGTTATAATGCTTCTTTTAACTCCATCAACTTGTGGTAGACTGTGAGCCATTGCTCGCTTTTTCAACTTGAGATTTGATCCCACTGCCATCATTTGCAGGCCCTTCCTTTATACATGCATAAGCATGTTAACCAATTTGTTGATATTGTTCTCTATAATATTTGTCTTTGCTTTTGGAGAGGTACAACTGATCTTTCAGCATTGATGTTGTTAAAAATTGGAAAAACATTCCTCTGATCGTCATTGAACTATTTTAGGTCATTCCACAAGCAATTTGCTCAAGATATGGTGTACCTCTTTTGAAATCTGCTCAAGATATGGTAATTTCTAAGGACATTTTTTATTAAGTTCTCTCACTTTCTTCCTGGAAAGACCAAGGCAATTCATTCTTCTCTCTTCTTCTTCTTGATCATGCTTAGCCCCTCATATACATTTTGCCTCCCTTTACCTATCCGAGAATTTGGAAGCAAGCGAAGCGGTGAAAGCAAGTGAAGTTAAAGTTGAGAAGTTGGCTGAAAGTGAAAGTGTTAGAAAGTAATAATAGGTTTGGGGAAGTCAATCATGAAGATGAGTAACTCGGCACCATTCACATAGCCGGGTGTTTGTGTCTTGCCAAAGTCGGATTGAGCGATATTCCTAACGGGTCATGGTATGTGCATCAAGGGTTTGATGCATCTCAAGAAATTGATGATTGCTGATTTCCTAGGCTTCGGTTATTGTGCACCTCTGTCCATGCATCCCAAAAAGTAAAGTAAAAAGAAAAAAAAGTGTGAAATAAGCAAAGCTTATTGGTGGAAGATGTTGAAAGTCAAAGTGAAGTATATCCTTTTCCCGGATTCTAGCACCACATTACCTTACATACATCCCTACCCTACACGTTTCTTGACCTTTCTTTTGGGAAGCCCTTGAGACCTCGAGCTTGTTGATTGACTTAGCGGTTTAAACTGGATTATACATGATTAATTTCGATAATTATGACTTATTATGCATTCTATGATTTTATGCATTCTATGATTTTATGCAAAGATGAACAACTTTCTTATACTTATAAAATGTTTTGATCATACATTGATTTTAAATTCCATGAAGTATTCTCTTAGAGTGATCTTTGATTGTTGCACACTATAAAAATGTTTTGAAAGATTTTTCATTGATTTTCTTGACTATTAATCCATTCTATCTTGTCTTTTATATGCGGAACTTGCTTGGGGACAAGCAAGGGCTAAATATGGGGTGTTTTGATAGCATGAATTATAGTCTATATTTTGGGGTTTGTTTGGACGTTTTGTCTTCAATAATCTGCATGTTTGTATGCATAATATGTGATTATATCACCATTTCATCTACCTTTGCGGGAATCGAGGTCTACACCTAGTTTTGTTGTAATCGTAGGTAAAATGGCACGTTTTGCATCAAAAAGGAGCAAAAGGAGCTATGGAGTCATTGGAGCTACATTCAGGAACATAAGGAACCATCCAGGAAGCATAGCCATGGATTAGAGATTCACTTTGGACCAGATTTGAGAGATTTCACATTCAGTTGTGACTCACCTCGGTTGACCACAGATTCACCTCGACCGAGGTGATCTAGAGAAGTCGACTCGACCGAGGCGAACACCTAGGACGCGGCGAGAATGTTTTACTCTTGGCTGAAATCTTTTATCTTTGGAAAGAGATCTTATATTTTTGGGCTTGGCTCCTGGAAGGAAGAAGATATACTAGATCATATATTTTACCTATTTTTATGGGAAGAGATCTTTCTAAGATATCTTATCTTTGGAGAGTAATTTTCCTATAAAAAGGGTTGGATTTCCCACAAATCCACATCATGCTATACCATCGATCAGGGTTTTTTACACCACAGCAGCCATACTCCAGTTGGGAGATTTGAAGAACCTTTTTGAAGGTTGAAGGAAGATTGAAGTCTATAGCTTTTATAGCTTTTGAAGGATTTTTGTAAGATTATCTTAGATTCCCTTCCTTGTTGTCTTGCCTTGTTGGATTTTTATCCAAGGAACGCTTTGTTGTGATATTTGATTCAGTTATTGAAGTCTTTTCATTAAATTCTTCTTGTTCAAATATTCACCTTCTTCCCATATATTTGATTAATACTTTCATGATGATGAGTGGCTAATCTCTTTGTGTGATTCTAGGGTGATTGGCTGAAGGTTGTGGGAAAAACAATGATAGAATAATCTTAGATTCCAGTAGGATCCTGAAAGTTCGAGTCTTTACCTTAACCCTAGGCATCTCGCTCAGTCGATGAACATCTCGGCCGGGGTGGAACTTGGCTGACCGAGGTGACTTATCTGATCCGAAACTGAGAGTTAAGTGTTAGAGTTTGCCAAATCCTATCCTTATTACACCTTTCCTGGTCCAATGCAAGCTTAGGATGAGACTTACCCGGTAATTCCTTAGTTTGTATACCTAAGATCATAAGTGTAGGAATAAAGGTTTGTCCTTTATTGGGGTTTGAGTGTGCTTTCATCCCATCTTTGTGAGTTAGCCTGAGACTTACCCGGTAAAGGTTGATTCTATTCCCTTAGATGGTGTGTTAGTTTGAGGTTATAGTTCTTTATCTTAATTCCTTGAGACTTACCCGGTAATAGGAGTTACGGTTAGGATTAGTGAGTAGTGAGACTTACCCGGTGATCTATTCCACTTTAGAAACACCTTCCCTATGCAAAAATCTCAGCTTTGTCCACTTATCTTTAGATCTTGAGTTGGAACCACAACTAGATGCTTTAATCCCTAGAATTGCATGTTTCCTTTATTGACTGTTTATCATCTTTGATTGTTTTGATTACCTTTTGTGGGTAGTATTTACATGAGCATACCGTAATTGGACTTTGTTTCACTAAGTCCCTGTGATCGACCCCTGGAATTCCTTGCTTTTTACTACGATTGACCCGTACACTGCGGGTTCGCATCCTTGTTCTAAGCTTACGTCTAAGGTTATAAATTTAAAGCTTGCACACACCGTTTGGAGCGAACAAAGTGCAAAATATCCAAAGAACAAGCTTAATCAGACATTTAATGTTACTTAAAATGTTCATTTGAATGATTTAGTTAATGAACAATTTCTTGCAGGGAATTGTCAAGTTCTACATCATACTTGCACTCTTTTACGCAGGTATAACACAAGTTCCACACTGAAGCCCCGAAGACATTCGGGGAATACCTACGGATACGTATACGAGTTTCTTTCTTTTATTTTCATTGCTACCAAACCCATGTAATCGGACAAATTTGTATGATCTTGAACAAGAAATCATAATTAGACATGAGCTGCATTTTCCAATTAGTATAACTATTTTTAATTACTAAGTTATTATGTACAAATGATCGTCCTACGGTAAAAAAATATGACACGAGCGCGTTACGCGCGCCTAGTATACATTATAAAGTTGAGTTCAGATTTGCTACAGTAACGGGCTTTATGTCCCAATGGGCCATTTAACCTGCTAATTCTCACATTTTTGGACGGACCACTGATAACACGATTTATGACTTAGGTTTAGGTAATCATTTAGATAGTTTTCTCACTCATTCATGCATGGTTTAGCACTAGTTCACGACGTTTGCATTCAATTCACGTATTTGTCGAGATAGACGTCTACACGGACTTTTGAATGCTTTGTAGGTATTTTGGGAGATTTACGAGCTTAATCGATGCATTTGAGAGTCACTCCTCGAGATGACACACTTCCGGACTCGTTAAGGAGCAAGCTAGGAGCAAAGGAAACCATATAGGACCTAGTTGGTGCATGCCTTGCACCAACTCATAGTCCAATGGTTCAAGAGAAGCCTCTGGAGCAAACCACGGTCAGGGACCAGACGACGGCCGTGGATGTGCCCGTGGAATCTGCCAGGACCACGCTGACATGTGTCCCACGATCTCTTTGATGACTCTTGCTCCTAGTGGGTATTTAAAGAATCTTGTAGGCTGTAATTGGGCTCTCTCTTCTTCCTCCTTTTTGACCTATCTTCTTCCCCAAAACACTTCTCCATTGTTACCTCTCTTCCAAGCACCCATTGTGGGTGTTCTTGTAAGAGATTAGTGTAGATTCTTGTTTTAGAGTGAGATTAGAGTGGTTTTGAGAGAGGAGTCCATTGTTGATAAGTTGGATTAGCTCTTGGAGCCTTGTAAGATTTGGTAACCTCTATTCTATGCTTTTAATGTCTTTTCTTTGGATTGTTCTTCATCATTTAACCATGACTTGCAAGCATGCTTTATTTGTGAAGCTTGATCTTGAAATGTATGTTGTTGGCTGAATAGATGTGATTCTAGGGTGAAGGAATGATGTTTATGCTTTGGACTATGATTGTATGGCTTCCATGTTAGCTTAGGATCGATTTGTGTTCGAAATCCCAACTCGGAGCCAAACCACGGCCTGTTCTTCATGCTTCCACGGCCGTGGTCTGCATGATCCACCCGTATTTTGCTCTGTTGTTCTTGAATTGATTGAATCTAGATGTTTGGATGTAGATGAGTTGAAACCCTAGTGTTTGTTGAGTTTAACCTAACTTAGGTAGACCTAATGTTAGCAACCTAATTGAGGAATGAGACCTACCCGGTGATTTCCCCTCTTAGATACCTAAGATGATGAACTCTAGGTAGTAGTGAGCCTCGCAAGCCGCTATTGGATTGAGTGTGCTAGGATCGTTGCCTAAGACTTGCCTTTTCCGAGACTTGCCCGGTAAGGAGGGGTTTGACCCTTAGGTAGTGACCGGTTTGTGTAGAATTCTTGTCCTTAGGTTCCTTGAGACTTACCCGGTAATAGGACCTTAGGTGCGAGACTAGTGGAGCATGAGACTTACCCGGTAATTGCTCCCATTTGAGGAACACTCAACTCCGAACAACCACAACCTTCCTTTGACCTTTAGAAACATGAGTCCAATGTCATAATCGGAATTTCGAATCCCTAGAATCCACTTTCTTACCTCTTATCTCTCATCTCGTGTTTGTGTTTTGAGTTTCTTGTTTGCGTTGATATATTTGTGATCCTTGTTTGATCACCGAAAACCATCCAAAAATATTGTGTTTTGCAATTTTCTTAGATCCTCATCTCATCTTAGCATAGATTTGCACTATCTTTGATCATTGAATGACTTGATTTCACCTCAGTCCTTGTGTTCGACCTCGGAATGCTTTCCTTTCTACAAAACGACCCGTACACTGCGGGTTTCGCTAGGTAGTTTAGGATTTAGTTCGAGTTTATAAATGTAAAGCTTTTTGTGCTATTTCCTAGCGTGACAAGTTTTTGGCGCCGTTGCCGGGGACTAGGTTAAGATTAAGTCATTTGCTTTTGATTGTTTTTAGTGTTTATCTTTCTTGTTACTTTTGATCTTGTATTGTTTTTGTCTTTGCCTTTTCATGTTTGCCATGGACGGATTGAACTTCCAAGATGACCTTGACAACATGGAGTATGAGGGATGGATGGAAAGCCAAGATCTAGGACCTCTCCATGATGAGTTTGAGTATTGGGAGGAGTTTAATGCCTATCATGAGTCCCATAATCAAGCTCACATGACTATATTGCCTCATGAGGAACCTCACCAACAACCTCACAATGATAGGGTAGAATCAATGCTAGAAGCAATGTTGAGGAAGATGGATGATCTAGAAAGCAACCTTGCTTCCATTTCGAGTTCCAACATAGAGCTTGAAGCGGATGTATCTCAACAAGAGGAGGTTCACCATGAGGAGATCCAAGGATTGCCCGAATCAACCATGACCATTAAGGAACTTCAAGAAGAGTTGAATGAAGCTTGGGAGCAAGTGAGGCTAAGGGATTTGGCCCTGAAGGATGAAAGAAGATTGAATTTCGAGAGGGAAGAACAAATGAGGAGGGAGATTGAAGAGATTAGGAATGCTCTTATGCTAGGAGATCCTACCATCCTTCAAGATCTACCTCCACCTCCTTCACCTTTGGAGGAGTGCAATGAAGTACTCTTACCCCCGGATATCCTTGCCATCAACCCCGGAACCACACTTGAAGAGCTCACTTGGAACGAAGACAACAGAAGAAATCACGGCCGTGGAGGACAAACCACGCCCGTGGAAGGTTCTGTCCTAGACAATCCTAAGCTAATCTCAGTCCCTTCCAACCCTTTCTTGCTTGCCCGGAGTACACACGAAGATTGGAGCCCCTTTCCTAAGGATTCTCCATTATCGAATGAAGAAAGCAAGCATGATGGATCCATGATGTTCATGAAGCACTTCAATGAGGGATTCTTTCCAAGAATCGGCTTTCTTCGGATCATAGAGGATGAGGATGAGGATGACAAGCATTTCACCGGTGTGACCGCGGAGTATAAATTGCCTAAGTATGGGGTGACATCTATGGTTGCAACTCCATACTATCATCAAGGAAGCGGTGATGAAGGAGTCTAATACTCACCGGTGAAGAGAGAACCTAAAGCTTATTTGGGCATCAAGTGGCCCTTGCTTGTCATCATGGACACCGGAAAGCGATGGTTGCTTGGACTCCTCAAGCAAACCATGGTATTCGAGGTGGATTGACATATCCACGGAGTTTGGTCAAGCTAATGACCTAAAAGAAGCGCTTAATGGGAGGCAACCCATTGGTACAACCCTTTCCCTTTTCTCTTTTGTTTTTGCTTTTCTTTTTGCTTTTGTGTGTTTTTGTGTTTTGTGTTTGTGTGGAAGATCTTAGGTAATAAGGAAGCCATGCAAGGCAAGTTGATGATGATGATTCCGTTTTCAACCATGGGTGGAGCGGACGTGAGACTTGGACGGCTTGAGGTGTCTTTGTTGGATGGAAGATCTCCCATCTCACATACACCTTGGCGCGGGTATCGACGCCGGAACGACTATGAAGAGCTCTCTACCATGCTTGATCGATCATCCACTACCACTCCACACGAGTTAACCCAAATACCAAAAATGCCACATTTTTACATTGTGAGAACCTTCTTTCACTCTTCTTTACTTCGTTTACACATTGGGACAATGTGTTTCTAAGTATGGGGTGGGGTTTGCATGATCTTTTGCATGATTAGCATCTAGGATAGTTTCGTTTTAGTTGTCACACGTTTCTTTTCATGTTTTGCATTGTGCATATACATTTCAAAATTCCAAAAAATCGAAAAATTTTCAAAATTTTTGTGCTTTCTAGGTTTGGATATGACCCTAATGATGAAGCTTGTCTTGTGAATTGGCTATGGATGGCCTTGTGTGTTTAATGGATCTATGCATATGTGGACTTGATCTACTTCTCTTGAATCCTATGTATGGATTGTGATTATGATGCTTGCCTTGATTGGATTGAGGATTGAAAGTCGAAATTACATGCTAGTTCTTGCACATCATTTAGGAATGATTAAGGCAATTCATTTCATCTTCTTCTCATCTTGATCATGTTGCTTGAGCACCTCACTTGATTAAAATTTGACCTCTTTTGACCCTTCCGGGAATAGGAGCATGCTAGTGTGTTGATGTGTGTGAAAAGCAAGTGTGGGGTGGTGAAGTTGATATTATGAATGTTGTGAATGACGTTGTTGAAAATGTGTTGTAAAAGTGTAGACAAAATATAGGTTTGGGGACGTTGGTTTAAATGACAAGTAACTCGGCACACTTCACATAATCGGGTGTTGGTGCCTTACCAAAGTCAAATAAACCAATAGTCCTAACGAGCTTTGGTGTGTGTGCCCGGTGTGGATGCACCTCGAAAAATAGAAAAAGCCCGAGGATGGCTAATCACCAAGGTTTTGGCTTTTGTACACCAATGTCATTGTCTCAAAAATAAGTGAAAAAGAAAAGAAAAGAAGGAGAAAAATACACTTTGGTGGATGAAGTATAAATGTAAAAGTTGTGGTTGTTTAGTTCCTTTCCCGGATTTGCACCACATGGCCTTAGAAAATTCCCACCTTATCATCACGTTTCTTGGCCTCTTCTTTCCTAAGTCCTTAAGACCTATTTGTTTATGTGTAAGACTTAGTGATCTAGATTGGACATTCTCATGATCATCTTGACTTCATCATTCTTACCTTTCATGCATGCTTTCGAGTTAAGTATGATTGTCTTTCCGTGCCTTCATTCATTTAATACATAATTGCTTGTCCATTGCCATGAAACATCACTATGAAGGTGATCCATCTTTAGAAGCACAATTCCAAAAAAAAAATATTTTCACTTTTTCTGCATGCATAAATCATGTCATCTCTTAGTCTATAGTTGAGCATTTGCTCGGGGACGAGCAAACCTTAAGTATGGGGTATTTTTGATAACACGATTTATGACTTAGGTTTAGGTAATCATTTAGATAGTTTTCTCACTCATTCATGCATGGTTTAGCACTAGTTCACGACGTTTGCATTCAATTCACGTATTTTGTCGAGATAGACGTCTACACGGACTTTTGCATGCTTTGTAGGTATTTTGGGAGATTTACGAGCTTAATCGATGCATTTGAGAGTCACTCCTCGAGATGACACACTTCCGGACTCGTTAAGGAGCAAGCTAGGAGCAAAGGAAACCACATAGGACCTAGTTGGTGCATGCCTTGCACCAACTCATAGTCTAATGGTTCAAGAGAAGCCTCTGAAGCAAACCACGGTCAGGGACCAGACCACGGCCGTGGATGTGCCCGTGGAATCTGCCAGGACCACGCTGACACGTGTCCCACGATCTCTTTGATGACTCTTGCTCCTAGTGGGTATTTAAAGAATCTTGTAGGCTGTAATTGGGCTCTCTCTTCTTCCTCCTTTTTGACCTATCTTCTTCCCCAAAACACTTCTCCATTGTTGCCTCTCTTCCAAGCACCCATTGTGGGTGTTCTTGGAAGAGATTAGTGTAGATTCTTGTTTTAGAGTGAGATTAGAGTGGTTTTGAGAGAGGAGTCCATTGTTGACAACTTGGATTAGCTCTTGGAGCCTTGTAAGATTTGGTAACCTCTATTCTATGCTTTTAATGTCTTTTCTTTGGATTGTTCTTCATCATTTAACCATGACTTGCAAGCATGCTTTATTTGTGAAGTTTGATCTTGAAATCTATGTTGTTGGCTGAATAGATGTGATTCTAGGGTGAAGGAATGATGTTTATGCTTTGGACTATGATTGTATGGCTTCCATGTTAGCTTAGGATCGATTTGTGTTCGAAATCCCAACTCGGAGCCAAACCACAGCCTGTTCTTCATGCTTCCACGGCCGTGGTCTGCATGATCCACCCGTATTTTGCTCTGTTGTTCTTGAATTGATTGAATCTAGATGTTTGGATGTAGATGAGTTGAAACCCTAGTGTTTGTTGAGCTTAACCTAACTTAGGTAGACCTAATGTTAGCAACCTAATTGAGGAATGAGACCTACCCGGTGATTTCCCCTCTTAGATACCTAAGATGATGAACTCTAGGTAGTAGTGAGCCTCGCAAGCCGCTATTGGATTGAGTGTGCTAGGATCGTTGCCTAAGACTTGCCTTTTCCGAGACTTACCCGGTAAGGAGGGGTTTGACCCTTAGGTAGTGACCGGTTTGTGTAGAATTCTCGTCCTTAGGTTCCTTGAGACTTACCCGGTAATAGGACCTTAGGTGCGAGACTAGTGGAGCATGAGACTTACCCGGTAATTGCTCCCATTTGAGGAACACTCAACTCCGAACAACCACAACCTTCCTTTGACCTTTAGAAACATGAGTCCAATGTCATAATCGGAATTTCGAATCCCTAGAATCCACTTTCTTACCTCTTATCTCTCATCTTGTGTTTGTGTTTTGAGTTTCTTGTTTGCGTTGATATATTTGTGATCCTTGTTTGATCACCGAAAACCATCCAAAAATATTGTGTTTTGCAATTTTCTTAGATCCTCATCTCATCTTAGCCTAGATTTGCACTATTTTTGATCATTGAATGACTTGATTTCACCTCAGTCCTTGTGTTCGACCTCGGAATACTTTCCTTTCTACAAAACGACCCGTACACTGCGGGTTTCGCTAGGTAGTTTAGGATTTAGTTCAAGTTTATAAATGTAAAGCTTTTTGTGCTATTTCCTAGCGTGACAACCGCTTCTTTTCTCTCTATACTGGGCCGGATCACTCTCCTCTCCTTCCTCTTCAAACTTCATACCACGCGTTCTTTCCTCTTCAATCTTTATACCACACGTCTCTCCTTCCTCACGTCCCCTTTTTCCACCTCTAGATGTTGCAACTGCCTGAGGAGCAGCCACGTCCTACCGCCGTTTCCAGTTGAAGAACCGACTCATCGATATATATATTATATTAAGGTAATGGTTATGAAAATCTCATTTTTAGGTTTGAAGCTTCTTCTTTCGTAATTATCTAATTTATATTTGATTTTGATTATGCTGTGTGTTTGAAGAATTCAATTTTTGTTTTTCGTTTCTCATTTTTGTGCAGATGTGGAGCCATTTGATCGCCAACTTCGTGAAAGTGAATGAAGATTCAATTCCTAGAATGTTTGAAGTTCAGGCATGTATTTTTTTTGGTAAGTAGAGTTCAGGTATGTAATAGGGCCCGTTCATTTCCCATGTCTGATATGGGATATGGATATAGATATCCGATATCCATTTTCGTAATTGAGTATATGGGTATTAAAGTGATATCCTAGATATCTTCACTTTTTTATTGTTTTTGATATCTTAAAAAATTGAGAGATATTACATTCATTTTCTCTCAGGTGTCCCTTAAAACTCTCCCTCTCAAGTCTTCCTCTTTTGATATACCTCTTCATCTTGATTGTCCTTCTTTCTTCTATAGAGTCTTTTGATTCTTTCTTCTATAGAGTCTTTTGATTCTTTCTTCTATACTCTCTGATCTCATTTTGTAGGATAGTGTCGTCCTCTCTCAGGTTAGTCTTCGTTTGCTCAGAATCGGTTTTGCTAGGCAAAATTTTGCGCTACCATGTTTAAATTCCCCTATTTTGTTCGATCATTTTTATATATCAGATGGTTTCTTATCCTTTGTTACTTGTTTCAATGTTTTATTCTACAACTTCTCTCGATTGTGGCGCAAGAATGAAGTTAGCAACAACATGAATCACTACTTTTTCAATGTAGCCTGAATGCACACCAATTGCTCGTAAAATTGCCCAGAAACGCAAAGACATAAGCCAGAAAGCATAGATGTAATTTCCTACTATAAGCTTATAACTGCACTAAAATTTTAGACTGAAAAAAAAAACATAGTACAAGCCTGTGTCTGCTAAGAGGCCAAATAATGGTATATGATCAGCATTGTCCTTAATAGCTTTGAATAATGATTGATCATTTGTCTCTTAAATATTGCAAGTATAGAAGCTGCAGAAATCTATCTTTTGTGAAATTTTAGATTTGAATAATGATTGATCATTTATCTGATGCTTCTTAGGTATCTATATCGGATTGATGTAGGAAGTTTTCAAGAAAAAAAAATTTCCTGTCTGATTCTCCATTAAGCCTTTCTTTTGTCAACTATGTCTTTATGTAGGGCAAAATCTATCTGATTTTTATAATCCTACAAATTGATTTCCCGGACATTGAAAATGGGAACGGTGGTGAAGCATTCGACGCGTATGGACGAGAGCATGTTGGGCGACCTCGACAATATTCCTGATGAAGATAAGCTTCGACAAGAGCATGCTCAGCACATGTTCGTGTTGCGCGATAACTTGCAGCAGTTGTTGCTGCAAATGTTGCAAAGCCAAAGAAGGTGAATCTCTTATAACTAAAATATATTTTATACTAAAGTCTTCATTAATAAGGGAGGGAGAAATAAAACTGGGGGAATGACCGAATGAGGATAAGTGGTTGATTTTTCAATTCTAGAAAACTTTAGGTTGGTTGTTAGTTACACGAACCTGTACATTTCAACAAAGAGATCAGCAACTTAGTTCACATAGACTGATAATTGAGGGTAAAAAAAGCTGAAATATATTTTTCTCTTTCAAGCAGAAATGTTGCAGGGACAAAAAATTGGAGGTAAGGTTTAAATTAAAATATGACATCAGGGCCAGTTTGCGTTAGTATATTTTGTATATAAACCCCATCAGGGCCAGTTTCCCGTCATATTGTTTGACAGTACATGTGGCTTCAAGTTGGCGATGAAAAGGTTCATAAAAAGTTATTTACTGACATCCTCATTTCAGAGTTTCACTAAATCTTCCGTCAATGATTTTAATGTTTTGTTTTGATTTCTAAAACTCACATTTTATCCTCTGAAATTGCTTCTTTTGGGAACATTTACGACGGCCGATTTTCATTTTACTGATTTGATTTGGACTGGTGTGTTTAACTTGTTATTGCACAACTTACCAACCCCAACCCCAACCCCAATATAAAGATAGTGACATTGGACAACACACCTGATGACCCAAAACAAAAGAAACCAGACAATAGAGAGGCGAAGGAGCTTCTTCGATGGGAAACTAAGATGAAGCTGAAGGAAGGGCTTCCCTCGTGGAAGAGAACTTCATACTCATCTTTTCTGTTTTGCTGTTGAAGACATTTGTTCTCACATAAACAATGCTTTCTTTTGCATCATATAAGTGAGAACTTCATGATTTTTTTTGTAAGGCCTCGTGCAATATTAGCTCTGTCAATTTTTTATTCACCACTATAAGCAATTCAATTTCATGGAGTATTTTGTGTCATTTCTATATCCCGTGGGATTCAAGTCATGTAACTACTTGCCAGCTGAAAAAGAAGGAAAAGATCATCACATTTTAGAATCAATATCTTCTATAGAATCAATATCTTTTATAGATCACGGAGCTCAGAACTTATTAACATTTTACAGAAAAAAAAAACGTTGAACTTATTAACATTTTATAGAAAAAGAAATACCGCTACTCACTATTCAACGTTTCAATATGTACTTCGAGATTCCAACTAAACTACACCAAATTCAGTTTAAAAAAAAAATTAGGAATCTAGAAATTTTAACATATAGTAATTTTTTTTGAAGTTAATTTTTGGTAATTTATTTTAGGATTTTTCCTCTTAGTGTCCTCAAGATTTGGACTTTTCCTCTTGATATCCGCTAAGTTTCAAAATTCATCTTGGTGCCCTCAAGGTTCCATTTGTTTGCTCTTTATACCCATTCTTAATATATTACATTAAAATTCATTATGAAATAATAAAAAAATCAGAAAAATAAATTTAAAATAGATTATGATCTCATTATATGTTAAACTAATATATTTATAATAATAGTATTATTTTAAAAAATATGTTTCTATTAAAAAAAGTAAAGTAAAATAAAGATAATTTTATTTTAAACTAAAATAAATTAAAAATAAATTTTTACATTTTTTTTAAGAGCCCGGAAAATTAGCATATAGTATATTTTTTTTTGAAGTTAGTTTTCTATAATTTATTTTAATTTGAAAATAACAATATTAGTTAAAATTCAAAATTATACCATTGCCTTGACAGAGAAACTACAATAGTATAGATAATAGATAAAAGAAGAGTTTTTCCTCTTAGTGCCCTCAAGGTTTGAACTTTTTCTCTTGATGTCCACTAACTTTTAAACTTACTCATGATACCCTCATAGTTTTATTTGTTTCCTCTCTATACTCATTTTTAATATATTATATTAAAATTCATTATAATATAATAAAAATAAAAATATATTTAAAATAGATTATGACCTTATTAAATTAAAACAATAAATTTATAATGAAATAGTTTGTGTATATATTTTTTAATTTTTTGAAATAAAGATATTTTAATTTTTGAATTAAAATATTTTTTACTTTTTACTTTTGATCTTAAAATATATATAAAATTAAATTAAAAACAATTTTTTTAAATTTTATTAAGAGTATAAAAATTTAAAAATATAATAAATTTATTTATTTTTGAATTTAATTTTATATATTTTATATTAATTCGAAATTTTGAAAAAATTGTTTTTTTTAATTTTATGAGTATTGAAAAGTATTTTATAAAAAATAAAAATTAAAACATAAAAAATACTTTATTTTCAAATTAAAATAAAGGAAACTACAATAGTATATATAATAGATAAAAACTTAACCAAAAAACAGTAAGTCACCGACCCACAAAACAATAGGTCAACGACCCACATAACGGATATCAATCCATTATTAATAAAAAAAATTATACTTCAACTTAACCAAAAAGCCAAAA
Organism: Fagopyrum homotropicum; assembly: GCA_033239125.1. Taxonomy (NCBI): domain Eukaryota; kingdom Viridiplantae; phylum Streptophyta; class Magnoliopsida; order Caryophyllales; family Polygonaceae; genus Fagopyrum; species Fagopyrum homotropicum. The sequence continues at coordinate 95,082,277 of BSWB01000003.1, read as the reverse complement.
AATATATGATTTGTTTAATCTTCGAACCCTCCATTTATACAAATTTTCAAACTATTAACCTTACTTGATAATCGATGTGGGATAGCAAAATCGTTGAAATTATTTAATAACCCGCAAAATAGTAGGTTGACGACCCACAAAATAGTAGGTCAATGACCAACAAAACAGTAGGTCAATTGCCCATATAACGTATATAAATCCAATATGAAATAAATTATACTTCAACTTAGACAAAAGACCAAGAATTGTATGATATGTTTAATCTTTAAACCCTCTATTTATTCATGTTCTCAAACTATCAACAATACAATAGGTCAATGACCCGTGAAACGGTAGGTCAACTACCCATTACTTAATAATCGATTGGGATAATAAAATACAAGTTCTCAAACTATCAACCTTACTTGATAATTATATGTGGGATTGTAAAATCGCTGAAATTATTTAACGACCCACAAAACAGTAGTTCAACGACCCACAAAAGAAATATTAATCTTTATTAATAAATAATTATACTTCTACTTAGCGAAAAAGCAAACAAATGCATATTTGTTTAATTTTCAAACTCTATATTTATACATATTTTCAAACTATCAATCTTGCTTAACAATCGATGAGGGATAGCAAAATGCTTGAAAATACGTAAATAGATTGTGCTTATAATAAGTGTACCAAATTATTTTTGGAAATAAAAGAAATATATGTACCAAATTATTTTTTAAAATTTCGGTTGCAAGACATATTTAGGAGATCTTGTTAGTTAAAATTTTACGTGAGATATAAGTTGATCCGAATCTTACTAATTAATTCAACGAAAATTTTTATTTTTATTTTTGGCTTAGTATTTTTTTATGGCTTAAATAATTATTTTTAAAAAATTTTAACACTACAGAATCTATCTATATCTATATATCTATATACTATAGTAAAGCCAAAAACGCTTAATCTCACATGTCACTTCCTCATCTCTTCGTTAACAAATGTCATTTTTACATAATTTTAATTTTTTTAAAAAAATATATATACATATATAGTTGACGTCTTACCTATTAAAATAACTCTCCTATAATACATAATATATATATATATATATATACTTGCCAAACTTACTCTTTAAATATATATATTATACTATATATGTTAAAATTATATAATTAACAAAATAATGTCTTATATACATACAATTTTATTGATGCAATTAATCTATGTGTAATGATGATATACATTTATATATATCTATATTATATATCTATATTTTATATCTATGTACTATATTAAAACCAAAGCATTATAATTTGAAAATAAAGTATTTTTTATGTTTTCATTTTTATTTTTATAAAATACTTTTCCATACTCATAAAATTAAAAAAAAAAAAATTTCAAAATTTGGAATTAATATAAAAAATTAAATTCAAAAATAAATAAATTTTATTATATTTTTAAAATTTTATACTCTTAATAAAATTTTAAAAAATTGTTTTTAATTTAATTTTATATATATTTTTAAGATCAAAAGTAAAAAGTAAAAAATATTTTAATTCAAAAATAAAAATATCTTTATTTCAAAAATTAAAAAATATATACAAAAACTATTTCATTATAAGTTTATTATTTTAAATTTAATAAGGTCATAATCTATTTTAAATATATTTTTTGATTTTTATTATATTATAATGAATTTTAATATAATATATTAGAATTGAGTATAAAGAGGAAACAAATAAAACTATGAGGGTACCAAGAGTAAGTTTGAAAGTTAGTGGACATCAAGAGAAAAAGTTCAAACCTTGAGGGCACTAAGAGAAAAAACTCTTCTTTTTATCTATTATTTATACTATTATAGTTTCCGTGTCAAGGCAATGGTATAATTTTGAATTTTAACGATATATAATTTTTTAAATTTTAAAAAAAATTAATGTTATTTAATAGTTTAATTAATTAACCCGAAGAGTAATTGAATTTTTTTTTATAATTTTAGATAAACAATAAAAAAAATAGACTAATTTAGATAATATTACGTATCTTAGTTAAAGTTAATGATAGTAAACTATTTATAAGTATGAAATAAAAAAATTAAAAGAAAATAGAAATAAATTTCAAAATTTAAAATATGAATATTTTTCATTATAATAAATATATTAAAGATGAGTATAGAGAGGAAAGAAATAAAACTATGAGGGTACCAAGAGAAAGTTTCAAAGTTAATGGATATCAAGAGGAAAAGTTCAAACCTTGAGGGCATTAAGAGGAAAAACTCCTTTTTTTGTTATCTATTATCTATACTATTGTAGTTCCCATGTCAAGGCAATGGTATAATTTTGAATTTTAATGATATATAATTTTTTAAAATTTTTTTAAAAAATGATGTTATATAATAGTTTAATTAATTAACCCGAAGAGTAATTAATTTTTTTTTTTATAATTTTAGATAAATAATAAAAAAAAAGACTAATTTAGATAATATTACGTATCTTAGTTAAAGTTAATGATAGTAAACTATTTATAAATATGAAATTAAAAAAATAAAAGGAAATAGAAATAAATTTAAAAAATTAAAATATGAATGTTAAAATATAAAATATTTAAAAAATTCAATTATAAAATTATCTTGGATGATTTTAAATAATATCCTATATACAATATATGTTTGAGTTTGAAAAATGTACAGTAATGGACTTATTTGCTCCACCGACGGGCCACTAAGCTATCTCACATGCTTCTGACCTACTTTCCTTGGTTAAATCTCTTAATTTTGGGCCATTTTTAGGCCCATTCCAATCAGTCTTAACTTACGCCTTTGCCCTTTGTTTCTTCGTCTTCCACGTCTCTTCCCACCTCCCTACACAAGCTGCAACCTACTTCAGTGTCGACCACGTATTGTTAGGTGTTGTGTCTTAGGGATGTCACCGCTGGATCATTAAAAAACAGCTGTACTACAGTTCTCCTTATTCTTCTTTATCCTTCTATTAATGGAGTCTCGTCGGAACCTCCGATTTGTCATCGACAAGTAGTTTCTCGCCGCTTCTGAAAATGAACAGCAGGTATTTGCTCAGATTCGTCAGCTTGTCGCCAATTTTGATGATACACCGCAGGTATTTGCTCAGGTTTGTGACAAACCCTAATTTTCTTGTTTTTCATCCATCTTCATTTGGTTTTCTTTTTCCTAGGTTCATTTCTAATCAAACCCATGGAAGAAATCAAGGAGCAGCCGAAAAATTCGAGGGATTTGTGTTCGGAACCGCCGATAGACCCTGCCGACTGCGTACCCCACGACGCTTTGAATTCAACCAAGGGTGAGGTTTCTGGTGCAGCAGAGCCTGTGCCAACTCCCATAGGGGAAGGTAATTTCTTCTACAGTGTTGTGGTCTTTTCCCTTGATTTTTATTTTAACTCCAGTGTTGATGATTTAGAGTTTGGGATTTTGGTTTGCTTTGCTTCTTACGAAGGCTCATCACATCTACAGAGATTGCATTCTCTATGGTGATTTCTATTTTACTTCTTATGAAGGCTCATCATTTTACTCCAGTGGTCTTTGGTTTGCTTTGCTTCTTTTCTCTTGATTTTTATTTTACTCCAGTGTTGATGTTTAGAGTTGAGCAGCGGATGCTGGAGTTGCCAAGGGCAAGAAGAAGGGAGCATCCTTCACACTCCACTGTGAAGATAAGATCAGGAGAGGATCAAGGTCAGCGGTAAGGCTGGGCTCTCGGCGACTCTGTGACCAGTGTCTCGCGAACAAAATCACCTTCGACAGCAACTTCTCTAACTCATCATCTAGGTTTAGAAAGCAAGTTCTCTGTCTCTCTCACTTACACACAAATCAGGTTTAAATTTTAATGTGGGATCTCTTTGTCACCGTTGGATTATGATTACGGATTGACTAATTTTTGCAGAATTCAAATGTTCCTATTATTATCCTAACTCATGAGATATATTACTTTTTGAAGATTGACTTGCTATTTAATGTGTGAATGTGTCCCTGTCAAATCAAGTTTATTGTTCTTCCGTTGCAGAATGTCTATGACCCCAGTAATGTATGTGGGTTGTGTTTTAACTTTGGTAAAGATTACCCTTTGTTTAGAGGATTAAGCTTTCACCTAGGTTTAGAAAACAGGTTCTCAAATTAAAACTTGGCTTTGCTTGTGGCTAATATATGTAACGCACAAACACAACAATCGAATCGAGCTATGAGGAGAAGGTAATATTCAAAAATTACTTCTCTTTTCTTTTGATTTTTCTTTTGATTACAAGTGGAATCTATACATGTGTGAAAATGAATTGTATTGTATTGAATGAAGCAAAATCGGATTACCATTCCCACCAAAAAAAATTAGTTATCTTCTTTTGATTACAAGTGGAATCTATACCGTGGCTAATATATGTAAAGCATGGTTAGGAGTTTCAACTATGAAATCAAAATAGAAGCTTGTAGATTTTAAAGTGCAGTTTAGCACTACTGCAAAACCTCTTACAACACACTAAGACTAGGGGTTTAACTTTAAATCAATAGCCATGTGCATTTAATATACTCTTTGAGTTTACTTCTAATATTCCATTGGTTTTGCAGCTATCAATATTTGGATGCACTAGAGGAAAAAGTAACTGTAATTGATCATAGAAGCTTGTAGATTTTGAATGTGATTTGAAATGCCGTGCAAAATTGAAAGCAAGATCCTAAAAATAGACGGATGGTGGTGCAATTCGGTGAGACAGTTGCTACTATTCCGTTGCAAGTGATTCAGTTACTTGGCCGTAGGACTCGGTCAGTTGAATAGTTTGTTTGGTATCAAATAAAGGAGTAGGGGCTGTCTGGCATGTGTTATGGTGTAGCTGCTGGAGTAAAGGCAACTCGATCTTAAATAATTTGTATTCTAATCTTGAGGATTGACTGCATACTCTGGCATGTAGTTTGGCATGTAGTCAACACAAGTGAAACATCGAAGACATATGAGGAATAACCGGACAGCTGCTACTTATTTTTTCATTTTTACCAAAACAAAAATTTAATCGTAGAAATTTGTACAGCCATAAACAACTTCTTATAATTAGACGTGGCACTGTGTTTTTCAATTAGTATAACGTTTGCAATTATTAGCATAATAACGTACAAATCCTAACCTTATTAAACATGTTTACTTTACAAATTATCGTCGGCTGGAAAAAAAATGGCCGCGCGCGCCGGCGCACCTAGTCTTTAAAAACAAAGAAGATTTAATAATTATATTATAATATTTATATGTTTGTTAAGTTATTGATTATTTTTGATTAATATAAGAATTATATATTCATATGTCAAAGGTAGAATAATAATTTATTTAATCATTTTATAATTAAAAGTGGGGGGAAATTTTTAAAAAAAATAATGATAAGAATATCTTAAGAATATATTGAAGATTGTGATAAGACTACAAATGGAAACAATATATCTATTGTCTATAATAATGATTTTTTTATTTTTTTAATTAGTTTTATAATAAAAATAAAATACACGAGAAAATGACATGTGGCATGAGGTTCGTAAGAACATGACATGTGACATAAAGCGCTTCTGCTTTTATATATGTACTAGTGTAATTCCCGTGTCAAGGCACATGTTTAATTTTGAATTTTAATGGATATATAGTTTTTTTATAATTTATAAAAAAATTGATGTAACATATCGGTTTTAATTAATTAATTCAAAGAGATTTTAAATTTTAGTATTAAATTAATTATAATTTTTGATAAACAATAAAAATAGTTTTATTTAGACAATATTACATATCTTAGTTAAAGTTAATGTTAGTATACTATTTATAAAGACGATAAAGGTGAAATCAAAAAATAAAAGAAAAATAGAAAATAACTTCCAAAAGTTAAAATATAACCGTTAAAATAGAGAACAATTAAAAAGTTTAATTATAAAATTATCTTAGGCAGTTTTAAATAATATACTTACATAACAAAAAAGATGTAATAATTAAATTATAATAATTTATACATTTCATAAGTTATTGATTATGTTCTATTTAATATAAGAGCTATATATTTATATGTTCAAGTTAGAATAGTAAATTATCTAACTGGGAAGTTGACACTCATCTCTCTAATTTTCAATTACACTTCCCTAGCGGGAATGCACAAAACTTCCATATTTTTATGTTTTTAAATACAATTTTCTATTTTTTTTAAATAAAAAGGAATATTATATAATTATATCCACAAGTTTTGCACTTCTCATGAAGCGGGAATGCATAAACTTCCATATATACGTATATTAAAAAAATATGTTTAGTATAGATAAATATATGTATAACTATATATATAAAGTTATTTTGGTACAAGTTTTATCATAGAATAATTATTTTATTAGTATAACTTGAAGTATGTTTAATATATGTATATATAAAAAGATATGTTTGGTAAGTAGATAAATATAAGTTCTACAATAGGTTAATTATAATATGACAACTATATATATAGTTTAAAATAATCAAATTCTAAGAAAATGACACGTGGCATATTATGGTTTAGGAAGAACCACATTGAAGTAAATGCTTTGGTTTTAATATAGTACATAGATATAGAATATAGATATATAATATAGATATATATAAATGTATATCATCATTAAACATGGATTAATTACATCAATAAAATTGTATGTATATAAGACATTATTTTGTTAATTATATAATTTTAACATATATAGTATAATATAGATGTTTAAAGAGTAAGTTTGGCAAGTATATATATATTATATATTATATGATAGTTATTTTACAGGGCTACTATTTGGACGGACAACCGCCTTCATAGAGGCGGAGTCCGCCCGCGCGCAAGGGGACGCGCATGCGCAGCTATTTGCTCCACCGACGGGCCACTAAGCTATCTCACATGCTTCTGACCTACTTTCCTTGGTTAAATCTCTTAATTTTGGGCCATTTTTAGGCCCATTCCAATCAGTCTTAACTTACGCCTTTGCCCTTTGTTTCTTCGTCTTCCACGTCTCTTCCCACCTCCCTACACAAGCTGCAACCTACTTCAGTGTCGACCACGTATTGTTAGGTGTTGTGTCTTAGGGATGTCACCGCTGGATCATTAAAAAACAGCTGTACTACAGTTCTCCTTATTCTTCTTTATCCTTCTATTAATGGAGTCTCGTCGGAACCTCCGATTTGTCATCGACAAGTAGTTTCTCGCCGCTTCTGAAAATGAACAGCAGGTATTTGCTCAGATTCGTGAGCTTGTCGCCAATTTTGATGATACACCGCAGGTATTTGCTCAGGTTTGTGACAAACCCTAATTTTCTTGTTTTTCATCCATCTTCATTTGGTTTTCTTTTTCCTAGGTTCATTTCTAATCAAACCCATGGAAGAAATCAAGGAGCAGCCGAAAAATTCGAGGGATTTGTGTTCGGAACCGCCGATAGACCCTGCCGACTGCGTACCCCACGACGCTTTGAATTCAACCAAGGGTGAGGTTTCTGGTGCAGCAGAGCCTGTGCCAACTCCCATAGGGGAAGGTAATTTCTTCTGCAGTGTTGTGGTCTTTTCCCTTGATTTTTATTTTAACTCCAGTGTTGATGATTTAGAGTTTGGGATTTTGGTTTGCTTTGCTTCTTACGAAGGCTCATCACATCTACAGAGATTGCATTCTCTATGGTGATTTCTATTTTACTTCTTATGAAGGCTCATCATTTTACTCCAGTGGTCTTTGGTTTGCTTTGCTTCTTTTCTCTTGATTTTTATTTTACTCCAGTGTTGATGTTTAGAGTTGAGCAGCGGATGCTGGAGTTGCCAAGGGCAAGAAGAAGGGAGCATCCTTCACACTCCACTGTGAAGATAAGATCAGGAGAGGATCAAGGTCAGCGGTAAGGCTGGGCTCTCGGCGACTCTGTGACCAGTGTCTCGCGAACAAAATCACCTTCGACAGCAACTTCTCTAACTCATCATCTAGGTTTAGAAAGCAAGTTCTCTGTCTCTCTCACTTACACACAAATCAGGTTTAAATTTTAATGTGGGATCTCTTTGTCACCGTTGGATTATGATTACGGATTGACTAATTTTTGCAGAATTCAAATGTTCCTATTATTATCCTAACTCATGAGATATATTACTTTTTGAAGATTGACTTGCTATTTAATGTGTGAATGTGTCCCTGTCAAATCAGGTTTGTTGTTCTTCCGTTGCAGAATGTCTATGACCCCAGTAATGTATGTGGGTTGTGTTTTAACTTTGGTAAAGATTACCCTTTGTTTAGAGGATTAAGCTTTCACCTAGGTTTAGAAAACAGGTTCTCAAATTAAAACTTGGCTTTGCTTGTGGCTAATATATGTAACGCACAAACACAACAATCGAATCGAGCTATCAGGAGAAGGTAATATTCAAAAATTACTTCTCTTTTCTTTTGATTTTTCTTTTGATTACAAGTGGAATCTATACATGTGTGAAAATGAATTGTATTGTATTGAATGAAGCAAAATCGGATTACCATTCCCACCAAAAAAAATTAGTTATCTTCTTTTGATTACAAGTGAAATCTATACCGTGGCTAATATATGTAAAGCATGGTTAGGAGTTTCAACTATGAAATCAAAATAGAAGCTTGTAGATTTTAAAGTGCAGTTTAGCACTACTGCAAAACCTCTTACAACTCACTAAGACTAGGGGTTTAACTTTAAATCAATAGCCATGTGCATTTAATATACTCTTTGAGTTTACTTCTAATATTCCATTGGTTTTGCAGCTATCAATATTTGGATGCACCGGAGGAAAAAGTAACTGTAATTGATCATAGAAGCTTGTAGATTTTGAATGTGATTTGAAATGCCGTGCAAAATTGAAAGCAAGATCCTAAAAATAGACGGATGGTGGTGCAATTCGGTGAGACGGTTGCTACTATTCCGTTGCAAGTGATTCAGTTACTTGGCCGTAGGACTCGGTCAATTGAATTGTTTGTTTGGTATCAAATAAAGGAGTAGGGGCTGTCTGGCATGTGTTATGGTGTAGCTGCTGGAGTAAAGGCAACTCGATCTCAAATAATTTGTATTCTAATCTTGAGGATTGACTGCATACTCTGGCATGTAGTTTGGCATGTAGTCAACACAAGTGAAACATCGAAGACATATGAGGAATAACCGGACAGCTGCTACTTATTTTTTCATTTTTACCAAAAAAAAAATTTAATCGTAGAAATTTGTACAGCCATAAACAACTTCTTATAATTAGACGTGGCACTGGGTTTTTCAATTAGTATAACGTTTGCAATTATTAGCATAATACCGTACAAATCATAACCTTATTAAACATGTTTACTTTACAAATTATCGTCGGCTGGAAAAAAAATGGCCGCGCGCGCCGGCACACCTAGTCTTTAAAAACAAAGAAGATTTAATAATTATATTATAATATTTATATGTTTGTTAAGTTATTGATTATTTTTGATTAATATAAGAATTATATATTCATATGTCAAAGGTAGAATAATAATTTATTTAATCATTTTATAATTAAAAGTGGGGGGAAATTTTCAAAAAAAATAATGATAAGAATATCTTAAGAATATATTGAAGATTGTGATAAGACTACAAATGGAAACAATATATCTATTGTCTATAATAATGATTTTTTTATTTTTTTAATTAGTTTTATAATAAAATTAAAATACACTTGAAAATGACATGTGACATGAGGTTCGTAAGAACATGACATGTGACATAAAGCGCTTCTGCTTTTATATATGTACTAGTGTAATTCCCGTGTCAAGGCACATGTTTAATTTTGAATTTTAACGGATATATAGTTTTTTTATAATTTATAAAAAAATTGATGTAACATATCGGTTTTAATTAATTAATTCAAAGAGATTTTAAATTTTAGTATTAAATTAATTATAATTTTTGATAAACAATAAAAATAGTTTTATTTAGACAATATTATATATCTTAGTTAAAGTTAATGTTAGTATACTATTTATAAAGACGATAAAGGTGAAATCAAAAAATAAAAGAAAAATAGAAAATAACTTCCAAAAGTTAAAATATAACCGTTAAAATAGAGAACAATTAAAAAGTTTAATTATAAAATTATCTTAGGCAATTTTAAATAATATACTTACATAACAAAAAAGATGTAATAATTAAATTATAATAATTTATACATTTCATAAGTTATTGATTATGTTCTATTTAATATAAGAGCTATATATTTATATGTTCAAGTTAGAATAGTAAATTATCTAACTGGGAAGTTGACACTCATCTCTCTAATTTTCAATTACACTTCCCTAGCGGGAATGCACAAAACTTCCATATTTTTATGTTTTTAAATACAATTTTCTATTTTTTTAAATAAAAAGGAATATTATATAATTATATCCACAAGTTTTGCACTTCTCATGAAGCGGGAATGCATAAACTTCCATATATACGTATATTAAAAAAATATGTTTAGTATAGATAAATATATGTATAACTATATATATAAAGTTATTTTGGTACAAGTTTTATCATAGAATAATTATTTTATTAGTATAACTTGAAGTATGTTTAATATATGTATATATAAAAAGATATGTTTGGTAAGTAGATAAATATAAGTTCTACAATAGGTTAATTAAAATATGACAACTATATATATAGTTTAAAATAATCAAATTCTAAGAAAATGACATGTGGCATATTATGGTTTAGGAAGAACCACATTGAAGTAAATGCTTTGGTTTTAATATAGTACATAGATATAGAATATAGACATATAATATAGATATATATAAATGTATATCATCATTACACATGGATTAATTACATCAATAAAATTGTATGTATATAAGACATTATTTTGTTAATTATATAATTTTAACATATATAGTATAATATAGATGTTTAAAGAGTAAGTTTGGCTAGTATATATATATATATATATATATATATATATATATATTATATTATATGATAGTTATTTTACAGGGCTACTATTTGGGCGGACAACCGCCTTCATAGAGGCGGAGTCCGCCCGCGCGCAAGGGACTCACATGCGCGCTGCGCATGCGCGTCCCCTTGCGCGTTATACATTCAAAAATGTGACCGTTGGACGGACTAGCCGTTGGGGAATATAGCCGTTGGGGATTTTTGGAGCCTCTATAATAACATATGAGACTCATTCACCTTCATCCACAAGTTAGAAAACGTAAAGAAAAAAGTCGTTAAAATGTCGTCGTATTCCGATGAAGTTGATGTAGAATCCGATGGTGAAAGCTCGATGATGCCGTTCGATATTGAAAAATATAGTGATCCGGAAGAAATTCTCGCAAAACTTGAAGTAAGTGTACAAACTCATTTTTATACTTTACTGTTATGTCGTTTTATTTTGTCGGAATTATAGAATTTGCAATGTTAGAATAGAGAATCGAAATTATAGAATTTGCAATGTTAGAATAGAGAATCGAAATCATAGAATTAGCAATTTTAGAATAGAGAATCGGAATTATAGAATTAGCAATGCAAGAATAGAGAATCGGAATTATAGAATTAGCAATGTTAGAATAGAGAATCGAAATCATAGAATTAGCAATGCAAGAATAGAAATCGGAATTACAGAATTAGCAATGCAAGAATAGAGAATCGGAATTATAGAATTAACAATGTTAGAATAGAGAATCGAAATCATAGAATTAGCAATGCAAGAATAAAATGATGTGTATTTTTAAAATAATACTCTATGTTATTTTTATTTAGGATCTTATGGATTACTCTCGTGCTCTCGGTACCAATTATTCGTCAAAATTTGAGTTTCATGGATATTTTGCGGATAGAGAGAACTTATTGGGATGGGCTCGGTATGTGGCCAACGCTATGAATATGGTGTTGGTCATTAAAAAAATCATGGTTGGATAGAAGGGGTTTTCGTATCCTACAATTGGGTTGTGATAGACACGGAGGACCGAGAAAAGAAAAAGACGTAGATCCCGATCATGTTCCAAGTTCTAGCCGGAAAAAAACTCAAAGAAGTGTATGTGTTTGTTTGAGCTTGTAGGAACCCAAATTGAAGAGGAAAAGTGGACGGTGAGGGTTGTATGTGGAATCCACAACCATATCATTCCTTCGGTGTTAAGAAGTCATGCATATGTTGGACGTATGACTCCGAAGCAGAGCCAAAAGGTGGAGCGTGAATTGAATTCTGGCTTAAAACCGAGACATATATTAAAATCCGTACAATTAGAGGATCCCGACAATGTCACCTCCATCCGTCAAGTTTATAACACCGGTTTGAAGATTAGAATGGAACAAGCCGAAGGAAGATCTCCATTACAACAAGCACTTCACACGTTGACGGAACGTGGATACTATATAAACACTCGGAGAAGTCAAGATTCCGATGAAGTGATTGATTTCTTTATCTCACATCCCGACTCGAGGCATTTGCTCAACATGTTTTCCTATGTTATTGTGATGGACTCGACATATAAGACCAACAAGTAAGCTTCAATTCAAGCCACATTTTTACTTTATTTCATACACTCATTCTTATTTTCCTTAGAAATTGTAACTCAGTCGTTGTTTCTTTTTACTTTTAGGTACAATATGCCATTGTTGGAGATCGTAGGCATCACTAGCACCAATAAGACATTCGCAATTGCTTTTGTGTTCATGGCACAGGAGAATAGAGATCATTACGAGTGGGCTTTGAGGAGGGTCCGGCATTTGTTGTACGGAAAGACGCCGGAGGTGATTGCCACTGATCGTGAGCTTGGTCTTATAAGCGCCTTGGGTGTAGTATTTCCCAAGGTAAAGCATATATTGTGCACGTTTCACATAAAGTGCAATATAGTTAACAGAGCGGCACTTGTTTTGCGCAATAAGGAAGTGGAATCACTCTTTATATTCCATTGTCATGCCTTGTTCGAGTCAAGATCCCCTAGAAGCTACCAACGCCGTTTGCTGGAAATGAGAGACTATTGGCAATCATCTCCGAGGTTAATGAACTATCTAGAGACGACTTGGCTTGACCCGTACAAGGAGGCAATGTTCGAGCATGGACTGACCTACATCATCATTTCGGCACACGAATGACAAATGTGTAAGTTATTTAAACATTCACTACATTGTTAAACATTTCTTCGTTTATTGTAATAAACTTTTCTTCTTAGGTGTGAGTCCGCACACAAGTTGTTGAAGCAAACACTAGATTCTAGCATTGGAGGATTTCAGCTGGTTTGTGATAGCATACATTTGATGGTCACGGACCAAGTCCAAAAGCTACAAGCTTCTCTAGAGATGTCACGAGAGAGGATTCCACGAGAGGTTAGTATACCAATAGTTTAATTGATGAAAATAATATTAAATATTTATTTGATATGTAATAAACCTTTTTTTGCAGGTGCGTATACTGATATTTGACTTGCTCCGTGACTACGTAACAAATGAGTGTTTCACGCTCTTGTGGAATAATTACACCAAGGCTCGACATACAAGAGATGATGAAGGATGTCGGGATAGTTATTTGAGAGAGGTTTATGGAGTGCCGTGTGTGCATGACTTTAGACTAGCGATCCGGGCTCGTAGACCTATCTATTTCTCACAGATACACCCTTATTGGAAGCAAGTTCATTGGAATCCGGTTGATTTTTTGGATGGTGATATTGGTGATGATGATGATGATCGTTCGAACCCGAGTCAAGCGGTACTGAACAGGTTTAGAGAAAGAATGGACTCAAATATGTTAAGTCCGGATGAGCAAGATAAGATTGTATCTTTTCTGGATGACATGGAAAACCCCGGGGGTACGACAATGAAGGAGCCGACACAGAAGGCCAATGCAAAGGGACGACCTCCAATCCCGAGATCAACTAGAAGAGAGCCTAGTTCTTTTGAGCATTCTGCTACACGTGGTCCTGGGCGTCAGAAAGGGAAGAAAGCAAAAGATGTAGATTCTACACCGGAGTTGACTCCTACGAGTAGAGCCCGTCGTAAAGGAAAGCAACCCGCGAAGGCCGGATTTTGTTTGAGGGAAGAAGATTTTCCAAAGTTCATGGAGCCTTATGTATTGAGAGTAAGGGATGTACCAGGAGACGGCCATTGTGGATATAGAGCAATTTCCGCGGTATTGAGATTCTCGGATGAGGATTATTTGATAATACGGCAAGATATGGTTATGGAGTTAAATGCGAGAAGGGAATTTTATTCCAAGGTAACTAAGTCTTCCGGTTATATCAAAGTTTTAATTATAACCCATGATTTTACATAATCTTACTTGTTAATCATTGCAGTGTAGAATCCTCAATCATGTTGACGAAGTCATTCAAAACGTTTATTGGACGAGTAAGTCTCCGTGTCCAGAACCAAATTGGATGGAAATACCGATGATCACATGTGCAGCCGCCACCTACTATAAGATTGCATTGGTTGTCCTAGGGAACATTCCAGCGATATTCCTGCCTATGATTGCCACCGCTCCCGACCAAGAGGCCCCTACGGTCATTTGTTCGTTAGCGTATATATATGACAACACACACTTTGTGCCGGTAGGTTGACGTTTTACTTTCATTCAAATTATTCAATGGATGTCTATTTAGACCTAATATTTACTAACCGTTTTCTGTAATTTCATATTTGTAGGTATGGTTAAAAGATGATGCTCCGTTACCGTTGTTGAGCGACGCTTGGAAAAATAACCATGATCCAAGTGTTGATGGATGAGATGCGCCGTTCATTGAAAGGATAGCTCGTTATGAGGATCTCCGTCGAGCATGGGGAGTTGAACATAATAGTGCAGGATATCTTTAGCCGTTTTGAGAAACCTTACTTGAAATCGTGTTTTAGACGTTTTTATTGTACTTGTTGACATCATGTTTTAGTCGGTTTCATATACTGTTCTCATTATGTTTTAGTAGTTTGAAATAGTTGATTGAAACTTAAGGGAAATAAAATCGCTAAAGAAACTTAGGAAAACATCAAAAGTAAAAAACAATACATATTATCCATCCAAAATAAACGTAACAATATCAAAACAAAAAAAAACATACACTCAAGTGTAATATCCATCCAAAATAAACATAAGAGTATCAAACTACAACTACAAATGTGCTGGAGGATGCTGTAAAGCCCGGACCTGAGATGGAGCCAATGATTTGCATACATATATCTAGTGATATCTACCACCACAAATCCTATCATTTTATGTAAGTCTAAACTCACATAAAATGATGAAAATTCTAACAAAACCCTAATCTTACAAACCCTAGTTTATATCTTTGTGTTTTGACAAGGTCATGACATGTCTTTGACAATGTCATGACACATTTGACAAGGCCATTCCCTTTGGTTAAGCCCACATCTTCATGCCTTGCTTTAGCTTGGTTTTGATTGCTTCCAACCCTAATTCACGTCCAGCCCATCAGATTCAAGCAAACCCTGCACAAGAAGCCCAACAACCTTCCTTACCTTGATGACACGCCAACCCAGTGAGGAGATTTTAGCCTTCAGACCCGTCAGCTAGCCCATGAGGACGCCAGCCCAGCAGTGCAGCCTTCCTCTCTTCCAAAGCGTGTATGCTGAGTGCATAGAAGATCTACTTACCATAACTGCTCCTGGAATCACGCTGCACCCTTCTCTCCTACCCGACCTCCACGCCTACCACCCTTGTACGTCCAGATTCACTCATCTTCTTCCTCTATTGTCGACCCTCAACTCTGCTCTTGTGACTCCATCATGCCGCACCAACCGTCCCTGTACGAAGTAAGCGCCATCCGGGATCTCAGCCTTACCCACTGGAGACAGTAATGACGTTTGGCTCCTCAACGAACAGCAACAGAGGCCATCTTCTTCACTCTCTAAATCGGTCTGCGCCCTCCTGTTTAGCCTTCATCTTGCCCTAACCCTAATGCCTCCAGCCTCCCCTCCTTCCATGGATACTTGACATCAGCAGAGGCATCTTCAAAGATGACAGTAAGCCGTGGGAGCCTTCATTCCTTCGACTGTCATGAAGCAGCACCCTCACCCGTGTTCCCTCTCTTGCCCTCACACACAGCAAGTAGGAGTCTTCTTCCCCTTCGTGAATTTCACCATGAACAACCTCGGAGATGCAGAGGGTAAAGAGAGAAACCTTGAGTCCTTCATCCTAGCCATTTGCAGGGCCATTGGGTAAGCAAACTGTGCCTTTCCTTCGTTCCAACATACTCAGAAAAATAGAGCAATATATGTGTATCTATGGGCTCCGCAGGATCGAAGTGAAGATCTACCGATGGACTAATACCAGCTACAAGGGACTGCTACCAAGGAGTTTCGAACTGGTGACGTGCGGGTAGACTTACAATCCAAGACGTTGGCAGTGAGACTCGAAGTCTAGACCAGTGGGGCGCCTATTTTAAAAACTCCAGAAACTGAGTTGTGCAGTCTGTTTGAGGTTAGGTTTCGGTACCTTAAAGATACAATTCACCGTTCAATTTTTAATATGACATAGAGGGATATACAGAGTGTGTAATCTATCAGAATTTGAGACTGATCCAACGGTTAGATCTGAATCTACAAGAGCTCAAAGTAGACTAGTTGAGCAGTTGTGAAATTTCACAGAATTTGACTAAGTATGGAATTTTTGGTTTTTGGAAGTATCTTTGGAGATTTTTGTAGGAGTTGTTGTTGATAAATTTTGAGAGATCTTTTCTCATATGGGTAGAGCGCATATCATAGAAGACCTATAATATTTTTGTAGAATTTCTACATTTTTATTCGAGCCTCGTATCTTAAGCCAAAGTCGGACCTTATGGACTTTTATCAAAGTTAAGAATGTGATTAACATTTCTAAAATTTTAACAAACTTTCTTTTTAGAGTGAGAGGGTGGTTTTGAGTTCCAAAGAATAGTTTGGAAACTTTGTTATAGAATTTTATTGAGTTTCGGGACCAGGGGTAAAATGGTCATTTACCCGGATAAGGGTATTTTGGTAATTTATTTATGATCGATTATATATCTTAGAAGTTGGAGACTTCTAAGAAAGTGGGATACATTATTGATCCACTTGCCTTGTAACAGGCGTTTGAGTTTCTACGGCTACGGGCCGAGTCGAGATAACGAGATTTGAGCTTTGACCCAGGTAAGTCCTTGCGACTTACTTAGCTGGTTTCTGGATGCTAGTTGGATGACGATAGTGGTGTGTGTGTTGTGTGTTTATAATAACAACTTGTTAGGACGACCGTTGTTATTATGTGTTAAGGCCCAAGTGTATGTATAACGGGCCGTGACATCACTACCCAGCTTTGCCAGGAGACCGGGAGGTTCTCTATACCCAGACCATACAGGTACACGGTGAGATGCATCGGATCCACTCCTGATGGGTACACGGGGGCGGAGGCGAGGTTTGGGAATCCCTCGTGTCACAAAATAAGTATCATTAGAGTGAATGACTTAAATGAAGATAGTAAATGGATTGTTTGAAAGCATGATGAGTTTTTTTTTATGTGTGTGTGTGCTATTATTATTCTCCTAATGTTTAGATAACTAGCTAATGGTTGTTTTTGTTGTGTTTTTAGATTTACCGTAGGTTAGAACAGCAGCTGAGTGATCCGGAAGTAGTGGTCAGCCGGGTTTCCGTACTCTTTAGAGTGGGGGTTTGGGTTGTTGCTTTGTTGTCTTTCTCTTTGCTAAGACAGTTAGTCTTTTCCGTTGTTTAAGTACGATAGGCTGTTAGACTTTGTTGCATTCATCCTTTTACAAATATATTTTTATGAATTTCGGTTTTTTTATTTTTATTTGTGTCTTGTTGCAAGATCCTAGTAATATTGTTGTGAAACTGAGGTCGGGACCCATTGTGAGGTCCTAACCAGTAATGTCCCGAGTTCTGAGAATTTGGGGTGTTACAGCGTACGTCTAACTGCCTCCGCTACCATGAAATCTATATCCTCTGCAGAATACGGAAGACCGCGAGCTTGCATCTCTCGTATACGACCTATAAGAATGTGAAGACGCTGCAATACAGAAAATAAATTTTAAAATAATTGAAAATTAAAATAAAGAGTAATTTAAATGTTAAAAACAAACGTACTCTTTGATGTGAAACCGGAACAGGTGGGGGACGGTCTATAGGTAACTGGAGTGCAATGGACGTCGGCAAGACGTACAGATGGCAATGGACCATATACCAAGACATGTACGCATCATCGACGAGCCAAGGAGAGGTAGCTGGTATCAATCCAACTAGTGAAACTCTGGTCTCCTCCAAATGGTGGGATGCCCAACGATCGTATGAGAGAGGATATGAAAGCCTAGATCCACGTCCGGTCGCCGGACGAATGTCATGAAGGGGAGGAATACGGGGTAGAGGCACTGTTTGTACGTATCCAAACTGTCGCAAGAACCGGTCCGACATATACGCCTCCTCTATGTCGGATATCCGTATGATACCCCGATACCGAGAAACACCATGCTCTACGCCAAAATCAAGCACCCGCTCATCATACGGGGTAAAGCACACATCCTCCGCCCTCATCTGGTCCAACTGAGCTCGTAAGGAGTGTAGCTTCTCTACGGTAATAGACGGAATCTTCGGGACAGAAAGTCTCGAACACCACCGTGCATGACCAAGCATATCCAGATCCTCCACAACGGCACATCCCAATGACGGGAAATGTGCGTAAATCTAAAACTGTACAAATTCTTTTATTAATTTCAATCTTATTAATAAAGTGACGTTATATAAAGAAAAATATTTATGACAACACACCTGTAACAAGGAAGTACATCCTGCCATCGTCGTCACCTTCTTCCTGGTGGCGTCCCCCAAACATCTGTAAAGATAAGCAAGGGTCCCGGTGCCCCAAGCATACGCGTCTGTCCTCAAATGATCTTATACTAGATCAATAAGCCATCCTCGCATCCTGTTGGTAGACTTGTCGACTACCAAAGTCGACGATATGGACAATAACAGATATGCAGATGCAATAGTGTCAACAGGAGGCTCTGGAAGGGCCAACATCTCAATGCATCTCCATCAACTGGTAGTATCGTAGAATAGTATCGTAGAATAGCTGTGAAGTCTGACGTCTAGCCTCTGCTGGTGATAAGCCAAGACGCTGAACCAGCCAATCATGTCGTACACTATCATCGACGGAAGTCACTAATGCATCTCCATCAACTGGTAGTCCCATAATGATCTGAATATCGTGTAGTGCTATTCCCATCTCCCCCTATGGCATGTGAAATGTGTTTGTCTCTGGGTGCCACCTCTCGACAAACGCCGTAATCAGACAATGATCGACGCCGCCAAACTGTACGTCCTCCAAATCCGTCAGTCCGCTGCGTCTAGCTAATCCAAACCATAAAAATGCGTCATCTACAACTTGGGGCCACTCACGTAATCTACTAAATGCGTCGAGCCTCCGAACAACTCTAATCACGGGGGAAGCCATACCGACCCATATAACGCTGGCTCTGTGGTCAACATAGCATGTCAATAAAGGAGGAGGTACGTCCTCCTCTACCTGCTCCTCATCACGTACATGCTCAGGTAAGTCGTCCGGCTCCCTCTCAAAAGGTACCTGCTCCTGCTCTAGTATGTCCTGCTGTGGTATCTCCTGCTGCTGCTGCTCTACCTCAACTGGTATCTCCTCGTGCTCATCCTCCAATATATCATCTAAATGAGACATATCGTGCGCAGACTCCTCCGTGTCGTAATCAGCAGTAAGTGAAATGGGTACGACATCCTCCTCGCCAGAAGCCAATGTGGGTGCATGAACCTCTGTATTTGTAGGTGCATCCACAGGTGCCTGAACGGATGCCTCTACAGCTGCATCTACAGGTGCCTGAACGGATGCCTCTACAACTGCTGATGCAAGTCTAACTCGTCGAGCTACAGCCTCTCGACGGGCGGAAGCTGTGACTAATCTCGTCGCCCTCTTCCTCTTCTCTCTGACAGTCCTCAACGAATGCTGAATATTTTTTAACTCAAATTTTTATTTTTCTATTATATACATATATATTATAAATGTATATATATATATATATATTACATTAACTATCATAAAATTATTCCTAACTAGCCGAACCTAACTAAACTAAGTTGTTTCAATACTACTAACTATCGAGAATAGTTCAATTACAATTATTCCTAACTAGCCAAACCTAACTAAACTAACTAGTTTCAATACTACTAACTATCGAAATTAATCCAATTTCAATTATTCCTAACTAACCAAACCTAACTAGTTTTAAGTATAATGCAAAAAATAAATAAACGATAAAAAAACAATATTAACTCCTGAAATCGATTCACAAGTGGTCTACTCCTAGAGCTCTCGATATCCGAATCTCCCTCCATTGTTGGACGTATCGAAAAAAAGAAGAAATGGATGAAAACAAGCGAAAAAAAAATCGAGGGCAAGGGAAGTGCGCGACGGCTGCGAAACGCGAGGGCAAAGGACGCGGAGCGGAAGCGATGAAGACAAGGGCAAGGGAGGCTGGCCTCCGCGCCTCCTTAAATAGACACGGAGGCGGGCTGGGCAGCGCGCATGGACCTCGCGCAGGCCCAATGCGCGAGGGCCTGCGCGCATGAGCCTTGCAAGTGCGCGAGGCCTTGCGTGCACTCGCAAGGCGCCGGCGCCGGATAACATCACTCTAATTTTAATAGGTAAGACGTCAACTATATATGTATATATTTTTTTCAAAAAAATCAAAATTATGTATAAATGACATTTGTTAACAAAGAGATGAGGAAGTGACATGTGGGATTAAGCGTTTTTGGCTTTACTATAGTATATAGATATATAGATATAGATAGATTTTGTAGGGTTAAAATTTTTTAAAATTAATTATTTAAGCCATAAAAAAATACTAAGCCAAAAATAAAAATAAAAATTTTCGTTGAATTAATTAGTAAGATTCGGATCAACTTATATCTCACGTAAAATTTTAACTAACAAGATCTCCTAAAGATGTCATGCAACCGAAATTTTAAAAAATAATTTGGTACACATATTTCTTTTATTTCCAAAAATAATTTGGTACACTTATTATAAGCACAATCTATTTACGTTAAGTATTTTCAAGCATTTTGCTATCCCACATCGATTATTAAGCAAGATTGATAGTTTGAAAATATGTATAAATATAGAGTTTGAAAATTAAACAAATATACATTTGTTTGTTTTTCGCTAAGTAAAAGTATAATTATTTATTAATAAAGATTAATATTTCTTTTGTGGGTCGTTGAACTACTGTTTTGTAGGTCGTTAAATAACTTCAGCGATTTTACAATCCCACATATAATTATCAAGTAAGGTTGATAGTTTGAAAACTTGTATTTTATTATCCCAAATCGATTATTAAGTAATGGGTAGTTGACCTACCGTTTCACGGGTCATTGACCTATTGTATTGTTGATAGTTTGAGAACTTGTATAAATAGAGGGTTTAAAGATTAAACATATCATACAATTCTTGGTCTTTTGTCTAAGTTGAAGTATAATTTATTTCATATTGGATTTATATACGTTATATGGGCAATTGACCTACTGTTTTGTTGGTCATTGACCTACTATTTTGTGGGTCGTCGACCTACTATTTTGTGGGTCATTAAATAATTTCAACGATTTTGCTATCCCACATCGATTATCAAGTAAGGTTAATAGTTTGAAAATTTGTACAAATGAAGGGTTTGAAGATTAAACAAATCATATATTTCTTGGCTTTTTGGTTAAGTTGAAGTATAATTTTTTATTAATAATGGATTGATATCCGTTATGTGGGTCATTGACCTATTGTTTTGTGGGTCAGTGACTTACTGTTTTGTGGGTCGTTAAATAATTTTAGCGATTTTGCTATCCCACATTTACTATCCCACATCGATTATCATAATTAAAGAACTTGTACAAATAAGAGTTTGAAAACTAAACAAATTATACATTGCTTGGCTTTTTCGCTAAGTTAAAGCATAAATTTTATTCATAATGGATTAATATCCGTTATATGGGTAGTTGACATACTATTTTAAGGGTCGTTGACCTATTGTTTTGTGGGTCGTTGACATATTGTTTTGTGGGTCGTTAAATAGTTTCAACGATTTTTCTATCCCACATATAAATTGTAATGCCCCCAAAAGTGGGTCAGGCGTCACAGCGCTAGGGGACCCTGACCAGGATCCCAAGGCTTTTAGATAAGAATAACCAAAACAAGATATAATGAATTACAACAATAAACCCGAGTAGCCTTGGTTTTCCGAAAATAATAATAATAATACAAAGACCGAAAGACACCCCATGACGTCAGCCACAAAGGGGTTCCAAAACCCCAATACACAACAACAAAAAATGGTGAACCACAACCCGAGATCATAAAAAAACGCCTCGAGAATTACAAAAGAAAGCTAAGGGCGAGTCCCAACGAACAAGACCGCCCCAAACCCAACCAACACGACTCACTCTAGGGTTCAGAACCTCCATGCTCTTGAATTGGTCTTGTACCTGATTATGTTTAAAACAAGCATAATCAGCCCCACCGTGGTAGAGTTAGTCTTCCACATAGACTAAGCAGTTACATACACATAATAATTGTTCGCTCCAAACGGTGTGTGCAAGCTTTAAATTTATAACCCTAGACTTAAGCTTAAAACAAGGATGCGAACCCGCAGTGTACGGGTCAATCGTAGTAAAAAGCAAGAAAATTCCAGGGGTCGATCACAGGGACTTGGTGAAACAAAGTCAATAACGGTAAGCTTCGTGAATACTAACCACAAAGAGCAATTAACACAATCAAAGATGAATAAGAAGTCAATAAAGCAAACATGCAATTCTAGGGATTAAAGCATCTAGTTGTGGTTCCAACTCAAGATCTAAAGATAAGCGGACAAAGCTGAGATTTTTTTTGCAAGGGGAAGGTGTTACTAAAGTGGAGTAGATCACCGGGTAAGTCTCACTACACACTAATCCTAAACCATAACTCCTATTACCGGGTAAGTCTCAAGGAATCAAGATAAAGAACTATAACCTCAAACTAACACACCATCTAAGGGAATAGAATCAACCTTTACCGGGTAAGTCTCAGGCTAACTCACAAAGATGGGATGGAAGCACACTCAAACCCCAATAAAGGATGAACCTTTATTACCTACACTTATGATCGTTGGTACACAAACTAAGGAATTACCGGGTAAGTCTCATCCTAAGCTTGCTTTGAACCAGGAAAGGTGTAATAAGAATAGGATTTGGCAAACTCTAACACTTAACTCTCAGTTATGGATCAGATAAGCCACCTCGGTCAGCCAGTTTCCACCCCGGCCGAGATGTTCATCGACTGAACGAGATGCTTAGGGTTAAGGTTAAAGACTCAAACTTTCAGGATCCTACTGGAATCTAAGATTATTCTATCATTGTTTTTACCACAACCTTCAGCTAATCACCCTAGAATCACACAAGGAAATTAGCCACTCATCATCATTATGAAAGTATTAAATATATGGGAAGAAGGTGAATATTTGAACGAGAAGAATTTAATGAAAAGGCTTCAATAACTGAATCAAATATCACAACAAAGCGTTCCTTGGATAGCAATCCAACAAGACAAGACAACAAGTGAGGGAATTGAAGATAATCTTACAAAAACCCTCCAAAAAGCTAAGGACTTCAACCTTCCTTCAACCTTCAAAAAGGTTCTTCGAATCTCTCCTAACTGGAGTAGGGTGCTGCTGCGTGATCTTCTCGTAAGCAAGATGTCCAGCCGTAAGCGGATGTAGCGGTCTTCCGGATTTGTCGAAATCCAACCCTTTTTATAAGAAAATAACCCTCCTAAGATAATAAATCTTAGAAATATATTTTCCCATAAATATAGGTAAAATATATGATTCTGCATATCTCCTTCCTTCCAGGAGCCAAGCCCAAAAATATAAGATCACTTTCCAATTTTAAAAGATCTCAGCCAAGAATAAAATATTCTCGCCGCGTCCTAGGTGTTCACCTCGGTCGAGTCGGCGTCTCTGGATCACCTCGGTCGAGATGAATCTCTGGTCAACCGAGGTGAGTCACAACTGAATGTGAAATCTCTCAAAACTGGTCCAAAGTAAATCTTTAATCCATAGCTATGCTCCCTGGATGTAGCTCCAAATGACTCATGACTCCTTTTGCTCCTTTTTGATGCGAAACGTACCCTTTTACCTGCAATTACAACAAAACTAGGTGTAGACCTCGATTCTCGCAAAGGTAGATGAAATGGTAGTAAAATCACATAATATACATACAAACATGCAGATTATGAAGGATAAAACGTCCAAACAAACCCCAAAATATAGACTATAATTCATGCTATCAAAATACCCCATACTTAGCCCTTGCTTGTCCCCAAGCAAGTTCCTTATATAGAAATCAAGATAGAATGGATTATAAATCATGAAAATCAATGAAAAAGTCTTTCAAAAACATTTTATGGTGTGCAACTATCATAGATCACTCTAAGAGAATACTTCATGGAATTAAAAACTCAATATGCTCAAAACATTTTATAAATATAGGAAAGTTGTTCATCTTTGCATAAAATCATAGAATGCATAATAAATCATAATTATCAAAATTAATCATGTATAATCCAATTTAAACCACTAAGTCAATCAACAAGCTCAAGGTCTCAAGGGCTTCCCAAAGGAAAGGTCAAGAAACGTGTAGGGTAGGGATGTATGTAAGGTAATGTGGTGCTAGAATCCGGGAAAAGGATGAACTTCACTTCACTTCGACTTTGCAACATCTTCCACCAATAAGCTTTGCTTATTTCACACTTTTTATTTTTACTTTAC
Organism: Fagopyrum homotropicum; assembly: GCA_033239125.1. Classification (NCBI taxonomy): domain Eukaryota; kingdom Viridiplantae; phylum Streptophyta; class Magnoliopsida; order Caryophyllales; family Polygonaceae; genus Fagopyrum; species Fagopyrum homotropicum. Next base: position 95,057,536 of record BSWB01000003.1, on the reverse strand, counting down.
TTTTTGGGATGCATGGACAGAGGTGCACAATAACCGAAGCCTAGGAAATCTGCAATCATCAATTTCTCGAGATGCATCAAACCCTTGATGCACATACCATGACCCGTTAGGAATATCGCTCAATCCGACTTTGGCAAGACACAAACACCCGGCTATGTGAATGGTGCCGAGTTACTCATCTTCATGATTGACTTCCCCAAACCTATTATTGCTTTCTAACACTTTCACTTCCAACCACTTCTCAACTTTAACTCCACTTGCTTTCACCACTTTGCTTACTTCCAAATTCCTGGATAGGTAAAGGGAGGCAAAATGTATATGAGGGGCTAAGCATGATCAAGAAGAAGAAGAAGAAGAGAATGAATTGCCTTGGTCTTTCCAAGAAGAAAGTGAGAGAACTTAACCTGCGGTGTCAACCTTCAAATTCAACATAATTTGGATAAAAACAAAGTATTAAACATGCTAATAATTTCAAACAAAGCATTTAGCAATTTAAACATATTATAAAACCTTTCAAACACATAAAGAATTTAAAACCAGTCAGTAAACAAGATATTCACTGAGATCATATCCAGATAAGTAACACAAAAATTGCTTCCGAAAACTCTCAGTTAACACACCTCGGTCGAGGTGTTCTTGGTTCAACCGAGGTGAAATGCCTCGTTTGGCCAAGACTGACTCGGTCGAGGTCAAAAATTTTTTTAAAACCATTTTTTTTAGTTTCGACGTTTTTCTCAATCAAATAACCTGTAGGTATGCATGTAATATCAGATAATCATATAAATGCAGAAGTGAAGCATAAATAAAATATCCGATAGAATGTCATATATCAAAGGTAGTCAAATACATCAAGTAGTCATATAAGTACAAATACCCCATACTTGGGACACACTGTCCCAGTGGGTCAAATAAAAGTCTAGAAAATGAGAGAACTCACCGGATAAATAGCTGAACTGCATAAAAAATATAATAAGAAAATCCTGCAGCTCCTCAGTAATCCTGATCCGGCGGTGGTGGTGGTGGTACGTACGGATACTGTGTCGGGTCGAACGGATACCCCATGACACGCTCGAACTGAAGCTGAGCCATGACGTGCTGATAGTGCTGCCTCTCCTGCATCTCGCAGATATCCAGCGATAATGCAGCATACGAGTCAATAACCTGATCCGTCAGGTCATCGATCCGTCGGTGGGCAGCTCGATCTCTCACTCCGCGCCTCCTGCGTCCAGCAGGTCTGACTGGAGAAGTCTCAGCTGGTGCAGACTCCGTCTCCTCCTCATCATCCAAGTCAATGATCGGTGGCGCGCTCATCCCTGCAGTATCCGTCCCTGTATCCATCGGAACTCCACCGTCTCTCTCATCCACCGTCTCCTCGTCGTCGTCATCCTCCTCCTCCTCAGCCGGGGCAGCTGCTGCCTCTCTATGATCCTCCATCAGAGGAGCCCAAGCTGTCTGCCAGTAATGTGGATCAAAAACTGTGAACTGAGCAGACCAGCGGATCCCCTGTGGTGCAGTCCGCTCCCAAGGCATATCAACGTATGGAGTGGTCAAACCACGGGGAACCAAAATCCTCCGTGTGATCATCTCCTGTAATCCCAGCGGCTTCGGAGCCGCCGCCATTGTACATACACTAAGGTCCATCCCGTGATAAGTGGCAACGTGGGTGACTAGACCTCCGCATCAAATGTCTCCCTTCGCCTTGGCCTTGATCTTGTGCAGATCCTCTGCCAAGAGCAAGCCAAAGTCTGGGAAACCTCCTGTAACCATGCAGTAGAGGCTGAAGAGCTCGCCCTGTCGGATCTTCTGGGGCGTCTCAGTACGCGCCAGAAGTGTCTCGCTAAATATCCTGTGGGCCAGTTTGAAAGCTGGGTGGAAGATGACCTTCTCCCTGGAATCTCCAGGGCGCCATCTGTCTGCATGCTCAGTAATATGGGCAATCTGCCCCCAGAACTCCCTAGCTACGGATCGGGAGGGGAAGTCGGTGGCGGTGGGCTCAGAAAAGCCAAAAATCTCTCTCCATATCTCTAAAGGAACTATGAAGTTCCGGTTCATCAACCGGTACTTCACAGACTGGTCTGTGGGAAGGTAGGAGAAGGAGCTAACAAACTCTAAGGTCGGCTCCAAATAAGCTGGGGCTCGGATCTCAATAAACTGATCCAGCCCAACAGTGGCAATCATCCTCCTAAGGTCAGCATCTAACCCTAGGCAATCAAAAGCCGACACGTCCAGAAATCGAGGTGCGATAACTGGACGGCTAGCTATGCGCTCATAGTCTACCCGGCATCTCTCGTGGATAACCGGGCGGTAAGGACGGGAGGAAGAGGAAGAAGGGGAGGGTGAGGATCTGTCTCTCAGGGCTAGACGGCGATCGGAACTCATTTTCACTCAACACTGTTAGACCACCTCGGTTGCTGACAAGACTCAAGAATCACCTCGGTCGAGATGCAGTTCGACCGGACCGAGGCGCAGCAGTTACGATTCCAATTCTCAGAAATTCAGTTCTTTTCCCCCTAAAATCACTACAATTGCTTCCTAAGGGGTACTTAAATCCTTTCTCAGCAGAATCAAGGGCAACCAAAGCCCAAATCGAAGCGAATGAACGAGTTAGGGTTTCGACTTGTTTTACCTCGTTTCGGTCGATTCACTCGATTTCTTTGCAGATCTGTTGTTGCAATCGGTTCCTCTACCCTTTAATCTTAGTTTAGAAGCGGAAATCTTCGAAAACGAGCAAGATCTGAGAGAGAGCGAAGTGGACTGTCGCCGCGGTCGAGGTGAAGAAGATAAAAAGTGAAAAGTAATTTTTTTCCTTTTTATACTGTTCCTGGATCTGCTGTCACCTCGGTCGAGATGGTCTCGACTGGACCGAGGTGGTACGGACCGAGGTGGTTCTGCAGAAACCCTAGTCGCCTCGGTTGCTCAAGAATCAACTCGGTCGAGGTGCTCTGACAGTGACCGAGATGCTTCTGTCTTCTCAAAATCTCGAACTTCTGTCCTTCCAGTTATGCTCCTTCCTTAGATATTCCCTGTTGTCTGTCTAGAACGCCAAAAACAAAGCAAAGCAAAGCAAAAACAAAAGCTATCTAAGCTAGACTAGAAAACGGGAAAAAGAAAGCAATACCTTGGGTTGCCTCCCAAGAAGCGCTTGGTTTAAGGTCGCTAGCTGGACCATAATGCGTCTCATACGAGGTATATTGGTGCAACCTCCTCAACCGGCGTTTCCGGTTGGTATTTCTTAAGCCTATGACCGTTGACCTTGAAGCTTCCGCTAGTTTCGCCCCATATCTCAACTGCACCATGAGGGAAAACATGTTTCACAACGTAAGGTCCAGTCCATCTAGATTTCAACTTACCTGGAAAAAGGCGGAGGCGAGAGTTGAAGAGTAGAACTAAGTCTCCTTCGTTAAGCTCCTTTGGGATGATACGCTTGTCATGCCATCTCTTCTTCCTTTCCTTGTAGATTTTGGCATTCTCATAAGCGTTCAAACGCAGCTCCTCCAGCTCGTTGAGTTCCAATAGTCGCTTCTCACCAACCTCCTTGATGTCAAAGTTCAACCATTTGATAGCCCAATACGCCTTGTGTTCCAATTCAACGGGCAAATGGCAAGACTTCCCATATACCAAATTATAAGGAGTGGTACCTATGGGAGTCTTGAATGCGGTCCTGTACGCCCAAAGAGCATCGTCCAATTTCATGGACCAATCCTTCCTCGTTCTAGAGACGGTCTTCTCTAAAATTGCCTTGATTTCTCTATTCGAGATCTCGACCTGTCCACTAGTCTGAGGGTGATAATCAGTCGATACCTTGTGGGTTACCCCATACTTCGATAGAAGTGCCTTGAACTTCCGGTTTATGAAATGTGTTCCTCCATCGCTAATGATGATGCGTGGAGTTCCAAATCGTGGAAAGATAGTTCTATTCAAGAACTTCACAACCACCTTGGCGTCGTTAGTGGGAGAAGCAATGGCTTCAACCCATCTAGAGACGTAATCAACTACAAGGAGAATGTAGAGGTTTCCTCCGGAGGATGGAAAAGGTCCCATGAAGTCAATCCCCCATACATCAAAGATCTCCACTTCTTGGATGTTATTAAGTGGCATCTCGTTTCTCCTTGATAAGTTCCCTGTTCTTTGGCATGCATCACAAGAGACAACAAAAGCTTGTACATCTTTAAATAATGTGGGCCAAAAGAAACCGGAACGCAATACCTTAGCGCATGTTTTATCGGTGCTAGCATGTCCCCCACAAGGAAGTGAATGACAATGCCTTATGACGCTATTAACTTCATCCTCCGGAATGCACCTTCGAAGCATCCCATCCGGTCCGCGCTTGAATAGCAGCGGCTCGTCCCAGTAGTAATGTCGTACTTCCTTGAAGAATCTTTTCTTTTGAGAGTACGTCAATCCGGGCGGTATCTCCTGGCAAACAAGATAATTCACAATATCAGCATACCAAAGACCTTTATTATCAGAAAGTTGGTGGATGGAATGTTCCACCAACAGTGGATGAATATCAGAGGAGGGAGTAAGAAATTTGTTATTCTCGGCAATCTCAGTTGAAGTCGTCTCGCCATCGACCTCGGTCGAGGCGCAAAGGCGTTGACCGAAGTGTTCTTCGGTCGCCTCGCTCAGTCCAGAAAGTGCCTCGGTCGAGGTACTGCTACTGGATCCGAGACTGGAGATCTTCGTCTCCTGGACTAGCTTTTCAGTTGTAGCTCTTGGATCCTCTCCCAGTGCCCTTAAGCTCCGTATATCTGCATCACAAGAAGCATCTATACCTTCCTCCATTAAACTGAAGCTAATAACTCTTTCGAGTGGATCGTTAATAAGGATAGAGCTCACCAATTCTCTTGATTCTTCTTCATCGTAGATGTTGAAGATATCATCAGTTAGTTGCTCCCCTTTCATGGCTGCAAGTAGTGCGAACTCCACCTCATCCCCACCAACGTTGAATTTCAACTTGGCGTTCTTGCAATCCACGTTGCAACCCGAAGTTGCTAGAAATGGCCTCCCGAGAATAATAGGAACAGGATAATCTGCGGGAATGTCAAGTACAACAAAATCTATGGGTAGATAGAAGTTACCTAACTTGACCGGAACGTCTTCCAAAATGCCCACGAGATGGGTAATGGAGCGATCCACCATATAAAGTCGAATCTTGACCGGCTTGGGCTCTCCAAGACCGATCTTCGTGCATAGCTCCAGCGGGATGATGCTCACGCTGGCTCCTAGATCACAAAGGGCTTCACAAGTGACATCCCCAACTTGAATGGGAATGCAAAACGAGCCGGGATCTCTCAACTTTGGTGGCATCTTTTCCTTCATGATCTTGATAAGCTCCGAGGATTTAGATGTCATCCTAACTTCACCAACATCCTCCAGCTTCCTCTTCCTTGATAAGATTTCTTTTAAGAACTTCCCATAGGCGGGCATACCTAGAATAGCATCAAGGAAGGGAATATTAATATGGAGCTTATTCATCAAGTCAAGAAACTTACCAAAGTGCTTGTCTAGATGTGCTCTGGCTCTGGACTGAGGGAATGGAAGTGGTGGTTTGTATGCAGGAGGTGGAGTATAAGTTTCAGTTGTCCCTCTTGCTTTCTGTTGCTCCACCTCGGTTGGCATCTCGGTCGATGTGTTATTCGACTGGATCTGGACCGAGGTGGTCTGCGTCGAGCGAGGTACTGGATCTGCAGTTTTAAGTCCACTCCTCGTTGTTATGGCCATGCACTGGCCCTTAGGGTTAGTTTCCGTCTTCGCTGGAAGCTTCCCTGGATCTCTTGGCGCTTCATTCGCCCTACTAGCAAGTTGTTGTTCGAAGGACTTTTGGGCCCTCGAAAATGAAGTCATAGAATTCTCCATAGCGCTAAGCTTGATCAAGATAGCCTCCAGAACTGCGTCTTTCTTTTCTGGTTGAGACGAACTTGATCCTTGCCCTTGGCTCTTTAATGGAGTAGAAGAAGAAGAAGGAGAAGAGAGGAAAGGGTTAGAGGAATCATTAGAGTTGGAGTTTGAATGATTGTTACCGTGATTTTGGTTATTCGCCCTCCAGTTGTTGCTATTGGGTCCTCTATTGTTGTTGTTGTAGTTGTTGTTTCGGGGACCGTTGTTGTTGTTACGGTACCCGTTGTTGTTGTTGTTCCTTTGCCCTTGCTCTTCCTTCTTAGTTTGAGCCATCAAGAGTTCCTTCAATTGCTTCACGTCATTCTTCAAAGACGTGAGTTGATTGTTGTCGGGTTGAGTCTCTTGAAAGTTGACTCTTTTAACTCCACCTTCAGCTCCTTGGTGGGTGTATTTCTCCATGTGCAAGGCTTGCTTCTCAATGAAGTCCCAAGCCTCATCAATCGCCATGTCCATGAAGGTACCGGCGGAGAGTAGTTGGAGATTGAACTGGGTGCTTCCGTCCAGTCCTTTGAAGTAGATCTCCAACAACTCGATCTTTGGAATCCCATGATGTGGGCAATCCAAGAGGATATCCTTGAACCGCTCCCAAGATTTGGACAAGCTCTCCTTGTCCTTCATAATGAAAGCGTTGATCTTCCCTCTCATTTCAGCGGTCTTTGAGGGGGGAAAGAATTTGGTCAAGAATTCCGTAGTCATCTCCTCCCATGTGCTAATTTTTCCTGGAGGAAGAGATTGATACGAAGTAAGAGCTCTATCTTTTAATGAAAAGTAAAAAGGTCTTAGCTTGTAGTTGTTATTCTCAATTCTGGGAGGTCACAAGGTTTCCATCAAGATCTCGTAGTTTTGAAGATGTTGATGCGGCGACTCTTTCTCTAGCCCTCCGAATTGGCATTGGCGAATCATGGCTAGAACTTGCGGTCGAAGTTCGTAGTCATGATCTGCTGGATCTCCTAGGTTCACTCCTGGACGCCTCAGTTGTTGATTAGGGTCCATCCTTTGACCTAGGGTTTGTGGAATTCCTGCAAGAAGAACATCTCGGACTGGCATCCGAGGTGGAGGTACATCGGCCGGGGCGTCAGGTACTGGAAACTGCCTCGGTCGAAGATCAGCTACTGGATCCTGCATCGGTCGAGGATCAACAGGAGGATCTTCCCTCGGTCGAAGTAGAATCTGGTCTCGTATGACTGCTATCTCAGCTTCGATTGCTGCAGTCTTGGTGCATTCTCTTCTTTCTCTTGTCTAAGTTCTTCCTTGCTGAGGCGTAGCAGCTCTAGCGCCTCTTTCAATTCGGCCGCAAGATCGCGATCGTCTTGTTGGGCCATCTTTGCTTCTCTCAAGCGTCGCTTGTATGTCTTCTCTGGTTCGGGATCGTAAGGAACGATTTCCTTCCCAGCGCGGGTTCTTCGCATATACCTAAGAAAGAACCTGCAAAAGTCACTCAAGTAGAGTGGTTAGATGACACGGGGCAAGCGCCCCAAGAGCAAACCGTACCGGCTCGGTCTAGACCAAGTCCCCGGCAACGGCGCCAAAAACTTGTTCGCTCCAAACGGTGTGTGCAAGCTTTAAATTTATAACCCTAGACTTAAGCTTAAAACAAGGATGCGAACCCGCAGTGTACGGGTCAATCGTAGTAAAAAGCAAGAAAATTCCAGGGGTCGATCACAGGGACTTGGTGAAACAAAGTCAATAACGGTAAGCTTCGTGAATACTAACCACAAAGAGCAATTAACACAATCAAAGATGAATAAGAAGTCAATAAAGCAAACATGCAATTCTAGGGATTAAAGCATCTAGTTGTGGTTCCAACTCAAGATCTAAAGATAAGCGGACAAAGCTGAGATTTTTTTTGCAAGGGGAAGGTGTTATTAAAGTGGAGTAGATCACCGGTTAAGTCTCACTACACACTAATCCTAAACCATAACTCCTATTACCGGGTAAGTCTCAAGGAATCAAGATAAAGAACTATAACCTCAAACTAACACACCATCTAAGGGAATAGAATCAACCTTTACCGGGTAAGTCTCAGGCTAACTCACAAAGATGGGATGGAAGCACACTCAAACCCCAATAAAGGATGAACCTTTATTACCTACAGTTATGATCGTTGGTACACAAACTAAGGAATTACCGGGTAAGTCTCATCCTAAGCTTCCTTTGAACCAGGAAAGGTGTAATAAGAATAGGATTTGGCAAACTCTAACACTTAACTCTCAGTTATGGATCAGATAAGCCACCTCGGTCAGCCAGTTTCCACCCCGGCCGAGATGTTCATCGACTGAACGAGATGCTTAGGGTTAAGGTTAAAGACTCGAACTTTCAGGATCCTACTGGAATCTAAGATTATTCTATCATTGTTTTTACCACAACCTTCAGCTAATCACCCTAGAATCACACAAGGAAATTAGCCACTCATCATCATTATGAAAGTATTAAATATATGGGAAGAAGGTGAATATTTGAACGAGAAGAATTTAATGAAAAGACTTCAATAACTGAATCAAATATCACAACAAAGCGTTCCTTGGATAGCAATCCAACAAGACAAGACAACAAGTGAGGGAATTGAAGATAATCTTACAAAAACCCTCTAAAAAGCTATAAAAGCTAAGGACTTCAACCTTCCTTCAACCTTCAAAAAGGTTCTTCGAATCTCTCCTAACTGGAGTAGGGTGCTGCTGCGTGATCTTCTCGTAAGCAAGATGTCCAGCCGTAAGCGGATGTAGCGGTCTTCCGGATTTGTCGAAATCCAACCCTTTTTATAAGAAAATAACCCTCCTAAGATAATAAATCTTAGAAATATATTTTCCCATAAATATAGGTAAAATATATGATTCTGCATATCTCCTTCCTTCCAGGAGCCAAGCCCAAAAATATAAGATCACTTTCCAATTTTAAAAGATCTCAGCCAAGAATAAAATATTCTCGCCGCGTCCTAGGTGTTCACCTCGGTCGAGTCGGCGTCTCTGGATCACCTCGGTCGAGATGAATCTCTGGTCAACCGAGGTGAGTCACAACTGAATGTGAAATCTCTCAAAACTGGTCCAAAGTAAATCTTTAATCCATAGCTATGCTCCCTGGATGTAGCTCCAAATGACTCATGACTCCTTTTGCTCCTTTTTGATGCGAAACGTACCCTTTTACCTGCAATTACAACAAAACTAGGTGTAGACCTCGATTCTCGCAAAGGTAGATGAAATGGTAGTAAAATCACATAATATACATACAAACATGCAGATTATGAAGGATAAAACGTCCAAACAAACCCCAAAATATAGACTATAATTCATGCTATCAATAATTTACATGAACGCAAGCATGAATAAGCATATATGGCACAACATGACTTTAAGAAATACCAAAGGAAACTACAAGGGTGATCATACTATTAAAATCATCAAGTCAACTCAAATATCAAGCAAGGATATAAATCAAGTATCTTTATAGAAATCATGCTTCAAATCCAAAGGTATAATGATATAAACCATAATAAAATATCCAAGTCCGAAATTAATGTCCAAATCAAGGTTCATAAACCAAAACCATATTTCATAAGCCATATCAATAATTCATAACTGAAATCATAGTTCATAAAACCGACAATAACTCATAAATCCAAATCCAAAATAAATACTCGTACTCTATATTGAACCTCAAAATCCAAATTAAATACTCATAAACCAAAACAATGACTTATAACTCAAATCAAGTACTCGATCAAATACGCAAATCCGATACACTATCTCATAAATCGGATATAATCATAGCTCAAAATCATAATCCGAAATCTCAACTCAACTTTTATCAATGACCCAATACGTACTCAACAATCACCTATAATCGACATGCCATCACTTGGTCAATTGACCGAAATGGGGTAACAAGTGCTAACCTTGCCCCTTGCTCAAAATCATCATAAGTCTCACAAATCATAGTATCAAGCAAAGAATTAAAGAAAGTACGTAACAAAAGAATAATCTCGGCCGAGATTTTGTAAAAGAAGAGCATGGATCATAAGAAGAAGGATACAAAAGGAATAAAAGCAAGGAATTAAATAAAGTACGTAATGAAAGAATAATCTCGGTTGAAACAAAATATATCTCGGCCGAGATTTTATTTGGGTTTGCCCGAGATTTGTGATAATACGGCCCATGGCCCATAAGACAAAAACCCTAATTTTATTATTAAAGAAGAGGGTGGCTGCGGCGGAAGAAGTACGTTTGGAACGAGAAGAAAGACGCTACATGCGATAGAGAGTTTGAAGGAAGATTTACAACATCAAGTGATAGAAGATTGCATCATTAGCTACAACACATTGAAGGATTGAGAAGATTTGTGAGGATTTCTTGAAGGGAGATACTTAGTTGCTAAATTTCATTGTTTGAACACAAGTTTGAACCTTTATTGTTGCTTGACTACATTTTTGATACTTGAAGACCCTTTGCTAAGTATTTTTTGCCCTTTTCTTAATTATCTTGGTTGTATGTCTTGCTTGATATCATATATCTTTGTTGATCTGAACATGTGTGTTGTTGGCTAGAACTCTTGCGATTCTAGGGTGATTATTTGATGGTTGTGGTATAGATGAAGATAGAATGAACATTTAACTTAGATTGGATCCTGAAGGTTGGTTTTAACCTACGCAGTTACCGAGTATTAGTTTGTTCTCAGGAATTTCGGCCGAGATTTGAGTTCGAACAATCTGAGTTTTCCCCTGTCTATCCGTTCATGTTATATCTTTGTCCTTAGGTTATAGATTGCCCAAGTCCTAGCCTTGTTGAGCCTTTCAAGCTTATATCTAAGCTTGGGAAGAGACTTACCTAGTGATTCCCTTTCTTAGTTACCAAAGATGATGAGTTCTAGGTAATAAAAGTTTACCCTTTATTAGGTTTGAGTATGCCTTCACCTTGCCTTTGTGAATTAGCCTAAGACTTACCCGGCAAATGTTAGTTCTATTCTCTTAGGTTGAGTTGTTGGTTTGAGATTATAATTTCTTTACTTAGATCCTTGATACTTACCCGGTAATATGACCTTTGGTTTGAGATTAGTGGATAGTGAGACCTCTCCCGTAATCTATCCCATCTTAGAAAAACCTTTTCTAAGAAACTCCAGCCTTGTGCATAGATCTTTAGAAATCTTGAATCGAAAATCACAACCGGATGCTATAATCTCTAGAATATGCATTCTTTCCTGATTATTATATCTTCGTTGATTTCATTGCTTTGTTCTTTGATATTTACAAAGTCTTTCCTAGATTTGATATATATTGCTTGATTTCACCATAGTCTATGTGATCGACCCTGGAATATTTGCCTTTATTGCGATTGATCCGTACATTGCGGGCTCGCTTATTGATTTATTTCTGGTATAAATTTAAGACTTAATTTCGTTCCTATACACACACGTTTAAGAGCAAACAAGTTTTTGGCGCCATTGCAGGGGACTTGGTTTAGACCAAGCCGGTATTTTGGTTGTCTAGGGTAGATACTTGCTTTTACTACTGATCTTTCTACTTGAGTATTCTTTCAAGAATTCCCTCTTTAGGTTTATGTGAAGATCTCGTGACGGTAAGGAAGTAGTTTCATACGACCCTGAACCGGAAAAGACTTACAAAATAAAGTTGGGAAGCTAAAATGGCTTTAGCTGAAAGAGACCTTCAGGCTGAATTGGACAATGCTTTGGAGCAAGTAAAACTTCGTGATGATGCTCTAGCTGAAGAAAGAGCAGGTGCACGTGAAAGAGAAGAAGCTATTAAAGCTGAGATTGATGAGATGCAAGCTACTATGAGGCAGTTGCTCTTTGAAAGAAGGGACAATTCTAGAATGGAAGTATAACCACCCGTCGCGCCACCAGTTGTACCTCACCTTCCAATGAGGAATGTTAGGATTGATCCGTTTGAGGGAGAGCCATAAACACTTGGGCAAAGGATGGATCCAGCTCAACGAGTACGTCATCGGGGCCTGAACCTTGGAGATCCAGCCGCACATGATTATGAGCTCCGCCCTGAAGTTCTTCAGATGATCCATTAGAATCAATTTGGAGGATTAGAGAGAGAGTCTCCACGCCAATACTTGCAAAACTGTGAGATACTCATGGAGACTTTGAGGCCTCCAAGATTAGAGAATAACAATCACAAGTTGAGAGGATTTTCCTTTTCTTTGAAGGAGAAAGCTCTTACTCAATCACTACCTTTTGGAAGAGATGACTACTGAATTCCTCACCAAATTCTTCCCACCATCGAATACTACGGAATTGAGAGGTAAAATTTACGCTTTTGCGATGAAGGAAAAAGAAAGTTTGTTCAAGTCATGGGAAAGATTCAAGGACCTTTTGCTAGATTGTCCTCATCATGAGCTTCCAAATATCGAGCTTCTAGAGATATATTTTAAAGGTTTGGATAAGGAAACTCAATTCAAGTATCAATCCTTTTCTAGAGGGACTTTCATGGAGAAGCCAGTTGATAAAGCATGGAAATTCATGGAATAGCAAGTATTAGTCATTGAGAAATATTCCCATAGAAGAGTTGATGAGAGACTCCGGAGACCGGGAGTCTATGAGGTAAGTCTTAATATTCTTAACAATGAGGTTAAAGCTTTGAAGGAATTATTGAAAACTCAAACGCAAGCACCGGTACTAGTTAGATTGTGACCTAAGGAACAGGATGTTAGCTACATGAGAAGAGGAAACCATCAATGGCCAATGAATTTCAACAACAATAAAAATATTCATGGAGGAAACAATTGGCGCCGGAATCATAGTCATCCTGGATTTTCCTACTCAAATCCGGATGGCGCACTAAATCCGCCTGCATTCTCTAGTCAAGCTCCACCACCAAAGAATCAAGAACCTCCACCGGGATCCAATCAACCTCCCAAAGACTGTACGAAGGCAATGTTTGAGCAATTGATGGGAAGGTTGAGTGGATTGGAAAGTACCGTTACTTATATTTCTAAGGCTCAAAAAACCTTGGAAAATCAAATGTTCAGTAAGGTGGGAGAAGCTCCTAGAGATCTAGGAAAGCTTCATAGAAAAACTGAAAATAATCCTAAGGGGCAAGTGATGGTTATTACCACTAGAAGCGATTTGAAGACTAAAGAGCCATTGCCCAAGAACGTTGACAAAGGGAAGCAAGTGATGGTTGAGGAAGACCCTCAACAAATAAAGATGGAGAAGAAACCAATTTATGTACCTCCTCCAATATACAAGACTCAACTTTCATTCCCTCAATTAAGAGCTAGAGCGCGTTTAGACAAACACTTTGGTAAGTTTCTTGAACTCATGAGTAAATTACATATTAATATTTCGTTTATGGATGTCATTGTAGGTATGCTTGTCTATGGAAAGTTTCTGAAGGAAATCCTATCTAATAAGAGGAAGCTACAAGATGTTGGAGAAGTAAGGATGATAAAAAGGTCATCCGAACTTATCCAAATCATGAAGGAAGAGATGCCACTAAAGCTAAGAGATCCCGGATCTTTTTGCGTTCCTATTGGCGTTGGAGAGGTCACTTATGAAGCTTTGTGTGACCTAGGAGCAAGTGTGAGCATCATACAACTTGCATCGTGTAAGAAGATTGGACTTGGAGATCCAAGACCCATCAAGATGACCTTGTATATGGCGGATAGATCGATAATGCATCCAGTGGGAATCCTTGAAGATACTCCCGTCCAGATTGGTAAATTCTATATTCCTATTGATTTTGTGGTGCTAGATATTCCTGTAATTATCCAGTTCCAATCATCCTTGGGAGACCATTCCTTGCAACTTCCGAATGTATGGTTGATTGCAAGAACGCCACACTCTCCTTCAACATTGGTGAGGAGAACATTGCATTCACGCTGTCCGCTATGGTCAGAGGACCAGCTCTTGGAGAAGATGTTTTCAACATTTATGAGGAAGAAGAATCAATGGAATTAGTGAGTTAGATTTTGCTTAAAGAGTCTCTTGATAAGGTCTTGAGTTTGAGCATTATGGAGGAAGGAATCGACGCAAATTGTGATGCTGAGGTACGAGTGTTAGAAGCCTTGGAAAGGGATCCAACGATTGCTTTTGAGGAATTAGAGGAAAGCAAGAAAATTGTAAAAATCTCGGTTCACAATCAGAAATCTCGGCCGAGGCTCTTTTAGGTTCATCCGATGTTTTCATTCCAAGGACCAACCTCGACCGAAATCTTGGTCGTGGCTTCCAGAGGGGGTATGTTCGCTTCAAAACGTGTGTGGGTATGTGAAGACAAATAACTTTAAATTTATACCGAGAATAAAAGCAAAAGCGAACACGCATTGTACGGATCGATCGCAATAAAAGCAAATATTCTAGGGTCGATCACAGGGACTGTGGTGAAACCAACTGGTAAAAGAAATCTAGCTAGACAATTTCGCAAATATCAATGACCAAAAGCAACAAAAGCGATGATATGAATATATGTAATAATTGGGAAAGCACAGATTCTAGAGATCAATGTATTCAATTGTGGTTTTCGATTCAAGACTTCTAATGATGCATGAATAGAGATGGGATTGCAAAGGAAAGGTGTTTCGATTGTGGGATAGATTACGGGGGAGGTCTCACTAACCTCTATTCCAAACCAAAGAAACTTATCACCATGCAAGTCTCAAAGCTTCAAGGGAAAGGAATGATAGTCTCAAACCAACCACTCAACCTAAGGGAATATAATTAACCATCACCGGGTAAGTCTCAAGCTAACTCACAAAGGAAAGAGGAAGACACACTCAAACCTAATAAAGGATGAACCTTTATTAGAACTCATCATCTTTGGCAACCAAGCAAGGAAATTACCGGGTAAGTCTCTTCCCAAGATTGGATATAGGTTAGGAAGGTTCAACAAGGCTAGGGTATAGGCAATATTTAACCAAAACTTAAGGATAAAGCATGAAAGGTACGACAGAAGAAACCATAGTCGGATCTTGGTGAAATCTCGGCCGAGATTCTCAAGAACAACCCGAGATTTGTCTCTGCGAAGATAAAAACACAAACCTCAGAGTCCAATCTGTTTGTAAAGGTCAATCTATTATCATCTAAACAACAACCTTCAACTAATCACCCTAGAGTCACAGGGATTTTAGCAAACAATCATCATATTCATATATATATATATATGAAATCAAGAACCGAATGTTCTCTATTATCATAAACTGAATCAAATCAATAACAAACTCCGTCCTTGTGTTCCAAAGCAAAGAAAAAAAAACTAGAAAAATCTCACAAAGAATCTCAATGTATCTCTCAATCTCTAATGTTGAAGTAGTACGGGTTGTCAATCCGTTTCCAAGCTGCGAATCCAAAGCTTTCTTATTGCAATGTGTCTCTAATCTCCAGTAGTTGCTTTGTGTCTTATCATCCATGCAACCTTCTATCTTATAGAATAAATTTAGGGTTTGAAAGATTGCGTTTTGGGCTGAAATGTCAAAACCACGGTCAGGCCCGAAGAGAATCTCGGTCGAGATTTAATTTCCTTGTCCGAAATGTCTTCTCCGAGGCGTGTAATCTCTTTGATCTCTCTAATATCTCCCAAAACTTGACTTTATCCTTCTTTTAGGTTCTTGAATGCTTCCATTGTGATCCACCTTTATCAATTGTCCATGAATACTCCATTTCTACTCCGGTTTGCGCCAATTCACCTACAATTGTCATAAAACTTGTGTAGATCTCGAATATAACCAAATAGGCAAATATGAACCATAACTGCCATGAATGTATGTCTATGTATGCAAAAGAAGGAGAAAAACTAGCTATATGTACATCTATACTAAGGTCATATTTCATGTCATCAAAATACCCCATACTTGCCTCTTGCTTGTCCCCAAGTAAGGTTCAAATCTAGCATATCAAGATGTATGAAATATGAACATGCAAAAACAAAGGAAAACTACAATATTTTTGGTTTTGTGCTTCTACTCATAGATCACTCTCCAAGATTTGTTTCATAGCTAATGAAAACCGTTATGTGAACAAAAGGAATCACATTATGAGAAGAATAATCATACCTTGCAAGAAATTCAAAACATGTATCATAACTTGAAATATATCAAAATCAATCATGGAAAATCCGATTTAAACCACAAAGTCAAACCACATGCTCAAAGATCTTAAGGGCTTTCAAATGAAGGTCAAGAAACGTGTTAGGGTAGGATGTATGGAGGGAATGTGGCACAAATCTGGGAAAAAGGACTGAACTCCACAACTGCAATTTAAAACTCAACATCCACCGATAAGCATCTTTTTCACTTTTTTTTTTATTTTTTTCTTTCACTTGAGAACATGGACAGAAGTGCACAATAACTGAAGTCTCGGAGATCAGCTAACCTCAATTTCTCGAGGTGCCTCAAACCATGATGCACATACCATGACTCATTAGGACTATCGCTCAATCCGACTTTGGCAAAACACAAACACCCGACTATGTGAATGGTGCCGAGTTACTCATCATCATGATTGATGTTCCCAAACCTATTTTTCTAACACATTCTCATCACTTTCAACTTCAACTTTCACAAGTTTTCACTAACATGCATCCTAATTTCCGGATAGGTAAAAGAAGGCATATATATATGAGGAACTAAAAGCGTGATCAAGAAGAAGAAATAAAGAAAATCGAAATGCCTTAATCATATAAAAAAAATGTGCAAGAACTTATAGCGCGGTTTCAACCTTCAAATCTCAACATGATTTAGACAAAAACAAATAGTTCGAGGTTGAATGCGTTCATACCTCGTTTTGTGATGCTCAAGGATGTGTGGGAGTGTTGGAGGAGGTGAAGGTGGTGGAGCTTGCTGAGAAGAGGAGGAATCCCTCCTTGTAACAATTCGTCTAGATGATCTACGTCTTCCTTCCATTGCAGGGGAAAATCTCGGGTGGATCTTCAAAAATCTCAGTCGTGGAATCTGGGGTTGACTGAGATTTTTGTCGTTTTCTCTCAAATTTGCCAAATCTATAAAGATTTTGCCAAACTAATCCCCTTGCTTCCTTCCTATGCCTTAGTCGATCCAATCTACACCAATTTCTTGTGCAAATTAACTCAAAAAACTCAAATCGAAGGTAAGAGAGAAAACCTAGGTTTTGGATTAAAAAATTCAAATGGAGCTCGATTTGCTGAATTGTGGTGTTATTAATGCACAAAATTTTCAACGTCGTTGATAAATCTTGAGTTTTGGAGGAAGAATGGAGCAAATTGGTTAGAAAACAAGAATTTAAGAGGATTTGGGGTTTTCGGCCGTTCATGGTTTCGAGGGCGTGGAAATGGGGTTTGTTTTGCTGAAAATTGGTGCAGTTTATATATACCTTCGCTGAATTTTGAAAAATCTAGGCCAAGATTTTTCTTAAGTTGTTTGCGACATTGTTTTCCACGGGTGGAAATTCAAAATATCGGCCGAGATTTCATGTACTTGACCGAGATTTTTGGCTTTTCGTTCCATATTGACAACTTGACTTGTTTCTACATTTTTTAGTATTACCTAGTTCATGTCATCCAAAGACACAAGAAAACCGGAACGAACCAAAAAAAAAAGAAAAAGAAAACTACTCTAGTCTATCTAAGAAAAGGGAAGTGAAACAATACCTTGGGTTACCTCCCAAGTAGCGCTTTGTTTAAGGTCGGTAGTTGTGTAATAGCCAGGATTTTCGAATTCTAACTAATGTTGATTAACTTAATCATTGATAGTAATAGACATATAACTCGCGAAGATTGCGCAAGTGATGAGTATGAGTCCCACCGTTATGTTCCTGGCGTAATTTTGGACGTATGGGGAAATTTTCACTTTTCTCCCCGGGTAATTATTTTTACCCTCCGGTGTTATTTGGAGCATTTGAGAGCTCCAATTAATAAAAATGCAGTTGAGAGAAATGATCAGGATAACAGATATGTCCTAGATATGAAAGATATACACATAGTCATGCGAGGGGCAGAGTTATTGATTGAGGAGCGGAAGGAAGATGGACTTTTCCTCCTATGTGAGCACATCCATAGGGCACTGGTAGTTTCATGTAGTATGATGATGTTTCAATCTTGGCTAAGATATGTGTTGATGCAGAGGGGCAGAGTTATTGCATATGCGTCTCGATAGTTGAAGACGTATGAGGAGAACTACCCGACTCATGATCTGGAGTTAGCAGCGGTGGTTCATGCTTTGAAAATCTAGAGACATTACCTGTATGGTGCTATATGCCAGATCTTCACAAACCATAAGAGTTTGAAGTATAGTTTTACGCAACAGGAATTGAATAACCGCTAGTGTAGACGGTTTGAGCTAACCTAGGATTTTGGCCTTGAGATTTTGTATCATCTAGGGAAGGTGAACGTTGTTGCCGACGCCTTGAGTAAGAAGACGCCTCGAGAGAAGACAATTGCGAGACTGATAGTTCATCCTCAGCTTCAGAGGGATCCAGCTTGGCTAGGGTTGGACATCTAGTTTCCTGATGAGAATGCGCAGCTATACGCTTTAGAGGTTCTACCTGATCTATTGGATGAGATCCAACAGAAGCAAGGGACCTGCCCGATGTTGACGAGGATACGAGAAAGGATGTCTCGTGATGAGGCACCACAATTCTCCCTTGGAGCAGATGGAGTGATGAGACGTCGTAACCGTGTTTGTGTACCCGCTGATGCGGAGTTTAGACAGAGGATATTACAGGAGGCTCAATGTACACCGTACTCAGTGCACCCTGGTGCGAGCAAGATGTACCATGATGTGAGACGATCATATTGGCGGGGTGGGCTGAAGCCCGACATAGGCAGATTTGTGGCACATTGTGCGACTTGCCAACAGGTCAAAATATAGCATTTCAGACTTGGAGGTGAGCTCCATCCACTGCCAGCATGACTTTGTGTTTATCTTTCATGACTTGTATTTGTGCTTATGCAATAACTTATATACATATGGTTAGCTAATGGTTTCATACCATGTTGTAGATGCCTTGCAGGATAGGAGAGTTGCTGAGTGATCTGGCAGGGTGACAGGCCGAGGGCTCTCGTACATTAGGTGGTTATGATTTTGGGGATATTTTATATACCTCCTACGTGAGGATGATGTTTTGTATACCTCCTGTGTGAGGGCGATGTTGTTTTATGCTCGGCTATGATCTTCTATACCTTTTGATATACAGTTTTATGTATTTGTTTTATATCTGTTAATGCCATATTGTAAGGTTCAATGAACTTGTTGTGAGACTAGGGTCAGGATCCACTGTGAGATCCTAGCCCAATGTGGCATCTTGAGTCCCGTGGATTTGGGGTGTTACAGAGATGGTATCAGATCCTTAGGTTGACAACAATGTCACTTGCTACCTGCAATGAGGTCGGATGGATAAAATAAACAAAACCCGAAAGGGGTCTTACGTTTTCAAAAGTTTTTGGTTTTTAAAGTTGTTGTTTTGGGATAGAATATACGAGAAGTCGTCACCTCTGCCGTGGATCTCAGTAGTATAGATATGTATATAAAAGTATTATAGATTGTATGTGGATGTGTTATATATATATACATATGGCATATATATAGCCTTATAAGTTAGGTGTGTATACCCCTCAGATAACTCAGACTATAGTAACATCTGTAGAAGGATGGGGTAGAGGTAGATCACCTCTTCCTCCAGTAGCAATAAGTCAGGGACCGGTTTCCGCTGTTTTGTCACCTATAGCAGAGGGCGGACCTGAGGAGACTGACTACGTCTCGATGAGTGGACCCAAGTTTCGAGAATATATATGGCAAGTACAAGAGGCTGCAAGAGCAGGTAGACCTACACCGGGTTTACCAGTATCGGTGGGATCGACTGAAGCTTCTGGTTTAAAGAAGGAACTACGAACTGAACTAGTAAGTGATGGAGTAGATCCTTCAGGTGTTAGACAAAGTCTGGCACATGGACATTCGAGTGATCCCTTGTCCACATGGACTTCTAGTGGGATGAGATCTTGTTTCAACTGTGGGGAGACTGGGCACCTACGACCGAAGTGTTAGAGACCTTTAGTGACGTGTTTTACTTGTGGTAAGATTGGACATCGAACGATTTTCTGTCGATGAAACAAGATACCGCATCAGCAAGTTTCCTCCCATGCTAAGGTTACTAAGGCTGAACGAAGAAGATCAAGTTTCTCTTCAGTCCCACAAGCTGTGAAGACGGGACGACCGTGTTTCAACTTTGGTTATCCAGGCCATTTGCGCTCTTGAGTGTTCTTTAGCACCGATAGCTTGCTTCACATGTGGTGAACTAGGCCATTTGGCTCCCTTTTGTCAGCAAAGCAGTGTTCCTTCTCAGTTAGACTCACCTCTTTCCGGTGTAGATGGAGTAGAGGCAGAGATCATGAAGATGACGTCAGTGATACCTGAAGAGTAAAGACTCGAGTTATGAGCGGTGAGGTGTAGTGGAGTTGTTAACGTTAGTTGTTTTCTGGTACCATTCTTAGTATTGGTTTACCTTTTTGAGTTCTTTTTGTGCTGGTGTTATGCCCTCTTTTTGATGTATGTGTAACGTGGGTTTAGATGTGATATAGGGAGTATCCTTTACTTAGGGTTACTCAGTTGTTTTGGGGTCAGAGGTACCTGCAAGATGTGTGCTTAGCCCAGTTATATCAGGACTTGTGATTTTCTCTTATAGACTTCTTTGTTATGTCTTTGAACATCAAGAAGTAGTGGATCAAGTAGATCGCTATAAGTGTAGTTTGAACTATGATAGATGGACCATATTTACCATTGTTATGATGGATTAGATTGTGACCTTTCTTGTGATAGAGATCTTGAAGGATGTGTACTGTTATCAGCAACGAGGCTGATTGCGTGAGCCTATGAGGCCTTCTGATGTATGTAATGAGGAATACGGGAATCTTGGTAATACAAGGATTTGTGAGTATGCTTGATATACCATCTAGTCTATGGTATGGAAGAGCGTGGATTCCGGCATCAAGTTAGAGCTGGAGCGTCTGAATGATTTTGAATATATCCATGTTTTTGTATGGAAGAAGGAATATTGTGGTTGTGCGCGAATTTTTGAGAGTAAGTAAGATGATTATTAAGAACGAGTGTTCATTACCCCGCAGGGATGAATTGATAGATTTGTTGCAAGGAACTTTTGAGTTTTCCAAATAAGAGTGGAGACCTGAATATCACCGGATGAGAATGAGCGAATAGGATGTGTTGAAAACGGCATTTTGGACTCGGTATGACCACTACGAGTTGTAGTGATGTCATTCGGGCTCACGAAAACACCACCACATATATGGTGAGGAACGGAGTTTTATTGACTTAATGGATCCGCTGTAGTGAGGTTTTGTAGATGATATCCTAGTGTACTCTCAGAGTTGAGAGGGACACGCAGAACATTGTAGAATATTTTATGAGTCTTGTAAGATTAAGAGTTGTATGTTAAGTACGAGTTTGAATATGTGACCCGACCTTTTGAGATTGTGTGACCTGTTGAAGGAATCTAGATTGATTCGAGAAAGATTATTACTGTTATAGTTGGAACAATACCGATGAATATCGATGAATTTCATAACTTTCTGAAGTAGCCTTTTCGGAGTAACCAGATATTATCGCTGTCTGTGGAGGAGTTTATATGATAGCCCGATCATGTATCAGTCTGTTGAGAAGACTATTTGATTTGTATAGTCCGAGCCGTGTTCTTATCGATTGAGGAGTGGAAGAAAGATGGACTTTTACTCCTATGTTAGCACATCCATAGGGCACTGGTGGTTTAATGTAGTATGATGATGTTTCAATCTTGGCTAAGATGTGTGTTGATGCAGAGGGGCAGAGTTATTGCATATGCGTCTCGATAGTTGAAGAAGTATGAGGAGAACTACCCGACTCATGATCTGGAGTTAGCAGCGGTAGTTCATGATTTGAAGATCTGTAGACATTACTTGTATGGTGCTATATGCCAGATCTTCACAAACCATAAGAGTCTGAAGTATAGTTTTACGCAGCGGAAATTGAATAACCGCTAGCGTAGTTGGTTTGAGCTAACCTAAGATTTGACATTGATTCTGTATCATCTAGGGAAGGTAAACGTTGTTGCCGATGCCTTGAGTAAGAAGACGCCTCGAGAGAAGGCGATTGCGAGACTGATAGTTCAGCCTCATCTTCAAAGGGATCCAGCTTGGCTAGGGTTGGATATCTAGTTTCCTGATGAGGATGCCTAACTATACGCTTTAGAGGTTCTACTTGATATGTTGGATGAGATCCAATAGAAGCAGGGGATCTGCCCGATGTTGACGAGGATACGAGAAAGGATGTGTTACGCTAGAAACGTGTATAGCATAAGAGTCTTAAATTTATAACTCGATATATTTTCCTAACTCCTAGCGAACCCACAATGTATGGGTCGTTTTGTAGCAAGCATAGTATTCCGAGGTCGAACATAAAGACTAAGGTGAAATCGAATCAAATAGGTGATTATGGATAGTTCAAATCTAGTCTAAGAAAAGAGAAAGGAATAATGAAATGAAAATCATAATGTTTTTGGGTTGGTTTTGTGGTGATCAAACAAGATCACAATTGATGCAAGATTACAAAACAAACTAACAAATCTAGCTAGCAACACAAACAAGCAAGCCAAACACGAGATATGTGATAAAAGAGAGAAAAGCAGATTCTAGGGGTTAGAAATTCCGGTTATGGCATTGGACTCAAGCTTCTAATCAACCTTGGACTAGCTATGGTATGTTGGGAAGGAATGTTTCTCAAATGGGATCAATCACCGGGTAGGTCTCATGATCCACTAATCCTGCAACTAAGGTCCTATCACCGGGTAAGTCTCTAGGAGCCTAAGATTGGGAAATCTACACAAACCGGATTGCTATCTAGGGGTCTAACCTCTCCTTACCAGGTAAGTCTCGGGAAGGCAAGTCCTAAACATCAATCCTAGCACATTCAGTCCAATAGCGGCTTGTGAGGCTCACTACTACCTATAGTTCATCATCTTTGGTACCGAAGATCAAGAATCACCGGGTAGATCTCTCCTCTCACTTAGTTTGCTAGCATTAGGTCACCCTAGGCTAGATTAAGCTTAACAAACACTAGGATTTCAACATTCTAACATCCTAACATTCAGATTTATCAATACAAGCACAATAGAGAAAATTACGGGCTGATAATCCAAAACCACGGCCGTGGTCAGGCAAGACTAGGCCGTGATTCTAAACAGTGGTTAGGTTCGAGCAATCAAATCGTCCAAAGAATACATTTAAGTCTATTCTATCATAGTCCAAGCCATAACCATCATTCCATTACCCTAGAATCACAACACAAGTAAACCAAGTAAACACAAGTAAACCAAGCTGAATATATGTTTAAGAAAGACTTACAACCCTTCAAAAGAAGTTCCAAATCGTTCCTTACAAATCCTTTCAATTGTCTTCAACAAGCTCACCCAAAAACCACTCAAAAGCTATAAAAACTCTAAAACTAGTGTTCTTCTTCTTCTTATTCTTCTTCTTCTTCTCCAAATGAGAGTGTTTTTGCTTCCTTCCAAGAGTAGCCTCCAATGGAGTGATGTGTTATGAGAGAGTGTGGGAGAGAGTGTGTGAGAGGATCCCCTAGCATCAGCCTGCAAGACCACTTATATCCTCCATCAAGGGCAAGAGTCGGTTATGGAGATCATGGGACAGCTGTCACAGCTGTCCAGAGAGAACCACGGCCAAAACCACGGGCGTGAAAATGGCCTTTGGGCCATGGTTTTGGTGGTTCAGCTTCGTTTGGATCGATAAGCGATGAGTTGGTGCAAGGCATGCACCAACAAGGTCCTATGTGTTCTCCTTAGCTCATAGCTTGCTTCTTAATGAGTCTGAAAGTGCGTCATCACAGGGAATGATCCTCGAATGTATCGATTAAGCTCCAAAATTTCCCCAAAATACCTACAAAACCGACAATAGTTCGTGTAGACGTCTATCTCAACAATATGCATGAACTAAACGTAAACGTCATGAACTAATGCCAAACCATGCATGAATAACTGGAAAAACTATCTAAATGAATGCCTAAACTAACGTCATAACTCGTGTTATCAAAATACCCCATGCTTAAGACTTGCTCATCCCCGAGCAAGATCCAACTATAGGCTAAGAGATGACATGATTTATGAATGCAGAAAAAAAACATAAAAATATTTTTGGAATTGTGCTTCATAAGATAGATCACCTTCATAGTCATGTTTCATGACAATGGACAAACAATCATGCATCAAATGAATGAAGGCATGGAAAGACAATTATACTTAACTCGAAAGCATGCATGAAAGTTGAAAATGAAGAAGTCAAGATGATCATGAGCATGTCTAATCTAGAACACTAAGTCTTACACACATGCAAATAGGTCACAAGGACCTAGGAAAGAAGAGGCCAAGAAACGTTGTGATAGGGTGAGAATTTTTCTAGGTCATGTGATGCTAATCCGGGAATGGAAGTAACTCCATAATTTGGTTTTTGATCAACTTCCCACAAGTGTATATTTTCTCCATCTTTTCTTTCTTTTCTTTTCTTTTCTTTTTCATTTTCTTTTTCTTTCACTTATTTTTGAGACAATGACATTGGTGTACAAAAGCCGAAACCTTGGTGATTAGCAGTCCTCAGAATTTTTCCGAGGTGCCTCACACCGGGCACACATACCAAGGCTCGTTAGGACATTCGGTTTATCCAATTTTGGCAAGGCACAAACACCCGATTATGTGAATGGTGCCGAGTTACTCGTCATCAAAACCAAAGTCCCCAAACCTATATTTTTTCTACACTTTTCATAACGAATTTAGCACTTTATTCACCACATTCATTCATCAACAACTTCACCCCACACTTGATCTTTATACACTAAACACACTAGCATGCTCCTATTCCCGGATGGGTCAAAAGAGGTCAAATTTTTCTATCAATTGAGGTGCTCAAACAACATGATCAAGATGAGAAGAAGAGACATGAATTGCCTTAATCATTCCTAAATGATGTGCAAGAACTAGCATGTAATTTCGACCATCAATCCTCAATCCAATCAAGGCAAGCATCATAATCACAATTCATACATAGGATCCAAGAGAAGTATTTCAAGTCCACATATGCATAAATCCATTCAACACATAAGGCCATCCATAGCCAATCCACAAAACAATCTCATCATAAGGGTCATATCCAAACTTAGAAGCACTAAATTTTTTTAAAATTTTCTGATTTTTTGGAATTTTTGAAATATATATGTACAATACAAAAGCTAATGAAACATGTGACAATATGAAACTATCCTAGATGCAATCATGCAAATGATCATGAAAACCCCACCCCATACTTAGAAACACATTGTCCCCAATGTGCAAATCAAGTAAAGAAGAGTGAAAGAGAGTCCTCACAATGTAAAAATGGTGTTGCTTTGGGTATTTTGGTTCACTCATTTGGAGTGATGGTGGATGATCAATCAAAGGTGGTAGAGAGTTCTTGATGTTTATTATGGCGTCGGGACCCGCGCCAAACACCGCTAGCCGTCCAAGTCCCACGTCCGCTCCACCCACGTTTGATGCGGGATCATCATCATCCTCCTCATGCTTTGAAAGGCTTCCATCCTACTTAGACTCTAGCACACAAACAACCAAACACACAAACACACCAAAACAAAGACAAAAGCAAAATCGAAAACAAAAACAAAAACGAGAAGGGAAAGACATGTACCAATGGGTTGCCTCCCATCAAGCGCTACTTTAAGGTCATTAGCTTGACCAAATTCGGGGGCGTTTCACTCAAGGTGAAGTGGGGAAATCATATCCATCGGAGCTTCCAGGATGTACTTCTTCAAACGGTGCCCATTCACCTTAAAATCTCCACAATGCTCCCCTCCTATCTCAACCGCTCCATGGGGGAAGACTTTCCTCACCACATAAGGACCCATCCATCTTGACTTGAGCTTTCCGGGGAAGAGCCACAACCTTGAGTTGAAGAGAAGGACTTGGTCACCTTCACTCAACTCCTTTGGGATGAGACGTTTGTCATGCCAACTTGGTCCTTTCCTTGTAAATCCGGGCGTTTTCATAGGCATCCAACCGGATCTCCTCAAGAGCATTAATGTCTAGCAACCTCTTTTCACCGGCTTTCTTGAGGTCAAAATTCAGCCACCTTATGGCCCAATACGCCCTATGCTCCATCTCCACCGGAAGGTGGCAAGACTTTCCATAATCTAGCTTGTAGGGAGTGGTGACAATCGGTGTCTTGAAAGCGGTTCTATAAGCCCACAAGGCATCATCAAGCTTCATAGCCCAATCCTTTCTTGTCCTAGAAACCGTCTTCTCAAGTATCCCCTTTATCTCCCGGTTGGAGATCTCCACTTGGCCACTAGTTTGAGGGTTGTAAGGTGTTGCCACCTTATGAGTCACCCCATAATTAGCCAAAAGTGTCCCAAAGTTCCTATTGGTGAAATGCTTCCCTCAATCACTTATGATCACTCTTGGTGTTCCAAACCTCGGGAAGATGACTCGGTTGAAGAACCGCACCACAACTTTGGCATCATTTGTGGGAGAGGCGATTGCCTCTACCCATCTCGACACAAAATCCACTGCCAATAGAATGTAGAGCTTGCCATATAAAGAGGGGAATGTCCCCATGAATTCCACACCCCAAACATCAAATATCTCAACCTCTTGTATGTTGTTCAAGGGCATCTCATTCCTCCTTGAGATGTTTCCCGTCCTTTGGCAAGCATCACATGCCACTACAAAATTCTGCACACCCCTAAACAAGTTAGGCCAATAAAAACCGGATTGCAATACCTTTGGACACGTCTTGTGTGAGCTAGCATGGCCTCCACATGGTAAGGAGTGACTATGGCGGATCACACTCTCCACCTCATCCTCCGGAATGCACCTCTTAAAGACTCAATCCAGTCCTCTCTTGAACAAGAGCGGCTCGCTCCAATAGTAATGCCTCACATCCTTGAAGAACTTTTTCCTTTGGGCATATGACAAACCGGGTGGCACCTCCTCACACACAAGGTAGTTCACTATATCCCCATACCATGGCTCACTCCCTCTAGACACTTGAAGTAAGCACTCCTCCATCATTTGCAATTGCTCATCCCGGAATGAGTCATCAATCGGGATGTCATCTCTCTCAATCTTCAATGGTGGTAGCCTACTAAGATGGTCCGCCACTGAATTTTTGGAACTCTTCTTGTCCCGAATTTCCAAGTCAAACTCTTGGAGGAGAAGGATCCACCGAATGAGGCGAGGCTTTACATCCTTCTTTGTGAGGAGATAACAGATCGCAGCATGATCCGTGTACACAATGACCTTGGCTCCCACAAGATATGACCGGAACTTCTCAAAGGCATACACCACCGCTAGCAACTCCTTCTCGGTTGTGGCATAGTTGAGTTGGGCGTCATCTAGCATCTTGCTAGCATAATAGATGGTATGTGTAAGCCCATCTTTACTTTGTCCCAAAACAGCCCCAACGGCTACATCATTTGCATTAGAATTATCTCAAACGGAAGGCTCCAATCCGGAGGTTGCATGATAGGGGCGGAGGTCAAGGCATTCTTCAACCTACAAAATGCTTCAAGGCAATCCTTGGAGAAAACAAACTCAACATCTTTCATTAGTAGGTTAGTGAGAGGCTTAGAAATTTTAGAGAAATCTTTTATAAACCTCCGGTAAAAACCGGCATGCCCTAAGAAACTCCTTACCCCTTTCACCGAGGTAGGTGGTGGCAACTTCTCTATCGTTTCTATCTTTTCCCTATCAACTTCAATGCCTCGTTGGGAAACCAAATGTCCCAATACTACTCACCATGAAGTGACATTTCTCCCAATTCAAAACAAGGTTAGTTTCCTCACATCTCTTCAACACCAAAGACAAGTTAGCTAAGCAATCATCAAATGAAGATCCATACACCGAGAAATCATCCATAAATACTTCCATAATGTTCTCAATATATTCAGAAAAAATAGCCATCATACACCTTTGAAAGGTGGCGGGTACATTACACAACCCAAACGGCATTCTCCTATATGCAAATGTTCCCCAAGGGCAAGTAAATATTGTTTTCTCTTGGTCATCCGGGTGAATAGGGATTTGGAAAAACCCACTATAGCCATCTAAGTAAAAAAAAGTGTGAGTGTTGAGCTAATCTCTCTAGCATTTGGTCAATGAAGGGAAGAGGGAAATGATCTTTCCTAGAGGCCACATTAAGTTTCCTATAGTCAATACACATTCTCCACCCCGTAACCATCCTAGTTGGGATTAATTCATTGTTCTCATTAGTCACTACGGTCATACCACCCTTCTTAGGAACAACATGTACAGGACTAACTCATTTACTATCCAAAATCGGGAAAATGATTCCCGCATCTAGCAATTTAAGGATCTCTTTCTTGACTACCTCTTTCATTATAGGATTCAATCTTCTTTGAGGTTCAATTGAAGGTTTATGGTTATCTTCCATCAAGATTTTATGCATGCATAGGGAAGGTTTAATGCCAACTAAGTCATCAATGGTGTAACCTATAGCTCTTCTATGCAATTTCAACTCATTCAACAATCTATCAAGCTCATCATCATTCAAAGATGCATTCACAATCACCGGATAAGTAGAATTTGCACCAAGAAAAGCATACTTTAAATGAGAAGGGAGAGGCTTAAGTTCAAGTTTAGGAGGACCTTTATCGGGTGGAGACGATCCATACAATGTAGGTTGAGATGATTCCAAAGCCATGGAAGACTCTCCAAGACTGTTTGAAGCTTGATCAACAACTAAGGCACTTTTTAGGGAAACCACGGGCAAAACCACGACCTCTGGCACAACCACGGGCGTGGAATTGGAAGAGCTGGTGCTTCTGGACATTACAGAGAGTTCCACGGGTGAAACCACGGGCGTGGTTCTTGCTCCCTGGCCGTGGTTCCTACAGTGATTCAGCACACCTTCGTGCACTTCAAATTCAACACTTGTCTCTTTTTCTAATGCATCCAAAGCTTGGATTTCTTCATTACAATCAGCCTCAACTCCTTCCTCCATCAAACTCAAGCTAAGAACCCTCTCAAGTGGGTCCTTGATCAAGATCGAGCTCACAACTTCTCTAGAATCCTCTTGCTCGACAATGTTGAAGACATCTTCACCAAGGGCTGACCCTTTCATCATTGTGGATAGCTTGAATTTGATATTCTCTTCTCCTATGTTGAAGGAGAGAATTCCATTCTTGCAATCCACTAAACATCCGGATGTGGCTAAGAATATCCTCCCTAAGATGATAGGAACCGGGTAGTCCGCCGGGATGTCCAAGACAACAAAGTCGATTGGCACATAGAACTTCCCAAGCTGAAACGGTATGTCCTCTAGGATTCCTACGGGGTGAGTGATTGAACGGTCCGCCATGTAGAGGGTCATCTTGACCGGCTTTAGCTCTCCTAGCCCAACCTTGTTGCAAAGTGTAAGCGGGATAATGCTTACACTTGCTCCAAGATCACATAGGGCTTCATATTGCACTTCTCCAACCCCAATTAGCACACAAAAAGATCCCGGATCTCTTAGTTTAGGAGGCATCTCTTCCCTCATGGTTTGTATCAACTCGGAAGATCTCTTTGTCATTCTCACTTCTCCATACTCTTCCAACTTCCTCTTGTTGGAGAGTATCTCCTTAAAAAACTTTCCATAGGCCGGCATACCTAGAATAGCATCCATGAACGGAATGTAAATATGCAATTTAGACATGAGTTCAAGGAATTTACCGAAATGTTTATCCAAACGAGCTCTTGCTTGTGATTGTGGGAACGGTAGTGGTGGCTTGTATGGAGGTGGTGCCACATATGTTGGCTCATCATCTTTGCTCTTGCCTCCTTCTTCTTGCAATGGCTCTTCCTCCACTACTTCTTGCTTTCCCTTGTCATTCCCTTTAGGTAAGAGATCTTTCATGATCAGCCCACTCCTTGTTGTAATGGCCAACACTTGGCCTCTTGGATTGTCCTCGGTTCTTCCGGGAAGCTTTCTCGGATCCCTTTGTGCTTTACATGCCTTTTGGAACACTTGTGATTCTAGCACCTTTTGAGCCTTAGAAATGGAAGTCACCGTGCTCTCAAGTCCACTCAACCTACCAAGCAATTGTTCAAACATCATTTCGGTTCTATCCTTTGGAGGTTGAGCAAAACCGGTTGGAGGCTCTTGTGAAGCCTTAGGTGGTGGTGCTGCGCTTGTGGAAGCGGGAGGGTTCAAGGCACCATCCGGGTTAGAATAGGAGAACCCGGGATGGTTGTGATTAGGCCGGTAATTGTTGTATTGCCGACTGTTGTTGTTGAAGTTCCTAGGGCCTTGATAGTTGTTGAAGTTACCCCTTCCCATGTAGTTAATGTCCTCCTCTTTGGAAGCCAAATTGGCTTGCACTTGCACTTGACGACTTGCTTGATTCTTCAAGGTTGTGGCACACAACTCCCTCAAAGACTTAAGCTCATTGTTGATTGCATCGAGTTTGTAGTTGCTCATGGTGACTTCACTTACTTCATATACTCTCGGTTTCCTCCCATCACTCTTTCTATGGGAGTACTTCTCTGTCACCAAGGCTTGCTTCTCTACAAACTCCCAAGCCTCATCCACATTCATCTCCATGAATGTTCCTCCAGAAAACGATTGGAGCTTGAATTGGCTATCCTCATCAAGCCCCTTGAAATAGATCTCCAATAGCTCTATCTTCGGTATCCCATGGTGTGGACAATATAGGAGGAGGTCTTTGAACCTCTCCTAAGATTTGAATAGGCTCTCTCTATCCTTCATCACGAAGGCATTGATCTTCCCTCTTAGCTCGGTTGTCTTGGAAGGTGGGAAGAACTTTGTCAAGAACTCACTTGTCATCTCCTCCCAAGTACTCACACGTCCTAGTGGAATGGATTGGTACCAAGCCAAGGCTTTATCCTTTAGTGAGAAGGAAAAAGCCCTAAGCTTATGGTTGTTGTTCTCCAATCCAGGCGGTCTTAGAGTCTCCATCACGATCTCATAGTTCATCAAGTGTTGATGAGGAGACTCTCCTTCCATCCCTCCAAATTGATTGTGCCGGATCATTTGTAGCACTTGAGGGCGGAGCTCATAATCATGGGCTGCGGGATCTCCTAAGTTTACACCCGGACGGTGCACTCTTTCGTCCGGATACATACGTTGCCCTAACATTTGTGGCTCCTCAATGATGATCGGCTCAAACCGAACATTAACCGCCGGCTGCGGTGGTGGTGGAGGTTGTTGATGATTAAGCTCTCTTTGTACAAGAGCTTGCCTAATCTCTTCAATTTCCCTCCTATTTGCTTCTTGCCTCTCATTGGCAAGTCTCGTCTCACTCTCCAAGAGTTCATCCCTTAGCCTAATTTGCTCTAAGGCATCATCCAACTCAGCTTGAAGATCTCTTGCGGCCATCTCCTTCTTCTTCTTAATGCTCTTAGATCTAGCTTTAAGGGTTTTCTCCGGTTCGGGATCGAATGGAGCTAAATCCTTGCCACGAGATCTTCGCATGCACCTAAAGAATGAGAGATGTCCTGAAAATTCAAAGACACAAACCAAACAAGATCAAAAGCAACAAGAAAGACCTACACTATAAACAATCACAAATAATGATTCAATCTAGACCTAATCCCCGGCAACGGCGCCAAAAACTTGTTACGCTAGAAACGTGTATAGCACAAGAGTCTTAAATTTATAACTTGATATATTTTCCTAACTCCTAGCGAACCCACAGTGTATGGCTCGTTTTGTAGTAAGGATAGTATTCTGAGGTCGAACACAAAGACTAAGGTGAAATCGAATCAAATAGGTGATTATGGATAGTGCAAATCTAGTCTAAGAAAAGAGAAAGGAATAAAGAAATGAAAATCATAATGTTTTTGGGTTGGTTTTGTGGTGATCAAACAAGATCACAATTGATGCAAGATTACAAAACAAACTAACAAATCTAGCTAGCAACGCAGACAAGCAACACAAACACGAGATATATGATAAAAGAGAGAAAAACGGATTCTAGGGGTTAGAAATCCCGGTTATGGCATTGGACTCAAGCTTCTAATCAACCTTGGACTAGCTATGGTATTTTGGGAAGGAATATTTCTCAAATGGGATCAATCACCGGGTAGGTCTCATGATCCACTAATCCCGCAACTAAGGTCCTATCACCGGGTAAGTCTCTAGGAGCCTAAGGTTGGGAAATCTACACAAACCGGATTGCTATCTAGGGGTCTAACCTCTCCTTACCGGGTAAGTCTCGGGAAGGCAAGTCCTAAACATCAATCCTAGCACATTCAGTCCAATAGCGGCTTGCGAGGCTCACTACTACCTATAGTTCATCATCTTTGGTACCTAAGATCAAGAATCACCGGGTAGGTCTCTCCTCTCACTTAGTTTGCTAGCATTAGGTCACCCTAGGCTAGATTAAGATTAACAAACACTAGGATTTCAACAATCTAACATCCTAACATTCAGATTTATCAATACAAGCATAATAGAGAAAATTGCGGGCTGATAATCCAAAACCACGGCCGTGATTTGGCAAGAACAGGCCGTGATTCTCAACATTTGTTAGGTTCGAGCAAGCAAATCGTCCAAAGAATACATTTAAGAGTATTCTATCATAGTCCAAGCACTTACCATCATTCCATTACCTTAGAATCATAACTATTTAGCCAACAACATGCATTTTAACATTCAAACTCAACAAGCAAACATTCATGGCTGCTATAGCAAGAAAATGAAATGAAAGAGAAGAGAAACAAGTAAACACAAGTAAACCAAGCTGAATATATGTTTAAGAAAGACTTAAAACCCTTCAAAAGAAGTTCCAAATCGTTCCTTACAAATCCTTTCAAATGTCTTCAACAAGCTCACTCAAAAACCAGTCAAAAGCTATGAAAACACTGAAACTAGTGTTCTTCTTCTTCTTCTCCAAACGAGAGTGTTTTTGCTTCCTTCCAAGAGTAGCCTCCAATGGAGGGATGTGTTATGAGAGAGTGTGGGAGAGAGTGTGTGAGAGAATCCCCTAGCATCAGCCTGCAGGACCACTTATACCCTCCATCAAGGGCAAGAGTCGGTTATGGAGATCGTGGGACAGCTGTCACAGCTGTCCAGAGAGAACCACGGCCAAAACCACGGGTGTGGAAATGGCCTCTGGGCCGTGATTTTGGTGGTTCAGCTTCCTTTGGATCATTAAGCCACGAGTTGGTGCAAGACATGTACCAACAAGGTCCTATGTGTTCTCCTTAGCTCCTAGGTTGCTTCTTAATGAGTATGGAAGTGTGTCATCATGAGGAATGATCCTCGAATGTATCGATTAAGCTCCAAAAGTTCCCCAAAATACCTACAAAACCGAAAATAGTTCGTGTAGATGTCTATCTTAACAATATGCATGAATTAAATGTAAACGTCATGTACTAATGTCAAACCATGCATGAATAACGGGAAAAACTATCTAAATGAATGCCTAAACTAACGTCATAAATCGTGTTATCAGGATGTCTCGTGGCGAGGCACCACAGTTCTCCCTTGGAGCAAATGGAGTAATGAGACGCCGCGACCGTGTTTGTGTACCCGCTGATGCGGAGTTGAGACAGAGGATATTATAGGAGGCTCACTGTACACCTTACTCAGTGCACCCAGGTGCAAGCAAGATGTACCATGATGTGAGACGATCATATTGGTGGGGAGGGCTGAAGCCCGACGTAGGCAGATTTGTGGCACATTGTGCGACCTGCGAATAGGTCAAAATAGAGCACTTCACGACTGCGTTTCACCCCCAGACCGATTGCCAGTCAAAGAGGACCATCCAGACCCTTGAGGACATGCCGCGAGCTTGTGTGTTGGATTGGGGATAGGGATGGTAGTTGAATTCTCATACAACAACAACTGGCATGCATCGATTGTGATGACTCCATATGAGGTACTGTATGGGCGTAGGTACCGTACACCATTGTGCTGGGATAAGCCTAGCAGTATCAGTGGTATAGCGTCCGAGCAGACACATGATGATATGGCTCGAGTACCGCTGATCGGAGAGAGGATGCTGGCTGCCCAAAGTCGCCAAAAGTCATATGCAGACAGGAGGCGTCGACCTCTAGAGTCCAGAGTGAGAGCTCATGTCTGGCTGAGAGTATCTCCGACGCGAGGCATCATACCTTTTGGCATAAAGGGGAAGCTGAGTCCCCGATATGTCGGTCCTTTTGAGATACTGGATAGAGTTGGGAGAGCAACCTACATATTAGATTTTCCATCGAGATTAGAGGGTGTTCATCTTGTGTTTCACGTGTCTCTACTGAGGGAGTATATACCAGACCAGAGACACATTATGAGTTATGACGATTTTGTGGTGGAGCTAGACCACACCTTTGCTGAGCATCCGATTGCAGTCCTAGAGCGAGGTATGAGACGCATGCGTTCGAAGTACATTCCTATGTTGAGGATATAGTGGTCGAGACGAGGACCTGAGGAGGTTACATGGGAGACTGAAGATAGTATCCAGAGGAACTATCTAGAGTTTTATGCTGAGATAGATGCACCTGTAGGATCACCGAGTAGATCTTAGTGCTATGTTGGTGAGTGTTGTGATTATGTGCTTATGTGCTTTGATGTATTTATTTTTGTGCTAGCTATGATGCCATATATGATCTTATTAGATCTTCATGTGCTAGCGCGATTATGATTATAGCTGGAGATGGTTCTTTCCTCCACGCTACCTTGATGGACATAGTTTCGTTGGAGATGTTCCTTCTCCATGCTTTATGGATGAGTATGATCAGGCTAGAGATGTGCTTCCTCTAGGCCCTGTGATATGATTATGGCAAGAGATGTGTTTCCTCTATGCCTTGTGATGAGATTATAGGTTGGCTAGAGATGATTTTCCTCTATGCCTTTGGATAGCATTATGATCTTGTTGCTGGAGTTGGTGATTCCTCCATGCTATATTTTGAGGTTATAGAGTGTTATAGGTTGATACCTTTGAACGGAGATGTGATACCGCCGATAGAGACAATGTTTATACCTAGGCGTATGGGTCCGAGAGGATTTGGGAATTGTTCAAGTTTCGGGACGAAACTTTTTTTAGGGGTGTGTGATGTAATAGCCAAGATTTCCGAATTCTAATTAATGTTGATTAACTTAATCATTGATAGTAATTGACATATAACTCGCGAAGATTGCGCAAGTGATGAGTATGAGTCCCACCGTTATGTTCCTGGCGTAATTTTGGACGTATGGAGAAATTTTCACTTTTCCCCCTAGGTAATTATTTTTACCCTCCGGTGTTATTTGGAGCATTTGGGACCTCCAATTAATAAAAATGCAGTTGAGAGAAATGATTAGGACAACGGATATGTTCTAAATATGAAATAACATGGAGAGGCAAAATGGCCAAAAGAGTCGCTATTTCGTTTCTTAACGGCTAAGAAAGACGTCTTATGAATACACGTTTTCCGAGATAGTTGTGAAATAATTATCCCTACATTATTTCAGATTTATTATTCAAATTTTGATAAGTTTAGAGAAGGGGGTTCAACCCGCGTTTGGATTAGTTAAAGGATAATTATCGACTTCGTTAAAGGATAATTATCGACTTCGCTAAAAATAGCGGAAAATCCTTTATTAATTCATTTCCTTTCACGTTTTCTCGTAAAAGCTCTGATTTCTCTCAACCTTCAAACTCAGATCTACTCTCCGTTTCTAATCCGATTTCAATTCCGTTTGAGTTTTTGGATTCCTCTCTTTATTCTCTTCATATCGGTACCAAGTTTCTGCATTTCCGAGTATATATAGATCTCGTCGAGCATACATGTAACCTGGGCGATTCCGTCGCTCCGATTCCGGTAAACTTGATGTTGTCCATGCGTAGCCTGCGTCGTTGTAGTTCCAAATCTTCTTTCAAATCGTCAATCGGGTTAGTAACGAATAAGTTATGAATTTATTCGTTTTCCTACTGCGATTTGGTCTAAATTGACTTTAGGCTTGTCAAAACGGATAATTAGAAATTCCATTATAGTCTTTATATTATTCTGGTGATTATGGGTTGCTTGTTTGATGAAATCTAATGATAGGTGGATTTAGAAATTGCATGCGAGCAAAACGTTATTCTGGCGAAATTTAATTAATTAATTAAAGGTTAATTAATTAAATTAGGATTAGAATTGAGATTGATGAATGTTGATTAGATACTACCTTGAGATTTGAGGAATTGTGAGTTATGTTGAGATATTGAGGTTTAGTTGGTTGTGAGGCTTATAGATTGATTATGATGTTTATGGATCTCTTGGGTCTAGGTGTGACCTTTTTGATTGATAGGAGTATTGATATCTCTTTATGCCTTGTTATTAGGTAGTGTCCCTCTCAAGATTGGAGGTTGATCGTGGTTGTGATTGTACGAGGTTGAGGTAAGTCCATAGAACTTACTTAGCTACCATCCTTATATCGGGTGTTTGCATGAGTGATGTGTGTATTATATGCTTGATATAATAGCATGCGATGGTGAGGATTACCGACCTATGTTTTATCGATAACCCCTTATGTGTGGCAGTGATAACTCTTCCCTTCATCCTGTAAGGGGTTGGAGGTTCTCTGTATCCACTCCCACAGGGTACACAGGTTGTGTGACCGACACTACTTCCAGATGGACGTCAGGCCCAAAGGCGGGGATGATACGGTCCTCGTGTTACATAGTTTCATCTATCTATATATATATATACGATTTGAGTGACTGACTATTATATAAAGGTGATAAAATGGGTAAATGTGTGACAACATGACTATGCGTTTATCTTTCATGACTTGTGTTTGTGCTTATGCATTACCTTATATACATATGGTTAGCTAATGGTTTCATACCATGTTGTAGATGCCTTGCAGGATAGGAGAGTTACTGAGTGATCTGGCAGGGTGACAAGCCGAGGGCTCTCGTACATTAGGTGGTTATTGTTTTGGGGATATTTTATATACCTCCTGCGTGAGGATGATGTTTTGTATACCTCTTGTGTGAGGGCGATGCTTTATACTCGGCTATGATCTTCTATACCTTTTGATGTACAATTTTATGTATTTGTTTTATATCTGTCA
The DNA here is from genome assembly GCA_033239125.1 of Fagopyrum homotropicum. NCBI lineage: Eukaryota > Viridiplantae > Streptophyta > Magnoliopsida > Caryophyllales > Polygonaceae > Fagopyrum > Fagopyrum homotropicum. The sequence continues at coordinate 95,020,611 of BSWB01000003.1, read as the reverse complement.
GTTCCATGTTGTAAAGTCTAGTGAACTTGTTGTTAGGCTAGGCTCAGGTTCCATTGTGAGATCCTAGCCCAATGTGGCATCCCGAGTCCCATGAATTCGGGGTGTTACAAGTTGGACCTATCTCCATTGATGATCATGTGAGGTGGAGAGGTGTGATGCTCTCAACCGGAACTTATGGTGTATACTTCTTCAAGCGATTGCCATTGACCTTGAAGTTTCCACAATGCTCACCCCATACTTCAACTACACCATAGGGAAAAACATGTTTTATAACATAAGGTCCTGTCCAATGAGATTTTAACTTACCCGGAAATAGTCGGGGTCGAGAATTGAAGAGAAGGACAATATCTCCTTCTTTCAACTCTTTGGAATTATATGCTTGTCATGCCATCTTTTTGTCCTATCCTTGTAAATCTATGTATTCTCGTATGCATTCAAATAGATTTCTTTTAATTCGTTGATGTCCAAAAGGCGTTTTTCTTCAGCTTCCTTCATGTCGAAGTTGAGCCATTTGATTGCCCAATAAGCCTTGTGCTCCAAATCCACCGGAAGATGACAAGACTTCCCATATACAAGGTTGTAAGGTGTTGTGCCTATAGGAGTCTTGAAAGCGGTCCTATATGCTCAAAGCGCATCATCTAGATTTAACGACCAATCCTTCCTTGTTCTAGAGACAATTTTCTCTAGAATACTCTTGATTTCTCTATTTAAGATCTCTACTTTCCCGCTTGTTTGAGGATGGTAAGGAGTAGCAATCTTGTAGACAATCACTTTCGCTCCACAAGGTAGGAACGAAACTTCTTAAAAGCGTAGACCACCACAAGATGTTCCTTCTACGTCGTAGTGTAGTTGAGTTGAGCTTCGTCTAGCATCTTGCTAGCATAGCAGATGGCATGAGTGTGTCCATCCTTCTTTTGTCCGAGTACCGCTCCTACGGCTACATCACTTGCATCACACATGACCTGGAAAGGAAGATTCCAATCCGGAGGTTGAATGATGGGGAGCGGATATTAAAGCTTCCTTTATCCTGAAAAAGGCATATAGACAATCCCTTGAAAACTCAAAAACCACATCCTTCATCAGTAGGTTATTCAATGGTTTAGCAATCTTAAAAAACTCTTTTATGAACCTTCTATAAAATCCTGCATGGTCAAGAAAACTTCTTACCCCTTTTACCAATAATGATGGAGGTAGCTTCTCGATGGTTTTTATCTTCGCCCTATCAACCTCAATGCCGCGGTTTGAGATCAAATGCCCTAGAACAATGTCTTCGCTAACCATGAAGTAACACTTTTCCCAATTAAACACAAGGTTAATGTCTTCACATTTTTGAAGAACTAATGAAAGGTTAGCTAGACAATCATCAAAAGAGGAGCCATAAACTAAACTTCATCCATTAAAACCTCCATGATGTTTTCTATATATTTAGAATATATGACCATCATATACCTTTGAAAGGTGGTGTTTGCGAAGTCCGAACGACATTCTCCTATAAGCAAACGTACCCCAAGGACACGTAAAGGTGGTCTTCTCCTGATCGTCCGGATTGGGAATCTGGAAGAATCCGCTATACCCATCCAAATTACAGAAATGTGAGTGTTGTGTCAATCTCTCGAGCATCTTATCGATGAAGGAAAGAGGGAAGTGATACTTGTTGCAACATTCAACTTTCTATAGTTGATGCACATCCTCCATCTTGTTACTGTTCTTGTAGGAATCAAGTCGTTATTTTTGTTAGTCACAACGGTCATTCCTCCCTTCTTTGGCACTACATGCACGGGGCTCACCCACTTGCTGTCAGAAATTGGGAAGATAAGACTTGCATCAAGTAACTTAAGGATTTCTTTCTTCACAACCTCTTTCATGATCGGATTTAACCATCTTTGAGGTTCTCGTGAAGGTTTGTGATCATCTTCCATTAAGATCTTATGCATACATAAAGAAGGCTTGCTACAAACTAGATCATCAATAGTGCATCCTAAAGCTTTCCTATGCAGTTTTAATTAATTCATTAGCCTATTGTGTTCATCTTCAGTTAAGTTTGCACTAACTATAACCGGATATGTAGAGTTTGGTCCTAGAAATGCATACCTTAAGTGTGTGGGAAGAGGTTTCAACCCCAAAGTAGGAGGTTCCTTTGTTGAGGTGCCGTGGCCTTCCGAGGTATCACGGGATGCTTCCATTGCTGTAGAAGGGGTGGGGAGACGTTCGGGAGTGCTTCTAAGGAGTTTCGGAGAAGGTTCAAAATTTCTAGAAATCTCGGCCGAGATTTCATGTCCTTGACCGAGATTTTTGGTAATTTTCGTGCCACCCTTTAATTCTTCAAATTCACCCATAGGATCTTTCTTCAACTTTTCTAAAGCTCGAACTTCAGAATCGCAGTCCTCCTCTATTCCGTGGTCATTGATGCTCATACTTATGACCTTCTGTTGGGGATCCTGAGCAAAATAGAACTCACTACCTCCCTTGATTCCTCTTCATCATATATGTTGAAAATATCTTCTGCAAGAGTTAGACCTTTGACCATAGCCACCAATTAGAATTCTATATTCTCTTCGCCTATGTTGAAAGAGAGTGTTGCATTCTTGCAATCCACCATACAGCCGGAAGTTGTAAGGAATGGTCTTCCAAGTATAATTGGAATCAGATGATCTACATGAATGTCTAAAACTACAAAATCAATAAGAATGTAGAACTTACCTAGCAATACGGGAATGTCTTCGAGAATTCCTACCGGGCGCGTTATTGATCTATCCGCCATGTAGAGTGTCATCTTGATGAGTTTTGGGGTTCCAAGTCCTACTTTCTCACATAATGCAAGTGGTATGATGCTCACACTTGCTCCAAGATTGCACAAGGATCCGGGATCCATTAGCTTTGACAGGATCTCCTCCCTCATTGTTTGGATTAGTTCTGATGACCTCTTGTCATCCTTACTTCCCCAACGTCTTTTAGTTTCCTCTTGTTGGAGAGGATTTCCTTTAAAAAATTCTCAAACGCGGGCATACCTACAATGACATCCATGAACAGAATATTAATATGCAGTTTGCTCATAAGTTCAAGGAACTTACCAAAGTGTTTGTTGGGACGCGCTCTAGCGCGAGATTGTGGGAATGAAAGTGGTGGTTTATATGCTTGGAGAGGTACATAGACCGGTTCTTTTTCCTTCTCCTTCTCCTTGTTACTTGGTTCCGGATCCTCCTCGATCATGGGCTGCTTCCCTTTATCAATTTTCTTGGGAAATGGATCATTAATTTTTATTCCACTTCTTGTGGTGATAGCCATCACTTGCCCCTTCGGGTTGTTTTCAGTTCTTTCCGGAAGTTGTAACACCCCGAATCCGCGGGACTCGGGATGCCACATTGGGCTAGGATCTCACAATGGATCCTGACCCTAGCATGACAACAAGTTCACTGGACCTTACGACATGACATTGACAGATATAAAACAAATACATAAACAGTATAACTGTACAACCAAAGGTAAAGAACAACATAGCCGAGTATATAAAACGACATCCACACACAGGAGGTACAAAAGATCATCCACACGCAGGAAGGAAACACAACAAACCCAAACCAACCACCTAATGTACGAGAGTCCTTGGCCTGTCACCCTGCCAGATCACTCAGCAGCGCCTAACCTTTAAACATATACAACACGGTATGAAACCGTTAGCTAACCATACATATATGAGGTAATGCATAAGTACAAACACAATCATGAAAGATAAAGACATCAGCATGCTATCACACATTTACCCATTTTATCATCTTTATATAATGGTCATTCACTCAAATCGTATATATATATATATATATATATATATATATATATATATATATATATATATATATATATATATATATATATATATATATATCCATAGAGGAAAATATGTGACACGAATCGGTCACACAACCCGTGTACCCTATGGGAGTGGTGTTGTGCCCTCCCCGTATACCAGGTCTGGCCTGACTCAAGAGAACCTCCTAGACTCCACGGCGGGATGAAAGGGAAAGGTTATCACAACCACGCATACGGGGCAATCAATAAAACATAGGTCGGTATAAACAACATCTTATGCTATCATAGGAACCATATAAAACACACACCACTCATGCAAACACCCAATATAGGGATGGTAGCTAAGTAAGTCCTACGGACTTACCTCAACCTCGTACAATCACAACTACGATCAACCTCCAATCTTGAGAGGGACATTGCCTAATAACAAGGCATAAAGAGATATCAATACTCCTATCAATAAAAAAGGTCACACCTAAACCCAAGGGATCCATAAGGATCACACTCAATCTATAAGCCTCACAACCAACTAAACCTCAATATCTCAACATAACTCACAATTCCTCAAATCTCAAGGTAGTATCTAATCAACATTCATCAATCTTAATTCTAATCCTAATTTTATTAATTAACCTTTAATTAATTAAATTTCGCCAGAATAACGTTTTGCTCGCATGCAATTTCTAAATCCACCTGTCATCAAATTTCATCAAACAAGCAACCCGTAATCACCAGAAGAATATAAAGACCACAATGGAATTTCTAATTATCCGTTTTGACAAGCCTAAAGTCAATTTAGGCCAAATCGCAGTAGGAAAACGAATAAATTCATAACTTATTCGTTACTAACCCGATTGACGATTTGAAAGAAGATTCGGAATCACAACGACGCAGGCTACGCATGAACAACATCAAATTCACCGGAATCTGAGTGACGGAACCTGCCTGGTGATATATATGCTCGACCAGCTCTTCATTTGCTCGGAAATGTAGAAACTCGGTACCGATATGAAGAGAATGAAGAGAGGAATCCAGAAACTCAAACGGAATTGAAATCGGAATAGAAACGGAGAGTAGATCTGAGTTTGAAGGTTTAAAGAAATCAGAGCTTTTACGAGGAAACATGAAAGGAAATGAATTAATCAAGGATTTTCCGCTATTTATAGTGAAGACGATAATTATCCTTTAGCGAAGTCGATAATTATCCTTTAACCGATCCAAAGGCGGGTCGAACCTCCTTCTCCAAACTTCTTGAGGTTGGAATAATAAATCTGGAATATTGTAGGGATAATTATTACACAATTGCCTCGAAAAACGTGTATTCCTAAGCCGTCTTTCTTAGCCGTTAAGAAACGAAATAACGACTCTTTTGGCCGTTTTGCTTCTCCATGTTATTTCATATCTAGGACATATCCGATGTCCTGATCATTTCTCTCAACTGCATTTTTATTAATTGGAGCTCCTAAATGCTCCAAATAACACCGGAGGGTAAAAATAATTACCCGGGGGAAAAAGTAAAAATTTCCCCAAACGTCCAAAATTACGCCAGAAACATAACGGTGGGACTCATACTCATCACTTGCGAAATCTTCGCGAGTTATATGTCAATTACTATCAACGATTAAGTTAACTAACATTAATTAGAATTCGGAAATCCTAGCTATTACATCACACATCCCTTAAAAAAAAGTTTCGTCCCGAAACTTTAACAATTCTCAAATCCTCTCGGACTCATATGCTGAGTTATAAACACTGTCTCTATCGGAGGTATCACATCTCCTTTCAAAGGTATCAACCTATAACAATCTATAACCTCAAAACATAAGAATAGAGGAATCATCAACTCCAGAAAACAAGATCGTAATTACACCGTGGAGGAAAACATCTATGGCAACTATATCCTTAATTACACCGTGGAGGAAAACATCTCCAAGAACTATAATCACTATAACAGTATGGAGGAAGTACACCTCCAGGTTGCTCACATCACAAGGGCATGGAGGAAAAATATCTCCAGCTACCAACTCATCATCAAGGAGGAATCACATCTCCAAAACACAAATGACCGTATGGAGGAAGAACATCTCCAGAAATCTCTATACCTAAATCCCAAACATGGAGGTAATATCATCTCCAACTAACCTAATCTCATTCTACAGCGTGAAGGAAAAACCATCTCCACCTGACCTATACACGATGGTATGGAGGTAGAACTTTCTCCAATGGTAAAATCATCGCTCGAGGGCTTGGAGATAAAACTTCTCCAACCATAACATAACTCGCCCTAACATAACAAGATCCACTAGGATCACCAATAATCTAGCACGGAAGAGAACATCACATATCACATAATCACATTATCATATCATATATCTCACAATATACAACCATGGCTTGCTCAACAAGTCTACGGTGCAGCCTTCTCTGCATAAACTTGGATTAGTTCCTATGGATACTATCCTCAGTTACCCAAGTATCCTCGTCTTGGTCACTATACTCTCATCATCAGATTGTTCTTCAAGCATAAACGTCTTATACCTTATTCTAAGACTACAACAGGATATTCAAGAAACATGTGGTCTGCCTCGACCACTAAATCATCATGACTTACAGTGCGTCTCGGATCTGGTATATACTCCCTTAGTTGAGACACGTGAGCAACAGGGTGAATACCCTCTAACCTTGGAGGCAAAACTACTATGTATGCTGCCCTCCCAGCTCTATCCAGTATCTAGAAAGGACCGACATATAGGGGACTCAACTTCCCCCCTTATGCCAAAACATCTAACACCTCGTGTCAGAGATACTCTCAGCCAGACATGAGCTCCTATTCTGAACTCTAGATGCCGGCGCCTCTTATCTACATACGACTTCTAGCGACTCTGTGCCGCCAACATCCTCTTCCTAAACAGCGCTACTCGAGCAATAGCATCCTGAATTTTCTCTGGTGCTATCCCACTGGTACTGCTAGGCTCAGTCCAACATAAAGGTGTACGACATCTACACCCATACAGTGCCTCGTAAGGGGCCATACCAATAGATGCATGACGGCTATTGTTGTATGAGAACTCAACCAATGGGAGGTAATCTGACCATCCTTGTCCCCAATCCAACACCGGCTCACAACATATCCTCAAGGGTTTGGATGGTCCTCTGTAACCGACAATCGGTCTGGGAGTGAAACACAATCGTGAAGTGTAGACTTGTCCCCAATACAGTCTAAATCTATTGTCAAAATCTCGAGGTCAAAATCCTAGGTTAGCTCAAACCATCTACGCTGGCGGTTATTCAATTCTCATTGCGTAAAAATATACTTCAGACTCTTATGGTATGTGAGGATCTGTCATATAGCACCATACAGGTAATGTCTCTAGATCTTCAAAGCATGAACTACCACTGCTAACTCCAAATCATTAGTCGGGTAGTTCTCCTCATACGTCTTCAACTGTCGAGACACATGTGCAATAACTCCGCCTTTTTGCATCAATACACATCTTAGAAAAGATTGAAACATCATCATACTACACGAAACCACCAGTGCCCTATGGCCGTGCTAACATAGGAGTAGAAGTCCATCTTCGTTCCGCTCCTCAATCGATAAGAACACGGCTCGGACTATACAAATCAAATAGTCTTCTCAACAGACTAATACACAATCGGGCTATCATATAAACTCCTCCACATACATTCATAATATCTGGTTACTCCGAAAAGGCTACTTCAGAAAGTTACGAACTTTATCGACATTCGTCGGTATTGTTCCAACTACAACAATTATAATCCTTCTCGAATCAATCTAGATTCCTTCAACAAGTCACAAATCTCAAAAGGTCGGGTCACATATTCAACTCGTACTCAACATACAACTCTTAATCTTACAAGACTCATAAAATATTCTCCAATCTTCTACGTGTCCCTCTCAGCTCTAAGAGTACACTAGTATATCATCTACAAAAACTCATTACTGCGGATCCATTAAATCAATAAAACTTCGTTCCTCACTATATATGTGGCGGCATTTTTGTGAGCCCGAATGACATCACTACAACTCGTAGTGTCCATAATGGTACAAAAGGCTGTCCTATGTTCTCTCACCCTTAATTGGTGATATCCTGAGCACAAGGAAATCCTGAAAACACAATTGCTTCTTAAAGCTAACTCATCAGGTTGTCAATACGGAACATGGAACACACTAGGGTAAAAGGAACCCGTTTCAGTCAACTCTTCAAGTTGTTAGTTACAATATCTCAACAAGTACCATATAGTATGGGCCTTCCAAATCAGTCTCGTATCATACTTCAACTCGATAACAATGTCCATATTCCGCTGAGGTGGCTACTAGATGATCCAATAACACGTCTATAAGCTCATAACCACTAGAATATCTTCCAACGTGGAACTATCTTCTTCATGGCATAACATCAGAAAACATCATCTCCTTGTGTTATCATCTTCACTGCTCATATGTCACTAATGACAAGACTCATCTCTCCAACTGATGTCTAACATGACATGATATCTATTCATCCAAACCATACACATAGTGACTTCCTCATGCACCTATGGCATGACAAAGAAGTCTATAAACCATACACAAGTCCCTGAATGAATGGGACAATCACACATCTCGCGGGAACCTCAGACCCCTAACTAGTAATCCTATAAAGGAAAGTCTACCTCTTACTATTTCCACAGTCCACTATTAACGCATGCATCAAAAGTCAAGAACTACATAGCACTCACCACAAGCAAAACTCCACTAGGTAAACCATTAACAAGAATGGTACTTGTACAACTAACGCTAGAAGCTCCACTACATATCATCATTCAATCTTGGATCCATGCTCCTCAAGTATCACTGAGGTTATTGCCAAAACCTTCACTTCCACTCTTTCTGCACCGGAAAGAGGAAGGTCTTGTTGAGAAGAAATACTACCTTGCTGACAGAAAGGGGCTAGGAGGCCTAGTTCACGACAAGTGAAACAAGCTATCGGTGCCAAAAGGCACTCGGAACGCAAATGATCTGAATAACCACAATTGAAACATTATCGTCCCATCCTTGCACCCTGTGCAGCTAAAGGGTATCTCGATCTTCGTCGTCCACCTTTCATGATCTTACTCCGGGAGGGAACTGGTAAAGGCAACGCCTTGTGCTGTCGACAAAACTTCACTCTATGCCCTGCTTTACCACATGTAAAGCATATTATTGGCGTCTTTGGGCACACAGCTCGCCGGTATCCAAACTTCGCACAATTAAAACACTGTAGTTCCTTGCCAGTCATCTTCATGGCCAAAGGACTGCTTGATTGTCCTGACATTTGACTCGGTTCATCATTCATCATCTTTGCTTCTCCACTAACTGATCCAGTCCATTGCTTCTTCTCTGATCCAGAAGCTTCATTTGAACTTACCGACATTGGTAAATCCGGTGTAGGTCTACCTGCTATCACAACCTCATATACTTGCTGCATATATTCTTGAAACTCAGATTTGCTGATGGAGACATGTTCGGCCTCTTCAAACTTGTTCTTTGCTATAGGCGAAACAACAACGGAAACTGGTCCCCGACTTGACGTTACTAGAGGAAGAGGGGATGTACCCCTACCTCGTCCCACCACAGATACTGCTCTAGTCTGAGCCATTTGTAGGATATATGCACCTAAACTTACAAGGCTATATATATGCCATAGGTATCGATATATATAATACATCTACACATAGTCCATAATACACACATATATACATATATATCTACGCTGCAGAGATCCATGGAAGAGGTGACGACTCCTCGTACATTCTAACCCAAAACCACACTTAAAACCAAAAACGTTTTAAAACGTTAGACCCCTTTTGGGTTCTGTTTATTTTACCCATCAGACGTTATTGCAAGTAGCAAGTACCATTGCTGTCAACCCGGGCTCTAATACCAACTCTGTAACACCCCGAATCCGCGGGACTCGGGATGCCACATTGGGCTAGGATCTCACAATGGATCCTAACCCTAGCCTGACAACAAGTTCACTAGACCTTACAACATGGCACTGACAGATATAAAACAAATACATAAACAGTATAACTGTACAACCAAAGTAAAGAACAACATAGCCGAGTATATAAAACGACATCCTCACACAGGAGGTACAAAAGATCATCCTCACACAAGAGGGAAACACAACAAACCCAAACCAACCACCTAATGTACGAGAGTCCTCGGCCTGTCACCCTGTCAAATCACTCAACAGCGCCTAACTTGTAAACATCTACAACACGGTATGAAATCGTTAGCTAACCATACATATATGAGGTAATGCATAAGTACAAACACAATCATGAAAGATAAACACATCAACATGCTATCACACATTTACCCATTTTATCATCTTTAGGCCAAATCGTAGTACAAAAAATGAATAGATTCATAACTTATTCGTTACTAACACGATTGACGATCTGAAAGAAGATTCGGAATCACAACAACGCAGGCTACGCATGAACAACATCAAATTCACCGGAATCTGAGTGACGGAACCTGCCTGGTGACATATATGATCGACCGGCTCTTCATCTGCTCGGAAATGCAGAAACTCGGTACCTTTATGAAGAGAATGAAGAGAGGAATCCAGAAACTCAAACGGAATTGAAATCGGATTAGAAACGGAGAGTAGATATGAGTTTGAAGGTTTAGAGAAATCAGAGCTTTTACGAGGAAACATGAAAGGAAATGAATTAATCAAGGATTTTCCGCTATTTATAGTGAAGACGATAATTATCCTTTAACCGATCCAAAGGCGGGTCGAACCTCCTTCTTCAAACTTCTTGAGGTTGGAATAATAAATCTGGAATATTTTAGGGATAATTATTACACAACTGCCTCGCAAAGCGTGTATTCCTAAGCCGTCTTTCTTAGCCATTAAGAAACGAAATAACGACTCTTTTTGCCGTTTTGCCTCTCCATGTTATTTCATATCTAGGACATATCCGATGTCCTGATCATTTCTCTCAACTGCATTTTTATTAATTGGAGCTCCTAAATGCTCCAAATAACACCGGAGGGTAAAAATAATTACCCGGGGGAAAAAGTAAAAATTTCCCCAAACGTCCAAAACTACGCCAAGGACCATAACGGTGAGACTCATACTCATCACTTGCGAAATCTTCGCGAGTTATATGTCAATTACTATCAACGATTAAGTTAATCAACATTATATAGAATTCGAAAATCCTAGCTATTACAGAAGTCTTCCTTGATCTTTAGGAACTTCTCCGGCCTTATTAAACACTTGATTTTCCAAGGCTTTTTTTTAGCCTTATAAATAGAATTCATGTCGTCTTTCGTCTCTTTTAACAAATTTTCCAACATCATCTCTGTCGGATCCTTTGGAGGTTAGTTAAATCCCGGTGGGGGATTTTGAGTGCTTCGTGGTGGAGCATTGCTAGAGGATGCGGGCGGATTAAGTGCACCATCCGGATTTGAGTATGAAAATCCGGGATGACTATGATCGGGACACCAACCTCCCCGTCTTTGTGAATTTTTGTTGTGGTAATATTGTTCCAGGGTCCTTTATAGTTTCCCTCATAATTTCCTCGACCCGTGTAATTCACGTGTTGCTCCATAAGAGGTAATATTTCTTGTACTTGTGCTCGAGATTCTGCAGTTCTTTCATTTGATGTTTAAGAGTATCAACTTCAACAAATAGGTTGGTAGTAATACTTACCTCATGGACTCCAGCTTGCCAAAGTCTATCATCACTTCTTCTTTGGGAGTACTTCTCTTGCACCAAATCTTGCTTTTCAATAAACTCCCATTCATCGTCAACGCGCTTATCCATAAAAGTACCTCCGGATAGGGGTTGAAGTCAGAATTATGCATCCTCATCCAATCCTTTGTAGTAGATCTCAAGAAGCTATATATTCTTAAGATTCCGTGATGTGGACAATCTAGTAGAAGGTCCTTGAATCTCTCTCAAGACTCAAACAAGCTTTCTTTGTCTTTCATGGTAAAAACATTAATTTTACCTCTAAATTCAGTAGTTTTTGATGGTGGGAAGAATTTTGTAAGAAATTTGGAGGTTATATCCTCCCATGTGTTTATTCTTCCATGTGGTAAAGATTGAAGCCATGCTTGTGCCCTGCCTTTCAAAGAAAAAGCAAAACCTCGCAAGCGGGTCTCTATGTTTCCATAAGAATTTCATAGTTTTGTAAATGTAAATGAGGAGACTCCCCTTCGGAACCTCCAAATTGACTTTGGCGGATCATTGTAATAACATTAGCGTGGAACTCATAGTCATGGTCAGCTGGGTTCCCGAAATCTATTCCGATAGCCCGGGTACGTCGTGTTGGATCCATTCTTTGTCTAAGCTTTTGTGGTTCTTCCACAATTGGATCCACTCTAACATTCCTCACCGGATAGTGGCGTATCGCACCTTTGTGGATGAGGGTGAGCTGCATTAGGAGGCGGAATTTCAACACAGATGTTTCCTCCTCATTGAAGGATTTGGTTTCTCATATTGTTGTTGTTGTTCATCTCGTTCAATTGCGCTTGAAGTGCTTCCTCCCTTTCGCGAGCTGCTTTCTCTCCTTGATGTGCTTGTTCCTTCGCATCACGGGCTAGTTGATTTGCAGCCCTCACTTGTTCCATGGCTTGTTCCAACGCAGTTTGGGTATCTACTTCAGCCGTTTTCTTTGACTAGTCTCTCTTAGCCTCCATCGGATGGTTCTTTTTGGTTGCGGATCGTAAGGAAAGAGTTATCTACTGTTGTGAGTACTTCACATAAACCTAAAAAGGAAAAGAGGACTCCTGTAAGCAAAACTACTCAAAGTAAAAGGTAAAATACCGAACTTGCAAATATCAATGACCAAAAGCAACAAAAGCGATGATATGAATATATGTAATAATTGGGAAAGCACAAATTCTAGAGATCAAGGTATCCAATTGTGGTTTTCGATTCAAGACTTCTAAAGATGCATGAACAGAGCTAGGATTGCAAAGGAAAGGTGTTTCAAATGTGGGATAGATTACAGGGGAGGTCTCACTATCCGCTATTCCAATCCAAAGAAACTTATCACCGGGTAAGTCTCAAAACTTCAAGGGAAAGGAATGATAGTCTCAAACCAACCACTCAACCTAAGGGAATAGAATTAACCATCACTGGGTAAGTCTCAAGTTAACTCACAAAGGCAAGAGGAAGGCACACTCAAACCTAATAAGGGATGAACCTTTATTACCTAGAACTCATCATCTTTGGCAACTAAACAATGAAATCATCGGGTAAGTCTCTTCCCAAGCTTGAATATAGGTTAGGAAGGTTCAACAAGGCTAGGGTTTAAGCAATCAATAACCAAAACTTAAGGATAAGCATGAAGGGTATAGTACGACAAAAGAAACAACGGTCGGATCTTGGTGAATCTCGGCCGAGATTCTTAAGAACAACCAGATATTTGTCTTTGCGAAGATAAAAACACAACTCTCAAGGTCCAATCTGTTTGCAAAGGTCAATCTATCATTATCTAAACCACAACCTTCAACCAATCACCCTAGAATCGCAGGGGTTTTAGCCAACAATCATCATATTCAAATCAAGATATATATATATATATATATATATATATATATATATATATATATATATATATATATATATATATATATATATATATATATATATATATAGGGTGTGGTTCACATGAGAACACCCCTAACGTGTATACATGAGAACAATCGTACACCGTTGGATGATGAGTATTAACGGTTGAGATTTAGAGTAGATATCATAGTTAATAATAACTACGAATGATAATAATTAGGAATCCAACAATAACTACGAATAATACATTAAATGATATGGCACCTTTGTAACAAAACTAATAATAATTACGAATTTGTTCTCATGATTACACGATAAGCCCGTTCTCATAGGATCTATACTCTCTATCTCTCTCTCTCTCTCTCTCTATATATATATATATATATATATATATATATATATATATATATATATATATGAAATCAAGAACTGAATGCAATCAATAAAACCAAGAAGAATATAAGAATTACTAATCCAGATTATCTCTAATATCATAAACTGAATCAAATCAATAACAAACTTTGCCCTTGTATTCCAAAGCAAAGAAAATCAAAAGCTAGAAAAATCTTACAAAGAATCTCAATGTATCTCTCAATCTCTAATGTTGAAGTAGTACGGGTTGTCAATCCATTTCCCAACTGCGAATCCAAAGCTTTCTTGCTGCAATGTGTCTCTAATCTCTAGTAGTTGTTGTGTGTCTTATCATCCTTGCAGCCTTCTATCTTATAAAATAAAGTTAGGGTTTAAAAGATTGCGTTTTGGACTGAAATGTCAAAACCACGGTCAGACCCAAAGAGAATCTCGGCCGAGAGTTCTTCTCTGAGGCGTGTAATCTCTTTGATCTCTCTAATATCTCCTAAAACTTGACTTTATTCTTCTTTTAGGTTCTTGAATGCTTCCATTGTGGTCCACCTTGATCAATTGTCCATGGATACTCCATTTCCGCTCCAATTTGTGCCAATTCACCTACAATTGTCATAAGACTTGTGTAGATCTCGATTCTAACCAAATAGGTGAATATAAACCATAATTGCCATGAATGTATGTCTATGTATGCAAAAGAAGGGGAAAAACTAGCTATATGCACATCTATACTAAGGTCATATTTCATGTCATCAGGGTCAAAGTTCTTGAGTCTCCGGGATCACTTCAAACGTCGAATATGAGCGTCCTAGGATGTGGCCATTCCTCTTCCGAAGCTACATAAGCACCACAAGGTTTTTTAGTAGGTCCGGAACCTTCACTTAAGGAACCTCCTATATTGGTGTTGAAACCTCTTCCACCGCACTTAAGGTATGCGTTTCTTGGACTCCACTCTACTTATCCAATCATAGTAAGTGCTAATCTGAATGATGATGAACTCTGCAAGCTGATGCATTAGTTGAAACTGCATAGAAAAGCTTTGGGTTATACTATTGATGATCTTGTTGGTATTAAGCCTTATTTATGCATGCATAAGATTCTTATGGAATATAATCATAAACCTTCACGAGAACTTCAATGACGGTTAAATCCAACCATGAAAGAGGTTGTAAATAAGGAAGTCCTTTAATTACTTGATGCATGTATTATCTTTCAAATCTCGGATAGCAAGTGGGTGAGTCCCGTTCATGTGGCTCCAAAGAAAGGAGGAATGACCGTTGTCACCAACAAAAATAATGAATTGATCCCCACAAGGACTGTTACGGGATAAAGAATGTGCATTGATTATAGAAGGTTAAACGTAGCAAAAAGGAAGGATCACTTCCCCCTTCCTTTCATTCATCAAATGTTTGAAAGACTAGCGCAATATTCCCATTTTTGCTACTTAGATGGATATAGTGGATTCTTCCAAATCCCTATCCATCCAGATGATCAAGAGAAGACTACTTTTACGTGCCTTTGAGGTACGTTTGCTTATAGGAGAATGCCCTTTGAATTGTGCAACGCACCTGCCGCATTCTAACGATGCATGATGGCTATATTCTCCGAGTATATTGAAGATATTATGGAGGTATTTATGGATGATTTTTCCAGTATATGGTTCATCCTTTGATAATTTCTTGACTAACCTTTTTCTAGTGTTACAAAGATGTAAGGACATTAATCTTGTCTTAAATTAGGAGAAGTGTCACTTTATGATTAGTGAAGGAATTGTTTTAGGACATTTAATCTCCAGTTGCGGGATTGAGATGGATAGAGCGAAGATCGAGACTATTGAAAAGTTACCTCCACCTTCATCTGTAAAAGGGGTAAGAAGCGTTCTAGGACACGTAGATTTTTATAGAAGGTTCATCTAAGATTTCTAAACTATTGACAAACCTACTGATGAAGGATGTGGTTTTTGAAGGAATGTCTAGATGCTTTCTACAGGTTAAAGGAAGCATTGATAACACTCTCATCATTCAACCCCAGATTGGAATCTTCCCTTCGAGATGATGTGTGATGCTAGTGATGTAGCCGCAGGAGCCGTACTTGGACAGAAGAAGGATGAACGCACTCATGCCATCTAATATGCTAGCAAGACGCTAGATGAGGCTCAACTGAACTACGCTACCAGGGAAAATGAGCTATTAGCGATGGTCTACGCTTTTGAGAACTTTCTTTCCTACCTTGTGGGAGCAAAAGTCATTTTCTACACCGACCACACAACAATACGGTATTTGCTCACCAAGAAAGATGCAAAATTGCGGCTCATTAGATGGATCCTTCTTCTATAAGAGTTCGATATAGAGATCCGGGACAAGAAAGGATCCGAGAACTCGGTGGCGGATCATCTTAGCCGACTACCTCCCATTGTAGTAGAGAAGGACGACATACCCATAGATGACTCATTCCCGAATGATCAGCTGCATTGGATAGAGGATTATCTTCTCCAGATATCCAAAGGTAATGAACCATGGTTTGCTGATATTGTTAACTATCTAGTTTGTCAGGAAATACCTCTAGGATTGTCCTACACACTAAAGAAGAAATTCTTTAAGGATGTCCGACACTACTACTAGAATGAGCCTCTACTCTTCAAGAGAGGCCCGAATGGGATTCTACGAAGATGCATTCCGGAAGATGAAGTGGAAAGATTTATAAGGCATTGTCATTCATTGCCTTGTGGTGGACATGCTAGTTCTCACAAGACATGTGCTAATGTACTTCACTCCGGTTTCTTTTGGCCTAACTTATTCAAAGATGTGCAAAAGTTTGTTGTTTCTTGTGATGCTTGTCAAAGAAAAAAAACATATATAGGAAGAATGAGATGCCTCTAAACAACATCCAAGCAGTGGAAATCTTTGACGTATGGGGAGTAGATTTCATGGGACCATTCCCATCATCTTGTGGGAACTTATACATACTCTTGGCAGTAGACTATGTTTCGAGATGGGTGAAAGTCATTGCTTCTCCTACTAATGATGCCACGGTGGTAGTGACATTCTTTCACAAGACGATTTTCCAGAGATTTGGGATGCCTCGAGTCATCATTAGTGACGGAGGAACACACTTCATTGTCCGGAAGATTGAAGCACTTCTATCAAAGTATGAGATCACTCACAAGGTACCAACTCCTTACCATCCTCACACTAGTGGACAGGTTGAGATATCAAATAGAGAGATCAAAGGGATCCTAGAGAAAACCGTGTCTAGAACGTGGAAGGATTGGTTCATGAAGCTGGACAACGCACTTTGGGCTTACATGACAGCTTTCAAGACTCCTATAGGTACTAAAACTTACAATCTAGTATATGAGAATTCTTGTCATCTTCCATAGTTAGAGCATAAAGCGTATTGGGCGATCAAGTGGCTAAATTTGGACATGAAAGAAGTTGGAGAGAAACAGATCTTAGACATCAATGAGCTAGAGGAAATCCTCTTGAACTCCTATAAGAATGCCCTGATTTACAAGGAGAGGACCAAAAAGTGGCATGACAAGAACATCATCCCGAAGGAGTTGAAAGAAGGAGACATTATCCTTCTCATCAACTCTAGACTCCGTCTTTTTCCAGGTAAGCTTAAATCTAGATGGACAAGACCTTACATTGTGAAACATTTTTTCCCCAAGGTGCAGTTGAAGTATGGGGTGAGCATAGGAGAAGCTTCAAAGTCAACGGACATAGGTTGAAAAAATATACAACGGAAGCTACGGTAGAGAGGATTGCTCCCCTTCACCTTACAAGATCATGAGGACTTCGGTGAAGCTAGCGACCTTAAACCAAGCGCTTCTTGGGAGGCAACCCAAGGTAATTCTTAGTCTTTGTTTTCTTAGATAAGTTATTTGTTTTTGGTGTGTTTTGTTTTTTGTGTCGTTGATGACAAGATCTAGGTATTTTCTAAAGAAAACGAATCAAACCAACGCGTTGAGATTGCTCTAAGTTCGAGATTTTGAGAGAAAAGGGACGTTAAGGCATTAGCTAGAGAAATAGGGAGCGGTAGTCGGAAAATCTAGACCAACCCAAAAAATATAGATCAAGATTTTTCTGTCACACACGTCCATTCAACCGAGAAAAGCATTCCAGGCGAAAACTTTGAATGAAATCTCTGTTGACTCAGGAATCTCGGTCGAGATTTTTTCAAATTTTCGGAGGGGTATAAAAGCTTAAAACGACTTTACCTTCTTTACCAACCCTATTCTCCACACCATTTTTGGCCGAACTCATCCCACAATCCACAAAAACCTCTATTCTTAACCGATTTGCCCATTCTTGGTCCAAAACTGAAGAGAAGGACATCACAAACAATTTTATGGGGTCATACAATGCCACAACTCTTCCAATCGAGCCAAATCCGGGTAATTTCGTTCATAAACCCTTACATTTTCGCCACCTTCGATTCCTTCGTATTTGGGTTGTTTGGATCGTGTGACAAGAGGAATCAAAGTCAAAAAGGGGATAGGAAGCAGGTGGAGGGATCGATTTGGAAAAATCTTTACAGATTAGCCAACTTCGATCGAAATCAAAGAAATCTTAGTTGCTGCGGAAATTTTCTCGGCCGAGATTTGCTAAAGAACTGCCCGAGATTTTTAGTTGTGATGGATTCTCTTCGTCGATCTTCCAAAGCCATTGTTGTAAGAAAGGGTTCTGCTTCTCAACAAGCTCCACCACCACCTCCTGCACCTCCCACACTCCCTGTCATTCAAGAAAGGCATCGTACGAGGTATGATCGGATTTGTGAAATTCTAATTATCGCACCTAGATATCTTGTTATTGAAGATCTTGCTTGCTTGAATGTGAGTGATGATCTAGGTATGATGATTGAGCGTGTTGGGCTTGATGCTTTTGTTGACATTAGGGAGGATGCTTTTGTGAAAATTACTTATGAATTTTTGAGTTCATTTGTTCATGATCCTAAGGCTAGAGGAGTGAAGTTTAGGATTATGAACCGGAACTATGCTATGTCTATAGACTTGTTTGGGGATATTTTTGGTTTTTCGGAGTCTACTACATGAACTATTCCAAATAATGTGAAGGCTCACCTCTTTTGGGAGGATATCGCCTTGATTGAAGGTAGAGTAGATAATTGGGTTGTTGGAGACTCTAAAGAGAAGAATGTTTATAACTTATCGTTTAAGATAACCCATAGAATCCTAAGTGAAACCATGTTTGCTAGGACTAGAACTCCTCAAAAGATGAAAGTTGATGAGTTGTTTATTTTGTGGTGCGGGTTACTGATACCATGCCAGACATTGCTACTATGATTGTTGGCAATTTGGCCAAGATTGCCAGCAAGTCTAGAGGTGATATTTGTGTTGGTGCTATGGTGACCCACATAGCTAAGACCGTAGGTGTTCGCTCCAAATGGTGTGTGCAAGCTTTAAATTTATAACCCTAGATGTATGCCTAAAACAAGGATGCGAACCCGCAGTGTACGGGTCAATCGTAGTAAAAGCAAGAATTCTGGGGTGTCGATCTCAGAGACTTAGGTGAAACAAAACCAATATAGGTAGTCAATATTGCAACTAACCACAAAAGCAATTAGAGCAATCAAAGATGATAAAAAGTCAAGTAAAGGAAAGCATCTAGTTGTGGTTCCAACTCAAGATCTCTAGATAAGCGGACAAAGCTGAGATTTTGCAAAGGGAAGGTGTTACTAAAGTGGAATAGATCACCGGATAAGTCTCACTACTCTCAATCCCAAACCGTAACTCCTATTACCGGGTAAGTCTCAAGGAATTAAGGAAAAGAACTATAACCTCAAACCAACACACCACCTAAGGGAATAGAATCAACCTTTACCGGGTAAGTCTCAGGCTAACTCACAAAGATGGAATGAAGGCACACTCAAACCCTAATAAAGGATAAACCTTTATTACCTACACTTATGATCATGGGTAAACAAACAAAGGAATTACCGGGTAAGTCTCATCCTAGGCTTGCATTGAACCAGGAAAGGTGTAATAAGAATAGGATTTGGCAAACTCTAACACTTAACTCTCAGTTTCGGATCAGAAAAGGTCACCTCGATCAGACGAATTCCACCCCGGCCGAGATGTTCATCGACTGAGCGAGGTACTCTAGGGTTAAGGATAAAGGCTCGAGCTTTCAGGGTCCTACTAGAATTTAAGATTATTCTATCATTGTTTTTCCCACAACCTTCAACCAATCACCCTAGAATCGCACAAAGAAATTAGCCACTCATCATCATGAAAGCAATAATCAAATAATTGAGGAGGGAATGAATATTTGAACACAAAAACATTAAGAACAAGGCTTTAATAACTGAATCAAATATCACAAATAAGCGTTCCTTAGATCACAAATCCAACAAGACAATCAACAAGAAGGGAATCAAAGAAAGTCTTACAAAACCCTTCACAAAAGTTATAAAAAGCTATGAACTTCCTTCCTTCAATCTTCCTTCAACCTTCCAAAAATCCTTCCTAACTGCAGTTCCTTCAATCCCCCAACGCTGCGATGGTGGTAGCGGATTCTTGCGGCGATCCGAAGATGGTTGAATTGTAGAAAATCCAACCCTTTATATAGGAGAATTATCTTCCCAAAGATAAAATATCTTAAAAATATATTATCCTAATAAAATATATCTTAATCTCTAAAATAGATCTCCAAAATATATGATCTTCCTTCTAGAAATCCAGCCCAAAAATATAAGATCTCTCTTTTCAAAAATAAAAGATCTCAGCCAAATAAAATATATCTCTCCGTGTCAGGGTATTCGCCTCAGTCGAGACGCTCCTCAAGATCACCTCAGTTGAGATGGTACTGTAGTTGACCGAGGTGGCTCTAAACTGAATGTGAAATCTCTCAAATCTGGTCCAAAGTGAATCTCTAATCCATTTCCATGCTTCCTGGATTCTTCCTTAAGCTCTTGAATGTAGCTCCTATGACTCCTTAGCTCCATAGCTCCATTTTTAGTCCAAAATGTGCCATTTTACATATGATTACAACGAAACTTGGTGTAGACCTCGATTCCCGCAAAGGTAGATGAAACGACAATATAATCACATAATATACATCCAAACATGCAGATTATTGAAGATAAAACGTCTAAACAAGTCCCAAAATATAGACTATAGTTTATGCTATCAAAATACCCCATACTTGTCCCTTGCTTGTCCCCAAGCAAGTTCCAAATCTTAAGTACAAGATGGAATGGGTTATAAGTCATAAAGATCAATGAAAAGTATTTCAAAACATTTTAATGGTGTGCTCCACTCATAGATCACTCTAAGAGAATGCTTCATGGTAATTAAAATCAAAATATGATCAAAACATTTTATAAATATAAGGAAGTTGCTCATCTTTGCATAAAATCATAGAATGCATAATAATCATAATTATCGAAATTAATCATGTATAATCCAGTTTAAACAACCAAGTCAATCAACAAGCTCGAGGTCTCAAGGGCTTTCAAAAGAGGTCAATAAACGCATGAGGGTGGGATGTATATAGGGAATGTGGTGCTAGAATCCGGGAAAAGGATCTTTTACTTCACTTTCTTTTGAACTTCAACATCTTCCACCAATAAGCTTTGCTTATTTTACTTTTTTACCTTTTGGGATGCATGGACAGAGGTGCACAATAACCAAAGCCTAGGAGATTAGCAATCATCAATTTCTCGAGATGCCTCAAACCCTTGATGCACATACCATGACCCGTTAGGAATATCGCTCAATCTAACTTTGGCAAGACACAAACACCCGGCTATGTGAATGGTGCCGAGTTATTCATCATCATGATTGACTTCCCCAAACCTATTTGTTTCTTTTTAACTTTCAGCCAACATCTCATCATTTCTTTCACTTGCTTTTATTTTGCTTGCTTCCAAGTTCCCGGATAGGTAAAGGGAGGCAAATATGTATATGAGGGGCTAAGCATGATCAAGAAGAAGAAGAGAAGAGAATGAATCGCCTTAATCATCCCAGGAAGAAAGTGAGAGAACTCATCATGTGGTGTCAACCTTCAAATTCAACATAATTTTGATAAAAACAAAGTATTAAACATGCCACAAATTTCAAACAAAGCATTTAGCAACTTAAACATATCATAAAACCTTTCAAACATATAAAGATTTCAAAACCAGTCTGCAAACGAAATCTTCAGTGAGGTCATATCCAAATAAGAAGCACAAAAATCGTTTTGAAAACTATTTCAGTTAAACCACCTCGGTCGAGATGTTCTAAGTCAACCGAGGTGCTACACCTCGATTGGTCATAATCACTTTGGCCGAGGTCATAATTTTTTTTTTCTTAACCAATTTTTGACGTTTTTCTCAATCAAATAACCTGTATGCATGCATGTAGTCTCAAATAAAGACATAGAGCAAAATAAAATAATAATATCCGGTAGAGTCATCCAAGCATACACATAAGTCACATAAATACATCCAAATACCCCATACTTGGGACACATTGTCCCAATGGGTCAAATAAGTCATAAGAACAGAATACTCACCGGACAAAGCTGAGCTGCATAATAAATAAAGAAAGAAATCCTACAAACTCTAATCCTGATCTGCTGGCGGTGGTGGAGGATATGATATGTACGGATGCTGAGACGGGTCGAATGGATGTCCCATCATATGTTGGAACTGGATCTCCATCATCCGGTACTGATAGTGCTGGCTCTCTAGTATCTGATGAGTCCGGCTATCCAACTCTCGGTGAAGGTCATCCAAACGTCCCCCTAGATCAACGGTCATGGCTGCGTAGGAGTCAATCATCTGATCTGTCAAATCGTCAATCCGGCGGTAAGCTATGGGATCCCTCTGCCTCCAAACTCTACGTCTGGCAGGTCGTGCTGGTGCTGCAGTTGGCTCGTCCTCAGTCTCCTCGTCGTCCAGATCGACGACTAGTATACTAGTCCTAGCTGTATCAGTCCCTATATCCATGGCAGCACCGCCATCATCATCCTCATCAACCTCCTCCTCATCCTTCTCTTGGGCTGCTGTTGCTGCGTCTCTAGCGTCCTCAATAAGAGGAATCCATGCGGTATACCAATACTGAGGGTCAAATACTAAGAACTGAGATGACCATCTAATACCCTGAGGGGCAGTCTGCTCCTAGGGCATCGCCACATATGGCGTAGTAAGTCCGCGAGGAACCAAGATCCTCCTCGTAATCATCTCCTACAGCCCAAGCGGCTTGGCAGCCGCCACCATAGTACAGACACTCAGATCAAGGTCCATGTAACTCGTGATGTGAGTCACTAGACCTCCGTAGCAAATATCCCCCTTCGCCTTCGCCTTTATCTTGTGTAAATCCTCTGCCAGCATCACTCCAAAGTCGGGAACTCCTCCGATAACCATACAGTATAGACTCAGCAACTCCCCCTGTCTAATCTTCTGGGGCGTCTCAGTACGCGCCAGAAGTGTCTCGCTAAAGATCCGATGGGCTAATCTGAAGGTGAGGTGGAAGATAATACGCTCCCTGGAGTCTCCAGGTCTCCACCTATCAGCATGCTCAACTACGTGAGCTATCTGACCCCAGAACTCTCGAGCCACGGCTCGAGAAGGAAAATCAACAACTGTGGGGGTTGGGAAGCCGAAGATATCCCTCCAATGGTCCATCGGAACTAAGTAGTTCCGGTTCAGCAACCGGTACTTGATGGCCTACTTTGTAGGCAGGTAAGTCACGGAGCTCACGAACTCCAAAGTCGGCTCAAGGTAAGCTGGATCTCTAATCTCACTAAACTGCTCCAGCCCCACCATAGAAATCATCCGCCTCAAATCATCATCTACGTAGAGGTAGTCAAAAGCAGCGATATCAAGGAATCGCGGTGCAATCACTGGACGCGCAGCAATGCGGTCATAATCGACCCGGTGACGCTCGTGGATCACCGATATGGAGCGGCGAGAAGAAGAAGAACGAGAAGGGGAGGATCTATCCCTCAGAACCAGCTGTCTGTCAGAACTCATTTTCCACTCTCTGTCAGACCACCTCGGTCGAGACGCAGGTTGACTGAACCGAGGTAGAGGGCTGTTCGATCGTAACTCTCAGAAATCCAGTTATTTTCCCCCAATATCACTACCAATTGTTCCTATGGGGTACTTAATCATTTTCCAACACAATGCAAGGGCAACCAAAGCCCAATTTGACTGAAACAACGAAGAAAAGCGAGTTAGGGTTTTTGTTCGATTTACCCTAGATTTGGTCGGTTTGGAGCGTTTTTGTTGCAGATTGCCGCTTGCAAACCGATCCTCTACTCTTTCCTTGCAGTTTGGAAGCAAGAATCATCGAAAACGACCGAGAAATGGGGAGCGAGATGAATTGGTGCGCCGCGGTCGAGAACGTGAGAGAGGGAAGAGAGAGAATTCGAACCCCCTTTTATACCCTTTTCTGGAACTGCTGTCACCTCGGTCGAGATGGTCTCGACCGGACCGAGGTGATGCGGACCGAGGTGGATCTTCAGTGACCCTAGTCGCCTCGGTTGCTGAAGAATCATCTCGGTCGAGGTGCTGTGACAGCAACCGAGATGTGTGTCAGTCAAACTCCGTCTTCTTAAATTCTCGAACTTTAGTCCTTCCAGTGTTGCTCCCGGGTTGTATTTCCTTCTTAGAGATTACCTGTTGTCTATCTAGGACGCCAAAAACAAAACAAAGCAAAGCAAAGCAAAGCAAAAGCAACCTATCTAAAGTTAGAAACGAGAAAAGAAAGCAATACCGTGGGTTGCCTCCTAGGAAGCGCTTGATTTAAGGTCGCTAGCTAGACCGTACGGTGTCCTTAAACGAGGTATAGTGGTGCAATCTCCTCAAATGGGACTTCCGGTTTGTATTTCTTAAGTCTATGACCATTGACTTTGAATCTTCCACTTGTTTCTCCCCAGATCTCGACTGCACCATAAGGGAAAACATGTTTCACTACATAAGGTCCAGTCCATCTAGATTTCAACTTACTTGGAAAGAGGCGAAGGCGGGAGTTGAAAAGTAGAACTAAGTCTCCTTCTTTCAGCTCCTTAGGGATGATACGCTTGTCATGCCATTTCTTTGTCCTTTCTTTGTAGATCTTGGCATTCTCGTAAGCGTTCAAACGCAGCTCCTCCAGCTCGTTGATGTCCAATAGTCGCTTTTCACCGGCGTCTTTGATGTCGAAGTTTAACCATTTGATCGCCCAATATGCTTTGTGTTCCAGCTCAACGGGCAAATGACAAGACTTCCCATATACAAAATTATAAGGGGTGGTACCAATGGGAGTTTTGAATGCGGTCCTGTAGGCCCAAAGAGCGTCGTCCAACTTCATGGACCAATCCTTCTGTTACGCTAAGAACGTGTGTACGCAATAAGCTTTAAATTTATACTCGTTATATTTCTCCTAACTCCTAGCGAACCCGCAGTGTATGGGACGTTTGTAGCAGGGATAGTATTCCGAGGTCGAACACAAAGACTAAGGTGAGATTGATTCGATTTATGATTAAGTTTAGTGAAGATCTAGGTTAAGAAAAGAAAAAGAAATAAAGAAATATAAATCTCAATGTTTTTGGTTGGTTTTTAGGTGATCAATCAAGGATCACAAATCATGCAAAGTAAACAATCAACTAAGCTAACGAATCATCACAAACAAACAAGCTAAACACGAGATATGAATCAAAAGAGAAAAACGGATTCTAGGGGTTGGAAGTTCAGTTATGGCATAGGACTCAAGCTATCTAATCATCCTTGGATTAACTATAATATGTTGGGAGTGAGTGTTTCTAGATTTGGATCAATCACCGGGTAGGTCTCATGGTCCACTAGTCCGTCCCTAAGGTCTCATCACCGGGTAAGTCTCTAAGAACCTAAGAGATGGAATTCTACACAAACTGGATTGTTACCTAGGGATCTAACCTATCCTTACCGGGTAATCTCGAAAGGGTTAGTGCTAAACAACTATCCTAGCACACTTAGTCCAATGGCGGCTTTTGAGGCTCACCACTACCTAGGGTTTGTCATCTTTGAAATCTAAGAGTAAGAATAACCGGGTAAGTCTCTTCTAACACTTAGTTGCTAACACTAGGTCACCCTAGGGTAGATTTAACTCAACAAACACTAGGATTTCAACATTCTAACAATCTAAAGCTAGATCCATCGAACCAGGGAGAATCACGGGCTGTTCTACCAAGTCCACGGCCGTGGTCTGGCAAGAACAAACCGTGAACTCCAACAGAGGCTACGTTAAAGTAAGTGACTCATCCAAGGGCAAATCTAAGTCCATCCTATCATAGTCCTAGCCATAACCATCCCTTCCTTACCCTAGAATCACATCTATTTAGCATACAACATTCAACATAACAATCGAAATCATCAAACGTAAAATCATAGCTTCCATTTGCAAGATAATGAAGAGAAAGAGATGAACAAGTGAAGTAAACAAAACCAAGCTAAAAGTAAGATTAAAATGACTCACAACCCTTCCAAAAAGAAGGTTTAGATGGTTCATACAACTCTAGAAATCGATTCCGAAATTCTTCACTACAAAAGCTATCATGGTCTAACAATGGTGTGTTCTTCTCCTTCCTCTCCAATGGAGCTCTTCTTCCTCCTCCAATGGTAGCTTTCCTCCTTAGAGAATCTTCTTGTTGTGGGAGTGAATGTGGATTTGGATGATGGAGTGGAAGATACTCTCTCAGCCAATACAGGACCACTTTTATACTACCACCATGCTAGAGAAGGCCAAGAGATCATGGCACAACTGTCACAACCGTCTGCCACAAACCACGGTTGGTTCCACGGTCGTGGAAGTGCCAGTGAACCGTGGTTTGGTGCTTCAGCGTTGCCTTGGTTCATTAAGCTTTGATTTGGTGCATGGCTTGTGTTGGCAAGGTTCCTTGGGTCTTCCTTAGCCCTTAGCTTGCATTCAAACGAGTCCGAGGGTGCGTCATCTTGATGAACGATCCTCAAACGTATCGTTTAAGCTCCTAATTCTCCCAAAATACCTACAAAGCAATGCAAGAGTCCGTGTAGACGTCTATCTCGACAAATTACATGATTTAAGTGCAAACGTCATGAACTAGTGCTAGATCATGCATGAATGAGTGAGAATTCTAACTAAATGATTACCTAAACCTAAGTCATAAATTGTGTTATCAAAAATACCCCATACTTAAGGTTTGCTCGTCCCCGAGCAAATTCCCAACTATAGACTAAGAGATGACATGATTTATGTATGCAGAAAAATGGCAAAATTTTTTTGGGTTTGTGCTTCTACTATTGGATCACCTTCATAGTCATGTTTTATGGCAATGGACAAGCAATTATGTATCGAACAAATGAAGGCACGGAAAGACAATTATACTTAATTCAAAAGCATGCATGAAATGTAAAAATGAAGAAGTCAAGATGATCAAGAGCATATCCAATCTAAATCACTAAGTCTTACAAACATGCAAATAGGTCATAAGGTCTTATGAAATAAAAGGCCAAGAAACGTTGTGATTAGGTGGGGATTTTTCTAGGTTATGTGATGCTAATCCGGGAATGGAACTAACTCCACAATTTTGTCCTCGATCAACTTCCCTCAAGTGTATATTTTCTTTCTTTTCTTTTTCCTTCACTTATTTTTGAGACAATGGCATTGGTGTACAAAAGCCGAAACCTTGGTGATTAGCCATCCTCGGGCTTTTTCTATTTTTCGAGGTGCATCCACACCGGGCACACATACCAAAGCTCGTTAGGACTATCGGTTTATTTGACTTTGGCAAGGCACCAACACCCGATTATGTGAAGTGTGCCGAGTTACTTGTCATTTAAACTAATGTCCCCAAACCTATATTTTTGTCTACACTTCCACAACAAATTCAGCATTTTATTTATGACATTCTTTCATCAACATCTTCACCCCACACTTTCTTTTCACACACATCAACACACTAACATGCTCCTATTCCCGGATGGGTCAAAAGAGGTTAAATTTATATCAATTGAAGTGCTCAAACATCATGATCAAGATGAGAAGAAGAGAAAGATGAATTGCCTCATTCATTCCTAGATGGTGTGTAAGAACTAGCATGTAATTTCGACTTTCAATACTCAATCCATTCTAGGCAAACATCATGATCACAAATCATTCATGGGATTCAAGAAAAGTATTTCGAGTCCACATATGCATTCATCAATTTAACACACAAGGCCATCCATAGCCAATCCACAAGACAAGATTCATCATTAGGGTCATGTCCAAGCCTAGAAAGCACAAAATTTTTTAAATTTTCTGATTTTTATGGGATTTTCGAAATGAGTAATACAATGCAAGACATGTGAAAATATTAAACTACCCTAGATGCTAATCATGCAAAAGATCATGCAAACCCCACCCCATACTTAGAAACACATTGTCCCCAATGTGTAGATGAAGTAAAGAAGAGTGAAAGAAGGTTCTCACAATGTAAAAATGGTTTGCTATGGTATTTGGGATTTTTCAAGTGGAATTGATGTTGGATGATCCTATCAACAATGGTAGAGAGCTCTAAGTGTTCATCAAGGCGTCGGGACCCGCGCTAGGCACCGCTAGCCGTCCAAGTTCCGCGTCCGCTCCACCCATAATTGATGAGGGGTTCATCATCATCATTCACTTGCTATACAAGGTTTCCAATGCTACCAAGATTCTAGTACACACACAAAGCACACAAAACACACACAAAAACAAAAAAATCAAAAACAAAAACAAAACGAAAAAGGGAAAACGTTACCAATAGGTTGCCTCCCACCAAGCGCTTCTTTAAGGTCATTAGCTTGACCAAACTCGGGGGTGTCTCACTCTAGGTGAAGTGGGCCAATCATGTCCACCGGAGCTCCCGGGACATACTTCTTCAACTGGTGCCCATTCACCTTGAAATATCCACAATGCTCCCCTCCTATCTCAATAGCTCCATGGGGAAAGATCTTCTTCACCACATATGGCCCGGTCCATCTTGATTTTAGCTTTCCGGGGAAGAGCCGCAGCCTTGAGTTGAAAAGAAGGACAAGATCGCCTTCACTCAACTCCTTCGGGATGAGGTGCTTGTCATGCCACCGTTTGGTTCTCTCTTTGTAGATCCGGGCATTCTCATAAGCATCCAACCGGATCTCTTCAAGGGCGTTCATATCAAGCAACCTCTTCTCTCCGGCCTCCTTGAGGTCAAAATTTAGCCACTTAATGGCCCAATAAGCTCTATGCTCCATTTCTACCAGAAGGTGGCAAGATTTGCCATAGACTAACTTATAAGGAGTGGTGCCAATAGGTGTCTTGAAGGCAGTTCTATATGCCCACAAGGCATCATCGAGCTTCATAGCCCGATCTTTTCTCGTCCTAAAGACCGTCTTCTCAAGAATTCCCTTGATCTCCCGGTTGGAGATCTCCACTTGGCCACTAGTTTGGGGATGGTAAGGTGTTGCCACCTTATGAGTCACCCCATACTTGGCCAAAAGTGCCCCGAAGTTCCTATTAGTGAAGTGCTTCCCTCCATCACTTATGATCACCCTTGGTGTTCCAAACCTAGGGAAGATCACCCGGTTGAAGAACCGCACCACCACTTTAGCATCATTTGTAGGAGAGGCAATTGCCTCCACCCATCTCGAAACATAATCAACCGCCAATAGGATGTAGAGGTTGCCACATGAAGAAGGGAATGGTCCCATGAAGTCCACACCCCACACATCAAATATCTCCACTTCTTGTATGTTGTTCAAGGGCATCTCATTCCTCATTGAGATGTTGCCCGTCCTTTGGCAAGCATCACAAGCTACCATAAAGCTTTGCACATCCTTGAACAAACTCGGCCAAAAGAAGCCCGATTGCAACACTTTCGCACATGTCTTGTGTGAGCTAACATGCCCTCCACATGGCAAGGAGTGACAATGGCGGATCACACTCTCCACCTCATCCTCCGGTATGCATCTTCTAAACATTCCATCCGGCCCTCTCTTGAACAAAAGTGGTTCACTCCAATAGTAGTGCCTCACATCTTTGAAGAACTTCTTTCTTTGGGCATATGTCAATCCGGGAGGCACTTCCTCACACACAAGATAGTTCACAATGTCGGCATACCATGGCTCACTTCCTCTAGACACTTGGAACAAATACTCCACCATTTGCAATTGCTCATCCCGGAATGAGTCATCAATCGGGACGTCATCTCTCTCAAGCTCCAATGATGGGAGTCTACTAAGGTGATCCGCCACAGAGTTCTCGGACCCCTTCTTATCCCGGATTTCCAAATCAAACTCTTGAAGAAGAAGGATCCACCGAATCAACCTAGGCTTGGCATCCTTCTTTGTAAGGAGGTAACGGATCGCAGCATGATCCGTATAAACTATGACCTTCGCTCCAACAAGATATGAGCGGAACTTCTCAAATGCATACACAACCGCTAGTAACTCCTTCTCGGTGGTAGAATAATTGAGTTGGGCATCATCTAGCGTCTTGCTAGCATAATAGATGGCATGTGTGCGCCCATCTTTCCTTTGCCCCAAAACAGCCCCAACGGCTACATCACTTGCATCACACATGATCTCAAACGGTAAACTCCAATCCGGAGGTTGCATGATAGGTGCGGAGATAAAACCGTTCTTCAACCTACAGAAAGCTTCAAGGCAATCCTTGGAGAAAACAAACTCAACATCCTTCATTAGTAGGTTAGTAAGAGGCTTAGAAATTTTAGAGAAGTCTTTAATAAACCTCCGGTAAAAACCGGCATGCCCTAAGAAACTCCTTACCCCTTTCACCGAGGTAGGTGGTGGCAACTTCTCTATTGTTTCGATCTTGGCTCTATCAACCTCAATGCCACGGTTAGACACCAAGTGTCCTAACACAATACCTTCACTTACCATGAAGTGGCATTTTTCCCAATTCAAGACAAGATTTGTCTCCTCACATCTTTGCAATACTAATGATAAGTTAGCCAAGCAATTATCAAAGGAAGAACCATAAACAGAGAAGTCATCCATAAACACTTCCATGATATTTTCAATGTATTCCGAAAAGATAGCCATCATACACCTTTGGAAGGTGGCGGGTGCATTACACAACCCAAATGGCATTCTCCTATATGCAAAAGTTCCCCATGGACATGTAAAGGTTGTTTTCTCTTGGTCATCGGGGTGGATAGGGATTTGGAAGAATCCGCTATAGCCATCTAGGTAGCAAAAGTGAGAATGTTGAGCTAACCTCTCTAGAATTTGGTCAATGAAAGGAAGAGGGAAGTGATCTTTCCTAGAGGCCATGTTCAATTTCCTATAGTCAATGCACATCCTCCATCCTGTAACCGTCCTAGTTGGGATTAGTTCATTGTTCTCATTAGTCACTACGGTCATCCCACCCTTCTTAGGAACTACATGAACAAGACTAACCCACTTACTATCCGAGATAGGGTAGATAATTCCCGCATCTAGCAACTTAATGATCTCTTTCTTAACCACCTCTTTCATTATAGGATTCAATCTTCTTTGATGTTCAATAGAGGGTTTATGGTTATCTTCCATCAATATCTTATGCATACACAAAGAAGGTTTAATGCCAACTAAATTATCAATAGTATAGCCAATGGCTTTCCTATGCAATCTTAGCTCATGCAAGAACTTAGCAAGTTCATCATCATTCAAGCATGCATTCACAATCACCGGATATGTAGAATTATCACCAAGGAAAGCATACTTTAAATGAGAGGGGAGGGGTTTGAGTTCAAGTTTAGGAGGACCTTTGTCGAGTGGAGACGATCCAAATAATGTTGGATGAGATGGATCCAAAGCAAATGAAGACCCTCCAAGGCTCCTTGAAGCTTGATCATCAATGAGGTCTGATTTTGGGGAAACCACGGCCAACTCCACGGTTGGCTCCACATCCACGGCCATGGAAGGTGCCAAGCTTGCACGTTGGAGCTTTCCAGAGAGTTCTACGGCCGTGGAACACATTCCACACCCGTGGAACTTACAGATATTTAGCATGCATTCGTGAACCTCAAATTCTGCCCTTGTCTCCTTTTCTAGTGCTTCCAAGGCCTTGATCTCTTCATTGCAAGCCTCCTTAACACCTTCCTCCATCAAACTTAAGGTAAGAACCTTCCCCAAGGGGTCCTTGATCAATATCGAGCTCACAACTTCTCTAGACTCCTCTTGCTCGACTATGTTGAATACATCTTCATCAAGGGTTGGCCCTTTCATCATTGTGGACAACTTGAACTTGATGTTCTCCTCTCCAATGTTGAAAGAGAGAAATCCATTCTTGAAATCCACTAGGCACCCGGAAGTGGCTAGGAAAGGTCTTCCTAAGATGATGGGAACGGGATAGTCCGCCGGGATGTCCAAAACAACGAAGTCTATGGGCATATAGAACTTCCCTAGTTGCACCGGAATGTCTTCCAAGATCCCAACCGGGTGAGTAATAGAGCGGTCCGCCATGTAAAGGGTCATCTTGACCGGTTTAGGCTCTCCTAACCCAACCTTGTTGGAAAGTGCAAGCGGTATGATGCTCACACTTGCCCCAAGATCACAAAGGGCTTCATACTTCACCTCTCCTACTCCGATTGGCACGCAAAAGGATCCCGGATCCCTTAGTTTAGGAGGCATCTCCTCCTTCATTGTTTGGATCAACTCCGAGGACCTCTTAGTCATCCTTACTTCCCCATACTCCTCCAACTTCCTTTTGTTGGAGAGTATCTCCTTCAAGAACTTGCCATATGCCGGCATACCTAAGATAACATCCATGAACGGAATATTAATATGCAATTTAGACATAAGTTTAAGGAATTTACCAAAGTGATTGTCTAAACGAGCCCTTGCTCGTGATTGAGGGAACGGTAGTGGTGGCTTGTATGGAGGCGGTGCCACATAAGTTGGCTCAACTTCCTTGCCCTTGCCTCCATCTTCTTGCACTATCTCTTCCTCTACCACTACTTGCTTTCCCTTAGCATTTTCCTTGGGCAAAGGATCCTTCATGCTCAACCCGCTCCTTGTAGTAATAACCAACACTTGGCCTCTTGGGTTGTCTTCGGTCCTTTCGGGAAATTTCCCGGATCTCTATGGGCTTCACCCGCCTTTTGGAACACTTGTGCTTCCAACACCTTTTGAGCCTTAGAGATGGAAGTCACCGTGCTCTCAAGACCACTCAACCTTCCAAGCAATTTCTCAAACATCATCTCGGTTCTATCCTTTGGAGGTTGAGTAAATCTGGGTGGAGGTTCTTGTGAAGATTTTGGTGGTGGAGTTGTGCTTGTGGAAGCGGGAGGGTTCAAGGCTCCATCTGGGTTAGAGTAGGAAAACCCGGGATGGTTGTGGTTGGGCCGGTAATTGTTGAATTGCCGGTTGTTATTGAAGTTCCTTGGGCCTTGATAGTTGTTGTAGTTGCCCCTTCCCATGTAGTTCACATCTTCCTCCTTGGAAGATAAGTTAGCTTGCACTTGCACTTGAGGGGTTGCTTGGTTCTTCAAAGTTGTAGCACACAACTCCCTCAAAGACTTTAGCTCGTTGTTGATGGCGTCAAACTTGAAATTTCTCATGGTGACTTCACTCACCTCATATGCTCCCGCCTTTCTCCCTTCACTCTTCCTATGGGAGTATTTCTCAATCACTAGAGCTTGTTTCTCCACAAACTCCCAAGCATCATCTACATTCTTCTCCATGAAAGTCCCACCGGAAAGAGATTGAAGCTTGAATTGGCTATCTTCATCAAGTCCTTTGAAGTAGATCTCCAATAGCTCAATTTTTGGTGTACCATGGTGTGGGCAATCTAGGAGAAGGTCTTTGAATCTCTCCCAAGACTTGAATAGACTCTCTCTATCTTTCATCACGAAGACATTTATCTTCCCTCTTAACTCGGTAGTCTTGGAAGGTGGGAAGAACTTAGTCAAAAACTCTGTTGTCATCTCCTCCCAAGTACTAACTCGCCCTTGTGGAATAGATTGATACCATGCCAAGGCTTTATCCTTAAGAGAGAAGGAAAAAGCCCTAAGCTTATGGTTGTTGCTCTCCAATCTTGGCGGTCTAAGAGTCTCCATCAATATCTCATAGTTCATCAAGTGTTGATGAGGAGACTCTCCTTCCATCCCTCCAAATTGATTATGCCGGATCATTTGTAGAACTTGAGGGCGGAGCTCGTAATTGTGGGTTGCGGGATCTCCTAGGTTCACACCCGGACGGTGTGCTCTTTGTGCCGGATCCATACGTCTCCCCAATGTTTGTGGCTCTTCAATTGCAATGGGCACAACCCTAACATTCGCCGCCGGCTGCGGTTGTGGTGGAGGAGGTGGAGGTTGTTGGAGATTAAGCTCTCCTTGCACAAGGGCTTGCCTAATCTCATCAATCTCCCTCCTAGTTGCCTCTTGCCTCTCATTGGCAAGTCTCCTTTCTTCCTCCAAGAGCTCATCTCTTAGCCTTATTTGCTCTAAAGCCTCATCCAACTCAGCTTGGAGATCTCTTCCGGCCATCTCTTTTCCCTTTTTAATGCTCTTGGATCTAGATCTAAGGGTTTTCTCCGGTTCGGGACCGAATGGAGCTAAATCCTTGCCACGAGACCTTCGCATACACCTAAAGAGTAAGAGATGTCCTGAAAAGCAAAGACACAAACCAAAGAGAGATCAAAAGCAACAAGAAAGATCTATACTATAAACAATCACAAAATAGACTCAATCTAGACCTAGTCCCCGGCAACGGTGCCAAAAACTTGTTACGCTAAGAACGTGTGTACGCAACAAGCTTTAAATTTATACTCGTTATATTTCTCCTAACTCCTAGCGAACCCGCAGTGTACGGGACGTTTGTAGCAGGGATAGTATTCCGAGGTCGAACACAAAGACTAAGGTGAGATTGATTCGATTTATGATTAAGTTTAGTGAAGATCTAGTTTTAGAAAAGAGAAAGAAATAAAGAAATGAAAATCTCAATGTTTTTGGTTGGTTTTTAAGTGATCAATCAAGGATCACAAATCATGCAAAGTAAACAATCAACTAAGCTAACGAATCATCACAAACAAACAAGCTAAACACGAGATATGAATTAAAAGAGAAAAACGGATTCTAGGGGTTGGAAGTTCCGGTTATGGCATAGGACTCAAGCTATCTAATCATCCTTGGATTAACTATAATATGTTGGGAGTGAGTGTTTCTAGATTTGGATCAATCACCGGGTAGGTCTCATGGTCCACTAGTCCGTCCCTAAGGTCTCATCACCGGGTAAGTCTCTAAGAACCTAAGAGATGGAATTCTACACAAACTGGATTGTTACCTAGGGATCTAACCTATCCTTACCGGGTAAGTCTCGAAAGGGTTAGTCCTAAATAACTATCCTAGCACACTTAGTCCAATGGAGGATTTTGAGGCTCACCACTACCTAGGGTTTGTCATCTTTGAAATCTAAGAGTAAGAATCACCGGGTAAGTCTCTTCTAACACTTAGTTGCTAACACTAGGTCACCCTAGGGTAGATTTAACTCAACAAACACTAGGATTTCAACATTCTAACAATCTAAAGCTAGATCCATCGAACCAGGGAGAATCACGGGTTGTTCTACCAAGTCCACGGCCGTGGTCTGGCAAGAACAAACCGTGAACTCCAACAGAGGCTACGTTCAAGTAAGTGACTCATCCAAGGGTAAATCTAAGTCCATCCTATCATAGTCCTAGCCATAACAATCCCTTCCTTACCCTAGAATCACATCTATTTAGCCTACAACATTCATCATAACAATCGAAATCATCAAACGTAAAATCATAGCTTCCATTTGCAAGATAATGAAGAGAAAGAGATGAACAAGTGAAGTAAACAAAACCAAGCTGAAAGTAAGATTGAAATGACTCACAACCCTTCTAAAAAGAAGGTTTAGATGGTTCATACAACTCTAGAAATCGATTCCGAAATTCTTCACTACAAAAGCTATCAAGGTCTAACAATGGTTTGTTCTTCTCCTTCGTCTCCAATGGAGCTCTTCTTCCTCCTCCAATGGTAGCTTTCCTCCTTAGAGAATCTTCTTGTTATGGGAGTGAATGTGGATTTGGATGATGGAGTGGAAGATACTCTCTCAGCCAATGCAGGACCACTTTTATACTACCACCATGCTAGAGAAGGCCAAGAGATCGTGGCACAGCTGTCACAACCGTCTGGCACAAACCACGGTTGGTTCCACGGTCGTGGAAGTGCCAGTGAACCGTGGTTTGGTGCTTCAGCGTTGCCTTGGTTCATTAAGCTTTGATTTGGTGCATGGCTTGTGTTGGCAAGGTTCCTTGGGTCCTCCTTAGCCCTTAGCTTGCATTCAAACGAGTCCGAGGGTGCGTCATCTTGATGAACGATCCTCAAACGTATCGTTTAAGCTCCTAATTCTCCCAAAATACCTACAAAGCAATGCAAGAGTCCGTGTAGACGTCTATCTCGACAAATTACATGATTTAAGTGCAAATGTCATGAACTAGTGCTAGATAATGCATGAATGAGTGAGAATTCTAACTAAATGATTACCTAAACCTAAGTCATAAATCGTGTTATCACCTTCCTCGTCCTAGAGACGGTCTTCTCCAAGATTGCTTTAATTTCTCTATTTGAGAGCTCGATCTGTCCAGTAGTTTGAGGGTGATAAGGGGTTGTTACCTTGTGGGTTACCCCATACTTCGATACAAGTGCCTTAAACTTCCGGTTGATGAAATGTGTCCCTCCATCGCTGATGATGATGCGTGGAGTCCCAAAATGTGGAAAGGTAGTCCTATTAAAGAACTTCACAACCACCTTGGCGTCATTAGTGGGAGAGGCAATGGCTTCAACTCATCTAGAGACGTAGTCGACAACTAGGAGAATGTAGAGGTTTCCTCCGGATGATAGGAAAGGTCCCATGAAATCAACTCCCCATACATCAAAGATTTCAACCTCTTGTATGTTATTGAGTGACATCTCGTTCCTCCTAGATAAATTCCCTGTTCTTTGGCATGCATCACAAGAGACAACAAACATTTGCACATCGTTGAATAATGTAGGCCAAAAGAAATTGGAACGTAATACCTCGGCGCACGTTTTGTTAGCGCTAGCGTGCCCTCCACAAGGAAGCGAGTGGTAATGCCGTATGACACTAGTAACTTCATCTTCCGGAATGCATCTACGAAGCATTCCATCCGGACCTCTCTTAAATAGTAGAGGTTCATCCCAATAGTAATGGCGTACATCCTTGAAGAATTTCTTCCTTTGAGCGTACGTCAATCCTGGTGGTATTTCCTGACAAACAAGATAATTAACAATGTCAGCATACCAAGACCCTTTATTATCAGAAGCTCGGTGGAGAAAGTGTTCCACCAACTGAGGATGAATGTCTGAAAAGGGAGTAAGAAGTTTGTTATTCTCAGTTGACATCATCTCGCTTTCAACCTCGGTCGAGGTCCAGAGAGGGTGACCGAGATGTTCTTTAGTCAAGAACACCTCGCTTGGTCCAGAAAGTGCCTCGGTCGAGGTACTGCAACTGGGACCGAAACTGGAGATCTTCTTCTCCTGGATTAATCTTTCAACTTTAGCTCTTGGATCTTCTTCCAGTGCCTTTAAACATCGTATATCTACATCACAAGAAACATCTATACCTTCCTCCATTAAGCTAAAACTAATGACTCTCTCAAGTGGATCGTTAATAATGATAGAGCTCACCAATTCTCTTGATTCTTCTTCATCATAGATGTTGAAGATATCATCTCCTAGCGGCTCTCCTTTCATTGCCGCAAGCAATGCAAACTCAACTTGATCACCGCCAATGTTAAATTGCAACTTGGCGTTCTTACAATCCTTATTGCAACCCGAAGTTGCTAGAAATGGCCTATCGAGAATGATAGGAATGGGATAGTCTGCGGGAATGTCAAGCACAATAAAGTCTATAGGTAAATAAAAGTTACCTAAATTAACCGGAACGTCTTCCAAAATGTCCACGGGATGGGTAATGGAGCGGTCCGCCATGTACAATCGTATCTTCACCGGCTTGGGCTCTCCAAGTCCGATCCTCACACATAGCTCCAGCGGGATGATGCTCACGTTGGCTCCTAGATCACACAATGCCTCACAAGTGACATCCCCAACTTCAATGGGAATGCAAAATGAGCCGGGATCTCTCAACTTGGGCGGCATCTTCTCCTTCATGATTTGAATAAGCTCCGAGGATTTAGATGTCATCCTTACTTCACCAAAGTCTTCCAACTTCCTCTTCCTTGATAGAATTTCTTTTAAAAAATTCCCATAGGCGGGCATCCCTAGTTTATTCATCAAGTCAAAGAACTTACCAAAATGCTTGTCTAGATGTGCTCTAGGCCTTGACTAGGAGAATCGAAGTGGTGGTTTATATGTAGGAGGTGGAACATAAACTTCAGTTTTGTCCGACGCTCTCTGAGGCCCAACCTCGGTTGGCACCTCGGCCGAAGTGTTCTTCGACTGTATCTGGACCGAGGTGGTCTTCGTTTGTACTGGCATCAACCGAGGCACTGGATCTGCAGTTTTCAGTCCACTTCTTGTCGTTATTGCCATGATCTGTCCTTTTGGGTTGCTTTCCGTCCTTGCTGGAAGCTTCCCTGGATCTCTTGGTGCTTCATTCACCTTATTAAATAATTGTTATTCTAAGGCTTTTTGTGCCTTCGAAAATGAAGTCATGGACGTCTCCATAGCGTTGAGCTTGATCAAGATGGCCTCCAGCACTGCATCTTTCTTTTCTGGCTGGGATGAGCTTGATCCAGGCTCCTGGCTCTTTAATGGAGTAGAAGAAGAAGAAGAGAGGAAAGGATTAGAGGAGTTGTTTGAATTGGAGTTAGAGTAAGAGTTACCCGAATTTTGATTGTTTGGCCTCCAATTATTGTTGTTGGATCCTCTATTGTTGTTGTAGTTGTTGTTCCGGGAACCGTTGTTGTTGTTCCGGTAACCATTGTTGTTCCTTGAGCTTTGATATTCTTCATCTTCTTTCTTGGTTTGAGCAACCAAAAGTTCCTTCAATTGCTTCACATCATTCTTCAAAGAGGTGAGTTGATCATTGTTTGATGGAGCTTCTTGGAAGTTGACTCTTTTAACTCCACCTTCAGCTCCTTGGTGGGAATATTTCTCCATGTGCAAAGCTTGCTTCTCTATGAACTCCCAAGTTTCGTCAATCGGCATGTCCATGAATCTGCCGGCGGATAGTAGTTGAAGGTTGAACTGGGTGTTTCCGTCCAGTCCCTTGAAGTATATATCCAACAACTCTATCTTTGAAATCCCATGATGTGGGCAATCCAACAACTCTATCTTAGAAAGGCCTTAGCTTGTAATTGTTGTTTTCCAGCCTTGAAGGTCTCAAGGTCTCCATCAAGATCTCATAGTTTTGCAGATGTTGATACGGAGACTCCCTCTCTAGCCCTCCAAACTGGCATTGGCGAATCATGGAAAGAACTTGCGGTCGAAGCTCATAGTTATGATCCGCTGGATCACCTAGGTTGACTCCTGGATGCCTCAGTTGCTGGTTAGGGTCCATCATCTGCCCTAGGGTCTGTGGAATACCTGCAAAAAGAGCATCTCGGACTGGCACCCGAGGTGGAAGCATCTCGGCCGGGGCAACTGGAGCTGGGTCTTGCCTCGGTCGAGGATCTGGAACTGGTCGAGGTAGATATTGGTCCCGTAAGGACGCCATATCTGCTTCGATTGCTTCCGTCCTTGAGTTTCTTCCTTTTCGAGTCGTAGTTCCTCTTTACTGAGGCGTAGTTGTTCCAATGCTTCCTTCAATTCGGCCTCAAGATCGCGATTCTCTTGATTGGCCATCTTAGCTTCTTTCAAGCGTCTTTTGTATGTCTTTTCTAGTTCGGGATCGTAAGGAACGATTTCCTTCCCAGCGCGGGTTCTTCGCATAAACCTACAAGAAAGAACCTGCGAAAGTCACTCAAGTAAAGTGGTTAGTAGAAATAGGGGAAGATGCCCCGAAAGACTACCGCAACCGGCTCGGTCTAGACCAAGTCCCTGGCAAAGGCGCCAAAAACTTGTTCGCTCCAAATGGTGTGTGCAAGCTTTAAATTTATAACCCTAGATGTATGCCTAAAACAAGGATGCGAACCCATAGTGTACGGGTCAATCGTAGTAAATGCAAGAATTCCGGGGTGTCTATCTCAGGGACTTAGGTGAAACAAAACCAATATAGGTAGTCAATATTGCAACTAACCACAAAAGCAATTAAAGCAATCAAAGATGATAAAAAGTCAATTAAAGGAATATGCAAATTCTAGGGATTAAAGCATCTAGTTGTGGTTCCAACTCAAGATCTCAAGATAAGCGGACAAAGCTAAGAATTTGCAAAGGGAAGCTGTTACTAAAGTGGAATAGATCACCGGGTGAGTCTTTCTACTCTCAATCCCAAACCGTAACTCCTATTACCGGGTAAGTCTCAAGGAATTAAGGAAAAGAACTATAACCTCAAACCAACACACCACCTAAGGGATTAGAATCAACATTTACCGGGTAAGTCTCTGGCTAACTCACAAAGATGGAATGAAGGCACACTCAAACCCTAATAAAGGATAAACCTTTATTACCTACACTTATGATCATGGGTAAACAAACAAAGGAATTACCGGGTAAGTCTCATCCTAGGCTTGCATTGAACCACGAAAGGTGTAATAAGAATAGGATTTTGCAAACTCTAACACTTAACTCTCAGTTTCGGATCAGAAAAGGTCACCTCAGTCAGACGAATTCCACCCCGGCCGAGATGTTCATCGACTGAGCGAGGTACTCTAGCTTTAAGGATAAAGGCTCGAGCTTTCAGTGTCCTACTGGAATTTAAGATTATTCTATCATTGTTTTTCCCACAATCTTCAGCCAATCACCCTAGAATCGCACAAAGAAATTAGCCACTCATCATCATGAAAGCAATAATCAAATAATTGAGGAGGGAATGAATATTTGAAGACAAAAACCTTAAGAACAAGGCTTTAATAACTGAATCAAATATCACAAATAAGCGTTCCTTGGATCACAAATCCAATAAGACAATCAACAAGAAGGGAATCTAAGAAAGTTATACAAAACCCTTCACAAAATCTATAAAAAGCTATGAACTTCCTTCCTTCAATCTTCCAAAAATCCTTCCTAACTGCAGTTCCTTCAATCCCCCAATGCTACGATGGTAGCGGGTTCTTGCGGCGATCCGAAAATGGTTGAATTGTAGAAAATCCAACCCTTTATATAGGAGAATTATCTTCCCCAAAATAAAATATCTTAAAAAGATATTATCCTAATAAAATATATCTTAATCTCTAAAATAGATCTCCAAAATATATGATCTTCCTTCCAAAAATCCAGCCCAAAAATATAAGATCTCTCTTTCCAAAAATAAAAGATCTCAGCTAAATAAAATATATCTCGCCGCGTCAGGGTATTCGCCTCGGTCGAGACGCTCCTCAAGATCACCTCGGTCGAGATGGTACTGTAGCTGACCGAGGTGGCTCTAAACTGAATGTGAAATCTCTCAAATCTGGTCCAAAGTGAATCTCTAATCTATTTCCATGCTTCATGGATTCTTCCTTAAGCTCCTGAATGTAGCTCCTATGACTCCTTAGCTCCATAGCTCCATTTTTAGTCCAAAATGTGCCATTTTACCTATGATTACAACAAAACTTGGTGTAGACCTCGATTCCCGCAAAGGTAGATGAAACGACAATATAATCACATAATATACATCCAAACATGCAGATTATTGAAGATAAAACGTCTAAACAAGTCCCAAAATATAGACTATAGTTTATGCTATCAAAATACCCCATACTTGTCCCTTGCTTGTCCCCAAGCAAGTTCCAAATCTTAAGTACAAGATGGAATGGGTTATAAGTCATAAAGATCAATGAAAAGTATTTCAAAACATTTTAATGGTGTGCTCCACTCATAGATCACTCTAAGAGAATGCTTCATGGTAATTAAAATCAAAATATGATCAAAACATTTTTATAAATATAAGGAAGTTGCTCATCTTTGCATAAAATCATAGAATGCATAATAATCATAATTATCGAAATTAATCATGTATAATCCAGTTTAAACAACCAAGTCAATCAACAAGCTCGAGGTCTCAAGGGCTTTCAAAAGAGGTCAATAAACGCATGAGGGTGGGATGTATATAGGGAATGTGGTGCTAGAATCCGGGAAAAGGATCTTTTACTTCACTCTCTCCTTCGGCTGTGATGTGGTGCCCGACCCCTCGTCCTGATAAGCCGCAAGCTGCATATCCCTCGACATCACCTCTTTGTTTTCCCTCTCTCCCCGTGCTCAACCTCTCCTCTCTCACGTCATCTCCCTCTGCTTTATAGGTTCCCCAACCTTGCAAGACTACAACCTCATCTCCCTCTTCGTCTCTATCTACAACCGGAGCAACCTCACCAATCTCCAACTCTTACCCTCTCTTTCACTCTAATTTGGCTCTCTCCTTACCGTCGAACCTCTTGCATCCTCAATCTCGCTATGCATTCATTCCTCGCATCCTCTTTTGGACTCTCTTCGCCGGCCCTGCCTCCTTTTGCCCCCAAGGAAGACTCCAACCGCCAGGCAAAGCCACCGCAGGCATCACCGTCTTACTCTCTTTCCTTTTGTTGCAACCAACCGCTGGGAAGAGATGCCTTCGCTACCTCCGACTCCGTAGCCGCAAACGCCTTCCCTCGCCACTGGCCACCAGCGAAGCTGCTGGAGAAGAGGAGCCATGTCTGCGTTTCTCGGCCTCCATTAAAGGGTTCAAACCCTAGTTGTTATATTCACAGCGGGCCCCCTCTCTTCTTAGTGAATTTCATATATGGCCCATGTTTTGTATTTGCATACTTTGCCCAAATTTTTGGAATGTATTATTATGCCCCTGCTTATATATATAATTATAGATTTTGGCCAGATTTCTTATTTACAGTTTATGACCCAAATTCTGAGAGTTAACTATAATGCCCTTTGTTGGATTATTTTCAGAATATGGCCCAAAGGTTTATTTGCGGGTTATGACCCAAGTTTCTAAAATGGTATATTTTGCCCGGAAAATGTATTAGCGGTTTTAACCTTGGTTTTGGAAAAAACGAGTTTTACCTTAAGTCTTATATAAGTTAAATCTTCCGTCAAATTTACCGTATAAGCTAAATTTGCTTAGCTTTGATTTTAGATCCGGAAGCGCCCCGATAAAGGCCATCGAATCCACTCTCGACATCCGTGGATCGTCTTCCGCCTTTGATCTCGTGTGAGTATCTTCTTTCTTGATCTAGTTATGTTTAGTTGTAGAATCATGCTAGGTTGGGTCTAGCATAACTTAGAGTGAATGCCAAGTAGTGGCTTGGAGCC
This sequence comes from Fagopyrum homotropicum, assembly GCA_033239125.1. Taxonomy (NCBI): domain Eukaryota; kingdom Viridiplantae; phylum Streptophyta; class Magnoliopsida; order Caryophyllales; family Polygonaceae; genus Fagopyrum; species Fagopyrum homotropicum. The sequence goes on along the minus strand of BSWB01000003.1, from coordinate 94,977,584 downwards.
TCAGTAAAGAGGTTATTGATGTTCTATGACATGTGGCTTGGAGCCTTAGGTTGTGTTTTGGATTTGAGATTGACTTTGAGTTATATTCGAGTTTTTGAGGGTTTTCATCTTTCATTCTTCTTAAATTGAGTTTTGATATCATGACAATAGTTATTGGCTAAAACCCTTTAGCAATTCTAAGGTGAAAGGTTGATAGTTGTGACTTAGATGATGATAGATCGATCGTAAATTGATTGAACCCTGAGAGTTAGAGAGATCTCGTCGACGAACCAAGATCACAGTCTGTTCTTGAACTTCCACGGCCGTGGAACTCAAGATCTGTCCGTGATTTAACCTAGTTTACGAACTTTGCTTTTACTTTGATCCAAGGTTAAAGATTAGCTTTAATCTAGTCTTGGCTTGTCCTTTTCTAGGTAGTAGTGAGACTCATCACCCTCTATTTCGATTTCGAGTGTCACAACCTTAATCGTTCTAGTTAGTTTTGATCTTTGGGTTACAAGTTTGGGTATTTGAGATTAATTCTTGTCTTTAGATTCTTTCTATACTGAAGCCTCAACAACCTTTATAGAGAGTGTCTTTAGATAAGTCATATAAAGCCTTGGAACTTCACCGTACATTGCTTTACCTTAGCGTACCTTTGCAACTCTTAACTCTGTCCTTAGTTCTTTAGTATATCTTGAATCGATTGCCACAATTAGATACCTGGATCTTTAGGGTTGCTGTTTTCCCAATATTTGCAAAGCTTATTACATTTACTTGCTTGACGATTTGCGAACTGAATTTGTTCCCCCCAAATCCCTGAGTTCGACACTCTGGAATTTTTGCTTTACTACGCCGATCCGTACACTGCGGGTTCACTTGCTTGATTCTAGTTTTATAACTTTAAAGCTTATTTGCACTCACGTTTTCGGGCGAACAAGTTTTTGGCGCCGTTGCCGGGGAAATAAGGAGCGGTATATCCAAGCAAAGTTGGAAGATTCCGAAGCTCGACTTTGATGGAGCGAGAAGACTCGCAAGGAAGAATCGGACCGTCATCAATTGCAAATTGATAAGCTCAAGGACATGATGCTTGAAATGAGGCTGGAGATGAGTGATTCCAAGAAGAAGAAGAGAAGGAAATCGACAAGATCGGTTAGAACCGACTCATCCGATGAGGATAGCGACTCCTCCATGCCACCACTAGAGGACATTGATCCAAAGATCAATGCGAATAAGAATAATCCAAGACAGGCTGCAAATTTCCATATCCCGATTGGGGGTGCGAGAGCCGCTCGTGTAGATGAAGAGCCAAGAACTCTTGGCCAAAGAATGGATCCAATTCAGCAACCACGCCATCTAGGTGTGAACTTTGATGCTGACAATATTCAGGGGTTTAGCTTCAACCCACAAGTTATCACCATCGTTCGCCAAAATCAGTTTGGAGGAACGAGTATTGAATCTCCACATCAGCATCTACAAAATTTCGAGATCTTGATGGAGACAATGAAGCCAAAGAATGCAACCACCAACAATTACAAGATCAAGCCATTCTTTTTCTCCTTGAAAGGGAAAGCTTTTTCTTGGTATCAAGCTCTTCCAAATGGAAGACTCAACACATGGGAGGATCTTTCTTCGGAGTTCTTCACCAAATTCTTTCCGCCATCCAAAACGGCGGAGTTTAGAGGTAATATTAATGCTTTTTCTATGAGATCTAATGAAAGTTTGTTTCAGTCTTGTGAAAGATTTTAGGATTTACTATTGGATTGCCCACACCATGGCATTTCCAAGTTGGAGCTATTGGAGATATACTATAAGGGGCTGGATGTGCAAACACAATTCAAGCTCCAATCCCTTTGATGTGGAACATTCATAGATATGAGGGAAGATGACGCTTGGGATTTCATTGAGAAGCAATCCCGAGTCATTGAAAAGTATTCTCACCGGAAAGTAGAAGCAAATCGAGTGGAGCAAGGAGCAAAGCTAACACAAGTTGCTCAAACTCAAATCTTTTCTCTCAACACAGAGATTAAAGAATTGAAGGAAGTCATCAAGGCTAGCTTTCCAAAGCCTAAGGAGCAAGATGTTGGTTATTTGGGAAACAACAATAACTAGAATGGGAATGAGAACACCAATCGAAACAGCCGGAACAACAGCCGGAACAATTGGAACAACAACAACAACCGGAATAACAATTGGAACAACAATAGGGGTTCAAACAACAACAATTGGTGTTCCAACCAACAACAAAACTCCGGTAATTCTTATCCCAATTCAGGAAATTCACTAACTCCACCATCTTCTTCTTCTATTTCTTTGAAAATCCAGGGGCAAACATCTAATAGTGGAAGCACTTCGGGGAAAGAGAAGCCCGATCCCATGTTGGAAACAATTTTTGGAAAGCTTCAAGGGTTGGAAAATCACATTACTAAGGTTGATAAAGCCCAAAAGGTTTTAGAAAACCAAATGTTTAGCAATGCTGAGGAAGTTCCTAGAAATCAAGGAAACTTCCAAGAAAGACGGAGGATAACCCAAAAGGAAGGGTGATGGCTATCACAACTAGGAGCGGAGCAACAACTACCGACCCGCAGCCTAAGTTTGTGGAAGTTCCCGTCGAAAAGGAGAAGGAAAAGGGGAAGGAGAAGGAAGACATCTACATTCCTCCTCCAGCTTACAAACCTCCCCTACCGTTCCCGCAATCTAGAACAAGAGCGCGTCTAGACAAGCAATTCGGTAAGTTCATTGAACTCATGAGCAAACTGCATATTAATAATATACCTTTCATTGATGCAATTGTAGGTATGCCAGCTTATGGAAAGTTCTTAAAAGAAATCCTCTCTAACAAGAGGAAACTAGAAGACTTTGGAGAAGTCAAGATGAGTTCGGATTCGTCAGATCTCATCAAGACAATGAAGGAAAACATGCCCCCAAAGTTGAAGGATCCGGGGTCATTTTGTGTTCCAATAGGAGTAGGAGATGTCACATATGATGCATTATGTGATTTAGGAGTAAGTGTTAGCATCATTCCACTTGCCTTATGCAGGAAGATCGGTTTAGGCAAACCTAAACCGGTGAAGATGACGTTATATATGGCGGCTCGATCCATAACTCGCCCCGTCGGTATAGTCAAAGACATCCCGGTCAAGCTTGGTAAGTTCTATGTTCCAATAGATTTTGTTGTGCTTGACATTCCTGTAGATAGTCCGGTCCCGATCATACTCGGAAGACCGTTTCTTGCAACATCCGGTTGTATGGTTGATTGCAAGAATGCTAGACTCGCCTTCGACATAGGAGAGGAAAAGGTAGAGTTCGTTCTTTCCACTTTGATGAAAGAACCAGCTCTTGAAGAGGACATAATTAAAATCCATGACGAAGAGCTATCTAGAGAGGAAGTAAGTTCGATTGTCTTCAAAGATCCCTTGTAAAAGGTGATTGCTATGAGCATTATGGACATAGGAGAAGAGGAAGAATGCAATGAGGAAATTGAAGCTTTAGAGGAGCTGATAACAAGATTTATGACTTAGGATTAGGTAATCATTTAGATAGATTTCTCACTCATTCATGCACGTTTTGGCATTGGTTCATGACGTCTTCGCTCAATTCATGCACATTTCTAGAAAAGACGTCTACACTACCTTTTATATGTTTTGTAGGTATTTCGGGGGTCTTTCGGACATTAACCGATACATTAGAGGGCCAAGCCTCATGATGGTACACATCCAAAGCTTTGGAGGAGCATAATTGGAGCAACAAGGGACACAAAGACCACTATTGGTGCAAGCAATGGATCAACTCATGGCTAGACGATCATAGCATGTTTCTGCTGAAGAAAATCGGACCAACTAGCAGCTAAATCGGCTGATTTTCTCCTACTGGGTCGATTTTTGGGCCTTTGACAACTTAAGCCACGTGTCCCACGATCTCTTGTCCGTCCTTGCTCTTGGTGGAGAATATAAGTGGTCCTTCAGGTGGTTGCTGAGTATCTCTCCTCTCCCACATTCTCATTCACAGCTCATCAATTGGAAGGAAAGATTGGAGGAGAAGAAAAAGATCTCAAGGATTGAAGGAGGAAGAAGAACACCATTCAAAGAGCTTCTAGTGAGGTTTTGAGTGATTTTGAGTGATTTTTGGAGTTTTGGATTGAAGAACTATTGCAAAGATTGTTAGGAACGTTTTGAATCTTCATTTAAGAGTTTGTAAGTCTTGCTACAACTTGGATTTAGTTGAGATTTATTGATTTCACTTGCTTATCTTTCATTATCCATCTATGAACACCATGTATGCTTGTATGATGATTTTGGATCTTGATATGCTTACTATTGGCTAGTTTGTTGTGATTCTAGAGTGATGGATTGATGGTTATGGCTAGGGTAATGATAGGATGGGCTTATATGTTAGTTTAGGATGATTTGTATGCACGAAACCCATTCCAGGAAGAAAAATCGGGCTGTTCATCATGAAGATCGGCCGATTTGTATTAAGATCCACCCGATTTATTCTCCTGTTGCTCTTTAAATGATAAATCTGAATGCTAGGGTCCTTGGTTATTTAAACCCTAGTGTTTATTAAGCCTAATTTAGCTTAGGATCACCTAACGCTATCAACCTAAGTGAGGGAAGAGATCTACCCGATGATTTCCGATCTTAGATACCTTAGAAGATGAATTCTAGGTAGTAGTGAGCCTCATAAGCCGCTATTGGATCGAGTGTACTAGGATTATTGCTTCAGATTTCCCTATTCCGAGACTTATCCGGTAAGGAGAGGGTTAACCCTTAAGTAGTATCTAGTTTGTGTGGAATTCCTTATTCTAACCCCTTGAGACCTACCCGGTAATAGGAGTTAGATGCGGGACTAGTGAAGTGAGAGACTTACCCGGTAATTGCTTCCATTAGTGAAACACTCTTCCCCAACACCGCAACTTGTCCTTAGAACCCTTAGAACCTTGAGTCCAATGCCATAACCGGAATTCTTGACCTCTAGAATCTACTTTTCTCTCTTGATCATATACCTTGTGCTTTGTGTTACTTGTTTGTTTGCTAGCTTGGGTTGTTAGTTGTTTTATTACCTTGTTTGATTCGTGATCTTTGTTTGACCACCACAAAAATCAACAAAAACATTGTGTTTTCCATTTTCTTTGTTCCTCATCTTATCTAGTCTAGATTCACACTATCTTTGATCATTGTTTGACTCGATTTCACCTTAGTCTTTGTGTTCGACCTCGGAATACTATCCCTACTACAAACATCCCGTACACTGCGGGTTCGCTAGTAGTTAGGATAAATATAACGAGTATAAATTTAAGACTTATTGCGTGCACATCACACGATCTTAGCGTAACAAGTTTTTGGCGCCGTTGCCGGGGACTAGGTCTAGATTAAGTCATTTGATTTTGATTGCTTTTAGTGTTTATCTTTCTTGACAACATGGAGTATGAGGAGTGGATGGAAGGCCAAGATCTAGGACCTCTCCATGATGAGTTTGAGTATTGGGAGGAGTTCAATGCCTATCATGAGTCCCATGATCAAGCTCACATGATTACATTACCTCATGAGGAACCTCACCATCAACTTCATGAAGATCGATTGGAATCAATGCTAGAGGAAGTGTTGAGGAAGATGGATGATCTAGAAAGCAACCTTGCTTCCATTTCTAGTTCCCACATGGAGCTTGAAGCGGAAGTATGTCATCAAGAGGAGGTTCACTATGAGGAGATCCAAGAATTGCCCGATTCAACCATAACCAATAGAAGCCTTGAGGAAGAGTTGAATGAAGCTCGAGAGCAATTGTGGCTAAGGGATTTGGCCCTGAAGGAAGAAAGGAGATTGAATACCGAGAGAGAAGAACAAATGAGGAGGGAGATTGAGGAGATTAGGAATGCTCTTATGCTAGGAGATCCTACCATCCTTCAAGACTTACCTCCACCTCCTTCACCTTTGGAGGAGTGCAATGAAGTATTCTCACCCCCGGTCATCCTTGCCATCAACCCCGGAACCATACTTGAAGAGCTCACGAGGGAGAGCCCTAAGCTAACCTCAACTCCTTCCAATCCCTCCTTGCTTGCCCGGAGTAAACACGAAGATTGGAGCCCCTTTCCTAAGGAGTTTCCCATGTTGAATGATGGAGGCAAGCATGATGGATCCATGATGGTTATGGAGCACCTCAATGAAGAATTCTTTCCAAGAACCGGCCTTCTTTGGATCATAGAGGATGAGGATGACAAGCATCTCACCGGTATGACCGCGGAGTACCAATTGTCTAAGTATGGGGTGGCACCTATGGTTGCAACTCCATACTATCATCAAAGGAGCGGTGATGAAGGAGTCTACTACTCACCGGTGAAGAGAGAACTTAAAGCTTATTTGGGCATCAAGTGGCCCTTTCTTGTCATCATGGATGCCGGAGAGCGATGGTTGCTTGGACTCCTCAAGCAAACCATGGTATTCGAGGTGGATTGACACATCCTCGGAGTTTGGTCAAGCTAATGACCTTAAAGAAGCGCTTAATGGGAGGCAACCCATTGGTACATATTTTTCCCTTTCTTTTTCTTGCCTTTGTTTAATCTCACTCTTGGTGTGCTTTGTTTTTCTTTTGTGTTTTTGGGTGCTAGATCTTGTTGATTGTCATGAGTTATGAGATGTTGGAGGTCATGTGAAGACCTCATGGAGCTACTTAAGGTACAAGATCCAAGCACATAGACGAGGAGGAAATCACCCAGAAAAATCGGACTGTTCATGCACAAAATCGGCCGATTTTCCTGGGCTATGGGGCGATTTTTCCTCTGTATAAAGGAAAGTGATGATCTCCAATCAAGCATGGGTGGAGCGGACGAGGAACTTGGACGGCTTGCGGTGCCAAGCGCGGGTTCCAACCTCTTAACGAACATCAAGAGCTCTCTACCATCCTTGATCGATCATCCACCATCATCATCCAATGAGAGCCGAAATACCAAAGCATCACCACTCTTACATTGTGAGAACTCTCTTTCACTTCTTTATTTAGTTTACACATTAGGGACAATGTGTTTCTAAGTATGGGGTGGGGTTTTCATGATCACTTGCATGATTAGCATCTAGGATAGTTTAATATTGTCACATGTTTCATTATGTCTTGCATTGTACATACATATTTCGAAAAATCCAAAAAAATCAGAAAATTTTAAAAATTTTAGTGCTTCTAAGCTTGGGAATGACCCTTATGATGAAAATTGTCTTGTGAATTGACTATGGATGGCCTTATATGTTGAATAGATGAATGCATATGTGGACTTGAAGTACTTCTCTTGAACCCCATGAATGATTTGTGATCATGAAGTTTGCCTAGAATGGATTGAGTATTGAAGGTCGAAATTGCATGCTAGTTCTTGCACACCATCTAGAAATGAATGAGGCCATTCATCTTTCTCTAATTCTCATCTTGATCATGTTGTTTGAGCACCTCAATTGAGATAAATTTGACCTCTTTTGACCCATCCGGGAATAGAAGCATGCTAATGTGTTGATGTGTGTGAAAAGCAAGTGTGGGGTGAAGTTGTTGATGAAAGAATGATGTGAATGAAATGCTGAAATTGTTGTGAAAGTGTAGACAAAAATATAGGTTTGGGGACGTTGGTTTAAATGACAAGTAACTCGGTACACTTCACATAATCGGGTGTTGGTGCCTTGCCAAAGTCAAATAAACCGATAGTCTTAACGAGCTTTGGTATGTGTGCCCGGTGTGGATGCATCTCGAAAAATAGAAAAAGCCCGAGAATGGCTAATCACCAAGGTTTCGGCTTTTGTACACCAATGCCATTGTCTCAAAAATAAAAGAAAGAAAAGAAAATGAAGAAAAATATACACTTGAGGGAAGTTGATAAGAAAATTTGAAGTTGTGGTTGTTTAGTTCCTTTCCCGGATTAGCATCACATAGCCTAGAAAATTCCCACCTAATCACAACGTTTCTTGGCCTTCTATTTTACAAGTCCTTTTGACCTACTTGCATGTGTGTAAGGCTAAGTGATTTAGATTGGATATACTCATGATCATCTTGACTTCTTCATCTTTACATTCCATTGCATGCTATCAAGTTAAGTGTAATTGTCTTTTCACGTTTTCATTTATTTGATGCATGATTGCTTGTTCATTGCCATGAAACATGACTATGAAGGTGATCCAATATTAGAAGCACAACTCCAAAAAGATTTTGCCATTTTTCTGCATACATAAATCATGTCATCTCTTAGTCTATAGTTAGGAATTTGCTCGGGGACGAGCAAACCTTAAGTATGGAGTATTTTTGATAACAAGATTTATGACTTAGGATTAGGTAATCATTTAGATAGATTTCTCACTCATTCATGCACGTTTTGGCATTGGTTCATGACGTCTTCGCTCAATTCATGCACATTTCTAGAAAAGACGTCTACACTACCTTTTATCGGTTTTGTAGGTATTTCGGGGGTGTTTCGGACATTAACCGATACATTAGAGGGCCAAGCCTCATGATGGTACACATCCAAAGCTTTGGAGGAGCATAATTGGAGCAACAAGGGACACAAAGACCACTATTGGTGCAAGCAATGGATCAACTCATGGCTAGACGATCATAGCATGTTTCTGCTGAAGAAAATCGGACCAACTAGCAGCTAAATCGGCCGATTTTCTCCTACTGGGTCGATTTTTGGGCCTTTGACAGCTTAAGCCACGTGTCCCACGATCTCTTGTCCGTCCTTGCTCTTGGTGGAGAATATAAGTGGTCCTTCAGGTGGTTGCTGAGTATCTCTCCTCTCCCACACTCTCATTCACAGCTCATCAATTGGAAGGAAAGATTGGAGGAGAAGAAAAAGCCCTCAAGGATTGAAGGAGGAAGAAGAACACCATTCAAAGAGCTTCTAGTGAGGTTTCGAGTGATTTTGAGTGATTTTTGGAGTTTTGGATTGAAGAACTATTGCAAAGATTGTTAGGAACGTTTTGAATCTTCATTTAAGAGTTTGTAAGTCTTGCTACAACTTGGATTTAGTTGAGATTTATTGATTTCACTTGCTTATCTTTCATTATCCATCTATGAACACCATGTATGCTTGTATGATGATTTTGGATCTTGATATGCTTACTATTGGCTAGTTTGTTGTGATTCTAGAGTGATGGATTGATGGTTATGGCTAGGGTGATGATAGGATGGGCTTATATGTTAGTTTAGGATGATTTGTATGCACGAAACCCATTCCAGGAAGAAAAATCGGGCTGTTCATCATGAAGATCGGCCGATTTATATTAAGATCCACCCGATTTATTCTCCTGTTGCTCTTTAAATGATAAATCTGAATGCTAGGGTCCTTGGTTGTTTAAACCCTAGTGTTTATTAAGCCTAATTTAGCTTAGGATCACCTAACGCTATCAACCTAAGTGAGGGAAGAGATCTACCCGATGATTTCCGATCTTAGATACCTTAGAAGATGAATTCTAGGTAGTAGTGAGCCTCATAAGCCGCTATTGGATCGAGTGTACTAGGATTATTGCTTGAGATTTCCCTATTCCAAGACTTACCCGGTAAGGAGAGGGTTAACCCTTAAGTAGTATCTAGTTTGTGTGGAATTCCTTATTCTAACCCCTTGAGACCTACCCGGTAATAGGAGTTAGATGCGGGACTAGTGAAGTGAGAGACTTACCCGGTAATTGCTTCCATTAGTGAAACACTCTTCCCCAACACCGCGACTTGTCCTTAGAACCCTTAGAACCTTGAGTCCAATGCCATAACCGGAATTCTTGACCTCTAGAATCTACTTTTCTCTCTTGATCATATACCTTGTGCTTTGTGTTACTTGTTTGTTTGCTAGCTTGGGTTGTTAGTTGTTTTATTACCTTGTTTGATTCGTGATCTTTGTTTGACCACCACAAAAATCAACAAAAACATTGTGTTTTCCATTTTCTTTGTTCCTCATCTTATCTAGTCTAGATTCACACTATCTTTGATCATTGTTTGAGTTGATTTCACCTTAGTCTTTGTGTTCGACCTCGGAATACTATCCCTACTACAAACGTCCCGTACACTGCGGGTTCGCTAGAAGTTAGGATAAATATAACGAATATAAATTTAAGACTTATTGCGTGCACATCACACGATCTTAGCGTAACAGGAGCAAAAGGAAGTGTATGAGGACTCCAGTAAGTTACACGGCCAAAACCACGGCCGTGGAACAAACAGAGGTGCCGTAATTGACTTTCATGCCCTAAACCACGGCCGTGGAGGAAACAGAGGTGCCGTAATTTTTGGGAAATCTGAGGACAATTACGTTCTTTTTACCACTCCTCTTGATTCTTCTCTAACAACTTCTATACCCTTAGAAACTTCTAAGGAAGCATTGAACACTCCTCAAGAGCCATTAGAGACTCCAATAGTGGTAGAATTGAAGCCACTTCCTACACATCTAAGGTACGCATTTCTAGGACCTAATTCTACCTTTCCGGTAATTATTAGTCCCGATCTAAGTGAAGATGAACATAGTAAGCTTATGGTTGTTCTAAAGAAACATAGGAAAGCCTTAGGTTATACTATAGAGGATCTAGTGGGAATCAAACCTTCACTATGCATGCATAAATGGAAGAAGATTTTAGAACTTCGCGACAACCTCAAAGGCGGTTAAATCTGACCATGAAGGAGGTTGTCAAGAAGGAGATTCTTAAGCTACTTGATGCAGGTATCATCTACCCTATCTCCGATAGCAAGTGGGTGAGTCCCGTACGGGTTGTTCCAAAGAAGGGAGGAATGACGGTCATCACCAACTAGAACAATGAGCTCATTCCTACACGAACCATGACGGGATGGAGGATGTGCATAGACTACCGCAAGCTAAACAACGCAACGAGGAAGGATCACTTCCCATTACCATTCATTGATCAAATGCTTGGGAGGTTAGCACAACACTCACATTTCTGTTATCTTGACGGCTATAGTGGTTTCTTCCAAATCCCGATACATCCGGACGATCAAGAGAAGACCACATTCACGTGCCCGTGGAGTACATTTGCTTATAGGAGAATGCCGTTCGGGCTTTGCAACGCCCCAACCACCTTTCAAAGGTGCATGCTAGCTATCTTCTCGGAGTATATAGAGGAGATCATGGAGGTTTTCATGGATGAATTTTCTGTTTATGGTTCCTCTTTCGATAATTGTATTTCTAACCTTTCTCTTGTGCTACAAAGGTGTGAAGACACTAACCTAGTTCTTAATTGGGAGAAGTGTCAATTTATGGTGAAAGAAGGCATTGTATTAGGACACTTGATCTCTAGTAGAGGGATTGAAGTAGTTAAGCTAAGATAGAGACTATAGAAAAGCTCCCTCCTCCATCTTCGTTGAAGGGGATAAGAAGCTTTCTAGGACATGCTGGATTTTATAGACGTTTTATGAAGGATTTCTACAAGATATCAAAACCGCTAACTAATCTATTGATGAAGGATGCAGTTTTTGATTTCTCACAGGAGTGCTTAGATGCATTTCATAAGATTCGGGAAGCTCTAATCTCAGCCCCGATCATTCAACCTCCAGATTGGAATCTTCCATTTGAGGTTATGTGTGATGCAAGTGACGTAGCTATAGGAGCTGTGCTTGGGCAAAAGAAGGAAGGACGAACCCATGCTATCTACTATGCTAGCAAGACGCTAGATGAAGCGCAGCTCAACTACGCCACTACCAAAAAAGAATTTCTAGCAATTGTCTATGCATATGAAAATTTTCGTTCTTATCTTGTAGGTGCAAAGGTGATTGTATACACGGATCATGCTACGATCCGGTATCTACTTGCAAAGAAGGATACGAAACCAAGGCTGATTAGATGAATTCTTCTCTTACAAGAATTCGATCTAGAGATCCGTGACAAGAAGGGTTCGGAAAAGTCTGTTGTGGATCATTTGAGTCGTCTACCACATCTAGAGGACGACAATCTACCCATCGATGACTCCTTTCCGGACGAGCATTTACACATCATAGAGGAGTGCATCGACAAGATTAGTAAAGGTAATCAACTATGGTTTGCTGATTTTGTTAACTATTTGGTTTGCCAGGAATTACCACCCGGATTATCCTATGCACAAAGAAAGAAGTTCTTTAAGGATGTCTGGGAATACTTTTGGAACGAACCTATCCTCTTTAAGAGAGGTCCTGACGGCATCATTCAACGATGTGTGCCGGAAGACGAGATGCAAAGTGTCATACGTGATTGTCATTCACTACCTTGTGGAGGACACGCTAGCTCGAACAAGACTAGCGCTAAGGTATTGCAACCTGGATTCTTTTGGCCTACTTTATTTAAAGATGTGCAAACCTTTGTTTCCTGCTGCGATGCTTGTCAAAGAACAGGGAACATATCTAGGAGGAATGAAATGCCTTTTAACAACATTCAGGAGGTAGAGATCTTTGACGTTTGGGGAGTAGAATTCATGGGACCTTTCCCATCATCTTGTGGAAACCAATACATACTTCTAGCTGTAGATTATGTTTCGAGATGGGTTGAAGCAATTGCCTCTCCCACTAATGTTGCTATGGTTATAGTTAAGTTCTTTGTCAAGACTATTTTCCCACGATTTGGGACACCACGGACTATCATTAGTGATGGAGGCTCTCACTTCATTGCCCGACGATTCGAAGCTCTACTAGCTAAGTATGGGGTAACTCACAAGATCGCCACCCCTTACCATCCACAAACGAGTGGACAAGTGGAGATTTCAAACCGGGAGATTAAAGGAATCCTAGAGAAAACAGTTCGACACTCTGGAATTCTTGCTTTACTACGCCGATCCGTACACTGCGGGTTCTCTTGCTCGATTCTAGTTTTATAAATTTAAAGCTTATTTGCACGAACATTTTCGGGCGAACAGAAGGGCACAATCCACTCCCACAGGGTACACGGATTGTGTGACCGATACTAGTACGGCTTGCTAGTAGGCTCAGAGGCGAGGATGTATCGGTCCTCGTGTCACATAGTTTCATATATATTATATACATACGTTTAGAGTGAATGACCATTATATTGAGATGAATAAATTGGTAAATGAGGTAAAGCATGTTGATGTGTTTATCTTTCCTTACTTGTGATTGTGCTTATGCATTACTCTATATATGTGTATGGATAGCTAATGGTTCATTACCATGTTGTAGATGCCCCACACGATAGGCATGCTGCTGGGTGATCTAGCAGAGTGGTAAGCCAGGACGTCTCGTACATAGGTTGTGTGGGCTTTTGGGTTTGTTATCTTTCCCTCCTGCGTGAGGATGGTCTTTTGTTACCTCCTGTGTGAGGGTGTTATGTTTCTTACTCGGCTATGATGTCTTACCTTTTGGGTTGTACAGTTTTATACAGTTTTATGTAATTGTTTTCATATCTGTCAGTGTCATGTTGTAAGGTCCATTGAACTTGTTGTCAGGCTAGGGTCAGGATCCATTGTGAGATCCTAGCCCAATGTGACACTCCGAGTCCCGCGGATTCGGGGGGTTACATGGTTGTTGATTATCGTGCCTTGTCTTGCACAAGCATTGGTTGTATTCCTACGGAAAGTGAGATAGGTTATTTGGCTAGCTTTGGGACGAGGTAAGTCTCCGGACTTACTTAGCTCGCTTTATGCATTATTTCGATGAGTGACGGTGGTGTATGCTTTAGCTTGTTTATAATCATGAAAACCGGATTAGGATGACTTGGACATATATTTTGTTGGCCCACTTGGTTTTTATTGTTGGGCGCTGACATCACTACCCAGCTCCCGACGGAGACTGGGAGGTTTTCTGTGACCAAGCCATACATGGTATACGGGCGGACTTCTTCACCACTCCACATGGTATACGGGAAGAGCTCCGCACCACTCTTGTTGGTTGCACGGGGACAAAGACGAGAGTTATAAGACTTCTCGTGTCACACTATGAACGAATGGAACTAGTAATGGAATGACTTAAAAAGAGAAGATATGAATCGCTTTGTGTGTATATGAGCATGATGTGTGTTATGTTTACTTATGTGTGTTTGTGCCTCGCTATCTTTATAATGCCTAGAATGTTAGCTAACGGTTTTATACCGATTGTTGTAGTCGATATGCAGGTTAGGATGTGGCCGAGTGATCCGGAGGAGTGGGCATTCGGGGTTCCCGTACATCATAGGACAAGTTTGGGGGATTTGAGTCCTTGTGTTTTATTGTATCTTTTTGTATTGTTGAGGTTGTTATATGGACGTCTGAGATCTTTCCTTTCTTTATGTATTCGGGAATCATATCATTGCATTAAATTTATTTTTGGTTTTGGGCTTTATTTGTGTCTTTGCAAGATCCGGTGAAATTGTTGTCAGGATAAGGGTTGGGACCCATCGTGAGGTCTCCACCCGTAGCATCCCGAGTTCCGCGGATTCAAGGTGTTACAATATGGTATCAGAGCCCTAGGTTGACAACAATGGCACTCGCAATCTTCTAAAGGCCGAATAGAAGGAAACAGAACCCTCAAGGGTTCTAAGTTTTAAAATGAATTTTGTTTTCAAAATCACGAGCATAGTCAGTTGGGGTAAAATGTACGGGACCACCACTCCTTCCGCGGACCGCGGCGACATAGTTTATTGGATTAATAGTATATGTATGTATATATGTATATATATATATATGTACCTGTGGACTTAAGATGTTGTGGACTTGATGTATCTTAGTTATGTGTTTGGACTATAGTTGTTTATGTGGATTGCAGTTATGCTTGATGGACTTGTTGTGTTATAGTGGAGGCATGTCCTTTATATTGATATGAGTTTATACATGTGGCATGATAGTATCATATTAGTGGTTGGACCTTGTATTATGATAGTGACTTCTTGGATTTGATATGTGGTGGTAGAGTGGACATAGGACTTACATAGTCATATATATATGCTTATGGTATGTAGTAACATATGGAGATATGGGACCTTATAGTTAAGATGATAGTATGATATTATCGTCTTGGACAACACCGTGGGGCTTAAAATAGTGTACATACGAGAATGAGTATGCTCAAGTATCGAGTTGAGCATCACATGTGACGAACACCTTGACGTTTCATCGGACTCCTTTTGAGGATATCAAAGCGACTATGAGAAGGCTAATGAGGACATAGCCGCAAGGACGAACAAGTTGAAGGAAAACTCGAAATATCTTAAGAGAAATCGAGATGGAAGCAATACAAGCAAGAAAGTAACATGGAGATGTAGAGCGGTTTTAAAGAAACAATTATTGAGCGAGAATGACAGCAACTAGAGACAACCAACTTATGAAGAAGCTCAAGGGACGTGGCGATAAACGGAAGAAGTGGATTAAGTGTATTGGATTGCAAAAGCGGTGATCCAATTAAGGCAAGTTTTCCCTAGTAACTCATAAGTGCGGGAGTCGAGATGATAAGTATGATCAACAAATAACGAAAGGATTAAGAGACCCGTAAGATAAGCTTACGGAGGTACCAAAAAAATAAAGTGTCAAGTTTTCTAGGATACCGGCAGGTTGACTTCTTCGGACTTAAGAGACTTATGAGAGTAATGGCGAGGTGAGGATTCACATGGTAGAATTTCCTTAGTGGAGTCAACCAATTTCCGTTATGGTGATAAGGCTAAGCAACGTCAAGAAGGAGGAAGTGCGTAGTGATGATGGGTTCAAAAGATGCGAGACTCAATAAGGAGCTTTTGTTTATCGAAAGACTTAAGATACCAAACGAGAGCAACACGAGTGGAAGATAACTAAGGATAGCATACTTGAGAAGATGAACTTACAAGACATCATGGGAGAGCGGTTAAGCTTATAAAAGTGGGTCGGATGACAGAACAAGGCCTGAGAAGGTATAGTTACCTTACCGAAGAAGAAGAAGGAAGCGTGGACTGTAGATTGAGCTAGCGGAGTTTCAGGTAGAGTACCCGGGGCGAGTAGCTTGCATGAGAATGGTAACGTGAAAAGTATAGAAGAGTGGTAAGTCGTTGACCTTGGAGAAGTTCAACTGTAAGCTATCGGTGACAACCGAGAACGCACAAGTGCGGGTTGTCTAATAGCGAGTGTTGATGAGAAGAGTAACCCGAACTATGGGATTATAATAGAACTATAATAAGAGCTTGGAGTATTCTTGGCGGTTCAATGTCAGTAGTGAGGAGGTGTATCAACAGCAGCCCAAGTGTTTTAATCAAGTAGCATGGAATAAGATCAAAGCATGTAACTATAATAAACCTCCTAGGGATGGATTGCAACGAACCTATGCAACCTTCTTAGGTCAAGGGATTGGCATAGGGGGGAACGACACGGATAAGAACTGTTAAGGTTTGATATGAGTGAAAGAAATAGAGCAGTAGGAGGGAAGTGAAGCTTCCCTTGTTTCTTTACGCAATTAGAACATGTATATATAGAGAAAGAGGATGCATGGTATTTTTCATTATAATGAAACGGATGACATGTCATTGCGAGAAAAAGTTGGGTCAAAATCTTCTAGACTCAAGTAGAGAAGCCATAGTGGCTTTGGCGTGAACGGAGGATCTCGATTTTTACCAACACTTTTAACCTAGAGCTGAAGACGTTAGCACTTGGGAAGTAATGTGTTGGGTTTTCGGTGACATGGTTGAGAATTTTGCCTAGCGTTCTCCACGAGGCATTACGGTACGGTTGTGAAGTTGTTCTTGGAATACCAAGAGATGCATAAGGTGACCGACAAGAGTAAGAGGAGACCGAAGTTTTGAAGTGGGATGTCGACATGAGATGTACGAGGAGTATATGAAAGATTGAGGTTAGACCCCTTACGGTCGGAGTGACGTTACATAAAGAAATGAAGTAAGTTCTACACCTACTCGAAGGAATGGTGCAAGCTTATATAAAATACTAAGAACGTTTCCCATATTTTAGGATGTCATTGAAAGTAAAGAAGACAAGATCGATTTATATAGAGGCATGATTATGCCCGACAGTTAGGACGCTTATGGCAAACACATAAGTATGAGCCCTTAAAAGGTGATTATGACATGCCTTCAAGGTGGAAAAAAATGGAACAATACTAATTCGAGTGAGGAAGGACCCTTGAGAGAGAAAAAACACGGTCATAGCTGAAGATGGAACAATACACGAGTCTGAAGTATGTCACCTCAATAGATCGGGGTAGATCAATTGTGTCATGACCATTTGTAAAGTGATAAGACAAGATTGTGTCGGTTATTGCGATATGTGACGGGAAGAGAAAAGATGGAACTTAAGATATCACGGATTCCAATACATCAGAATATGGATTTTGCCACTAAGGTTGATCTTGGCGCAACTCCGATGTCCAAGGCGCCGTATAGGATGACACCTGTGAAGATACGTGAGTCGAAGAAGCATTTGAACGACCAATTGCAAGGACTTGTTTGTAAAGGTTCATTAGAACCAATGCAATGCCATAGAGAACACCAAACGATATCTTGAACTCTTGATTTGAAGTTTATATGAGAAATTATCTTGAACTCTTGATTTGAAGTTCATATTGGAATATATCTTCAACTCTGTATTGGAAGTTCATATTGGAATATATCTTAAACTCTTTATTTGAATTTGTTATGTAGAACACTAGTTTGCGAAAAGAGAGACGGTTATCTCCGTTTGTACATCAATTTCAGTGAGCCGAGCAAGATAACAATGAAGAACCAAGTATCACTCACCACAGATAGAGGATCTACTCGACCGTTTGCAAGAGTCGGTAGTCTCTTCTAAGAATGATTCAAGGTCTGATTGCCACCAATTGAGAATTCGAGACTCGGATATTGCAAATAAGGCATTCCGGACAAGCATGGTCACTACGAGTTTTAGTGATTCCATATGGGCTTACTAATCCTAGATAAGATATTTTGATCTACTCTGAAAGAAGACAGAAGTTGTATGACAAGTTGTCCCGGGATGGCAACCCCCAAAGGACGTGGAAGAAGTTACAAGTTTTCTTGGATGTGCTTGTCATTACCGGATTTGTGGAGAGATTCTCCAAGTAACACCATCTATGGCTAACCTACTCTGGATGATGATGAAGTATTGAGTGAGACGAAAATTGACAATAGAGATGTTGAGAGTTAAGAGAAGATTCATTGGTGCAACTAAATTTCCCTCGAGGTATTATGGGTTTGAAGTGTACAAGGGGTTCTCCAAGACAAGGTCTTAATGGAGTATTGAGGAACGATGTAAAAGTAATAGCATACGTGTCTCGTTAGTAGAAGCAGTGTGAAGTAAAGTACTTTCTTCATTACTTAGAACTTGCAACAAGAATTGAGGAAATGTAGCATCAAATTTTAGTTTGACAAGAAACAAAGCCAACTATGTATTTTGGAAGTTCGGTGTTCTTTGTTAGAGACAAGCAAAGAGAGACATAATGGAAGTGATGTATTGAGAAAGACTCGAGAGGGAAGTTGAGTTCCGATAAATCAGACCTTTTTGAGATCTTAGTGCGAGTTAGGAAAGTGATTTACCGGTTGGCAGGGCCGCCAAGAGTCGAGGGTGTTCACTCGGTGTTTCATGTGTATCAGTCGAGAGAGTACATACATGACTCGAGACATGTTGTCAATCAGGAGGATCTAGTGGAAGATGAGGAACCGATGAAGCTATCTGGGAGACAGAGGATAGTATCTCTGGTTGAGTTTTAAGCTGAGCTAGTAGTATCGATAGAATCGACGGGTTAGACCTAGTTTTTCCCTTTGTTGAGTTATGTGCATGTGTGACGTTATGTGTAGTTTGTGCCCTGTGCGAGAATATGCTCTATGCCATGATATATCTTGCGGTGGTAGTTCGAGTAGTTTGTGTGTATAGATTAGAAGGTTTAAGCTTTCCTAGTTTATGAGAGTGTATGATCTTGTAAGAGTATATAGGACTAAAACTCTAAGGACTTCTAGCTTGCATGAGTGGTTGTTGATTATCGTGCCTTGTCTTGCACAGGACTTGGTTGTATTCCTACGGGAAGTGAGATCGGTTATTTGGCTAGCTTTGGGACGAGGTAAGTCTCCGGACTTACTTAGCTCGCTTTTATGCATTATTTGGATGAGTGACGGTGTTGTGTGCTTTAGCTTGTTTATAATCATCAAAACCGGATTAGGATGACTTGGACATATATATTGTTGGCCCACTTGGTTTTTATTATCGGGCGGTGACATCACTACCCAGCTCCCGAGGGAGACTGGGAGGTTCTCTGCGACCAGGCCATACATGGTGTACAGGCGGGCTTCTTCACCACTCCACATGGTATTCGGAAAGAACTCAGCACCACTCATGTTGGTTACACGGGGACAAAGGTGAGAGTTATAAGACTTCTCGTGTCACACTATGAACGAATGGAACTTAGTAATGGAATGACTTAAAAAGAGAAGATATGAATCGGATTGTGTGTATATGAGCATGATGTGTGTTATGTTTACTTATATGTGTTTGTGCCTCGCTATCTTTATAATGCCTAGAATGTTAGCTAATAGTTTTATACCGATTGTTGTAGTCGATGTGCAGGTTAGGATGTGGCCGAGTGATCCGGAGGAGTGGGCATTTGGGGTTCTTGTACCTCATAGGACGAGTTTGGGGGATTTGAGTCCTTGTGTATTATTGTATCTTTGTGTATTGTTGAGGTTGTTGTATAGACGGCTGAGGTCTTTCCTTTTTTTATGTAATCAGGAATCATATCATTGCATCAAATGTATTTTCGGTTTTGGCCTTTATTTGTATCTTGTTGCAAGATCTGGTAAAATTGTTGTCAGGCTAAGGGTCGGGAACCATCGTGAAGTCTCCGCCCGTAGCATCCCGAGTCCCGCGGATTCGAGGTGTTACAACATATATTGACAACAGGTCGGGCGGACATTTGATCCCACTTATTTTCCGTTCCCTCCACCATCAGATATGTGATCGGATGCTCTTGGAGTTATTATTATTATTATTATTATTATTATTATTATTATTATTATTATTATTATTATTATTATTATTATTATTATTATTATTATTATTATTATTATATTATTATTATTATTATTATTATTATCATTATTATTATTATTATTATTATTGTTGTTGTTGTTGTTGTTGTTATTATTGTTGTTATTATTATTATTACTATTATTATTATTATTATTATTATTATTATTATTATTATTATTACTATGCTTTTGTGAGACATTGTGAGTTCTCTTTCTCTTTCTTTCATTCACATTAGGGACAATGTGTAATTTAAGTATGGGGTGGAGAATGTATGTAATAACTGATACATTTGATACTTTTCTTCAATGTCTATGCATCGCATTTTGGATTTCATATCACACGTTTATGTTTTATGCCTTACATCATGTTTTTGAAAAATACAAAAAAAATTGAAAATTTTGAAAATTTTTGTGCTTCTAGGATGGATGTGATCTCAATGATGATAAATGTTTGTTAGAA
This sequence comes from Fagopyrum homotropicum, assembly GCA_033239125.1. Classification (NCBI taxonomy): domain Eukaryota; kingdom Viridiplantae; phylum Streptophyta; class Magnoliopsida; order Caryophyllales; family Polygonaceae; genus Fagopyrum; species Fagopyrum homotropicum. The sequence continues at coordinate 94,957,233 of BSWB01000003.1, read as the reverse complement.
ATTCATGCATGATAGTAATTTTCTTTTATCTAAATCATGTTGAGATTTGAAGGTTGAAACCTCGTGATAAGTTCTTACACATCTTTTTGGAATGATTAAGGCAATTCGATTTTCTTTCTTTCTTCTTCTTGATCATGCTTAGCACCTCATATATATTTTTGCCTCCCTTTACCCATCCGGGAATTATGAAGCATGTTGGTAAAAGAGATGTTTAAGTTGAAGTTGAAAGTGGAGTATGTGTTAGAAAAATAGGTTTGGGGTCGTTAATCATGATGATGAGTAACTCGGCACCATTCACATAACCGGGTGTTTGTGTCTTGCCAAAGTCCGATTGATTGATAGTCATAACGGGTCATGGTATGTGCATCTGGTTTGAGGTACCTCATAAAAAATGAGTCTAGCTGATTTCCAAGGTTTTGGCTTTTGTGCACCTATGTCATGTTCTCAAGTGAAAAGTAAAAATAAATAAATAAAAAGAAGTGAAAAAATGCTTGTTTGGTGGATGTTGAGTTGTATTTGCAACTGTGGAGTTATTTTTCTTTTTCCGGATTTGTACCACATATCCTATATACATCCTACCCCTAACACATTTCTTGGCCTCCATTTGAAAGCCCTTAAGACCTTTGAGCACATGTACTTAGTGGTTTAAATCGGATCTTTCATAAATGATTTTGATAAATTGATTTTGCTATGCATGTTATGATTTCAAGCAAAGTGTGATTATCCTTTTCATGCATATCTTTCTTTTTGATCATGTGATGATTGTTATGCATAGAAGCACAACCAAAAATATTGTGGGTTTTTATTGTTTTGCATATTCATAATTTATATCATCTTGTATCCTAATTTGAACCTTGTTTGGAGATAAGGAAGAGGAAAATATGGGGTATTTTGATGACATAAGTTATGACCTTTGTATAGGCATGCATTTAAATAGATTTTCCATTTTTTGCATGCATCGACACATATTCACATTAGTTGAGCTTATATTTGCCTACTTTGTGAGAAAGGATGTCTACACATAGTTTTGTTGCAATTGTAGGAAATATGGTGCATTTTGGATCAAAAGGAAGCATGGAAGGACAAGGTGTCAAGAGGACAGCATACTGGAGCATATTGGAGTATAAAAGAAGAGCATAGATCATAAGAAGAAGGATACAAAAAGAATGCAAGCAAGGAATTAAAGAAAGTACGTAACAAAAGAATAATCTAAGTTGAAATAAAAATTTATCTCGGCCGAGATTTTATTCGGGTTTGCCCGAGATTTGTGAGATTACGGCCCATGGCCCATAAGGCAAAAACCCCAATTTTATTATTAAAGAAGAGGGCGGTTGCAGCGGAAGAAGTACGTTCGGAACGCAAAAGAAAGACGTTACATCGATAAAGAGTTCAAACGAAGATTTACAACACCAAGTGATAGAAGATTGCATCATTAGCTACAACATGTTGAAGGATTGAGAAGATTTGTGAGGATTTCTTGAAGGCGGATACTTAGTTGCTAGATTTCGTTGTTTGAACACAAGGTTGAACCTTTATTGTTGCTTGAATACAGTTTTGATATTTGAAGACCCTTTGCTAAGTATACTTTGCCCTTTTCTTAATTATTTTGGTTTTATGTCTTGTTCGATATCATACATCTTTGTTGATCTGAACATGTGTGTTGTTGGATAGAACTCTTGCGATTCTAGGGTGATTAGTTGATGCTTGTGGCATAGATTTTGATAGAATGAACCTTTAACTTAGATTGGATCCTGAAGGTTGGTTTTAACCTACGCAGTTACCAAATCTCGGTTTGTTCTCAGGAATCTCGGCCGAGATTTGAGTTAGAACAATCCGAGGTTTTCCCTATTTATCAGCCCATGTTATATCTTTGAGCTTAGGTTATAGATTGCCCAAATCCTAGCCTTGTTGAGCCTTTCAAGCTTATATCTAAGCTTGGGAAGAGACTTACACAGTAATTCCCTTTCTTAGTTGTCAAATATGATGAGTTCTAGGTAATTAAGGTTTGACCTTTATTAGGTTTGAGTGCGCCTTCACCTTGCCTTTGTGAGTTAGCTTGAGACTTACCCGGTAAAGGTTAGTTCTATTCCCTAGGTTGAGTTGTTGGTTTGAGATTATAGTTCCTTTCCTTAGATCCTTGAGACTTACCCTGTAATAAGACCTTTGGTTTGGGATTAGTGGATAGTGAGACCTCCCCTGTAATCTATCCCATCTTAGAAACACCTTTCCTTCGCAACTCTAGCCTTGTCCATAGATCCTTAGAAATCTTGAATCAAAAACCACAACCGGATGCTATGATCTCTAGAATCTGCATTCTTTCGTGATTATTATATCTTCGTTGATTTCATAGCTTTGTTCTTTGATATTTGCAAGTTCTTTCCTAGATTTGATATATACTGCTTGATTTCACTATAGTCCCAGTGATCGACCTTGGAATATTTGCCTTTATTGCGATTGATCTTAACACCGCGAGTTCGCTTATTTCTTTATTTCTAGTATAAATTTAAGACTTATTTTTGTTCATATACACACACACGTTTGAGAGTGAACATGCATAATACTTTCATGAGATTGATGAATCATGTTTTAGGTCACTTCATTGAAAAATTCGTGGTTGTCTACTTTGATGACATTCTCATCTGTAACAAATCACTTGAGGAGCATGAAGAACACTTGAAGGAAGTACCAATAACTCTTATAAATGAATATTTATATGCTAATATTAAGAAATGTGAGTTTAGTACGAATCAAGTTATTTTCTTTGGATTTGTAGTGAGTACAAGAGGTCTAGATATAGATGAAGAGAACATTAAGGCAATCCAAGAGTGGCCTACACCTACGAAGATCGGACATGTTCGATCATTCCATGGCCTCGCAACATGTTATAGACATTTTGGACTGGGTTTTGGTACTATTAAAGCCCCCTCATGTCTCTCACGAAGAAGCAAGTACAATTCGAGTGGGAAGATGCACAAGAGAAGGTCTTTAAGGAGTTGAAGTGGAAACTATCACATGCACCACTTCTAGCACTTCTGGATTTCAATAAACCATTAGAGGTTGAGTGTAACGCATCAGGAACTTGCATTGGAGGAGTGCTTATGCAAGAAGGTAAGCCAATCACATTTGAAAACTCCACCTTGTTTATAATGTTTTACAAGTGTTCATGATAGAAGATTTAACACAAATGTATTGATTATATTCTCTAGATGCTTGGTTGGTTTGAATTCAGTGCAGGAATTATCGAAGATTTCAAAGGCCTTGATATGGACTTCAAGGGTGATAGCATGAATTATAGTCTATATTTTGGGACTTGTTTAGACGTTTTATCTTCGATAATCTGCATCTTTGGATGTATATTATGTGATTATATCGTCGTTTCATCTACCTTTGCAGGAATCGAGGTCTATACCAAGTTTCGTTGTATTCGTAGGTAAAATGGCACGTTTTGCATCAAAATGGAGCTAAAGGAGTGAAGGAGTCATTGTAGCTACATTCAGGAGCTTAAGGAAGAATCCAGGAAGCATGGAAATGGATTAAAGATTTACTTTGGACCAGATTTAAGAGATTTCAATTCAGTTTAGAGCCACCTCGGTCAGCTACAGTACCATCTCGACCGAGGTGATCCAGAGGAGCGTCCCGACCGAGGCGAACACCTTAGACGCAACGAGAAATATTTTATTCTTGGCTGAGATCTTTTATTTTTGGAAGGAGAGATCTTATATTTTTGGGCTGGATTTCTGGAAGGAAGATCATATATTTTAAGGATTTATTTATGAGAGATAGATATATTTTATTAGGATAATATCTTTTCAAGATATTTTATTTTTGGAAGATAGTTTTCCTATATAAAGGGTTGGATTTTCCACAAGTTCAACCATGCTTATACATGCTTAGACAAGCCTAGAGGGCTGATAGCATCCAGCAGTTGAAGGAAGGAAGTTGATAGCTTTTATAGCTTTTGTGAAGGGTTTTGTAAGGTTTTCTTAGATTCCCTTCTTGTTGATTGTCTTATTGGATTCAGTTATTGAAACCTTTTTCTTAAAGTTTTTGTGTTCAAATATTCACTTTCTTCCCTTATATTTGATTATTGCTTTCATGATGATGATTGGCTAATTTCTTTGTGTGATTCTAGGGTGATTGGCTGAAGGTTGTGGGAAAAACAATGATAGAATAATCTTAAATTCCAGTAGGACCCTGAAAGCTCGAGTCTTTATCCTTAACCCTAGAACATCTCGTTCAGTCGATGAACATCTCGGCCGGGGTGGAATTCGTCTGACCGAGGTGACCTTTCTGATTCGTAACTGAGAGTTAAGTGTTAGAGTTTGCCAAATCCTATTCTTATTACACCTTTTCTAGTTCAATGCAAGCTTAGGATGAGGCTTACCCGGTAATTCCTTTGTTTGTTTACCCAAGATCATAAGTGTAGGTAATAAAGGTTTATCCTTTATTGGTGTTTGAGTGTGCCTTCATCCCATCTTTGTGGGTTAGCGTGAGACTTACCCGGTAAAGGTAGATTCTATTCCCTTAGTTGGTGTGTTGGTTTGAGGTTATAGTTCTTTTCCTTAATTCCTTGAGACTTACCCGGTAATAGGAGTTACGGTTTGGGATTAGTGAGTAGTGAGACTTACCCGGTGATCTATTCCACTTTAGTAACACCTTCCCTTTGCAAAAATCTTAGCTTTGTCCGTTTATCTTTAGATCTTGAGTTGGAACCACAACTAGATGCTTTAATCCCTAGAATTGCATATTTCCTTTAATTGATTTTTTATTATCTTTGATTGCTTTAATTGCTTTTGTGGTTAGTTGCAATATTGACAACCTATACTTGCTTTGTTTCACCTAAGTCCCTGAGATCCACCCCGGAATTCTTGCTTTTACTACGATTGACCCGTACACTGTGGGTTCGCATCCTTGTTTTTAGCATACATCTTGGGTTATAAATTTAAAGCTTGCACACACCGTTTGGAGCGAACAAGTTTTTGGCGCCGTTGCCGTGGACTTGGTCTAGACCGAGCCGGTTGTGGTTGTCTTTCGGGGCGCTTGCCCCTGTTTCTACTAACCACTCTACTTGAGTGACTTTCGCGGGTTCTTCCTTGTAAGTTTATGCGAAGAACCCGCGCTGGAAGGAAATCGTTCCTTACGATCCCGAACCAGAAAAGACATACAAAAGACGCTTGAAAGAAGCTAAGATGGCCAATCAAGAGAATCGCGATCTTGAGGCCGAATTAAAGGAGGCATTAGAACAACTACGCCTCTGTAAAGAAGAATTGCGACTGGAAAAGGAAGAAACTCGCGCAAGAACGGAAGCGATCGAAGCAGATATGGCGACTTTACGGGACCAATATCTACCTCGACCAGCTCCATCTCCTCGACCGAGGCAAGATCCAGTACCTGTTGCCCCGGCCGAAATACTTCCACCTCGGATACCAGTCTGAGATGCTCTTTTTGCAGGTATTCCACAGACCCTAGGGCAGAGGATGGACCCCAACCAACAACTGAGGCGTCCAGGAGTCAACCTAGGTGATCCAGCGAAGTATGATTATGAGCTTCGACTGCAAGTTCTTTCCATGATTCGCCAATCCAGTTTGGAGGGTTAGAGAGGGAGTCTCCGCATCAACATCTACAAAACTATGAGATCTTGATGGAGACCTTGAGACCTTCAAGGCTGGAAAACAACAATTATAAGCTAAGGACTTTCTACTTCTCTTTGAAAGATAGGGCGCTTACTTGGTATCAATCTCTTCCTCCAGGAAAAATCAATACTTGGGAGGAGATGATGACGGAGTTCTTGACTAAGTGCTTTCCCCCTTCTAAAATCGCTGAAATGAGAGGAAAGATCAATGCGTTCATCATGAAGGACAAAGAAAGTTTGTCCAAGTCATGGGAGAGATTTAAAGACATCCTTTTGGATTGCCCATATCATGGGATTCCAAAGATAGAGTTGTTGGAGATATACTTCAAGGGACTAGACGGCAACACCCAGTTCAACCTTCAACTACTATCCCCAGGCACGTTCATGGACATGCCGATTGACGAAGCTTTGGAGTTCATAGAGAAGCAAGCTTTGCACATGGAAAAATACTCGAACAAAGGAGCTGAAGGTGGAGTTAAAAGGGTCAACTTTCAAGAAGCTCCACCAAACAATGATCAACTCACCTCTTTGAAGAATGATGTGAAGCAATTAAAAGACCTTTTGGTTGCTCAAAACAAGAAAGAGGAGGAAGGATATCAAAATTCAAGGAACAACGGTTACCGGAACAACAACAACGGTTCCCGGAACAACAACTACAACAATAATAGAGGATCCAACAGCAATAATTGGAGGGCAAACAACCAAACCTCGGGTAACCCTTACTCTAACTCAAATTCGAATGACTCTTCTAATCCTTTCCTCTCTTCTTCTTCTTCTTCTTCTTCTTCTTCTTCTACTCCATTGAAGAGCCAGGAGCAAGGATCGAGTTCGTCCCAGCCGGAAATGAAAGATGCGGTGCTGGAGGCCATCTTGATCAAGCTCAACTCTATGGAGACATCCACGACTTCATTTTCGAAGGCACAAAAGGCCTTAGAACAACAATTCTTTAACAAGGCGAATAAAGCGCCAAGAGATCTAGGGAAGCTTCCAACAAGGACTGAAAGCAACCCCAAGGGACAGATTATGGCAATAACGACGAGAAGTGGACTGAAGACTGCAGATCCAGTGCCTCAGTCGATGCCAATACAGACGAAGACCACCTCGGTCCAGGTACAGTCGAAGAACACTTCGGCCGAGGTGCCAACCGATGTTGAGCCACAGAGAGCGTCGGACAAAACTGAAGTTTATGTTTCACCTCCTGCATATAAACCACCACTTCCATTCCCCCAGTCAAGGGCCAGAGCACATTTAGACAAGCATTTTGGTAAGTTCCTTGAATTGATGAATAAACTACATATTAATATCCCTTTCCTTGATGCTATTCTAGGGATGCCCACCTATGGAAGTTCTTAAAAGAAATTCTATCAAGGAAGAGGAAGTTGGAAGACTTTGGTGAAGTAAGGATGACATCTAAATCCTCGGAGCTTATTCATATCATGAAGGAGAAGATGCCACCCAAATTGAGAGACCCCGGCTCATTTTGCATTCCCATTCAAGTTGGGGATGTCACTTGTGAGGCATTGTGTGATCTAGGAGCCAGCGTGAGCATCATCCCGTTGGAGCTATGTATGAAGATCGGACTTGGGGAGCCCAAGCCGGTGAAGATACGGTTATACATGGCGGACCGCTCCATTACCCATCCCGTGGGCATTTTGGAAGACGTTCCGGTTAAGTTAGGTAACTTCTACTTACCTATAGACTTTGTTGTACTTGACATTCCCGCAGATTATCCCATTCCTATCATTCTCGGGAGGCCGTTTCTAGCAACTTCGGGTTGCAATGTGAATTGTAAGAACGCCAAGTTAAAATTCAACATTGGCGGAGATGAAGTGGAGTTTGCATTACTTGCTACAATGAAGGGAGAGCAGCTAGGAGATGATATCTTCAACATCTATGATGAAGAAGAATCAAGAGAATTGGTGAGCTCTATCCTTATTAAAGATCCACTTGAAAAAGTTATTAGCTTTAGCTTAATGGAGGAAGGTATAGATGTTTCTTGTGATGTAGATATACGGAGCTTAAAGGCGCTGGAAGAAGATCTAGGAGCTAAAATTGAAAAGCTAATCTAGGAGAAGAAGATCTCCAGTTTCGGTCCCAAATGCAGTACCTCGACCGAGGCACCTTCTGGACCAAGCGAGGTATTCTTAACTAAAGAACATCTCGGTCACCCTCTCTGTACCTCGACCGAGGTCGAAAGCGAGATGATGTCAACTGAGACTTCTGAAAGTCCAGTTCTTCGATCTACTCCACTGGAAGGAGGAAGCAGAGATCCACCTCATAAAGCACCCCCAGTTGTGGAGCTTAAACAACTCCCAAGTCACTTGAGGTATGTTTTTCTTGGACCGGATTCTACTTATCCCGTCATCGTTAGTGCTTCCCTCTCCGAATCTGAATTATCTAAACTAATGCATGTCCTGAGAAAGCATCAAAAGGCTTTAGGTTATACTATTGATGATTATATTGGCATTAAGCCTTCTTTCTGCATGCATAGAATACTAATGGAGGACGATCATAAGACTTCACGGGAACCTCAAAGACGGTTAAATCCGATCATGAAAGAGGTTGTGAAAAAAGAAATTCTTAAGTTGTTGGATGCAGGTATCATATTTCCTATCTCGGACAACAAGTGGGTGAGCCCAGGGCATGTAGTTCCGAAAAAAGGAGGGATGACCGTTGTGACGAATAAGAACGACGAGTTAATCCCAACTAGAACCATCACGGGCTGGAGGGTGTGCATCGATTATAGGAAGCTGAACGTGGCCACTCAAAAGGACCATTTTCCACTTCCCTTCATCGATCAAATGCTCGAACGGTTGGCCCAGCATTCACATTTTTGCTATTTAGATGGCTATAGTGGCTTCTTCTAGATTCCAATCCATCCGCATGATCAAGAGAAGACCACCTTCACTTGTCCATGGGGGACATTCGCTTATAGGAGGATGCCATTTGGATTATGCAATGCACCCACTACCTTCCAGCGATGCATGATGGCTATCTTTTCCGAGTATATAGAGGAGATCATGGAGGTATTTATGGATGATTTTTCAGTATATGGTTCCTCGTTTGATGATTGCTTATCTAACCTTTCTCTAGTGCTACAAAGATGTGAAGACACTAATCTCGTCTTGAATTGGGAGAAGTGTCACTTTATGGTTAATGAGGGAATCGTGCTAGGACACCTCATTTCTAATAGAGGTATTGAGGTCGATTGCGCTAAGATCGAGACTATTGAGAAACTTCCTCCCCCTTGTTGTGTTAAGGGTGTGAGGAGTTTTCTCGGGCATGCAGATTTCTATAGGAGATTCATCAAGGACTTCTCGAAGATTTCTAAACCACTAACTAACCTCTTGAATAAAGATGTTGTTATTGAGTTTTTGCAGGAGTGTCTTGATGCATTTTACAGGATTAAGGAAACGTTGATCTCCGCTCCCATTATCCAGCCTCCGGATTGGACCTTGCCCTTTGAGATCATGTGCGATGCGAGTGATGTGGCAGTAGGAGCGGTGCTTGGACAAAAGAAGGATGGACGGACCACTGCCATTTACTATGCTAGCAAGACGCTAGATGAAGCCCATCGTAACTACGCAACCACCGAAAAGGAGCTATTGGCGGTTGTATATGCTTTTGAGAAGTTTCGTTCTTATTTAGTAGGGGCGAAAGTTATTGTTTACACCGACCATGCAGCTATTCATTACTTGCTTGCTAAGGAGGATGCCAAGCCACGTCTTATTCGATGGATTCTCTTGCTTCAAGAGTTTGACCTAGAGATCCGTGATAAGAAGGGATCCGAAAATTCTGTTGCGGATCACCTCAGCCGGCTACCTCCCTCTTCACGCGAGAAGGACGAACCACCCATAGACGATTCATTCCCCGATGAGCACTTACACTTGTTGGAGCGTTTGATAAACTTCCTTATCTCACCACATGATGAAGGTGAAGTATGGGGTGAGGACACCTCCCAGCACATTTAGGGATACCGTACGGTCCATCTAGCGACCTTAAATCAAGCGCTTCTTGGGAGGCAACCCAATGTATTGCTTTCTTTTCCCTTTTTCTAGTCTAGCTTTCGATAGTTTGCTTTTGCTTTGCTTTGTTTTTGGCGTCCTAGACAGACAACAGGTGACATCTAAGGAAGGAATACAACCCAGGAACAACACTAGAAGGACAAAAGTTTGAGAATTTGAGAAGACGGAGTTTGACTGAGACACATCTCGGTTGTTGTCACAGCACCTCGACCGAGATGATTCTTGAGTAACCAAGGCGACTAGGGTTACTGAAGATCCACCTCGTTCCGTACCGCCTCGGTCCAGTCGGCCCCATCTCGACCGAGGTGACAGCAGTTCCAAAAAAAGGTATAAAAGGGGGCTCAAATTTCTCTCTCTTCCCTCTCTCACCCTCTCGACCGAAACGCCCCAAATCACCTTGTTCGCTGATTCTCGCTCGTTTTCGATGATTCTCGCTTCCAAACTGCAATGAAAGGGTAGAGGATCGGTTTGCAAGCAACAATCTGCAACAAAAACGCTCCATATCGACCAAATCTGGGGTAATTCGGAAAAAACCCTAACTCTCCCTTCTTCACTGTTTTTTATCAATTTGGGCTTTGGTTGCCCCTGCATTGTGTGAGAAAAGGATTAAGTACCCCATAGGAACCATTGGTAGTGATATCGGGGGAAAAGAACTGGATTTCTGAGAGTTACGATCGAACAGCACTTCGCCTCGGTCCAGTCGGCTTGTGCCTCAACCGAGGTGTTCTTGAAAGTTGTCAGAGTGACCGAGGTGGTCTGACAGTGGGAGAAAAAGATGAGTTTTCACAGGCAGCTGGTTTTGAGAGATAGATCATTTCCTTCTCCTCCTTCTTCTTCTTCACGCCGCTCCATACCGGTGATCCACGAGCGTCACTAGGTGGATTATGACCGCATAGCGGCACGTCCAGTTGTTGCACCACGATTTCTGGACATTTCTGCATTCGACTGCCTCTACGTGGATGATGATCTGAGGTGGATGATATCTATGGTGGGGTTGGAGCAGTTTACTGAGATTAGAGCTCCAGCTTACCTTGAGCCGACCTTGGAGTTTGTTAGCTCCGTCACTTACTTGCCTACTGAGCGTGCCATCAAGTACCGGTTGATGAACCGGAACTATCTAGTTCCGATGAACCACTGGAGGGACATCTTCGGCTTCCCGGCCCCCACAGTTGTTGATTTTCCTTCTCGAGCTGTAACTCGAGAGTTTTGGGGACAGATAGCTCATGTAGTTGAGCACGCTGATAGGTGGAGACCTGGAGACTCCAGGGAGCGTATTATCTTCCATCTGGCCTTTAGACTTGCTCACCGGATTTTTAGCGAGACTCTTCTGGCGCGTACTGAGACGCCCCGGAAGATTAGACAGGGTGAGCTGCTGAGTCTTTTCTGCATGGTTACCGGAGGAGTTCCGGATTTTGGAGTTATGCTAGCGGAGGATTTGCACAAGATCAAGGCGAAGGCGAAGGGAAACATCTGCTGCGGAGGTATAATGACTCACATTGTGAGTTACATGGACCTTGATCTGAGTGCATGTACTATGGTGGCGGCTGCCAAGCCGCTCGGGCTACAGGAGATGATCACTAGGAGGATATTGGTTCCTCGCGGACTTACTACGCCATATGTGGCGATGCCTTGGGAGCAGACTGCACTTCGGGGTATTAGATGGTCAGCTCAGTTCTCCGTTTATGACCCGCATTACTGGCATACCGCATAGATTCCGCTTATGGAGGACGCCAGAGATGCAGCAGCAACAGATCAGGGACAAAATGAGGATGAGGAGGTTGAGGAGGAGGCTGATGAGGATGAGGATGGCGGTGTTGCCATGGACACAGGTATAGATACAGCTGGGACTAGTGTGCCGGTCATCGATCTAGACGACGACGAGACAGAGGATGAGCCAGCTACAGCACCAGCACATCCTGCCAGGCGTAGGATACGCAGACAGAGGGATCCAGTCGCTCACCGCCAGATCGATGATTTGACGGATCAGATGATAGATTCCTACGCCGCCTTATCCCTAGACATTAGAGAGATGCAGGAGAGACAACACTACCAGCACAGGATGGATGAGATTCAGTTTCAGTATATCATGGGCTATCCTTTTGACCCATCTCAGTACCCGTACGTGCCACCATCACCACCACCGGATTGGGATTAGAGCTTGAGAGCTTGCAGGATTTCCTTATTTATTTATTATGCAGCTCAGCATTGTCCGGTGAGTACTCTGTTTTCTTAGACTTATTTGACCCATTGGGACAATGTGTCCCAAGTATGGGGTATGCGGGTATGTATTTATATGACTTATGTGTACGCTTGTATGACTCTTGATGGATATTTATTGTTTTATCTTGCTCTATGTGTTTATCTGAGATTACATGCATGCATACAGGTTATTCGATTGAGAAAAAACGTCAAAAACTGGTTTGAAAAAACTTTTATTGACCTCGACCGATGTGACTCTGACCAATCGAGGTACAGTACCTCGGTTGACTTAGAACATCTTGACCGAGGTGGTTTAACTGAGACAGTTTTCGAAACGATTTTTATGCTTCTTATCTGGATATGACCTCAGTGATGATTTTGTTTGCTGACTGGTTTTGAAATCTTTATATGTTAGAAAGGTTTTTATGATATGTTTAAGTTGCTAAATGCTTTGTTTGAAATTTGTGGCATGTTTAATACTTTGTTTTTATCCAAATTATGTTGAATTGGAAGGTTGACACCACATAATGAGTTCTCTCACTTTCTTTCTGGGATGATTAAGGCAATTCATTCTCTTTTCTTCTTCTTCTTCTTGATCATGCTTTAGCCCCTCATATACATATTTGCCTCCCTTTACCAATCCGGGAATTTGGAAGCAAGCAAGTGAAAAGCAAGTGAAGGAAAAGTTGAGATGTTGGCTGAAAGTTAGAAAGAAACAAATAGGTTTGGGGAAGTCAATCATGATGATGAGTAACTCGGCACCATTCACATAGTCGGGTGTTTGTGTCTTGCCAAAGTCGGATTGAGCGATATTCCTAACGGGTCATGGTATGTGCATCAAGGGTTTGAGGCATCTCAAGAAATTGATGATTGCTGATCTCCTAGGCTTCGGTTATTGTGCACCTCTGTCCATGCATCCCAAAAAGTAAAAAAGTAAATAAGCAAAGCTTATTGGTGGAAGATGTTGAAATTCAAAGCAAGTGAAGTGAAGATCCTTTTCCCGTATTCTAGCACCACATTCCCTATATACATCCCACCCTCACACGTTTCTTGACCTTCTCTTGAAAAGCCCTTGAGACCTCGAGCTTGTTGATTCACTTGGTGGTTTGACCATCAGTGAGACTAATCATGAATCCTGTAGGTGATGGTGGATTTGCTCAAGGAAGATCCTCATCTCGATCACCACTCTTCTGTGGCAACAACTTTTCTCATTGGAGAACACCCATGCGTATGTTCATTATTGACCAGGACATGAAGCTTTGGAGCATGATTCAAAATGGACCTAAAGTTCCAATGACAACGGTTGAAGATGTACAAGTCCCAAAGAAGGAAGTTGACTTCACACAGGTTGACCTGGACAATGTGTCAAAGAATTACAAAGAAATGAACCTACTATATTGCGGATTAAATGCAAATGAATTCAACCGCATCTCATCATGCAAGAATGCAAAAGAATATGGGACAAGTTTGTGGTCACATACGAAGGAACAAGTCAAGGAAACAAAGATTAGCATCTTCCTCAGACAATACGAGCTATTCAAGATGAATCCAAATAAAACAGACAAAGAAATGTTCACCAGATTCACTGAGATCGTGAACAACCTGAACTCACTAGGAAAGATCTTCACAATTGAAGAGAAAGTTAGGAAGGTTCTAAGGAGCCTACCTAAAGCTAAGTGGGGACCAAAGATGACTGCTATTGAAGAAGCTCAGAATCTCACAACTCTTCCTCTTGATGACCTCCATGGAAAACTCATCACACATGAAATGGTTCTTGGTGAAGAAGATGGAGAGCTCCCATCCAACTCCAAGAATTTGGCATTAAAATCAAGAAGAGATGAATTACCATATAACGAAGAGGATAGTGATGACGATGATGAAGAAGATGCTATTGCCATGATCTCTAAGGGTCTCGCAAGAATCTCAAGATAAAGAAACAATCTTCTAATAGAGAATATCCACGAGTACCCGAGGTAAGTTTTCTACCTCTAATAAGAAAACGAGAGTACTGACTTGTTTTGAATGTGGTGAAACAAATCATCTTGTGAAGGATTGTCCACAAAAGAAGAGGACCAACTTCAAGAAAAATGACGGAAAGAATAAGGTTATGGTTGCTTCTTGGAGCGATTCAGAATCATCAAATGAATAAGAAGACGAGAAAGAACAAGCACACTTGTGTCTAATGACCGATCATGAAGAAGATTCAAATCTGTATGTTGACAATGTGGTAAGTACAATCATGACTCAACCTGAATCTGACCTGAAACAATTCCTTAAAGATATTATCATATGTGATAAGGAACATAGAATAAGGATAAATTCTTTAAAAGAAAAGCTACTTGAACAAGAAACACAACTAAGTGAAATGTCTTTGGAGATTGAAAATCTTAACACAGAAAAAGTAGACCTTGATGACAATATCAAGACCTTGGAATCAAAGAACTTGATTCTCAAGGACAACCTCTCCTCTCTTCATCGAAACTATATCGATCTAGAGAAAGAGAAAGTTGATCTAACTTTAATGTGTCAAGACTAGAAGGTTGCACTTGTTAAGTTTACTCGTTCAAAATCTAATCTTGAGAGAATGATGGGTGAACAACAATCCTCCCTTAAGAAAAAAAGTATAGGTTATCATAGGAGCTTTCCTAGAAAACCTACCACCACTTTTGTCAAGGCCAAAGGAAGTATTCATATGCCTACTTGCTTCTACTGTTGTAAAAAGGGTCATGTTAAATCTACATGTCCTTATAGAAGAAATGATCCTTATATCATTATCCTTTATGTTTAAGGAAACACGTCAAACAAATCTGGGTTCCTAAAGGTACTAGACCACCAAACATGATCGAACCTGAATATGAACCAAAATATGCCATTTGGTCGACCCGGAAAGGTTGATGTTTGTTGTTTTGCAGGATATCACCAAGGTAAAGGAGCACAAATGGATATTAGATAGTGGTTGCTCAAGACACATGAGTGGGAAAAGATCTTTATTCTCAAATTTAAAGAAGCAATCATCTGGAACCATTACTCTTGGTGATAAAGGAAAGTGTGATATTATTGGCATTGGTAAAATTTGTTATAATTCATCTAATTTTATTGATGATGTCTATTTGGTTGATGGTTTGAAGTATAATTTGCTTAGTATTTCTCAAATATGTGATAAAGGCAATAAAGTTATGTTTGATTCAAATAAATGTGAGGTTCAAGACAAAAAGACGGGTGAAGTGGTGCTTATTGCTCCTAGATGTAATAATGTTTATTCCATGAGTACTAACCAAGTTTCAAGAACTAAGCTAAAATGTCTAAAGGCCTTAACTGATGATCTAAGGCTTTGGCATAGAAGACTTGGTCACGTAAGCATGCACACCATGCAGAAGCTACTTACAAAAGATTTGGTACGTTGATTGCCAAACCTAAATTTCAAGGTTAATGATCTATGTAAGGCTTGTACACAAGGTAAACAAACAAGAGGCTTATTCAAACCTAAGAAAGTTGTAAGTTTTTCTCGACCCATTGAACTCTTACACATGGATTTTTGTGGACCTATGCGTGTCAAATCTCCCAGAGGTAAGCAGTACATCCTTGTTATAGTGGATGATTTCTCTCATTTCACATGGATTTCTTTTCTACAAGAAAAAACTAAAACTTTATTTGAGTTTTCAAAATTGTGTAAGGAGTTACAAACTTTGAAAAACCTACCAATTGTTTCTATAAGAAGTGATCATGGTAGAGAATTTGATCAACTAAAGTTTGATTTGTTTTGTGCAAAATATGGTATTTCACATAACTTTTTAGCTCCTAGAGCTCCTCAACTGTAATAACCAAAAAAATTAAACTCCGTTTAATATCGGATCAACTCGGATTCCGATCCGCCAACTTTTATTCTGTTAAAAAATAAAACGATATTAAATTCTATCATTTTATGTGACCTTGATTCACATAAAATGATAAATTATGTAACCCGTAAAAAAATTCCGTACGAAATTTTCAAAAACCGAAGAACGGTTCCGGGTGAATAGCGAATATTCTTTCATCCCTTTTGTTTTAATTGAGGAACAGACCAAGTTCTGGCCCATTAGAACTAGCCTAGTGACCTTGCAGCCAGCCCATACTTTAATCCTAAACCTAAATTAATCTAAACCCTAAGTGACTCCTTAATCACGCTTAACCTAATCTACCTACCACTCCTACGTACCGACACCTCCTTCTCCCTTCTACACCAGCGACTGGAACGAAGTGCGCCAGCCTGGACCGCCGGCATCTCAGGCAACTGCCACCGAGCCGGACGACCGCCCCTGCGCCGGAGTCTGCTTCAGCTTCCCGGACCGATAAGTTTCTTCTGAGGCAAACCGACGCTGAAGAATGTTGTTGCACAGCCAGCGAGAGACGATCCTGCTACCGATCTACCCCTGCACTGCCAACGCCATCGGAGTACTGTAGTGGATAACGCAACCGAAGGGCCTGTTGCACCTCCCCTCTCTCTGCCTTCCTGTCAATCGAGTCCCAGACGAACCACAACCCCAAACAGCCTTGTGGCATTTGTTTTTCCTTCGAGACCCAGGCAGCACCACATCGTCTAGCACCGCCTTCTATCGTCTTCGTTTTGCCATCGCCGGGGTAAGCGTACGATGTGCCTCTTTCGTCACTTCCTTTCACATAAACTCAATCAGGACATGTTTATCGACATTCATTTTGACTGGTGCTACGCAGATTTGACGGAACTCTTTTTTGGGGCTGCTCCAACCGATTTAAGCCACCGTTTTCCCTTCAGAGGTATGACGTCGTGTTGGTGACGGGTGAGATCCTTGCTCCTTTGTAGTGTGTATATGCAAATAGATATATGTATACATATCTATAGAGTGGTGAGAGTAGGAAAATCAAGGAGGTTGTTTACATGTTTTGTATGTGTAGATTAGAAGTAGTTGGGTGAGGGTTTAGAGCCTTCGGGCATTTATACGACTGGAGTGGGGTTTAATAAGTAGGTAGGTTAATGTTTGTTTCAAGGAGTATACAAATGCCATCGTTGATAATGAGTTCACTAGTTAGGATATCACAAGAACTCTTTATGCTAGCATAAGCTAAATTCGTATGGGTTCTTAGTATCTTACCTAGAATAGGTGTTAGGAAGTTATCTCTACTCGGGAGTGTTATGGGAAGGGAATGATATTGTTCTCTTTGACGTGTATGTTCAGGATTTGATCTTAGACCTAGTAGCTAAGTGTAAAGGTCGGACCTTTGCAACCCCTTTGAAATTCTAAAATATTGGTAACTTTATAATCTCTAGTAAACGATCCTTGAGAACAAGATTATTGAAATAGATTCTAAAAAAAATATTAGAATAAAGGATAGACTTTTGAGAATCCCCGGGATCAGGGGTAAAATAATCTTTTACCTTAAAAAAATTGTATTTTTATAAATTCTCCTCATGAGATTGAACCTCTTAGAAGGTTATAACTTCTAAGAGTTTGGGATGTGATTTTGATCCACATGCCTTGTTTGACATGCATTTCAGTTACCACGGGTACAGACCGAGTTGAGATTTGTGAGAGTGTTCTTTGATTCAGGTAAGTCCTTGCGACTTACTTAGCTAGTTTCTGGATGTTAGTTGAGTGATAATAGTGGTGTGTGCAATGTGTGTTTATAATAATAACTTGATAGGACGGCTGTTGTTATTACATTTTAAGGCCCAAGTGTATGCATAACGCGCGGGCCGTGACACCACTGCGCAGCTCTGACAGGAGACTGGAAGGTTCTCTATACCCAAACCATACAGGTACAAGGTGAGATACATCGGATCCATTCCCGATGGTTACACGGGGGCGGAGGCGAGGTTTGGGAATCCCTCAACACAAAATAAGTATCGTTAGTAAGAGTGAATGACCTAAGTAAAGATAATAAATGGATTGTTTGAAAGCATGATGAGTATTTACTTTTGCTATGATGTGTGTGTGTGCTATTATTGTTCATCTAATGTTTAGATAGCTAGCTAATGGTTGTTCTATTGTGTTTTAGATTCACCGCAGGTTAGAGCAGCAGCTGCGTGATCCGGAAGTAGTGGTCAGCCGGGTCTCTGTACTCCTTAGAGTGGGGTTGGGGTGTTCTTTTTGTTGTTCTTTCTTCTTGGTAAGACAGTTAGTCTTTTTCGTTGTTTAAGTACTATAGGTTGTTAGACGTTGTTACATTCATCCCTTTAAAATACTATTTTTATGAATTTTAGTTTTTCTTATTTGTGTCTTGTTGCAAGATCCTAGTAATATTGTTGTTAAACTGAGGTCGGGACCCATTATGAGGTCCTATCCAGTAATGTCCCGAGTTCTGAGAATTCGGGGTGTTACAACATGGTATCAGAGCTCTAGGTTGGCAACAATGGCACTTGAAATCTTCTGAAAGACCGAATAAGTACTTGAGCAGAACCCGAAAAGGGATCTGAGTTTTAAAAAGGACTTTTGGTTTTCAAATGCATGCATAGTCTGGTTGGGGATAGAAAAGTACGGCTGACCACTACTATTGTAACACCCCAATTCTGAGAACTCGGGGAGCTACTGGTTAGGACCTCATAATGGGTCCCGACCTTAGTTTGACAACATTTTAACTTGGATCTTACAACAAGGCATAAAAGTATTTAAAACATTTGAAAACTTTAAACAATATGTACATGAAGAATATGTATCAGCCTTACAAAGCAAATGTACCAAAACAAAACATAAGAAGAACAGAAGACATCCCGTCCCCAACTAAATAAGTACGTGGACCCGGCTGACCATTCCCTCCGGATCTCTCTACAACTGTTTTAACCTGCAAGACATCTACAAGCGGTATAAAACCGTTAGCTAACATTCTATGCATAGGTATAAAGGTAAAAGCACAAACACACAACATACACAATCAACATGCAACAATCAATCCTTTTATTATCTTTAATTAGGTGATATGTCATTACTAATGATACTTATTTTGTGACAAGAGGGATTCCCAAACCTCGCCCCTGTCCCCGTTTATCAACGCGGAATGGTACTAATGCATTTGACCGTCTACCGGACTGGGCTGGTTGCTGGGAACCTCCTAGACTCTCGCAAGAGCTAGGCAGATGATGTCACGACCCGTTATCATACACTTGGGTCAATTACACAATATACTAAAGTCGGCCTATTTCGGTTTCGTTATTTATCTTAACTAGCAAACACCACTCATACACATCACACACATGCAAGAAGCCAGCTAAGTAAGTCCGTGGACTTACCTGAATCAGATCTCGACTCCTAATTCGCAAATCGATCTGTACAGTAGGAATTCAGTGGCCTGTCAAAGTAGGCAAGTGTGTCAGCACACTTTCTAGGTGATTAGAAGTCCAAGACTTCTAAGATAGTAGGTCTTAATAGAACGGAATTGATTACAGTATTAATTTATGGTAAAATGACTATTTTACCCTTGGTCTCGAAACTTCCAAAAATTCCCTAATTCATGTCTAAACTCTTATTTGAGACTAAAGAGTCATTGTCTAACTCCTAAAGATGAGTTTGGTTACAAACTGGCAATTTACCCATTTCCCTATTTTCGGAAAGATCGTTAAGGTCCAACTTCGGCTTCAAATATAAAATTCGAATAATCTTATAAAAATTCCGAAATAATTCCCTAGATCATCTATGATATCTCATATACTCCTAGGAGCAAGAATTTCTTTAAAACAGTTTAACCATCACTTCTACAAAAATTTCCAAAGTTGGTTACAACACTTAACAAACATCACATTGTCTTAACTTTGAAAAATCATAACTCCTAAACTACTCTCTGGATTTATCCCAAATTTTGATACGTTCTACTGTAAAATCTTATCTATAATATATCCAAAATTCAGCCGCAAAGGAGATCAAAATCCTATTGAAAACTATCTCACAAAACCGAATTTCAGCACAGCAGAAAAACTGCTTACGACTACATCTTTGAAAAATCATAAATCCCAAACCACTCGCTGGATTCCCCTCAAATTTTAGTATGTTATACTATACAATATCGACTAAAACATATCCAAAAATCAGAAATGAAGGAGTCGTCTAACTTACCCAAACCTAGATCACAAAACTAGCAGTTTTTCCAACACTTGAGAAGTTTCAGCACAACAGAAAAAAAAACTGTTTACGACCCAATCTTTGAAAATTCATAAATCCTAAACCACTAGCTGGATTCCTCTCAAATTTTAATATGTTATACCACAATATGTCAACTATATCATATCCAAAATTCAAGCCCAACGGAGATCAAGAGCTTATTCAAAACCATCTCACAAAACAGCATCACTTGCTGTTTTCCCCAACACTCAGCACGTATATACAAGACACAATAACTCTCAAACCGTAACTCTGATTCCTCTAAAATTTTAGTATGCTTTACTATGCAATACCGTCTATGAAATATCCAAAAACCAGCCAAAAATAATGAGTTTAGCATACCTAAATCTGGTCATCAAGCTGGTTGTTTCTCGTGACAATGTGCTTGCTGTTGCTGTGGTGCAGTTCGTGACAGGAGCATAAGAAGTGAAGGCTGGGCTGCTTTGGCTCAACAGCAGTGGCTTAGGGACAGCGGGATGTGGATCATGTGGTGCAGCAGTAGGGCATTAGACCTTCTCCCATTCTGTTAACCCAAATCAGCAGCTAGTCTCTACCTACACTACTCTCATTCAGCACACAAACAAACTAACTCTCTATGCAGTACAATGTATGCAGAAGAGGGGGCTGTTTACTCACCACAACACAAGAGTCATGGCTCACTAAAGGGTCGACAAGGGGGCAGATCCGATGTTGGCTTCCAAGTGTTGCAGGGTCAACTTGTGATTGTCACAGGGCTGCACCGGGTAAGGCAGGTTACAACTTAATCACAGAAAAGAAGGTTAACAGCAGGTCGTACCTACCGGAGGCTCGTCTGCAGTGGCTTAGCAACCGTCCACTCCAGTCTCGTTCCCGCTGGAGGAGGGCCGTCTCTTGAGCGCAGATGCGAGGGGGTCCAGCGTCGTAAGCAGAAGGCTGCTATGGGTTGCTGTTCCGGTTGAATCGCTGGTTGCAGAAGGCTGCTGCGTCCGATTGCTGCTATGGGCTGCTGAAGGGAAACGAGATCTCACCGGATTGCTGCGAGGCTGGAACAAAACGAGATGGCGTACTGTCCTGAAGGAGAACGTAGGCTGCTGTTATATCGGTTTACAGAAGGAGTTGATGCGGTAGAGAGAACTGTTTTAACGCTGCATAGGATTGAGGGAGTCAGATTAGATTAGGTTAATAATTAGGGTTTAGGGTTAAGTCATGGGCTGGTCGGAAGTTTGTATAAATCGGGCCTAATTAGATGGGCCTGCTCATCTAATAGGTAATGGGCTATAAAGTGGGTCGTTAAATTGTGCGGAAATATTCTTCGGTTTACATATTTATCATTTTATGTGATTTAAGGTCAAATAAAATGATAGAATCTAATTTTGTATAATATTATTTAAAATTAAGAAAGGTTAGCGGATCGGAATTTGGTTTGATCGGTTATTAAACGGAAATTAAATTTTCCGGGTATTACAACTATTACCGCGGATCTCAGTATGCTTATTATGGACTTTAGGTTTTACTTTAGTTGGACTTATTATAAAGTTTATAATTATAGTTGTTATCACTCGCGCAGATGGCACGTACTAGGGATACGCTAGATACTGGTCGAGGTAGAGGGCATCCACCTCGCCCTCCAGCTGGACAGGGTAGGGGCGATAGGACGTCTGTAGTAAGAGGACGCGGCCATGGAGGTAGACCTCCATTAGCACGAGGTCGAGCTCCTCGAGAGGAGCCACCAACAATGATCATGCCAGAGGCTGGAGTAGAGGAGGTGGCTGAGAGTGTGGTTCCCGAGGTCGGGAATGAGACCGCTGCTAGGTCTGGAGCGCAAGGAGCACGTTCGATTGAGTCTGGATGTGTTTCCATTGGAGCATCTGAGTACAGAGAGTACAGAGCTTACGTCGAGCGTATGGAGGAGGTTGCTAGGGCAGGAGACTTACCCAGGTACCACCAGTACCGGCTAGATCAGTTCAAGTGACACAGGGAGTGCCTCAGGGGCCGGATGTACCTGAGAGGAGAGTTGAGGCTGATAGAGCTCCTGCTGGGTCTAGGGCACCAAGACCGGATGAGTGGTTGAAGGATTTCAACTCTCAAAAAGTCCCCTCCTTCAATGGAGAGATAGGGTTAGAGGTGGAGCACTGGATTGGACACGTAGAGACTGCACTAGAGGCGATACGTTGCCCAAAGGATCGATAGGTAGAGTTGGTACAAACATGTTTCACGAAGGATGCTCATTCCTAGTGGCGGACCATTCGTAGCCGAGTCACCGGTTGGGAGCAGATGAGGAGCATTGTTAGAGAGAGATACTGCCCTGCATCGTTGAGGAGAGAGAGGTTTTAAGACTTCATTGAGGCGGGATTTGAGGATATTCCGATTGCTGATGCCGTCAAGAAGTTCCAGAAGGAACTGACTCTACTTGGACCAGCTGCACCTCCTGAGGAGCAACATGTGTACCTCTTTTCACGGAGATTGAGAGAGCACTCTTTCCTATCTGGCAGGATTTCGCTACGAGTCTTTGTCAGACTATCAAGATAGGGCTTCTGCATATGAGAGAGATAAACCAGTCTAGAGGAGAGTTGCTCAGTCAGATAGGCCGGATAAGAGGCAGAGGACAGGATATGCTAGTGGCAGTACATGAGTAGCTGTTTTTGGACGGGGATAGACTCAGGGGTGACATAGTCATACCGCTACAATTCAGACTCTAGTTGGGAGTTCACAGTGCCACAATTGTAGTGGCTATGGACACATCCGATCGAACTACACGAAGCCGTTAGTGACCTGCTTCCAATACGGCAAGGTTGGACATAGAGCTGTATTTTGCCGTCGGGGCAAGGTTCCATCTCAGTAGGGCTCTTCCCCTACAGGTCTAACGGGGAGTGTACAGAGGCAGCCACAGTACCGAGCTCCGAGTCAGCAGCAGCAGTACGAGTCCCAGGTCTGCAGGAGCCTTACAGAGCTCCAAGACATCCTTCCTCAAAGAGCTCTATGCAGGGATCCGGTCGGGGCAGGGGACGTGGCAGTGTAGCTGATACCAGAGGAGCTCCGGCACGGGTATTTGAACTGAGGAGTGTTGATCAGCCAGAGACACCGACGACCACAAGTACTATTTGGATCCATAGCCTACCCGTATGAGTTTTATTTGATATGGGTGCTATGCACTACTTTATATCTGATGCATGCGTAGATAGGTTGTCCTTAGCTAGTGTAGAGGGGATACCTTTTATGATAGGATTACCTGACGGGAGTAAGGTCAGAGGGACCCGAGAGATCTATGGATGTCCCGTTTATTTGGGAGGTCGAGATTGGCTAGTAAATTTTCTAGTCATGCCCTTAGCACATGAGGATGTGATTTTAGGGGATAGATTGGATGAAGAGACATGGAGCGGTCTTAGACATTGGTAGGAGGACAATGACTGTTGCCACTGAGGAGGGTCACAAAGTGATATTCTGGTGTTGGGACCTCGGAAAATTCGACACAGTTATAAGCGCAGTGAGAGCAATGAGAATGATAGCACAGGGTTGCGAGGCCTTCTGGTGTTATGCCATGAAGGAACGCAAGAGCCTGACAATAGAGGAGATACCCGTTGCATGCGAGTTTTCAGAGGTATTCAGTGACGACCTGCCAGGACTACCCCCATAGAGGAGCGTTGATTTTAGCATTGAGTTAGAGCCGGGCACGAGACCGATCTCGAAGGCCCCGTACCGTATGGCACCGATAGAACTGCTTGAGTTGAAGAAGTAGTTAGAGGAGTTAGCAGAGAAGGGCTTCATACGCCCTAGTGTGTCTCCTTGGGGCGCGCCAGTATTATTTGTGATGAAGAAGGACGGATCGATGCGGCTATGCATAGACTACAGAGAGTTGAACAAAGTCACCATCAAGAACAAGTATCCACTACCGTGCATAGATGATCTGTTGGACTAGTTGCATGGAGCGTTTGTGTTTTCGAGGATAGATTTGAGGTCAAGCTATCACCAGCTGAGGGTGAGAGATCAGGACATACCTAAGACGGCATTCCGGACTAGGTGTGGTCATTATGAGTTTGTAGTGATGCCATTTGGGCTCACTAATGCACCAACGGTGTTCATGGAGTTGATGAACGGGATATTCATCGACTTTTTAGACCAGTTTGTAGTGGTCTTCATTGAAGACATCCTAGTTTACTCTAGGAGTCGAGAGGAGCATGCCGGACACTTGAGGACAGTATTACAGATTCTGCAGGATAGCAAGTTGTATGCTAAGCTATCCAAGTGTGAGTTTTGGATGTCAGAGGTGGCTTTCCTAGGCCACGTAGTGACTGCTGAGGGTATTAAGGTCGATCCGGCGAAGATCGAGTCAATGTCTTCTTGGCAACCTCCGAAGAATATTAAGGAGGTTCGCACCTTTCTAGGTTTAGCAGGTTATTACTGCCGGTTTGTGGAAGGGTTCTCCCTGATTGCCTGACCACTTACCTGTCTTCTGAGGAAGACTACTCGGTTTATTTGGTTTGAGCCATGTCAGCAGAGTTTTGAGGAGCTGGAGAGGAGATTGACGTCTGCTCCGATTTTAGCACAACCTGAGGGTACAAATGACTTTGTGGTATACAGTGACGCATCCAAGCTAGGCTTGGGGTGTGTTTTGATGCAGAGGGGTAAGGTCATAGCCTATGCGTCCCGACAGTTGAAGACGTATGAGGAGCACTACCCCACACATGATTTAGAGTTAGCTGTAGTGGTCCATGCTCTTAAGATCTTGTGTCACAATCTCTATGGAGCGACATGTCAGATCTTCACAGACCATAAGAGTCTGAAGTACATATTCACTCAGCGGGAGTTGAATAACCGCTAGAGGCGGTGGTTAGAGTTGATCAAGAACTTCGACCTTGAGATTCTCTACCACCCCGGAAAGGCGAACGTAGTAGCTGACGCTTTGAGCCGGAAGACGCATCGGGAGAGGGTGATAGCCCGGTTGACGGTACAACCACAGTTGCAAAGAGATTTGGCTTGGTTGGAGGTAGATATTCAGTTTCCCGATACAGCTCGTCAGTTGGCTACTTTGGAGTTACTTCCTGATCTGTTGGATGAGATCCGACAGAAGCAGGAGACTTGCCCGACTTTGACCAGGATCCGAGACAGGATGTCTCGAGATGAGGCACCATAGTTCACTATTGGTGTTGATGGAGTGATGAGACGTCAGGACCGTGTTTGTGTGCCGTCAGACAGTGAGTTGAGACAGAGGATACTAGGTGAGGCTCATGCTACCCCATACTCAGTACATCCTGGAGCGAGTAAGATGTACAAGGATGTGAGACGTTCCTTCTGGTGGGGTGGTTTGAAGCCCAACGTGACTTGGTATGTAGCTCAGTGTGCGACCTGTCAGTAGGTCAAGATTGAGCATCGCAAGTCCGGAGGAGAGCTCCACCCACTTCCAGTACCACAGTGGAAGTGGGAGGATATATCTATGGATTTTGTCAAATGATTGAGACTCAGTAGAGGTTTTGATGTTATTTGGGTAGTGGTAGACCGTCTGATGAAGACCGCACGTTTCATTCCGATTAAGGAAATGTGGCCGGTAAGTTGTCTAGCTGAGGAGTTCACCAGACACATTGTGAGACTCCATGGAGTACCGAGAACTATCGTCTCCGACAGAGATGGACGTTTCACCTTGAGATTTTGGCAGCAGGTACATACTACTTTAGGGACGAGTCTCCACTTTACTACTACTTACCACCCATAGACTGACGGTCAGTCTGAGAGGACTATCCAGACGTTAGAGGACATGTTGCGGGCTTGTGTACTAGATTGGGGACAGGTATGGCCAGATCATCTTCCACTGGTAGAGTTTTCGTACAATAACAGTTGGCACGCGTCTAAGGGGAAACTGAGTCCCCGATATGTCGGACCTTTTGAGATTTTGGAGAGAGTTGGAGAGGTTGCCTACAAATTAGCACTACCGCCGAGACTAGAGGGTGTCCATCCGGTCTTCCATTTATCTCAGTTGAGAGAGTACATCCCGGATCCGAGACACGTCATCAGCCATGAGAATCTGATAGTTGAGCCCGACCATACATTTGTAGAGTACCCAGTAGCTGTCCTGGAGCGCAGTACTAGGCGTCTGCGGTCCAAGGAGATATCGATGTTGAGGATTCAGTGGTCTAGACGAGGAGCTGATGAGGCCACTTGGGAGACAAAGGAGAGTATTAGACGTAATTATCCCGAGTTCTTTGCGGGGTTAGCTGTTACTTCGGTACCGACGAGTTAGTACTCGGATGCTGTGTTGTTTGACTTTTCATGCTTTTACCTTGAATTAAGGGATTGTGTTTCTTTGATGCGTGCCTGATTATGATGATTGAGTAGTTGCATGGTAGACAACGAAAAATTTTATGAAACCAAATATACAAAGAAAGTCGTTTGTTTAGATACATTATTCTAAGTTTCGGGACAAAACTTCTTTTAAGAGGGCACTGATGTAATAACCGAAAACTTTAAACTCTGTTTAATATCGGATCAACTCGGATTCCGATCCGCCAGCTTTTATTCTGTTAAAAAAATAAAATGATATTGAATTCTATCATTTTATAAGACCTTGATTCACATAAAATGATGAATTATGTAACCCGTAAATAAATTCCGTACAAAATTTTCAAAAACCGAAGAACGGTTCCGGGTGAATAGCGAGTATTCTTTCAGCCCTTTTGTTTTAAATGAGGAGCAGGCCCATTTCTGGCCCATTAGAACCGGCCCAGTGACCTTGCAGCCAGCCCATACTTTAATCCTAAACCTAAAATAATATAAACCCTAAGTGACTCCTTAATCACACTTAACCTAATCTACCTACCACTCCTACGTACCGACACCTCCTTCTCCCTTCTGCACCAGCGACTGGAACGAAGTGCGCCAGCCTGGACCGCCAGCATCTCAGGCAACTTCCACAGAGCCGGACGACCACCCCTGCGCCGGAGTCTGCTTCGGCTTCCCGGACTGGTAAGTGTTGATTTCTCTTCCTTCTTCTGAGGCAAACCGATGCTGAAGAATGTTGTTGCACAGCCAGCGAGAGACGATCTTGCTATGA
Source organism: Fagopyrum homotropicum (assembly GCA_033239125.1). NCBI lineage: Eukaryota > Viridiplantae > Streptophyta > Magnoliopsida > Caryophyllales > Polygonaceae > Fagopyrum > Fagopyrum homotropicum. The sequence goes on along the minus strand of BSWB01000003.1, from coordinate 94,930,251 downwards.
ATCTACCATTGCACCACCAGCGCCATCGGAGTACTACAGCGGATAACGGAACCGAAGGGCCAGTTGCACCTCCCCTCTCGCTGCCTTCCTGTCTATCGAGTCCCGGACGAACCACCACCCCTAACAGCCCTGTGGCGTTTGTTTTTCCTTCGCGACCCAGGCAGTACCACATCGTCTAGCACCGCCTTCTGTCGTCTTCATTTTGCCATCGCCGGGGTAAGCGTACGTTGTGCCTCTTTCGTCACTTCCTTTCACGTAAACTCAATCGGGACATGTTTATCGACATTCCTTCTGACTGGTGTTACAAAGATTCGACAGAACTCTTTTCGGGGGCTGCTCCGACCGATTTAAGCCACAGTTTTCCCTTCAGAGGCGTGACGTCGTGTTGGTGACGGGTGAGATCCTTGCTCTTGTGTAGTATGTATATGTAAATAGATATATGTATACATATCTATAGAGTGGTAAGAGTAGGAAAATCAAGGAGGTTGTTTACATGTTTCGTACGTGTAGATTAGAAGTAGTTGGGTGAGGGTTTAGAGCCTTCGGGCATTTGTACGGCTGGAATGGGGTTTAATAAGTAGGTAGGTTAATGTTTGTTTCAAGAAGTATACAAATGCCATGATAACGAGTTCACTAGTTAGGATATCACAAGAACTCTTTATGCTATCATAAGCTAAATTCGTATGGGTTCTTAGTATCTTACCTAGAATAGGTGTTAGGAAGTTATCTCTACTCAGGAGTGTTATGGGAAGGGAATGATATTGTTCTCTTTGACGTGTATGTTCAGAATTTGATCTTAGACCTAGTAGCTAAGTGTAAAGGTCGGACCTTAGCAACACCTTTGAATTTCTAAAATCATGTTAACTTTATAATCTCTAGTAAACGATCCTTGAGAACCAGATTATGGAAATAGATTCTAAAAGAAGATATTCGAATTAAGGATAGACTTTTGAGAATTCCCGAGATCAAGGGTAAAATAATCTTTTACCTTAAGAAAATTGTATTTTCATAAATTCTCCTCATGAGATTGAACCTCTTAGAAGGTTATAACTTCTAAGAGTATGGGATGTGATTTTGATCCACATGCCTTATTTGACAGACATTTCAGTTACCATGGGTACAGACCGAGTTGAGATTTGTCAGAGTGTTCTTTGATTCAGGTAAGTCCTTGTGACTTACTTAGCTAGTTTCTGGATGTAAGTTGAGTGATAATATTGGTGTGTGCAATGTGTGTTTATAATAATAACTTGATAGGACAACTGTTATTATTATATTTTAAGGCCCAAGTGTATGTATAACGGGCCGTGACATCATTGTCCAGCTCTGACAGGAGACTGGGAGGTTCTCTATACCCAGACCATACAGGTACAAGATGAGATGCATCGGATCCATTCCTGATGTTTACACGGGGGCGGAGGCGAGGTTTGGGAATCCCTCGTGTCACAAAATTAGTATCATTAGTAAGAGTGAATGACCTAAGTAAAGATAATAAATGGATTGTTTGAAAGCATGATGAGTGTTTACTTTTGCTATGATGTGTGTGTGTGCTATTATTGTTCATCTAATGTTTAGATAGCTAGCTAATAGTTGTTCTATTGTTTTTTAGATTCACCGCAGGTTAGAGTAGCAGTTGAGTGATCCGGAAGTAGTGGTCAGCCGGGTCTCCGTACTCCTTAGAGTGGGGTTGGGGTGTTTGTTTTGTTGTTCTTTTTTCTTGTTAAGAAAGTTAGTCTTTTTCGTTGTTTAAGTACTATAGGTTGTTAGACGTTGTTGCATTCATCCCTTTAAAATACTATTTTTATGAATTTCAGTTTTTCTTATTTGTGTCTTGTTGCAAAATCCTAGTAATATTGTTGTCAAACTGAGGTCGGGACCCATTGTGAGGTCCTAACCAGTAATGTCCCGAGTTCTGAAAATTCGGGGTGTTACATCAACAAAACGGAGTTGTGGAACGTAAGAACCGCACTCTTGAGGATATGTCTAGGAAGATGCTTTTAGAAAACAATTTGCCAAAAAGTTTTTGGCCTGGAGCAGTGAACACTGCAAATTATATTTTGAATAGATGTCTAATTCGCCCTATCTTGAAAAAGATTCCTTATGAACTCTTTAAAGGAAGAAAACCAAATATTTCATATTTCAAACCCTTTGAATGTACTTGTTTTGTTCATAACAATGGATAAGATAATCTTGCGAAATTTGATGCACGTAGTGACCAAGCAATATTCATTGGATATGCTTCAAATAGCAAAGCTTATAGAGTATATAACAAACGTACCAAAATTGTTGAGGAAAGCATTCATATTATTTTTTATGAAAGCAATGATGGTACTTTGAGTGAGAGTTTTGCAGATCTAAATCTGAATCAACGAGAAGATCATAATTCGGATAAAGAGGAAGATCCTAAAGATCGAGAAAAGAATATACTGGAAAAGATTCAAGATACCGAAAAAAACCCTCAAGACCTCGAAACACACTTTCAAAACCTTGAAACAAAAAACTGTGATAACAGAACTCCGCTTCAAGGGCTTGAAACCCAATTTCAAGGCCTTGAGATTGGATCAACGGGTAATATACCAACGGTACCTGAATCTAGTCAAACATATGAGGCTCAACCTTCTAGATCTGCTCCATCTGTCAAAAGAAGAAAAGTTAAACACTCCTCATATCATCCACAAGAGAATGTGATCTCAGATCCAAATGCTGGAGTTCAAACTAGATCTAAAGTCAACAATTTATGTGCCTTCTCCGCTTTTGTATCCCTTGTCGAGCCAAAGAACTGCGTTCAAGCACTTCAAGAACCTGATTGAATCATTGTCATGCAAAATGAATTGAACGAATTTGAGAGAAACAATGTATGAACTCTTACTTCAAGACCAAAACATCAATCATTCATTGGCACGAGATGGGTCTTTCGAAACAAATTGGATGAAAGTAGCAAAGTCATACAAAATAAATCACGACTTGTAGCACAAGGCTATAACCAAGAAGAAGGTATTGATTATTAGGAGACTTTTGCTCCACTTGTCAGGTTAGAAGCCATATGTATGCTACTTGCATTTGCATCTTTTATGAGCATAAAACTTTTTCAAATGGATGTAAAATGTGCTTTTCTAAACGGCTTTTTAGAAGAAGAAGTCTATGTTGCTCAACCTCCTGGTTTGAAAATGATGAATATCCAGATCATGTTTTTAAACTAGACAAAGCTCTTTATGGTCTTAAGCAAGCTCCTCGAGCTTGGTATGAAAGATTGTCTAAATATCTTATTGGAAACAAATTCAAAAGAGGTTTGATTGATAAAACATTATTTATCAAAACCAGAGGCAACGACATTCTAGTAGTACAAATCTATGTTGATGATATATTATTCGGTGCTACTAATGATTCCCTTTGCAAAGAATTTTCAGATATTATGCGCAGGGAATTTGAAATGAGCTTAATGGGAGAGCTAAATTTCTTTCTTGGACTTCAAGTTGCACAAGCAAAGAAAGGAATTTTTTTCAATCAAAGCAAGTATACTAAAGACTTGCTTAAAAAGTACAAAATGGATCAATCTAAGGTTGCAAAGACAGGTTGCAAAGACTCCTATGAGTTCAACACTTTCGCTAAATCATGACAAGAATGGCAAAAGTGTAGTTCAAAAGGAGTATCGAGGTATGATCGGTTCATTGTTGTATCTAACTGCTAGTCGTCTTGACATTATGTTTAGCGTGTGCATGTGTGCAAGATTTCAAGTTGATCCTAAAGAGTCACACTTGATAGCTGTGAAAAAAAAAAAACTTCGGTATCTCAATGGCACTAAGGATCTAGGATTATGGTACCCACGTCAAAGCTCGTTTCATCTTGTTGGCTATTCAGATGCAGACTTTGCAGGTTATAAGGTCGACAGAAAAAGTACTTCTAGATGTTGCCAATTCTTAGGGTCATCCCTAATTAGTTGGCACTCCAAGAAGCAAAACTTTGTTGCCCTATCCACAGCTGAAGCTGAATATATAGTTGCAGGAGCCTGTTGTGCACAAATTCTTTGGATTGCTCAACAACTTCGTGACCTTGGCTTTGACTTGAAAGGTATTCCTATAAAATGTGATAATACTAGTTCTATTTCGATAACCAAAAATCCTGTGCATCATTCAAGGACTAAGCATATTGATGTAAGGCATCACTTCATACGTGATCATGTTGAGAAAGGTGATGTTTCGATCTCTTTTATATCGACTAACTTGCAGCTTGCAGATATCTTTACCAAGCCTCTTCTTGAGGAACAATTTAATTTTATTAGATTGGAGCTTGGTATGTTGAACAAGGAAGCATTAACGTAGGGGGAGTAAACAAGTTTAATTGTTCCTACGCATGCAGCGCAATTGAAGTGTTCAAGGGTCTTGAAATAAAATTCAAGGGCCTTGAAACATGTTTCAAAGGGTATATTAATTTTACGGATCTTGTAAGGATTAATATCTTTTAGATATTTTAATTCTTAAAATGTTTTATGAGTTTTATTTGAAATTTTGAAAAAGATTTGGTGTTGTTTTATTGGTATTAAAATTGGTCTTTTAAAAGGCTTGATTTTCTCAAGATCTTGTTATATCACTATTAAAAAGGACATGTCTTTCCTACGTTTTTCATTCTTTCACAAAAACCCTATTTCAAAATCCCTTGCTTTCTCTCTCAAAACTTTCATCATGGCACCGGGAAGCAAGAAATCTGCTCAAGCTCCCAAAAAGAAAATCGTCCAGAGTCCCTCAATTGCTAAAGAAGAAAAACCTTCGGAGGATCTGGATATATCTCAGACGACTGGTCTTCCCTCATCTTGGTTTATCAATTTTCAAGCCTCTGAATCTTGGCTTGATGGTTTTCACAATTGACCGCTTTGTATGTGTGATATGGTGGATACTGATTTTCTTGATACCCTTAAGATTCCTTGCATAGACAAGCTCAAGAGTTCAATTATCTAGAAGGTTCTAAACCCTGGCGATTTTGCTTTTCCACGAATCACGAGACTATTCTATGTTAATCTCATCACAAGAAGGAACAAAGGATGTATCACTCTTGAATCTTCAGTTAAAGGTACTCCGATTTCACTCACTTCTTCTGTTTTAAGTGAGATATTTGGAATTCCTACAGACATTGTATTTAATCATCCTTCAAGATTAGAGAGTGTTCGTATTGCTAAGGAGAAATTTCTGGTTCCGAATTCAATCTCACGTCAACTTACTCATACATCTCTAACCTTAGAGGCTAAAATAGTGTTTACTATACTGGTTCGATGTGTTGTTCCTCGTGCAAAATCAAGAGAGTTGTTGACTGATCAATCTCTAGAATTAATTCACCTGCTTATGTCTGATTTGGACATATATGTGCGTAATCTTATTCTCAACCACATGATACACTCTGTCAATTCTAAGCGACCTATTCCTCTTCCTTACGGAAACTTGCTGCCTAAAATCTTTGATTATTTTAAAAATGACACATCCTTTGAAGATAGACAGTCAATTTCTGGAAAAATTGATGAGAACTGCTTAGAACGTTTGGGGATTGAGAAGACTCTTGCAGGTACATGGACTTTAAAAGGAAAAGGAACTACTCAAGGAACTACTCAAAATCCAACTGAAGAGGCTCAACCTTTTCCTACTCCAAAAATCAGGTTAGACGGTTGTGAAAAAGAAATAGTGTGTCTAAATTGTGAATTATCTGATTTTCAGTTTGACACTAAGAGACGAATGAATGCAAATTTCGAGCTGCTATCTACCATAAATGCTAAAGTCAATGAGATGTACTTGATTAATACTCTTACACTGACTATGTTCGCTCCAAATGGTGTGTGCAAACTTTAAATTTATAACCCAAGATGTATGCTTAAAACAAGGATGCGAACCAGCAGTGTACGGGTCAATCGTAGTAAAAGCAAGAATTCCGGGGTGTCGATCTCAGGGCTTTAGGTGAAACAAAACCAATATAGGTAGTCAATATTGCAACTAACCACAAAAGCAATTAAAGCAGTCAAAGATGATAATGTAGTCAATTAAAGGAAATATGCAAATTCTAGGGATTAAAGCATCCAGTTGTGGTTCCAACTCAAGATCTCAAGATAAGCGGACAAAGCTGAGATTTTGCAAAGGGAAGGTGTTACTAAAGTGGAATAGATTACCGGGTTAGTCTCACTACTCACAATCCCAAGCCAAAGAACCTATCACCGGGTAAGTCTCAAGGTACTAAGGAGAGGAATTATAATCTCAAACCAACACACTAACTAAGGGAATAGAATCAACCTTTACCAGGTAAGTCTCAGGCTAACTCACAAAGATGGATGAAGGCACACTCAAACCCCAATAAAGGATAAACCTTTATTACCTACACTTATGATCATGGGTAAACAACAAAGGAATCACCGGGTAAGTCTCATCCTAGGCTTGCATTGAACCAGGAAAGGTGTAATAACAATAGGATTTGGCAAACTCTAACACTTCACTCTCAGTTACGGATCAGATAAGTCACCTCGGTCAGCCAAGTTCCACCCCGGCCGAGATGTTCATCGACTGAACGAGATGTTCTAAGGTTAAGGATAAAGACTCGAGCTTTCAGGGTCCTAGTGGAATTTAAGATTATTCTATCATTGTTGTTCCCACAACTTTCAGCCAATCACCCTAGAATCGCACAAGGAAATTAGCCACTCATCATCATGAAAGCGATAATCAAATATATAGGAAGAGAATGAATATTTGAACACAAAAACCTTAAAAACAAGGATTTAATACTGAATCAATTATCAAACAAACAAGCATTCCTTGGATCACAAATCCAACAAGACAAATCAAAAAGAAGGGAATCTAAGAAAGTCTTACAAAACCCTTCACAAAAGCTATCTCAAGCTATCAATACTTCCTAGATTGATCTTCAATCTTCCTTCCTTCAAAACTCTGGAGAAAATCTCTTAATTGTTGGATGCTATCAGCCCTCTAAGCATGTATAAGCATTCTTGAACTTGTGGAAAATCCAACCCTTTATATAGGAGAATTATCTTCCAAAGATAAAATACCTTAAAAAGATAATTTCCTATAAAATATATCCATATCTCCTAAAATAAATATCTAAAATATATGATCTTCCTTCCAAAAATCCAGCCCAAAAATATAAGATCTCTCCTTCCAAAAATAAAAGATCTCAGCCAAATAAAATGTATCTCGCCGCGTCAGGATATTCGCCTCGGTCGAGATGGTACTGTAGTCAACCGAGGTGAGTCTCAGCTGAAGGTGAAATCTCTCAAATCTGGTCCAAAGTAAATCTTCTTTGTTAATTCCTTGCTTTCTGAATTCTTCCTTAAACTCCTGAATGTAGCTCCAATGACTCCTTAGCTCCTTTAGCTCCATTTTGATGTAAAACGTGCCATTTTACCTATGATTACAACGAAACTTGGTGTAGACCTCGATTCCCGCAAAGATAGATGAAACGACAATATAATCATTTAATATACATTCAAACATGTAGATTATTGAAGATAAAACGTTTAAAAAGGCCCCAAAATATAGACTATAATTCATGCTATCAAAATACCCCATACTTGTCCCTTGCTTGTCCCCAAGCAAGTTCCAAATCTTAAGTACAAGATAGAATGGATTATAAGTCAGAAAGATCAATGAAAAGTATTTCAAAACTTTTTTAGTGGTGTGCTCCAATCATAGATCACTCTAAGAGAATGCTTCATGATGTTTAAAATCAAAATATGCTCAAAACATTTTATAAATATAAGAAAGTTGTTCATCTTTGCATAAAATCATAGAATGCATAATAAATCATTATTATCGAAATTAATCATGTATAATCCAGTTTAAACCACCAAGTCAATGAACAAGCTCGAGGTCTCAAGGGCTTTTTAAGAGAAGGTCAAGAAACGTGTGAGGGTGGAATGTATATAGAGAATGTGGTGCTAGAATCCGGGAAAAGGATCTTCACTTCACTTGCTTTGAATTTCAACATCTTCCACCAATAAGCTTTGCTTATTTACTTTTTTACATTTTGGGATGCATGGACAGAGGTGCACAATAACCGATGCCTAGGAGGTCAGCAATCATCAATTTCTCGTGATGCCTCAAACCCTTGATGCACATACCATGACCCGTTAGGAATATCGCTCAATCCGACTTTGGAAAAACACAAACACCCGGCTATGTGAATGGTGCCGAGTTACTCATCATCATGATTGACTTCCCCAAACCTATTTGTTTCTTTCTAACTTTCAGCCAACATCTCAACTTTTTCTTTCACTTGCTTTTCACTTGCTTGCTTCCAAGTTCCCGGATAGGTAAATGGAGGCAAATACGTATATGAGGGGCTAAAGCATGATCAAGAAGAAGAAGAAGAAAAGAGAATGAATTGCCTTAATCATCCCAGGAAGAAAGTGAGAGAACTCATCATGTGGTGTCAACCTTCAAATTCAACATAATTTTGATAAAAACAAAGTATTAAACATGCCACAAATTTCAAACAAAGCATTTAGCAACTTAAACATATCATAAAACCTTTCAAACATATAAAGATTTCAAAATAAGTCAGCAAACAAAATCTTCATCGAGGTCACATCCAGATAAGAAGCACAAAATCGTTTCGAAAACTTTTATTACGCTAGAAACGTGACACGCAAAAGTCTTAAATTTATAACTCGAATTATTTTTCCTAACTCCTAGCGAACCCACAGTGTATGGGTCGTTTTGTAGTAAGGATAGTATTCCGAGGTCGAACACAAAGACTAAGGTGAAATTGAATGAAATAGTGACTAAGGATAGTGTTGATCTAGGCTAAGAAAAGAAAAAGGAATAAAGAAATGAAAATCTCAATGTTTTTAGATTGGTTTTGTGGTGATCAATCAAAGATCACAAATCACGCAAGATTTAACAAATAACTAAGCTAGGAAGGCAAATAAACAAACACAAACACGAGATAGGTAATCAAGAGAGAAAAGCGGATTCTAGGAGTTAGAAATTCCGGTTATGGCATAGGACTCAAGCTATCTAATCATTCTTTGGATTAACTATAGTATGTTGGGAATGGGTGTTTCTAAATCGGGATCAATCACCGGGTAGGTCTCATGGTCCACTAGTCCGTTCCTAAGGTCTCATCACCGGGTAAGTCTCAAAGAGCCTAAGGATAGGAATTCTACACAAAACGGATTGTCATCTAGGGATCTAACCTCTCCTTACCGGGTAAGTCACGGGAAGGCAAGTCCTAAACATCAATCCTAGCACACTCAATCCAATAGCGGCTTATGAGGCTCATTACTACCTAGAGTTCATCATCTTCGGTATGTAAGAGCAAGAATCACCGGGTAGGTCTCTTCTCACACTTAGTTGCTAACAATAGGTCACCCTAGGATAGATCTAGCTCAATAAACACTAGGATTTCAACAATCTAACAACCTAACACTTAGAATTATCAATACAAACAAGTCAGACGAAATCACGGTCAGTTCCTCACTTCCACGGCCGTGGAACTACCTAGAACAGGTCGTGATTTACAACAGAGGCTAGGTTCGAGCAAACAATTCATCCAAAGGTACGTTTAAGTCTATCCTATCATAGTCCAAGCCATAACCATCATTTTCTTAACCTAGAATCGCATCTATTTAGCCAACAAGCATCATGACATTCAAACTCATCAAGCATACAATCAAGGCTTCCATGGCAAGTAAATGAAGTGAAATAGAGATGAACAAGTAGAACAAAGAAATCCAAGCTGAAAATGAGTTTAAGTAAGACTTACAACCCTTCAAAAGAAGGTTCAAATCGTTCCTTACAAACCCTTGCAAATGTTTCCAACAAGCTGCTCCAAAATCCCTCTAAAAACTATGAAAAACTAAGAATGGTGTGTTCTTCTCTGCTTCTCCAATGGAAGCCTTTCTTCTCCTCCAAGAATATCTCCAATCTAATCTTCCAATGAGAGAATATGTGTTGTTGAGAGTGTGGGAGAGAATGGAATGATGGAGTCTGCCCTCAACAGCTTGCAGGACCACATTTTATACACCATCAAGGGCAAGGGTCGGTTATGGAGATCGTGGGACAGCTGTCGCAGTTGTGCAGGGAGAACCCCGGCCTATTTCCATGCTCGTGGAAGTCCCAGTGGCCGTGGTTTTGGTGATTCATACTTCTATGGATCATCAAGCCACGATTTGGTGCAAGGCATGCACCAACAAGGTCCCTTGTGTTCTCCGGAAGTGTGTCATCACGAGGAACGATCCTCGAATGTATCGATTAAGCTCCAAAAGCTCCCAAAATACCTACAAAACATGCAAAAGTCCGTGTAGACGTCTATCTCGACAACATACATGAATTAAGTGCAAATCGTCACGAACTAGTGCTAAACCATGCATGAATGAGCGGAAAAACTATCTAAATGAGTGCTTAAACCTACGTCATAAATCGTGTTATCAACTTTCTCAGTTAAACCACCTCGGTCGAGATGTTCTAAGTCAACCGAGGTACTGTACCTCGATTGGTCAGAGTCACTTCGGTCGAGGTCATAAAAAAAATTTCCTTAAACAGTTTTTGACGTTTTCTCAATCAAATAACCTTTATGCATGCATGTAGTCTCAGATAAGTGCATAGAGCATAAGAAAATCATAAATATCCGAATCAAGTCATACAAGCAGACATAATGTTGAATAATACACATAAATACCCCATACTTAGGACACATTGTCCCAATGGGTCAAGATAAGTCTAAAAACAGGAAGAACTCACCGGACATAGGCTGAGCTGCATAATAAATAAAGAAAAGAAATCCCTGCGAGCTCTAGTCCTGATCTGCTGGTGGTGGTGGTGGATATGGTATGTATGGATGTTGGGACGGATCGAATGGATATCCCATCATATAATGGAACTGGATCTCCATCATCCGGCGCTGGTAGTGTTGACTCTCCAGCATCTTATGAGTCCGGCTATCCATCTCTCGGCGATGGTCATCCAAACGTCCACCTAGATCGACGGTCAGGGTTGCGTAGGAGTCAATCATCTGATCTATCAAATCGTCAATCCGCGGTGAGCTACGGGATCCCTCTGCCTGCGAACTCTAGTCTTGGCAGGACGTGCTGGTGCTGCAGCTGACTCGTCCTCTGTCTCCTCGTCGTCTAGATTGACGACTGGTATACTGGGACCAGCTGTATCTGTCCCTGTCTCTATGGCGGCACCGCCATCATCCTCCTCATCAGCCTCCTCCTCATCCTGCTCCTGGGCTGTTGTTGTTGCGTCTCTAGCATCCTCAATAAAAGGAATCCATGCAGTGGACCAGTACTAAGGGTCAAACACTGAGAACTGAGATGACCATCTAATACCTTGAGGGGCAGTCTGCTCCCAAGGCATCGCCACGTATGACGTAGTAAGTCCACGAGGAACCAGAATCCTCCTCGTGATCATCTCCTATAGACCAAGCAGCTTGGCAGCCGCCACCATAGTACATGTGCTCAGATCAAGGTCCATCACTGTAGCAAGATGAGTCACTAAGCCGCCACAACAGATATCTCCCTTCCCCTTCGCCTTGATCATGTCAAGATCCTCAACCAGCATCACTCCGAAGTCGGGAACTCCTCCGGTAACCATACAATATAGACTCAGAAGCTCACCCTGTCTAAACTTCTGGGGTGTCTCAGTACGCGCTAGAAGTGTCTCGCTAAAAATACGGTGAGCGAGTCTGAAGGCGAGGTGGAAGATGATCCGCTCCTTGGAATCTCTAGGTCTCCACCTGTCGGCATGCTCAACTTCGTGAGCTATCTGTCCCCAGAACTGTCAAGCCACGGCTCGAGAAGGAAAATCGAAAACTGTGGGGGTCGGGAAGCCGAAGATCTCTCGCCACTGATCCATCGGGACTAAGTAGTTCCGGTTCAACAACCGGTACTTGATGGCTTGCTCTGTAGGCAAGTAGGTCACGGAGCTCACAAACTCCAATGTGGGCTCGTGGTAGGCTGGAGCTCTAATCTCCATAAACTGCTCTAGCCCTACCATAGAAATCATCCGCCTCAAGTCATCATCCACATAGAGGCAATCAAAAGCAACAACATCTAGGAACCGCGGCGCAATCACTGGGCGTGCAGCAATGCGGTCATAATCTACCCGGTGACGCTCATGGATCACCGGTATGGAACGTCGGGAAGAAGAAGGAGAAGGGGATCCATCCCTCAGAACAAGCTGTCTATCAGAACTCATTTTCTCTCTCTGTCAGAACACCTCGGTTGCCCTGACAACCCACAAGAACACCTCGGTCGAGATGCAAGTCAACTGGACCGAGGTGATGCGCTGTTTGATTCCAACTCTCAAAAATCCAGTTATTTTCCCCCAATATCACTACCAATTGTTCCTATGGGGTACTTAAGCCTTTTTTAACAAGAATGATTGGCAACCAAAGCCAATTTCTTCCAAAATTAGTAAAAGACGAGAGGTTAGGGTTTTCGGTTTTGTTACCCCAGATTCGGCCGATTTGGAGTGTTTTTCTTGCTGAATGTCGCTTGCAAACTGATACTCTACTCTTTCCTTGCAGTTTGGGAGCAAGAATCGTCGAAAACGATCGAGAATCGGGAAGCGAGGTGATTTTGTACGCCGCGGTCGAGAAGGTGAGAGAGGGAAGAGAGAGAATTCGATCCCCCTTTTATACCCTTTTCTGGAACTACTATAACCTCGGTCGAGATGGTCCTGACTGGACCGAGGTGATACGGACCGAGGCGGATTGTCATAAACCCTAGTCGCCTCGGTTGCTCAAGAATCATTTTGGTCGAGGTGTTGTGGCAGCAACCGAGATGTGTCTCAGTCAAACTCCGTCTTTTCGATTTCTCGAACTTCTGTCCTTCCAGTGTTGCTCCTCGATTGTATTCCTTCCTTAGAGATTACCTGTTGTCTGTCTAGGATGCCAAAAACAAAGCAAAGCAAAGCAAACTATCTAAAGCTAGGCTAGAAAAAAGGAAAGAAAGCAATACCTTGGGTTGCCTCCCAAGAAGCGCTTGATTTAAGGTCGCTAGCTGGACCGTACGGTGTCTCTAAACAAGGTATAGTGGTGCAATCTCCTCAACCGGGACTTCTGGTTTGTATTTCTTAAATCTATGACCATTGACCTTGAATCTTACATTTGTTTCTCCCCAGATCTCGACTGCACCATAAGGGAAAACATGTTTCACAACATAAGGTCTTGTCCATCTAGACTTTAACTTACCTGGAAAGAGGCAAAGGCGGGAATTGAAGAGTAGAACTAAATCTCCTTCTATGAACTCCTTAGGGATGATACGCTTATCGTGCCATTTCTTTGTCCTTTCCTTATAGATCTTGGCATTTTCATAAGTGTTCAAACGCAACTCCTCCAGCTCATTGATATCCAATAGCCGCTTCTCACCGGCTTCCTTGATGTCGAAGTTCAACCATTTGATTGCCCAATATGCCTTATGTTCTAACTCAACGGGCAAATGGCAAGACTTCTCATATACCAAATTATAAGGGGTGGTACCAATGGGAGTCTTGAATGTGGTCCTGTAGGCCCAAAGAGCATCGTCCAACTTCATGGCCCAATCCTTCCTCGTCCTAGAGATGGTCTTCTCCAAGATTGCTTTAATTTCTCTATTAGAGATCTCGACCTGTCCACTAGTTTGAGGGTGATAAGGGGTTGCTACCTTGTGGGTTACCCCATACTTCGATAGAAGTGCCTTAAACTTCCGGTTGATGAAATGTGTCCCTCCATCGCTGATGATGATGCGTGGAGTCCCAAAACGTGGAAAGATAGTCCTATTAAAGAACTTCACAACCACCATGGCATCATTAGTGGGAGAGGCAATGGCTTCAACCCATCTAGAGACGTAGTCGACAGCTAGGAGAATGTAGAGGTTTCCTCCGGATGATGGGAAAGGCCCCATGAAATCTACTCCCCATACATCAAAGATCTCAACCTCCTGTATGTTATTGAGTGGCATCTCGTTCCTCCTAGATAAGTTCCCTGTTCTTTGGCATGCATCACAAGAGACAACAAATGTTTGCACATCCTTAAATAATGTAGGCCAAAAGAAACAAAAACGTAATACCTTGGCGCACGTTTTGTGAGCGCTGGCATGCCCTCCACAAGGAAGTGAGTGACAATGTCGTATGACACTAGTAACTTCATCTTCCGGAATGCATCTTCGAAGCATCCCATCCGGACCTCTCTTAAATAGTAGAGGTTCATCCCAATAGTAATGGCGTACATCCTTAAAGAATTTCTTCCTTCGAGCGTACGTCAATCCTGGTGGTATTTCCTGCCAAACAAGATAATTAACAATGTTAGCATACCAAGGCCCTTTATTATCAGAAGTTTGGTGGAGAAAGTGTTCCACCAATTGAGGATGAATTTCATAAAAGGGAGTAAGAAGTTTGTTATTCTCAGTTGACATCATCTCGCTTTCGACCTCGGTCGAGGTCTAGAGAGGGTGACCGAGATGTTCTTCAGTCAAGAACACCTCGCTTGGTCCACAAAGTGCCTCGGTCGAGGTACTATAATTGGGACCGAAACTGGAGATTCTCTTCTCCTATTAATTTTTCAATCTTAGCTCCTGGATCTTCTTCAAGTGCCTTTATGCTCCGTATATCTGCATCACAAGAAACATCTATACCTTCCTCCATTAAGCTAAAACTAATAACTCTCTCAAGTGGATCATTAATAAGGATAAAGCTCACCAATTCTCTTGATTCTTCTTCATCATAGATGTTGAAAATATCATCTCCCAGTGGCTCTCCTTTCATTTCCGCAAGCAATGCAAACTCAACTTGATCACCGCCAATGTTGAATTGCAACTTGGCGTTCTTATAATCCACATTGCAACCCGAAGTTGCTAGAAATGGTCTCCCAAGAATGATAGGAACGGGATAATTTGCGGGAATGTCAAGCACAACAAAGGCTATAGGTAAATAGAAGTTACCTAACTTAACAGAAACGTCTTCCAAAATGCCCACGGGATGGGTAATGGAGCGGTCCGCCATGTACAACCGTATCTTCACCGGATTGGGCTCTCCAAGTCCGATCCTTACACATAGGTCCAGCGGAATGATGCTCACGCTGGCCCCTAGATCACACAACGTCTCACAAGTGACATCCCCAACTTAAATGGGAATGCAAAATGAGCCGGGATCTCTCAACTTGGGTGGCATCTTCTCCTTCATGATTTGAATGAGCTCTGAGGATTTAGATGTCATCCTTACTTCACCAAAGTCTTCCAACTTCCTCTTCCTTGATAGAATTTCTTTCAAGAACTTCCCATAGGCGGGCATTCCTAGAATAGCATCAAGGAAAGGGATGTTAATATGTAGTTTATTCATCAAGTCAAGGAACTTACCAAAATGCTTGTCTAGATGTGCTCTAGCCCTTGACTAGGGGAATGGAAGTGGTGGTTTATATGCAGGAGGTGGGACATAAACTTCAGTTTTGTCCGACGCTCTCTAAGGCTCAACCTCGGTTGGCACCTCGGCCGAAGTGTTCTTCGACTGTACCTGGACCGAGGTGTTCTTCGTCTGTACTGGTATCGATCGAGGCACTGGATCTGTAGTTTTCAGTCCACTTCTCGTCGTTATTGTCATGATTTGTCCTTTAGGGTTGCTTTCTGTCCTTGCTGGAGATCTCTTGGCGCTTCATTCGCCTTATTAAAGAATTGTTGTTCTAAGGCTTTTTGTGCCTTCGAAAATGAAGTCATGGACGTCTTCATAGCATTGAGCTTGATCAAGATAGCCTCCAGCACTGCATCTTTCTTTTCTGGCTGGGACGAGCTTGATCCAGGCTCCTGGCTCTTCAATGGAGAAGAAGAAGAAGAAGAAGAAGAGAGGAAAGGGTTAGAAGAGTTGTTCGAATTGGAGTTAGAGTAAGAATTACCCGAATTTTGATTGTTTGGCCTCCAATTATTGTTGTTGGATCCTCTATTGTTGTTGTAGTTGTTGTTCCGGGAACCGTTGTTGTTATTCCGGTAACCGTTGTTGTTCCTTGAGTTTTGATATCCTTCCTCTTCTTTCTTGGTTTGAGCAACCAAAAGGTCTTTCAATTGCTTCACATCATTCTTTAAAGAGGTGAGTTGATCATTGTTTGATGGAGCTTCTTGGAAGTTGACTCTTTTAACTCCACCTTCAGCTCCTTGATGGGAGTATTTCTCCATGTGCAAAGCCTGTTTCTCTATGAACTCCCAAGCTTCGTAAATTGGCATGTCCATGAACGTGCCGGCGGATAGTAGTTGAAGGTTGAACTGGGTGTTTCCGTCCAGTCCCTTGAAGTATATCTCCAACAACTCTATCTTTGGAATCCCATGATGTGGGCAATCCAAAAGGATGTCTTTAAATCTCTCCCATGACTTGGACAAACTCTCCTTGTCCTTCATGATGAATGCATTGATTTTCCTTCTCATTTCAGCGGTCTTAGGAGGGGAAAGAATTTAGTCAAGAACTCCGTCGTCATCTCCTCCCAAGTGTTGTTTTTTCCGGGGGGGAGAGATTGATACTAAGTAAGAGCCCTATCTTTTAAAGAAAAATAGAAAGGCCTTAGCTTGTAATTGTTATTTTCCAGCCTTGAAGGTCTCAAGGTCTCTATCAAGATCTCATAGTTTTGCAGATGTTGATGCGGAGATTCCCTCTCTAGTCCTCCAAACTGGCATTGGCGAATCATGGAAAGAACTTTCGGTCGAAGTTCATAATCATGCTCCGCTGGATCACCTAGGTTGACTCCTGGACACCTCAGTTGTTGGTTAGGGTCCATCCTCTGCCCTAGTGTCTGTGGAATACCTGCAAAAAGAGCATCTCGGACTGGCATCCGAGGTCGGGGTACCTCGGCCGGGGCAACTGGAGCTGGGTTCTGCCTCGGTCGAGGGTCTGGAACTGGGTCTTGCCTCGGTCGAGGAGCAGGATCTGGTCGAGGTAGATATTGGTCCCGTAAAGTCGTCATATCTCCTTCGATCGCTTCCGTCCTTGCGCGAGTTTCTTCCTTTTCCAGTCGCAGTTCTTCTTTATTAAGGCGTAGTTGTTCCAATGCCTCTTTCAATTCGGCCTCAAGATCGCGATTCTCTTGATTGGCCATCTTAGCTTCTTTCAAGCATCTTTTGTATGTCTTTTCTGGTTCGGGATCGTAAGGAACGATTTCCTTCCCAGTGCGGGTTCTTCGCATAAACCTACAAGAAAGAACCTGTGAAAGTCACTCAAGTAGAGTGGTTAGTAGCAAAAGGGGCAAGTGCCCCGAAAGACTACCGCAACCGGCTCGGTCTAGACCAAGTCCCCGGCAACGGCGCCAAAAACTTGTTCGCTCCAAATGGTGTGTGCAAGCTTTAAATTTATAACCCAAGATGTATGCTTAAAACAAGGATGCGAACCCGCAGTGTACGGGTCAATCGTAGTAAAAGCAAGAATTCCGGGGTGTCGATCTCAGGGCTTTAGGTGAAACAAAACCAATATAGGTAGTCAATATTGCAACTAACCACAAAAGCAATTAAAGCAGTCAAAGATGATAATGTAGTCAATTAAAGGAAATATGCAAATTCTAGGGATTAAAGCATCCAGTTGTGGTTCCAACTCAAGATCTCAAGATAAGCGGACAAAGCTGAGATTTTGCAAAGGGAAGGTGTTACTAAAGTGGAATAGATTACCGGGTAAGTCTCACTACTCACAATCCCAAGCCAAAGAACCTATCACCGGGTAAGTCTCAAGGTACTAAGGAGAGGAATTATAATCTCAAACCAACACACCAACTAAGGGAATAGAATCAACCTTTACCGGGTAAGTCACAGGCTAACTCACAAAGATGGATGAAGGCACACTCAAACCCCAATAAAGGATAAACCATTATTACCTACACTTATGATCATGGGTAAACAAACAAAGGAATCATCGGGTAAGTCTCATCCTAGGCTTGCATTGAACCAGGAAAGGTGTAATAAGAATAGGATTTGGCAAACTCTAACACTTAACTCTCAGTTACGGATCAGATAAGTCACCTCGGTTAATCAAGTTCCACCCCGGCCGAGATGTTCATCGACTGAACGAGATATTCTAAGGTTAAGGATAAAGACTCGAGCTTTCAAGGTCCTACTGGAATTTAAGATTATTCTATCAATGTTTTTCCCACAACTTTCAGTCAATCACCCTAGAATCGCACAAGGAAATTAGCCACTCATCATCATGAAAGCGATAATCAAATATATAGGAAAATAATGAATATTTGAACACAAAAACCTTAAAAACAAGGCTTCAATATTGAATCAAATATCAAACAAACAAGCGTTCCTTGGATCACAAATCCAACAAGACAAATCAAAAAGAAGGGAATCTAAGAAAGTCTTACAAAACCCTTCACAAAAGCTATCTCAAGCTATCAATCCTTCCTAGATTGATCTTCAATCTTCCTTCCTTCAAAACTCTGGAGAAAATCCCTTAATTGCTGGATGCTATCAGCCCTCTAAGCATGTATAAGCATTCTTGAACTTATGGAAAATCCAACTCTTTATATAGGAGAATTATCTTCCAAAGATAAAATATCTTAAAAAGATAATTTCCTATAAAATATATTCATATCTTCTAAAATAAATATCTAAAATATATGATCTTCCTTCCAGCAATCCAGCCCAAAAATATAAGATATCTCCTTCCAAAAATAAAAGATCTCAGTCAAATAAAATGTATCTCGCCGCGTCAGGATATTCGCCTCGGTCGAGACGCTCCTCAAGATCACCTCGGTCGAGATGGTACTGTAGTCAACCGAGGTGAGTCTCAGCTGAAGGTGAAATCTCTCAAATTTGGTCCAAAGTAAATCTTCTTTGTTAATTCCTCCTTTAGCTCCATTTTGATGTAAAACGTGTCATTTTACCTATGATTACAACGAAACTTGGTGTAGACCTTGATTCCCGCAAAGATAGATGAAACGACAATATAATCATATAATATACATTCAAACATGCAGATTATTGAAGATAAAACGTCTAAACAGGCCCCAAAATATAGACTATAATTCATGCTATCGTCCATTTCAAAAGGCGTGTACAGAATAAGTTGAGAATGTGCTGATGAATTGCAAAAGGCGTGTACAGAATAAGTCAATTCTGTATTCAACTCATGTTGAGCAAATGTTTTTTCCAGCAGTTGAGTATGAAGTAGTTCAGTAGAGAAGAGCTGAAGAAAAGAAAAGACGGTTAGAAGCTGAAATGGATGATTGGCGTTACAAGAAATATTCATCTAAAGGAAAAAGGAAGTTCTATGAGGAGAATTGAGCCTGGTGGTTGAAAAACTTTATGTGGTTTTTGTGAAAATACTCTTGGGTCTGTAATCGTTTTAAAAACTCATGTGCTTTGACTATTTTTCTCCCTTGTTGAAAGACAAAGGGGGAGAAATGAATGTGTGATCCGACATTCGATATTCTGCATTCTGCATTTTAGTTTTGATTTTCATATGCATTGCTAAACTAACAAATGCAGATACGATAAAACATTTGTGTTGTCTTCCATCAAGGGGGAGATTGAAAACTCCACCTTGCTTATAATGTTTTACAGGTGTTGATGATGGAAGATTTAACACAAATGTAGTAGTTTGATACACTAACAATGTATTGATTATATTTTCTAGATGCTTGGTTGGTTTGAATTCAGTGCAGGAATTACCGAAGATTTCAAAGGCCTTGATATGGACTTCAAGGGCCTTGAAGTATTTCTCAAGGACACAAGGAAGATAGTGTTATACAAAGGGATGATCTCAAAGGCCTTGAAGAAATATGGTTGCACGATACAAAGGATTCAAATTACAAAGAATACTTTCCAGGAACGATTTGCTCAACAGAAAGATTTCAGGGAAGATCTTTTTCAACCAAAGATTTAAACCGAAGATTAGAGAATCTCTTCAGAAGATTTTCTTAAAACCGAAAAGCATCAAGATTTCTTCTCGTTCGGTTCAACAGAACACGAGAAGATTAAGGAGCTGAGGAATCAACGTGTTCTCAAGAGTTGAATATTTATAACGTCTACCTCATCTCAAAACAGGAAGCGATCTTCATGGAGAAGAAGATTCATCTTCAAACGGTCATCTCTCCAAACGGCTAGAAGAACTCTTCATAGAAGAGTATAAATGAAGATGATGATTGAAGGAGAAGATAGACAAGAATATACGAAAACATCTTTACGTCTTCAAGCAACCTAAACATCTTCATTTGATATATTCATTGTTTTTCTTTCTCTCATTTACGCAAAAAGCTTTATCCCCTTAGAGAGAGATAAAACACAAGAGCTCCATTGGAAGATCTAAATAGTGTTATACTAGAGTGTGTGTTACTCTGCGAAGTAATTAGGCTATTATAGCTAGGTTAAGAGTTGGAGCTAGATCGTAGTGTTAGCTACAGTGAGAGAAGAATGGGATTTCTTCTAGTTTGTATCTAGAACTCTTTGAAGCTGATAATAGATACTTAGATCCTAAGGCTATACCCTGGGACGGAGAGTAGGCTATTTAGAGCCGAACTTTGTAAACATATCCGCATGTCAATCTTTTACATTCCGCACTATATCTCACTATTGTGATTAACTTTGCTTTGCAGGAGCAAGAAGTCAAGGCCTTTGAAAGTTGTTTCAAAGCCCTTGAAATCAAAGTTTCACAAAGAGCATAGATCGACATCAAGGCCCTTGAAAGGAGTTTCAAGGCCTTGAGATTTGGTTTGCGAAAAGTTCCCTTACTCTATTCAACCCCCCCCCCCTTCTAGAGTATCTTTTAACTTATTTATTTCACCTACCGGTTCTTCAACATTCTTTAGTGAGAAATTGAAAGGAGCATGTTTTAGTTATTCGACATATGATAAGGAATTATATGCATTATTTTTACTTTTCAAGACATGACAAAATTACCTTTGGCCTAATGAATTTATCCGTAGAACTGATCATGAGTCTTTAAAGCATTTTAGGATTCAAGATAAGTTGATCAGGAGAAATGGTAGATGGATGGAGTTTATAGAAACTTTTTCATATGTCATTAAGTATAAGAAAGTGTTCGCTCCAAATGGTGTGTGTAAGCTTTAAATTTATAACCCAAGAAGTATGCTTAAAATAAGGATGCGAACCCGCAGTGTACGGATCAATTATAGTAAAAGCAAGAATTCCGGGGTGTCGATCTCAGGGACTTAGGTGAAACAAAGCCAATATAGGTAGTCAATATTGCAACTAACCACAAAAGCAATTAAAGCAATCAAAGATGATAATATAGTCAATTTAATGGAATATGCAAATTCTAGGGATTAAAGCATCCAGTTTTGGTTCCAACTCAAGATCCCAAGATAAGCGGACAAAGCTGAGATTTTGCAAAGGGAAGGTGTTACTAAAGTGGAATAGATCATCGGGTAAGTCTCACTACTCGCAACCCCAAGCCAAAGAACCTATCACCGGGTAAGTCTCAAGGTACTAAGGAAAGGAACTATAATTTCAAACCAACAAACCAACTAAGGGAAAAGAATCAACCTTTACCGAGTAAGTCTCAGGCTAACTCAAAAAGATGGAATGAAGGCACACTCAAACCCCAATAAAGGATAAACCATTATTACCTACACTTATGATCATGGGTAAACAAACAAAGGAATTACCGGGTAAGTCTCATCCTAAGCTTGCATTAAACCAAGAAAGATGTAATAAGAATAGGATTTGGCAAACTCTAACACTTAACTCTCAGTTACGGATCAGAAAAGTCACCTCGGTCAGTCAAGTTCCACCCCGTCCGAGATGTTCATCGACTGAACGAGATGTTCTAGGGTTAAGGATAAAGACTCGAGCTTTCAGGGTCCTACTGGAATTTAAGATTATTCTATCATTGTTTTTCCCACAATATTCAACCAATCACCCTAGAATTGCACAAGGAAATTAGCCATTCATCATCATGAAAGCAATAATCAAATATATAGGAAGAGAATGAATATTTGAACACAAAAACCTTAAGAACAAGGCTTCAATAATTGAATTAAATATCAAACGAATCAGCGTTCCTTGGATAACAAATCCAACAAGACAATCAAACAAAAGGGAATCTAAGAAAGTCTTACAAATCCGCTTAAAAGCTATAATAAGATATGAACTTCCTTCCTTCAATCTTCCTTCAATCTTCCAAGCTTCCTTCAAAACTCCAGAAAATCCCTTAATTGCTGGATGCTCTAAGCATCGGTGATCCGAAGATGGTTGAATTGTAGAAAATCCAACCCTTTATATAGGAGAATTATCTTCCAAAGATAAAATATCTTAAAAAGATAATTTCCTATAAAATATATCCATATCTCCTAAAATAAATATCTTCCTTCCAACTATAAGATATTTCTATAAAATATATTCATATCTCCTAAAATAAAATTATCTTAAAAAGATAATTTTATAGGAAATATCTTAAAAGATAATTTCCTAATAAAATATATCTTATCTCCAAAATAGATCTCCTAAATATATGATCTTCCTTCCAGAAATCCAGCCCAAAAATATAAGATCTCTCCTTCCAGAAATAAAAGATCTCAACCAAATAAAATATATCTCGGCGCGTCAGAGTATTCGCCTCGGTCGGGGCGCTCCTGTAGATCATCTCGGTCGAGGTGACTCTATGGTCAACCGAGGTGAATCTCAGCTGAAGGTGAAATCTCTTGAATTTGGTCCGAAGTAAATCTTCTTTGTTAATTCCAAGCTTCTTGAGTTCTTCCTTAAGCTCCAGAATGTAGCTCCAATGACTCCTTAGCTCCTTTAGCTCCATTTTAGTCCAAAATGTGCCATTTTACCTACGATTACAACGAAACTTGGTGTAGACCTCGATTCACGCAAAGGTAGATGAAATGACAATATAATCACATAATATACATTCAAACATGCAGATTATTGAAGATAAAACGTCTAAACAAGTCCCAAAATATAGACTATAATTCATGCTATCAAAATACCCCATACTTGTCCCTTGCTTGTCCCCAAGCAAGTTCCAAATCTTAAGTACAAGATAGAATGGATTATAAGTTATAAAGATCAATTAAAAGTATTTCAAAACATTTTTGGTGGTGTGCTCCAATCATAGATCACTCTAAGAGAATGTTTCATGGAATTTAAAATCAAAACATGCTCAAAGCATTTTATAAATATAAGAAAGTTGTTCATCTTTGCATAAAATCATAGAATGCATAATAAACCATAATTATCGAAATTAATCATGCATAATCCAGTTTAAACCACCAAGTCAATCAACAAGATCGAGGTCTCAAGGTCTTTCCAAAAGAAGGTCAAGAAACGTGTGAGGGTGGGATGTATATAGGGAATGTGGTGCTAGAATCCGGGAAAAGGATCTTCACTTCACTTGCTTTGAACTTCAACATCTTCCACCAATAAGCTTTGCTTATTTACCTTTTTTTTACTTTTTGGGATGCATGGACAAAGGTGCACAATAACCGAAGCCTAGGAAATCAGCAATCATCAATTTCTCGAGATGCCTCAAACCCTTGATGCACATACCATGACCCGTTAGGAATATCGCTCAATCTGACTTTGCAAGACACAAACACCTGGCTATGTGAATGGTGCCGAGTTACTCATCATCATGATTGACTTCCCCAAACCTATTTGTTTCTTTCTAACTTTCAGCCAACATCTCAACATTTCTTTCACTTGCTTTTCACTTGCTTGCTTCCAAATTCCCGGATAGGTAAAGGGAGGCAAATATGTATATGAGGGGCTAAGCATGATCAAGAAGAAGAAGAGAGGAGAATGAATTGCCTTAATCATCCCAGGAAGAAAGTGAGAGAACTCATCATGTGGTGTCAACCTTCAAATTCAACATAATTTGGATAAAAACAAAGTATTAAACATGCCACAAATTTCAAACAAAGCATTTCGCAACTTAAACATATTATAAAACCTTTCAAACATATAAAGATTTCAAAACCAGTCTGCAAACAAAATCTTCACTGAGGTCATATCTAGATAAGAAGCACAAAATCGTTTCGAAAACTGTCTCAGTTAAACCACCTCGGTCGAGGTGTTCTATGTCAACCGAGGTACTGCACCTCGGTTGGTCGGAATCACTTCGGTCGAGGTCATAAAAAAAATTTTCTTAACCAATTTTTGACGTTTTTCTCAATCAAATAACATGTATGCATGCATGCATGCATGTAGTCTCAGATAAACACATAGAGCAAGATAAATCAATAATATCCGGTAGAGTCATCCAATCATACACATAAGTCACATAAATACATCCAAATACCCCATACTTGGGACACATTGTCCCAATGGGTCAAAATAAGTCTGAAAATAGAGTACTCACCGGACATAAGCTGAGCTGCATAATAAATAAGAAACAGCTCCCATATAAGATCATCTCGGTTAGCGAAGAACATCTCGGTCGAGGTCCTGTGACTGAACCCGAGATGTGTCTAGGTCAAGCTCCGTCCTCTCAATTTCTCGAACTTTTGTCCTTCCAGTGTAGCTCCTGATTTGTAATCCTTCCTCAGAAGGTACCTGGTTTCTGTCTAGGATGCCAAAAACAAAGCAAAGCAAACTATCTAAAAATAAGCTAGAAAAGGGAAAAGAAAGCAATACCTTGTGTTGCCTCCCAAGAAGCGTTTGGTTTAAAGTCGCTAGCTGGACCTTTCCTCATGGATTTACTCAATCTACCTCGAATATCTTGGAGTTCCCATCACATCCATCATAAAATTATTCCAAGAAGGTTCTGGTTCCTAATTTAACCGGCAAATGGTAAGATCTCCCACGTACAAGCTTGTACGGTTTAATTCTCACCGGAATCCTACTAGCTTTCCTGCACTTCAATGGGACAAAATCTAGCCTTGCGTCCCATCCTTTCCTG
The DNA here is from genome assembly GCA_033239125.1 of Fagopyrum homotropicum. NCBI lineage: Eukaryota > Viridiplantae > Streptophyta > Magnoliopsida > Caryophyllales > Polygonaceae > Fagopyrum > Fagopyrum homotropicum. Next base: position 94,905,457 of record BSWB01000003.1, on the reverse strand, counting down.
GATCGAGAAAACAGCTTCTCGAGAATCCTAGTAGCATCCCCAACTCCAGTTTGGGGATAGTACAAGGTCTTTGTCATGTGAATGACCCCATACTTCGATAGAAGTGCCTTAAACTTCCGGTTGATGACTTGTGTCCCTCCATCGGTGATGATGATGCGTGGAGTCCCAAAACGTGGAAAGATAGTCCTATTAAAGAACTTCACAACCACCATGGCGTCATTAGTGGGAGAGGCAATGGCTTCAACCCATCTAGAGACATAGTCGACAGCTAGGAGAATGTAGAGGTTTCCTCCGGATGATGGGAAAGGTCCCATGAAATCAACTCCCCGTACATCAAAGATCTCAACCTCCTGTATGTTATTGAGTGGCATCTCGTTCCTCCTAGATAAGTTCCCTGTTCTTTGGCATGCATCACAAGAAATAACAAACGTTTGTACATCCTTAAATAATGTAGGCCAAAAGAAACCGGAATGTAATACCATGGTGCATGTTTTGTGAGCGCTAGCATGCCCTCCACAAGGAAGCGAGTGACAATTCCGTATGACACTAGTAACTTCATCTTCCGGAATGCATCTTCGAAGTATCCCGTCCGGACCTCTTTTGAACAGTAGAAGTTCATCCCAATAGTAATGGCGTACATCTTTGAAGAATTTCTTCCTTTGAGCGTACGTCAATCCGGGTGGTATTTCCTGGCAAACAAGATAATTAAAAATGTCAGCATACCAAGGCCCTTTATTATCAGAAGTTTGGTGAAGAAAGTGTTCCATCAACTGTGGATGAATTTCAGAAAAGGGAGTAAGAAGTTTGTTATTCTCAGTCGACTTCGTCTCGCTTTCGACCTCGGTGGAGGTCCAGAGAGGGTGACCGAGATGTTCTTCAGTCAAGAACACCTCGCTTGGTCCAGAAAGTGCCTCGGTCGAGGTACTGCAACTGGGACCGAAACTGGAGATTCTCTTCTCCTGGATTAGTCTTTCAATCTTAGCTCCTGGATCTTCTTCCAGAGCCTTTAAGCTCCGTATATCTGCATCACAAGAAGAATCTATACCTTTCTCCATTAAACTAAAACTAATAACTCTCTTAAGTGGATCATTAATAAGGATAGAGCTCACCAATTCTCTTGATTCTTCTTCATCATAGATGTTGAAGATGTCATCTTCTAGCGGCTCTCCTTTCATTGCCGCAAGCAATGCAAACTCAACTTGATCACCACCAATATTGAATTGCAACTTGGCGTTCTTACAATCCACATTGCAACCCGAGGTTGCTAGGAATGGTCTCCCGAGAATGATAGGAACGGGATAATCTGCAGGAATATCAAGAATAACAAAGTCTATAGGTAAATAGAAGTTACCTAACTTAATCGGGACGTCTTCCAAAATGCCCACGGGATGGGTAATGGAGCGGTCCGCCATGTATAACCTTATCTTCACCGGCTTGGGCTCTCCAAGTCCGATCTTTACACATAGCTCTAGCGGAATAATGCTCACGTTGGCTCCTAGATCACACAACGCCTCACAAGTGACATCCCCAACTTGAATGGAATGCAAAATGAGCCGGGATCTCTTAACTTGGGTGGCATCTTCTCCTTCATGATTTGAATGAGCTCCGGGGATTTAGATGTCATCCTTACTTCACCAAAGTTTTCCAGCTTCCTCTTTCTTGATAGAATTTCTTTCAAGAACTTCCCATAGGCGGGCATCCCTAGAATATCATCAAGGAAAGGGATATTAATATGTAGTTTATTCATCATGTCAAGGAACTTACCAAAGTGCTTGTCTAGATGTGCTCTGGCCCTTGACTGGGGGAATGGAAGTGGTGGTTTATAAGCAGAAGGTGGAACATAAACTTCAAATCTCTCATCCGCTTTCTGAGGCTCCACCTCGGTTGGTACCTCGGCCGAAGTGTTCTTCGTATGTACCTGGACCGAGGTGTTCTTCACTGGCATCGACCGAGGCACTGGATATGCAGTTTTCAGTCCACTTCTCGTCGTTATTGCCATGATCTGTCCCTTGGGGTTGCTCTCTGTCCTTGTTGGGAGCTTCCTTGGGTCTCTTGGCGCTTAATTCGCCTTATTAAAGAATTGTTGTTCTAAGGCTTTTTGTGCCTTCGAAAATGAAGTCATGGACGTCTCCATAGCATTGAGCTTGATCAAGATAGCCTCCAGCACTGTATCTTTCTTTTCTAGTTGGGACAAGCTTGATCCAGGCTCCTGGCTCTTCAATGGAGTAGAATAAGAAGAAGAAGAAGAAGAAGAAGAAGAAGAAGAAGAAGAAGAAGAAGAAGAAGAAGAAGAAGAATAAGAAGAAGAAGAAGAAGAAGAAGAAGAAGAAAGGATTAGAAGAGTTGTTCGAATTGGAGTTTGAGTAAGAGTTACCCGAGTTTGATTGTTTGGCCTCCAATTATTGTTGTAGTTGTTGTTCCGGAAACCGTTGTTGTTGTTCTGGTAACCATTGTTGTTCCTTGAGCCTTGATATCCTTCCTCTTCTTTCTTGGTGTGAGCAACCAAAAGTTCCTTCAATTGCTTCACATCATTCTTGATGGAGGTGAGTTGATTATCATTTGATGGAGCTTCTTGGAAATTAACTCTCTTAACTCCATTTTCAGCTCCTTGGTGCGAGTACTTCTCCATGTGCAAAGCTTGTTTTTCAATGAATTCCCAAGTTTCATCAATCGGCATGTCCATGAATGTGCCGGCGGATAGTAGTTGAAGGCTGAATTGGGTAGCTCCATCCAATCCCTTGAAGTAAATCTCCAACAACTCTATCTTTGGAATCCCATGATGTGAGCAATCCAAGAGAACATCTTTAAATCTTTCCCATGACTTGGACAAACTCTCCTTGTCCTTCATGATGAATGCGTTGATCTTCCCTCTCATTTCAGCAGTTTTGGAGGGGGGAAAGAATTTTGTCAAGAACTCCGTCGTCATCTCCTCCCAAGTGTTGATCTTTCCGGGAGTAAGAGACTGGTACCAAGTAAGCGCCCTGTCCTTCAAAAAAAAGTAAAAAGGCCTTAACTTGTAATTATTATTTTCTACTCTTGAGGGTTTCAAGGTCTCCATCAAGATCTCATAGTTTTCTAAATGTTGATGCGGAGATTCCCTTTCTAGACCTCCGAACTGACATCGGCGGATCATGGAAAGAACTTGCGGTCGAAGTTCATAATCATGCTCCACTGGATCTCCTAGGTTGACTCCTGGATGCCTCACTTGCTGGTTTGGGTCCATCCTCTACCTTAGGGTATGTGGAATACCTACAAAAAGAACATCTCGGACTGGCATCCGAGGTGGAAGTATCTCGGCCGCGGCAACTGGAGCGGGGTCCTGCCTCGGTCGAGGGTCTGGTCGATGTAGAATCTGAGCTCGTAACTCAGCCATATCTGCTTCAATCTCTACAGCTCGGGTGCAATTTTCCTCCCTTTCGCGCTGCAGTTCTTCCCTATTAAGGCGCAGCTGTTCCATCGTCTCCTTCAATTCGGCCTCAAGATCGTGATCGTCTCGATTGGCCATTTTCGCTTCTTTCAAGCATCTTTTGTATGTCTTTTCTGGTTCGGGATCGTAAGGAACGATTTCCTTCCCAGCACGGGTTCTTCGCATAAACCTTCAAAGAAGAACCTGCGAAAGTCGTTGTAGTATAGTGGTTAGTAGCAACAAGGGCAATAGCCCCGAAAGACAACCGCAACCGGCTCGGTCTAGACCAAGTCCCCGGCAACGGCGCCAAAAACTTGTTCTTTGGCGAAACTTTGTTCCGTTGCCGGAACGAGAACTTCGTATGTACCTAAGAACACAAACCTGCAAGAACACTCAAGTAGAATTATTAAAGGCAAAAGCAAGAACAGTCCCCAGCATGCTTTAAATTTATAACCCAAACGGCGCCAAAAACTTGTTCGCTCCAAATGGTGTGTGCAAGCTTTAAATTTATAACCCAAGAAGTATGCTTAAAACAAGGATGCGAACCCGCAGTGTACAGATCAATTATAGTAAAAGCAAGATTTTTGGGCTGTCGATCTCAGGGACTTAGGTGAAACAAAGCCAATATAGGTAGTCAATATTGCAACTAACCACAAAAGCAATTAAAGCAATCAAAGATGATAATATAGTCAATTTAATGGAATATGCAAATTCTAGGGATTAAAGCATCCAGTTGTGGTTCCAACTCAAGATCTCAAGATAAGCGGACAAAGCTGAGATTTTGCAAAGGGAAGGTGTTACTAAAGTGGAATAGATCACCGGGTAAGTCTCACTACTCGCAACCCCAAGCCAAAGAACCTATCACCGGGTAAGTCTCAAGGTACTAAGGAAAGGAACTATAATCTCAAACCAACAAACTAACTAAGGGAATAGAATCAACCTTTACCGGGTAAGTCTTAGGCTAACTCACAAAGATGGAATGAAGGCACACTCAAACCCCAATAAAGGATAAACCTTTATTACCTACACTTATGATCATGGGTAAACAAACAAAGGAATTACCGGGTAAATCTCATCCTAAGCTTGCATTGAACCAGGAAAGGTGTAATAAAAATAGGATTTGGCAAACTCTAACACTTAACTCTCAGTTACGGATCAGAAAAGTCGCCTCGGTCAGTCAAGTTCCACCCCGGCCGAGATGTTCATCGACTGAACGAGATGTTCTAGGGATAAGGATAAAGACTCGAGCTTTCAGGGTCCTACTGGAATTTAAGATTATTCTATCATTGTTTTCCCCACAACCTTCAGCCAATCACCCTAGAATTGTACAAGGAAATTAGCCACTCATCATCATGAAAGCAATAATCAAATATATGGGAAGAGAATGAATATTGAACACAAAAACCTTAAGAACAAGGCTTCAATAACTGAATCGAATATCAAACAAATCAGCGTTCCTTGGATAACAAATCCAACAAGACAATCAAATAAAAGGGAATCTAAGAAAGTCTTACAATTCCCCTTAAAAGCTATAATAAGATATGAACTTCCTTCCTTCAATCTTCCTTCAATCTTCCAAGCTTCCTTCAAAACTCCAGAAAATCCCTTAATTGTTGGATGCTCTAAGCCTCGGTGATCCGAAGATGGTTGAATTGTAGAAAATCCAACCCTTTATATAGGAGAATTATCTTCCAAAGATAAAATATCTTAAAAATATAATTCCCTATAAAATATATCTATATCTCCTAAAATAAATATCTTCCTTCCAACTATAAGATATTTCTATAAAATATATCCATATCTCCTAAAATAAAATTATCTTAAAAAGATAATTTTATAGGAAATATCTTAAAAGATAATTTCCTAATAAAATATATCGTATCTCCAAAATAGATCTCCTAAATATATGATCTTCCTTCCAGAAATCCAGCCCAAAAATATAAGATCTCTCCTTCCAAAAATAAAAGATCTCAGCCAAATGAAATATATCTCGGTGCGTCAGAGTATTCGCCTCGGTCGGGGCGCTCCTCTAGATCACCTCGGTCGAGGTGACTCTATGGTCAACCGAGGTGAATCTCAACTGAAGGTGAAATCTCTTGAATCTGGTCCAAAGTAAATCTTCTTTGTTAATTCCAAGCTTCTTGAGTTCTTCCTTAAGCTCCAAAATGTAGCTTCAATGACTCCTTAGCTCCTTTAGCTCCATTTTAGTCCAAAATGTGCCATTTTACCTACGATTACAACGAAACTTGGTGTAGACCTCGATTCCCGCAAAGATAGATGAAATGACAATATAATCACATAATATAGATTCAAACATGGAGATTATTGAAGATAAAACGTCTAAACAAGTCCCAAAATATAGACTATAATTCATGCTATCAGAAAGGAAAAGATAATGTTGTTGTTGATGCCCTTTCTAGGAGACATTCTTTGATTACTAGTATAAATTCTAAGGTTTTAAGTTTTTTGTTACATTAAGGATTTATATGTGGATGATATTGATTTTGGTGACATCTATAAGTCGTGTATAGGACGTCAATCACAAGACAAGTTCTTTCTATTTGAAGGATTTCTATTTCGTGAGGATAAAGTGTGCATTCTTAGATGTTCTCTTAGACTTTTACTTGTTGAGGAAGCTCATATGGGTGTTTTAATGGGACATTTTGGTAGAGATAAGACATTTCATATTCTGCATTCACACTTTTATTGGCCTTATATGCTTAAAGATGTTGAGAACTTGATTAAGAGATGTCTTGTGTGCTTGAAAGCTAAGGCTAGGTTGAAACCACATGGTTTATACACTCCTCTTCCTATGCCTACTTCACTGTGACTTGATATTAGTATGGATTTTGTTGTAGGATTACCAAAGACTAATAAGGGGAGGGATTCTATTGTTGTGGTTTTTTATCATTTTCTAAAATGGCTCATTTTATTGCTTGTCATAAGACCGATGATGCTTATAATGTTGCTAACTTGTTTTTTTTTAGGAAAATTGTTAGATTACATGGAATACATATGACTATTGTGAGTGATAGAGATGTAAAGTTCCTTAGTTTCTTTCGGAAGATTCTTTGGGGAAAGCTAGGAATTAGATTATTATTTCCGACCTCTAGTCACCCTCAAACAGATGGTTAAACGAAGGTTACTAATAGGACCTAATTTACCATTTTGTGGACTGTTTTGAAGGATAACTTGAATGCTTGGGAAGACGTCTTACCTCATGTTGAATTTTCATATAATCGAACCATACTTTCTTTTGTTAACCAAACGCCTATTGAGTGTGTCTGCGGGTTGAATCGCTTGACTCTTTTTTATCTTATAATATTGCCTATCGAGGAGCGAGTAGATTGTAATGTAGAAAAACAGGTGGAATTCATCACGGAGTTTCATGAAAAGACACGCATAAGGCTATAGGAGAAGGGTAAAGTTTGTGGCTACCAAAGCAAATAGGAATCAAAAGGGAATGTTATTCAAGCCAATATATCGTGTTTGGTTGCATCTAAGGAAAGAGCGATTTTCGGAGAAGAGGAAGTCTAAGTTGTCTCCAAGAGGAGATGGATCATTTCAAGTAAAACGTAAGGTTGGTAACAACGCTTATGTTTTGGAGCTTCCGAAGGATTATGGCGTGAGCCCTACTTTCAATGTAGGATAATTGAGTCCTTATGAGACTAATGATGAGCATGGTGGTGAGATACTCGTTGCTTCGTTTACGAAGTTTATATTTTATTTACTTCAATTCAATCAAAAAGATAGCATTTGATTAAATAGTTGTGAGTCCTTTCTTGTTTGTTCTTGTGTGTGTTAGTCTTCTTAAAGATTGGCGCTACTAATAAAATTTGTCCCTCCTTGTGCTTGTCTTATTTAAAAGGCTTGTGTAAGGTTGAAGAAGAAAGGGTTAAGGTAATTCTTTGTTGAGATTTTTGATCCAATTGGTCAAGGTTCTTTGCAAGTCTAACATTAAGCCTTTTCTTCCTATATTTTCCAATTTTTCATTCCATAATAATGAATCATCTGCTTGCAATGAAGAGGGTGTTTCAAGAGATGAACACTGGTAAAGGCAAGCCGATGGCGTGGGTTGATGACCAACTTGTCTACATGGGTGACGAGCTCCTTGTTGTGCTTGATAAAGATCCCGCCGGCATTACAAACTGATAACCTAACCTTAGTTGATGCGCTTGTGAAGAAGAATGGACATCTTGTTGTTTCTCAAGTCGTATCTATGCGAAAAGTCACGACCTACCATGCCAAAACCCTAGCTCGTCGGATCTACTTCAGGGAAAATGGATGATTGACCGTGGAAATACAGACGAACGCGGAGACTTCACGTGTTTCTCAAGTGAGAAGAGGAGGGTCGTGTTTGTTTTGGCGAGAGAAGATTGTTTAAATACATGGTTTAACAACTAATTACGGGAACAAAAAGGGCAATAACGTCGTTTTGCATAAAAACACTAGTGTTTGGAGAAAAAACACTTACTCTCACGTTTAAAAACACTTTCAAAAACACTAATCACTAATAATTTTGAACTTATCAAACACTCAATAAATATTATACTCACCTAAACACTCATAAACACCACTGTAGAATTTCTAATTTCCTATTCTTGAATAGGTTTAGGGCCCGTTTGGTTCCACATCCAGAAACAAAAACGGAATGGAAACGAATTTAGTCTATATGTGTATCCATTCGTTGTGGTTTCATGCAAAATGCACTTGTCTTCCAACATTTTGTTTCCCTACAGGGTATCAAAATAATCAAATTCAACTCCAATTACTTCAAACCATAAGGAAGAATTCCAAAAACTTTCATGAATAAGGGTATACATATGGACTATATTCATTTTCTTTCCGTTTTCGATTTCGGAGTTATAACCAAACGGGCCCTTAGTGTGTGTTGTATAGCGATACGTAGTTCTAAACGTGAAGCAAAGTAGGGACTTGTTCCATACCAATTTGAACCAAGCCAACTACTATGGGTTTTCTGAAGGATAAGATTGCAGGTGACACTGTAATGGAGGGGATCGAGGCTTGCTTTTAATATCCCTATCGGTTGATGGTGGATAATCGTCCGTCAATTTCACATGCTCACCCATCCATCGCCCATCGAATATTGACTGCTTTTTTAAAAACAAATCATATATATAATGTGGATTTCAGTTTTTGCTGGTCCCGACAAGGGCGGGATTAAGTGATTATCTTGGATGGCTGATTCTTCATTTTATTAACATTTGGTGCAGAATCTTATACCCTTTCCTCTATCAAGATTCTGCGGAATTTGGTGTTGCGTTTGAATTGCGTTTGTTGATCTGCGTCTTGGAAATTAGGTTTCTGTATTAACGAGATGGCGACTCCTTCCTCCAAATTACAGGCAATGTGACAAGTTTTGTCCCTTTTTGTTTTTTAAATTTTCTAGGGTTCTTGTTGGTATTCAGGTTTGAGTCGTCTCGGTCAGCTAATCCATGCTATTGCGTTCAATTTGACTGGCTTGGATGCCAAAATTCAATGGTAAAACATTTTTGTACTAGGTTTTACTCTTTCCTCCCAGTATTGCGATTTTTGTTTGGCCTGTTCTCTCTATTTTGGATTAAATTATTCTTCTCTCTAATCATAAATCTCCAACAGTGTCCACTCCACAAACAAGTATCAAATCCTCTTGATCAATCCATTCATTGCTGGAATGAATCCTAAAAGAACGGTCCAAGCAAAAAGACCTATTTTGTTCCCTTGATCATTTCTTATTGCTCTAGATTCTTCATCAACTGATCTCTTTATTATTCCCACCTGTCAGCAGTCACTTGATATTTTCAACCTTAGAATCTCTTGTACCCTGCACTGTATTTATATATCTTGAAGACCCGTGTCTCAACTAGCTTGGTGTCGATCAAGAGCTCTTGTTGTAGCTCATAAAGCCCGCGATGGCCATAATGACCAACGGATTCGTGCAGGGCTCTTTGCCCGAAGAGCTAATGCAATTGCTAGTTAATTTAGCTCAGATGTGGGAAGATGTGGCTGATCCGAATGACATAGAAGTTAAGCACATGAGTGGGGCCTTGACGAACGAGGTTTTCCAGATCATGTGGCCAGGCGATCGCCATAGGAAGGTCCTTTTGAGGATTTACGGAGAAGGCGTGGATGTGTTCTTCAACCGGGAGGAGGAGATCGGGACGTTTGAGTGCTTGTCTAAGCATGGCCAAGGACCCCAGCTTCTTGGAAGGTTCCCTGAAGGCCGTGTTGAGGAGTTCATACATGCTCGAGTGAGTATGTTGAAATTTAGATGACATGTTTTAACATTTCATTGCTATTTCATAACATCAAATCGTTGGTTTCAGACTTTGACGGCAACTGATCTCCGAGACCCAGAAATTTCAGCAGGAATAGCAGCTAAGATGCGCGAGTTTCATAATCTTGACATGCCGGGCCCAAAGGAGGCACTTCTTTGGACTAGAATGAGGTACCGGATCAAACATGACAATTTGTATAGGTTGAACAAGTTCAATTTATTTAAAAATACTCTTGGAGTAGGAACTGGCTGAAGAAGGTGAAAATTTTGTGCTCCTTGAAGGATGAGAAGGAATTCGGGCTGAGTCGAGTTGAAGACGAGATCCATATGCTGAAAAGGGTGCTTTCAAGGGATGGTCTAGAGATCAGGTTTTGCCACAACGACTTGCAGTATGGTAACATCATGATTGATGAAGAGAAAGGATCAATCACTCTAATCGTAAGCTGAATCTTTTGAAACTGTATATTTTATAGTGATGCAAGTTTTCTGAATTTATTTAATCTGTGCTGCAGGATTATGAGTATGCGAGTTACAACCCAGTTGCCTATGATCTTGCAAATCACTTCTGTGAGATGGCGGCTGACTATCATTCCGAGAAACCTCATATCTTAGACTACAGCAAATACCCAGGTAATTTTATGTGATGCAGTTGCTGTCAGCCAATCTTGATGATAAACTCAATTTGCTGATACAGATTTGGAGGAGCGACGAAGATTTGCACGGGCATATTTGAGCTCTTCAGGTATTGTATGATCCACTTTGACATTGTTGAGTCGAGTTATATGATACTGGGTGTTGATAATGGTGCGTGCACAGGGGAAGAACCCGGTGAATGCCAAGTAGAAGAGTTAGTTGCAAGTGCAGACAAGTACTATCTTGCAAACCATCTCTTTTGGGGATTATGGGGCCTCATTTCGGTATGCAATTCTTGTTTTTTGGGCTCAATCTGTTTATGAACTATTGTTGGTCACTGTTGGGTTGGCAATCTACAGGCTTATGTGAACAAGATCGAGTTTGATTACAAGGAGTACGCGAGGCAAAGGTTTGAGCAGTACTGGCTTAAGAAACCTGTCGTCCTCGGACCATCTGAAGCTCCGAATGTCATCACTGGCCAAAATGAATTTTGATATGTTTAAATCCTTTTTTTATAATTGTAATTGGAATAATTTACAAGAATGTAATCTGTAAGAAATTGTGATGTGTTTGTGAGATTGATCATCGTCAATGCATGTTTAGTCAGCGATCTAATTAGCTTTTGCTTCGTTGATGATTGTCATTCTCTCACCACCTTAGAAAAGTCGGTAAAAGTTCTTGTGAGTTTTTTAATACTGCAACTTTATGATCATGTTACACATTAAGCGATTTTTCTTAGCCCGCCTACTAATTTCAAAATATAAAGTTACTCTGTAAATACTTAATATTTTGAATGACTTCAAATTAATTTACGTGGTGATGAGCAAATCAATATATACTTAATAATTATATTAAATTAACGGACGCAATTCGGTATCTCTAATACTAGGGCAAGTCCTAACAAGGAGATGAGCTACCGTATTAAGATCAAACGAATAAATGAGAAAGGACAAACGGAAAAGGAAGCTGACAAGCATAATTTATCATTAATAATAATAATGCCAAGAGGAGACTGGAGTGAGGATGTGCCGCTGAGATGATCAATAATCACTTTTGAGTCGGATCGAATATGGATCTGAGAGTGACTAAGATTGGATGCTTCCTGGAGTGCAACAAGGATAGTCAAAGCTTCCGTAATGAGAGGAGCATGCGACAGCCAACAGCGGGAGACATATGAACCATCCAATATTACATAATAAACCAACAAATAAATTCACGGAATATACAAACAACGAAATATCATATATAGTGTACATTCTGTTTAATTTTAAAACATAATAAATTTTTCACGTTTGATGCAAAATATGATAAAGTATCAAATAGTATTAAATATATTAAAAATCATAAAATAATATGTAAGAATCTTATATTTTAAGAAATATCATAATTTATTAATATTTGATTAAATTTGTTTAACTAAAATATACTTGTCTCCCACCAAAACAAAATAAAATATACTTGTCTTCGAAATTTATAATATAGAATTGTTATTATATTTTTTTACTTTTTTATAAATTTAATAAAAGAAACGTTATTTTAGACAAGAAAAAAAATAAGGGTACGAAACGGAAATATCGAAACCTCAGGGGTACCAAGCGGAAACGTGAAAAATTTTGGGCACCATCCGGAAAAGCCAAAAATTCGGGGTACCAACCGGAAACGTAAAAAAATTTGGGCACCATCCGGAAAAGCCAAAAACTCAGGGGTATCAAACGGAAATATCCAATAAAAAAAAGACAAAAAGAAAACAAAAAAAATTGGTATGATTTTCTAGTCTGAATTTCATACCAGAAAATTATTAAAAATTAAAAGGACCAAAAAAAAATTTCTGCTAAGAAAAAATTTTGGTATGTAAAATTCTGATATGAGAAATTCATTCCCGAAAAAAAAATTTAAAAAAAATTCAGTAATAAAAAATTAAAACTTGCACTTACATAACAAATAACAAATAACAAACATTTTTTTTTTAATAGAGGGATTAATTACTTTTACCTACCATTAAATAAAAGTGGTAAAAAATTATGGGGTACATTTACTAAAGACAAAACTAAAAAAAGGTCTAGTAAGCCAAATTCTTTATTTTAATATATCATTAGCAATTTAGTTGTATTTACAGACAATCTTAACCAACTAAAGCCAACAATTATTAAATATATACGAAAAAGGATTTAGTGATTTTAAATATATAATTTAAACAATGGCAATTTTTTAATATATAAAGATTTGGCTTAATTACTCAATTCTCAGCGGGCCACGTTATCGAAATGTAGCCTACTTTAGTATGTATCTATAGATTTCTAATAACGCAAACTAACATTATCCCATTTTATTTCCCAAATCTTAATTACCGAAGTTGAATACCCTTCATATACTAATTTTTAATTTCAATCGTAATAGGCAATTTTAGTTACCTAATTTCAATCACAATATTCATTTACTAATTACCCATCGCAATATCAAGTCAAAAAATCAGTTTAATTATTTAATTTCAATTTTAATACTAATTTACTAATTACCAACCCTAGTTAAAAAATATTATAATTACTCAACTTTAACCTAAAACAAAACAAGGAGATACGGACGTAACCCTTCATCTTCTAATTTAGCCTAATTACTAAAAGATAACCCAATTCAACTTACAACATAATCCAAATTTGCATGCGTTAACACCCGCACCACTAGGATAAAACAAACTTTGAAATATCTTTCATCCCGCATGAACTTAAAACAAAGGGAAATTCCGATTGGTACCCCTGTGGTATGGGGTATTCCGGATTTTACCCATAACTTTTTAAGAGTTCAGTTGGTACCCCTCAGTTTTTACATTTTTCCGGAATTTGTCCACCCCGTTAAAAACCGGTTAAACTTAACGTTTTCTATTAAAAAATAAAAGATAATTCAAAAGAAATTTAAAAATAAAAAACAAAAGGAAATTGAAATTGAAAATGAAACATACCTCCCCCTGTAATGTGTCGATCAAAAATCTTTGTCCCTCTCTCGAACTATACTTGAAGTCGATCCCCACTTAAATCTCCTCTCTTGAACAAATAGGTGGCTAACGAAGACGATTCCTCTTCTCCATATCTAGGTTTGAACCCCGATTATCTCTTACTTCGAAAATTTTCTTTGTATTTGCGATTAGGGTTTATAGGTTTATATTGTCTGTATATAGTTGTTGTCCAGTTTTCTATCTGTTTGAATGAATTAGGGTTTATAGTTTGTTGTATGTTTGTATGAATTAGTCAATTGTTTAGGGTTTATAGTTTTCTATCTGTTTGTATGAATTAGTTTGTTGTCTAGTGCGTAGTTTGTTTACAGTTGCTTTCTAATTTGAATTCGTTAATTGATTAGGGTTAATATTATAGTGCAATTGCATGGCAGAGATAAACAAATTCATCCCCATTAATCTGTCAGGCACATTCAGAATAAAAACTTGAAGTAGATTTTGACCGAGCCTATTGGAAAATTGTTATACATTTACACCTACTCGAATTCAATTGAAAGTGAAGGGGTTATAATATAGTAACTGAAGCAAGGAAAAAAGAGAGTCTGAATTCTAGCAGCATATGTTTTTGTTTCTTATTTATAACTTCTGAAAAGATCTTGTAAACTTATAAGGTGAAATACTATGAGAAGACCTGGGGTAGATAAGCACTACCTTAAAATCCTGAGAGTCATCAAGCTCGTCAAAAATGAGTTCAAAATCTTCTCTTGATATCTTTGGTAGAGTTCTAAAGACAAGCAAATGAATATTGCAATTTTATTTGATGTTTCTTGGTTAGGTTTCTCGAGATCAATGGATTCAACATCATCTTCTTTAACATTGAGATTGGCGAACTCATATTGTAGGTGTCAACCTCCAAAAAGAACTCACATTAGGATTTCCGGATTTGACAAAAATCCGAATCAGCCGTATTACAAATGTGATGCTTGTAATTTCTTCCAATGGCGGATGCATTGAAGATGACTCATGGTCAAGGCGAGCATAAAGCAAAAATTGATGCAGGAAATGATTCACCGACAACGCCCAAAAATGACCTTCAAGACTTGAAGAAAGAAGTGATGGGTTTGAAGGAATATATCCAATCCGTAATTAAAATAGCTCTTATTTTGTCCATGATTATATTAATGAATGTGCTAAAAAAAACTGAGTAGCACATTAGATATGGCAAAATGTATTAGTTTTTATTTCGAAACAAGATGGTCTATGCATTATATCATGCAAAACTTTCAGTTTTCAAAAGCCTAAAACAGACAGTTTCCAAATTGTGGTTATTCATTATTGTTATAGTTTGTGTATGAGTATTAGTTTTTTTCCTGTCAATGATTTTACAAATTGCTCCTCCTGATGATGAATTGATATGCTGAGGCATATCTTTATCTAGGTCTCAAAATGTAATAACCAAAAATTTTAAGTTTCCGGTAAAGTAAAATTAAACAAAGTCCGATGAGACCATCGTCAATAAATAAATAAGTAAAATAAAACGAGTTTAATTCTACGCCGACAAGAGACGTCGACCTTTGGAGTTTAGAGTAGGTGCACAGGTGTGGTTGAGAGTGTCACCTACGAGGGGAGTTAGACGTTTCGGCATTAAGGGGAAGCTGAGTCCCCGGTATGTCGGACCATTTGAGATCGTAGAGAGAGTCGGAGAGGTTGCCTACCGACTAGCACTGCCACCGAGATTAGAGGGAGTACACCCAGTTTTTCATGTATCCCAGCTGCGAGAGTACATTCCGGACCCGAGACACGTCATTAGCCATGAGGATCTGACAGTTGAGCCTGACCATACATTTGTAGAGTACCCAGTAGCTGTCTTGGAGCGCAGTGCCAGACGTCTGCGATCCAAGGAGATACCTATGCTGAGGATCCAGTGGTCTAGGAGAGGAGCTGATGAGGCCACTTGGGAGACTGAAGAGAGTATTAGACGTAACTATCCCGAGTTCTTCGCGGGGTTAGAGGTTATTTCTGGTTGACGAGTTAGTACTCGGATGTTGTGTTGTTTGACCTTTCAGGTTTCCATATTGTTTTGAGCGACTCTACTTTTATTTTGTGATACTTGTTTGTTGATGCCTGAGTAGCTGCATGGTAGAAAACGGAATGTCGAGAAAACTAAAATATACCGAAAGAAATGTGTGAGTAAGGGTAAATAATTTAAGTTTCGGGACGAAACTTCTTTTAAGGGGGCACTGATGTAATAACCAAAAATTTTAAGTTTCCGGTAAAGTAAAATTAAACAAAGTCCGATGAGACCATCGTCAATAAATAAATAAGTAAAATAAAACGAGTTTAATTCTATCATTTTATGTGACCTAGATTCACATAAATTGATAAATTAAATGACCAAAAAAAAATAATAATTTTACGTTGGTAAAATAAAAATAATTATAATTTATAAAAACGGAATTTAATTCCGTATTATATAAATTTTCCGCACAACAATTAACGGGTTATGAGTTCCGTTTAATACATGGGCCAACCATCAGCCCACTTTCCTAAGCCCATTTTAAAAATTTAATTATTAAACCCTAATTAAACTAATCTTAACCTAATCCGCTAATTGCCTCTCTCTTAACCTACCCTAATTGCCGCTTGTGCTGATTACCTCGCCAACTGCACATCGCACCCTCGCAGCCGCTTCTCCCTGCTTGGACGGACGAAGGAACGACACCAGCCGCCGGACTGCGCCTTCACCGGACCGCCAGTGTCGCCGCCACCTCCGACCGCAGTCGCCACCGCAAGCCTGCGCCGCCCAGTCGAGTCCGGTAAGGTTCTGACCCTATTTTCCTCCGTCCTCCTTCTCCCGTTCTGTTCCCGTTTGATTTTTGTATCGAACCAACGCCTCACCACCGCGACCGCAGGCCTCGCCGTCGATCGCCGCTGCTGCCAGCCACCGTCCACGCCTCCGTCCTCCGCCGGAACCCCTGCGCCGCCGCTGCCTACCTCCAGTCGGACCGGTGAGTTTCTGACCTCCCTCCTCTGTCCATCCGCTTCCTTCCGCTGCTGTTGCGATTCCGGGATCAATAATCGCCTTCTTGCGCAGCCAGCCCATCGCCGCCAGAACGCAAGCCTTCGCCGCCGGAAACGCCAACCCCTTATCGCCGGACTGCAGTTCCGTAAGCTGACTCCTCCTCTTTTCGATTTCATTGTCATCCATATGTATGTGAGCCGCTGTTATTCAGCCCTAAGCATAGATAACATACTGTTAAGGAGCTGCTGGGATTTTTTTTTCACATAAAATAGAAGGCAAAGGCTGCTGTAAATTTATTTTAATCCCTTCAGTTTTAGGTTACGAACAGCCATCTTGTCGATCAATTATAAAACGTTTGAATAAAGATCCACCGTTGAATTTTGGATATGTTGTAGACGGATATATGTAGTTTATCATATTAAAATTTGGGGAGAAATGAACGGTCGGATTGAAAGTTACGAGCTCCCGAAGTTAGGTAGTTGAGCAGTTTTATTAAACTTAAAAATTTGACTAAGTATAGGAAAGTAGAGTGAGGAACCGACTTTGGGAATTATTATAAAAATATCGGCTGAACAGTTTGGAGAAATTCTTTCTTCTAAGGCTAGATAGAACCTCATAGATGATCTAGATATTTAATTCGGAAATTTTATAAGCTGTTAAGAATTTTATATTTAGAGCCGAAGTTAAACCTTTTTCGGTTCTTCCGGAAAATAGAAACATAGGAAAAATGTCAGTTTCGCACCTAATAAAATTCTAAGAGTTAGGATATATTTTAGAACTTCAAATAGGAGTTTGGACATGAATTTTAGGGTTTTCGAGAAAATCGGAACCAAGGGTAAAATGGTCATTTTACCCTAAAACTAATAATGTAACTAGTACGTCTTAATACTTATTTGATCTTAGAAGTTTTAGACTTCTATCTACGTAAAAGTGTGCTAACACACTTATCGCCTTTGACAGGCAACTGAGTGGGTACAGTTTACAGAGCGAGTGGTTATTAAAGAGTCGAGCGTGATAACAGGTAAGTCCTTTGGGCTTACTTAGCTGACTGCTAAATATGAGTATAAATGATGATGGTGGTGTGTGATTGACATGTTAGAGAGATAGGTTGTGATATATAAATACCGACCTGTATTTTTGGCCTAAGAGTAACGGGCGGTGGCATTCCGCTCAGTAGCTCGCAGGGCGTTGGGGGTTTCTTTCGGGACTAGTCCACACATGGTTTGTAGTGATGCTACCAAAGGAAGTCAGCTAGACCTACACCAGTTGGATAAGGAACGGAGGCGAGAACTAATAATAGTTCTCGTGCCACAACTTAAATTGAATAATGTGAATCACTAAAATAATAGATAATAATTGGTTGAGTGCCAGCATGATGTTTGTTTATTTTTGTTTCTGCTTGTGTTTGTGCTGTTATCATTTTGCTTATATTTGGATAGTTAGCTAACGGTTTATCCGTGTTGTAGATCTGTAGAGATAGACAGTTGCAGAGAGATCCGGAACGGATGGTCAGCCGGGTCCACGTACTCATTAGATGGGGACGGGGGAGTCTTCCGTACGTCATGCACGTTATGTATCTATATATATGTTTGTAAGGCTGTCACATGTGTACTTTCATACCATTAAAAATATTATGTTTTTTGAAATTGTTTTAAATACATTTGTGCCTTGTTGTAAGATCCTAGTAAAGTTGTTGTTAAACCAAGGTCGGGACCCATTGTGAGGTCCTAACCAGTAGCTCCCCGAGTTCCGAGAATTTGGGGTGTTACAACATGGTATCAGAGCTCTGGGTTGGCAACAATGGCACTTGAAATCTTCTGAAAGACCAAATGTATAAAATAACTAGAACCCGGAAGGGGTCTAAGATTTTCAAAACGGATTTCTGTTTTTACACACGTGCATAGTCGGGTTGTTGGGTTAGTAGTACGTCGGACCACCATCGTTCTCCGTGGATCTCTGCAGCTTGGAACGATAGGTGAGTTAGTATATAGACTTATATCGATAGGTTTTAGTGTAAATTATATATCGGTGTGTGTGTGGTATGCTAGTATCCTAAAGGATATCTTGTATTCTTTAGTTGTGATATCATGAAGCGATTAGCGCCTCATGATAAATCGGTAACGAGTTTGAAGAGTTTTCCACACGAGATAAGGGATTCAGACCAAGATTTAGTATGATACTCTGATGGACGTCCTAGTGACTTATAAATCATCCGAAGGACGGGTGGGCAAAGCAGTAAAGATGTTTAGAAAATTTTTACCGCCAGTACAATCGGATGAGAAAGAAGTTCCCGAGTCAGCTTAGATAGAAGAAATTGAGAATCATGCAAGGGGCTTTGTCGTATGAAGTCGAGAGATGAATTAGAAGAACCATGCAAGAGACGACGAGAGCGTAGAATGGAGATAAAAATGGAGAAACAAGAATCATATAGAACGGAGTACAACCAAGAATTTCGGTGTAAAGGACGTGACTATCAAGACGGACGCCGCCATAAGCAAGCATGGACATGAGAGTACAAAGAAGATAGAGTGTCAACCCAGTTATGAGAAGTTAAAAGGTACAAAGATAAAGAGTGAGTTTGATGACGAGAAATAAATCCTGTAACCATGGAAGCATGTGGAGTCCTTCAAGGATATGAGAGTTTTGAATGAAAGTCCGACATAAGTATCCAAGAAACTAGAAGTCTAAAATTGAGACAACGAATTTTTATAAAGGCGACATGATCAAGACAAAACTAAACAAGGGGAAGAATGTAGAAAAGTGATTTGGTGGACTCAAGGATCCGCAATAATTTCTCATTTACAAAGAGATTTAAGTTACCAACACTAACGGTTCATACCAGAGAACCGCAAACAGATGATGACTAAAGTAAGGAGAATCGCGAAGACACGCTTACAAGCTAATGTGGAAGACTTGATGAACTCATTGGCGACAGATGAATGCTAGGAGTAGACTCAGAAGAGTATAGTGACCTCATAAGAGAACAAGAGAAGTGCAGACTGTGGAAGAAACTAAAAGAGTATTAACAAAGAAACTAGAGGAGATAGATTTTGACCAAGTCTATCAAACTTCAAAAGAGATAGAAGAACAATAAGTCTGTGATCTTATGGAAGGTCAACTACATACCAGTCAGTAATAATTGAGACATAACACGTGCGGGTCAACCAGTGGTACTGGTTATCAGATAAGGAGGATAACTATAGAATGATGAAAGAATTTTATAGACGTCTAGAGGACCCTTCAAGAGATCAACAACGACAAATGTGAAGCTAAATCGATCCGCGTGCTAGCACCTTAATAATAACATGGAGTGAGTTCGAGCAAGGATCCCTAATTAAGAACTTAAGAAGAAAGACTAGACGGTCAGAAAGGACCCCCTTTATGTCATTGAAGACCAAGGGAAGCGTGTGAAGAATTTACTGCCTACTGGCTAGGAAAAGGGTGCATATCACAGTTAGTACAGATGGATTATAAAAGAAGAACTAGAGGAGTAAGAAGAAGCAGATGATTTTAATCATGTCCTACGTCAATCAAGACAGAAGGTGCTTAACATGCCACACAATTGAGACTGAGGGTGCTCTCCCGAGGTTTACAGAGGAAGCCTTTTGACTAAAGATGTCACACAGAATAACTACAGTTATAGAGATGGAGCAAACGTAGAGATTATGACCTTAGTCTCTTGATAATATGTCTCATCGAGTTTTGAAGTGATTTTAGATGGAATCTACACCTCGTTGGAACGGACATGAGAAAGAGTAATGAGGAATAACTGAAGATATTATACAAATCCGATATCACGTCTATAAGATAATTACCGAAAAGTGTTTATATAAGAGTTTAATGATAAATGGCGGTACCCCAAGGAAAATTCAAACTAATCCAGATAACCCTGTAATATGTAGATGGATGGGTAGTTATAGAACCGCGTACAAATGGTGTACCCTAGAGTCTTTTCTCGATTGATGGGAGAAGAATTGACGAAAGTATTAAATTTAATCAATGTGGATTGTACGAGAAAACCTAAAAGGTTTTGACCATTATAATTGGTGTAAGGATTTGAAAGATAGTAGAGCGACGGGAGTATTTTGGCAATCTAGTAGACATGAATGAGGAATAAGATTTTTTTTTATTTTATATACTACTCAACTGAAGATGTCAACAAAAGTAATACTACTGAGCCGTGTCAGCGGAGCTTTGAGGAGTTGAAGAGGAGATAGACGTCTGCTCTAATTTTAGTACAACCTGAGAGTACAGATGACTTTGTGGTATACAATGAGGCATCCAAGCTAGGCTTGGGGTGTGTCTTGATGTAGAGGGGTAAGGTCATAGCCAATGCGTCTCAGCCGCTGAAGATGCATGAGGAGAACTACCCCACACACGACCTAGAGTTAGCTGCAGTAGTCCATGCTCTTCAGATCTGGCGTCACTATCTGTATGGGGCGACATGTCAGATCTTCACAGACCATAAAAGTTTGAAGTATATATTCACTTAGAGAGAGTTGAATAACCGACAGAGGCGGTGGTTAGAGTTGATCAAGGACTTCGACCTTGAGATTCGTTACCACCCCGGAAAGGCGAATGTAGTTGCCGACGCTTTGAGTCGGAAGACGCCTCAGGAGAAGGCGATAGCTCGGTTGACAGTACAGCCACAGTTACAGAGAGACTTAGCTTGGTTGGAGATAGAGATCCAGTTCCCCGATACAGCTCATCAGTTAGCCACCTTAGAGTTACTTCCTGACCTGTTGGGTGAGATCCGACAGAAGCAGGAGACCTGTCCGATGTTGACCCGGATCCGAGACCGGATGTCACGAGATGAGGCACCTCAGTTCACTATTGGTGCCGATGGAGTGATGAGACGACAGGACCGTGTCTGTGTGCCATCAGACCGTGAGCTGAGGCAGAGGATACTAGGTGAGGCTCATACTACCCCTTACTCCGTACATCCAGGAGCGAGTAAGATGTATAAAGACGTGAGACGTTCCTTCTGGTGGGGTGGTTTGAAGCCTGATGTGGCCCGATATGTAGCCCAGTGTGCTACCTGTCAGTAGGTCAAGATTGAGCATCGTAGATCCGGAGGAGAGCTACACCCACTTCCAGTACCCCATTGGAAGTGGGAAGACATATCTATGGATTTCGTCACTGGGTTGAGGCTCAGCAGAGGTTTTGATGCCATTTGGGTAGTAGTAGACCGTCTGACGAAGACCGCACGTTTCATTCCGATTAAGGAAACGTGGCCGGTAAGCCGTCTAGCAGAGGAGTTCACCAGACATATTGTGAGACTCCATGGAGTACCGAGGACTATCGTCTCCGACAGAGATGGACGTTTTACCTCGAGGTTCTGGCAGCAGGTACATACTGCTCTGGGTACGAGTCTTCACTTTACCATTGCCTACCACCCACAGACAGACGGTCAGTCAGAGAGGACCATCCAGACCCTAGAGGACATGTTGCGGGCATGCGTGCTAGATTGGGGATAGGTATGGCCAGATCACCTCCCACTAGTAGAGTTTTCATATAATAACAGCTGGCATGCGTCTATTGGGATGGCACCTTATGAGGCTTTGTACGGCCGGAGATGTCGTACACCGCTATGTTGGGATGAGCCTAGCAAGGCTGATGGAGTAGTACCAGATCAGATACAGGACGACATCGCCCGGATTGCCTTAGTCCGGGAGAGGATGTTAGCAGCTCAGAGTCGTCAGAAGTCCTACGCCGACAAGAGACGTCGACCTTTGGAGTTTAGAGTAGGTGCACAGGTGTGGTTGAGAGTGTCACCTACGAGGGGAGTTAGACGTTTCGGCATTAAGGGGAAGCTGAGTCCCCGGTATGTCGGACCATTTGAGATCGTAGAGAGAGTCGGAGAGGTTGCCTACCGACTAGCACTGCCACCGAGATTAGAGGGAGTACACCCAATTTTTCATGTATCCCAGCTGCGAGAGTACATTCCGGACCCGAGACACGTCATTAGCCATGAGGATCTGACAGTTGAGCCTGACCATACATTTGTAGAGTACCCAGTAGCTGTCTTGGAGCGCAGTGCCAGACGTCTGCGATCCAAGGAGATACCTATGCTGAGGATCCAGTGGTCTAGGAGAGGAGCTGATGAGGCCACTTGGGAGACTGAAGAGAGTATTAGACGTAACTATCCCGAGTTCTTCGCGGGGTTAGAGGTTATTTCTGGTTGACGAGTTAGTACTCGGATGTTGTGTTGTTTGACCTTTTAGGTTTCCATATTGTTTTGAGCGACTCTACTTTTATTTTGTGATACTTGTTTGTTGATGCCTGAGTAGCTGCATGGTAGAAAACGGAATGTCGAGAAAACTAAAATATACCGAAAGAAATGTGTGAGTAAGGGTAAATAATTTAAGTTTCGGGACGAAACTTCTTTTAAGGGGGCACTGATGTAATAACCAAAAATTTTAAGTTTCCGGTAAAGTAAAATTAAACAAAGTCCGATGAGACCATCGTCAATAAATAAATAAGTAAAATAAAACGAGTTTAATTCTATCATTTTATGTGACCTAGATTCACATAAATTGATAAATTAAATGACCAAAAAAAAATAATAATTTTACGTTGGTAAAATAAAAATAATTATAATTTATAAAAACGGAATTTAATTCCGTATTATATAAATTTTCCGCACAACAATTAACGGGTTATGAGTTCCGTTTAATACATGGGCCAACCATCAGCCCACTTTCCTAAGCCCATTTTAAAAATTTAATTATTAAACCCTAATTAAACTAATCTTAACCTAATCCGCTAATTGCCTCTCTCTTAACCTACCCTAATTGCCGCTTGTGCTGATTACCTCGCCAACTGCACATCGCACCCTCGCAGCCGCTTCTCCCTGCTTGGACGGACGAAGGAACGACACCAGCCGCCGGACTGCGCCTTCACCGGACCGCCAGTGTCGCCGCCACCTCCGACCGCAGTCGCCACCGCAAGCCTGCGCCGCCCAGTCGAGTCCGGTAAGGTTCTGACCCTCTTTTCCTCCGTCCTCCTTCTCCCGTTCTATTCCCGTTTGATTTTTGTATCGAACCAACGCCTCACCACCGCGACCGCAGGCCTCGCCGTCGATCGCCGCTGCTGCCAGCCACCGTCCACGCCTCCGTCCTCCGCCGGAACCCCTGCGCCGCCGCTGCCTACCTCCAGTCGGACCGGTGAGTTTCTGACCTCCCTCCTCTGTCCATCCGCTTCCTTCCGCTGCTGTTGCGATTCCGGGATCAATAATCGCCTTCTTGCGCAGCCAGCCCATCGCCGCCAGAACGCAAGCCTTCGCCGCCGGAAACGCCAACCCCTTATCGCCGGACTGCAGTTCCGTAAGCTGGCTCCTCCTCTTTTCGATTTCACTGTCATCCATATGTATGTGAGCCGCTGTTATTCAGCCCTAAGCATAGATAACATACTGTTAAGGAGCTGCTGGGATTTTTTTTTCACATAAAATAGAAGGCAAAGGCTGCTGTAAATTTATTTTAATCCCTTCAGTTTTAGGTTACGAACAGCCATCTTGTCGATCAATTATAAAACGTTTGAATAAAGATCCACCGTTGAATTTTGGATATGTTGTAGACGGATATATGTAGTTTATCATATTAAAATTTGGGGAGAAATGAACGGTCGGATTGAAAGTTACGAGCTCCCGAAGTTAGGTAGTTGAGCAGTTTTATTAAACTTAAAAATTTGACTAAGTATAGGAAAGTAGAGTGAGGAACCGACTTTGGGAATTATTATAAAAATATCGGCTGAACAGTTTGGAGAAATTCTTTCTTCTAAGGCTAGATAGAACCTCATAGATGATCTAGATATTTAATTCGGAAATTTTATAAGCTGTTAAGAATTTTATATTTAGAGCCGAAGTTAAACCTTTTTCGGTTCTTCCGGAAAATAGAAACATAGGAAAAATGTCAGTTTCGCACCTAATAAAATTCTAAGAGTTAGGATATATTTTAGAACTTCAAATAGGAGTTTGGACATGAATTTTAGGGTTTTCGAGAAAATCGGAACCAAGGGTAAAATGGTCATTTTACCCTAAAACTAATAATGTAACTAGTACGTCTTAATACTTATTTGATCTTAGAAGTTTTAGACTTCTATCTACGTAAAAGTGTGCTAACACACTTATCGCCTTTGACAGGCAACTGAGTGGGTACAGTTTACAGAGCGAGTGGTTATTAAAGAGTCGAGCGTGATAACAGGTAAGTCCTTTGGGCTTACTTAGCTGACTGCTAAATATGAGTATAAATGATGATGGTGGTGTGTGATTGACATGTTAGAGAGATAGGTTGTGATATATAAATACCGACCTGTATTTTTGGCCTAAGAGTAACGGGCGGTGGCATTCCGCTCAGTAGCTCGCAGGGCGTTGGGGGTTTCTTTCGGGACTAGTCCACACATGGTTTGTAGTGATGCTACCAAAGGAAGTCAGCTAGACCTACACCAGTTGGATAAGGAACGGAGGCGAGAACTAATAATAGTTCTCGTGCCACAACTTAAATTGAATAATGTGAATCACTAAAATAATAGATAATAATTGGTTGAGTGCCAGCATGATGTTTGTTTATTTTTGTTTCTGCTTGTGTTTGTGCTGTTATCATTTTGCTTATATTTGGATAGTTAGCTAACGGTTTATCCGTGTTGTAGATCTGTAGAGATAGACAGTTGCAGAGAGATCCGGAACGGATGGTCAGCCGGGTCCACGTACTCATTAGATGGGGACGGGGGAGTCTTCCGTACGTCATGCACGTTATGTATCTATATATATGTTTGTAAGGCTGTCACATGTGTACTTTCATACCATTAAAAATATTATGTTTTTTGAAATTGTTTTAAATACATTTGTGCCTTGTTGTAAGATCCTAGTAAAGTTGTTGTTAAACCAAGGTCGGGACCCATTGTGAGGTCCTAACCAGTAGCTCCCCGAGTTCCGAGAATTTGGGGTGTTACACAAAATGACCATTTTGCCTAAAGTTGAGCACCAAAACACAGTGATTCGGTTTTTTAAATATTTAATTGTGTCTCTCAGAATTATTTTGTTACACAGATAAGGCTACACAACCCACTGTCCAAATTCTTGAGTATTACACTCTTTGGTTGAATGAACAATCAGTGGCCAAAACTAACTATTTGTTTTCAGAAAGATAAATTACAGCATTCGCAAAAAATGTTTGATGTCTCTTGGTATGAGCATGAGGATCAAAACTGACCAGGATAGTGAGATTTTGAGAAATGTAGAAGCCAAACAATTGTTTGAAAATGATTTCATATTAGTATAAGCAACAAGAACAACATCCTTCAAGAAAAACTGTATATTGTTTTTCGAAAGCAAAGTAGAAAGATCACACAGATAAGGCTCATATTAGTATAAGCAATATGAAAATGATTTCATATTAGTACACAACCCACTATCCTAATTTTCTTTCTTTTTGACAGCTACGAGTTTGGTGTTCCTTGTTGCAGCCTCGTGTGCAGCAGCTTTGGCTGCACCATCCAACTCCTTGCTGGATTTCTTTTCTTAGCAGCTGCTATTTTCTTAAGAAGCTCCTTCACATCAACTATGGATGCATCCTCATCAGCTTGTGCGGATTCAGAAGGGGCAACATCCTTCTTCTCTTCATTATACTAGCTTGTTCCTTCTTCATTTGGTCATCCTTCTTATCCTGTGCATCACCTATACATTAAGCTTAACTATGTCAGTCAGGTTCATGCACAACTTAAACATATGAATATTCAGTGGGCTCAAAGCAAAGAGACCCCACATTTGAATATATGCACTCCAATAAAAAAATATCGAATTACATGTTAATTACGTATGGTTATAACTTAAATTTTTTGATTTAGCTCTTTCATGCCTACTCTAATTGCATCAATTTTATTTTACAGCAATCTTCCTTATGGAAAATAAAATTCTCAAAATTCATTGACATATTTGTAACATAGAAAATAATAATGAGAGACACAATGATTCATAATCATCATTTTTATAAAAAGTAGACAGCTGTTTAAATTTGGTAGGAGCCAACATTCAGCAACTAACTAATTGTTCTTAATGATACTTAAACATAACTAGAACAAAACCATAAACAGTTTGCAAGAGTTTCCAAAATGACCCCATTGTTCCAATATGTGATACATAAACAGTTTGCAAGAGTTTCCAAAATGATCCAATAGTCATATCTTAATACCACAACTCAGATTTTATGGTCTTGTAGAAATCAGACAGTAATATTCAAGAAAACAAACAATAATATTCAAGAAAACAGCCAGCAGACACTTCATTGTCAACTCATGCAATTTGCAGACAATATTATTCAAGAAAAGGATATCATCTTGCAATCTGAGTAAACAAGATATTCGAGTGCTGTAGAAATCTGAGTAAACAAACAAGATACTCTATTCGCAATTCATAAAAATAGACAATAGCTTCACTCCTAACTCTAAACCTAGAATCTGAGTAAATCAAACCTGAGTAAATCAAACTGAGTAAACAAACAAGAAATCTGATTAAACAAATAAGATCCTCTATTCGAGTGCTATAGAAATCGCAATACACAACTTCACTCCTAAGTCTAACCTATAAACCCTAATCGGAATCACAAAGAAAAAATTCGAAGAAACAGGTGATAGAAGTTCAAACAAGGATATGGATGCAATCGTCTTCGTTAGCAACCGTTAGGAGAGGAGATCGTCGCTTCAGTGAGGAGAAGAGCGGGGAACGTCGAGCGACTGAACGAGGATTTTATTTTTTATTTCTTTTAAATTTTCTTTTTATTTTTTTATAGAAAACGTTAAAGTTAACTTATTTTTTAACGGATGGGCAAATTTCGGAAAAGTGTGAAAACTGAGGGTACCAATTGAACTCTGAAAAAGCCATGGGCAAAATCCGGAATACCCCATACCATAGGGTACCAACCGGAATTTTCCTAAAACAAACTTTGACTCAAAATTTTCTTTTAATACGATACAATGAACCAACTAATCACAAATCTAATTCTGGTACAAGTAGATTTACTCTTAAAAAAAACTTTAAAAAACCAATTTTTAAAAAATTTCCATTAACAATTTAGATAAATATTTTCAATTAATTTTAACATTAAAAAACCACTTTTATAAGATTTGTAAAGAATTAAAAAAAATAAAGTTTTCCAACCAAAATGCAGTGTTTTAATTTTTTTTTTTTTCTGTTTTGAATTTTAAAAAGCGTAACGATTACAAATGTCCATTCAAACCGGGCTAACCCAACCTTTTTTTCGCATAGTCCTTTTTTGGTGGAATTCGAACTTGTAATTCAAACCCTAATCGTAAATTTGAACTTCCACATTCAAACCCCTATGGTAGAAATCTTTGCAAGATTGATCCATGACTGATCTTAGTATTGAGATTGTGGGTCTGGACGTAAAGTACAATGTAGCTGTAAAGTCTACCGATTGGGTTTATAAGGTGAAGGCTGAAATTTCAAAACACTTTGGGCTCAGCCACCGTCGGGCAATATTTTTTCAAAGGGAAACTAATAAATATGGCGACTCGTTTGGAAGATTACAACATTGTCAGTGGGGATACCGTAGATTTCAAAGTTCTTGCTCATTTTTTCCTAAGAAAAAAGGTGCATCAAGTAGGTTTGCAGACACTGTTCTTTGTTCTTCTCACTTTTATTTTGTTTTCTTGGAAGCTGGTGTGAAACGGATCATACATGGAAAGATTGTTTTGAACTACCCGCTAAAATTGGGTACAAAGATTGATATTTGAAATCTAAGACATGCATCATTTGAACCTTTTATGTCTTGTTATACAAATTGTTAAAGTGTCATTCTTTCTTTATAATCGATGTGTGATAGTAAAATCTTTAATTTACAAAATAATTATGGTTTAGTAAAAAGATTTCTTAGCTTAATTTGTTATCATTATGTCGCTTACTCTAGTAAAATATATAGATATAAATAGTTTATACATGTGCCATATACGGGTATTTGTTAATAAAAGTTCAAATTTTATTGTATATTCATTATGTTGATAAAATATAAATTAGGAATTTAATAGGTCAACGACCCACATAACCACATGTCACAACGGCCCACAAATCAGCAAGTCACAATGACCCACAAATACAAAGTATGTCACAACGACTCACACACAAATATTAATCCGATATGAATAAATATTATACTTGATTCTCACCAAAAGGCCGAGAAATGTATAATTTGTTAAATCTTCAAACTTTCTATGTTTATTTTTACAATTTCTCAAAATATTATTCTTTTAGGCTGATCATTTTGCATCATTTAGACTAGCATTTTTGGTTTTATGATACTGATTTTATGATATTGTGGGGTTTGATGTTGGTTGTATGATACTGGTTAGCCAATTTATACATCGATTATAATGCACGGCTAGAAAAAGGAGTCGTTCAAATTTTAGGCAAACAAAAGGTTCTACTACAATTTGGTATCTATTTTACTTTTATGATTGGAAAGTCACACACCTTGATGTCAACCTTGGATTTTTTTCTTTATTATTAGTAGCTTGGAGCTGATATTGTCAAAATTTGGTATCTAGTTACTTTTATAATTGGAAACTCGAACACTAATATGTATTGTAGTTGATCTTTTTCATGTAGCAAGTCAAAGTTAATCTAATCAAAGTTGTCAAGTAATAAGAGAGGAAGATGATAAATGTTGCCTTTTGATCCCCAAGTAAACTTTGTCTAATGGAAGGCTTCTTTCTATTAAGGACATCCAAGAGGCACATGTCGGACGTGTTGATTGTGCTTTCAGGTTCATTGCCTTTATACTAAGTCAATATTGCTTTTTGGGCTAACCTTTTCCTTGGGGTTGTTTCTATCAAATTAGTGTTGATAGTGATACTATCTGGTTCTATCATAATCATGTTGGACAATCTTTGCTCACAGTTCCTGTCTAAATCTTATCAATTAGGTATGTAGGTAAGTATGTTGTGCGTAACTGATATTTTGTGCTTATTTGATATCCAATTGGAAAAAGAAATGTCATGTTTCCTTCTTGCACTATGCTTTTGTAAAGTGATGAAACAATTTCTAGCTAATTGCTTACTAATGATGAAACAATTCATCCGTGATGGATATTATTATATATTATATGATATAGTATTTAATCATTCTATGCTTTTAAAGTTTGTAGACTCTTACTTGAACTTCTTCGTTCTTCTTAGAGTTTTGTGTTTTCAATTAATTTAATGTCAAACTTTGATGCCATATTTGAGTTTCTTAAATTCTATGTTGATGTTGGCACATACCATTAGGAGTTACATTCAGTTTTCTATTAGATATTGATATGTACTGCACATGATCCTTTTTCATGTAGCAGGTTAAAGTTATTATTTTGTTTTTCTAAGGGGTTTACATATTGAGTTATCTTATATCAAAAACCTATTTTGCCACGGGTCAACGCCACGTTTTTCGAAGCCTCCAAATTTATTTAAAAAGGTGATTTTTAAATGTTAATGTAAATTAAATTTGGGCAAATTAGGTAAGTAGGCTTTATTAAGAAATCATGACACTAAATAGGCTTTTTAATATTTTCCATCAATAAAATATACCCCAAATCCTATTTACCGTTCAAGGGTTTCACCTCTCTCATCTCTCTCCTTCTTCTCTCTCCTCCCCCTCTCTTTTGGTACTACCGCCTCTCTTCTGGTACTCTTCTCCTCTCTTCTACATCCGGATCATCCATCACCATGAGAGCCAAGGTCCAGGCTCCTCCTTTGCTGCTTATCGTCGAGGCAACCAGTCTCAGTTAGTCTTCACCCTCAACATTTTGTGCTTCTTTTGGTATACGTTTTGCGTTCATTTTTTTACTTGTCCTCAATCTGCAAAGCTTACTTCGTCTCTCTAATGGAAGCCTGTGATGGTTGCAATCTCGATTTGCAGTTTCACCATTTGATTCAATATCCTACATTCCTGTAGCCACTTGAGCCTCGCTTCGCTTTCTATCCAGATCTAGATCTAGATATGTCTACTCGGCTTCGCTTTCTATCCAGATCTAGACGTTTCGCTGGGAAGCCTCGCTTCGCTTTCCGATATAGACGTTTCACTGGGAAGTCTTATTAATCCTACTGCTGCTACTCGGCTCGCTCATCCTGCATTTACCTTTTGCAGCCTTGAGGAGACAAAACAGCTTACAACCTGCAGGAGAACCTGTACAACCCTTTATGAACCATATCCTAATGCTACTGAGGTTTGATTCAAAAGGTAGCCATGTGCTTTCAAGGTTAAAAATATATTGATGTTGTTTCCTGCAAGCGGGTCTTCCTCGATTTTGAACGGGTACTTCTTTCGATCTTTTCTAGGGTTTGTTGTTGAAGATGTAGGCGTTTTGGTTCATCAAAGCTTTTAGTTACTTTGCTGGTTGTTTTGGTTTTTTTTCTCTGTTTTTTATTTTGAAATTTAGGTAGATAGGTGATATTGAGAAATGGAATTTGGGGTTTGATTGGTTCATCAAAGCTTGTAATTGAATTGTGTTGTTGATGGAGCTGCTACTTTATAATCTTACATGGATAAGAAAAAAGCTCCAAATTATGGATAGTTTATACCAATGTTATGGTATTGAGATTGAAATTGTTATTGTTGTCTCTCAAATTTGCTTAATCTCATACAACCCTTATTACCGTCTTTGTTAATGCAACAAAACCACCGGATTGGATTGAATTAGTTTATTAGTATTTTCTGGTATGATTATTATGGTATGAGTTTTCATACCAGAAAACTCATACCAGAATTTCTAGTATGAATTTTTCATACTAGAAAATTCTGGTATGAATTTTTCATACCAGAAAATTTTGGTATGAGTTTTCTGGTATGAATTTTCATACCAGAAAACTCATACCAGAAAAAAATACGGTATGAAAAAATTCTGATATAAAAAAATTCTGGTATGAAAAAATTCTGGTATGTAAAAATTCTGGTATGAAAAACTTTCTGGTATGTAATTTTAGGTATGAAATTTCTGGTATGAAAATTCTGGTATGAGAAATTCCGGTATGAGAAAATAAAAAAGAAAATAAAAAAAATAAAAAAAAGCAAGAATAATAAAAGAAACAAATTCAATAATTAAAAATTAAAACTTATACTTATATAACAAATAACAAACATCATTTATTATTTCTTTCCAAATAGAAGGGTTAATAATTTTTACCTACTATTAAATGAAAGTGGTAAAAAATTTGGGGTACACTTTCTTAAACAAAAACTCAAAAAAGCCTAGTATGTCAAATTCTCCCATTAAATTTTTTCAAAAAACGTATACAAATTAAAATTTTAATGTAGATATTCTTTTTAGTTGCAACAAATCGTATAAAAAATCTACAAATGAAAGAGTATATCGAAAGTTTTAAAATCAACAATTCCTGAAAAAAAAAATAATTAGATTTTAAATATATACTTTCAAATAAAATATTTTAAAAACATATCATGAAAATTCAAAAAAAAAAAGATTTCTGTAGCAATTTTCAGTTTTGGCTCCTTTATGGAAATCTTCTTCGATGTTGAGGAAAGATTTTAGTAAACTTTAAAAAATTATTTTTAAAACAACTTAAATCTATATATTTTTTTTAAATAATTTGCTACAAAATAGGGATATAATCTTCTTAGAAATTTTTTGCCACGTAGTATAAATTCAAAAAAGAACATTGTTCAAGTATATTTTTTATAATCGAAGAATTTAAATATATTTGTTAAAATAAATGTTTTTAAAAGAAATTTTAATAAGTTTTTAGAACGTGATCTTTTTTTTTGACAATTTTAATTATTTATATCGATTTTAATTCTTAGTTTTATATTTGGGCTAATTAGGTAAGTAGGCTGTTTTGAGAATTAGATTAGTAAATAGGCTTTTTAGTATTTTTGAGTTAGTAAGTGTACCCCAAACTTATTTTTTAACCGTGAACCCTAACTATTCTATCCTCTTCTCTCTTCCCTCTCTCTCTCCCTAGTGGCACCTCTCTCTCTCCCTCGTAGCCGCAAATGGCAAGCACGCTTCCTGGAAGTTACGGCACAAACCTGTATCCCACTGAGAATACATGGACTTAAGCCTCTTGGAGAAGACTTCAAGATTGATTTCGTAATCAGCACCGCCGGCACCCGCTCCGCCACCGCCCTTGCCGGCTGGCGGTTGGCCATTCGAGCTTCGAGGGTCCGGCATTGAAGGTCCAGGATAGTGAAATGATAGCGAGCTTGAGGGTGGATGAAGTTTTGAAATCGCGAGAAAACGATAAGGGGAAGGGCTTCGTGCTACGGTTAGGGTTTGAAATTTTTTGGGGGAAATGGAGCGCTTTCTATGCTGGCGGGGAGGAAATAAGGGGGCAAATTTCAGTATTTTACTAGTACAGTTGAAGGGGCGTTTTGGGTTCCTTCTGCGTTCCTTGCGCTGTGCTGAGTTTGAATAAACAGTGAAGTTACGGTGGTGGTGGTGGGTGGGGAGGATTCCTTTCTGGTTTCTATATGTTGTGTTGCTTGTGTTTTGGCTCGCATACGAGTAAAATTCAGGTATTGGAATTTGCTTGTGCTTCCTAATCTGCTAATTTCTGGTATGACTGAAATTTTGTGAATTTTCTGGTACGAGGTTTTACGTATGAATTTCATACCAGAATCTCTAGTATCTATCTATCTCTTTCAAAAATTATGTAGGATAGAGAGGCGCAAGCAAACTCAACAATCCATCCCTTTCAAAACTCTCTTTTCCGTTTGGCTCATCGTCCTCAGCAGCGGTATCTATCTCTCTTTGTGATTAGTTCGATCTGACTGTAGTTTAAAGTGAAACAAATGTTACTCTTATGAATTTTATCTCAAAGTTGTGCTTGAATAAGCTGCTTGCAAGTGGATCGATTTGCTCAAAGCTTTTCCTCTTTCTTAGTGAATCTGATTACAGTCATGGGCCCAGCAGTTTCATCGATATCAAGTAAAGAACAAACATGCAGTTTTATGGTATGAAATTCATACCAAAAAACTCATACCAGAATTTTCTGGTACGTAAAATTCTTACCAGAAAATTTTGTTATGAGTTTTTTGGTATGAAAAATTTCTGGTATGTAGTTTTATGGTATGCAGTTTTATGGTATGTAATTTTATGGTATGAAAATCCGGTGTAACAAAATTCTGGTATGACAAAATGTAATTTTATGGTATGTAATTTTATGGTATGAAAATATAGTGTAAAAAATTCTGGTATGATAAAATGTAATTTTATGGTATGAAACTTCTGGTATGAAATTTATGGTATGAAATTTCTAGTATTTAAATTATGGTATGAAAAATTATGGTATGAAAAATTATGGTATGAAAAATTATGGTATGAAATTTCTGGTATGAAATTTCTGGTACGAACTTTTCGTATGATAATTTCTGGTATGAAATTTATGGTATGAAATTTCTGGTATAAAAATTTTGGTATGTGAAATTCTGGTATGAGAAATTCCGGTATGAGAAATTTAGTCCAGAAAATAAAAAAGAAATAATAAATATAAAAAAAAAATAATAAATAAAAAAAACAAATTCAGTAATTAAAAATTAAAACTTATACTTATATAACAAATAACAAACATCATTTATTCCTTTCTTTTTAAATAGAAGGGTTAATAATTTTTACCTACTATTAAATGAAAGTGGTAAAAAATTTGGGGTACACTTTCTTAAACAAAAACTCAAAAAAGCCTAGTATGTCAAATTCTCCCTTTATATTTTCAACCCTATCTACTTTATTATCTACTATTTTATTGTTACTTTTATTTTTATTAATAAAAACTAAAGTTCAAAATATTTTATATAATTGGAAAATTAACCTCCTTTCAAAGTTCAAAGTCAAATATGGTGTCACTCGCGTTCTTTTCTCAATATTTTTTTATATTATCTAGACGATTTCTTTATTATTTCGATGTCACTAACTTGATAATTTTGATTAGAAAAATAAAGATTAAAACGTAACATATAGTAGTTACAAGGTTAGTATATTAAAAAGTAAGGTATTGTCTTTTCAATTAACTAAAATATTTACAAAAATTATTCTATAATAAAATCAAACGGTTCTTCTCAACTAACATTGATAAAAAAAACATCACTATTAATTTTCTTTTAAGTCTCACTATTTATAAGAAAATTACTAAAATCAAACCTATAACCAATTCAATAATTAAATAATAATGGAAATTATAATTAAAGTTTATTTTTCAAACATTAACACTTTACTGGCCAATCAATTTTTTTTGGTTATGTTTTGACTTTTTCGTTTTTTAGATTTAAAAATATTTACTAAAAACTAATTAATGCTTCGCTTTAATTGGGTGATCATTGTTTTTTTATTTTTAACTTGTTATTGTAAAGATAAAATTACCGCATAATGTACGGGTTATACACTAGTTTAGGTTCAAATTACAATCATTTACTTCATTTTCTATTTCAATCGGTCAAAAATGTCACGATATTTAGTTACTTCTAACACCCCGATTTAGATGATTCATTAAAGTGGATTATTCATGTCAATATGAAATTTTCTTTTTCGCTAGTTGAGTGAGGAAAAAAATAGATATAAAAATGTTTTAGGTGAGAGTAACTTCAAAATGAGTGATATATTTGAAAGTTCCCACGAGAGCATAAGAGTGGAGTTAACACCCCTACGACTTCGGGTCTCATATGCGATATCAAAACTAAGCTTGATTTATGAGTGTGCTTGATCCGATGGACAATAACTCAACTCGATAGATTTTAGTCTGGACATGGCCGTTAGGACTTTAAAGAAAGAGATTGTAACACCCATCTGCGAAAGATATATTTGTTTTAGATATGGCCGAGTCCCTGAGAATCTTTGCAAGTTTTAAAATGCTTGAATAGATGCATATATATGGCTGAGTTGTGTGAAGTGTAAACTGATTGATTGTGCGAGTTTTAAAATAAAAACCAGTATATCAAGTGTAAACTGGTCTAGTTTTTTCCCTGGGAATCTGGTTGTAGTGCAAAGTTAGCATTTAACATAAATTTTTGTTTAAAAAAAAAACACCTACGGTCTGCTCGGGTCCGAGAATCTGACAGGTTCCCTGGGAATCTGGGCCAATCAACACTGTTTTAGGAAAGAACGAAACATGCAGAGTAAATTGTGTTTTTATATGTGTGGGTATGTAATATGGTAAACCAACAAGTACGAGCTTGATGTACAATCATAGTAAAATGCTTTGAGAGCGTATTGTTTGCGAAGCATAAACATAAACATAAACATAGCTAGATCAGGAGCTCCATAGCAATATAAAAACTTGTAGAGTGCATGAACCCACGCTACCTAGTTCCAATACCCAATAAGAAACTAAGTCGTGATACCAGAGAGCTCGCGGAGACTACTGATGACAGAGTCTATCAACTTGTGAGACTCCCTGGTGCCTGCAAACATAAGGTGTTTTGGAGCTTCAGCTCTGTCAAAGTAAAATGAACCTGATACCAGCTTCTCTTTCGGCTGTAAGGCTAGCCACAGGATTGTGTCTGCACCTTCCTCGCTACTCCGAAGCTTCCCCGACATTCTAACAATATTCTCAAAATTAATTACTTACTACGCATCCAAGTACACGGATTCAATTGCATAAAAATGACTGACGTGGATTCTTACTTCTCTGAAAACCCAGGTAAACTCTTGGCAACTCCTGGTGTCTCAGCCCACCCTGGATGCATCGAGTAGAATCCGATCCCTTTATCCTTGTACACCTCGCTCCATTTTTCCGTCAAGGCAACCTGAAATTAAGTACTATGTCACCTTTACAAATTCTCCTTATAGTTTCACATTGGCTACATTGTTCATTTGTTCCGTTGATAAAAAAACATTAAATACACTGAAACTATAGAACTTTGACCAAGAGAGGTAACTCAAACCGGCAAAAGATCTTAAGCTTAATTTCATCATTTGTTTTTCACAGAGTTCCTCTAAAAATAATCATCCATCAAACATTTCATGACTAGGAAGGCTGGATTTTTATTTACCTGTATTCGCTTGTTTCGAGCATACTGTACAGTTCCATCAAACTTGCCTTCGCTGAACTTCAAAACATCAATGACTCAGAAATCCTTAGAGGCAGGTATCTGTTAAAACCACGTGTCATCTAAAACACCAATGATTTTAAGTGCTTACTTGCAAATCTGTTGTCAATTGCTGAGTGTACATTCCGCCTGAGGCCACAGTTATGACTCGAGCATCAGGTGCCGCCTTCTCCAGCAACGGCAACATCAGTTCCGTTATCGCATAAGTACCCAATACATTTACAGCAAAGTTCATCTCGAATCTGAAACAGTGGAGCACTTATTTTATAACAGCAACAATATTTGACTGATGTTCAAAACATTAAATGACTAGGATTTCAGAATCATACCCTTCTGGTGTCAGAATACGTTTACCCTCAAGCAGGCCGGCATTGTTGACCTATGAGAACATGGATGGAAGAAACGTAGAGACTCTTCATTCATGTACAATGTTTCCGTAGAAGGCAGATTAGGAAAGGGGAATATAATGCTATGGATGGTCTTGGATACTTGATTATAGGATTTCAATATGATACTTTCTTCTGATATTCATACTTTCTTATGATATTCATTTTGTATTCTATGATTGATCTTACAAATTCTAGATATCTGGAATATTTATGAAATTAATATTGTTTTTGTTGCAATATATGAAGGCCAAATTAGCCAAGTAAGCCTTTTTGAGATGTCTCTCTAACATGTAGTAAATGTACCCCTAATCAAACCCCCTTATCTTCCAACTCCAATTTAATAAAAATTGATGGGGTACACAAACCTAATGGAAATAGAAAAGTGCCTATTTGGCCAAATTCTTTCATATTATGAATGCAGGATGCAATAAACCGTTTCTATTCTCTTTCATATTATGTTGCACCTGCCGCTAACACACATGATTATCTCTCTCTCACTCATCTACACTTGTAAAGTAATTAAAATGCAAGAAAGAGTCAACATTTTGGTCTAAACACTCACCAAAACATGAAGAGTCAAGTCCTTTGAAGAAAGTCTAGATGCAAATGATTTGATATCCAATACAGATGAAAGGTCACAAACCTGCACTAGGAAGAACAGAAAAATCCCAGAAAGGTAAAAATGCAGAGATTGTCTTAGACAGACGACCGTGAAGTTTCAGGGTAATACCGACTCACATCCAAGAGTCAAGAACTACAAATGGAATATCTAATGTTCAGAAAGCGAAAAGCTAAGGAAACAAGAGTAGAAAGAAGGAAACCTCCAAATAGACATTTTGATTTTCAGTTGCAGATTGGATTTTAGAAAGAGCAGCTTCTCCCCTCTCTTTGCTACGACATACCATGTAAACAGATGCCCCCCTGAAAGTACCCAGTTCATAATGAAGAGGTAGAAACATTCCATTGTCATTTTATTTCAACAAAAAGAGTGCAATTTCTAGTACAGATAATGACCTTGAAGCAAGACCCTCAGCTACAGCAAACCCGACACCAGAATTTGCTCCTGTTACAATGCAATTCTTCCCGTCTAACCTTGCTTGCATATCTTCCTCGTTAAACTTTTTGGCATGTTCCCTGTATGTGCATTGATCTTGGGTTAGATGGAAAATAAAATAAATCTGAAGTAGTTTAACACAAAAAGAGAGAAATTTAATTACAAAGTATCATGATCTCCCTCCATTTAGTCCTATTAAAGCACTTTGCAAGTCAAATATTTGTCACAAGGTCACAACTCATTCACTTGCTAATAAGTTCAAATTTAGCAGTGGTGGGAGGCGCTCACTGTAAGTTTCGTTTCAACAATATGTAATGCATGGAAGAGGGGAAAATAAGATCGTCAACGAAGAAAGAATAAGTGAGGGCAAAAACTCAGTTTAAGGAAGATGGAAGAGAAATGAATCCAAACGGTTGAATCAGCAGGCCCCATCATTTCCTAATGCACCAACTAATGGTACACAAGAGAGATTAAATCTAAGAAAACCTATGATTTGGTTTTTGGATGTCAATTCTTCTACTTCACCATCTCAAATGCATTCTTTTATCATTCGATTGGCATTGGTCTTGAGAGGTTGAACTTCTATATGGTATGCATCTACTAAAATTGCATTACAACGAGTAAGATCATCACCAATATCTTACGGCTATCATGCTTCAAAGATGCTAAGAAATAGATGGTTTTTCTAAGGTGTGCCCATGGACAAATTTTAATGATTTAAGTTTGCTATGTAGATTCAGAATGATACCCTAAATTAGAATGTTTGAACCCTATGAACTTGTAACTAATAAATAAATAATCAACTCAAATGGATACACAGACTAGAATAATCCATCTATCCCTGCGATGGTGGTGATGGTGGTGAGTATGAATAAAGCAGTATGCATGATGCCAACACTTGAGGAGTCCCTAAAATAACCCACCATATGTATGGCTTGGATAATCTTATCCGATTTCCTCAGATGGGATGATTAGTTTAGTAAAATGACACTATTTTCTTAAATTCTTATATTTTAATGATGAGCTTAGCGCACTTGAACAGCTGTACTTAAACAGTCATTTGAGCACTAATATAAAATAGACCAAATGCGTGGAATGACAGACAAAGTAAAGTTCAGAACGAGGGAAAAGCCTAAACCCACATCTGGATCCAGCTTCAGCTTGTAGAGCAAAGAAGAGTTCCATAGTTGAGGCCAAACAAGACCTAATCCGATAATCAAATGCAAAAAGAAGACTAACTTTGACCTAAGAGCAAATTCTACTTCAATTTCTAGACTACTATTGAGTAACAGGCAGTTCTTCAGCTACAATTTAGTAATACTAGATTACATTCGCATCGCAATGGGGGGTTTTCAGAACCCTAGAACTGATTCTACTTACAAAAATCCACCCTTGGTGAAATTCATGTACCCATAAGCACCAAAAGCTGTCGTTCTCCATGCCTGAAAAGACATATTTAGTTAAAATTAAAGGAAAAACACAGTATAATAAATATAAAATTGGGAAATTAAGCCCAGTTGTTGATAAAATCTTGCTTTGAGAATAAACATTGCGCAATAACAAGGGAAACTTCGATCGATCCCAGTATAGAGCGTTTGTGGGTGCCTTTACTGCTGATTTGCTGGTGGGATGAAAGGAGGGGTGGTGAAATCACTGATCAGATCAGATCAAATCAGAAGGCGTATATGGATGGTACAGCGCTTCAAATTTTGCCACGTACGAGCAACCATTACCGTTCATTTCATTCATACAATACAAAGATCAAATTACACAAAATCACCTTTATTTCTTTTTTCTTTTACACAAGGGTAACCAAAAGGATAAGTCTCTAGAGACAGCCACCCCAAACTATCCAAGCGGACGAGGCCTTCAACATTTCCGTAGCACCTCGTCATCAACCGTTGATACGAAATCATACAACGCAAGTCTATCTACTACGACATTGAATTTTTCAAAAAAGTGTTGAGCACATAGATGAGCAAATTCAGAGATCATGGAGAAGACGCATGAGATGACCATATCGGAGAAAAGGAGAAGAAGGTGAAGCCGAAGGAGGACAACAAAACGAAAATGTAAAGCATCTCCCAAAGATGAAGCGGGCAATGGGAGAGTCAAGCACTATCAGAATAGCACCCCCGGATGCATGCACAGCAGGACACAAACTCTTAGCGAAGTGAAAGACGAAAATTCGGGGAAGATTCTCCCTTCAAAAGAAACCGTCACGAAAGCACACCACCACAACCGCAATCCACACACAACTCTAAACATACACCGAAATTTGTAGAATAACAAACTCACGATCTTATTCATAAGGAGGATCGTTTGCTCAAATTCGTTCACCACTTCAAACATATGTTCAAATAAGGAGAATCCTTTCCGGTTTTTAAGTTTAACAAAAAGCTTTATTCCAATAAGATTTTATAGACAAAAAATGTTCGGAATTTGTGACTCTTGGTCGAGAAAACAAATTTCATAGGTAGTGTGACCAAAGCCGTTCAAAAACCATGAGATATTTGCTTTTTCTCCTATAAAGGATAAAAAAATCCACCTTTTCATACTGGAGGTCAAAGAGATCAAGAATAAAGTTACAAGGAATCCAACAAAGGTGATAAATACGATCAAAGCCAACAAGATAAAGATCAAAGGGCACAATGAAATCCCAAATCGTTCCAAATGTGAGTAGAGGTTAATTTGGGTA
This sequence comes from Fagopyrum homotropicum, assembly GCA_033239125.1. Taxonomy (NCBI): domain Eukaryota; kingdom Viridiplantae; phylum Streptophyta; class Magnoliopsida; order Caryophyllales; family Polygonaceae; genus Fagopyrum; species Fagopyrum homotropicum. Next base: position 94,864,990 of record BSWB01000003.1, on the reverse strand, counting down.
GAATCATTTGCACAAGCAACATACACTTGTAGATTTCAAAAGGATCTAGATAGACATTTATACGATCAACCTGATTGTCACATTAAATCCTTGACATCACCAAGACTATCGATTCAGGTTAGTTTATTTGTTCAAGATATTCGTCACATGAAATCCTTGACATCATCAAGACTATACGATCAACTTGATCGTCGTCACATTAAATGTTTTGCATTGTTTGACTTGGACAAGTACTCTTTGTTATGTCCATGAATTCCATAAGAAGACTCATATTCGGGTTTGTACAATATTTTGCAATTCTAATGTAGAATTTAAACACTACATTTGGTTGAAAAAGGAGACACATGCGCCTATATGCATGACTTTCAAGCTTCAATATGTTATATACTTTGATATGTCATAACAGTTGACATTCAAGGTCCTTCCTTTGTTAGTGTACAATCTCGCGTCGATTAGGGTTCCAATAGGTATACCTGGCACAAGGATCAAAAGGACCCTCGATCCAGCCTCCACCAAATTGAGGAAGATTATGGTGTTACTGACGAATTCTAATCGAGGTTCATTACATGAAGGGTTTTCGGTTTGTGAAACTTGTTCCTTTATTATCAATGTTTTTGTGTTCTCGTTCTAGGGTTTGAGCGAGATCTTCTCAAACACCATTCTTTGTTCAGACTACTAGAGTAAAGGCTATCACCATTGACTTTAAGTACTTGATTAGTCTTCAACAAAGTAACGACCTCAATCGGCTCCTCTATTCTAATTTTGGATCCGTGCTTATTTGTTTTTGTTGTTTTTTTTGTTATCGACTTAAGCTTCGGACGATTTGTTCTTAGAACCCCCCCCCCACCCACAGTCCAAGAGTAGTAACTCTTGTTGTTTACCTTTAGGAACTTGACAGATGCGATAGGCAAAAAGAATATAGGGATCTTTCGTCCTGCCGCCACTGAAAGCACCTCCCCTAGCGGTAGCCCTAGTTCTTTTCTCGTCCCATCCCCTATTTCTTTTTGTCAATCTCTAGGTCGAGAATGGTGGAGGCTTTTCCCTTCTTCTTTCTTTCGTTTGCGTAGAAGAGATATGGCGTCATATGTGCACTCCAAGTTTTCCGGATGACAATCACTTATGCACGTCTTTCTTTTTTCAATTTCACTATTATTCAGTCAACTTTCTCTGAAATCGCAATGGGAGAAGCGATCTGGATGATTTGGGAATGGTTTGGCGAGACCATGTCTCCATCGAGTTCAATCTTTGAGCGTGGTTCTCCAGAAGTGTGGTTTTTGGTTTTTGGTCTTCAAAAGAGTACGGATCCAGCAACGGAAAGGATTACAAATGGAAGATCGAACTCTTTTTGAGGATCTTCAAGGGTGATTACCATTAGAGTTGGTTGATTTTTTTTTATTGTAGCGGTTGTTTTCCTTTAGGATTTTGTGACACAGGGGCTTGGAGATGAGATACGAGAGGCACGTTCATTTCTAGAGGTTTTGGGGTTTGTGTTGAACAAATCACCTTTATTTCTTTTACGCCGGAAAATCACCTCTCATTTCTCCCATTTTTCATTTACTTAAATTTTTATATGTTTCATTGAATCACATCTATTAACAACTAACAACCAAATAAGGATGACAATGAATTGGTGGTAGGTGGATGACCTTGACTGCCACCCAATGTACCATATCCGTTAACAACTAACAACCAAATAAGGATAACAATGAATCGGTGGCGGGTGGATGTCCTTGACCGCCACCCAATGTCACCTAATATGATGCGGGGTTGAGGCCGCAACGACAAATCTAGATTAGAAGTCCACGAATACCTTCAAACTGGAAATCTCTATTTAGAATCTCGGTTGAGATGAATAATCGTGAGTAGCGAGATTTATAAAAACACAAAGAAAGAGAAAGGGGGATTATAGAGATAGATGGCGAGATAGATAAGAAGATGGGATGGATGAATTGATAAAAATATAGGTCAAGAAGAACCAAGATATACTTACTTGAACCTTGATTGATTGAATCAAAACCCAAGCAATGAATTATATTAAGCTTCCTTCTTCAACCTTACACAAGTCTTTAAATCGAGACAAGCACAAGCAGGGACTAGAATCGACTAGGAGCATCAATCTCTACAGAGATTAACACACACAAGAACAACCTAGCAATGACTCACAACGATTCAATTTAAAGGCTCTCTTTTTGATTGAATAGGAATGAATAAAAGGAAAGACTTCTTGGATGAAGTTTCGAGTATCACAAAATTTGTTAAAAAATAATCTACCTAAAAATGTGTTCGAGGAAGACTTTTTTGGCCTTAAAAGCCTCCATCTACAAGAATTAAAATAATTGTAAAAATAAAAGATAAATACTACCTTTAGAATATTTAGAGCTTAAAGGTGATAAAATGTCTCATAAAATACTTAAAAACCCAAAGCTTCAATCCTTGATTTCCTCTATGTCTTCACGTGTGCATGATGTGCGTGACATTTTCTCTCTGTCTTCCTTGGCCGGAATTGTAAGGAAGACTTAGGTACAAAAAGATCACCAATGGTCTCCTTAGAGGCTAGAACACCAACAAGCTAGATGCTTGTTCTTCAATGGCTCTTACTTTCGATCTAGTGAATGATCCTTGTATGAGAGGACTTGTAGGTGATGGTTTAGACTCCTTCTCCTTAATTGCTCTTTCCTTTGATCTAGTGATTGGTCCTTGTGTAGTAGGGGTAGTTGGGGATGGTCCTTTATCATACTCCCCTTCTTGGAAAGGATTCGATCTCAAATCATCACCATGCTCATCACTTGACACAAAGGGACTTAAGTCTCCTACATTGAATGTAGGGCTCACGCCATACTCCTCCGGAAGCTCCAATACATACGCGTTGTTGCTAACCTTACATAGCACCTTGAATGGTCCATTTCCTCTTGATGATAGCTTCAATGTTCACTTCTCCGGGAACCTCCCCTTCCTTAGATGCAACCAAACTAGATATCTTGGCTCGAATATCAATTCCATGCGATTTTTATTAGCCTTGGCCGCAACATGTCTTTCTTTCTCCTCTAACCTCTTAGGTGTTTTAGCGCAATTCCTGGATGAATTCCATTTGTTTTCTTGCATTAAAATCTACTCGCTCCTTTAAAGACAACAATATAGGATCAAAAGGGGTCAAAGGATTCAACTCATACCACACTCAAAAGGCGTTAGATTAGTAGAAGAATGTAATATTAAATTATAGGCAAACTCTATATGAGGCAAGACATCTTCCCAAGCATTCAAATTATCCTTCAAAATATCCTAGAAAATGGTAGTTAAAGTCCAATTAGTAACCTCATTTTGACCATTCGTTTGAGGATGACTAGAAGTCGAAAATAACAACTTAGTTCCTAGCTTTCCCCAAAGAGTTTTCCAAAAGAAACTAAGAAACTTAACATCTCTATCACTCACTAGATTCCTAGGTACTCCATTTAATCTAAATACTTCTCTAAAGAACAAGTTATCTACATTATAAGTATCATCGGTCTTATGACAAACAATAAAATGAGCCATCTTAGAGAAACGATCTACAACAACAAAAATTAAATCCCTCCCCTTCTTAGTTCTAGGTAACCCTACAACAAAGTCCATACTAATGTCTTCCCAAGGTGAACTAGGCATAGGTAAGGGGTATACAACCATGGGGTTTCAATCTAGCTTTAGCCTTTAAACACACAAGACATCTCCTAATCATGTTCTCTACATCCTTTTAAGTATATGAGTCCAATAAAAATGTGATTGTAGCATGTGATAACTCTTATCTCTCCTAAAATGTCCTATCAAGCCTCCCATATAGGCTTTCTTCACAAGAAATAACCTAAGGGAACATCTATGAATGCAAACATTATCAACCTTAAATAAAAATCCCTCGAACAAGTAGAACTTATCTAGGGATCCTCGAGATTTATAATGCATATAGATATATCCAAAATCATCATCATCATCAACAACATATATGATGCGGGGTTGATGCTGCAGTTTCCCGATCTAGATTGAAGTCCACGAAAGTGACAATTGGACAAAATCTCGGTGAAAATCTCGGGCAAGATTTGTATGGTAAGACCGAGATTTTCGAAAGCTCAGAGAATAAGAACGTGAATGTTATGGATGATAATGGAAAGATAATAGAAGATGATAATGGATGAAATTTATGGAAAATATAGGAATATAGAACCAAGATATAAACTTGCAAAGAACCTTGATCAATTGGATCAAAACCCTCAACGAAGAGTTACCTTAACCCTTCCTTCTCTAACCTTACTCATGCCTTATAATTAAGACAAGCACAAGGAGGGACTAGTTTGACTCGTAGCACCAACCTTTAAGAAGATTAACACACACATGAAGAACATAGTAAAGACTCACAACTAATCAATCAAAGGCTCACTTTTTGATTGAATTGGAATGAATAAAACACACACTTTGTGAATGAAGTAACGAGTATCTCACAATATTGTGGAAATCAATAATCAATCAAATCTACCTAATAATCTCGACTTCTATGACTATATATAGGCGAGATTCTCTCAAAAGATAAAGACTAAAAATAATCCTACAAAATATAAATTAAAAGATAAAAAGCTTTAGAATATTTTGAGCTTTAAAAAGGTATAAAACAACTAACTATAATCTTGCATAAATCTTAGCAAGATTCATGTAAATCTCGACTTAAGAGATATAAACTCGGCTGAGATATGCATGGGGCCGAGACTGTCGCTTGCTCTCCTTGCTTCCTTGATCATCTTCACTTATGTTTGGCTCCTCCACAATAGATATCAATGTAATTAAAGAAGACTTAAATATAAGTAAGGTCTCCTTAGATGTACATGATGTTAATAATCTAGCAACCTTTACTTGGATGGATCTTGCTCTTGATCTAGTAATAGATTCTTCCACGACAGAATATGATGATGATATAGACTCATTATCCTTCAATGCTTTAGCTCTAGCTCTAGTGATTGGTCCTTGAATAGAAAGTGTTTGGGATGGTCCCTTATCATACTCCCCTTCTTGAAAATGATTCATCCTCGAATCATCACCATGCTCATCACTAGTCTCATAAGGACTCAAGTCTCCTACATTGAAGGTAGGGCTCACGCCATAATCCTTCGGAAGCTCCAAAACATAAGTGTTGTTACCAACCTTACGTTGCACTTGAAATGTTTCATATCCTCTTGGAGACAACTTCGACTTCCTCTTCTCCGGAAATCATCCCTTCCTAAGATGCAACCAAACTAGATCAACGGCTTTAATAACACTTCCTTGTGGAATCTATTAGCATTATCCGCAACTTCCTTTCTCCTCTATCCTTATCCTTATGTGTGTCTTCCTATGCAACTCCTTGATGAACTCAACTTGTTTTCCTACATTAAAATCTATTCGCTCCTCGCTAGACAACGGTTTAAGATCAAAAGGTATCAAAGGATTCAACCCATAGACACACTCAAAAGGCGTTAGTACGATTATATGGAAATTCAACATGAGGCAAGACATATTACCAAGAATTCAAATATTCCTTCAAAACAGCCCGTAAAATGGTAGTTAAGGTCCTATTAGTAACCTCCGTTTGAGGATGACTAGAGGCAAGACATCTCTTCCATTCTTAGTCCTAGGTAATCCTACAACAAAGTTCATACTAATATCTAGCCATGGTGAAGTAGGCGTAGGAAGATGAGTGTATAAACCATGTGACTTCAATCTAGCCTTAGCTTTCAAGCACACACGACATCTCTTAATCATATTCTCAACATCTTTAAGCATACGAGGTCAATAAAAGTGTGAATGCAGCATAGGTAATGTCTTGTCTCTACCAAAATGTCCCATTAAAACACCCATATGAGCTTCCTCAACAAGTAAAAGTCTAAGAGAACATCTAGAAATGCACATTTTATCCTCTCAAAATAGAAAACCCTCAAATAAGTAGAACTTCTCATAGGGCCGTGCACCACAATGCTTAAAAATGTCACCAAAATCTATATCATCCACATAAAGATCCTTAATTTAATAGAAACCTAAGACCTTAGAATCCATAGTAGTGATCAAATAATGTCTCCTAGAAAGGGCATCAACAACAACATTATCTTTTCCTTTCTTATACTTAATGATAGGGGTGGGCATGGGACGGGACGGGATTGAGGTCGTCCAGCGTCCCATCCCGCAAATTATAAGCGGGACGGTATTTACAACTTTTTGTCTTCATCCCGCGGGCCCTGTCTCACGTGGGACGGGACGGGACAAGCCTAATCCCGCAAGAATTATGCACAAATATATTCAACATTTTTACTCATTTTCTCTCATTTTTAAAGACACAAATGATCCAAAAAAATCGATACAGAATTACCGGTTCAAGAGGTGTACATTAGTAGTTAGTACATTCAAAATGAATACAAGTTACACCAAAGTGTGTCTTACCGATTCACCTTCGAAAAACCTAGCACTGTACTACACTAATGATAGTTTACAAATGATAACATGCGTTTACATATTTTGATCCCTTATGATAGTTTACAAAAGATAACATTCTCTTACAAATCAATCACAACAGATAGTTAACAATAACAAAAGATAACATTTATTTATCAGTCGAACACAACACTTAAATGAACACCAATAGATACAAGTATATAAGTGTATAACCATATAAGACAATTAGTGTTTACTACTCTTTTAGTATATTATTTCTTTTAGAATTCTTATCAATTTAAAATTATAATTTGCATATATTATTTATCTTTATAATTTTTAAAAATATAAGAATATTATTTATATATATGCGGGATGAGACAGGATTAACAGGGATGAGATGTTTCCATCCTGCATCCCGTCCTGCAAATTTTTCACGGGACGGGACGAGATTAACCGGGATTTATGTCCACCCCTACTTAATGATATATAGAAAAGTTTCTATGAACTCCATCCATCTACCATGCCTCCTATCCAACTTATCATGAGTCCTAAATGGATTTACAGACTCATGATAAATCCTACGAATATATTCATTAGGCCAAAGGTAATGTTGCCATTTCTTGAAAACTCGAAATAAAGCATATAATTCCTAATCATATGTCGAATAATTCAAGCATGCTCCTTTTAATTTCTCACTAAAGAATACAAGTGGCTTACCTTCTTGCATAAGCACGTCTCCTATGCCGATCCTGATGCATCACACTCAACCTCGAATGGTTTAGTGAAATTTGGAGGTGCTAGAAGAGGTGCATGTGATAGTTGCCACTTCAACTCCTTAAAGGCCTTCTCTTCTACATCTCCCCACTCGAACTGTACTTGCTTCTTCGTGAGAGACGTGAGGGGGGCTACAAACCTCGTATAAAACATCTATAGAAGGTAGCCACTCCATGGAAACTTCGAACATGCCCTATAGTCGTGGGTGTGGGCCACTCTTGGATTGTTGTCTTAATCTAATCTTCATCCACTTCTAGACCTCTTGCACTTACAAATCAAGGAAAAGAACTTGATTAGTATTAAACTCATATTTCTTAATATTAGCATATAAAGATTCATTTATGAGATTTCCAAGTACTTCCTTTAGGTGGTCTTCATGCTCCTCGAGTGATTTGTTGTAGATGAGAATGTCATCAAAGTAGGCAACCACAAGATTTCCAATGAAGTGACATAAGAAATGATTCTTCATTCTCATGAAAATGCTAGGAGTGTTAGTCAAACCAAAAGGCATAACCAACCACTCGTATAAACCAAACTTTATCTTGAATACCGTCTTCTATTCGTCTCCTTCTTGCATCCGGATTTGATGATATCCACTCTTAAGATCAATCTTCTAAAATAAGGTGGATCCACTAAATTCATCTATCATATCATCCAAACGGGGAATGGTATATTGATACTTGATAGTAATATTGTTGATTGCTCTACAATCGACACACATCCTCCATGTATTATCCTTTCTGGGAACCAAAAGGATGGAAACTGTACATGGACTCAAACTTTATCGCACATAGATTTTATTCAAAAGCTCTTGATCTTGAATCTCTTGGCTTTCCCGGGGACTCATCCTATAAGCGGGAAAGATAGGAAGTGTAGCTCTAATAATTAAGTCAATTTGATGCTCAATTCCTCGAAAAGGTGTAAGTCCTGCAAGAATCTCATCCAGAAATACATCACATAACGCATTCAAAAGACTTAGAATGTTTTTGGGTAAGGAAGGCTTGACTTAATTGCCCCTTTTACGATCGCTTGAAGGTTCATTCAAGGATCGAGATTGTTGTTGTTGGGGTGAAATTTTCAAAACTGCTTTCTTCTCGTCCTTGTTATTATCTCGGTCTTGGTCTCGGTCTCGGTTGTGGTTTGGCCAAGAATTATGTTGCTTTCACGAATTAGAAGCTCCAAAATTTGTCTTAGCTCCTTGACTTCTTCCTTTAGTCTTCTTTTCAACTTTAATGGCTAAGTGCAATAAATTTGTCGTAATAGCATAGGGATATAATTCAATTTCATTAGCTAATAGAGAGTGCAAAATACGTAAATAACGATTCATTGTTGTCTCCTCATCCTCTATGGCATTGACTTTCACCATTGTCATTTGCATCGAAGTGTAAATCTCCTCCGCACTCATAGTTCCTTGTTTGAGGTTCTCCAATCTTTGCCTTAATTCTCTAGCATGGTGTTGAGTCACAAATCTAGCCCTCATTAATGCTTTCAATTGTTCCCAAGTGTTGATGTCCGGATCTAGTGTTATTCTCTTGTCTTTGACAAGATGATCTCACCACACTAAGACATAACCTTGAAATTCCAACCAACAAGTTGGATATTCCTTTGCTCGCTAAAGTTATGGCAATAACAAATTTGTTTGATTTTGGTCTCCCACTCCATAAAGGCGTCTGGATCACATTTGCCTTCAAAACTTGGAATTTTGACCTTTACTTTGCCAATTACGTCATGATCTTGGTGAGGTATATAAGCTAGGTTCCAAGTCTCGACCTCTACTATGATGATAGTTAAGTCTAGCATAGTTTCTCCACATGCCTTCTTCATCCTCATTCTCGATTTCCTGAAATTCATCAACAAAATCCGGTGTATTAGGTGTATGGAAATTATGATTAATTTGGATATCTCATACCTAGACTTTGAGGGTGTCTTGGAGGTGGATCGGGGGCTGGAGGCATAGGTGGATTTCGGGAGCTTTTTCCCACATCAAATACAAATCTCGGCTGGACAAGGGCGAGATTTTGGGATGAGATTCCTATATGGGGCAAGATTCCAGCTTTTCATCCATTCAGCCAATGTTGAAACTGTAACCATAAGTTATTTTAGCATGTATATAGCCTCCGGACCTAAAGATTCCCTCTTTTGTGACCCTTGAGGGCTATCTTGTTTAGACATCTACACAAACATGCAAAGGAACAACAAAATTGTGAAGTTAGTGAAAACAAAAAGGTTCCTTACTTATTTTCTCTCACACTCACACTTTGTTGTGATATCGCAAGCTAATTTAATGTAATTGTGTTGGATGGATTAATACTTATTTATAATTAGTTAGTAGATTCAACTAGAAACTCCTTGGATGAATCAAATAGTTGACTTGACTTTGAAGAAGGTTTTTGTGTTGAAAGATAGTCAAGATAATCATGCTGGAGTTATCTGATAACGTGATTTATGACGTTAATATAGGCATACAATTAGATAGTTTTTCCCGTTATTCATGCACGGTTTGACATTAGTTTAAGACGTTTGTGCTCATTTCGTGCATATTTCTAGAAAAGACGTCTACACGAGCTTTTGTCGGTTTTGTAGGTATTTCGGGGATCTTTTGGACATTAATCGATACATTCGAGGATCAAGCCTCATGGTGGTACATATCCGAGACCTTGAAAGAACATAATTGGAGCAATGAAGGACACAAGGACCCTTGTTGGTGCAAGCAATGGAGCAACTCATGGCTAGATGATCATAACAAGTCTCTGTTGAAGAAAATCGACCTACACCCAGGAAAATCGGCCGATTTTTCCTACTGGGTCGATTTTTGGGCCTTTGACAGCTTAAGCCACGTGTCCCACGATCTCTTGTCCGGCCTTGCTCTTGGTGGAGAATATAAGTGGTCTTGCAGGCTGATTTATGGATCCTTCTCTTTCCTTTGGACCCTTCTAGCATCTTCCCAAAGACTCTTGAATTGGGAGCTCTCTTCAAGACACCCTTGTGGGTGTTCTTGAGGGAGACTAGTGTAGATTTCAATTTCATAGTGAGATTTGAGTGATTTTTGTGAAGAAACTTGTTGAAGGTTGTAAGATCTGACTTGGAGCTACATTTGGTGTGTTGAAAGACTTGTTTTGAGCTCAAATCCAGCTAAGTTTCATTGCTTTCATTTCCTTACTTCATCTTCTTGCTATGGATTCCATGTATGCTTGTATGATGATTTTAGATCTTGAAATGCATGTTGTTGGCTAGTTTGTTGTGATTCTGGAGTGATGGATTGATGGTTAAGGCTTGGGTGATGATAGAATGGACTTATATGATTGTTTAGGATGATTCGTATGCACAAAACCTAACTCAGACATAAAAATCGACCTGTTCTTCATAGTAAATCGGCCGATTTTTACTATGATCAGCCCGATTTTTCCTTCTGTTGCTCTTTAATTGATGAATTTGTATGTTAGGATGTTAGATTGTTGAAATCCTAGTGTTTGTTGAGCATGATATAGCTTAGGGTGACCTAATGCTAGCAAACTAAGTGAGGAAAGAGACCTACCCGGTGATTTCCGATCTTAGATACCGAAGATGATGAACTCTAGGTAGTAGTGAGCCTCATAAGCCGCTATTGGACTGAGTGTGCTAGGATTGTTGCTTGAGACTTACCTTTTCCGAGACTTACCCGGTAAGGAGAGGTTTGCCCCTTAAGTAGTGTCCGGTTTGTGTAGAATTCCCTACTTTAACCCCTTGAGACCTACCCGGTAATAGGAGTTTGATGTGGGACTAGTGAAGTGAGAGACCTACCCGGTAATTGCTTCCATTAGAGAAACACCCTTTCCCAACACCGCAGCTTTGTCCTTAGAATCTTTAGAACCTTGAGTCCAATGCTATAACCGGAAATCTTGACCTCTAGAATCCATTTTTCTCTTTGATCTCATATCTTGTGTTTGTGTCATTTGTTTGTTTGCTAGCTTAAGTTGTTAGTTTGTTTTATTACCTTGCTTGATTTGTGATCTTTGCTTGATCACCACAAAAACCCAACCAAAAATATCATCATTTTCATTTCTTTATTTCTTTCTCCTTTCTTAGACTAGATTTGCACTATCTTTGATCATTGAATGACTTGATTTCGCCTCAGTCCTTGTGTTCGACCTCGGAATACTTTCCTTCCTACATAACGATCCGTACACTGCAGGTTTCGCTAGGTAGTTTAGGATTTTAATTCGAGTTTATAAATATAAAGCTTTTTGTGCTACACGTTTCTAGCGTAACATTATCTTCACACAATTGACACAAAGTAGAAAGAATATTGTAAGTGGACACAACTAGTATGATAGAAAGTATAGATACTAACTAACACACCCAAAGAAATAGACTCAATGTGTTTAGAGTAGAAAAGAGCCACAAAATAGGCACACAAGAGATTAAGAAGAGAGTTGTACGTACCTTGAACTTATAAAATTAGAGAGAGAACTAGCCATGTAGGTTTATTCTCGATAGAAAGGAATCTCGGGCTAGATTTATGTCTCAAGGTCGAGATTGATCAAAAGTGAGGGATTTTGGCTATGAACTGGATCAAGTATGGTATGAAACTTCTTATGTGGATGTCCTCTTGAGCTTGACACACTTGAATTTCTCAATTTTTGCCACAAAAAATTTTGATCAATACACAATAGTTGCGAATCTTGATCTCAAGCTCGAGAGAGATTTTGGACAAGGGTCGAGACTGTCGATTCGTCGACTGTTTGACGACAACCACTGCATATTCTTGAGGTGTACTCCTCCCTGGTGCCCTTGATGATCCTTTCTCAATTGGATCGTAAAAATTTCTTCTTGAATGGCTTTCCCGAACGCTACGATATAGTTGATGATATGAAACGTCGTTGGAATAAAGTATGAAACTTTTGTATATGCATTTCTTGTAGAGTTTATGGGAATGGTATGTATATATGGGATTGGCAGTAGTTGTTTGGAAAATAGGAAGAGATTTTGGATATATATTCGTTTAGGATTTGAAAGATACGATAAGATCTCACCTGTTAGATAATATCTTAATAATAAGATCACTTGTAAATCTCTTTCCTCCTTGGATATAACAGTTAGATATAATTATATTTGACTCAAATATAATATGGATCTCGACTAGATATGGAGAATATCATGAAACTTGATGGCCAAGTAATGTAAAAATCTCGGCTTTAGGACAACACAACCTTGGGCGAGATTTCTCTGACACTTTGGCGAGGTTTCTATTTTAGGGTAGGTTAGCTTGTGTTTAGACTATGGCATTTCTCTCTTCTCCAATAGACAAACAAAAACTAATGTTAAACTCAAATAATCTCACAAAAGAATGGCAGCAAAGAAAAGGCTTGATTTTTATATGACTCAAAGAAGACTTAAATAAAAATACTCAAACCATTTTGTATGACTGAGTTGAACTTCAACCGCTTAGCTCTGATACCACTTTGATGCAAGGTTGATGCCACAATTTCTCGATCTAGATTGAAGTCCACGAAAGTAACGACAAAAGCAAATCTCGAGCGAGATTTGTATTGTAAGGCCGAGATTTTTGAAAACTCAAAGAATAAGAACGTGAAAATTATGAATGACAATGGAAAGATAATAGAAGATGATAGTGATGAAAGTTGATGAAAAATACACGATGATAGAACCAAAATATAAACTTACAAAGAATCTTGAACAATTGGATCAAATCCCTCAACAAAGAGTTACCTTAACCCTTCCTTCTTCAACCTTACACAAGCCTTCTAGTTAAGACTAGAACAAGGAGAGACTAGTTTGACTAGTAGCACCAATCTTTAATAAGATTAATACACACAAGAATAACCTATCAAAGACTCACACTATTAAATCAAAGGCTCACTTTTTGATTGAATTGGAATGAATAAAACGCAAACTTCGTTAATGAAGTAACGAGTATCTCAAAATATTTTGGAAATCAATAATCAATTAAATCTACCTAATAAACTCGACTTCTATGACTATATATAGGCGAGATTCTCTAAAAGATAAAGACTAAAAACAATCCTACAAAATGTAGGATAGAAGATAAAAACTTTTAGAATGTTTTGAGCTTTAAAGGTATAAAATAACTAATTATAATCTTATATAAGTCTTGACAAGATTCATGTAAATCTCGACTTAAGAGATTTAATAATCTTGGTTGAGATATGCGTGGGGCTAAGACTGTCACTTGCTCTCCTTGCTTCCTTGATCATCTTCACTCATGTTTGGCTCCTCCACAATAGATATCAATGTAATTAAAGAAGACTTAACATAAGTAAGGTCTCCTTAGATGTACATGATGCCAAGAAGCTAGAAACCTCTTCTTGGATGGATCTTGGTCTTGATCTAGCAATAGATCCTTCCACGATAGAATGTGAAGATGATATAGACTCCTTCTCCCTCAATGCTTTAGCTCTAGATCTAGTGATTGGTCCTTGAATAGGAAGTTTTGGGGATGACCCCTCATCAATATAGATCCTTAATGTAACAAAAAACCTAGTTGTGATCAAAGAATGTCTCATAGAAAGAGCATTAGACAACATTATCCTTACATTTCTTATACTTAATCATATAAGGAAAAGTTTCGATAAACTCCATCCATCTACCATGTCTCCTATCTAACTTATCTTGACTCCTAAAATGTATCAAGGACTCATGATCAGTACATATGAAAAATTCATTAGACCAAAGATAATGCTTTCATGTCTTAAATACTCAAAATAATGCATAAAGCTCTTTATCGTGCGTAGAGTAATTAAGCATGTTCCTCTCAATTTTTCACTAAAGAATGCGAGTGGCTTACCTTCTTGCGTGATTAATCCTCCAATGGCAATTCATGAAGCAACACATTCGACTTCAAAGGGTTTGGTGAAGTCCGAAAGTGCTAGAAAATGTGAATGGGACAATCACCACTTTAACTCCTTAAACATTTTCTCTTGAGCATCTTCCCACTTAAATGTAACCTTCTTGTTTGTCAATGCAGTAAGTGGGGCTTCTATGGTGCTAAAAATTTCTCACAAAACGCCTATAAATGGTGGCAAGGTCGTGGAAGTTGTGTACATGTCCAATGGTGGTAAGTGTTGGCCATTCTTGCATGGTCTTGATCTTCTCTTCATCTACTTCTAGGCCTCTTGTACATAATACAAAACCAAAAAAATAACTTGATTAGTGTTAAAAGCACATTTCTTGATATTAGCATATAAAGATTCAGAGAGTTCCAAGTGCTTCGCTTAAGTGTCCTTCATGCTCCTCAAGTGATCTAGTATAAAGGAGAATGTCCTCAAAGTAAGCCACTACAAATTTACCAATATAATATCGTAGCACATGGTTCATCAATCTCATGAATGTGCTAGGAGATTTGGTCAATCCAAATGGAATTACTAGCCACTCATAGAGACCAAACTTTTTCTTGAATGCCGTCTTCCATTCATCTCCTTCCCGCATTCTGATTTGGTGATATCCACTCTTAAGGTCGATATTATAAAACAAAATGGATCCACTAAGCTCATCTAGCATATCATCTAACCTAGGGATGGGATGACGGTACTTATTGGTGATGTTATTGATTGCCCTACAATCAACACACATCTTCCATATAATATCCTTCTTAGGTACTAAGAGGACGGGAATGGCACATGGGCTCAAACTCTCCCTCACATAACCCTTATCTAAGAGCTCTTGCACTTGACTTTGAATATTGTGGCTCTCCTTAGGCTTCATCCTATTAGTTGGACGATTTGGAAATGTAGCACCGGGAATTAGATCTATTTGATACTTAATGCTTCAAAAAGGTGGAAGTCCCGCTAGAATCTCATTCGGAAACACATCACTAAACTCTTCTAGAAGGTTTAGAATGGGTTGGGGTAAGGTGGCCTTAACTTCATCACTCAATTTCACTAGGATTTTCATAAACTAATGATAATGACATCCAAAGGAGTATAGTCATGGATATATTCTTCTTTGCAAGGTAGAAGAAGTCTATAAGGTTGGACCGAGAATTCTGTACTAGGTCGAGATGCCCCGACATTGGGGCAGGATTTGTCACCGGGTCGAGATCTTCCTTTATCGGGGCGAGATTCTTCACTGAGGCGAGACATTTCTGCATTGGGGCGAGATTTTTCTGCATTGGGGAAAGATTCTTCACTACAAAGAGATTCTCCTCCTTTATTCTTCCTATGACTTTGCTCCAAGTTCTTTTCCTTATTTCTCTCATAGAATTCAACAATTTGCAATGGGGTTATGGGTTTAAGAGTTAGTTTTTGACCATTAAACTTAAATGAATGACTATTAGTATGCCCACCATGCTTAGTTCTTCTATCAAATTGTCATGGAAGTCCTAAAAGAATATGACATGCTTACATGGAAACTACATCACAAGTAATGGTATCTACATAGTTACCTAAAGTGATAATAACCCTAGCTTGCTTGTTCACTTTCAATTCACAACAATCATTCATTCAATGCAACTTATATGGTCTAGGGTGACAAAACGAGGTAATTTGCAACTTATAAACCAAATCGTTACTAGTTATATTGCAACAACTACCTCCATCTATGATTATATTACGCACCTTTCCCTTAATAAGACATCTAATATGAAAAAGGTTTTCCCTTTAATTATCCTCACATGGGGGCTATCTTATCATGCAAAGTTCTCCTAGCAATCAATGATTCTCCATGTTGTTGCTCAATTCCCTCATCACTATCACTACCAATTTCATGCAATGCATTAAGGTGGGTACTATCATCATTTTCATGTTCTTCTTCGCTCTCATATTGTCCAAAATGATTAATAAACAAAACTCTTTTATTAGGACAATCTCTTATATAATGACCTCTACCTTGACACTTAAAGCATACAGTATCTCTAGAACGGAGAGTAGAGTTAGACTTGCTTCCTTTAGGACCACTTGAAGGCTCATTCAAGGGTCAAAATGATGAGTGAGGTGTCAAGATTTTCCTTGTTACTCCTTGACCCACTGCTGGTCCTTTTATTTCCTCCTTGGTGGACCTGTGCTCATGGCTTTGAGAGCCTTAGAACCGGATGGTTTGTGGTTTCCACGAACTTGTAGCCACAACTTGTCTTGGCTCCTTGGGTTCGTCCTTTGGTCTTCTTTTCCACCTTAATGGCCAGATGTAGAAAATCCACCAGAGTATTTTAGGAATACAAGTCTATTTTATTAGACATTGATGGATGAAAAATATGTAAATAACGAGCCATGGTAGACTCCTCATCTTCTATAACATTGGCTTCCACCATTTCCAATTTGCATAGATGTAAAAACTTCTTCAGCACTCATAGCTCCTTGCTTAAGGTTCTCTAAACTTTGTCTTAGCTCTCTAGCATGATATTGAGGAACAAATCTAGCTCTCATCAAGGCCTTCTTTTTCTCCCATGTGGTAATGGTTGGATCCAAAGTTCTTCTCCTTTTTTGACAAGATGATCCCACCACACTAAGGCATATCCTTGAAGCTCCAATTAGGCTACTTGGACCTTCCTTTGTTCACTAAAGTTATGGCAAGACCAAATTTACTCTATTTTGGTCTCCCATTTCATGAAAGCATTCGGGTCACACTTGCCTTCAAAACTTAGAATCTTAACTTTCACTTTCCCTAGTCCATCTTACTCTTAGTAAGGCCGATATGGTTCCAAGTCAGGACCTCTTCTTGGTTGACGGTGATGTCTAGGAAAGTATTTCCACATGCCCTCTTCATCATCATCCTCCTGTTCTTGAAAATCATCAACACAACTTTGCATATTAGATGTCCTAAAAAAAGGACTAGAATATTTCATACCTTGCCCTTGAAGGTTTCTTTGAGGTGACTCCGGGACTGTAGTTCTAGGTGGATTTCGTGAACTTCCTCCAAAATCAAATGTAGATCTTGGCTGAGATGTGGCGTGCGGTTGAGGGCGAGATTCCAACGTTCCATACACATTGACAAGATGTCTCATTAAATAACGTCTTTTGAGTGTGTGGGGTTGAGGGCGAGATTCTAATGTTCCATACACATTGAGAAGATCTCAAACATAGATCTCGGCCGAGGTGACTCCGGGGCTGTTTTGAAAGATAATTTGAATGTTTGGGAAGATGTCTTGCCTCATGTAGAATTTGCTTTATAATCGAACTATACATTCTTCTACTAATCCTATGCCTTTTGGGTGTGTGTATGAGTTGAATCCTCTGACCCCTTTTGATCTTATATTGTTGCCTATAGAGGAGTGAGTAGATTTTAATGTGGGAAAATAGGTGGAGTTCATCCAAGAATTGCATGCAAGGACACACAAGAGGCTAGAGAAAAAGGGAAGAATCGCAAGGAATTACTATTTGAGCTAGGGGATTTAGTTTGGTTGCATCTAAGGAAAGAAGATTCCCGAAGAAGAGGAAATCGAAGCTCTCACCATGAGGAGATGGACCATTTAAGGTGCTACGTAAGGTTGGCAACAACTCTTATGTATTGGAGCTTCCGGAGGAGTATGGCGTGATACCACCTTTAATGTAGGAGACTTGAGTCCTTTTGTATCAAGTGATGAGCATGGTGATGATTTGAGGACAAGTCATTTTCAAGAAGGGGGGTATGATGATGGATCATCCCCAACACCTCTTACTACACATGGACCAATAACTAGATCAAGGGCAAGAGAACTGAAAAAGGAGTCTACATCATCTACAAGTTCTACCATGGAAGGATCTATCACTAGAGCAAGAGCCATTAAAGAAGAGGTTTCTAACTTGTCGGCATCATTAGCTTCTAAGGAGATCATTGGTGATCTATTTGTCTCTAAGTCTTCCTTAGTCACTTTGATGACAATTCCATCCATGGAGACTGTTACGCTAAGATCGTGTGATGCGCAATTGGGTTTTAAATTTATACTCGTTATATTTCTCCTAACTCCTAGCGAACCCGCAGTGTACGGGACGTTCGTAGTAGGGATAGTATTCCGAGGTCGAACACAAAAACTAAGGTGAAATTGACTCGATTTGTGATTGAGTTTAGTAAAGACCTAGGTTGAAAGAGAAGAAAGAAATAAAGAAATGAAAATCTCAAATTTTTTTGGTTGGTTTTTGGTGATCAATCAAAGATCACAATACATGCAAGTAATCGATCAACTAAACTATAAATCAACACAAATGAACAACTAAACAAGATATAGATCAAAGAGAGAAAAGACGGGTTCTAGGGATTGGAAGTTCCGGTTATGGCATAGGACTCAAGCTATCTATTCATTCTTGGATTAACTATGTTGGGGTTAAGTGTTTCTAGATTGGGATTAATTACCGGGTAGGTCTCATGATCCACTGGTCCATTCCTTAAGTCTCATTACCGGGTAAGTCTCTAAGAACCTAAGGGATGGAATTCTACTCGAACCGGATTTCTAACTTAAGATCCAACCTATCCTCACCTGGTAAGTCTCGGAAGGGCTAGTTTTAAGCTACTATCCAGCACACTAAATCCAATGGCGGCTTATTAGGCTCACCACTACCTAAGGTTTGTTATCTTCGGAATCTAAGAGTAAGGATTACCGGGTAAGTCTCTCCTAACACTTAGTTGCTAACACTAGGTCACCCTAGGATAGATTTAACTCAACAAACACTTAGGATTTCAACATTCTAACAGTCTAAAATTAGATCCATCGAACCAGGAAAATCACGGTTTGTTCTACCTAAACCACGGCCGTGGTTTGACAAGAACTGGCCGTGATTCCTAACAGAGGATACGTTCATACAAACAAGTCATCCAAAGATAAATCTAAGTCCATCCTATCATAGCCCTAGCCATAACCATCCTTTCCTTACCCTAGAACCACATCAATTTAGCCTACAACGTTCATAATGGAAAACGAAACAAACAAACATAGAATCATAACACTCATTGCAAGATAATTAAGGAAAAGAGATGCACAAGTGAACTTTAAAACAAACCAAGCTGAAAATAGAATTAGAACAACTTACAACCCTTCCAAAGAAGGTTCAAAGGTTCACAAAACTCTAGAAATAGAATCCGGAAATCTTCTCTACAAAAACTAGCAAGAATGACAATGGTGTGTGTTCTTCTTCTCCTCTTCAATGGAACTCTTCTTCTTCTCTTTGACACTTTCCTTCCAAGAAAAACTTCTTGTTGAGAGAATATATTTGTCAGAGAGAAATGGATAATGGATGAGCTGCTCCAAACTACTCCCAGCTGCTCCTCACAACCCATGAAGGACCACTTTTATAACAAACTTGCATGAGCTGGCCATGAGAGTCGTGGCACAGCTGTCACAAGAATCTGGCAAAAACCACGGTTGATTCCACGGCCGTGATCTGTCAGAGAACCGTGATTCTGTGCAGAAACTTTGCCTTGGATCATTAAGTTGTGATTTGGTGCATGGCTAGTGTTGGCAAGGTTCCATGAGTCCTCCTTAGCCTATAGCTTGTGTCCTAATGAGTCCGAGGGTGTGTCGTCTAGATAAACGATCCTCAAACGCATCGTTTTAGCTCCTAAATTTCCCGAATTACCTACAAAACACGCACAAGTCCGTGTAGACATCTATCTCGACAAAATATATGAATTGAGTGCAAAATGTCTCGAACCAATGCTAAACCATGCATGAATGAGTGGAAATTCTACCTAAATGATCACCTAAAACTAAGTCATAAATCGTGTTATCAAAATACCCCATACTTAAGGTTTGCTCGTCCCCGAGCAAATTCTCAATTATAGATTAAGAGATGACATGATTTATGTATGCAGAAAAATGGCAAAAATCTTTTTGGGTTTGTGCTTCTACTATTGGATCACCTTCAAAGTCATGTTTCATGGCTAAGGACAAGCAATCATGCATCAAACAAATGAAAGCATGGAAAGACAATTGTACTTAACTCAAAAGTATGCATGAAATGTAAAGATGAAGAAGTCAAGAAGATTAAGAGTACATCCAATCTAAACTACTAAGTCTTACAAACATGCAAATAGGTCATAAGGTCTTGTGAGATAAAAGGGGCAAGAAATGTAGTGATTGGGTGGGGATTTCTAGGTTATGTGATGCTAATCCGGGAACGGAACTAACTTCACATCCTTGTCCTCGATCAACTTCCCCCAAGTGTATATTTTCCTCTATCTTTTCTTTCTTTTCTTTTTCTTTGACTTATTTTTTAGACAATGGCATTGGTGTACAAGAGCCGAAACCTTGGTGATTAGCCGTCCTCGGGTTTTTTCTTAGTTTTCGAGGTGCATCCACACCGGGCACACATACCAAAGCTCGTTAGTACTATTGGTTCATTTGACTTTGGCAAGGCACCAACACCCGATTATGTGAAGTGTACCGAGTTACTTGTCATTTAAACCAATGTCCCCAAACTTATATTTTGGCTACACTTTCACAACAAATTCAGCATTTTATGCATGATATTCTTTTCATCAACAACTTCACCCCACACTTGATTTTTACACACATTAACACACTAGCATGCTCCTATTCCCGGATGGGTTAAAAGAGGTCAAATTTATCTCAATTGAGGTGCTCAAGCAATCATGATTAAGATGAGAAGTAGAGAAAGATTGAATTGCCTCATTCATTCCTAGATGGTATGCAAGAACTATCATGTAATTTCGATTTTCACTACTCAATCCTTTCTAGGCAAACATCATGGTCACAAATTATTCATAGAATTTCAAGAGAAGTAGTTCAAGTCCACATATGCATTTATCAATTCAACACATAAGGCCATTCATAGCCAATTCACAAGACAAGATTTCATCATTAGGATCATTTCCAAGCCTAGAAAGCACAAAAAAATTTTAAAATTTTCTGATTTTTATGGGATTTTTGTTTTAAGTATGTACAATGCAAGACATGTGCAAATATTAAACTATCCTAGATGCTCATCATGCAAAGGGTCATGCGAACCCCACCCCATACTTAGAAACACATTGTCCCCAATGTGGTATTCAAGCAAAGAGAGTGAAAGAAGGTTCTCACAATGTAAAAGTGGTTTGCTATGGTAATCGGGATTTCTCAAATGAATTGATGTTGGATGATCCTATCAACCATGGTAGAGAGCTCTAAGCATCCATCAAAGCTTCGGAACCCGCGCTAGGCACCGCTAGCCGTCCAAGTCCCGCGTCCGCTCCACCCATAATTGGTGAGGGGTTCATCATCATCATTCATATGCCAAGAAAGGCTTCCAATGCTTACTCTAGCACACATACAAAGTAGACAAAACACACACAAAGATAGAAAAATCTAAAAACGAAAACAAAACGAAAAAGAGAATGTTACCAATGGGTTGCCTCCCACCAAGCGCTTCTTTAAGGTCATTAGCTTGACCAAACTCGGGGGAGTCTATTCAAGATGAAGTGGGGCAATCATGTCCACCGGAGCTCCCGGAATATACTTCTTCAAGCGGTGCCCATTCACTTTGAAATTCCCATAATGCTCCCTTCCTATTTCAATAGCTCCATGGGAAAAGATCTTCTTCACCACATATGGCCCGGTCCATCTTGATTTGAGCTTTCCGGGAAAGAGCCTTAGCCTTGAGTTGAAGAGAAGGACAAGATCTCCTTCATTCAACTCCTTGGGGATGATCTTCTTGTCATGCCATCTTTTGGTTCTTTCCTTGTAAATCCGGGCATTCTCATAAGCATCCAACCGGATCTCCTCAAGGGCGTTTAGATCAAGCAACCTCTTTTCTCCCGCTTCCTTGAGGTCAAAATTTAGCCACTTAATGGCCCAATAAGCTCTATGCTCCATTTCCACCGGAAGATGGCAAGACTTGCCATAGACTAACTTGTAAGGAGTGGTGCCGATCAGTGTCTTGAAGGCGGTTCTATATGCCCACAATGCGTCATTGAGCTTCATAGCTCAATCCTTTCTAGTTCTAGACACCGTCTTCTCAAGGATGGCCTTTATCTCCCGGTTGGAGATCTCCACTTGGCCACTAGTTTGGGGATGGTAAGGTGTTGCCACCTTATGAGTCACCCCATACTTAGCCAAAAGCGCTCCAAAGTTCCTATTTGTGAAGTGCTTTCCTCCATCACTAATGATCACCCTTGGTGTTCCAAACCTAGGGAAGATCACCCGGTTGAAGAACCGCACCACCACCTTGGCATCATTTGTAGGAGAGGCGATTGCCTCCACCCATCTTGACACATAATCCACCGCCAATAGGATGAAGAGATTGCCACATGAGGAAGGGAATGGTCCCATGAAGTCCACACCCCACACATCA
Source organism: Fagopyrum homotropicum (assembly GCA_033239125.1). NCBI lineage: Eukaryota > Viridiplantae > Streptophyta > Magnoliopsida > Caryophyllales > Polygonaceae > Fagopyrum > Fagopyrum homotropicum. The sequence continues at coordinate 94,842,581 of BSWB01000003.1, read as the reverse complement.
AAAATCTCCACTTCTTGGATGTTGTTCAAGGGCATTTCATTCCTTCTTGAGATGTTGCCCGTCCTTTGGCAAGCATCACATGCCGCTACAAAACCTTGCACATCCTTGAACAAGTTAGGCCAATAAAAACCGGATTGCAATACCTTTGCACACGTCTTGTGTGAACTAGCATGGCCTCCACATGGTAAGGAGTGACAATGCCGGATCACACTCTCCACTTCTTCTTCCGGTATGCATCTTCTAAACATCCCATCCGGTCCTCTCTTGAACAAGAGTGGCTCACTCCAATAGTAATGCCTCACATCGTTGAAGAACTTCTTTCTTTGTGCATATGTCAATCCGGGAGACACTTCCTCACATACTAAGTAATTCACAATGTCGGCATACCATGGCTCATTTCCTCTAGAAACTTGGAACAAGCATTCCTCCATCATTTGCAATTGCTCATCTCGGAATGAGTCATCAATTGGAATGTCATCTTTCCCAAGCTCTAATGGAGGCAATCTACTAAGGTGATCCGCCACGAAGTTCTCGGATCCCTTCTTATCTCGTATCTCTAAATCAAACTCTTGGAGAAGAAGGATCCACCGAATCAACCTTGGTTTGGCATCCTTCTTTGTAAGTAGATAACGGATCGCCGCATGATCCGTATAAACTATGACCTTCGCTCCAACAAGGTATGAGCGGAACTTCTCAAATGCATACACCACCGCCAACAACTCCTTCTCGGTGGTGGCATAATTGAGTTGGGCATCATCTAGCGTCTTGCTAGCATAATAAATAGCATGAGTACGCCCATCTTTCCTTTGCCCCAAAACAGCCCCTACGGCTACGTCGCTCGCATCGCACATGATCTCAAATGGTAGACTCCAATCCGGAGGTTGCATGCTAGGTGCGGAGATCAAGGCGTTCTTCAACCTACAAAAAGCTTCAAGACAATCCTTGGAAAAGACAAAATCAACATCCTTCATTAGTAGGTTAGTGAGAGGCTTAGAAATTTTAGAGAAGTCTTGAATAAACCTCCGGTAAAAACCGGCATGCCCTAAGAAACTCCTTACCCCCTTCACCGAGGTAGGTGGCGGCAACTTCTCTATCGTTTCGATTTTGGCCCTATCAACCTCAATGTCACGGTTGGACACCAAGTGTCCTAACACAATGCCTTCACTTACCATGAAGTGGCATTTTTCCCAATTCAAGACAAGATTTGTCTCCTCACATCTTTGCAATACTAATGACAAGTTAGCCAAGCAATTATCAAAGGAAGAACCATAAACAGAGAAATCATCCATAAACACTTCCATGATATTTTCTATGTATTCCGAAAAGATAGCCATCATACACCTTTGGAAGGTGGCGGGTGCATTACACAACCCAAATGGCATTCTCCTATATGCAAAAGTACCCCATGGACATGTAAAGGTTGTTTTCTCTTGGTCATCGGGGTGGATAGGGATTTGGAAGAATCCACTATAGCCATCTAGATAGCAAAAATGAGAGTGTTGAGCTAACCTTTCTAGCATTTGGTCAATGAAGGGGAGAGGGAAGTGATCCTTCCTAGAGGCCATGTTCAATTTCCTATAATCAATGCACATCCTCCACCCGGTAACCGTCCTAGTCGGGATTAGTTCATTGCTCTCATTAGTCACTACAGTCATCCCACCCTTTTTAGGAACTACATGAACGGGACTAACCCACTTACTATCCGAGATAGGGTAGATAATTCCCGCATCTAGCAATTTGATGATTTCCTTTTTGACTACCTCTTTCATTATAGGATTCAATCTCCTTTGATGTTCAATAGAGGGTTTGTGGTTATCTTCCATCATTATCTTATGCATGCACAAAGAAGGCTTAATGCCAACCAAATCATCAATAGTATAACCAATGGCTTTCCTATGCAATCTCAGTTCATGCAACAACTTAGCAAGTTCATCATCACTCAAGCATGCATTAACAATCACCGGATATGAAGAATTTTCACCAAGAAAAGCATACTTTAAATGAGAGGGGAGGGGTTTAAGTTCAAGTGAGGGAGGACCTTTATCGATTGGAGATGATCCAAACAATGTTGGATGAGATGAATTCAAAGCAAATGTAGCTCCTCCAAGGTTCCTAGAAGCTTGATCACTATCAAGGGCTGATCCAGGGAAAACCACGGCTGAAATCACGGGTTGCTCATCTTCCACGGCCGTGGTTCTTGCTAAGCTTGCTTCCCGGAGTTGTCCAGAAAGTTTGACGGCCGTGGAGTGTAAATCTCGACCGTGGAACTTGCAGCTATTCAACACCTCTTCGTGGCTTTCAAATCCAACTCTTGGCTCCTCTTCCAATGCTTCTAAGGCCTTGATTTCTTCATTGCAAGCCTCCTCAACACTTTCCTCCATCATACTTAAGGTGAGAACCTTCTCCAAGGGATCCTTGATCAAGATCGAGCTCACAACTTCTCTAGACTCTTCTTGCTCGACTATGTTGAAGGCATCCTCATCAAGGGTTGGCCCCTTCATCATGGTGGACAACTTGAACTTGACGTTCTCTTCTCCTATGTTGAAGGAGAGAGTCCCGTTCTTGCAATCCACTAGGCATCCGGAGGTGGCTAGGAAAGGTTTTCCTAAGATGATGGGAACTGGATAGTCTGCCGGAATGTCCAAGACGACAAAGTCAATTGGCACATAGAATCCTCCTAATTGCACCGGAATGTCTTCTAGAATCCCAACCGGGTGAGTGATAGAACGGTCCGCCATATAGAGGGTCATCTTGACCGGCTTTGGCTCTCCTAGCCCGACCTTGTTGCAAAGTGCAAGCGGTATGATGCTTACACTTGCTCCAAGATCACAAAGAGCCTCGTACTTCACATCTCCCACTCCTATTGGGACGCAAAAAGAGCCCGGATCCCTTAGCTTGGGAGGCATCTCTTCCTTCATGGTTTGGATCAATTCTGAGGATCTCTTGGTCATTCTTATCTCCCCATACTCCTCCAACTTCCTTTTGTTGGAGAGTATTTCCTTCAAAAACTTGCCATATGCCGGCATTCCTAAAATGGCATCCATGAACGGAATGTTAATATGTAATTTGGACATTAGTTCAAGGAACTTACCAAAATGATTGTCCAAACGAGCTCTTGCTCTTGATTGTGGGAACGGTAGTGGTGGCTTGTACGGAGGCGGTGCCACATAGGTTGGCTCTACATCCTTGCTCTTGCCTCCATCTTCTTGCATTCTTCCCTCTTCTACCACTACTTGCTTTCCCTTAGCTTGGTCCTTGGGCAAAGGATCCTTCATACTCAACCCACTCCTTGTTGTGATAGCCAACACTTGACCTCTTGGGTTGTCTTCGGTTCTTCCGGGAAGCTTTCCCGGATCCCTATGGGCTTCACCCACTTTTTGGAACACTTGTGCTTCCAAAACCTTTTGAGCTTTAGAAATTGAAGTCACGGTGCTCTCAAGACCACTCAACCTTCCTAGCAATTGCTCAAACATTATTTCGGTTCTATCCTTGGGAGGTTGAGTGAAGCCGGGTGGAGGTTCTTGTGAAGCTCTTGGTGGTGGAGTTGAGCTTGTGGAAGCGGGAGGGTTCAAGGCTCCATCCGGGTTAGAGTAAGAAAATCCGGGATGGTTGTGGTTGGGCCGGTAATTGTTGAATTGCCGGTTGTTGTTAAAACTCCTTGGGCCTTGGTAATTGATGAAGTTGCCCCTTCCCATATAATTCACATCCTCCTCCTTGGAAGACAAGTTGGCTTGTGGAAGCACTTAAGGATTTGCTTGGTTCTTCAAAGTTGTAGTACATAACTTCCTCAAGGACTTCAACTCATTGTTGATGGCGTCAAGCTTGAAATTTCTCATGGTGACTTCACTCACCTCATATGCTCCCGCCTTTCTCCCTTCACTCTTCCTATGGGAGTATTTCTCAATCACTAGAGCTTGCTTCTCCACAAACTCCCAAGCTTCATCTACATGCTTCTCCATAAATGTCCCACCGGAAAGAGATTGGAGCTTGAATTGGCTATCTTCATCAAGTCCCTTGAAGTAGATCTCCAATAGCTCAATTTTTGATATGCCATGGTGTGGACAATCAAGGAGAAGATCTTTGAACCTCTCCCAAGACTTGAATAAACTCTCTCTATCCTTCATCACAAAGGCATTGATCTTCCCTCTTAACTCGGTAGTCTTGGAAGGTGGGAAGAACTTAGTCAAAAACTCGGTTGTCATCTCCTCCCAAGTACCAACTCGCCCTTGTGGAATAGATTGATACCAAGCCAAGGCTTTGTCCTTAAGAGAGAAGGAAAAAGCCCTTAGCTTATGGTTGTTGCTCTCCAATCTTGGCGGTCTAAGAGTCTCCATCAAAATCTCGTAGTTCATCAAATGTTGGTGAGGAGACTCTCCTTCCATCCCTCCAAATTGATTATGCCGGATCATTTGTAGAACTTGAGGGCGGAGCTCATAGTTGTGGGTTGCGGGATCTCCTAAGTTCACACCCGGTCGGTGTGCTCTTTGTGCCGGATCCATACGTCTCCCTAGGGTTTGTGGCTCCTCAATAGCAATGGGAACAACCCTAACATTAGCCGCCGGCTGCGGTTGTGGTGGAGGAGGTGGAGGTTGTCGGCGATTAAGCTCTCCTTGAACAAGGGCTTGCCTAATCTCCTCAATCTCCCTCCTAGTTTCCTCTTGCCTCTCATTGGCAAGTCTCCTTTCTTCCTCCAAGAGCTCATCTCTTAGCCTTATTTGCTCTAAGGCTTCATCCAACTCAGCTTGGAGGTTTCTCCCGGCCATCTCTTTCTCTTTTCGGATGTTCTTGGATCTAGATCGAAGGGTTTTCTCCGGTTCGGGATCGAATGGAGCTAAATCCTTGCCACGAGATCTTCGCATACACCTAAAGAGTAATAGATGTCCTGAAAAGCAAAGAGACAAACCAAAAAGAGATCAAAAGCAACAAGAAAGATCTACACTAGAAACAATCACAAAATAGACTCAATCTAGACCTAGTCCCCGGCAACGGCGCCAAAAACTTGTTACGCTAAGATCGTGTGATGCGCAATTGGGTTTTAAATTTATACTCATTATATTTCTCCTAACTCCTAGCGAACCCGCAGTGTACGGGACGTTCGTAGTAGGGATAGTATTCCAAGGTCGAACACAAAGACTAAGGTGAAGTTGACTCGATTTGTGATTGAGTTTAGTAAAGACCTAGGTTGAAAGAGAAGAAAGAAATAAAGAAATGAAAATCTCAAATGTTTTTGGTTGGTTTTTGGTGATCAATCAAAGATCACAATACATGCAAGTAATCGATCAACTAAACTATAAATCAACACAAATGAACAACTAAACAAGATATAGATCAAAGAGAGAAAAGACGGGTTCTAGGGATTGGAAGTTCCGGTTATGGCATAGGACTCAAGCTATCTATTCATTCTTGGATTAACTATGTTGGGGTTAAGTGTTTCTAGATTGGGATTAATTACCGGGTAGGTCTCATAATCCACTGGTCCATTCCTTAAGTCTCATTACCGGGTAAGTCTCTAAGAACCTAAGGGATGGAATTCTACTCGAACCGGATTTCTAACTTAAGATCCAACCTATCCTCACCGGGTAAGTCTCGGAAGGGCTAGTTTTAAGCTACTATCCAGCACACTAAATCCAATGGCGGCTTATTAGGCTCACCACTACCTAAGGTTTGTTATCTTCGGAATCTAAGAGTAAGGATTACCGGGTAAGTCTCTCCTAACACTTAGTTGCTAATACTAGGTCACCCTAGGATAGATTTAACTCAACAAACACTTAGGATTTCAACATTCTAACAGTCTAAAATTAGATCCATCGAACCAGGAAAATCACGGTTTGTTCTACCTAAACCACGGCCGTGGTTTGACAAGAACTGGCCGTGATTCCTAACAGAGGATACGTTAATACAAACAAGTCATCCAAAGATAACTCTAAGGCCATCCTATCATAGCCCTAGCCATAACCATCCTTTCCTTACCCTAGAACCACATCAATTTAGCCTACAACGTTCATAATGGAAAACGAAACAAATAAACATAGAATCATAACACTCATTGCAAGATAATTAAGGAAAAGAGATGCACAAGTGAACTTTAAAACAAACCAAGCTGAAAATAGAATTAGAACAACTTACAACCCTTCCAAAGAAGGTTCAAAGGTTCACAAAACTCTAGAAATAGAATCCGGAAATCTTCTCTACAAAAACTAGCAAGAATGACAATGGTGTGTGTTCTTCTTCTCCTCTTCAATGGAACTCTTCTTCTTCTCTTTGACACTTTCCTTCCTAGAAAAACTTCTTGTAAGAGAATATATTTGTTAGAGAGAAATGGATAATGGATGAGCTGCTCCAAACTACTCCCAGCTGCTCCTCACAACCCATGAAGGACCACTTTTATAACAAACTTGCATGAGTTGGCCATGAGAGTCGTGGCACAGCTGTCACAAGAATCTGGCAAAAACCACGGTTGATTCCACGGCCGTGATCTGTCAGAGAACCGTGATTTTGTGCAGAAACTTTGCCTTGGATCATTAAGCTGTGATTTGGTGCATGGCTAGTGTTGGCAAGGTTCCATGAGTCCTCCTTAGCCTATAGCTTGTGTCCTAATGAGTCCGAGGGTGTGTCGTCTAGATAAACGATCCTCAAACGCATCGTTTTAGCTCCTAAATTTCCCGAATTACCTACAAAACACGCACAAGTCCGTGTAGACATCTATCTCGATAAAATATATGAATTGAGTGCAAAATGTCTCGAACCAATGCTAAACCATGCATGAATGAGTGGAAATTCTACCTAAATGATCACCTAAAACTAAGTCATAAATCGTGTTATCAGAGACCATTGTGGAGGATCCATACACGTGTGAAGGGAAAAAGGAAGTCAGATTTGAAGTTTAAAAGCTTATAGTTAGTTATTGTATTATAATACCTTTAAAGTTGTAGACATTATAAAGTTATCTTTTCTCTTATATTTTAGGATTATTTTATTCTTTATTTGGAGGATTTTTGGCTATAAATCCCTCCTTAGGTTCGACCTAATTAGTTAGATGTTATTGATCATTGCAATTTTAGTTATTGAGAGACTCATTGCTTCGTTTATGAAGATTTTGTTTTATTCCTTTCTATTCAATCAAAAAGAGAGTCTTTGATTGAATTGTTGTGAGTCCTTGTTAGGTTGTTCTTGTGTGTGTTAATCTTCAAAAATGTTGGTGCTCCTAATCAAATCTAGTCCCTCTTTGTACTTGTCTCGATTTGAAGACTTGTGTATGGTTAAAAAAGGAAGGGTTAAGGTAATTCATTGATAGGGTTTTGATCAAATTGATCAAGGTTCTTGCAAGTATATCTTGGTTCTTTTATTCCCATAAGTTCCATCAATTTTATTCCATATTCATCTTCTTAAATCTCACTATCACCGTTCCATACTTCACCATTCTTCTCTCTTTATTTCTTATTAATCTCGGCATTCCAGTTAATTATCTCGCCTGAGATTGTCATCGAGATTATCCAAAGTTGAATCTTTTGTGGACTTTCAATCTAGATCCGTCAATTGCGACTTTAACCCCACATTAAGAAGTTCGGTAATGTGTAAAATATCATGCAATGTGATGGTCATCTCCCCAAATGGCATGTGAAATGTGTTTGTCTTGGGATGTCACCTCTCTACAAATGCATGAATAAGAGTGTGATCCACATTTCTCATTTGAACCGTGAATAAAGAACTCAACGACGAGTTATCAACTAATATTTACCACTCTGCATACATGGGGGTGTTCGTATACATAGTTAGCAAGACATTCAGGGTCGTGCTAGTTCTCCAGACTCTATGTACTTTTGTCTATTCAATAATATACAAACTATTACCAACTTTTGAAGTTATGAATGTTAGTTTTTAAGAATAATGAATAGAAATTTATGGTAGCCACCGGATCAATCCAACAAATGACGGACCTGCATCCTTTGAATGATGGTAAGATGAGGGATGACCGAGGGAGGATTGCACTAATGATTGTTGAAATAAAGACGATTGAAGATTTGGGCCGTCATCCTCTACATACTCCACGTTTAAATCTATATCAATTCCGCCACTCGACCGTTGAGCATGAGGAGCTCGAGACTCGTAACTTGGTAGAGGTTGATCATCTTCTCCAAATATAGTCGGAAAATGAGGGAATGGGACAACAGGTGTACGGATATATAAAGTGTCCAAAAAATATAAAGGAGACGCGTGAAACTGATGTTGTGACAAATCATACACGTATTGTGTCGTGGACGGCTCTCTTATATCTATTACTGGGTTAGGACCCGACATGTGAATAATGAGTCAACGTTGAAAGTTTCTACTAAGTTGGAAATTTAATAATTTATAAGTTGCATGTAATAATTTATAACCTAGGACAAGAATAAATAAATAAATAAATAAATAAATAATTTGCATGCAAAGTTCTAAAAGTATTATAAATTGTAAATTGCGTGTACCGAAAAATTAAAATAGCACGTAAGATATTAAAAATTGTAAATTACTTGTATAAAATTTTAAGCTGCTTGTAAGATATTATAAATTGTAACTGCTTGTATAAAGTTCTAAATTGCATGTAAAATTCTAAAAATAGATTTATTTTTTTACTAAATTACTAACATATATAAAATTACATAGTTGCATGTATGATTAATAAGTTTGACTGAATTTACTAACTTTAGTAATACATAGTTGAATGTAAAATTATAAACTCGACTAAGTTTACTTACTTAATCTAATAATACATAGTTGCATGTAAAGTTTTAAATTCGACTAAATTTACTAACTTAAGGGCTTGTTTACTTGGAGGTTATTTTGATTTCATTTAGTTTATAAACTCATAGTTTATTTTTAGTAACCGTTTACTTGTAGATTGATTTATTTCCACGTTGGTTTATTTGGGTTTAAAACCCACACAAAAATAACCTCATTCGATCAAGGTTATTTCTAGATGAATGGGTTTAAAAATTTTGGGACTCCCATACTACCCTTTCTATCGATATTTGTCATTCTTCATTCCCCAATACCTGTTCGACATTCTGGCGAGTGGCGACGAGGGTGGCGATATCTTGGCGACGAGGGTGACTATCGGCGACGAGGGCGACTATCGGCAACGAGGGCGACATTCTAGCGACGACGAGGCATACTATTGATTCCGGCATAAGCATCCTCTTTCACCGGCTGCGAATAGGTATTTTTCCGTAAAGAACTTCTCTTTCGTTTGATTAGTGTTACCGAAACCAATCCCTCTTGATTTGTTGTGTACTTCGATGGGGATATAAAATTTGAAGCATAAATATGGAATTGATCGATTGATGTCATATTTAGGGTTCAATTTGATGTAATGTGTTTCTTTCTCCTACTGTTGGTTGCTGCTTAGGGTTCATTTGATGCTTGAGCTGAAATCAATTCCTCTTGATTTGGTAATTACGTCTATTAGCGGCTTTGAAAATTTTTTCAACTGAAACCATTTTGCTGCTTAGGGTTCATTTTGCTGCTACTGTTGGTTGTTGCCTTGAAAAGCCCTGACATATCAGTTATACTTGTGCAATTCTTGTTGGCAGAGGGTTTGACTTTAGGTTTGATGGTTTTGAAGGATAAAAATGCAATTTGTAGATGGATGCCAATGCCTTGTTGTAGGTTGGATTGATAATTTTGTCCATATATGAAACATTTTAAATTTATCTATATAACTTGAAGTTAAATATTCAGGTCAATTGTCTCTAATAGTTGCCTTTCACCTTGATTTAATATTGTGTATGTTAATTGTTTACAAGCAAACGAGCTGCAACTTTCACTGTTCAAGCAATTATTTGTTATATCTATTGTTATTCATTTTGCTTTGGTTATTTCCATTTTATGAAATGCTTTGTTTACTCAAAATTTGTAGGGTTATAAGCAGGTGGGATTTTCAATAATGTGGTAATGTCTGCAGCTGATAAATGTTTGTTTTACAATTTAAATGCCTCAGTGTTCCCAAAATACTCAGTTATTTGCCTAATAATTGGAGTTAGATGCTTTTATTGATGCAGAGATATTACCAAAATGAGAAGATGCATGACAAACAGGCATATGCTCGTCTGAAGCAGTAGCTAAGATCCAAGGAAAGAAATCACCTCCAAATTCATAAGATCTTCAGACCCATTGAAGTTACAATAACTAAGTGGAGCATTTGTCGCAGGAAAATAATGTGCAATAAAGCAGGACTTAAATGCAACACCTATATCTGATCTGACCATAGTTGATCTTTGAAGTTATATTAAAATCTTTTGGACCACAAATAGTTGCTTCTACTATATATTGTAATTGAGTTGTTGTATACATTTTAGTGCAATATAAATGAAGTTTCTATCTCTTTTCTATTCTTTCTTGTATTTTTGTATTACTTAAAACCTGTTTGAGTAAAGTGTAGTGTTACTCTGCATTATGTTGTTGGCTTGTTGCTAATCCTCTCTTGTACTCGATTGCTGCTCTTGTACACGTTTTCTCAATTCTCCGTTGTTTGTTGCCTCTCTTCGTTTCTAGTAAGTTTAGCTTGAGAAATTGAAGTGGGTGACAACGAGCTCGCAATTTGGGTCCCAAAAAGCTTGGAGGTCATAATCCTACCCATCAATGGAAGAATTGAACTTAAACTTACCAACAAGACTAAACTAATTCTGATTTGTATCTTCAATGATATAAGATTTAACATTTCAGCCTGATTATTTAGAATTTGCAGCAGAAGGATGAATTGTAATACCCGAAAAATTTAAACTCCGTTTAATACCGGATCAAACCGGATTTCGATCCGCCAACCGTTATTATTTAAATAAAATAAAACGATGTTAAATTCTATCATTTTATGTGACCTTGATTCACATAAAATGATAATTTATGTAACCGTAAATAATTCCGTACGTCTTAAAAACCGAAGAGCGGTTCCGTACGAATAAGGATTTATTCATTCAGCTCATATTTTAATTAGATGAGCGGGCCCATCGGAGTAGGCCCACTAGGATTACCCATCCGGCCCAACACTTACCTTAAACCTAATTAGCTTCTAACCTAATTAGCTTATAACCTAATCAGCCTTAACCCTAAACTAAACGGCAAATCGTACGCTACAACTTCTGCCTTCCTCTGTGAGACCGACTTCGCAGCAGCAACCTCTCAGCAACAACTCCTCAGCAACAACTCAAGACGTCCGAGCCAACGACTGAAGACGTCCGAGCCAGCGACTGAAGACGTCCGACTAACAACCGTCAGAAGATCTCCCTCTACGCCGGATCTGGCCCTTCTGCGTCGACAGGTGAGCACCGGTTGTTTTTCCTCTCTTCCTCCTGAGTCAGTGACCACCGTGACGACCTTCCTGTTGCACAGCAAGTAAACCCGCCATCGCTGGTCCACCACAGGGAGCCGGGCACCGTTGGAGTCGATCTGCCGCCGTTGGAGTCGCACATAAGGTGAGCAACGCTGTCCGTTATCTCTTCTGCTTCTCTACCTTCCTGTGCATGTCTAAACACCGAGCCTCGCTACACCATCAGGGACCAACCGCTGCTGCCATCCCCGAACCCAGTCCGGCTGTTCGCTTCAAACGGTGTGTGCAAGCTTTAAATTTATAACCCTAGACTTAAGCTTAAAACAAGGATGCGAACCCGCAGTGTACGGGTCAATCGTACTAAAAAGCAAGGAATTCCAGGGGTCGATCACAGGGACTCAGTGAAACAAAGTCCGATAATGGTAAGCTTCGTAAATACTAACCACAAGAGCAATTAACACAATCAAAGATGAATAAGAAGTCAATAAAGCAAACATGCAATTCTAGGGATTAAAGCATCTAGTTGTGGTTCCAACTCAAGATCTAAAGATAAGCGGACAAAGCTGAGGTTTTTGCATAGGGAAGGTGTTACTAAAGTGGAATAGATCACCGGGTAAGTCTCACTACTCACTAATCCTAAACCGTAACTCCTATTACCGGGTAAGTCTCAAGGAATCAAGATAAAGAACTATAACCTCAAACTAACACACCATCTAAGGGAATAGAATCAACCTTTACCGGGTAAGTCTCAGGCTAACTCACAAAGATGGGATGGAAGCACACTCGAACCCCAATAAAGGACAAATCTTTATTACCTACACTTATGATCATTGGTACACAAACTAAGGAATTACCGGGTAAGTCTCATCCTAAGCTTGCATTGAACCAGGAAAGGTGTAATAAGAATAGGATTTGGCAAACTCTAACACTTAACTCTCAGTTTAGGATCAGATAAGTCACCTCGGTCAACCGAATTCCACCCCGGCCGAGATGTTCATCGACTGAGCGAGATGCTTAGGGTTAAGGTTAAAGACTCGAACTTTCAGGATTCCACTGGAATCTAAGATTATTCTATCATTGTTTTTCCCACAACCTTCAGCCAATCACCCTAGAATCACACAAGGAAATTAGCCACTCATCATCATTATGAAAGTATTAATCAAATATATGGGAAGAAGGTGAATATTTGAACAAGAAGAATTCAATGAAAAGACTTCAATAACTGAATCAAATATCATAACAAAAGCGTTCCTTGGATAGCAATCCAACAAGAGAAGACAACAAGGAAGGGAATCAAAGACAATCTTACAAAACCCTTCAAAAAGCTATAAAAGCTACAATCTTCAATATTCCTTCAACCTTCAAAAAGGTTCTTCAAATCTCCCAACTGAAGTATGGCTACTGTTGCGTATAAACCCTGATCGATGGTATAGCATGATGTTGGATTTGTGGAAATCCCACCCTTTTTATAGGAAAATAACCCTCCAAAGATAATATATCTTAGAAAGATCTCTTCCCATAAAAATAGGTAAAATATAAGATCTTCTTCCTTCCAGGAGCCAAGCCCAAAAGTATAAGATCACTTTCCAAAGATAAAAGATCTCAGCCAAGAATAAAATATTCTCGCCGCGTCCTAGGTATTCTCCTCGGTCGAGTCGGCTTCTCTAGATCACCTCGGTCGAGATGAATCTCTGGTCAACCGAGGTGAGTCTCAACTGAATGTGAAATCTCTCAAAACTAGTCCAAAGTGAATCTTTAATCCATGGCTATGCTTCCTGGATGGTTCCTTATGCTCCTCAATGTAGCTCCAACGACTCCATAGCTCTTTTTGCTCCTTTTTGATGCAAAACGTGCCATTTTACCTACAATTACAACAAAACTAGGTGTAGACCTCGATTCTCGCAAAGGTAGATGAAATGGTAATATAATCACATAATATACATACAAACATGCAGATTATGAAAGATAAAACGTCCAAACAAACCCCAAAATATAGACTATAATTCATGTTATCACCGGCACGCAAACCTCACCCTAGTCCATTAGGGAGGGTTGTCACGACTCCTAACCGCAGCTAAGTAAGGGGTGAGTCCTCTGCACTGTTGTTTCCTTTTCTTGGTACTGTTTAAGAAATTCAGCAGCATAAGAGATGTAGTATGGACTAAGTTAGGAGATTAGATTAGTAGAGAAGTGTAACTTGCCTTTGTTGGTAGCATGGTGAAGGGGTAGAGAGTAAATAGTTGTGTGTATGTATCTTGTGTCTCTTATTCTTGTCCTAAATAGGATCTTCAAGGTATAGTAAGGAAAAGGGGTGTTGTCTTAAAAACTGGATTTTTAAATCCAAAACCAACCCAGAATTTTCCAATATTTGTGAGCTGAAATTGCTGACTTTGAACCAGTAATTGGACATCTTAGATCGAACATCCACCGTTGAATTTTTGATATACTGTAGATAGAAATATGAAATTTACTGTATTAAAATTTGGGAGAAAGTTAACGGTCGGATTAGAACTTATAAGGACTCAAAGTAGGATAGTTGAGCTGTTTTTACAGCATAGGAAAATTGACTAAATATGGGAAATTTCAGCTTTTATCTCAACTTTGGAGATTTTAAGGGAGAGTTGTGGTTAAGTATTCTAAGATATCTTTACCACTATGTTTAGGATACATATATTAGAGGTTTTAGAATTTTATTTCGGAATTTGATATTTTATCCAAGCTTTTCACCTTGACCCCAAAGTCGGACCTTAGCAACCTTATGTATAACTTGAACTTTTGGGTTAACCTCTATAAATCCTTAGCAAACCTTCTTGTGAGAACTAGTTATGAAATTAGGTTTCAAAGGAGGATTTGGAACTAGGTTATATTTTTATTCTAGAATTTTCGGAACCAGGGGTAAAATAGTATTTTCACCTTAAGAGAGCCTTTTTCGTAATATCTCTTCATGAGATTGTACATCTTAGAAGTTTATAACTTCTAAGAGTATGAGATGTGTTTTTGATCCACATGTCTTGTTGACAGGCGTTTGAGTTACCACGAGTACATATCGAGTTAGGATTTGAGAAAGTGTGATTTGATTCACGTAAGTCCTTGCGACTTACTTAGCTAGTTTCCGGATGTTAGTTGAATGACAATAGTGGTGTGTGCGATGTGTGTTTATAATAATAACTTGATAGGACGACTATTATTATATTTTAAGGCCCAAGTATATGTATAACGGGCCGTGACATCACTGCCCAGCTCTGACAGGAGACCGGGAGGTTCTCTATACCCAGACCATACGGGTACAAGGTGAGATGCATCGGATCCATTCTTGATGGTTACACGGGGCGGAGGTGAGGTTTGGGAATCCCTCGTGTCACAAAATAAGTATCATTAGTAAGAGTGAATGACCTAAGTAAAGATAATCAATGGATTGTTTGAAAGCATGATGAGTGTTTACTTTTGCTATGATGTGTGTATGTGCTATTCTTATTTACCTAACGTTTAGATAGCTAGCTAATGGTTGTTCTGTTGTGTTGTTTAGATTCACCACAGGTTAGAGCAGCAACTGAGTGATCCGGAAGTAGTGGTCAACCGGGTCTCCGTACTCCTTAGAGTGGGGTTGGGTGTTTGCCTTGTTGTTTCTTTCTTCTAGTTAAGACATTTAGTCTTTTTCGTTGTTTAAGTACTATAGGCTGTTAGACGTTGTTGCATTCATATCTTTAAAATACTATTTCATGAATTTCGGTTTTTCTTATTTGTGTCTTGTTGCAAGATCCTAGTAAAATTGTTGTCAAACTGAGGTCGGGACCCATTGTGAGGTCCTAACCAGTAATGTCCCGAGTTTTGAGAATTCGGGGTGTTACATGAATCAACATTTTAGACAACAAACTCAGCAAGATAATTCACATAAACAGAGCAGTATTTTTGTCAAAATAGACATAACAATGAGTTATTGTTGCTCAAACGCAGACAATTTGAATTTGTCTCATTTCAAATTCACCGAATTTAGCTACAGTGAGTCTAGGAACAAAAACGTAAAACAACTCCTATGAAAATTAAATGAAGGAAGAGGATTCACCATAGGAGCTTGCATGATCTTGTTTCCATTCCCGATTCTTTAAAGTTTCTATTTTCTTAACCAGAATCAGAAACAATAACAAAAAACAAACAGAAGAAGAAAACCGAAAGGGAGAAGCAAAAAAATTGAACATCAGCAGCAAAGAAAACAACAGGACCAACTTAAAAAAAAAGAACAGAAGAAAATCAAACAGAATATTAAAAAGGATCCAACTGAAGAGAGGAAGCCAATAAAAGGAGTCGGGAGAGAGGAGCATACCTTTGTTGACACGAGAGAAGGAGACAAAAGGGAAGGGGTTGTTATTGCTGTTGAATTTGCGCAACTGTTAACGATAGAAGGGTCTCCCCATCTGTTAAAATAGGGTATCGATCTATTGAAATAACCTGGCATTCATAGTTATTTTTCTTTTTTTTAGGGGCATAATCGTATTTTAAAGTAAAATATATCCAAATAATAAACCCTAAGTAAACACCCTTGGTGAGTTTATTTAATATAAACCCATTAGCAAATAAACCCAAAAATAACCTAAAAACCCATATAAACCCATTAGTTTATAAACTCGAAAATAAACCAATCTACAAGTAAACATGCCCTAAGTTGTAGGCATAGTTCTAGTAATACAATTTTATCAATTTTTCAGGCAAAATTACTAAATTATATATATATATATATATATATATATATATATATATATATATATATATATATATATATTTAGTTCAAGTGAGGAAAGAGCTTGTAGACAGGAATTAGGAGGGCTGTAAGTCATTGGATGAATTTAAATCAAGGGCTCTCACACGCTCATCATTAATGGCATTTTTGTAAATTAACTTAAAATTTGAAAAAATACCCTTACGTTCAAAATAGTCATCGGTGTTCATACTTTTATATGTCATTGTTCATGCTTTTATGCATTGGTGTTCATAGTATTTTTATTCATCAAAATGTCATGTCCATTTATTCTTTTGTGTTCATTTTATAATGCATAGATGTTCATTTACAGTATATAACTATAGAAAATAAAAAAAACTCTCACAAAACGTTAAAAGATTATCATAATATGTTATGTATGTGTCAAAGTTATAGATAAGTCATCAGTGTTCATACTTTTATACGTCATTGTTTATGTTTTTATTCGTTAGTGTTCATACTTTTTATGTCATTGTTCCTGTAATATTATAAACTATTTTTCTATAAGGCATTTTGCCGAACAGATTGTGTGCAGACTAAAATGAGCATATACATTATTCAATTGGAGCTATTAAACCAACTAAACATATGTATATACATATATTTTCTCAATCAAACTGATCAAACACAAAATGATTCAAACAAATTTGATTTCGAACACAAACATCAATCATAATGAAATATAAACCTTAAGAATGAAAATCTAAACAGTGAGAGTAGAAATTCGAGGAAACAAAACCTGAATCATCTTGTATTCACTTTGATTTCACAATTTTTTATGTAATCGATCTCTGAATATTATAAACACAATTTTAAAGAAAAGTATAATTTTCAAAAAAAATAAATAGCATATTATAAACACCATAAATGTAAAAAATACATACTTGTAAGAAAATGTAAACATGTCCACGGGTCACGGGTTACCCGTGACCCGGCGGGTCGCCGACCCGGTGGGTCCGGGTTCCCCCGGGTCGCGGGTACGGGTAAGGGTCGTAAGATCCTTACCCGTGACCCGCCGGGTCGACCCGTAACGGCTATAATTTCAAAAAAAATTTCCCAACGGCTAGTTTGATTAAAAAAAAAACAAAAAAAAACAATATAATTTAATAAATCTAACCTAAAAACAATTCTATAAATACCCCAAACTCAATTCATATCATCTCACACCAATTCTCATCATTCAATCATCATTTCACTCTCTCAATCTCTCCATAATTTCCAATTCTTACATTCAATTACTTTCCTAATCTCATATTCTCATTCTCTTATTTTTCATTTTACCACTCTTACTACTACATTCTATTATTAAAAAAAAATGTCTCGCCGAGGAAGACGTTCCGTTAGCGGTGCCGGTCCTTCATCCGGCGAAGGTTTTATTCGAGGACGGCATTCCGTTAGCGGTCCTCCCACCGGTTCGGATTTAAGGCGAGACTTATTAAGTGGAGATCACGAGATCTTCGAGGAGGAGGAGGATATCACGGAATCACCTACTTTCCCCAACACCCAAGGGTCCGAGACCCAATTCACGGAGGAGCCGGAGCCGGAGGAGCCGCCGTTGAACAACACTCAACTAACGGCGGCGGTCTTCCGATTTTGGTTTACAAAGGGTGCTCCCGATGCCAACGGAGTTTTCTATGCCAAATGCAATTTTTGTGCGGCACAATACAAGCACAAAAAGGGAGAAGGCTACGGGAACTACAAGAGGCATATCCGGAACAAGCATCCCGAGAAAATGGGATTAGCACGAGGGCAAACACAACTTACCGGGTACGCATCTACTTCTAACCAACCTCCTTCTCTATTTACATATGATCATTCTTCTTCTATGGATACATTTTCGAAAATGTTGGCCGTAGATTCTTTAGCATTTAGTTTTGCACAAAATGTTGGTTTTAATAATTGGATGCAAAATCATGCTCAACCCGCATATAAACCGATTTCTCGCCAAATCGCTAAAAGAAAAATGATGCATAAATATAAAATTCTTAAAGAAGAATTGATTAGATATTTTATGGACAACGGTGATATTCAAGTTTCTATTTGTAGTGATATTTGGACCGACGGTTTTCAAAAAAATTCATAAATGGGTATTACTTGTCATTTTGTTGATAAATTTTGGATTTTAAACAAAAGAGTTTTAGCATTATGAGTTTTCAACGAACAACACACCGCCCAAAACATTGTCCATTTGATTGCAAATGTTTTGGAAGAATATAGATTAGTTTCACGAGTTTTTTCAATCGGTTTTGACAACGCCTCCGCTAACACGGCTTCCTTTAGAGATTTAACCAACTATTGTAAGCCGACAATTGGAGGTAAACTTTTTCACATTAGGTGTGCCGCTCATATTTTAAACTTGTGTGTTCAAGACGGTTTAGCATATGTTGGAGAATTAGTACAACCTATTCGAAATATTCTTAATGAACTTTGGTCTAAAAAAAGTGTACGTAGTAAATGGTATGCATTTTGTAAACAAAATAACGTATATCCTAAAAAATTTCCAAAAGATGTTTGTACAAGATGGAACTCTACTTACAAAATGATTTACGAATCATATGAATATCGAGAACTTTTAAGTAGTTTTGCCGCACAACATATTGACGGTGATTTTGTTTTCGGTGAATCTTGGGTTTTAGCAAGAGATGTAATGGAGGTTTTCAAATATTTTTATGATGCTACTAACACTTTTAGTTATGTTTATACACCAACTTCAAACATATTTTGTTATGTAGCAATTAATATTGCATTTGCAATTCAACAAGGTCTTTTAATTGAAAATATTTCACAAGCTATTTTTTCAATGCGAAGTAAATGGTTAGCTTATTATACAACCATTCCCGATGTTTTTCTTGTTGCATTTGTGTTAGACCCTAGACGTAAAATGGATGGTTTAAAACAATTTTTAGAAAAATATTATGAATTTTTAAGTTTAGAACAACATCCCGATTGTCATGTTTCTACCATAATTGCTAATGTTAGAAAATTATTTGATGAATTATTGGTTCAATATCGTGTTTTCGATCGAGGTCAATCTTCTCAACCCCCTCCTCGTCCTTCATCATCAAGTTCATCTAAATTTAAATCAATTGCTAGAGATTTGTTTGGCCCGAAAAGGGCAAAAACCACGTCAAGTTCCAACTCGGAACTCGACGAATATCTAACCATTTCTTTTGAGTTTGCCAATGACGAAGAAGAGTAGGATTTCAACATATTAGAATGGTGGAGCCGACCGGAGAGAATGAGGTTCCCTACCCTCTCAAGGATCGCGGCACAAATTTTCGCCGTTCCCGCCTCAATGGTAGCGGTTGAGCAAACCTTTAGCCGGAGTGGAAAGGTGCTCGATCCGACGAGATCAAACATGTTGCCCGAGACGTTGGAGGCACAAGTCCTCCTAGCCGATTGGAGGAAAGCGGAAATGCAAACACAAAAGAACAATCTCTCGGCGGAGGAAGGCGACGAAGATGACGACGAGCGACAACAAACACCATCGGATGTATCGGCGGGAGAGTCCAACTAAGGTAAGGGCCAATCGGGGATATAAACAAAGGTAAGAGAACTACGTGGGCTTTGATTCCTCCTCCCCGAGAGGATACGTAGGCAACCGGGATTCCGGTTCAAGCCCAATTCTTCCCTTTTTTTTTTAAAGTTTAAGACTTAAACTTAAAAAAGAAGAAAATAAACTAATAAAAAGAGGACTTAAACTTAAAAAAATTGGTCTTAAACTTAAACTAAGTTTAAGTCCAATTTTTTTAAGTTTAAGTCCTCTTTTTATTAGTTTATTTTCTTGTTTTTTAAGTTTAAGTCCTATTTTTTATTAGTTTATTTTCTTCTCCTTTTTTAAGTTTAAGTCCATTTTTTATGTTCTATTTATTTTCTTATTTTTTAAAGTTTATTTCCACTTTTTTTTTTTTTTTAATAGTGAGCTGGCCGACCCGTCGATCCGCCGGGTCTGACCCGTGACCCGGCGGGTCGGCCAGATACACGGGTCCAGGTCACCCTCCCCGGACCCATGACCCGGCGGGTCGGACCCGTCGACCCGGCGGGTCCGACCCGTGGACATGCTTAAGAAAATGAACATCATATTTTATTAACACGATTTGAAAGAATAGCATAATTTTCAAAAAAAAAATCCGAAAAAAATGTTTTTAAAAAAATACAAAAATGAACAATTAATGTTAAAAAATGAACAGTTACTGTTGGAAAAAATAAACATTTATTGATAAAATATGAACAACGACTCTTTTAAAAATGAACACATACTTATAAAAATATGAACACCAATTTTTATTTAAAAAAGAAAATATGGAGAGAAAAAACGGTGATGTGGCATGTCACATGTCACCACCCCGGCTCTCCTTATTCCTATCTGTAAGGGTCCTCCTCACTGGAACCGGACCATATATATATATATATAGGGTGTGGTTCCCATGAGAACACCCCTAACGTGAGAACATGAGAACAATCGTACACCGTTGGATGTGAGTATTAAGGATTGAGATTTAGAGTAGATATCAAAAATAATAATAACTACGAATAATAATTAGGAAACTAACAATAACTACGAATAATCTACTCAACCAACAATAACTACGAATAATACATTAAACGATATGGCACATTTGTAAAAAAAATAATAATAATTACGAATCTGTTTTCATGTTCTCACGTTAGGAGGTGTTCTCATAGGATCTATACTATATATATATATATACATAGGGTGCGGTTTTCATGAGAACAATCTTAGACCGTCGGATGGTGAGTATTAAGGGTCGAGATTTAGGGTAGATATCATAATTAATAATAACTACAAATAATTCATTCAACCAACAATAACCACGAATAATACATTAAACGATATGACACCTTCGTAACAAAACTAATAATAACTACGAATAATATATTAAACAATAAGGCATGTTCTCATATGATCTATACTCTCTCTCTCTGTATATATATATATATATATATATATATATATATATATATATATATATATATATATATATATATATGTGTGTGTGTGTGTGTGTGTGTATGTATGTATATATCACAAAATTGGTCATAAATTTATCGGAATTTGTGTTGCTTCCCTTTCGGCTTTGGTTCAAACCATGTTACTCTCGTAGCTTTTTTCTAACACCAACAAAATAGAGTGATATAGGAATAAAATTTTGTTCTCTCGCACAACTATTTGGCTAAAACTCTCGCGCACTATTTTTTTCACAATCTCTCTCTTAATTTTTTTTCACAATCACTCTCGCGCAAATTTTTTTTCTTTCAATTCCCGCACGTCACAGTATATAGGCAAAGTAGGGAGGTCACGGGCTGGGAATATAATCAAGGGAGACATGAACAATTAACCCTAGGCTTTTTATTTTGAAAAATAGCCTCTCACGATGTAAGTGCGAGAAACCCTTCTTGAGGCACTGCTTGTCCTAAGTTTATCTTGGGACAATGCTTTTTGACTGAGCAATTTGGTCTCTCGCACATAAGGTCCGAGATTGTAACACCCCGAATTCGCGGGACTCGGAGTGCCACATTAGGTTAGTAACTCACAATGGATCCTGACCCTAACTTGACAAAAAGTTCACTGGACCTTACAACATGACACTGACAGATATAAAACAAATGCATAAAGCTGAATAAACTATACAACCCAAAAGCTAAAACAACATAGCCGAATATAAACAACAATGTCCTCACACAGGAGGTAACAAAAGATCATCCTCACGCAGGAGGGGAAAGTAAACAACCCCAAAAGACCATAACATCCTATGTACGAGAGGTCTTCGGCCTGCCACTCTACTAGATCACCCAGCAGCACGCCTATCCTGTGGGGCATCTACAACATGGTAATAAACCATTAGCTAACCATACATATAGAGAAATGCATAAGCACAATCATAATCATATAAGGATAAACACATCAGCATGATATCACTCATTTACCCATTTTATCATCTTTATGTAATAACCATTCACTCAAGTCATATATATATATAGATAAATAAAAGTATGTGACATGAGGACCGATACATCCTCGCCTCTGAGCCTGATAGCCAGTTGTACGAGTATCGGTCACACAATCCGTGTACCCTATGGGAGTGGATTGCGCCCTTCTTATAAACCAGTCTGGCCTAACATCAAAGAACCTCCCAAACTCCACGACGGGATAAAAGGGAAAGGTTATCAAAACCACGCAGCGGGGCAGTCAATAAAACATAGGTCGGTATAAACGACAACTCATGTTATCATAGCAAACATATAAAACACACACCACTCATGCAAACACCCAATATAAGGATGGTAGCCAAGTAAGTCCTACGGACTTACCTCAACCTCGTACAAAGATCAACCAGAAGTAACCTCCAATCCTGAGAGAGGGGCACTGCCTAATAACAAGGCATAGAAAGATATCAACCTCTATTCATCAAAGGGGCCACACCTAGACCCAAAGGGATCCATAGGGTCATCCTCAACCTAACCTCACAACCTCAACCAACATCAACCTAAGTCCTTAAAGTCGTAAAAGACATATATCGATCATAACCTCATTCAAACACATCCTCACACATCTAGCATGATCCTATACACTCACACTAGGAAATGAGGGAACAAAAGACATCCTAAACCAAGCCTAGAATCAACACACACTTGCAGAACCAAGTGCAAGACCTTGCTGATACAGGTGGCCGTAGGGGCGGATCCCAGGTGGCGTAGGGGCGGCTCTGGCCGGCGTTGGGATGGCTGCAAGGTGGCGCAGGGGCGGCTGGACAGCAGAGGGCACCACTTCAGCCCTTTCTTCACATCTTCCTTGGATCGTTTCACTCCTTCTTCACTTCAACATCAACATACATACAGAACATACATATATATACATCAACATAAGCCAAGCATGGCTGAAGCAAGATCCAAACCTAAGGAATCTAAGCTAGCCTAAGGAAAGAAAGGAAAAGAGATAAGAAGATGAAAGAATGAAGAAAGAAAGGATAAAAGCCATGAAAGCTTACCAAGTTGGACCTCCAGAAGATCAACACATCACCAATACATCCTCAAGTTGGCTCATAAGGCTCAGCAACAACAATCAGCAGCAAACCAAGCATCAAAGCTCTCAAACTCACACAAATATCAAAAGAAGATCAAAGATGATCCAAGGGAGAAGAGAGGAGAAGAAGATGTACGTAGGAGAGAGATGAGCTATGGAGAATATAACCCTCATTAGAAGGAAGAAGAAGAAGAAGGTTAAAAAGGGGTGAAAAGGTAAAGCACGGGTCAAAGGTTCAAAGAAGACGGTTGCAGTCACACAGAGCCGCAAGGGCGGACTTTGTGAGCCGCAGGTGCAGCCCAAGCAACCCGTAAGGGCGGCCACTGGGTCACGTAGGGGCGGTCCAGGCTGAATCTAGGTCCTCAGCTCACACACTCAGCAACTCAGCAACTAGGCTCTTATATCTCACCCCCCCCTAAAAACAAGTTTCGTCCCGAAACTTGCAAAATCGCAAATCCTCTCGGACCCATAAGCCGAGGTATAAATCTCTCTCTTTCTATCGGAGGTATAACATCTCCGCTTAGAAGGTCATAACCTATACAAATCTATAACCTTAAATGTAAACATGGAGGAATCATCATCCCCAAAAAACAGGGTCATAATGCTACCCAAAGGCGTAGAGGAATCACATCTCCCGCCATATCACATCACAAGGCATAGAGGAAGTACATCTCTAGCCAAACCATAAACGTATACATTGCATGGAGGAGTAACATCTCCACTGAAACTATGTCCATCAAGGTAACATGGAGGAAAGAACCATCTCCAGCTATAAACATACATCATGCTAGCACATCAAGATCTAATAAGATCATAAAACACATCATAGCCAGCATGGAGTAAGCACATCAATGCATATAAGCACATAATCACATACTCACCAAGATAGCACTAAGATCTACTCATCGACCCTAGGTGCATCTATCTCAGCATAAAACTCTGGAAATTTCTTCTGGATGTAGCCTCCTCAGGTCCCCGTCTAGACCATTGTATCCTCAGCATAGGAATGTCCTTCGAACGCAGGCGTCTCACACCTCGTTCTAAGACTACAATCGGATGCTTATCAAAGGTGTGGTCTAGCTCCACCACCAAATCATCATAACTCACAATGTACCTCGAATCTGGTATGTACTCCCTCAGCTGAAACACATGAAACACAGGGTGAAAACCCTCTAATCTCGGAGGCAATGCTAATCTGTAGGCTGCCCTTCCAACTCTATCCAGTATCTCAAAAGGACCAACATATCGGGGACTTAGCTTCCCCTTTATGCGAAAACGCCTGACGACTCGTGTCGGAGATACTCTCAACTAGACATGAGCTCCTACCTTGAACTCTAGAGGTCGACACCTCCTGCCTGCATATGAATTCCGGCGACTCTGTGCAGCTAGCATCCTCTCTCTAATCAGCTCTGCTCGAGCCATATCATCCTGAATCTGCTCTAGCGCTATCCCACTGATACTGCTAGGCTCATCCCAACATAAAGGTGTATGGCATCTACGCCCATACAGTGCCTCATAAGGAGCCATCCCAATAGATGCATGCCAGTTGTTGTATGAGAACTCAACGAGTGGGAGGTAATCAGACCATCCATGTCCCCAATCCAACACACTCCAAGGTCTGGATGGTCCTCTCAGACTAACCATATGTCTAGGGGTGAAACGCAATCGTGAAGTGTAGACTCGTCCCCAAAGCAGTCTGAATCTGCTGCCAAAACCTCGAGGTAAACCGTCCATCTCGATCAGAGACGATTGTCCTCGGTACACCATGGAGTCTCACTATTTTTCTAGTGTACTCCTTAGCCAATCTACTCATGGCCACGTATCTTTGATAGGAATGAAACGTGCCGTCTTCGTCAGTCTGTCAACCACAACCCATATAGCATCAAAACTCCTACAAGGTCTCAATCCAGTCCCAAAATCCATGGAGACGTCCTCCCACTTCCACTGTGGTACTGGAAGTGGATGGAGCTCACCTCTAGGTCTACAATGCTCTATCTTGACCTGCTGTCAAGTCGCACACTGAGCCATAAATCTGGCTACATCGGGCTTCAGCCCTCCCCACCAATATGAACGTCTCATATCATGGTACATCTTACTCGTACCTAGATGTACAGAGTAAGGTGTACAGTGAGTCTCTTGTAAGATCCTCTGTCTCAACTCTGCATCAGTAGGTACACAGATGCGGTCATGTCGCCTCATCACTTCATCTGCTCCAATGGAGAACTGTGGTGCCTCTCCATGAGAAATCCTCTCTCTGATCCTCATCAAGGTTGGGCAGGTCCCCTGCTTCTGTTGGATCTCATCCAACAGACCAGGTAAAACCTCTAAAGCATATAACTAGGCATCCTCATCAGAAAACTGGATATCCATCTCTAGCCAAGCTAGATCCCTCTGAAGTTGAGGTTGTATTGACAATCTGGCAATCGCCTTCTCTCGAGGTGTCATCCTGCTCAAGGCGTCATCTACAACATTCGCCTTTCCGGGATGATACAAAATCTCAAGGTCAAAGTCCTTGATCAACTCAAGCCATCGACACTGGCGGTTATTCAACTCCCGCTGCGTGAAATATACTTCAAACTCTTATAGTCTGTGAAGATCTGACATGTGGCACCATACAGGTAATGTCTCCAGATCTTCAAAGCATGAACTACCGCTCTCAACTCTAGATCATGAGTCGGGTAGTTCTCCTCATACATCTTCAGCTGCCTAGACGCATAAGCAATCACTCTACCTCTCTGCATCAACACACATCTCAAGCCTAGCTTGGATGCATCATTGTAAATCACAAAATCATCAGAACCCTCTGGTTGTGCCAAGACAGGAGCACAAGTCAAACGTCTCTTCAACTCCTTAAAACTCTAGGCACACTAATCAGTCCATACAAATCTTTTAGTCTTCCTCAGAAGACTCGTTAGTGGACGGGCAATCACAGAGAATCCCTCCACAAAGCGTTTGTAATATCCAGCTAGGCCAAGAAAGCTACGCACTTCCTTGACGTTTGTCGGTGTCGTCCATGCAGCAACAGACTCAATCTTCGCCGGGTCAAACAGAATCCCGTCGGCGGAGACGATATGTCCAAGGAAAGCAACCTCAGACATGCAGAACTCACACTTAGAGAGCTTGGCATACAGCTCTCTATCCCTCAAAATCTATAAAACTATCCTCAGATGACGGACATGCTCCTCTCTACTACGAGAGTATACTAGAATGTCATCAATGAAGACCACCACAAACTAATCAAGGAAGTCGATGAAGATATTGTTCATCAACTCCATGAAGACAGTTGGGGCATTCGTCAACCCGAATGACATCACTACAAACTCGTAGTGTCCATAACGGGCACAAAATGTCGTCCTGTGCACGTCCTGCTCTCTCACCCTCAGCTGGTGATATCCTGAGTGCAAGTCAATCCGGGAGAATACTGTTGCTCCCTGAAGTTGATCAAGTAGATCAGCAATTCGAGGCACTGGATACCTGTTCTTGATGGTCACCTTGTTCAACTCTTTGTAATCTATACACAATCTCAACGATTCGTCCTTCTTCCGCACGAAGAGGACAGGTGCACCCCATGGTGAAACGCTAGGACGTATGAATCCCTTCTCAACCAACTCCTCGAGTTGCTTCTTCAGCTCCAACATCTCGACAGGTGCCATACGATATGGGGCCTTCGAGATGGGTCTCATACCAGACTCCAACTCTATACCAAAATCTACACTCCTCTGAGGCGGTAAGCTCGACGGCCCAGCAAACACATCTGCAAACTCGTAGACCACTGGTATTTCCTCCAAAGCTGAACTCTCTCCATCCTTCATGGCATAGCACCAGAAGGCATCACATCCCCGTGCTATCAATCTAGCTGCTCGTACGGCACTAATGACGGATCTTGTCTTCCCAAGGTCCCAACCTCGGAAGACCTCAATTTGACCAACCTCGGTAGAGACTTTAACAGTTTGTCTACCAACATCCAAAACCGCACGGTGTCTACGCATCCAATCCATACCTAATATGACTTCTTCATGCATCAATGACATGACTAAAAGTCAAAAGAAAAACACGAGTCCCTAAATGAAGGGGACAACTACGTATCTCATGGGTACCTCTGACCCGACTACCATCAAGTAACCCTATAGTAAAGGGTGTCCCCTCTATAGTAGCTAAACTCAAACGCTCAACACATGTATCAAAAATAAATGAATGCGTAGCACCAATATCAAACAAAACTCTAATAAGTAAACCATGAAGCCGAATGGTACCTGTAGCAGCCGGTGTAGGTGGATCCTCTGCACTCCTCAACTCAAAAGCTCTACCATGAGCTCCTTTAACGTCAGTGGCACTCCCACCACGACCTCTACCTCTACTTGGCCCGGGAGCAGATCCTTGAGTAGAAGGACGATCCGGGACTCTCTGTTGTCCTTGTGTCTGCTGTTGAGGTGTCCTCTGACCACCTCCTGCTACATTGGCAGGGGAAGAACCCTGTTGAGATGCAACTCCACCATGCCTACAGAAGGCAGCTCGATGTCCTGGTTTACCACAGGTAAAACAAGTCACAATTGGTCTGGGATAATTTGGCTTCAGATGGCCAGGATCACCATAGTTGTAACACTGTCGTCCCTTATCTGCAGTCAGTGCAGATGAGGGGTAACTCTGATGTCTCGGGTCTTGTCTATACCCAGATGCTTCTCCAACTCCACCGGTCTGCCCAATGCACTGCCTCTTCTCAGACCATCCCGTGTGAGAAGTTCTCCTCTAATTGGCTCGCTCCCTCTTATAAGTAGAAGCCCCGTCTTGATAATCAGCTAGGGACTCGCAATATAATCCCGCCATATATGAGCGTGTGCTTTTCCTCAGACGACGGGAGAACAAATACACATGCTGGTCCTCAGATGGTACAGCTGGACCCAACAAAGCTAACTCAGTCTGGAAGCGGCGGATGTCGTCAACAATAGGCACGTCCTCAAAGCCGGCCTCCACAAAATCCTACAGCTTCTCCCTCCTCAGTTAGGCAGGGCAGAACTGCTCTTGAATCATGCTCCTCATGCGGTCATAGTTGGTGGCTCTAGCTCATACAGTCCTCCACCACTGATGTGCAAGGTCACGGAATAAAGACTGTATTAGCTCTATCCGTCTGTCCTCAAGACATTTGATAGACTCTAAAGCTGAGTCTACATGTCCTATCCACACCTCGGTCTCTAAACCAATATGTCCTGAAAAGGGTGGTACTCCTTGCTGATGAAACGCCTTTAACCAAGTATCTGGTCGAGGCTCTCTGGTCTCCTCTATAGCTCGAGCAGTCTCAGCAACACGTGCCAGCATAACTGGCACCTGTGTGCCTCCCTGAGACATATCAGAAGATCCCTCATGCCCTAGTAGATCGGGGGCCCGTCTGCCAGCTCTGACAGTCTCCTCAAAACGTTTGAGGTACTCTCTAAACTCTGGCCCCCTAATGGAGACACGGTCTGAATCATCAGACTAGGCTCGATGTGAATGATGTCTCCTAGATCCACCACTCCTCGTCTTTGGGACGACACTCTCAGCGACCTTCTCATGTACCTCCTCCACCACTGGTGGATCATAAGCGGAAATTGGTCCCTCACCTACCACACCCGGAGGAAGGGCTAGTCTACCTGTACCTCTGCCTACAGCAGCAATAGCTCTAGTCCGAGCCATCGGCGGGGTATGCACACCTAACTTATAAGGCTCTGGCCATATGATATATATATATATATATACTTAACACATACACATACATAATCCATAATACATATATATACATATCTATACTATAGAGATCCATAGCCGAGGTGGCGACTTCTTGTACGTCCTAACCCAAGACCACACTTAAAACCAAAAATCCTTTTGAAAATGTCAGACCCCTTTCGGGTTCTGTTTATTTTACCTATCAAACCTCATTGCAGGTAGCAAGTGCCATTGTTGTCAACCTAAGCTCTGATACCAACTTTGTAACACCCCGAATCCGCGGGACTCGGAGTGCCACATTGGGTTAGGATCTCACAATGGATCCTGACCCTAGCCTAACAACAAGTTCACTAGACCTTACAACATGGCACTGACAGATTTAAAACAAATGCATAAAATTGTATGAACTGTACAACCCAAAAGGTAAAACAACATAGCCGAGTATAAACAACAACGCCCTCACACATGAGGTAACAAAAGATCATCCTCACGCAGGAGGGAAAAGTAAACAACCCCAAAAGACCATAACATCCTATGTACGAGAGGTCCTCGGCCTGCCACTCTGCTAGATCACCCAGCAGCACGCATATCTTGTGGGGCATCTACAACATGGTAATAAACCATTAGCTAAACATACATACACAGAGTAATGCATAAGTACAATCACAATCATGTAAGGATAAACAATTCAGCATGATATCACTCATTTACCCATTTTATCATCTTTATGTAATAGTCATTCACTCAAGTCGTATATATATATATATATATATATATAGATAAATAAAAGTATGTGACACGAGGACCAATACATCCTCGCCTTTGAGCTTGATAGCTAGTTGTACGAGTATCGGTCACACAATCCGTGTAATCTATGGGAGTGGATTGCGCCCTTCGTGTAAACCAGTCTGGCTTGACATCAGAGAACCTCCCAGACTCCACGACGGGATGAAAGGGAAAGGTTATCACATCCACGCAGCAGGGCAATCAATAAAACATAGGTCGGTATAAACGACAACTCATGCTATCATAACAAACATATAAAACACACACCACTCATGCAAACACCCAATATAAGGATGGTAGCTAAGTAAGTCCTACGGACTTACCTCAACCTCGTACAAAGATCAACCAGAAGTAACCTCCAATCCTGAGAGAGGGGCAATGTCTAATAACAAGGCATAGAAAGATATCAACCTCTATTCATCAAAGGGATCACACCTAAACCCAAAGGGATCCATAGGATCATCCTCAACTTAACTTCACAACCTCAACCAACATCAACCTAAGTCCTTAAAGTCGTACAAGACATATATCGAACATAACCTCATACAAACACATCCTCACACATCTAGCATGATTCTATACACTCACACTAGGAAAGGAGGGAATAAAAGAAATCCTAAAGCAAGCCTAGAAGCAACACACACCTGCAAAACCAAGTGCAGGACCTTGCTGATACAGGTGGCCGTAGGGGCGGATCCCAGGTGGCGCAAGGGCAGCTCTAGCCGGCGCTGGGGCAGCTGTAAGGTGGCGCAGGGGCGGCTGGACAACAGAGGGCACCACTTCAGCCCTTTCTTCACTTCTTCCTTCGATCCTTTCACTCCTTCTTCACTCCAACATCAACTTACATACAGAACATACATATATATACATCAACACAAGCCAAGCATGGCTGAAGCAAGATCCAAACCTAAGGAATCTAAGCTAGCCTAAGGAAAGATAGGAAAAGAGATAAGAAGATGAAAGAATGAAGAAAGAAAGGATTGAAGCCATGAAAGCTTACCAAGCTGGACCTCCAGAAGATCAACACATCACCAATACATCCTCAAGCTGGCTCACAAGGCTCAACAACAAAAATCAGCAGCAAACCAAGCATCAAAGCTCTCAAATACACACAAATCTCAAAAGAAGATCAAAGATGATCCAAGGGAGAAGAGAGGAGAAGAATATGTACGTAGGAGAGAGATGAGTTGTGGAGAAGATAACCCTCATTAGAAGGAAGAAGAAGAAGGTTATAAAGGGGTGAAAAGGTAAAGCACGGGTCAAAGAGTCAAAGAAGACGGCTACAGTCACACAGAGCCACAGGGACGGACTCTGTGGGCCGCAGGTGCGGCCCAGGCAACCCGCAGGGGCAGCCACTGGGTCACGCAGGGGCGGTCCAGGCTGAATCTAGGTCCTCAGCTCACATACTCAGCAACTCAGCAACTAGGCTCTTATAGAGACCCCTTCCCGAGGTAGATCCAAATCACAATTCGACATATCAATCCAAAAGACTTTGTAAAATATGTCTACATTTTCCGAAGTGATCGAAGTTGAATCTGATGTTGAAAGCGTTCATCTTCTATTCAATGAAAAGAAGTATATCAATTTAAATGAGCTTCTTACACTTATGGAAGTAAGTAAATTATTTCATTTAACGGGATTGTTATTTCCCTTCTTTCTTTTTTTTTCCAGTTTTAGGCCTGGTAGAATTGAGAACCGATATCGTAGAATTAATATCTTTATATCGCTTTACTAGTTTTAGACATGTTAGAATAGAAAACCGGAATTTTAGAAAATGCTTTATTTCATTTTTTTATTACTTTTAGACATGTTAGAATATAGCACCTGAATTTTAGAATTAAGAGTTTATTTTGTTTTTATTAATGTTAGACTTAGTAGAATAGAGAACCAAAATTTTAAAATCAATATTTTATTTCGTTTTTAATAGGACTTACGGAATATTCTCGTGTGATTGGTACCGATTTTTCGTCCAACTTTGAGCTTCATGAATATTTTTTGGATAGAGATAACTTTGTGTGTTGGACTCGGTTTGTGGGCACTCGATGAATATGACGTTGGTCATAAACAAATCACAGTTGGGTAGACGGGGTTCCGTATCTTTCATTTGCCATGCGATAGACACGGAACACCTAGAAAGGAGAAAGATGTTGATCCTAGTCACGTGCCAAGTACTAGCCGAAAAAAAAAACTCGAAGAACTGTATGTGCAAATTTGAACTTGAGGTGACACAAGTTGAAGTACAAAAACGGACATTGAGAGTTATATGTGGAGTCAACAACCTTGTAATTCCATCGTTTCAAGGGGTCATGCGTATGCTGAACGTTTGAATCCTATCCAATATCAAAAGGTGTAGTTGTAACGCCCCGTTCATTTGGGTGCGTTCCGACTTTGTTTTCCTCCCTTCGTTCATAGCTCGAGTTCGCATTTAAAGTATATTTTTATATATTTAAAAATATCTTTTACTGGTATTTTATTATTTTGGGATACATGTATGTTTTTCCGTATTTTTATTAATTTGATTTTGGTGGGAAGTAGGGATTTACCGATCCAGAAATCCCGTTCCGACCGTTTTATCGAGTTTTTGCCTGGCCCCTTTTTCTTTATTCTTTTCTTTCTTTTTCTTTCTCTTTCTTCTTTACTCTCCGTCCTCTTTTTGCTTTTCTCTGTCGCGCGTGCTGAGGAGCCCCTAGGAGCAGCGCCTCCTCGTTTCCTCTGCTGCAGCTGCTCGCCTACCTACCTAGCCGCCGGCCTCCTCGCTCCCCTCTTGATGACTACTCCCAAGTCTGCCATTTCCCCTTCTCTGTCATTCATTTCTCTTCCGCTTCTCTCCATCTCACCTCTCTCGCTCTACACTCGTTCTTCCTCTCAGCCCGCCTCTGCACCTGGAGCGACGACGCCGCCGGAGCACCGAGGACGCCAGCCAGCCTTCCTCTTCTTCCCTCCTCCTTGCGCCGCCTCGACCCACCGGAAACGCCGGCGCTGTAAGTGGCTGCCTCTCTCTCCCTCCTTTCTTTCTTTCCTTTCCTCTGTGTGACAACCGTTGCCCTAATCTCATGTAGCAACCGCCGGAGTGGACCGCCTCTAGCCGGAATCTAGGCCGCCGCTAACCGCCGCTGGAGTCGCCGCCTGCACGCCGGCCTTCTCCTCTCCTCCGCCGCTAATAGCCGCCGGACCCCTTCTTTGCCTTCTCCTACTTCTGTCGTGTTAACAGTAGGGTGAAGAGATTTTGTTGGAAATTGTAAATGTGCCCCTTTCTTTGTAATTAATTGAGTTTTGGCCCCAATTTGTTGATAATTGCAGTTGTGACCCAATAACTTTGAAAAATAAACTTTTATGCCCCTGCATTAGATTATTATAATTATTGCACCCTTAGTTTTTGTTGTAGTGGTGACCCAACTCCTTTGCAAGTTAATTGGTGTCTTTGATGGTTTAGATCTGATTGTTCGATAAATTTGAAAAATTTGAATTGCGGTTTTAATGGTTTAAATCCAATTGTTGAATAAAATTTGAATTGCGGTTTTACAATCAACTTTCCATTTTGGATATTTTTTCTCGGAAATGGTTTTAACGAGTTTAACCTCGGTTTCGGAAAACGAAGTTTTCATTTGAATATCTTTATACGCTAAACCTTCCTTTCAGAATTAGCGTTTGAGCTAAATTTTCTTAGTTTTGTTCTTGGGACCGGAAGCGCCCGATAAAAGCCATTGAACCCGTTCTTAACTCCTTAGACCGTGCTTCACCTTGGATCTCGTGTGAGTACTTCTCCTTCGTTAGTTCGGTAATAGTAGTATAACATGCTAGGTGAATTTAGCATAACGTAGAGCAAATGCCATGTAGTGGCCATGAACCATAGGTATTAGTGTTTGGATATTGAACTTGTTGAATTATCTTCTTTACAATCTTAGGATGATCTTCGAGATTATAGATTGGACCTAGCATGCTAGAGTTAGGACCTCATATATATATATATATATATATATATATATATATATATGTTAGGGACTAGAAGTCCGAGAACTTCTAGCTTTTTAGTTGGTTCTTGATAGTGCCTCGTTTGGTAAGGCTTTGAGCGTTTTCCTACGCGAAGTTGAGAGTGGTTTATTCGAGTTACCTTGAGAGAGGTAAGTCTCCGGACTTACTTAGTTTGTATTTTTCGTATTAGCATCGGTGTGTGTGTGGTGTGTGTGTGTTATTGTTTATTGTTTATAAACAACTAAACTGGTAATAGGACCACCGACGTTATATTATTTGGCTCAAGTGTATGATAATGGGCGGTGACATCACTGCCTAGCTCTTGCGAGAGCTAGGGGGTTCTCGGCGACTAGCCCGTGTTGGTTAGATGGTCGGAGGCATCCGTACCGTTCCATGCCGATAAGTGGGGACCGAGGCGAGTTTCGGGAGATTCTCGTGTCACAAAAGAAGTTGAACTAGAACGGAATATGACTTAATAATAATAAAGATAATAAACCGGATTTGTATGCATTTGAGTATGATGTGTGTTTATGATGATTGATTGTGATTGTGCTTCTCATCCCGTTTCTAATTCTTAGAATATGAGCTAACAGTTTTAAACCGTTTGTGTAGACGCCCTGCAGGTTAGGGACGCCGCCTCGTGTGGTGGAGGAGTGGACAGCCGAGGGTCACCGTACATTATAGGAAGGGGGCGTTTTTGGGTTTATTCTTGTTATGTTTGGATTTATGGATTTTGAATATATGGTTTCGGATTTATGTTTTGGGATTTGTGTCGTTTTGAGGACTCGGCTGAGTTTCCACCTTGTACCTTTGCATTCAGTATCTCGCATACATTATAAACGATTTGAGCTTTTGCCTTTATTTGTGCCATGTTGGAAAGGCCCGGTGAAATTGTTGTCAAGCTAAGGGTCGGGACCCATTGTGAGGTCTCGCCCGTAGCATCCCGATATCCCGCGGATTTGGGGTGTTACAATAGTGTGAATTGAGGGTCAGGGTTGAAACAGATACATGTATTGAAATCCGTGTAATTAGACAATCTTGAAAATGTCACAACCATCCGGAAATTTCACAATACCGGGTTGAAGATGAGGATGAAACAAACTGAAAGAAAAGGGTCATTACAATAAGCACTTCGCACGTTGAATGAACTAGGATACTATGTGAGTGCAAAGAGACGTCCAAACTCCGATGAGTCGGCTGATTTTTTTATCTCACATCCCGATTCTAGGAATTTGCTCCACATGTTCCCTTATGTTATTGTGATGGACTCGACGTATGAGACCAATGAGTAAGTCTTCTTGTTTTAACTTTGTTTCAATATATGTCTCGGTTTCAATTCCAACCTAACTCACGTTCCACCTTTTGACATTAGATAAGAATCAAGCGTCCAACATATACATGACCTCTTAAAACCGATGAACTTACGTGGCCGTGAACTCCACGTATAACTCTCAAGTTCAAAATCAACATTAATAACTCCATTTGGGTTTTAAAGGGGTGATAATGGGATCGCAAGAAGCGGTGATACGTAAAGGAAACACGGTAAGTGGTTTGTTTATTGAAAAATAGGGTAAAAAATAGGCAATTTTATGTAATTTGGTGTGAAGGAAAAGAAAGTTTGATGAGAATGTGAAGAAGAGAATTTGTGGGTGGTCTGAACCGAAAACAAAGAAAACAAGATTTTAATGGAAGTAGATGAATACGAGAATTAGGGATCTGACTTAGAACTATATCTTCATTTGACCAACTCTCTATATTTTCTGATCGGATCCAACCGCTACTAGAAGAAGGAAGTGTAAGATATGGGTTGTATATTTATATATACGTAGAAGAAACGTAGGTAAGGGGAAGCAACAAAGTACAGTATAGCTAGTAGCTGCTCTGGGTTCTCAATGCATTACAACAAAGCAGATGGAAGAAATCACTCCAAATCTAGAATCCCAAAATTGGAGAGAAGGATCTTCATTTGATCCACAAAGCTCGAGCCAGTTGCATACTCTGTCAGCAATCCCACTGCGAATCCAAACATTGCCCATCTGCAATTCCACATCACTATTCAACAAAAATCACACCATTTGCCCTACCCCTAAATACTATTCCTCGATGAAATTGGGAAAGTGCCGACTAACCCTAGGCTAGGTTACTCATACAATAAATACGAGAATTCACCTACCTGCCATTGTTGATCTCATTCTTCGAAAGGAACCCCAAGGCAGGGCCCTCATCAGCAGCCTCCTCAACCTTCTTCTTCTTGAAGTAATCCTGAAGCTCCTTAGCCTTCTGCCTCTGGTACTCCAACGTCACCCCACCCTTCAACCCCTCCTCCACCGCAGGAGCCGCTGTGGTGGTCACCACCGGCTTCGGTGCCGAGGGCTTCAATGGCTCCCGCAGAGGAGGAGAGGCGGGCCTTCTCAAAGGGCCTTCAGTTTGAGAGCTCCTGATTGTGAAGAATGATACAGCACTTGGCGGTGGCTTGTTACCTAATCTCAAAGCGGAGGCCGACGATGATACCGACGCCGAGGAGTGAGCTAATCTGACGCACGGGATTGAAGCCGCCACTGACATTTTTCTTCTTCTTCTATTTGGGCGTTAAGTTGATACAAATGGAGAAGGGCAGATTTTCTTGCGTTATCGGAATCACATAGAATGTTCTGTGGATAGCAAGTGCCCAAGTTTCCACTTTCCCACTTGCTATAAACTCATTCTTTTTTAATTTTCATAAATTTATAAATTATTATCATCTTTCATTCATTATATATATAATTCAATCTATGTTTGCCCCAAACGAGCTCAGCTATAACGAGTCTAAACGAGCTTTAAATAGGAACCGAGATCTCTATTTGTCCATTTCTGGGGGATTCTTTGTGTGTCTGATTGTGTTGCCTATCGGCTAGGTTCCTTTTGGTTCCGACATCAACTACCATGTATGTGGTCTATGTCCCGATGTCCGCATGTGTCTCTCCTCGCCTAATTACATCCCACTATCCTAGCTGGATATCGTTTTAGCCATTGCCTAAGGCCTTAGTTCTAGTCCCACCCTGAGGGCATTCTTCATCCACCCACCCAAACGAGACTTCTACTTGCCATGACACATACATCTTCACTAGCTACAACTCTGTTAACATTTCTAGTGATTTTACCGAGGGCATACTTTACCAACCATTTCAACAAACATCATTGGCACAATGGCTTGACATCCATATCTTCCCATTTGTCTCTCGTGATGTATATGTTTTCACTTGGTAGGCACTACTTCATAGTGACCCCTAAATGTATGCCCTTACCCAGCTCGACATTGATGCGGGGACAAATCAAAGAAGGAGAGCATGTTGTGATCCGACGAACTCGACAAATTAATTGAATTATTTTGTTCCCCAAATGGATTAATAATTGATACCACTCAAACTGATGTCTTTTTCATCATCAATATATTCAATTACCTACCTCTTTGAGCTAAATAACATACCTTGTTGGTCTAATTCCCTTTGGAGATCAACCGGTGGATTTTTGTAATTGCATGCATTCTAGGCATTTGCGGAGCACAAATGACACATCTATAGCTGGATGACCTGATACAAACAAGGATTTTCCCTGCGGTCAAAGAATTTAGGGTCAAGATGGAAATGAATAAAGTCTAAGAGTGAAGTGAAGAACATCGGGAAAAGTGTTGGAGGGCTCAACTAGGACCCCCGTCGGACGACAACCCCCTTACACTTTTGCACTAGACCCTGAAAATGACCTCCTGTTGTTGCAAGGAAGATCCTTGAGCAATTTTGGACCAAACCCATAACTTGGGCCTAGGAGGTCAAACGACGGCCTGCTGGATCTGCTCCCTTCGACGTCTTATTTTGTTGGGTTGGCCTAGTAGTCTATTTGCTTTGCAATTTTATCTTTTTATTTTGATCTTATCTTATTACAAGATAGGATAGGTAGATTCAATCCTATCTTAATAGAAGAAAAGATCAAAGAAGATTTAGTATAGAAAGCTTTCCATTTCTATATTTCGGCGTCTACCTTGGTTTATTTCGTGTTTCAAGCATTCAAAGCCATGCCCGACGTGTTTCGGTTGAAATACGAGTGTTCAATATTTCCTAAAGTCAAAATCCACATAAGAGCATCATGAGTGACTGAGATCGAAGAATCAAGTGACATGTCATTCCTTGGAAGTCCTAAACAAGTTCCGAAGTCGATATTTAAGTCCGAAGCAATGAAATAAGCGAGACTTGATGTATACTAGGAGCCAAAAGGGATAAACGGTTTGCCAAGTTGTATTCTTCTCGTCTCAACACCATCTCATTCACCATGCCAACTCAACTTTGGCTCAACTTAGACATTGGTCCATACGACATCCAGACCAGGACCCAAACGGTCTATTAGCTCGTTGTTGTGCCGTCTTATACCCGTCTTGCCGTTGCTTCTTCTCCGAAGATAATATCTTACGATTTTATCTTTGGTTAATATGATATCTTTTTATCTGTTTTTTGGCCTCGTATAAACACCTATCAACTTTAGGGTTTGGTATCATCCAACATCTCTTATCATTGCATTCTTATCATAAGTAGATTTCAGTAGCCGTCATTTGAAGGCTCTCCTCGTTGTGTTTGAACCAAATTATTTGTGAGGTTTAATGCAATTTATCTTATATATTTTATGCCTTATGTTCTTTATGATCTAAGGATTGATTAATCCCTATAATGAACTGATATATAATTGTGTATATGAATTGTTGAATTGAGATCATATGAGATTGATTCTTCTTGATGTGCTTCATTTTCACCTTCTATTTACCTTCAAAATAAGCGGCATTTATAAATTTGGTTTAAAGTGAGAGCGTGCTAGTTTTATTGGAAAGATCTGAGAAGAATTTGGTTTAAAGTATGATACATACTTTATACTTCGAGGGTTCCCAAATATCATAGAAATTATCGATCTTTGTACCTTTTCTAGCTCTTCCGCGAGAGTCTGACATTCCTTGGTCTTTACTGGTTTTCTAAATGATTAAAGGATTTTTCTTATGCTTGTTGCAATTGTGAGAACGTCTTCAAGATGGGTTAAACATAGCCTTTGTTTATCTACAACAAAAGCGATATTTGATAGTTACCTGCAAATTTGATCAACGTTCATAACATTCATTTACAAGTTTTACTTTAATTTATTATAGCGGTGATTTATGTTTCCTTATTTCTCTCCCTTTTTTTGTTTGTACAACCTCATCATTGCTTTCTTTTGTCCCTTTGACAAAATACAAAACCTTTACAAAAAAAAATGTTATCTCCTTCTTTATCTTCCTCTTCACTTAGAGTAGTTAATTGTTAGCAATTACAAATCCAGACGCGATCATTGTGAATTCGACACTCGGTATACTACACGAAACCTGTCATACTTACGGGGTGGCTCGTAGGCTATCTATTGGATATCTCATTTTCCACATTTTCATTACTTTCTGCATTTGCTTCTTTCTAGAGGTCGGCCGACGACCAACTAGGTCGGACGACGAGCATCTCCTCCGATCATTAATAAAGTATGTTTTCTTGTTATGATGTATGTGTGAGTAATCTCTCTTTGTTCTAGGGTCTGGTGAGCCAGACAGACATTAATTTATCTATGATATTGGACGGAATCAATGTATTGATTGTATGATTGTGAACTATGTAGTTTATATATGTTACGCTAAGAACGTGTAGCACAAAAGTCTTAAATTTATAACTCGATATATTTTTCCTAACTCCTAGCGAACCCATAGTGTATGGGTCATTTTGTAGCAAGGATAGTATTCCGAGATCGAACACAAAGATTAAGGTGAAATCGAATCAAATAAATGATTAAGGATAGTGTAAATCTAGTCTAAGAAAAGAGAAAGAAATAAAGAAATGAAAATCATGATATTTTTGGGTTTGGTTTTGTGGTGATCAAGCAAGGATCACAAATCATGCAAAATTAACAAATCAAACAAACAACTAAGCTAGCAACGCAAACAGGCAAAACAAACACGAGATATGTGATCAAAGAGAGAAAAACGGATTCTAGGGGTTAGGAATTCCGGTTATGGCCTTAGACTCAAGCTTCTAATCAACCTTGGACTAGCTATAATATGTTGGGATAGGGTGTTTCTCAAATGGGATCAATCACCGGGTAGGTCTCATGGTCCACTAATCCCGCACCTAAGGTCCTATCACCGGGTAGACATGGGACCCAAACCTAAACCGGCCGATCCCGAACCGCCGGTTTAGGTTTAACCTAAACCGGCGGTTTGGCACATGACTTTTAAAAAAAAAAAATAAAAAAAATAAATATATATAAGTAATATAATATATAATTATATATTAGTTAAAAAATTATTCATAAAATTTTTATTTGTTAAAAAATTATACGTATAATATATATTAATTAAAAAATATTTTATAATTTCATATTTTATACATAGAATTTTTTTTTTTTACAATAGCATTTAAATAGAATTAGTAAGTAAATAAAAGAAAGCAACTAAAATAGCATTACTAACAATAATAAAAGAAAGCAATCTCAAATTTTTTATACATTGAATTTTTTTTCATTACATTAGCTTTTGAATAAAATAATTACATAGTAAAAGAAATTACTAACAATAATAAAAGAAAGAAGCAACTAAAATAAAATGACTAACTAACATACAAGTTATACAACAAAGCAAACCAAATTTTTTTATACATTGAAATTCAATGTATAATAATTACATAGTAAACAAAATTACTAACTACAATTCTACAACAAAATAAAGCAAGCTAAATTTTTTATACATTCAATTTTTTTTATTACATCTTTACATTAGTATTTGAAATTTTAAATATAACTAAATGAAAAAAAAAAGAAAAGAAAGGGCTTGAACCGGTTTCCCGGTTGCCTACGTATTCTCTTGGGGTTTAAGAGGAATCAAAGCCCACGTAGTTCTCTTACCTTTACTTACCTTTTTTCGGACTTCCGAGTTGTTTTCGTAACCCCCTTACCTTTGCGCCTCGGACTCGGAAGTAGTGGCCGGATCATCGGAGTTGGAATCCGATGATCTATCATAAGTGGGTGCATTCCGTTGTAGCCTCCTCTCCGCCCTTATCCAATCTTGAACACAAACTTGAGCCTCCAATTTATCGGGCTTCAATTGACTCCTCTTGTAGCTTAGCATGTTTCCTCCTTGACTAAAAGCTTGCTCCACGGCCACCGTTGATGCGGGAACGGCCATAATTTGTTGCACAATCTTGGCTAATGTTGAATACTTTTGGGCCATCTTCTTCCAATATTGTAAAACTTCAAAACTATCAATATCACCATCAAAACTAAAAGGAGTAGTTAGAAAATCTTCAAATTCCGCACTTGCGGATGAATGTCTAGGTGTTTTAGTTCTTTTAGATAAAATTTGTCTAGCTTTAGAAAGAATAGAAGGAGAAGAAGAAGAGGGTGGAGGAGTTGTTTGTGTAGAAGCACTAGCACTAGTTTCAAATAAAGTAAGTAATTTAACAATTTCAACACGAACATTACTAATAATATTATTAACGTTCTTAATAGTAGATAAACCTAAACATTCATAATAAGCATTTAAAAATTCCGTAACACCATCAATTTTAAGTCTAGGATCGAAAACGGCTGCAATAAGATAAACTACGGGAACCTCATCATAATATTTTAGCCATTTTGTTTTCATTTCGGCCGTAGCATATTTAAGTGATTCTAAAGCTAAACCGGTTTGTAAAGCCTCGGCAACATTTACGGCTATTTCTAAAAAACAACAAGAAGTAGGAATGTAAACATAACTTAACGTATTAGTAGCATCACTAAAAACTTTTAAAACACTAATATCAAAACAAGTTTGTCAAATACTTTCATCATCTAAAATAGACCAAGAAATAAATTGTGAAAAAAATTCTTGTAAAACATTTTTATAACGAATAGCTTGAGTAAGTAGTTTATAGGTTGAGTTCCACCGAGTTCCAATATCTTTCGAAAAAGAAATCGGAGGAAAAAAATTTTCAATACAAGTTGATCTCCATTTTCTTCTTAATTCGGTTGAATGCCAAATATGTTCAATTACATCGGTTATAAGCTCTAACATTTCATGTAAAACTTTTAGGCCATCTTGAACACTTA
This sequence comes from Fagopyrum homotropicum, assembly GCA_033239125.1. NCBI lineage: Eukaryota > Viridiplantae > Streptophyta > Magnoliopsida > Caryophyllales > Polygonaceae > Fagopyrum > Fagopyrum homotropicum. Next base: position 94,800,911 of record BSWB01000003.1, on the reverse strand, counting down.
AATTTAAAATATGGCATGCACATCTTTGGTGAGTAAAAGAAGTTTTTATAAGTTGACCCGCATTTCCCACTAAATGGTTAACGGCGCGGGTGTTAGCGGAAGCATTATCAAATGAGTATGAAAAAACACGATTTTGTAAATTAAATTCTTGTAAAACCGTTTTTATTAAATTAGCAATGTTGGCGGCACTATGTCTTTCATTAAAATGTCGATATGCAATAACAAATTTATGCAAGTACATATCATTATCGATAAAATGTAAAGTGATGCCCATGTAAAAATGTTTTTGTGATAAAGTACTCCAAATATCACTACAAATTGAAACTTGATGCGAAAAAGATTGTAAAACCGTAAGAATTTTTTGTTTTTTTGTTCATAAGAATGAGAAACTAATTTCGAAACTTGTTTACGAGAAGTTGGTTTATAAGCCGGTTGAAGATAATTAGTGTTATATTCTCTTACATTAATAGATTCCGCATAAGAAAATGGAAAAGCTTCGGATGCAATTAAGTTGGCTAATGCTAAAGATTCATCAACATGATTATAATTAAATAAAGAAGATTGAGAGGAAGAGGATGCAAACCCGTGGGACAATTGAGTTTGTCCCCGTGATATTCTGAGCTTCTCCGGATGAGTCTTTTGCATGTGGGTTTGCAAAGTCCCGTATCCGCCCTTCGACTTCCACTTGTACACCTTCGGACAATAATTGCACGAAACTTGGCAATAATCGTCCATCACCGGACCCTTCTTGTAATGTTTGGTGAATATGTCGGAGGTGAGCATTTTCGGTGGAGGGGCTTGTCGGAATGGCCCTTCACCTTGTGGAACTTGTGGCATTTCCGAATCCGGCGGTTGAGTCTCGCTTTCTTGTGTGCTAGGAAAGAAAGCGGGAGTCGGAGTGAAGTCGTAGTCGCTTGGGTAATCCGGGTTTGCCATTTCGAAAGATCGAGAATACGAGATGGAGATTGAGAGTAGTAGTAGATAGATGAGAATGTTGGTGTGATTTAAATGAAATAATTGTATGGTATTTATAGGAATAGTGGGTATTAATTTTTTTTTTTAATTAAACTAATAATACAAAAAAAAAAACATTTAAACATCCAACGGCTCTAATAGCCGTTGGAAAGTGGGGCCCACCGGCTTATAGCCGTTGTGGGCCAAAGAGACGTTGGCAAAGCCAACGTCTCTTTTTTTGCCAAACCGCCGGTTTGGCCAAAAAAAAAAATTAAAAAAAAATAAAAAAAGGCTCAAACCGGCGGTTAACCGGCGGTTTGGCCAAAAAAAAATTAAAAAAAATTAAAAAAAAAAGGCTCAAACCGGCGGTTAACCACCGGTTTGAACCGCCGGTTTAGGTTGGGTGTAAAACCAAACCTAAACCTAAACCGCAAACCTCCGGTTCAACCAAACCGGCAAACCTAAACCGCCGGTTTGGTCAAACCGGCGGTTTGCGCCGGTTCACAAACCGCCGGTTCGGGGGTTTGGTTTGAACCGGCCACACCTCTATCACCGGGTAAGTCTCTAGGAGCCTAAGGTTGAGAATTCTACACAAACCGGATTGCTATCTAGGGATCTAACCTCTCTTTACCGGGTAAGTCTCGGGAAGGCAAGTCCTAAACATCAATCCTAGCACACTCGGTCCAATAGCGGCTTATGAGGCTCCCTACTACCTATAGTTCATCATCATCGGTATCTAAGATTGAGAATTACCGGGTAGGTCTCTTCTCTCACTTAGTTTGCTAGCATTAGGTCACCCTAGGCTAGATTAAGCTTAACAAACACTAGGATTTCAACAATCTAGCATCCTAACATTCAGATTTATAAATACAAGAACAACTGAACAAAATCACGGGCAGATCATCAGAACCACGGCCGTGGAAGGGGAAGAACAACCCGTGATTATCAACAACAGTTAAGTTCGAGCAAGCAAGTCATCCAAATATACATTTAAGTCTATTCTATTATAGTCCAAGTCATAACCATCATTCCATTACCCTAGAATCACAACTATTTAGCCAACAACATTCATTTTAAGATTCAAAATCAACAAGCATACATTCATGGCTTCCATTGCAAGAAAATGAAATGAAAAAGAAATGAAACAAGTAGAACAAGAAAACCAAGCTGAATAAATGTTAATAAAGACTTACAACCCTTCAAAAGAAGGTACAAATCGTTCCTTACAAAGCCTTGCAAATGTCTTCAACAAGCTCACTCAAAAATCTCTCAAAAACTATAAAAACTCTAAAACTAATGTTCTTCTTCTTCTTCTTCTCCAAATGAGAGTGTTCTTCCTCCCCTACTAGAGTAGCCTCCAATGGAATGTTCTGTAATGAGAGAGTGCCGAAGAGGAACATTATCAACCCACACACTACCTAATAGATGACAACAAACTAGTCTGGCGTTAGCCTTGCTAGTGGGTTAGCCTAAGCGCATGCTCTCAAAAGAGGGCTGAAATGCAAGCTTCAAATTTCACAAATAGTTTTTTTTTTTGGTTGGGAATGCGGGTAGACCGTAGTCTAGCCCATTTTATTATAAGCAAGAAACTCAAAAGCTAACATTTAACCAGCCTTTGGGTCGCTATTCCGCGGGCATCGTTAACCAACAAAGAACGTAAAGAGCTAGGTGGATGTACAAGGATGAAAAGACCCATAGGATGATCATACGCAACCGAAGCTAACAAGTCGACACAAGAGTTAGCTTCTCGATAAATATGACAGATCCGGACACGCTAGTTCCTACCCAGGGAGTCTTGGCATCTCGATACCAGACTAAATAGCGGGTGAGACGGTGAAATTGGTTGATCAATCAGTGAAGAGGCAGTGGTTGAATCTGTTTCGACAATGACCTTGCGAAAACCTTTATCCCAAACGACATAAAGCCCCGCCACGATCCCCCACAACTCAGCTTTGGTCACTGTGCAAGGCCCGATGTTATAGGTGAAACCCCCGATCCATCGACCAAGAGAATCACGAAGGATTCCACCGGCGGTTCCATTACCATCTGGTCGGACAGAGTCATCCGTGTTCAATTTAACCCAATCCGGCGAAGGGGCACTCCAGCGAATATTGATTGGCAGGCGAAAGGAAGACTGATGTTTCTTACTGTTGTTCTGCCAAGCATAAGTGACGGATTTAGCATACTCAGCAATTAGGGGGACCATATCGGGAGGGTGGCTAGAGTTATTGAAGATGGAATCATTGCGCCACTTCCAGCAGCGCCACAGAGCGACGGCGAAACATACATTCCATGGTAGGTTAACATCGATCAAATCAGACTTGGACAGGTTATCCAGAAGCTAGCGGGCATAATCCGAATTGAAGAAATCAGCATCAAGGCTATCAGATAGTAGATTAGCCCAAATTCCGGAAATAACTGGGCAATCCCTGAACAAATGAAACAAACCTTTGGATCCGGTGGAGCAAAGCGGGCAATCGTTGACCAGGGCAAGGTGACGGCGCACACGTTATTCATTGGTGAGGATCTTTCCGTGACCCACGAGCCAGAGGAAGGACCTAATCCTTTGGGGGACCTTGAGGGACCAGATAAGACGGAAGAGATCAGACCTACGGACAGATGGGTCTCTGATGGTGCATAAAGCACGATAGGCGGAAGAGGAGCTGTTGTTCCCGTCCAGCGAAAATCTCCAAGAGATTGTATCCGGGATGTTGACAAATTCTTCAAGAGAGATGTCTGCAATACTGGCCATTGTAGAGTAGTTGCAAAAAGGGGAGATTCTAGCCCAGTCCCATCCGATACCCGCAATCCAGTAATCCGCAACTATCGACCGGGTAAGGGTATCAGGCGGCATAGAGGAGGAAGAAAGCAATAGGTTATCCTTCCCACACCAACAATTAGTCCAAAAATTGGTAGAGAGTCCATTATAAAATTTCCAACAAAGGCCCAAATCAAGAACCTCGGATTTGGCCCAGAGCATTCCTCTAATAATCACAGAACCTTGCTGAACAGAAACACAGTCTAAAAATTTCCGGTGACTCGTTAGTTTACAACACTTAATTGTAGTAAAATGGTCAACATCGAACTCAATGAGTTTTAATTAATTATTTAAATCATTAATTACAAGGACAAATATAAAATATATAACCAGAATATTAATCGGTCAACAAAAGGACACAAGTCGGCTAACCAGTTAACCAAATCGGACAATCTCTCCAATAAAATTGAGGAGAGTTAAGGGAGAGAAGTATATAGTTGATCTATAAGTTAATCCATTCACGAAAAATCAAGAAATGGATATTAATATAGGTGATTAAGAAAGATGTACATCCTAAAATATGAATCATAACAACAATACATAATTTAATCTCAATTTATAATCAATCATATCCAAAGTTATATAAGGTCATGTTATGAAGGAAACATCCCCACCCAACTCTTGCAACTTCAAACAAACGCCTTGAAAAACAAATAAAACTGAAGAACCGAGCAGGGAAATAATAAGGATATAAATCCTCTAGAAGGTGGGTTGAATAGAGTATAAGAACTTTTTACAATATCGTATATCAAGTCTTGGAAACTAATCTCAACGCCTTGAAGCCAATCTCTGCGCTTAATGACAAAACTATTTCTCAAGGCTTTGAAGTGGATCTCAAGACCTTGACTTCGAAACCTGTAGAAACTTTTAAGTACGGAATGTAAAAGATCGATGCAGCGATATGTTTACGAAGTTCGGCCTTAACATCTATTTCTTGTACCACTTTGAATCGCGATGCCCTCAACTTTGGATATCATCATAGCACTTCAATCTTGTACGGGCTTCGTCCATTGTCTTCATCTTCTTGTACTCATCAACCTTTCGTTCATCCACAAAATTCCTGTATTTCTTCACTACACTAAACTCCTCGACAGTTAGAACGGTTGGCTCTTCAGAAGTTGGTCAAAGAATCGGTCGATTCTTGACGTTTTTGTAGCACTAAAGCAACACATTTGATGCTTTTTCCCTCGTTTGCGTAATATCATCCTCGGTAAGTGGCATTATGCTCCCTGTAGTTGTGAACGTAAGAGCATTCAAATGAAACATTTGAGTTACCTTTCAGTGCATGATCGCCAATAGATCATGAATAGCATCCAATCTGTCAGTCATCTCAGACCTAAAATCAACCATATCTCATCGCAGAGTATCCAAGCCGAATTCCACAACATCTAATCTCTCAAAAGAAGATGATGATACGACATCCCTTTCCTTCAAATTCAATTCTCCAATTAACATCTTTTCAATGCCTAGACATTCAAAACAGTCTTCATCTATCTTCCCAAAGAACACATGTGTATCCTTATTCAATGTGTCGATTGAGAAATATTTGAAGATCTTTGGAAGGAGAGTGGCATAGGGAAGGGGAAAATTACTAGTGGAGTTGATGGTGTGAAGCATGTGGTTGAGAATAAGGTTTGGGAGATCAACATCTATACCGTTCAACACATGATAAATCAACTCAAAGGTTTGGACAATCAACAACTCTCTATAGTTATATATGGGTATGATACATCTCACAAGCAAATTAAACACTATTTTTTCTTCAAGGGTCAAGGATGTATGTGAAAGTTGTTGGGATGAGGAGTTTGAAAAGAGAAAATTTTCTTTAGCTAACCAAACGTTTTCTACTTTGGGACGGTGATGGTAGAAAGTGGATATGAGAAGCCCTAAAATCTGAGCAAAAATTGTAGAGGTAAGAGTGATTGATTTACCTTTCACAATAGATTCTAGGGTTAACTTTCCCCTTTCTCTTCTTGCCGTGAGATTCACAAAAAATAACCTTGTGAGCCTTGTGAATCCCATCTTCCCTGGATTCAATATATTCTAGATTGAGCATCCTTTCAACAATGTGATGCATGGCAGGTTGAGAGATTGTAGAAACTCTAGATCTACTAACTCGCACATGCACAGTGGACGGTTTTGAAATCCATCGAGCCAAATGCCTGTAGCTTTGTAATTTCCAAACCAGTTTGTCGGCATCCTAGTCTGAGCACAAATTTTCAATGTTTGCCGGAGGTGACGATTTAGCCGAGTCCGAGGATATGTGAACCACCGCATCCTTAGATGGTCCAGGGGAGGAGTTTCTGGACTTTTTTGTCACTGGAGATGAGGCGGCATGGTTTGATGATATCTTGGGAGCCATGGATGAGCGTTTTTGAGAGAGAGACTTTGAAATGCCGAAAAGAGTAAAGTGCACAAAGTGGGTAGTAAATTTTGAACGAAAGAGAGAAGGTGATAAGATAGAAAGGAAGGTTTCTTTTAAAATGGAATGCCTAATTAATTTAAGGCACATCATGATCTTGATATAATCAAGACCTTGATAACCGAAATTTGATTTGCATGTTTTCCCTAATAAATCACAACGAATTTTCAAAACAAAGATTTGAATTTTAAAAAGAAAATCTTGGTGAAAATTTTTGAAATTATTTTAAAAATTCTTCTTTAAAATGATTTAATGATCAAACATCTAAAAAGATAAAAATCATAAATCCAATATGGGTTTATCACTTTTGTCTTTAGAATCCGTTTCAAGACCTTGTATTGCATTTCAAGGCCTTGAAATGGAAACGTAGACTGCATTATAAGAAGAAAAGAAAACAATTTACTACCCCAAGATAATGTTTCTTTGTTCAACATACCAAGCTCTAATCTAATAAAATTTAATCGATCTTCAGGTAGAGGCTTAGTGAATATATCTACAAGCTGCAAGTTAGTTGAAATAAAAGATTCGATACATCACCTTTTTTGACATGATCACGTATGAAGTGATGTCTTACGTCAATATGCATTGTTCTTGAATGATGCACAAGATTTTTGGTTATCGAAATAGCACTAGTATTATCACAATTAATAGGTATACCTTTGAGATAAAAAACAAGATAACGAAGTTGTTAAGCTATCCATAGAATTTGTGAACAACAAGCTCCAGCTGCTATGTATTCGGCTTCAGATGTGGATAGGGCGACAGAGTTTTGCTTCTTGGAGTGTAAACTTATTAGGGATGACCCTAAGAATTGGCAACATCCAGAAGTGCTCTTTCTATCGACCTTATAGCCTGCAAAGTCTGCATCTGAATAGCCAACAAGGTGAAACGAGTTTTGACGTGGATAACATAATGTCAGGTCTACTAACGGTTAAAATAACAAAGAACCGATCATACCTCGATACTCTTTTTGTACGACACTCTTACCATTCTTGTCTTGATCCAATGAAAGAGTAGAATTCATCGGAGTTTTTGCTACGTTGGATTGATCCATTATATTTCTTGAAGCAAATCCTTGGTATACGTAATTTGGTTAAGAAAGATTCCTTTCATAGCTTGAGTAACTTGAAGACCAAGAAAAAAACTTTAACTCTCCCATCAAGCTCATTTCAAATTCTCTACACATAAGATCTGAAAATTCCTTGCATAGATAATTGTTAGTAGCACCAAGTTATATATCATCAACATAGATTTTTACTACTAATAAATCGTTGCCTTTGGTTTTGACAAACAAAGTTTTGTCAATCAAACCTCTTTTAAATTCATTTTTAAGGAGATACTTTGACAATCTTTCATAGCAAGCTCTAGGAGCTTGTTTAAGGCCATAAAGAGCTTTGTCTAATTTAAAAACATGATTTGGAAATTCATGATTTTCAAAACCAAGGGGTTGATCAACGTAGACTTCTTCTTCTAAGAAGCCATTAAAAAAAGAACACTTAAAATCTATTTGAAAGAGCTTTATGTTCATGAACGATGTAAATGCAAGTAGCATACGTATGACTTCTAACTTGGCAACTGAAGCAAAAGTCTCCTCATAATCAATACCTTCTTCTTGGTTATAGCCTTGAGCTACAAGGCGTGCTTTGTTTCGAATGACTTTACCATGATCATCCAACTTGTTTCGAAACACCCATTTTGTTCATATGACGGATTGTTGCTCAGATCTAGACGTGAGGGTCCAGACTTTGTTTCTCTCGAACTCATTTAGCTCATTTTGCATAGCAATGATCCAATATAGTTTTTGAAGTGCTTCAACGTAATTTTTGGGCTCTACAAGAGACACAAATGCAGAAAAAAGCACATAAATTGTTTACCCTAGATCGGGTTTGCACACCTACTTTTGGATCGGAGATCACGTTTTCTTGTGGATGATATGAAGAATGTTGGAACTTTTTTCTTTTGAAGAGTGAAACGGATTATGATGATTGAGGCTCAATTGCTTGACTTGATTTAGGTACCGCTGAAGTTATGCACTTGTTTTCGATTTCAAGGCCTTGAAGTAGGGTTTCAAGCCCTTGAAATTGATTTTCAGCAGTGTTTTTGTTTGTCATTTCAAGGTCTTGAAGATGCGTTTCAAGGTTTTGAAGTTGTTCTCCGGTATCCTGAATTTGTTCTTGCATGTTCTTATCTTGAGTCTTAGGGTCTTCTTCTCCAGTATCATGTTCTTATCTTGAGTCTACGTTCCATAACCCCGTTTTGTTGAGGTGTTTTAGGAGCTGAAAATTTGTGTGAAATACCATATTTTGCACAAAAAATCAAATTTAAGTTGGTCAAATTCTCTACCATGATCACTTCGAATAGAAACGATAGGTATGCTTTGCAAGTTTGCAACTCCTTACAAAGTTTTGAAAACTCATACAAAGCTTCTGATTTTTTCTCGTAAGAATGAGATCCATGTAAAACGAGAAATATCGTCCACAATGACAAGGATGTACTGTTTTCCTTTGAGAGATTTGACACGCATAGGACCATATAAATCCATATGTAAAAGTTCAATAGGCCGAGAAGAACTTACAACCTTCTTTGGTTTGAATGAACCTCTTTTGTGTACCTTGTGTACAAGTCTTACATAGTTCATCAACCTAGAAGTTTAGGTTTGGTAAACCACGTACCAAATCCTTTGAAATAATTTTCTTCATCATATGTCTGCTTACGTGACCAAGTCGTCTATGCCAAAGCCTTGGATCATTAGTCAAGACCTTGAGGCACATTATCTTGTTCCTGAAACTTGGTTAGTGCTCATCGAATATACATTGTTGCATCTAGGAGCTATAAGCACGACGTCACCAGATAATTTATCTGGAACTTCACATTTTTCTGAATTAAAGATCACTTTGTTACCTTTGTCACATATTTCAGAGATACTAAGCAAATTATATTTTAAGTCATCAACAAAATAAACATCATCAATAAAGTTAGATGAATTATAACTTATTTAACCAATATCAATGATGTTACACTTCCCTTTATCACCAAGAGTAATGGTTCTAGATGATTGTTTCTTTAAATCTGAAAACAGTGAGCTTTTTCCACTCATATGTCTTGAGAATCACTATCTAGTATTCATTTATGCTCCTTAACCTTGGTGGTATCATGCAAAATAGCAAACTTCAACCTTTCCAGGTAGACCAAATGACATATTTTGGTCCATACTCAGGTTCAATCATGTTTGGTGGTCTAGCACCTTTAGGAACCTAGATTTGTTTAACTTGTTTCCTTAGACATAGAGGATAAGTGTTTCTAATTATCTCTTCACTCCTTTATCTTTAACAAAAGTGGGCATATGTGAACTTATTCAATTCAGTCATTTATCTTGTTTGATAAGCCTTTCTCTTAAGGCACTTATCCTAACTCCATGCTCTTTATCACATATGATAATATCTTTAAGGAATTTGGTAAGTTCTAGATTAGATTGAGACATAAGGGTACTTACCACTCCATCAGCATAGAGGTTTGGATCCTCTTCTTGATCAACCATTAAGCATAAGTTGATTTTACACTTATTCAATTCACTCGTTTCTCTTGTTGTAAAAAGGGCACTTATCCTAACTCCATTAACGTAGAGTTAAATTGAGACATAAGGGTACTTACCACTCCATCAACTTAGAGGTTTGGATCCTCTTCTTGATCAACCATTAAGCATAAGTTTGCTTGTTCATTTCGTCATCTGACTCATTTGTTGAATCTGAGTCACTCCATGATGTTACCATAACCTTCTTCTTTCGATCATTATTCTTAAAGTTATTCCTCTTATTTTGTGGACAATATTTTACAAGATGATCTATTTCACCATATTCAAAGCAAGTCAATACTTTAGTTTTCCTATTAGGGTTAGAAAACTTACCTTTGGGTCTTGATGAACGTGGATATTCTTTGTTTGCAAATTGCTTCTTCATTTGAAGAATTCTAGCAAGACCTCTTCAAATCAAGGCAAATGGATCTTCCTCCTCATCATCACTCTCTTCATCCGATGGAATGTTATCCTTCTTGGATCTTAAAGCAAGGTGCTTTACGTTTGACGATGGCTCTCCATCTTCTTCACCAAGAACCATTTCATGGGTGATTGGCTTTCCAAGTAGGTCGTCGAGAAGTGATGTTGTGAGGTTCTGAGCTTCTTCAACGGCGGTCACTTTTGGTCCCCACTTAGCTTTAGGCAAGCTTCTTAGGACTTTCCTTACTTTTTCTTCATTTGTGAAGACCTTTCTAAGTGAATCAAGACTGTTCACAATCTCAGTGAATCGTGTGAACATCTCTTTGACTGTCTCGTTTGAAGTCATCTTGAATAATTCATATTGCATGAGGAATATGCTTATCTTTGTCTCCTTGACTTGACTTGTTCCTTCATACGTAACTATTAACTTGTCCCATATTTCCTTTGCGCTCTTGCATGATGAGACACGATTGAATTCATTATCATCCAATTCACAATAGAGCAAGTTCATAGCCTTGTAGTTCTTTGACACACTATCCAAGTCCGTCTGAGTAAAGTCTGCTTCCTTCTTTTCAACTTGGACTCCTTCAACCGTGGTGGTTGGGATTTTTGGACCAGTTTGAATAATGCTCCATAGTTCCATGTCCTAATCAATAATAAACATTTACATTAGTGCTCTCCAATGGGCAAAGTTGTAACCGCAAAAGAGGGATGGCCGAGATGTAGATCTTCTTTGAGTGAATCCTCCATCACCTACAGAGTTCATGATTACTCTCACTCATGGTTAAATCAATATACGTGAGTCTAGCTCTGATAACAATTAAAGAACTGAGTACCGAAATAATAAAGATATAAATACTCTAGAAGGGGGGTTGAATAGAAAACTTTTCGCAATATCGTATATCAAGGCTTTGAAACTAATCTCAAGGCCTTGAAGTCGATCTCTACGCTTAGTGACAAAACTGTTTCTCAAGGCCTTGACTTCGAAACCTGTAGAAACTTTTTAGTCACAGTAAAACGCGATAATAAGTGCGGAATGTAAAAGATCGATGCAACGATATATTTACGAAGTTCGGCCTTAACATCCTACTCTCCACCTAGGGTTTCCAACCCTAGGATTCTAACTATCTATTATATACTTATTGTGAGTCGTAGATAGAACCTAGAAGAACTTCCCTTCTTCTCTAAATGTAGCATCAATGCCACGATCTAGTCAACTCTACTCTAGCAATAATAGTCTAGTTACTTCGTAAAGTAACATAGTCGAGTATAACACTATAATGATATGCCAATGGAGCTCTTGTGTTTATCTCACTCTAACGAATAAACTAATGTAAGCTTAAGAGGAAGATAAACTTTTGGATCGATGAAGATGATCACTTGGAAGGCTTGGCTACTTTCACTTGTAAGCTCTATCTTCATCTTCAATCGATGTCTTCATTTATTGTCTTCTATGGAGATCTTCTTCTAGCCATTATATTGTTGTCGTTGTAATGGTTTCTTTCCTCCATAGAATCCGATGTTTGTTTGAGAAGTAACCGTTACAAATAAGATCTTCAAGTTTCCAAGAACTTCTCTTCAAGGTTCTTTACTTGAACGTCGTTGGATATCTTCGAGTCCAAGATCTTCTCTTCAACGTTCACTTGAAGGTTGTTGGATATCTCTCAAATCCAAGATCTTCTCTTCACAATCTTGTTGGATATCTTCAAGTGCAAGATCTTCTCTTCTCAACAAACTTCTCTCTCTCCGAGATCTTCTTCTCAACGATCTACTCTTCAAATCTTTATTCGAGATCTTCTAGGTTGGTTAGTTTGTTTGTTGTTGAAGAGCTTCTCCTAGATCTTCTCTTTTGGTTGTAGACGTCCGTGTGTTGTAATAAATCTCTTAGCCGAGATCTTCTCTTGTAATGCTATCCAAGACCTACACACATTTTAACAAACAAACCAAGACAAGTAATCTAGAAATACAATCGATATTTGTTAGTTTATAAAACCGCAATATATGTTAAATCTTCCATCATTTCAATAAAATAATTCATATCAAGTGTGGAGTTATCAAAAACCAAGAGTCATCCTCGCATAACTCTTGCCTCTTGCGAAGGATGATCATTGGGTTACCATAACATATAATTTAAGACATATAATCAAAGGGTAATGACAATTATAAAAATCAAATAATCGTTAATACAAGCCGGGCTCTCCGAAACCTAAAACAACGAGAATTTGGCTAGATGTACTTACAAAACCTCTTCTTTATTGAGTTTGTAGAAAACAAGATAACTCGGGAACTCACAAACAAATCAACTAACTTGTATGGATTGATTGGTCGATCTCTTATGGAATCCGATCTGATCGGTCTAGTCTTCTCCTATACTAATAATTATGGTTTTGACTTCACATGCTAAAGGATAGACTAAAACAAAAGAGAGAATTAATGGTTGAATAGTCTTATTTATAGGTAATATATCTAGCCTACTGATGACCTGAATTATGACTTATATTTAGGCATGCATTTATGTAGATTTTCCCTTTGTTTTACATGCATAAACATGAATCCATGACATTTAAGCTTATATTTGCATACTTTGTTAGAAAAGATGTCTACACATATTATTGTTGCATTTGTAGGTAAATTGACGAATATTGGAGCAAAATGACATATTTAAGGATTAAGTCTTGATGCGGAACATAAAGGAACATAAAAGGAAGCAAGGTACACGCTAGAGTAAACTCTGATACTACGGAGCGAACTCTGATAACGCCAAAGTGAACTTTGATACCGCGGAGTGGACTCTAATACTAGCGGGCTCAATTTCTTTTTCAGCCTAAAAAATTTAGGGTTTTTCCTATAAGCTGGAGTTTATCTTTAAGCCAAGGTTTATCTGTAAGAATATATATATCTTTAAGATTAATTTATCTTTAAACAAGATCCATGCTTATCTAAAGCCTAGATATATCCCTATAAATATCTTATAGCCTTCAACATTGAAAGAGATCCCCATCAATGAGGACATCACCGTGGATAGGAATTGACACCTCCTACCACGCTTATCATCCAAGTTCAAGTTGAGGCATTGATGAAATCCTAGGAAGGAGAAAGAGAAACACTTTTGAAGATTTGACAATGAAGATCAAAGAAAGATTGAAGTTCTTGAGAGTTTTTTTTTCTAGTTTTTGAGTCTTTTGTCGTTTTGAACACAAGTTTGGAGTTTATCTTTGCTTTTTAGTTAGTTTTTGACATTGCAGAACCTTTGTTAAGGATATGTTTCATTTTATTCAAGATTCAGCGTTTTCTTGATTTTCTTGATTCAATCTCTATCTTGATTCAAATCATGTGTGTTATTGGCTAAAACCCTTGCGATTCTAGGGTGATTGGTTGAATATTGTGGTTAAAATGATGATAGAATGAACTTCACGTTGAGATTGGACCCTGAGAGTTGTGTTTTGCCTTTGTAGAGAAGAAAAATTGGGTTGTTCTTGAGGAGATCGACCGTTTTAGGGAAGAACAGACCGATTTTCCTTCTGTTGTACCTTTGATGCTTTATCCTTAAGCCAAAGTTAAAGATTTCTTAAACCCTAGCCTTGTTGAAGCTTTCTAAACTATATCCGAGCGTGGGAAGAGACTTACCCGGTGATTCCCGTTCTTGGTTACCAACGATGATGAATTCTAGGTAATAGAGGACTCAACACCCTCTATTAAGGTTTGAGTATGCCAATCCCTTACCTTTGTGAGTTAACCTGATTCCCTAAGGGTTGAGTGGTTGGTTTGAGAGTATAGATCCTTCCCTTAGGTCTCCATCTTATAGAGACCGAACATCCTTTATTAGAGTCTTTGGGTTGGGATTAGTGGATAGTGAAACCTCACCGTACGCTATCCCGTTTTAGAACATATTTCCTTGCAATCCCAGCTCTGTCCATGAATCTTTAGAAGTCTTGAATCGAAAACCACAATCGGATACCTTGATCTTTAGAATCTGCGTTGTCCCAATTCTTGCATACATATTCGTTATTTGTCTTTTATTTGCAATTTGTCTAAACTAGATTTCTTTACCACTTGATTTCACCAAGTCCTTGAGATCGACCCTGGAATACTTGCTTATATTGCGATTGATCTGTACACTGCGGATTCACTTTTGCTTTTATTCTTGGTATAAATTTAAAGCTTATTGCACACACAATTTTGAGCGAACACCTACTCTTCATAGGGTTAGAGGATAATCCTACTAAACCTATCTCTACAAATAAAAGATAAGAAATCCAAATGGACGTGCTAAAAGATAGACCAAAACAAAAGAGAGAGAATTAAGGGGAAAAAAGATAGATCTTTTAAGATAGATGCAGAAGATGGACAATTTGGTTGACTTCACATGCCATGTCGGCCGATCTACAACAATCAATAACTGACTCATCGAAAAATGCATCGTCTTGGAGAATAAGTCAATTGCTCAAAACATGGACATATCAACCGACCTAAAGGGGCAAATTGGTTGATCTTTCGACTTCCTTGATCGTATAATGATCCTCAGTGTGTAGCAAGTTTAATTTGAGAATAACTCCATTTTAGCTCTTAATATCATAAACACACGAGTAGATCTCCAAACACAAAGGGAATGAAATTTACCATTTTGCAATGCAAATCTACTCTAAATGCTTAAGGGATGGCTAAGAATGAGTGTGAAAAAAGATGCTAATATGGATGTAATCAAATACTCCAAACTTGAAATTTTTTGTCCTCGAGTAAGATCCAAAGATATAGATACCTCTATATAAAGGACTCGTATACCCACCTCAGCTAATAAGATCAAGTTCTCAAACCAAAGTCATCATCACACATATCATAGTAATAGGGATATGTGGGATTTCCGTAGTTTTTCTGATCTAGGTGGATTGATTCATTCAAGACTCACAAACAAAGAGAAAATTAGAAAATTAAACTTAAAAATGACAATTAAAATAAATGATAGATGTGAAAATGAATTCCAAAGATGAAGGAGAAAGAACAAAGGGGATCAAGAGATAGTTACTTAATCTTGATTGATCAAAACCCGTATCTTTGTCTTACCTTAACCCGATCAACAATACAACCTTACACAAACCTCAAGATGAAGCAAGCAGAAGGAAGAAGTAAGTGAGGAACTTTGAAGCACCAATGACACAAACTAAGATTCAACCAAGTTGCACAAACCTCTCTTTTTTATTAGAATTTTGTGGAAAACAAACTATGAAACATTGTCTTTTAACTTCAAACTCAACTTAACTTTTTAAAACTAAAACTAGGACAGACTATTTATAGGGCTAACAAGTCTTAACCTAAGCTATAAAATAAAATGAAGGAGTTTGGAAAATACTACAACAAGTGAATTAAAAGCATTAAAATCTAGACTCAAACGTCTCATTTATTCTTCAACAACTGTTTAAGTCGTGGGTGCTGTGAACAGTAGCCTCATGTGCGGGGATGAGAAACGTCATAAACACTTCAGCTTCTTGAAGGTGTGCAGAACCCGCGGGTGCAAAATCAGAGATGTGAAACGTCGGAAATCCTTCTGTTTCAATCCGCGAGTGCAGGTTGAAGTAGCCGCAGGTGCAGAATGAGGCGTGGGTGTGGAGAAAGGCCGCGAGTGCGGACAGAGCATCCTTTTTAGGTAAAAAAGAGAGAGAAGACCACTATTAGAGACGATGTTGGATATTAGAAGTTATTGGTGGAAGAGTAAAAAAGTGCTCAAAATATCAGTTTAGCAAAACCTCATTCCCCCATGGACATGCTTGATGTGATCAAGAATGGATACTGAACCGAATTATCTAAGTGACATAAAAACTGGATCATCTTTTTTAGGTAGGTCTCAGAGTTACTTTCTGTACGTAATCCTTGAAGGGAAAAAAGAATGAAAAGGGTGTCTTATCGACAAACACACCATTATCAAAACAAAGAATACTAGATTGGTTCTAATCAAGGCTAAGTGACTGATCCAACCTCATCCAAGATCAGATCACCTTTATGCAAAGACTAAACAAATCTGACGTCAAATGGATATTGTACAGCCTAGTTCCTTGGCAGCTATGTCAAGATACTGGACGTTCTTCCCTCTAGCAATTTGGCTGTGAGCTTCCCATGTCAAACACCTCTCTATGTCGGCTTGCCAATCGATGATTCCTTGGTTCATGTACTGGTACGATGGTTGATGGATTCCGTTCTTTCCTTGCTCCAGTTTTGGACAAGATCTTGACGGCGGGTTTTGGAGAATGTCACGTAAGACCGATGTGCTAAGAGCACGAACATGGGCACTTGGGTGAGACAGACATTGGATTGTAGCCGATAGGCGACACTGCAGGGGGTTACAATTATGCAGTATTACAGTGAGGAAGTCTTTGTCAATAAGACATCATATTGTAAAGCATCTACCATTTCAGGGCATACAATTCTAACAATAAAACATGAATCATAATGCCAATATGCTTTTGCTGGAAGGTAATGTATACCTTCAACAAACTCAAAAGGCCGTCTGCTACTGCTAACCCAGATTCTCCCCACCTCTTAACAGGTTGAACTGCTCTAGCTGTGGCTTCCAGTAGCTGCCAAATGAGGGCAAATCAATAACAATCTTAGCATTAATCGACAACGAAAATCGAAGATAAATATCATGATGAAGCAAAACCAAATGATACCTCCAACTGTGGTAGAGTACAAGCTTCCCCATCGACAAGCATGCCATCTGTTGCACGTAGAAGAAGATCCGAGGCACTTGCCAATATAACCAAAGACTCCGGGGAGTCATAATTTCTCATCAGCTCCACAATGAGTTTAACAATTCTTTGGTTCACGCGCCACCTTTTCTGGCCTTGCTCATCGTCTTTGGCAATCCAAGGCTGCAATTCTCTCTCTGCCTGGATAAAACAACAACCCAAAATATTAGAAGTGTTATAAAGCCTATTATATTGAGTTCTGGCATCTGCAAGAATAAGCTCATAGTGCAACTTATGCTACTTCAAAATGCTGGCGCATTACAGGAACATAAACCAATTATCTCATCCAGTTACACAAATGCAAGTGCTTGTATCTTTGCTGATATTCTATCTGCAATCATATCTCAATGAACAAAATTGGACCTGAAGGACAACAGCAGCTGCAGCTTTTGCAGGTGAGGCTGATACAACATTACATAGGGCATCAACAACCTGTGTAAATCAAGAGAATATGGTAAGACAAAGAAGTGATTTCTCGAAACAATTTTCCAAATAATAAATTAATTCGGATGGTATTTAACTTATTCTATCCATCTTATTTCAAGTGATACAAGTGCACTTTATCCATATTTAAGTAGAAGAATTATTGCAGCTAACCAATAACTGCTCTGCTTCAAAATTTTGTTTTTCAAGATGAATGAATCCGTTTTGGTTTCGTTTTAGTTTTTATCCACTCCATTGTCACTTATTTTTATTCAGTAATTTGGAAACCTAGTTTTTGGGCTTTAATAGGATGCAAATTGTAGAATTAAAAATGGAACATAAATTATAACCAAGTACAAGAAAAATAATAGACAAGAATACACCCTAGCTATACCTGTCTCCATCCTTGTTGAGCTGAAGTGCTTTCTGCAGTGGGTTGAATTTCTGGGGATGCAATCAGTTTGTGCCATAGCAATGAAACAACGGAGAAGGACAGCTCCTGCTTCTTGGCAAGAACCGACTGCAGGAAAATCTGTGCGCTGCAGTTAAATCCTATATGCCTGTCCATGGTCAGAAAATTCGCTAAATCTGAAGCATCCAACTGAAATTTTGCAATCCTTTTCCCTGAAGTATTTCCTT
Source organism: Fagopyrum homotropicum (assembly GCA_033239125.1). NCBI lineage: Eukaryota > Viridiplantae > Streptophyta > Magnoliopsida > Caryophyllales > Polygonaceae > Fagopyrum > Fagopyrum homotropicum. Next base: position 94,782,924 of record BSWB01000003.1, on the reverse strand, counting down.
TACTCTCATTTGGGTACATTGATTTCTCACATTTCATCAAACGTTTTGCATGAGATGAATTTTCACAGTCCAAAGATGAGGGCACTTCTGATTCAAAACAAAGAGTGCCTTCCAGCTCCTCTTTCTTCCTAACATTCGAGTTAGTTTGGGAATCCCGCCAAATAGGTGCGTGAGATAAATGAGCTTCCAATGGCTCTGCCTTGTCAGCAATCGACGCGACAGCTTTACCATGGATATCAATGAGACTATACAAAGAAGATGCTCTAGCATGAATTTCGTTGTCCCACTTGCATCGCATCAAGACAGATAGCGCATGCATACAAGCCTTTGACCTCCTAAATAGCTCAGAAACATGAGCTGCAACCATGGCAGCAGCAACTATCTCATTTGAACTGTATCCCCATGATGTCCCTATAGAAGATGGCTTCAGTGAAAATAAAGCCTCCAGGATTGCTATTATCCTGCGAGTATGACGAACCGCGGACTCAATCCCGTTTTGAAATTCATGAGAAGATCCATTTAGTTTAACAGGATTACCATTTCCTCCCCCTTCCTTGGAGTTCGATAGTTTATTGTTTTTTGATATCAGAGGAAATAGCTGGAGTTCACAAGCCAGAGCACAAACAGCAGCTAGTATGTAGGAATCTATTGCTGCCACAGGCCCTTGTTTCCCGGTTTTCTTAGAAGTAGAGTTTCTTCTGTTGCTGCCACGTCCCCCATCGGTGCAGTCAACATCACCCCTGGGTCTCTTGCTACTGTTAAATTGAGCTTCATGACTAACACAGACAGTTAAAACTACAAAGAGCAAGCGTGATGCCAGTTCTTCAGAAGCGCAGGATTCCACGAACAGTGAATGGACCATGGTACGAAGTTCGGCTACAGCAAGATTTTTCGATGCAGACCCTGTGGTGCCTGAACCATACCTTGATTTTTGGTTTTCAAAAGCGGGTGACTCGGGAGGGAACGTTCTCTGGAGAACCGCTTCAACAGTTGCAACAAATATTTTCATGAGACATGCTTCGGATGGGCTTCCGCGAGGGAGATATTCTAGCACCTTCAGAAGGGGTATGTACAAGTTCCATGACAAATTGGGTGGCTGTAACGGAGTAGCAACTATAATTTCGGGCAAATCAACAGCTGAGGAACTCAGAGGTATGAGGCCATATGCGGCTTCCCAAATGGTGCAGATCCTCCATTCAACTTCTGGGCCGTGAGCACAAAGCATCGATGCAATTCCCTGGGCAGTGGCTTCGATAGTTGCTTCGGCAGCAGGCACTTCACACTAAGCAATAATGATTGAACTTATGGTGAGATAAGAATTGTCTAATGCATTATCAAGATACAACATGTAATAATGAGGCCTACAAATTTTAATTTACCTGTTTTTTGTAAGAAGAAATATAACCACCTAGTGGTTCATGTAGAACATCAATTCCTTCCACTTGTCTCAGAGGAGGAAAAAGTAATGCAGGCTGGGAGAGCACGCGGAAAAGCAAAGCTGCCGCAGCATCTGCCGCAATACCTTCCCTCATTGACATTGCAACACCAATTGCTCGTAGGAAATGTAGATGCATCCAATTTCTCGGAAGCTGCATGAATAAACATAAAGTCAGAATATCTTCCCTGCCTATGCGACCGATTCATGCTCCAAATCTAAACTTCAGTGAAACTTAGTTAAGTTCTTGATGATGAAAATGTATACTTTTTTAACTTATTTCAACATATAGGAGTGAAGGGACAATTAAAAACTAGATCAAACTTGCATGTAATGAAATAATAATATGTGTAAATAATATGTAGTAAATACTATATTCTTATTGGAGAAAACACAATGTAGCACAACAATTTAATGTTCTAGACCATGAAATAAGTTAGAAGCAGTGAAGACAAATATGTCCAATTTCAACAGCTATGTGATTGCGCAACTCCGTTGCTGAGATTGATAGGATAATACTCGTGCTAAAATTCATCCAGTGAGCATAAACAATTCCTCAACTGAGGTATCAAACTGAACAGTAAATGCATTATCGTAAACAATTTGATGTTGCAATTCCCATAAGAATGGCAAAAACGTTATCATCCAAAACTTCTACCAAGAACATTTTTAGATATACAGAATTTAGCAATTTTACACACTTAGTAGAGTACTGCAACTATTGGATAGCCTGAAACTAGGAAAGATGAGAAAATCCACTGGCAGGACAAACTTTAGCAAAGAAGCATTATAATTCAAGTTGAAAGATTATCAAGAATTTGTCGATATGTTCTTGTTTATTCTCAATTCATTTTCTGCAATTCTATAGAATATTAGAGTTGAAGAGAGATAGAAGTATAGAACTCGATAAACTGACACTCATGATAGTGCATGCCCCGTTAATCAGCATGACATCCAATCAAAATTGATGCATGGAAGAATAAAATAGGTACTAATTTGGCATCACATCAAATACAGAAATCAAGATAATCTTACTCTCATTCCAGATGCATAATCTTCAGCAGCTCGAAGCAGTTCAACAAGCTGCACAGCCGCATCAAGCGCATCTGGAGCCCATGAGGGGGGTGCTTCAAGAAGCCCAAGAAGTAGCCTCTGGGTAGCACTTGGTGCTGCAATTGCATAGTATCTAGCCAAACCACGAGAAAATGAAATTAAAGTGGATCAAGAGACAGATCGACAAACCAACAGAAAGGGGTAAAGTATTCACCTGTGAAAGAGGCGTGCATATGGTTCAAGTGCTGGCAAACCAGCAACCAGATGTTCATCCAGAGCTGTTGTAGGAGGAGGAAGTAGAAGGGCAGGAACAGCAACTGCTGTTAAAGTAGCAGTCTCATAGCGAGCAACTTCTTCATCACATACACTCAATATTACACCAGCCCCATTAGCAACAGCCCACCGAGGAGTAGAAGGCATAAGCTGTGGGTGCTTTCCAGATCCACGGGAAGAGCCTAAAGACAACAAAAGGGTCATTCAGAATTTGTCCACTTTGCATAGTATGCTGGTTCATCATCATCCAAAATTACTTCAGGATAATAAAGAACACAAAGCAACTAAAAAAATATTTGAACAAACAGCCCAAAAAGATTAAACATTTATTTGAATCAATTCCAATTTGGTCAGAAAAATTTGTCCACTTTGCATATTATCCTGGTTCATCATCCTCCAAAATTACTTCAGGATAATAAAGAACACAAAGCAAACAAAAAAAATACCTGAACAAACAGCCCAAAAAGATTAAACATTTATTTGAATCAATTCCAATTTGGTCAGGAAAAATTGCCACAGCAGAATAGTAGTATCAAATGTTTGTCTCTCTTGGACATCCAACCAAATTTTTTGTAGTTTTTATTTAATGGCAATAATCAACATAACAGTGATTTTGACAGTGATCTATTGATGATGGTTTTGTAGTTTCTGTTTATTCTAACGTTACAGCACAGGTACTTTTGGGAAAAGCTACTTTTAAAATTCGTGTTATTTTAGGAAACTACCTTATATAATGCGTTTCACTAAATTGAACCACCAATAACCATTTCATAAGGAAATGTCCCTTATTACTTTATTTATTGATTTTAGTAATTTATTTTCAATTATTAGATTAATTAATCTTTCACAATAAAGCTTTTATAATAAGATTTATTAACCAGTCACAAACTACCTTTCATTGTATATTTTCTATAAAACGCCTTATCTTATTTTAGTTTATTGTTTTTAAAACAATAAAAAAAAAACATTCTTTTACAATCTAAATAAAGTGACCAACTTGAATGAGTTGGTTAAGAAATAACATGAAATGTCAAAGAGTAATTATTCCTTAAACAAACAAAAATATAACCATCTTATAAACAAAAATTAAAAATGTTTAAGTTTTGAAATAAGGGGTTTATATCAAATATAGTTTTTAAGATTTACAACATAGAAAGAAACCTTATCATAATTCATAAAGGGGAATTTGGAAATATACATTAACTATTTAAATATAGTGACCAACTTGAATGAGTTGGTTAAGAAATAACATGAAATGTCAAAGAGTAATTATTCCTTAAACAAACAAAAATATAACCATCTTATAAACAAAAATTAAAAATGTTTAAGTTTTGAAATAAGGGGTTTATATCAAATATAGTTTTTAAGATTTACAACATAGAAAGAAACCTTATCATAATTCATAAAGGGGAATTTGGAAATATACATTAACTATTTAAATATAGTGACCAACTTGAATGAGTTGGTTAAGAAATAACATGAAATGTCAAAGAGTAATTATTCCTTAAACAAACAAAAATATAACCATCTTATAAACAAAAATTAAAAATGTTTAAGTTTTGAAATAAGGGGTTTATATCAAATATAGTTTTTAAGATTTACAACATAGAAAGAAACCTTATCATAATTCATAAAGGGGAATTTGGAAATATACATTAACTATTTAAATATAGTGACCAACTTGAATGAGTTGGTTAAGAAATAACATGAAATGTCAAAGAGTAATTATTCCTTAAACAAACAAAAATATAACCATCTTATAAACAAAAATTAAAAATGTTTAAGTTTTGAAATAAGGGGTTTATATCAAATATAGTTTTTAAGATTTACAACATAGAAAGAAACCTTATCATAATTCATAAAGGGGAATTTGGAAATATACATTAACTATTTAAAGTAATTAATTAAGGGTATTTTGATGAACTAGATGTAATATTTCACTAGAAAATGTTATTGGAGGTTTAGTTTTATAAAATATATTTAGAATAGGGAGCTTTTGTCGGAAGAACTCTTATGACCCCTTTGTATGTACATTGGATTTTTTAGCAGTCAAAAGTTATAAACGCATCAATTGTGGTCAATCAAGGTAAAAGGTAGAAGCATAAGGTATAAGTTTTAGGATGACTAAGAAGTGAGAACAATGCCATTGTACCAACTAGAATTGTGTATGAGACTTATTACAAAAGAAGCAACTTCAAACTAGCTTTATCCAATCAAACATCAAAAGGCACAAAGATGGAAACAATTTAGCTTACCAATTATAGGAGGTTTTAGTTCTCCGGCTGCATACCTTCCCATAACACCCCCACACCTGTTAATACACAGGAACTGCATAAGTTTCTCATGAACCATAACCTCAAACAAAAAATAGGAGTTCAACCCTCCTTATTTTATTAAGTCCTTTAATCGCTTACAGTCATTTTTAAAGGGTTAAACCTTAATAGCTAAAAATATTGGCAATGAATGACCTTATACCATGGTGCTCCGTCTTGACATAAACTTGCGTGTATATAATATCGAATTTGCTACCACAACCAACATGCTACTATTGACTCCATCTGATGTTTGTTTATAAAACACCTCAACAGTCACATTTGGCAACCTTGAAACCTAAATTGTCCATCTTGATCCCAGCATCAAGGATTCAAAGAATGGACAACAAGCACCCTTCCCCCCCCCCCCCCCACACACACCACCACCACAAGAGAAAGAAGGAAGATGGACGTACATCACAAGCAGACAGCAAAATATTCTTTGTACTGTTGGTATTAAGAAGGGAAAGCTAACAATTCATAACAAAAGAAATGTGGCAACAATAATGCAATAATGAATGAGGTCACTCATGCAACTGTAATTTCATGAACATACCATCGAAAATAGTCACTCTTGATACCAAGAGGAGCAGCAAGCAATATATCAGTGATCCATGGCGATAAAGGCCTTGAAGGTCTTCTCTCACTCTGCACAGAGGTCAAATGAGATGGTTCTCCCCCACCTGAAGATTTGCTTGTACTAGCAGCATCTCCTGTACTACTTCTATCTTCAATTTTTTGCTGTTCAGCCTTGTAGATTGGGCGATTGTAATGGGTTAAAATTCGTAAGATTTCTCCACATGCCAGAGCCCATTGCTCAGAATACTCTTTCTGAAATGAAAGAACAGTTATAGAAAGTACATACATGTTCCACGAAAAAGAATGTCATCACACGCTAAGAATAATGGAAAGCATTAACAAACAGAAAAATTAAGGGATATACAAACTTATGCAAGCATAGTGACAGAACCATACCTCATCACTTGGGCAAAATAAGGAAATAAAAGAAGCAAATGGAGGTCTATCCTTGTTGTAAACCAGTGTACCGTCAATAATACTAGAAATAATAGGCAGAACAACAGCGTGCCCATGCTCAGGATGGTGGAGGACAAAAGTTGCTGCATATCAAGCAAATAAACAAAGTTAGTTTTGTTTTTCACTCGTGACAAAATGATATTATGTAAATGAACTAAGTTTCAACCAAGTGTTCTAGGGATATAGAATAAACCAAGTTACCTAACACATCATCAAAAAGTCGTTTATTCTCAAAGGGATAGCGGTTCCTAATCAGCTGCACCATAAAAAGTATAGTAATGAGAAAATTTTAAAAGGAATTCAGAAGGATTAACCACCCCATTCACTGAAATACTTCTACACATTCTATGTGTAATAGGGGATAAGGACAATGAATACCTCATTAATGTCCTCCGCAAATTGTTCAGATATGAACTGTCCAAAGTATTCTACATAAGCAGTAATCTGTGCCTGGAATAAAATAAATAGAAACAGAATCCGATTAAGGAAATATTAACAGAAGATAAGAAAAGGACAATTTAAAATTCAATAAGATATCAAAGAGAATTTGTTCATAGAAGCAAACTGAGATACATTCGAGAAGAAAAAAAACAGAGAGAGATTTACATATTAGCACAATAAGGCATGAAAAATATCAAAAAGGTATCTAAAGTTCTATTGTACCAACATTGTTGCACTTGAACTTATGTACATATTAGTACTATAAGGCATGCAAAATATCAAAAAGGTAACTAATGTTCTATTATACTAATATTGTAGCACCACTTCTATCAAGTCTCTTTAGAATCTGAACCCCTAGCATTTAACCTCTAGAGTTCAGACAAATACGCAGAATGCCCAAATACGGGCATGTATTATCAATTATTGCCTCTGGAAGTCATTTTTACAGAAATGTAAGAAAAATAATCAAAATTGAATAAAGAATCCATATTATGGAGGACAAGATATTCACAACAAAAGCAGTAAAGAGAATTGATCATTTGATCATATACAAGAATGGAAAAAGGCTATTGGAATAAATGGAGAACTTTCTGATCCAGGCACCATATATGCTTCTATAATTTTGATACACTTTCTATTTAAAGCATTTTCCAGTTTGGTCATCCCACTTTGATATGAAGGGCTACATTCTACTCCCATGTATTGGGCATCATCAACAAGGACAAAGTGCCAAGTTCACTCAACGATGTTTTCACAGCATGAGATTATATAACTGATTATATAACTACGACCACGTGCTATGGAAACACTTCTTTAGAAATTCTTGGGCAAAACCTAACACCGTCCTTTTAACTATTAGGGCAAAACCCATACTCAACAGGCAGGGAGAACCAAGCATCTGGGTGAGCAAAAGTGCCAAGGAAGAAGATATTTTACTCACAAGGCACTGTTCAACATGAGCAATTAATGATGGATGATGTGAAGACATCTTACTCGCAGGAAACTAATGACATTGCTTTCCAATTTACATCTAAAAAAACAAAACAATGGCACTAAAGATCCTAGTGTCCTACTCCAAATCAACAGATTATAAGGATTGGTAATTTTATCAGTGCTCCCTGGTCTACCACAGAACTATGATCGTCATATTGGTCAAACTCACGTGAGAAGAGAGTGAGATTCTTGTCATACCTTTCTCTGTTGCACGTCTGGTGGAGGTGGCCAGAACAGAGATGAGAACTGAAGGCCATCAATCCAGCTTTCTGATGTTCGAGCCATTTAACTATCTCCAAAGTAATGTGGAAACGTGTAGTGTATCACGCTAAGAAAAAGACTGTCAAAAGTTACCCCTTCTGGCTCTACCAATCAAGGATTAATATTTCGTAATTCAGCATCCCAAGCTGCAAGAGCGAAGCAATACCTCCTGAATCAACATCAAAAGCAAAAAAAAAAAAAAAAAAAAAGAGCAAGAACTATGAGATTTTTCTTAGCAATACAAGTATATATGTTTCCCTTTGACGGAAAAACTTTGAAAGCAACTATATTTGAACTGTGAGATTATGCCTCTTGTTCTGGAAAGGCTGAAGCCCTATGATCAATATTCATCTATGAGAGCTCTCAATTCAACAATCTGCAAAAACCAGGATTAGTTAAATTGATTTAAATTTTAAAATAAAAAATTGAAGCTCATATGAAATACCCACACAAAAAAAGCAAGAAGAAGAAAAACAAACTGGAGATATATGTTAGACCGATTAAAAGATTTAAAAAAAAGAAACAATAGTTACCAGTTCAAATCAGAGTATCATTGGGCATGATCATTTTTAAGCTGACCGAGCAATAATTCACATATCAAGACCTTGAGAGCAAATAAAAATAGAAACTAGCTATTAAATCTATAACAAAAGCATTGAAGCTCTACATCAATAGCTAAAAGTAAGAACTCAACTTTTTTCCCTCACTTATTTTCCGCCTGATACAGAGTTGATAGTCCACAACCCTGCACAAATCGTACGGAAACACCAAATCACTAGTAAAATCAAAACTCATGAGAAATCAGGGAAGATAAAACTCAAACAAGCAAATCAAACAAATAAGACAAAGGGTATAGAAAACCAGATCAACCAAAATAACCACTAATGAATCCAAAAAGAAAAACATGATTTAAGATTAAAAAATCTACCTGGGTTAATGGAAAAAATAAGAAATATCTGGCGAGGAATCAGAGGGGAGAGGAGAAAGAAGAAAGAGAAAAATTAGATGGGTTTTTTGTGATGGATCTAGTGATGGGGTTGAAGGAATATTATGATATTTGGGTGCTGGTAAGGTGTGAATTTGTGAGAAGGGTTTTTTGGGGGGGGTTGGGTGGAGGAGAATGGAGATTGAGGAGGAGAAAGAGGGAAAGAAAGGAAGATCTTTAGCTGGCTTGTGCGCTACTTGAGAGATGTATACGTGGCGATGATATTTTTCTCTTGCCTTAGAGGCTGCACGTCACCGTCAAGTCAGATACTCTTCTCTATCCCCCACCCATCTATGTTATGTATGTATGTATGTACACATGCATTATACATCATACATACTGCATTAGTTGCGTCTTATTTCTGGATTTACATCAATCCGGTTCACTTTTGGTTTTTGTTTTATCTGTTTTATACTTTTTCTGATAGGACGGACACAAATTCCGCAAATTTAATGTCATACGGGTTTTTATGGAATTTTAGCAAAAAACAATATGGGGCGGAATATGAATTTTAATTTGTTTAATCTCACTCGGTTCCTTCGGTGTATAATTAAATTTTTATTTAAAATTTCAATTTATATACATTTACTAAAATAGGTGATATTGGTGTTGGCCTGATTTTTCTTAAAATAAACTTTTTTACTAAATCACTAGTTAAACAAATAAATCTTCCTTACTAAAACTAGATTATAAACAATAATTGTGCTGATTATCCTTACAATATAACGTAGAAATTTGATCAATAACAATTTTGTTGGAAAGCTCTATTTTAACCTAAAATTTTAATTAAAAAAAATAGTAAAGCTCGTGGAATCATCACAAACATAAAAACTCTCTGATAAGATATTTTATAACGTAGAACTTGCAGGATGAGCTCCATTGTAACACCGTTTTACTTTCCACTATATATATGGATCATCTAATTGTGGTGAATTCATCAATCTCTCACGTTCCTATAAGCAGAAATCTTGTTCGTTATTGCAAGTAAACATTCAATGGCTTCATTTTAAAAAAAAAAATCTTTGTTGGGTCTCCTTAACGTGTTCTTATAATCATTCGATTATAAAGAGTTCAACACAATCAAGTGTCGGTGATAGACTAGTAGTTTATGTTATCAGATACATATGCCATATACAATTTATTGATATCTATGTTATTATAAATAAAAAGATAGTTTCTTCGTATATCTTTATATCGAACCAATTATATACGTTCACGGCATTTTTCATTTATATCATTAGCATACGCAAGTTTCAAATCATTAATTAACAAATATCCGTACAAGATACGGGCTATGAACTAGTTAATCGTAAACGTGAATCAATAATCTTGACATTTATTTTTTTTTACCCCAATAGTAATGGTTAAAATCAAATCATCAACTCTCGTTGCCTTGTTATATCGATCGCCGTCTTAAAATAGGGTTACACCGGCGATTTTAGTTCTTCACTCTTATATTCTTATGTATTTGATTTTCACATTTGAACTACATGTCTTGCGATTCTATGTTTCTTCATTGTGCTCACTACTCTCAATTTTCGCTCGACTTCTCAAACAAAGTTATAGTGAGCTTACAATTTCCGCTTCATTGATTCTTCACAATAGTACTAGTCGTGATCGGTCTTGTCCCGATCTCAACGGGATAAGACCGATGTTATTCGATCTAAAATCTACAAGCCCCGGTCTCTTCCCATGTATAATAGTTGGGATGGGACATGAGATAACCTCAATCATGTCCCGTGCCCAATCATACTTTTTGTGTGTAGGTAGCGTCATGTCTAGTCGACACAAATTAAAATTTATTTATATATTTTATACAAATAGTTCATACATTTTCCAAAAAAGTTATAACGGTTACTTTTTAGTTAGAATTTTTTGGACTATTCGTTTTCAAAGTTCTATATCTATTAATTAAAATATTTTGTACTATTGAGTTTATCCATTTTGTTTATATTAGTTACTTTTTAGGCTTCGGTTCAAGTAGGATATTGTTCATGCGGTATAGAAAAATAAAGAAAGAATTGGTCAAATGAGACCCTTAAAAATATACTTTTGTAAATTGGGCCGCCTAACTATATAATAGGGTAAATCAGAAATAATACAAAAGTGGGCAAAAAGTGGACAACCCATCCGATTTGACTGGTGACAGTTTTGATGGAAATTTGGGAGGAAATTTTTTTTCCAAAAAACGCAGCTCATTTGAACCTACTTTCCTCTTTTTGTACTATTTATAAACCCATTTCCCTATTCCAATACAAAAAAACTTCATGGATACATTGTTGGGTAATTTGAAAGAAACTTCTCATCTCTAATTTTTGTGAATCTGAAACTCTCAAACTTATTGGGTAATCTCAAGCTACTGAAGTTACTACTTCTATTTCTTGGTAAGCAGTAGTGTTTGCCATTATTCTCTTGCTTTGGGTTAGATTTCTCCTATTTCTTTCAATGTCGTTACCTACTCCTCCTCCGTTAATGTATTTCTCCTATTTCTAGGTAACATTATCTAACTTTGTAAGTTTTCTTCCGTAAGAAGTTGATAGGTAAAGTACTGTGGGTATGTTTGCTTAAGTTTTTTTTGTAACGGAGATCCGTCGGAGTTCCGAGACAAAGATTCCGACGAAGATGAGACTATTATTTCGGAGGCCGACGAGAAAGAGGAGTCCGGCGAGTCTTGGTTTCCAACCGTTGGAGTTTCGAGACAAAGATTCCGATGAAGATGAGGCTATTGTTGCGGAGGCCGACGAGAAAGAGGAGTCTGACGAAGATTCCGACTAGACTTGGTAAGTTGGAACCAAATTTGTATTTTTTGGGTAGACTATTTCTACTAGATTTTGGGTATGCTTTTGATTCGTTTTGTTAAGGAGTATTGTGTATGTATTTGATGAATTGAGTATACTATTTAGGGGTATGATTACCCAATTTATGGGTATGATTATTTTATGTTATAAAATGTTACCCAAACTTCTATGATTTAGTAAAATGTTACCCAATTTACGGGTATGATTATTTTATTGGGTATATGTTTATTGTTTTTGTGCTATGTTTCTTATTGTTGAGTATATTTAAAGTGAAATGTTGGGTACGCTTTATGATTACCCAAATTGTATTATAATGACCAAATGTCATTTGATATTGATATTTGTGTACAATATTAGTTTGTGTAAAATTTGGGTATGACAAATTCTACCCAATTTATGAATGCAATGGGTATGAATATTTTATAAAATAAAATAAATATGGTATGATTTTTTTGATATTTTAGTTTTTGGGTATGCTTGGGTTTTGGGTATGTGTGTTTTCGAGTATGTTTGTGTAGTTTGACAAAATAATTTTTGGTATGACATTGACATTTATGGGTAAACGAATTTTTGGGTAGAAGGTGTGAAAGTGTGCATGTTGAGAATTGTGTATTTGTGTAGTAGGTAGAGATAAATATCAAATATGTCAAATCAGATGAATTGCAAAAGTTAATAGTTTTTGGACTATATTTCTTCCAACCTATTTTTTAGGGGGCAAAATTTTCAACTAAAAAAGGGAGGGGTCTTGAATATCAACTCATTGGTCTAATGGCCAAATTCACCAATTTATCCAAAAATAAAAAGAGTTATAATATTGACATGTGCCTTTTTTGCTTTTGACGAGCACTTTTTTAGTACAAATATTTTGCATAATTCCTTCAAAATTTTTGGTTTAATACAGTTCAAATTATTTGTACTAATGGTTCATACATTTTTACAAGAAAAGTTTGTAATTGTTAGTTTGTTATATAAAAGTTTTGTTTGATTCATTCAAAAATTTATACTATCGGTACCAATTTTTCTATTATTTATTTATGGATTTTTTTATTATATTTATTAGTATTTTTTATGCACTTTCTTACTTGTACATGTTTGAACAAATAAAACATAATGTTTGAACAGATAAAATAATAGCACACAAAAATGTTAAATTAGTAACACACAAATTTTGAACTAACACTAGAACAAAACTAGGTTTCTATAACATTAAATGATAGCGATTATATCGTAAATGATATCGATGACATGGTCTGATTTTCTTTATAGCGTTTCATAAACCAAAACGCTATTAAAAAGTTTTTAAAAATTCCTACCTTTTTTTTCCTTAGCGCATGTTAGAATTTTTTTACCCTATCCCGCCATGAAAAAACGTAATGATAGAACAGGAAAAAAATCTGAATATTTTCCTCTCTTCCCTTCAAACCTCGACACATCAGTGCCCCCCGATTTCCTAGCTCTCTTGCCTTTGATTTTACACAACGTTCCTCTGTTCCCTTCAAATCTTCACAAAACCAAACCAATTCATATCTTCCGTTTACATAACGGTCACGAGGGTTGAAAACTGCAATCACTGTCTTCGTTTTTTGTTAACCGACGAGGGTTTCAGCCACTGTCATCGACGATTTCCCCTCTCCTATTCGACCGAAGGCTGTTAAGTTTATATAGGTTGTGGGCTTCAATCAACTAAACATATTTCCCCTCTCCCTTTCATGCATTTTGTTTTCCCTTAGTTTCTCTAATTTTGTGTTCTATTTCATATTTAAGTTTGCTTTAAATTCTTATTTGAGTTTTTTAAACCTATTACTATTGAATTGTGAGGAGACTAGAGGAGGATAAACTACAAGAAAATGTTCATGAAGGAGACTGTTTTGAAATTGTATACAAAAACTAGGAATAAAAAAACTAACTATTATGCGTAATTTACTACTGGTATTAAAATTCTTAACTTCATCTTTTTGTAATGTATTTAGAATATATCATATGTGCTTAATTGATTATAAAAGTGGTGTAATGTTCGTTCCAAAAGGTGTGTATGCAAAAAGTCTTAAATTTATATATAGAAATATATGCCTAACCCGCAGTGTACGGATCTATCGTAGTAAGGACCAATATTCCGGAGTCGATCTCAGGGATTTGGTGAGAATAAATTCAGCAAGACAATCTAACTCAGCAAGCATGCAATAGCAATGACCAAAAGACAAGAATGTGTAATATGATTCGGGGAATGCAGATTCTAGAGATCAAGGTATCCAGTTGTGGTTTTGACTCAAGACTTCTCAAAGATAAACCTGGACAAAACTGAGGTTGCGAAGGGAAGGTATTTCTACGATGGGGATAGATCACCGGGTAAGTCTCACTATCCACTTTCCCAAACCAAAACTCCTATCACCGGGTAAGTATCAAGGAACTAAGGAAATGTACAAGAACTCAAACCAACACACTCACCTAAGGGTACAAAACTAACCATCACCAAATAAGTCTCATGTTAACTCTCAAAGAGAGGGTGAAGGCACATTCAAACCCTAATAAAGGATAAACCTTTATTACCTAACACTTATCATCTTCGGCAAACAAGCAAAGGAATTACCGGATAAGTCTCATCCTAAGCTTGCATGTAAACCAGGAAAGGTGCAACAAGGATAGGATTCGGCAAACTATAACCTAAACTCAAATCGGGCAAAACAGTAGGCAATCTCGTGCAGTTCTTATCAATCTCGGTCGAGATGACTCCAAGAACAACCCGAGACGGGTTTCGGTCTAGGGTTAACTCTAGCTTTCAGGGTCTACTCGTGAATAAGGTTCATTCTTTCATCGTCTATACCACAACCTTCAACTATTCACCCTAGAATCGTAGGGGGGTTTAAGCCAATAACCACCATTATCAAACAATCAAATATATATCAAGAATATCAAGAAAAGAGAATGAAACACTCAACAAAGGTATCTCAATAATCAAAAGCAAACAAACCAGTAATCGTATCAATATGTGTTCCAAAGAGTATGATAATAAATCACTAACAACTTCTCAAGGAAATCCCACAATCACTTCTTCCTTGAATCCTAAACAATCATTCCTTAGATCTTTTCCTTCCAATAGTCGTCTTTCCCTTCTTACGTAATCCCTACGATCTAACCTCTTTTTCTACACATTCACCTTCCATTCTTATAGAAGAACTTCTAGGTCAAATAATATTTTATTTTCCTTGGGTTGTGGGCCGTCGACCTCGATCCAGGCCCAGTAGGCCATCTCGGTCGAGGTGCATGTTTGTATGACTCCGAGATTAGTGGTGAACTACGTGCATGACTTCGTATCTTCAACTGAATCCTTCCTTCATCCTTCCAATATGGTTCCTGCCTTTCTTCTTGTCTTCCCAATACTCCATAATGTAGCTTCTTGGCCTCCTTAGACTATAATGCTCTAATTTGATCCAAAATATGCCTTATTCCCTATAAATACACTCAAAAGTGGTGTAGACCTTGATTCTTGCAAAGTAAACGAATAATGACATAATCACCAAGAATATACATCCATGCATGCATAAATATGATGAGAAAACATCAAAACCATATCCGAAATATAGACCTCACAATGTAACACCCCAAATTCTCAAAACTCGGGGAGTTACGGGTTAGGACCTCACAATGAGTACCAACCCAAGTGTGGGAACGATTTCACTGGATCTTATGACAAGACACAAATAAAGGAAAAACCAAATTTCATAAAAAGTATTGATGTCAAGAACTCAAGAGAAGAGTGCCAACAAATAATATATATTAGAGTCATAATCTCTAAGGACAACATGCAACAAAAGGAAAGACTGAAAACAAATACCCAAGCCCCATCTTACGGAGTACGTAAACCCGGCTGACCACTACCTTCCGGATCACTCGGCATCAACTCTAACCTGTAGCAAATCTAAACAACACATAATACAATCGTTAGCTAACTATCCAAATATTAGTAGAATCATAATAGCACAAACACACACATAACTGAATTTAAACATTTAACATGCTTGCACAAAAGTCAGGTTATTATCATATATATGTGTGAATCACTTGTAAAGTCATCATATTAAACATATAACCACACACCACTATCATGATTCACACCAACATTTAGAAGCTAGCTAAGTAAGCCCAAAGGACTTACCTACATCGAGTCACAAATCTCGTTATCGCTATTACTCAATTCCGCAAGAGTTAGGTCTCAACACGTGATTATTAAAGAGAAGATTGGATCAAACATATCCAAAAATCTTTAACAAGGATCATCTAAGAGGAGGAACCATACTAGCCCTATATGTGTTAAATGACCATTTTACCCCTGAGTCCGAAAAAACGTATAATTCTAAAATGTCTAAAAAACTTCCACTAAAACCTCCAATACATAAAGGCTAAGTTTGAAAGGGAGTATCTATCAAGTTTGAAAGATTCCCAACTTTCAAACTTGAATCAAAGCTAAGTAAGGTCATATTTTGACTTAACATAAAACGCTCTTATAAAATCCTAGAAATCCCAAGAAAAATATCTACACATACTATGATATGTCCAGTCTAAACTAGAGTAATAAAACTCCAAAGTTCTTCAACCAATAAGTCTACACAAAAATTCAAAGTTGACTCTAAGGACAAAAACTCCCATACTTGGCCAATATCTCAACCTTTACCAAACTACATAATACTCTAGTTTGGAACGCCATAAATTCTAATCCAACCGTTGGATCGATCCCGACTTTTTATACAACAAACTATGCATCTCCATCTATAACATACAAAAAATTCAACGGTGGAAAGTAAATACAAAGCATCGAAAAATCGACTCAAAGTAGACTGTTCAACACAAATTTTGGAAACTAAAACAACTAAGGATCTAAAAGAGGTCTAGGTTTCGAATTTCACCAGCCACCAAAGTGGTCTCCAAATTGTAGTGCACCAGATCTATGATCCAAAACATGCGGGTGACATAAATAAGTTAACACTCCTCCTCTCTTGTGTACATGACGATCGAAAGAGAAGTTATAGGATTGCTTACCCCTATCTCTAAGTCTCTACCAATATTGGTGATTGAAGTGGTGCGAGGGTGTCACTGCAGGTTGATATCGACAATACAGTGGGATCCCATCTGATTATTGAGTACAAGGGTGGCTTTAGAATTGTGAGCACACATTGAGTCAAGTTTTTGTTGTGATCTGAGTTCGACAAGGAGGGAAGGTAGGATGGCTTACCTCAACGATCTCAGTCGAGATGGCCGCGACGGTGAAGGCGGTGGGACTCACTCGTCGTCGATGAAGCTCACTTGTGCAGGAAGGAGAGGTTGCTGGTGTTGCTTCTCTTAGTGTCCGACTACGTAGGAGACGAGGTTTGCGATGGCTGCCCGTCATCGATGGAAGCGCCTCAATCTGTCTGCAAAGGGGATCGGCGACAAGGCTTCAAAGTTTTTTCTTGATTACGTATTGTAGCAAGGAAGGTTTTGGCGCTGATCCATGTATTAGGGTTGGGATAGCTGCTACTATCGGTTGGTTAAGGAAAGAGTACCCCGCTTGTGTGCGCTTGCCAAACTGAGCACAAGCATATGAAAGCTTGCCTTACTTGTGCCTCAAGAGACGGAAATGATAGCTGCAAATCTGGAGATCCGTTGGCGTGTAGAAGGCGAGGAAGATTTGTTGGGGTAACGCCTTCCCAAATTGGCTCGAAGGTGCAAATCTCTTGTCTTCAGCGTGATCACAAGAAGAGCATAAAGTAAGCATGGCTTACGTGTAGCAGCGGAAGGCTACTCCTGGATGGCTGGTAGGCCGACCTTAGGCTTGTCATGACTTTGTCATGATCTAGTGTTGGGCTTGTCATGACTTTGTCATGACCTTGTAATGGCCTTGTCTTGGGCTTGTCATGACCTTGTCTTGATGGGCCATATACTTCTAGCCTTGCAAGAGTAAAACATTGTGATATTTTTTTACCATTTTATGTGAGTAGTATTATCACATAAAATGATAAAATTTTATGTTGACTCGTTGATTTACGGAAATAAATTTTCGGGTATTACAAGTGGTACTAGCCTCACTGTATGATGATTCACCACAATAATACCATCAATTCTTGACCTTTAGTTTGTACTAGACACTAAGCATTACATTGCACATCAATTGTTGCCTCTTTTAAACTCAGAAAGTGACTATTTTTATTTTCTTAAATGCAATGCTTGTTTTACCCTCACCGTGTGTGCTTGATTGATTATAAAAGCGGGGAAGTGGGATGACAACAAGCAAAATATTTCTTATTTCATGTAACAATTTGACCTTGCATGATTCTTACTATTATCTAGCTACACTGTTCCTACTCTACTTTTATACTTGTAACTATGGCATCAATTGGCAACAGGGCCACTGTAACACCCCACATTTTCAAAACTCGAGGAGCTACTGGTTAGGACCTCACAATGGGTCCTGACCTTAGTTTGACAACAACTTTACTAGGATCTTGCAACAAAGGCACAAACGTATTTAAAACCTTTTTGAAAACATCAAATAGTATTTACATGAATGATCAACATATATAAACCTTACAAAACATAAATACATTAATAACATGCATGCTGAACGAATGGCTCCCCGTCCCCAACTAATGAGTACGTAGACCCGGTTGACCATCCCTCCCGGATCTCTCTACAACTATTTATCTCTACAAAATCTACAACACGGATAAACCATTAGCTAACAATCCAAATATAAGTAGAATAAAAATAGCACAAACACAACTCAGGAAAAATAAAACAATCATCATGCTAACACACAAACTGATTATTATTTGATACTTAGGTGATTCACTTTATTCCGTTTTAAAGTTGTGGCACGAGAAATCTTAAGATTTCTCGCCTCCGTTCCTTATCCAACTGGTGTGGGTCTAGCACACCTCTGCCGGTAGCATCACCACAAACCAAGTCTGAACTAGTCCCTAAAGAAACCCCCAACGCACTCGGGCTAACTAGGCAGAATGCCACCGCCCGTTACTCTTAGGCTAATTAAACAGGTCGGTCGATAATTAATAATAAATACACTTATAAACACATCGTACAAACACCACTATCATTATTCACACTCATATCCGAAAGCTAGCTAAGTAAGCCCAAAGGACTTACCTGAATCAAATCTCCACTTTAGTCATATCAACTCGGTCTGCAACCGTAGAAACTCAAACGCCTGTTATACAAGGCGAGTGGATCAAATATGTATCTCACTTCCTTAGAAGTCTCCAACTTCTAAGATATTCTCTCGATCATAAAGAAATTACCAAAATATACTTGTAAGGGTAAAAATACTATTTTACCCATGGGTCTCAAAACCCTAAAAATATTCCTAGAATATTTCTAAAACTTCCTATGAAGCCCACACCTAGAATCTAACACTCACAAGAAAGATCTAGCTATTTTCCAACTTCTTAACTTCCATGAAAAATTCACTAAGGATCTCACTTGGACTTAACTTAAAACGCTCATCCAAAAATCTAAAAATCCCAAATAAAATATTTAATCCTTCTATGCAAAGCACTCTACTCACTAGAAGAAATAAATCTAGAAAGGATAAATAACTAGTCTTATACAAATCCCAAGTTGACTTCTCATCAGAAATTCTGCCATACTTGGCCAAAAATCTGTATTTTACCAAACTACACAACTAGCCTACTTTGGAACCTTATAAGTCTAGATTTGATCGTTGGATCGACCACAACTTTTAATACATCACAGTATGCATCTCACTCTATGTTCCATAAAAATTTCATGTTCATCAAATAGATCTAACCCATTCATATCTGGATCCAAAAACTGCTTCCACACACAGTTTTTCCCATATTTTGAATATTTCACCAAAATTAGAAAAACTGCTTATTGTCTCAACTTTGAAAAACTATAACTCTTAAACCACTAGCTTAATTACTCCCAAATTTTGATATGTTCTACAACAATATTCCCACTATATCATATCAAAATTTCACACAAAAAGGTTGAGTATTGCTTACCTAAATCTGGTCCCAACTTTGGATGCTCGACAAAGTCGGAAAGCTGAGAAAATGCAACAGTTCCTTGAGTTGCTTCTTAGCTGTAGTTTATGGGTTTCAACAATGGTTCAGAGGCAACTATTAGCAGATATATATATGGAGCGAAGCAAGGGGAGTGGTGTGGATCTTACTCGACTTACAAGGCTCAATGTGCCTGCGTGCAAGATCGGAAAGGGAGGCTCTTGCTGCTGGTGTTGCTGTCTCGTGCAGTAGAGGGAACGAAGGGCATCTGCTTGCTGGTGTTGCTGTCTATGAAGATAGCTACTACGTGCAAAATCAAAGACTCTCAAAGGTGTCCGGTATGGTGTGCAAAAGGATTGCAGCGACAAGATCTCGTTGAAGAAGGACAAAGAAGACTTACCAGCGCAAATAGTACCCTGGGAGTGTCGACAAAGGAAGGGTGTAAGGAGGCTTGTTAACTGTGACGCTTATCCAGGGGCAATAAGGTTTTTGTGTAATCGGTTAGTCGATCAGGAAGAAGGATAACAAGGGAAAGAGTAAGAGGGGAAGAAACGATCGAGGCTTACCTATGAAGGAGCTTCTGTGTGCAAAAACTAGAGCTTCCGGAGACAATCTGTAAGGTTTGCAGACGGCTACAACAAGCAAGGTCTTCGTGGAAGAGAAACGGTTCAAGGGAGAGGTGAAAGCTTTGGATCTGGTGTCGACGAGGGAAGAGGAAGGGGTTGAGATCAGCGTGAATCTGTACATAATTGTGGGAGTAAAAAGGGGGAATGCAGCGAGATTCTAGGAGCTGTTATGTACGCATATCTCTCCTCCAACTCAGCTTCATGTGGACCCATCTGGCACGCCGGGCTGTTGCTTAGGGCGACGCCTTCACTGCTGGGTTGTTTGCGTTGCTGGGTCTCCTTGAGTTGTTGCCTCACTGCTGGGCCAACGTACAATCACAAGCAAATGGCTAGTCGTGTAGCAAGGGAGATGAGTGGTTGGGCATGGGTTGCTACATTCTTGGGCTAGTTGGAAGCAAAACATGGTAAGGAGCTTGTCATGGTCTTGTCAAATTTTGTCCAATTCATGCCATGGTCTTGTCTCAATATATAGGTATATAACTACTAGGCTTTGCATGTTTAGGTTTTGATTAACATTTCCTCATTTTATGTGAATTTAAGCTTATATAAATCTGATAAAAAATTGTGATGGTGTATAACACTAAATGTCATGAGATAAAGGTCAACTGATTGAAATCCAGTTTGACTCGGAAATAGACGGAATTAAAATTCCGGATATTACATCAGTACCCCCTTAAAACAAGTTTTGTCCCGAAACTTGGAATAATAATAAAAAGAAGAATCACCGAAAGGGAATTTCTATGAAAGAACCGGAGTATCAACTCTAACTTTCTGACATGCAAGAACCATACAAGTCTCATAGTCAAGCAACACATGAAAACGCCATTGCTCACTTTAGTATCAAGTCACGTAAGCTACACAAATCAACATCCGAGTACTAACTCGTCAATACAAAAGTAGCGGCTAACTCCGCAACGAATTCGGGATAACCACTCATAATGCTCTCCTCTATCTCACATGTAGTCTTATCAACTCCTCGTCTAGATTACTGAATCCTCAGCATCGGTATATCCTTAGACCTCAACGTCTAGTACCACGCTGTAGGACGGCTATTGGGTACTCTACAAAGTTGTGATCAGGCTTGGCTATTAGATCCTCATGACTAATGATGTGTCTTGGGTCCAGTATGTACTCTCTCAACTAAGATACATGTAAAACCGGATGACACCCTCTAGTTTGATTAGGAGTACTAATCTATTAATAACTCCTCCATCCGCTTTAAGATATCACCGGCTGCTTTTCTAAACTCTCTTCCAACTCTCTTAGTCCTTCCATTGAATTCACTCGATTTTGATCTTCCGGGAGGTCCCAACTATAAATTTGAAACAATGATCTTAGACATTTCCCTGACACTTTATTAAGTGTCTAATGCTCTTTGTAAGATCACTCATTTGGTCTTATCTCCCTAATATGACTCAGTCCGCCCGTTCTTCAAATAATAACTCAACACCTACATCTTGTCAGACTTTTAACTCGCAGAAATACAAAGTCACACTCCCAGTGCAGGTTTTCATCTAGATCTCTAATTCTTTAACTTAAGGTCATAGATATAATATCATTGAGTTTCCTGATATATGGTTTATGGGCCACCACACTTCCGCTGTGCTACTTTGATCAATCTGTTGTCACCCCTTACTCATAATGGCTTCATTTGTGAGTCAAGATGATTTACCAAACTTTTTCCCATACATTCCTTTCTAATAACGGTAAGACCCTCTCAAACCGACCATCATTCTAAGGATGATTCACTATGGTACAGTGAAAGCCCGGCCCGTACCCTAAGTCGTGTAACTGTCTGTCCAAACCTCGAGAAAAAGTATCCGTATTTGTCAAAACTATGGTCCTCGATCCCCATTGAGTTTCACAATTGGTCTAAGAACTCCTCGATCCCCATTGGAACGTGCGGTCTTAGGATTTCCTCGAATTCACTTAGGTTTCATCGGAACTCTACTTACTACTCATCAGGATTACTCAATGTGGTTATCCTTCCACAATCCCTTTGACTTCTAACGTAGGGCACATCACATTGACTTACAAGTCCTCACCTTGATCTATTTACAATCCTGACATGGAGTTTTCTATTTAGCTCTAAATTCTCGAGGTGCGGTAATAAGTCTACACCTAGACAATAATACCAACTACATGACGGTCTTTCATGCTTGTCTTGTGAACTCTTCTACTAGGTGACTCATCTTATACATTTTCCTTCTCTGAATCGGTCTCTAATTGTCAATTGATCATTACTACCCATTCCGTGTTAGAACCTTAGTTGCTTTGTACTCTTGTATAGATTCCATAAGACATCCTCATCTCACCACTTTATTTAAACTTAGCATGACCCGCCTTTTGATACATGAATTTCCTTCTCAGTGATTAAGCTATACGCTTGGTTACACTTTATCCATCACAGTGTCATCGGTCCGATAGTATGACTTTTATTAAACATCTACCGGTACTATTTGTATACGAAACATCAGATGCATATGATTTTCTCAAAAATCATATTTCTCACATCGCATTTATTATGTTTTCTCTATACTCATGTCGCTTTACCTTCTTTAAATCTTTACACCTAGTTGGATAGTTAAATCCCTTTGAGTTTCCTCGTATACGCCTTACGGACCACGTTGATTGGTCTTATTACTTCCATCAACTCTTATGTCATCAATCGAGAATGGACTTCTAGCACCCCATTTGTACGTAGTCTAGCTACTACCCCTCCATCTACATTTTATTGGTTAACAGGCAGCTTGAATTTTCATTGGAGTAACACCATTTCTCATTAAAATCTTATATAGACACTTTTCGGTAATCATCTTATTGGGTGATACAGGATCCGTATAACCACCTTCAGTCATTCAACTTTACTCTTTCTCATGTTTGTTCCAACAATGATGTAGATTCCATCTACAATCACCTCACTACTCGATAAGACATTTCACCAAGAGATTAAATCATACTTTCCATGTTTGTGCCGCCTATATAATTCCAATTACTATGTGTTACATCTTTAGTCATAAGGGCTTCCTCGGTCATTCTAGAAATTTGACCCCAACTTTTTGCTCGGAAGAGCACCATTAGTCTCATTTGTGTGGAATGCTAAGTACCCTCTGTCTAGATTGACATAGGATCTGTTCAAATCATTTGTTTCTGCTTACTCTTTTAGTTCTTCTTATATGAATCCATGTTTACTAATTGTGATCTGTACCCTTTCTCAGCCAGTAGGTAAGCAACTAATCACAACAATTCTCTTTTCATCATTACTGTCATAAATGGTCATTACCGACCGTTAGAAGCTTCTTCTTAATTTCTTAATTAGAGTTACCGTATTGGACTCATTCAATGTTACTATCAAAGATACTAATACTTGTATTGATATAACTTCACTATTGTCTCCGTTGATCTCTAGAAGGGTTTCTCCAGATGTCGATAAAATTCTTTTGTAACTTTGTGGTTATTCTTCTTATCTAACCATCAGTCACCACTCATTAACCCGTACGTGTAAAATCTCAATTGTTACCAAGTAGTCTGTAGTCGATCTTCTACAAAACCCTACACTTACCCCTTTTAGATCTCCTTCAATGTGGATGTACTTGGTAAAAAGCTATCCCCTCTAGGTTATCGGTATATACTCCTTTGGCTCCTCCTACAGTCTTCACTGTAAGCTCACTTATACTCTTCCAAGTCCGGCTGTATCATTCCTCTATCGTCGATGAACTTATCAATTCTTCCACAATAGCTTGTAAGCGCGTGTTCGCGATTCCTCTTGCATTAGTCATCATCTGTTTGCGGTTCTCTGGTATATACAATTAATGTTGGTAACTTAAATCTCTCTATGAACGAGAAGTTATTGTGGATCCTCGAGTCCACCAATATCATTCTCTCACATTCTTCCTCCTTGGTTGGTGTAGTATTGTATTTGATACTTGCGTCATGATTTCTTTCAAAATTCTTGCATCTCTGAGGAAGTCAACCCGTCTCTATGATGATGAAATTAATTTCTCATTTTTAAACTCATTTGTCAATGTGTGTCTTTGTACTCCTTTAATTCTTCACATCGGGGTCAACACCATATCTTCTTTGTACTCTCAGGCCCATACTTGCCTATGGCGTCGTCCACCTTGGTTGAACTGTCATTTAACCCACCAAGTGTAGTTGTACTCAAACCCCGCTTGATTTGTATTCCGATATTGTCCTCTTCAATCCGCGCTTCTTATCACATGCATCCTTGAGTTTCATCTCTCGTCTTCACATCGCTAAATTCCTTGTACGGACTTCTACCACCTCTATATGAGTTTATTTGATTTGTTCTTGCTGTCTGATTGTTCTTGTGTTTAAGAATCATCTCGTAATCTTCACCTTATGTCCACTCGTTCTTCGAAAGATTGTAGGAATTGCTAGAGTGTCTGCCAAAACACATTACTTTACTCCGAGGTCGGAGTCCAATAGCTTCCTATAGAGATATTCTTTAAGATCTACTAACCTTTTATCATGAGGCGATGATTGCATCATGATAACTCAGCTAAAGGATATTTCCTATCCTATAGGGTACTAAAATGTTACATGTATATAGATATACATATAACCTACATAAACGTACAATACTATAAGTCCACATACTATTTCCTATCTACTAAGCTGCAGAGATCCATGGAGAGTGATGGTGGTCCGACGTACTACTATCCCAACAACCCAACTATGCACATGATTTTAAAGTAAAACTTCATTTTGAAAATTTTAGACCCCTTTCAGGTTCTGGTTATTTCTACATTCGGTTTTTAGAAGATTCTAAGTGTCATTGTTTCCAACCCAGAGCTCTGATATCATATTGTAACACCCCAAATTCTCACAACTCGGGGAACTACTGGTTAGGATCTCAGAATGGGTCCCAACCTTAGTTTGAGAACAACTTTACTAGGATCTTGCAACAAGGCACAAACGTATTTAAAATCTTTTTGAAATCATCAAATAGTATTTACATGAATGATCAACACATGACAACCTTACAAAATATAAATACATTAATAACATGCATGCTGAACGGAAGGCTCCCCGTCCCCAACTAATGAGTATGTTGACCCGGCTGACCATCCGTCCCGGATCTCTCTACAACTGTTATCTCTACAAAATCTACAACACGGATAAACCGTTAGCTAACAATCCAAATATAAGTAGAATAAAAATAGTACAAACACAACTCAGGAAAAATAAAACAATCATCATGCTGACACACAAACCGGTTATTATCTAATACTTAGGTGATTCACTTTATTCCGTTTTAAAGTTGTGCCACGAGAAATCTTAAGATTTCTCGCCTCCGTTCCTTATCCAACTGGTGTGGGTCTAGCACACCTCCGCCGGTAACGTCACCACAAACCAAGTCTGGACTAGTCCCTAAAGAAACCCCCAACGCACTCGGGCTAACTAGGCAGAATGCCACCGCCTGTTACTCTTAGGCCAATTATACAGGTCGGTTGATAATTAATAATAAATAAACTTATAAACACATTGTACAAACACCACTATCATTATTCACACTCATATCCAAAAGCTAGCTAAGTAAGCCCAAAAGACTTACCTGAATCAAATATCCACTCTCGTCATATCAACTCGGTCTATAATTGTAGAAACTTAAAACGCCTGTTATGTAACACCCCGAATCCGCGGGACTCGGGATGCCACATTGGGCTAGGATCTTACAATGGATCCTGACCTTAGCCTGACAACAAGTTCACTTGACCTTACAACATGACACTGACAGATATAAAACAAATGCATAAAACTGTATAAACTGTACAACCCAAAGGTAAAACATCATAGCCGAGTATAAACCACAACATCCTCACACAGGAGGTAACAAAAGATCATCCTCACACAGGAGTGAAAAGTAAACACCCCAAAAGACCACAACCATCCTATGTACGAGAGGTCCTTGGCCTGCCACTTTGCTAGATCACCCAGCAACACGCCTATCCTATGGGGCATCTACAACATGGTAATAAACCATTAGCTAACCACACATATATAGAGTAATGCAAAAGCACATACACAATCATAGAAAGATGAACACATCATCATGATATCACACATTTATCCATTTTATCATCTTAATATGATAGTCATTCACTCAAATCGTGCATATATATATATATATATATATATATATATATATATATATATATATAGATGAAAGTATGTGACACGAGGACCAATACATCCTCGCCTCTGAGCTTGATAGCCAGCTGTACGAGTATCGGTCACACAATCCGTGTACCCTATGGGAGTGGATTGCACCCTTCTTGTAAACCAGTCTGGCCTGACATCAGAGAACCTCCCAAACTCCACGGCGGGATGAAAAGGGAAATGTTATCACAACCACGCAATGAGGCAGTCAATAAAACATAGGTCGGTATAAACGACATCTCATACTATCATAGCAAACATATAAAGCACACACCACTCATGCAAACACCCAATATAAGGATGGTAGCTAAGTAAGTCCTACAGACTTACCTCAACCTCGTACAAATATCAACCTGAAGCAACCTCCAATCCCGAGAGGGGGAACTGCCTAACAACAAGGCAGAAAAAGATATCAACCTCCATTCATCAAAGGGGTCACGCCCAGACCCAAAGGAATCCATACTCAACCTCAAAACCTCAACCAATATCAGCCTAAGTCCTTAAAGTTGTACAAGACATATATCGATCATAACCTCATTGATAACAAGATTTATGACTTAGGATTAGGTAATCATTTAGATAGATTTCTCACTCATTCATGCACGTTTTGGCATTGGTTCATGACGTCTTCGCTCAATTCATGCACATTTCTAGAAAAGACGTCTACACTACCTTTTATCGGTTTTGTAGGTATTTCGGGGGTCTTTCGGACATTAACCGATACATTAGAGGGCCAAGCCTCATGATGGTACACATCCAAAGCTTTGGAGGAGCATAATTGGAGCAACAAGGGATACAAAGACCACTATTGGTACAAGCAATGGATCAACTCATGGCTAGACGATCATAGCATTCTTCTGCTGAAGAAAATCGGACCAACAAGCAGAAAAATCGGCCGATTTATTCCTCTGGGTCGATTTTTAGGCCTTTGACAGCTTAAGCCATGTGTCCCACGATCTCTTGTCCGTACTTGCTCTTGGTGGAGAATATAAGTGGTCCTGTAGGTGGTTGCTGAGCATCTCTCCTCTCCCACACTCTCATTCACAGCTCACCAATTTGGGAAAAATATTGGAGGAGAAGAAAAGCTCTCAAGGATTGAAGGAAGAAGAAGAACACCATTCTAGGAGTTGAGTGAGATTTTGAGTGACTTTTGAGTGATTTTTGTAATCTTGGATTGAAGAACTATTGCAAGGATTGTTAGGAACGTTTTGAATCTTCATTTAAGAGTTTGTAA
The DNA here is from genome assembly GCA_033239125.1 of Fagopyrum homotropicum. Taxonomy (NCBI): domain Eukaryota; kingdom Viridiplantae; phylum Streptophyta; class Magnoliopsida; order Caryophyllales; family Polygonaceae; genus Fagopyrum; species Fagopyrum homotropicum. The sequence continues at coordinate 94,755,283 of BSWB01000003.1, read as the reverse complement.
GTCTTGCTACAACTTAGATTCAGCTGAGATTTATTGATTTTGCTTGCTTATCTTTCATTATCCATCTATGAACACCATGTATGCTTGTGTGATGATTTTGGATCTTAATATGCATACTATTGGCTAGTTTGTTGTGATTCTGGAGTGATGGATTGATGGTTATGGCTAGGGTGATGATAGGATGAGCTTATATGTTAGTTTAGGATGATTAATATGCACGAAACTCACAACAGAAGGAAAAATCGGCCTGTTCATCAGATAAATCGGCCGATTTATCTGTAGAACAGCCCGATTTATTCTCTTGTTGCTCTTCAAATGATAAATCTGAATGCTAGGGTCCTTGGTTGTTTAAATCCTAGTGATTATTAAGCCTAATTTAGCTTAGGATCACCTAATGCTATCAACCTAAGTGAGGGAAGAGATCTACCCGATGATTTCCGATCTTAGATACCTTAGAAGATGAATTCTAGGTAGTAGTGAGCCTCATAAGCCGCTATTGGATCGAGTGTGCTAGGATTATTGCTTGAGATTTCCCTATTCCGAGACTTACCCGGTAAGGAGAGGGTTACCCCTTAAGTAGTGTCTAGTTTGTGTGGAATTCCTTATTCTAACCCCTTGAGACCTACCCGGTAATAGGAGTTAGATGCGGGACTAGTGAAGTGAGAGACCTACCCGGTAATTGCTTCCATTAGGGAAACACTCTTCCCCAACACCGCGACTTGTCCTTAGAACCCTTAGAACCTTGAGTCCAATGCCATAACCGGAATTCTTGACCTCTAGAATCTACTTTTCTCTCTTGATCATATACTTTGTGCTTTGTGTTACTTGTTTGTTTGCTAGCTTGAGTTGTTAGTTGTTTTATTACCTTGTTTGACTTGTGATCTTTGTTTGATCACCACAAAAACCAACAAAAAAAACATTGTGTTTTCCATTTTATTTGTTCCTCATCTTATCTAGTCTAGATTCACACTATCTTTGATCATTGTTTGACTCGATTTCACCTTAGTCTTTGTGTTCGACCTCGGAATACTATCCCTACTACAAACGTCCCGTACACTGTGGGTTCGCTAGGAGTTAGGATAAATATAACAAGTATAAATTTAAAGCTTATTGCGTGCACATCACACGATCTTAGCGTAACAAGTTTTTGGCGCCGTTGCCGGGGACTAGGTCTAGATTGAGTCATTTTGTGATTGTTTATAGTGTAGATCTTTCTTGTTGCTTTTGATCTCTCTTTTGTGTGTATCTTTGCTTTTCAGGACATCTCTTACTCTTTAGGTGTATGCGAAGATCTCGTGGCAAGGATTTAGCTCCATTCGATCCCGAACCGGAGAAAACCCTTAGATCTAGATCCAAGAGCATTGAAAGGGGAAAAGAGATGGCCGGAAGAGACCTCCAAGCTGAATTGGATGAAGCCTTAGAGCAAATAAGGCTAAGAGATGAGCTCTTGGAGGAAGAAAGGAGACTTGCCAATGAGAGGCAAGAGGCAACTAGGAGGGAGATTGATGAGATTAGGCAAGCCCTTGTTCAAGGAGAGCTTAATCGCCAACAACCTCCACTTCCACCACCACAACCGCAGCCGGCGGCGAACGTTAGGGTTGTACCCATTCCTATTGAAGAGCCACAAACTTTAGGGAGACGTATGGATCTGGCACAAAGAGCACACCGTCCGGGTGTGAACTTAGGAGATCCCGCAGCCCACAACTACGAGCTCCGCCCTCAAGTTCTACAAATGATCCGGCATAATCAATTTGGAGGGATGGAAGGAGAGTCTCCTCATCAACACTTGATGAACTATGAGATTTTGATGGAGACACTTAGACCGCCAAGATTGGAGAGCAACAACCATAAACTAAGGGCTTTCTCCTTCTCTCTTAAGGACAAAGCCTTGGCTTGATATCAATCTATTCCACAAGGGCGAGTTGGTACTTGGGAGGAGATGACAACCGAGTTTTTGACTAAGTTCTTCCCCCCTTCCAAGACTACCGAGTTAAGAGGGAAGATCAATGCCTTCGTGATGAAGGATAGAGAGAGTTTGTTCAAGTCCTGGGAGAGATTCAAAGATCTTCTCCTAGATTGTCCACACCATGGCATACCGAAAATCGAGCTATTGGAGATCTACTTCAAAGGGCTTGATGAAGATAGCCAATTCAAGCTTCAATCTCTTTCCGGTGGGACATTTATGGAGAAGCATGTAGATGATGCTTGGGAGTTTGTGGAGAAGCAATCTCTAGTGATTGAGAAATACTCCCATAGGAAGAGTGAAGGGAGAAAGGCGGGAGCATATGAGGTGAGTGAGGTCACCATGAGCAATTTCAAGCTTGACGCCATCAACAACGAGCTAAAGTCCTTGAGGGAGTTGTGTGCTACAACCTTGAAGAACCAAGCAACCCCTCAAGTGCTTCCACAAGCTAACTTGTCTTCCAAGGAGGAGGATGTGAACTATATGGGAAGGGGCAATTACAACAACTACCAAGGCCCAAGAAACTTCAACAACAACCGGCAATTCAACAATTACCGGCCAAACCATAACCATCCCGGGTTTTCTTACTCTAACCCGGATGGAGCCTTGAACCCTCCCGCTTCTACAAGCACAACCCCTCCACCAAAAGCTTCACAAGAACCTCCACCCGGATTTACTCAACCTCCAAAGGATAGAACCGAAATGATGTTTGAGCAATTGCTTGGAAGGTTGAGTGGTCTTGAGAGCACCGTGACTTCTATTTCCAAGGCTCAAAAGGTTTTGGAAGCACAAGTGTTCCAAAAGGCGGGTGAAGCCCATAGAGATCCGGGGAAGCTTCCCGGAAGAACCGAAGAAAACCCAAGAGGCCAAGTGTTGGCTATTACAACGAGAAGTGGGTTAAGCATGAAGGATCCTTTGCCCAAGGAGAATGTTAAAGGGAAGCAAGTGGTGATTGAAGAAGAGCCATTGCAAGGAGATGGAGGCAAGGGCAAGGATGTTGAGCCAACATATCTGGCACCGCCTCCATACAAGCCACCACTACCGTTCCCTCAATCACGAGCAAGAGCTCGCTTGGACAATCACTTTGGTAAGTTCCTTGAACTAATGTCTAAATTGCATATTAACATTCCGTTCATGGATGCTATTTTAGGGATGCCGGCATATGGCAAGTTCTTGAAGGAAATACTCTCCAACAAAAGGAAGTTGGAGGAGTATGGGGAGATAAGGATGACTAAGAGATCCTCGGAGTTGATTCAAACGATGAAGGAGGAGATGCCTCCTAAGCTAAGGGATCCGGGATCTTTTTGTGTGCCAATCGGAGTAGGAGAAGTGAAGTATGACGCCCTATGTGATCTTGGGGCAAGTGTGAGCATCATTCCGCTTGCACTTTGCAACAAGGTTGGGCTAGGAGAGCCAAAGCCGGTCAAGATGACCCTTTACATGGTGGACCGCTCGATCACTCATCCGGTTGGAATCTTGGAGGACATTCCAGTGCAATTAGGAAAGTTCTATGTGCCCATAGACTTCGTTGTTTTGGACATCCCGGCGGACTATCCGGTTCCTATCATCTTGGGGAGACCTTTCCTAGCTACTTCCGGGTGTCTAGTAGATTGCAAGAATGGAACCCTCTCCTTCAACATTGGAGAAGAAAACATCAAGTTCAAGCTGTCCACAATGATGAAAGGACCAACCCTTGATGAAGATGTATTCAACATAGTTGAAGAAGAAGAGTCTAGAGAGGTTGTGAGCTCAATCTTGCTCAAGGATCCACTTGAGAGGGTTCTTAGCTCAAGCTTGATGGAGGAAGGAGTTGAGGAGAGTAGCAATGAAGTAATCAAGGCCTTGAATGCATTGGACGAGCTACCAAGTGTTGGATTTGAAGTGCTAGAAGAAGAGGAAAACAGACAGAAAAATCGGACTGAAGGGCAAAAATCGGCCGATTTTTGTCCTTGGGCTGAAATTTCAGCCAGTTTTGCAAAAACAGAAACTCAGATCGACCCACTGCCAGAAAAATCGTCCGATTTTTCTTCCTGGGCCGATTTTCCTGAGTCTTTTCAGCATCAACCACTTGAGTGTGAGCAATCATCAAGGGACTTCAAGGAGGCTTCCATGGCTTTGCAATCATCTCAACCTACATTGTATGGATCGCCTCCAACCGAAAAAGGTCCTCCTCAACTTGATCTTAAACCTCTTCCTTCTCATTTAAAGTATGCTTTCCTTGGTTCAAATTCTATTTATCCGGTGATTGTGAATGCATCTTTGAATGATGATGAGCTTAATAGACTGTTGAATGAATTGAAACTGCATAGAAAGGCAATAGGATACACCATTGATGATCTTGTTGGCATCAAACCTTCTTTGTGCATGCATAGGATAATGATGGAAGATAATCATAAACCCTCTCTCTCTCTCTCTCTCTCTCTCTATCGGAGGTATCATATCTCCGCTCAGAAGGTCATAACCTATATCAGTCTATAACCTCAAACATAAACATGTAGGAGTCATCAACTCCAAAAAACAGGGCCATAACGCTACCCAAAGGCGTAGAGGAATCACATCTCCCTCCATACCACAATACAAGGCATAGAGGAAGAATAACTCTAGCCAACCATAATCATATACATCGCATGGAGGAATAAAATCTGATAACGTGATTTATGACGTTAGTATAGGCATACAATTAGATAGTTTTTCCTACTATTCATGCGCGGTTTGGCATTAGTTCACGACGTTTACACTCATTTCAAGCATAATTCTAGAAAAGACGTCTACACGAGCTTTTGTCGGTGTTGTAGGTATTTTGGGGTTCTTTTGGACATTAACCGATGCATTCGAGGGTCAAGCCTCATGGTGGTACACATCCAAAGCTTGGAAGGAGCATAATTGGAGCAACAAAGGACACAAAGACCACTATTGGTGCAAGCAATGGAGCAACTCATGGCTAGACGATCATAGCATGCTTCTGTTGAAGAAAATCGGACCATCACTCAGGAAAATCGGCCGATCTTCCTGACTGGGTCGATTTTTTGGCCTTCAACAACTTAAGCCACGTGTCCCACGATCTCTTGATCAGCCTTGATCTTGGTGGAAAATATAAGTGGGCCTGCAAGCTGTTACTGAGCATCTCTCCTCTCCCACATTCTCTCATTCACAGCTCATTCCATTGGAGATAGACTTGGAGAAGAGGAAAACTCTCTCAAATTGAAGGAAGAAGAAGAACACCAATCTAAGAGTGATAGAGAGGTTTTGAGTGATTTTGAATGATTTTTGGAGTCTTTGATTGAAGAACTATTGCAAGGATTGTTAGGAACGTTTTGGAACTTCATTTGAAGGGTTGTAAGTCTTGCTAAAACTTAGATTCAGCTGAGATTTATTGTTTTTACTTGCTTATCTTTCATCATCCATCTATGAAAACCATGTATGCTTGTGTGATGATTTTGGATCTTGATATGCATATTATTGGTTAGTTTATTATGATTCTGGAGTGATGGATTGATGGTTATGGCTAGGGTGATGATAGAATGGACTTATATGTTAGTTTAGGATGATTTGTATGCACGAAACCCATTCCAGAAGGAAAAATCGGGCTGTTCTTCAGTCAAATCGGCCGATTTTTCCATGATCCGCCCGATTTTCCTCTCTGTTGTTCTTTAATTGATGAATCTGTATGTTGGGGTGTTAGGTTGTTGAAATCCTAGTGTTTATTTAGCTTAATTTAGCTTAGGATCACCTAATGCTATCAACCTAAGTGAGGGAAGAGATCTACCCGATGATTTCCGATCTTAGATACCTAAGATGATGAATTCTAGGTAGTAGTGAGCCTCACAAGCCGCTATTGGATTGAGTGTGCTAGGATTATTGCTTGAGACTTACTTTTCCGAGACTTACCCGGTAAGGAGAGGTTTGCCCCTTAAGTAGTGTCCGGTTTGTGTAGAATTCCCAACTTTACCTCCTTGAGACTTACTCGGTAATAGGAGTTTGGTGCGGGATTAGTGAAGTAAGAGACCTACCCGGTAATTGCTTCCATTAGTGAAACACCCTTTCCCAACACCACAGCCTTGTCCTTAGAATCTTTAGAACCTTGAGTCCAATGCCATAACCGGAAATCTTGACCTCTCTAATCCACTTTTCTCTCTTTTATCACATATTTTGTGCTTGTGTTACTTGTTTACCTTGCTAGCTTGAGTTGTTAGTTTGTTTTATTATCTTGCTTGATTTGTGATCTTTGCTTGATCACCACAAAAACCAACCAAAAATATCGAGATTTTCATTTCTTTGTTCCTTGACCTTTTCTTAGACTAGATCCACACTATCTATGACCATTGTTTGACTTGATTTCACCTTAGTCTTTGTGTTCGACCTCGGAATACTATTCCTACTACAAACGTCCCGTACACTGCGGGTTCTCTAGGAGTTAGGATAAATATATCGAGTTTAAAAATTGTAAAGCTTTTTGTGCTACACGTTTCTAGCGTAACAAGTTTTTGGCGCCGTTGCGGGGGACTAGGTCTAGATCGAGTCATTTTCGTGATTGTTTATAGTGTAGATCTTTCTTGTTGCTTTTGATCTCTTTTGGCATGTGTCTTTGCTTTTCAGGACATCTCTCACCCTTTAGGTGTATGCGAAGATCTCGTGGCAAGGATTTAGCTCCATTCGATCCCGAACCGGAGAAAACCTTTAGATCTAGATCCAAGAGCATTAAAAAGGGAAAAGAGATGGCCGGAAGAGATCTCCAAGCTGAGTTGGATGAGGCTTTAGAGCAAATAAGGCTAAGAGATGAGCTCTTGGAGGAAGAAAGGAGACTTTCCAATGAGAGGCAAGAAGCAACTAGGAGGGAGATTGATGAGATTAGGCAAGCCCTTGTACAAGGAGAGCTTAATCGTCAACAACCTCCACCTCCTCCACCACAACCGCAGCCGGCGGCGAATGTTAGGGTTGTGCCCATTGCAATCGAAGAGCCACAAACATTAGGGAGACGTATGGATCCGGCACAAAGAGCACACCGTCCGGGTGTGAACTTAGGAGATCCCGCAACCCACAATTACGAGCTCCGCCCTCAAGTTCTACAAATGATCCGGCATAATCAATTCGGAGGGATGGAAGGAGAGTCTCCTCATCAACACTTGATGAACTATGAGATCTTGATGGAGACTCTAAGACCGCCTAGATTGGAGAGCAACAACCATAAGCTTAGGGCTTTCTCCTTCTCACTTAAGGATAAAGCCTTAGCTTGGTATCAATCTATTCCACAAGGGCGAGTGAGTACTTGGGAGGAGACGACGACGAGTTTTTGACTAAGTTCTTCCCACCTTCCAAGACTACCGAGTTAAGAGGGAAGATCAATGCCTTCGTGATGAAGGATAGAGAAAGCTTGTTCAAGTCTTGGGAGAGGTTCAAAGACCTTCTCCTAGATTGCCCACACCATGGTATACAAAAAATTGAGCTATTGGAGATCTACTTCAAAGGACTTGATGAGGATAGCCAATTCAAGCTCCAGTCTCTTTCCGGTGGGACTTTCATGGAAAAAAATGTAGATGATGCTTGGGAGTTTGTAGAGAAACAAGCTCTAGTGATTGAGAAGTACTCCCATAGGAAGAGTGATGGGAGGAAAGCGGGAGCATATGAGGTGAGTGAAGTCACCATGAGCAACTTCAAGCTTGATGCCATCAACAATGAGTTGAAATCTTTGAGGGAGTTGTGTGCTACAACTTTGAAGAGTCAAGCAAGCCCTCAAGTGCAAGTGCAAGCAAATTTGTCTTCCAAGGAGGAAGATGTGAACTACATGGGAAGGGGCAATTACAACAACTATCAAGGCCCAAGGAACTTCAACAATAACCGGCAATTCAACAATTACTGGCCTAACCATAACCATCCCGGGTTTTCCTATTCTAACCCGGATGGAGCCTTGAACCCTCCCGCTTCCACAAGCACAACTCCACCGCCAAAGGCTTCACAAGAACCTCCACCCGGATTCACTCAACCTCCAAAGGATAGAACCGAAATGATGTTTGAGCAATTGCTTGGAAGGTTGAGTGGTCTTGAGAGCACGGTGACTTCTATTTCTAAGGCTCAAAAAGTTTTGGAAGCACAAGTGTTCCAAAAGGCGGGTGAAGCCCATAGAGATCCGGGAAAACTTCCCGGAAGAACCGAAGATAACCCAAGAGGCCAAGTGTTGGCTATTACAACAAAGAGTGGGCTAAGCATGAAAGATCCCTTACCTAAGGGAAATGACAAGGGGAAGCAAGTAGTAGTTGAAGAAGAGCCATTGCAAGAAGATGGAGGAAAGAGCAAGGAAGATGAGCCATGATATGTGGCACCACCTCCATACAAGCCACCACTACCGTTCCCTCAATCACGAGCAAGAGCTCGTTTGGACAAACACTTTGGTAAATTCCTTGAACTTATGTCTAAATTGCATATTAACATTCTGTTCATGGATGCCATTTTAGGAATGCCGGCATATGGCAAGTTCTTGAACGAAATACTCTCCAACAAGAGGAAGTTGGAGGAGTATGGGGAAGTAAGAATGACAAAGAGATCCTCGGAGTTGATTCAAACGATGAAGGAGGAGATGCCTCCTAAGCTAAGAGATCCGGGATCCTTTTGTGTGCCAATCGGAGTAGGAGAAGTGAAGTGTGACGCCCTATGTGATCTTGGGGCAAGTGTAAGCATCATCCCGCTTGCACTTTGCAACAAGGTTGGGCTAGGAGAGCCAAAGTCGGTCAAGATGACCCTTTACATAGCGGACCGCTCAATCACTCATCCGGTTGGAATCTTGGAAGACATTCCGGTGCAACTAGGGAAGTTCTATGTGCCCATAGACTTTGTTGTTTTGGACATCCCGGCGGACTATCCGGTTCCTATCATCTTGGGGAGACCTTTCCTAGCTACTTCCGGATGTTTGGTGGATTGCAAGAACGGGGTTCTATCTTTCAACATTGGAGAAGAGAACATCAAGTTTAATTTGTCCATAATGGTGAAGGGGCCAGCCCTAGGTGAAGATGTCTTCAACATTGTTGAGGAAGAGGAGTCTAGAGAGGTTGTGAGCTCAATCTTGCTCAAAGATCCACTTGAGAGGGTTCTTAGCTCAAGTTTTATGGAGGAAGGAGTTGAGGAGAGTAGCAATGAAGTAATCAAGGCCTTGAATGCATTGGACGAGCTACCAAGTGTTGGATTTGAAGTACTAGAAGAAGAGAGAAGCAGGCAGAAAAATCGGACTGGGGGGGGGGGCAAATCGGCCGATTTTTATACTTATCCTGAAGTTTCATCAAATTCTGCAAATACAGAAACTCAGATCGACCTACACTCAGGAAAATCGGCCGATTTTTCTAACTGGGCTGATTTTCCTGAGTCTTTTGAGCAACATCCAAGTGTTTGTGAGCTATCATCAAGGGACTTAGGGGAGGCTTCCATGGCTTTACAATCATCTCAACCTACATTGTATGGATCATCTCCAACCGAAAAAGGTCCTCCTCAACTTGATCTTAAACCTCTTCCTTCTCATTTAAAGTATGCTTTCCTTGGTTCAAATTCTACTTATCCGGTGATTGTGAATACATCTTTGAATGATGATGAGCTTAATAGATTGTTGAATGAATTGAAACTGCATAGAAAGGCAATAGGATACACCATTGATGACCTTGTTGGCATTAAGCCCTCTTTGTGCATGCATAAGATAATGATGGAAGATAACCATAAACCCTCTATTGAACATCAAAGAAGATTGAATCCTATAATGAAAGAGGTAGTCAAGAAGGAGATCATTAAGTTGCTAGATGCGGGAATCATCTACCCTATTTCGGATAGTAAGTGGGTTAGTCCCGTACATGTGGTTCCTAAGAAGGGTGGGATGACCGTAGTAACTAATGAGAACAATGAACTAATCCTAACTAGGACGGTTACGGGATGGAGGGTGTGTATTGACTATAGGAAACTAAATGTGGCCTCTAGGAAAGATCATTTCCCTCTTCCTTTCATTGACCAAATGCTAGAGAGATTAGCTCAACACTCTCATTTTTGCTACCTAGATGGCTATAGTGGATTCTTCCAAATCCCTATCCACCCCGATGACCAAGAAAAAACCACATTTACATATCCATGGGGAACTTTTGCATATAGGAGAATGCCATTTGGGTTGTGTAACGCACCCGCCACCTTTCAAAGGTGTATGATGGCCATATTTTCTGAATATATTGAGAATATCATGGAGGTGTTTATGGATGACTTTTCTGTTTATGGATCTTCCTTTGATAATTGCCTAGCTAACTTGTCTTTAGTGCTTAAGAGATGTGAGGAGACAAATCTTGTCTTAAATTGGGAAAAATGCCACTTCATGGTAAGTGAAGGTATTGTGTTGGGACACTTGGTGTCCAACCGTGGCATTGAGGTTGATAGGGCCAAGATTGAAACGATAGAGAAGTTGCCACCACCTACCTCGGTGAAAGGGGTAAGGAGCTTTCTAGGGCATGCCGGTTTTTACCGGAGATTCATTAAAGATTTCTCTAAGATTTCTAAGCCTCTTACTAACCTACTAATGAAAGATGTTGAGTTTGTTTTCTCCAAGGATTGCCTTGAAGCTTTTTGTAGGTTAAAGGATGCTTTGATCTCCGCCCCCATCATGCAACCTCCGGATTGGGGCTTACCATTTGAAGTGATGTGTGATGCAAGTGATGTGGCCGTTGGGGCTGTTTTAGGACAAAGGAAGGATGGGCGCACACATGCCATCTATTATGCTAGCAAGACGCTAGATGATGCCGAACTTAACTATGCCACAACCGAGAAAGAGTTGCTAGCGGTGGTGTATGCATTTGAGAAGTTCCGCTCATATCTTGTTGGAGCGAAGGTCATAGTGTATACGGATCATGCTGCGATCCGTTATCTCCTTACAAAGAAGGATGCCAAGCCTAGGTTGATTCGGTGGATCCTTCTTCTTCAAGAGTTTGATTGGGAGATCCGGGACAAGAAGGGATCCGAAAATTCAGTGGCAGATCACCTTAGTAGACTCCCACTATTAGAGCTTGATAGAGATGACATCCCGATTGATGACTCATTCCGGGATGAGCAGTTGCAAATGGTGGAAGAATGCTTGTTCCAAGTGTCTAGAGGAAGGGAGCCATGGTATGCCGACAATGTTAACTACCTAGTGTGTGAGGAAGTGCCTCCCGGATTGTCATATGTCCAAAGGAAGAAATTCTTCAAAGATGTGAGGCACTACTATTGGAGTGAACCACTTTTGTTCAAAAGGGGGCCGGATGGAGTCTTTAGAAGATGCATACCGGAGGATGAGGTGGAGAGTGTGATCCGCCATTGTCATTCTTTGCCATGTGGAGGGCATGCTAGCTCACACAAGACATGTGCTAAGGTGTTGCAATCGGGCTTCTTTTGGCCAAGTTTGTTCAAGGATGTGCAAAACTTTGTGGTAGCTTGTGATGCTTGCCAAAGGACGGGCAACATCTCAAGGAGGAATGAAATGCCCTTGAACAACATACAAGAGGTGGAGATATTTGATGTGTGGGGTGTGGACTTCATGGGACCGTTCCCTTCTTCATGTGGCAACCTCTACATCTTATTGGCGGTAGATTACGTTTCGAGTGGTTGGAGGCAATCGCCTCTCCCACAAATGATGCCAAGGTGGTGGTGCGGTTCTTCAACCGAGTGATCTTCCCTAGGTTTGGAACACCAAGGGTGATCATAAGTGATGGAGGGAAGCACTTCACTAATAGGAACTTTGGAGCACTTTTGGCTAAGTATGGGGTGACTCATAAGGTGGCAACACCTTACCATCCCCAAACTAGTGGCCAAGTGGAGATCTCCAACCGGGAGATAAAAGGAATCCTTGAGAAGACGGTTTCTAGAACAAGAAAGGATTGGGCTATGAAGCTCGATGATGCCTTGTGGGCTTATAGGACCGCTTTCAAGACACCAATTGGCACCACTCCTTACAAGTTAGTCTATGGCAAGTCTTGCCACCTTCCGGTAGAGATGGAGCATAGAGCATATTGGGCCATAAGGTGGCTGAATTTTGACCTCAAGGAGGCCGGAGAGAAGAGGTTTCTAGACATGAATGCCCTTGAAGAGATCCGGTTGGATGCTTATGAGAATGCCCGGATCTACAAGGAAAGGACCAAGCGTTGGCATGACAAGCGCCTCATCCCAAAGGAGTTGAATGAGGGTGACTTAGTACTTCTCTTCAACTCGAGGCTGCGGCTCTTCCCCGGAAAGCTCAAATCAAGATGGACGGGTCCTTATGTTGTGAAGAAGGTCTTTCCTCATGGCGCGGTGGAGATAGGAGGAGATCATTGTGGTAACTTCAAGGTGAATGGGCACCGTTTGAAGAAGTATATCCCGGAAGCCCCGGTGGAAGTGATTGCTCCACTTCACCTTGAGTGAAACGCTCCTGAATTTGGTCAAGCTAATGACCTTAAAGAAGCGCTTAATGGGAGGCAACCCATTGGTACATATTTTTCCCTTTCGTTTTTCTTGTTTCTGTTTGATCTCACTCTTGGTATGCTTTGTTTTTATTTTGTGTTTTTGGGTGCTAGATCTTGTTGATTGTCATGTGTGATGAGATGTTGGAGGTCATGTGAAAACCTCATGGAACTGTTGAAGGTACAAGATCCAAGCACATGGACGAGGAAGAAAACACCCAGGAAAATCGGCCTGTTCTTCACAAAAATCGGCCGATTTCCTGGGCAGTTGGTCCGATTTTTCCCTCTGTCAAGGAAAGTGATGATCTCCAATCAAGCATGGGTGGAGCGGACGTGGAACTTGGACGGCTTGCAATGCCAAGCGCGGGTTCCGACACCATAATGAACATCAAGAGCTCTCTACCATCCTTGATTGATCATCCACCATCATCATTCAATGTGAACCGAAATACCAAACCATCACCAATTTTACATTGTGAGGACTCTCTTTCACTTCTTTATTTAGTTTACACATTAGGGACAATGCGTTTCTAAGTATGGGGTGGGGTTTTCATGATCACTTGCATGATTAGCATCTAGGATAGTTTAATATTGTCACATGTTTCATTATGTCTAGCATTGTACATATATATTTCGAAAAATCCAAAAAAATCAGAAAATTTTAAAAATTTTTAGTGCTTCTAAGCTTGGGAATGACCCTTATGATGAAAATTGTCTTGTGAATTGGCTATGGATGGCTTTATGTGTTGGATAGATGAATGCATATGTAGACTTGAAGTACTTATCTTGAATCCCATGAATGATTTGTGATCATGAATGTTTGCCTTGATTAAATTGAGGATTGAAAGTCGAAAATTACATGCTAGTTCTTGCACATCATTTAGGAGTGATTAAGGCGATTCATCTTTCTCTAATTCTCATCTTGATCATGTTGTTTGAGCACCTTAATTGATGAAAAATTTGACTTCTTTTGACCCATCCGGGACTAGGAGCATGCTAGTGTGTTGATGTGTGTGAAAAGCAAGTGTGGGGTGAAGTTGTCAATGAAGGAATGATGTGAATGAAGTGCTGAATTTGTTGTGAAAAGTGTAGAACAAAAATATAGGTTCGGGGATGTTGGTTTAAATGACAAGTAGCTCGGCACCATTCACATAATCGGGTGTTTGTGCCTTGCCAAAGTCAAATAAACCGATAGTCCTAACGAGCTTTGGTATGTGTGCCCGGTGTGGATGCACCTCGAAAAATAAAAAAACCCGAGGACGGCTAATCACCAAGGTTTCGGCTTTTGTACACCAATGCCATTGTCTCAAAAATAAGTGAAAAAGGAAAGAAAACAAAGAAAAGATGGAGAAAATTGTACACTTGTTGGGAAGTTGAGCAAAAACGAAATTTGTGAAGTTTGTTCCTTTCCCGGATTAGCATCACATGACCTAAAAACTCCCACCTAATCACAACATTTCTTAACCTCTTCTTTCCTAAGTCCTTGTGACCTAAATGCATGTGTGTAAGACTTAGTGATCTAGATTAGACATACTCATGATCATCTTGACTTCTTCATTTTCACCTCTCATGCATGCTTTCTAGTTAAGTATAATTGTCTTTCCATGCCTTCATTCAATTTGATGCATGATTGCTTGTCCAGTGCTATGAAACATGACTTTGAAGGTGATCCAATGTTAGAAGCACAATTCCAAAAAGATTTTGTTGTTTTTCTGCATGCATAAATCATGTCATCTCTTAGTCTATAGTTGGATCTTGCTCGGGGACGAGCAAATCTTAAGTATGGGGTATTTTGATAACGTGATTTATGACGTTAGTATAGGCATACAATTAGATAGTTTTTCCCACTATTCATGCGCGGTTTGGCATTAGTTCACGACGTTTACACTCATTTCATGCATAATTCTAGAAAAGACGTCTACACGAGCTTTTGTCGGTGTTGTAGGTATTTCGGAGTTCTTTTGGACATTAACCGATGCATTCGAGGGTCAAGCCTCATGGTGGTACACATCCAAAGCTTGAAAGGAGCATAATTAGAGCAACAAAGGACACAAAGACAACTATTGGTGCAAGCAATGGAGCAACTCATGGCTAGACGATCATAGCATGCTTCTGTTGAAGAAAATCGGACCATCACTCAGGAAAATCGGCCGATCTTCCTGACTGGGTCGATTTTTTGGCCTTCAACAACTTAAGCCACGTGTCCCACGATCTCTTGATCCGGCCTTGCTCTTGGTGGAGAATATAAGTGGGCCTGCAAGCTGTTGCTGAGCATCTCTCCTCTCCCACATTCTCTCATTCACAGCTCATTCCATTGGAGATAGACTTGGAGAAGAGGAAAACTCTCTCAAATTGAAGGAAGAAGAAGAACACCAATATAAGAGTGATAGAGAGGTTTTGAGTGATTTTGAATGATTTTTGGAGTCTTTGATTGAAGAACTATTGCAAGGATTGTTAGGAACGTTTTGGAACTTCATTTGAAGGGTTGTAAGTCTTGCTAAAACTTAGATTCAGCTGAGATTTATTGTTTTTACTTGCTTATCTTTCATCATCCATCTATGAAAACCATGTATGCTTGTGTGATGATTTTGGATCTTGATATGCATATTATTGGTTAGTTTATTGTGATTCTGGAGTGATGGATTGATGGTTATGGATAGGGTGATGATAGGATGGACTTATATGTTAGTTTAGGATGATTTGTATGCACGAAACCCATTCCAGAAGGAAAAATCGGGCTGTTCTTCAGTCAAATCGGCCGATTTTTCCATGATCCGCCCGATTTTCCTCTCTGTTGTTCTTTAATTGATGAATCTGTATGTTGGGGTGTTAGGTTGTTGAAATCCTAGTGTTTATTTAGCTTAATTTAGCTTAGGATCACCTAATGCTATCAACCTAAGTGAGGGAAGAGATCTACCCGATGATTTCCGATCTTAGATACCTAAGATGATGAATTCTAGGTAGTAGTGAGCCTCACAAGCCGCTATTGGATTGAGTGTGCTAGGATTATTGCTTGAGACTTACTTTTCCGAGACTTACCCGGTAAGGAGAGGTTTGCCCCTTAAGTAGTGTCCGGTTTGTGTAGAATTCCCAACTTTACCTCCTTGAGACTTACCCGGTAATTGGAGTTTGGTGCGGGATTAGTGAAGTAAGAGACCTACCCGGTAATTGCTTCCATTAGTGAAACACCCTTTCCCAACACCACAATCTTGTCCTTAGAATCTTTAGAACCTTGAGTCCAATGCCATAACCGGAAATCTTGACCTCTTGAATCCACTTTTCTCTCTTTTATCACATATTTTGTGCTTGTGTTACTTGTTTACCTTGCTAGCTTGAGTTGTTAGTTTGTTTTATTATCTTGCTTGATTTGTGATCTTTGCTTGATCACCACAAAAACCAACCAAAAATATCGAGATTTTCATTTCTTTGTTCCTTGACCTTTTCTTAGACTAAATCCACACTATCTATGACCATTGTTTGACTTGATTTCACCTTAGTCTTTGTGTTCGACCTCGGAATACTATTCTACAAACGTCCCGTATACTGCGGGTTCGCTAGGAGTTAGGAGAAATATATCGAGTTTAAAAATTGTAAAGCTTTTTGTGCTACACGTTTCTAGCGTAACAACATCTCCTCTGGAACTATATCCATCAAGGTAGCATGAAGGAAAGAACCATCTCTTGCTGAATCATAATCACACTCAAATAACATGGAGGAAAGAACCATCTCCAGCTATAATCATACATCATGCTAGCACAACAAGATCTAATAAGATCATAAAACACATCATAGCTACCATGGAATGAACATATTAAGGCATATAAGCAAATAAGCACATAATCATATACTCACCAAGATAGCACTAAAATCTACTCATCGACCCTAGGTGCATCTATCTCAACATAGAACTCTGGATAGTTCTTCTGGATACTATCCTCAGTCTCCCATGTAGCCTCCTCGGGTCCACGTCTAGACCACTATATCCTCAGTATGGGAATGTCCTTCGAACACAAGCGTCTCACACCTCGTTCTAAGACTGCAATAGGATGCTCAACAAAGGTGTGGTCCGGCTCAACCATCAAATCATCATAACTCACAATGTGCCTTGGATCTGGTATGTACTCCCTTAGCTGAGACACATGGAACACAAGGTGAACACCCTCTAACCTCGGAGGCAATGCTAATATGTAGGCTGCCCTCCCAACTCTATCCAGTATCTCGAAAGGACTGACATATCGGGGACTCAACTTTCTCTTTATGCCAAAACGTCTGACGCCATGCGTCGGAGATACTCTCAACCAGACATGAGCTCCTACCCTGAACTCTAGAGGTCGATGCCTCTTGTCTGCATATGACTTCTAGCGACTCTGTACAGCCAACATCCTCTCTTTGATCAGCACTACTCGAGCCATATCATCCTGAATCTGCTCTGGCGATATCCCACTGTTACTGCTGGGCTCATCCTAACATAAAGGTGTACGGCACCTACGTCCATACAGGGCCTCATAAGGAGCCATCACAATAGATGCATGCCAGTTGTTGTTGTATAAGAACTCAACTAGTAGGAGGTAGTTAGACTATCCCTGTCCCCAATCCAACACACAAGCTCGCAGCATATCTTCCAAGGTCTGGATGATCCTCTCAAACTGACCATTTGTCTGGGGGTGAAACACAGTCGTGAAGTGTAGACTCGTCCCCAAAGCAGTTTGAATCTGCTGCCAAAACCTCGAGGTAAACCGCCCATCTCGATCTGAGACGATCGTCCTCGGTACACCATGGAGTCTTACTATCTGTCTAATGTACTCCTCAACCAATCTGCTCACTGTCCACGTCTTTTTGATAGAAATGAAACGTGCCGTCTTTATCAATCTATCCACAACAACCTAGATAGCATCAAAACTCCTACTATGTCTCAATCTAGTCACAAAGTCCATGGAGACGTCCTCCCACTTCCACTACGGTACTGGCAGTGAATGGAGCTCACCTCCAGGCCTAAAATGCTTAATCTTGAGTTGCTGATAGGTCGCATACTGAGCCACAAATCTGGCTACATCGGGCTTCAGCCCTCCCCACGAATATGAGTGTCTCACATCATGGTACATTTTACTCGTACCTGGATGTACTGAGTAAGGTGTACAGTGAGCCTCCTGTAAGATCCTTTGTCTCAACTCTGCATCAGTACACAGATACGGTCATGACGCCTCATCACTCCATCTGCTCTAATAGAGAACTGTGGTGCCTCTCCACGAGACATCCTCTCTCTAATCCTCGTCAAGGACGGGCATGTCCCTTGCTTTTGCTGGATATCATCCAACAAATCAGGTAAAACCTCTAAAGCATATAACTGGGCATCCTTATTAGGAAACTGAATGTCCAGCTCTAGCCAAGCTAGATCCCTCTAAAGCTGAGGTTGTACTGTCAATCTGGCAATCTCCTTCTCTCGAGGCGTCTTCCTGCTCAAGGTGTCAGCTACAACATTCGCCTTTCCAGGATGATACAAAATCTGAAGGTCAAAATCCTTGATCAACTCTACCCATCGACGCTGGTGGTTATTCAACTCCCGCTGCGTGAAAATATACTTTAGACTCTTATGGTCTGTGAAGATCTGACATGTGGCACCATACAGGTAATGTCTCCAGATCTTCAAAGCATGAACTACCGCTATCAACTCTAGATCATGAGTTGGGTAGTTCTCCTCATACGTCTTTAGCTCTTTAGACGCTTAAGCAATCACTCTGCCTCTCTGCATCAACACACATCCCAAGCCTAGCTTGGATGCATCACTGTAAACCCAAAATAATCAGAACCCTCTGGATATGCCAAGACAAGAGCAGAAGCCAAATGCCTTTTCAACTCCTCAAAACTCTAGGCACACTGATCAGTCCATAGAAATCTGATAGTCTTCCTTAGAAGACTCGTAAGTTGACGGGCAATCACAAAAAATCCTTCCACGAAGCGTCTGTAATATCCGGCTAGGCCAAGAAAGCTACACACTTCCTTGATGTTCATCGGTGTCGTCCATGCAGCAACAAACTTGATCTTCGCCGGATCTACCATAATGCCATCGGCGGAGACGATATGTCCAATAAAAGCAACCTAAGACATCCAAAACTCGCACTTAGAGAGCTTGGCATACAACTCTCTATCCCTCAGAATCTGCAAAACCGTCCTCAAATGACCGGCATGCTCCTCTCTGCTACGAGAGTATACCAAAATGTCATCAATGAAGACCACCACAAACTACTCAAGGAAGTCGATAAAGATACTGTTCATCAACTCCATGAAGACTGCTAGGGCATTTGTCAGCCCGAATGACATCACTACAAACTCGTAGTGTCCATAATGGGTACGAAATGCCGTCTTGTGCACGTCATGCTCTCTCACCCTCAACTGGTGATATCCCGAATGTAAGTTATTCTGAGAGAAAACTGTCGCTCCTTGAAGCTGATCAAGTAGATCATCAATACGAGACAGTGGATACCTGTTCTTGATGGTCACCTTGTTCAACTCTCTGTAATCAATGCACGATCTCAACAATTCGTCCTTCTTCCGCACGAAGAGGACAGGTGCACCCCATGGTGAAACGCTAGGGTGTATGAAACCCTTCTCAG
Organism: Fagopyrum homotropicum; assembly: GCA_033239125.1. Taxonomy (NCBI): domain Eukaryota; kingdom Viridiplantae; phylum Streptophyta; class Magnoliopsida; order Caryophyllales; family Polygonaceae; genus Fagopyrum; species Fagopyrum homotropicum. The sequence continues at coordinate 94,736,282 of BSWB01000003.1, read as the reverse complement.
CCAACTCCTCGAGTTGCTTCTTCAGCTATAACATCTCGACTGGCGCCATACGATATGAGGCCTTCGAGATGGGTCTCGTACCAGGCTCCAACTCGATACTGAAGTCCACACTCCTCTGAGGCTGCAAGCTCGACGGCTCAACAAATATGTCTACAAACTCGTAGACTACTAGTATGTCTTCCATTGTTTGACTCTCTCCATCCTTCATGGCATAGCAACAGAAGGCATCACACCCCTGTGCTATCAGTCTAGCTGCTCGTACGACACTGATGAAGGATCTTGTCTTCCCAAGGTCCCAACCTCGGAAGACCTCAATCTGACCAACCTCGGTAGAGAATGTAACAGTCCTTCTACCCACATCTAAAACTGCACGGTGTCTACGCATCCAATCCATACCTAATATGACTTCTTCATGCATTAATGGCATGACTACAAAGTCAAAAAGTAAGACACGAGTCCCTAAATGAAGGGGACAACTACGTATCTCACGGGTACCTCTGACCCGGATACGATCAAGTAACCCTATAGTAAAGGGTATCCCCTCTATAGTAGCTAAACTCAGACGTTCAACACATGTATTAGAAATAAATGAATGCGTAGCACCTGTATCAAACAAAACTCTAATAGGTAAACCATGAAGCAGAATGGTACTTGTAGCAGCCGGTGTAGGTGGATCCTTTACACTCCTCAACTCAAAAGCTCTACCTAGAGCTCCTCTGGTGTCCATGGTACTCCCACTACGACCCCTACCTCTACTCGGCCCGGGAGGAAATCCTTGAGTAGAAGGACGATATGGGACTCTCTGCTGTCCTGGTGTCTGCTGTTGAGGTGTCCTTTGACCACCTCCTACTACACTAGCAGGGGAAGAACCCTGCTGAGATGCAACTCTACCCTGCCTACAGAAGGCAACTTGATGTCCTGGTCTACCACAAGTAAAGCAAGTCACAACTGGCCTGGGATATTCTGGCTTCAAATGTCCAAGATCACCACAGTTGTAGCACTGTCTTCCCTTATCTGTAGTCAGTGCAGACGAGGGGTAACTCTGACGTCTCTGGTCTCGTCTAGACCTAGATACTCCTCCAACTCCACTAGTTTGCCCAGTGCGCTGCATCTTCTCAGACCGTCCCGTCTGAGAGGCCCTCCTCTAACTGGCTCACTCTCTCTCATAAGTAGAAGCCCGGTCTTGATAATCAGCTAGGGTCTCACAATGGAATCCCGCCATGTATGAGCATGTGCTCTCCTTTAGTCGACGGGAGAATAGGTACACATGTTGTTCCTCAGATGGTGCAACTGGACCCAACAAAGCTAACTCAGTTAGGTAGCGGCGGATGGCGTCTACAATAGGTACATCCTCAAAACCGGCCTCCACAAAATCCTACAGCTTCTCCCTCCTCAGCGAGGCAGGGAAGAACTGCTCTCGGATCATACTCCTCATGCGATCATAGTTGGTGGCTCTGGCTCGTACAGTCATCCACCACTGATGTGAAAGGTCACGTAATAGAGACTGTACTAGCTCTATCCTCAGGATATCTAATAGACTTTAAAGCCGAGTCTACATGTCTTTTCCATACCTCAGTCTCTAAACCAATCTGCCCTGAGAAGGGTGGTACTTCCTGCTGATGGAATGCCTTCAACCAGGTATCTGGTCGAGGTCCTCTGATCTCCTCTATAGCTCGAACAGTCTCAGCAGCACGTGCCGGCATAGCTGGCACCCGTGTGCCCCCCCCCCTGAGACATCTCTGAAGATCCCTCATGCCCTGATAGATCTGGGGCCCCTCTGCCAGCTCTAGCAACCTCCTCAACACATCTAATGTACTCTCTAAACTCTGGCCCTCTCATGGAGACACGATATGAGTCATCAGAATGGACTCGATGTAGATGCTGCCTCCTCGATCCACCACTCCTCGTCTTTGGGACGACACTCTCGGTGACCTCCTCATGTACCTCCTCTACCACTGGTGGATCAACAACGGGAACTGGTCCCTCACCTACCACACCCGGAGGAAGGGGTGGTCTACCTCTACCTCGGCCCACAACAGCAGAAGCTCTAGTCCGAGCCATCCGCGGGGTATGCACACCTAACTTATAAGGCTCTATATAGGCCATATGTATATGTATATATATATATATATATATATATATATATATATATATATATATATATATATATATAAAGTATAGATCCTATGAGAACAGGCTTATCGTGTAATTATGAGAATAAATTCGTAATTATTATTAGTTTTGTTACGAAAGTGTCATATGGTTTAATGTATTATTCGTAGTTATTGTGGGTTGAGTGGATTATTCGTAGTTATTGTTGGATTCCTAATTATTATTATTCGTAGTTATTATTAATTATGATATGTAGTATAAATCTCAACCCTTAATACTCACCATCCAACGGTGTACGATTGTTCTCATGTATACACGTTAGGGGTGTTCTCATGGGAAGCACACCCTATATATATATATACTTAACACACATACAAACATAATCCACAATACATATATACATATCTATACTACAAAGATCCATAGCAGAGGTGGCGACTTCTCGTACATTCTAACCCAAACCATACTTAAAACCAAAAACACTTTGAAATGTCAGACCCCTTTCGGGTTCTGTTTATTTTACCTATCAAACCTCATTGTAGGTAGCAATTGCCATTGTTGTTAACCTAAGGCTCTGATACCAACTCTGTAACACCCCGAATCCACGGGACTCGGGATGCCACATTGGGCTAGAATCTCACAATGGATCCTGACCCTAGCCTAACAACAAGTTCACTGGACCTTACAACATGACACTAACAGATATAAAATAAATACATAAAACTATATAAACTGTACAACCCAAAGGTAAAACATCATAGCCGAGTATAAACCACAACATCCTCACACAGAAGGTAACAAAAGATCATCCGCACGCAAGAGGGAAAAGTAAACACCCCAAAAGACCACAACCATCCTATGTAGGAGAGGTCCTCGGCCTACCACTCTGCTAGATCACCCAGTAGCACGCCTATCCTGTGGGGCATCTACAACATGGTAATAAACCATTAGCTAACCATACATATATAGAGTAATGCATAAGCACATACACAATCATAAAAAGATAAACACATCATCATGATATCACACAGTTATCAATCTTACCATCTTAATATGATAGTCATTCACTCAAATCGTGTATATATGTAGATAGATAAAAGTATATGACACGAGGACGGATACATCATCGCCTTTGAGTCTGATAGTCAGTTTTACGAGTATTGGTTACACAATCCGTGTACCCTATGGGAGTGGATTGCGCCCTTCCTGTAAACCAGTCTGGCCTGACATCAGAGAACCTTCCAAACTCCACGGCGGGATGAAAGGGAAAGGTTATCACAACCACGTAATGGGGCAGTTAATAAAACATAGGTCGGTATAAATGACATCTCATGCTATCATAGCAAACATATAAAGCACACACCACTCATGCACACACCCAATATAAGGATGGTAGTTAAGTAAGTCCTACGGACTTACCTCAACCTCGTACATATATCAACCAGAAACAACCTCCAATCATGAGAGAGAGGCACTGCCTAACAACAAGGTAGAAAAAGATATCAACCTCTATTCATCAAAGGGGTCACGTCCAGAACCAAAGGAATCCATACTCAACCTCAAAACCTTAACCAACATCAACCCAAGTCCTTAAAGTCGTACAAGACATATATCGATCATAATCTCATCCAAACACATCCTCACACATCTAGCATGATCCTATACACTCACACTAGGAAAGTAGGGAACAAAGACATCCTAAAGCAAGCCTAGAAGCAACACACACCTGCAGAACCAAGTGCAGAACCTAGCTGATGCAGTTGGCCATAGGGGCGGATCCTAGGTGGCACAGGGGCGGCTCTAGTCGGCGTTGGGGCGGCTGCAAGGTGGCGCAAGGGCGGCTGGACAATAGAGGACGCCACTTCAGCCCCTTCTTCACTTCTTCCTTCGATTCCTTCACTCCTTCTTCACTCCAACACCAAACATACATAAACATACATATATATATACATCAACACAAGCCAATCATGGCTGAAGCAAGATCCAAACCTAAGGAATCTAAGCTAGCCTAAGGGAAGATAGGAAAAGATGAAGGAAATGAGAAAGATAGGTGGAGATGGAAGATAACTCACCAGCAACAAGCCAATCATTAAACCTTCCAAACTCACACAAAACTCAACCAAGCTCAAGAAAAGATTCAAAGGAAGAAGAGAGGAGAAGATGAACGTAGGTAGAGAGATGAAGTTGTGGAGAGAGATAACCCTTATTAGAAGGAAGAAGAAGAAGCTTATAAAGGGGTGAAAACGGTAAAGCACGGGTCAAAGGGTCAAAGAAGACGGCTGCAGCCACACAGAGCCACAGGGCGGTCTTTGTGAGCTGCAGGTGCGGCCCAGGCAAACCGCAGGGGCGGCCACTAGGTCACGCAGGGGCGGTTCAGGCTGAATCTAGGTCCTCAGCTCACACACTCAGCAACTCAGCAACTAGGCTCTTACATGTTATACAAGGCGAGTGGATCAAATATGTATCTTACTTTCTTATAAGTCACTAAATTCTAATATATTCACTCGATCATAAAGAAATTACCAAAATACCCTCATAAGGGTAAAGAGACTATTTTACCCATGGGTCTCAAAACCCTAGAAATATTCCTAGAATGTTTCTAAAACTTCCTATGAAGCCCAAAACATAATCTAACACTCACAATAAAGATCTAGCTAAGTTGGAAGATTTTCCAACTTCTTAACTTCCATGAAAAATTCACTAAGGATCTCACTTTGACCTAACTTAAAACGCTCATCCAAAAATCTAAAAGTCCCAAATAAAATATCTAATCCTTCTCTACAAAGCACTCTACTCACTAGAAAAATAAAAATTTTATGTTCATCAGATAGATCTAACCCATTCATATCTGGATCCAAAAACTGCTTCCACACACAGTTTTTCCCATACTTCGAATATTTCACCAAAAACAGAAAAACTGCTTACTGTCTCAACTTTGAAAAATCATAACTCTTAAACCACTAGCTTGATTACTCCCAAATTTTGATATGTTCTACAACAATATTCCTACTATATTATATCAAAATTGCAGAGAAAAAGGTTAAGTATTTCTTTCCCAAATCCGGTCCCAAAGTTGGATGCTCGACAAAGTCGGAAAGCTGAGAAAATGCAACAGTTCCTTGAATTGCTTCTTAGTTGTAGTTTATGGGTTTCAACAATGGTTCGGAGGCAACTATTAGCGCGCGTGCACACACACACACACACACACACACACACACACACACACACACACACACACACACACACACACATATATATATATGGAGGGAAGCAAGGGGAGTGGTGTGGATCTTACTCGACTTACAAGTCTCAATGTGCCTGCGTGTAAGACCGGAAAGGGAGGCTCTTGCTGCTGGTGTTGCGGTCTCGTGCAGTAGAGAGAACGAAGGGCATCTGCTTGCTGGTGTTGCTGTCTATAAAGATGGCTACTGAGTGCAGAATCAAAGACTCTCAAAGGTGTCCGGTATGGTGTGTAGAAGGGCTGTAGCGGCAAGATCTCGTTGAAGAGGGACAGAGAAGACTTACCAGTGCAAGATGGTACCTTGGGAGTTTCGACAAAGGAAGGGTGTGAGGAGACTTGTTTACTGTGACGCTTATCCAGGGGGAATAAGGTTTCTATGTAATCGGTTAGTCGATCAGGAAGAAGGATATCAAGGGAAAGAGTAAGAGGGGAAGGAACGATCGAGGCTTACCTATAAAGGAGCTTCTGCATGCAAAAACCAGGGCTTCCGGAGACAATTTGTAAGGTGTGCAAACGGCTACAACAAGCAAGGTCTTCATGGAAGAGAAATGGTTCAAGGGAGAGGTGAAAGCTTCGGATCTGGTGTCGACGAAGGAAGGGGAAGGGGTTGAGATCAGCGTGAATTTGTACATAATTGTGGGAGTAAAGAGGGGGAATGCAACGAGATTCTAGGAGCTGTTATGTACGCATATCTCTCCTTTAACTCAGCTTCATATGGACCTATCTAGCACACTGGGCTGCTGCTTAGGGTGACGCCTTCGCTGTTGGGCTGTTTGCGTTGTTGGGCCTCCTCGAGTTGTTGTCTCGCTGCTGGGCCAATGTACAAGCACAAGCAAATGGCTAGGCGTGCAGCAAGGGAGAGGAGTGGTTGGGCATGGGCTGCTACATTCTTGGGCTGGTTGGAAGCAAAGCATGGTAAGGAGCTTGTCAAACCCTTGTCAAATTTTGTCCAATTCATGCCATGGTCTCGTCCCAATATATAGGTATACAACTACTAGGGTTTGCATGTTTAGGATTTGATTAACATTTCCTCATTTTATGTGAATTTAAGCTTACATAAATCTGATAAAAAATTGTGGTAGTGTATAACACTAAGTGTCATGAGATAAAGGTCAACGGATTGAAATCCGGTTTGACTAAAAAATAGACGAAATTTAAGTTCCGGATATTACAGCCACAATTAAGAGATCCCACCTTATTTGCATTAAAAGTTAATTAGTAGTTACAGTGGAAATGTTGTTGTGTAGGCATAACTGTGCTATTAGTTGAGTATTTGTCTTGGTTGTTGTCTCGTAGGCATATATTAACCACTAAACAGATCACAAAACGAGTTAAGAAACATATCATAAAATGTATGAATAATATGACAAGACTCTAAGCTTATAATATGCAACAGTCTATTTTCTTTTTGAAAAATATGACAACACTAAACAAATTACAAAAATGAGTTAAGAAACATGTCATAAAATGAATGAAGATAACACTCTAAACTTATAATTTGCAATAATCTATTTTCTTCTAAAAAAAATGACAACTCTAAACATATCAGAAATTGAGTTTAAGAAACAGATCAGAAAATGCATGAAGAATATGACAACATGCAAATGGCAGTAGTTTGATAAGAATTTATTTGCAGTAGAATTATTGTGCGCGGTCTTTATTACTAATAAAATCATAATAACAAGAAAAGTTTCAAATGACAATAGACTGATTCGAATTTATCAAATGAAGGCCTCTTACTTTTCAAGCAGTTGGAAAGCTGTTAGTTTTCTACTTTTCAATCAGTTGGTAAGTTGTTTCTTATGTTTTGAAGGCCTCTACCCATAAGCCACGAGTCTAGATTCTAAAATCTTAAGACCAGGTTTGAAGAGTTTTCTCTTTTCTTTTATGTTCAGTTCTTTCACTTGTTCTTACTCGCCTTCAGCTGGAATATGTGTTCTAGGGCTTTATTTATTTTTCTTCTTCAATTTTCATGGCTCCAATCATTGTCGTGTGAGAGATTTTTTGTTGGCATGGTGACGAGGATTGTCTCTAGATTCAACCCGTGCCTAGGTTTTTGTTAAGGTATGACCTCTTTGTTGATTATGTTGTTAGGAAATGAATTTTGGTTTCATGTTTTCTTGATTAGTAAATACATAGTTTTCTCTTAGACTTTGAACCATTTAGGATCCATGAACAGTCTAACTTTATATTTGTTCTTTCTTTATATTTGTTCTTTGACATCTTTCTAATATTTATGACGGATTTCATTTTATATTACCGAAGTTAGTTGATAGAGCATATTGGTATGACAAAATTAGTTCTTCCTCTATTTCTAGGGCTCCAATCAAGTAGTCGTCTTCATCCTCGAATCGCCTATTGCTACTGTATCTTATGAGCACTTTGATATTTACACTTTGTTTCACATTAGCAGTTTGAATATTCACATTTTTCTTCGCATCATCATTCTCTAGTCCATCTCGGAGTGCTTTAAACAGTTTTTCCAACTAGTGCAAGTAGTTCAAAATCACCTAAATCTTCTGTTATTTAGTAGTTGGCTTTGGATATTTCCTAAGCTAACTCTTGCAGAGCTAAACTCTCAAACTTCTCCTCCACTTGCACTTGATATTTATGGACTTCATTTTCTAGGTCAATGCTTTTATTCTTTCACTCTCTTTATACATTTTTTTATTTGAAAGGCTTTCTCTTTGTATATTTTTAATTGAATCTCTAGGTTAATGCATTTATTCTTTAACTCTCCGTGGTCCGAGAAAGTTGATTGTTGTAAGGCACTTCGTCAATCATGGACTCCTTTCTTTGCAAGCTGCTTTGGTCAAAAATGTTGTCAACACACTTCTCTTCACACTATGAATCTTCTACTATTGGTATTATGTATGTTGATTCTTGCCTCCCAATTTGAATATTCACACTTTAAATCGACTACTACTATTGATGTCAATGTTTGATTATAGACAGTGTTCTTCAAACTGCACTTTATTAGGCATAAATGTTTAACTAATATTCACACTTTGAATCTTCTACTACTATTGAATCTTGTCTCCCAATTTGAACATTTGCACTTTGAATCTTGTTGCAACTATCATTGCATATATGGTCACAAACTGCACTTTATTAGGCATAAATATGTAATATATCTAACAGTGTTCTCCTAATTTCTGAAAAATAGATGGTTCAAAATGTTTAACTAATATCTTAAAAATAGATTGTTTTGGTTCTTATGTTCACAAACTACATTTACGATTTCATCATGCATCTTCGAGTCAAGCTCACCATAAAAAACTCAAGCAGTGTTCTTTAAAAATGTTTAACTAATATCTAAAAACAGATTGTCGAAAAATTGCACTTATTTATAGTCCCTAAGGGTCTATTTATTTTGTTCAAAACATCTAAAAAACAAATTCTTAACGGTCGTGCATTTTTACATCCTTATTTCTTTTCTTAATCTCTAAATGAACTACTCATATAGTGTTGTTCTAAACTCTTTAAATCAATATATTACTAAATGATGCAGATATGTTGGAGAGGGTTATGCGAGTTCCTATTTTAACCGTGAAAAGCATCCCTCATAGTTGTCGTCTTAGGTTCTCTCAAGCATTGTTGAGTGCTCTCTTGAAGGTAGTAGCTGAGCCCGGGTGTGTAGCTGCTTGGGTTATGTTATTTTTACTTCCTCAGTGCACTTTGCAGGTGTTCTAGCCTATGAGCAAGCGAGATAGAAGATCGGGAAGTAGAAAGTCGATACAACATCAGCGGATTTTGTAGGTTTTGTCTATTTGGGGAGAGGTTGAGGGTGTTTCGAGTCTAGTGGAGGCCTTGTTAGACCCTTCAGAGCATAGACCTTTAGAGATGGTTGATGGTGGCTTAGGCGATAGAGATGGTCTAGAGAGAAATCCTAAGATCAAGAAATGTCTCCGAAAGGTTTCGGATGGGCATTTTACGGTCATTGTTAAGGTTTTTTGTTCTTCTGGTGTTGCTTCTTACAATGAGTAGACTTTGAAGGTGTTAGAGGCTAAACATCTCCACAAACCTCCAACTTCTAAGTCTTGCACTATGTTCGCCTCGAAGCGTGCGTGTAATCAAGCTTTAAATTTATAAAGACTAGAATCGAGCAAGCGAACCCGCAGTGTACGGATCGGCGTAGATTAGCAAATATTCCAGAGTATCGAACACAGGGATTTGGTGAAACAAAATCCAATTTCAGATTGTCAAGTAAATAAGATGTAAAGCTTTGCAAATATTAAGGGAAACACCAACCCTAAAGATCCAGGTATCTAATTGTGGCAATCGATTCAAGATATACTAAGGATGTAAGGACAAAGTCAAGAATTGCAAAGGTATGCTAAGGTAAAGCAATGTACGGTGAAGTTCCAAGACTTTATATGACTAATCTAAAGGCACTCTCTATAAAGGTTGTTGAGGCTTCAGTATAGAAAGGATCTAAAGACAAGAATTAATCTCAAATACCCAAACTTGTAACCCAAGGATCAAGACTAACTAAAACAATTAAGGTTGTGACACTCGAAATCGAAGTAGAGGTTGTTGAGGCTTCACTACTATCTAGGAAAGGGTAAACCAAGACTAGATTAAAGCTAATCTTTAACCTTGGATCAAAGTAAAAGTAAAGTTCGTAAACTGGTGTAAATTACGGGAAGATCTTGAGTTCCACGGCCGTGGAATCTCAAGAACAAACCGTGATTTTGGTTCGTCGGCGAAATCTCTCTAACTCTCAGGGTCCAATCTGTTTACGATCGATCTATCATCATCTAAGCCACAACTATCAACCCTTCACCTTAGAATTGCTAAAGGGTTTTAGCCAATAACTGTCATTATAATATCAAAATAAAGTTTAAGAAGAATGAAAGATGAAAACCTTCGAAAACCTTCAATAAGACTCAAATCAATCTCAAATCCACACACAAAGATGATAATGTATATAAGATTTGGAATAAACACAAACCAATAACAATCCTTGATAAGAATGAAGAACGGGATGTCAATCCATTTTCTAATCAAACCTAAGGACAAAAGGCGTAACCTTCACCACAAGCAACTCCAAATCTTCAAACCCTCGCGAATCCTATTTGCAAGCGCAAATCTCCAGACGTCTAATGCTTCCCTAAGCACGTGTGTCAAATTCTCTCCCCTCCAGCCTTTTTATAATGAAGGATAAAATAACCGTCCGGCCCATGTGCGTAAATGATGTGGCAATAATTAAATCGACAAAAGATCGCCTAAATCACGGTCTCATGGAGTTCCACGACCGTGGTTTAGAGCGTGGAAGTGGATTACGGTTCCATATGATTTCCACGGCCGTACTTTATACCGTGTAACTCTCTAGAATACTCCACGTTCATGATGCCAAGATCCACGGCCGTGGTTTTGGGCGTGGACTTCTCTACGACCGTATTTTAGAGCATGGAAGTGTAAATTGCTTGTGGTTTCCTTTGTGTCGTGCCATTCCTCATCCTAGCATCTCATTTGACTTCTTTGATGTGTCCTTAATCCTCGTATGTGCTCAAATCTTCTCCTATTTCTCTCGATTGGTTCGGTTTTAGCTCTTATTCACCTATAATCAACACAAAGCTAATGTAGACCTCCATATCGAAAATATAGACAAACTAGCTAACAAATGCTTCAATGCCTTATCAATGAACACTATAATGGATGAAAAACAACTAGAAAAAGTGCCTAGAATATCGCAATATTTCATGCTAACAAAATACCCCATCTTGCCACTTGCTTGTCCCCAAGCAAGGTCTTTCAAAAGCTTTAGAACATAAGTTAGGATGAAGTATGCATGAAAATTCAAAAACAAAACATCTTTTAGATAAATGTTCTTCTAGTCAAAAGATCAACCTCAAACCTTGCTTCAATCATCCTTGAAAACGCTCACATACACAAACCAAAGTATGTAAAGTAAAGAAACATCACAAGCTGCTTAATCCTCAAAACAAACATCATAATCTTCAAATACCATCAAAATAAAGAATAAGAAACTTCAATTTAGATCACTAAGTCATATAACACTCTTTGGATCTTAAGGACTTTCAAGTAAGGTCTAGAATGCGGAAAGGAAGGGAAAACTTATAAGGAGCGTGGTGCATGAATCCGGGAAAGTGGACAACTAACTCTTTTCTTTTTATTTCAATTTGCAACATCATAAACTTTTGAGCTTTTCTCTCTTCTTTTCACATCATTTTTCAACTTTACTTTTGGAGTTATGGACAGAGGTGCACAAAAACCGAAGCCTAGGAGATTGGCGTTTCTCAATTTCGAGATGCTTCAAACCCTTGATGCACATACCATAATCCGTTAGGAATATCGCTCAATCCGACTTTTGCAAGACACAAACACCCGGCTATGTGAATGGTGCCGAGTTACTCATCGCCATGATTGACTTCCCCAAACCTACAAGTTCTTTCTATTCTTTGAATGCAAAATTTTGCTTTTATGGCCCTCCCACATCAAACATGCCAAATATCAACTCCTCCAATTCCCGGATAGGTAAGGGAGGCTATTATTTCATTGAGGGGCTAAATGAACAAAGAAAGGAAGAAGAAAGGTCGAATTGCCTTAATCATTTCATAAAGAAGCATAAGAACTTATTATGTAATTTTGATAGCATGAATTATAGTCTATATTTTGGGACCTGTTTAGACGTTTTATCTTCATTAATCTGCATATTTGGATGTATATTATGTGATTATATTGTCGTTTCATCTACCTTTACGGGAATCGAGGTCTACACCAAGTTTTGTTGTAATCGTAGGTAAAATGGCACGTTTTGCATCAAAATGGAGCTAAAGGAGCTAAGGAGTCATTGGAGCTACATTCAGGAGCTTAAGGAAGAATCCAGGAAGCATGGAAATGGATTAAAGATATACTTTGGACCAGATTTGAGAGATTTCACATTCAGTTTAGAGCCACCTCGGTCAGCTTCAGTACCATCTCGACCGAGGTGATCCAGAGGAGCGTCCCGACCGAGGCGAACACCTTGGACGCGGCGAGATATATCTTATTCTTGGCTGAGATCTTTTATTTTTGAAAAGAGGATCTTATATTTTTAGGCTGGATTTCTGGAAGGAAGAAGATAATTCTGCTGATATATTTTACCTATTTTATGGAAAAATATCTTTTTAAGATATCTTATCTTTGGAGGGTAGTTTTCCTATATAAAGGGTTGGATTTTCCACAAATCACAACCGGCGCATCACCGGAAAAAGCACCCCGCTACCATCATAACAGCTGGGAGATTTGAAGAACCTTTTTGAAGGTTGAAGGAAGATTGAAGGAAGGAAGTTGATAGCTTTTATAGCTTTTGTGAAGGGTTTTGTAAGATTCTCTTAGATTCCCTTCTTTGTTGATTGTCTTATTGGATTGTGATCCAAGGAACGCTTGTTTGATTGATAATTGATTTAGTTATTGAAGCCTTGTTCTTAAGGTTTTTGTGTTCAATTATTCACTTTCTTCCCATATATTTGATTATTACTTTCATGATGATGATTGGCTAATTTCTTTGTGTGATTCTAGGGTGATTGGCTGAAGGTTGTGGGGAAAACAATGACAGAATAATCTTAAATTCCAGTAGGACCCTGAAAGCTCAAGTCTTTATCCTTAACCCTAGAACATCTCGTTCAGTCGATGAACATCTCGGCCGGGGTGGAATTCGTCTGACCGAGGTGACCTTTTCTGATCCGAAACTGAGAGTTAAGTGTTAGAGTTTGCCAAATCCTATTCTTATTACACCTTTCCTGGTTCAATGCAAGCCTAGGATGAGACTTACCCGGTAATTCTTTTGTTTGTTTACCCAAGATCGTAAGTGTAGGTAATAAAGGTTTATCCTTTATTGGGGTTTGAGTGTGCTTCCATTCCATCTTTGTGAGTTAGCCTGAGACTTACCCGGTAAAGGTTGATTCTATTCCCTTAGTTGGAGTGTTAGTTTGAGGTTATAGTTCTTTTCCTTAATTCCTTGAGACTTACCCGGTAATAGGAGTTACGGTTTGGGATTAGTGAGTAGTGAAACTTACCCGGTGATCTATTCCACTTTAGTAACACCTTCCCTTTGCAAAATCTCAGCTTTGTCCGCTTATCTTTAGATCTTGAGTTGGAACCACAACTAGATGCTTTAATCCCTAGAATTGCATATTTCCTTAATTGACTTTTTATCATCTTTGATTGCTTTAATAGCTTTTGTGGTTAGTAATTACATAGACAACCTACACTTGCTTTGTTTCACTAAGTCCCTGAGATCGACACCCTGGAATTTCTTGCTTTTTACTACGATTGACCCGTACACTGCGGGTTCGCATCCTTATTTTAAGCTTAAGTCTTGGGTTATAAATTTAAAACTTGCACACACCGTTTGGAGCGAACAAGTTTTTGATGCCGTTGCCGGGGACTTGGTCTAGACCGAGCCGGTTGCGGTGATCTTTCGGGGCGCTTGCCCCTGTTTCTACTAACCACTCTACTTGAGTGACTTTCGCAGGTTCTTTTTCTTAGGTTTATGCGAAGAACCCGCGCTGGGAAGGAAATCGTTCCTTATGATCCCGAACCAGAAAAGACATACAAAAAACGCTTGAAAGAAGCAAAGATGGCCAATCAGGATAATCGCGATCTTGAGGCCAAATTGAAGGAGGCGTTGGAACAACTACGCCTCAGTAAAGAAGAACTGCGATTGGAAAGGGAAGAAACTCGCACAAGGACTGAGGCAATCGAAGCAGATATGGCGGATTTACGAGACCAGTATCTACCTCGACCAAACCAGATCCTCGACCGAGGCAAGACCCTGTTCTAGATCCTCGACCGAGGCAGAATCCAGTACTTGCTGCCCCGGCCGAGATACTTCCACCTCGGATGCCAGTCCGAGATGCTCTTTTTGCAGGTATTCCACAGACCCTAGGGCAAAGGATGGACCCCAATCAGCAACTGAGGCGTCCAGGAGTCAACCTAGGTGATCCAGCGGACCATGATTATGAACTTCGACCGCAAGTTCTATCCATGATTCACCAATGCCAGTTTGGAGGGCTAGAGAGGGAATCTCCGCATCAACATCTACAAAATTATGAGATGTTGATGGAGACCTTGAGACCTTCAAGAATAGAAAACAACAATCATAAGCTAAGGCCTTTCTACTTCTCTTTGAAAGATAGAGCGCTTACTTGGTATCAATCTCTTCCTCCAGGAAAAATCAATACTTGGTAGGAGATGACAACGGAGTTCTTAACTAAATTCTTTCCCCCCTCTAAAACCGCTGAAATGAGAGGGAAGATTAATGCATTCATAATGAAGGACAAGGAGAGTTTGTCCAAGTCATGGGAGAGATTTAAAGACATTCTTTTGGATTGCCCACATCATGGGATCCCAAAGTTAGAGTTGTTGGAGATATACTTCAAGGGACTGGACGGAAACACCCAATTCAACCTTCAACTACTATCCGCCGGCACGTTCATGGACATGCCGACTGACGAAGCTTGGGAGTTCATAGAGAAGCAAGCTTTGCACATGGAGAAATACTCCCACCAAGGAACTGAAGGTGGAGTTAAAAGAGTCAACTTTCAAGATGCTCCACCTAACAATGATCAACCCACTTCTTTGAAGAATGATGTGAAACAATTGAAGGAACTCTTAGTTGCTCAAACCAAGAAGGAAGATCAAGGATCAAGGAATAACAATAGTTACCGGAACAACAACAACGGTTCCCGGAACAACAACTACAAGAACAATAGAGGATCCAACATCAATAATTGGAGGGCAAACAACCAAAATTCGGGTAACCCTTACTCTAACTCCAATTCGAATGACTCCTCTAATCCTTTCCTCTCTTCTTCTTCTTCTTCTTCTTCTTTTCTTCTTCTTCTTCTTCTTCTTCTTCTTCTTCTTCTTCTTCTTCTTCTTCTTCTTCTTCTTCTTCTTCTTCTTCTTCTTCTTCTACTCCATTGAAGAGCCATGAGCAAGGATCGAGTTCGTCCCAGCCGGAAAAGAAAGATGCGGTGCTGGAGGCCATCTTGATCAAGCTTAACTCTATAGAGACATCCATGACTTCATTTTCAAAGGCACAAAAAGCCTTAGAACAACAATTCTTTAACAAGGCGAATGAAGCGCCAAAAGATCCAGGGAAGCTTCCAGCAAGGACGGAAAGCAACCCTAAGGGACATATTATGGCAATAATGACGAGAAGTGGACTGAAGACTGCAGATCCCGTGCCTCGGTCGATGCCAGTTCAGACGAAGACCACCTCGGTCCAGGTGCAGTCGAAGAACACTCTGGCCGAGATGCCGACCGAGGTGGAGCCACAGAGAGCGGAGGAGAAAACTGAAGTTTATGTTCCACCGCCTGCATATAAACCACCACTTCCATTCCCCCAGTCAAGGGCCAGAGCACATCTAGAAAAGCATTTTGGTAAGTTCCTTGACTTGATGAATAAACTACACATTAATATCCCTTTCCTTGATGCTATTTTAGGGATGCCCGCCTATGGGAAGTTCTTGAAAGAAATTCTATCAAGGAAGAGGAAGTTGGAAGACTTCGGTGAAGTAAGGATGACATCTAAATCCTCGGAGCTCATTCAAATCATGAAGGAGAAGATGCCACCCAAGTTGAGAGATCCCGGATCATTTTGCATTCCTATTCAAGTTGGGGATGTCACTTGTAAAGCCTTGTGTGATCTAGGAGCCAGCGTGAGCATCATCCCGCTGGAGCTATGTCTTAAGATCGGACTTGGAGAGCCCAAGCCGGTGAAGATACGGTTATATATGGCGGACCGCTCCATTACCCATCCCGTGGGAATTTTGGAAGACGTTCCGGTTAAGTTAGGTAACTTCTATTTACCTATAGACTTTGTTGTACTTGATATTCCAGCAGATTATCCCGTTCCTATCATTCTCGGGAGGCCATTTCTAGCAACTTCGGGTTGCAATGTGGATTATATGAACGCCAAGTTAAAATTCAACATTGGCGGAGATGAAGTGGAATTTGCATTACTTGCGACAATTAAGGGAGAGCAGCTAGGAGATGATATCTTCAACATCTATGATGAAGAAGAATCAAGAGAATTGGTGAGCTCTATCCTTATTAAAGATCCACTTAAAAAGGTTATTAGTTTTAGCTTAATGGAGGAAGGTATAGATGCTTCTTGTGATGCAGATATACGGAGCTTAAAGGCGCTGGAAGAAGATCCAGGAGCTAAGATTGAAAAGCTAATCCAGGAGAAGAAGATCTTCAGTTTCGGTCCCAGTTGCAGTACCTCGACCGAGGCACCTACTGGACCAAGCGAGGTGACTAAAGAACATCTCGGTCACTCCCTTTGGACCTCGACCGAGATCGAAAGCGAGATGATGTGAACTGAGACTTCTGAAAGTCTAGTTCTTCGATCTACTCCACTGGAAGGAGGAAGCAAGGATCCCCCTCAAAAAGCACCCCCAGTTGTGGAGCTTAAACAACTCCCTAGTCACTTGAGGTATGTTTTTCTTGGACCGGATTCTACTTATCCCGTTATTGTTCGTGCTTCCCTCTCCGAATCTGAATTATCTAAACTAATGCATGTCCTGAGGAAGCATCAAAAGGCTTTGCGTTATACTATTGATGATCTTATTGGCATTAAGCCTTCGTTTTGCATGCATAAAATACTAATGGAGGACGATCATAAGACTTCACGGGAACCTCAAAGACGGTTAAATCCGATCATGAAAGAGGTTGTGAAGAAAGAAATTCTTAAGTTGTTGGATGCAGGTATCATATTTCCTATCTCGGACAGCAAGTGGGTTAGCCAAGTACATGTAGTTCCGAAGAAAGGAGGGATGACCGTTGTGACGAATAAGAACAACGAGTTAATCCCAACTAGGACCGTCACGGGCTGGAGGGTTTGCATCGATTATAGGAAGCTGAACGTGGCCACTCGGAAGGACCATTTTCCACTTCCCTTCATTGATCAAATGCTCGAACAGTTGGCCCAACATTCACACTTCTGCTATTTAGATGGCTATAGTGGCTTCTTCCAGATTCCTATCCATCCGGATGATCAAGAGAAGACCACTTTCACTTGTCCATGGGGGACATTCGCTTATAGGAGGATGCCATTTGGATTATGCAATGCACCCGCTACCTTCCAACAATGCATGACAGCTATCTTTTCCGAGTATATAGAGGAGATCATGGAGGTATTTATGGATGATTTTTCAGTATATGGTTCCTCTTTTGATGATTGCCTATCTAAACTTTCTCTAGTGCTACAAAGATGTGAAGACACTAATCTCGTCTTGAATTGGGAGAAGTGTCACTTTATGGTTCATGAAGGCATTGTGCTAGGACACCTCGTTTCTCATCGAGGTATTGAGGTCAATCGCGCTAAGATCGAGACTATTGAGAAACTTCCTCCCCCTTGTTCTATTTAGGGTGTGCGGAGTTTTCTCGGGCATGTAGGTTTCTATAGGAGATTCATCAAGGACTTCTCGAAAATTTCTAAACCACTAACTAACCTCTTGAATAAAGATGTTGTTTTTGAGTTTTCGTAGGAGTGTCTTGATGAATTTTACAAGATTAAGGAAGCGTTGATCTCCGCTCCCATTATCCAGCCTCCGGATTGGACCTTGCCCTTTGAGATCATGTGCGATGTGAGTGACGTGGCGGTAGGAGCGGTGCTTGGACAAAAGAAGGAAGGGCGAACCACCACCATCTACTACGCTAGCAAGACGCTAGATGAAGCCCAGCGTAACTACGCCACCACCGAGAAGGAGCTATTGGCGGTTGTATATCCTTTCGAGAAGTTTCGTTCTTACTTAGTAGGGGCGAAAGTCATTGTCTACACCGACCATGCAGCCATTTGTTACTTGCTTGCTAAGAAGGATGCCAAGCCACGCCTTATTCGATGGATTCTCTTGATTCAAGAGTTTGACCTAGAGATCCGCGATAAGAAGAGATCTGAAAATTCTGTTGTGGATCACCTCAGCCGGCTACCTCCCTCTTCACACGACAAGGACGAGTCACTCATAGACGATTCATTCCCCGATGAGCACTTACACTTGTTGGAGCGTTTGATAGACTTTCTTATCTCACCTCATGATGAAGGTGAAGTATGGGATAAGGACACCTCCCAACATGTTTAGGGATGCCGTACGGTCCAGCTAGCGACCTTAAATCAAGCGCTTCTTGGAAGGCAACCCAAGGTATTGCTTTCTTTTCCCTTTTTTTTTCTAGTCTAGCTTTAGATAGTTTGCTTTTTCTTTTCTTTGCTTTATTTTTGGCGTCCTAGACAGACAACAGGTGACATCTAAAGAAGGAATACAACGCAGGAGCAAAACTGGAAGGACAGAAGTTCGAGAATTTGAGAAGACGGAGTTTGACTGAGACACATCTCAGTTGCTGTCACAACACCTCGACCGAGATGATTCTTGAGCAACCGAGGCGACTAGGGTTACTGAAGATCCACCTCGGTCCGTACACCTCGTTCCAGTCGAGACCATCTCGACCTAGGTGACAGCAGTTCCACAAAAGGGTATAAAAGGGGGCTGAGATTTCTCTCTCTTCCCTCTCTCACCTTCTTGACCGCGGTGCACATCTCACCTCGCTTCTTCGTTCTTCGCTCGTTTTCGACGATTCTCGCTTCCAAACTGCAAGGAAAGGGTAGAGGATCGATTTGCAACCATCAATCTGCAGCAAAAACGCTCCGAATCGACCAAATCTGGGGTAAAATCGAAAAAACCCTAACTCCCTCTTCTTCCACTGATTTCATTCGATTTGGGCTTTGGTTGCCCCTGCATTTTGCTGAAAAAGGATTAAGTACCCCATAGGAACCTTTGGTAGTGATATTGGGGGAAAAGAAATGGATTTTTGAAAGAATCGATCGCACAGCGCTTCGCCTCGGTCCAGTCGGCCTGTGCCTCGGCCGAGGTGTTCTTAAGATTTGTCAGAGCAACCGAGGTGGTCTGACAGAGTACAAAAAAGATGAGTTCTGACAGGCAGTTAGTTCTGAGAGACAGATCTTCTCCTTCCCCTTCTTCTTCTTCTTCACGTCGCTCTAGACCGGTGATTCACGAGCGTCACCAGGTCGACTACGACCGCATAGCGGCACGGCCAGTGGTTGCACCACGATTTCTGGAGATTTCCGCTTTTGATTGCCTCCATGTGGATGAGGATCTGAGGCGGATGAAATCTGCTGTGGGGCTGGAGCAGTTTACTGAGATTAGAGTTCCGGCCTACCTTGAGCCGACCTGGGAGTTTGTTAGCTCCGTCACCTACTTGCCCACCGAGCGCACCATCAAGTACCGGTTGATGAACCGGAACTATTTAGTTCCCATGGACCACTGGAGGGACATTTTCGGTTTGCCAGCCCCCACTGTTGCTGATTTTCCTTCTCGAACTGTAGCTTGAGAGTTCTGGGGGCAGATTGCTGATGTGGTTGAGCACGCTGACAGGTGGCGACCTGGAGATTCCAGGGAGCGGATTATATTTCACCTGGCTTTCAGACTTGCTCACAGGATCTTTAGCGAGACTCTTCTGGCACGTACTGAGACGCCCCAGAAGATCAGACAGGGTGAGCTGCTGAGTCTGTACTGCATGGTGACCGGAGGAGTTCCGGATTTTGGAGTTATGCTGACAGAGGATCTCCATAGGATCAAGGCGAAGACAAAAGGAGATATCTGCTGCGGAGGGATAGTGACTCACATAGCGAGTTACATGGATCTTGACTTGAGTGCATGTACTATGGTGGCGGCTGCCAAGCCGCTCGGGCTTCAGGAGATGATCACTCAGAGGATACTAGTTCCTCGCGGTCTTACTACGCCATATGTGGTGATGCCTTGGGAGCATACTGCACCTCAGGGTATTAGGTGGTCAGCTCAGTTCTCTGTTTACGACCCATACTACTGGCAGACCGCATGGATTCCACTTATGGAGGATGCCAAAGATGCAACAACTCCGAGACAGGATGAGGAGGATGATGTTGAGGAGCAAGAGGATGAGGATAAGGATGGCGGTGCTGCCATGGATAAGGGCACAGATACAGCTGGGACTAGTGCACCGGTCATTGATCTGGACGACAACGAGACAGAGGAGAAGCCAGCTGCAGCACCGGCACGTCCTGCTAGGCGTAGGGTACGCAGGCAAAGGGATCCAGTTGCTCACCGCCGGATCGATGATCTGACGGATCAGATGATAGATTCCTACGCTGCCTTGTCCTTGGATATCAGAGAGATGCAGGAAAGACTACACTACCAGCACACGATGGATGAGATTCAGTTTCAGCATGTCATGGGCTATCCTTTCGACCCATCTCAGTACCCATACGTGCCACCACCACCACCGGATCGGGATTATTGAGAGCTTGCAGGATTTTCTTTCTTTATTTATTATGCAGCTCAGCTTTATTCGGTGAGTATTCTGTTTTCTTAGACTTATTGAAGATAAAACTAGGTGTAGACCTCGATTCCCGCAAAGGTAGATGAAACGACAATATAATCACATAATATACATACAAACATGCAGATTATTGAAGATAAAACGTCTAAACAGGCCCCAAAATATAGACAATAATTCATGCTATCAGTAGCACAGTCAGCAGGTCTACCGTGCAACATAGCATACAAAAGAAACAACTCATCCGTCTTGATCTTCTGAGGAGTCTCGGTCCTAGGGAAAAGACACTCAGAAAGTACTCTATGGGCTATCTTCAAGGCTAAGTGATAGATAAGCTTAGCCTTGGTATCAGCAGGTTGCCAGCGGTCCTTGCTAGCGTAGATCATAGCAATGTCCTCCCAGAAATCCTTAGCGTATATACCGCTAGGAAAACGACCATTGAAGGTCTCTTGGAACCCAAAGAAGGCTCCGAACTCTAAGATCGAGAACTCATAGTTCTCCTCCATCAGCCGAAAGGAAACTGTCCTATCCACATGACTATGCTCAAAAGAGATCACAAACTCTCTAGTAATCTCCTCGTAAGCATCTTCCCTAATAGCGGAGAAGATGATCAAGCCGGCTCTATCTAACAACCACGTAAGGTCATTCACCACATTCAGTGGCTCTAACTCCTCAAGAAGCAAATAACGTGGTCCTATGACCGGCCTCTTCTCGATCCTTTCTAAGGCATCGAGGTAATCCTCATGGATCTTTGGAATTCTAGGGGGTGGGGGTGATGGTGGCTCACTAGGAGGTACTAGGGAGGAGGAGGAAGCATCACCTTTCCTCTTCTTATTTCTAGTGGAGATTCTCCTAATCAAATCCATTTCAGTCCCAAAATTACGGCCTGTTCTTCAATTCCACGGCCGTGGTTTACCCAGAGACCGTGGTTCGGCTCTGAATTTCTCAAAACTCAATCAATCAACACCAAATTCACCAGACAACAGCCCTAGACTAATTCTAATCCAATTCCAATAAGTTCTCCTAAAAATTCTTGCAAAAATTTAGCCAAATCGACAAAGTAAAGAAAGAGGGAAAAACCTAGGTTTTGGATTTTTAAAATCCAAAATCCGTCTTCTCCAGTGATTGTCCACTCGATTTGTTGATTGGATCTTGTAGATGGTTGAATTTGCTTCACTTTGGGCTCAAGAATCGTTCGAAACGATTAACGAACAAAGATTTGAGGGGGGGACGATTTACGGCTGTTTGGGTCGTGGAAGAGAAGGGTTAGGGGTGTTTTTGTGAAGGAAGGTGGTTTATATAGTGGCCGAAAAAATTTTTGAAAATCATGGTCACTCGGGGGTTTCCACGGCTGTGGAAATGTACGGAACCGTGGTTTTGGTGATTTTTCTCAGGCTTTTGCAAATTACGGTCTCAGAGGGTTCCATGACCGTGGTTTAAGGCGTGAAACTCTCTGTAATGTGCCAAAGTCCAAGTTTCGTCGATTTCCTTTAACTTTTTCCTCTCCCTTGCTTATTCCATTGCTCCTACATCCAAAAACACGAACATACCGGAAGGAATCGAAGGCAAAACAAAACAAAAACGTCTAAGCTAGTCTAATCTACGAATGAAAAACAAAAACATAAGTGCAATACCTTGGGTTGCCTCCCAAGAAGCGCTTGTTTAAGGTCTGTAGCTAGACCGTACTTGAACTTGTTCGAGTGCGGTTGGCGCGAACTCTTCGGCTTGGAGTTCCGGTGAGTACTTCTTGAGTCGTTGACCGTTCACCTTGAAGCTTCCGCCCTTTTCACCCCATACTTCAACTGCACCATGGGGAAAAACACGTTTGATTAGATAAGATCCGGTCCAACGAGATTTAAGCTTACCTGGAAAGAGACGAAGTCTTGAATTGAAGAGGAGAACTTGATCTCCTTCTTTGAGGTCTTTTGGAATGATATGCTTATCATGCCAACGCTTCGCTCTTTCTTTATAGATCTTGGCGTTTTTGTAGGCGTTTAAGCGAAGTTCTTCAAGCTCGTTAAGGTCCAAGAGGCGCTTCTCGCCTGCCTTCTTTATGCTGAAGTTCAACCACTTTATTGCCCAATACGCCTTATGTTCCAGCTCTACGAGTAAGTGACAAGACTTCCCATACACAAGGTTGTATGGTGTCGTACCGATGGGAGTCTTATATGTAGTCCGGTATGCCCACAATGCATCATCTAGCTTCAAAGACCAATCCTTCCTTGTCCTTGAAACCGTCTTTTCTAAGATTCCTTTAATCTCCCGGTTTGAAATTTCCACTTGTCCACTTGTTTGTGGATGGTAAGGGGTGGCGATCTTGTGAGTCACCCCATACTTAGCTAGTAGAGCTTCGAATAGTCGGGCAATGAAGTGAGAGCCTCCATCACTAATGATAGTCCGTGGTGTCCCAAATCGTGGGAAAATGGTCTTGTTAAAGAACTTAACCACAACCATGGCATCATTAGTAGGAGAGGCAATTGCTTCAACCCATCTCGAAACATAATCTACAGATAGAAGTATGTATTAATTTCCACAAGATGATGGGAAAGGTCTCATGAAGTCTACTCCCCAAACGTCAAAGATCTCTACCTCCTGAATGTTGTTAAGAGGCATCTCGTTTCTCCTAGATATGTTTCTTGTTCTTTGACAAGCATCGCAGCAGGAAACAAAGGTTTGCACATCTTTAAATAAAGTAGGCCAAAAGAATCCAGATTGCAATACCTTAGCGCTAGTCTTGCTCGAGCTAGCGTGTCCTCCACAAGGTAGTGAATGACAATGATGGATGACACTTTGCATCTCGTCTTCCAGCACATATCGTCAAATGATGCCGTCAGGACCTCTCTTGAAGAGGAGAGGTTCATTCCAAAAGTATTCCCGGACATCCTTAAAGAACTTCTTTCTTTGTGCATAGGATAATCCGGGTGGTAATTCCTGGCAAAACAAATAGTTAACAAAATCAGCAAACCA
Organism: Fagopyrum homotropicum; assembly: GCA_033239125.1. Classification (NCBI taxonomy): domain Eukaryota; kingdom Viridiplantae; phylum Streptophyta; class Magnoliopsida; order Caryophyllales; family Polygonaceae; genus Fagopyrum; species Fagopyrum homotropicum. The sequence continues at coordinate 94,712,617 of BSWB01000003.1, read as the reverse complement.
TGGTTCATTACCTTTGCTAATCTTGTCGATGCACTCCTCTATGATATGTAAATGCTCGTCCGGAAAGGAGTCATCTATGGGTAGATTGTCGTCTTCTAGATGTGGTAGACGACTCAAATGATCCGCAACAGAATTTTCCGAACCTTTCTTGTCACGGATCTCTAGATCAAATTCTTGTAGGAGAAGAATCCATCTAATTGGCCTTGGTTTCGCATCCTTCTTTGCAAGTAGATACCGGATCGCAGCATGATCCATGTATACAATCACATTTGCACCTACAAGATAAGAACGAAACTTTTCAAATGCATATACAACTGCTAGAAATTCTTTCTCGGTAGTGGCGTAGTTGAGCTGCGCTTCATCTAGCGTCTTGCTAGCGTAGTAGATAACGTGGGTTCGTCCTTCCTTCTTTTGCCCAAGCACAACTCCTATAGCTACATCACTTGCGTCACACATAACCTTGAATGGAAGATTCTAATCTGGAGGTTGGATGATCGGGGCTAAGATTAGAGCTTCCCGAATCTTATGAAACGCATCTAAACACTCCTGCGAGAAATAAAAAACTGCATCTTTCATCAATAGATTAGTAAGTGGTTTTGATATCTTAGAGAAATCCTTTATAAAGCGTCTATAAAATCCGGCATGTCCTAGAAAATTTCTTATCCCTTTCACCGAAGATGGAGGAGGAAGCTTTTCTATAGTCTCTATCTTAGCCTTATCTACTTCAATCCCTCTACTAGAGATCAAGTGTCCTAATACAATGCCTTCTTTCACCACTAATTGACACTTCTCCCAATTAAGAACTAGGTTAGTGTCTTCACACCTTTGTAGCACAAGAGCAAGGTTAGAAAGATAATTATCGAAAGAGGAACCATAAACAGAAAAGTCATCCATGAAAACCGCCATGATTACCTCTATATACTCCGAGAAGATAGCCATCATGCACCTTTGAAAGGTGGCTGGGGTGTTGCAAAGCCCGAACGGCATTCTTCTATAAGAAAACGTACCCCACGGACATGTGAACGTGGTCTTCTCCTGATTGTCCGGATGTATCGGGATCTGAAAGAAACCACTATAACCGTCAAGATAACAGAAATGTGAGTGTTGTGCTAACCTCTCAAGTATTTGGTCGATGAATGGTAGTGGGAAGTGATCCTTCCTCGTTGCATTGTGTAGCTTGCGGTAGTCTATGCACATCCTCCATCCCGTTACGGTTCGTGTAGGAATGAGTTCGTTGTTCTTGTTGGTAATGACCGTCATTCCTCCTTTCTTTGGGACTACTTGTACGGGACTCACCCACTTGCTATCGGAGATAGGGTAGATGATACCTGCATCAAGTAGTTTAAGAATTTCCTTCTTGACAACCTCCTTCATGGTCGGATTTAACCGCCTTTGAGGTTGTCGCGAAGTTCTAAAATCTTCTTCCATTAGAATCTTATGCATGCATAGTGAAGGCTTGATTCCTACTAGATCCTCTATAGTGTAACCTAGGGCTTTCCTATGTTTCTTAAGAACAACCATAAGCTTACTATGTTCATCTATACTTAGATCGGAACTAACAATTACCGGAAAGGTAGAATTAGGTCCTAGAAATGCATACCTTAGATGTGCGGGAAGTGGCTTCAATTCCATCACTATAGGACTCTCTAATGACTCTTGAGGAGTGTCCAATGCTTCCTTAGAAGTCTCTAAGGGTATAGAAGTTGTTGGAGAAGAATCAAGAGAAGTGGTAGAAAGAACGTAATTGTCTTCAGATTTTCCCAAAATTACCGCTCCCCTGTTTCCTCCACGGCCGTGGTTTTGGGCGTGGAAGTCAATTATGGTGCCTCTGCTCGTTCCACGGCCGTGGTTTTGGCCGTGTAACTTACTGGAGTCCTCTGAATAGTTGATTACGGTCATGTTGGTGGAAACCACGGCTGTGGAATAGCGTTCTGACCCATCGTAGAGTTTTTCAAACTCTTCTTCATACACTTCCTCTTGCTTCTCTAAAGCTTAAATTTCCTCATTGCATTCCTCTTCTTCCCCTATGTCCATAATGCTCATAGTGATCACCTTTTGAGATGGATCTTTGAAGAGAATTGAGCTTACTTCTTCTCTAGATAGCTCTTCGTCATGGATGTCGAATATGTCCTCTTCAAGAGCTGGTTCTTTCACCAATGTGGAAAGAACAAACTCTACCTTCTCCTCTCCTATGTCGAAGGCGAGTCTGGCATTCTTGCAATCAACCATACAACCGGATGTTGCAAGAAACGGTCTTCCGAGTATGATCGGGACCGGACTATCTGCTGGAATGTCAAGCACAACAAAATCTATTGGAACATTGACCGGGACGTCTTCAACTATGCCGATGGGACGAGTTATGGATCGATCTGCCATGTATAACGTCATCTTTACCGGTTTAGGTTCGCCTAGACCGATTTTCCTGCATAAGACAAGCAGAATGATGCTCACGCTTGCTCCTAAATCACATAATGCATCGTATGTGACATCTCCCACTCCTATGGGAACACCAAATGACCCCGGATCCTTCAGCTTTGGGGGCATCTTTTCCTTCATTGTCTTAATGAGATCCGACGAATCCGAACTCATCTTGACTTCTCCAAAATCCTCTAATTTCCTCTTGTTAGAGAGGATCTCTTTTAAGAACTTTCCATAAGCTTGTATACCTACAATTGCATCAATGAAAGGTATATTAATATGCAGTTTGCTCATGAGTTCAATAAACTTACCGAATTGCTTGTCTAGATGCGCTCTTGCTCTAAACTGCGGGAATGGTAGGGGAGGTTTGTAAGCTGGAGGAGGAATGTAGATGTCTTCCTTCTCCTTCCCCTTCTCTTTCTGTTTTTCGACAGTGACTTCCACAAACTTAGGCTGCGGGTCGGTGGTTGTTGCTCCGCTCCTAGTTGTGATAGCCATCACCCTTCCTTTCGGGTTATCCTCTGTCTTTCCTAGAAGTTTTCCTTGATTTCTAGGAACTTCCTCAGCATTGCTAAACATTTGGTTTTCTAAAACCTTTTGGGCTTTATCAACCTTAGTAATGTGATTATCAACCTTAGTGATGTGACTCTCCAATCCTTGAAGCTTTCCCAAAATTGTTTCCAACATAAGATCGGGCTTCTCTTTCCCCGAAGTGCTTTCACTATTAGATGTTTGACCCTGACTTTTCAAAGGAATGGAAGAAGAAGAAGAAGGTGGAGTTAGTGAATTTCCTAAATTAGGATAAGAATTACCGGAATTTTGTTGTTGGTTGGAACGCCAATTGTTGTTGTTTGAACCCCTATTGTTGTTCCAATTGTTATTCCGGTTGTTGTTGTTGTTGTTCCAATTGTTCCGGTTGTTGTTCCGGTTGTTGCGATTCGTATTCTCATTCCCATTGTGGTTATTGTTATTTCCTAAATAACCGACATCTTGCCCCTTATGCTTTGGGAAGTTGGCTTTGATGACTTCCTTCAATTCTTTAATCTCGGAGTTGAGAGAAAAGATTTGAGTTTGAGCGGCTTGTGTTAGCTTTGCCCCTTGCTCCACTTGATTTGCTTCTACCTTCCGGTGAGAATACTTCTCAATGACTCGGGCTTGCTTCTCAATGAAGTCTCAAGCGTCATCTTCCCTCATGTCCATGAATGTGCCACATGAAAGGGATTGGAGCTTGAATTGTGTTTCCACATCCAGCCCCTTGTAATATATCTCCAACAACTCTAACTTGGAAATGCCATGGTGCGGGCAATCCAATAATAGATATTGAAATCTTTCCCAAGACTGAAACAAACTTTCATTAGATTTCATAGAAAAAGCATTGATCTTACCTCTCAACTCCGCCGTCTTGGATGGCGGAAAGAATTTGGTGAGGAACTCCGAAGAAAGATCCTCCCATGTGTTGAGTCTTCCATTTGGGAGAGCTTGATACCAAGATAAAGCTTTCCCTTTCAAAGAGAAGAAGAATGGCTTGATCTTGTAGTTGTTGGTGGTTGCATTCTTTGGCTTTATTATCTCCATCAAGATCTCGAAATTTTGTAGATGTTGATGTGGAGATTCGCTACTCGTTCCTCCAAACTGATTTTGGCGAACGATGGTAATGACTTATGGGTTGAAGCTAAACCCCTGCATATCGTCAGCATCAAAGCTCACACCTAGATGGCGTGGTTGCTGAATTGGATCCATCCTTTGGCCAAGAGTTCTTGGCTCTTCATCTACACGAGCGGCTCTCGTACCCCCAGCCGGGACACGATAGTTGGCAGCCGGTCTTAGATTATATTGATTCATATTGATTGTCGGATTAATATCCTCAAGCGGTGGCATGGAAGAGTCGCTATCCTCATCGGATGAGTTGGTTCTAAACGATCTTGCCGGTTTTCTCCTCTTCTTCTTCTTGGAATCGCTTATCTCCAACCTCATTTGAAACATCGCGTCCTTGAGCTCATCAATTTGTAATTGATGACGGTCCGATTCTTCCTTGCGAGTCTTCTCGCTCCATCTAAGTTGAGCTTCAGATTCCTCCAACTTTGCCTGAAGATCCCGCTCTTTGTTTTCAGCCATCTTTCTTTCTTTGAGCTTCTTCCTCAAAGTCTTCTCAAGTTCTTGATCAAGAGCTAAGAGGTCCTTGTTGTTTCTAGACCTGCGCATATACCTAAGGTAACCTACAAATATCACTCAAAAGAAATATCAAATAACAAGAGCAAAGCTCCCAAGTTTGACAACCGATAACCGAATTCTGCCTAAACCAAATCCCCGGCAATGGCGCCAAAAACTTGTTCGCCTCGAAGCGTGCGTGCAATCAAGCTTTAAATTTATAAATACTAGAATCGAGCAAGTGAACCCGCAGTGTACGGATCGGCGTAGTAAAGCATGAATTCATGAGTGTCGAACTCAGGGATTTAGGGGGAACAAATTCAGTTGTAAAGTTATCTAGCAAGTAGAAGGGTAAAGCTTTGCAAATATATTAGGAAAACAACAACCCTAAAGATCCAGGTATCTAATTGTGGCAATCGATTCAAGATATACTAAAGAACTAAGGACAGAGTTAAGAGTTGCAAAGGTATGCTAAGGTAAAGCAATGTACGGTGAAGTTCCAAGACTTTATATGACTTATCTAAAGGCACTCTCTATAAAGGTTGTTGAGGATTCAATATAGAAAGGATCTAAAGACAAGAATTAATCTCAAATACCCAAACTTGTAACCCAAGGATCAAGACTAACTAAAACGATTAAGGTTGTGACACTCGAAATCGAAGTAGAGGTTGTTGAGGCTTCACTACTATCTAGGAAAGGGTAAACCAAGACTAGATTAAAGCTAATATTTAACCTTGGATCAAAGTAAAAGCAAAGTTCGTAAATTGGTGTAAATTACGGGTAAATCTTGAGTTCCACGGCCGTGGAATCACAATTACAAACCGTGATTTTGGTTCGTCGGCGAACTCTCTCTAACTCTCAAGGTCCAATTTGTTTACGATCGATCTATCATCATCTAAGCCACAACTATCAACCCTTCACCTTAGAATTGCTAAAGGGTTTTAGCCAATAACTGTCATTATAATATCAAAATCAAGTTTAAGAAGAATGAAAGATGAAAACCTTCGAAAACCTTCAATAAAACTCAAATCAATCTCAAATCCACACACAAAGATAATAATGTATATCAGATTTGGAATAAATACAAACCAATAACAATCCTTGATAAGAACGAAGAACGGGATGTCAATCTGTCTTCTAATCAAACCTAAGGACAAAAAGGCGTAACTTCCGCCACAAGCAACTCCAAATCTTCAAACACTCGTAAATCACGTTTGCAAGCGCAAATCTCCGGACGTCCAATGCAGCCCTAAGCACGTGTTTCAAAATTCTCTCCCCTCTTGCCTTTTTATAAGAAGGGATAAAATAACCGTCCGGCCGATGTGCGTAAGTGATGTGGCAATAATTAATTCGACAAAAGATCGCCTAAATCACGGTCTCATGGAGTTCCACGACCGTGGTTTAGAGCGTGGAAGTGGATTACGGTTCCATATGATTTCCACGACCGTACTTTATACCGGGTAACTCTCTGGAATACTCCACGTTCATGATGCCAAGATCCACCGCCGTGGTTTTGGGCGTGGACTTCTCTACGACCGTATTTTAGAGCGTTAGTGTAAATTGCTTGTGGTTTCCTTTGTGTCGTGCCATTCCTCATCCTAGCATCTCCTTTGACTTCTTTGATGTGTCCTTAATCCTTGGATGTGCTCAAATCTTCTCCTATCTCTCTCAATTGGTTCGGTTTTAGCTCTTATTCACCTATAATCAATACAAAGCTAATGTAGACCTCTATATCGAAAATATAGACAAACTAGCTAACAAATGCTTCAATGTCTTATCAATGAACACTATAATGGATGAAAAACAACTAGAAAAAGTGCCTAGAATATCGCAATATTTCATGCTAACACACTACCTTTCATGAACCACCCCTCGTTGTCGACATCGATTTGGTATTTATATGCATCAAGTCCTTTCCAAAAGGTACTTCTTGCGGTTAGGGATGGCAATTTCATCCGAACCCGATGGACACCCGATAACCCGATCCATAATAAAAGGGTGAAAATCCGACATGAAGCGGGTGAAAGCGGATGGCGGATGAAGCGGGTGATGGATCGGGTTGGATTCGGATGGACCTTTCATCCACCCATCACCCGATCCATCATCCATCCACCCATCCGACCCGTTTCACCCGCTTACATCCGTTATAAATTTATTGACTATTTACTTGTTTAGTGATCTTTAGTTCCTTTTTATTTATAAATTGGTGATTTACCGATTGTTTAGCATAATTTGTACATTTATTCAATTCCTATTATGATCTTATTGTATGTTATGTATTGCTAAAATTTTCTATTTTTCAATAACTTAAACTTATAAAACTTCTTGTAATATTTCCACTTGAATGATTTGTGTTGACTTTATATTTACCTTGTTTTTTATGGATAAGACTTTTTCGGATTGAATTTATTTTTATTAATATTAATTTTTCGCATTCGAATCCGAGTTTAATATCGATTTAAAGGAAATGCGTAGAACACCCGAATATCACCCGATCCACCCGCTTCATCCGTTGGATGCGGGTGGATCGGATGCGGGTAGTGGGTTTGGCGGGTGGCGGGTCGGGTGGGGTGGATGAAATTATCTCGTGGGTCGGGTGGCGGACAGGGCCATCCACCCACCACCCGATCCATTGCCATCCCTACTTGCGGTAGAGATGGCTTGAGGGCACAACACATCTTAGATGCTATGTGTGGTGAGGGTTCATCTGTTGCCACGAGTCTTTTGAGAGCGATCACTTCAGTGGTTAATTTGTGATTGGGAAGTAGGTGTCCCCTAAGTTTTGCCGAGTTTGTGGCTTCGGCTCCGCTTACGCCGTTGTTGAATCTTGACAACGGGATTCGACCAATTTCAGTTGGTACTATATGTAGACGGTTGATGTCTAAAGTTGCTATGAAGGTTGTGTGTAAGGATATGAGAGGATATTTTGGAGATCTCTAGTTTGGAGTTTGTGTTTCAGGTGGTGCAAAGGCTATTCTACATAGTGTTAATAGAGTTCTGAGTGATCGTTACGCTAATGGTTCTCTAGCTATGTTGATAGTGGATTTTTCCAATGCCTTCAAGTTGGTTGACAAAACTATTTTTCTTAGGGAGGTCAGAGAGAGATGTGCATCTATCTCCTTATGGGTTGATTTCTTGTATGGTCAGGCCGCCCGATTGTACATTGGAGATAAATTTATCTGGTCGGCTATTGGTGTGCAACAAAGAGACCCTTTCGGGGCCCCTCCTCTTCTCTCTTGTCTTGCACCCGCTTCTGCATAGGATTAGAGACAATTGCAAGCCTATTCTACATGCTTGGTATCTTGACGATGGCACCATTATTGGTCGATCTGAGGAGGTGGCTAGAGCTCTTGATATCATTCGTGAGATTGGCCCGAGTTTAGGCCTCATGCTGAATGTTCGCAAAATTGAGCTCTTTTGGCCTTCATGCGATGGATCGAAAGTTAGAGATGGACTATTTCCACATGACATTGCAAGGCCGGCGTTGGGTGTTAAGTTGCTAGGTGGGGTAGTGAGTAGAGATGAGGAGTTTGTTAGAGAGCTTGTCATGAAGAGAGTTGTTAAGGCAGTTGAGTTGATGCATCTTCTTCCATAGATGAGGGATCCGTAGAGTGAGTTTCTCCCGCTTCGTTCTTGTATGGGTGTTGCTAAGATGTATTTTGGCTTGAGGACTTGTCATCCGGAGCATTGGGAGAGTGCAACAACTTACTTTGATGTTGGGCTCCGTAGATCAGTCGAGGATATTGTGGTTTGTGAGGGCCCTTTTTTGGAGATCTTTAGTGGCGACTTGCTTCTTTGCTTATTCGATTTGGGGGGCTGGGTTTATACTCTGCTATGGAGACATCTTCCTTTGCTTTTGTTGCCTCTAGAGCCCAGTCTTGGGAGCTCCAAGACCACATTTTGCATGACAATGGAGTTGTAGAAATGGGCTCTGAGTTTTATGAAGCTTTGGACAATCTTCAGACTTCTATTCTTGGTTTCGTTCTTTCTGTCTTTACTATCAAGAACACCGTCCCCCCTAAAGCCTAACACGCTTTGGCGAGTGCTCTTTTCGGTAAGACCGTACAGGATATGGAAGTTACTTTTGATATGAACCTTAGACAAAAAGCGGTTTTCAAGTGTCTTCAATCCACACGTAGCCAAGATTTCCTTTTTGTCATACCCATTAATGAACTTGGGCAATGTATGTCCCCGATTGAGTATCGTTCGGTTCTTAATTATCGCCTTATGATTCCTCTATACCCGGTTAATGAAATTTGTCCTATGCCCAATTGCCGGAGAATTCTAGATTCTTTTGGGGAGCATGTTGTTCATTGTACAGAGCTTCCTGGCTTTAAATATAGGCATGATTTGATCCGTGATGTGTTGTGTGATGTGTTTAGGAGGGCGGGGGTCTCGGTTAAGAAGGAGGTGCCAATGTCCTTCTTGATTGACCCACGCGAGGGGAGATCCACCTTGAGGCCGGTGGATGTCTTGGTGTTTGGATGGGCGGGTGGAAAGCATGCTTGCATCGATTGACTGGAGTTTCCCCACTTGTTTGTTTGGGTAGTGGGCCTTTTGCGGTGGGTAAGGCGACACTTAATGCGGCTTCTGCTAAGGTGGCCAAACATGAGAAAGCTTGTATTGAAAATCAACATGTGTTTCTTCCGTTCGATTTTGACACCTTTGGTTTCCTTGCGCCCGATGCTATTGAAATTCTCAAGAGGGTGCAACGGGTTTTGCATGGCAACGCTATGTCTCCTAGGTCTTCTGATGTTGTTTTTAGGAGGATCGGATTCGCTATCCAGAAAGGATTGGCGGCACAACTTGTTGCCCATCTTCCTTCTAGCTCGATGTAAATTTTATGATCTGACATTAGAGTAAAATGAAAAGATATAAATGATTTTGAAAAGGAAACATTTTGCAGAGGTAAAACCGACTTTTACGCTCGCTCATTTTGCTACTCATAGCTACTTTCAATTTATTTCTTTCCATGATTCTTATGTTACCATCTCTAACTTTTGTAGACATAAACTGATAGGGTGGTGACTGAATTCATTGATGATCCTAGATTTTAAGATAAACAATAAGTCAAGGTCGTATTATTGAGATAAAACTGACTTCATTTCATTATTAAAAGTTTGATATGAATTTTGTACTTGACTTGATTGTTTAATGTCTTTTTTTCTTTGAAATGATCTCTTTTTTTGCTTTGAAATAGTTGTTAGATTTATTTTAGACATCCTTGCCATTTGTATCGCTTCTTTGTAACGATGATGGAAAAAAGAGTGGGTGTGGCTTAATAGGCTAGATTAATCTTGCTCATTCATTAAATAACTTAAAAGTTTGATTTGAATTTTGTACTTGACTTGATTGTTTAATGTCTTGTTTTCTTGTTTCTGTTTGTACAATCATAGAGCTAGTCTTGAATATCAGCAAAAAGCTTTAGATGTTATCAAGGCTGCTAAAAAAAATTAGGATGTCCCAAAATGATGTTTTGCACTTGCAAGAATTGTCATAACATGAACCATCAAAAGGGATGGATTATTTATGAGCATTTAGTGACTATGAGAATGGATGTCACGTACCGGGGGAAGTCACATTGGAATAAGCGTGGAGAGAAGAAACAAATTAGTGATAAGTCTGATCATGAAAATATTTATAATGAGACTTATAACTTATATAGAGCTGATTATTTTTTGGATGAAACACTTGTCCATCCTATCAATAGTTAAACCAAATGAGCAAAGGCATGATGACGATGACATAGATGATGAATTCATAAAGAGTTTAAGAGAAGCAAAAACTCCGTTGTATCCGGGATGTCCCAACTACACAAAGTTATCTACCATTGTTGATTTATTTAGTGTTAAAGGCGAGAGTGGAATGTACAATGTCCATTTCAATAACCTTTGGAAAATCATAGGAGCCATGTTAATGAAGGATAATAACTTGTTTGATTCCGTGCAGTCAGTCAAAAGGTTTTAAAGATATTTGACATGTGGTATGAAAAGATTCATGCATGTGGGAATGATTGTTGCTTATTTCGAAAGAAGGTTAAGGACTTGGACATTAGTCCAACATGTGGTGCTTCAAGAAGAAAGATTAATAAGCGCACTAAGGAGATCAAAAGAGGCGTACTAGTTAAGGTTTTGAGATATTTTCCCTTAATTTCAAGATTGGAAAAAATGTTTAGGTCTTTAAAAATGGAAAAAGACTTAAGGTGGAATTTTGGTAACAAAAGCATTGATGGAAAGATGTGTCATCTAGTGGATTGGAGATGATAAATGATAAATGGCCATAACTTTCATGTGATAAACGTAATTTAGACTTGAACTTGTTATTGATGGCTTTAACCCTTTTTTCATCTTAAGCACTCAATACAATTGTTGGCCGGTGATGCTTGTCAATTATACTTTGCCTCCTGAGTTATTCTTAAAGAAGGAGAACATACTGTTATCGTTGCTGATTCTTGGTCCAAAGCAACCAAGAAATGACATAAATGTTTATCTTGAAATACTACTAGATGACCTGCTATTGTTGTGTGAGAATGGAGTAGAGGATTATGATGCATTCAGCAAATCAAATTTCAATTTGAAAGCAATGTTGATGTAGACAATTAATGATTTTACAACTTATGGGAATCTAGCCGGATGTAGTATGAAAAGAAAAATGGCGTGTCCTGTGTGTGGGAAAAACACATCATAGATGGTTAAGTAGTAAATTCTCATACATGAGTCACAAAAAATTTCTTCCACCCTAGCATCCATTTCGAAGAATGAAGGCTTGTTTTGATAATATTGTGGAGGATGACAACAAGCCTAAAGTCTTAACTAGATGCAATATTTCTCTTGCTTTAAATGATTTTCCAAATAACTTTGGAAAATGACTTGGAAAAAAGAGAAAAAGGAAAGATGAGAATGTTAGTGATGGGACGATGACACAAGTGAATTTGGTAATCACGATAAGCTTTCTAGGTGGAAGAAAAGATCTATTTTTTCTTACCATATTGAAAGGTATTGTAGAGAAATATCTAGCTCAAGAGTGCATTGCATTCTTTAGCGAGTTTATGCAACAATCTATACATGTGAAAGAAAAATACAATAGGAATGAAGATTTTAAAAGCGATCTCAACATTTTAGAAGGTCGTCCTACATCTAAGACTACATCAATCACATTGACCGATAAAGACAAGGATATTGGACATCGGTCAGTACTACTCAACACAACAGTAATGGATCCAATTTTAGAGTAAGTACATTGATAATTGATTTTTATGCAATATGCTCACATTGTCTATATGTATTAAATTTCATGTGGTTATATGTTATGTTAGCAAGCATTTGGAGGAGTTGCAAGCAATGGACATATGACTTGAAAAAAAAATCAGACCTTGATTTGGAAACGTCATACCAAAAAAATTGCCGAGTGGACAAAAAAGAAGGTTACTTTAAATATTGAAAATTATTTTTTTTAATTTTAAGTAGATTGTTTATACAATAGACATAATATTATATAACTGTTTAATGTTTTGGAGGTTCCTATTGACTCAACGAATAATTCAAGTACATTAAGATGCTTGGAATATGGTCCTAAAAAGAGTGCATTAGCGTGTAAATGATTTATCATCAATGGACTACGATTTCACACAAAGGATATTGATAGGGAAACTCAAAATAGTGGGGTAACTTATGATACAATAATCATGTGCAAAGCAAGCGCAACAGATACTTCACCAGTGGCTGACTTAATATCATATTATGGGATATTGACAACTATTATTTTGCTAGACTACCATCTTTTTTATGTTCCAGTTTTTAAGTGGGATAGTGCCTACAAAGGAAATGGTGTTAAGGAAGGTGATGGATTTACACTTGTGAACTTACATTAACGTCAAACATCATTTGCTAATGATCCATATATTCTAGCATCTTAAGCAAAACAAGTTTTCTTTTCTAGAGAAGACGATTTGTCTAATTGGTATGTGGTGATGAAGGCACCACTTAGGGGAAGTCATGATTTTGAGATGGATGATGACAATACATATGTGTAAATATTGCCTCAAGAAATAGATATGGGTATTGATAATTCTATTTTGGTGCATAGTTATGAGGGGGGATTGTGAGGGACTGCTTGTGAATGCTATTTGATGTACTTCTTGTTAGGAAAAAATTTTAATTGTTGATTGATGTTTAAAGCTGTTTTACTTGAATTTATCTTGTTATTAATGTTTTAGTTGTCTTATTATATATAACGTTATTTACAACATGCATCTTTTTTTGATGATTCTAAAAAGGTTATTGTTTTTAGGATTGATTTACCGTTATGATGGGTGATACTACAAAAGTACAAACACCTAAGAGGAAGAATGCAAATGTTGTAATGCCACAAGAATTTGTTGATGCAATAGTTGGTGACGTGGAAGATCTTACACATGTTGATCAAGAAGTTGAACTAGAGTGCCCAATTCCAAATGCTTTTAGTCTTGATAATGATCTAGTTGAAGAGGATGTTCAAAATGAAGACACAACAAAACATGAAACAAGAAAGAGAAAGAAAAGAGGTCCAATGAAAATGAAGAATGTTTCAAAGGACCAAGAAAACCGAATTCAAATTCAATTTACTAATTCTAGTGATCCATATGGGCCTTGTTCGATTTTTTTATCGTCATTTTAGGTCTTCTTGTACGCGAGCACTTACCTGCAACTCTTGCCGAATGGAGAAGTCTTGGTCTGCATTGTTGGAAGAAATTCAAATAATTACTATTTTATTGTAACTTTTATTTATATTGAGTTTTAACGTTATTATTACTTGCATTTCAAATAAAAGGAAATATTTGTATTGGAAGAAGAATGGCCAAAGGATACCATCTTCAAACAAATGGGATGTCTTTGGCGGGCATCCAAGTAAAGATTAGTTGTTGAAATGTAAGCAACAAGTAATAAACAGCAAAGACATCGTCTTAAACGAGATAACATCCCATCTCTAGCAATCTAGAAGAAGTTTATCAAAGAAAAAACAAGTCTAGAGTTCAAGGTATGTATAATAACACCCGTTTATGAATTATATTGCTTATTTTAATAAGTTATGGTTATTGTTAAAATGTTCAAGGATGTTTATTTGTATTGTTTGTTGTATGATTGTCTGATGTTTAACAATTTGGTTTTTACTTTCTGATTGTTGGTTGTTTTGACTTAATTTTTCTAGGCTAAAAGCTAGAAATACCGGGCATTTTGGTATACAAACAATTCCCACACTCATGCAGTCGTAAGGGATTTGCTAGATTAGTTGTTGAAACTGTAACATTTTGGGTCTTAATTCTCTTAATTATATTCTTAAATTATCATATCAGTATATGATCATTTCATAATTATAAATTAGAATTATATATTGTTTTGATGACAATAGTAAGGAAGTAGTGTGGACCCATCGTCTGTGTCAAGGGTTCAAGTTTCGATTAAAGCTCAAAAAAAAGATGGCACTCCTGTGAGTATGACAGCCGGTGAACAATTGTAAGAAATCCAGTTTAATATATTGTTATATATTTATTAAATATTTTTTTAGAACAATTGATTTAAATTTATATTTGTTTGTTGCTTTTCATAGAGTCAGGTAAACAAAGTTGAAAGTGTGACACCTTTCGCGTCTTCAACTAATGTGAGAGAAGATCCTCTTTCTCAAATATTAGGAAAAGATAGACCTAGGTGAATTTCCAATTAATAACACGGACTTCACCATCAAGACCCTTGATCTCCCTTCATATTCAGACTTTGTAAATATAAAATAAATAATTCTAAACAAAATCTCGACTAAAACATAACCAAAATCTCGACTAGCCACATTCCTTTCTTCTTTGATTATTTTCACACATGTATGACTCATCCACAATGGATATCAATATGACTAAAGAAGACTTATACACAAATTGATCACCAATGGTTTCCTTAGAGACTAATGATGTTACCAAGCTAGAAACCTCTTATTGGATGGCTCTTGATCTTGATCTAGTCATAGGTGATGACAATGGTTGAGACTCCTTCTCCTTCAATTCTCTTGCTCTTAATCTAGTGATAGGTCCATGAGTAGTAGGAGGTGTTGGGGATGGCCCATCATCATACTCCCCTTCTCGAAAAGGATTCGTCCTCAAATCATCAATATAACGGACTCATGTCCCCTACATTGAAGGTAGGACTTATGACATACTCCTCCGGAAGCTCCAATACATAAGCATTGTTTCCAACCTTACTAGAACCTTTAAAGTTCCATCTCCACATGGTGAAAACTTTGAATTCCTCTTCTCTGGGAACCTTTTTTTCCTTAGATGCAACCGAACTAGATCTCTTGGCTCGAATAACAATTCCTTGTGATTCTTATTAGCCTTGGCCGCAACTTGCTTTCCATTCTCCTCTAACATCAGCCGTGTATTCTCAAGCATTTCCTTGATGAACTCCACCCATTTTCTTGCATTAAAATCTACTCGCTCCTTTAAAGGCAACGGTATAAGATCAAAAGGGGTCAAAGGGTATAACCCATAAACACACTCAAAAGGCGTTAGGCTAGTGCAAGAATGCATAGTTCGATTATGAAAAAATTCAACATGTGGCAAGACATATTCCCAAGCATTAAAATATATCTTTGAAAAACAACCCTCAAGATGGTAGTCAAAGTCCTATTAGTAACTTTCGTTTGACCATCCGTTTGAGGATGACAAGAAGTAGAGAATAGCAACTTAGTTCCTAGCTTTCCCCAAAGAGTCTTCAAAAAGAAACTAAGAAACTTCATATCTCTATCACTCATTATAGTCCTAGGTACACCATGCAATCTAACAAACTCTCTAAAGAACAAGTTAGCAACATTGTAAGCATCATCGGTCTTATGACAATCAATAAGGTGCGCCATTTTAGAAAAACGATCAACAACCACAAAAATCGAATCCATCCCCTTCTTAGTCCTAGGTAATCCTACAACAGAGTTCATACTAATGTCTAACCATGGTGAGGTAGGCATAGGAAAGGGGTATACAAATCATGAGGCTTCAATCTAGCCTTATTTTCAAGCACACAAGACATCTCTTAATCATGTTCTCCACATTCTTAAGCATATGAGGCCAATAGAAGTGTAAATGCAACATATGAAACATCTTATCCCTTTAATAATGTCTCATTAAACCTCTCATATGAGCTTCCTCACCAAGTAAAAGTCTAAGAGAACATCTAGGAATGCACACTTTATCCATTCCCCTTCTTAGTCCTAGGTAATCCTACAACAAAGTTCATACTAATGTCTAACCATGGTGAGGTAGGCGTAGGAAAGTGGTATACAAATCACGAGGCTTCAATCTAGCCTTATTTTCAAGCACACACGACATCTCTAAATCATGTTCTCCATATCCTTAAGCATATGAGGCCAATAAAAGTGTAAATGCAACATATGAAACGCCTTATCCCTTTCATAATGTCCCATTAAACCTCTTATATGAGCTTCCTTACCAAGTAAAAGTCTAAGAGAACATCTAGAAATGCACACTTTATCCATTCCAAACAAAAATCCTTCAAATAAATAGAATTTATCATGGGAATTTCTTGTCCGACATTGCTTGTAGATGTCACCAAAATCAATATCATCAGCATATAGATCCTTAATGTAATAGAACCTAAAACCTTAGATGCTAAAAGAACTCTCGATTGAATTAAAAGGAGTATAATCATGAATAAATTCCTTCTTAGATGCTAAAAAAACTCTCAACTAAGGCGAGATTTCTGCACTGGGGCGAGATTTTGTTTTGGAGCAAGAAACTCCTTCTCTAGGGCGAGATTTGACTTTGGGGCGAGATAAGTCTTCACTGGGGCAAGATAAGTCTCCACCCGGGGCAAGGGAAATCTGCGCTGAGGCAAGATTCATCACTGGGGGGAGGAAGCTCTACATTGGGGCGAGATTTGTTGTTTCACGGGTGAGATTCTTCCCTGTTGGGGCGATATTCTTTTTTGGACTGAGTTTCATCTCCCTTTTGCTTGCCAAACTCTTGCTCCTTGTATTTGCTCTTTTTTTTCTTTCTCATAATGTTCAACAATTTGCATTGGAGCCATGGTTTAAGGGTTATTATTTGACCATTAAACTCAAATAAATGCTTATTAGTATATCCATCATGCTTAGGTCTTCTATCAAATTTCCATGGACACCATTGGCACAACATCACAAGTAATGGTATCCTCATAATTACCTAAAGTGGTGGTAACTCTAGCTTGCTTATTTTCCTTCAATTCTCCACATCATTCATCCAATGGAACTTATATGGTCTAGGATGATAAAAAGTAGTAATTTGCAATTTATCAATCAAATCGGTGCGAGCAATATTGCAACAACTATCTCCATCAATAATCATGTTACAAACTTTCCCTTTAACAAGACATCTAGTATTGAAAAAATTCTCTTTGATTATCCTCACATGGAGTTATCTTAGCATGCAATGTTCTCCTTGTAATCAATGATTCTTCATGCACAAGCTCAATGCCTTCATCACTATCACCATCATGTTCATGCAATTCATTAAGGTGTGTGTCGTCATCATGATCATACTCTTCCTCACTCTCATATTGTCCATGTTGATTAATGAATAAAACCATTTTATTAGGACAACCTCTCATATAATTACTTCTACCTTGACATTTAAAGCATACAATATCCCTAGAACTTAAAGTAGAGTTAGAATTGCCCCCTTTAGGATCACGTAAAGGCTCATTCAAGGATCGAGATTGTGAGTGAGATGGAGAGATTTTCGTATATCCTTGCTCCAAAATTCGACCTCTTTTCTCGTCCTTAGTCGAAGCTGGATCTTGGCCTTGAGTATTATTGGACCTATTATTTTGTTGCTTCCATGAACTAGTAGCTCCGTAATTTGTATTAGTTCTGTTCACGCTAGGATGTAGCACAAAAAGCTTTACATTTATAAACTCGAACTAATTCCTAAACTACCTAGCGAAACCCGCAGTGTACGGGACGTTTGTAGTAGGGATAGTATTCCGAGGTCGAACACAAAGACTAAGGTGAGATTGATTCAATTAGTGATTAAGTCTAGTGGAGATCTAGATAAAGAAAAGAGAAAGAAACAAAGAAATGAAAAATCTCAATTGTTTTTGGTTGGTTTTCGGTGATCAATCAAAGATCACAAATCATGCGAAATATAATAATTCAACTAAGCTAACAAATCAACGCAAACAAACAAGCAAAAATACGAGATATAGATCAAGGAAAGAAAAGACGGATTCTAGGGTTTGGAAGTTCCGGTTATGGCATAGGACTCAAGCTATCTATTCGTTCCTTGGATTAACTATGTTGGGGTTAAGTGTTTCTAAATTGGGATCAATCACCGGGTAGGTCTCATGGTCCGCTAGTCCATTCCCGAGGTCTCATCACCGGGTAAGTCTCTAAGAACATAAGGGACGGAATTTTACTCAAACCGGATTGTTATCTAAAGATCCAACCTATCCTCACCGGGTAAGTCTCGGAAGGGTTAGTCCTAAGCTACCATCCAGCACACTTAATCCAATGGCGGCTTATTAGGCTCACCACTACCTAAGGTTTGTTATCTTTGGAATCTAAGAGTAAGGATTACCGGGTAAGTCTCGCCTAACACTTAGTTGCTAACACTAGGTCACCCTAGGATAGATTTAACTCAACAAACACTTAGGATTTCAACATTCTAACAATCTAAGACTAGATCCACCGAACCAGGGAAAATCACGGTTTGTTCTGCCTAAACCACAACCGTGGTTTGACAAGAACCAACCGTGATTCCTAACAGAGGCTACGTTTATGCACACAAGTCATCCAAAGATAAATCTAAGTCCGTCCTATCATAGCCCTAGCCATAACCATCCTTTCCTTACCCTAGAACCACATCTATTCAGCCTACAACGTTCATAATAGAAATCGAAATAAACAAACATAAAATCATGACATCCATTTGCAAGACGATGAAGGAAAAGAGATGAACAAGTGAACTAAAACAAAACCAAGCTGAAAATAGAATTAGAGTAACTCACAATCCTTCTTAAAGAAGGTTCAAATGGTTCATACAACTCTAGAAATAGAATCCGGAATTCTTCACTACAAAAACTATCAAGGTGTGGTAATGGTGTGTGTTCTTCTTCTCCTCTTCAATGGATCTCTTCTTCTTCCTTTTTGGCATTTTCCTTCCTAGAAAGACTTCTTGTAGAGAGAGTATTTTTGATTGGAAGATTTTTGATAATGGAGAGCTGCTCCAAGATGCTCTTCTCAGCCAATGAAGGACCACTTTTATAACAAATTTTGCATGAGCTGGCCATGAGAGTCGTGGCACAGCTGTCACAAGAATCTGGCAAAATCCACGGGTAGAACCACGGTCGTGGTCTTGGTCTAGACTGTGGTTTTCTCCAGAAGCTTCTTCTAGGCTCGTTGAGCCATGGTTTGATGCATGACTTGTGTTGGCAAGGTTCCATGAGTCCTCCTTAGCCTTTAGCTTGTGTCCTAATGAATCCGAGGTGTGTCATCTCGAGGATTGATTCTCGAATGCATCAATTAAGCTCCTAAATCTCCCAAAATACCTATAAAACACGCACAAGTCCGTGTAGACGTCAATCTCGACAAAATACATGAATTGAGTGCAAAACGTCGCGAACTAATGCTAAACCATGCATGAATGAGTGAGAAATCTATCTAAATGACTACTTAAACCTAGCTCATAAATCGTGTTATCAAAATACCCCATACTTAAGGTTTGCTCGTCCCCGAGCAAATTCCCAACTATAGACTAAGAGATGACATGATTTATGTATGCAGAAAAATGGCAAAATCTTTTTGGGTTTGTGCTTCTACTATTGGATCACCTTCATAGTCATGTTTCCTAGCTCCGGATAAGCGATCATGCATCAAATAAGTGAAAGCATGGAAAGACAATTGTACTTAACTCAAAAACATGCATGAAATGTAAAAATGAAGAGGCTAAGAAGATAAAGAGCATATCCAATCTAGATTACTAAGTCTTACAAACATGCAAATAGGTCACAAGGTCTTGTGAAATAGAAGGTCAAGAAACGTTGTGATTAGGTGGGGATTTTTCTAGGCTATGTGGTGCTAATCCGGGAATGGAACTAACTCCACAATCTTGTCCTCGATCAACTTCCCTCGAGTGTATATTTTTCTCTATCTTTTCTTTCTTTTCTTTTTCTTTGACTTATTTTTGAGACAATGGCATTGGTGTACAAAAGCCGAAACCTTGGTGATTAGCCGTCCTCGGGCTTTTTCTTAGTTTTCGAGGTGCATCCACACCGGGCACACATACCAAAGCTCGTTAGGACTATTGGTTTATTTGACTTTGGCAAGGCACCAACACCCGATTATGTGAAGTGTACCGAGTTACTTGTCATTTAAACCAACGTCCCCAAACCTATATTTTTGGCTACACTTTTCACAACAAATTCAGCATTTTATGCATGATATTCTTTTCATCAACAACTTCACCCCACACTTGCTTTTCACACACATCAACACACTAGCATGCTCCTATTCCCGGATGGGTTAAAAGAGGTCAACTTTATCTCAATTGAGGTGCTCAAGCAATCATGATTAAGATGAGAAGTAGAGAAAGATGAATTGCCTCATTCATTCCTAGATGGTATGCAAGAACTATCATGTAATTTCGATCTTCAATACTCAATCATTTCTAGGCAAACATGATCACAAATCATTCATAGAATTCAAGAGAAGTACTTCATGTCTACATATGCATTCATCAATCCTAACACATGAGGCCATGTTCATAGCCAATTCACAAGACAAGATTCATCATTAGGATCATATCCAAGCCTAGAAAGCACAAAATTTTTTTTTTAAATTTTCTGATTTTTTGGAATTTCGAAATATGTATGTACAATGCAAGACATGTGAAGATTTTAAACTATCCTAGATGCTCATCATGCAAAGGATTATGCAAACCCCACCCCATACTTAGAAACACATTGTCCCCAATGTGTAAATGAAGTAGAGAAGAGTGAAAGAGGGTTCTCACAATGTAAAAATGGTTTGCTATGGTATTTGGGATGACTTAAATGGATTGATGGCGGATGATCCTATCAAGAATGGTAGAGAGCTCTAAGTGTTCATCAAAGCGTTGGAACCCGCGCTAGGCACCACTAGCCGTCCAAGTTCCGCGTCCGCTCCACCCATAGTTGATGAGGGGTTCATCATCATCATTCACATGCCAAACAAGGCTTCCCATGCTACTAAGGTTCTAGCACACATAAAACACACCAAACACACAAAGCACACAAAAATAGAAAAGATCTAAGTAAAAACGAAAAATGAAAAGGGAAAAACGTTACCAATGGGTTGCCTCCCACCAAGCGCTTCTTTAAGGTCATTAGCTTGACCAAACTCGGGGGCGTCTACTCAAGGTGAAGTGGGGCAATTATCTCCACCGGAGCTCCCGGGATATACTTCTTCAACCGGTGCCCATTCACCTTAAAGTTCCCACAATGTTCCCCTCCTATCTCAATAGCTCCATGGGGAAAGATCTTCTTCACCACATATGGCCCGGTCCATCTTGATTTGAGCTTTCCGGGAAAGAGCCGCAGCCTTGAGTTGAAGAGAAGGACAAGATCTCCTTCACTCAACTCCTTGGGGATGATCCTCTTGTCATGCCATCTTTTGATTCTCTCCTTGTAAATCCAGGCGTTCTCATAAGCATCCAACCGGATCTCCTCGAGGGCATTCAATTCAAGCAATATCTTTTCTCCCGCCTCTTTGAGATCAAAATTTAGCCACTTAATGGCCCAATAAGCTCTATGCTCCATCTCTACCGGAAGGTGGCAAGACTTGCCATAGACCAACTTGTAAGGAGTGGTGTCAATCGGTGTCTTGAAGGCGGTTCTATATGCCCATAAGGCATCATTGAGCCTCATAGCCCAATCCTTTCTAGTTCTAGATACCGTCTTCTCGAGAATGGCCTTTATCTCCCGGTTGGAGATCTCCACTTGGCCACTAGTTTGGGGATGGTAAGGTGTTGCCACCTTATGAGTCACCCCATACTTAGCCAAAAGTGCCCCAAAGTTCCTATTGGTGAAGTGCTTCCCTCCATCACTTATGATCACCCTTGGCGTTCCAAACCTAGGAAAGATCACTCGGTTGAAGAACCGCACCACAACCTTGGCGTCATTTGTAGGAGAAGCGATTGCCTCCACCCATCTTGATACATAATCAACCGCCAATAGGATGTAGAGGTTGCCACATGAAGAAGGGAATGGTCCCATGAAGTCCACATCCCACACATCAAAAATTTCCACTTCTTGTATGTTGTTCAAGGGCATCTTATTCCTCCTTGAGATGTTGCCCGTCCTTTGGCAAGCATCACAAGCTATCACAAAGCTTTGCACATCCTTGAACAAGCTTGGCCAAAAGAAGCCCGATTGCAACACTTTAGCACATGTCTTGTGGGAGCTAGCATGCCCTCCACACGGCAAGGAATGACAATGGCGGATCACACTCTCCACCTCATCCTCCGGTATGCATCTTCTAAACATTCCATCCGGCCCTCTCTTGAACAAAAGTGGTTCACTCCAATAGTAGTGCCTCACATCCTTGAAGAACTTCTTCCTTTGGGCATATGTCAAACCGGGAGGCACCTCCTCACACACTAAGTAGTTCACAATGTCGGCATACCATGGCTCACTTCCTCTAGACACTTGGAACAAGCACTCCTCCACCATTTGCAATTGCTCATCCCGGAATGAGTCATCAATCGGGATGTCATCTCTTTCAAGCTCCAATGGTGGGAGTCTACTAAGGTGATCCGCCACTGAGTTCTCGGATCCCTTCTTGTCCCGGATTTCCAAATCAAACTCTTGAAGAAGAAGGATCCACCGAATTAACCTTGGCTTGGCATCCTTCTTTGTAAGTAGATAACGGATCGCAGCATGATCCGTATAAACTATGACCTTCGCTCCAACAAGATACGAGCGGAACTTCTCAAATGCGTACACAACCGCTGGCAACTCTTTCTCGGTGGTAGCATAATTGAGTTGGGCATCATCTAGCGTCTTGCTAGCATAATAAATGGCATGAGTGCGCCCCTCTTTCCTTTGCCCCAAAACAGCCCCAACGGCTACATCGCTTGCATCACACATGATCTCAAACGGTAAACTCCAATCCGGAGGTTGCATGATAGGTGCGGAGATCAAGGTGTTCTTCAACCTACAAAAAACCTCTAGACAATCTTTGGAAAAGACAAAATCAACATCTTTCATTAGTTGGTTAGTGAGAGGCTTAGAAATTTTAGAGAAATCTTGAATAAACCTCCGGTACAAACCGGCATGCCCTAAGAGACTCCTTACCCTCTTCACCGAGGTAGGTGGTGACAACTTCTCTATTGTTTCAATTTTGGCCCTATCAACCTCAATGCCACGATTGGACACCAAGTGCCCCAATACAATACCTTCACTTACCATGAAGTGGCATTTTTCCCAATTCAAGACAAGATTTGTCTCCTCACATCTTTGCAATACTAATGACAAGGTAGCCAAGCAATTATCAAAGGAAGAACCATAAACAGAGAAATCATCCATAAACACTTCCATGATATTTTCAATGTATTCCGAAAAGATAGCCATCATACACCTTTGGAAGGTGGCGGGTGCATTACACAACCCAAATGGCATTCTCCTATATGCAAAAGTACCCTATGGACATGTAAATGTAGTTTTCTCTTGGTCATCGGGGTGGATAGGGATTTGGAAGAATCCACTATAGCCATCTAGATAGCAAAAATGAGAGTGTTGAGCTAACCTTTCTAGCATTTGGTCAATGAAGGGGAGAGGGAAGTGATCTTTCCTAGAGGCCATGTTCAATTTCCTATAATCAATGCACATCCTCCACCCTGTAACCGTTCTAGTCGGGATTAGTTCATTGTTTTCATTAGTCACTACGGTCATCCCACCCTTCTTAGGAACTACATGAACGGGACTAACCGACTTACTATCCGAGATAGGGTAGATAATTCCCGCATCTAGCAACTTAATGATTTCCTTTTTGACTACCTCTTTCATTATAGGGTTCAATCTTCTTTGATGTTCAATAGAGGGTTTGTGGTTATCTTCCATCATTATCTTATGCATGCACAAAGAAGGTTTTATGCCAACCAAATCATCAATAGTATAGCCAATGGCTTTCCTATGCAATCTTAGCTCATGCAACAACTTAGCAAGTTCATCATCACTCAAGCATGCATTCACAATCACCGGATATGTAGAATCAACACCAAGGAAAGCATACTTTAAATGAGAGAGGAGGGGTTTGAGTTCAAGTTGAGGAGGACCTTTATCGATTGGAGACGATCCAAACAATGTTGGATGAGATGAATCCAAAGCAAATGAAGACCCTTCAAGGCTCCTTGAAGCTTGATCATCATCAAGGGCTGATTCAGGGGAAACCACGACTGTAATCACGGTCTGCTCCAAGTCCACGGCCGTGGACTTTGCCAAGCCTGCTTCCCGGAGTTGTCCAGAGAGTTTGACGGCCGTGGAACATAAATCTCGACCGTGGAACTTGCAGTTGTTCAACACCTCTTCGTGGCCTTCAAATCCAACTCTTGGCTCCTCTTCTAATGTTTCCAAAGCCTTGATCTCTTCATTGCAACCCTCCTCAACACCTTCCTCCATCATACTTAAGGTAAGAACCTTCTCCAAGGGATCCTTGATCAAGATCGAGCTCACAATTTCTCTAGATTCCTCTTGCTCGACTATGTTGAAGACATCCTCATCAAGGGTTGGCCCTTTCATCATTGTGGACAATTTGAACTTGATGTTCTCCTCTCCGATGTTGAAGGAGAGAGTCCCATTCTTGCAATCCACTAGGCATCCGGAAGTGGCTAGGAAAGGTCTTCCTAAGATGATGGGAACCGGATAATCCGCCGGAATGTCCAAGACGACAAAGTCAATTGGCACATAGAGTCCTCCTAGTTGCACCGGGATGTCTTCTAGGATCCCAACTGGATGAGTGATAGAACGGTCCGCCATGTATAGGGTCATCTTGACCGGTTTTGGCTCTCCTAGCCCAACCTTGTTGCAAAGTGCAAGCGGTATGATGCTTACACTTGCCCCAAGATCACAAAGGGCCTCATACTTCACATCCCCCACTCCAATTGGGACACAAAAGGAACCCGGATCTCTTAGCTTGGGAGGCATTTCCTCCTTCATCGTTTGGATCAATTCCGAGGATCTTTTGGTCATTCTTATCTCCCCATACTCCTCCAACTTCCTCTTGTTGGAGAGTATCTCTTTCAAGAACTTGCCATATGCCGGCATTCCTAAAATAGCATCCATGAACGGAATGTTAATATGCAATTTAGACATTAGTTCAAGGAACTTACCAAAGTGATTGTCCAAGCGAGCTCTTGCTCGTGATTGTGGGAACGGTAGTGGTGGTTTGTATGGAGGCGGTGCCACATACGTAGGCTCAACATCCTTGCTCTTGCCTCCATCTTCTTGCAACTTTCCCTCTTCTACCACTACTTGCTTTCCCCTATCATTATCCTTGGGCGAAGGATCTTTCATACTCAACCCACTCCTCGTTGTAATAGGCAACACTTGGCCTCTTGGGTTGTCTTCGGTTCTTCCGGGAAGCTTTCCCGGATCTCTATGGGCTTCACCCGCTTTTTGGAACACTTGCGCTTCCAAGACTTTTTGGGCTTTAGAGATTGAAGTCACGGTGCTCTCAAGACCACTCAACCTTCCAAGCAATTGCTCAAACATTATTTCGGTTCTATCCTTTGGAGGTTTAGTAAATCCGGGTGGAGGTTCTTGTGAAGCTCTTGGTGGTGGAGTTGTGCTTGTGGAAGCGGGAGGGTTCAAGGCTCCATCCGGGTTAGAGTAAGAAAATCCGGGGTGGTTGTGGTTGGGCCGGTAATTGTTGAATTGCCGGTTGTTGTTGAAGTTCCTTGAGCCTTGATAATTGTTGAAGTTGCCCCTTCCCATATAATTCACATCCTCCTCCTTAGAAGACAAGTTGGCTTGTGGAAGCACTTGAGGAGTTGCTTGGTTCTTCAAAGTTGTAGCACACAACTCCCTCAAGGACTTCAATTCATTGTTGATGGCGTCAAGCTTGAAATTGCTCATGGTGACTTCACTCACCTCATATGCTCCCGCCTTTCTCCCTTCACTCTTCCTATGGGAGTATTTCTCAATCACTAGAGCTTGCTTCTCCACAAACTCCCAAGCCTCATCTACATGCTTCTCCATAAAAGTTCCACCGGAAAGAGATTGGAGCTTGAATTGGCTATCTTCATCAAGTCCTTTGAAGTAGACCTCTAATAGCTCAATTTTCGGTATGCTATGGTGTGGACAATCAAGGAGAAGATCTTTGAACCTCTCCCAAGACTTGAATAAACTCTCTCTATCCTTCATCACGAAGGCATTGATCTTCCCTCTTAATTTGGTAGTCTTGGAAGGTGGGAAGAACTTAGTCAAAAACTCGGTTGTCATCTCCTCCCAAGTACCAACTCGCCCTTGTGGAATAGATTGATACCAAGCTAAGGCTTTATCCTTAAGAGAGAAGGAAAAAGCCCTAAGCTTATGGTTATTGCTCTCCAATCTCGGCGGTCTAAGAGTCTCCATCAAGATCTCATAGTTCATCAAGTGTTGATGAGGAGACTCTCCTTCCATCCCTCCAAATTGATTATGCCAGATCATTTGTAGAACTTGAGGGCGGAGTTCATAATCAAGGGCTGCGGGATCTCCTAAGTTCACACCCGGACGGTGTGCTCTTTGTGCCGGATCCATACGTTGCCCCAACGTTTGTGGCTCTTCCATAGCAATGGGCACAACCCTAATATTCACCGCCGCCGGCTGCGGTTGTGGTGGAGGTGGAGGGGGTTGTTGACGGTTAAGCTCTCTTTGCACAAGAGCTTGCCTAATCTCCTCAATCTCCCTTCTAGTTGCCTCTTGCCTCTCATTGGCAAGTCTCCTTTCATTCTCCAAAGCTTCATCCCTTATCCTTATTTGCTCTAAAGCCTCATCTAATTCAGCTTGGAGATCTCTTCCGGCCATCTCTTTTCCCTTTTTAATGCTCTTGGATCTAGATCTAAGGGTTTTCTCCGGTTCGGGATCGAATGGAGCTAAATCCTTGCCACGAGATCTTCGCATACACCTAAAGAGTGAGATGTCCTGAAAAGCAAAGACACAAACCAAAAAGAGATCAAAAGCAACAAGAAAGATCTACACTATAAACAATCACAAAAAGACTCAATCTAGACCTAGTCCCCGGCAACGGCGCCAAAAAACTTGTTCACGCTAAGATGTAGCACAAAAAGCTTTACATTTATAAACTCGAACTAATTCCTAAACTACCTAGCGAAACCCGCAGTGTACGGGACGTTTGTAGTAGGGATAGTATTCCGAGGTCGAACACAAAGACTAAGGTAAGATTGATTCAAGTAGTGATTAAGTCTAGTGGAGATCTAGATAAAGAAAAGAGAAAGAAACAAAGAAATGAAAAATCTCAATTGTTTTTGGTTGGTTTTCGGTGATCAATCGAAGATCACAAATCATGCGAAATATAATAATTCAACTAAGCTAACAAATCAACGCAAACAAACAAGCAAAAATACGAGATATAGATCAAGGAAAGAAAAGACGGATTCTAGGGTTTGGAAGTTCCGGTTATGGCATAGGACTCAAGCTATCTATTCGTTCCTTGGATTAACTATGTTGGGGTTAAGTGTTTCTAAATTGGGATCAATCACCGGGTAGGTCTCATGGTCCGCTAGTCCATTCCCGAGGTCTCATCACCGGGTAAGTCTCTAAGAACCTAAGGGACGGAATTTTACTCAAACCGGATTGTTATCTAAAGATCCAACCTATCCTCACCGGGTAAGTCTCGGAAGGGTTAGTCCTAAGCTACCATCCAGCACACTTAATCCAATGGCGGCTTATTAGGCTCACCACTACCTAAGGTTTGTTATCTTTGGAATCTAAGAGTAAGGATTACCGGGTAAGTCTCGCCTAACACTTAGTTGCTAACACTAGGTCACCCTAGGATAGATTTAACTCAACAAACACTTAGGATTTCAACATTCTAACAATCTAAGACTAGATCCACCGAACCAGGAAAAATCACGGTTTGTTCTACCTAAACCACGGCCGTGGTTTGACATGAACCAACCGTGATTCCTAACAGAGGCTACGTTTATGCACACAAGTCATCCAAAGATAAATCTAAGTCCGTCCTATCATAGCCCTAGCCATAACCATCCTTTCCTTACCCTAGAACCACATCTATTTAGCCTACAACGTTCATAATAGAAATCGAAATAAACAAACATAAAATCATGACATCCATTTGCAAGACGATGAAGGAAAAGAGATGAACAAGTGAACTAAAACAAAACCAAGCTGAAAATAGAATTAGAGTAACTCACAATCCTTCTTAAAGAAGGTTCAAATGGTTCATACAACTCTAGAAATAGAATCCGGAATTCTTCACTACAAAAACTATCAAGGTGTGGTAATGGTGTGTGTTCTTCTTCTCCTCTTCAATGGAGCTCTTCTTCTTCCTTTTTGGCACTTTCCTTCCTAGAAAGACTTCTTGTAGAGAGAGTATTTTTGATTGGAAGATTTTTGATAATGGAGAGCTGCTCCAAGATGCTCTTCTCAGCCAATGAAGGACCACTTTTATAATAAATTTTGCATGAGCTGGCCATGAGAGTCGTGGCACAGCTGTCACAAGAATCTGGCAAAATCCACGGGTAGAACCACGGTCGTGGTCTTGGTCTAGACCGTGGTTTGCTCCAGAAGCTTCTTCTAGGCTCGTTGAGCCATGGTTTGATGCATGGCTTGTGTTGGCAAGGTTCCATGAGTCCTCCTTAGCCTTTAGCTTGTGTCCTAATGAATCCGAGGTGTGTCATCTCGATGATTGATTCTCGAATGCATCAATTAAGCTCCTAAATCTCCCAAAATACCTATAAAACACGCACAAGTCCGTGTAGACGTCTATCTTGACAAAATACATGAATTGAGTGCAAAACGTCGCGAACTAATGCTAAACCATGCATGAATGAGTGAGAAATCTATCTAAATGACTACTTAAACCTAGCTCATAAATCGTGTTATCAAGTTCCTTGACTTCTTCCCTGGGTTTTCTTTTTGACTTTGATGGCAAATGCAACAAATATGTCATGGTTTCATAAGGATATAAGTCAATTTCATTAGCTAAATATGGATGCAAAATACGTAAATAACAAGCCATAGTAGACTCCTCATCCTCTATAACACTGGCTTTCACCAACGCCATTTGTATCAATGTATAAACTTCCTCCGCACTCATAGATCCTTGCTTGAGGTTCTCCAATAATTGCCTTAATTCTCTAGCATGGTGTTAAGACACAAATCTAGCTCTCATCAAGGCTTTCATTTGCTGCCATGTATTGATGTCCGGATCTAGCATTCTTCTTCTTTCTTTGACAAGATGAATCCACTAACCTAAGACATAACCTTGAAACTAGGGATCTGGATCACACTTTCCCTTAAAACTAGGGATTTTGAGCTTCACTTTTCCTATTCCGTCATGCTCTTGATGGCATCGATACGGCTCCATATCTCGACCTCTCCTTAGCTAGGGGTTACGTCTAGGAATCCCTCCACATGCCTTCATCATCATCATCATCATCTTTTAATTCCTGAAAATCATCCACAAAAGCATGCATGTTAGGTGCATTATAAAGAGGATTGAGATGTCTCATATATGGCCCTGGAGGGACTCTTCGTTGGTACTCGGGGGCTGGGGGTCAAGGTGGATGGTGTGTATTGCCACCAACTTCAAAGACTGAGGTTCTCCAATCTTTGCCTTAACTCTCTAGCATGGTGTTGAGACACAAATCTAGTTCTCATCAAGGCTTTCATTTGCCGTCATGTATTGATGTCCGGATCTAGCGTTCTTCTTCTTTCTTTGACAAGATGATCCCACTAAACTAAGACATAGCCTTGAAATTCTAACGCAACTAGTTGTATCTTCCTTTGCTCACTTAAGTTATGGCAAGACCATATTTGATCAATTTTAGTCTCTCATTCCATGTAAGCATCCAGATCACACTTTCCTTTAAAACTAGGGATTTTGACCTTCACTTTTATATTCCATCATGCTCTTGACGGCATCGAAATGGCTCCATATCTCGACCTCTTCTTAGCTAGGGTGACGTCTAGGAATCCCTCCACATGCCCTCATCATCATCATCTTTTAGTTCTTGAAAATCAGCCACAAAAGCATGCATGTTAGGTGCATTATAAAGACGATTGAGATGTCTCATACCTGGCCCTTGAGAGAATCTTCGTGGTGACTCGGCGGCTGGGGGTTTAGGTGGACGGTGTGTATTGCCACCAACGTCAAAGGCTGATTTGGGCTAGAATCTCGGGCAAGAATAGAGGCGAGATTCCAGATTATTCATCCATTCGTTCAATGTTGTAACCATAGCCATGATTTGTCTCAGCTTGTTTATGGCTTATGGACTTGACGGTTTACTCCTTTGTGACCTTGGAGGACTATTAGACCTCGACATCTACACAAACACACAAAGTACGAACAAAATTGTGACGTTAGTGATATCAAAAGTTACTCACTTGTTTTTCTCTCTCGCTCACACTCGTGTTGTGATATCTCAAGCTAATTTGATGTAATTGCATTAGATGGATTAATACTCCTCTAAAACCAATGACTATCTTCAACTAGAACACTTCTTGGATAAATCAATATGTCAACTTGGCTTGGATTAAGGTTCTTGTGTTGACAGATAGTTACAGAAATCACTGTTGGATTCTTCTTCACACAATTGACATAAAGTGGATATACTCAACTAGTATGACAGAAGGTATAGATATAACTAACACACCCAAAGAAATAGACTCAATGTGTTTAGAGTAGAAAGAGGCAAGAAATAGGCACACAAGAGACTAAGAAGAGAGTTTTACTAACCTTGCACTTGTGCAATTAGATAGAGAGACAGATGGGTGGGTTTAATCTCGATTGGCAAATCTTTGTCTAAATTTTGGTTGAGATAATCAAGGGGGCGAGATCAATAAAAAGGATGTGTTTATGCTATGAACTGGATTAAGGGTGGTTTGAAACTTCTTCTTTGGATATCCTCTTGAACTTTGCACACTTTAATTGCACAATTCTTGCCTCAAAAAATTTCACCAAAATTCGCAGCAGTAGCAAATCTTTGTCTATATCTCTGCCCGAGATTTTTACTAGGGGGCCGAGATTGTTGAAAGTCAAGTATTTGACGACAATCACTGAATATGATGTGAGATATACTCCTCCCTAGCTTGTTGCCTTGATGATCCCTTTTCAGTTGGATCGTAACAACTCTAACTTAACTAGCTCCACCAAAACTTGGGGATATGTTTTATGATATAAAGTATAGGCTAGGGTAAGAAAGAGGGATTTGTGTTTGGCTTTCTTGTGGAGTTATGGGGATAGATAGGCGAGCTATAAGGATGCGAAGAGAAGGATATGATGAGATTACGATAGATATGTTGGTTGGTGATAAAATGAATTATGTCCTTAGTTTAGGCTTGCATATAGGTAGATTTTCCCTTTATTTTCCATGCATAGACATGAATCCATAGCATTTTAGCTCACGTTTGCATATTATGCTAGAGTAGATGTCTCACGGATTTGGCGGATTTTAGAGTAGAAATGGAATACATGAGGACTAAGGATCAAGGTGGATCATAATGGACATGGTGGAGTATAAAAGGTGGGATCGTCACAAAAGGATGGAAGGAAAGAGATAAGGAGAAGAAGTGCATAACAAAAATCTCGACCTGACCAAAACCTTGGCTGAGATCATTAAGTGAGTGACCCGCAGTTTATCTTCAAACGGCCCAAAGCCCAATCTTTTAAAACCCTAGTTTTTCCTATAAGATTTCGATCACCGGCAGCACATAGAGGATGACTATAGAGCCTTACATTCTGGATTAGATTCCAAGATATTGATTTAGTTACAACACTTGTGATTGAGAGAGATTTGAAGATTTCTTGGAGAGGAAGACTAGTTCTTGATTTTATAGCTTTTGGATTAAAGATTCTGACTGTGTTATTGGATTACTTTTGCTTTTGGATATTAAAAACATATTGCTAAGTATTTCTCACTTTTCTTTTAGTTTTATTGGTTTATGGTTTTCTTGAATTCTTCATATACCTTGATTTGAAATGTGTGTTGTTGGCTAAACCCCTGTGATTCTAGGGTGATTGGTTGATGGTTGTGTTAAGTTGATAATAGACTGAGCCTTTAAGTTTAGATTGGACGATTCTTGTTGGTTCAACCATGGATCAGACGAATCTCGGTCTGTAATTGAGGAACCGCGGCCGAGGTTTTCCTTAGAACAACCCTAGGTTTCTTCTATTGATCCGTTTATGATATATCTTTGGGTTTTAGATTGCCGAAATCCTAGTCTTTGTTGAGTGTTTTCATACCCTTAGTTCCCTCTAAGGCTTATATCTAAGCTTGGAATGAGACATACCCGGTGATTCCCTTTCTTAGTTACCAAAGATGACGAATTCTAGGTAATAAATGATTCAAAACCCTTTATTAGGTTTGAGTGTGCCTTGTTCTTGCTTAAGTGAGCTTAACCTGAGACTTATCCGGTAAAGGTTAGTTCTATTCTCTTAGGTTGAGTTGTTGGGTTGAGTATATGTTCATTTCCTTAGAGCCTTGAAACTTTCTCGGTGATAGGAACTTTGGTTTGGGATAGTGGCTTGAGAGACCTCACACGTATCATTCCAACCTTAAAAACACCTTTTCTTAGCGATCCCAACCTTGTCCTAAATTTTAGAAGTCTTAAATCGAAAACCACAACTATATACATTGATCTCTAGAATCTACATTGCCCGATTATTATATTATTTGATCTTTATTGTTATTTGTCTCTTTCATTCTTATTTTCAGTATTAGTCTATTCTATTATTGCTTTATCACCATATTGATATCACCTCAATCCCTAAGATCGACCTTGGAATATTTGCTTTTACTGCAATTTGATTTGTACACTACGGTTCACTTATTTGCTTTAGCTTTTATTACTAGTATAAATTTAAGACTAAATTCGTTCATTATTTACACATGTCTAAGAGCGAACAAGTTTTTAAGGACGTTGTCGGGGTCCGGGTCTAGACCAATTGGTGATTTCGGTCATTGATAGTCTAGACTTTGCTTTTTCTATTAATCTTTTCACTTAGAGTCTTTATTATTACAAGAGTTCCCCATTCTTTTAGGTTTATGCGAAAATCTCGTTCAGGTAAAAAATCTTTCTATACGATCTTAAATCGGAGAAAACTTTAAGAAGGAGATTAAGGGAAGCTAAGAAAGAGAATATGGCTGAAAGAGACATTCAAGCCGAATTAGAAGATGATTTGGAACAAATAAGCTTAGGGATGACGCCTTGGAAGAAGAAAGAACAAGAGCACATGAGAGAGAAGAGGCAATTATGAGAGAAATTGCTGAAATGAGAGCTGATATGTGGCAAGCACTCCTGGAAAGAGGAGGCAACGTCCGAGTAGAAATACCTCCACCAGTTCCACCAGCGCCTACACCTCACCCACCGGTGAGAAATGTTAGAGTTCCGGTTGTGGGGGATCCACAAACCATTGGGCAAATAATGGATCCAGCCCAACTAGTACACCGTCCAGGTGTTAATCTCTGATATCCTACTGCTCATGACTATGAGCTCCGTCCTCAAGTCCTTCAAATGATCCGTCATAACCAGTATGGAGGATTAGAGGGCGAGTCTCCACACCAACATTTGCTGAATTATGATATACTTATGGAAACATTGAGGCCCCCAAGATTGGAGAACAAAAACCACAAGTTGAGGGCGTTTTCATTCTTTGTAAAGGATAAGGCCCTTGCTTGATATCAATCTTTTCCACATGGACGAGTTAGCACTTGGAAGGGAAATGACTACCGAATTCACCAAATCTTTTCCACCATCAAAGATAATGGAGGTTAGAGGTAAAATTAATGCTTTTGTAATGAAGGACAAGGAAATCTTGTTGAAGTCATGGGAAAGGTTCAAGAACCTTATACTAGATTGCCCTCATCATGGTATTCCGAAGATCGAGCTACTTGAGATCTACTTCAAGGGTTTGGATGAGGATACTCAATTTAAGCTCCAATCCCTATATGGAGGGACTTTTACGGAGAAGCCCGTTGATGAAGCATGAGAATTTTTTGAGAAGTAAGATCTAGTGATTGAGAAGTATTCCTATAGAAAGATTGATGAGAGACTCCGGAGACCCGGGGTCTATGAGGTCAGTACCACCACTACTAATAATGCTCAATTTGATATTATTAGCAATGAGATCAAAGCTTTCAAGGTGCTTTTGAGAGCTCAAACTCAAGCGCCATCACAAGCTTGGTTGGAACCTAAGGAGGAAGATGTGAACTATATGGGAATAGGAAATTACCAAGGAAACTATCCAGGACCAAGGAACTACAACAATAACAGGAATTTCTATGGAGGAATTAATTATCGACCTAACCACAACCATCTAGGTTTTTCTTACTCAAACTTGGATGATGCATTGAATTTTCCAACTTCCATGAGCCAAGGTCCACCTAAGGCTCCCGCCTAGACTTCACAAGAGTCTCTACCATGATTCACTCAACCTCCCAAGGACCGAACTGAAATGATGTTTGATCAATTGATGGTGAGATTGAGCGGATTAGAAAACACCATTACTTCTATTTCTAAGGATCAAAAGACCATAGAAAATCAAGTGTTCCACAAGGTAGAAGAAGCTCAAAGAGATCCAGGAAGACTACCTGGAAAGACTGAAGATAATACTAGAGGGCAGTTATGGCTATAACTACTAGAAGTAGATTGAAGACTAATGAGCCAATGCCAAAGGTAGTTGATAAGGAAAAGCAAGTGATGGTTGAGGAAGATCCAAAACCATATGTAGAGGACAAAAGGAAAGAGATAGAACCAGTTTATGTGCCTCCACCACCATACAAATCACAACTTCCATTCCAACAAGCTCGAGTGAGAGCACGTTGGACAAACATTTTTGTAAGTTCCTTGAACTAATGAGTAAATTGCATATTAATATTTTGTTCATGAATGCTATTGCAAGTATGCTGGCTTATGGAAAGTTCTTGAAGGAAATCCTCTCTATGAAGAGGAAATTAGGGGATATTGGAGAGGTGAGGATGACTAAGAGGTCATCCAAACTCATCCAGATTATGAGAGAAGAGATGCCTCCTAAGCTAAGGGATCCAGGATCCTTTTGTGTTCCTATAGGAGTAGGAGAAGTCACTTATGAAGCCTTGTTTGACGTTGGAGCTAGTGTAAGCATCATACCGCTTACATTATGCGAAAAAGTTAGAGTTGGGAAGCCAAAACCAATCAAGATGACACTTTACACGGCGGATTGGTCAATCAAACATCCGGTGAGAATCCTAGAAGACATTCCCGTGCAGCTTGGTAAGTTCAAAGTAGCTATTAGTTTTATGGTGTTAGATATTCCAACAGATTATCTGGTGCCAATCATTCTTGGAAGGCCATTCCTTACAATTTCCAAATGTATGGTGGATTGCAAGAATGCCACCCTCTTCTTCAACATTGGTGAGGAGAATATCGAATTCAAGCTGTCCATTATGGATTAGGTGCCAGCTCTTGGAGAAGACATTCAGCATCTATAATGAGGAAGAATCAAGAGAAGTAATAAGCTCAATTTTGATCAAGGATCCACTTGAAAAGGTGATAAGCATGAGCATTATGGAAGAAGGGATTGAGGAGTACTACAATGTTGAAGTCCGAGCCTTAGGAACCTTGGAGAAACACCCCAAGACCGAGTTTGAGGTGCTAAAGGAAGGTACGAGTGATTCTAAAAACCTTGACCAAAAGGAAAAAACCTCGGCCGAGATTTTAATTAAAAAAATTAAGTCAACTGAGGTTTTTCAAGTCGAATGCACCCGCGACCAAAATCTCGGCCGAGATTTTCAGAGGGGGGCCGAGGTTTGTGAAACTTCAGATCGTCGCCCGATATTGCATGAGATTCTTCAAGAATGTGACGATATTTCTACCAGAGCTGTAGAAGCATCCCAAGATGCCTCGGAAGGTCAGTATTCTTCATCGGAAGATCCTCATACATTGGAGTTGAAGCCTCTCCCTTCCCATCTAAGATACGCCTTTCTTGGACCTAACTCTACATATCTTGTCATTGTGATTGCTAATCTGAATGATGATGAACTTGGCAAGCTAATGATAACTTAACATTACATAAGAAAGCTCTTGGTTATACTATTGATAATTTAGTTGGAATTAATCTTTCTTTATGTATGCATAAGATTCTAATGGAAGATGATCATAAACCATCACGTGAACCTCAAAGACGGTTAAATCCGATCATGAAAGAGGTGGTGAAGAATGAAGTTCTTAAGTTGCTTGATGCAGGTATCATATTACTTATTTTTAATAGTAAGTGGGTGAGTCCGGTCCATGTTGTTCCAAAGAAAGGTGGAATGACCATTGTTACCAACAAGAACAACGAGTTGATACCCACAAGGACGGTCATAAGAATGGAGGATGTGCATAGACTGCAAGAAGTTGAACGTACCTACAAGGAAAGATTACTTCCCTATCCTATTCATTGATCAAATGTTAAAGAGATTGGTGCAACACTCCTACTTTTGTTACTTAGATGTGTGTAGGGGATTCTTCCAAATCCCCATCCACCCTGACGATCAAGAGAAAACTACTTTCACGTGCTGACAAGCTTATAAACCTATGGCCGTTGCTTTCAGCTTAATCAAAGTAGAATTCTGAACTTAATACTTAACCGATTGTATAATGAATAAGTAAGGGTGGAACCCAAGGGAGTTATGGTTAAAGTATGATTTAGATTCAATTATCGATTATAATAACCGGGGGGAGGGGGGGGGTTGGATTGTAATATTGAACAAGACAATAAGCAAACAAAAAGCAAGTAAAGATGATGATGATTGATTGATTTGAAAGCTACACTAGGTTATATTTCCGCATGTATACAACTTGGTTGGTTCTTTTTAGAAGCATTCTCCAATTGTTCTCATCTTGATCTTAATTATGTGTTAAGCCAACCGGCATTAACACAACTTAACCAGTTTATCGATTTGTAAACCTACAAGATCAAACCACAAGTTAGCATTTAAACAAAGATAAAGAGATATATAAAAGATAAACAACCCGTTAATCTTATTATGTAGTTACGTTCTTTTCCCCTTTGATAATTAGAACCCGTTATTATCTAGGAGTTTGCTACTAGATTAAGGACCCGGACCCGGAATCGAATAATCCTAGCCTTTTGCATGCAATTGTACAACTTAGGTGATCAAACTATGTGTAAATAAACATGCAAACATAAGTTAAAGAACAAAGAACATAACACAGTTGGATACTGAATATAAACTTCTATTAAAAAGACTTACAACCAAATTTCATACAACTTCAATCAACCCAATGTCGCAAGGAAGTTTAGAACTCCATACAAAATGGCAACTTAAACAAATAGAGCTCTTGTGGGAAAATGAGGATGATTCTAGCAATCAGCCTAGGGCTCTATTTATACTAGAAAATATAGTAAATGGGAGTAAAGAGGCGGCGTAAACAACCACCTTTAAGGCCGTAAAGGTGGGATAAACAACCGAAGTAAAGTCCTCTGGCGCTAAACCGTAGGCGCGGGAAAGGGTGCCGAAGGGGCGGTTTAGGAAAAAACACTCCTTCTTAAACTTAGCCGCGAGGGCTTCATAGCAGGGCCGCGGGGGCAGTGTCTTTTATGCTCTAGAACGTCTGACTTTTGATCTTCTTAACGTTTCTGATGTCAATCCGCAGGGGCGGCCAAGTGTCACTGCGGGAGCGGTTACATAGTCTCTTCGACTTCATATGTCCGTTGGCAAGAGGCGTTGGGGCGCTGACACTTGTTCTTCAGGGTGAGTCACCACTGGGGCGGCTAGACGCTGCAGCAGGGGCGGTTACGTGGGTCTTCTAGGCGCAGGTGAAGGTGTAGGAGGCGGCCTCGGGTGTTGGTCTTAAGGGTGTTACTGCAGGGGTGGCTAGGTGATGCCGCGGGGGCGGTGACACACTGCTCTCAGAGCGTTGCTTGCAGTGTCGGAGGCATTGGCCACCGCTGGGGCGGTGACCTCTGTCGCGGGGGGGGGGGGTGGCGGCACCGGAAGCTTGTGTTCGAAAATCTTCTTCTTTTCCCAAGTGTTGCTAGATCCTTTCTTTACTTCATTTTGAACTTCTTCAACTGGATCCAAACATTAGCAACCCAACACAACTAAAAGACTCTAAAACTACCAAAAACCAATATTGATTACATCACCTATCAAACTCCCCCATACTTAGACTCTTTACTCGTCCCAAATAAAATCTACATCTTAGCAATAACAAAACAAAAGTCTCAGGAAGCATGGTGCAGCAGAAAGGTGAGATAACAAAAGATAATTTTTCAAAGAAAAGTGAGAAAAGAGAAAGGTGAGAAAAGAGAGAATCTACCATCCTTATCGCTCCACGAGTGACCTACCCGGACTCCTCCTTATGTTTACCCTTCTTATGTCGCCAATGTGGAAGAAGAACCTACAATCGGATGTCGCTCATTTTACCAAGGAGCCCTTTCGGGTTTTCACCTTGCCACTCTTCTTTTTTTCTATGATAGTCTCACCAATTTCTCACAGCCCTCAAGTCCATTTTTGCACCAACCTAGTGTTGGTCGGACTACCTTCTTTTTGCCTAAACTGCCCTTTCGGGTTTTTGATTTATCCAAGGATTTTCTTGCCTTTTTCTCATTTTCTTTGGATTTTCTTTTTTTTTTTTTATTCTAAATATGAAATTGAATTACAACTTAAATTCTTCAAAAACAAACACACAAATTGTACAAGCATGATAGATACCCTCCCCCATACTTGAAGAACACTGCCCTCAAAGTGTAAAAATGAAGGAAAATCAAACAATGTAGAGGAGGGAAGGAGGAGACTCACTGATGGGATGGTCCGGGTAGATCATCCGGACACGGTGGTGGATATGGGAAGTGAGAGAAGAAGTGCTCCTGCCGCCGTTAGATGTCGTTGAGGCGGCTCTGTTGGGCATCCATCCTAGCACTGAAGGAGGTCTCAAAGCTGGCCTACCAAGCTTGCTGCTGAGAGTCAATATGGGCCCGCATCCTCTGCTCTGCAACCCGTTGCCAAGCATCTTGCCACTGATTGAAATGAGCGGTCATGCTCTCTGCAAATCCCGTCTACCAAGCTTGCTGCTGCTGTAGTATCGTCTTCTAGTTGCCGGTCTGCCACCGCTCATGCTGAGTGGTTAGGGCTCTCATCTGAGCTAGCAGGCTGGCATGTGAAGGGCTATCCTCCTCTGTAGTGGGCATCTCCATGTCATCGGGGATGGTCTGATAGTCCTCACGAGCTTGCCGCATGCAGCTCAACAATGGCAACATGGGATCGCATTGGCACGTATGGATCAACGGCAATTTAGAAGTCAGAAAGCTCATCTCCGAAGGGAAAAGACCGGGGCAAGTAGGTGACAGGACTCCCATTTGTAAAGGAAAGCCAAAAGAGGTGCTCACCCTCCCTCTTCAACAACTTACACCGGCAAAGAAGGCCCTCAGTGTAGAACAGGATCGCCATCCCATCCTCCAACTCAATCACGTCCATCACCTAAGCTGCTATGAGGGTAATGATCCCTCCTCCAACGATGTCCCGGGGCTCATCCTTCCTTAACCGCTTCAAAGCGGAAAGAAAGTGTGAAATCTAATCCGGCACGATGTCACATGCCGGGAAGAAGGAGTATATCAATTTAAGGTCATTGAGGGCGACCTTGTTCTCTTCTTTGTGTCCACAGAAGACACACTTGATGATCTTTGA
This sequence comes from Fagopyrum homotropicum, assembly GCA_033239125.1. Taxonomy (NCBI): domain Eukaryota; kingdom Viridiplantae; phylum Streptophyta; class Magnoliopsida; order Caryophyllales; family Polygonaceae; genus Fagopyrum; species Fagopyrum homotropicum. Next base: position 94,673,148 of record BSWB01000003.1, on the reverse strand, counting down.
CAACAGCCTCAAACATGGGTGAGTGAGTTTGTTGTTGTATTCACCCCCTGGATGGAAGTCAAAACCGGTGGCAGCATGCCAAAACTCGAAGAGATCCTGTGTAGGAGCCGACTTCCACCACTTCTCAAAGGGGTTCTTTGTAACCCCAAAGACCGCTCTCTGCTGGTCAAAGTCCAAGGTATACCTCTTCTTGTTGAACATGAACGACAAACAAACACAAATGTGATCCTCTTTCTCCATGTTGAATGTGGCCACAAACTGTCTTGTCAACTCCGGGTACACAACAACACTTTTTCCAAGGAATTCCCCGATCCACACATGCTCGAGGAATGCCTTCATACTCTCTAACATCCCTAAGCTTTCCAACGTCGGAATATGCAAAAAATGGGTTGGAAAGACAATTCGTTTATGTACTATCTCGTACCTCTCCAATTCTCTACTGTTCATATTTCATTTTCTTGCTTTCTTCATTCTATAATCACTTGTAACTAAAGGAATTATAATTCACTAAGAAAAGCAAAAACAATCGACCTTTCTGTTGTAGAAACCGCTGGGGCGGGTGATAGAACTGTAGGGGCGGTGAGGCACAAAGGTGGTGGAGAGGAGGCGCGGGAGCGAGCGAAGACAACAAGGGGAACTTCGAAGATCTTCAACAGAGCGTTGGAAGCGTTGTTGCCAGGGCTTCCTCTGGTTGTTGTTGGTGCCGGAGGTGGCAGAGTTGGTGGTTGTGTTGTGCAAAAAAATAGTCGTGGAGAGTTTTAGGGTTAGGGTTTTGTAAGGGAGGCTGTAGTAGGATGGAAGTGGGGGTGGCATGGTGACAGTAGATAGGGGTGGCGCTGGGGGAGAGACAGGGGCAGTGATGCTGTGCTGGTGGAGGCGGTGAGGGCGTTTGATCGAGTGTGAGAGTGAGAGTGGGAGTTTGGGCATAAGAGTGAGGGCGAGGGGTCAGGAACAGAGTTTGGTGAGGGAAAGAGAGAGGGGTGGGTGGGGTAGGTTGTTCACTCCAAACGGTGTGTGCAAGCTTTAAATTTATAACCCTATATGTAAGCTTAAAACAAGGATGCGAACACGCAGTGTACGGGTCAATCGTATTAAAAAGCAAGGAATTCCAGGGGTCGATCACAGGGACTTAGTGAAACAAAGCATGAATAGGTGAGCTATGTAATTACTAACCACAAAGCAATTAAAACAATCAAGGATGATAAAAAGTCAATTAAGGAAATATGCAATTCTAGGGATTGAAGCATCTAGTTGTGGTTCCAACTCAAGATCTAAAGATAAGCGGACAAAGCTGAGATATTTGCATAGGGAAGGTGTTACTAAAGTGGAATAGATCACCGGGTAAGTCTCACTACTCACTAATCCCAAACCGTAACTCCTATTACCGGGTAAGTCTCAAGGAATCAAGGTAAAGAACTATAACCTCAAACCAACACACAACCTAAGGGAATAGAATCAACCTTTACCGGGTAAGTCTCAGGCTAACTCACAAAGATGGAATGAAAGCACACTCAAACCCCAATAAAGGATAAATCTTTATTACCTACACTTATGATCTTTGGTAAACAAACAAAGGAATTACCGGGTAAGTCTCATCCTAGGCTTGCATTGAACCAGGAAAGGTATAATAAGAATAGGATTTGGCAAACTCTAACACTTAACTCTCAGTTTCGGATCAGAAGGGTCACCTAGGTCAGACGAATTCCACCCCGGCCGAGATGTTCATCGACTGAACGAGATGTTCTAGGGTTAAGGTAAAGACTCGAGCTTTCAGGGTCCTACTGTGATTAAGATTATTCTGTCATTGTTTTTCCCACAACCTTCAGCCAATCACCCTAGAATCACACAAGGAAATTAGCCACTCATCATCATGAAAGTAATAATCAAATATATGGGAAGATGAATAATTGAACAAGAAAACCTTAAGAGAAATGCTTCAATAACTGAATCAGTTATCAAACAAGCGTTCCTTGGATCACAATCCAACAAGACAAACAACAATGAAGGGAATCTAAAGGAATCTTACAAAACCCTTCAAAAAGCTATAAAAGCTATAAACTTTCTTCCTTCAATCTTCCTTCAACCTTCAAAAAGGTTCTTCAAATCTCCCAACTATAGTGGGGTAAAACGGCTGCTCTCAGCGGATGTCTAAACACTATCGGTGGTATAACGTGTTGTTAGCGGGTTTTTTGCGGGATCTGGATTTGTGGAAAATCCAACCCTTTTTATAGGTAAATTACCCTCCAAAGATAAGATATCTTAAAAAGATATTTTCCCATAAAAATAGGTAAAATATATGGGCTAAATTATCTTCTTCCTTCCAAAAATCCAGCCTAAAAAGATAAGATCCTCCTTCCAAAAATAAAAGATCTCAGCCAAGAATAAAATATCCTTGCCGCGCCCAAGGTGTTCGCCTCGGTCGAGTCGGCTCCTCTGGATCACCTCGGTCGAGGTGACTCTGTAGTCAACCGAGGTGAATCATAAGTGAATGTGAAATCTCTCAAATCTGGTCCAAAGTGAATCTTTAATCCAATTTCATGATTCCTGGATTCTTCCTTAAGCTCCTGAATGTAGCTCCAATGACTCATTTGCTCCTTTTGCTCCATTTTAGTCCAAAATGTGCCATTTTACCTACGATTACAACGAAACTTGGTGTAGACCTCGATTCCTGCAAAGGTAGATGAAACGACAATATAATCACATAATATACATTCAAACATGCAGATTATTGAAGATAAAACGTCTAAACAAGTCCCAAAATATAGACAATAATTCATGCTATCAAAATACCCCATACTTAGCCCTTGGTTGTCCACAAGCAAGTTCCGAATATAAAATACAAGATAGAATGGATTACAAGTCATGAAGATCAATGAAAAAGTCTTTCAAAACATTTTAATGGTGTTCTACAATCATAGATCACTCTAAGAGAATACTTCATGGAATTTAAAATCAAGACATGATCAAAACATTTTATAAATATAAGAATGTTGTTCATCTTTGCATAAAATCATAGAATGCATAATAAATCATAATCATCGAAATTAATCATGTATAATCCAGTTTAAACCACTAAGTGAATCAACAAGCTCGAGATCTCAAGGGCTTCCCAAAAGAAAGGTCAAGAAACGTGTAGGGTAGGGATGTATAGAAGGTAATGTGGTGCTAGAATCCGGGAAAAGGATATCACTTCACTTTCACTTGTCTTTCAACATCATCCACCAATAACCTTTACTTATTTCACACTTTTCCTTTTTTACTTTACTTTTTGGGATGCATGGACAGAGGTGCACAATAACCGAAGCCTAGGAAATCAGCAATCATCAATTTCTTGAGATGCATCAAACCCTTGATGCACATACCATGACCCGTTAGGAATATCGCTCAATCCGACTTTGGCAAGACACAAACACCCGGCTATGTGAATGGTGCCGAGTTACTCATCATCATGATTGACTTCCCCAAACCTATTTATTTCTTTCTAACTTCCAGCCAACTTCTCAACTTTTACTTCACTTGCTTCACCACTTGCTTGCTTCCAAATTCCCGGATAGGTAAAGGGAGGCAAATATGTATATGAGGGGCTAAGCATGATCAAGAAGAAGAAGAGAAAAGAATGAATTGCCTTGGTCTTTCCAGGAAGAAAGTGAGAGAACTCATAATGTGGTGTCAACCTTCAAATTCAACACAATTTTGATAAAAACAAAGTATTAAACATGCCACAAATTTCAAACACAGCATTTAGCAACTTAAACATATCATAAAACCTTTCAAACATATAAAGATTTCAAAACCAATCTGCAATCTTTATCTTCACTGAGATCACATCCAGAAAAGAAGCACAAAACGTTTCGAAAATTCTCAGTTTGGAAAACCACCTCGGTCGAGATGTTCTAAGTCAACCGAGGTGGTCAACCTCGTTTGGCCAGAACTATCCCGCTCGAGGTCAAATTTTTTTTTTATTTAACTAGTTTTTGACGTTTTTCTCAATCAAATGACCTATATGCATGCATGTGATCTCAGATAAACACATAGAGCAGAATAAGATCATAAATATCCGGAAGTCATACGAGTCATCCACACATAAGTCATATAAACACATCCAAATACCATACACTTGGGACACATTGTCCCAACGGGTCAAAATAAGAAGTCTAGAGAACAAAAAAACAAACTCACCGGACATAGCTGAGCTGCATAATAAATAAAGAAAGAAAATCCTGCAAGCTCTCAATAATCTCGATCCGGTGGTGGTGGTGGTGGCACATACGGGTGCTGAGATGGGTCAAATGGATAACCCATGACATGCTCAAACTAGATCTCCGCCATCCGTCGCTGATAGTGCTGGCCCGCTAGCATCTGATGAGTCCAGCCCTCGATCTCTCGGCGCTGGTCGTCAAATCTCTCCTGGATGTCTACAGTCAGGGCAGCATAGGAGTCTATCATCTGATCGGTGAGGTCATCGATCCGACGGTGAGCATCTGGATCCCTCTGCCGGCGTACCCTACGCCTAGCGGGACGTGCTGGTGCTGCAGCCAGCTCGGTCTCAGTCTCGTCATCATCCAAATTGATGACCGGCGCACTAGTCCCAGCCGTATCCGTGCCCGTATCCATAGGAACACCACCATCCTCATCATCATCAGCCTCCTCAGCCTCATCCTCCTCAGCTGGCCCCTGAGCTGCTACAGCTGCCGCCTCTCTAGCATCCTCCATAAATGGGATCCACGCAGTCTGCCAGTAATGTGGATTAAACACGGAGAACTGAGCTGACCATCTGATCCCCTACGGTGCAGTCGGCTCCCATGGCATCGCCACATATGGCGTAGTAAGTCCTCGGGGAACCAGTATCCTCCGAGTAATCATCTCCTGAAGTCCAAGCGGCTTGGCAGCCGCCACCATGGTACAAGCACTGAGGTCCATATCCATGTAACTCGCTATATGAGTCACAATACCTCCACAACAGATGTCGCCCTTCCCCTTCTCCTTTATCCTATGCAGATCCTTTGCCAGCATTAAACCAAAATCTAGGAATCCTCTAGTCACCATGCAATATAAGCTCAGAAGCTCCCCTTGTCTGACCTTCTAGGGCGTCTCAGTACGCGCCAGAAGAGTCTCACTGAATATCCTGTGGGCTAGTCTGAAAGCAAGATGGAATATAATCCTCTCCCTGGAATATCCAGGTCTCCATCTGTCAGCATGCTCAACCACGTGAGCTATCTGTCCCCAAAACTTCCTAGCTACAGCTTGGGAGGGAAAATCAGCAACTGTCGGGATCGGGAAGCCAAAGATATCCCGCCAGTGCTCTAAGGGAACCAAGTAGTTCCGGTTCATCAACCGGTACTTCACGACGCGCTCAGTAGGCAGGTAGGTAAAGGAGCTGACAAACTCCAGTGTAGGCTCTAGATAGGCTGGAGCTCTGATCTCTGTGAACTGCTCCAGCCCCACAGCACAAATCATACGCCTCAAATCATCGTCGACATAGAGGCAATCAAAAGCTGAAATGTCCAGGAAGCGGGGTGCAATCACTGGACGGGCCGCTATGCAGTCATAATCGACCTGGTGTCACTCGTGGATCACCGGTCTAGTACGGCAGGAAGTAGAAGAAGGGGAAGGAGAAGATCTGTCCCTCATCACCAACTGTCTCTCAGAACTCATCTTTCTATAATCTGTCAGGTCACCTCGGTTGCTCTGACAACCCTGTAGAACACCTCGGTCGAGGCGCAGGCCGACTGGGCCGAGGCGAAGAGCTGTTCGATCGATTCCCTCAAAAATCCAGATCTTTTCCCCCAAAATCACTACCACAGGTTCCTATGGGGTACTTAATCTGTTTCTCAGCAAATGTAGGGGCAACCAAAGCCCAGAACGAGGGAAATCAGTAGAGAAAGACGAAGTTAGGGTTTTTTCGATTTTTACCCCGATTTGGTTGATTCGGCTCGTTCTTTTTGCAGATTAGTGCTTGCAATACGATCCTCGATGCTTTCCTCTCAATTTAGAAGCAAGAATCGTCGAAAACAAGTGAAGAATGGAGGAGCGAGGTGGAAGATGCGCCGCGGTCGAGAAGAGGGTAAAGAGAGGAGAGAGAAATTTTCAGCCCTTTTTATTCCCTTTTCTGGAACTGTTGTCACCTCGGTCGAGATGGTGTGGACTGGACCGAGGTGTACGGACCGAGGTGGATCTTCAGAAACCCTAGTTGCCTCGGTTGCTCAAGAATCATCTCGGTCGAGGTGCTGTGACAGCAACCGAGATGTGTCTCAGTCAAACTCCGTCTTCTCAAATTCTCGAACTTCTGTCCTTCCAGTTGTGCTCCTGGGTTGTATTCCTTCCTTAGATGTCACCTGTTGTCTGTCTAGGATGCCAAAAACAAAACAAAACAAAGCAAAGCAAAACTAAACTATCTAAGCTAGACTAGAAAAAGGGAAAAAGAAAGCAATACCTTGGGTTGCCTCCTAAGAAGTGCTTGATTTAAGGTCGCTAGCTGGACCGTACGGCGTCTCTATGTGTGATGAGAGGTGTCCTCACCCCATACTTCACCTTCATCATGGGGTGAGATAAGTAAGTCTATCAAATTCTCCAACAAGTGCAAGTGCTCATCGGGGAATGAATCGTCTATGGTTGGGTCGTCCTTCTCGCGTGAAGATGGAGGTAGCCGGCTGAGGTGATCCGCAACAGAATTATCGGATCCCTTCTTATCGCGGATCTCTACGTCAAACTCTTGAAGCAAGAGAATCCATCGAATAAGGCGTGGCTTGGCATCTTTCTTAGCAAGCAAGTAACGAATGGATGCATGGTCGGTGTAGACAATAGCTTTCGCTCCTACTAAGTAAGAACGAAACTTCTCGAAAGCATATACAACCGCCAATAACTCCTTCTCGGTGGTGGCGTAGTTACGCTGGGCTTCGTCCAGCGTCTTGCTAGCATAGTAAATAGCGGTGGTCCGGCCATCCTTCTTTTGTCCAAGCACCGCTCCTAACGCCACATCACTTGCATCGCACATGATCTCAAAAGGCAAGGTCCAATCCGGAGGCTGGATAGTAGGAGCGGAGATCAACGCTTCCTTAATCCCGTAAAATGCATCAAGACATTCCTGCGAAAACTCAAAAATAACATCTTTATTCAAGAGGTTAGTTAGTGGTTTAGAAATCTTCGAGAAGTCCTTGATGAATCTCCTGTAGAAACCTGCATGCCCGAGAAAACTCCTCACACCTTTAACAGAACAAGGGGGAGGGAGTTTCTCAATGGTCTCGATCTTAGCGCGATCGACCTCAATGCCTCAATTAGAAACGAGGTGTCCTAGCACAATGCCTTCATTAACCATAAAGTGACACTTCTCCCAATTTAAGACGAGATTAGTGTCTTCACATCTTTGTAGCACTAGAGAAAGGTTAGACAGAAAATCATCAAAAGAGGAACCATATACTGAAAAATCATCCATAAATACCTCCATGATCTCCTCTATATACTCGGAAAAGATAGCCATCATGCATCGCTGGAAGGTAGCGGGTGCATTGCATAATCCAAATGACATCCTCCTATAAGCGAATGTACCCCATGGACAAGTGAAAGTGGTCTTCTCCTGATCATCCGGATGGATAGGAATCTGGAAGAAACCACTATAGCCGTCTAAATAGCAGAAGTGTGAATGTTGGGCCAACCGTTCGAGCATTTGATCAATGAAGGGAAGTGGAAAACGGTCCTTCCGAGTGGCCGTGTTCAGCTTCCTATAATCAATGCAAACCCTCCAGCCCGTGACGGTCCTAGTTGGGATTAACTCGTTGTTATTATTCGTCACAATGGTCATCCCTCCTTTCTTCGGAACTACATGTACTAGGCTAACCCACTTGCTGTCCGAGATAGGATATATAATACCTGCATCCAACAACTTAAGAATTTCTTTCTTCACAACCTCTTTCATGATCGGATTTAACCGTCTTTGAGGTTCCTGTGAAGTCTTATGATCGTCCTCCATTAGTATTCTATGCATGCAGAAAGAAGGCTTAATGCCAATAAGATCATCAATGGTATAACCCAAAGCCTTTTGGTGCTTTCTCAGGACATGCATTAGTTTAGATAATTCAGATTCAGAGAGGGAAGCACTAACAATAACGGGATAGGTAGAATCCGGTCCAAGAAAGACATACCTCAAATGACTTGGGAGTTGTTTAAGCTCCACAACAGGGGGTGTTTTCTGAGGGGGATCCTTGCTTCCTCCTTCCAGTGGAGTAGATCTAGAAACTGGACTTTCGGAAGTCTCAGTTGAAATCATCTCACCTTCGACCTCGGTCGAGGCGCAGAGGCGTTGACCGAGATGTTCTTCAGTCGCCTCGCTTGGTCCAGAAAGTGCCTCGGTCGAGGTACTGTAACTGGAACCGAAATTGGAGATCTTCGTCTCCTGGATTAGTTTCTCAGTTTTAGCTCCTAGATCTTCTTCCAGCGCCTAGAAGCTCCGTATATCTGAATCACAAGAAGCATCTATACCTTCCTCCATTAAACTAAAACTAATAACTCTTTCAAGTGGATCTTTAATAAGGATAGAGCTCACCAATTCTCTTGATTCTTCTTTATCATAGATGTTGAAGATATCATCTCCTAGCTGCTCTCCTTTCATAGCCGCAAGTAATGCGAATTCCACTTTATCTCCAACAATATTGAACTTCAGCTTCGTGTTCTTACAATCCACATTGCAATCCGAAGTTGCTAGAAATGGCCTCCCGAGAATGATAGGAACAGGATAATCTGCGGGAATATCAAGCACAACAAAGTCTATAGGTAAATAGAAGTTATCTAACTTAACCGGAACGTCTTCCAGAATGCCCACGGGATGGGTAATGGAGCGGTCCACCATGTATAATCGTATCTTCACTGGCTTGGGCTCTCCAAGACCGATTTTAACACATAGCTCCAGCGGAATGATGCTCACGCTGGCTCCTAGATCACATAAGGCTTCGCAAGTGACATCCCCAACTTCAATGGGAATTCAAAATGAGCTGGGATCTCTCAATTTGGGTGGCATCTTCTCCTTCATGATTTGAATGAGCTCCGAGGATTTAGATGTCATCCTTACTTCACCAAAGTCTTCCAACTTCCTCTTCCTTGACAGAATCTCTTTCAAGAATTTCCCATAGGCGGGCATCCCTAGAATAGCATCAAGGAAAGGGATATTAATGTGTAGTTTATTCATGAAGTCAAGGAACTTACCAAAATGCTTGTCTAGATGTGCTCTGGCCCTTGAGTGGGGGAATGGAAGTGGTGGTTTATATGCAGAAGGTGGAATATAAACTTCAGTTTTCTCCTCCGCTTTCTGTGGCTCCACCTCGGTTGGCATCTCGGCCGAAGTGTTCTTCGTCTGCACCTGGACCGAGGTGGTCTTCGTTTGTACTGGCACCGACCGAGGCACTGGATCTGCAGTCTTCAGTCCACTCCTCATCGTTATGGCCATGATCTGGCCCTTAGGGTTGTTTTCCGTTCTTGCTGGAAGCTTCCCTGGATCTCTTGGCGTTTCATTCGCCCTACTAGCAAGTTGTTGTTCAAAGGCTTTTTGTGCCTTCGAAAACGACGTCATAGATGTCTCCATAGCGCTAAGCTTGATCAAGATGGCCTCCAGCACTGCGTCTTTCTTTTCCGGCTGGGACGAACTTGATCCTTGCTCTTGGCTCTTTAACGGAGTTGATGAAGAAGGAGAAGAGAGGAAAGGATTAGAGGAATCGTTCGAATTGGAGTTAGAATAATTGTTACCCGAATTTTGGTTGTTTGCCCTCCAATTATTGCTATTGGATCCTCTATTGTTGTTGTAGTTGTTGTTCCGGAAACCGTTATTGTTGTTACGGTATCTATTGTTGTTCCTTGTTCCTTGATCTTCCTTCTTGGTTTGAGCAACTAAGAGTTCCTTCAATTGTTTCACGTCATTCTTCAAAGAGATGAGTTGATTAGTGTTTGATTGCTCCTCTTGAAAGTTGACTTTTTTAACTCCACCTTCAGCTCCTTGGTGGGAATATTTCTCCATGTGTAAAGCTTGCTTCTCTATGAACTCCCAAGCTTCGTCAATCGCCATGTCCATGAATGTACCGGCGGATAGTAGTTGAAGGTTGAACTGGGTGTTGCCGTCCAGTCCTTTGAAGTACATCTCCAGCAATTCTATCTTCAGAATCCCATGATGTGGGCAATCCAAAAGAATGTCTTTAAATCTCTCCCATGACTTGGACAAGCTCTCCTTGTCTTTCATGATGAATGCATTGATCTTCCCTCTCATTTCAGCAGTTTTAGAGGGGGGAAAGAATTTAGTTAAGAATTCCGTCGTCATCTCTTCCCAAGTGTTGATCTTTCCGGGAGGAAGAGATTGATACCAAGTAAGCGCCTGATCTTTCAAGGAGAAGTAGAAAGGGCTTAGCTTGTAGTTGTTGTTTTCCAGCCTTGAAGGTCTCAAGGTCTCCATCAAGATCTCATATTTCTGTAGATGTTGATGCGGAGATTTCTTCTCAAGCCCTCCAAACTGACATTGGCGAATCATGGAAAGAACTTGCGGTCGAAGTTCGTAATCATGGTCCGTTGGATCTCCTAGGTTGACTCTTGGACACCTCAGTTGTTGATTGGGGTCCATCCTTTGCCCTAGGGTTTGCGGGATTCCTGCAAAAAGAACATCTCGGACTGGCATCCGAGGTGGAAGTATCTCGGCCAGGGCGACAGGTACTGGATTCTACCTCGGTCGAGGATTTGGAACAGGGTCTTGCCTCGGTCGAGGATCTGGGTTCGGTCGAGGTTGATACTAGTCTCGTAAAGCCACCATATCTGCTTCGATCGCCTCAGTCCTTGCGCGAGTTTCTTCCATTTCCAGCCTCAGTTCTTCCTTGCTGAGGCGTAGCTGTTCTAACGCCTCCTTCAATTCGGCCTCAAGATCGCGATTGTCTTGGTTGGCCATCTTCACTTCTCTCAAGCGTCGTTTGTATGTCTTTTTTGGTTCGGGATCGTAAGGAACGATTTCCTTCCCAACGCGGGTTCTTCGCATAAACCTAAGAAAAAGAACCTGCGAAAGTCACTCAAGTAGAGTGGTTAGTAGAAACAGGGGCAAGTGCCCCGAAAGCAAACCGCAACCGGCTCGGTCTAGACCAAGTCCCCGGCAACGGCGCCAAAAACTTGTTCAGGCGCTGCCGAGGGACAAAACTAAGTCTATTTTGAATAGTTCGATCCCCGGCAATGGCGCCAAAAACTTGTTCGCTCCAAACGGTGTCTGCAAGCTTTAAATTTATAACCCTAGATGTAAGCTTAAAAAAAGGATGCGAACCCGTAGTGTACGGGTTAATCGTAGTAAAAAGCAAGGAATTCCAGGGGTCGATCACAGGGACTTAGTGAAACAAAGCAGGAATAGGTGAGCTATGTAATTACTAACCACGAAGCAATTAAAACAATCAAGGATGATTAAAAGTCAAATAAGGAAATATGCAATTCTAGGGATTGAAGTATCTAGTTGTGGTTCCAACTCAAGATCTAAAGATAAGCGGACAAAGCTGAGATATTTGCATAGGGAAGGTGTTACTTAAGTGGAACAGATCACCGGGTAAGTCTTACTACTCACTAATCCCAAACCGTAACTCCTATTACCGGGTAAGTCTCAAGGAATCAAGGTAAAGAACTATAACCTCAAACCAACACACAACCTAAGGGAATAGAATCAACCTTTACCGGGTAAGTCTCAGGCTAACTCACAAAGATGGAATGAAAGCACACTCAAACCCCAATAAAGGATAAACCTTTATTACCTACACTTATGATCTTTGGTAAACAAACAAAGGAATTACCGGGTAAGTCACATCCTAGGCTTGCATTGAACCAGGAAAGGTATAATAAGAATAGGATTTGGCAAACTCTAACACTTAACTCTCAGCTTCAGATCAGAAGGGTCACCTCGGTCAGACGAATTCCACCCCGGCCGAGATGTTCATCGACTGAACGAGATGTTCTAGGGTTAAGGTAAAGACTCGAGCTTTCAGGTTCCTACTGTGATTAAGATTATTCTATCATTGTTTTTCCCACAACCTTCAGCCAATCACCCTAGAATCACACAAGGAAATTAGCCACTCATCATCATGAAAGTAATAATCAAATATATGGGAAGATGAATAGTTTAACAAGAAAACCTTAAGAGAAAGGCTTCAATAACTGAATCAATTATCAAATAAGCGTTCCTTGGATTACAATCCAACAAGACAAACAACAATGAAGGGAATCTAAAGGAATCTTACAAAACCCTTCAAAAAGCTATAAAAGCTATAAACTTTCTTCCCTCAATCTTCCTTCAACCTTCAAAAAGTTTCTTCAAATCTCCCAACTATAGTAGGGTAAAACGGCTGCTATCAACGGATGTGTAAACACTATCGGTGGTATAGCGTGTTGTTAGCGGGTTTTCCGCGGGATCTGGATTTGTGGAAAATCCAACCCTTTTTATAGGTAAATTACCCTCCAAAGATAAGATATCTTATAAAGATATTTTCCCATAAAAATAGGTAAATAATATGGGCTAAATTATCTTCTTCCTTCCAGAAATCCAGCCTAAAAAGATAAGATCCTCCTTCCAAAACAAAAGATCTCAGCCAAGAATAAAATATCCTTGCCGCGCCCAAGGTGTTCGCCTCGTTCGAGTCGGCTCCTCTGGATCACCTCGGTCGAGGTGACTCTGTAGTCAACCGAGGTGAATCATAACTGAATGTGAAATCTCTCAAATCTGGTCCAAAGTGAATCTTTAATCCAATTTCATGATTCCTGGATTCTTCCTTAAGCTCCTGAATGTAGCTCCAATGACTCCTTTCCTCCTTTTGCTCCATTTTAGTCCAATATGTGCCATTTTACCTACGATTACAACGAAACTTGGTGTAGACCTCGATTCCCACAAAGGTAGATGAAACGACAATATAATCACATAATATACATTCAAACATGCAGATTATTGAAGATAAAACGTCTAAACAAGTCCCAAAATATAGACAATAATTCATGCTATCATAGGTGTAGGAGGTTTTTTTTTCTGGGTAAAACCATGGGGGCAGGGCTTGTCACCGCGGGGGCGGTAACAAGGAAGGTACAGCCATTGGCCTAGTGTTGGGGGCGGCGCTGGGAGTGGCTCGTGTGTGAAGCGACCACGGGGGACGGGGTTTGTCACCGCGGGGCGGTGACAAAGTGAGGCTAGCGCTAGGCCAGCACCGGGGGCGGTGCTCGGAGCATAGTGTCACCGCTAGGGCGGTTACACAGGTCCGTTGGGCGGCTTTCTTTACAAAGCTTCCTTGTTTTATTTCCTCGGTTTACCTCCCCAACAACGCCTTTGATTTACGTCGTTGGCTCGACATAACTTCACCTCTCAGTTTGGACTTCTTCCAGGACCATCTCGTCAATTGGATCGTTCGACACTCGCTCATGGTATAACTCGAGCCTTTGTACGTTGACTTTGAAAACTTTGTTTGTTTGTAGATCATATATATCGACAACACCATGTGGATGGACTTCGGCAATAACGTATGAGCCTGTCCATCTTGAGCGGAGTTTCCCTGCAAACAGCTTTAAACGTGATTAAAACAAAAGGACTTTATTACTGACTTGGAAGTCCTTCCGGAGGATGTTCCGGTCATGCCACGCCTTGGTTTTCTCTTTGTATGCAATGGAATGGTCAAACGCGTCGAGCCTCAGTTCCTCTAAATTGCACAGTTGGAGTTTTCAAAACTTACCGAACTCATTCAAGTTCATGTTGCACTTCTTCACCGCCCACCAATCCTTGTGTTCTAGTTCCACCAGTAGGTGGCTATCTTTTCCAAACACAAGCCGGAATGGTGACATCCCAATGGGGGTCTTGTAAGCCGTATGGTACGCCCATAAGGCGTCATTGAGCCTTAGACTCTAATCCTTCCTTCCAGGGGTCACCGTCTTTTCGAGAATCGTCTTGATCTCTCTTTTGACACTTCCGTTTGCCCATTGGTTTGTGGGTGGTATGTTGTGGAGACTCTTTGGTGGATATGGTACTTCTGACGGAGCGCGGTGATCGTCTTGTTGCAAAAGTGCGTTCCCCTATCGCTTTTCAAGGCTTTAGGAATCCCAAACCTTCCAAATATGTTGTCCTTGAGGAAATCTGTCACAAACTTAGAATCATCAGTTTTGGTGGCCTTTGCTTCCACCCACTTGGAAACATAGTCCACCGCAAGTAGAATATACGTATTAGCGAAAGAGTTAAGAGAGGGTCCCATAAAATCAATTCCCCAAACATAAAAAATTTCGCAAAAAATAAGAGATGATTGTGGCATTTCATTTCTCCTAGAGATATTATCTATTCGTTGACACATATCACATACTTTACAAAATGCAAAGGCATCTCGAAAGGTGTGGCCAAAAGAAACCCGCATCAAATACTTTCCAAGCCGTTTGGTTAGCCCCAAAGTGTCCTCCACATGCTTCTGAATAACAGAAAGAGAGAACATATTGTACCTCATATCCGGAATGTAACAGCGATTAACCTGATCACTACAATGTTTCCACAAGTAGGGATCTTCCCACCCATAGTGCCTAGACTCGGCTTTCACCTTTTCCCTCTGAGCTTTGGTGAAATCTGGGGGTACTCACCTCTAACAAGGAAGTTCACAAGTTCAGCAAACCAAGGCTTAAATGAATGCAATTTATACAATACCTCTGCAGGGTTTTCTGCAGGGGCGGCCAGAGCAAGCTGCAGGGGTGGTGACAAGGGAGGCACATGGGCGTTGTCTTCTAGCCGCAGGGGCGGCGTGGCGCATGGGCCGTCTCCTTTGATTGCGGGGGCTGTTACACAACAAAGGGTTGTATAAAAGGTGTCATCAAGGAAAAATTCCAAGGATGACTTTCTCCTCTCCTGGATCTTCATCCTCTTTCACCAACCTACTCAGGTGTTCAACCACTAGGTTTTCCGCTCCCTTCTAGTCCCGAATTTCTAAGGTGAATTCACTTAAAAGTAGGACCCAACAAATCGATCTTGGCTTGGCCTCCTTCTTGGTCATGAGGTAGCGTAGCGTTGCATGATCGGTGTAAACTATTACCTTCATGCCGAGAAAATATTGCTTGAATTTCTCCAAGGCAAAGACCACCGCCAACATCTTATTTTCGGCAGTGGAGTACTTCCTTTGAGCGACATTCAATGTCATTGAGACGTAGTGAATCACATGATGGTCTCCCGTCCTTTTACCCCAAGACAACACCTATAGCATAGTCACTAGCGTCACACATTATCTCAAAGGGCTTCTCCCAATTTGGTGATTGGATGATTGGGGCAGTTGTGAGACATCTTTCAAGGTGTCAAACACATTATTTCACTTCTCATTCACCATGAATGTGACATCCTTTTTCAAGAGCTCACAAAGTGGCACTGATATCTTGGAGAAATCCTTGATGAAGCGCCGGTAGAACCATGCATGACCTAAGAAGGAACGGATTTGACGCACGTTAGTGGGATAAGGTAAAGTTTGAATAACGTCAATTTTAGCCTTATCTACTTCAAATCCTTTTGATGAGATTGCGTGACCTAGTACAATACCTTGCTCCACCATAAAATGACATTTTTCAAAATTGAGAACTAAATTGGTATCTACACATCTTTGAAGAACAAGTTTTAAGTGACCTAAGCATGCATCAAAACTATCTACATGAACGATAAAACCATCCATGAAAACTTCAATAAAATTCTCAATGTATTCAGAAAAATGCTTATCATGCATCTTTGGAATGTGTCGGGAGCATTACATAATCTAAATGGCATTCTGTGGTATGAAAAAGTGTCAAACGGACATGTAAAAGTCGTTTTCTCTTGTTCCTCCAGAGCGATGGCTATTTAAAAACAGCCCGAATATCCATCTAGGTAGTAGTAGTAGGGGTTCCCTGCAAGATGCTCAAGCATTTGGTCAATAAATGGTAAAGGAAAATGGTCTTTTCGGGTTACCGTGTTTAACTTATGGTAGTCGATACAAACCCTCCACCCGGTTTAGGTCTTGCTTGGAACTATTTCACCGTGTTGGTTCTCCACCATGGTGATTCCTCCCTTTTTCGGAACAACTTGGGTTGGACTTACCCATTTGCTATCCGAGATTGGGAAGATCATGTCCGCTTGAAGAAGCATCAACACTTTCTTTTTGACCACATCCATCATAGGCGGGTTTAGTCGCCTTTGGGATTGCCTTGACGGTTTTTCTTCTTCCTCAAGGAGGATCCGGTGCATACACGTGGAGGGAATAATCCCTTTTATATCCGCAATGGTCAACCCAAGAGCCGTCTTGTGCTCTTTAAGAATGTCCACCAACTTCTCCTCTTGATGTGGAGACAACTTGCTAGAGACAATCACGAGCAATGTGTCATTCTCTCCAAGGAATGCATACTTGAGATGTTGGGGAAGCTCTTTTAGTTCGATCTCCGGAGCCTGCACAATAGATGGAACAAGCATTTCGCTTGGTATTAGCAAAGTGGGCCCAATGGCCAAAGTTATGATGGGGAGCCTTTTGTGCCCATCCAATTAGGCTAGAACCTCCTACATGTTAGATGTCAAGGCATACTCCGAATCATGAATGTCAATGTTATTTCAAATTAGGCTTTTTAATCATCAATGTCGGAAATGTCAAACACATCTTGTACAATTGGTTCAATTATATCAATAGAACAAAGAGAATGGTCATCGATGGGTGTTTCATGGCATCATTTATATTAAACTCTACAACCTCACCATCAAATTCCATTTTCAATTTTCCACTAACATAATCAATCTTGGTCCTAGCCGTGTTTAAGAAGGGTATCCCTAACAATATAGGCTCAACATTGTGAATCATGTTCCATATCTAAAACAAAGAAATCATCCGGAAAAATCAAGTTGTAAACCATTACTAGCACATCTTCTATTATTCTGTTAGGATCTACGTTAGATATATCGGCTAGTTGGACAACAATTCGAGTTTCATGGAGTGGACCAATCCCAAGAGATTGATAAATAGAGTATGGAAGCACGTTAATTGAAGCACCTAAACCAAGCATGGCTTTTCCAAAGCGGGTTTTGCCAATGACACAAGGAATACTTACCATGCCTGGATCACTACACTTCTTGGGCATTCTTTGTTGGAACACCGCGGAGACATGCTCACTCACTTGAACTTTCTGCTTCCCTTTCGACTTCTGGTTCCTCTTGATAGTGCACAACTCCTTAAAAAAACGAGCATACTTAGGAATACTCTTCACTAGTTTGATAAGGGGGATGTTTACCTTGCATTTTGAGAAGGTCTCAATAAAGGTCCTTGTCTTCAATCACTCTCCTCTCCATGAGTGCCCCTGAAAAAAGGGCTGGTGGTTTCTTGGATTAGAGAGGCGAAAAACTTGGACGGACATAAGGATTCTCCTCAAGTGGACTTTTTGTTTCTTTTTCCACAAGGGTGGGGGACTGCAGCCGCAGGAGCGGCTCAGGAGCTGTCACCGCGGGGGCAGCTGACTCACGCCCCAGAGGCAGCGATCGTGCACACGAAGGCGCCATAAGAGGCACACGGGAGGTTGGACTGTCAAAAATAAAATTTTCCGATTCCAAAGCTTGTTTTGGTTGCACTTGCCTCCCGCTCCTCAATGCTAGTGCACTAACATTCTCTTTAGGATTCACCACTCTCTGGGATTGTAGGTGTCTCGAGGTTCGAGCTTCAATCCTGGTGATTGCTTCCACCATTTGTCCAACCCGTTTTTCGAGGTTCTTGATGCTAGATTTTGTGGTTTGGACATGGGTGACAACATGCTTAGTTAAAACATATTACATATCCTCTGTAGATTGGGACTTACCTTGTCGGGGTTGTTGTTGTTGGTGTTGTTAATCTCTCCACAGGAAGTTTTGTTGATCACGCCATCCCGGCATGTAGTTTTGGGCATATGGGTCATTCATTTGGCGTTGTTGTTGTTGTTGGCCATATCCTATGATGCTTACCTAAGTAGTGTCATCTTGGACTTGTGGTACAAGTCCGTGGGATGGAAAGGATCGGCACATACTCCACAAGCTTTAAGTTGTTGTGGAGTTCCCATCAAAGTTACCCTCTTAACCATCTCTTTTAGCTCAGAAATCTCAGTGGACATTTCCGGATGGCTGGGGTGTACAACATGCTCCCCTCTTTTGGTAGTAGTCCTACCAAAATTCCTTGTTCCCTCCGCCAACTCTTGAATCTTTTCCAATGCAAGTTCGGGGGTAGAGTTAAGGATGTTACCTCCACAAGCGGCGTCGACGATCCGCCGTTCGTTTTCTACCAAGCCGTTGTACAAGTACAACACTAAGTCCTGGTTGGAATACCCATGGAAGGGACAACGGGACCTATATCTTACAAACCTTTCATAGTACTCATAAAGCATTTCGTCTGCCTCTTGCTCGATGTTGCTTATTGCCTTCTTCAAATTGTTTGCCTTCTTCGGGGAAAAGTACTTCTCCAAGAAAGCCTTGTGAAGATTTTCCCACGTGATGAAAGATGGTAGTACCAATCATCCGACGTATTCTTGAGGGTGAAGCTGAAGGCCCGCATTTTGATTTGCTCCTCGGTGACGTTTTCCGGCTTCATGCTCATGCAAACTGTGTGGAACTTCCCTAGGTTCTTGATAGGATTTTCTTCGCTCGGCCCATGGAAGGATGGAGAAAGTGAATCAATCCCAGCTTAAGCTCGAAGTTGACCCCTTCTCCAACTACCAGTATGGTCACCGCAAGTGGATGTTCGGTCAAGTCCGGCTGCGTAAGTTGACGGAGAATGTGATTCGCCATTGGATCTTGATTCCAGTGTTGTCTTCGTTTTTGATTGTACGTCCTCTCGATTTCTGGAGCAAAAGATGCAAAATATGAGTTAGTAGCACGGCCTTAAACCATGAAAATGGTCCAAACCAATAATTGATAATCAAAGGTAAAAGAAAACTTTAAACTTAAACTCCCTTGTAACGGCACCAAATTTGACAAGCTTATAAACCTAGGGTCGTTGCTTTTAGCTTAATCAAAGTAGAATTCCGAACTTTAAACTTAACCGATTGTATAGTGAATAAGTAACGGTTGAACCCATAAGAGTTATGGTTAAAATATGATTTAGATTCAATTATCGATTATAGTATCCCGGGGGGGGGGGGGGGGGTTGGATTGCAATATTGAACAAGACAAAAGCAAATAAAAAGCAAGTAAAGATGATGATGATTGATTGATATGATAGCTATACTATGTTAGGAAAAGATCCACACGTTTGCAGAGCACCCTATTGCAGTCCTAGAGCGAGGTGTGAGACGCCTGCGTTCGAAGGACATTCCTATGTTGAGGATACATAGGTCTAGACGAGGACCAGGTGAGGCTACCTGGGAGACATAGGATAGTATTGAGAGGAACTATCCAGAGTTTTATGCTGAGTTAGATGCACCCATAGGATCCACGAGTAGATCTTAGTGCCTTCTTGGTAAGTGCATGTTATATGCTTATGTGATATATTGTGCTTCCATGCTAGCTGTGATATGTGCATATGATCTATTAGATCTGGTTGCTAGTACGAGAAAGGTATAGCTGGAGATGGTTCTTTCCTCGATGCTTTTGTGTGTGTTAGGATTAGCTGGAGATGGTTCTTTGATAACATGAATTATTGTCTATATTTTGGGGCCTGTTTAGACGTTCTATCTTCAATAATCTGCATGTTTGGATGTATATTATGTGATTATATTGTCGTTTCATCTACCTTTATTGGATTAGAGATTTACTTTGGACCAGATATGAGAGATTTCACATTCAGTTGTGATTCATCTCGGTTGACTACAAAGTCACCTCGACTGAGGTGATCCAGAGGAGTTAACTCGACCGAGGCGAACACCTTGGACGCGGCAAGGATATTTTATTCTTGGCTGAGATCTTTTATTTTTTGGAAAGAGGATCTTATATTTTTGGGCTGGATTCCTGGAAGGAAGAAGATAATTTAGCCCATACATTTTACCTATTTTTATGGGAAAAGATCTTTCTAAGATATCTTATCTTTGGAGGGTAATTTTCCTATAAAAAGGATTGGATTTTCCACAAATCCAACATCCGCTAACGGCTGAAGATCCTGCTTACCACGCGAACAACCGCTTTACCCCAAGATAGTTGGGAGATTTGAAGAACCTTTTTGAAGGTTGAAGGAAGATTGAAGGAAGAAAGTTGATAGCTTTTATAGCTTTGTGAAGGGTTTTGTAAGATTCTTTTAGATTCCCTTCATTATTGATTGTCTTGTTGGATTTTGATCCAAGGAACGCTTGTTGATTGATAATTGATTCAGTTATTGAAGCCTTTCTCTTAAGGTTTTCTTGTTCAATTATTCTCTTTCTTCCCTTATATTTGATTATTACTTTCATGATGATGATTGGCTAATTTCCTTGTGTGATTCTAGGGTGATTGGTTGAAGGTTGTAGGAAAAACAATGATAGAATAATCTTAATCACAGTAGGATCCTGAAAGTTCGAGACTTTAACCTTAACCCTAAACCATCTCGCTCAGTCGATGAACATCTCGGCCGGGGTGGAATTCTTCTGTCCGAGGTGACTTATCTGATCCGAAACTGAGAGTTAAGTATTAGAGTTTGCCAAATCCTATTCTTATTACACCTTTCCTGGTTCAATGCAAGCATAGGATGAGACTTACCTGGTAATTCCTTTGTTTGTTTATCGAAGATCATAAGTTTAGGTAATAAAGGTTTGTCCTTTATTGGGGTTTGAGTGTGCTTTCATCCCATCTTTGTGAGTTAGCCTGAGACTTACCCGGTAAAGGTTGATTCTATTCCCTTAGGTGGTGTGTTAGTTTGAGGTTATAGTTCTTTTCCTTGATTCCTTGAGACTTATCGGGTAATAGGAGTTACGGTTTGGGATTAGTGAGTAGTGAGACTTACCCGGTGATTTATTCCACTTTAGTAACACCTTCCCTATGCAAAAATCTCAGCTTTGTCCGCTTATCTTTAGATCTTGAGTTGGAACCACAACTAGATGCTTTAATCCCTAGAATTGCATATTTCCTTAATTGACTTTTTATCATCTTTGATTGTTTTAATCGCTTTTGTGGTTAGTAGTTGCATTGACAAACCTATACCTGTTTTGTTTCACTAAGTCCCTGTGATCGACCCCTTGAATTTCTTGCTTTTTACTACGATTGACCCGTACACTGCGGGTTCGCATCCTTGTTTTAAGCTTACATCTAGGGTTATAAATTTAAAGCTTGCACACACCGTTTTGAGCGAACATTCTTCCCTCCATACTACTTTTGATTAACATAGTGTGAGTGGAGATGCCTCCACATAGTAGTGTTATGCATACGTTGTGGATGGAGACGGTTTTCCTCCATGCCAGTGTGATGTGGTTATTGTTTGGCTAGAGATGATCTTCCTCTAGGCCTTATGTAGAGTTGTTATGATGGAGTTGTGATTCCTCCATGATGTGTTGAGGATATAGAATGTTATAGGTTATGACCTGACGTTCTTGAGGAGAGTGTTTTACCTTGACTTAAAGGTCCGAGAGGCTTTGGGATTTTGCAAGTTTAGGGACGAAACTTATTTTTAGGGGGGGGGGAGGGTGAGGTGTAAGAGCCTTAGTCTTTGGAGCCTAGATGAGCTAGAGTGTGATTTAGCTTGACCCAGTCAGCCGCCCCAGCAGACCAGGGAGGCCGCCCCTGCGCCTCAGGCTAGCCGCCCCTATGGCTCTATGGCTGGTGCAACCGCTTTTGTAGACTCTTGACCCGTGCTTTGTGGCTATCTTCTTCTATAAGTTTCCCTATCTTCAGATGAGAGGGTTTCCACTTCTTTCCAGCTCCATCCCTTACGTTCTTCTTCTCTTTCATCCTCTCCTCTCTTCATTCTTGACCTTTCTTGCTTCTCTTGATCTCTCCTTGCTTGTGTGGGTAAGTTCTAGAGAGTTTAAGGTTGTTCTTGGCCTTGGATGATCTTGAAATGGTTGCAGAGAGTTGTTGTTGTTGTGTTGAGGCTGAGAGTTGTGTTGATGCTCCTTAGTGCAGCCTAGGGCTTGTGTGGTAAGCTTTTCCTCTTCATCTCTTTTCCTCTTGATAGCATGAATTATTGTCTATATTTTGGGACTTGTTTAGACGTTTTATCTTCAATAATCTACATGTTTGTATATATATTATGTGATTATATATATTATCGTTTCATCTACCTTTGCGGGAATCGAGGTCTACACCTAGTTTCGTTGTAATCGTAGGTAAAATGGCCCATTTTGGACTAAAAAGGAGCAAAAGGAGCTATGAAGTCATTGGAGCTACATTCAGGAACTTAAGGAACGATCCAGGAAGCATAGCCATGGATTAAAGATTCACTTTGGACCAGATTTGAGAGATTTCACATTCAGTTATGATTCACCTCAGTTGACTACAGAGTCACCTCGACCGAGGTGATATAGAGGAGTCGACTCGACCGAGGCGAACACCTGGGACGCGGCGAGAATATTATAATCTTGGCTGAGATCTTTTATATTTGGAAAGAGGATCTTATATTTTTCGGCTGGGTTCCTGGATGGAAGAAGATAAGTTACACCATATATTTTACCTATTTTTATGGGAAGAGATCTTTCTAAGATATCCTATCTTTGGAGAGTAATTTTCCTATAAAAAGGGTCGGATTTCCCACAAATCCGACATCCGCTATCACCCGGTACATCCTAATACACCGCTACAGCCATACTCCAGTTGGGAGATTTGAAGAACCTTTTTTGAAGGTTGAAGGAAGAAAGTCTATAGCTTTTATAGCTTTTTGAAGGGTTTTTGTAAGATCATCTTAGATTCCCTTCTTTGTTGTTGTCTTGTTGGATTGCTATCCAAGGAACGCTTGTTGGTTTTATAATTGATTCAGTTATTGAAGCCTTTCTCTTAAGGTTTTCTTGTTCAATTATTCTCTTTCTTCCCATATATTTGATTAATACTTTCATGATGATGAGTGGCTAATATCTTTGTGTGATTCTAGGGTGATTGGTTGAAGGTTGAGGGAAAAACAATGATAGAATAATCTTAATCACATTAGGACCCTGAAAGTTCGAGTCTTTACCTTAACCCTAAGCATCTCGCTCAGTCGATGAACATCTCGGCTGGGGTGGAATTTGGCTGACCGAGGTGACTTATGTGATCCGAAACTGAGACTTAAGTGTTAGAGTTTGCCAAATCCTATTCTTATTACACCTTTCCTGGTTCAATGCAAGCCTAGGATGAGACTTACCCGGTAATTCCTTAGTTTGTTTACCTAAGATCATAAGTGTAGGTAATAAAGGTTTATCCTTTATTGGGGTTTGAGTGTGCTTTCATCCGATCTTTGTGAGTTAGCCTGAGACTTACCCGGTAAAGGTTGATTTTATTCCCTTAGTTGGAGTGTTAGTTTGAGGTTATAATTCTTTTTCTTATTTCCTTGAGACTTACCCGGTAATAGGAGTTACGGTTTAGAATTAGTGAGTAGTGAGACTTACCCGGTGATCTATTCCACTTTAGAAACACCTTCCCTATGCAAAAATCTCAGCTTTGTCCGCTTATCTTGAGATCTTGAGTTGGAACCACAACTAGATGCTTTAATCCCTAGAATTGCATATTTCCTTTATTGACTTTTATCATCTTTGATTGTTTTAATTGCTTTTGTGGTTTGTTTTTGCTAAAGCTGACTTATTCCGACTTTGTTTCACTAAGTCTCTGTGATCGACCCCTGGAATTCCTTGCTTTTTACTACGATTGACCCGTACATTACGGGTTCGCATCCTTGTTTTAAGCTTACATCTAGGGTTATAAATTTAAAGCTTGCACACACCGTTTGGAGCGAACAAGTTTTTGGCGCCGTTGCCGGGGACTTGGTCTAGACCGAGCCGGTTGCGGTTTGCTTTTGGGGCACTTGCCCCCGTGTCTACTAACCACTCTACTTGAGTGACTTTTGCAAGTTCTTTCTTAGGTTTATGCGAAGAACCCGCGCTGGGAAGGAAATCG
The DNA here is from genome assembly GCA_033239125.1 of Fagopyrum homotropicum. NCBI lineage: Eukaryota > Viridiplantae > Streptophyta > Magnoliopsida > Caryophyllales > Polygonaceae > Fagopyrum > Fagopyrum homotropicum. The sequence continues at coordinate 94,649,198 of BSWB01000003.1, read as the reverse complement.
TTCCCTACGATCCCGAACCAGAAAAGACATACAAACAACGCTTGAGAGAAGCGAAGATGGCCAACCAAGACAATCGCGATCTTGAGGCCGAATTGAAGGAGGCGTTAGAACAACTACACCTTAGCAGGGGAGAACTGAGGCAGGAGAAAGAAGAAACTCGCACCAGAACTGAAGCGATCGAAGCAGATATGGCAGCCTTACGAGACCAATATCTACTTCGACCGAGGGAAGACCCAGTTCCCGATCCTCGACCGAGGCAGGATCCAGTTCAAGACCCTCGACCGAGGTAGGTCCCAGTACCTGATGCCCCGGCCGAAGTACTTCCACCTCGGATGCCAGTCCGAGGCGCTCTTTTTGCTAGAATCCCGCAAACCCTAGGTCAAAGGATGGACCCCAATCAACAACTGAGGCGTCCAGGAGTTAACCTAGGAGATCCGGCGGACCATGACTACGAACTTCGACCGCAAGTTCTTTCCATGATTCGCCAATGCCAGTTTGGATGGCTAGAGAAGGAATCTCCGCATCAACATCTTCAAAACTATGAGATCTTGATGGAGACCTTGAGACCCTCAAGAATTGAAAACAACAACTACAAGCTAAGACCTTTTTACTTTTCTTTAAAAGATAGAGCTCTTACTTGGTATCAATCTCTTCCTCCAGGAAAAATCAGTACTTGGGAGGAGATGACTACGGAATTCTTGACTAAATTCTTTCCCCCCTCTAAGACCGCTGAAATGAGAGGGAAGATTAATGCATTCATTATGAAGGACAAGGAGAGCTTGTCCAAGTCATGGGAGAGGTTTAAGGATATTCTTTTGGATTTCCCACATCATGGGATTCCAAAGATAGAGTTGTTGGAGATATACTTCAAGGAACTGGACGGAAGCACCCAGTTCAACCTCCAACTATTATCCTCCAGTACCTTTATGGACATGGCGATTGACGAAGCTTGGGACTTTATTGAGAAGCAAGCTTTGCATATGGAGAAATATTCCCACCAAGGAGCGGAAGGTGGAGTTAAAAGAGTTAACTTTCAAGATGTTCCGCCTAACAACAATCAACTCACGTCTTTGAAGAATAACGTGAAGCAATTGAAGGAACTCTTGGTTGCTCAAACCAAGAAGGAAGATCAAGGATCAAGGAATAACAACAATGGATACCGTAATAACAACAACGGTTCCCGGAACAACAACTACAACAACAACAATAGAGGATCCAACAACAATAATTGGAGGGCGAACAACCAAAATTCGGGTAACAATCATTCTAACTCCAATTCTAACGATTCCTCTAATCATTTCCTCTCTTCCCCTTCTTCTTATTCTTCTTCTTCTTCTTCTTCTTCTTCTTCTTCTTCTTCTTCTACTCCATTAAAGAGCCAGGGGCAAGGATCAAGTTCGTCCCAGCCGGAAAAGAAAGACGTAGTGTTGGAGGCTATCTTGATCAAGCTTAGTGCTATGGAAACATCCATGACTTCATTTTCGAAGGCCCAAAAGGCCTTTGAACAACAACTTGCTAGTAGGGCGAATGAAGCGCCAAGAGATCCAGGGAAGCTTCCAGCAAGGACGGAAAGCAACCCTAAGGGCCAGATTATGGCCATAACAACGAGGAGTGGACTGAAGACTACAGATCCAGTGCCTCGGTCGGTGCCAGTACCGACGAAGACCACCTCGGTACAGGTGCAGTCGAAGAACACTTCGGCCGAGATGCCAACCGAGGTGGAGCCACAGAAAGCGGAGGGGAAAACTGAAGTTTATGTTCCACCTCCTGCATACAAACCACCACTTTCATTCCCCCAGTCAAGGGCCAGAGCACATCTAGACAAGCACTTTGGTAAGTTCCTTGACTTGATGAATAAACTACACATTAACATTCCTTTCCTTGATTCTATTCTAGGGATGCCCACCTATGGGAAGTTCTTGAAAGAGATCTTATTAAGGAAGAGGAAACTGGAAGACTTTGGTGAAGTAAGGATGACATCTAAATCCTCGGAGCTTATTCAAATCATGAAGGAGAAGATGCCACCTAAGTTGAGAGATCCCGGCTCATTTTGCATTCCCATCCAAGTTGGGGATGTCACTTGTGAAGCCTTATGCGATCTAGGAGCCAGCGTGAGCATAATTCCGCTGGAGCTATGTGTGAAGATCGGACTTGGAGAGCCCAAGCCGGTTAAGATAAGGTTATACATGGCGGACCGCTCTATTACCATCCCGTGGCCATTTTGGAAGACGTTCCGGTTAAGTTAGGTAACTTCTATTTACCTATAGACTTTGTAGTACTTGACATTCCCGCAGATTATCTTGTTCCTATCATTCTCGGGAGGCCATTTCTAGCAACTTCGGGTTGCAACGTGGATTCTAAGGACGCCAAGTTGAAATTCAACATTGGCGGAGATGAAGTAGAATTTGCATTACTTGCGGCCATGAAGGGAGAGCAGCTAGGAGATGATCTCTTCAACATCTATGATGAAGAAGAATCAAGAGAATTGGTGAGCTCTATCCTTATTAACGATCCACTTGAAAGAGTTATTAGTTTCAGTTTAATGGAGGAAGGTATAGATGCTTCTTGTGATGCAGATATACGGAGACTAAAGGCGTTAGAAGAAGATCCAGGAGCCAAAATTGAGAAACTAATCCAGGAGACGAAGATCTCAAGTTTCGGTTCCAGTTACAGTACCTCGACCGAGGCACTTCTTGGACCAGGCGAGGCGACTGAAGAACATCTAGGTCAACGCCTCTGCGCCTCGACCGAGGTCGAAGGCGAGATGATGTCAACTGAGACTACTGGAAATAACAAACTTCTTACTTTTTTCTCTGACATTCATCCTCAGTTGGTGGAACATTCTATTCACCAACTTTCTGATAATAAAGGACCTTGGTATCCTGATATTGTGAATTATCTTATTTGCCAGGAAATACCGCCCGGATTGACGTACTCTCAAAGGAAGAAATTCTTCAAGGACGTACGCCATTACTGTTGGGATGAACCGCTGCTATTTAAGCGCGGGCCGGATGGGATGCGTCGAAGATGCATTCCGGAAGATGAAGTTGATAGCGTCATACGGCATTGTCATTCACTTCCTTGTGGAGGACATGCTAGCACCGATAAGACATGCGCTAAGGTATTACGTTCCGGTTTCTTTTGGCCTACGTTATTTAAAGATGTGCAATCGTTTGTTATCTCTTGTGATGCATGTCAAAGAACATGGAATTTATCTAGGAGGAACGAAATGCCACTTAATAACATTCAAGAGGTGGAAATCTTTGATGTATGGGGGATAGACTTCATGGGACCTTTTCCATCCTCCAGAGGAAACCTCTATCTTCTTCTAGCAGTTGACTACGTTTCTAGATGGGTTGAAGCCATTGCTTCTCCCACTATTGACGCCAAGGTGATTGTGAAGTTCTTTAACAGGACTATCTTTCCACGTTTTGGAACTCCACGTATCATCATCAACGATGGAGGGACGCATTTCATCAACCGGAAGTTTAAGGCACTTCTATCGAAGTATGGGGTAACCCACAAGGTAGCAACCCCTTATCACCCTCAAACTAGTGGACAGGTCGAGATCTCGAATAGGGAAATCAAAGCAATTTTGGAGAAGACCGTCTCTAGGACGAGGAAGGATTGGTCCATAAAATTGGACGACGCTCTTTGGGCCTACAGGACCGCATTTAAGACTCCCATAGGTACCACCCCTTATAATTTGGTATATGGGAAGTCTTGTCATTTGCCCGTTGAGTTAGAACACAAAGCATATTGGACGATCAAATGGTTGAACTTCGACATTAAGGAAGCCGGCGAGAAGCGGCTATTAGATATCAACGAGCTGGAGGAGCTGCGTTTGAACGCTTATGAGAATGCCAAAATCTATAAGGAAAGGACGAAGAAATGGCATGACAAGCGTATCATCCCTAAGGAGCTTAAAGAAGGAGACTTAGTTCTACTCTTCAACTCCCGCCTCCGCCTCTTTCCAGGTAAGTTAAAATCTAGATGGACCGGACCTTATGTTGTGAAACATGTTTTTCCTCATGGTGCAGTTGAGATTTGGGGCGAAACGAGTGGAAGCTTCAAGGTCAATGGTCATAGACTCAAGAAATACAAACCGGAAGTTCCGGTTGAGGAGGTTGCACCACTATACCTCGTTTGAGAGACGCCGTATGGTCCAGCTAGCGACCTTAAATCAAGCGCTTCTTGGGAGGCAACCCAAGGTATTGCTTTCTTTCCCTTTTTTCTAGTCTAGTTTAGATAGTTTGCTTTTGCTTTGCTTTGTTTTGTTTTTGGCATCCTAGACAGACAACATGTGATATCTAAGGAAGGAATACAAACCATGAGCACAACTGGAAAGACAGAAGTTCGAGAATTTGAGAAGACGGAGTTGACTGAAGCACATCTCGGTTGCTGTCAAAGCACCTCGACCGAGATGATTCTTAAGCAACCGAGGCGACTAGGGTTTCTGAAGATCCACCTCGGTCTGTACCACCTCGGTCCAGTCGAGACCACCTCGATCGAGGTGACAGCAGTTCTAGAAAAGGGTATAAAAGGGGGTTGAAATTCTCTCTCCTCCTTTACCTTCTCCTCGACCGCGGCAGCCTCTTCGCCTCGCTTCGTCGTTCTTCGATCAATTTCGACGATTCTTGCTTCCAAATTGCAAAGAAAGGGTAGATGATCCCAGTGCAAGTGCCAATCTGCGAGAAAAATGAACCGAATCGATCGAATCAGGGTAAACATCGAAAAAACCCTAACCTCGATCCTTTTCACTATTTTACTTCGAATTGGGCTTTAGTTGCCCTTGCATTTGCTGAGAAACAGATTAAGTACCCCATAGGAACCAGTTGTAGTGATTTTGGGGGAAAAGAACTGGATTTTTGAGGAAATTCGTCGCGCAGTTATTCGCCTCGGTCCAGTCGGCCTATGCCTCGGCCGAGGTGTTCTTGAGATTTTTCAGGCCGACCGAGGTGATCTGACAGGTTGTTCTAGAGATAAGTTCAGACAGACAGTTGGTCTTGAGGGACAAATCCTCCCCTTCCCCTTCTTCTTTTTCCTCTAGACCTATTAGACCGGTGATCCACGAGAGACACCGAGTCGACTATGACCGTATCGCAGCCCGTCCAGTGATTGCACCGCGCTTCCTCGACGTATCAACATTTGATTGTCTCCATGTGGATGGAGATTTGAGACGGATGATCTCGATGGTAGGGCTAGATCAGTTTACTGAGATCCGCGCACTTGCCTACTTAGAGCCTACTTTGGAGTTCATTAGCTCCTTCACCTACCTTCCCACCGAGCGGGTTGTGAAGTACCGGTTGATGAACTGGAACTTCTTAGTTCCCTTAGAGTACTGGAGAGACATTTTTGGTTTCCCGGCTCCGACTGCTATTGTTTCCCTCCCGAGCTGTAGCTAGGGAGTTTTGGGGTCAGATTGCTCACGTAGTTGAGCACGCAGACAGATGGCGCCCTGGAGACTCCAGGGAGCGTATTATTTTTCACCTAGCTTTTAGGTTAGCTCACCGGATTTTTAGTGAGACGCTTCTGGCGCGTACTGAGACGCCCCAGAAGGTCAGACAGGGGGACCTTTTCAGCCTTTACTGCATGGTGACTGGAGGGATCCCAGACTTTGGCTTGATGTTGGCAGAGGATCTGCACAAGATCAAGGCCAAGGCGAAGGGGGATATCTGCTGCGGAGGCATCGTGACTCACATAGCGAGTTACCAGGACATGGACCTCAGAGCTTGTACTATGGTGATGGCTGCCAAGCCGCTAAGGCTTCAGGAGATGATCACTCGGAGGATACTGGTTCCCCGAGGACTTACTACGTCATATGTGGCGATGCCATGGGAGCCGACTACACCACAGGGGATCACATGATCCCCCCAGTTCTCAGTTTATGATCCTCACTATTGGCAGACTGCTTGGATCCCATTGATTGAGGATGCTAGAGAGGCAGCAGCTGCACCAGCTGAGGAGGATGAGGTGGAGGAGGAGACTACTGATGATGATGATAAGGATGGTGGAGTTCCTATGGATACAGGGACTGATATTGCTGGGACGAGTGCACCGGTCATCGATTTAGACGATGACCTGACTGATACCGCGCCGGCTGCATCACCAGTGTGACCTGCTAGGCGTAGGGTACGCCGACAGAGAGATCCAGAGGCTCACCATCGGATCGATGATCTGACGGATCAGATGATAGACTCTTATGCTGCCCTTACTATGGACATCCATGAGAGATTTGCTGACCAGCGCCGAGAGCTTGACCGCATGACTCATTAGATGCTAGAGAGCCAGGACTATCAGCGCCGGATGATGGAGATCTAGTTTCAGCAGACTATGGGTTATCCATTTGACCCATCCCAGTATCCATACATGCCACCACCACCACCACCGGATCGTGATTATTGAGAGCTTGCAGGATTTTCTTTCTTATTTATTATGCAGCTCAACTATTGTCCGGTGAGTACTTTATTTTCTTTTGACTTATTTTGACCCACTGGGACAGTGTGTCCCAAGTATGGGGTATTTATGTATTTTATGACTTATGTGATGTATGACTCGACATTATCGGATATTTATGCTTTATTTTGCTTCTATGTGTTTATCTGAGATTGCATGCATACATACAGGTTATTTGATTGAGAAAACCGTCAAAAATTGGTTTAGAAAAAAAAATTTTTGACCTCGACTGGGACAGTTCTGGCCGAATGAGGTACTTCACCTCGGTTGACCTAGAACACCTCGACCGAGGTGGTTTAACTGAGAGTTTTCAAAACGTTTTGTGCTTCTTATCTGGATATGATCTCGGTGAAGATCTTGTTTGCTGACTGGTTTTGAAATCTTTATATGTTTGAAAGGTTTATGATATGTTTAAGTTGCTAAATGCTTTGTTTGAAATTTATGGCATGTTTAATACTTTGTTTTTATCCAAATTATGTTGAATTTGAAGGTTGACACCGCAAGATAAGTTCTCTCACTTTCTTCCTGGAAAGACCAAGGCAATTCATTCTTCTCTCTTCTTCTTCTTGATCATGCTTAGCCCCTCATATACATATTTGCCTCCCTTTACCTATCCGGGAATTTGGAAGCAAGCAAAGTGGTGAAAGCAAGTGAAGTAAAAGTTGAGAAGTTGACTGGAAGTGAAAGTGTTAGAAAACAATAAATAGGTTTGGGGAAGTCAATCATGATGATGAGTAACTCGGCACCATTCACATAGCCGGGTGTTTGTGTCTTGCCAAAGTCGGATTGAGCGATATTCCTAACGGGTCATGGTATGTGCATCACGGGTTTGATGCATCTCAAGAAATTGATGATTGCTGATTTCCTAGGCTTCGGTTATTGTGCACCTCTGTCCATGCATCCCAAAAAGTAAAGTAAAAAGAAAAAGTGTGAAATAAGCAAAGCTTATTGGTGGAAGATGTTGAAAGTCAAAGTGAAAGTGAAGTGATATCCTTTTCCCGGATTCTAGCACCACATTACCTTACATACATCCCTACCCTACACGTTTCTTGACCTTTCTTTTGGGAAGCCCTTGAGACCTTGAGCTTGTTGATTGACTTAGTGGTTTAAACTGGATTATACATGATTAATTTCCATGATTATGATTTATTATGCATTCTATGATTTTATGCAAAGATGAACAACTTTCTTATATTTATAAAATGTTTTAAACATGTTTTGATTTTAAATTCCATGAAGTATTCTCTTAGAGTGATCTATGATTGTAGCACACCATAAAAATGTTTTTTAAAAGACTTTTTCATTGATCTTTATGACTAATAATCCATTTTATCTTGTATTTTATATGCCGAACTTGCTTGGGCACAAGCAAGGGCTAAGTATGGGGTATTTTGATAGCATGAATTATTGTCTATATTTTGGGACTTGTTTAGACGTTTTATCTTCAATAATCTGCATGTTTGTATATATATTATGTGATTATATTGTCGTTTCATCTACCTTTGTGGGAATCGAGGTCTACACCTAGCTTTGTTGTAATCGTAGGTAAAATGGCACATTTTGGACTAAAAAGGAGCAAAAGGAGCTATGGAGTCATTGGAGCTACATTCAAGAACTTAAGGAACGATCCAGGAAGCATAGCCATGGATTAAAGATTCACTTTGGACCAGATTTGAGAGATTTCACATTCAGTTATGATTCACCTCGGTTGACTACAGAGTCACCTCGACCGAGGTGATCCAGAGGAGTCGACTCGACCGAGGCGAACACCTGGGACGCGGCGAGAATATTATATTCTTGGCTGAGATCTTTTATATTTGGAAAGAGGATCTTATATTTTTGGGCTGGGTTCCTAGAAGGAAGAAGATAAGTTACACCATATATTTTACCTATTTTTATGGGAAGAGATCTTTCTAAGATATCTTATCTTTGGAGAGTAATTTTCCTATAAAAAGGGTCGGATTTCCCACAAATCCGACATCCGCTATCACCCGGAATATCCTAATACACCGCTACATCCATACTCCAGTTGGGAGATTTAAAGAACCTTTTTTGAAGGGTGAAGGAAGAAAGTCTATAGATTTTATAGCTTTTTGAAGGGTTTTTATAAGATCATCTTAGATTCCCTTCTTTGTTGTTGTCTTGTTGGATTGCTATCCAAGGAATGCTTGTTGGTTTTATAATTGATTCAGTTATTGAAGCCTTTCTCTTAAGGTTTTCTTGTTCAATTATTCTCTTTCTTCCCATATATTTGATTAATACTTTCATGATGATGAGTGGCTAATATCTTTGTGTGATTCTAGGGTGATTGGTTGAAGGTTGAGAGAAAAACAATGATGGAATAATCTTAATCATAGTAGGACCCTTAAAGTTCGAGTCTTTACCTTAACCCTAAGCATCTCGCTCAGTCGATGAACATCTCGGCTAGGGCGGAATTTGGCTGACCGAGGTGAATTATCTGATCCGAAACTGAGAGTTAAGTGTTAGAGTTTGCCAAATCCTATTCTTATTACACCTTTCCTGGTTCAATGCAAGCCTAGGATGAGACTTACCCGGTAATTCCTTAGTTTGTTTAGCTAAGATCATAAGTGTAGGTAATAAAGGTTTCTCCTTTATTGGGGTTTGTGTGTGCTTTCATCCCATCTTCGTGAGTTAGCCTGAGACTTAGCCGGTAAAGGTTGATTCTATTCCCTTAGTTGGAGTGTTAGTTTGAGGTTATAGTTCTTTTCCTTAATTCCTTGAGACTTACCCAGTAATAGGAGTTACGGTTTAGAATTAGTGAGTAGTGAGACTTACCCAGTGATCTATTCCACTTTAGAAACACTTTCCCTATGCAAAAATCTCAGCTTTGTCCGCTTATCTTGAGATCTTGAGTTGGAACAACAACTAGATGCTTTAATCCCTAGAATTGCATATTTCCTTTATTGACTTTTATCATCTTTGATTGTTTTAATTGCTTTTGTGGTTAGTGATTGCTAAAGCTTACCTATTCCGACTTTGTTTCACTAAGTCCCTGTGATCGACCCCTGGAATTCCTTGCTTTTTACTACGATTGACCCGTACACTGCGGGTTCGCATCCTTGTTTTAAGCTTACATCTAGGGTTATAAATTTAAAGCTTGCACACACCATTTGGAGCGAATACCTCTCTTCTTCCTTGCTTCTTTCTTCATCTTTGTAGCTTAGGACCAAAAGATGAGCTTGTGTGGATCTTTTCCTAGCCTTTTGATGATCATGTGTGTATATATGTGTATGTGTTGCTGTGGTATGTTGAAGACGTGAAGAGAATCGAGAAAGGGGTCGAAGAGAAGTCGAGACTAACTCTTTGCATAGTTGGCCGCCCCTACGCCTGTCCTGAGCCGCACATGCGCCTGGTATGGAGCCGCGCCTGCACCTTTGGTGAGCCGCTCCTGCGCCTCACTAGACCAGCCGTGTGTTCTTGCTTCTATTAGTACATACCTTGTTGGTATGTCTTCCTACCTTCCTTTCCTTTGACCTTGGCTTAGTTGATAGCTAGGTTGGGATGAGTTGTATGATAGAGTTGTGCCTTAGGCATTTATGTTGATATTGAGGTTATGCCATAGGCATATGTGAGCTTGTTATGATCTTGAGGTTGTAGGTTGGTTCTGGTTATGGAGACGAGTGTCCTAACCCTTCCAGGTTGTGATATTGTGTGCCTTGCTATTGCAGGCATTGGTTTCTTCCCCAAGTGAAAGTTGTGACGTGGTAGAGGATACGAGTGTATCAGGTAAGTCCATAGGACTTACTTAGCGTTCAGTTATGGATTTGTATGATTGTGATGGTTGTGTGTATTCATATGATTGTGCATTTATAACCTAAACCGGACTAGGACGACCTTATATTACATTTATTTGGCCCAAGTGTATTATAACTGGTGGTAACCACTTGTTTTTAGCTCCCCGAGAGTGGAAGGAGGTGCTCGGAAGCCAGTAGCTTAGGGGGGAGGTAGATCCTCATTCAACACCTGGATTAAAGGGGGAAGAGACGGGGGTCTTTAGGTTCCTCGTGTTACAAAAGAAGTTGAATTAGTAATGGAATAACGTAATTAAAGATAATAAATGAATGTGTGTGACATTGCATATATGAGATGTTGAGGTGTGTTTTTGCTATTACCTTCATGCTTATCTATTGTTGTAGCTAACGGTGTGTACCGTATTGTAGTTGATCTGCAGGTTAGGAAGACTGTAGAGTGAGCCAGATGGTGTGACCAACCGAGGACTTCTGTACCTTAGGATGCGTGGGTTGGGATCTTTTGTATCAGATGTTGTTGTTGTTATGGTTTTGTACTCGGCTTTGAGTTTGTAAACTCTTTTGATGTATCATACAGCTTTTATATATTTTTTTACTCTACTTGTGCCTTGTTGTAAGATCCAGTGAACTTGTTGTCAGGCTAGGGTCAAGATCCATTGTGAGATCCTAGCCCAATGTAGCACTCCGAGTCCTGCGGATTCGGGGTGTTACAAAGTTGGTATCAGAGCCTATGCTGACAACAATGGCACTTGCTATCTGCAATAAAGATAGAGTGGATAAATAAACAGAACCCACAAGGGGTTTGACTTTTTAAAAGATTTTGGTTTTAAAGCGAGTACATATGTTTTTGGGATAGTGTGTACAGAAGTCGTCACCCATCTGAGGATCTCGACAGTATAAATATATATATAGATACTTCTTATTTGATATGTGTGTGCATGTATTATTAAGTGTATATATATATGTATATCTATACATATGGCCTTTATAAAGCCTTATACGTTCGGTGTGCATACCCCGCAGATGGCTCGGACTAGAGCTACTGCTGCTGCAGGCAAAGGTAGAGGTAGACTACCTCTTCCTCCAAAAGGGATAGGACAGGGACCAGCTCCCGGTGCAGATCCACCAGTGATGGAGGAGGTTCATGAGGAAGTTGTTGAGAGCGTAGTTCCAGCTACGAGGAGTGGTGGGTCCAGGAGACAACAGACCCATCGAGGCCAGTCTGATGGCTTATACCGTGTTTCTATGGGCGGATCAGAGTTCAGAGATTACCTTCAGCATTTTGAAGAGACCATTAGAGGGGGTAGACGAGCTTCAGATCTGCCAGGGTATGAGGGATCATCTGGGAGATCCCATGGAGCTACTCAGGTACCAACTACACCAGTTCATGTAGTTGAGCCACCTCGAGTTGTGGAGGAGACTAGAGGGCCTCGACCAGATACCTGGTTGAAGGCATTTCACCAGCAGGGAGTACCACACTTCTCTGGGGAGATTAACCTAGAGACTGAGGTATGGATTGGGCATGTAAACTCAACTTTAGAGTCTATTCGTTGCCTAGAGGACAGACGAATAGAGCTAGTACAGTCTCTATTCCGTGACCTGGAACATCAGTGGTGGAGGACAGTTAGAGCACGAGTCACCACCTATGAGCAGATGAGGACTATGTTGAGAGAGCAATTCTGCCCTGCCTCACTAGGAGGGAGAAACTACAAGACTTCGTGGAGGCGGGTTTTGAGGATGTACCCATTACCGATGTCATTCGCTGCTTCCAGACTGAGCTAGCATTGTTGGGTCCAGCTGCACTATCTGAGGACCAGCATGTGTACCTTTTTGCCCGTCGTCTAAAGGAGAGCACACACTCATACATGGCGGGATTTCACTGTGACTCATTGGTAGACTACAAAGACCGGACCTTTGCCTATGAGAGAGAGAGCTAGCCAGAGAAGGAATTCTCAGACAGGACGGTCTGAGAAGAGACAGCATACTGCACCTACTAGTGCAGGAGCATCTGGATACGGGCGAGGTCAAACTCAGGGTCGCTCGAGTGTTCCAGTGTCTGCACAGACAACTGAGAGAGGCCGGCAGTGTTACAACTGCGGGGCCTATGGGCATGTGAAGACTGATTACCCTAGAGCACCACTGACTTGCTTCTCATGTGGGAAGCAAGGAAACAAAGCTACGTTTTCCGTCAGGGCAAGGCGTTATCACAACAGGGTTCTTCACCTGCAGGTGCAATAGGAGGTTGGTAGAGACCGCCTCAGCATCTGACACATGGACATCAGAGAGTCCCAAACACGCCTGCTACTCAGGGGTCAACTTCAAGACCGAGTAGAGGTAGAGGTAGAGAGGTTGGTACCAGTGATGCCCGAGGAGCTCGTGGCAGAGTTTTTGAGTTGAAGAGTGCTGAGGAGCCGCCAATACCAGCTTTTACAGGTACCATTTTGTTACATGGTTTACCTGTTAGAGTTTTATTTGATACGGGTGCTACGCATTCATTTATTTCTGCTTCTTGTGTTGAGCGTTTGAGTTTGTCTACCATAGAGGGAGCACCCTTTGCTATAGGGTTACCTGATGGTAGTAGGGTCAGAGGTACCCAGGAGATACGTAGTTGTCCCCTACGCTTAGGGACTCGTGTACTACTTGTTGACTTCTTAGTCATGCCTTTGATGCATGAAGAAGTCATATTAGGTATAGATTGGATGGGTAGACACCGTGCGGTGTTAGATGTGGGTAAGAGAACTGTTACAGTCTCTACCGACTTAGGTCCGATAGAGGTCTTCCGAGGTTGGGACCTTGGGAAGACAAGCTATGTCATCAGTGCCATACGAGTAGCTAGACTGATTGCACAGGGATGTGATGCCTTCTGGTGCTACGCCATGAAGGATGGAGAGAGTCCATCTTTCGAGGACATACCTGTGGTTTGTGAGTTTACAGACGTATTTGCAGAACCATCTAGCTTGCCACCTCAGAGGAGCGTAGATTTTGGCATTGACTTAGAGCCTGGCACGAGACCCATCTCGAAGGCCCCATACCGTATGGCACCTGTCGAGATGTTGGAGCTGAAGAAGTAACTCGAGGAGTTGGCTGAGAAGGGCTTCATATGCCCTAGCGTTTCACCATGGGGTGCACCGGTCCTCTTCGTGCGGAAGAAGGACGGATCGTTGACACTGTGCATAAATTACTGAGAGCTGGACAAGGTGACCATCAAGAACAGGTATCCACTACCTCGTATTGATGATCTACTTTATCAACTACAAGAAGCGACAGTCTTCTCCAGGATTGACTTGCGTTCCGGATATCACCAGTTGATGGTGAGAGAGTAGGATGTGCATAGGACGGCATTTCGTACCCGTTATGGACACTACGAGTTTGTAGTGATTCCATTTGGGCTGACGAATGCCCCAACAGTTTTCATTGAGTTGATGAACAACATCATCATCGACTTCCTGGATCAGTTTGTGGTAGTCTTCATTGATGATATTCTGGTGTATTCTCGTAGTAGAGAGGAGCATGCGGGACACTTGAGGACAATTTTACAGATTTTGAGGGATAGAGAGCTGTATGCCAAGCTCTCTAAGTGTGAGTTTTGGATGTCGGAGGTTGCATTTCTCGGGCACATCGTCTCCGCCGACGGGATTATGGTAGACCCGGCGAAGATCGAGTTTGTTGCTACATGGACAACACCGACGAACGTCAAGGAAGTGCGTAGCTTTCTTGGCTTAGCCGGTTATTATAGACGCTTTGTGGAGGGATTTTTTGTGATTGCCCGTCCACTAACGAGTCTTCTGAGGAAGACTACCAGATTTGTATGGACCGACCCGTGTGCTCAGAGTTTAGCAAAGTTGAAGAGGCATTTGACTTCTGCTCCTATCTTGGCACAACCAGAGGGTTCTGATAATTTTGTGGTCTACAGTGATGCATCCAAGTTGGGCTTGGGATGTGTGCTGATGTAGAGGGGCAGAGTGATTGCATATGCGTCTCGACAGCTGAAGACGTATGAGGAGAACTACCCTACTCATGATTAGGAGTTAGCAGCGGTAGTTCATGCTTTGAAGATCTGGAGACATTACCTGTATGGTGCTACATGCCAGATCTTCACAGGCCATAAGAGTCTGAAGTATATTCTCACGCAGCGGGAATTGAATAACCGCCAGCGCCGATGGCTTGAGTTGATCAAGGACTTTAACCTTGAGATTTTGTATCATCATGGCAAGGCGAATGTGGTAGCTGATGCCTTGAGCTGGAAGACGCCTCGAGAGAAGGCGATTGCCAAACTTACTGTACAACCTCAGCTTCAGAGGGATCTAGCCTGACTAGAGATGGACATCCAGTTTCCTGATGAGGATGCCCAGTTGTTTACTTTAGAGGTTCTACATGGTCTGTTGGATGAGATCCATCAGAAGCAGGGGACCTGCTCGACCTTGGCGAGGATCAGAGATAGGATGTCTCGTGGAGAGGCACCCCAGTTCACTATTGGGGTAGATGGAGTTATGAGGCAACATGATCGTATATGTGTTCCTGCAGATACAGAGCTGAGACAACGGATATTATAGGAGGCTCACTGTACACCTTACTCAGTACACCCTGGTACTAGTAAGATGTAGCATAATGTGAGACGTTCATTTTGGTGGGGAGGGCTGAAGCCCGATGTAGCCAGATTTGTGGCTCAGTGTGCAACCTGTCAGCAGGTCAAGATAGAGCATTTCAGGCCTGGAGGTGAGCTCCATCCACTGCCTGTACCGCAGTGGAAGTGGGAGGACGTCTCCATGGATTTTGTGACTGAACTGAAGACCAGTAGGAGCTTTGATGCCATTTGGGTGCTCGTTGATAGATTGACGAAGACGGCACGTTTAATCCCTATCAGAGACACGTGGCCCGTAAGCAGACTGGCTGTAGAGTACACTAGACAGATAATGAGACTCCATGGGGTGCCGAGGACGATTGTTTTTTATCGTGATGGACGATTTACATCGAGATTTTGGAATCAGATTCAGACTGCTTTGGGGACGAGTCTACACTTCACGACTGCGTTTCACCCCCAGACAGATGGTCAGTCAAAGAGGACCATCCAGACCTTAGAGGACATGCTGCGAGCTTGTGTGTTGGATTGGGGATAGGGATGGTCCGATTACCTCCCACTCATTGAGTTCTCATACAACAACAACTGGCATGCATCTATAGGGTGGCTCCTTACGAGGCACTGTATGGACGTAGATGCCGTACACCTTTATGTTGGGACGAGCCTAGCAGTATCAGTGGGATAGCGCCAAAGCAGATTCAGGATGATATGGCTTGAGTAGCGCTGATCAGAGAGAGGATCTTCACTGCACAGAGTCGCTAGAAGTCGTATGCAGACAAGAGGCGTCGACCTCTAGAGTTCAGGGCAGGAGATCATGTCTGTTTGAGAGTATGTCCGACGCGAGGCGTCAGACATTTTGGAATAAAGGGGAAGCTGAGTCCCCGATATGTCGGTCTTTTCGAGATACTAGATAGAGTTGGACGAGCATCTTAAAGATTAGCTTTGCCTCCGAGGCTAGAGGGTGTTCACCCCGTATTTTATGTGTCTCAGCTGCGGGAGTACATACCAGATCCGAGGCACATCGTGAGTTATGATGATCTGGTGGTTGAGCCAGACCACACGTTTGAAGAGCACCCTATTGCAGTCCTAGAGCGAGGTGTGAGACACCTGCGTTCGAAGGACATTCCTATGTTGAGGATATAGTGGTCTAGACGAGGACCAGATGAGGCTACCTTGGAGACAGAGGATAGTATCGAGAGGAACTATCCAGAGTTTTATGCTGAGTTAGATGCACCCATAGGATCCACGAGTAGATCTTAACGTCTTCTTGTTGAGTGCATGTTATATGCTTATGTGATATATTGTGCTTCCGTGCTAGCTGTGATATGTGCATATGATCTATTAGATCCGGTTGCTAGTGCGAGAAAGGTATAGGTGGAGATGGTTCTTTCCTCCATGCTTTTGTGTGTGTTAGGATTAGCTGGAGATGGTTCTTCCCTCCATGCTACTTTTGATGGACATAGTGTGAGTGGAGATGGTTTTCCTCCACATAGTAGTGTTATGCGTACGTTGTGGCTGGAGACGGTTTTCCTCCATGCCAGTGTGATGTGGTTAGTGTTTGGCTAGAGATGATCTTCCTCTAGGCCTTATGTAGAGTTGTTATGCTAGAGTTGTGATTCCTCCATGATGTGTTGAGGATATAGAATGTTATAGGTTATGACCTGACGTTCTTGAGGAGAGTGTTTTACCTCGACTTACAGGTACGAGAGGCTTTGAGATTTTCCAAGTTTCGGGACGAAACTTATTTTTAGGGGGGTGAGATGTAAGAGCCTTAGTCTTTGGAGCCTAGATGAGCTAGAGTGTGTTTTAGATTGACCCAGTGAGCCGCCCCAGCGGACCAGGGAGGCCGCCCCTACATCTAGGCGCCCCTGTGCCTCAAGCTAGCCGCCCCTGCGGCTCTGTGGCTGGAGCAGCCGCTTTTGTTGACTCTTGACCCGTGCTTTGCGACTATCTTCTTCTATAAGTTTCCCTATCTTCAAATGAGAGGGTTTCCACTTCTTTCTAGCTCCATCCCTTACGTTCTTCTTCTCCTTCATCTCTCCTCTCTTCTTCCTTGACCTTTCTTGCTTTTCTTGATCTCTCCTTGCTTGAGTGAGTGAGTTCTTGAGAGTTTGAGGTTGTTCTTGGCCTTGGATGATCTTGAAGTGGTTGCAGAGAGTTGTTGCTGTTGTGTTGAGGCTAAGAGTTATGTTGATGCTCCTTAGTGCAGCTTAGGGCTTGTGTGGTAAGCTTTTCCTCTTCATCTCTTTTCCTCTCTTCTTCCTTGCTTATTTCTTCATCTTTCTAGCTTAGAACCACAAGCTGAGCTTGTGTGGATCTTTTCCTAGCCTTTTGATGATCATGTGTGTATATATGTGTATGTGTGGCTGTGGTATGTTGAAGACTTGAAGAGAATCGAGAAAGGGATCGAAGAGAAGTCGGGACCAACTCTCTGCACAGTTGGCCGCCCCTGCGCCTGTCCTGAGCCGCACCTGCGCCTGGTGTGGAGCCGTACCTGCGCCTTTGGTGAGCCGCCCCTGTGCCTCACTAGACCAGCCATGTGTTCTTGCTTCTGTTAGTGCATACCTTGTTGGTATGTCTTCCTACCTTCCTTTCCTTTGACGTTGGCTTAGTTGATAGCTAGGTTAGGATGGTTGGGATGAGTTGTATGATAGAGTTGTGCCTTAGGCACTTATGTTGATATTGAGGTTATGCCATAGGCATATGTGAGCTTGTTATGATCTTGAGGTTGTAGGTTGGTTCTGGTTATGGAGACGAGTCTCCTAACCCTTCCAGGTTGTGATATTGTGTGCCTTGCTATTGCAAGTGGTGGTTTCTTCTCCAAGGGAAAGCTGTGACGTGGTAGAGGATACGAGTGTATCAGGTAAGTCCATAGGACTTACTTAGCGTTCAGTTATGGATTTGTATGATTGTGATGGTTTTGTGTGTTCATATGATTGTGCATTTATAACCTAAACCGGACTAGGACGACCTTATATTACATTTATTTGGCCCAAGTTTATTATAACGGGCGGTAACCACTTCTCTGAAGCTCGCCGAGAGTGGAAGGAGGTGCTCGGAAGCCAGTAGCTCAAGGGGGAGGTAGATCCCCATGCAACACCTGGGTTAAAGATGGAAGAGACGGGGTTCTTTAGGTTCCTCGTGTTACAAAAGAAGTTGAGTTAGTAATGGAATAACGTTATTAAAGATAAAATGAATGTGTGTGACATTGCATGCATGAGATGTTGAGAAGTGTTTGTGCTATTACCTTCATGCTTATCTATTGTTGTAGCTAACGGTGTGTACCATGTTGTAGTTGATCTGCAAGTTAGGAAGACTGCAGAGTGAGCCAGATGGTGTGACCAGCCGAGGACTTCTGTACCTTAGGATGCGTTGGTTGGGATCTTTTGTATCAGATGTTGTTGTTGTTATGGTTTTGTACTCGGCTTTGAGTTTGTAAACTCTTTTGATGTATCATACAGCTTTTATATATTTTTTTTACTCTACTTGTGCCTTGTTGTAAGATCCAGTGAACTTGTTGTCAGGCTAGGGTCAGGATCCATTGTTAGATCCTAGCCCAATGTAGCACTCCGAGTCCCGCGAATTCGGGGTGTTACAAGTTCATCGATCCGTAGACCTACAAGATCAAACCACAAGTTAGTATTTAAACAAAGATAAAGAGATACATAAAAGATAAACAACCCGTTAATCTTATTGTGTAGTTATGTTCTTTTCCCCTTTGATAATTACAAACTGGTTTTACCTAATAGTTTGCTACTAGATTAAGGACCCGAATCCGAAATCGAATAACCCTAGCCTTTTGCATGCAATTGTACAACTTAGGTGATCAACTAAGTGAGAATAAACATGCAAACATAAGTTAAAAAACAAATAACATAACACAATGTAGCAACCAAATTGCACACAGCTTCAATCAACCCAATGTAGCAAGGAAGCTTAGAACTCCATACAAAATGGCAATTTAAACAAATAGAGCTTTTGTGGGAAAATGAGGATGATTCTACCAATCAGCCTAGAGCTCTATTTATACTAGAAAATGCAGTAAATGGGAGTAAAGAGGTTGTGTAAACACCCACCTTTAAGGCCATAAAGGTGGTTAAACAGCCGGAGTAAAGTCCTATGGCGCTAAACCTCAGGCGGGGTAAGGGTAAAGCATGTACGGTTTAGGCCAATACGCTCCATCTTAAACTTAGCCGCGGGGGTGACATAGTAGGGTCGTGGGGGCGGTGTCTTTAATGCTCTAGAACGTTTGACTTTTGATCTTCTTGATGTTTCTAATGTCGATCCGCAAGGCAGCCAAGTGTCACCACGGGGGCGGTGACACAGTCTCTTCGGCTTCACTGGTCCGCTGGCAAGAGGCGTTGGGGCGCTGGCAGAGGCGGCTAGTGGTTGCCGTAGGGGCGGTGACATGGGTCTTCTGGGCACAGGCGAAGGCGCAAGAGGCGGCGTCAAATATTGGTCTTCAAGGGTGCCACCACAAGGGCAACTAGGTGATGCCACGGGGGCGGTGACACGCTGCTCTCGGAACGGTGACCTCTGCATCGGGGGCGGTTTGGCACCAAAAGCTTATCTTCGTCGATCTTCTTCTTCTCGCAAGTGTTGCTAGATCCTTTCTTTACTTCATTTTGAACTTCTTCATCTAGATCCAAACATTAGCAACACAACACAACTAAAAGACTCTAAAACTTCCTCAAACCGATATTGATTCCATCACCTATCACGTGCCCATGGGTACGTTTGCTTACAAGAGAATGATTTTTTGCTTGTGCAACGCACCAACTACCTTTCAACGGTGCATGATAGCTAACGTGCCTCTAGTTTTACAAAGATGTGAAGACACTAACCTTGTCCTCAATTGGGAGAAGTGACATTTTATGGATAGTGAAGGTATTTTTCTAGGTCACTTGGTATCCAACAACGGAATTGAAGTGGATAGAGCAAAGATACAGATGATTTAGAAATCGCATCCACCATCATCGGTAAAGGGGGTAAGAAGATTTTTGGGACATGCAGGTTTTTATCAAAGATTCATTAAAGACTTTTCTAAGAATTCTAAACCATTGAATAACCTACTAATCAAGGATGTGGTTTTTGAGTTTTCGAAGGAATTTGTAGATGCTTTTTACAGGTTGAAGTAAGCATTGATATCAACACCTATCATTCAGCCTCCGGATTGGAAACTCCACTTTGAGGTCTTATGCGATGCAAGTGATTTTTGAGTTTTCGAAGGAATTTGTAGATGCTTTTTACAGGTTGAAGTAAGCATTGATATCAACACCTATCATTCAGCCTCCGGATTGGAAACTCCACTTTGAGGTCTTATGCGATGCAAGTGATGTAGCCGTAGGAGACATGCTTGGTCATAAGAAAGATGAGCATAATCATGCAATCTATTATGCTAGCAAGACGCTAGATGAAGCTCAACTAAACTACACTACAACTGAAAAGGAATTACTAGTGGTGGTCTATGCTTTTAAGAAATGATGTTCCTACCTTGTGAGAGCGAAAGTCAATGTCTACACTGACCATACAACAATCCGGTATTTGATCACAAAGAAGGATGCAAAACCACGCCTCATTAGATGGATCCTCCTTCTATAAGAGTTCGATCTAGAGATCCGGAACAAGAAAGGATCCGAAAAATCGGTGGCGGATCATCTTAGCCGGTTGCCTTTCATTATAATTGAGAAGGATTATATGCCTATTGATTATTCATTTCCGAATGAGCAACTTCATGCAATAGAGGATTGCCTCCTTCAAGTCTCAAGAGGGAACGAGCCATTGTTCGCAAACATTGTGAACTATCTAGTATGTGAAGAAGTTCTTCCAAGTTTGTCTTATTATGCTCAGAAGAAGAATTTCTTCAAGGATGTGCGGCATTATTACTAGAATAATCCTCTTCTCTTTAAGAGAAGTCCTGATGGGATGTTCAAATTATGCATTTCGGAAGATGAAGTAGAGAGCGTCATTTGCCATTGTCATTCATTACCTTGTTGTGGACATGATAGTTGTAACATCCCGTAAATTTGTCATCCCGCATCATTTGAATGGGGATATGTGATTGACTTATAAGGATGGGTTGCTACCCATGTCAACAAGAATTCTTCTTTTCCAGTGGTAGAGTGAGGACAAATAACTCTAGAGTTAAGCGTGCTCGTACAGGAGCAATTTCTGGATGTGTGATCTCCTGGGAAGTTTTCAGCGCGAGCATGGTTGGCTTGGGGACAGCGTCCCGAAGACCTCGGGTCTTACAGATGGTATCAGAGCTAACCCTTAGTTACGGGTGTGCTTGCCCTAGTAGGGGGTCACTCAGCTCGGTGGACGGTCCTTGCTCTGACGTGAACGTCAGGAGTTTAAGTGGGGAGATTGTAACATCCCGTAAAATTATCATCCCGCATCATTTGAATGGGATTTGTGATTGACTTATAAGGATGGGTTGCTACTCATGTCAACAAGAATTCTTCTTTTGCAGTGGTAGAGTGAGGACAAATAACTCTGGAGTTAAGCGTGCTCGTGCGGAAACAATTTCAGGATGGGTGACCTCCTGGGAAGTTTTCTGCGAAAAGACCTCGGCTCTTAAATATATTATAACACCCCAAATCCTGGAGGACTCGGAATGCTACAAGTTGGGACATCGCAATGGGTCCCGACCCTTAGTTGGCAACAAATTCATCGGACCTTACAACACGGCACAAATAAAAAGGCAAAACAACATAGTTTTATTGCATGAGCGAAAATGAAAGTAAAAAACTCAAAACAATCTAGCCAAGTTCTCAAATCCAGAAATATGACATAAGTCTCAAAGACATGAAATAAGATAAACAGTCCCGTCCTATAATGCACGGAACCCCGGTTGCCCACTACCGCCGGATCACTCGACCGCCTCTCTAACCTGCAAAGAATCTACAAGGCGGTATAATACCGTTAGCTATCATTCTATGCATAAGTATAAAGGTAAAAGCACAAACACACAACATACACAACCAACATGTAACACTCAATCCGTTTATTATCTTTAGTTAGGTGATAAGACATTACTAATGATACTTATTTTGTGACACGAGGGATTCCCAAACCTCGCCTCTGTCCCCATTACTAATACATCTGACCGTCTACCTGCCTGGGCTGGTCGCAGGGAACCTCCTAGCTCTCGCAAGAGCTAGGCAGTGATGTCACGACCCGTTATCATACACTTGGCTCAATTACGTAATATAATAAAGTCGGCCTAATCCGGTTTCGTTGTTATTCTAACTAGGAAACACTACTCATACACATTATACACTCATACAAGAAGCCAACAAAGTAAGTCCATGGACTTACCAGTCTCCAAGCGCAACCGATCACCACACTCTCAAGTTTCCTCGGGAAAACACGCAATGCCTATTCAAGAGAAGACACACAGATCAAACAACGCTCTAGTCAACTAGAAATCCTTAGACTCCTAGGCTCAACATCATCACAAGAACAACATCACTCTAGTCAACTAGAAGTCCTTAGACTTCTAGGCTCAACATCCTCACAAGAATCACAACTCAGGACAGATCAACCCTCTAGCCAACTAGAAGTCCTCAGACTTCTAGTGCTCACAATCCTCACCACTCATAAACACACAAGATACATGATACTCTCAGTCCATTTCCTTAAAGGCTTCCAGCATAACAACTCAATCCCAAACCGATATCCTCACAATCCTAAGAGTTCATGCCACAATATCCCCACCAATATACCCTCAACTGTCACAAGATAACCCTAAGGGTCAAGCCACTACTTGGCATTCCATATCACCTATGTTAATCCATCCTAAACATGCTACTAAGATGGTTCAAGATCAAGGAAGCGGAAAGGGAAGAAAGGAACAAGAGATCGGAGGCTTACTCGTGCAGAAACCGCCCCTGCGGCGTCAAGACGCCTCCCTCCCCCTGCGGTGTGCGGGACCTAGAGTCCGCCCCCGCGGCTTGCAGAGGCCGCCCCCGCGGTTTAAAATATCCACCCCGCGGCTCACAAGATCCGCCCCCGCGGCTGCAGTCCAAAAACGTCGACTCTTCGGTTCTTCAATGTACAACAGCCTTCCTATTGCCTCCTTTGATGATGTGAATGTCTCTTAACTTCCACCAGAAGATCATAGCCTTCCTTCATGGTCTAAGCATACAAGGACACAAGAAGGAACAAGAGATGACTCTCTTGAGTGAATCCATGGATCTCACTCTTCAAAGGTGGAAGAAGGAGAAAGGAAGAAGAAGAGAAGAAGGAGAAGGAAAGAAATTACTCTGGATCACGTCTCTGCAGTCCAAACTTTGTGTGACAACATCAAGAGGAGAGAAACACTAAGGTGCAAGATGAAGGTGAAGGAGATGAGGGAGAAGGAAGGCGAGTAGAGAAAGTAACTGGAAAGTGAATGAAGGAGGGAGATAAGGTTGCATAAATAGAAGGAGACCAAAGGTCAAGCAGCCCAAGAATCACCACCTAGTAATGTGTCGACATAAAGGAGTTAGGAGATGAAAGGTCCGACGGAAAAAGCACCTAACTCCCGCTCTAACATGTCACTGCCCCCGCGGGATGTCCAAGCCGCGGTAACGGACGGTCGCGGTCATAGACCTTCTAAGCCGCAAGGGCGGTAGCCCTTGCTCAAGGCTTATAACGTCTCCCGTAAACGGAACCAAAGTTCCGGACGTTACCTCAGATCCCCCTCAAAATAAGTTTCGTCCCAAAACTTAAAAAAACGCCAATCCTCTCGGTCTCAACAGAGACATGCACTCGGAACATGAAGGTATAAACCTTCTATCTACACCAACGATCCACTCAAGCTAACACATAAAGATCAGATAGATCAAACACATAATCCCGCGCAGGAACAAACTACACATAACATCACACATGCACATACGTCCAACTCATCGATCAAATCGATGTTACTAGCTCAGCGTAACTCCGCCAAAAAAAATACTATCCTCTCTCTTGAAAATAGCCTCATCGGCTCCTCGTCTATGCAACTAGATTTTCATGACTGACACTGTATCTCGAGTCGTGTATGTACTCCCTTGGTTGATACACATGAAATGCCGATGAACACATTCTACTTCTTGGTGGCAATGCCAACCTGTAACCCACTTTTCCAACTCGCGAAAATATCTCAAAAAGATCCGATGTAACGGAACTCAACTCCCTATTTAATGGCAAAACGTCCGACGCTTCACGTTGATGAAACTCTCATATAGACCTACTCCATATCTGAACTCTCGAAGCACGCGCGTCTTATGTGTACACGCTTTCTAGCCACTCGGCGCGGCTAGCATCCGCTCTAGGATTATCGTTACTCGAGCGATGTCATCACATATCTGCTCTAGGTCATCCTACCATTACTACTCGGTAAATCCCTACACAACGGTGTATGATACATCCGCTCATATAAAGTCTCACAAAGGCCATCTCAAACGACGCATGACAACTATAATAATACGAAAACTTAAACAAAGAGAAGTGTTTTGATCACGCTTGTCCCCAATCTAGCACACAGGCTCTCAATCCGAGACGATGGTACTCGGTATCCCCACAAAATTTCACTATCAAATTAGTGAATTCATCCACTAGCCGACTCATTGACCAAGTTTCCCAAATAGTTATAAAACGCGCGATCTTGTCAGCTGTTCTACGACAAATCCCAATTGTGTCACAACATTTACTCGGTCTAAAACCGGTAATAACATTTATGGAGATATCCTTCCACTTCCACTGCGTAACTAGCAGTTGATGAAATCCTCATCCCCTCATATATAGTGCTAACACTTGACATGATAACAGTTCGCACATTGACTTCGGGCATAGTCGCATCAGCCTTAAGCCCACATCATCACTACAACATATGATGTCTCGGTTCATCTTACATTCTGTATAACACATAAGGTAGCCTCTCCCAAATCGGAGAAGGGTTTTTCCTTATCCGGAACCGGGTATCCATCTCCATCCTTACTAAGTCCCTCGGCATTTGAAGTTGGATCGTCAGTCAAACTATCGCCTGCTCTCGAGCATCCACATGCTAAGTGTGTCGGTGACCAGATTCACCTTTCCCAGACGATACAAAACCATCTGATCGAATTCCTTAATCAACTCTATTCATCACTTCTATCTGGTATTCAACTCTTGGTGAGTAAATATATATATATCAAACCCTTATCTCCCGTTCAAGACTGACATGTTGCTCCAAAAAAATAGTGACATCCTCATAAGCACATGTATTAAGCGGCTAGCTGACGACCCTTCATGGGGCTTTCCCCTCATACGTCCAGAATTGTCTAACACATACACTCAAAACCTATCTTTTTACTTAACCCGCATCCCAAGCTCCGCTTGGATACATCCCTATTTGTCGCCAAATCCACAACGCTCTTGTTTGTGCACAAGAATTTAGAGTAGAGACCAATCACCTCTTTAGCTTTTCAAAGCTCCACGGACACGGCTCGGACCATAAGATTCTAGTATACCTCCCCGGAAGGGGAGGGCGTTAAAACTATTCCGCAACTAGGTAGTTATATCCCACCAATCTAAAAGCTCCCTACCTCCCCAACATTCTTTGGAGGTAGCACCGAAAATGCCACCTTGGTCTTCGTCGGATCAACTTGATCTCTCCTGTTGCCACTACATTTCCTAGGAAGTCACTTTAGACGTCCTAACTCCCACTTAGATGACTCTTCTCATAAATCTTATCCCGCCTAACTTGTATTATTGTCGTCCCGTGTCAAGCTTGTTCCTCTCAACTCCGAGAGTACAACAAGGCGCCGTCAAAAAGAGAACGTAAGAATCAGTTGTACATCTCCCACATAAATAGTTATCATTACTAACATTAGGTTATGGTCCATATTGGTACCGCCTGTAAAGCCACAAATTGTGCGACACGAATGCAACTCGATTTAGAACCGATGAATACGTATTTACATAACCTCTCAACTTCTCGTGTGTCGTGCCCAAATAGCTTCATTACCACTTGTAGTGACCATACCGGTCCGAAATTCCGTCTTACATAGGTACTTTCTTTTCTCATCCTAAACTGGTGACATCCCGACTTCAAGTTGTTAATTTACCAAGCAATAGTAATAAAAATCTCTAATCTTGCAGCGTTGCCCTAATTCGGGATCTCCGCTACCCGACATAGCCCTCGTGGCTTCTTCGGGTGAGTCTAGAAAATGTTTGACTCATCTCTTGCTCGCGACGAGATATCATCCGTTTGATACCATGCATCCTTTATATAAATTCTCATTTGCGTAAAGCAACAATGAAAGCCTCACATTCTTCTTGATCCTCTAGTTCTTCCAACTTCGATCACACCTTAAAGGTTCTAATCCGTTTCGTTCCTCCACATGACAATCTCATGACCTAAGATGGTCGAATAGGGTCATTACAGTCCCTCCCTAAGAGGTCTTTTACTGTTACTTGCGTTGAACCCGTTCAATGCTACTTGATTACGCCATTTGCCCTTCCGTTGAAATAACTCCTTACTACTAACATTGAACCACATCGAATATTCTAAGCTCTAGTTATTGTTCCTTTATGATCCCACAACATGGGTTACTCTTCCCATCTACACTCATCAGTAGACAACATACACCTGTGATTTCTCACTTGTCATTGATTAGCTTATGGATGACCTTCTTTTGAGGTCAACAACTTGCGTTTCTTGTATACTTTCCATGTGATTATTATCATGAAGGCTACTCTCTCGGGGTACTCTACCTTAAACTCTGTTAGCTCATTCTTCATTCCACGATTCCTTTCCTTCTGCAAGATAACTATACCCTTCTCGGCCTTGTTGTGTCATGTGACTCACCTTCATAGGCTTAACAGCGCTTCATGATATCTGGTAAGTGCGTCTTATCCAAAATATCTAATGTTAGTTAGCATCCACTCGTGTTCCCCTTGGTTGATGTCTTACGTCTTTCGATAAAAGCTCCTTGTTGCGTCTCTCGTATTTTGAAACCATCATCTCTATGCACTTCCTTCTTATTGACGTTGCTTAGCCTTCTCACAATAACAAAAACGGTTGACCCTCTTAAAGACATTCTACTATGTGAACCTTCACCAAATGATTTTTCCTGTAGCCTCATATGTTTGAACAAAGTCATCCACTTGGGATCTCGTAAAATCGGAACTTCACCTTCTAGTCATTCTGTAAGTTTAACCTACATATCTCTTAGATATTCATAATTGGTCCATTTTCACCTTTCGTCTAGACTCCCGTGCTTAGGAGTGACTAGGGAAAATTACGGCTCCATTGGAACGCCAATCTTATCCTCGAGTAAAACTGCACTCATCTTCACTTGTTTCGCGTCTCCAATTTATCAGCGTGACACTTGGAAGAACCTAAAGTTCGTTGTCTCTTGTTGCTTTATTGATGATCCATCCTTGCTTCCTCAGAACGACTCTCATATCTTCATGTCGCTTGCTTAGTTGTGTAGTTTCCATCTCGGTTTCGCTTAAGTTGACTTTGGTTCCTCTCTATTTGTTTAACCTTCGGTTAAGTCATCTCTAGTCTTCTACTTCGACGTCCTCATAACGGATCCGAGAAATCATCGGGGTGCTCGCTAAACTTGATATTCAACTCGATAACTTGAACATACTCCTTGTCGTATGTACACCAGCCTAAGCCATACGACGTTTGTCCAAGGGGCAATGATAGCTTCCTATCATCTAACTACAAAGTCTGCAACTCTAATATGATACAAGTGTACCATACTTATAAATATATAGGTATATATAACTATATAGAATTCATGCTACTAATATAATCATAACAAGTCCAGAAACAACTTGCAATCCAACATACAACTTTAAATCTAGTAAACTAGGCTGCCAAGATCCGCGGAGGTAATGGTGCTCCCGTACATTCTATCCCAACCCGACTATGCTCATGGTTTGAAAACAAAAGTCATTTTGAAAACTCAGAACCCTTGTGGGTTTTGTTTATTTGTCTATTTGGCCTTTTAGAAGATTGCGAGTGCCGTTGTTGCCAACCTAGGGCTCTAATACCATATTATAACACCCCAAATCCTGGAGGACTCGGAATGCTATGAGTTGGGACCTCACAATTGGTCCCGGCCCTTAGCCTGGCAACAACTTCATCGGACCTTACAACACAACACAAATAAAAAGGCAAAACAACATAGTTTTATTGCATGAGCGAAAACGAAAGTACAAAACTCAAAAGAATCCAGCCGAGTTCTAAAATTCAGAAATATGAAATAAGTCTCAAAGACATGGAATAAGATAAACAGTCCCGTCCTATAATGCACGGAATCCCGGCTGCCCACTACTTCCGGATCACTCGACCGCCTCTCTAACCTGCAAAGCATCTACAAGGCGGTATAATACCGTTAGATAACATTCTATGCATAAGTATAAAGGTAAAAGCACAAACACACACAACATACACAACCAACATGTAACACTCAATCCGTTTATTTTGTGATAAGCCATTACTAATGATACTTATTTTGTGACACGAGGGAATCCCAAACCTCGCCCCTGTCCCCGTTTACCAACGAGGAATGGTACTAATGCATTTGACCGTCTACCTACCTGGGCTGGTCGCAGGGAACCTCCTAGCTCTCGCAAGAGCTAGGTAGTGATGTCACGACCCGTTATCATACACTTGGGTCAATTACGTAATATAATAATGTCGGCCTAATCCGGTTTCGTTGTTATTATATCTAGCAAACACCACTCATATACATTACACTCATAGAAGAAGCCAGCTAAGTAAGTTTGTAGACTCACCAGTCTCCAAGCGCAACCGATCACATCACTCTCAAGTTCCCTTGGGAAAACACGCAATGCCAGTTCAAGACAAGGCACATGGATCACACAAAACTCTAGTCAACTAGAAATCCTTACACTCCTAGGCTCAACATCCTCACAAGAAAAACATCACTCTAGTCAACTAGAAGTCCTTAGACTTCTAGGCTCAACATCCTCACAAGAATCACAACCCAAGATAGATCAACCCTCTAGCCAACTAGAAGTCCTTACTCTTCTAGTTCTCACAATCCTATCAACTAATAAACACAGAAGATACATGATACTCTCAGTCCATTGCTTTAAAGACTTCCGGTATAACAACTCAGTCCCAAACCAATATCCTCACAATCCCAAGAGTTCATGCCATAATATCACCACCAATATAGCCTCAACTCTCACAAGATAACCCTAAGGGTAAAGCAACTACTTGGCATTCCATATCACCTATGTTCAGCCATCATAAACATGCTACTAAGATGGTTCAAGATCAAGGAAGCAAAAAGGGAAGAAAGAAACAAGAGATCAGGGGCTTACTGGTGCAATAACCTCCCCTACGGTGTCAATACGCCGCCCCTGTGGTGTGCAAGACCCAGAGTCCGCCCCCGCGGTTCACAGGATCCGCCCCCGCGGCTGCAGTCCAGAAACGTCGACTCTTCGGTTCTTCGATGTACAACAGCCTTCCTATTACCTCCCTTGATGTTGTGAATGTCTCTTAGCTTCCACCACAAGATCATAGCCTTCCTCCATGGTCTAAGCATGCAAGGACATAAGAAGGAACAAGAGAAGACTCTCTTGAGTGAATCCATGGATCTCACTCTTTAAAGGTGCAAGAAGGAGAAAGGAAGAAGAAGAGAAGAAGGAGAAGGAAAGAACTTACTCTGGATCACGTCTCTGCAGTCCAACCTTTGTGTGATAACATCAAGAGGAGAGAAACACTAAGGTGGAGGATGAAGGTGAAGGAGATGAGGGAGATGGAAGTTGACTAGAGAAAGTAAAGTGAAAAGAAGTGAAGGAGGGAGATAAGGCTGCATAAATGGGAGGAGACCAAAGGTCAAGCAACTCAAGAATCACCGCCTAGCAATGTGTCGACATAAAGGAGTTAGGAGATGAAAGGTCGGACGGAAAAGGAACCTAACTCCCGATCTAACGTGTCACCGACGCCGCGGGACGTCCAAGCCGCGGTCGCGGACGGCCGAGGTCGCGGGCCTTCTAAGCCGCAAGGGTGGTAGCCCTTGCTCAAGGCTTCTAACGTCTCCCGTAAACGGAACCAAAATTCCGGGCATCACCCCAAATCTTGGAGGACTCGGAATGCTATGCGATGGGACCTCACAATGGGTCCCGGCCCTTAGCTTGGCAAAAACTTCATCGGACCTTACAACACGACACAAATAAAAAGGCAAAACAACATAGTTTTATTGTATGAGCGAAAATGAAAGTACAAAACTCAAAATAATCCAGCCGAGTTCTCAAATCCAGAAATATGAAATAAGTCTCAAAGACATGGAATAAGATAAACAGTCCCGTCCTATAATGCACGGAATCCCGGCTGCCCACTACCGCCGGATCACTCGACCGCTTCTCTAACCTGCAAAGCATCTACAAGGCGGTATAATACCGTTAGCTAAAATTCTATGCATTAGTATAAAGGTAAAAGCACAAACACACACAACATACACAACCAACATGCAACACTCAACTCATTTATTATCTTTAGTTAGGTAATAAGCCATTACTAATGATACTTATTTTGTGACACGAGAGAGTGCCAAACCTCGCCCGTATCCCCGTTTACCAATGAGGAATGGTACTAATGCATCTGACCGTCTACCTGCCTGGGTTGGTCGCAGGGAACCTCCTAGCTCTCGTAAGAGCTAGGCAGTGATGTCACGACCCGTTATCATACACTTGGGTCAATTACGTAATATAATAAAGTCGGTCTAATCTGGTTTCGTTATTATTCTAACTAGCAAACACCACTCATACACATTACACTCATACAAGAAGCCAGCTAAGTGAGTCCGTGGACTTACCAGTCCCCAAGCGCAACCGATCACCACACTCTCAAGTTCCCTCGGGAAAACACGCAACGCCTGTTCAAGACAAGGCACACGGATGAAACAACACTCTAGTCAACTAGAAATCCTTAGACTCCTAGGCTCAGCATTCTCATAAGAACAACATCACTCTAGTCAACTAGAAGTCCTTAGACTTCTAGGCTCAACATCCTCACAAGAATCACAACCCAAGATAGATCAACCCTCTAGCCAACTAGAAGTCCTTACTCTTCTAGTTCTCACAATCCTATCAACTAATAAACACACAAGATACATGATACTCTCAGTCCATTGCTTTAAAGACTTCCGGTATAACAACTCAGTCCCAAACCAATATCCTCACAATCCCAAGAGTTCATGCCATAATATCACCACCAATATAGCCTCAACTCTCACAAGATAACCCTAAGGGTCAAGCCACTACTTTGCAATCCATATCACCTATGTTAAGTCATCCTAAACATGCTACTAAGATGGTTCAAGCTCAAGGAAGCGGAAATGGAAGAAAGGAACAAGAGATCGGAGGCTTACTGGTGCAGAAACTGCCCCTGTGGTGTCAAGACGCAGCCCCTGCGGTGTGCAGGACCCAGAGTCTGCCACCACGGCTTGTAGAGGCTGCCCCCGCGGTTCACAGGATCCGCCCCCACGGATGCAGTCCAGAAACGTCGACTCTTCGGTTCTTCGATGTACAACAACCTTCATATTGCCTCCTTTGATGCTGTGAATGTCTCTTAGCTTCCACCACAAGATCATAGCCTTCCTCCATGTTCTAAGCATGCAAGGACATAAGAAGGAACAAGAGAAGACTCTCTTGAGTGAATCCATGGATCTCACTCTTCAAAGGTGCAAGAAGGAGAAAGGAAGAAGAAGAGAAGAAAGAGAAGGAAATAACTTACTCTGGATTACGTCTTTGTAGTCCAACCTTTTTGTGACAATATCAAGAGGAGAGAAACACTAAGGTGGAGGATGAAGGTGAAGGAGATGAGGGAGAAGGAATGTGAGTAGAGAAAGTAACGTGAAAAGGAATGAAGGAGGGAGATAAGGCTGCATAAATGGGAGGAGACCAAAGTTCAAGCAGCCCAAGAATCACCACCTAGTAATGTGTCGACATAAAGGAGTTAGGAGATGAAAGGTCGGACAGAAAAGGCACCTAACTCCCGCTCTAACGTGTCACCGCCCCCATGGGACGTCCCAGCCGTGGTCGCAGACGGCCGCAGTCGCGGGCCTTCTAAGCCGCAAGGGTGGTAGCCCTTGCTCAAGGCTTCTAAGGTCTCCCGTAAACGGAACCAAAATTCCGGGCGTTACAATAGTTCTCACAAGACATGTGCTAAGGTAGTTCAATCCGGTTTCTTTTGGCCTTACTTATTCAAAGATGTGCAGAACTTTGTTTTCTCTTGTGATACTTGTCAAAGAGCAAGAAACATATCTCGGAGGAACGAGATGTCTCTAAACAACATACAAGAGGTCGAGATATTGGACGTATGGGGAGTGAATTTCTTGGGACCATTGCCATCTTCTTGTGGGAACCTTTACATACTATTGGCGGTTGATTATGTCTCTAGATGGGTTAAAGTCATTGCTTCTCCTACTAATGACGTCAATGTGGTAGTGAATTTCTTTAACATAATCATTTTCCCAAGATTTGGGACGCCCCGAGTCATCATTAGTGATGGAGGAACGGACTTCACCACCCGGAAGTTTGAAGCACTTTAATTCAAAAACGGGGTAACTCAAAAGGTAGCCACACCACATCATCCTCAAACTAGTGGCTAAGTGGAGATATCAAATATAGATATCAAAGGAATTCTAGAGAAAACTGTCTATAGAACAAGGAAGGATTGGTCAATGAAGTTGGATGATGCACTATGGGCCTACAGAACAGTTTTCAAGACTGCCATAGGAACTACACCGTACAACCTAATCCATGGCAAGTCTTGTCATCTTCCGGTGGAACTAGAACATAAAGCATATTGGGACATCAAATGGCTAAACTTTGATGGGAAGGAAGCTAGAGAGAAGTGCATCTTGGACATCAACGAGCTTGAAGAGATCCGTCTTAATGCTTATGAAAATGCTGGAATCTACAAGGAAAGGACTAAGAGGTGGCATGACAAGCAAATTATTCCAAAGGAGTTAAAGGAAGGAGATCTTGTCCTTCTCTTCAACTCTATACTTTGCCTGTTTCCACGTAAGATTAAATCACTATGGATAGGATCATGTGTTATAACAAAGATTTTTCCCCATGATGCAATTGAAGTATGAGGTAATCATTGCAGAAGTATCAAGGTGAATGGACATAGGTTGAAGAAATATACGCTAGAAGCTCCAGCGGAGAGCATTGTTCCCCTTCACCTTGAGTGATCACCATGGGACATGGTCCAACTAGCGACCTTAAACCAAGCGCTTCATGGGAGGCAACCCAAGGTAGTTCTTGTCTTTTTCTTTTTAGATTTTTAGTTTTTCTTTGGTATGTTTTGTGTTTTTGTGTCTTTGAATGGCAGATGCTAGGTTTCTCAAAGAGAATGGATGAAGAGTTGACTTGAGATTGCAGAAATATCAACATTTTCATGGAAAAGTAGTGCGGGAACTATTCACAAGAGAAACAAGGTGAAAGGCCAAGAATCTCGGCCAACAACGAAAAACCCCGGCTGAGATTTGATTTAATTCAATTAATTCAACTGAGGTTTCCAAAGTCGATTGCACCTGCGGCCAAAACCGCGACCCCAACATAAACCTCACCCGAGATTCTTCGAAAGTGAAGAACGGTTGAGAAACCGTGCCCTGGAAAAAAATCTCGGCCGCCTAAAACCTCGGCCACCATTTATTCAAAATGAAAGAGGGGTATAAAAGTGGAACACTTCATCTTCTTCAACATAGACCTTCAAAACCTAATTCTCGGCCGACCATTCTCCCAACCCTTAAATTCTCGATTCCTAACCAAATCGACGCATTCTTGCTTCCAAACTCAATCCCTCTCAACCACAAACTCGATTCCTTACTTAAACAACACCAACAATAGCCAAATCTGTCAGGAAATCGAATTCCCTGACCCAAACCCTAAGAAATCGCCCCCTCCTCAATTCGCCGATTCAAGGACGTTTGGTTCGAAGTGAGGCATGATTCAGGCTAGGAGAAATCAAAGGAAGCATCAATTCTACGAAATCATTACAAATTTGCAACCTTTGTGCAAATTTGTAAAAAACGCGGGTGTTGGAAAAAACCTCGGGCGCGGTTTCATCAAGAGCCGCGGTTTTTCTTCCTCATCCTAACAAGCACCACCTCCACCTTCTCCAATACTACTGGTCATCCAAGAGAAGTATAAATCGAGGTACGAGAAAATTGAAAACTGGATTATTATTGCTCCTTGATTTTTAGTTAAGAAGAATCAGACTGCATGAACATTAAAGAGGATTTAGAGTGAATGATGGGCTTGTTGTTTTTGTCAATCTAAGAGAATCGGCTTATGAGGAGATTACAAGGGAATTTCCGAGGTCGTTCAAGCATGATCCGAAAACGAGAAATATTAAGTTTAGACTGATGAACAAGAACCATAATATGCCTATTGAGATGTTTGAGAGATTCTTCGGTCTTCCTATGGCTAGTGCGGGTACGTTCCTGAGGACGATTAAGCCTCGGGATTTTTGGAAAAGCATTGCCTTAGTTGAGGGCGGTGATGATATTTGGGCTGCGGGTGAAAAACTAGGTTTTCAAAAGATGATGTAGCTTGGGAAGAGACTTACCCGGGTAAGACTCTATTTGTGTCTATTTCTTCTTTAGTGACATTGGTGTCTATTGTGGAAGGACCCTACAAAAGTGAAGATGACCAAGGAGTCAAGAAATGTGGTTAAATCAAGATTTATGCAAGCTAGTCAAAATCTCGGTTATGAAAACCAAATCTTTCCCGAGATTCTAGTCGAGATTTGCTTTTGTTGAGATCCATAAGATCGAGTTGAGATCTTATTAGCTGTTAGATATTTTATTCTTTTAATACATTTAAAGCTCTAACACATTCTAAAGGTATATTTTGGTTTAGATCCTATCTTTTAGGATTATCTTTAATTTATCTTTTAGAGGAATCTCTCCTATAAATAGCCTTAGAGGATGAGATTCATAGGTAGATATGCTTGATTATTATTTTCACAATATTGTGAGATACTCGTTGCTTCATTAATGAAGTTCGTGTTTTATTCATTTCAATTCCATAAAAAAAGAGCCTTTGATTGGATAGTTGTGGGTCCTTGCTAGGTTGTTCTTGTGCGTGTTAATATTATTGAAGATTGATGGTACGAGTCAGACTAGTCCCTCCTTGTGCTTGTCTTATTTAGAAGGCTTGTGTAAGATTAAAGAAGGAAGGGTTAAGGTAATTTTTGATTGAGGGTTTTGATCCAATTGGTCAAGGTTCTTTGCAAGTCTAACATCAAGTCTTTGCTTCCTATAATTCCCATACTTTCATTCCACAATGTCATCTTTTTATCTTTACATTATCATTCCATCAAACTCTCGTTCTTTGTGTTCGAGTTTCACAAATCTCGACATTACTATACAAATCTCGCCCGAGATTGGCACCGAGATTTTCTTTTGTTGTCATTTTCCTTGAATTTAATCTAGATCGGGAAATTATGACATCAACCCCGCATTAAAGTGGTATCAGAGCTAATCGATTGAAGTTCAACTCAACCATCCAACAGAGGTTTTGGCATTACTATTTGAGTCTTCTTTGAGTCATATAAAAAGCAAGTATTTTCTTTGTTGCTATTCTTAGGTGAGATTTGTTTAGTGTAACGTGTGTTGTCATATGTATATTGGAGAAGAGAGAAATGTCACAACACAAACACAAGACAACCAAAACCTAAACTGAAGTCTCGCATGTGTTCCGTACAAATCTTGCAAGAGATTAGGTGTTCCAACCCGAGATTTTTACGTTACTTGGCAAACAAATTTCGTGATCTTCTCCCTAAACGTTCGCCTCAGAGTGTGCGTGCAAATAAGTTTTAAATTTATAAAACTGAAATGAAAGCAAGCGAACCCGCAGTGTACGGATCGGCGTAGTAAAGCAAGAATTCCAAAGTATCGAACTCAAGGATTTGGGGGATCAAATTCAGTTCACAAATTATCGAGCGAATAAAATATAGAAGCTTTGTAAATATTGGGAAAACAGCAATCCTAAAGATCCAAGTATCCAATTGTGGCAATCGATTCAAGATATTCTCTAGATATAAGAGTTGAGATTGCAAAGGTATAACTAATGTAAGGTTGAGTACGGTGAAGTTCCAAAACCTTATGTAACTCACCCAAGGACACTCTTTATAAAGGTTGTTGAGGTTGCAGTATAGAAAGGATCTAAGGACAAGAATTAATCTCAAATACCCATGCCCAAACCCAAGGAATCAAAGATAAACTAAAACGGTTAAGGTTGTGACACTCGAAACCGAAATAGAGGTTGTTGAGTCTCACTACTACCTAGGAAAGGCAAGCCAAGGCTAGGTTAAAGCAAATCTTTAACTTTGGATCAAAGCAAAAGCAAAATACGTACAACAGGGGAAATCACGGCTAGATCTTGAAGAATCACGGCCGTGGTTTTCAAGAACAGACCATGGAAAAGGCTGTCGACGAGGTTTCTCACACTCTCAGGGTCCAATATGTTTACGATCGATCTATCATTATCTAAGCCACAACTGTCAACCCTTCACCTTAGAATCGCTTAAGGGTTTTAGCCAACAATCATATTCATTGAATCAAATATCAATTTAAGAAGAAAGAAAGATAAAAACCCTATAAAACTCAATAACAAATCAAAGTCGATCTCGAATCCAAACAACAAAGTAGTATGTTTAATGAATTCAGAATATGGAATAAGAATCCTCACAGCAATCTTAGGGAACAATGAAGAATGGATTGTCAATCTGTCTCCAAAAGCAAAACCCTAAGAAAATCTCCAAAGTACGCAATCTTCAATATCGCGTCTTTCACAAGTCATGATCCGAAATCTCCAATCTCCGTCTCGACTCTCCACCGAGTTGCAAGCGCAGGTAAAATGAACCCTAAAGCAGCCGTCCTCTAAACTCCCTTCTCAAGCCTTCTTATAGGGCGAAATAGGGTTACGATAAAAGCCCAATAACCATCGCTGATGTGGCAAATATGACATGTCACCTTCGTCATGGAAATCACGGTCTCATAACAGTCCACGCCCGTGGTTTAGGGCGTGGAATTTTCTGTTGTGCTCTAAATTCACTCTCCACCATCCAAGGCCAAGTCCACGGTCGTAATTTAGGGCGTGGAAGTCCAAATCCTTTGTGAAAATCTTTATTTGGTGATGTTCTTCACTCATGATCCTTCCTTAGCTCCTCCAAAGCATCTCCTTGACATCTAGCATGATCAAATACTCCGTTCCTTCCACATTTTGCTCCAATTCAAGCCTTCATTCACCTATAAACAAAACAAAGCTAGTGTAGATCTCTATATCGATAAAGTGGGTGAATGAGCTCACAAATGCTTCAAACTCATATCTATGTACACATAAAAGAGGGAAAAACAACTAAAACAAGTGCCTAAAATATAGTCATATTTCATGCTAACAAAATACCCCATACTTGTCGCTTACTTGTCCCCAAGCAAGGTTTTCAAAAGCTTAGAACATAAGGTAGAAAGAAATATGAATGCAAAACAAAACAAAATAGTCTTTTTGGTAATGTGCTTCTAATTAATAGATCATCCTCAAATCTTGCTTCATTCATCCTTGAAAACGTTCATACACATAAACCAAAATATGCAAAGCAAAGGAACATCATAAATCGCCTAAACTTTAAGACAAACATCATAACCTTCAAGCATTGTCAAAATCAAGCATGTGAAACTTCAATTTAGATCACCAAGTCAAATAATACTCTTATGATCTCAAGGACATTCAAGTAAGGCCAAGAATACGGAAAGGTGGGAAAACTTGTAAGGGAATGTGGTGTATGAATTCGGGAAGAAGGAACAACACAAACTCTTTTCTTTTAACCATTTGAACTAACCACCAACTCAGAGCTTTGCTCTCTTCTTTTTCACATTATTTTTTTCGACTTTACTTATGGAGTTATGGACAGCGGTGCACAAAAACCGAAGCCTAGGAGATTGGCGTTTCTCAATTTCGAGATGCCTCAAACCCTTGATGCACATACCATAATCCGCTAGGAATATCGCTCAATCCGACTTTGGCAAGACACAAACACCCAGCTCTGTGAATGGTGCCGAGTTACTCCTCATCATGATTGACTTCCCCAAACCTATTTTCCTACACTTTGAATTCAAACAATTGCTTTCATGGCCCTCCCATATCAAACATGCCAAAATCAACTCTTTCTAATTTCCGGATAGGTAAAGGAGGAAAACATTTTCATTGAGGGGCTAGATGAACAAAGAAGAAGTAAGAAAATTGAGGTGCCTTAATCATCTCATAAAGAAGTATAAGAACTTATATTGTGATTTCAAACTTCATTTCTCATTATGATTTAGATAAAAACTTTCACATTATGAAACTTGCAAGAAAGGATAAACCACATACTCAATCCCTTCACAATTCATAGCTCAATTCAAGCATATAATTGTCATCAAAAAATCATTCCACAAGTAGATTCATCGTAGAAATCATCTCTAATCTTAGAAGCACAAAAATTTTCAAAATTTTAGAATTTTTATGGGTTTTTCAAAGCCTTTTTCATGCAATGCAATAATGAAACGTGTGACAATGAAAGGAAACATGCAAGTGTTCATAGATATAAGCAAACAAAGTGAGTCGAGTTATTACAAACGATAGAAGTCCGAGCTGAAAGGCCGCTCAAATACACATTGTCCTCAATGTTAAAAAGAAATAAAGAAAAGAAGAGAAACAAAAGAAACTCACTAAGTGCGGTGTGGCGGCTCTAACTGGCGGTTCATCTCATCATCATCACTGGGAAGGCGGGTGGCGGGAATGGATAGAAGTCCGAGCTGAAAGGCCGCCCAAATTGCTGGCGGTAGACGTCCCTCAAGATCCGGGTGTTCTCCTGGCGCTCTACGTCATGGGTCTGCTGATGGATCTCTAGATCCCCTACTCTTCTCGAAAGATCGGTCGCCCACTCTGGTAACTGCGAATACCAAGCTGGCGGCTGGCCGTACCATGCAGAAGCATCTTGAGGAGGAGTCGGTGGCACCAGTGGATGATCATACCATGGAGGAGGAGCTCCCATCCATGTCGGTTGCGCTCCATACCAAGAAGGTGGGGTCTCCATCCACGTCGGCCTCTCACTCACACTAGCCCTGCATGAAGAAGAAGAACCGGAAGGTCTAGAAGGGCGGAAAGATCGCCTAGGCGGCTCCGGAAAGTCGGCCGGTTAGTCCGGGAATGTACCAAAGTCATGCTCAACGCCTCCTGTATCATGGTCATCTCCTCCTCCCGTCTCCTCATCATCCCTCAGCTGAAATCTCATCCGGCACATATGGAGGAGCTACAAGTCTATTGGCATGCATGGGTACGAAGGTCTCCTTCCAATTGTGGTCGCCTAGCATGATGGAGTACTGTTCGCTCAAAAGTGTGTGTCACTAGTTTTAAATTTATATCTAGAACTCAAAGCAAAGCGAACCCGCAGTGTACGGATCAGTTGTAGTATTGAAAGAAATTCCAGAGTCGAACTCAGGGATTTGGTGAGAATAAAATCAATTTCAGTTATCTAACAAAGTGCAAAAGCTTTTGTGATTAATAAAGAGACAAATGATTCCAAGGATTCAAGTATCCGACTGTGGCTTTCGATTCAAGACACTTCTAAAGATCAAAGGACAAATTTTATATTGCCAAGGTTATGTGTTTCAAAGGTAGATATCGTACGGTGAAGTTCCGAAACCTATTTTTCTAACCCAAAGGTTCTCTCTATAAAGGTTGTTGAGGCTGCAATATAGAAAGATCTAAGGACAAGAATTACACTCAAACTAACTACCCAAAACCCCAAGATGTGACTCTCCAAGGTAAAGATAGAAAGCACACTTAAAACCTTAATAAAGGATGTTGAGTCTCTCTATTACCCAAATCTTACAATCTTAATCTATTAAATGTAGAATCAATGATGAAGTCTATTCAAACACTTAAATAGAGGCTAAAAAGGTTAAGAAAGATTGGGATTTAGGCAAGGATTAACTTTGGTTAAAGAATAATTCAATTAAAGATCGTCAGAGGAATAAATCGACTGGATCTTGAGAAAATCGGACGATTTTCCTGAAGAACAACACGATTTATCTGTTGTCGCAAAGTTAAAATCTAAACTCTCAGGGTCCAAATGTTTGAATGACTTAATTCTATCATCATCTAAGCCTCAATCATCAACTATTCACCTTAGAATCGCTAAAAGGTTTTAGCCAATAACCATCATTATCAAATCAATAATCAAGTTTAAAAGAGAATAATAGTAAAACCTCGAAAACTCAATGATATTCAAATAACCAATCTCAAATCCAATAACAAATGTTTGTATCGAATTAATGCAGAAAAACGGAGTAGAAATCCTCACAACAATCTAGAGAAACAAAGAAGAACGGGATGTCAATCCGCCTTCTATCGAAACCCTAAGATCTTTCTCCAAGTACGCAATCTTCAAATGCGTCCTTCCTTGTACGCAATATAATCTTCCTAAGCAATGCCCTCGCTGGATGCAAGCCGTCCTCAACTTCTCCCTAACGTCGGGGCTCCAAGTCTTGGGGTTGTCACCGTCCCAAGTCTTTTGGAGATTTTGGCTCCCTTTCAACGTTGAAGGCTCTCGAATATTTGTAGGGGTAAAACTAGGGTTTAATGATGAAACCCTAAATTTATATTGCCAAGGTTATGTGTTTCAAAGGTAGATATCGTACGGTGAAGTTCCGAAACCTATTTGTCTAACCCAAAGGTTCTCTCTATAAAGGTTGTTGAGGCTGCAATATAGAAAGATCTAAGGACAAGAATTACACTCAAACTAACTACCCAAAACCCCAAGATGTGACTCGCCAAGGTAAAGATACAAAGCACACTTAAAACCTTAATAAAGGATGTTGAGTCTCTCTATTACCCAATTCTTGTAATCTTAATCTATTAAATGTAGAATCAATGATGAAGTCTCTTCATACACTCAAATAGAGGTTAAAAAGGTTAAGCAAGGTTAGGATTTAGGCAAGGATTAACTTTGGTTAAAGAATAAATCAATTAAAGATCGTCAGGGGAATAAATCGACTGGATCTTGATTAAATCGGACGATTTTCTCATGAACAGGGCGATTTTCCTGTTGTCGTAAAGTTAAAATCTAAACTCTCAAGGTCCAAATGTTTGAATGAGTTTAGTCTATCATCATCTAAGCCTCAATCATCAACTACCCAGACCAGAATCACAAAGGTCTTAGCCAACCATTTTCAAAATCAAATCAAAATTAAGATTGAGTGAATAAATCAAATAAACCCGAATCATGAATAAAAACTCAATAAACTCCAAATCTGTAAACCAAATTCAAACCTAGTCAACGTATCTCTCAATTAACTCAGTATTATGTTCAAAAACCACAAAGATCGCAATGGAAACAAGGAATCTCACAAATATGATCAAGATTGACTTCCCAGCAATATCCCTTCAATCCTCCTCCATTTCCCGCTGCGGACCCCCGTTTCTGTTCCTAGGATTCCAATCTATAGTTCCTTGCTAATGGGCCGCTTGGCAAAACACTTCTCTAGCCTAAAAGTGATGGGCTTTGAGTCGTCATTACCCTTGGGTTGAAAAACAGATAAATCGTGCCAGCCGATATACATGGAAAACCGCTCGATTTTCAAAAGTAAAAATCGTCCGATTTATATGTTAAATGGCACGATTTTCTTCAACAGAGAATGCTCGTCTTTTGGCTTGTTTCCTTCCTCCCTTTTGTGACTCTTTTACGCAACTCCTTTGCTCTTTGTGATGCCTCTAAGATTCCTTTAGCTTCCCTAATGGTCTTAGATGCTCCTTTCTCCACTTTTGCTTCCAAATCCACTGAATTTACCTACAATTCAACCAAAACTCGTGTAGACCTCTATTTCCAAAATATAAATGAATAAAGCCTAAAAGGTACACAAGTTCTCTCTAAATGCAAGGTAAATCGAGGTAAACCTCTACAATATGCATGATTATAATGATATATAATTCATGTCATCAAAATACCCCATACTTGCCCCTTGCTTGTCCCCAAGCAAGACTCAAATTTAGAATACAAGATGTCATGGATTATATATATATGAAAACTCAAAAACTTTTCATTTGGTAGTGCTTCTTCTTATTGGATCACCCTCAAAGTGGTGTTTCAAGGCATAGGAAGACAAGGCATGTATCAATGATAATAATAATATGAACTAACTCTCTTTCATTTCTCAAAAACACAAATGAAAGACATGATAAAAATGTAGAGGCAATTAAAATCAAACAAGTCTAAGCCATGAAGTCTTAAATACATGCATAAAAGTCTCAAGGTCTTAAAGGTCTAAGAAACGTGTTAAAGGAGGGAATTCTTTTAGGGAATTGTGGTGCTAATCCGGGAAAGAGGAACAACATAAGACCTTCAAGAACTTTACTTCACCACACATGCTTTGCATGTAAAAGCTTTGCTTTCTTTATACTTTACTTTTGAGAGTATGGATAGCGGTGCACAATAACCGAAGCCTAGGAGATCGGCGTTTCTCAATTTCGAGATGCCTCAAAACCTTGATGCACATACCATATCCCGTTAGGACTTGTCGTTCAATTAGACTTTGGAAAGACACAAACACCCGGCTATATGAATGGTGCCGAGTTACTCATCCTCATGTTCAACGTCCCCAAACTTATAATTTGCTAAACTTTCACTTAACGCATTTTTATTGGCCCTCCCACATCAATCATGCCTTTTTCAATCACCTATCCTAATTCCCGGATGGTAAAAAGGAGGTCACATATTTCATTGAGGAGCTAGCATGAACAAGATATGAATTAGAGAAAAAGTGAATTGCCTTGGTCATTGTTATATGATGCAAAAGAACTTATAATATAGCTTCGACCATTATTTCATTCTCTTATCAAAACATCAAAACCATATAAACCATTCACGTGTTCAAGTAAGAAAAGTAAGCTCATTCATGCTATAATTAAAATCTCAACATAACCATGTCATCTTTTTGCCTTTTCCACATCACAATTCTCAACATAGAGGTCATTTCCATCATAAGAAGCACAAATTTTTTTTTGAAAACTCATAATTTTTGAAAGAAAGAATGCAAATGCGAATGTCATAGTGGAAAGCAAGTGGTGCAAGAGTTATTACAAGCCAAATCATCAAAAGTAGTACAAAGTTCATAGAGTGCCAAATTGAAGTAAAAGAGATTGAAAGTACCCCCACCCCATACTTAATCTTCACATTGTCCCCAATGTGAAAAATCAAGCATAAGATGGAGAAAACTACTTACAATGTAAAAGGAGTGGGATCCAATCCTCGGTCAGTGGGGTCATAGAAGTGGCCGAACTGATGGTAGTACATGTCTCTCATCTAGCCATCATAGGAGGAGTGTC
The DNA here is from genome assembly GCA_033239125.1 of Fagopyrum homotropicum. NCBI lineage: Eukaryota > Viridiplantae > Streptophyta > Magnoliopsida > Caryophyllales > Polygonaceae > Fagopyrum > Fagopyrum homotropicum. The sequence goes on along the minus strand of BSWB01000003.1, from coordinate 94,606,013 downwards.
TAGCATTCGTCTCCTGTCGGTACTCCTTGAACTGAGTGTTCAGGGTGTTGTAGTCGGTATGAAGAGCCTGATAATCTGAGCGTAGATCATCGTAGTCGGTGCATAGACCTTGGAAACTAGATACTAAGTCTCTGTAATGTCGGGGAAATCCATGTCCTCGTCCATGTCCTCTACCGTGGCTAGGAGCATGGGCAAAGGAGTGACGGGGTGGCTGCATCTCATCCTCTGTCTCCTCGATGCCTCGACTAGTCCGGCTAGGTCCTGCACCATGAGTGTCAGTATCCATGGCATCCGTGGCGTGGCCACTATAAGTGTCACTCTCGAACTCGAGCATGGTCCCTTGGTGTACTCCATCCTCATGATCCTCCTCATCCTCAGTATCACCTGCATCATCATCATAATAACAAGGAGGAGCTATCTCCTCAAGCATCAGTACAAAAGTCTCCTTCCAATTCCTTTTGTTCCGAATGGTGTATTCGGACTTCCACACTATCTCGGATGGCTTCTTTTGTGGATTTTTTGCCCACGGCTTGGGAACATGAAGAGTTCCTCTCCCTCGAGGAATCAAGACATGTCTCGCTATCAATCTCTATGATCTTAAGGGCTGGGCACTCTCAGCTAAGGTGCATATCCGAAAAATGTAACTCCAATGCCTTTGCCAATGATTGACAAGGCCTCCAGTACAAATGTCACCCTTTGCCTTGTTGGCTATCTTTCCTAGATAGTCGGCAAGCATAGAGGTGATGTCGGGAATGGTGCTACATGTCATACAGTACAGGATAAAGAGCTCATCAGCCTTGAGCTTTTGTGGAGTCTTTGTCCATGAAAATAAGCTCTCACTAAGAATCATATGCACTACCTTAAAGGAAAGGTTGTACATGCTAGCCTCATTAAAATTTCCGGGTCTCCACTTATCACCACCATACTCTCCCACGGAGATGATTTCCCAAAAGGCACTAGCACTTACTCCTCTCGCGAATGTGTCTGCAGAAGAGTAGGGAAAACCAAACAAATCCCCAAAGTCATCGATAGTCATAGCATGGTTTTGGTTCATGAGGCGGAAAGAGACCGTCCTCTCTCTAGGATCATGCTCAAATGTACTAAGGAATACTAGGGTGATCTCCGTATAAGCATTTTCCTTAATCATAGCAAACTGACTCAGCCCAACTCTATCTAACATCATGTCCACATCCTCTCGAACAAACAAGGAGTCTAAGTCATCTAGCACAATGTATCGAGAAGGGGTGAAGGGACGATCTAAGAGACGTTCATATCTCTTCTTATGTTTTGGGAGGGGAGGAGGGAGTTTTGGTTTGGCTTGAGCGGGGGTGGTGGTGGGGGAGGGGCTTTGGAAGAAGATCCTTTTTTCTTCACCGCATTTCGAGTGATTCTTTTCAAAGTCTCCATTCTGCAACAAAAAATCGGGTTGTTCTAACAAAAAAATCGGACGATTTTTCTGGGTTGGCACGATTTTTCTGTCGATTTCAACAGTTCTCACAATTCTGTAAAGTTCTGAGCAAACTATCACCACACACAGTCTCCTATAGTTGTTTCTAATCAAACCCCTCAATCAATCTCAGCAAATAAACAATCTCTAAGCAAGAATCAAAATCGAGCGAAAAACATAGGTTTCGAATTGAAAAACCTGAATTCCGGATGGATGAGTCGATTTCCAAGATTGTTGTTGCTAGATCCTTGTTCCTTGTCGAAAATGCTTCAGTTTAGGGTGAAGAATCGTTCAAAACGATTGAGGAATGAGGAGATGAGAAGTTGGGCGATTTTTCGGCTCTTTGGAAGAAAGGGAAATCGGGAATGAAGAAGCGTGGAATGAGAGAATTAAGTGGTGAAAGCTTTATATAGGCCGGAGGTTTAGTGAAGAAAATCGGACGATTTTTAGGGGCGATTTATTTGTCGGGGCAATTTTTCTTCACATTCTCAGCTCAAGGAAGAAAAAAGGACGATTTTCCTTAGGGGGTCGATCTAGGGGTCGATTTGTCTCCCTGTTGCGAAAAAACGTCTTGCTCTGTTCCTGAATCGAACGATTTGCTTTGTGTAGCTCGATTTCTTTCCTTGTTTTCCTTGAAGATTGCAATTTGAACTACTTTGTGCCCCCTATCTTCATTAATTTCTCAATTTGGACCTAATTTCCTGTGATTTTTGACACAAACAAACCAAGAGTGCATCGAGGAACATATAAAAGCAAAAACAAAAGAAGAAAACCAACTAAACTAAGCTAAGCTAAGTGATAAGAGAAGAAAAGAGTTATACTATCATGGGTTGCCTCCCAAGAAGCGCTTGATTTATTGTCTTTAGCTGGACGGTGCTTGTTTTGGTGTTCAATGGAGGAGGATAGGGGCTATCTCCTCAACCGGAACTTCCGGTGTGTACTTCTTCAATCGTTGGCCATTTACTTTGAAATTTCCGCTTTGTTCACCCCATACTTCAACTGCACCATGGGGGAAAATTCGTTTAATTACATAAGGTCCTGTCCAACGGGATTTAAGCTTACCTGGTAATAGTCGAAGCCTTGAGTTGAATAGAAGAACATGATCTCCTTCTTTCAAATCCTTTGGAATGATGTGCTTATCATGCCAACGCTTTGTCCTTTCCTTGTACATCTTTGCGGTCTCATACGCATTCAGCCGGATTTCGTCCAGCTCGTTGATATCCAAGAGTCGCTTCTCTCCGGCTTCTTTCATGTCAAAGTTGAGCCACTTGACAACCCAATATGCTTTATGCTCTAGCTCTACAGGAAGATGACAAGATTTACCATAAACAAGATTATATGGAGTTGTACCTATTTGTGTCTTAAAGGTAGTCATATACGCCCACAGTGCGTCGTTGAGCTTCATCGACTAGTCTTTCCTTGTTTTAGAGACAATTTTCTCTAAAACTCCCTTGATCTCTCTATTGGATATCTCAACTTGTCCACTAGTTTGCGGATGGTATGGTGTAGCTATCTTATGGGTCACCCCATACTTATCCAGTAAAGTCTCAAATCGACGGGCTGTGAAGTGCGTTCCTCCATCACAATGATGGTTCGGGGAGTCCCGAACCTTGGAAAGATCGTTCTATTGAATAACTTCACCACTACCATTGCATCATTAGTAGGAGAAGCTATTGCCTCTACCCATCTTGAGACATAGTCTACGGCAAGAAGTATATATTGGTTCCCGCATGAAGATGGAAAGGGTCCCATAAAATCGACGCCCCATACATCGAAGATTTCTACTTCTTGTATGTTGTTGAGAGGCATCTCATTCCTCCTTGATATATTACCTGTCCTTTGACAAGCATCACAAGCAACAACATACTTTTGCACATCTTTGAATAAGTTGGGCCTAAAGAAACCGGAATGAAGTACCTTAGCACAAGTTTTGTGGGAACTAGCATGTCCTCCACAAGGTAGAGAGTGGCAATGGCGGATGACACTTTCCACTTTATCTTCCGGAATGCATCTTTTGTATATGCCATCGGGACCTCTTTTGAAGAGAAGAGGTTTGTTCCAATAGAAATGCTGGAACGTCCTTAAAGAACTTCTTTCTTTGAGCATATGAAAGTCCGGGAAGAATCTCCTGACAAACAAGGTAATTTACAATGTCAGCAAACCATGGATCATTACCTTTTGAGATATGTTGAAGACACTCTTCAATCTCGTGTAGTTGTTCGTCAGGAAAAGAATTGTCTATAGGGAGCTCATCCGTCTCGTTTGTGAGGTGTGGAAGACGACTAAGGTGGTCAGCAACTGAATTTTCTAAGCCCTTCTTGTCACGGATCTCTAGATCGAACTCATTTAAGAGTAAGATCCATCATAGAAGCCTTGGATTCCCATCCTTCTTTGTGAACAAGTAACGGATCGTTGAATGATCCGTATAGACGATCACCTTCGCACCTACAAGATAGGAACAAAATTTTTCAAAAGCATAAACTACGGCAAGAAGTTCTTTTTCCGTAGTGGCATAATTCGATTGAGCTTCGTCTAGCGTCTTGCTAGCATAGTCAATGGCGTGTGTACGACCATCTTTCTTCTGTCCGAGTACAGCTCCTATAGCGACGTCGCTTGCGTCGCACATGACCTCGAAAGGAAAAGTCCAATCGGGTGGTGGGATGATTGGTGCTGAAATCGAAGCTTCTTTGATCCTGCAAAAAGCTTCTAGACAATCTTTCGAAAACTCGAAAGTTGCGTCTTTCATTAAAAGATTAGTTAAGGGTTTTGAAATCTTAGAAAAATCCTTTATGAATCTCCTATAGAATCCTGCATGTCCTAAAAAGCTTCTAATTCCTTTCACAAAGGATGGAGGAGGTAGTTTCTCAATAGTTTCTATCTTAGCCCTATCAACCTCTATTCCTCTATTTGATATTAAGTAACCTAACACAATTCCTTCGGTGACCATGAAATGACACTTCTCCCAGTTTAAAACTAAGTTAGTATCTTCACATCTCTTAAGAACTAGTGAAAGGTTAGACAGACAGTTATCAAAGGAAGAACCATATACCGAAAAGTCATCAATGAATACTTCCATGATATTCTCTACATATTTTGAAAAGATTGCCATCATACACCTTTGAAAGGTGGCTGGAGCATTGCATAAGCCGAATGGCATCCTCCTATAAGCAAACGTAGCCCATGGGCACGTGAAGGTCGTCTTCTCTTGATCATCCGGGTGAATGGGAATCTGAAAGAAACCGCTATATCCATCTAGATAAAAAAAGTAAGAATGTTGGGCTAACCTTTCCAACATTTGATAAATAAAAGGAAGGGGAAAGTGATCCTTCCTGGTGGCCACATTCAACTTACGGTAGTCGATGCACATTCTCCATCCCGTAACTGTCCTTATGGGAATAAGCTTGTTGTTTTTGTTAGAAACAACGGTAATGCCTCCTTTCTTTGGTACTACCTGAACTGGACTCACCCACTTGCTTTCGGAAATAGGGAAGATGATACCTGCATCAAGTAGCTTAAGGATTTCTTTCTTCACGACCTCTTTCATGATCGGATTTAACCGTCTTTGAGGTTGACGTGAAGGTTTATAATCCTCTTCCATTAAGATTTTATGCATACATAGAGAAGGTTTAATGCCTATAAAATCATCAATAGTATAGCCTAATGCTCTCCTATATTGTCTTAGAACATTCATAAGCTTTTCTAGTTCATCATCATTCAGGTTCGCACTAACTATAACAAGATATGTAGAGTTAGGCCCAAGGAATGCATACCTTAAGTGTGTAGGAAGGGGCTTCAATTCCAATGAAGGAGGTGCTTTGATCGATGATTCATGACCATCTAATGTCATGGGAGAAGCCACTGAAGGTGGGGAAGGTGCACTATTAGAGTTGAGAACAACTGCAGTCAAGTTCGTAGAAACCGGAGAAGTCAATGCTAAATCGCCCCCCTCTGAAGAAAATCGGACGATTTTTGGGTCCATTTTTCTTCCTGTTGTCAAAAATCGACTTGCCTTTTCAGTAATCGTGTGATTTATTTCATGTAGGTTGATTTTTTTCACATTTTCCGGGGTTAATTCCAACTCTTCAAATCCTGCTCCTGGTTCTTCCTTTACATCTTCCAATGCTTTTACCTCATCATCACAATCATGCTCTACTCCTTCCTTCATGATGCTCATGCTAAGAACCTTTTGAAGTGGATCTTTCATTAGGATCGAACTCACCACCTCTCTAGACTCTTCTTCATCAAAGATGTTAAAAACATCTTCTCTCAAAGCTGGCTCTTTGATTAAAGAGGAGAGTACAAACTCCATTTTCTCTTCACCTATATTGAAGGATAGTTGTCCATTCTTGCAATCTACCATGCATCCGGAGGTTGCAAGGAATGGTCTCCCAAGAATAATAGGAATTGGATAATCTGCAGGGATGTCAAGAACGAAAAAATCTATAGGAATGTAAAACTTACCGAGTTTTACAGGAATATCTTCTATTATCCCAACTCGCCTGGTGATGGAATCATTGGCCATGTAAAGTGTGATCTTCACCGGTCTAGGCTCTCCTAGACCAACCGTCTTGCATAAAGAAAGTGGTATTGATAGGTGATGGAATCACTATCATTTAGGGTAGTTTTTAGGGTCTTTTTATTGCATTAGTGTCGGTTTATGCTACTAATTTCTTGGTCCAGAAGAAGAAGATCAAAAGAAGCTAAGGAAGGAGTTATAAGCACTTGGAGTAAATATCGATCAAGAAGCAAAGTTTATGTTGCTCCACCGCCCCCGCGGGCCCTTGCAGCCGCCCCAACGGGTGACACTTCCAACTGAAGCGCTCCCAACACCTTCACAGCGCCGGCGAAGATGCAGATCACCGCTCCTACGCCACCCATCAGCGCCCCTGCGGTGACTTGCCCGGACAAGATGAAGGCCAGCTCCCCTGCGCCTCCCACTGCGCCCTGCCTGCGCCTCACCTTGGGAGCTGGAAGGCGAAGAGTCGGTCTGACCGCCCCTGCATTGGCCTTGAGGCGCCCCTGCGCCTTGACATCAAAAATGTCAAGAAGGCGAAAGGTCAGACGTTGAAGTGCATTAAAGATACGCCCCAACGGATCTGTGTAGCCGCCCCAGCGGTTATGAAGAAGATCAACCGATTCTGCCTAAACCGCCCCTACGGGTGATGAAGGCCGCCCGTGCGGTTTAACGCCAGAAGCTTTACTCTGGTTGTTTACACCACCTTTATGGCATTAAAGGTGGTTGTTTTAGGCCGGCTATTTACTCCTAATTAAGTGTCTTTTGTAGTATAAATAGTCCATGGCTGATTGCTAGAATCATCCATGCTTTTCCCCACAAAATCCATCTTTAGACTTGAGTTTTCCATTGTAATGAGTTGCTAACTCCCTTGCTACATTGGGTTGGTTTGAAGCTGCTTTGTTACTTTGGTTGTAAGTCCTTTTAATATAAGTTTTTATTCAGTAATATTTTGTGTTTCCTTGATCTCCATTGTTTAATTGCATGTTAACTATTACTTGAGATTGATCACCTTAGGTTCTAAAGTGCATGTAAACAACTAGAATTAATAGGTTCCGGGTTCGGGTCTTTAATCTAGTAGCAACTTTAAGTAATAACTGGTTGTAATTACTTAAAGAAAAGGAACACAAATATAAAGATAAGTTTAACGGTTTTAATCTTCTCTTTATATCCCTTTGTCTTTGTTTGAATGCTAACTTATTATTTGTTCTTGTAGGTTTATGGAACTTTAATAGGTTAAGTTGTGTTGATGCCGGTTGGCTCAACACATATGTATGATCGAGACGGGAGATTACTTAAAAACTTGAAAAAAGAATACACCAAAGTAGCAATTGCATGCTTAGAATCAACCTAGTGTAGATTCACCGATTATTGTCTTACTTGTCGTATTCATCGTTTTCATAAGTTTTTGTGCATCAATTCAACCAACCCTCCCCCCCCCCTTTGTGTCACTTATCACTATAATCAACAATTGCATCTAAAACACCTCAACTCTCTTGGGTTCGACCCTAACTTACTCATTATACTTGTTCTTAGTGCTTAGTCGGGATTTACTTTTGATTGGGTATAGACGACCATAGAAATACCTCCGGTCAAATTTTGGTGCCATTGCCGGGGAGTTTTTGTGTTTTATTGTTATTATTGATTATTGGTTTGAACCATTTTATGGTTCAAACCCGTGCTACTAATTCCGGCTTTGCTTCTTTTGATCCAGAAATTGAGAGGACGCACATCCGGCAACGAAGACAACAACAACTGCAACAAGAGATGGCTGACCGTACTCTTCGTCAACTTACGTAGCCCACTTTGGCTCAAAACCCTCTTGCGGTCGCTATACCGGCACTAGGGGAAGGAGTCAACTTTGAGCTCAAACCGGGCCTCATCCACCTACTTTCATCCTTCCATGGGCTAAGTGGTGAAGACCCCATCAAGCACCTTGGGAAGTTCCACACCGTTTGTATGAGTATGAAGCCGGCCAACTTTACCGAAGAATAGATCAAGATGAGGGCATTCGGCTTCACACTCAAGGATTCGGCGGATGATTGGTATTACCACCTTCCATCCGGGAGCATTGACACTTAGGAAAACCTTCACAAAGCGTTTTTGGAGAAATACTTTCCAGCTAAAAAGGCCAATAGCTTGAAGAAAGCTATAAGAAACATTGAGCAAGAGGAAACCGAGACTCTCTATGAGTACTTCGAAAGGTTTGCACGCCTCCGATCCAGTTGTCCTTTCCATGGATATTCAACTCAAGATCTAGTTTTGTACTTGTACAATGGCTTACTAGACAATGAAAGGAGGATCGTCGATGCGGCTTGCGGAGGTAATATTCTTAACTCTACTCCTGACCTTGCTTTGGAAAAGATACAGGAACTAGCAGAGGGGACTCGGAACTTTGGAAGGACCCTGGCTAAGAAACAATTTCATGCCTTGAGTTCCGGGAAGAACGAGATTTCCACCGAGCTAGCGGAACTGAAGGAAATGGTGAAGAGGCTAACACTTATGGGAACACCGCAACAGCTAAAAGCTTGTGGAGTTTGCGCTGACCCATATCATCCAACGGACATGTGTCCACAAGTTCAAGATGATGATGCTGAAGTTAACACAATGGGTTATGGACAACCACAGCAGCAAAGACCTAGGAACGATCCCTATGCACAGAATTTCATGCCAAATTGGTGTGACCAATAGAATTTTCGTTGGAGGGATCAACAAAACCAACAACAGCAGCCCCGCCAAGGTAAGTATCACTCAACTGAAGATATATTGCAAGTTTTGACTAAACACTTTGCTACCCATGTCCAAACAACAGAATCAAGCATCAAGAACCTTGAGAAGCAAGTTGGGCAAATGGCGGAAGTCATTACAAGAATTGAAACTAGGGCCTCCGGAGGTATTACCGTCGCAAACGGTTATAAACCCAAAAGGCATATAGGAAGAGGTCCAAACATAGAGGAAGAGTCCTTACGTCGATCCAACGACATAAAACAAAGGCGCTAATTCGGGAGGCAACCCGAAGGAATAAGAAGAGGAGCTTCTGTCAAGAAAACCGCCCCTGCGGCTCAAAGTCCCGCCCCTGCGGCAAAACCCCTGGCCAGCGCCACCCCCGGCGTTGGGCCTGTGTTCGCTCCAAACGGTGTGTGCAAGCTTTAAATTTATAACCCTAGATGTAAGCTTAAAACAAGGATGCAAACCCGCAGTGTACGGGTCAATCATAGTAAAAAGCAAGAAATTCCAGGGGTCGATCACAGGGACTTAGTGAAACAAAACAGGTATAGGTTGTCAATGCAACTACTAACCACAAAAACGATTAAAACAATCAAAGATGATAAAAAGTCAATTAAAGAAATATGCAATTCTAGGGATTAAAGCATCTAGTTGTGGTTCCAACTCAAGATCTAAAGATAAAGCGGACAAAGCTGAGATTTTGCAAAGGGAAGGTGTTACTAAAGTGGAATAGATCACCGGGTAAGTCTCACTACTCACTAATCCCAAACCGTAACTCCTATTACCGGGTAAGTCTCAAGGAATTAAGGAAAAGAACTATAACCTCCAACACACCACCTAAGGGAATAGAATCAACCTTTACCGGGTAAGTCTCAGGCTAACTCACAAAGATAGAATGAAAGCACATTCAAACCCCAATAAAGGATAAACCTTTATTACCTACACTTATGATCTTTGGTAAACAAACAAAGGAATTACCGGGTAAGTCTCATCCTAAGCTTGCATTGAACCAGGAAATGTGTAATAAGGATAGAATTTGGCAAACTCTAACACTTAACTCTCAGTTTCGGATCAGAAAGTTCACCTCGGTCAGACGAATTCCACCCCGGCCGAGATGTTCGTCGACTGAGCGAGATGTTCTAGGGTTAAGGATAAAGACTCGAGCTTTCAGGGTCCTAATGTGATTTAAGATTATTCTATTATTGTTTTTCCCACAACCTTCAGCTAATCACCCTAGAATCACACAAAGAAATTAGCCAATCATCATCATGAAAGCAATAATCAAATATGAGAGAAGAAGGTGAATAATTGAACAAGAAAACCTTAAGAACAAAGCTTCAATAACTGAATCAATTATCAAACAAACAAGTGTTCCTTGGATCACAATCCAATAAGACAATCAACAAAGAAGGGAATCTAAGAGAATCTTACAAAACCCTTCACAAAAGCTATAAAAGCTATCAACTTCCTTCCTTCAATCTTCCTTCAACCTTCAAAAAGGTTCTTCAAATCTCCCAGCTGTAGTGGGATGCTCTAAGCATAAGCGGGTGTAAGCGGGTGTCGAATTTGTGGAAAATCTGACCCTTTTTATAGGAAAATTCTCTCCCAAAGATAAGATATCTTAGAAAAATATTTTCCCATAAAATAGGTAAAATACATGGGCTGAATTATCTTCTTCCTTCTAGGAATCGAGCCTAAAAATATAAGATCCTCTTTCCAAAAATAAAAGATCTCAGCCAAGAAAAAAATATATCTTGCAGCGTACAAGGTGTTCGCCTCGGTCGAGCAGCTCCTCTGGATCACCTCGGTCGAGGTGATATTGTAGCTGACCGAGGTGAATCACAACTGAATGTGAAATCTCTCAAATCTGATCCAAAGTGAATCTTTAATCCAATTCATGCTTCCTGGATTCCTCCTTAAGCTCCTGAATGTAGCTCCAATGACTCCTTAGCTCCTTTTGCTCCATTTTGATGCAAAACGTGCCATTTTACCTACGACTACAACGAAACTTGGTGTAGACCTCAATTCCCGCAAAGGTAGATGAAACGACAATATAATCACATAATATACATCCAAACATGCAGATTATTGAAGATAAAATGTCTAAACAGGGGCCAAAATATAGACAATAATTCATGCTATCAAAATACCCCATACTTAGCCCTTGCTTGTCCCCAAGCAAGTTCCGATTATAAAATACAAGATAGAATGGATTATAAGTCATATAGATCAATGAAAAAGTCCTTCAAAACATTTTAATGGTGTGCTACAATCATAGATCACTCTAAGAGAATGCTTCATGGGATTTAAAATCAAAATATGTTCAAAACATTTATAAATATAAGAAAGTTGTTCATCATTGCATAAAATCATAGAATGCATAATAAATCATAATTATCGAAATTAATCATGTATAATCCAGTTTAAACCACTAAGTTAATCAACAAACTCGAGGTCTCAAGGGCTTTTCAAATGAAAGGTCAAGAAACGTGTGAGGGTGGGATGTATATAGGGAATGTGGTGCTAGAATCCGGGAAAAGGGATCTTTACTTCACTTCCTTTGAACCTCAACATCTTCCACCAATAAGTTTTTCTTATTTACTTTTTTACTTTTTGGGATGCATGGACAGAGTTGCACAATAACCGAAGCCTAGGAGATCAGCAATCATCAATTTCTTTCTAACTTTCAGCCAACATCTCAACTTTTCTTTCACTTGCTTTTCACTTTTGCTTGCTTCCAAGTTCCCGGATAGGTAAAGGGAGGCAAATATGTATATGAGGGGCTAAGCATGATCAAGAAGAAAAAGAGAAGAGAATGAATTGCCTTAATCATCCCAGGAAGAGAGTGAGAGAACTCATCATGTGGTGTCAACCTTGAAATTCAACATAATTTTGATAAAAACAAAGTATTAAACATGCCACAAATTTCAAACAAAGCATTTAGCAACTTAAACATATCATAAAACCTTTCAAACATATAAAGATTTCAAAACCAGTCAGCAAACGAAATCATCACTGAGGTCATATCCAGATAAGAAGCACAAAAATAATTTCGAAATTCTTTTCAGTTAAACCACCTCGGTCGAGGTGTTCTAAGTCAACCGAGGTACTGCACCTCGATTGGTCAGAGTCACATCGGTCGAGGCATAAATTTTTTTTTTTCAAACCAGTTTTTTTACGTTTTTCTCAATCAAATAACCTGTATGCATGCATGTAGTCTCATATAAGCATATAGAGCAAAATAAAACATAAATATCCAAATAGAGTCGAGTCATACATCCACATAAAAGTCAAATAATACATCAAATACCCCATACTTGGGACACATTGTCCCAATTGGTCAAAATAAGTCTAAAAAATAAAGTACTCACCGGACATAAGCTGAGCTGCATAATAAATAAAGAAAGAAAATCCTACAAGCTCTCAATAATCCCGATCCGGTGGTGGTGGTGGTGGCACATACGGGTACTGAGATGGGTCGAAAGGATAGCCCATGACGTGCTGAAACTAAATCTCAGCCATCGTGTGCTGGTAATGTAGTCTCTCCTACATCTCTCTGATCTCCAGGGACAGGGCAGCGTAGGAATCTATCATCTGATCCGACAGATCATCGATCCGACGGTGAGCAACTAGATGCCTCTGCCTGCGTACCCTACGCCTAGAAGGACGTGCTGGTGCTGCAGCCGGCTCCTCCTCAGTCTCATCGTCATCTAAATTAATGACCGGCGCACTAGTCCCAGCTGTATTTGTGCCCGTATCTATGGGAGCACCGCCATCCTCATCATCACCATCATCCTCCTCTACCTCATCCTCCTCAGCTGGCCCCTGAGTTGTTGTTGTTGCTGCCTCTCTGGCATCCTCCATCAGTGGGATCCACGCAGTCTGCCGGTAATGTGGATCATATACGGAGAACTGAGCTGACCACCTAATACCTTGGGGTGCAGTCTGCTCCCAGGGCATCGCCACATATGGCGTAGTAAGACCACGAGGAACGAGTATCCTCCTTGTGATCATCTCCTAAAGCCCGAGCGGCTTGGCAGCCGCCACCATAGTGCATGCCCTCAGATCCAAGTCCATGTAACTTGCTATATGAGTCACTATCCCTCCGCAGCAGATGTCTCCCTTGGCCTTCGCCTTTATCCTATGCAAATCCTCGGCCAGCATCATCCCAAAGTCCGGAACTCCTCCGGTCACCATGCAGTACAGACTCAGAAGCTCACCCTGTCTGATCTTTTGGGGCGTCTCAGTACGCGCGAGAAGAGTCTCACTGAAGATCCTGTGAGCTAGTCTAAATGCCATATGGAATATAATCTTCTCACTGGAATCTCCTGGTCTCCATCTGTCTGCGTGCTCAACCACATGAGCAAGCTGTCCCCAGAACTCTTGAGATACGGCTCGAGAGGGAAAATCAGCAACAGTAGGGGCCGGGAAGCCAAAGATATCCCTCCAGTAGTCTAAGGGAACTAGGTAATTCCGGTTCATCAACCGGTACTTGATGGCGCGCTCGGTGGGCAAGTAGGTGACGGAGCTGACAAACTCCAGAGTCGGCTCTAGGTAGGCCGGAGCTCTAATCTCAATGAATTGCTCCAAGCCCACAGCAGATATCATCCGCCTCAGATCCTCGTCCACATGGAGGCAATCAAAAGCAGATATGTCCAGGAAGCGTGGTGCAACCACTGGAAGGGCCGCTACGCGGTCATAGTCGACCTGGTGTCGCTCGTGGATCACCGGTCTAGTACGGCTGGAGGAAGAAGAAGGAGAAGGAGAAGATCTGTCTCTCAGGACCAACTGCCTGTCAGAACTCATTTTCTACAACCTTTCAAATCACCTCGGTAGCCCTGACAACTCTGTAGAACACCTTGGCCGAGGCATAGGCCGACTGGACCGAGGCGAAACATTGCTCGATCGATTCCCTCAAAAATCCAGTTCTTTTCCCCCAAAATCACTACCAAAGGTTCCTATGGGGTACTTAATCCTTTTCTCAGCAAATGCAGGGGCAACCAAAGCCCAAATCGAAAGGAAACAGTGGAGAAGAGGAGGGTTAGAGTTTTTTCGGATTTTACCCAGATTCGGTCGACTCGGTTCGTTTTTGCTGCACATTTGCTCTTGCAATGCGATCCTCTACCCTTTCCTCTCAGTTTAGAAGCAAGAATCGTCGAAAACGAGCGAAGAACGAAGGAGTGAGGTGAGAAGTGCGCCGCGGTCGAGAAGGGAAGTAGAGGAGGAGAGAGAAATTTCATCCCCCCTTTTATACCCTTTTCTGGAACTGCTGTCACCTCGGTCGAGATGGTCTCGACTGGACCGAGGTGGTACGGACCGAGGTGGATCTTCAGAAACCCTAGTCGCTTCGGTGGCTAAAGAATCATCTCGGTCGAGGTGCCGTGACAGCAACCGAGATGTGTCTCAGTCAAACTCTGTCTTCTCAAATTCTCGAACTTCTGTCCTTCCAGTTGTGCTCCTGGATTGTATTCCTTCCTTAGATGTCACCTATTGTCTGTCTAGGATGCCAAAAACAAAACAAAGCAAAGCAAAAGCAAATTATCTAAAGCTAGACTAGAAAAAGGGAAAAGAAAGCAATACCTTGGGTTGCCTCCCAAGAAGCGCTTGATTTAAGGTTGCTAGCTGGACCATACGGTATTCCTAAACGTGATGGGAGGTATCCTCACCCCATACTTCACCTTCATCATGGGGTGAGATAAGTAAGTCTATCAAACGTTCCAACAAGTGCAAGTGCTCATCGGGGAATGAATCGTCTATGGGTGGATCGTCCTTCTCGCGTGAAGAAGAAGGTAGCCGGCTGAGGTGATCTGCAACAGAATTTTCGGATCCCTTCTTATCGTGGATCTCTAGGTCAAACTCTTGAAGCAAGAGAATCCATCGAATAAGGCGTGGTTTAGCATCCTTTTTATCAAGTAAGCAACGAATGGCTGCATGGTCGGTGTAGACAATGACTTTCGCCCCTACTAAGTAAGAACAAAACTTCTCGAAAGCATATACAACCGCCAATAGCTCCTTCTCGGTGGTGGTGTAGTTACGATGGGCTTCATCAAGCGTCTTGCTAGCGTAGTAAATGGCGGTGGTCCGCCCATCCTTCTTTTGTCCAAGCACCGCTCCTACCGCCACATCACTCGCATCGCACATGATCTCAAAGGGCAAGGTCCAATCCGGAGGCTGGATAATGGGAGCGGAGATCAACGCTTCCTTAATCCTGTAAAATGCATCAAGACACTCCTGCAAAAACTCAAAAACAACATCTTTATTCAAGAGGTTAGTTAGTGGTTTAGAAATCTTCGAGAAGTCCTTGATGAATCTCCTATAGAAACCTGCATGCCCGAGAAAACTCCTCACACCTTTAACAGAACAAGGGGGAGGGAGTTTCTCAATGGTCTCAATCTTAGCGCGATCGACCTTAATACCTCGATTAGAAACGAGGTGTCCTAGCACAATGCCTTCATTAACCATAAAGTGACACTTCTCCTAATTCAAAACAAGATTAGTGTCTTCACATCTTTGTATCACTAGAGAAAGGTTAGATAGGCAATCATCAAAAGAGGAACCATATACTGAAAAATCATCCATAAATACCTCCATGATCTCCTCTATATACTCGGAAAAGATCGCCATCATGCATCGCTGGAAGGTAGCGGGTGCATTGCATAGTCCAAATGGCATCCTCCTATAAGCGAATGTCCCCCATGGACAAGTGAAAGTGGTCTTCTCTTGATCATCTGGATGAATAGGAATCTGGAAGAAACCACTATAGCCGTCTAAATAGCAGAAGTGTAAATACTGGGTCAACCGTTCGAGCATTTGATCAATGAAGGGAAGTGGAAAATGGTCCTTCCGAGTGGCCACGTTCAGCTTCCTATAGTCGATGCAAACCCTCCATGATGTGATCCCCACCGGAGAAGAAATCATCGTCAATATGCCGGAACTTATCGTTTTGCCACCAACCGTCCAAGTCAAAACTCAACCGGCACCTATCGAAATCAATACTTATGTGTTGGAGATCATGCCTAAAACTGAGCCAAAACTTATTGAAATGAAACCGAAAATGCTTGCACCGAGCATGCCAAATGGAAGCCAATTTTCACTCTCTCCGGCTAAGCTGTCAGGTTTGCGCACTCTCAGTAAAACGACTATAACTGAGACAATTCTTGGAACTAAAATACCCATGAGTACTACTTTGAAAGGTATTTTCAATATCTACAACTTTCTAGTTTACACAAAGTCGAGATTCCAAGAGGAAGAGGGTGAAAATGATCCTACATTGCAGCAACTACGGTACTTGTATGGATTGTTGGGCAAGATCATGCATGGAGGCATGAAAGATGGTTATACAAACATATGCACGTCCACCCAATACATATTTTATGCAGCATATCATCCTCATATTATTCATATATTATGCATGAATTTATGTATTAATTATGTGAAAGTTGATGGAGAAAAGTAGGTGGAAAAGTAGGTGAGAAAGTAGGTGGTTGAAAGTCCCTATGTTTGCTTTTTGTTTAATGTCACAACTCTTGAACTTGTAAGCCTTTAATGTTGGGAGTAGGTGCTGAATTTTCAGCCTATATAAGGCCTCTCCCACAAACGTTTTTAGAGGACGAAATAGAATTGAGTTATCGATCAAAAGTTGTGTTTTCACTTTGAGAAAAACAAAACCCGAATTCTAGGTGAGATGCTTAGTTTTCAAACATCTAGGTGAGATGCTTAGGTGGTTCTAAGGTGAGAGGCCGAGGGACAAAGGTTCGAACCCCAAAGTGAGATTCCGAGGGTAGTTCGTTCGAGTTGAGGGATTCCCAAAGTGAGAGGCCGAGGGAATTTGCTCTTCATATCCAAAAACACAAAATCCAAAAAAAAAGAGAGAGTTCTATTTCATCGATTCCAATCCGATTGTGAACTTGTGCCGGTGGATCCTCGTGTTCGAATCGAGTTCGATCACATCAAGTGGTATCAGAGCCCAACGGTGTGAGTTCCTCAAGCTTTCGGGGATGACGATCATCAACGACAATGCAAACGGTGGTAATCGAATCAACCAACGTTTGGATAGGCTTGAAGCCCAACTAGCTGAGATATTGAGAAGGTTTCCGCTCCTTCTCTTGAACCCTATGACAAAATACAAGGAGGTAGCAACCATGCAAACCGGAATGAACGAAGCAACAACCATCGAGAACAAAATCTGAATAGTCGTGCCCTTGGGTCCCCGGATCGTATTAAAGCATCTCAACATGACGGCGTCGAAGTCACGAGAATTAGTTACCATGGTAATAAATCCGATAATCAATTTCCGAATAATGGCATGACGGATTCGAGGACGAATCCTTTTCAAGGGAAAGGGGATGATGTGATCCCCACCCGAGAAGAAATCATCGTCAATATGCCGGAACTTATCGTTTTGCCACCAACCGTCCAAGTCAAAACTCAACCGGCACCTATCGAAATCAATACTTATGTGTTGGAGATCATGCCTAAAACTGAGCCAAAACTTATTGAAATGAAACCGAAAATGCTTGCACCGAGCATGCCAAATGGAAGCCAATTTTCACTCTCTCCGGCTAAGCTGTCAGGTTTGCGCACTCTCAGTAAAACGACTATAACTGAGACAATTCTTGGAACTAAAATACCCATGAGTACTACTTTGAAAGGTATTTTCAATATCTACAACTTTCTAGTTTACACAAAGTCGAGATTCCAAGAGGAAGAGGGTGAAAATGATCCTACATTGCAGCAACTACGGTACTTGTATGGATTGTTGGGCAAGATCATGCATGGAGGCATGAAAGATGGTTATACAAACATATGCACGTCCACCCAATACATATTTTATGCAGCATATCATCCTCATATTATTCATATATTATGCATGAATTTATGTATTAATTATGTGAAAGTTGATGGAGAAAAGTAGGTGGAAAAGTAGGTGAGAAAGTAGGTGGTTGAAAGTCCCTATGTTTGCTTTTTGTTTAATGTCACAACTCTTGAACTTGTAAGCCTTTAATGTTGGGAGTAGGTGCTGAATTTTCAGCCTATATAAGGCCTCTCCCACAAACGTTTTTAGAGGACGAAATAGAATTGAGTTATCGATCAAAAGTTGTGTTTTCACTTTGAGAAAAACAAAACCCGAATTCTAGGTGAGATGCTTAGTTTTCAAACATCTAGGTGAGATGCTTAGGTGGTTCTAAGGTGAGAGGCCGAGGGACAAAGGTTCGAACCCCAAAGTGAGATTCCGAGGGTAGTTCGTTCGAGTTGAGGGATTCCCAAAGTGAGAGGCCGAGGGAATTTGCTCTTCATATCCAAAAACACAAAATCCAAAAAAAAAGAGAGAGTTCTATTTCATCGATTCCAATCCGATTGTGAACTTGTGCCGGTGGATCCTCGTGTTCGAATCGAGTTCGATCACATCACTCCAGCCTCCAACAACTTAAGAATGCTGGTTGGGATAGGCAATCATCAAAAGTGTGAATGTTGGTTGGGATTAACTCGTTGTTCTTATTCGTCTCAACGGTCATCCCTCCTTTCTTCGGAACTACATGTACTGGGCTAACCCATTTGCTGTCCAAGATAGGGAATATGATACCTGCATCCAACAACTTAAGAATTTCTTTCTTCACGACCTCTTTCATGATCGGATTTAACCGTCTTTGAGGTTCTCGTGAAGTCTTATGATCGTCCTCTATTAGTATTCTATGCATGCAGAAAGAGGGCTTAATGCCAATAAGATCATCAATAGTATAACCCAAAGCCTTTTGATACTTCCTCAGGACATGCATTTGTTTAGATAATTCAGATTCGGAGAGGGAAGCACTAACAATAACGGGATAAGTAGAATCCGGTCCAAGAAAGACATACCTCAAGTGACTTGGGAGTAGTTTAAGCTCCACAACTGGGGGTGCTTTCTGAGGGGAGCCTTGCTTCCTCCTTCTAGTGGAGTAGATTGAAGAACTGGACTTTCAGAAGTCTCAGTTGACATCATCTCGCTTTCCACCTCGGTCGAGGTCCAGAGAGGTTGACCGAGATGTTCTTCAGTCACCTCGCTTGGTCTAGAAAGTGCCTCGGTCGAGGTACTGCAACTGGAACCGAAACAGGAGATTTTCTTCTCCTGGATTAGCTTTTCAGTTTTAGCTCCTGGATCTTCTTCCAGTGCCTTTAAGCTCCGTATATCTGCATCACAAGACGCATCTATACCTTCCTCCATTAAGCTAAAACTAATAACTTTTTCAAGTGGATCTTTAATAAGGATAGAGCTCACCAATTCTCTTGATTCTTCTTCATCATAGATGTTGAAGATATCATCTACTAGCTTCTCTCTCTTCATAGCCGCAAATAATGCAAATTCCACTTCATCTCCGCCAATGTTGAATTTTAACTTGGCGTTCTTACAATCAACATTGCATCCCGAAGTTGCTAGAAATGGCCTCCCGAAAATGATAGGAACGGGATAATTTGTGGGAATGTCGAGTACAACAAAGTCTATAGGTAAATAGAAGTTACCTAACTTGACCGGAACGTCTTCCAAAATGCCCACGGGATGGGTAATGGAGCGGTCCGCCATGTATAACCGTATCTTCACCGGTTTGGGCTCTCCAAGTCCGATCTTAACACATAGCTCCAGCGGGATGATGCTCACTCTGGCTCCTAGATCACATAAGGCTTCACAAGTGACATCCCCAACATGAATGGGAATGCAAAATGAGCCGGGATCTCTCAACTTGGGTGGCATCTTCTCCTTCATGATTTGAATAAGCTCCGAGGATTTAGATGTCATCCTTACTTCACCAAAGTCTTCCAACTTCCTCTTCCTTGATAGAATCTCTTTCAAGAACTTCCCATAGGCGGGCATCCCTACAATAGCATCAAGGAAAGGGATATTAATGTGTAGTTTATTCATCAAGTCAAGGAACTTACCAAAATGCTTGTCTAGATGTGCTTTGGCCCTTGACTGGGGGAATGGAAGTGGTGGTTTATATGCAGGAGGTGGAATATAAACTTCAGTTTTCTCCTCCGCTTTCTATGGCTCCACTTCGGTTGGCATCTCGGCCGAAGTGTTCTTTGATTGTACCTGGACCGACGTGGTCTTCGTCTGTACTGGCATCGACCGAGGCACTGGATCTGCAGTCTTCAGTCCACTTCTCGTCGTTATTGCTATAATTTGTCCTTTAGGGTTGCTTTCCGTCCTTGCTGGAAGCTTTCTTGGATCTCTTGGTGCTTCATTCGCCTTGTTAAAGAATTGTTGTTCTAAGCCTTTTTGTGCCTTCGAAAATGAAGTCATGGATGTCTCCTTAGAGTTAAGCTTAATCAAGATGGCCTCCAGCACCGCATCTTTCTTTTCCTCCATGTATAACCGGGTGTAAGCGGGTGTAAGCGGGTGTTGAATTTGTTGAAAATCCGACCCTTTTTATAGGAAAATTCTCTCCCAAAGATAAGATATCTTAGAAAGATATTTTCCCATAAAATAGGTAAAATATATGGGCTGAATTATCTTCTTCCTTCTAAGAATCGAGCCTAAAAATATAAGATCCTCTTTCCAAAAATAAAAGATCTCAGCCAAGAATAAAATATATCTTTCCGCGACCAAGGTGTTCGCCTCGGTCGAGCAGCTCCTCTGGATCACCTCGGTCGAGGTGATATTGTAGCTGACCGAGGTGAATCACAACTGAATGTGAAATCTCTCAAATCTGATCCAAAGTGAATCTTTAATCCAATTCATGCTTCCTGGATTCCTCCTTAAGCTCCTGAATGTAGCTCCAATGACTCCTTAGCTCCTTTTGCTCCATTTTGATGCAAAACGTGCCATTTTACCTACGATTACAACGAAACTTGGTGTAGACCTCGATTCCCGCAAAGGTAGATGAAACGACAATATAATCACATAATATACATCCAAACATGCAGATTATTGAAGATAAAACGTCTAAACAGGGCCCAAAATATAGACAATAATTCATGCTATCAGCCTGCGTCTGCTCACGTAGGTCACCGCCCCACGGTGCCAACCCTACGCCCCTGCGGCGGCCACCCTTGACACGCACCCTCAGCTCCGCCCCCGGCACTGAGGCTGCGTACCCCCTCTCTCTTGTCACCGCGGGGGCAGTGACACACACCGCCCCTGCGGTACAGTTAAGGAAAGAAAAAAATACACTTCCCAAAAATAACCTATATCTATCACCTTCACCACTCCCTCTCCATTCACTCTGCAAAACCTAGCCGCTCATCCCCCTACGCCCTTGCGCCCTACAGCACCTCGTCACCACCACCACGACGCGCCCCCTGCGCCACCTCCGGCAACCCAGCAGCGCCACCCCTTCCTGCGAACACAAACAATCTCCACCACATACACTCACCCCTTCTCCCCACTCCGCTGTCCCACCTCCGGCAACTTCTGCGAAGCAAGGAAGGCGTAGGAAAAGCACAATCGCCACCACCTTCGTCGAACGACCAAATCGCCCTTCTGCTCTTCGATCGCCCCTACGCCTGCAAGCTCCCGCCCCTGCGTCGAGCCGCCCTTGCGCCTGTTGCAGCCTCCCCTGCGTAAATCACGATAGAAGGTTTGCCCCTTGATCAAATTGCTGAACTTTCTAACTTTTTACTTGATCAATTGCAAGAGATGGAACCACAAAGGAAATACAAGTTGACGGAAGGTGAGAAGGATCGGTACAGGATTGCTCAAAGCCGGGAGGTGCATGCAACCCGGTTCCTTGATGCTTCCACCTTGGAAAATCTGGGGATGTTGGAAAGTATGCAGGAATTCCTTAATAATGTCGGGTTAGGTGATTTTCTGATAAAGAGCGCTCCAACACACCCCGACCTCACCAGACAGTTCATAGCAACCTTCAAAATGGAGACGGAAGACCAATTGTCTATAGGAGTTTCATTCAAGTACAACAAGAGGAAGTACACGTTGGATTACACTCAAATACAAGAGGCATTGGGAGTGACCATTGCAGCTTCCGATGACTGGATGGAACCTATTCCGACACCGGATCTGTTGGAGTTTTGGCAGGCCACCACTAGGTCAGAGTTTCATGTAGGGGGTGAGTACTCCAACAAATTCACTCACCCCTGTTTAAGGCTCATCTCCAAGGTCTTCATGAGTGTCTTTTGTGGACACAAGGAAGAGAATAAGGTCGCTCTTAAGGACCTTCCACTGCTATATGTTTGTCTCTCCAACAAATTTGTGCCGGATTGGGCATATCTCTTGCTTACCGCTCTTAAGCGGATTACGTAGAATGAGCCTCGTGACATAGTGGGATGAGGTATCATTTCACTACCAGCTGCACGGGTGATGGATCTTCCTCCATTGGAAGAAGGTTTGGAGGCACCCTTATACAATGAGGGGTTATTGAGGAGGTGCAGGCTCCTCAAGGTAGATGGGGGACATCGTTTCTGGATCTCCCTTGTAGATGGGAGTCATCTCACATATTTTCCCCGCCGACTCCCCTTGGGAGAAGAGCTCTCCGACCTATATGTATCGGCTGACCTTGTCCCTCCAAGACGACCTCAGGTTGATATTGTTGGGAGGTATGCAGCCGGCTCTAGCAGGGGCCACCACACTGATGAGGAGATGCCGACGGCGGGACACGACAGTCAGACCATGGAGAGTCTGCAGGCTCAGATGGATGCTTTGACTACACAGCACCATGCATGGCAGACAGAGTATCAGCAGTCCATGCTTGAGCAGCAACAGGCGTGGCAGTCCAACTTCGCCTCCTCCATGACCAACCACTTTGACCGTCGTGAGGATGCTTGGCAGGCAGCTCATCAGCAGTAGTTGGAGACTCAGCAACTAGCTTGGCAGGCTAGCTATGAGACTTCATTTCGAGAGAGGATGGAGGCTCAGGAGGACCGGATTGACACCCTTCACCGCCGGCAGGAGCACTTCTTCAGCCATTTCCCTTACCCACCGGAGGAGGGTCCTGATGGTCCATCCAGACCACCCCAGTGAGGGGTACATTTCTTTTCCTTCTCCCACATTTATCTTTGACTCATTTTCACTTTGAGGACGAAGTGCACTTCAAGTATGGGGGAGCGATATATATCATTGCTTGTATAGTTTGTTAGTTGTTTTTGACTTTTTGTTTTGCATTATTGAAATCAGTTTTTTTTTTTAAAAAAAAAAGCCAAAGAAGTGAAAAAAGACAAGAAAAGCCTTGGATAAACCGAAAACCCGAAAGGGCGGTTTAGGTAAAAAGAAGGTAGTCCGACCAACCTTAGGTTGGTGCAAAAATGCACTTGAGGGATGTGAGCTTAAGAGAGAAAATAAGAAGAGTGGCAAGGTGAAAACCCGAAAGGGCGCCTTGGCAAGATGAGCGACACCGAGTGTAGGTTTCCCTTTCGGCGTTTTGACGACATAATAAGGGGAGTCATAAGGAGGTTGTTACGCTAAGATTGTGTAGCACAAAAGTCTTACAATTTATAACTCGATATAATTTCCTAACTCCTAGCGAACCCATAGTGTATGGGTCGTTTTGTAGCAAGGATAGTATTCCGAGGTCGAACACGAAGACTAAGGTGAAATCAAATCAACAAGTGATCATAGATAGTGCGAATCTAGTCAAAAGAGAAAGAAATAAAGAAATGAAAATCATGATATTTTTGGTTGGGTTTTTTGTGATGATCAAGCAAAGATCACAAATCAAGCAAGATAATAAATCAAACTAACAACTCAAGCTAACAAAATAAACAAGCAACACAAACACAAGATATGTGATCAAAGAGAGAAAAGTGGATTCTAGAGGTCAAGATTTCCGGTTATGGCATTGGACTCAAGCTTCTAAAGATTCTAAGGACAAAGCTGCGGTGTTGGGAAAGGATGTTTCTCAAATGGAAGAAATTACCGGGTAAGTCTCTTGCTTCACTAATCCCGCATCAAACTCCTATTACCGGGTAGGTCTCAAGGGTTTAAAGTTGGGAATTCTACACAAACCGGACTCTACTTAAGGGGCAAACCTCTCCTTACCGGGTAAGTCTCGGAAAAGGCAAGTCTCAAGAAACAATCCTAGCACACTCAATCCAATAGCGGCTTATGAGGCTCACTACTACCTAGAGTTCATCATCTTAGGTATCTAAGATCGGAAATCACCGGGTAGGTCTCTTCCCTCACTTAGTTTGCTAGCATTAGGTGACCCTAAGCTATATTATGCTTAATAAACACTAGGATTCCAACAACCTAACATCCTAACATATAGATTCATCAATTAAAGAACAACAGAGAGAAAAATCGGGTGGATCATAAGGAAAATCGGACGATCTAACCTATGAACAGGTCGATTTTCTTGTCTGGGTTAGGTTTTGTGCATACGAATCATCCTAAACTAACATACAAGTCCATTCTATCATCACCCAAGCCATAACCATCAATCCATCACTCCAGAATCACAATAAACTAGCCAATAACATGCATTTCAAGATCCAAAATCATCACACAAGCATACATGGTTTTCATAGATAGATGATGAAAGATAAGCAAGTAAAAACAATAAATCTCAGCTGAATATAAGTTTAAGCAAGACTTACAACCTTCAAAAGAAGTTCCAAATCGTTCCTAACAATCCTTCCAAAAGTTCTTCAACCAAAGACTCTAAAAATCACTCAAAATCACTCAAAAACTCACTATCACTCTAAGTTTTGGTGTTCTTCCTCTTCTCCCAAAAATGAGAGAGTTTTTCTTCCTCTCCAAGTCTATCCTCTAATGGAATGAGGTGTGTGTGAGAGAATGTGGGAGAGCTCTCCATCCACAGCCTGCAGGACCACTTATATTCTCCATCAAGAGCAAGGGCCGGACAAAGAGATCGTGGGACACGTGGCTCAAGCTGTCAAAAGCCAGAAAATCGACCCAGACAGAAAAATCGTCCGATTTTCCTGAGTGTTGGGTCGATTTTCTTCAACAGAGGCTTGTTATGATCGTCTGCCATGAGTTGCTCCATTGCTTGCACCAATAAGAGTCCTTGTGTCCTTCATAGCTCCAATTATGTTCCTTCAAAGCCTTGGATGTGTACCACCATGAGGCTTGACCCTCGAATGTATCGATTAATGTTCAAAAGATCCCCGAAATACCTACAAAACCGACAAAAGCTCGTGTAGAAGTCTTTTCTAGAAATATGCATGAATTAAGCGTAAACGTCATGAAATAATGCCAAACCGTGCATGAATAACAGGAAAAATTATCTATATGAATGCCTAAACTAACGTCATAAATCACGTTATCAGAGGTTGTCCGGGTAGGCCACTCTTGGAGCAATAAGGATGGTAGCATCTTCTTTTTCTCACATTTCCTCTCTTTTCCTTTCTTTCTTTCTTGGTTTTTCTCTTGTTTTCCGTTATTTCTCTTTCTTTCCCTTGCTTCCTGAGACCTTGAGTCTAATTGCTATCATTTGTTTTACTCGGGACGAGTAAAAGGTCTAAGTATGGGGGAGTTTGATAGGTGATGGAATCACTATCATTTAGGGTAGTTTTTAGAGTCTTTATATTGCATTAGTGTCGGTTTATGCTACTAACTCCTTGGTCCAGAAGAAGAAGATCAAAATAAGCTAAGGAAGGAGTTATAAGAACTTAGGAGTAAAGATCGATCAAGAAGCAAAGTTTATGTTGCTCCACTGCCCCCGTGGGCCCTTGCAGCCGCCCCAACGGGTGACACTTCCCACTGAAGCGCTCCCAGCACCTTCATAACGCCGGCCAAGATGCAGATCACCGCCCCTGCGCCACTCATCGGCGCCCCTACTGTGACTTGCCCGGACAAGACGAAGGCCAACTCCCCTTTTCCTCCCGCTGCGCCCTGCCTGCGCCTCGCCTTGGGAGCTGGAAGGCGGAGAGTCGGTGTCACCGCCCCTGCGTTGGCCTTGAGGCGCCCCTGCGCCTTGACATCAGAAACGTCAGGAATGCGAAAGGTCAGACGTTGAAGTGCATTAAAGATCCGCCCCAGCGGAGCTGTGTAGCCGCCCCAGCGGTTATGAAGAAGATCAACTGATTCTACCTAAACTACCCCTGCGGGTCCTGAAGGCCGCCCCTGCGGTTTAACGCCATAAGCTTTACTCCGGCTGTTTACACCACCTTTATGGTATTAAAGGTGGCTGTTTTAGGCCGGCTATTTACTCCTAATTAAGTGTCTTTCGTAGTATAAATAGTCCATGGCTGATTGCTAGAATCATCCATGCTTTTCCCCACAAAATCCATTTTTAGACTTGAGTTTTCCATTGTAATGAGTTGCTAACTCCCTTGCTACATTAGGTTGGTTTGAAGCTGCTTTGTTGCTTTGGTTGTAAGTCCTTTTAATATAAGTTTTTATTCAGTAATGCTTTGTGTTTCCTTGATCTCCATTGTTTAATTGCATGTTAACTATTACTTGAGATTGATCACCTTAGGTTCTAAAGTGCATGTAAACAACTAGGATTAATAGGTTCCGGGTTCGGGTCTTTAATCTAGTAGCAACTTTAAGTAATAACGGGTTGTAATTACTTAAAGAAAAGGAACACAAATATAAAGATAAGTTTAACGGTTTTAATCTTCTCTTTATATCCCTTTGTCTTTGTTTGAATGCTAACTAATTATTTGTTCTTGTAGGTTTACGGAACTTTAATAGGTTAAGTTGTGTTGATGCCGGTTGGCTCAACACATATGTATGATCGAGACGGGAGATTACTTAAAACTTGAAAAAGGAATACACCAAAGTAGCAATTGCATGCTTAGGATCAACCTAGTGTAGATTCACCCATTATTGTCTTACTTGTCGTATTCATCGTTTTCATAAGTTTTTGTGCATCAATTCAACCAAACCCCCCCCTTTGTGTCACTTGTCATTATAATCAACAATTTCATCTAAAACACCTCAGCTCTCTTGGGTTCGACCCTTACTTACTCACTATACTTGTTCTTAGTGCTAGTCGGGATTTACTTCTGATTGGGTATAGACGACCATAGAAATACCTCCGGTCAGGTATGATGCTCACACTTCCTCCAAGGTCGCAAAGTGCATCATAAGTAACCTCTCCTAAGGTGATGGGTATGCAAAATGATCCTGGATCACGCAGCTTATGTGGCATATTCTCTGTCATAGTCTTGATGAGTTTGGATGACTTTGTGCTCATCTTGACTTCTCCAATATCTTCTAATTTCCTCTTGTTAGAGAGGATTTCCTTTAGGAATTTCCCATAAGCTGGCATACCTAAAATTGCATTCATAAAAGGTATATTAATATGCAGCTTACTCATAAGATCAATAAACTTACCAAAGTGTTTATCTAGCCGCGTCCGTGCTCTAGATTGAGGGAAAGGTAAAAGTGGTTTATAGGCGGGAGGAGGAACATAGACATCTTCCTTCTCTTTTTCTTTCCCTTCTTCGGTGGTGGTTTCAACTACTTTAGGTTGAGGATCGGTGGTTGTTACACCACTTCTAGTAGTGATTGCCATAACCCTTCCCTTCGGGTTTTCTTCCGTCTTCCCGGGAAGCTTCCCTTGATCTATTGGGACTTCTCCGGCTTTGCTAAATACTTGGTTTTCTAAAGCCTTGTGGGCTTTATCAACCGAAGTTATATAACTCTCCAATCCTTGTAGCTTTTCTAGGATTGTCTTCAACATGGGATCGGGCTTCTCCTTCTCCGTCTTGTTCGATCCATTTGATGATTGCTCCTGGCTTTTCAAAGGTGTAGAAGAAGATGGAGATGTTAAAGCTTTTTCAGCATGTGAATAGGGATTACCTGGATTTTGTTGATTGGATCTCCAATTGCTGTTGTTGGAGTTCCTAATGTTGTTATTCCAGTTATTGTTCCGGTAGTCATTCCTTTGATTGTTATTCCTCCCCATGTAGTTGGCTTCTTGCTCCTTTGTCTTTTGAAGGCTAGTTTTGATGACTTTCTTCAACTCTTTGATTTCATTGTTGAGGGAAAATATTTGTGTTTGAGAAGCGTGATTCAACTTGGCCCCCGGATCTCCTTGATTCCGGCTATTTGGATCCACACCTTTCGGTGGGAATACTTCTCAATCACATGGGCTTGCTTCTCAATGAAGTTTCAAGCATCATCTTCTCTCACGTCCATAAACGTGCCATAAGAGAGAGATTGGAGATTGAATTGTGTTTCCACATCCAACCCCTTATAATAGATCTCCAACAATTCCAACTTTGAAATGCTGTGGTGTGGGCAATCCAATAAGAGATCCCGAAACTTTTCCCAAGATTGAAACAAACTTTCGTTAGGTTTCATAGAAAAAGCATTGATCTTACCTTCATTAGGTTTCATAGAAAAAGCATTGATCCTCCCATTTGGCCAGCTTTGCAGCTGGAAGAGTTTGGTACCAAGCTAAAGCCTTGTCCTTCAAAGAGAAGAAGAACGGTTTGATGTTGTAATTACTTGTGGTAGCCTTCTTTGGCTTCAATGTCTCCATGAGAATCTCAAAGTTCTACAAGTGTTGGTGTGGAGATTCAGCACTTGCTCCACCAAATTGACTTTGGCGAACCATGGTGATAACTTGTGGGCTAAAGCTGAATTCCTGGATGTCTTCAGCTCCGAAATTCACACCTAGACGGCGTGGTTGCTGAATTGGATCCATCCATTGCCCCATAGTTCGTGGTTCATCTCCTCCATTAGCAACTCTAACATCCCCAGCTGGAATGCGAGGAACAACCGGTGGTCTTGGGTTGTTACGAACGGGATGAATCACTGGATTGATTTCCTCAAGTTCCGGCATGTCCGGATCGAGTTATTCATCATCGGATGAATCATCTCTAGTGGACTTAGTTGGCTTCTTGACTTTATTCTTCTTCCTAGCATCATTCAGCTCCACCTTCATGTCCAACATCATAGCCCTAAGTTCATAAATTTGGAATTGATGACTCGTTTCTGCATCCACACGAGCTTTCTCACTCAACTTAAGTTGATGTTGAGCTTCATCCAACTCAGCTTGGATGTTTCTCTCGTTTTTTTCAGCCATTTTCTTTTCCTTCAACTTTCTTCTTAAAGTTTTCTCCAATTCGGGATCGAAAGGAACTAGATCTTTGGTAGATCTAGTCTTTCGCATATACCTAAAGAACCTGCAAAGATCAGTCAAGTAGACAAATCAAATCACAAGAGAAAGAGCTCTCAATCTAGACAACCGAAAACCGAATTTGGTCTAGACCAAATCTCCGGCAACGGCGTCAAAAACTTGTTCGCTCAAAAGTGTGTGTCACTAGTTTTAATATTATATCTAGAACTCAAAGCAAAGCGAACCCGCAGTGTACGGATCAGCTGTAGTAAGGCAAGAAATTCCAGAGTCGAACTCAGGGATTTGGTGAGAATAAAATCGAATTCAGTTATCTAACAAAGTTTAAAGGCTTTTGTGAGTAATAAAGGAGGAAATGATTCCAAGGATTCAAGTATCCGACTGCGGCTTTTGATTCAAGATACTTCTAAAGATCAAAGGACAGAGTTTATATTGCCAAGGTTATGTGTTTCAAAGGTAGATATCGTACGATGAAGTTCCGAAACCTATTTGTCTAATCCAAAGGTTCTCTCTATAAGGGTTGTTGAGGCTGCAATATAGAAATATCTAAGGGGAAGAATTACACTCAAACTAACTACCCAAAACCCTAGGATGTGACTTTCCAAGGTAAAGATAGAAAGCACACTTAAAACCTTAATAAAGGATGTTGAGTCTCTCTATTACCCAATTCTTGTAATCTTACTCTATTAAATGTAGAATCAATGATGAAGTCTCTTCATACACTCAAATAGAGGTTAAAAAGGTTAAGCAAGGTTAGGATTTAGGCAAGGATTAACTTTGGTTAAAGAATAAATCAATTAAAGATCGTCAGGGGAATAAATTGACTGGATCTTGATTAAATCGGACGATTTTCTCAGGAACAGGGCGATTTTCCTGTTGTCGCAAAGTTAAAATCTAAACTCTCAGCGTCCAAATGTTTGAATGAGTTCAGTCTATCATCATCTAAGCCTCAAACATCAACTATTCTCCCCAAAATCACAAAGGTCTTAGCCAACCATTTTCAAAATCAAATCAAAATTAAGATTGAGTGAATAAATCAAATAAACCCGAATCTTGAATAAAACTCAATAAACTCCAAATCTGTAAACCAAATTCAGACCTAGTCAACGTATCTCTCAATTAACTCAGTATTGTGTTCAAAAACCACAAAGATCGCAATGGAAACAAGGAATCTCACAAATATGATCAAGATTGACTTCCCGGCAATATCCCTTCAATCCTCCTCCAAGAATCTTCAATCTCCCTCAAGCGTGTAAAGATTTCCCGCTGCGGACCCCCGTTTCTGTTCCTAGGGTTCCAATCTATAGTTCCTTGCTAATGGGCCACTTGGCAAAACACTTCTCTAGCCTAAAAGTGATGGGATTTGAGTCGTCTTTACCCTTGGGCCGATAAACAGATAAATCGTGCCAACCGATATACATGGAAAACCATTCGATTTTCAAGAGTAAAAATCGTCCGATTTATATGTTAAATGGCACGATTTTCTTCATCAAAGAATGCTCGTCTTTTGGCTTGTTTCCTTCCTGCCTTTTGTGACTCTTTTACGCAACTTCTTTGCTCTTTGTGATGCCTCTAAGATTCCTTTAGCTTCCCTAATGATCTTAGATACTCCTTGCTCCACTTTTGCTTTCAAATCCACTGAATTTACCTACAATTCAACCAAAACTCGTAGACCTATATTTCCGAAATATAAATGAATAAAGCCTAAAAGGTACACAAGTTCTCTCTAAATGCAAGGTAAATCGAGGTAAACCTCTACAATATGCATGATTATAATGGTATATAATTCATGTCATCAAGTACTCGGGGAGCCATGGGATACCTCTACCACCTCTCTTCTCCCAAGGCATAGCGGCGGTAGGTGGAGCTCGGTGGCGGGGAAAGATGATACCTCTAGTCATAAGCCCATTGAGGCCCAAAGGTCTCGCCGCTATCCTAGTACAAGCGGAGTAGTCAATCCCCAACTGGTTGGCGATGTGAGTCACCATACCCCCATAACCTATGTTTCCGGCTCTCTTGTTCTTCAACTTACTAATGGTATAAGCTAGATGGGTGGCACAATCGGCGGAAGTACCGGTAAGCATATACCAAAGAAGGAAGAGTTCATCGGTCTTGATCTTTTATGGTGTTTCGGTCCTAGTGAAAAGGCATTCCGATAGGACTCTATGGGCTATCCCAAAAGTCTTTAGCATATATTCCCCCGGGAAACCTTCCATTAAAGCTCTCTTGAAACCCAAAGAAGGTTCCAAACTGAATTATGGAGAACTCATAGTTTTGCTCCATTAACCTAAAGGAGACAGTTCGGTTAACGTTGCTATGCTCAAAATAAGTTACAAACTCCCTTGTTATCTCCTCATAAGCATCTTCCCTAATGACGGAGAAGATGATCAATCCGGCTCTATCCAAGAGCCAAGTCAAATCATTCACTACATTAAGCTCCTCAAGCTCCTCTAGAAGAAGGTACCTAGGTCCTATTATCGATCGCTTTTCAATCCTTTCCATGGCTCCTACATAATCCTCATGGATTCTAGGAGGTGGTGGTGATGGTGGTTGACTAGGAGGAGGTTGGGAAGAGGAGGAACTATCACCCTTTTGCTTCTTGTTTCTACTAGACTTCCTTCTAAACATTTTCACTCGAAAACAAAAATTCCACGGTCTGTTCTTGGGATTCCAAGGCCGTGGAAATGTACGGACCCGTGGATTTTCACTAACTATCCCAAAATTCAGCAAATGCACACCAAAATCAACAATCACAGCCCTAGACTAATTCCAAATCCAATTTCATCCAGTTCTCCTATAATCTTGCAAGAAAATTAAACCAAAATGACAAAGAAGAGAATAGGGAGTAAAAACCTAGGTTTGGATTTGAAAAATCCAAATTCTTTCTCCAATGTGGATTGTTCACTCAGTTTGTTGCTTGGATCTTGTAGATGATTGAAAATGCTCCACTTTTGGTTGAAGAATCGATCGAATCGGACTCCGGACGAAGAATTACGGGTGAGGGAATGTGGTCGGCGATTTTGGGCGTGGTTCTGGGCATGGAAAGGGCACCTGATTGTGTTTTTAAGAAGGAAAGAGGTTTATATAGTGCCCGTAATTTTCTTGAAAATCACGGTCACTTGAAGGGTTCCACGGCCGTGGTTTTGGCCGTGGATTTTTCTGTTTTGTGACAAAAATCGTAGTTTTGTCATTTTTTCCGACTTTTCCTTGCTTCCTTTGCCCATTCCTTATTCCTATATCCAAAAACACAACATACCGGGAGGTATCGAGGGGAAAACAAAATAAAAACAACTAACTAAACTAATCTAAGAAAGAAAAACAGAAACGCAAAAGCAATACCTTGGGTTGCCTCCCAAGAAGCGCTTTGTTTTGGGTCCGTAGCTAGACCGTTCCTGAGTTTATTCGAGGACAATCGGAGCGATTTCCTCAGCTGGGAGCTCCGGTGAATACTTCTTAAGTCTTTGGCCATTCACCTTGAAACTTCCACAATTTTCACCCCATACTTCAACTGCGTCATGGGGAAAAACATGTTTAATTAGATAAGGTCCAGTCCAACGAGATTTAAGCATACCTGGAAAGAGCCGAAGTCTCAAGTTGAAGAGGAGAACTTGATCTCCTTCTTTGAGGCCCTTTGGAATGATATGCTTATCATGCCAATGCTTCACCCTTTCTTTGTAAATCTTTTCGTTGTCATAGGCGTTCAAGCAGATTTCTTCAAGCTCGTTAAGGTCTAAGAGGCGCTTCTTGCCCGCTTCCTTCATGCCGAAGTTCAACCACATCACAGCCCAGTACACCTTGTGTTCTAGCTCCACCGGTAGATGACAAGACTTCCCATACACTAAGTTGTATGGTGTTGTTCCTATAGGAGTCTTGTATGCAGTCCTATACGCCCATAACGCATCATCTAGTTTCAAAAATCAATCCTTCCTTGTCTTTGACACCGTCTTCTCAAGGATGCCCTTGATCTCTCTATTCGAAATTTCCACTTTCCCACTTGTTTGTGGATGGTAGGGAGTCGCGATCTTGTGAGTCACCCCATACTTAGCTAGTAGAGCTTCGAATCGTCGGGCAATGAAGTGTGAACCTCCGTCACTAATGATGGTCCGTGGTGTCCCAAACCTTGGGAAGATAGTTCTATTAAAGAACTTGACAACAACCATGGCATCATTAGTTGGAGAGGCAATAGCGTCAACCCATCTCGAAACATAATCTACAGCTAGAAGTATGTATTTGTTTCCAAAGATGATGGGAAAGGTCCCATGAAGTTGACTCCCCAAACGTCGAAGATTTCCACCTCCTGAATATTATTGAGAGGCATCTCGTTTCTCCTAGAGATATTTCCTGTTCTTTGACAAGCATCGCAACAAGAAAAAAAGGTTTGCACATCCTTAAATAAAGTAGGCCAAAAGAATCCGGATTGCAATACCTTAGCGCTAGTTTTATTGGAACTAGTGTGTCCTCCACAAGGAAGTGAATGACAATGACGCTTTGCATTTCGTCTTCCGGCACACATCTCCTAATGATGCCGTCGGAACCTCTCTTGAAGAGTAGAGTTTCATTCCAAAAGTATTGCCAGACATCCCTAAAGAACTTCTTTCTTTGTGCATAGGATAGTCCGGGAGGTATTTCCTGACAAACCAAGTAATTTACAAAATCAGCAAACCAAGGTTCGTTACCTCTAGAAATTTTGTCGATGCACTCTTCAATGATGTGTAAGTGCTCATCCGGGAAGGAGTCATCAATGGGTAGATCGTCATCTTCAATGTGTGGTAGACAATCACCTTCGCTCCTAAAAGATAAGAACAAAACTTTTCAAATGCATATACAACGCCCCAGCCACCTTTCAAAGGTGTATGATGGCCATCTTCTCGGAGTATATTGAGGAAATCATGGAGGTTTTTATGGATGACTTTTCAGTTTATGGTTCCTCATTTGGCAATTGTCTTTCTAACCTTTCTCTTGTGTTGGAAAGGTGTGAATACACTAACCTAGTTCTTAATTGGGAGAAGTGTCAATTCATGGTTAAGAAAGGCATTGTGCTAGGACACAAAATCAGCTAACCTCTCCAGCATTTGATCTATGAATGGTATCGGGAAGTGATCCTTCAAGTTGCATTGTTCAACGTGGGGTAGTCAATGCACATCCTCCATCCCGTCATGGTTCTTGTAGGAATGAGCTCATTGTTCTTGTTGGTGATGACCGTCATTCCTCCTTTCTTCGGGACTACTTGAACGGGGCTCACCCACTTGCTATCGGAGATAGGATAGATGATACCTGCATCAAGTAACTTAAGAATTTCCTTCTTAACAACCTCCTTCATGATCGGATTTAATCGTCTTTGGGGTTGTCGTGAAGGCTTGAAATCCTCCTCCATTAGGATCTTGTACATGCATAAAGATGGTTTAATTCCTACAAGATCCTCTATGGTATAACCTAAGGCTTGCTTGTGTTTCCTTAGAACAACCATTAATTTCTCATGCTCATCTTCATTTAAATTGGAACTAACAATAACGGGAAAAGTAGAATCAGTTCCAAGAAATGCATACCGAAGACGTGTGGGAAGTGGCTTCAATTCCATAGCTATTGATGCCTTTGATGAGTCTTGAGGTGTGTCCGACGCTTCCTTAGAAGTCTCTAAGGGTGTAGGAGTGATTGAAGAAGACTCAAGAGCATTTGTAGAAAGAACGGAATTTTTCTCAAAAATTCCAAAAATTACGGCATCACTATTACTTCCACGGCCGTGGTTTTGGGCGTGGATTTTTCTGTTTTCCTCAAAATAGAAGTTTGCTGCAACTTTTGGTGAAACCACAGCCGTGGAATAGCACGACTGACCGTGGTTTCTTCTGTTTTCCGAGCCATCATAAAATTTTTCGAACTCTTCCTCTTGTACTTCTTGTAGCTCTTCTAAGGCTTCAATCTCAACATTGCAATCCTCTTCTTCTCCCTTTTCCATGATTCTCATGGTTATGACCTTTTGCAATGGATCTTTGAATAAGATCGAGCTCACTTCCTCTCTAGACGCTTCTTCGTCATAGATGTTGAACATATCCTCTCCAAGAGTTGGCTCTTTCACCAAAGTTGAGAGAACAAACTCAACCTTCTCTTCTCATATGTCAAAGGCTAGTCTAGCATTCTTGCAATCCACCATACAACTGAAGGTTGCAAGAAACGGTCTTCCGAGTATGATCGGGACCGGACTATCAGTAGGAATGTCAAGCACAACAAAGTCTATTGGAATATAGAACTCACCGAGCTTGACTGGGACGTCTTCAATGATGCCGACGGGACGAGTTATGGATCGATCTGCCATGTACAACATCATCTTCACCGGTTTAGGTTCACCTAAAGCGACCTTCCTACATAAAGCAAGCGGAATGATACTTACACTTGCTCCTAAATCACACAAAGCGTCATATGTGACTTCTCCTACTCCAATTGGAATGCAAAATGACCCCAAATCTCTCAGCTTTGGGGGCATATTTTCTGTCATCATTTTAATAGCTCCGAAAATTCCGAACTCATCTTGACTTCTCCAAAGTCTTCTAGCTTCCTCTTGTTGGAAAGGAGCTCTATCAAGAACTTCCCGTAAGCAGGCATACATACAATTGCATCAATAAACTTACCGAATTGCTTGTCTAGACGCGTTTTTGCTCTAGATTGCGGGAATGGTAGAGGAGGTTTGTAAGCTGAAGGAGAAACATAAACATCTTCCTTCTCCTTCTCCTTCTCCTTTCTCTTCTCAGTTGGGACTTCTACAAACTTGGGTTGCGGGTTGGTGGTTGTCACGCCACTCCTAGTAGTAATAACCATCACCGTTCCCTTCGGGTTGTCCTCCGTCTTTCCGGGAAGCTTCCCTTGATCTCTAGGAACTTCTCCGGCCTTGTTGAATACTTGGTTTTCTAAAGCTTTGTGTGCTTTATCAACCGAAGTTATGTAGATCTCCAAACCTTGTAGCTTTCCTAAGATAGTCTCCAACATGGGATCGGGCTCCTCCTTCTTCGTCTTGTTTGAGCCATTTGATGCTTGCCCTGGCTTTTCAAAGGAGTAGAAGAAGATGGAGATGTTAAAGCATTTTCAGCATGTGAATAGGGATTACCTGGATTTTGTTGGTTGGATCTCCAATTGTTGTTGTTGGAGTTTCTATTGTTGTTATTCTAGTTGTTGTTCCGGTAGTCATTCCTATTCCCTTGGTGGTTGTATCTCCCTAGATAGTTGGCCTCTTGCTCCTTTGCCTTTTGAAGGCTAGTTTTTATGACTTCCTTC
Source organism: Fagopyrum homotropicum (assembly GCA_033239125.1). Taxonomy (NCBI): domain Eukaryota; kingdom Viridiplantae; phylum Streptophyta; class Magnoliopsida; order Caryophyllales; family Polygonaceae; genus Fagopyrum; species Fagopyrum homotropicum. The sequence goes on along the minus strand of BSWB01000003.1, from coordinate 94,570,087 downwards.
AACTCTTTGATCTCATTTTTGAGGGAGAATATTTGAGTTTGCGCAGCTTGATTCAACTTAGCTCCCGGATCCCCTTGATTCCGGTTGTTCGGATCCACCTTCCGGTGGGAATACTTCTCAATCACTTGGGCTTGCTTCTCAATGAAGTCCCAAGCGTCTTCTTCTCTCATGTCCATAAATGTACCACAAGAGAGAGATTGGAGATGGAATTGTGTTTCCACATCCAACCCCTTGTAGTAGATCTCCAATAATTCCAGCTTTGAAATGACATGGTGTGGGCAATCCAATAAGAGATCCTGAAACCTTTCCCAATATTGAAACAAACTTTCATTAGGTTTCATAGAAAATGCATTAATCTTACCTCTCAACTTCACCATCTTGGATGGCCAAAGAACTTGGTGAGGAACTCCGAAGATAGATCCTCCCATGTGTTAAGTCTTCCAGCTGGAAGAGCTTGATACCAAGACAAAGCCTTGTCCTTCAAAGAGAAGAAGAACGGTTTGATCTTGTAGTTGTTGTTGGTAGCCCTCTTCGGCTTCAATGTCTCCATGAGAATCTCGAAATTTTGCAAATATTGGTGTATAGATTCAGCACTCGCTCCACCAAATTGGCTTTGGCGAACCATGGTGATAACTTGTGGGATAAAACTGAATTCCTAGATATCTTCAGCTCCGAAATTCACACCTAGACGGCGCGGTTGCGAATTGGATCCATCCTTTGCCCAAGAGTTCGTGGTTCATCTCCTTCATGAGCAACTCTCATATCTCCAATGGAAATGCGAGGAACAACCGGTGGTCTAGGGTTGTTACGAACGGGATGCATCACCGGATCAATGTCCTCTAGTGCCGGCATATCCTCATCCTCATCGTCGGATGATTCAGCTCTAATGGACTTAGGTTTCTTGACCTTCTTCTTCTTAGCATCATTCATCACCAACTTCATGTCTAGCATCTTAGCCTTGAGCTCATCTATTTGGAATTGATGACGCTGCAATTCTTCTATACGAGCCTTCTCACTCAACTTAAGTTGAAGTTGAGCTTCATCCAACTCCGCTTGGATGTTCTCATTGTTTTCAGCCATCTTTTTCTCTTTCAACTTTCTTCTCAAAGTTTTCTCAAGTTATGGATCAAAAGGAACTAGATCTTTGGTACATCTAGTCTTTCGCATATACCTAAAGAATCTGCAAAAATCACTCAAAAATAAAAAAATAACACGAGCAAAGCTCCCAAACTCGACAACCGAGAACCAAAATTTGATCTAGACCAAATCCCCAGCAACGGCGCCAAAAACTTGTTTGCCTCAAAGTGTGCGTGCAAATAAGTTTTAAATTTATAAAACTGAAATCAAAGCAAGCGAACCCGCAGTGTACGGATCGGCGTAGTAAAGCAAGAATTTCAGAGTATCGAACTCAGAGATTTAGGGGATCAAATTCAGTTCACAAATCATCGAGCGAATAAAATATAGAAGTTTTGCAAATATTGGGAAAACAGCAATCCTAAAGATCCAAGTATCCAATTGCGGCAATCGATTCAAGATATTTTCTAGATATAAGGACAGAGTTAAGATTGTAAAGGTATAACTAATGTAAGGTTGAGTACGGTGAAGCTCCAAAACCTTATGTAACTCACCCAAGGACACTCTCTATAAAGGTTGTTGAGGCTGCAGTATAGAAAGGATCTAAGGACAAGAATTAATCTCAAATACCCATGCCCAAACCCAAGGAATCAAAGATAAACTAAAACGGTTAAGGTTGTGACACTCGAAACCGAAATAGAGGATGTTGAGTCTCACTACTACCTAGGAAAGGCAAGTCAAGGCTAGATTAAAGCAAATCTTTAACTTTGGATCAAAGCAAAAGCAAAATACGTACAATAGGGGAAATCACGGCTAGATCTTAAAGAACCACGGCCGTGGTTTTCAAGAACAGACCGTGGAAAAGGCTGTCGACGAGGTTTGTCACACTCTCAGGGTCCAATCTGTTTACGATCGATCTATCATTATCTAAGCCACAACTATCAACCCTTCACCTTAGAATCGCTTAAGGGTTTTAGCCAACAATCATATTCATTGAATCAAATATCAATTTAAGAAGAAAGAAAGATAAAAATCCTAGAAAACTCAATAACAAATAAAAGTCGATCTCGAATCCAAACAATAAAGTAGTATGTTTAATGAATTTAGAATATGGAACAAGAATCCTCACAGCAATCGTAGGGAACAATGAATAACGGATTGTCAATCCGTCTCCAAAAGCAAAACCCTAAGAAAATCTCCAAAGTACGCAATCTTCAATATCGCGTCTTTCACAAGTCACGATCCGAAATCTTTAATCTCCGTCTCGACTCTCCACCGAGTTGCAAGCGCAGGTAAAATGAACCCTAAAGCAACCGTCCTCGAAACTCCCTTCTCAAGCCTTCTTATAGGGCGAAATAGGGTTACGATAAAAGCCCAATAACCGTCGCTGATGTGGCAAATATGACACGTCACCTTCGTCATGGAAATCACGGTCTCATAACTTTCCACGCCCGTGTTTTAGGGCGTGGAATTTTCTGTTGTGCTCTAAATTCACTCTCCACCTTCCAAGGCCAAGTCCACGGCCGTAATTTAGGGCGTGGAAGTCCAAATCCTTTGTGAAAATCTTTATTTCGTGATGTTCTTCACTCATGCTCCTTCCTTAGCTCCTCCAAAGCATCTCCTTGACATCTAGCATGATCAAATACTCCTTTCCTTCCACATTTTGCTCCAACTCAAGCCTTCAATCACCTATAAACAAAACAAAGCTAGTGTAGATCTCTATATCGATAAAGTGGGTGAATGAGCTCACAAATGCTTCAAACTCATATCTATGTACACATAAAAGAGGGAAAAACAACTAAAACAAGTGCCTAAAATATAGTCATATTTCATGCTAACACTAAGCCAGAAAGATCCACACCAAATTTGAGTCAAATCTGATTTTATCCCGTTGCCATATCCTAAAGGAAAAAGATTTACTAGTTATCTTATTGTTAGGATCTTATCTAGTAAGTGAGATCTTATCATATCTTTCAAATCCTAACCGAATATCTTTGCCTAAATGTATTTCTATAACCACGTGAAGCAGCCATATATTTCCAATCTAACCATCCCTTAGCTCCACAAGAAAGCCCAAAACGAAAATCTCCCTACTATATTTTCAACGTCTTTTCATATCATCGATTATACCCTAAAAATTAGAAGGAGGCTTCCGAGTGAGGATTGTTGCGATCTAACTGAGAAAGGATCATCAAGGCAAAAAGGGAGGAGTATATCCCAAGTATATTCAGTGGTTATCATTGACACTTGACGTTCAAGAAATCTCGACCTCTTGTCACAAAATCTCACCCGAGACTTAGGTTCAGATTTGCTACTATTTTTATTGAAACGTTCTTGAGGCAGAAGATGAGAAATTCAAGTGTTCCAAGTTCAAGAGCATATCCAGAGAAGAAGTTTCAAACCATCCTTGATCTAGTTCATAGCCAAAACACCTCAATTCCCGGAAAGCCAATAAAAAAAGCCTAAGGGTTTCCTAAAAGAGACACCTCACTTTTTGAACAATCTCGACCTTGAGACAGAAATCTCGTCCGAGATACTAACCGAGATTCCTTTATGTTGAGATTAAACCTACCCGGATATCTCTATCTCTAACTGCATAAGTTCAAGGTACAGAAAACTTTCTTTTTAATCTATTGGGTGCTTATTTTTGCTTCTTTCTACTCTAAACTTATTCATTCCAAGCTTGTTCCTTCGGAACTTCGGATTTGAACCGTCACGAGGCTTGATCCTCGAATTATCAATAATGTTCAAAAGATCTCCAAAATAACTACAAAACCGACAAAAGCTCGTGTAGACGTCTTTTCTAGCAATATGACTCGATTAAGCATAAATGTCACGAACTAATGCCAAATCATGCATGAACAAGGGGAAAAACTACCTAAATGAGTACCTAATCTAATGTCATAAATCATGTAATCAAAATACCCCATGCTTGCCACTAGCTTGCCCCAAGCAAGGTTCAAACCTAAGCTACAAGATGGCATGAGTTATGAATGCAGAAAAATAGAAATCTTTTTGCGAATGTGCTTCTACTCATAGATCACCTTCATAGTGACGTTTCATGGCAAGGGATGAGCAGTTGTGTATCAAAGAACAAAGGTGCAAAAAGATAACCACACTTAACTCAAAAACATGCATGCAAAGCAAATCAAGATGTCTAGATGATCATGAGGATATCAAATCCAATTCGCTAAGTCATAACACATGTGCATAGAGGTCTTAAAGACTAAGGAAAGAAGAGGCCAAGAAACGTGTCAAAGGGGGGATTCTTTTAGGTCATGTCGGGCTAATCCGGGAAAAGAACTAATTCCACAACTTCATTTTGTTCAACATCCACCATAAGTATAAAATTTTCTTTTTCTCCTTCTTTTTCTTTTCTTTACTTTTTCTTTATTTTTATTTCACTTGAGAAAATGGAATTGGTGCACAAAAGCCGAAACCTTGGTGATTAGCAGTCCTTGGGAACTTTTCCGAGGTGCCTCACACCAGATGCACATACCAAGTCTCGTTAGGACTATGGGTTAATCCGACTTTGGCAAGACACAAACACCCAATTATGTGAATGGTGCCGAGTTATTTGTCATCATAAGCAACGTCCCCAAACCTATATTTTTTCTACACTTTCACAACACATTGAACAACTTCATCCACAATATTCATTCATCAACATCATCACCCCACACTTGTCCTTCACACACTCAACACACTAACATGCTCCTAATTCCCGAATGGGTCAAAAGAGGTAAGTTTTTTTGATCAAGTGAGGTGCTCAAACAACATGATCAAGATGAGAAGAAGAGAGAATCAAATGCCTTAATCATTCCTAGATGATGTATAAGAACCTATCATGCAATTTCGATTAATAATTCTCAATCCAACCTATACAACAATCATAATCACAATCCACATATGGATTTCAAGCAAAGCATTCAAGTCCACATATGCATAAATTCATTCAACACACAAAGATCATCCATAGCCAATTCACACACAAAATCATCATAAGGTTCATATCAACCTTAGAAACACAAAAAAATTAAATTTTTTTGATTTTTTGGAATTTATTAAAATATATTTGTAGAATGCAAAACATGAACAAAAACGTGTGACAATGGTATGAACCTATCCTAGATGCAATCATGAAAAGAATTATGAATACCCCACCCCATACTTAAAACCACATTGTCCCCAATGTAAAAGTTAAGCAAAGAAGAGTGAAAGAAGGTCCTCCCAATGTAAAAATTTCAGGATTTTGTTATTCCGGTTCACTCATGTGGAGTGGTGGTGGACAATGGGGAAGTGAAAATTGGATCTTGAAGTGTTGGCACAATCCCAGGCAAGCCATAGTCCAGCAGAAAAATCTCGCTCGGATCTTCCACAAAATCTGGACCTAGATTTCAGTCGAAGTTGGCTAGGGTATATGAAATTTCGGCCTAATTACCCAAAAAATCGGTTTTTTTGCCTAGTGTGGCCGATTTTTCTGTTTGTTTTTCCTTCTTCTCCCTTTCCATTGTGTTCGGATCTTGCACTTCACTCCCAACGAATTCATGAGGTTCTCACATGACTTCCAACATCATCAACAATCACAACAACACCTAGATCCTATTAGCCAAAACAACAAAAGAAAAACAAAGCACGCCAAGAACAAAAACAAACAAAACATGCAGAAGACAAGGGAAAGATATGTATCCTTGGGTCACCTCCCAAGAAGCGCTTCTTTAGGGTCGTTAGCTAGACCAAGTTCTAGGAGCATTTCACTCAAGCTAAAGCGGGGCAATCACTTCCACCGGAGCTTCCGGGATGTACTTCTTCAACCGGTGCCCATTTACCTTAAAATTTTCACAATGGTCCCCTCCTATCTCAACCGCTCCGTGAGGAAGGATCTTCCTCACCACATAAGGGCCTGTCCATCTCGACTTGAGCTTTCCGGGAAAGAGCCGCAGCCTTGAGTTGAAGAGAAGGACTAAGTTACCTTCACTCAACTCCTTCAGGATGAGGCGCTTATCATACAACGCTTGGTTCTCTCTTTGTAGATTCGGGCATTCTCGTAAGCATCAAGCCGGATCTCCTAAAGTGCATTTATATCTAGCAAATGCTTCTCTCCGGCGTCCTAAATATCAAAATTCAGCCACGTGATGGCCCAATACGCCCTATGCTCCATTTCAACCGGGAGGTGGCAAGACTTGCCATAAACCAACTTGTAGGGAGTGGTGACAATCGGTGCTTTTAAGGCGGTTCTAAAAGCCCATAGAGCATCATCGATCCTCATAGCCCAATCCTTTCTCATCCTAGAAACCGTCTTCTCAAGTATCACTTTGATCTCCCGGTTGGAGATCTCAACTTGACCACTAGTTTGGGGGTGGTAAGGTGTGGTCACCTTGTGAGTCACCCCATACTTAGCCAAAAGCGTCTCAAAGTTCTTAGCAGTAAAATGCTTCGTCCATCGCTTATGATAACTCTCAATGTTCCAAACCTAGGGAAGATCACTCGGTAAAAGAACCGCACCACTACCTTGGTGTCATTTGTGGGAGAGGCAATTGCTTCCACCCACCTTGATACATAGTCCACCGCCAAAAGAACGTAGAGGTTGCCACATGAAGAGGGAAATGGACCCATGAAGTCCACACCCCAAACATCAAAGATCTCAAACTCTTGAATATTTTTCAATGGCATCTCGTTTCTCCTTGAAATATTGCCTGCACTTTGATAAGCATCACATGCCACTACAAAATCTTGCACATCTCTAAACAAGTTAGGCCAATAAAAACCCGATTGCAATACCTCGGCACACGTTTTATGTGAGCTACCATGGCCTCCACACGGAAAGAAATGGTAATGGGGGATCACACTCTTCATCTCATCCTCCGGAATGCACCTCCGTAAAACTCCATCCGGTCCTCTCTTGAACAAGAGAGGCTCACTCCAATAATAGTGCGCCACGTCCTTGAACAATTTCTTTCTTTGAGCATAGGACAACCCAGGATGCACCTCTTCACAAACAAGGTAGTTCATAATGTCGGCAAACCAAGATTCACTACCTCTAGACACTTGAAGAAGGCACTCCTCTATCACTTGCAAATGATCATCCCGGAATGAGTCATCAATTGGGGTTCCATCCTTTTCAATCTGCATAGTAGGTAGTCGGTTAAGGTGGTCTGCCACTGAATTTTTCGACCTCTTCTTGTCACGAATCTCCAAGTCAAATTCTTGGAGGAGGAGAATCCACCGAATGAGGTGAGGCTTTGCATCTTTTTTTGTGAGTAGATATCGTATCACCTCATGATTCGTGTACACAATCACCTTTGCTCCCACAAGATAGGAGCGGAATTTCTCAAAGGGGTACACTACCGCTAGCAACTCTTTCTCGGTGGTGGCATAGTTGAGTTAGGCCTCTTCTAGCGTCTTGCTAGCGCAGTAGATGGAATGTGTAAGCCCATCCTTCTTTTGTCCAAGCACGGCCCCAATTGCCACATCACTCGCATCACACATCACTTCAAATGATAAGCTCCAATCCGGATGTTGCATAATGGGGGCGGAGATCAAAACATCCTTTAACCTACAAAAGGCGTCAAGACATTTCTTCAAGAAAACAAATTCAACATCCTTCATTAATAGGTCAGTGAGAGGCTTAGAAATTTTAGATAAATCCTTGATAAATCTCCGGTAAAATCCGGCATGCCCTAAGAAACTCCTTACCCTTTCACTGATGTAGGTGGTGGCAACTTCTCAATTGTTTCGATCTTGGCCCTATCCACCTCAATGCCTCGGTGGGAGACCAAGTGTTCCAACACTATACTTTCACTAAACATGAAATGGAATTTCTCCCAATTCAACACAAGGTTAGTCTCGTCACTTCTCTTCAACACTAGAGACAAGTTAGCCAAACAAGTATCAAAGGAAGAACCATAAACCGAGAAATCATCCATAAACACTTCCATTATGTTTTCAATATATTCCGAATATATTGCCATCATACACCTTTGGAAGGTGGAGGGTGTATTACACAACGCAAATGGAATTCTCCTTTATGCAAACGTTCCCCATGTACAAGTGAATGTTGTTTTCTCTTGGTCAGCCGGGTGAATCGGGATTTCGAAGAACCCTCTATAACCATCATGGTAACAAAAATGTGAATGTTGAGCTAACCTCTCTAGCATTCCGTCAATAAAGGGGAGAGGGAAATGATCCTTCTTAGAGGCTACATTCAACTTTCAGTAGTCCACATCCTCCACCCCATAACCGTTCTGATTGGGATCAACTCATTGTTCTCATTAGTCACTACGGTCATACCACCCTTCTTAGTAACTACATGTACGGGACTAACCCATTACTATCCATAATCAGGGAAATGATTCCCGTATCTAGCAATTTAAGGATCTCTTTCTTCACTACCTCTTTCATTATTGGGTTCAATCTTCTTTGAGGTTCAATAGAGGGTTTATGATCATCTTCCATCAATATCTTATGCATGCATAAAGAGGGATTAATGCCAACAAGATCATCAATGGTGTATCCAATTGCCTTTTTGTGCAATTTCAACTCAGTCAACAATCTATCAAGCTCGTCATCATTCAAAGAAGCATTCACAATAACGGGATAAGTAGAATTTGAACCAAGAAAAGCATACTTCAAATAAGAAGGAAGAGGTTTCAAGTCAAGTTTAGGAGGACCTTTTTCGATTGGATGTGATCCATACAGTGTAACTTGAGATGATTCTAAAGCCATGGAAGACTCACCAAAGCACCTTGAAGTTCCATAAACAACACTTGGACGATCTTCTTAAAGTCCAGAAAAATCCCCACCCCCCCCCCCCCCACCCCACCCCCCGGGGAAAAATCGGCCAATTTTTTTGTCAAACTAAGCTACGACATTGGAAATTTAGGATTGAATTAATGATTTAACTATAATTTCGCCTGAAATTTCCTCTACTTCACCGAGATTCCTACAGGTATATGTCCCTCCTTCGAGCACTTCAAACTCAACTCTTGGTAGCTCTTCTAATGCATCCAAAGCTTGGATTTCTGCATTATAACTCTCCTCAATTCCCATCTCCATGATTGCTAAGAACCTTCTCGAGTGGATCCTTGATCAAGATCAAGCTCACAACCTCCCTTGACTCCTCTTTATCATGGATGTTGAAGACATCTTCACAACCAGTTGGCCCCTTCACCATTTTGGATAGCTTGAACTTGATGTTTTCCTCTCCAATGTTGAATGAGAAGGTTGCATTTTTACAGTCCACCAAGCATTCTGAAGTGGCTAGGAAAGGTCTTCCCAAAATGATGGGAACTGGGTAGTCCGCCGGGATTTCCATCACCACGAAGTCAATCGGCACATAGAACTTCTTGAGCTGAATGGGGATATCCTCAAGAATCCCCGCCGGGTGTGTGATGGATCGATCTGCCATATAAACGGTAAATTTGACCGGATACGGTTCTCCTAGCCCAACCTTTTTGCCTGTGCAAGCAGTATGATGCTTACACTAGCTCCAAGGTCGCATAAGGATTCATATTTCACTTCTCCAACTACTATTGGGACACAAAACGACCCCAGATCCCGCAACTTGGCAGGAATTTTCTCCTTAATGATTTGTATAAGCTCGGAAGACCTCTTCGTCATTCTAACTTCTCCATAATCCTCCATCTTCCTCTTGTTGGAGAGTATCTCCTTCAAAAACTTTCCATAGGCCGGCATACCTAGAATTGCATCCATAAATGGAATGTTAATATGTAATTTAGACATAAGTTCAAGGAATTTACCGAAATGTTTATCCAAACGAGCTCTAACTCGTGATTATGGAAACGGTAGCGATGGATTGTATGGTGGAGGTGGCACATATATCGGCTCATCATCCTTGCTCTTGTCCTCTCCACCTTGTCTTGGATCTTCTTCCACCATCCCTTGTTTCCCTTTGTCAACTCTTTTGGGCAAGGGCTCATTTGTACTCAGCCCACTTCTTGTTGTAATGATAAACACTTGCCCTCTTTGATTATCCTTGGTCCTTCCAGAAAGCTTCCCCGGATCTCTTTAGGTCTCACCCTCCTTTTGGAATACTTGAGCTTCCAGAACTTTTTGAGCCTTTGAAATGGATGCGACGGTGCTCTGAAGTCCACTCAACCTCCCTAGCAATTGTTCGAACATCATCTCGGTCCTATCTTTTGGAGGTTGAGCAAAACTGCGTGGAGGCTCTTGTGAAGACTTAGGTGGTAGATCTTGGCTTGTGGAGGCGGAACGGTTTAATGCACCATCCGGGTTAGAGTAGGAGAACCCGGGATGGTTGTGGTTAGGGCAGTAATTATTGAAGTTTCGGTTGTTGTTGAAGTTGTTAGTGCCTTGGTAGTTTCCATTGAAATTTCCCCTTGCCATGCAATTCACATCCTCTTCCTTGGAAGCCAAATTAGCTTGCACTTGAGGACTTGCTTGATTTTCCAAAGTTGTAAACACAACTCCCTCAAAGACTTGAAGTCATTATTTATTGCATCAAGCTTGTAGTTGCTCATTGTGACTTCACTTACTTCATAAGCTCCCGGTTTCCTCCAATCACTCTTCCTATGGGATTACTTCTCTATCACCAAGGCTTGTTTTTCTACAAATTCCCAAGCCTCATCCATATTCTTCTCCATGAATGTACCTCCGGAAATTGATTGGAGCTTGAATTGACTATCCTCATCAAGCCCATTGAAGTAAATCTCCAATAGCTCTATCTTGGGTATTCCCTGGTGTGGACAATGTAGGAGGAGGTCCTTGAACATCTCCCAAGATTTAAATAGGCTCTCCTTATCCTTCATCACGAAGGCATTTATCTTCCCTCTTAGTTCGGTTGTCTTCGAAGGCGGTAAGAACTTTGTAAGAAACTCGGTTGTCATCTCCTCCCAAGAACCCACTCGTCCTAGTGGTATGGATTGGTACCAAGATAAGGCTTTATCCTTAAGTGAGAAGGAAAAAGACCTAAACTTGTTGTTGTTTCTCTCCAATCTAGGTGGCCTTAGTGTCTCCATCAAAATCTCATAATTCATTAGGTGTTGATGTAGAGACTCTCCTTCCATCTATCCAAATTGATTGTGCCGGATCATTTGTAGCACTTGAGGGCGAAGCTCATAGTCATGAGCTGCGAGATCTCCTAGATTGAAACCCGGACGGTGAACTCTTTGAGCCGGGTCCATTCGTTGACCAAGAGTTTGTGGCTCTTCAATAATTGACTCAACCTGGAGTACATTTATCGTTGGTTGAGGTGGTGGTGGAGGTGGTTGTTGACGAAGATTAAGCTCCCTTTGTACAAGAGCTTGCCTAATATCTTCAATTTCCCTCCTGGTTGCTTCTTGTCTCTCATTTTCAAGTCTCCTCTCATTTTCCAAGTCATGATCCCTTAGCCTTATTTGCTCTAAAGCTTCATACAACTCAGCCCAAAGGTTTACTTCGGGCATTTTCTTCTTCTTCTTAGTGCCTTTAAATATTGTCTTGTGGTTTTTCTCCGTTTCGGTATCGAATGGAGTTAAATCCTTGTCATGAGATCTTCGCATGCACCTAAAGAGTGGGAGAAATCCTGAAAAATCAAAGACACAAACAAAACAAGATCAAAAGAAAAAGAAAGATCTACACTATAAACAATCACACACAATGATTTAATCTAGACCTAGTCCCTGACAATGGCGCCAAAAACTTGTTCGCTCCAACCTTGCTCCTTCAGAACTTTGAATTCGAACCGCCACGGGGCTCGATCCTCGAATGTATTAATAATGTCCAAAAGATCTCCAAAATACCTACAAAACTGACAAAAGCTCGTGTAGACGTCTTTTCTAGCAATATGACTTGATTAAGCATAAACATCACGAACTAACGCCAAATCATGCATGAACAAGGGGAAAAACTACCTAAATCAGTGCCTAATCTAATACCATAAATCATGTCATCAAAACACATTGAGTTTGTTTTTTTGGGAGTGTTAGTTAATATCTATACTTTCTATCATACTAGTTGCGTCTACTTGCAATATTCTTTCCACCTTGTGTCAATTGTGTGAAGAGACTTCCAGCAGGTTTACATTGACTATCTTCCAACACAAGAACCTTCATCCGAGCCTAGCTGACTATTTAAGTCATCTAAGGAGTTCTAGTTAAAGTTTGTCACCGATTTGTAAAGAAGCATTAATCCACATGCCTTCTTAATCTCTTGTTGTTACTTTGTGTATTTGTGTAGATGTCTAAGCATGGTAGCGCACGAGGGTAACATAAAAGTGAATCCTCAGGTCCGGAGGCCATGGATATGCTAAAACAACTAATGGATACAATCTCCATGTTGGTTGAACGAAAGGAGAAACTGGAAACTCGTTCCAAATAAGAAATCTCGCCCTAGAATCTCGCCCTTGTCCAGCCGAGATTTGATATTGAGGTGGGCAAAATCTCACGCAATCCACCTATACCACTAGTCTCTGGTCCACATCCAAGACCCCTTCAAGAGCTAGGTATGAGATATCCTAATCCTAATTTACATGCAAATAATATTCCAGATTTTGTTGATGATTTCAGGAATTGGAGGAAGATCATGACAAAGGCATGTTGAGAGATTGTCTTAAACGTAACCATCATCCTATGAGAGGTCGAGACTTGGAACCTTATAGGCCTCACCAACATCATGATGGAATTGGCAAAGTAAAGACCAAAATTCTAAGTTTTGAAGGCAAATACGATCTGAACGCCTTTATGGAATGGGAGACCAAAATCAAACAAATTTGGTCTTGCAATAGTTATAGTGAGCAAACAAAGATCCAACTTGTTGTGTTGGACTTCCAAGGATATGTCTTGGTGTGGTGAGATCATCTTGTCAAAGAAAGGAGAAGAACGCTAGATCTGGACATCATCACTTGGGAGCAAATGAAAGTGTTACACTAAGAACGTGACACGCAAAAGTCTTAAATTTATAACTCGATATATTTTTCCTAACTCCTAGTGAACCCACAGTGTATGGGTCGTTTTATAGTAAGGATAGTATTCCGAGGTCGAACACAAAGACTAAGGTGAAATTGAGTCAATAGTGACTAAGGATAGTAAAGGTCTAGGCTAAGGAAAGAAAAAGAAATAAAGAAATGAAAATCTCAATGTTTTTGGTTTAGTTTTGTGGTGATCAATCAAGGATCACAAATCATGCAAGATTAACAAACAACTAAGCTAGCAAACACAAATAAACAAGCAAACACGAGATAGGTAATCAAAGATAGAAAAACGGATTCTAGGGGTTAGAAATTACGGTTATGGCATAGGACTCAAGCTATCTAGTCATTCTTTGGATCAACTATAGTATGTTGGGAGTCGGTGTTTCTAGATTGGGATCAATCACCGGGTAGGTCTCATGGTCCACTAGTCTGTTCCTAAGGTCTCATCACCGGTTAAGTCTCAAAGAACCTAAGGTTAGGAATTATACACAAACCGGATTGCTATCTAGGGATCTAACCTCTCCTCACCGGGTAGGTCTCGGGAAGGCAAGTCCTAAACATAAATCCTAGCACACTCAGTCCAGTAGCGGCTAGTGAGGCTCACTACTGCCTAGAGTTTATCATCTTCGGTACCTAAGGGCAAGAATCACCGGGTAGGTCTCTTCTTACACTTAGTTGCTAACACTAGGTCACCCTAGGGTAGATCTAACTCAACAAACACTAGGATTTCAACAATCTAACAACCTAACACTTAGATTTATCAATACAAGCAAGTCAGACGAAATCACGGGTAGTTCCTCACTTCCACGGCCGTGGAACTACCACGGATACCTAGACTAACGTCATAAATCGTGTTATCAAAATACCCAATACTTAAAGTTTGCTCGTCCCCGAGAAAGCCCAACTATAGACTAAGAGATGACATGATTTATGCATGCAGAAAAACAACAAAATCTTTTTGGAATTGTGCTTCTAATATTGGATCACCTTCATAGTCATGTTTCATGGCAAACGGATAAGCAATCATGCATCAAACAAATGAAGGCATGGAAAGACAATTATACTTAACTAGAAAGCATGCCTGAAAGGTAACAATGAAGAAGTCAAGATGATCATGAGCATATCCAATCTAGATCACTAAGTCTTACACACATGCAAATAGGTCACAAGGACTTAGGAAAGAAGAGGCTAAGAAATGTTGTGGTTAGGTGGGAATTTTTAAGTTATGTGATGCTAATCCGGGAAAGGAACTAACTCCACAATTTCATTTTTGATCAACTTCACCACAAGTGTATATTTTCTCCATCTTTTCTTTGTTTTCTTTTCTTTTTCACTTTCTTTTTCTTTTATTTTTGAGGCAATGGCATTGGTGTACAAAAGCCGAAACCTTGGTGATTAGTGGACCTCGGGATTTTTCTGAGGTGCCTCACAGCGGGCACACATACCAAGGCTCGTTAGGACATTCGGTTTATCCGATTTTGGCAAGGCACAAACACCCGATTATGTGAATTGTGCCGAGTTACTCGTCATCAAAACCAAAGTCCCCAAACCTATATTTTTTTCTACACTTTTCACAACAAATTCAGCACTTCATTCACCACATTCTTTCATCAACAACTTCACCCCACACTTGCTTTTCACACACATCAACACACTAGCATGCTCCTATTCCCGGTGGGTCAAAAGAGGTCAAATTTTATATCAATTGAGGTGCTCAAACAACATGATAAAGATGAGAAGTAGAGAAAGATGAATTGCCTTAATCACTCTTAAGTGATGTGCAAGAACTAGCATGTAATTACGACATTCAATCCTCAATCCAATCAAGGCAAGCATTCATGATCACAATTCACACATAGGATTCAAGATAAGTACTTCAAGTCTACATATACATTCATCAATTCAACACACAAGGCCATCCATAGCCAATTCACAAGACAATCTCATCATAAGGGTCATTCCCAAGCTTAGAAGCACTAAAAATTTTTAAATTTTCTGATTTTTTGGATTTTTGAAATATATATGTATAATGCAATACATAATGAAACATGTGACAATATTAAACTATCCTAGATGCTAATCATGCAAGTGATCATGAAAACCCCACCCCATACTTAGAAACACATTGTCCCCAATGTGTAAATGAAGTAAAGAAGAGTGAAAGAGGGTCCTCACAATGTAAAATGGTTTGCTTCGGTATTTGGGTTCACTCAAGTGGATTGATGGTGGATGATCCTATCAACGATGGTAGAGATCTCAAGGTGTTCGTTATGGCATCGGGACCCGCGCTAGGCACCGCTAGCCGTCCAAGTTCCGCGTCCGCTCCACCCATAATTGATGAGGGGTTCATCATCATCATCCTCATGCCATGCAAGGCTTCCATGCTACTTAAACTCTAGCACACAAACTCCAAACACACAAAAATAGAAAAATGAAAACAAAAACAAAAACGAAAAGGGAAAGATGTCTACCAATGGGTTGCCTCCCACCAAGCGCTTCTTTAAGGTCATTAGCTTGACCAAACTCGGGGGCGTCTTACTCAAGGTGAAGTGGGGAAATCATGTCCACCGGAGCTCCCGGGATATACTTCTTCAACCGGTTCCCATTCACCTTAAAATCTCCACAATGCTCCCCTCCTATCTCAACCGCTCCATGGGGAAAGATCTTCTTCACCACATAAGGACCCGTCCATCTTGACTTTAGCTTTCCGTGGAAGAGCCGCAGCCTCGAGTTGAACAGAAGGACAAGGTCGCCTTCACTCAACTCCTTTGGGATGAGACGTTTATCATGCCATCGCTTGGTCCTTTCTTTGTAGATCCGGGCGTTTTCATAGGCATCCAACCGGATCTCCTAAAGAGCGTTCATATCTAGCAATCTCTTCTCACCGGCCTCTTTGAGGTCAAATTTAGCCACCTTATAGCCCAATACGCCCTATGCTCCATCTCTACCGGAAGGTGGCAAGACTTGCCATAAACTAGCTTGTAGGGAGTCGTGCCAATCGGTGTCTTGAAAGCAATTCTATAAGCCTACAAAACATCATCGAGCTTCATAGCCCAATCCTTTCTCGTCCTAGAAACCGTCTTCTCAAGGATCCCCTTTATCTCCCGGTTGGAGATCTCTACTTGACCACTAGTTTGGGGATGGTAAGGTGTTACCATCTTATGAGTCACCCCATACTTAGCCAAAAGTGTCCCGGAGTTCCTATTTGTGAAGTGCTTTCCTCCATCACTTATGATCACCCTTGGTGTCCCAAACCTAGGAAAGATCACTCGGTTGAAGAACCGCACCACAACCTTGACATCATTTGTGGGAGAGGCGATTGCTTCCACCCATCTCGACACATAGCCCACCGCCAATAGGATGTAGAGGTTGCCACGTGAAGAAGGGAATGGTCCCATGAAGTCCACACCCCACACATCAAATATCTCCACTTCTTGTATGTTGTTCAAGGGCATTTCATTCCTCCTTGAGATGTTGCCCGTCCTTTGGTAAGCATCACATGCTACCACAAAATTCTACACATTCTTGAACAAACTTGGCCAATAAAACCCGGATTGAAACACCTTTGCACATGTCTTGTGTGAGCTAGCATGGCCTCCACATGGCAAGGAATGACAATGGCGGATCACACTCTCCACCTCATCCTCCGGTAAGCATCTCCTAAAGACTCCATCTGGCCCTCTATGAACAAAAGCGGTTCACTCCAATAGTAATGCCTCACATCCTTGAAGAACTTCTTCCTTTGGGCATAGGATAAACCGGGTGGCACCTCCTCACAAACGAGATAGTTCACTATGTCGGCATACCATGGCTCATTACCCCATGACACTTGAAGCAAGCACTCCTCCAAGAATTGCAATTGCTCATCCCGGAAAGAGTCATCAATCGGGATGTCATCTTTCTCAATCTCCAACGGTGGGAGCCTACTAAGATGGTCCGCCACAGAATTTTCGGACCCTTTCTTATCCCGGATTTCCAAATCAAACTCTTGAAGAAGAAGGATCCACCGAATCAAACGAGGCTTGGCATCCTTCTTTGTAAGGAGATAACGGATCGCAGCATGATCCGTATACATAATGACCTTCGCTCCAACAAGATACGAGCGGAACTTCTCAAATGCATATACAACCGCTAGCAACTCTTTCTCGGTGGTAGCATAATTAAGTTGGGCATCATCTAGCGTCTTGCTAGCATAATAGATGGCATGTGTAAGCCCATCTTTCCTTTGTCCCAAAACAGCCCCAACGGCCACGTCACTCGCGTCACACATGATCTCAAACGGTAAACTCCAATCCGGAGGTTGCATGATGGGTGCGGAGATCAAGGCATTCTTCAACCTACAATAAGCCTCAAGGCAATCCTTGGAGAAAACAAACTCAACATCTTTCATTAGTAGGTTAGTAAGAGACTTAGAAATCTTAGAGAAATCTTTAATGAATCTCCGGTAAAAACCGGCATGCCCTAGAAAACTCCTTACCCCCTTCACCGAGGTAGGTGGTGGCAACTTCTCTATCGTCACTATCTTAGCCCTATCAACCTCAATGCCAGGGTTGGACACCAAGTGTCCCAACACAATGCCTTCACTTACCATGAAGTGGCATTTTTCCCAATTTAAGGCAAGATTTGTCTCCTCACATCTCTTAAGCACCAAAGACAAGTTAGATAAACAATCATCAAATGAAGATCCATAAACAGAGAAATCATCCATAAACACTTTCATGATATTCTCAATATACTCAGAAAAGATAGCCATCATACACCTTTGGAAAGTGGCGGGTGCATTACACAACCCAAATGGCATTCTCCTATATGCAAATGTACCCGAAGGACATGTGAATGTAGTTTTATCTTGGTCATCGGGGTGGATAGGGATTTGGAAGAATCCACTATAATCATCTAAGTAGCAAAAGTGAGAATGTTGAGCTAATCTCTCTAGCATTTGGTCAATGAAGGGAAAAGGGAAGTGATCTTTCCTAGAGGCCACATTTAGTTTCCTATAGTCTATACACATCCTCCATCCCATAACCGTTCTAGTCGGAATTAGTTCATTATTCTCATTAGTCACTACGGTCATCCCACCCTTCTTAGGAACCACGTGCACGGGACTAACCCATTTACTATCCGAAATCGGGAAAATGATTCCCGAATCTAGCAATTTAAGGATCTCTTTCTTTACTACTTCTTTCATGATGGGGTTTAGTCTTCTTTGAGGTTCAATTGAAGGTTTATAATTATCTTCCATTAAGATCTTATGCATGCACAAAGAAAGTTTAATGCCAACTAAGTCATCAATGGTATAGCCAATAGCCTTCCTATGCAATCTCAACTCATGCAACAATCTATTCAACTCATCATCATTCAAGCATGCATTAACAATCACCGGATATGTAGAATTATCACCAAGAAAAGCTTACTTAAGATGAGAGGGGAGGGGTTTAAGTTCAAGTTTAGGAGGACCTTTATCAATTGGAGATGCTCCATATAATGTAGGTTGAGATGAATCCATAGCCATGGAAGACTTCTCAAGGCTCCTTGAAGCTTGATCAACCATTAAGGCACTCTTTGGCAAAATCACGGTCTGAATCATGGCCTCTGGCAAAACCCCGGGCGTGGAATCTGAGAAGCTAGCGTCGTGGAGCACTCCAGAGAGTTCCATGGGATAAACCACGGTCGTGGTTCCCTATGCCAGACCGTGATTCCTACAGCTCTTCAGCACACCTTTGTGTACTTCAAATTCAGCTCTTGCCTCCTTTTCCAATGCATCTAAGGCCTTGATTTCTACATTACAATCATCCTCAACACCTTCCTCCATCAAACTTAAGCTAAGAACCTTCTCCAAGGGGTCCTTGATCAAGATCGAGCTCACAACTTCTCTACATTCTTCTTGCTCGACAATGTTGAACACATCTTCACCAAGGGTTGGCCCCTTCATCATTGTGGATAATTTGAACTTGATATTCTCTTCTCCAATGTTGAAAGAGAGAATTCCATTTTTCAATCCACCAAACATCCGGAAGTTGCTAGGAAAGGTCTCCCAAAGATGATGGGAACCGGATAGTCCGCCGGGATGTCCAAAACAACGAAGTCTATGGGAACATAGAACTTCCCTAGTTGCACCGGTATGTCTTCCAAGATTCCAACCGGGTGAGTGATTGAATGGTCCGCCATGTAAAGGGTCATCTTGACCAGCTTTGGATCTCCTAGCCCAACCTTGTTGCAAAGTGCAAGTGGTATGATGCTTACACTTGCCCCAAGATCACATAGGGATTCATACTTCACTTCTCCCACTTCAATTGGCACACAAAAAGATCCCGGATCTCTTAGCTTAGGAGGCATCTCCTCATTCATGGTTTGGATCAATTCTGAGGACCTCATCGTCATCCTTACTTCCCCATACTCCTCCAACTTCCTTTTGTTGGAGAGTTTTTCCTTCAAGAACTTGCCATATGCCGGCACACCTAGAATAGCATCCATGAACGGAATGTTAATATGCAATTTAGACATAAGTTCAAGGAATTTAACAAAGTGTTTGTACAAGCAAGCTCTTGCTCGTGATTGTGGGAATGGTAGTGGTGGCTTGTATGGAGGTGGTGCCACATACGTTGGCTCATCATCCTTGCTCTTTCCTCCATCTTCTTGCAATGTCTCTTCTTCTATCACCACTTGCTTTCCTTTATCACTTCCCTTAGGTAAGGGATCCTTCATGCTCAGCCCACTCCTTGTTGTGATGGCCAACACTTGGCCTCTTGGGTTATCTTTGGTTCTTCCGGGAAGCTTTCCCGGATCTCTATGAGCTTCACCCGCCTTTTGGAACACTTGCGCTTCCAACACCTTTTGAGCTTTAGAAATGGAAGTCACCGTGCTCTCAAGACCACTCAACCTTCCAAGCAATTGCTCAAACATCATCTCGGTTCTATCCTTTGGAGGTTGAGTAAATCCGGGTGGAGGTTCTTGTGAAGCCTTTGGTGGTGGAGCTGCGCTTGTGAAAGCGGGAGGGTTCAAGGCTCCATCCGGGTTAGAATAGAAAAACCCGGGATGGTTGTGGTTAGGCCAGTAATTGTTGAATTGCCGGTTGTTGTTGAAGTTCCTTGGGCCTTGATAGTTGTTATAGTTTCCCCTTCCCATGTAGTTCACATCTTCCTCCTTGGAAGACAAATTTGCTTGCACTTGCACTTGAGGGCTTGCTTGACTCTTCAAAGTTGTGGCACACAACTCCCTCAAAGACTTAAGCTCATTGTTGATTGCATCAAGCTTGAAATTACTCATGGTGACTTCACTCACCTCATATGCTCCCGCTTTCCTCCCATCACTCTTCCTATGGGAGTACTTTTCAATCACCAAAGCTTGTTTCTCTACAAACTCCCAAGCTTCATCTATATTCTTTCCATGAAAGTCTCACCGGAAAGAGATTGAAGCTTGAATTGGCTATCTTCATCAAGTCCTTTGAAGTAGATCTCCAATAGCTCTATTTTCGGTATACCATGGTGTGGACAATCTAGGAGAAGGTCTTTGAACCTCTCCCAAGACTTGAATAGGCTTTCTCTATCCTTCATTACAAAGGCATTGATCTTCCCTCTTAGCTCGGTAGCCTTGGAAGGTAGGAAGAACTTAGTCAAGAACTCGGTTGTCATCTCCTCCCAAGTACTCACACACCCTAGTGGAATCGATTGGTACCAAGCCAAGGCTTTATCCTTAAGTGAGAAGGAAAAAGCCCTAAGCTTATGGTTGTTGTTCTCCAACCTAGGCGGCCTTAGAGCCTCCATCAATATCTCGTAGTTCATCAAATGTTGATGAGGGGACTCTCCTTCCATCCCTCCAAATTGATTATGCCGGATCATTTGTAGCACTTGAGGGCGGAGCTCATAATCATGGGATGCGGGGTCTCCTAAGTTCATACCCGGATGGTGCACTCTTTGAGCCGGATCCATACGTTGCCCTAACGTTTGTGGCTCCTCAATCATTATCGGCTCAAACCGAATATTAACCGCCGGCTACGGTTGTGGTGGTGGTGGAGGAGGTTGTTGACGATTAAGCTCTCTTTGCACAAGAGCTTGCCTAATCTCTTCAATCTCCCTCCTAGTTGCTTCTTGCCTCTCATTGGAAAGTCTCATTTCATTCTCCAAGAGCTCATCTCTTAACCTAATTTGCTCTAAAGCCTCATCCAACTCAGCTTGAAGATCTCTTGCGGCCATCTCCTTCTTCTTCTTAATGCTCTTAGATCTAGCTTTAAGGGTTTTCTCCGGTTCGTGATCGAATGGAGCTAAATCCTTGCCACGAGATCTTCGCATGCACCTAAAGAATGAGAGATGTCCTGAAAATGAAAAGACACAAACCAAACAAGATCAAAAGTAACAAGAAAGACCTACACTATAAACAATCACAAAAAGACTCAATCTAGACCTAGTCCCCGGCAACGGCGCCAAAAACTTGTTACGCTAAGAACGTGACACACAAAAGTCTTAAATTTATAACTCGATATATTTTTCCTAACTCCTAGCGAACCCACGATGTATGGGTCATTTTGTAGTAAGGATAGTATTCCGAGGTCGAACACAAAGACTAAGGTGAAATTAAGTCAATAGTGACTAAGGATAGTGAAGGTCTAGGCTAAGGAAAGAAAAAGAAATAAAGAAATGAAAATCTCAATGTTTTTGGTTTAGTTTTGTGGTGATCAATCAAGGATCACAAATCATGCAAGATTAACAAACAACTAAGCTAGCAAACACAAATAAACAAGCAAACACGAGATAGGTAATCAAAGATAGAAAAACGGATTCTAGGGGTTAGAAATTACGGTTATGGCATAGGACTCAAGCTATCTAGTCATTCTTTGGATCAACTATAGTATGCTGGGAGTGGGTGTTCCTAGATTGGGATCAATCACCGGGTAGGTCTCATGGTCCACTAGTCCGTTCCTAAGGTCTCATCACCGGTTAAGTCTCAAAGAACCTAATGTTAGGAATTCTACACAAACTGGATTGCTATCTAGGGATCTAACCTCTCCTCACCGGGTAGGTCTCGGGAAGGCAAGTCCTAAACATAAATCCTAGTACACTCAGTCCAGTAGCGGCTAGTGAGGCTCACTACTACCTAGAGTCACTACAAAAAATAAATAGATTTGCGACGGAGATTTGCGTCGGCATAAGTTTGCCGACGCCATTGAGCCATTTTTTGCGACGGCTAGATGACGGCGTTAAAGCCGTCGTTTACTTTGCGACCGCGTCGTTTACTTTGGATCAACTATATGATGCTTCAACCAACCAGATGTTTCAAATGCGGGCTGCACTGCTTTGGAGCATTAATGACTTTCCTGCATATGCTAATATATCCGGGTGGAGTACTAAAGGTGAATATGGATGTCCGAAATGCAACACAAGTCCAGGGTCGAAGTGGTTGAAGAATGGGCACAAGTGGTCTTATGGGAAGAGTAGGAGGTTCACGCCCCTTAATCACCCATACCGGAGAGATGCAAAGTCATTCTACACTGGACGAGATTTTGATGAACCTCCCCCTAGGATGACCGGAGCTCAACATTTGTTACAACTTCAGTCCAATCGAGTGCTTACTCAGTATAAAAAGGAAGACATGATTTTAAGACATAACATGGGGCATGAGAAAGAGGAAAAGGATCCATCAAAAAAGAAGAAGCACAATTGGAAGAAAAAAAGCATATTATATGAGCTCCCATATTGGGTAGATAACTTATTGCCATATAGTATAGATGCGATGCACGTTGAGAAAAATGTGGCTGAAAATGTAATCTCTACAATATTGGGAGTCAAAGGAAAAAGTAAGGATAATCTAGCCTCTCGACGTGACCTTGAAGATTTGGGAATCAGAAAGCAATACCACGTGAAGGTGAGAGAGTCTGGTGTCGAGTTTTTTGAGAGAGCTGAATATGAGATGGACAATGATGGGAAAGATAAGTTTCTGTTGAGCTTGTCCAAGTCAAGAATGCCAGATGGTTCTTGTTCTAGTATTGCAAGAAGGGTTAATTTGAAAGATCGTTCCATTGGAGGGCTAAAAAGCCATGACTATCATATCCTTCTACAACAACTGATTCCATTATGTGTACGGAGTTCCTTGCCAAAGAAGGTTGTTTCGGGGCTAATTGATTTAGGAAAGTTCTTCAAAGTGTTGTGCTCGAAAACCAATAGTGCTGCTGATTTGGAGAAGGCAAAAACCGACATTATTTTAACTCTTTGCGATCTAGAAAAAATATTTCCACCATCGTTTTTTGATGTGATGGAGCATTTACCGATCCATCTAGCTGAAGAAGCTTTAATTGGTGGGGCAGTTCAGTTCCGTTAGATGTACCCTATAGAAAGGTTTTTGCTTACTTTGAAGAACTATGTAAGACAAAATGCATGTCTAGAAGCATCAATAGCAAAAGGGTATTTGATGGAAGAGTGCATGAATTTCTGCTCTCAATATTTGAAAGATGTGGAGAGCAAGAAAAACAGGCCTCCTAGAAGGAAAGATGACGATGACAAAAAAGGAAAGAGCTTCATTATGACGGAAGTTACCCGGATACAAATTCATCGGTGGGTATTGTTTCACACTGACGCGGTCACTCCTTATCTAAAGTAAGTAATCAAATTACCTAATTTGTTTTCCATATAATAAAGAATATGGAAAATGCAATATTATGGGTTATACCTAACACATTTTCTTTACAGTGAACATCTCAGAACCATAAAACAGTTGAACCCTAATGCAAGTGAAGAGCTGATGGCAACAACTCATTTTAACGAGTTTCCTAACTGGTTTAGAACTCATGTGAGTATCTAGCTCCGATGTCTAAGTAAATTAAGTTACTTATGTAGTAGTCAATTTTGGATATGACACTAATTATCAACGAAACCATATGCCATTATAGGTTCAAAGTTTGCAAGAAGATGAAAATGTGTCCTTATCTGACGAGGTTCTGGCTTTGTCTAGCCCTCCTTCTCCTTCAGCAACCAAGTTAACCTCGTATACGTCCAATGGCTACTTTTTTCGGGTTAAAAGTGTAGACAACAAACGGACGAGGCAAAATTGTGGTGTTTGTGTAGAAGGAGATCGTTTACCATATTACGGGAGATTGACAGATATCATAAAGGTCATGTACTCATCGGATATTAAATATGTATTATTCAAGTGTGAGTGGGCACATCCATCAAGTGGAGTGAAGTTGGATCCCTTCAACTTTACCTTGGTTAACTTCCGAAATTTACTATACCAAAATGATCAAGTTAGGGATGAACCTTTTATCTTGGAATCTCAAGCCCGACAAGTATGGTATAACCAAGACCTTTCAGGACAAGGGTGGCTCAATGTTGGTATAGTAGAGTCTAAAGAATACTCACATGTGAATGCTGAAAGTGATGATTTGCCTAATGATGAGGGGTCGGATGGTGATGATGAGTTGCACGGGGAAGATGATTTCGACGATGATGACAGTCTTGACAATCTGGCTGGAGATTAGTTTTCTGGGATATTACTTATTATGTTTTTTGTATTACGTGAATAAAGGTTTCATACAATCTGGCTTGAGACTAGTTTTTTGGGATATTACTTATTTGTTTATTTTGTTCTAATGGATTTTTTGGTTTTACTTTTTTATTTGTCTAGGTACTTTCAATTTTGTCTTACCTTTTTCTATATTGATGATAATCCAATTGTTGATTTAAATTGTTGATCCGAATTGTTGATAATTTGGTTGCTGATTTGTACAGCTAATTATCAATGAAAATGTGATATAGGTTGTGCAATAGGATAATATGAAGAGAAGAAAGGTTGGAGACAGTGGACGTGGCAGACCACGGTGTATGTCTACTTTTCTTACTTCAAGTAGTAGAGATGATGCTCAAAGTAATTCCTCGAGGACATTGACACAATCTCAGCCAGGTCTTCCCCAATCATGTCCCCGTCCCACTTCCCCTCCACCACAACATGTTATGCATGAAGAGCTTCCAGAAATAGGTATCAATTTCTATTACTTTATGATTTTTTTTATTAGTTTAGTTCAATATCTGATATTATTAAACCATATTTCAAACTGTACTTAAAGATACTAGCATCAGAGGCCACAGTAAGGGTGTGCCGGAGTGGAGGACAGGAGTTAAAATTCAACTTTCTTTTAATTCTCAATTTCAAGTCGTTGGAGAAAGAACACAACAGTTCAAGTCTCAGTTAGGTATAATAGTACGGGATGGTCATAGAGTTCCACTAACCTTTATTGATTGGATGACTGTTGACGAGCCTATCAAAGAGGGAATATGGCAAGAGGTTAAGGTAAGAATTTAGCATTTTGTGAATATATATTTGCATTTTGTTGAGTTGTTTGCAACTAACTGTTTTGTGTTTGTTACGACTTGTAGGAAAATGTGTTGAATGTTCCTGAAAACTTTAGAGTTGTGCTTCTGCAAATCTGCAACAAATTGTGGAAGGATCACAAGTCAAGAATAAAGAACAAGTATTTTGTGAAATATGAAAATGATCCCCAACTTGTTTCAAGGGTTCCTCCAAATGTTGTTACAGAACAATGGCCTATGCTTGTTGAGTATTGGCGTTCTCCTGAAGCAAAGGTAAAATATCTCAAAGTTATTTTATATGACTTTTCCAAAATTTCCAACAATCTGACATTGATATGTTGTGTTTTTTTGTAGGCGGAATCATCGAGAAATGCTAGCAATCGAGAGAAGCTTGGTCCACTTCATAACACTGGTCGAAGATCTTTTGCCGAAATAAGAGAAGATGTATGCATGTTTTCTCCAACTTTTTCCACTTGTGTTTTTCACTTGTTTTTTTTTTGCTACAAAAAGTTGCTTGATGTCTTACTTTGAATTTAATGCAATTTTTTTGTTCAATTTATTATACTAACTACTTGGTTGTATTAATTCTTGTACTTGACAGATGGAAAAGGATGGGCAATCCACTGATAAAATGAGTGTCTGGATGAAATCACGCAACCCAACTGATTATGATGTTATTGTGGCAATTGTAAGTTTATACATTAACCATGAAGGACATAATTATGTATGTGTTCTCCTCTTTTTGTTGAGCTAACTATTGTGTAAAAATAATGTAGGAGGACTTCCAGAAAGAATTAAGTAAGGAACCTGAAGACCAACAACACCTTACGGTTGTGAGAGACAAAGTGTTTCATAGAGTGATGGGAGAGGACGCCCATGGGTATTGTCGAACTTTCGGTAGAGGCGTCCCTCGTACTTCAGTGTATCAATCTGGACCACTAGCACCTACTAACACACCAGATTTTATAAAAAATCTTACCAGAGAGATTACTGAAAAGGTGACTAGAGAGGTAATAAAAGCGAATGAGGACATGGTACGGCAATATGAAATAAAATATCAACAAGTACTTGATCGTCTTGCGCTTTTGGAAAGTAATGATGGAAGAAGTGCAAATTCACTTATTCAGGTATGTTCAATTTATTTTTGGAGTTGTAGTATTTTCATGCACAAAAGAAGTTGCTTAAATGTTTTGGTTTCTAAGTTCTTCATGAGGCTACTAATTTTATTGTCTTAGTGTACGAAAAAGTAACGAGGCTACTAATTTTAGGTTTGACTTCGTTTGGATTTCGTAGTGTTGTTGATTTTTGTTTTG
The DNA here is from genome assembly GCA_033239125.1 of Fagopyrum homotropicum. NCBI lineage: Eukaryota > Viridiplantae > Streptophyta > Magnoliopsida > Caryophyllales > Polygonaceae > Fagopyrum > Fagopyrum homotropicum. The sequence goes on along the minus strand of BSWB01000003.1, from coordinate 94,543,475 downwards.
TGGTGTCATGATTTGTCTAATTGGATTTTGTGGTTTGTCTAATACTTAATAGTGTCTCTCGTACACAAAAAATCCCGTACACTTGTGGATAGTTGGTACTTGGTACTTGGTTTAGTGATAATGATATAAATGTGTAGTGTTGTTAATATTGTTGTTGACAAATGCTTGAATATCATATTTTGATGTTAATGTAGAGAATTTTGTTTTTGTAGGGTGGAACAAGTGTTCATCAAAATGAGTCTATTGGAGAAGGTCAAAGAGAGTCCGCGGCTGAAGAAGTCGCACAAGCAGAAAATCCAAGTGATAACGTTTAAATATGTTTCATTTTGTGTTGTTCACAAAGATACTTTTTGGGGGATTGTTTACAATGACTTGAAACTAATGTAATATGCTATAAAATGTGTCAATTAGGTACTTTTGTTTAGAATGAAGTATGTATCAATTACGATGGGTGATGATGATAACTTTAATTAGCTTTGTGATGACAATTATCAATATCCAATTCAGGGGCAACTTTTGCGTCGACATCAAGCCGTCGCAAATTTTGATCATTATAAACGTTTTGCGACAGGGAATAGCCGTCACAATAAAAGAATTAAAAAGCAGGAATTTGTTTTCGCGACGGCATTTGCGACGGTAAAATCCCGTCGCAAATTGATGCAAAATACACGTCATCGTTTTTGCGACGGGGGTTGACCGTCGCAAACATTAAAATAAGCGGCGACGGAACCAATTGTTCGCGACGGCTAATACCGCCGTAATGCCGTCGCAAGAACTTTAGCGACGGGTAATTACCGTCGCAAAATGTATTTGCGACAGCAGTTTTTGCGTCGGCGTGTTTGCCGACGCAACGCCGTCGCAAAAAGTTTCGACCGTCGCAAATAGCCCTTTTCCCGTCGCAAAAATCCGTCGCAAAAGTATTTTTTTTGTAGTGAGTTCATCATCTTCGGTACCTAACCGGGTAGGTCTCTTCTTGCACTAGTTGCTAACACTAGGTCACCCTAGGGTAGATCTAACTCAACAAAAACTAGGATTTCAACAATCTAACAACCTAACACTTAGATTTATCAATACAAGCAAGTCAGACGAAATCACGGGTAGTTCCTCACTTCCACGGCCGTGGAACTACCTAGAACAAGCCGTGATTTACAACAGAGGCTAGGTTCGAGCAAACAATTCATCCAAAGGTACGTTAAATCTATCCTATCATAGTCCAAGCCATAACCATCATTTCCTTACCCTAGAATCACATCTATTTAGCCAACAACATGCATCATCACAATCAAAATCATCAAGCATAAAATCATGGAGTCCATATCAAGAGGATGAAATAAAAGAGAGATGAAGCAAATAGAGCAAGAAAAACGAGTGAATAAATGTTAAAAGAGAGACTTACAACCCTTCAAAACAAGGTTCGAATCGTTCTTACAATCCTAGAAAATGTTTCCAACAAACTTCACTCTAAAAAGTAAGAAACTCTAAGAATGGTGTGTTTCTCTCTTCTTCTCCAATGGAAGTCTTTCTTCTCCTCCAAGAGTAGCTCCAATCCAATTCCAAAATGAGAGAGTATGGGAGAGAATGTGCGTGAGGTAAGGTGTGTAGTGGATCCCCTTTCCTATCACCCTGCAAGAGTACTTATAGCCTTCACCATTTGCAAGAGTCGGTTATGGAGATCATGGGACAGCTGTCCCAACTGTGCAGAGGGAATCACGGTCACTTCCACGGCCGTGAAACTCCCAATGACCGTGATTTTGGTGCTTCAGCCTTCTTTTGATCGTTGAGCCATGAGTTGGTGCAAGGCATGCACCAACATGGTCCTATGTGTTCTCCTTAGCTCCTAACTTGCTTCCTAATGAGCCCGGATATGTGTCATCACGAGGAATGATCCTCGGATGTATCGATTAAGCTCTAAAAGTTCCCAAAATACCTACAAAACATGCAAAAGTCCGTGTAGACGTCTATCTCGACAAATATACATGTATTGAATGTAAACGTCGCGAACTAATGCTAAACTATGCATGAATAGTGGGAAAAACTATCTAAATGGATACCTAGACTAACGTCATAAATCGTGTTATCAGAAAGCCTTGATGAGAACAAGATTTGTGCTTCAACATTATGCTAGGGAAGTGAGGCAACGATTGGAGAATCGCAAGAAAGGTTCCATGAGTGTAGAAGAAGTCAACACACCCATGCAAATGGGGATGGTGAAAATCGATGTTATAGAGGATGGGAGTCCATTATGGCTCCATTTTTAACCATTTTGCATCCATCTTTAACTAATAAAATTGATTTGTATCCCTATACTAATATGGTTGATTTGTTCCATTTAGCCATCAAGGTAGAAAATAAGTTAAAAGGACAAGCTCGTGGAAGCCTCAGAAATCTCGCCCCAATCGGGACAATCTCGCTCGAGATGAAGGCCGAGATTTCCAGAAAGACGAGAATAAAAGTCAAAACTTCGATCCATCAGGTCCAAAAACTTCCTCCCATTCGACAGACTCTCGGCCTTTAAATGAGCCTTCAATTTTTTTTTAAAGGGAGCACTTCTAACTCTACTTTATGTTCTAGAGATATTGTATGCTTTAAATGTCAAGGTAGAAGTTATTATATGAGATATTGTCCTAATAAAAAGGGTTTTTATTTATAAAACAATTTGGACATTATGAAAGTGAAGAAGAGCATGATAATGATCATACATACCTTAATGCATTGCATGAACATGATAGTGATAGTAATAAAGGCATTGAGTTTGAGCATGGAGAGTCTTTGATTGCTAGGAGAGCATTACAGGTTAATATAGCTCCATGTGAGGATAATCAAAGGGAGAATATTTTTCATACTAGATGTCTTGTTAAAGGGAAGGTGTGTAACATGATTATTGATGATGGTAGTTGTTGCAATATTGTTAGTGTTGAATTGATAGATAAATTGCCAATTACTACATTTTATCACCCTAGACCTTATAAGCTACATTGGATGAATGATTGTGGTGAATACCATTACTTGTGATATTGTGCTCATGCAAACATGTCATACTCTTTAAGGGCGTCCATAAAGATTTGATAGAAGAGTCAATCATGACGGATATACTAATAGACATTCTTTTTAGTATAACGGTCAAATGCTAACTTTGAAACCTATGACGCCTTTACAAATTGCAAAAAGCTATGCAAAGAAAAGGTATAAATGCAAGGACCAAGATTTCAGCAAGAAAAAGTAACAAGAAACGCACTCCACTGAAGAATCTCGGCCTAGTAGAGCAGAATCTTGCCCGAGGAATACCAAATCTCGGCCTAGTGAAAGAGATTATCATTCTAGTGCAATACTTTGTCCCAGTTCATCAAGGCTACCTTACCCAAAATCATTCTAAGTCTTTTGGATGAGTTTAGTGATGTATTTTCATATCCGATTTATTCTTGCAAGACTTTCACCTTTTCAAGGCATTGAGCTTCAAATTGATTTAATTCTAGGAGCTTCACTTCCTAATCGTCCCTCTTATACGATCAGTCCTCAAGAGAGTCAAGAGAGTCAAGAGATTCAATATCGAGTTCAAGAGCTTTTGAATAAAGTCTATGATGTGCTCCTTCCCGGTCTTGCACGTGAGGTTCGGAAAAGAGTTCCGTTTTGTATTGGAAATTCTGAACAACCTTGAGATCGATATTTGGGACCTAAATCGCACTTGCAGGAACACTCGAACTAGTAACCGGGATATGTAAAGCAACGCCCCCTTGGTCTCGCATCTTAAGATCTCCCTTCACTCGATAAACTTTTCCTCGGAATCTCACTCTAGTTATGTCGACCCTTTGTCTGTCAGTCTCTCGCCGAGCGAACCACATTAACCTCTCACCAAAGTGTTTAAAACACGGACTCACACCTTGTTTTGGGTTTTATTTTGTAAAGCAAACAACAACTTTCAAGAATAAGCTTAGGGATTTTTCTTATTATTTTCTCCAAAAAGATGGCATGCAACCTATGCCTTATATAGGCTACAAAGGTCTAGAAAGAAAGCAAACATAACTCAAAAGGGAAATGTGAAAGGTCGTAGAATGAATGAGGCTAATTTAACGTATTCCCACTTAATAAATTGTGAAACTTTTAAAAAAAATGCAACTAGTTTAACTTATTTCCACTTCACTAGGCTCAACTTGTGGGGTTGATGGCTTGCCTGACGCCTCTTCTTGCCGTGGTTGGACTTCGAGCATCATGACCATAAGTTCATTCTTCTCATACTCGAGTTTGCGTCCAAATGGATTTTTTACAAGGATCTTCCTTCCAAGTTGGTGTGATAACCTCTTTCTCCAATAGATCCCGCGACCGTGCCGGCTCTTGTCCGCGGGTGCGCCACTGCGGGCGCGGCTTTGCTAGGCCGCGGTCGCGGCATAGGCGGTCACAACTTCCTTCTTTGATAATTTTCTTTCCATTTTCTTACCCTATAAGTTTCCCTCTTCTTCCTTTTGGGTTAGGGTTTCCACTTCTTCCAGACTTCTTCATTTCCTTCCTCCTCTTACGTTCTTCTTCTCCTCTCTTTTCTTGATTTTTTCTTCTTGGTTTGATCTTTGATCTTCTTCAAGTTTGCAAGAGAGTTTTATTATGATGAGATATGGATGATTCTTGTTGCTGTTGTGGTCTTCTGGGAGATTCTTAGTCCTAGGTGATCTTGTCTAAGTTCAGCTACAAAAGAGGGTAAGCATCTCTTCTTCTTCTTTCTTCCTTTCTTCCTCTTTCCTTGTGATTTAAACAACGTTTGATCTTGTGAAGAGTTTAGTTTATGGCTTGTCACCGCCCCCGGGCCTCATCCTCTCCGCGGGTGCGCCTTCTTTCAGAACTTACCAAGTGTCGTGGCTTGTCACCACCCCCACGGCTAGGATGTATATAAGTGAGTATGATTATGATAACATGATGCTAATGTATGCCCTAATGAGGCTTTTGAGATTTAGTATGATAATTGAGGTTATTATGATGTTCATGATCCGTATGGATCCCTTGGGTCTAGGTTGGATCCTTTTAGTTGATGGTTGATACCTATTTATATGTCTTGTTATTAGGCATTGTTGATTCCTACGGGAATTGGAGAGTTGATCGTGGCTGAGGTGATATTGTGATTCAAGTAAGTCCGTAAGACTTACATAGCTGCATTCCTATATTGGATGTATGCATGAGTGGTGATTGTTATATGCTTTATAGCATGCGATATTGATTATTACCGACGTATGATTGGCCCCCTTGAAGCGGGCGGTGATAACCTTTCTCATTTCTCTTGAGGGAGTCACGGAGGTTCTTTGAGGTCAGGCCAGACCTAGTATACGGGTAGGGTACTTCACCACTCCATATGGTATACGGGGAGTGCGTTGATTCCACTCCAGATGGCTATAGTACTTGAGGCTAGAATGATATATTTTTCGTGTCACAACCATAAATATAGTTCTGTGTATAACGTTAAAAAGATAAATATAGTTTTGTGTGTTTGTGCTTATGCATGATCGTATATATGAATGGTTAGTTAATGGTTTCATACCGTGTTGTAGATCATTTGCAGGATAGGAGGACTGCAGAGCGATCTAGAGGAGTGATTAGCCGAAGACTTTCGTACATCTAGGATGTTATGGGTTTTTGGATTATGTATATATACGTTGGTGATGTTTTATAATCGGTTGTGGGGTTTTGTATGTATTATGATATTCGATATTTCTATTTTATAAAGATTGTTTTATATTTATTTGTGCCTTATTGTAAGATCTAGTGAACTTGTTGTCAGGCTAGGGTCATGACCCATTGTGAGGTTCTAGCCCCGTAGCACTCCGAGTCCTATGGATTTGGGGTGTTACAAAGTTGGTATCAGAGACTTAGTTTGACAACAATGGCATTTGCAATCTTCTTGAAAGGCCGAATAGATAAAATAAATAGAACCCGAAAGGGGTCTGAGTTTTCAAAAGAAGTTGGTATCAGAGACTTAGTTTGACAACAATGCACAATTTAGAGTTTTCAGGACATGATAACATTACCTCTGGTCTAATGGATTTATCCTTAGAACTGATCATGAGTCTTTTAAAGAATTTTATGAGTCAAGATAAGTTAGATAGGAGACATGGTAGATGGATGGAGTTTATAGAAACTTTTCCATATGAAATTTAAGTATAAGAAGGGAAAAGATAATGTTGTTGTTGATGCCCTTTCTATTAGACATTCTTTGATCACTACTATGGATTTAAAGGTTTTAAGTTTCTATTACATTAAGGATCTATATGTGGATGATATTGATTTTGGTGAAATCTATAAGTCGTGTATAGGATGTAATTCACGAGACAAGTTCTTTCTTTTCGAAGTATTTATATTTCGTGAGGATAAAGTGTGCATTCCTAGATGTTCTTAGACTTTTACTTATTAAGGAAGATCATATGGGTGGTTTAATGGGATATTTTGGTAAAGATAAAGCATTTCATATACTTCACACTTTTATTGGCCTCATATGCTTAAAAAAGTTGAGAATAAGATTAAGAGATGTCTTGTGTGCTTGAAAGCTAAGGCTAGATTGAAACCACATGGTTTGTACACTCCCTTACCTACACCTACCTCACCATGGTTAGACACTAGTATGGACTTTATTGTAGGAATGCCTAGGACTATGAAGGGGAGAGATTCTATTTTTGTAGTTGTTGATCGTTTTTCTAAGGTGGCTCATTTTTTTGCTTGTCATAAGACCGGTGATGCTTATAATGTTGTTAACTAGTTCTTTCGGAAAGTTGTTAGATTACATGGAGTACCTAAGACTATTGTGAGTGATAGAGATGTTAAGTTCCTTAAGTTTCTTTTGAAAGACTCTTTGGAGAAAGCTAGTAACCAGGTTGTAATTTTTGACCTCTAGTCATCCTCAAACGGATGATTAAACGGAGGTTACTAATAGGACCTTAACTACCATTTTGCGGACTATTTTGAAAGATAATTTGAATTTTGGGAAGATGTGTTACCTCATGTTGAATTTTCATATACTCAAACCTTGCATTCATCTACTAGCCTAACGCCTTTTGAGTGTGTCTACGGGTTGAATCATTTGACCCCTTTTGATCTAATATCGTTGCCTATCGAGGAGCGAGTAGATTTTAATGCAGAAGAGCCAGTGGAATTCATCAAGGATTTGCATGAAAAGATACGCATAAAGAGGAGAAACGCAAGGCCGTGGTTGTCAAGGCAAATCGGAATTACAAGGAAACGATATTCAAGCTAGAAGATCTATTTTGGTTGCATCGAAAGAAAGAGCGATTTTCAGAGAAGAGGAAGTCTAAGTTGTATCCAAGAGGAGATGAACCATTTCGAGTGAAACGTAAAGTTGGTAACAACACTTATGTTTTGGAAGCTTCCGAAGGATTATGGAATGAGCCCTACCTTTAATTTATGAGACTTGAGTCCTTATGAGACTAGTGAGGATCATGGTGGTGATTCGAGGGCAAATCCTTTTCACGAAGGGGAATATGATATGGGACCATCCCCAACACCAACTATACAAGGATCAATCACTAGAGCTAGAGCATTAAAGGAAAAGGAAGCTACATCATCTTCAAGTCATGACATAGAAGGATATATCACTAGAACAAGAGCAAAGTCCATCCAAGGGGAGGTTGCTAGTTTATTGACAACATGTACATCTAAAGAGACTCTATTTGGGTCTAAGTCTTCTTTAGTGACATTGATGTCTACTATGGAAGGACCCTACAAAAGTGAAGATGATCAAGGAGCCAAAATTCAAGATTTAAGCGAGCCAATCAAAATCTAGGCATTGAGAACCAAATCTCGCGCGAGATTCCAGTCGAGATCCATAAGATCTAGTCGAGATATTATTAGCTGTTAGATAATTTATTCTTTTAATACCTTTAAAGCTCTAAACATTCTAAAGGTATCTTTTGGTTTTTATCCTATCTTTTAGGATTATCTTTATTTTATCTTTTAGAGGACTCTCTCCTATAAACAGCCTTAGAGGACGATATTCATAGGTCGATTTGATTGATTATTATTTCCACGATATTGTGAGATACTCATTGCTTCGTTTATGGAGTTTGTGGTTTATTCACTTCAATTCAATAAAAAGGAGAGTTTGATTGAATAGTTGTGAGTCTTTTCTAGGTTTTTTTATTGTGTGTGTTAATCTTATTGAAGATTGGTGCTACTAGTCAAACTAGTCCCTTCTTGTGCTTGACTTATTTAGAAGGCTTGTGTAAGGTTAAAGAAGGAAGGGCTAAGGTAATTCTTTGTGGAGGGTTTTGATCCAATTAGTCAAGGTTCTTTGCAAGTCTAATATTAAGTATTTTCTTCCTATATTTTCCATACTTTCATTCCATAATATCATCTTCTTACCTTTTCATTATCATTCCATCAAACTCGTGTTCTTTGTGTTTGAGTTTCACAAATCTCGCCCTTACTATACAAATCTCACCCGATATGTGATTTTGTTGTCAGTTTCATAGACTTCAATCTAGATCGGAAAACTGTTGTAACACCCCAAATCCTCGGGACTCGGGGCGTGACATGGGCTAGGATCTCACAATGGATCCTGACCCTAGCCTGACAACAAGTTCACTGGATCTTACAACAAGGCACAGATATATTAAAACCAAATACATAAAACTGTGCAATATAAACATGAAAAGGGTTTACAACATCACAACCGAGTACAAAACGACAAACCATAACATCCGGGTACAAAACATTTCATATCCCACGAACAACCTAGTGATACGGAAGCCCTCGGAAGATCACCCATCTGGCTCACTTTGCAGTCTTCCTAACCAGCAGATCATCTACAATATAATATACACTGTTAGCTATAGAAATGAATAAGAATGAAGTAATAGCACATGCACACATCAACACATCATAATATGCAATACCATACACATCCGTTTATTATCTTTACTTAAGTTATTCTATTACTAATTCAAATTATTTTGTGACACGAGGAGCCTAAAGAACCTCGTCTCTTCCCCTTTTAACTCAGGTTTTGCATGGGGATCTACCTCCCCCTGAGCTACTGGCTTCCGGGCACCTTCTCCACTCTCGGCAAGCTTTGGCAGGTGTCACCGTCCGATTATAATAAACTTGGGCCAATTAAGGTAATGAAGTGGTCATCCTAGTCCGGTTTAGGTTATAAAATGCAACAACCATATGATCACACACAACCATTAAAACTACTCAAATCCACAATTGCACGCTAAGTAATTCCTATGGACATACCTAAAACTCTCGTAAACTTGTACCACGTCACAGTTTCCCCTTGAGGAAATAATCAATGCCTGCATAAGCAAGGCACACACAATATCAAACGCTGCAAAGGTTAGGAGACGTATCTCCTACACCTCATAACCATAACCAACTATAACTCACATCTAGACCTCAGAATCCTCAACATACATACAAGTGCCTAACGCACAAACCCAGCATACAACTCATCAAGCTCATCCACAACCATACTAGCCTAGCCATATCTAAAGCCAAGGCCAAAGGAAAGGAAGGAAGGACACATACCAACTAGGTATGCCCTGGACACGCACCGGCGGAAGCAAGAGGCGCAAGGCACTACACTAGTGAGGCGCAGGGGAGGCTCACACTAGGTGCAGGGGTGGCTCACACCTAGGCGCAGGGGCGGCTCAGCTTAGGCGCAAGGGCGGCTGATGTGCAGCAAGCTGATCCCGACTTCTCTTCGATCCTTCTCTCGACTCTCTTCACTTCTTCACCACACAACAATCATACATATACATATATACACATGTATGAACATCAAAATGTCCATGAAAGATCCACACAAGTCTAGGCTTGTGAATCCTAAGCTAAAGAGGAAGAAAGGAAGAAAGAAAGAAAGAAAGAAAGAAAGAAAGAAAGAAAGGAAGGAAGGAAGAGAAGAAGAAAACTTACCACATCAGCTGAGGAAAGGAAGAACGTCCACACCATTACTCAACACAACTCAGCCACAACAGCAACCTCAAAGCTCAACATCATCATCAAGGATTCAACCAACACAAGCCTAAACCAAGATCCACTCTTGATTATAAAACAAGAACAAGATCAAAGAAGGAGATCAAAGAGAGAAAGGAAGAAAAGAAGATAAACGTGAGGAGTAGAAGGCTGGAGAAGATGAAGCAAACCCTTATCAAGAAGCATGGGAAGCTATAGAAGCCAACCAAAAGCACAGGTCAAGGTCAACAAAGACGGCTACAACCGCACAAATCCGTAGGGGCGGATCTACAGGGCGCAAGGGCGGACCACAAGACCCGCAGGGGCGGCCCATTGGGTGCGTAGGGGCAGCTGGTCCTGACTCAGCCCACTCAGTACAACTCAGCACCTGCGTCTCAGCTGAGGCACAGGTGCGGGATTCCTAAAAGACTAAGGCTCTTACAACTGCGGCATCAACCCCGCATCAAATACCAAAATAAAATAAATAACTAACGTAAAAAAATGAACAAAATTTCTCCTCACTTCTCTCTATAAGGAGGCTCCTCTCTCTCTCTCTCTCTCTCTCTCTCTCTCTATCTATCTATCTATCTATCTATCTATCTATCTATCTATCTATCTATCTATATATATATATATATATATAAGGAAAGGTATTTAAGGTTAAAGTAGAAAGGATCGACAACCATTAAATCAAGTAACAATTTTTCAAATATAATATGTTTTTCTTCAACGAAAATTGACATATAAATTGATATACAATTGAATAAAAGTTTAGTTTAACAATTAACATATAAATTAACTTTTGAAATACAATTAAATAATTTCGAATATAGTTGAACAATTGACATATTTTAATATCTATTACTTGATCCAATGATTGTAGATTTTTCATACTTTTGATCCTAAGACTCATGTCTTACTTCATCATTTAAATTGGATAATTGGTTACTTGACCCACAATACACAAAGATAATTTGCAACTCTCTTCTCGTTATTGACTTGACCATATTGATTATAGTTGCAATTAATAAAAACATAATTCTCGTGATTAGATATTCAATTGTTACGATTGATTTTTAACATTCATGGGTACATTTTACTAGTTTTAGTCTATTATAGAGAAAAATAAAAGTATAAAACAAATAGATCGAAATTTAACAAATATCCAGACCAAATCCAAAAGACTACATAGGTAGCGTTTGGGAACTAGCTTATACTAGCTGATGGGGGCTTATTTTAACTTCAGTTGTCATTGTACATGCATTGCATATGTTTGGGAGTTGAAACTGATGCTAGCTGAAGAAGCTGATACTAGATGAAGAAATCTTGTTTTCCATCAGCTCCTCATGACAAGCTTATTAGAGTTGATGGAGCTTATGAAAATTTTAATTCTCCAAATACCTTATTTTATTTGTTAGCTTTCAACTACAAATCTTCTATGGTAAGCCATTAATGAAATGTTCCACATGGAATTATAAACAATAAATCAGCTACTTAGATCAATTACTTATTTGAGTTTCGGCTACATTAAACTTCAACTTCAAATTCATCCACGTTCAGCTCGAGATTCCTAAACGGACTCATAGTACAGGGAAGAAGAGGAAATGTAGTAATGCTTATACATTTGATACCGAATAGGTGAATTAGACGTTTTGATTTGGTTTGTGATTTGGGGCATCTTGGGACACCCAATGAAAGGACGAAACGTGGATGCTTGTACGAGATATTTTTTCGCCCCTACCCTTTCTATTAATAAATATGACATAACCTCGATTTTAATTTGTGGGAAATACAAGGAACAAAAGACCTTAATGAAAAGAAAAAAAATATGATTATCTGAGAGCCGTCCAAGGCACAGATATATTTAAATAATGAATAAGTGGAGCGCCACGTAAGAAACTAATGCACATGCCTACGTAGGCCCTTCACCGCCCACTCTCATGTAAAACATATATTATATTATTTTACTTAAGTTAGGGTTCGTTGTAAAATTCGTAAATTACTATAAAGTCTATATCATAGAAATCGGACTCTCGGCTATTGGAGTACTGGCTACATTATTGTCAATTATAATAATAGTTAAAAGTTGTGTGCTGTGTAGGAAGCGGAGAAGGGCATCTTCCCTAAAATATCTACCAATTTAATATTATTTAATCTGCATTATTATTATTATTATTATTATTATTATTATTATTATTATTATTATTATTATTATTATTATTATTCTATCGAACAAACTTGTGTAATATATTAGTCAAATCATTCTTCCATCACTTCAGCTTGGAACTCTTTTTTGTTCTTCATTAATCTTCTCTTTGTTTAATTGTTCAGTAGATACGTTGTTTCTCCTAAGCTAATTGCTTTTATGTTACAAAAGTGATAGATGATAGATGGGCAATGTCTATAATTAGAAACAAAACCCAGGACTAATGATTTACTAACACCATAAATTAACTATATATGCCCTCATGGAGTTTGACCGGATTGGTTTGACTTCATTCTTGAACATTTTAACCTTTTTACTCTTCCAAAGACGGTCTTCCTTCTCCTCATAACTAAGGAAACCAATTGTAAGAAAATTGATCTAGATGATCAAGACCCGAACCAATGTCTTACTTCAACCCTTACACATTACAACCTTAGGCAGACTTCAATGGAGAGAAGCACAAGAAGGAGGCTAATGATGAACTATAAGCACTAATCTCTAAGGAGATTAACACACACAATATCAACCAAACAAGCCCAACATAAAACAATTCAATCAAGACTCTCTCTTTTATTCAACTTCCTAAATGCTCCATAGCAATTGTAACACCCCGAATCCACGGGACTCGGAGCACTACTAGGCTAGGATCTCACTGTGGATCATGACCCTAGTGTGACAACAAGTTCACTAGATCTTACAACAAGGCACAAATAAATATAAAACCAAACCTTTATAAACCGAAGTATCAGCAACGTAAACATACAAAACCACAACCGAGTATTAAATAAGTGATAGCATCTACACTTACATCACATGGACCATTCACTAATCTAGAAGTAAGAGAAATTCAAGGAAAGGTCGCTTACAAGCTGCAAACATGGGAGAAATCGATAGATTAGAAGACTGCATGGCAGATGCAAAATCTTGGCCGAGATTCCACCCGATATTTCATCTCTGGCGTATGCTAGAAGATCTTACCAAAGATCTTTTAATTTTGGCAACTATCTTTTATATTTTCTTTCCTTACAGATCTCAAACATTCTTAAGGAAGTTGTTAGCTTTTGATCCCATCTTTGGGATTATTTTTATATCTTTTAAAAAGATATCTTTCCTAGATTATATTTAAAAATATATATTTCTTAGTTTAAATAGAAGATCTCACTTATAAATATCCTTAGATGGGTAGATTATTAGATAACTTAGTTGTGATTATTGAATTCCACATTGTTGTGAGATACTTGTAACTTCGCTCACGGGGTTTGCATTTTATCGTTTCTATTCAATCAAAAGGAGAGTTTTTTGATTGAAAAGTTGTGAGTCTTTGTTAGGTTGTTCTTATGTGTCTTTTTGAAGGTTGATGCTACAAGTCAAACTGGTCCCTCCTTGTACTTGTCTTATCAAGAAGGTTTGTGTAAGGTTAAAGAAGGAAGGGTGAAAGCTAATTCTTTATTTAGAGTTTTGACACATAATTGGTCAAGGTTCTTTGCAGGTCTTATAATAGTGCTATCTTCGTATATTTATCATTTATCATTTCATATTATCATCTTCTTAAATTTCCATATCATTCCTACTTCCGCATTTTAATTTCTAACAAATCTCGGCCTATTCTTGAGTAAATCTCGGCCGAGATTTCCTTTTATTCATCCGATATTTCTTTTTGTTGTTCGATTTAAGGACTTTCAATCTAGATCAGGAACTGCGGCATCAACCCCGCATTTGTAGTTCTCGAATATAGTAAGTTGTGAATTATTTGAAAGCTTTACTTGTCAATTGTAGGAGAACCTCACAAACCAGATAAGATAAACTTGAGAACAATCTAAGGCAGTAAGGGGTAAAAGAGAGAAAAGCCGTCAATGGGTAGTTTCAATTTTTCTAACCTAACGTGTTTTCTATTATTAGCTACTTTCTTGGGGTATTCTTTGTCAAGCATTTTTATTCCTTTTGAATACCCTGCACATTTTCTTCATCTTATTACCCCCTTCGGGCATGTGTTCACCTTTCTTTGTCGCTCCACAAAAATATCTCTATCCATTTGTTAGCCTCATTTGACCCGTCCGAGAATTAAGAGGTGGCCCATTGGAGGAAGAAAGCAAGACTCGTGTAGGGGGTCATGCATAATAAAGAATATCAATGTATAATAATCCTTGTGGTGTAACTATATAAAGTAATAAAAAAGAACAAAATCAAATCAAGAAATACAAATGTGCACCACTTGGATCTAGCTGAAACAAAGAAGAAATAAAGAATGAAGACTTACAAAGTACAAAAGTGTTAGCTTTGTGATTCATGTTATATAGTGTAGATTACATAATACACGCAATAGAATTGGTCTGTAATAGTTCCTAGGTCTAGAGTTGTTAGATTAAGGTGACTAATGCTTGTTGTAGCTCACTAGTATTGTCCTAGTTGTTGGTTCACTGAACCCTGGTAGCCTGGACTCACTAGGAGTTGTGGCATGTGTTATTTCCTTATATCGGATATGTGTAGTTGGCTTTGTTGGTTGAGTTGTTGTCTTCTGGACAACCGCTTATGTTTGTTGGACTGAACCGGGCTCGAGCTGTGATGATTATCTTCAGAGTTTTGGCTTGGTTTGGCACCGCTTAATGAAACGATGCGTTTGGGCTTTGAAGAGGTGGTATATAAGCTGACACTTACCTCATCTAACCCTAAGTGAGATTGAAGCCTTGCCGCTGAGAGAAAGAGAGAGTTCTTCCTCTGAGAGAAAGAGAGAGAGCGATTGAAGAGAAGATGGAGGTGGTGCGCTTGGGTTGAGAAGATCATCCTCTCCCAGATCTCTCCAGCCAAAGATCTTCAGATTGAAGATAGCAAAGCTTGGCCGAAAGCTTTGCTTAGCCTTACAGGGGCTATTTCGATATTGTAACATCTTGCGTGCATCTTGTAATCGAAACTATATTGTAACATCTTGAATGCCTAGTAAAAACTGGGACCGGACCTCCCCTCTTAAGGTTCCGCAAATGTAGGGTTTTAACACCTGAACTGCGTAAAAAATCGTTGTGTTGATCTTTCTTGTTTTGACAAACATCCCCAGAATACATGTTAAACATATTACAGATTGGTATCAAAGCATCTGTTGTATCTTTTTCTTTCAAAAATATATTTGTGTTAAAATTCATGTATATCTGATCTTGTCTTCCGTTGTGTTCTTTGTTCTTTGTTGAAATATCTGATTTGACATACTATTGTTCTTGATTCCCTTTACTACTGCATTTTGTTACCCCTTTCTATGAGATCTGCCTGTCAAGTTTTTTCCCCTTACACAAATACTAATTTTTCCCCCTTTGTATTTGTAGGTGAAACATGACAGACTCCACAATAAGGATGAAGCCATTCGATGGGAATGGAGATTTCACCATGTGGCAGGTGAAAATGAAAGCCATCCTCACCAAAGAGAAATATCTCAAAGCCATCACCGGAGACTACCTAGCCATGACGTCTGAAGAAAAGAAAAAGGAGATGAGTGAACAGGTCCACGCTGAGATAATGATTAGGTTAACTAACGACGTGGCTCGTCGGGCTGTAAGTTTCACCTCTGCTAAATCTCTGTGGGATGCCCTAGAAAAATTGTATTTGAAAAAATCTTTGCCCTCTAGGATCTCCTTGTTACATAGACTATTTACCTTCAAAATGGACACTAATCTGACTCTTAATGAAAATTTGGATAAATTTCTAAGAATGAATCAGGACCTGGCTAGATGTGATGATGAAATAAAAGAAACTCACCTTGCTGTCTTGTTGTTAGGATCCTTACCTTCCCAATTTAACACTTTAAGAGATGTTATACAGTTTAGCTCAGATAGTATTACTCAAGAAAAGATAATAGAAGCTATAACTGAAAGGAATGATACCTTAAAAGTGTTCAAAAGTAAGACTGAAAAGAAATCAGATGTTAAACCTAAAGCTCTTATGGCTAAAGGAAACCCTAAACACTTTAAAAACAAGAAGAAGGAAAAATATGAGAAAGATAAAACTGGACCTTCTGATTTTGATAAAAATAACAAGAAATGTTATTATTGTGAGAAACCACGACATTATGTTAATGAATGTAGGAAGAAAAAGAGGGATGATGCTAAGAATAATAAAAATCTTGATGGAAAAGTGTCTTTATTTGAGAAAGTTCAAGCTGAATATCCTTGTGAATTGCTGATGTGTATTGAGTATAACTCTTTAAATTCTAATGTGTGGATTTTGGATTCTGGTTGTACCATGCATGCCTCTTTTAATAAATCTCTATTTAGTTCTCTGCATGAATTTGATGGTGGAGAAGTTATGCTAGGAGATAATACTGCCTTGGCCATTAGAGGAGTAGGAAATGTATCTATATGCATGTTTGATGGAAAAATTAGAGTTCTCCAGAATGTTAGATGGGTTCCACAACTTAGAAGAAATTTAATGAGTGAATGTGCCTTAGATGACTTAAACTGTCAAATTAATACTAGTAATGGGATAAGGGAAGTCATAAGAAATGGAACTACTCTTATAAAAAGTATCAAAAAGGGTGGGTTATATCAAGTTATAACTGCACCTAATTTGATCCTTACCACTGCTAATACTAAAACGACCTTAAGTCATACTAAAATTTGGCATAATAGACTAGGACACATTGGAAATAGTGGCCTTAAAAAACTGTACAAACAAGGCATTATAGATAAAGAACTTGTTGATATTGATTTATGTGAAAATCGTATTTTAGGTAAAAAGAATAAACACATCTTTAATAATTCTTCTTATAAGGCTCAAAAACCTTTAGAATATGTACATTCTGACCTATGGGGACCTGCACAGGTTGACACCATAGGAGGAAAGAGATACTTCATCTCTTTCATAGATCACTACTCTAGGAAAGTTTGGACTTACCTTTTAAGAAATAAAAATGAAGCTTTTGAGTACTTTAAAGAATGGAAACAAGCTGTAGAAAATCAATCTGGTTATACTCTAAAATGCCTTAGAACTGACAATGACCTAGAATTCTGTAATTCTGAGTTTAACAATTACTGTAAAACCCAAGGGATTAAAAGACACCTTACTGTACCTGGAACTCCACAATAAAATGGAACAGCTGAAAGAATGAATAGAACTCATCTAGAAAAGACTAGATGCATGCTCATTAGCTCAGGGATAAAACACTATATGTGGGGGGAAGCCATAGTGACTGCTACCTACCTCATAAATAGATCTCATCCTCTGTTATTGACTTTAAAACTCCACAGGAAATGTGGACTGCTAAGAAACCAAGTTTAACTCACCTAAAACCTTTTGGTTGCACTGCCTACTCACAAATCTCCCAAGTTAAACTACACCCTATAGCCTTAAAAGTTGTCATGCTAGGGTACCCAGAAGGTGTTAAAGGTTACAAACTTCTCCTTATACAACCCCATGGATATAAAGTCATTAACTCTAAAAGTGTAACCTTCAATGAAGAAGACTTTCATTTTAAATCTAAAACTGATCATGCTGTAACCCATAGTTCTAAGGAAAATGATGGCATAGACATACCTAGCACATCTAGACATTTTTACAATCATAATGATCAAACTTACATAAATGAAAATGATGAAGAAGAATTTGATATTGGATATTATCAAACTGAAAGCTCCAGTAACTTGAACACCCCTCATTTAGACATATATGAGGATGACAGAAATAATGATGATAACACTCAACAATTAGGGGAGGAAAATAATGAGGATGATAGGAATTATTATAACTCTCAACAATTAGGGGAGGAAAGTAATGAAATTCCTAATAAAAATCTGACAAACCTTGAATCTGGTAATGGTTGTGACCATGGAGATCAAGACGACTCGGATACCAGTACCCACAATGCTGATAATGAGGAGGGAAATTCAAACCAACTCAAGTCGAATGAAAGACCTGAAGACCTGAGTCGTTTTGATTTTCATGGTCACTACCAGTTAACTAGGGACATGGTCACTACCAGTTAACTAGGGACATGGTCCCAAGACTTAAAATTCCAAAAAAATATATGCTAATAATGTTGAGTATATCATGCTAACAGATGAGGTGAATATAGTTGATTATGCCATCTTAACAGCAGATGTGATAGATAATTTCTACACCCCTGACACATATGAACAAGCTATAAAATGTCCTAATGCTAAACACTGGAACCAAGCTATAAATGATGAGATTGAGTACATGAATTCTAATAACACTTGGATCCTTGTACCTAGGCCAGCCAATGTGAAGCTAGTTCAATGTAGGTGGTTGTATAAACTAAAAGAAGGTATAAAACCTAGTGATCCCCCTAGGTACAAAGCCAGGCTGGTTGCCAAAGGCTTTACTCAAAGAGAAGGAATAGATTACACAGATATCTTTGCTCCTGTTGTTAAATATAAAACTTTGAGATTACTGCTTGCTATGGCTATTGTGTATGACTGGGATATTGAACAGATGGATGTTAAAACTGCCTTCTTGCATGGTGATCTGAATGAAACCATTTACATGAGTCAACCTCAAGGTTTTGTAAATCAAAATAAACCCGAGCATGTTTGTTTTCTTAAAAAATCTATGTATGGTCTAAAACAGTCACCTAGACAATGGAACATTAAGTTTGACATTTTTATGAAAAATTTGGGCTTCATGAGAAGCAAATATGACTACTGTTTGTATTTCAAGAATCTTTCTACTTCTAATGCTTTGTATGTTCTCTTATATGTGAATGATATTCTGATTATGTGCAAATCCAAAGTTATCATTAGCAATGTAAAAAGAGACCTTAAAATGCATTTTGACATGAAAGATCTTGGTGTTGCACAGAAAATCCTTGGCATACAGATCATAAGAAATAGGGTTAAAAAGAAAATGTGGCTTTCCAGTATAACTATATACAGAAAGTTTTGGACAGTTTCAATATGGGAAACTCTAAACCTACCCCTATGCCCTTAGGAGGGCACTTAGATCTAACCAAGAAGCAATGTCGTGATTCTCCTAGTGAATTGAAAAAGATGTCTAACATTCCATATGATGTAGCTGTTGGCTCTGTGATGTATGTTATGTTGTGCACTAGACCCGACCTATCTTTTGCTATAAGTGTCCTAAGTAGATTCATGTCTAACCTTGGATTAGAACATTGGACTGCTATGAAATATTGCTTGAGATATCTTGCAGGAACTAAGAAGTTATGCTTGTGTTTTGCTGAGTATTCTTCAAATCATGATATTATTGGTTTTGTCGACTCAGATTATGCTAGTAATAAGGATACTAGAAAATCTACAACTGCCTATTATTACACTTGGACTAATAATTGTATATCATGGAAGTCACAACAACAATCCATTGTAGCTTTGTCATCTACAGAAGCTGAATATATAGCTGCAGTTGAAGCATCAAAAGAAGCTATTTGGTTAAAAGACTTAATTATTGAAATACAACATAAATCTTGTATTCTTGTTTCGAATATTGATAGCCAAAGTGCTCTGTATCTTTATAAAGATCATGTATATCATAAAAGATCTAAACATATTGATGTTAGATATCATTTTGTTAGGGATGAGATAGAAAAGAAACACTTTGAGGTTAAGAAAATTAGAGGAGATATTAATCCTGCTGATTTTGGTACAAAAATTGTCCCTGTTGACAAATTTATCTATTGCAGGAATTCCCTTCACTTGTGGGATGCTCCCTAAAGATAACTAACCATGAAGTGATGACGGACAGGAGTGCCTCCCTCATTTTACTACTGGTGATCAAGATAATGTGTTAATATGAATCAAGAGGGCAATTGTTAGCTTTGTGATTCATGTTGTATAGTGTAGATTACATAGTGTACGCAATAGAATTGGTCTGTAATAATTCCTAGGTCTAGAGTTGTTAGATTAAGGTGACTAATGCTTGTTGTAGCTCACTAGTGTTGTCCTAGTTCCTGTTTCACTGAACCCTGGTAGCCTGGACTCACTAGGAGCTGTGGCATTTGTTGTTTCCTTATATCTGATATGTGTAGTTGGCTTTGTTGGTTGAGTTGTTGTCTTTTGGACAGCCGCTTATGTTTGTTGGACTGAACCGGGTTCGAGTTGTGATGATTATCTTCAGAGTTTTGGCTTGGTTTGACACCGCTTAATGAAACGATGCGTTTGGGCTTTGAAGAGGTGGTATATAAGTTGACGCTTACCTCGTCTAACCCTAAGTGAGATTGAAGTCTTGCCGTTGAGAGAAAGAGAGAGTTCTTCCTCTGAGAGAAAGAAAGAGAGAGAGAGAGAGAGATTGAAGAGAAGATGGTGGTGGTGCGCTTGGGTTGAGAAGATCATCCTCTCCCAGATCTCTCCAGATGAAGATCTTCAGATTGAAGATAGCAAAGCTTGGCCGAAAGCTTTGCTTAGCCTTACAGGGGCTATTTCGATACCTTGCTCTTCGTATTTCTTTTTGTTCTTGCTTGTTCTAGATATAGGTTATATTACAGATTGATCTTGCGTGCATCTTGTAATCGAAACTATATTGTAACATCTTGAATGCCTAGTAAAAACTGGGATCGGACCTCCCCTCTTGAGGTTCCACAGATGTAGGGTTTTAACACCTGAACTGCGTAAACAATCGTTGTGTTGATCTTTCTTGTTTTGATAAACATCCCCAGAATACATGTTAAACATATTACAAAAAGTGTTGAAGTAAAGAAAAGTAAATGTTCTGGGTAAGAGTGATGAAATTTGGCTTGGGTGAAGATAAATTACCTTGTTCATTAGTTGGACCATTTACAACCTATAAAAGTTATCTTGATTCATAAGTGTATTTTCAAGAAAAGCTACACGGTAGACTGAAAATGCCTTTGTAAGCTTATTGATAATCGTCTTTGCATATTAGTTGAGGTTGAGCATTTTCTTTCATATCCCCTAAGCACAAGTAAGAGAGAGTTATGCACATTACCCTTAGTGGTCATGAAACTTATGAGCTTTGACTTTTATCTTATACAATGATGTGTGTGATAATGAGGCTTGGAGTGCTTGGTTTTGTAGCTTCTGAAGTAGGTACCTGAACCCGACTTGAAAGTGTTAGTTAATCTTACTTAAGGACAAGTAATGCTAAAGCATGGGATATTTGTTAGCGCTCCAAAGGCCTAATGGGGTGCTTAGGGTTTTCAGGTTTTCGGATTTCGGGTTCGGGTTTTGAGTTTCAGGTTCAAGGTTTCCAGGTCCGGGTTTCGGGTTCGTGATCATATCACGCGCGTGCTTCGCACCCGCGATTTGTCTATTTGATATAACAGTTGGCTGAAACGCACAAATTAACTCCAACCCATACATTACAAAGAAACGGGTTGATCTTGTGTTGAACTCGATTGAGAGTGACAACTCAAAGATTGAAACCGAAGGACGCCAATGGGGATGTGGCCGCTTCCTTTATTTGGGCAGAGTGAGGGTAGGTGGAACGAGTGTGGCTCGAGTTTTGTGGAACTAGTTCGAGTCATTGGCTACATTTGGTAATGTAGACATGGGCTTAGGATGGCGAGACGATGACAAAGGCCTAATGGGATGCTCAAGCTTGCATTGCAACGAGGGACGAGATTTACAACCATTTCTTACAAGGGAGAACACACAAGTGACGATTGAGGAATAATGAGGAATAAAAAATAACAACTACTAGTTCAATGTCCGCACCTTGTGTGGGTTTTCTTTAAAATAAAAAAATATTTTTATTACTATTTTATTAGTTAATTACAAAATCAAGTAATTTTTTCTAATTATTAATATAAAAAGATTTGTTATTAAATTAATAATAATAAGATATCAATAGTTTTATCTAATTGAATCGAACTAAATTCATAAAATCAAATAACCAATCTAACGAAACTAAAATTGGTTAATTAGGTAATAGATCAAAATATGATGAACATTTTGTCTTGAGAAAATGTTTATTCAATTTCCAAATGGTATACGAAGCGTTCAATCATTGACCGGGGTAAATGTTTTTTGAAACCCCACATAAAGATCATGTCCTCACCAAAATGTCCGGAATGAAGAATGAGACTTAATACTCATCTCGTAAAATCAAAATTTTAAAAATGAATGAGAGATCTGATCGAACAAAATTAGATCCGAATCTATTATCTATATACCTACACTAAAGTAGGCGACATTGATGCTGACGTGATGACCTCACGATTTTTCTCGGAATTATATTTTTTTACTAAATTACTAATTAACCTAATAAATCTATTTACTAAAACTAGATTCTAAAAAAATAAGTGTGTTGGTTATCCTTGTAACATTACTTAAAGATTTGATCAATAACAATCTTGTTAGAGAAGATCTATTTTAACCTAATATTTAATTAAAAAAATAGTAAAACTTGTGCGATAATTACAAAAAATAAAATTTCTCATATAAGCTTTTTTCTAACGTAAAACATGTGGGAGAAGCTCTATTGTAACTCCATTTTACTTTCCGCTATATATATGGACCCCTAACTATGATGGATTCATCAATGTCTCACATTCCTATAAGCAAGAATCATATTCGTTATTCCAAGTAAACATTCATCCCTTCTTAAAATATTTTTTTTTCCGTTTGATATTAGTGGTTCTTGGAGAACTTGACATTTGAATTTTTCCAAGCGAAGGGCAATGGGAACCTTTTGCTTAGCATCCAAAACCTCAACAACACCGAACAACATAGTGTTTAAAACATGCAACATTAACAAAAAATCATATGTACATTTCAAATATTTTCTTAATAAATACTCGTGTAAGACACGAGCTATAAAACTAGTATACCACTAAAACAAACAACATTTTACATACGTGTCGTCTCCTAAGGCATGTCATCGTAAGTTTTTTTTTTTATTTAATTACAGATTTTTCACGAATTATTTCTAAAAAAAACCCATATGTACATATTTGCCACGAATCACTTTGAAATATCTATTTATTTTTAGTAACAATTTTGTTTGTTAAAAACTTTTCATGGATTTTCCACGAATTTTGTTGTAATAATTAATGAATTGTTGTTGATAGCTTGTAATAACACAAAAAAAGTGAAAATTTGTTCAAATGAGAGTATTGTGATGTAGAATGTATAAATAGTAGGTAGGTATCTTCATGAAAGCAGTATGTATGATGATAAACATTAAGGATGCATGTGTAGACATGATGCTTAATTAAGCATGTAGCTAATAACGAATAATGAGAATTTGGTATGAGGAGGACGATATCATCCATTATATTTAGGGCCCGTTTGGTTTTAACTCCGGAATCGGTAACGGAATGGAAACGAATCTAGTCAATACGTATACCTTTGTTCATTATAATTTTTGGAATCATTCCTTGTGGTTTGTAGTAATTGGAGGAGAATTTGATTACTTTTGATACCCTATAGGGTAACAAAATGTGAGGAAGCAAATGCATTTTTCATTAAACCATGGGGAATGATTCCATAAAATTTCATGAATATGGATATACATATGGACTAAATTCGTTTCCATTCCGTTTCCGTTTTCGGAGTTGGAACCAAACGGGCCCTTAGAATATTATTATCTTGTGCGACTTACTTAAAAGGCTTTTGCTTTTGCTTAACAAAGTAATTAACATAAGTCAACCCCATTACCGGCGGAAGCGTCTACAATTATGAAACATAAAAGGCACTCACTGCTACTAGTGCTCAATTAAACGATCCCCCATTTTGACACTATCTATCTCATACCCAATCAAAATCGCCTTTCTTTACCACATATATACTTAATACACCCTCAAATTATGATTACAAAATTACAACGGAGTAATATATTTATTAGGATGAGATTGATTGTGTCTTATTTTAAGTGGGATGGGATCGGGATGGGTTTTTAGTATTTTAGATTGAATCTTATCGAATTTTATCCCAATCTCAGTCGGACGGGACGGACATATCCTCGTATTTGTCCATTAATTTGTTTTACTATGTTTAAATTTTATGTTTTATTCACAAAACAATAGTCAAAATTGAACATAGTAAAATTGGAGTAGTGATTGAAAAAAAGAGATATATAAAGTGAGAATTGAGTCGACAGACAATAAAAGAAGGCATGCAGAGTAAGTGGGAGTGGGCTGACCGGATCTATGAGGCCCAACACCACATGAGCAGTCCAACGCAATAACCCAAGTAACAAATCCAAACCCGGTTCTTGTCAAACCAAAACAGCTCTTTGGCTTTGTGGGTCCATAAACACATGAATTTGATCATCAGGCCTACCATACTATTAGTAACGACTGAAATAACGTTAAGGGTCACCAACTTGGTTGCTTCCACTCCACGAAACCAATTTCCAACCACCGTCTTTCGTGACATCTCAACTGCATAATAATCATTAATCCCAAGTAATATTTGAATAAAAAATCACAGAAGAACCATTCTATATTGGATTACAAGTGAATGTTGTTGTTGATGACGATGCCCCTGCAGTGGGCGTCTATTGTTGCTCTTCTCCTCTCGTCGACTGCTTTCGGATATGGTGTTCCCACGGAGCGAATATCTGGTACGTCTATGAATTCATGAGTTGGCCGGCACCCATTTTAATGAGCTTAATATTATTGATGATTGCAGGAAGTGCTGGCGATGTCCTCGAGGATAATCCAGTTGGAAGGCTGAAAGTATACGTATATGATCTTCCCAGCAAATACAACAGAAAGATACTACAGAAAGATCCTAGATGTCTTAACCATATGTTTGCAGCTGAAGTATACATGCATAGGTTCCTGCTATCCAGTCCCGTCCGTACTCTTAACCCACACGAGGCTGACTGGTTCTACACCCCCGTCTACGCTACTTGTGACCTTACTCCACAAGGCTTACCCCTGCCCTTCAAGTCTCCCAGGATGATGAGAAGCGCCATCCAGCTCATCTCTACCAACTGGCCCTACTGGAACCGAACCGAAGGGGCTGATCACTTCTTCCTAGTCCCCCATGACTTCGGGGCCTGTTTTCACTATCAGGTAAATTAAATATTATTTATATAGATAAATATAAAGAGATAAAAAATAAAGGATAAGTAAGTTGTTATGGTGTAGGAAGAAACGGCTATAAAGAGGGGTGTCCTTTCACTACTCAGACGAGCCACGCTAGTACAAACATTCGGGCAGCGTAACCACGTCTGTCTAAAGGAAGGATCCATAACGATTCCTCCGTATGCTCCGCCACAAAAGATGCAAACTCATTTGATTCCACCGGACACCCCGCGCTCCATCTTCGTCTATTTCCGCGGCCTGTTTTACGATGTTAATAACGACCCAGAAGGCGGCTACTATGCAAGAGGAGCAAGAGCTTCAGTGTGGGAGAATTTCAAGAACAATCCTCTGTTCGACATATCAACTCAACATCCGAGTACATACTACGAGGACATGCAGAGAGCAGTGTTCTGTCTGTGTCCTCTAGGGTGGGCACCGTGGAGTCCCAGGTTGGTGGAGGCCGTCGTGTTCGGGTGCATCCCTGTCGTCATAGCGGATGACATTGTGCTGCCCTTTGCAGACGCCATCCCGTGGGAGGAAATCGGCGTGTTTGTGGAGGAGAAGGATGTACCCAACCTGGACTCCATCCTGACCTCCATACCCGTACAAGTAATCCTGAGGAAGCAAAGACTGCTGGCGAACCCCTCTATGAAGAAGGCGATGCTGTTCCCGCAGCCGGCTCAAGCAGGGGATGCCTTCCATCAGATACTCAACGGCTTAGCCAGAAAGCTGCCACATCATAACAACATTTACCTTAAACCTGGGGAAAAGATCCTTAACTGGACTGCTGGACCCCTCACTGACAGGAAGCCTTGGTGATCCTTGTACCAAACCCCTCTATCTATCCTTCATATATATGACCGACAGCTAAAAAATGAAAACAATACAACTGTTTCTAGTTTGGGTAGAGCTCAATCAAATATATAATATTACTTACTAGCCCTCCGTGTGTATAGCAAAACCCCATAAAGAAGCATGAAAAAGTGGTGAAACCACTTTGGAACAAGGTATTAATAATTAACAAACTAATGTTGATAAGACGTTATTTCCAACAACTTTTACATGCTGAATAGGTCCCATGCCCACAGAGTGGGGATATGGTGCAATGTTATCCATATACGGCTATTAACTTTAAAAAAAGAAAAGTAGAGGTATTACATACCTCCTCCTATCATTAAAAAAAAAAAAAAAAATTTGGTTTAATAGCTTTTTCTAGTTTTGTGTTTACTAAATGTACATCTTAAGAGAAAAATGTGTATAGTTTGAGAATAAATATAAAAGGTTAGGTATATTTACTTAATTGAAACATTAAAAACCCTAATTACTACTCTACTATCAAAAAGACCTACTTACCAAAATTGCCAAAAAAAAAAAATGACTTTCTACTCATTGACACAATTATTACAGTAAGAAAACTACTTAAACAACCTTAATTTTATAAAAAAAATTTATCAATTTTACCACTTATTAAATGTTCACCATTCTTTTAGACCAATAAGTGAACATTATATTCTAAAATTTTTAAATAAAAACAACTTCCAAAAACTATTCTTACAACTTTCTCTTAATTAATAACCTTGTAAATATAAAACGACATTTAAATTTGATCAAAATTTAGACCATAAAAAGTCATTTATATATGATCGGAGGAAGTATCTTACATTTGACCTTTCTCTTTTATAAACTAAGACCTACCTAACAAAGATATCGGGGCATCACATATTTTATATTTGACCTTCCTCTTTAGTTTACTAAAACTTACCGAAAGATATCGGATATCAATCTTATATTCATATGTTGATACTGATATTCAAAGATGGATATCAAATATGCCCTTGATGATAGGAGCCCAACTGCCAACTCCAAGCTTATTGAATGCTCCTAGCTGTGTAAATGCTCGTAGCTGTGTATTGGTTGGACACTTGAGTTGATTGGATTCAGCATTTATTGGTATGTCTAGAAAGTGAGGTTATGAGTACAAATATTGAAGCAGGCATATAAGTGGCTATGCTATGGTTGATGAGCAAGAGCTATCCGAATAGTCCATATGGATAGCACAAGGAATGAAATCAAATCAGCTACAACTCCAGTTGGAAGAAAGAAACTGGAGTCCCATTTCATGGAATCGGACGATCGAAGGAAGGGTTTGGTATTTGCTCGCGCTTATACTGCATCTACTAGTGGCATCCCCGGAGGCACTACTCCTGTTGACATACGCGGCAGACCATTATCCGATCAACATCTCCGCAAGACCGGTGGATGGTTTGCAACTGTTTTCATCTTTGGTGAGTTGTTAGTACATACCTTTATTTATTTGTATCTTGCAATTTATCCCAAACTCCTGAATTTGTTGTGTTGTGCAGGAAATGAGATGGCGGAGAGACTAGCATACTTTGGTTTATCCGTCAACATGGTGGCCTTCATGTTCTATGTTATGCACAAGCCCTTCTCCAGCTCAGCTAATGCTGTTAATATCTTTCTCGGGATATCTCAAGCCTCCTCCGTTCTCGGAGGTTTTCTAGCTGATGCCTATCTAGGTCGCTATTGGACCATTGCCATTTTCACCACCATATATCTTGCGGTAAACCCGACTACTTGCTAGCTCAAACCTATTAGTATTTTCCAATTGACAATTGAGATGAGTTTCGTTTCTATATAGGGGTTGACGGGAATCACTCTGTGTGCAACCATGAAAATGTTTGTTCCAAATCAAGATTGTGATGAGATCGAGCTTCTAATAGGAGCATGTGAGCCAGCAAAGTCATGGCAGATGTTGTATCTATATTCAGTTCTTTACCTGACCGGGTTTGGAGCTGCAGGGATCAGGCCTTGTGTATCCTCCTTTGGCGCGGATCAATTCGAGGAGACGAGTGAGAATTACAAGTCTCATCTAGAGAGATTCTTCAACGTCTTCTATTTAGCTGTCACCCTTGGGGCCATCCTGGCCTTCACTCTCGTCGTCTACATTCAAATGCAACATGGCTGGGGGGCCGCATTCGGCTCCTTGGCTGTGGCCATGGCCGTCTCCAACATGCTTTTCTTTAGCGGAACTCCTATTTACAGACATAGATTGCCAGGGGGCAGCCCCTTAACACGCGTGGCTCAAGTTATAACAGCCGCTTTCCGGAAACGGACTGCTCCCTTCTCGAGTAGTGAGATGGTGGGGCTCTATGAGCTTCCGGGGAAGAGCTGTGCTGTCAAGGGAAGCAGGAGAATTCCGCACACAGAGGGGTTCAGATGGTTGGATAAAGCAGCACTGCAGCTCAAGGAAGACGGACTAAATCCAAGCCCATGGAAGCTCTGTACAGTTACACAAGTTGAAGAAGTGAAGATCTTGATAAGAATGCTTCCGGTTCCGGCATGCACCATCATGCTGAATCTAGTCCTGACCGAGTTCCTAACCCTGTCGGTTCAACAAGCTTACACCTTGAACACGCACCTGGGACGCTTCAAGCTGCCCGTCACCTGCATGCCCGCCTTCCCTTGTGTCACCATCTTCCTCATACTCTCCCTCTACTACTCGGTCTTCGTCCCTCTGACGAGACGCGTGACAGGCAACCCGCACGGAGTCTCACAGCTGCAGAGGGTGGGGATCGGATTAGCACTTTCGATCCTATCAGCGGGATCCGCGGCAATTTTCGAGACGTTCAGGAGAAAGTATGCAATAAGGAATAATTTTGAATCTCTATTTCTAAGTCCAATGCCAAATTTGAGTGCATACTGGCTGCTCATACAGTACTGCTTGATCGGAATCGCGGAAGTGTTCTGTATTGTGGGGCTGTTGGAGTTCTTATACGAGGAGGCGCCCGATGCAATGCGAAGCATCGGGTCGGCGTATGCAGCGGTGGCAGGTGGATTAGGGTGTTTTGCAGCCTCCTTGCTGAACAGCGTTATCAAGTCAGTGACGGCAAGGGAATCCGGTGAATCTTGGCTGTCACAAAACATAAACAAGGGCAGGTTTGATTACTTTTATTGGCTTCTCACAATTGTTTCTTCCATCAACCTGTGTGCCTTTTTGTACGTGGCTCGCAACTATAGGTACAGAACATCACACAACTCAGGGATCAACTGAGCAACCTCTGTGATCAACCAAAATCAGTCTTTCTACTCTCCATAGAGGGTGGGACTATTAAAGAGCACGTGCCCTACAATCTTGGACCTTGCACCACTCAACTCATTCCTATTTACTAAATGCAAGCATCACAATATTGGACCTACAAGCGCCACAATCATAACTCTCATTATAATAGCAATGTCAACACTTTTTTATACACTTATTTGCAATTAACTAGAAAAGAAAACCCAATAATCTCATACGTATCTAGGAAAGTAGAACTGGAGTTGTTAACACTTGATAAGCATTCTACTTGTTGTTGGCAATTTTTCCAACAACATAGCTGCCTACAAGGAAGTAACAAAACAATGGCATTTCCGAATTTGTTCATCTTCCTCTTACTCTTGTTTTCTTGGCAACGCGATTCCACATCTTCAACGTTGGGCTCAATGGCTCTATGTTTGTGTTGCGAGTGGCAATCATGTATTTCTTCTTTTCTAAATAAGAAAAAAACATTGAGTCATAATAGTAGACAGAAATGGAATGATGTGGTTTAATTCTTCGTTGTCACTCAAACCACACTGAGTGAAACAATAGACGGAAACCCAGATAAGGCTCGTACACAAAAAGTACTAGTAAATTTAATAATTCCATAATCCCTGATGTGCGTTAATGGAAATTGTCTACTACACTAACTCTAGAATGTGGGTTGAATTTGGACCGTGACAATCCGGAAATGAGAAAAAGAAAAAGAAATATTAGATATAATAAGGTTCATCTCTAAAAGAGGTTGATCTCAATTTTATTAATTCTTTACACCAAAGCCTTACGCAAATCTTCATTCAGGCTCATGCTTCACTGTTGATGGCAAATGTGTTCCCACATTGTTCCACTATGCGACCGCCGATTTGATCTTTATCATCAAGGTTATCTCTAATATTTGCAAAGATATGTTTCCAACCTTTGGATGTTAGACTTGTAGTCCAAATGTATCTTGTTATATTATCTCTTGTTAAGTTATTCCTCGTGAAGGGACTATGAAGAAAATTGTGTTTAGCACTTTCAAGGGAATTGACATAGAACATAGTGCATCTCAACTAGAACTTTTTGTTTTTCTAGATTTTCCTTTGTTGGGAGGCAATAATAAATAGCTTCTAAATAAAGGTTTTGATTTTGGCTTAAGTTATTATTATTTTTGCTATATTCCATTTGTTTCAAATGATGTAGGAGCTTACAAGTTCCTTTGTATTTATAAGTTCTTTGTTTAGTATTAGGTATCCAAGGGGTTGCTCTGTTACCCACATTATGCAAGAACTTAATTATTTTTTAATCACCCACATTCTATTTGAATCCTGCCAAAAAATAGTTATCAGATGCATTAGTCTTTTTCATTGTCAAGATGCATTTTTTCATGTGTTATATTCCCACATACGAGAGCCTTTAAGATAGTTTCCTCTACGACTCTAACCAAAATGTTATCTAGTTCAACTGTGATATTTTAAAGAAGTTTAATTTGGAGGATCTTATTCACGTCATATGCCTTTCTAATGCCCACACCCCTCCTATTTTTTTTGGCTTGCAGATTTTGTCCCTACTAATAAGTGGGTGAAAAGTTTGGTCTTTTATTCCAAAAGAAGATTCGGTGGATTTGCTCAAGCTTTTTATTAATGCTTGTTGGGAACATAAAACTCTATATAATGAAGTTTGTTTGTGCGTTCAAGTTTGCTTTGATTAACATTGTTCGTCCTTCTTGAGAGAGTGTTGATGCTTTCCATTTGGTTAACTGAAGCTTTGATTTAACAATAACATCTTCATAAGTTTTTTATTCACTTTTTGGCTGTAACAACTAATTTCTTATCTTGTTCTCTTCAATGTTGTACAAATTTATTTTTCGTTTGTTAGCTTTTTGGTTAAGCCTCCGTTCCACCGTCGACGAAAAGTACAAGCCACTAGAAGGGGTGTTTCTTATTGGCTCTTATTCC
This sequence comes from Fagopyrum homotropicum, assembly GCA_033239125.1. NCBI lineage: Eukaryota > Viridiplantae > Streptophyta > Magnoliopsida > Caryophyllales > Polygonaceae > Fagopyrum > Fagopyrum homotropicum. Next base: position 94,512,345 of record BSWB01000003.1, on the reverse strand, counting down.
TTGCATTTCTTCCGGATCGTCAAACGGGTTAGTAACAAATAAGATACAAAATTTTCTAATTTGGCCTAAACTGACCTTAGACTTGTGAAAATGAATAAATAGAAAGCATGATATTATGATAACATGATGATTTTGATATTTGTATGATATGTTGAGCATGTTATGTGGTATAATTATCTTGTTATGATGTTGAACGTGTATTGATAAGCATGCTCATATCTTGTTATGTATATACTTATGCGTGTCTATATATGCTACATGTGTTAGCTATGAAGCCTATGATGTGTGGTAATGTGTGAAAATGGTACATTGATTCAAGTGGAATTAATAGCGTGTGAAATATAGTTAATGGGCAAGATGTGTGAACACATGTGATATGTTTGTATATGAGAACAAGCCGGTAATGATACGGTCATAACCCATAAGGGACAATGCAAATAAGTGTACCGGCTACACCCACAGACTTGACTAAGAATGCCGTATTAGTCTGGAATGGAGAGCTTAGACTAGCGTTATCCTAGATTGATGTTTGCCTAGATTGCTGATAAGACTAACTATGAGTCACGTCCAAGATTCCGTTAATACTAGAAGTAGATAAAGAACCAAAAATACTCTAGAAGGGGGGTTGAATAGAGTATGAAAACTTTTCGCAATATCGTATATCAAGGCTTTGAAACTAATCTCAAGGCCTTGAAGTTGATCTGTGCGCTTAGTGACAAAACTATTTCTCAAGGATTTGAAGTGGATTTCAAGGCCTTGACTTCGAAACCTGCAAAAGATTGTTAGTTACAATATAAGCGATAGAATGTTCGGAATATAAAAGATTGATGCGACGATATGTTTACGAAGTTTGACCCTAACAACCAACTCTCCGCCTAGGGTTTCCGACCCTAGGATTCTAACTATCTATTATCTGCTTTTTGTGAGTCCTAGATACAACCTATAAGAACTTCCCTTCTTCTCTCTATGTAGCCTCAATGCTACGATCTAGTCAACTCTATTCTAGCAATAATAGCCTTGTTACTTCGCAGAGTAACACACTTGAGTATAGCACTCTCTAGATATACCAATGGAGCTCTTACGTTTATCTTCACTCTAAGGAAGTATACTAATGTAAGCTTAAAGAGGAAGAAAAATTTTTGGATGGATGAAGATGTATGATCGCTTGAAGACTTGGTTTCTTATCCGTGTTAGCACTTGTATCTTTCTTCTTCAATCGCCATCTTCATTTATAGTCTTCTATGGAGATCTTCTTTAGCCGTTGTAAGATAGCCGTTGTAACGTTTCTATTTCTCCATAGAATACGCTGCTTGATTGAGGTGAAGTAGCCGTTGTAAGATCTTCTTTCTCCAACCCTAGATCTTCTCTCTTCTACTTCTTCTCTTTGACGGCCGTTGAAGATCTTCATCACCGTATCTTCTTGTTAGGTCTTTTGAAGATCTTCTTCTTCTTTTCTTTTCCAGCTGTTGAGAATCTTTAATCCAACCGAGATCTTCTTCACTTGAAAAGGCCGTTGAAGATCTTCTTATCTTTACTTGAGATCCGTTGAAGATCTTTGAGTATCTTCACTTTTGAACCAAGATCTTCTTTGCCGTTAGAGATCTTCTTATCTTCAAACTCGTCTAGATCTTCCATCCGAGATCTTCTATAGATCTTTGCATTGGTTTAGATCGAGTCTTCAATTAAGATGTTCCAAGATCTTCCCCTAGATTCTATCTTCCCTTGTAATGCTTTTCAAGGCCCAAGTCCTTCTCTTGTAATGCTTTTCAAGGCCTACACACATTTTAACAAACAAATCAAGACATGCAATCTAGAAATATAATCCATTTTTGTTAGTTCATAAAACCGCATTTATATGTTAAGTCTTCCATTGATGAGGATAAAAACCTATGGTCGTTTTCTTTTAGCTTTAGTCAAAGTTAATTACCTATTGTTACACTAACCGGATTGTATAGTGTAAGTAAGGGTCAAACCTAAGAGAGTTTTAGTCGAGTTTTGATTAAGTTTATTTACCGAATTGTAACCAATGGGGGGTGGGGTGGGGGTGGGGGTTTGGATTGTAACAAAGGCAAGAAAAAAGCAAATATAAATTAAGCAAAGATGGTGATAGATACATTAAAACCACATCATTCCAAATTTTGTCATATTTGATCTCAACAATAACAACTACTACTAACTACTATGGTTGTAGAACAATTGTTTTGTTGACTTTGTTTGAGAGGAAAAATCTTGAGATTGATAGATACATTAATATGCTCCATTCCATTTCTGTCTACTATTATGACTCAATGTTTCCTTCTTATTTACAAAAGAAGAGATTAGAAGCAACCTTAATCCGCAAACTAGAGTCAAGGGCATCCGTGGTTTTAAGCTAGAAAAAGAAAGAGATATGACGGGCATCCATGGTTTTGAGGTTCTATATCTTGTGTTTGTGTTGCTAGTTTGATTGACAACAATTCATGATTGTGATCTTTGATTGATCACCATAAAACCCAACCAAAACATTATGATTTTTATTTCTTTATTCTTTTGTCTTTTCTTAGTCTAGATTCACACTATCCATATTCATTGCATGATTTAATTTCACCTTAGTCTTTGTGTTCGACCTTAGAATGCTTTCCTTGCTACGAACCGAACCATGCACTGTGGGTTCGCTAGGTAGATTAGGAGAATAGATCAAGTTAAAAGTTAAAGACTTTTGCATGACACCTTTGTGGGAGAACAAGTTTTTGACGCCGTTGACGGGAGCTAGGTCTTGATTGAATCTTTGTGTGTGATTGTATAGTGTAGGTCTTTCTTTTGCTTGTGATCTTGTTAGGTTTGTGTCTTTGATTTTTCAGGAAATCTCCCATTCTTTAGGTGCATGCGAAGATCTCGTGGCAAGGATTTAGCTTCATTCGATCCCGAACTGGAGAAAATCCTTAAGACGAGATCCAAAGGTACCAAGAAGAAAAAGGAGATGGCCGAAGCAAAACTTAGGATTGAGTTGAATGAAGATTTAGAGAAATAAAGGCTAAGGGATGAGGCTTTGGAAAATGATAGACAAGAAGCTACTAGGAGGGAGATTGAGGAAATTAGGCAAGCTCTTGTGCAAAGAGAGCTTAATCTTCGTCAACAACCACCTCCACCACTGCCTCAACCGGCGGTACATGTTCGGGTTGAGCCTATCATAGAAGAGCCACATACTCTTGGTCAACGAATGGACCGGCTCAAAGAGTTCACTGTCCGGGTCTCAATGTAGGAGATCCCGCAACTCATGATTATGAGCTTCTCCCTCAAGTGCTACAAATGATCCGACACAATCAATTTGGAGGGATGGAACGAGAGTCCCCACATCAACACCTAATAAACTACAAGATTTTGATGGAGACTCTAAGACCACCTAGATTGGAGAGTAACAACCACAAGCTTTGGGCTTTCTCCTTCTCACTTAAGGATAAAGCCTTGGCTTGGTACCAATCCATACCACTAGGACGTGTGGGTACTTGGGAGGATATGACAACTGAGTTTCTTATAAAGTTCTTCCCAACTTTCAAGACAACCGAACTAAGAGGGAAGATAAACGCCTTCATGATGAAGGATAAGGAGAGCCTATTCAAATCTTGGGAGATGTTCAAAGACCTCCTCCTAGATTTTCCACACCATGGGATACCGAAGATAGAGGTATTGGAGATTTATTTCTAGGGGCTTGATGAGGATAGTCAATTCAAGCTCCAATCACTTTCTGGAGGCACGTTTATGAAGAAGAATGTGGATAAGACTTGGGAGTTTGTGGAGAAGCAAGCCTTGGTGATATAGAAGTATATCCATAGGAAGAGTGATGAGAGGAAACCGGGAGCTTATGAAGTGAGTGAAGTCACTATGAGTAACTACAGGCTTGATGCAATAAACAACAAGTTAAAGTCCTTGAGGGAGTTGTATGCTACAACTTTGAAGAATCAAGCAAGTCCTCAAGTGCAAGTGCAAGCTCAAGCTAACTTCGCTTCCAAGGAGGAGTATGTGAATTACATGGGAAGGAACAACTACAATGGGAACCACCAAGGCCCAAGAAATTACAACAACCAAAACTTCAAAAACTACCGCCCTAACCACAACCACCCCGGGTTCTCCTACTCGAACCCGAATGGTGCATTAAACCCTTCCGCCTCCACAAGCCAAGCTCTACCACCTAAGGCTTCACAAGAGCCTCCACCCGGTTTTGCTCAACCTCCAAAGGATAGGACCAAGATGATCTTCGAACAACTTCTTGGGAGGTTGAGTGGGCTTGAGAGCACCGTGACATCCATTTTCAAAGCTCAAAAGGTGCTAGAAGCTCAAGTATTCTAAAAAGAGGGTGAGACACAAAGGGATCCGGGGAAGCTTCCCGGAAGGACCAAATACAACCGAAGAGGGCAAGTGTTGGCCATTACAACAAGGAGTGGGATGAGCACAAATGAGCCCTTGCCCAAAGGAGTTGACAAAGGGAAACAAATAATGGTGGAAGAAGAGCCAAAACAAGATGAAGGAGGCAAGAGTAAGGAAGTTGAGCCAACATATGTACCACCTCCACCATACAAGCCACCACTACCGTTTCCGCAATCACGAGCAAGAGCTCGTTTGGATAAATATTTCGGTAAATTCCTTGAACTTATGTCTAAATTACATATTAACATTCCGTTCATGGATGCGATTTTAGGTATGCCGGCCTATGTAAAGTTTTTAAAAGAGATACTCTCCAACAAGAGGAAGTTGGAGGAGTATGGAGAAGTTAGAATGACAAAGAGTTCTTCCGAGCTTATACAAATCATGAAGGAGGAGATGCCTTCCATGTTGCGGGATCCGGGATCATTTTGTTTCCCCATGGGAGTTGGAGAAGTGCAATATGAAGCCCTATGCGACCTTGAAGCTAGTGTAAGCATCATACTGCTTGCACTGTGCAAAAAGGTTGGGCTAGGAGAACCGAAGCCGGTCAAGATGCCTCTTAGATGTCAGACCGATCCATCACTCACCCGGCGGGATCCTTGAGGATATCCTCGTTTAGCTCAGGAAATTCTACATTCCAATAGATTTCGTTGTGTTGGACATCCCGACAGACTACCCGACTCCCAACATCTTGGGAAGACCTTTCTTGCCACTTCGGGGTGTTTAGTAGATTGCAAGAATGCAACTCTATCATTCAATATAGGAGAGGGGAACATCAAGCTCAAACTGTCCATAATGGTGAAGGGACCAACACTTGGTGAGGATGCCTTCAACATTCATGATGAAGAGGAGTCTAGAGAGGTTGTGAGCTCAATCTTGATCAAGGATCCATTAGAGAAGGTTCTTAGCATGAACATCATGGAGGAAGGAGTTGAGGAGAATTGCAATGAAGAAATCCAAGCTTTGGATGCATTGGAAGAGCTACCAAGGTCTGAGTTTGAAGTGCTCGAAGAGGAGATCAAAGAAGCAAAAATCTCGGATGGGGCCGTGAAATCTCGGCCGAGATATGCCATAGTACCATCCGAGATTTGACAACAGGGAATCATCTTGGACAAAATATCGGTCCGGGTATCCATTGGTCAACTGAGATCCCTGAACTTCAAGAAAAACGTCCAATTGTCGTTGATGGAGCTTCAAGGTGCCTTGGTGAGTCTTCCATGGCCTTCGAATCACCTCAAGTTGAGCTATATGGATCAACTCCAATCGAAAAAGGTCCTCATAAACTTGACTTGAAACCTCTTCCTTCTCATTTGAAGTATGCTTCCTTGGTTCAAATTCTACTTATCTTGTGATTGGGAATGCATTTTTGAATGATGACGAGCTTGATAAACTATTGACTGAATTGAAATTGCATAGAAAGGCTATAGGATACACCATTGATGACCTTGTTGGCATTAAACCATATTTGTGCATGCATAAGATATTAATGGAAGATGACCATAAACCATCTATTGAACCTCAAAGAAGGTTGAACCCAATAATGAAAGAGGAAGTGAAGAAATAGATCCTTAAATCGCTAGATGCGGGAATCATTTTCCCGATTTCGGATAGTAAATGGGTTAGTCCCATGCATGTGGTTCCTAAGAAGGGTGGTATGACCGTAGTGACTAATGAGAACAATGAACTTATCCCTACTAGGACTGTCACGGGTTGGAGAATGTGTATTGACTATAGGAAGTTGAATGTGACCTCTAGGAAGGATCATTTCTCACTCTCCTTTATTGACCAAATGCTAGAGAGGTTATCGCAACATTCACATTTTTGTTACCTTGATGGTTGTAGCGGGTTTTTCCAAATTCCTATCCACCCAGATGACCAAGAGAAAACCATATTCACTTGTCCATGGGGAACATTTGCATATAGGAGAATGCCATTTTGGTTGTGTAATGCACCGCCACCTTTCAAAAGTTTATGATGGCTATATTTTCTAAATATATTGAGAATATAATGGAAGTGTTATGGATGATTTCTCGGTTTATGTCTCTTCATTTGATATATGTTTAGATAATTTATCTTTGGTGTTGAAGAGATGTGAGGAAACTAACCTTGTGTTGAATTGGGAGAAATTCCATTTCATGGTTAGTGAAGGTATAGTGTTGGGACACTTAGTCTCCCACCGAGGCATTGAAGTTGATAGGGCTAAGATTGAGACAATATAGAAGTTGCCACCACCTACATGGGTAAAAGGGGTAAAGGATTGTCTTGCCACCTTTTGTAGGTTAAAGATGTTGAGTTTGTTGAGTTTGTTTTCTTGAAGGATTGTCTAAGCCTCTCACTAACCTACTAAGGAAAGATGTTGAGTTTGTTTTCTTGAAGGATTGTCTTGCCACCTTTTGTAGGTTAAAGGATGCTTTGATCTCCGCCCCGATTATGCAACCTCCAGATTGGAGCTTACCGTTTGAGGTGATGTGTGATGCGAGTGATGTGGATGTTGGGGCCGTGCTTGGCCAAAAAGAAGGATAGGCTTGCATACACCATCTACTACGCTAGCAAGACGCTAGATGAAGCCCAACTCAACTATGCCACCACCGAGAAGGAGTTGCTTGCGGTAGTGTATGCCTTCGAGAAGTTCCACTCATATCTTGTGGGAGCAAATTTGATTGTGTATACGGATCATGTTGCGATCCGTTATCTCCTCACAAAGAAGGATGCCAAGCCTCGTCTAATTCGGTGGATTCTTCTCCTCCCAGAATCGACTTCGAGATTCGTGACAAGAAGGGGTCCGAAAATTTTGTAGCGGATCACCTTAGTAGGCTACCTCCATTGGAGATTGAGAAAGATGAGATCCCGATTGACGACTCATTCCGGGATGAACAATTGCAAGTGATGGAGGAGAGCCTTTGTTTGCCGACATCGTCAACTACCTCGTTTGTGAAGAGGTGTCTCCCGGTTTGTCCTTTGCTCAAAGAAAAAAGTTTTTCAAGGACGTGAGGCACTATTATTGGAGTAAGCCTCTCTTTTTCAAGAGAGGACCGGATGCAGTTTTCCGGAACTGTATTCCGAAGGATGAGATGAAGAGTGTGATCCGGCATTGCCACTCCTTGCCATGTGGAGGCCACACTAGCTACATAAAACGTGTGCCAAGGTATTACAATTGGATTTTTATTGGCCTAACTTGTTTAGGAATGTGCATAATTTTGTAGTGGCGTGTGACAGTTGTTAAAGGACGGGCAACATTTCAAGGAGAAACGAGATGCCATTGAACAACATTCAAGAGGTTGAGATCTTCGATGTTTAGGGCGTGGACTTCATGTAGCCATTCCCCTCTTCATGTTGCAACCTTTACATCTTCTTGATGGTGGATTATGCATCAAGGTGGGTGGAAGCAATCGCCTCCCCCACAAATTACGCCAAAGAAGTGGTGCGGTTCTTCAACCGTGTAATCTTACCTAGGTTTGGAACACCGAGAATCATTATAAGCGATGGAGGGAAGCATTTCATCGCCAGAAACTTCGGGGCACTTTTGGCTAAGTATGGGATGACTCACAAGGCGGCCACACCTTATCACCCCAAACAAGTGGGAAAGTTGAGATCTCCAACCGGGAGATCAAGAGGATACTTGAGATGACGGTTTTGAGGACGATAAAGGATTGGGCCATGTGGCTCAATGAGGCCTTATAGGACCGCCTTCAAGACAACGATTGGCCCCACCCCCTACAAGTTGGTTTATGACAAGTTTTGTCATCTCCCTATCAAAATAGAGCATAGGGTGTATTGAACCATTAAATGGATAAACTTTGTGTAAGAGCCTAGTTTCTGAGTTGCTGAGTGTGTGAGTTGAGGTCTTGGATCTAGCCTAAACCGCCCCTGCGTGAGCCAGAGGCCGCCCATGCGGTTTGCCTAGGCCACACATGCGCCTCACAGGGTCCGCCCCTGCGGCTCTGTGTGGCTGCAGCCGACTTTGTTGACCCCTTGACCCGTGCTTTACTCTTTTCCTTCCTTTATAAGCCTCTTCTCTTTCCTTCTGATGAGGGTTCCCTATTTGCAGCCCCATCTCTCTCCCTACGTTCATCTTCTCTTTTCTTCTTCCTTTGGATCTCTTCTTGATCCTTGTTTGAGTTTGTATGAGTTTGGAAGCTTATAAGCTTTGATTTTCTTGAGTTTGATGCTTGTGGATGCTGATGTTCTTGTTGATAGCCAGCCTTGAGGTTTTGATGGTTTTCTAATCTTGTTTGGGTTCAACTTGGTGAGTCTATCTCCCACCTCTTCCTATCTTCTTTCTTTCTTGCATCTTTCTTTCCTTCATCTAGAGCTTAGGTTCCACAAGTTCGATCTTATGGTAGCCTTGATTGGCTTATATTGATGTAAATATGTATGCATATGTATGTGTATGGCTGTTGGATGGAGAAGATGTGAAGAGGATCGAGTGAAGAAGCAAAGGACAACCGGAGGTGCACATTCTGCACACCAGCCGCCCCTGCGCCACTTCTAGACAACCCCAACGCCGGAAGTGAGCCGTCCCTGCGCCACCTCCTAGCCGCCCCTGCGGCCACCTACACCAGCTTGGTGTTGCACTTGGTTCTGCAAGTGTGTCTTGCTTCTAGTCTTGCCTATGGTTGGCATTGCCTCTTCCTTTCCTCATGTGAGAGTATAGTAGCATGCTAGGGCTAGATGAGAGTGTTTGGATGATATAAGATCATGTTATGTCTTATACGGCTTTTGAGATTTATAGGTTGTGAGGTTTAAGTTGAGGATGATCCTATGGATCCCTTGGGTCTAGGTGTGTGTTACTCCTAGGCTTGCTTTAGGGTGCCTTTGTTCCCTCCTTTTCTAGTGTGAGTGTATAGGAACATGCTAGATGTGTGAGGATGTGTTTTGATGAGGTTATGATCGAGTTATGTCTTGTAGGGCTTTAAGGACTTAGGTTGATGTTGTTTAAGGTTTTGAGGTTGAGTATGAATCTTATGGATCCCTTTGGATCTAGGTGTGACCCCTTTTGATGAATAGAGGCTGATATCCTTCTATGCCTTATTATTAGGCAGTGCTCCTCTCTCAGGATTGGAGGTTGATCATGGTTGAGGTTATACGAGGTTGAGGTAAGTCCATAGGACTTACTTAGCTACCATCCTTATATTGGGTGTTTGCATGAGTGGTGTGTGTTTCAGTTGTTGCTATGATAGCATGAGTTGTCGTTTATACCGACCTATGTTTTATTGATTGCCCCGTTGCATGGCTGTGACAACCTTTCCCTTTCATCCCGCCGTGGAGTTTGGGAGGTTCTCTGACGTCTGGCCAGACTGGTTACCGGAAGGGTGCAATCCACTCCCATAGGGTACACGGATTGTGTGACCGATACTCGTACAGCTGGACATTGCACTCAGAGGCGGGGAGGATACGGTCCTCGTGTCACATAGTTTTTTTTTTTTATATATATATATATATATATATATATACGGTTTTGAGTGAATGGTTATTATATAAAGATAATAAATGGGTAAATGTGTGATAGCATGCTGATGTGTTTATCTTTCATGATTGTGCTTACGCTTATGCATTACCTCATATATGTATGGTTAGCTAACGGTTTCATACCATGTTTTAGATGTTTGCAGGATAGACGCTGTTGGGTGACCTGGCAGGGTGGCAGGGCGAAGACTCTCGTACATTAGGTGGTTGGTTTTGGGGTTGTTTATGTTTTCCCTCCTGGGTGAGGATGATGTCTTGTTTACCTCCTAAGTGAGGATGTTGTTTTATACTCGGCTATGTTGTTGTTTACCTTTGGTTGCACAATTTATACGGTTTTATGTATTTGTTTTATATCTGTCAGTGCCATGTTGTAAGGTTTAGTGAACTTGTTGTGAGGCTAGGGTCAAGATTCATTGTGAGATCCTAGCCCAATGTGACACTCCGAGTCCCGTGGAATCGGGGTGTTACAGAGTTGGTATTAGATCCCAGGTTGACAACAATGACACTTGCTACCTGCAATGGGGTTTGATAGGTAAAATTAAACAGAACCCGAAAGGAGTCTGACGTTTTAAAACGTTTTTGGTTTTAAGTGTTGTTTTGGGTGAGAATGTACAAGAAGTCGTCACCTCTGCCATGGATCTCAGCAGTGTAGATATATATATATATATATATATATGTGTGTGTGTGTGTGTGTGTATTATGGATTATGTGGATGTATTATATTATATATATATATATATCGATACATATGGCATATATATAGCCTTATAAGATTAGGTGTGTATATCCTACAAATGGCTCAGACTAGAGCAATATCTGTAGTAGGACGAGGTAGGGGTACACCCCGTCTTCCTCCAGTAGCGCCAAGTCAGGGACCAGTTTCTGTTGTTGGTTCACCTATGGCAGAGAACGAGTTTGAAGAGACTGATCATGTCTTCATGAGTGGATTCAAGTTTCAAGAATATATGTGCCAAGTAAATGAGACTGTAAGAGCGGGTTGACCTACACTGGATTTACCAACATCTGGGAGATCAATTGAAGCTTCGGGATCAGAGAAGAAGCAATGGATTGAATCAGTTAGTGGAGAAGCAAAGATGATGAATGTTGGACCAAGTCAGATATCAAGACAATTAAGCGGTCCTTTGGCGATGTAGACGATTGGCAAGGAACTATAGTGTTTTAATTGCGAGAAGTTTGGACACCGGTGAACTGTGTGCCCAAAGACACCAATAATATGCTTTACGTGTGGTAAAGCAGGACATAGAGCGAAGTTTTGTCAAAAGGGCAAGGCGCTGCCTCTACAAGTTCCCTCCGGGAGTAAGATCACTAAAGGTGGACGACGAAGATTGAGTTACCCTTTAGTTGTACATGTTGCAAGAATGGGACGATTATGTTTCAACTGTGGCTATCCAGATCATTTGCGTTCTGAGTGTCCCTTGGCACCGATAGCTTGCTTCACCTGTGGTGAACTAGGCCATCTGACCCCATTCTGTCAGCAAGGTAGTGTTTCTTCTCACCAAGACCTTCCTCTTTCCGGTGCAGAAAGAGTAGAAGTGGAGGCTATGACGATAGCCTCAGTGATACCTGAGGAGCATAGGTCTGAGGTTTGAGTGATGATACGCAATGGAGCTATTGACGCTAGCCGTTATAGGTACCATTCTTGTTAATGGTTTATATAGTGGAGTTTTGTTTGTTGTGAGTGCTATGCACTTCTTGTCTTTCGATGCATGCGTTAATAGTTGACTGTGGAAACAGTAGAAGGTAGACTTTCCTTTACAGGATTACCAATTAGGGGTCTGAGGTACCCGCGAGATATGTGATTGTCCCATTTATTCAGGGACTTGTGTATGGCTTGTAGACTTCTTTGTCATGCCTTAGGTGCATGAGAAGGTCATTATGTGTATGGTTTGGACGAATAGATGTCATGATGTGTTAGATATCACTTGGAAGACTGTTATAGTCTCTACTGAGAAAGATTAGATAGAGGTCTCCCGAGGTTCTGACCTTTGAAGAGGCGAGTTTGTCATCAGTGCCGTATGAGCAACGAGGTTGGTAGCACAAGGAGGTGATGCTTTTTAATGATATGTCTTGAAGGAGAGAGATAGTTTCACGTTGGAGAATATTCCAGTGGTTTATGAGCTTATAGACGTGTTACTGAACCGTCTGATTTGCCGCTTCAGCGGACTGTGGACCTTGATATCAAGTTGAAGTGTCGTACGAAACTATTTGGGTAGACCCGTATGGTATATCGCCTGTTGGAATGTTAGAGCTGAAGAAGAAACTTGAAGAGTTGGTTGAGATGGGATTTATTTTCCCTAGTGTATTCATTGTTTCGTATTGACGACCCGATGGGTCAACTTCAAGAAGCAATTGCGTCTTTCAAGATTTCCTTGCGCTCAGGATATCACCAGTTGAGGGTGAGAGAGCAGGATGTGTATAGGATATCATTTCATACCCGTTATGGACACTACAAAATTGTAGTGATGCCATTTGGGCTGACGAATGCCTTAACAGTCTTTACGGAGTTGATGAACAATATCTTCATCGACTTCCTTGATCAGTTGGTGGTGGCCTTTATTGATGACATTCTGGAGTACTCTCACAGCAGAGAGGAACGTACTGGTCATCTGAGGACGGTTTTGCAGAATTTGAGAGATAGAGGGATGCATGCTACGTTCTCTAAATGCAGGTTGAGATGCTAGAGGTAGCCTTCTTAGGCCATGTTGTCTCCGCCAGTGGGATCATGGTTGATCTGGCAAGGATTGAGTATGTTACAGCATGGATGATACTAATGAACATTAAGAGAATGCGTAGTTTCTCGGCTCAGCTGATTACTACCAATGCCTTGAGGAAGGATTTTATGTGATTGCGTATCTATTTACGAGTCTTCTGAGGAAGACCACCAGAATTATGTGGTCAAAGCAGTATGCCAGAGCTTTGAAGAGTTAGTAGTGGTAGTTCAATCCTTAAAGATTTGAAGACAATACCTGTGTGATATTTCATGTCAGATTTCCACAGACCATAGGAGTTTGAAGTACATTTTATGGAGCAGGAGTTGAATACCCGCCAACATTAAGGGCTCGAGTTGATCAAGACTTTAACCTGAAGATTCCATATCATTCAGAGAAGTTAAACGTTGTCGCAAACAACTTGAACAGAAAGACGCCTCAAGAGAAGACAATTGTGAGACTGACTATTCAGCCTCAACTTCAAAAAGATCTAGCCTGGCTAGAGTTGGACCTACAATTTCCTGATAAGGATGCCAATTATATGCTTTAGAGGTTCTACCTGGTCTATTGGATGAGATCCACAAGAAGCAGGGGACCTGCCGGACCTTGATGAGGTTTAGTGAGAGGATGTCTCATGACGAGGCACCACAGTTCTCCAATGGAGCAGATGGAATAATGAGGCACCACGACCGCGTCTATATAACCGTTCATGTAGAGTCGAGATAGAGAATATTGATGAAGAAGATTGAAGCTAATGTAACTAGATTTGTGACACTGTGTGTGACTAGTCAACATGTCAAGATAGAGCATTACCGACCTGGAGATGAGCTCCATCGACTACCAGTGCTGTAGTGGAGGTGGAAGGACCTCTTCATGGACCGTGTGATGGGATTGAGGCCAGTAAGATTTTGGATGTTATCTAAATTTTTGGTGACAGATTAACGGAGCCGGCACGTACCATTCCTATCTTAGAGACGTGACCAGTGTGTGGATTGACGGAGGAATACGCTAGACTGAAAGTGAGACTCCATGGTATACCGAGGACAATCGTCTCTGATTGAGGTGGGCGATTTACCTCAAGGTTTCACAGCAGACTTAGACTGCTTTGGGGACGAGTCTACACTTCACGACTACGTTTCACCCTAAAGAGATGGCCAGTTAGAGAGGACCATCTAGACCCTTGAGGTTATGCTGTGAGTGGTAGGTTGGATTGGGAGCAGGGATGGTTAGATTACCTCCCACTAATGGGTTTATTATATAACAATGATAGCCGTATATCTATTGGGATGGCCCCTATGAGGCATTATATATAGACATTGAAGTCGTATACCTTTATGCTAGAATAAGCCTAGCAGTATCAGTCGGACAACACCTGATCAGAATCAGGATTTTATAGCTCGAGTAACGTTGATTAGAGAAGAGATGTTGGCTGTATAGAGTCGCCAGAAGTTATATGTAGACAGGAGGCGTCGACCTCTAAAGTTCAGAGTGAGAGCTCATGTCTAACTTAGAGTATCTCCGATAGGAGACATCAGACGTGTTGGCATAGTAGGAAACTGAGTTCCCAAGATGTCGGTTTACCTGAGATCTTGACAAGAAATGTGAAGGCAGCATAACGATTAACCTTACCTCCGAGGTTAAAGGATGTTCACCCTGTGTTCCATGTGTGTCAACTGAGGGAGTATATACCAGATCCGAGACACCTTGTGAGTTATGATAATTGTTCGCTCAAAAGTGTGTGTGTTAAAGTCTTAAATTTATAAAACTAAAATTAATTAAAAGCGAACCCGCAGTGTACGGATCGGTGTAGTAAAGCAAGAATTCCAGAGTATCGAACTCAGGGATTTGGGGGGAACAAAATCAGTTCATAAATTGTCAAGCAAGTAAATGTAAATGATTTGCAAATATATTGGGAAAACAACAATTCTAAAGATCCAAGTATCCAATTGTGGCAATTGATTCAAGATATTCTAAAGATATAAGGACAGAGTCGGGATTGCAAAGGTATATCTAATGTAAGGTTATGTACGGTGAAGTTCCAAAACCCTATGTGTCTTACCCCAAAGGCTCTCTCTATAAAGGTTGTTGAGGCTACAGTATAGAAAGGATCAAAGGATAAGAATTACTCTCAAATACCCATGCCAAAACCCAAGGAAATTAAAGATAAGCCAAAACGGTTAAGGTTGTGACACTCGAAACCGAAATAGAGGATGTTGAGTCTCACTACTACTTAGAAAAGGCAAGCCAAGGCTAGGTTAAGGCAAATCTTTAACTTTGGATTAAAGCAAAAGCAAAGGTAATACGACAGAGGAAACTACGGCTAGATCTTGAGGAACCACGGCCGTGGAACTCAAGAACAAGCCGTGGAAAAGGTCGACGACGAGGTTTCTCGCAACTCTAAGAGTCCAATCTGTATAAGTTCAATCTATCATTATCCATGCCACAACTATCAACCCTTCACCTTAGAATCGCTAAAGGATTTTAACCAACAATCATCATCGTGAAATCAACAATCAAATAAGAAAGGAATAGAAGATAGAACTTTGAAACCTTAATGAAAAACACCGAAACCAATCTCAATCTGAATAAAACCAATAATCTGTCAGTATGTTCAATGTAAAAGGGATATAATAAGAATCTCTCACAATACTCAAGGAACAAAGAAGAACGGGATGTCAATCCGTCTTCTATCGAAACCCTAAGATCTTTTTCCAAGTAACCAATCTTCAAAATGCGTCCTCTGCGAATCTTCCCTGTACACAATATAATCTTCCTAAGCAATGCTTCCAAAATGCGCTGGATTCAAGCCGTTCTTAACTTCTGCCTAACGTCGGGGCTCCAAGTCCGCCCTTCAATGTTGAAGGCTATCGGATATTTGTAGGGATAAATCTAGGGTTTAAAGATAAAACCCTAAATATTTGAGCTGAAAGGATGTCGATCCCGCTGGTATCAGAAAATACTCTAGGCCGCGTCAGACGGTATCAGAGAATACTTTGGCGCGTCAGACGGTATCTGAAGATACTTTGGAGCGTCCTATCTTCCTTTTATGCTCCTTTTTGTCCCGCTTCAAGGCTTGATCCTTAAATATGCCATTTCGCTCCATAATTCGCCAAATTACCTACAAATGAAATAAAACTCTGTGTAGACCTCTATTCTCGCAAAATAGGTGAATATAACCATAATTGCTATGAATGTATGTCTATGCATGCAAAATAAAGAGAAAATCTACATAAATACATACCTAAAAATAAGTCATAATTCATGTCATCAAAATATCCCATACTTACCTCTTGCTTGTCCCTAAGCAAAGTTCAAACTTAAGACACAAGATGATATGGATTATGAATATGCAAAAACAAAGAAAAACCACAATATTTTTGGTTTGTTCTTCTATTCATAGATCACCCTCAAAGAGTTGCTTCATAACTAATAAGAATCATCATATGGTCAAAAGGAATTACATCATGGAAAGGATAATCACACTTTACAAGAAAAACATAACATGCATCATAACTTGCAATAAATCAAGATCAATCATGAGGAATCCAATTTAGAGCACAAAGCCAAACAACAATCCAAAGATCTTAAGGACTTTCAAGCAAAGGTCAAGAAACATGAATAGGTGGGATTTTCATAAGGTAATATAGTGCAAAAATCCGGGAAAAAGGAACAACACAACACAACTTCTGTAACAACTTGAATCAACAACCATTGAGAGCTTTGCTCTCCCTTTTCAGCACAAAATTCTTTTTCGACTTTACTTTTTTGGAAGTATGGACAACGGTGCACAAAAACCGAAGCCTAGGAGATTGGCGTTTCTCAATTTCGAGATGCCTCAACCCTTGATGCACATACCATAATCCGTTAGGAATATCGCTCAATCCGACTTTGGCAAGGCACAAACACCCGGCTATGTGAATGGTGCCGAGTTACTCATCATCAAGATTGACTTCCCCAAACCTATTTTCTATACTTTGAATGCACAATTTTCTTTCATGGCCCTCCCACATCAAACATGCCAAAATTACACTCTTCCTAATTCCCGGATAGGTAAAGGAGGGAAAAACTTCATTGACGGGCTAAATGAATAAAGAAGAAGCAAGAAAAAATCGAGGCGCCTTAATCATATCAATAAGAAGTGTAAGAACTTATCATGCGGTTTTAACCTTCAATACTCAACATGATTTAGAATGAAAGCAAATTATCATTCATGCATGAAATTCTAGCAAAGTATTCAAATCCCACATATGTCATAAATCAATTCAAGCATATTAAAATCATCATAGCTATTCCACAAAACAATATTCATCATAGAGATCATATCCATCCTAGAAGAACAAAAATTTTAAAATTTTTTTAAAGTAAAAAAAAATGCAAGACATAAAACATGCAAATGGTATTGCAATTTCCTCCACCCCATACTTAAACTCACATTGTCCCCAATGTGAAAGAAAAGAAAAGATGGAAAAGAATACTCACAATGTAAGATGGCGAATCCTTCATCGGGTGATGGTGGTGGGAATCTATATAAGCTCAATAGGGAACTCTGGATATTCCAATTGGTGTCGAAGAATGAAGAAGGAGAACGCCTTTCGGCCGAAATAATTGTCCGAGAATTTTTTTTTTCCACGGCCTATCGGGCATTTCCACAGCCGTGGAAACGTACGGACACCCGTGGTTTCTGGTTCTTTTATTTTGATTAGCTACGACATGGTTTTCCACGGCTTAATTTAGCAAACCACGGCCGTGGTTTTGCCTTTTTGGCCGTGGAATCCTCTGTTCTCGCCAAGAATCTAAGTTTCCTCATTCTTTTGGCTTTCTTCACTTCTTTTGTTCCTTTCTCAACCCTGACATCCAAAGACACAAGACATACCGCAAGGTATCGACGAAAAACAAACAAAAACAACTACTCTAATTTAATCTAAGAAAAAGGAAAAGGGAGAAAAGATGCATTACCTTGGGTTGCCTCCCAAGAAGCGCTTGGTTTAACGTCGCTAGCTAGACCTATCTCCATAGATGACTCAATGCACCTTGAACATCTTGGAGTGCTCATTAAACTCATCATTAAACTCCTCCAAAAAATTTCCGGTTCCTAATTTCACCGGCAAGTGGTAAGATCTCCCACGTACAAGCTTGTACGGTTTGATTCTCACCGGAATCCTTCTAGCTTTCTTGCATTTCAAAGGGACATAATCTAACCTTGCGTCCCATCCTTTCCTAGATCGAGAAATCAGTTTCTCGAGAATCCTCCTAGCTTCCCCATCTCCAGCTTGGGGATCATGTATGGTCTTCGTCATGTGAATGACCCCATATTTGAACAAAAGACACTTCATCGCCTTAACGGTGAAGTGCTTGCTAACTCTACTCCTAGTAGTCCAAGGAGCATCTTCTTTCAACAGTTTTAATGAAGATTTCATCTTCACCTTAGGAGGTTCTTTTGGAAGAGACCTCCAACTGTCCGGTGCATTCTTGAAAAAATCAGAAATTTTAATAGGAATTTCAAAGGGAGTAAGAGAATGTACCTTGTAAAGCTTTTCAAGGCTTGGGACAAGTTTCATGTTGGGTTGATGATCCACATATGAAATATCTCCCAACTCAGCCGGATCCTCTTCAACCTTGGCCAAAGTTTCAGTAATTTGGCCAAGGTTCTCCACTTCTTCCTCTTCTTCAGTGAGGACTTTAAGAGGAGCTTCAGATTCGAGCGGAGAAACGCTCGAAACTTGTAATTCTTCCTTGCTAGATGAATGATTTTACAAGGCTTTTTCAACCTTAGAAATTACTTTTTTGGCGTCTTCTAACACTTTTAAATGATATTCCTCATGGGCTCTGAAACTTTCTTCGAGCTTCTCAATTTTCTTCATCAATTCATCCAAGATCAATTCCTCCGCATCTTTGGGAGGTTTCTTTTTAACCTATTTGGGGTAGTGCAGCTTATCCCATCTTGCAAATTCATCTTCAATGGCTTGTTCACGTTCTCTTTCGGTGGAAAACCAATGGAAGGCGTACTCCTCTTCCAAGTATTCGTAATAATTTGCTCTAGCCATTTGCCTCGCTACCCATATTGGATCGTATGGAGGTTTAAAACTCTCAGTAGCCATTGTTCCCAGAAAACTAAAAAGCTCATTCCAAGAGATTTAAAGAAAAAGCAAAAAGCTCACAAGCCCGACAACGGAAAACCGAATTTGGCCTAAACCAAATCTCCGGCAACAGCGCCAAAAACTTGTTCGCTTAAAAGTGTGTGCGTCAAAGTCTAAAATTTATAAAACTGAAATTAAGTAAAAGTGAACCCGCAGTGTACGGATCGACTTAGTAAAGCAAGAATTTCAGGGTATCGAACTCAGGGATTTGGGGGGAACAAAATCAGTTCACAAATTGTCAAGCAAGTAAATGTAAAAGCTTTGCAAATATATTGGGAAAACAACAATTCTAAAGATTCAAGTATCCAATTGTGGCAATTGATTCAAGATATTCTAAGGATATAAGGACATAGTCGGGATTGTAAAGGTATATCTAATGTAAGGTTATGTACGGTGAAGTTCCAAAACTCTATATGTCTTACCCCAAAAGCTCTCTCTATAAAGGTTGTTGAGGCTGCAGTATAGAAAGGATCAAAGGATAAGAATTACTCTCAAATACCCATGCCAAAACCCAAGGAAATTAAAGATAAGCCAAAACGGTTAAGGTTGTGACACTCGAAACCGAAATAGAGGATGTTGAGTCTCACTACTACCTAGAAAAGGAAAGCCAAGGCTAGATTAAGGCAAATCTTTAACTTTGGATTAAAACAAAAGGAAAGGTAATACGAAGGAGGAAACTACGGCTAGATCTTGAGGAACCACGGCCGTGGAACTCAAGAATAGGCCGTGGAAAAAGTCAACGACAAGGTTTCTCGCAACTCTCAGGGTCCAATCTGTTTAAGTTCAATCTATCATTATCTATGCCACAACTATCAACCCTTCACCTTAGAATTGCTAAAGGGTTTTAGCCAACAATCATCATTGTGAAATCAACAATCAAATAAGAAAGGAATAAAAGATAGAACTTTGAAACCTTAATGAAAAACACCGAAACCAATCTCAATCTCAATAAAACCAATAATCTGTCAGTGTATTCAATGTAAAAGGGATAGAATAAGAATCTCTCACAATACTCAAGGAACAAAGAAGAACGGGATGTTAATCCGTCTTCTATCGAAACCCTAAGATCTTTCTCCATATACGCAATATTCAAAATGCATCCTCTCCGATCTTCATTGTACGCAATATAATCGACTTAAGCAATGCTTCCAAAATGCGCTGGATTCAAGCCGTTCTCACCTTCTCCCTAACGTCGGGGCTCCAAGTCCGCCCTTCAATGATGAAGGCTATCGGATATTTGTAGGGATAAATCTAGAGTTTAAGAATAAAACCCTAAATATTTTGGGCTGAAAGGATGTCGAGCCCGCTGGTATCAGAAAATACTCTGGGCCGCGTCAGACGGTATCAAAGAATACTTTGGCGCGTGCTTTCTTCCTTTTATGCTCCTTTTTATCCCGCTACAAGGCTTGATCCTTAAATATGCCATTTCGCTCCATAATATGCCAAATTACAATATAACTCTTTGTACACCTCTATTCTCGCAAAGTACGTGAATATAACCATAATTGGTATAAATGTATGTCTATGTATGCAAAATAAAGGGAAAATCTACATAAATACATGCCTAAAAATAGTTTATAATTCATGTCATCAATAATCTGGTGGTTGAGCTGAACCACACCTCTACTGAGCATTTGATTACATTCCTAAAATGAGATATGAGACACTTGCATTCGAAAGAAATTCCCAAATTGAGGACATAGTAGTTGTAACACCCCAAATTTTACAACTCGGGGAGTTACTGGTTAGGACCGCACAGTGGGTCCCGACCTTAGTTTGACAACAACTTAACAAGATCTTACAACAAGGCACAGATAAGGAAAAACCAGAAATCATAAAATAAATCTTAACAATGTATGAATGTGACCAGAACAACTGACAGCCGGAAAACATAAGATAACAAAGTGCAAAAAGAAAGAAAAGAACCAAGATCCAACTGGAAATCCCACAAATAAAGAAACTGCAACACGTCCTAAAAGTACGACACCCCGGCTGACCACTACCATCCGGATCACTCGGCATCTGCTCTAACCTGTGGTAAGTCTACACAACATAACAACTGTTAGCTAACTATCCAAATATAAGTAGAAAAACAACAACACAAACACACGCAGAAAAAATTATAAACAAACATCATGCTGGCACTCAACCGTTTATTATCTATTATTTCGGTGATTCATCTTATTCAGTTTTACAGTTGTGGCACGAGAGCTATTAACAGTTCTCGCCTCCGTTCCTTATCCAACTGGGTGTAGGTCTAGCTGACCTCCGCCGGTAGCATCACTACAAACCGAGTATGGACTAGTCCCTAAAGAAACCCCTGGCGCCCGCAAGCTAACTGAGTAGAATTCCACCGCCCGTTACTCTTAGGCCAAGTATAGGTCGGTAAATATCTATCACAACCTATAACTCTAAACATCTCAATCACACACCACTATCATCATTCATACTCATATTTAGAAGTCAGCTAAGTAAGCCCAAAGGACTTACCTGTTATAAAGCTTAACTCTCTGTAAACCAAACTCGCTCTGTAAACTGTAGCAACTCAGTTGCCTGCCAAAGGAGATAAGTGCATTAGCACCCTCCAACGTAATTAGAAGTCTAAGACTCCTAAGATAGAAGATCGTAATAGGACATAACTAATTACAGTACTAATTTATGGTACAATGACCATTTTACCCTTAGTTCCGAAACTTCCAAATTTTCCGAAATTCATGTCTAAACTCCTATTTGCGACCTTACAGTTCTATCCTAACTCCTAAAGTTTAGTTTGGTTACAAACTGGCACTTTTCCTATTTTCCGAAAGATTGTAAAGGTCTAACTTCGGTTTCAAATATAAAATTCGTAAAAGCTTATAAAAATTCCGAAATAATTCTCTAGATCATCTATGATGTTCCATCTACCCTTAGGAGCAAGAATTTCTCAAAACTGTTCATCCATTATTTTTATAAAAATTCTCAAAGTTGGTTACTCCACTTACAATTTCTATACTTAGCCAAAATTCTAATGTTTACAAAAACTGCTTAACTACCCTACTTTGGAAGCTTATAACTTCTAATCCGACCGTTCATTTCTTCTCAAATTTTAATATACTAAACTACATATATCCATCTATCATCTATTAAAATTTCAACGGTGGATCTTCATTCAAACTCTCAAACATTGGTCGACAAAATGGGAAGTTTCTAACTTAAAAACTGAAGGAAAAAGAGTTGTATTTACAGCAGTCCTTTATTTCTACCATTATGTTTATATAAATTTGCAGCTACCCATTACCAACCTAACCCATGTTCAAGGCCGAACTACAACAACACATCATTCCAGTCCTAAGAATCGGTACACATACGCAAGATCATACATTAGCCTTTCCGTTACCTCTATCTAGAAGGCTTTCTACGGCTGCTGCACTTGCTGTTTAAGCAAGGTTCTATCTCGTTCTGGCCGGCGTCGCTGAAGCTAAAACAAGAGGGAGATCATTACTCCGGACTGGTAAGAGCGAGGCAAGGAGAATGAATGAGGAGCTTACCGGAGGTGTATGCAGAAGATCTCGCAAGGTTCTGCTTCGTCTTAGGCAACTTGAGGCTGACTGCGGTGGCTATGAATCGATGTACTCAGCCCCTTTAGTTTAGTAGATGGCTGCAGTTCGAAGCACAACAGTGTTGGTCGATGAAACAAAGAAGAGGATGATGGTGAAGACGGAATTAACGCTCACTGCACTAACCTGGATTCAGTCGCGAGATTAGGAGATGGTCGTATGTGCTTGAAGCGGCTGGATGTGTGCAGACGTAGGCTGGATAGGCAGTCGGCTGGTGTTGCGAGAAGGGAAGCGGGAGATGGCGATCTGCTGCTGTGAAGCAGATGACCCGTTGCGAAAGGAAAAGATGGAAAGGGAGGGCTGAACGTGGACGAGAATCTGGACGGAAGGGACGACTGGAATGCGTGATTGTAGGCTGAACAGAAGGTGATTTTCTTCCCAAAAATAACAGCTGTTACGTGGAAGTTTAAGAGAGAAATTAATTGCTGTTGATCATCTCCTTCCAGCTGGGCTCGAATTGCCGTTGGGCTGAAGAAGGCAAGGCAGCAACTCCTTCCTGGGGTGAAACAGACGCTGGGCTGGAGCTGGGCACATTGGCAGGCGGCTGCTGGGCTGAGACTGGCGCTGGGCTCCCTGGCAAGCTGCTGCTGGACTGGGCGCTGGCTGAAGAAGGTAAGGCAGAAGCTGGGCTGCAGAAGCTGGATCCGCTGGGGCTAAAGATGGGCAGAAGCTGGGCTGCACATGGGCTAGAGCTGGCGCAAGGGTGAAGGGAGCAGCAGCCCGGTGCTAGCTGCAGTCCGGAGTCGAGATCCCGACAAATGAATGCACGGAATAGACGGATACGGATAGACGGATACGGATTATGTTACAGTTTAGGATTGGTTATAAGAATCCTATCATTTTATGTGAAGGTAAGCTACATAAAATGATAAACTTATAAAAGATTCTATCATTTTATGTGAAGGAAATCTACAAAAAATGATAAATTTTATAATAATGTGTCTAATTAAGTAGACGGATATGGATCAACTGATCGAGATCGGGTTTGTTACAGAAATAAACGGAATAAAAATTCCGAATATTACATCAGTACCCCCTTAAAATAAGTTTCGTCCCGAAACTTAGAATAAGGTATTTACCCAAACAATTTCCCCTCAAGAGTTATATTCTAGTCTCACTCTTTCCTAGCATGCAATCTACTCACGCTATTAAGCACATAAACATCGACAATCACTTAAACATATAATCACAGAAATCATATAAAGTATCGTCTGAGTACTAACCCGTCGGTACTGAGGTAGCGGCTAACTCCGCAAAGAACTCAGGGTAGTTACATCTAATACTCTCCTCTGTCTCCCAGGTAGCCTCATCAACTCCTCGTCTAGACCACTGGATCCTCAGCATCGGTATCTCCTTAGAACGCAGGCGCCTAATACTACGCTCTAGGACGGCTACTGGATACTCCACAAAAGTGTGGTCTGGCTCGACTATCAGATCCTCATGACTGATGACATGTATAGGATCCGGTATGTACTCTCTCAGCTGAGATACATGAAAAACTGGGTGGAATCCTTCCAGTCTCGGTGGCAGTGCTAGTCGGTAGGCAACCTCTCCGACTCTCTCTAAGATCTCAAATGGACCGACATATCGGGGACTCAACTTCCCCTTAATGCCGAAACGTCTAACTCCTCTCGTAGGTGACACTCTCAACCACACCTATGCACCTACTCTAAACTCCAAAGGTCGACGCCTTTTGTCGGTGTAGGACTTCTGACGACTCTGAGCTGCTAACATCCTCTCCCGGACTAAGGCAATCCGGGCGATGTCATCCTGTATCTGGTCTGGTACTACCCCATCAGCCTTGCTAGGCTCATCCCAACACAACGGTGTACGACATCTCCGCCCGTACAAAGCCTCATAAAGTGCCATCCCAATAGACGCGTGCCAGCTGTTATTATATGAAAACTCTACCAGTGGAAGATGATCTGGCCATACCTATCCCCAATCTAGCACACATGCCCGCAACATGTCCTCTAAGGTCTAAATGCTCCTCTCAGACTGACCGTCTGTCTGTGGGTGATAGGCAGTGGTAAAGTGGAGACTCGTCCCCAGAGCAGTATGTACCTGCTGCCAAAATCTCGAGGTAAAACGTCCATCCTTGTCGGAGACGATAGTCCTCGGTACTCCCTGGAGTCTCACAATGTGTCTGGTGAACTCCTCAGCTAGACGACTTACCGGCCACGTTTCCTTAATCGGAATGAAACGTGCGGTCTTCGTCAGACGGTCTACCACCACCCAAATGGCATCAAAACCTCTACTAAGCCTCAACCTTGTGACGAAATCCGTAGATATATCCTCCCACTTCCAATGTAGTACTAGAACTGGGTGGAGCTCTCATCCGGACCTACGATGCTCAATCTTGACCTGCTGACAGGTCGCACACTAGGCTACATACCGAGCCACATCAGGCTTCAAACCACCCCACCAGAAGGAACGTCTCACGTCCTTAAACATCTTACTCGCTCCTGGATGTACGGAGTAAGGGGTAGCATGAGCCTCACCTAGTATCCTCTGTCTCAGCTCACTGTCTGATGGCACACAAATACGGTCCTGCCGTCTCATCACTCCATCAGCACCGAGAGTGAACTGAGGTGCCTCATCTCGTGACATCCGGTCTCGGATCCGGGTCAAAGTCGGACAGGTCTCCTGCTTCTGTCGGATCTCACCCAACAGGTCAGGAAGTAACTCTAAGGTGGCTAACTGATGAGCTGTATCGGGGAACTGGATCTCTACCTCCAACCAAGTTAAGTCTCTCTGCAATTGTGGCTGTACTGTCAACCGAGCTATCGCCTTCTACCGAGGCGTCTTCCGACTCAAAGCGTCAGCAACTACATTCGCCTTCCCGGGGTGGTAGAGAATCTCAAGGTCGAAATCCTTGATTAACTCTAGCCACCGCCTCTGGCGGTTATCCAACTCCCGCTGAGTGAATATGTACTTCAAACTCTTATGGTCTGTGAAGATCTGACATGTCGCTATATAGAGATAATGACGCCAGATCTTAAGAGCATGTACTTCCGCAGCTAACACCAGGTCATGGGTGGGGTAGTTCTCCTCATACGTCTTCAACTGTCGAGACGCATACGCTATGACCTTACCTCTCTGCATCAAGACACACCCCAAGCCCATCTTGGATGCGTCACTGTACACTACAAAGTCCTCTGTACCTTCAGGCTGTGCTAAGATCGGAGCAGACGTCAATCTCCTCTTCAGCTCCTCAAAACTCTGCTGACACGGCTCAGACCAGACGAACCGAGTAGTCTTCCTCAGGAGACAAGTAAGTGGTCGGGCGATCAGGGAAAACCCTTCCACAAACCGACGGTAATAACCTGCCAATCCAAGGAAGCTGCGAACCTCCTTAACATTCTTCGGAGGTTGCCAAGAAGACACTGACTCAATCTTCGCCGGGTCGACCTTAATCCCCTCCGCAGTCACTACATGGCCTAGGAAAGCCACCTCTGACATCCAGAACTCGCACTTGGATAGCTTAGCATATAGCTGGCTATCCTGTAGAATCTATAATACTGTCCTCAAGTGTCCGGCATGCTCCTCTCGACTTCTTGAGTAAACTAGAATGTCGTCAATGAAGACCACTACAAACTGGTCTAAGAAGTCGATTAAAATCCCATTCATCAACTCCATAAATACTGCTGGCGCATTAGTGAGCCCGAATGGCATCACTACAAACTCATAGTGGCCATACCTCGTCCGGAATGCCGTCTTAGGTATGTCCTGGTCTCTCACTCTCAGCTGGTGATAACCCAATCTCAAATCTATCCTCGAGAACACTGACGCTCCATGCAGCTGGTCCAGCAGATCATCTATGCGAGGCAGTGGATACTTATTCTTGATGGTGACCTTGTTCAATCCCGGTAGTCAATACACAGCCTCATCGATCCATCATTCTTCCTCACAAATAATACTGGTGCGCCCCAGGGAGAAACACTAGGGCGTATGAAGCCCTTCTCTGCTAACTCCTCTAAATGCTTTTTCAGCTCAAGCAGCTCTATCGGGGCCATGCGGTACGGGGCTTTCGAGATCGGTCTCGTGCCCGGCTCTAACTCAATGCTAAAATCAACACTCCTCTGTGGAGGTAGCCCTGGTAAGTCGTCACTGAATACCTCTACAAACTCGCATGCAACTAGTATCTCCTCTACTGTCAGGCTCTTGCGCTCCTTCATGGCATAACACCAGAAGGCCTCGCAACCTTGTGCTATCAATCTGGCTGCTCTCACTGCGCTGATAACTGTGCCAGACTTTCTGAGGTCCCAACCTCAAAATATCACTCTGTGACCCTCCTCAGTGGCGACAGTCACAATTCTCCTACCAATATCTAAGACGGCTCCATGTCTAGTCATCCAATCTATCCCCAATATCACGTCCTCATGTGCTAAGGGCATGACTAGAAAATTTACTAACCAAATCCGGCCTCCCAGATGAATAGGGCAGTCATAAATCTCTCGGGATCCTCTAACCTTACCCCCATCTGGTAACCCAACCACAAAAGGTACACCCTCTACTGTAGCTAAGGACAACCTATCTACGCATGCATCTGATATAAAGGAGTGCGTAGCACCCGTCTCAAATAAAACTCGCACAGGTAAGTCAAGGATCCAAATAGTACCTGTGGTCGCAGGTGCTGTAGGCTGCTCAGTGCTCCTCAGCTCGAACACTCTCGATGATCCTCCTTTGGTGTCAGTGGTACTACTACGTCCCCTGCCACGACCTGATCCCTGTGCCGTACTGTATGAAGTAGGATGTCCTGGAGCCCGGTACTGTTGCTGCTGTTGACTCGGAGTTCGGTACTGAGGAGGTCTTTGTACACTCTTCTCAGCACCTGCAGGGGAAGATCCCTGCTGTGAAGGGGCCCTACCTTGACGGCAGAAAATAGCTCTGTGTCCCGGCTTCCCACAAGTGAAGCAAGTGGTAGGTAATCTCTGGCAATCTGTCTTAATGTGATCGCGGCTACCACAGTTAAAGCACTGTCGATCTCTACTGGGAGTCTGAACTGTAGAGTGGTAGCTGGACCTCCCCTGAGTCTGTCCTCGACCATAACCTGCTACTACTGCACTACTACGAGCATGTCCTGTTCTCTGCCGCTTATCCGGCCCACTAGACTGAACTGCTTTCCTCGAAGCTGGCCTATCTCTCTCATAAGCAGAGGCCCTATCCTGATAATCAGACAAAGTCTCACAGCGAAATCCAGCCAGATATGATCGGGTACTCTCTCTCAATCTCCTGGAGAAAAGGTAGACATGCTGCTCTTCTGGAGGTGCAGCTGGTCCAAGTAAGGTCAACTCTTTCTGAAACTTCTTTATGGCTGCAGCAATCGGGATATCCTCAAATCCCGCCTCAATGAAATCCTGGAATCTCTCCCTCCTCAGCGAAACAGGACAGTACCTGTCCCTAACAATGTTCCTCATCTGCTCCCAATTGGTGACTCGGCTACGAATGGTACGCCACCATGAATGAGCATCATCTGTGAAACAGGTCTGCACCAAATCCACCTGTCGATCCTCGGGGCAACGTATTGACTCTAAAGCAGTCTCTATCTTCCCTATCCAGTGCTCCACCTCTAACCCTATTTCTCCACTGAATGAGGGAACCTTCTGAGAGTTGAAAGCCTTCAACCACTCATCCGGTCTCGGTGCTCTAGACCCAGCAGGCGCTCTATCAACATTAGCTCTCCTCTCAGGTACAGCCGGCACCGGAGACACTCTTTGTGTCACCTGAGCTGACCTAGCCGGTACCACCGGTGGTACCTGGGTAAGCCTCTCAACTCTGGCAGCCTCCTCCATACGCTCGACGTATGCTCTGTACTCCCTATACTCCGAAGCTCCAATAGAAACACGTCCTGACTCAGTCGAACGTGCTCCCTACGCTCCAGACCTAGTGGCGGTCTCATGCCTGACCTCGGGGCCTACACTCTCAGCTACCTCTTCCACAACAACCTCTAGTATGCTTGCTGCAGGTTGATCCTCTCGAGGAACTCGTCCTTGACCTCTCCCTAGTGGAGGTCTACCCCCACGACCACGCCCTCTAACAACAGGGGTGCTATCAGCTCGATCCTGTCTGACTGGGGGAAGGGGGGACAACCCCTACCTCGGCCAGTCACTGGTGTAGCCCTAGTACGTGCCATCTGCACGAACGGTAACAACTACAGTTATAATCTAACTAATCTATCATAACAGTAAAAGTCTGTATAAAAAAAATAATACTAAGAATACCGAGATCTGCAGAGGTAGTGGTGGTCATCCGTACTTTCTATCCCAACCCGACTATGTATGCATTTTAAAACCAAAATCTTCTTTGGAAAACTCAGACCCCTTTCAGGTTCTGTTTATTTACTTATATGACCTTTTTAGAAGATTTCAAGTGCCATTGTTGCCAACCTAGAGCTCTGATACCAAGTTGTAACACCCCAAATTTTACAACTCAGGGAGTTACTGGTTAGGACCGCACAGTGGGTCCCGACCTTAGTTTGACAAGAACTTAACAAGATCTTACAACAAGGCACAGATAAGGAAAAACCAGAAATCATAAAATAAATCTGAACAATGTATAAATGTGACCAGAACAACTGACAGCCGGAAAACATAAGATAACAAAGTGCAGAAAGAAAGAAGAGAACCAAGGTCCAACTGGAAATCCCACAAATAAAGAAACTACAACAAGTCCTAAAAGTACGACACCCCGGCTGACCACTACCATCCGGATCACTCGGCATCTGCTCTAACCTGTGGTAAGTCTACACAACATAACAACTGTTAGCTAACTATCCAAATATAAGTAGAATAACAACAGCACAAACACACGCAGAAAAAATTATAAACAAACATCATGTTGGCACTCAACCGTTTATTATCTATTATTTAGGTGATTCATCTTATTCAATTTTACAGTTGTGGCACGAGAGCTATTACCAGTTCTCGCCTCCGTTCCTTATCCAACTGGGTGTAGGTCTAGCTGACCTCCGCCGGTAGCATCACTACAAACCGAGTATGGACTAGTCCCTAAAGAAACCCCCAGCGCCCGCAAGCTAACTGAGCAGAATGCCACCGCCCGTTACTCTTAGGCCAAGTATAGGTCGGTAAATATCTATTACAACCTATAACTCTAAACATCTCAATCACACACCACTATCATCATTCATACTCATATTTAGAAGTCAGCTAAGTAAGCCCAAAGGACTTACCTGTTATAAAGCTCAACTCTCTGTAAACTAAACTCGCTCTGTAAACTGTAGCAACTCAGTTGCCTGCCAAAGGAAATAAGTGCATTAGCACCCTCCAATGTAATTAGAAGTCTAAGACTCCTAAGATAGAAGATCGTAATAGGACATAACTAATTACAGTACTAATTTATGGTACAATGACCATTTTACCCTTAGTTCCGAAACTTCCAAATTTTCCGAAATTCATGTCTAAACTGCTATTTGCGACCTTACAGTTCTATCGTAACTCCTAAAGTTTAGTTTGGTTACAAACTGGCACTTTTCCTATTTTCCGAAAGATCGTAAAGGTCTAACTTCGGTTTCAAATATAAAATTCGTAAAAGCTTATAAAAATTCCGAAATAATTCTCTAGATCATCTATGATGTTCCATCTACCCTTAGGAGCAAGAATTTCTCAAAACTGTTCATCCATTATTTTTATAAAAATTCTCAAAGTTGGTTACTCCACTTACAATTTCTATACTTAGCCAAAATTCTAATGTTTACAAAAACTGCTTAACTACCCTACTTTGGAAGCTTATAACTTCTAATCCGACCGTTCATTTCTTCTCAAATTTTAATATACTAAACTAAATATATCCATCTATCATCTATTAAAATTTCAACGGTGGATCTTCATTCAAACTCTCAAACATTGGTCGACAAAATGGGAAGTTTCTAACTTAAAAACTGAAGGAAAAAGAGTTGTATTTATAACAATCCTTTATTTCTACCATTATGTTTATATAAATCTGCAGCTACCCATTGCCAACCTAACCCATGTTCAAGGCCGAACTACAACAACACATCATTCCAGTCCTAAGAATCGGTACACATACGCAAGATCATACATTAGCCTTTCCGTTACCTCTATACATAAGGCTTTCTACGGCTGCTGCACTTACTGTTTAAGCAAGGTTCTATCTCGTTCTGGCCGGCGTCGCTGAAGCTAAAACAAGAGGGAGATCATTACTCCGGACTGGTAAGAGCGAGGCAAGGAGAATGAATGAGGAGCTTACCGGAGGTGTATGCAGAAGATCTCGCAAGGTTCTGCTTCGTCTTAGGCATCTTGAGGCTGACTACAGTGGCTATGAATCGATGTACTCAGCCCCTTTAGTTCAGTAGATGGCTGCAGTTCGAAGCACAGCAGTGTTGGTCGATGAAACAAAGAAGAGGATGATGGTGAAGACGGAATTAACAATCACTGCACTAACCTGGATTCAGTCGCGAGATTAGGAGATGGTCGTATGTGCTTGAAGCGGATGGATGTGTGCAGACGTAGGCTGGATAGGCAGTCGGCTGGTGTTGCGAGAAGGGAAGCGGGAGATGGCGATCTGCTGCTGTGAAGCGGATGACCCGTTGCGAAAGGAAAAGATGGAAAGGGAAGGTTGAACGTGGACGAGAATCTAGACGGAAGGGACGACTGGAATGCGTGATTGTAGGCTGAACAGAAGGTGATTTTCTTCCCAAAAATAACAGCTGTTACGTGGAAGTTTAAGAGAGAAATTAATTGTTTTTGATCATCTCCTTCCAGCTGGGCTCGAATTGCCGTTGGGCTGAAGAAGGCAAGGTAGCAGCTCCTTCCTGGGCTGAAACAGACGTTGGGCTGGAGCTGGGCACATTGGCAGGCGGCTGCTGGGCTGAGACTGGCGCTGGGCTCCCTGGCAAGCTGCTACTGGGCTGGGCGCTGGCTGAAGAAGGTAAGGCAGAAGATGGGCTGCAGAAGCTGGATCCGCTGGGGCTAAAGATGGGCAGAAACTGGGCTGCAGATGGGCTAGAGCTGGCGCAAGGGTGAAGGGAGCAGCAGCCCGGTGCTAGCTGCAGTCCAGAATCGAGATCCCGACAAATGAATGCACGGAATAGACGGATACGGATTATGTTACAGTTTAGGATTGGTTATAAGAATCCTATCATTTTATGTGAAGGTAAGCTACATAAAATGATAAACTTATAAAAGATTCTATCATTTTATGTGAAGGAAATCTACAAAAAGTGATAAATTTTATAATAATGTGTCTAATTAAGTAGACGGATATGGATCAACTGATCGAGATCGGGTTTGTTACAGAAATAAACGGAATAAAAATTCCGGATATTACATCAGTACCCCCTTAAAATAAGTTTCGTCCCGAAACTTAGAATAAGGTATTTACCCAAACAATTTCCCCTCAAGAGTTATATTCTAGTCTCACTCTTTCCTAGCATGCAATCTACTCACGCTATTAAGCACATAAACATCGACAATCACTTAAACATATAATCACAGAAATCATATAAAGTATCGTCTGAGTACTAACCTGTCGGTACTGAGGTAGCGGCTAACTCCGCAAAGAACTCAGGATAGTTACGTCTAATACTCTCCTCTGTCTCCCAGGTAGCCTCATCAACTCCTCGTCTAGACCACTGGATCCTCAGCATCGGTATCTCCTTAGAACGCAGGCGCTTAATACTACGCTCTAGGACGGCTACTAGATACTCCACAAAAGTGTGGTCTGGCTCGACTTTCAGATCCTCATGACTGATGACATGTCTAGGATCCGGTATGTACTCTCTCAACTGAGATACATGAAAAACTGGGTGGACTCCTTCTAGTCTCGGTGGCAGTGCTAGTCGGTAGGCAACCTCTCCGACTCTCTCTAAGATCTCAAATGGACCGACATATCGGGGACTCAACTTTCCCTTAATGCCGAAACGTCTAACTCCTCTAGTAGGTGACACTCTCAACCACACCTATGCACCTACTCTAAACTCCAAAGGTCGACGCCTTTTGTCGGCGTAGGACTTCTGACGACTTTGAGCTGCTAACATCCTCTCCCGGACTAAGGCAATCCGGGCGATGTCATCCTGTATCTGGTCTGGTACTACCCCATCAGCCTTTCTAGGCTCATCCCAACACAACGGTGTACGACATGTCCGCCCGTACAAAGCCTCATAAGGTGCCATCCCAATAGACGCGTGCCAACTGTTATTATATGAAAACTCTACCAGTGGGAGATGATCTGGTCATACCTGTCCCAAATCTAGCACACATGCCCGCAACATGTCCTCTAAGGTCTGAATGCTCCTCTCAGACTGACCGTCTGTCTGTGGGTGATAGGCAGTGGTAAAGTGGAGACTCATCCCCAGAGCAGTATGTACCTGCTGCCAAAATCTCGAGGTAAAACGTCCATCCCTGTCGGAGACGATAGTCCTCGGTACTCCATGGAGTCTCACAATGTGTCTGGTGAACTCCTCAGCTAGACGACTTACCGGCCACGTTTCCTTAATCGGAATGAAACGTGCGGTCTTCGTCAGACGGTCTACCACCACCCAAATGGCATCAAAACCTCTACTGAGCCTCAACCCTGTGACGAAGTCCATAGATATATCCTCCCACTTCCAATGTGGTACTAGAAGTGGGTGGAGCTCTCCTCCGGACCTACGATGCTCAATCTTGACCTGCTGATAGGTCGCACACTAGGCTACATACCGAGCCACATCAGGCTTCAAACCACCCCACCAGAAGGAACGTCTCACGTCCTTAAACATCTTACTCGCTCCTGGATGTACGGAGTAAGAGGTAGCATGAGCCTCACCTAGTATCCTCTGTCTCAGCTCACTGTCTGATGGCACACAGATACAGTCATGCCGTCTCATCACTCCATCGGCACCGATAGTGAACTGAGGTGCCTCATCTCGTGACATCCGGTCTCGGATCCGGGTCAAAGTCGGACAGGTCTCCTGCTTCTGTCGGATCTCACCCAACAGGTCAGGAAGTAACTCTAAGGTGGCTAACTGATGAGCTGTATCGGGGAACTGGATCTCTACCTCCAACCAAGCTAAGTCTCTCTGCAAATGTGGCTGTACTGTCAATCGAGCTATCGCCTTCTCCCGAGGCGTCTTCCGACTCAAAGCGTCAGCAACTACATTCGCCTTCCCGGGGTGGTAGAGAATCTCAAGGTCGAAATCCTTGATCAACTCTAGCCACCGCCTCTGGCGGTTATTCGACTCCCGCTGAGTGAATATGTACTTCTGACTCTTATGGTCTGTGAAGATCTGACAGGTCGCTCCATAGAGATAATGACGCTAGATCTTAAGAGTATGTACTACCGCAGCTAACTCCAGGTCATGGGTGGGGTAGTTCTCCACATACGTCTTCAACTGTCGAGACGCATACGCTATGACCTTACATCTCTGCATCAAGACACACCCCAAGCCCATCTTGGATGCGTCACTGTACACTACAAAGTCCTCTGTACCCTCAGGCTGTGCTAAGATCGGAGCAGACGTCAATCTCCTCTTCAGCTCCTCAAAACTCTACTGACACGGCTCAGACCAGACGAACCGAGTAGTCTTCCTCAGGAGACAAGTAAGTGGTCGGGCGATCAGGGAAAACCCTTCCACAAACCGACGGTAATAACCTGCCAATCCAAGGAAGCTGCGAACCTCCTTAACATTCTTCGGAGGTTGCCAAGAAGACACTGACTCAATCTTCGCCGGGTCGACCTTAATCCCCTCCGCAGTCACTACATGGCCTAGGAAAGCCACCTCTGACAACCATAACTCGCACTTGGATAGCTTAGCATATAGCTGGCTATCCTGTAGAATCTTTAATACTGTCCTCAAGTGTCCGGCATGCTCCTCTCGACTTCTTGAGTAAACTAGAATGTCATCAATGAAGACCACTACAAACTGGTGTAAGAAGTCGATGAAAATCCCATTCATCAACTCCATAAATACTGCTGGCGCATTAGTAAGCCCGAATGGCATCACTACAAACTCATAGTGGCCATACCTCGTCCGGAATGCCGTCTTAGGTATGTCCTGGTCTTTCACTCTCAGCTGGTGATAACCCGATCTCAAATCTATCCTCGAGAACACTGACGCTCCATGCAGCTGGTCCAGCAGATCATCTATGCGAGGAAGTGGATACTTATTCTTGATGGTGACCTTGTTCAACTCCTGGTAGTCAATACACAGCCTCATCGATCCATCCTTCTTCCTCACAAATAATACTGGTGCGCCCCAGGGAGAAACACTAGGGCGTATGAAGCCCTTCTCTGCTAACTCCTCTAACTGCTTCTTTAGCTCAAGCAGCTCTATCGGGGCCATGTGGTACGGGGCTTTCGAGATCGGTCTCGTGCCCGGCTCTAACTCAATGCTAAAATCAACACTCCTTTGTGGAGGTAGCCCTGGTAAGTCGTCACTGAATACCTCTACAAACTCGCATGCAACTGGTATCTCCTCTACTGTCAGGCTCTTGCGCTCCTTCATGGCATAACACCAGAAGGCCTCGCAACCTTGTGCTATCAATCTGGCCGCTCTCACTGCGCTGATAACTGTGCCGGACTTTCCGAGGTCCCAACCTCGGAATATCACTCTGTGACCCTCCTCAGTGGCGACAGTCACAGTTCTCCTACCAATATCTAAGACGGCTCCATGTCTAGTCATCCAATCTATCCCCAATATCACACCCTCATGTGCTAAGGGCATGACTAGAAAATTTACTAACCAAATCCGGCCTCCCAGATGAATAGGGCAGTCATAAATCTCTCGGGATCCTCTAACCTTATCCCTATCTGGTAACCCAACCATAAAAGGTACACCCTCTACTGTAGCTAAGGACAACCTATCTACGCATGCATCTGATATAAAGGAGTGCGTAGCACCCGTATCAAATAAAACTCGCACAGGTAAGTCATGGATCCAAATAGTACCTGTGGTCGCAGGTGTTGTAGGCTGCTCAGTGCTCCTCAGTTCGAACACTCTCGATGATCCTCCTTTGGTGTTAGTGGTACTACTACGTCCCCTGCCACGACCTGATCCCTGTGCCGTACTGTATGAAGCAGGATGTCCTGGAGCCCGGTACTTTTGCTGCTGTTGACTCGGAGTTCGGTACTGAGGAGGTCTCTGTACACTCTTCTCAGCACCTGCAGGGGAAGATCCCTGCTGTGAAGGGGCCCTACCCTGACGGCAGAAAATACTCTGTGTCCCAGCTTCCCACAAGTGAAGCAAGTGGTAGGTGGTCTCTGGCAGTCTATCTTAATGTGATCGCGGCTACCACAGTTAAAGCACTGTCGATCTCTACTGGGAGTCTGAACTGTAGAGTGGTAGCTGGACCTCCCCTGAGTCTGTCCTCGACCATAACCTGCTACTGCTGCACTAGTACGAGCATGTCCTGTTCTCTGCCGCTTATCCGGCCCACTAGACTGAACTGCTTTCCTCGAAGCTGGCCTATCTCTCTCATAAGCAGAGGCCCTATCCTGATAATCAGACAAAGTCTCACAGCGAAATCCAGCCAGATATGATCGGGTACTCTCTCTCAATCTCCTAGAGAAAAGGTAGACATGCTGCTCTTCTAGAGGTGCAGCTGGTCCAAGTAAGGTCAACTCTTTCTGAAACTTCTTTATGGCTGCAGCAATCGGGATATCCTCAAATCCCGCCTCAATGAAATCCTGGAATCTCTCCCTCCTCAGCGAAACAGGACAGTACCTGTCCCTAACAATGTTCCTCATCTGCTCCCAACTGGTGACTCGGCTACGAATGGTACGCCACCATGAATGAGCATCATCTGTGAAACAGGTCTGCACCAAATCCACCTGTCGATCCTCGGGGCAACGTATTGACTCTAAAGCAGTCTCTATCTTCCCTATCCAGTGCTCCACCTCTAACCCTATTTCTCCACTGAATGAGGGAACCTTCTGAGAGTTGAAAGCCTTCAACCACTCATCCGGTCTCGGTGCTCTAGACCCAGCAGGCGCTCTATCAACATTAGCTCTCCTCTCAAGTACAGCCGGCACCGGAGACACTCTTTGTGTCACCTGAGCTGACCTAGCCGGTACCACCGGTGGTACCTGGGTAAGCCTCTCAACTCTGGCAGCCTCCTCCATACGCTCGACGTATGCTCTGTACTCCCTATACTCCGATGCTCCAATAGAAACACGTCCTGACTCAGTCGAACGTGCTCCCTGCGCTCCAGACCTAGCGGTGGTCTCATGCCTGACCTCGGGGCCTACAATCTCAGCTACCTCTTCCACAACAGCCTCTGGTATGCTTGCTGCAGGTGGATCCTCTCGAGGAACTCGTCCTCGACCTCTCCCTAGTG
Organism: Fagopyrum homotropicum; assembly: GCA_033239125.1. Classification (NCBI taxonomy): domain Eukaryota; kingdom Viridiplantae; phylum Streptophyta; class Magnoliopsida; order Caryophyllales; family Polygonaceae; genus Fagopyrum; species Fagopyrum homotropicum. The sequence continues at coordinate 94,475,722 of BSWB01000003.1, read as the reverse complement.
GAGGTTTACCCCCACGACCACGCCCTCTAACAGCAGGGGTGCTTTCAGCTCGATCCTGTTTGACTGGGGGAAGGGGGGGGACGACCCCTACCTCGGCCAGTCACTAGTGTAGCCCTAGTACGTGCCATCTGCACGAACGGTAACAACTACAGTTATAATCTAACTAATCTATCATAACAGTAAAAGTCTGTATAAAAAAAATAATACTAAGAATACCGAGATCCGCAGAGGTAGTGGTGGTCATCCGTACTTTCTATCCCAACCCGACTATGTATGCATTTTAAAACCAAAATCTTCTTTGGAAAACTCAGACCCCTTTCGGGTTCTGTTTATTTACTTATATGAACTTTTTAGAAGATTTCAAGTGCCATTGTTGCCAACCTAGAGCTCTGATACCAAGTTGTAACACCCCAAATTTTACAACTCGGGGAGTTACTGGTTAGGACCGCACAATGTATGAATGTGACCAGAACAACTGACAACCGGAAAACATAAGATAACAAAGTGCAGAAAGAAAGAAGAGAACCAAGGTCCAACTGGAAATCCCACAAATAAAGAAACTGCAACACGTCCTAAAAGTACGACACCCCGGCTGACCACTACCATCCGGATCACTCGGCATCTTCTCTAACCTGTGGTAAGTCTACACAACATAACAACTGTTAGCTAACTATCCAAATATAAGTAGAATAACAACAGCACAAACACACGCAGAAAAAATTATAAACAAACATCATGCTGGCACTCAACCGTTTATTATCTATTATTTAGGTGATTCATCTTATTCAATTTTACAGTTGTGGCACGAGAGCTATTAACAGTTCTCGCCTCCGTTCCTTATCCAACTGGGTGTAGGTCTAGCTGACCTCCGCCGGTAGCATCACTACAAACCGAGTATGGACTAGTCCCTAAAGAAACCCCCAGCGCCCGCAAGCTAACTGAGCAGAATGCCACCGCCCGTTACTCTTAGGCCAAGTATAGGTCGGTAAATATCTATCACAACCTATAACTCTAAACATCTCAATCACACACCACTATCATCATTCATACTCATATTTAGAAGTCAGCTAAGTAAGCCCAAAGGACTTACCTGTTATAAAGCTCAACTCTTTGTAAACCAAACTCGCTCTGTAAACTGTAGCAACTCAGTTGCCTGCCAAAGGAGATAAGTGCATTAGCACCCTCCAACGTAATTAGAAGTCTAAGACTCCTAAGATAGAAGATCGTAATAGGACATAACTAATTACAGTACTAATTTATGGTACAATGACCATTTTACCCTTAGTTCCGAAACTTCCAAATTTTCCGAAATTCATGTCTAAACTCCTATTTGCGACCTTACAGTTCTATCCTAACTCCTAAAGTTTAGTTTGGTTACAAACTGACACTTTTCCTATTTTCCGAAAGATCGTAAAGGTCTAACTTCGGTTTCAAATATAAAATTCGTAAAAGCTTACAAAAATTCCGAAATAATTTTCTAGATCATCTATGATGTTCCATCTACCCTTAGGAGCAAGAATTTCTCAAAACTGTTCATCCATTATTTTTATAAAAATTCTCAAAGTTGGTTACTCCACTTACAATTTCTATACTTAGCCAAAATTCTAATGTTTACAAAAACTGCTTAACTACCCTACTTTGGAAGCTTATAACTTCTAATCCGACCGTTCATTTCTTCTCAAATTTTAATATACTAAACTACATATATCCATCTATCATCTATTAAAATTTCAACGGTGGATCTTCATTCAAACTCTCAAACATTGGTAGACAAAATGGGAAGTTTCTAACTTAAAAACTGAAGGAAAAAGAGTTGTATTTACAGCAGTCCTTTATTTCTACCATTATGTTTATACAACTCTGCAGCTACCCATTACCAACCTAACCCATGTTCAAGGCCGAACTACAACAACACATCATTCTAGTCCTAAGAATCGGTACACATACGCAAGATCATACATTAGCCTTTCCGTTACCTCTATACAGAAGGCTTTCTACGGCTGCTGGACTTGCTGTTTAAGCAAGGTTCTATCTCATTCTGGCCGGCGTCGCTGAAGCTAAAACAAGAGGGAGATCATTACTCCGGACTGGTAAGAGCGAGGCAAGGAGAATGAATGAGGAGCTTACCGGAGGTGTATGCAAAAGATCTCGCAAGGTTCTGCTTCGTCTTAGGCAACTTGAGGCTGACTGCGGTGGCTATGAATCGATGTACTCAGCCCCTTTAGTTTAGTAGATGGCTGCAGTTCGAAACACAACAGTGTTGGTCGATGAAACAAAGAAGAGGATGATGGTGAAGACGGAATTAACGCTCACTACACTAACCTGGATTCAGTCGCGAGATTAGGAGATGGTCGTATGTGCTTGAAGCGGCTGGATGTGTGCAGACGTAGGCTGGATAGGCAGTCGGCTGGTGTTGCGAGAAGGGAAGCGGGAGATGTCGATCTGCTGCTGTGATGCGGATGACCCGTTGCGAAAGGAAAAGATGGAAAGGGAGGGCTGAACGTGGACGAGAATCTGGACGGAAGGGACGACTGGAATGCGTGATTGTAGGCTGAATAGAAGGTGATTTTCTTCCCAAAAATAACAGCTGTTACGTGGAAGTTTAAGAGAGCAATTAATTGCTGTTGATCATCTCCTTCCAGCTGGGCTCGAATTGCCGTTGGGCTGAAGAAAGCAAGGCAGCAGCTCCTTCCTGGGCTGAAACAGACGCTGGGCTGGAGCTGGGCACATTGGCAGGCGGCTGCTGGGCTGAGACTAGCGCTGGGCTCCCTGGCAAGCTGCTGCTAGGCTGGGCGCTGGCTGAAGAAGGTAAGGCAGAAGCTGGGCTGCAGAAGCTGGATCCGCTAGGGCTGAAGATGGGCAGAAGCTGGGCTGCAGATGGGCTAGAGCTGGCGCAAGGGTGAAGGGAGCAGCAGCCCGGTGCTAGCTGCAGTCCGGAATCGAGATCCCGACAAATGAATGCACGGAATAGACGGATACGGATTATGTTACAGTTTAGGATTGGTTATAAGAATCCTATCATTTTATGTGAAGGTAAGCTACATAAAATGATAAACTTATAAAAGATTCTATCATTTTATGTGAAGGAAATCTACATAAAATGATAAATTTTATAATAATGTGTCTAATTAAGTAGACGGATATGGATCAACTGATCGAGATCGGGTTTGTTACAGAAATAAAGGGAATAAAAATTCCGGATATTACAGTAGTCGAGATGAGGACTTGAGGAGGTCACGTGAGAGACTGAGGATAGTATCCTGGGGAACTATCTAGAGTTTATGTCGGAACAAATCCATGTGTGGGAGCACGAGTAGATCTTAGTGCTATCTTGATGAGTGCTGTGCTTATGTGCTTATATGTCCTGATGTGTTTATTCCATGCAAGATATGATGTGATTTATGATCTTAGTAGATATTGATGTGCTAGCGTTATGTATGTCGTAGCTGAAAATGATTACTTCCTCACGCTATTTGGGTATGATTTATATTTATGGCTGGAGATGGTTCTTTCCTCCGTGCTATTAAGTGTGATTAGGATATAGTTGGAGATGGTTCTTTCCTCCATGCTACTTTGATGGACATAGTTTCAATGGAGATGTTATTCCTCCATGCGATGTTTATGAGTATGTTTTGGCTAGAGATGTACTTCTTCTATACCTTGTGATCTGGTATGGCGAGATATGTGATTCCTCTACGCCTTTGGGTTGCGTTATGGCCCTATTTTCTGGACATGATGATTCCTCCATATGCATGATTGAGGTTTTAGATTGATATAGGTGGTGATATTTTGAATGGAGATGTGATACCTCCAATAGAGAGAGTGAGAGTTATACCTCGGCTTATGGGTCCGAGAGGATTTGGGATTTTGCAAGTTTCGGGACGAAACTTGTTTTTAGGGGGGTGAGATGTAAGAGCCTAGTTGTTGAGTTGCTGAGTGTGTGAGCTGAGGTCTTGGATCTAGCCTAAACCTCCCCTGTCTGACCCAGAGGCCGCCCCTGCGGTTTGCCTAGGCCGCACCTGCGCTTCACAGGGTCCGCCCCTGCGGCTCTGTGTGCCTGCAACCGTCTTTGTTGACCCCCTGACCCGTGGTTTACTCTTTTCCTTCCTTTATAAGCCTCTTTTCTTTCCTTCTGATGAGGGTTCCCTATTTGCAGCCCCATCTCTCTCCCTACATTCATCTTCTCTTCTCTTCTTCCTTTGGATCTCTTCTTGATCCTTGTTTGAGTTTGTGTGAGTTTGGAAGCTTATAAGCTTAGCTTTGCTTGAGGTTGATGCTTGTGGATGCTGCTGTGCTTGTTGATAGCCAACCTTGAGGTTTTGATGGTTTTCTGATCTTGTTTGGGTTCAGCTTGGTGAGTCTATCTGCCACCTCTTCCTATCTTCTTTCTTTCTTGCATCTTTCTTTCTTTTCTTCATCTAGAGCTTAGGTTCCACAAGTTTGATCTTGTGGTAGCCTTGATTGGCTTCTATTAATGTATATATGTATGTATATGTATGTGTATGGATGTTGGAGTGAGAAGGAGTGAAGAGGATCGAGTGAAGAAGCAAAGGACAACCGAAGGTGCACTTTCTGCACACCAGCCGCCCCTGCGCCACTTCAGGACCGCCCCAGCGCCGGCAGTGATCCACCCCTGTGCCACCTCCTAGCCGCCCATGCGGCTACCTGCACCAGCTTGGTGTTGCACTTGGTTCTGCATGTGTGTCTTGCTTCTAGGCTTGCCTATGGTTGGCATTGCCTCTTACTTTCCTCATGTGAGAGTATAGTAGCATGCTAGGGCTGGATGAGAGTGTTTGGATGATATATGATCATGTTATGCCTTATACGGTTTTTGAGGTTTATAGGTTGTGGGGTTTAAGTTGAGGATGATCCTATGGATCCCTTGGGTCTAGGTGTGCCCCCTTTGATGAATAGAGGGTGATATCTTTCTATGCCTTGTTATTAGGCAGTGCTCCTCTCTCAAGATTGGAGGTTGATCATGGTTGAGGTTATACGAGGTTGAGGTAAGTCCTAGGACTTACTTAGCTACCATCCTTATATTGGGTGTTTGCATGAGTGGTGTGTGTTTCATTTGTTGCTATGATAGCATGAGTTGTCGTTTATTCCGACCTATGTTTTATTGACTGCCCCGTTCCATTGTTGTGACAACCTTTCCCTTTCATCCCGCCGTGGAGTTTGGGAGGTTCTCTGACGTCGGGCCAGACTAGTTAACCGGAAGGGCGCAATCCACTCCCATAAGGTACACGGATTGTGTGACCGATACTCGTACAACTGAACATCGCACTCAGAGGGGGGGATGATACGGTCCTCGTGTCACATAGTTTCATATATATATATATATATATATATATACACGATTTTGAGTGAATGGTTATTATATAAAGATAATAAATGGGTAAATGTGTGATAGCATGCTGATGTGTTTATCTTTCATGATTGTGCTTGTGTTTATGCATTACCTCATATATGTATGGTTAGCTAACGGTTTCATACCGTATTGTAGATGTTGTTGGGTGATGTGGCAGGGTGACAGGCCGTGGACTCTCGTACATTAGGTGGTTGGTTTTGGGGTTGTTTATGTTTCCCAACCTGGGTGAGGATGATTTCTTGTTTACCTCCTGTGTGAGGATGTTGTTTTATACTCGGCTATGTTGTTGTTTACCTTTGGTTGTATAGTTTATACGGTATTTATGTATTTGTTTTATATCTATCAGTGCCATATTGTAAGGTCCAGTGAACTTGTTGTTAGGCTAGGGTCAGGATCTATCGTGAGATCCTAGCCCAATGTGACACTCCGAGTCCCGTGGAATCTGGGTGTTACACTTTGATATCAAGGACACCGGAGAGAAGCATTTGCTAGTTATAAATGCACTCGAGGAGATCTGACTCGACGCTTACGAGAATGTCCGAATTTACAAAGAGAGGACACGTTGACATGACAAGAGCCTCATCCCGAAGGAGTTGAGTGAAGGAGACTTGTTCCTTCTCTTCAACTCAAGGTTGCGGCTCTTTCCCGTAAAGCTAAAGTCAAAATGGGCTTACCCCTATGTGGTGACGAATATTTTCCTCATGGAGCGGTAGAGATAGGAGGGGAGCGTTGTGATAAATTTAAGGTGAATGGGCACCAGTTGAAGAAATACATCCGGGAAGCTCCGATTGATGTGATTTCCCTGATTTGCATTGAGTAAGTCACTCCCGGGATTTTGTCTAGCTAAAGACCTTAAAAAAGAGCTTCTTGGGAGGCAACCCAAGGGTACATATCTTTCTCTTTCATTTGCATGTTTTTGTTTTTGTGTGTTGTGTTCTTTTTTTTTGTTTTGATGATAGGATCTAGGTGTTGTGATTAGTGTTGATGATGCTGGAGGCCATGTGTGAGCATCATGAATTCATTGGGAGTGAAGTGCAAGATCTGAGCACAAAGGCAAGGGAAGAGATGGAAGCAATCTCGGCCGAGATGGCTGTTTGGCCATCTGAGATTTGACTATAGAGAGTGATCTCGAATGAAATCTCGGTCTAGGTTTGATGATGGTCCGAGATTCTTCTACTGGACCATGGGTTGCCTAGGAGTGTGCTCATACTTCAAGATCCAATTTGCAGTTCCCTTTCCACCACCACCATTCCACATGAGTGAACCTGAATACCGAAATCTTGACGTTTTATATTGTGAGGACCTTCTTTCACTCTTCTTTGCTTAATTTTCACATTGGGGAGAATGTGGTTTTAATTATGGGGTGAGGTTTTCATAATTCTTTGCACTATCACATCTAGGACAGTTTCATATTATTGTCACACGTTTCTATTCATGTTTTTCATTGTACATATATATTTTCAAAAATATTCAAAAAACTCGAAAAAGTTTAGAATTTTTTCTGCTTCTAGGATTAATATGAACCTTATGATGATTTTTGTTTTGTGAATTGGCTATGGATGACCTTTGTGTGTTGAATGAATTTATGCATATGTGGACTTGAATACTTTGCTTGAATTTCATATGTGGATAGTGATGACGATTGTTGTCTAGGTTGGATTGAGAATTGATGGTTGAAATTGCATGATAGGTTCTTACACATCATCTAGGAATGATTAAGTCATTCATTTTCTCTCTTCTTCTCATCGTGATCATGTTGTTTGAAGCACCTCACTTGATTGAAAAATATTACCTCTTTTGACCCATCTGGAAATTAGGAGCGTGTTAGTGTGTTGAGTGTGTGAAAGAAAAGTGTGGGGTGATCATGTTGTTGATGAATGAATGTATCGATGAAGTTGTTGAATGTCTTGTGAAAGTGTAGAAAAATATAGGTTTGAGGATATTGGTTATGATGATGAGTAAATCGGCACCATTAACATAATCGGGTATGAGTAAATCGGCACCATTAAAAATAAAAAGAGAAAAAGAAAAGAAAGAAAAGAAAAAGAAGGAGAAAATTACACTTTGGTGGATGTTGAACGAAATGAAGTTGTGGATAGTTCCTTTCCCGGATTAGCACCACATGTCCTAGAAAATTCCCACCTTTGACACGTTTCTTGGCCTCTTCTTTCCTAAGTTCTTAAGATCTCTATGCACATGTGTTATGACTTAGTGATTTAGATTGGATATCCTCATGATCATCTAGACTTTATCATTTTGCTTTGCATGTATGTTTTCGAGTTAAGTGTGATCGTCTTTTCGCGCCTTTGTTCTTTTAATACAATGATTGCTCATACTTTTCCATGAAACATCACTATGAAGGTGGTCTATGATTAAAAGCACAATTGCAAAAAGATTTTCTAGTTTTTCGCATTCATATCTCATGCCATCTTGTAGCTTAGGTTTGAACCTTTCTTGGGGACAAGTAAGTGGCAAGTATGGGGTATCTTGATGACATGATTTATGACACTGGTTTAGGCATTCATTTAGGTAGTTTTTCCCCTTATTCATGCACGATTTAGCCTTAGTTCGTGACGTTTATGCTTAATCGAGTCATATTGATAGAAAATACGTCTACATGAGCTTTTGTCGGTTTTGTAGGTATTTCGGGGATCTTTTGGACAATTTTGATTACATCCGAGGATCAAACATCGTGGCGATTCAAATTCGTGGTTCCAAAGGAAGCAAGCTTGGAAGAAAGAAGAGCACAAGGACCCTAGTTGGTGCGAGCCATGCACCAACTCATAGTCAACCATGATCTAAGCTGAGATTGACCAAAATACCGGTCCAGGGCAATAAATCTTGGCCGGGATGGCTCCTCGGCCACTGAGATTTCTGTCCTGAAGATGCCCGACACTTATCACACATCTTCTATGTCCGCCCTTTGCTTTTCCTGCGTTAAGTGAGGCGTTGTATGTGGCAGGCTGTGACTTTTGCAAGGATCCTATCCATTGTTGTGGGGAGATTAAGGAGAAGGAAGAATACCCCCTCATTGAGAGGAAGAAGAACACACCATATCTTAAATCTAGAGTGAGTTTGAGAGATTTTTAGTGATAAACTTGTAAGAGCTTGTTTGGATCTGATTGGATGTTGTTCGCTCCAAACGATGTGTGCAAGCTTTAAATTTACAACCCAAGAAGTATGCTTAAAACAAGGATGCGAACCCGCAGTGTATGGGTCAATCGTAGTAAAAGCAAGAATTCCGGGGTGTCGATCTCAGGGACTTAGGTAAAACAAAGCAAGTATAGGTTGTCAATTTTATTAATAACCACAAAAGCGATTAAAACAATCAAAGATGATAAAAAGTCAATTAAAGGAATATGCAATTCTAGGGATTAAAGCATCTAGTTGTGGTTCCAACTCAAGATCTAAAGATAAGTGGACAAAGCTGAGATTTTGCAAAGGGAAGGTGTTACTAAAGTTGAATAGATCACCGGGTAAGTTTCACTACTCACTAATCCCAAACCAAAGAACCTATCACCGGGTAAGTCTCAAGGTACTAAGGAAAAGAACTATAACCTCAAACCAACACACCACCTAAGAGAATGGAATCAACCTTTACCGGGTAAGTATTAGGCTAACTCACAAAGATAGGATGAAAGCACACTCAATCCCCAATAAAGGATAAACCTTTATTACCTACACTTATGATCTTGGGTAAACAAATAAAGGAATTACCAGGTAAGTCTCATCCTAGGCTTGCATTGAACCAGGAAAGGTGTAATAAGAATAGGATTTGGCAAACTCTAACACTTAACTCTCAGTTTCGGATCAGAAAGGTCACCTCGGTCAGATGAATTCCACCCCGGCCGAGATGTTCATCGACTGAACGAGATGTTCTAGGGTTAAGGATAAAGACTCGAGCTTTCAGGGTCCTACTGGAATTTAAGATTATTCTATCATCGTCTTTCCCACAACCTTCAGCCAATCACCCTAGCATCGCACAAAGAAATTAGTCACTCATCATCATGAAAGCAATAATCAAATATATGGGAAGAGAATGAATATTTGAACATAAAAACCTTAAGAACAAGGCTTCAATAACTGAATCAAATAAACAAATCAGCGTTCCTTGGATCACAAATCCAACAAGACAAATCAACTAGAAGGGAATCTAAGAAAGTCTTACAAAACCCTTCACAAAAGCTATAACAAGCTATCAATCCTTCCTTGATTGATCTTCAATCTTCCTTCCTTCCTTCAAAACTCCAGAAAATCCCTTAATTGCTGGATGCTATCATCCCTCTAAGCATGTATAAGCATGCTTGAACTTGTGGAAAATCCAACCCTTTATATAGGAAAACTATCTTCTAAAGATAAAATATCTTGAAAAGATATTATCCTAATAAAATATATCTTAATCTCTAAAATAGATCTCCAAAATATATAATCTTCCTTCCAGAAATCGAACCCAAAAATATATTATCTCTCCTTCCAAAAATAAAAGATCTCATCCAAGAATAAACGACCTCGCCACGTCAGGATATTCGCCTCGGTCGAGACGCTCCTCTAGATCACCTCGGTCGAGATGGTACTGTAGCTGACCGAGGTGACTCTCTGCTGAATGTGAAATCTCTCAAATCTGGTACAAAGTAAATCTTCTTTGTTAATTCCAAGCTTCCTGGATTCTTCCTTAAGCTCCTGAATGTAGCTCCTATGACTCCTTAGCTCCTTTAGCTCCATTTCGATGCAAAACGTGCCATTTTACCTACGATTACAACAAAACTTAGTGTAGACCTCGATTCCCATAAAGGTAGATGAAACGACAATATAATCACATAATATACATTCAAACATGCAGATTATTGAAGATAAAACGTCTAAACAAGTCCCAAAATATAGACTATAATGCATGCTATCAGATGTACTCATGGAGACTTGTAAGACTTGTTTTAGTATCATTATTCAGCTAATTTCTTGCTTTCCTTTGTCTTTACTTCTCATTATCTTTCCATGGATTGCATGTGTGATTGTATGATGATGTTTGATCTTGAAATGAATGTTGTTGGCTAAGTAGCTGTGATTATAGGGTGATGGATAGAAGGTTTTGGCTTGGATAATGATAGAATAGACTTGAATGTACCTTAGGATGACTTGCATGCTCGAACCCTAGCTCAATACAAATCTCAGCATGTTCTTCATACCATCTCGGCCGAGATTACATATGATCCACCCGAGCTTCTTGTTCTGTTGTTCTTATATTGATGAATATGCATGTTAGGATGTTTGATTGTTGAAGTCCTATTGTTTGTTGAGCTTAATCTAGCTTAGGGTGACCTATGTTAGTAAACTAAGTGAGGGATGAGACTTACTTGGTAATTCCCGCTCATAGGTATAAAAGATGACAACTCTTGGTAGTAGAGGTCTCAAAAGCCTCTATTGGTTTGAGTGTGCTAGGATTGTTTCTTAGGACTTGCCTTTTCCGAGACTTACCCGGTAAGGAGAGGTTTGACCCTAGGTAATGGTCCGGTTTGTGTAGAATTCCCAACCTTAGCTCCTTGAGACTTACCCGGTAATAGGACTTTGGTTTGAGACTAGTGGAATGATAACGTGATTTATGACGATAGTTTAGGCACTTAATTAGATAGTTTTTCCCGTTATTCATGCACGGTTTGACATTGGTTCATGACGTTTTCGCTCAATTCATGCATATTTATAGAAAAGACGTCTACACGACCTTTTATCGGTTTTGTAGGTAATTCGGGAATCTATTGGACATTAATCGATACATTCGAGGGTCAAGCCTCATGGTGGTACACATCCAAAGCTTTGAAGGAGCATAATTGGAGCAACAAAGGACACAAAGACCACTATTGGTGCAAGCAATGGAGCAACTCATGGCTAGACGATCATAGCATGCTTCTGCTGAAGAAAATCGGACCAACTGCCAGGAAAATCGGCCGATTTATTCCTCTGGGTCGATTTTCCCGCCTTTGACAGCTTAAGCCACGTGTCCCACGATCTCTTGATCCGGCCTTGCTCTTGGTGGAGAATATAAGTGGTCCTGCAAGCTGTTGTTGAGCAGCTCTCCTCTCCCACATTCTCATTGACAGCTCATGGGATTGGAGGGAAGATTTGGAGGTCGAAAAACTCTCTCAAATTGAAGGAAGAAGAAGAACACCAAACATAGAGTGATAGTGAGGTTTTGAGTGATTTTGAGTGATTTTTGGAGTCTTGGATTGAAGAACTATTGCAAGGATTGTTAGGAACGTTTTAGAACTTCGTTTTAAGAGTTGTAAGTCTTGCTAAACTTAGATTCAGCTGAGATTTATTGATTCAACTTGCTCATCTTTCATCATCCATCTATGAAAACCATGTGTGCTTGTGTGATGATTTTGGATCTTAATATGCATACTATTGGCTAGTTTATTGTGATTCTGGAGTGATGGATTGATGGTTATGACTAGGGTGATGATAGAATGGACTTATATGTTAGTTTAGGATAATTTGTATGCACGAAACCCAAACCAGGAGGAAAAATCGCCCTGATCATCAGCTAGATCGGCCGATTTAGCCAAGATCCATCCGATTTATTCTCCTGTTGCTCTTTAAATGATAAATCTGTATGTTAGGGTGTTTGGGTGTTTAAATCCTAGTGTTTATTAAGCCTAATTTAGGTTAGGATCACCTAATGCTATCAATCTAAGTGAGGGAAGAGATCTACCCGATGATTTCCGACCTTAGATACCTAAGATCATGAATACTAGGTAGTAGTGAGCCTCATAAGCCGCTATTGGATCGAGTGTGCTAGGATTATTGCTTGAGACTTCCCTATTCCGAGACTTACCCGGTAAGGAGAGGGTTACCCCTTGAGTAGTATCCGGATTGTGTAGAATTCCATACTTTAACCCCTTGAGACCTACCCAGTAATAGGAGTTTGATGCGGGACTAGTGAAGTGAGAGACCTACCCGGTAATTGCTTCTATTAGTTAAACACTCTTCCCCAACACCGCAGCTTGTCCTTAGAATCCTTAGAACCTTGAGTCCAATGCCATAACCGGAAATCTTGACCTCTAGAATCCACTTTTCTCTCTTGATCATATACTTGTGTTTTGAGTTACTTGTTTGTTTGCTAGTTGAGTTGTTAGTTTATTTTATTGTTTTGCTTGATTTGTGATCCTTGTTTGATCACCACAAAAACCAACCAAAAATATCGAGATTTTCATTTCTTTGTTCCTTGACCCTTTCTTGGATTAGATCCACACTATCTATGACCATTGCTTGACTCGATTTCACCTTAGTCTTTGTGTTCGACCTCGGAATACTATCCCTACTATAAACGTCCCGTACACTGCGGGTTCGCTAGGAGTTAGGATAATTATAACGAGTATAAATTTAAAGCCTATTGCGTATCACATCCTGAGCGTAACAAGTTTTTGGCGCCGTTGCTGGGGACTAGGTCTAGATTGAGTCTATTTTGTGATTGTTTATAGTGTAGATCTTTCTTGTTGCTTTTGATCTCTCTTTGGTGTGTGTTTTTGCTTTTTAGGACATCTCTTACTCTTTAGGTGTATGCGAAGATCTCGTGGCAAGGATTTAGCTCCATTTGCTCCCGAACCGGAGAAAACCCTTAGATCTAGATCCAAGAGCATTAAAAAGGGGAAAGAGATGGCCGGAAGAGATCTCCAAGCTGAATTGGATGAGGCCTTAGAGCAAATAAGGCTAAGAGATGAACTCTTGGAGGAAGAAATGAGACTTGCCAATGAGAGGCAAGAAGCAACTAGGAGGGAGATTGATGAGATTAGGCAAGCCCTTGTACAAGGAGAGCTTAATCGTCAACAACCTCCACCTCCTCCACCACCACAACCGCAACCGGCGGCAAATGTTAGGGTTGTACCCATTGCTATTGAAGAGCCACAAACCTTGGGGAGACGTATGGATCCGGCACAAAGAGCACACCATCCGGGTGTGAACTTAGGAGATCCCGCAGCCCACAACTACGAACTCCGCCCTCAAGTTCTACAAATGATCCGGCATAATCAATTTGGAGGGAAGGAAGGAGTGTCTCCTCATCAACACTTGATGAACTATGAGATTTTGATGGAGACTCTTAGACCGCCTAGACTAGAGAGCAACAACCATAAGCTTAGGGCTTTCTCCTTCTCTCTTAAGGACAAAGCCTTAGCTTGGTATCAATCTATTCCACAAGGGCGAGTTGGTACTTGGGAGGAGATGACAACCGAGTTTTTGACTAAGTTCTTCCCACCTTCCAAGACTACCGAATTAAGAGGGAAGATCAATGCCTTCATGATGAAGGATAGAGAGAGTTTGTTCAAGGCTTGGGAGAGATTCAAAGACCTTCTCCTAGATTGTCCACACCATGGCATACCGAAAATTGAGCTATTGGAGATCTACTTCAAGGGACTTGATGAAGATAGCCAATTCAAGCTTCAATCTCTTTCCGGTGGGACTTTCATGGAGAAGCATGTGGATGATGCTTGGGAGTTTGTAGAGAAACAAGCTCTAGTGATTGAGAAATACTCCCATAGGAAGAGTGAAGGGAGAAAGGCGGGAGCATATGAGGTGAGTGAGGTCACCATGAGCAATTTCAAGCTTGATGCCATCAACAACGAGCTAAAGTCCTTGAGGGAGTTGTGTGCTACAACTTTGAAAAACCAAGCAACTCCTCAAGTGCTTCCACAAGCTAACTTATCTTCCAAGGAGGAGGATGTGAATTACATGGGAAGGGGCAATTACAACAACTATCAAGGCCCAAGGAACTTCAACAACAACCGGCAATTCAACAATTACCGGCCCAACCACAACCATCCCGGGTTTTCCTATTCTAACCCGGATGGAGCCTTGAACCCTCCCGCTTCCACAAGCACAACTCCACCACCAAAAGCTTCACAAGAACCTCCACCCGGATTTACTCAACCTCCAAAGGATAGAACCGAAATAATGTTTGAGCAATTGCTTGGAAGGTTGAGTGGTCTTGAGAGCACGGTGACTTCCATTTCCAAAGCTCAAAAAGTTTTGGAAGCACAAGTGTTCCAAAAAGCGGGTGAAGCCCATAGAGATCCGGGAAAGCTTCCCAGAAGGACCGAAGACAACCCAAGAGGCCAAGTGTTGGCCATTACAACGAGGAGTGGGTTCAGCATGAAGGATCCTTTGCCCAAGGAGAATGCTAAAGGGAAGCAAGTGGTGAATGAAGAAGAGCCATTGTAAGAAGATGGAGGCAAGAGCAAGGATGTTGAGCCAACATATGTGGCACCGCCTCCATACAAGCCACCACTACCGTTCCCACAATCACGAGCAAGAGCTCGCTTGGACAATCATTTTAGTAAATTCCTTGAACTTATGTCTAAATTGCATATTAATATTCCATTCATGGATGCTATCTTAGGTATGCCGGCATATGGCAAGTTCTTGAAGGAGATACTCTCCAACAAAAGGAAGTTGGAGGAGTATGGGGAGATAAGAATGACAAAGAGATCCTCGGAGTTGATTCAAACAATGAAGGAGAAGATGCCTCCTAAGCTAAGGGATCCGGGATCCTTTTGTGTGCCAATCGGAGTAGGGGAAGTGAAGTACGACGCCCTATGTGATCTTGGGGCAATTGTAAGCATCATTCCGCTTGCACTTTGCAACAAGGTTGGGCTAGGAGAGCCGAAGCCGGTCAAGATGACCCTATACATGGCGGACCGCTCAATCACTCATCCGGTTGGAATCTTGGAAGACATTCCGGTGCAACTAGGGAAGTTCTATGTGCCCATAGACTTCGTTGTTTTGGACATCCCGGCGGACTATCCGGTTCTTATCATCTTGGGGAGACCTTTCCTAGCTACTTCCGGATGTCTAGTAGATTGCAAGAATGGGACTCTCTCCTTCAACATTGGAGAAGAGAACATCAAGTTCAAGCTGTCCACAATGATGAAAGGGCCAACCCTTGACGAAGATGTATTCAACATAGTTGAGGAAGAGGAGTCTAGAGAGGTTGTGAGCTCAATCTTGCTCAAGGATCCACTTGAGAAGGTACTTAGCTCAAGCTTGATGGAGGAAGGAGTTGAGGAGAGTAGCAATGAAGTAATCAAGGCCTTGAATGCATTGGACGAGCTACCAAGTGTTGGATTTGAAGTGCTAGAAGAAGAGAGAAACAGGCAGAAAAATCGGACTGGAGGGACCAAATCGGCCGATTTTTGGCCTTGTGCTGAAATTTCGTCCAGTTCTGCAAAAACAGAAACTCAGATCGACCTACCCCAAGGAAAATCGGCCGATTTTTCTGACTGGGCCGATTTTCCTGAGTCTTTTCAGCATCAACCACTTGATTGTGAGCAATCATCAAGGGACTTCAAGGAGGCTTCCATGGCTTTGCAATCATCTCAACCTACATTGTATGGATCGTCTCCAACCGAAAAAGGTCCTCCTCAACTTGATCTTAAACCTCTTCCTTCTCATTTAAAGTATGATTCCTTGGTTCAAATTCTGCTTATCCGGTGATTGTGAATGCATCTTTGAATGATGATGAACTTAATAGATTGTTGAATGAATTGAAACTGCATAGAAAGGCAATAGGATACACCATTGATGACCTCGTTGGCATTAAGCCCTCTTTGTGCATGCATAAGATAATGATGGAAGATAACCATAAACCCTCTATTGAACATCAAAGAAGATTGAATCCTATAATGAAAGAGGTAGTTAAGAAGGAGATCATAAAGTTGCTAGATGCGGGAATTATCTACCCTATCTCGGATAGTAAGTGGGTTAGTCCCGTTCATGTAGTTCCTAAGAAGGGTGGGATGACCGTAGTAACTAATGAGAACATTGAACTAATCTCAACTAGGACGGTTACGGGATGGAGGATGTGCATTGATTATAGGAAGCTTAACATGGCCTCTAGGAAAGATCACTTCCCTCTCCCTTTCATTGACCAAATACTAGAGAGGTTAGCTCAACATTCTCATTTTTGTTATTTAGATGGCTATAGTGGATTCTTCCAAATCCCTATCCACCCCGATGACCAAGAGAAAACCACATTTACATCTCCATGGGGTACTTTTGCATATAGGAGAATGCCATTTGGGTTGTGTAATGCACCCGCCACCTTCCAAAGGTGTATGATGGCTATCTTTTCGGAATACATTGAAAATATCATGGAAGTGTTCATGGATGATTTCTCTGTTTATGGTTCTTCCTTTGATAATTGCTTGGCTAACTTGTCATTAGTATTGCAAAGATGTGAGGAGACAAATCTTGTTTTGAATTGGGAAAAATGCCACTTCATGGTAAGTGAAGGTATTGTGTTAGGACACTTGGTGTCTAACCGTGGCATTGAGGTTGATAGGGCCAAGATTGAAACGATAGAGAAGTTGCCACCACCTACCTCGGTGAAAGGGGTAAGGAGTTTTCTAGGGCATGCCGGTTTTTACCGGAGGTTTATTCAAGACTTCTCTAAGATTTCAAAGCCTCTTACTAACCTACTAATGAAAGACATTGAATTTGTTTTCTCCAAAGATTGTCTTGAGGCTTTTTGTAGGTTGAAGAACGCTTTGATCTCCGCACCTATCATGCAACCTCCGGATTGGAGTCTACCGTTTGAGATCATGTGTGATGCAAGCGATGTAGCCGTTGGGGCTGTTTTGGGGCAAAGGAAAGATGGGCGCACTCACGCCATTTATTATGCTAGCAAGACACTAGATGATGCCCAACTCAATTATGCTACCACCGAGAAAGAGTTGCTAGCGGTGGTGTATGCTTTTGAGAAGTTCCGCTCATATCTTGTTGGAGCAAAGGTCATAGTGTATACGGATCATGCTGCGATCCGTTATCTCCTTACCAAGAAGGATGCAAAGCCTAGGTTGATTCGGTGGATCCTTCTTCTTCAAGAGTTTGATTTGGAAATCCGGGACAAGAAGGGATCCGAGAACTCCGTGGCGGATCACCTTAGTAGACTCCCACCGATAGAGCTTGAGAGAGATGACATCCCGATTGATGACTCATTCCGGGATGAGCAATTGCAAATGGTGGAGGAGTGCTTGTTCCAAGTGTCTAGAGGGAGTGAGCCATGGTATGCCGACATTGTGAACTACCTAGTGTGTGAGGAAGTGCCTCCCGGATTGACATATGCCCAAAGAAAGAAGTTTTTCAAAGATGTGAGGCACTACTATTGGAGTGAACCACTTTTATTCAAGAGAGGGCCGGATGGAGTGTTTAGAAGATGCATACCGGAGGATGAGGTGGAGAGTGTGATCCGCCATTGTGCTTTCCTTGCCATGTGGAGGGCATGCTAGCTCACACACGACATGTGCTAAGGTGTTGCAATCGGGCTTCTTTTGGCCAAGTTTGTTCAAGGATGTACAAAGCTTTGTGGTAGCTTGTGATGCTTGCCAAAGGACGGGCAACATCTCAAGGAGAAATGAGATGCCCTTGAACAACATACAAGAGGTAGAGATATTTGATGTGTGGGGTGTGGACTTCATGGGACCATTCCCTTCTTCATGTGGCAACCTCTACATCCTATTGACGGTAGATTATGTTTTGAGATGGGTGGAGGCAATCGCCTCTCCCACAAATGATGCCAAGGTGGTGGTGCGGTTCTTCAACCGAGTGATCTTCCCTAGGTTTGGAACACCAAGGGTGATCATAAATGATGGAGGGAAGCACTTCACTAATAGGAACTTTGGGGCACTTTTGGCTAAGTATGGGGTGACCCATAAGGTGGCAACACCTTACCATCCCCAAACTAGTGGCCAAGTGGAGATCTCCAACCGGGAGATAAAAGGGATACTTGAGAAGACGGTCTCTAGGACGAGAAAAGATTGGGCTATGAAGCTCGATGATGCCTTGTGGGCTTATAGGACCGCTTTCAAGACACCAATTGGCACCACTCCCTACAAGCTAGTTTATGGCAAATCTTGCCACCTTCCGATAGAGATGGAGCATAGAGCATATTGGGCTATAAGGTGGTTAAATTTTGATCTCAAGGAGGCCGGTGAGAAGCGGTTGCTAGACATGAACGCCCTTGAGGAGATCCGGTTGGATGCTTATGAGAATGCCCGGATCTACAAGGAGAGGACCAAGCGTTGGCATGACAAGCGCCTCATCCCAAAGGAGTTGAATGAGGGTGACTTAGTGCTTCTCTTCAACTCAAGACTGCGGCTTTTCCCCGGAAAGCTCAAATCAAGATGGACGGGTCCCTATGTTGTGAAGAAGGCCTTTCCTCATGGAGCGGTAGAGATAGAAGGAGATCATTGTGGTAACTTCAAGGTGAATGGGCATCGTTTAAAGAAGTACATCCCGGAAGCCCCGGTGGAAGTGATTGCCCCACTTCACCTTGATTGAAACGCTCCCGAAATTGGTCAAGCTAATGACCTTAAAGAAGCGCTTAATGGGAGGCAACCCATTGGTACATATTTCTCCCTTTTCTTTTTCTTGCTTTTGTTTGATCTTACTCTTGGTGTGCTTTGTTTTTCTTTTGTGTTTTTGAATGCTAGATCTTGTTGATTGTCATGTGTGATGAGATATTGGAGGTCATGTGAACACCTCATGGAACTGTTGAAGGTACAAAATCTAAGCACATGGACGAGGAGGAAATCACCCAGAAAAATCGGCCTGTTCTTCAGCCAGATCGGCCGATTTTCCTGGGTTGTTGGGGCGATTTTTCCTTTTGTAAAGGAAAGTGGTGATCTCCAATCGAGCATGGGTGGAGCGGACGTGGAACTTGGACGGCTTGCGGTGCCAAGCGCGGCTTCCGACACCATAATGAACATCAAGAGCTCTCTACCATCCTTGATCGATCAACCACCATCATCATTCAATGTGAACCGAAATACCAAAGCATCACCAATTTTACATTGTGAGGACTCTCTTTCACTTCTTTATTTAGTTTACACATTAGGGACAATGTGTTTCTAAGTATGGGGTGGGGTTTTCATGATCACTTGCATGATTAGCATCTAGGATAGTTTAATTTTGTCACATGTTTCATTATGTCTTGCATTGTACATACATATTTCGAAAAATCCAAAAATAAATAAATAAATAAATAAAATCAGAAAATTTAAAAATTTTAGTTCTTCTAAGCTTGGGAATGACCCTTATGATGAAATTGTCTTGTGAATTGGCTATGGATAGCCTTATATGTTGAATAGATGAATGCATATGTAGACTTGAAGTACTTATCTTGAATCCCATAAATGATTTGTGATCATGAATGTTTGCCTTGATTAAATTGAGTATTGAAAGTCGAAATTACATGCTAGTTCTTGCACATCATTTAGGAATGAATGAGGCAATTCATTTTTCTCTACTTCTCATCTTGATCATGTTGTTTTAGCACCTCAATTGATGAAAATTTTTACCTCTTTTCACCCATCCGGGACTAGGAGCATGCTAGTGTGTTGATGTGTGTGAAAAGCAAGTGTGGGGTGAAATGGTTGATGAAAGAATGATGTGAATGAAGTGCTGAATTTGTTGTGAAAGTGTAGACAAAAATATAGGTTTGGGGATGTTGGTTTAAATGACAAGTAACTCGGCACACTTCACATAATCGGGTGTTGGTGCCTTGCCAAAGTCAAATAAACCGATAGTCCTAACGAGCTTTGGTATGTGTGCCCGGTGTGGATGCACCTCGAAAAATAGAAAAAGCCCGAGGACGGCTAATCACCAAGGTTTCGGCTTTTGTACACCAATGCCATTGTCTCAAAAATAAGTAAAAAAGAAAAGAAAACAAAGAAAAGATGGAGAAAATTATACACTTGTTGGGAAGTTGAGCAAAAACAAAATTGTGGAGTTAGTTCCTTTCCCGGATTAGCATCACATGACTTAAAAATTCCCACCTAATCACAACGTTTCTTAGCCCCTTCTTTCCTAAGTCCTAATGACCTAAATGCATGTGTGTAAGGCTTAGTGATCTAGATTGGACATGCTCTTGATCATCTTGACTTCTTCATTTTCACCTCTCATGCATGACTTCTAGTTAAGTATAATTATCTTTCCATGCCTTCATTTATTTCATGCATGATTGCTTGTCCATTGCTATGAACATGACTATGAAGGTGATCCAATGCTAGAAGCACAATTCCAAAAAGATTTTGTTGTTTTTCTGCATACATAAATCATGTCATCTCTTAGTCTATAGTTGGATCTTGCTCGGGGACGAGCAAATCTTAAGTATGGGGTATTTTGATAACGTGATTTATGACGATAGTTTAGTCACTTAATTAGATAGTTTTTCCCGTTATTCATGCACGGTTTGACATTGGTTCTTGACATTTTTGCTCAATTCATGCATATTTCTAGAAAAGACGTCTACATGACCTTTTATCGGTTTTGTAGGTAATTCGGGAATCTATTGGACATTAATCGATACATTCGAGGGTCAAGCTTCATGGTGGTACACATCCAAAGCTTTGAAGGAGCATAATTGGAGCAACAAAGGACACAAAGATCACTATTGGTGCAAGCAATGGAGCAACTCATGGCTAGACGATCATAGCATGCTTCTGCTGAAGAAAATCGGACCAACTGCCAGGAAAATCGGCCGATTTATTCCTCTGGGTCGATTTGCCTGCCTTTGACAGCTTAAGCCACGTGTCCCACGATCTCTTGATCCGGCCTTGCTCTTGGTGGAGAATATAAGTGGTCCTGCAAGCTGTTGCTGAGCAGCTCTCCTTTCCCACATTCTCATTGATAGCTCATGGGATTGGAGGGAAGATTTGGAGGAAGAAAAACTCTCTCAAATTGAAGGAAGAAGAAGAACACCAAACATAGAGTGATAGTGAGGTTTTGAGTGATTTTGAGTGATTTTTGGAGTCTTGGATTGAAGAACTATTGCAAGGATTGTTAGGAACGTTTTGGAACTTCGTTTTAAGAGTTGTAAGTCTTGCTAAACTTAGATTCAGCTGAGATTTATTGATTCAACTTGCTCATCTTTCATCATCCATCTATGAAAACCATGTGTGCTTGTGTGATGATTTTGGATCTTAATATGCATACTATTGGCTATTTATTGTGATTATGGAGTGATGGATTGATGGTTATGACTAGGGTGATGATAGAATGGACTTATATGTTAGTTTAGGATGATTTGTATGCACGAAACCCAAACCAGGAGGAAAAATCGCCCTGATCATCAGCCAGATCGGCCGATTTAGCCAAGATCCATCCGATTTATTCTCCTGTTGCTCTTTAAATGATGAATCTGTATGTTAGGGTGTTTGGGTGTTTAAATCCTAGTGTTTATTAAGCCTAATTTAGCTTAGGATCACCTAATGCTATCAATCTAAGTGAGGGAAGAGATCTACCCGATGATTTCCGACCTTAGATACCTAAGATCATGAATACTAGGTAGTAGTGAGCCTTATAAGCCGCTATTGGATCGAGTGTGCTAGGATTGTTGCTTGAGACTTCCCTATTCCGAGACTTACCCGGTAAGGAGAGGGTTACCCCTTGAGTAGTATCCGGATTGTGTAGAATTCCATACTTTAACCCCTTGAGACCTACCCGGTAATAGGAGTTTGATGCGGGACTAGTGAAGTGAGAGACCTACCCGGTAATTGCTTCTATTAGTTAAACACTCTTCCCCAACACCACAGCTTGTCCTTAGAATCCTTAGAACCTTGAGTCCAATGCCATAACCGGAAATCTTGACCTCTAGAATCCACTTTTCTCTCTTGATCATATACTTGTGTTTTGAGTTACTTGTTTGTTTGCTAGTTGAGTTGTTAGTTTATTTTATTGTTTTGCTTGATTTGTGATCCTTGTTTGATCACCACAAAAACCAACCAAAAATATCGAGATTTTCATTTCTTTGTTCCTTGACCCTTTCTTGGATTAGATCCACACTATCTATGACCATTGCTTGACTCGATTTCACCTTAGTCTTTGTGTTCGACCTCCGAATACTATCCCTACTATAAACGTCCCGTACACTGCGGGTTCGCTAGGAGTTAGGATAATTATAACGAGTATAAATTTAAAGCCTATTGCGTATCACATCCTGAGCGTAACATGGAACATGAGACTTACCCGGTAATTGTTCCCATTAGTGAAACACCCTTTCCCAACCTACCACAACTTTTCCTTAGATGTTTAGAAGCTTGAGTCCATCACATAACCGGAAATCTTGATCTCTAGAATCCGCTTTTCTTACATTGATTCTATATCTTGTATTTGTGTTGCTTGTTTGATTGACAACCTTGCATGATTATGACCTGTGATTGATCACCATAAAACCCAACCAAAAATATTATGATTTTCATTTCTTTATTATTTTCTCTTTTCTTAGTCTAGATTTGCACTGTCAATGATCATTGCATGATTAAATTTCACCTTATTCTTTGTGTTCGACCTCGGAATGCTTTCCTTGCTACGAAACACCCATACATTGTGGGTTCACTAGGTACATTTTGAGAATAGATCAAGTTAGAAATTTAAGAATTTTTCATCACACCTTTGTGGGCAAATAGTGACCTTGAGAATTTATGCCAAATGTAGTTTGGGAGAAAGGAACCTAAAATTTTGACTAAGTATAGAATTGCACTTGTGGAGGAAACTTTAGGCTTTTGCCTAGAAATTTTGGATTGGAGTTTAGGAGTTTTGTTGTGTCTATATTAGAGTAGTTATGTCCTAGTGTTGTTAGAATATTTTTTCGAATTTTTAGGAATTGTTTGAAGGTTGGTATCTTACGCCAATGTAGGGCACTTAACTAGATTATTTGTAAGGTTTTTGATTTGTTAGTGAGTTTGAAAGTTCAAGAAAACATTCAAACTCGTTAGAGAACTTTTAGCGATTTTAACATGTTCTTGGACTATATTTAGAGGTTTTGAATCTTCCTAGACCCGTGGTAGTTTAAAGAAAAGTCAGGGGTAAAATCGTTTTTTCTTAAAATTGGGATAATCTGGTAAATATTTCTGAATCGTCTTTCCTAGCCTAGAAGCTTTTAGAACCTTCTAAAAGGTAGACATGTGATGTTGAGACATGTTTCCTTGTTATCCGACAGTTGATATCACATACGTGTTGGATCACGTTTTAGCGTTAATTGAGTTTTGACTCGGTACAAGTAAGTCCCATGGGCTTACTTAGCTAGCTTTCCTCGTATTGGTGTGGACTATTATAGTGGTGGGTGCTATGTGCTTTGTTAATTACAACTTGAATAGGATGACATTACTATTTTTATTAGACCCAAGTGTATGAATAACGAGCCATGGCATCATTGTCCAACTCTGACATCACACTGGGAGGCTTTCCGCTACTAGCCCATACATGGTATACGAGGAGATGCATCGAACCACTATTGTTGGTATACAGGGACGGAGGCGAGGGTCAGGGGGCATTCGTGCAACAAAATAAGTTGAACTTAGAAGTGAACCACTTAATAAGAGACAATAACGGGAATTCTGTACAAAGCATGTTATTGTGTTTATTTTCCACATTGATGTGTGTTTTTTTCTATTTTTTAGTACTTTCCGATACCTTAGGATTGTTAGCTTACAATTTTACCGTTATGTTGTTAGATTTCTTGTAGGTTAAGGAAGTTGCAGAGTGATCCGGAGCTGATGGTCATTCGGGTCCACGTACTCATATAGATTGGGTTGTCCTTCAAGTTTTGCATGCATAAAGAGACTAAAATTATTTTAGGATGCTGGTAGTTACATCTTACACGACTGTAACATTCTTTGCATTCATGTCGTTATCATTTTATAGGTTTTTATTTGCTTTATTTACATTTGTGCCTTATTGTAAAATCTTGGTAAATTTTTATCAAGCTAGGGTCGGGACCCATTGTGAGGTCCTAACCCGTGATATCCTAGATTTCTAAAATTTGGGGTGTGACATATATACCGTGAATACAACTTTGAATTTTTTTTAGATAAACTACAATCAATTAGACTAATCATTTGTTTACATTTTTATTCAGGACGTAACTATTAAATGTAACGAACAAGTTGACCATGTGTGCATTACTCCCTCCAAGCAAAAAGTTAGTCATACGAATGAAGATTTTAGCACTTCCCCAAACGACATTCTGCAGGACAATCATGGCAAGCACAAATTGTTCGAGGATTTGCAAATTATCCCTTATTTTTGTAATAACTAGGATTTTCGAATTCTAATTAATGTTGATTAATTTAATCATTGATAGTAGTTGACATATAACTCGCGAAGATTTGCGTAAGTGATGAGTATAAGTCACACCGTTATGTTCCTGGCGTAATTTTGGGCTTAGGGTGAAATTTTCACTTTTTTCCCCGGTAATTATTTTTACCCTTCGGTATTATTTGGAACATTTGGGAGCTCCAATTAATAAAAATGCAGTTGAGAGAAATGATCAGGACATCGGACATGTCCTAGATATGAAATAACATAGAAAGGCAAAACGGCCAAAAGAGTCGCTATTTCGTTTCTTAACGGCTAAAGACGGCTTAGGAATACACGTTTTCCGAGGCAATTGTTGAATAATTATCCCTACAATATTCAAGATTTATTGTTCGAATTTCGAGAAGTTTGGAGAAGGGGTTTCAACCCGCCATTGGATCGGTTAAAGGATATCTATCGACTTCACTATAAATAGCAGAAAATCGTTTATTAATTCATTTCCTTTCACGTTTCCTCGTAAAAGTTCTGATTTCTCTCAAACTTTAAACTCATATCTACTCTCCTTTTCTAATCCGATTTCAATTCCATTTGTGTTTCTGGATTCCTCTCTTCATTCTCTTCATATCGGTACCGAGTTTCTGCATTTCCAAGCAAATGAAGACCTGGTCGAGCATATATGTCACCAGGACAGTTCCGTCGCTCAGATTCCGGTGAATTTGATGTTGTATATGCGTAGCCTGCGTCGTTGTGATTCCGAATCTTCTTTCAGATCGTCAATCGGGTTAGTAACGAATAAGTTATGAATTTATTCGTTTTTTGTACTGCGATTTGGCCTAAATTGACCTTAGGCTCTTAGAAATGGATAATTAGAAATTCCATTATGATCATTATATTATTTTGGTGTTATGGGTTGTTTGTTTGATGAAATCTGATGACAGGTGGGTTTAGAAATGACATGCGGGCAAAACGTTATTTTGGTAAAATTTAATTAACTAATTTTAGGTTAATTAATTAAATTAGGATTAAACTTGAGATTGAGGAATACTGATTAGATGCATGCTAGGTGTCAAAATAAGTTGAGGATCATGATGATGTTATGGATATCGGTTATGGCTTTAAGGTTTAGTATGTGTCCGAGTATGATGAGATGTTATGTTGAGGATATGCCTTAGGCATTTATGAATGTGTTGAGGATCTGAGGTTTAGATTTGAGATATAGGTTGGTTGTGGTTAGTGAGACGAGTCTCCTAACCTTTGTAGTATGTGATTGTGTGTGCCTTGCTAATGCAGGCATTGATTACTTGCCCAAGGGGAAGCTGTGACGGGGTACAGATTACGAGTATATCAGGTAAGTCCATAGGACTTACTTAGACTACAGTTGTGGATTGTATGATTGTGATGGTTGTGCGTTTTCATATGATTGTGCATTTTTAACTTTAAACCGGATTAGGATGACCATTTATTACATTTATTTGGCCCATTTGTATTATAACGGGCGGTAACCACCGGTCTCCGCCTGCGGGTTAGGAGGAGGTGCCTCGAAGCCAGTATCACAGGGTGGGACGAGTGATGATCACCCCCTTGCAAACCCCTGTGTTAACGGGGAAAGGGACGAGGTTCTTTAGGTTCCTCGTGTTACAAAAGAAGTTGAATTAGTAATGGAATAACGTAATGAAAGATAATAAATGAATGTGTGTGGCATTGCATGTATGAGATGTTGATGTGTGGTTGTGCTATTACCTTCATGCTTTTTATTGTTGTAGCTAACGGTGTATACCGTGTTGTAGTTGATCTACATGTTAGGAAGACTACAGGGTGAGTCGGATGGTGTGACCAGCCGAGGACTTCTATACATTAGGATGCGTGGGATGGGATATCTTTTGTGGTTATGGTTTATGATGTTGTTCTGTACTCGGCTTTGAGTTTGTAAACTCTTTTGATGTATCATATTTAGTTTTTATGTATTTTTGTTTTAATCTACCTGTGCCTTGTTGTGAGATCCAGTGAACTTGTTGTCAGGCTAGGGTCAGGATCCATTGTGAGATCCTAGCCCAATGTAGCACTCCAAGTCCCGTGGATTTGGGGTGTTACAGAGTTGGTATCAGAGCCTTATGTTGGCAACAATGGCACTTGCTATCGCAATAAAGGTTGGGTGGATAAATAAACAAAACCCACATGGGGTCTGACTTTTTAAAGGATTTTGATTTTAAAGCGAGTACAAATGTTTTGGGATAGTATGTACAGAAGTCGTCACCCATTTGAGGATCTCGACAGTGTAGATATATATATATATATATAGATATCTTTTATGTGCTGATGTGTATGCATGTAATAATGAGTATATATATATATATATATATATACCGATACGTATGACATGTATATATAACCTTATAAGTTAGGAGCATATATTCTACAGATTGCTCAGACTAGAGCAGTATCTATAGTGGGACGAGATAGGGGTACACCCCCTCTTCCTTCAGTAGCGTCAAGTCAGGGACCAGTATCCGCTGCTGTGTTGCCTATGGTAGAGAACGAGTTTGAAGAGGCTGATCGTGTCTCCATGAGTAGATTCGAGTTTCAAGAGTATATGCAGCAAGTATATAAGGTGGTTATAGCGGGTAGATCTACACCGGATTTACCAACACCTGTGAGATCGACTGAAGCTTCTAGATTAGAGAAGAAACAACGGATTGAATCAGTGAAATATGAGGTTGGATATCCGGGTTGCAAACCGGTTTCAAACCGAGCCCGTACTAGTGGCAGGGATGAGACGTATATGTCTCAACTGTGGTTATCCAGATCTTGTGCACTCTGAGTGCCCCATGGCACCGATAGCTTGCTTCACCTGTGGTGAACTAGGCCATTTGGCCCCTTTCTGTCAGCAAGGTAGTGTTTCTTCTCATCAAGACCTTCCTCTTTCTGATGCAGAAAGAGTGGAAGTGGAGGCTATGGCGATGACCTCAGTGATACCTGAGGAGCATATGTCTGAGATTGAGTAATGATATGCAATAGAGCTTCGGGCGTTAGCTGTTACAGGTGCCATTCTTGTTAATGGTTTACCTAGTGGAGTTTTGTTTCTTGTGAGTGCTATGCACCTCTTGTCTTTCGATGCATGTGTTAGTAGTTAACTATGGATACAGTAGAAGATAGATCTTCCTTTATAGGATTACGAGTTACGGGTCTTAGGTACCTGCGAGATATGTGGTTGTTCCCTTTGTTCAAGGACTTGTGTATGGCTTGAAGACTTCTTTTTCATGCCTTAGGTGCATGAGAAGGTCTTTATGTGTGTGGTGAACGAATAGATATCATGTTGGTTTAGATAGCAGTAGGAGGACTATTATAGTCTCTACTGAGATCGACTAAGTAGAGGTTTTCCGAGGTTATGACCTTTGAGGAGGTGAGTTGTCTTTAGTGCCGTATGAGCAACGAGGTTGATAACACCAGAGGGTGATGTTTTTTTTAATGTTGTGCCATGAAGGAAAGAGATAGTTCCACGCTGAAGAGTATTCCAGTTGTATATGATCTTATAGACATGTTACCGAACCGTCTATTCTATCGCCTCAGCGGAATGAGGACTTTGATATTGCGTTAAAGTATGGTACGAGACTGGTTGGGAGAAGGCCTATGAGGTATATGGCTTGTTGAGTAGTTAGAAATTGAAGAAGCAATTTGAAGAGTGGTTTGAGACGGGCTCCGTTCGCCCTAGCACGTTCATTGCTACGTATGGACGACTTGTTGGATCAACTAAGAGAAGCAATTGTGTTTTTAAGATTTCCGTATGCTTACGATATCATCAGCTAAGGATGAGAGAGCAGTGTGGGCATAGGACAATATTCCATACCCGTTATGGACACTACGAGTTGTAGTGATGTCATCTGAGTTGAGGAACGTCCTAGTAGTCGTTATAGGAGTTGATGAACAGTGTCTTCATCTACTTCCTTGATCAGTTGGTGGTAGACCTTATTGATTACGTTTGGTGTACTCTCACAACGGAGAGGAACGTACCGGTTATTTGAGGACGGTTTTGCAGAATTTGAGGGATAGAAGCCAGTGTGCTATGCTCCCTAAATGTGAATTGAGATGCCAGAAGTAACCTTCAAGGTCATGTTTTTCCGCCAGTAGGATCATGATTGATGTGACGAGGAGTAAGTATGAAGTCTTATGGATGATACTAATGAACGTTAAGGGAATGCGTAGTTCTCGGCCCAACCAATTGCTACCAACGCTTTGAGGAAGGATTCTATGTGATTGTGCATCCATTTACGAGTCTTCTGAGGAAGACCACCATAATTGTGTGGTTGAAGTAGTATGTCGAAGCTCTGAAGAGTAGAGGAAGCATTTGACCTCTACTTCTATTCGGTGATAATCAGAAGATTCTACGAATCACGTGACTATGGTGCTGAGAACGTATGAGGAGAACTGTCCGACTCATGATTTCGAGTTAGTGGTGGTAGTTCAAGTTCCAAGATTTGAAGATAATACATGTGTGACATTTCGTGTCAGAGTTTCACAGATCATAGGAGGTTGAAGCATATTTTTATGCAATAAAGATTGAATAACTGCTAGCGTCGATGGTTTGAGTTGCTCAAGGACGCTGGCCTTGAGATTTGTACCATTATGGCAAGGAGAATGTGGTCACTGATGCCTTGAATAAGAAGACGCCTCGAGAAAAGACGATTGTTGGAATTGTTGTACAGTCTCTGTTTCAAAATGATCTAGCTTGGTTAGAGTTGGACTTACACCTGTTGATAAGGACGTTAGTTTCATATTTAGGGATTTTACCTGGTTTGTTGGATGAGGTCCAACAAAAATAGGGAACTTGCCTGACCCTGAGGGAACTTGATGGAAGGATGACTCATGGCGAGGCACCATAGTTCTTTAATGGAACAAAAGGAGTATGAGGCGCCGCAACTGCGTCAGTATAAACGCTTATACGGAGTCGAGTGGAGAAGATTACAGTACCCTCATAATACACCTTCTTTAGTACATCCATGTACGAATAAGAGGTACCACGAAGTAGTAAATCACGTTAAAGTGTTACTGACCTGGAGATGAGCTCATCCACTACTAGTGCTGTAGTGGAAGTGAGAGGACTTTTATGTGGACTTGTGATGGGATTGACACCCATTAAGAGTTTTGGTGTTATCCAGATTATCAGTAACAGATTTACGAAGGCGACACGTTCCATCTCTACAGAGAGACGTGGCTAGTGAATGAAGTAACAAAGGAGTACACTATACATATGGTGGAACTCCATAAGTGTACCGAGGACGATCGACTATGATTGTAGTAGACGGTTTACTTTGAGGTTTTGATAGCAGATTCAGACTGCTTGGGGAACGCGTCCACATATCATGATTGAGTTTTACCTCAGACTAACGGTCAGTCTGAGAGAACCCTCCAAACAGACGGTCACTCGTTGAGTCTTATACCACCACCGTTGGTATGCATCTATAGGGATGGCCCCTATGAGGCGTTGTGTAGACATAAGTGTCATACACCTTCATGCTGGGAGGAGCCTAGCATTACCAGTAGGATAGCGCCAGAACATATTCAGGATGATATGGCTCGAGTAACACTGATTAGAGAGAGGATGCTGGTGGTACAGAGTCGCCAGAAGATGTATGCAGATAGGAGGCGTCGACCTCTAGAGTTCAGGGTAGGAGCTCATGTCTGGTTGAGAGTAACTTTGACGCGAGGCGTAAGACGTTATGGCATAAAGGGGAAGCTGAGTCTCCGATATGCCAGTCCTTTCGAGATACTGGATAGAGTTGGGAGAGCAGTGCACAGATTGGCTTTGCCACCGAAGTTAGAGGGTGTTCACCCTATGTTTCATGTGTCTCAACTGAGGGAGTACATACTAGACCTGAGGCACATTGTGAGTTATGATGATCTAGTGGTCGAGCCGGACCACACTTTTGCAGAACAACCTTTTGCAGTTCTAGAAAGAGAGGTGTGAAACGCCTGCATTCGAAGGATATTCCTATGATGAGGATACCGTGGTCGAGACGACGATCGGATGAGGCTACCTGAGAGACAGAGGATAGTATCCAGAGTTCTATGTGGAGTTAGAGGCACCCGTAGGATCCACGAGTAGATCTTAGTGCCTTTTTGGTGAGTGCTTGTATGCTATGTGCTTATGTGATATGATGTGTTTCCGTGCTAGCTTTGATATGTGCATATGATCTGTTAGATCTTGTTTGCTAGCACGATATAGGTATAGTTGGAGATGGTTCTTTCCTCTATGCTATTGTAATATGTTTAGGATTAGCTGGAGATGGTTCTTTCCTCCATGCTATTATTGATGGACATAGTGTGAGTGGAGACAATTTTCTTCCAAATTGTTGTGTTACAAGTACGATTGACAGGAGACGGCTTTCCTCCATGCATTGTGACGTGGTTAGTAGTTGGCTAGAGATGATTTTTCCTCTATGCGTTTGGATAGCGTTATGATCTTGTTGCTGGAGTTGGTGATTCCTCCATGCTGTGTTTTGAGTTTATAGAATGTTATAGGTTGATACGTTTGAACGGAGATGTGATACCTCCGATAGAGAGAGTGTCTGTACCTCGGCGTATGGGTCCGAGAGAATTTGAGAATTGTTCAAGTTTCGGGATGAAACTTTTTTTTAACGGGTGTGTGATGTAATAACTAGGATTTCCGAATTCTAATTAATGTTCATTAATTTAATCATTGATAGTAGTTCACATATAACTCGCGAAGATTTGCGTAAGTGATGAGTATAAGTGACACCGTTATGTTCCTCGCGTAAATTTGGGCTTATGGTGAAATTTTCACTTTTTACCCAGGGTAATTATTTTTTACCTTCCAGTATTATTTGGAACATTTGGGAGCTCCAAGTAATAAAAATGCAGTTGAGAGAAATGATCAGGACATCGGACATGTCCTAGATATGAAATAACATGGAAAGACAAAACGGCCAAAAGAGTCGCTATTTCGTTTCTTAACGGCTAAGAAAGACGGCTTAGGAATACACATTTTCCGAGGCAATTGTGGAATAATTATCCCTACAATATTCGAGATTTATTGTTCCAATTTCGAGAAGTTTGGAGAAGGGGGTTCAACCCGCCATTGGTTCGGTTAAAGGATAATTATCGACTTCACTATAAATAGCAGAAAATCGTTTATTAATTCATTTCCTTTCACGTTTCCTCGTAAAAGCTCTGATTTCTCTCAAACTTCAAACTCAGATCTACTCTCTGTTTCTAATCCGATTTCTATTCCGTTTGAGTTTCTGGATTCCTCTCTTCATTCTCTTCATATCGGTACCGAGTTTATGCATTTCCGAGCAAATGAAGACCTAGTCTAGCATATATGTCACGAGGACAGTTTTGTCGCTCAGATTCCGGTAAATTTGATGTTGTATATGCGTAGCCCGCGTCGTTGTGATTCCGAATCTTCTTTTAGATCGTCAATCGGGTTAGTAACGAATAAGTTATGAATTTATTCGTTTTCCGTACTGCGATTTGGCCTAAATTGACCTTAGACTTTTGAAAATGGATAATTAGAAATTTCATTATGATCATTATATTATTTTGGTGTTATGGGTTGTTTGTTTGATGAAATCTGTTGACAGGTGTATTTAGAAATTGAATGCGGGCAAAACGTTATTTTGGTAAAATTTAATTAATTAATTAAAGGTTAATTAATTAAATTAGGATTAAATTTGAGATTGAGGAACACTGATTAGATGCATGCTAGGTGTCAAAATGAGTTGAGGATCATGATAATGTTATGGATATCGGTTATGGCTTTAAGGTTTAGTATGTGTCCGAGTATGATGAGATGTTATGTTGAAGATATGCCTTAGGCATTTATGAATGTGTTGAGGATCTGAGGTTTAGATTTGAGATATAGGTTGGTTGTGGTTAGTGAGACGAGTCTCCTAACCTTTGTAGTATGTGATTGTGTGTACCTTGCTATTGTAGACGTTGATTACTTCCCCAAGGGGAAGCTGTGACGGGGTACAGATTACGAGTATATCAGGTAAGTCCATAGGACTTACTTAGAGTACATTTGTGGATTGTATGATTGTGATGGTTGTGCGTGTTCATATGATTGTGCATTTTTAACTTTAAACCGGATTAGGATGACCATTTATTATATTTATTTGGCCCATTTGTGTTATAACGGGCGGTAACCACCGGTCTCCGCTTGCGGGTTAGGAGGAGGTGCCTCGAAGCCAGTATCACAAGGTGGGACGAGTGATGATCACCCCCTTGCAAACCCCTGTGTTAACGGGGAAAGGGACGAGGTTCTTTAGGTTCCTCGTGTTACAAAAGAAGTTGAATTAGTAATGGAATAACGTAATGAAAGATAATAAATGAATGTGTGTGGCATTGCATGTATGAGATGTTGATGTGTGGTTGTGCTATTACCTTCATGCTTTTCATTGTTGTAGCTAACGGTGTATACCGTGTTGTAGTTGATTTACATGTTAGGAAGACTACAGGGTGAGTCAGATGGTGTGACCAGCCGAGAACTTCTATACATTAGGATGCGTGGGATGGGATATCTTTTGTGGTTATGGTTTATGATGTTGTTTTGTACTCGGCTTTGAGTTTGTAAACTCTTTTGATGTATCATATATAGTTTTTATGTATTTTGTTTTAATCTACCTGTGCCTTGTTGTGAGATCCAGTGAACTTGTTGTCAGGCTAGGGTCAGGATCCATTGTGAGATCCTAGCCCAATGTAGCACTCCAAGTCCCGTGGATTTGGGGTGTTACAATTTTTGTGTGTAATTGGTTCAAAATTGTTGGATTTTCCTTTCTTGCTTAACTGCCATGCAACACTCCAAATTCTCAGAACTCGGGGAGCTACTAGTTGGGACCTCACAATGGGTCCCAACCTTAGTTTCGCAACAACTTTACTAGGACCTTACAACAAGGCACAAACGTATTTAAATCATTTGAAAACATTAAATAAAATTTACATGAATGATATGTATCAATCTTACAACACGGAGATAGAATGTAACGTATATGAAGAAAATGATGACGCCCCCATTCCCATCTAAATGAGTACGTGGACCTGACTGACCATCCTCTCCGGACCTCTCTGCAACTGCCTAAAACTGCGAAGATTTAACAACACAGATAAACCGTTAGCTCAAATCTAACATCAAAAGAATACATAAGCACAAACAGACATCAAAGTAACATGTAAACACCTAGCATGATATCACATAAATCCGATTATTTTCTTTATTAACGTCATTCACAATATTCAATTACAAGTGTGACACGAGAAGTCTCAGACTCTTGCCCTCGGACTTTTACCCAACCGGAGTGGTTCAGCGCACCGAGCCGTATATCATGTGGATTGGAACGGTACCCTCCCCATAAATTAAAATCTGGTCCAGTCACGAAGCACCTCCCAAACTCCCTCGGGAGAACAGGACAAGTGACCACCGCCCGTTACCTGTCGGTCAATTACCGGTCGGTTGTTTATAACTAATAATATAATATAAACATGTAATGCAAATACCACTCATGTAATTCAACCAACATAAGACTGTAACTAAGTAAGTCAAAATGACTTACCTGAACCGGTCAAGTCCCGTCAACCAAAGCACTCAATCCTGCTGACTATAATCTCAACTGCCTCATCATAACATGAAACTCATATCAATATACTATCCGACCTCTAGAAGTCGCAACTTCTACGTCAACAATGGAAAACCGAAAAACCGCACTAAACAAACTATTTTCTAAGAATAGATGGTTTTACCCCTAGGATTCGGAAACTCTAAAGGTTCCCTTAGATCTCAAGAAGTTCTACTAGAAATCCAACCCAACTATCTAACTCTCAGGAGGAAGGATCTAGTGAGTTTGAAAGAGGACTATCTTTCAAGCTTACTATCTACAACTAAGGCTCAACTAACATGCTAATATTGAATCCCAAATGAACCGATACACCTTCTTACATGACCAACCATGACTACCTATGATATAATCCATAAGGATACACAATCCCAAAGCATCTCCAAGAACACACACTCAAACCTAGCACAACTCTTCTATAACCAAACTATACATGTACCCAACTTCAGAACATCACAAATCCGGATTAAACCAATGCATCGGTCTCAAACTTTACCACATGCTATTGTGCATATCCATGAACAACCTATCTAAATTTCAAGTCCAATATAGGTCAATAACCCATTCAAATTTATCTCACAAAACTTCATCACAAGAAGTTTTTCTCAATACTTAGAATATTCAACACACTTATAAAAACTA
This sequence comes from Fagopyrum homotropicum, assembly GCA_033239125.1. Taxonomy (NCBI): domain Eukaryota; kingdom Viridiplantae; phylum Streptophyta; class Magnoliopsida; order Caryophyllales; family Polygonaceae; genus Fagopyrum; species Fagopyrum homotropicum. The sequence continues at coordinate 94,441,006 of BSWB01000003.1, read as the reverse complement.
AATGAGGAACCAAATCTCCTAAACTATAACTCGGAAAAATCTCAAATCTCAGTATGTTATACTATACAATACCAACTATAACATATCCAAAATTTTAGAAACAAAGGAGGAGTCTGGACCCGAAGTTAATTGTTCATCACTTTCGAAAACTCAAAAAACGCCTCAACTCTTCAAGCCATCTTCCGAGGCTGTTAGGAAAAGTTTTGAGACACCAACGGGGTTCTAATCAGCACATATATAGTGAGGGTACGGAAGTGAAGGGAAGTAGGGTCCTTACCCGACAATCGAAACCCGACAAGCTCACGTGCACGAGAAAGAAGAAGGAAGAAGTTACCTTCTGTAATTGCCGCCTCAGCGGATCTGGACTGCCGCCCATCCGGCCTTGCGCTCCAATGGCTATGGTCCGCCGCCACAGCGGCTGTCCTCCGGTGACCCGCGGTCGAAGATCTAATGAAGTGCAGTTTTCTTCTCTGGCGCTGCTGTGCACAAACAAAAAGGGGAGAAGGCCAATGTTGTGTCGGACCCCAAGCAAGAAGAACGTGGTCAGACCCACTGTTGCCCGACTATAGACGAGGGAGAGGCAATATGCTGCTCGAGATGAAGGTGGCGTAGAGGGAGGAGGGCTCGACGACGCTTTTCAATGTTGCGTTTCTTGCTGGATAGAGGGAGGAGGGTGAGCGAGGAGAAGGATTGATCCCGCATCGGTCATTACTACTAGCAAGGTGGTGGCGTGCAGAAAGGGCGGGGCTGCTGGTGGTTCAACACAGAGGACTGAGAGGAAGAAGGAGGGAGTGTCATTGGCACGGCTGAAGGAGAAGCGAGGCTAGGGTACATAGGAGCGGATGGCGTGAGAGAGTAAGGGTGAAAGGAGTAAAGGGCTAAGTTCCTTATCGGGCCCAACTGGCTGCTCCTGACGGGCCTAGATGGTAAGGTTCTCATGGGCTGAAACGTGGCTTATTATATCGGATAAAACTCTAATAACAGAGTAAGAAAAGCTAGATCGGATTTGCGTACTTCATGTGAGTAGAGTCCTGAGATAAAATTATAGAACATAGAAGAAAACATGAGTTCAAAGTCCAAGAAAATGTTAAGGCAATGAAGAAATGTCCAAACCGGTATAAGTCCGGTTTTACTCGGAAATAATCGGAATAAAATCATTCTGGTTATTACACCATTCCCGCCTTAAAATAAGTTTCGTCCCGAAACTTAAAAGAAGACAACATAAGGTCGGAATCCATACTAAAGAAGGCTTCATGGCATAACACCAAAAGATCCCAACCTTGAAATAAGTTCCGGTTATTACACCATTTCCTCTAATGTTGGACTATCGCCCTCCTTCATGGCATAACCAGAAGGCTTCACACCCTGTGCAATTAATCTCGCTGCTCGGATTGTGCTAATAACCATACCCGTCTCTCCAAGGTCCCAACCTAGGAAAATTTTGATCTGACCCGACTCAGTAGAGACCGTCACGGTCCTCCTACCTACATCTAACACAATACGATGTCTATCCATCCAGTCCATACCGAAAATGACTTCCTCATGCACTAATGACATGACAAAGAAGTCCACAAGCAAATCACAAGTCCCTAATGAATGAGACAAACACGTATCTCACGGGTGCCTCTGACCCTACTATCATCGGTAACCCTATAATAAAGGGTATCCCTTATATTGTATCTAACACCAAACGCTCAACACATAACACAAAAATCAATAAGTTCATAGCACTCGTATCACAAAAATCTCTGATAGGTAAACCATTATTCTGAATGAAACCTGTAGCAACTGGCGAGGTCGGCTCTTCAACTCGAACACTCACAAGTGAATTTCTTAGGTATTCACGATACTATTCACACGTCTATTATCACGACTTCATCTCGGTACAGGATCCCATGAAGGAAGATATCATATACTAGAATAACCCATTCGTTTCTCTATTGAACCTCGTCATTATCATAAGCTCCACTCTTAATATTGGTATACTCTAATCTCTGTCACTTCTTTGGCTTATTAGACCGAACAACCCTTCCAATCAGGTTCACCTCAACTCAAACCATCTATCCCTTGAATGACATATCGACTCCAATGACGTCTCTACATTTTCATACTAATACTTTCTAGTAATTGTAAATCTTCAATCATACATCTAGCGTCGGTGTTCCTGGCTTCTCTTGAGCCTTAACAACCTTAGCCATCCTCTTTGATGTAACTAACACCGAAATCACCTTTTACAATACCTAAGCGGATTTGGTGATGCTAAAGGATATGGAACACATCTTTCCTATTTCGCCACTTCTGTTACACGCTAGACGTCTTCTCAAGGTTGTTACTTCATCGAGGCGCAACTTGAATCTTCCACTTGGGTACTCTACAATCTAAGTAGGGTAACTATCTCGTTCCTTATTGCGATCCACACGTCGCCGATAGCCTTCGAAATTATATTCTCAACATCTTCCATAACTTGGTCTTCCGCCTCTGGCGAATCAGCAATGAGGACTTAACCCCGACATCTCGCAACCAACTAATTCACGACTTACGATTATTGGAGATAGAGGTGGTCTACCTCTTCCCCGTCCTATAGCAGATGTTGCTCTAGGCTGAGCAATCAGCGATAATATCATATCTATGTAAAAGGCTATATAATGCGATATGTATATATATATACATATTCATATATATATATATATATATATATATATATATATATATATATATATATATATATATATATATATATATATATATATATATAATACTCAAATACAACAACATGCACAGTTCTACACACAATAGGTATATATATATATATATATATATATATATATATATATATATATATATATATATATATATATATATATATGGTGTTGTTCAGGTAAGACTGTTAATTGTGGTAAGGTTGTGCGGCCATGTAAGAGGTTGACATGTGTCCAATTGTTTTTTTTTTAAGAAAATATATTTTAGATACTTTTAACTATAATGAACTACCATTTTATAAGTTCTGCACTTTTCTCTCATAAACTTTGAACAATTTTCATATAACTCATGAACTATTACTTTATATTATTCATGAATTAGTATATAACTATTAACTAGTCAAATATAATTTACAAATTATTCCCTTAGAATATGAATTATCATGATATACTATTAATGAACTACTCTTTTATGTACTACATTGAGTATTCTCATGTATTTCGTGAAGTAGTACTTCACAATAATCTATTCATGAACAAATATTATATCTCCAATGAACTACTCTTATAAAGTTTATAAACTACTACTTTGAATACTTCATTTTTTAATATATTATATCAAATTATTTATAAATTAATCGTTTATATGTTATGAACTATTCTATTATAATTCATGAACTATCCTTTTAAAAGTTATGCACTATCTTTTATTTATGGCGTAAGAGCAGTGAAACATAACAAAATATTTTGGCCGCGTAACATAGGGGCCGGAGGTACACCCTCTATAAGTTTTGCATTATCATTCTAATTCGTTGTTGGAAGGAATAAGGGGAAAAAAATTGGACATGTGTCACCTTCCTAGGCTATCTTGACGGCTTACAACCTTACCGTTATGAACTATTCTATTATATGTTATGCACTATCCCTTCATAAGTTTTGCACCATCATTTTCATTCATTTCTGAAAAAAAACATTTTTTTTTGGATATATATATATATCTATACTGTCGAGATCCTCAGAAGAGTGATGGCTTCCCGTACACTCTTTCCTAAAACAGATGTACACTTTTCAAAACCAAAATATTTAGGAAAAGTCAGACCCCTTTCGGGTTCTGTTTATTTATCTATTTGACCTTTATCGTAGATTGCAAGTGCCGTTGTTGTCAACCTAAGGCTCTATACCAACTTTGTAACACCCTAAAGCCGCAAGACTCGGGGCGCTACTGGGCTAGGATCTCACAATGTATCCTAACCCTAGCTTGACAACAAGTTCACTGGATCTTACAACAAGGCACAGATAGATTAAAACCAAATACATCAAACTGTATAAATGTATACAACCAAAAGGGTTACAAAACATAGCCGAGTACAAAACGGCAATACATAACCATTCATGTACAAAACATCCCAAAACCGTCACACAACCTAGTGTACGGAAGCCCTCGGCTGATCACCCATCTGGTTCACTCTGCAGTCTTCCTATCTGACAGAATATCTACAACACGGTATAAACCGTTAGCTAACAGAACATGAATAAGAATGAAGCAATAACACACATAAACACATTATCATATCACAACATGCAATGCTCACAACAAAACCGTTTATTATCTTCATTACGCTATACCATTACTAATTCATTCGGTGTGATACGAGGAGTGAAACTACCTCGCCTCTGTCCCCTTTCACACAGTTCTGAAATTGGTGCCAGTCATTACCACCTAGAGGACCGGTCGTAGAGAACCCCCTAGCTACCCATTTTAAGTTAGGCAAGTTATCACCGCCCGTTACTATACACTTGGGCCAATTAAAATACACATATGTTCATCCTAGTCCGGTTTAGGTTGTTAGTGCAACACATATGCACACACACCACTAATGCAAACACTCAAACCCATAACTACTCGCTAAGTAATTCCCAAGGACTTACCTGACACAACGTAAACCTATATCAAGTGGTCGCAATTTCCCCTCGAGGAAACGATCAGTGCCTACATCAGCAAGGCACACATAAGTCAAACACTATCCAAGATTTGGAGATTCCACCTCCTACACCCCATAATCATACCCAAACCATAACTCGTATCTAAACCTCGATATCTTAACATAACTCACAATTCCTCAACCCTCTCAAGGTATCATCTAATCAAAATTCCTCAATCTCAATTATAATCCTAATTTAATTATTTAACCTTTAATTAATTAAATTAACTTTTACCAGAATAACCTTTTGCCCGCACGCAATTTCTAAACCCACTTGTCATCAGATTTAATCAAAGAAACAACCCATAATCCCCAAAATAATATAACGACCATAATGGAATTTCTAATTATCCATTTTGACAAGCCTAAGTTCAATTTAGGCCAAATCGCAATACAAAAATAAATAAATTCATAACTTATTCGTTACTAACCCAATTGACGATCTGAAAGAAGATTCAGAATCATAACGACGCAGGCTACGCTTCGACACCATCAAATTCACCAGAATCTTAGCGACGGAATCGGCCTAGTGACATATATGCTTGAATAGATCTTCATTAGGTCGGAAATGCAGAAACTCGTTACCAAAATGAAGAAAATGAAGAGAGGAATCCAAAAACTCAAACGGTTTTGAAATCGGATTTGAAATGGAGAATAGATTTGAGTTTGAAGGTTGAGAGAAATCAGAGCTTTTACGAGAAAGCGTGAAAGGAAATCAATCAATAAACAATTTTCCGCTATTTATAGCGAAGCCGATAATTATCCTTTAGCGAAGTCAATAATTATCCTTTCACCGATCCAAAGGCCTCGGAAAACGTGTATTCCTAAGTTGTCTTTCAAATCCGCTAAGAAACGAAATAACGACTCTTTTGGCCGTTTTGCCTTTCCATGTTATTTCATATCTAGGACATGTCCGATGTCCTGATCATTTCTCTCAACTGTAGTTTTATTAATTGAAGCTCCCAAATGCTCCAAGTAACACTAGAGGGTAAAAATAATTACCCGGGGAAAAAAGTGAAAAATTCTCCATAAGTCCAAAATTACGCTAGGAACATAACGGTGGGACTCATACTCATCACTTATGCAATCTTAGCGAGTTATGTGTCAATTACTATCAATGATCAAGTTAATCAACATTAATTAGAATTCAAAATCCTTGCTCTTACAACTTGACTTTCAACATGTGACGAAGTCGTCATGCCTTACTAGGATCCATAATAAGGTACCACTCTATTTCTATAACATCTTCATGCACATACTTTCTTGTTTACCTTGATGTGATACTGTTCCTCAACAAAATTTCTAGTCACTCCGCGTACCCTAGCTCGTGTTCCTTCCAAACGAAATGCATTTCTCTAACTATCATCATCTTAAACTCGGCACGCCATTTTTCTTTACCATTGAGCTTTCTGCTCCGTGAGTTAGGGCCCACCACACTTCTGTTGCGCGCTACTATGATTATTTTGTTGTCACCCATTAATCATAAAGACATTTATGTGAGTCCAAAATGATGAAACTCAAAACTCTTTCTTCCAATTACACCATAAGTCATAACTGGATGAAGTACCGAGTACCTTCCTTACTTGTCTTAATGAAAGAAAATAACGATTATAAACCAAAATCTTTTGTTTACTTTCTTAATTCTTCTAAAACGGATCCAAACTCCCAGACACAAACGGAGTTTGATTTTAATCAGCCAAGAAGCAACCTTTAACACGATGCTCTCTATTCCATTAGCTGATCCAGAAAGATCACCATTGACTACTCGAGGAAATCCTCTAAGGCGTCAGTAAAACTACTTCATAAATCCACAGACATGATTATGTCTTCTTATGTGTTCATATCTAGTGAATACCAAACAACACTTGCACGTCCTCAGTAGACATCGGTCAGTCTATAGTTTACATATCTCAATATCCCGGACTTAATCTTCTCATACCACTACTGGTATTAAATTCTTGGTGAGCATCACCTACTCGGTTATTCCTTTTATACTTCGTTAGTTCGTTCTAACTTCCACACTTCCGCTTCCTTAGGGCTAACTCTATTTTTCGAGTCCAACTGTGTCAGTCATCTTGAAATAAATAGTTGTTTCAAGTCTTCCACGATAGTTTGCAAGAGTCTTCGCAATTCTTATGGCCTTAAATATAATTCTCTTGCAATTCCTCTTGCCTGGACCGTCGATGTTGATGACTCATGTCCCGTGATAAATGGGGTTACCCTGGACTCCCGAGTTCACCACGGTCATTCTCACATGTTCCTTCTTTGGTTTTGTTTGCATTATTGCCTTTATGAACTTCCGTTGACTCCGCTACGGGGGTTATTCTATTTGATACTAGCATGGTGATTTCTTTCAAAATTCTTATACCTCTGAGGAAGTCACACGTCTCCACACTTGTGAAGTCTACCTCTTTAATTTTACACTCAATTGTAAGTCTCTGTTCCGTGCACCTTAGATCCTCATATCCAGGTCAACACCCTATCTCTTCTAGTTTCTCATGCCCATAATTGTCTCTGGGGGATCCACCTCAACTGTAAGTCCCTTGTATGACTTTTTGTTCCTTCTATCTGAGCTGACTCGGGAATTTCTTTCTCATATGATTGTCCTTGTGGTGAAAATTCTCTCAACATCTTTACTTCTTTGTCTACTCGTTCTCCGCAGGAAAACACTCAATTTTTGGCCAAACGAGGCACACTATTAATCACTAACAGATATGCTAGAAGTCCTCGGACTTCTAGTCTCCACACCTATATGAGGTCCTAAATCTAGCATGCTAGGTCCAACCTTTAATATCGAAGATTGTCCTAAGATCTTAAAGAAACCAACAAGCTCATAATCCATCCACTAGTACCTATGGTTCAAGGCCACCACATGGTATTCACTCTAAGTTATGCTAGATTCACCTAGCATGATATACTAATACTATCATAACAAACCAAGGGAGAAGGTGCTCACACACGGTCCAAGGTGGAAGACGATCTACGGACGCCGAGAACGGATTTGTTGGCCTTTATTGGGGCGCTTACGGACCTAAGACCAAAGCTAATCAAATTTAGCTTAAATGCTAAATTTGAAAGGAAGATTTAATGCATAAAATATTCTAATGAAAACCCCACTTTCAAAACCAAGGTTAAAACTCGTTAAAACATATTCCGGGGCAAAATAAACAAATGTGGGAATAAGTCCATGAAACCGCAATTAAAACTTGAGCCATGAATCGAAAGTTAATCCAACAAGGACACCATAGATAATTTGTAGAAGAGTTGGGTCACAACCTCGAATAAAAATTGTGGCCCAAATATGTAATAAATTTCTACAGGGGTACAAAAGTTCATTTTAAAAATATGGGTTCACAACTGCAATTATCAAACAAATGGGCACAAGATGCAAGTAGTTGTAAAGAGAGGGGACGATTTACAAATTGACCAAAACAGCTTCTTCAACCTCCCAATTGAACGTGACAGAGGAAAGGAGGTGCGGCGCTATAGGCTGGCGCTTCTCAACGGGCTCAATGGCGATAGAGGCAGCGGAGGATCCTTTCTTGGCGGTGGCGAGGGTGGCCCTCCGGTGGGATTCAGCGGCAGCGGTTGTCCCTCCTCGTGACAGAAAGAACAGAGAGAAGATGGAAGAGGAGGGGAGGCGTTTCTCGGCCAGCTGGTGCTCCGATTGCTCGAGGCGGCAGTGTGGAGGCTGCCTCCTCTAGTCCGACAGATCCTAGGTGGTGCATGATGACATGAGTTATATGCCATTATAATCATGCATATAGTATAAGTTTTACCTCAATTTCCCTTGCATTCGGAAAGATTTGTGTACCTTTAAGGTTTACCTTATATATATTTCGGAAATAGAGGTCTACACGAGTTTTGGTTAAATTATAGGTAAATTCGATGGAATTGGAAGCAAAAGTAGAGCAAGGAGCAGCTAAGGTCAATAAGGAAGCTTAAATAACCTTTAAGGAGTCATGAAGAGCGAAAAAAGTGCGTAGATGAGTCATACAAGGAAGGCAGGAAACAAGTCAAGAGGCGAGCACTTACTGTTGTCAAAAATTGGGTGATTTATACATAAATCGGACGATTTTCCTGTAGGAAAAATCGGGCGAGTTATCCCCTAGATCGACCGATTTTTGCTTGTAACCGTCTAAAAAATATTACGTTCGAAAGCCCATTGCTTTTGGGCTTGAGAAGTAATATGCCAAGCAGCCCATTAGTGAGGAAGTATACATTGGAACCCTAGGAACGAAAATCGGGGGTTCGCACAGTGGAAGATTTACATGTTATGACGGAATTAAAGATTCTTGGAGAAGAGGATTGAAGGAAAGGAACAAAAGTCAAAATTCAAGGAAGTTGTGAGATCTTTTGTTTCCTTTTTGTTATTGCGATTTGTGAACATATTGTTGAGTGCTTTGAGAGATTCTTTTGAAAGTTTTTAAGGATTGATTACAAAATTAGAGATTCTTTGGTTTTATGCAAAGTTTGGTTTTTATTTGGTTTTCTTTATTCAATCTTGATTTTGATTCAAAGATGAAAATGATTGGCTAAAAACCTTGTGATTCTGGGGAGAGTAGTTGATGATTGAGGGTTAGATGATGATAGACTGAACTCATTTAACCATTTGGACCCTGAGAGTTGAGATTTAACCTTTGTGTCACCGGAAAATCGGACTGTTCTTGAGTAGATCGGACGAGTTTTCTTTGAACAACCCGAGTTTTCCCTTTGACGTCCTTTAATTGCTTTATCATTTAACCAAAGTTAAACCTTGCCTAAATCCTAACCTTGCCTAACCTTTCTAACCCCTATCCAAGTGTAAGAAGAGACTTCATCATTGATTCTTCACTTGGTAGCCAAAGTTTGCAAGATTTGGGTAATAGAGAGATTCAACATCCTCTACTAAGGTTGAGTGTGCCTTTCATCCTTACCTTCGAGAGTCATATCCTTGGGTTCGGGTGGATAGTTTGAGTGTTAATCCTTTCTTTGAGTACTCTTCTTGATGATACTCAACATCCTTCGGGTTGAGAGCTTCTATGTTGGGATAAGTGAGTAGTGGAACTTCACCGTACATTATTCCTTTCTTCGAAACACATAACCTTGGCAACGCCAACTCTGTCCTTTGATCTTTAGAAATGTCTTGAACTGAAAGCCGTAGTCGGATACTTGAATCCTTGGAATCATTTGTCTCCTATATATTTACAAAAGCTTTTACATCTAGCCAAATATTTTTAAAACCGAATTTATTCTCATCAAATCCCTGAGTTCGACTCTGAAATTTCTTGCCTTACTACAGTAGATGCGTACTGCGGGTTCGCTTTTGCTTAAGTTCTGGATATAAATTTAAGACTTTGACGCACACACTTTTGAGCAAACAATTTTTTGGCACCGTTGCCCGGAATTTGGTCTAGACCAAATTCGGTTTTTCGGTTGTCTGGCTTGGGAGCTTTTGCTCTTTTTATTTGATCTATCTACCTTAGTGATCTTGCAGATTCCTCTTTAGGTATATGCGAAGGTCTCGATCCGCGAAAGACCTCGCTCCTTTTGATCCTGAACCGGAGAAAACTTTGAAGAAAAAGTTATGGGAGAAAAAGATGGCTGAACATAATGAAGAAACATCCAAGAGGAGTTGGACGAAACTCGAGCTCAACTCAATACAAGTGAAATAAGACGTATTGAAGAGCAAGTTGTCGCTCGTGCTGATAGAGAGCGAAATCAAATTCAAATGGATGAGCTTAAAGCGATGATTTTAGAAATGAAATTGGAGTGAAGTGGTGCCAAGAGTAAGAGAGCTAAATCATCTAGAGCTGAATCATCCGATGATGATGACATGCCTGAGCTGGAGGAAATACCACCAATAATTTCTTGAGCCTATGTTGAACCTCGCCTTTATGCTAGAGAGGCGAGAGCTGCTAATGTCGTGGCTGAATCACGAACCCTTGGGCAACGAATAGACCCAATTCAGCAATCATGCCGTCTAGGTGTGAATCTTGGAGAGCAAGATGATCATGACTTTGGATTGCGCTCACAAGTCATTACTATGATCCGCCAAAATCAGTTTGATGGAATGGAAGCTGAATCTCCACATTAACACTTGCAAAATTATGAGATTCTTATGGAGACTTTAAAACCTCAAAGGGTTGCCAACAACAACTACAAGTTGAGACCGTTCTTCTTCTCTTTGAAGGAAAAGCCCTTAGCTTTGTATCAAGCTCTTCCGGCTAGAAGACGTAATACATGGGAGGATTTGACTTCAGAATTCCTCACCAAGTTCATTCCGTCATCCAAAACGGTGGAATTGAGAGGTAAGATAAATGATTTTTCTATGAAACCTAACGAAAGTTTGTTTAAATCTTGGGAAAGGTTTCAAGATCTTCTATTGGATTGCCCACACCATGGAATTTCAAAGCTGGAATTGCTGGAGATTTAATACAAGGGATTGGATGTGGAAACATGATTCAAGCTTCAATCTCTTTCTTGTGGTACATTCATGGATGTGAGAGAAGATGATGCTTGGAATTTCATTGAGAAGAAACCTCATACACAAGGTTGTATGGTGTTATTCCTATGGGTGTCTTGAAAGCGGTCCTGTACGCCCATAATGCATCATCCAGTTTCATCACCCAATCCTTTCTTGTTCTAGAGATAGTCTTCTCTAGAATTCCTTGGATCTCCCTGTTAGATATCTCAACTTGTCCGCTTGTTTGCGGATGGTATGGTGTGATGATCTTATGGGTTACACCATACTTAGTCAATAGAGCCTCAATTCGACGGGTTGCGAAGTGCGTTCCTCCATCACTAATGATGGTTCGGGGAGTCCCGAACCTTGGGAAGATCGGTCTATTGAAGAACTTCACCACTACCATTGCATCATTAGTTGGAGAAGCGATTGCTTCTACACATCTTGACACATAGTCTATGGCTAGAAGTATATTTTTGTTCCCACAAGATGATGGGAATGGTCCCATGAAGTCTACTCCCCATAAGTCGAATATCTCTACTTCTTGGATGTTGTTGAGGGGCATCTCCCCATATGTCCTTTGACAAGCATCACAAGCAACAATATAGTTCTGCACATCTTTAAATAGGGTAGGCCAAAAGAAGCCAGATTGGAGTACCTTAGCACATGTCTTGTGGGAACTAGCATGTCCTCCACAAGGTAAAGAGTGGCGATGACGGATAATTCTTTCTACTTCATCTTTTGGAATGCATCTTCTGAACATGTCATCGGGACCTCTCTTGAACAGTAAAGGTTCGTTCCAATAGAAGTGTCGGACATCTCTAAAGAACTGTTCCTTTGAGCATATGAGAGTCCGGGTGGGAGTTCCTGACAAACAAGGTAATTGACAATATCAGCAAACAATGGGTCATTACCTTTCTAAATCTAATGGAGGCATTCTTCGATCTCGTGCATCTGCTCGTCGGGAAATGCATCGTCGATAGGTAGCTGATCCATCTCGCAAGTGAGGTGTGGGAGACGGCTAGGGAGATCGCCAACTGAGTTCTCCGAGCCTTTCTTGTCATGGATTTCTAGATCGAATTTTTTTAGTAGCAAAATCCATCTTAGAAGCCTAGGCTTTGCATCCTTCTTTGTGAATAGGTAACAGATTGCTGAATGATCCGTGTAGACTATCACTTTCGCACCTACAAGATAGGAACGAAACTTCTCAAAGGCGTAGACAACAACAAGCAGCTCTTTCTCCGTAGTAGCATAGTTTAGTTGAGCTTCGTCTAGCATCTTGCTAGCGTAGTAGATGGCGTGAGTACGACCATCTTTCTTCTATCCAAGTACAGCTCCTATAGCTACATCGCTTGCGTCACACATGATTTCGAATAGAAGCGTCCAATCGGGTGGTTGGATGATAGGGGCTGAATTTAAATCTTCCTTAATCCTGCAAACGACATCCAAAAATTCTTTCAAAAATTTGAAAGTTATGTCCTTCATCAAAAGATTAGTCAAAGGTTTTGAAATCTTAGAAAAATCTTTTATAAACCTCCGATAGAAACCTGCATGTCCCAAAAAGCTTCTAACTCCTTTCACCGAAGATGGGGGAGGTAGCTTCTCTATAGTTTCAATTTTTGCTCTATCTACTTCAATCCCCCTATTCGAAATCACGTGTCCTAACACAATCCCTTCGGTGACCATAAAGTGACACTTTTCCCAGTTCAAGACTAGGTTAGTGTCTTCGCATCTCTTAAGAACAAGAGAAAGGTTAGAGAGACAGTTATCAAAGGAAGAACCACATACCGAAAAGTCGTCCTTGAATGATTCCATGATATTCTCTACATATTCAGAGAAGATTGCCATCATACACCTTTGGAAGGTGGCTCGAGCATTGCATAAACCGAATGGCATCCTTCTATAGGAAAACATACCCCATGGACACGTGAAAATTGTCTTCTCTTGATCGTCCGGATGAATGGGAATTTGAAAGAAACCACTGTATCCATCTAGATAGCAAAAGTAAGAGTGTTGGGCTAACCTTTCCAACATCTGATCAATGAAAGGGAGGGGGAAGTGGTCCTTCCTTGTGGCCACATTTGGTTTACGGTAGTCGATGCACATTCTCCATCCCGTAACTATCCTTGTAGGAATGAGCTCATTGTTCTTGTTAGCAACCACGGTTATGCCTCCCTTCTTTGGAACCACTTGTACGGGGCTCACCCACTAGCTATCAGAAATAGGAAAGATGATAGTTGCATTAAGTAGATTAAGGATTTCTTTCTTCACGACCTCTTTCATGATCGGATTTAAACGTCGTTGAGGTTTCCGTGAAGGTTTGTAATCCTCTTTCATTAAGATCTTATGCATACAAAGAGAAGGTTTAATGCCTACTAAATCATCAATCGTGTAGCTTAAGGCTTTCCTATGTTGTTTTAGAACATTCATAAGCTTCTCAAGTTCATCATTGCTCAAATTTGCACTAACTATAACAGGATATGTTGAGTTAGGTCCTAGGAAGGCATACCTTAGATGTGTAGGGAGGGGTTTCAATTACAATGAAGGGGTGCTTTGATTGATGATTCTTGATTCTCAAGTGTCATTGGAGAAGCCTTTGAAGGTTGAGGAAGTGTGCTACTATAGTTGAGAACACTTGCAATTGGATCTGTAGAAGTCAGAGAATTTGCTGAAAAATCGACTTCTCCTGATGCAAATCGGTCGATCTCTGACACGATTTTTCTTTTTGTTGTCAAAAATCGACTTGCATTATTATAAATCGGGCGATTTATTTTATGTAAGTCGATTTTTTCAGCTTCTTCCGGAGTTCTTTTCAGCTCCTCAAATCTTGCTTCTAGCTGTTCCTTTGCATCTTCCAATGCTCGAATCTCATCATCACAATCATGTTTCGTGCCTTCTTCAATGATAATCATGCTAAGAACCTTTTGAAGTGGATCTTTGATCAAAATTGAACTCACCACTTCTCTAGACTCTTCCTCATAAAAGATGTTAAAAACATCTTCTCCTACAGTTGGCTCTTTTATCAAAGAGGACAATACAAATTCCGCTTTCTCTTTCCCTATGTTGAATGATAGCTTTCCATTCTTGCAATCAACCATGTATCCGGAGGTTGCAAGGAATGGTCTCCCAAGTATGATGGGAACTGGATAATTTGTAGGAATGTCAAGAACGACAAAATCTATAGGAATGTAAAACTTACCAAGTTTTACGGGAATGTCTTCTATGATTCTAACTGGCCTAGTTATGGAACGATCAGCCATGTAGAGTGTCATTTTCACCGGTCTAGGTTCCTCTAAACCGACTGCCTTGCACAAAGCAAGTGGTATGATGCTTACGCTTGCTCCAAGGTCACAAAGTGCATCATATGTGACTTCCCCTAAGGTGATAGGTATGCAAAATGATCCTGGATCACGTAGCTTAGGTGGCATATTTTCCTTCATGGTCTTGATAAGATCGGATGACTCCATACTCATCTTGACTTCACCGAAATCTTCTAGTTTCCTCTTGTTAGAGAGGATCTCCTTTAAAAACTTCCCATAAGCTGGCATACCTAAGATTGCATCCATAAAAGGTATGTTAATATGCAGCTTACTCATAAGATCAATGAACTTACCGAATTGTTTATCTAGCCGCGCTCTCGCTCTAGATTGAGGAAAAGGTAGAGGTGGCTTGTAAGCGGGAGGTGGAACATTGACATCTTGCTTCTCCTTTTCCTTCTCCTTTTCTTTTTCAGCAGGGACTTCAATGAGTTTAGGCTGCGGGTTGGTGGTTGCCATCACCCTTCCTTTCGGATTGTTCTCCGTCTTCCCGGGGAGTTTCCCTTGGTCTCTTGGAACTTCTCCAGCCTTGCTGAATACTTGATTTTCCAAAGCTTTTTGTTCTTTGTCAACCGAAGTAATGTGATTTTCCAATCCTTGGAGCTTTGCCAAGATTGTCTCTAGAAAAACATCATGCTTATCCTTCTCCGGTTTGCTTGAATTATTTGAAGCTTGCCCTTGACTTTTCAAGGGGGTAGAGGAAGAAGAAGGTGATGTTAGTGTATTATCAGCATGTGAATAGGGATTGCCGGAATTCTGTTGGTTTGATCGCCAATTGTTGTTTGAGCTCCGGTTATTGTTGTTGTTGTTGTTTCAGCTATTGTTCCGGTAATTGTTCCTATTTCCTTGATTGTTGTTCTCCCTTCCTAGATAGCAAGCATCCTGCTCCTTCGTCTTTTGAAGGGTGGATTTTAGGACTTCCTTCAGCTCTTTAATCTCTTTGTTGAGGGAGAAAGTTTGAGCTTTAGCTGCTGGATTTAACTTTCCTCCTTGATCTCCAGAATTTTGATTCCCATCATCGGCTTTCCTATGGGAATATCTCTCAATCACTTGGGCTTGCTTCTCAATAAAATCCCAAGCATCATCTTCTTTCATGTCCATGAATGTTCCACAAGAGAGGGATTGAAGTTTGAATTGTGTTTCCACATCCAATCCCTTGTAGTAGATCTCTAATAGCTTCAGTTTTGAAATGCCATGGTGCGGGCGATCCAATAGAAGATCTTGAAACCTTTCCCAAGATTTAAACAAGCTTTCTTTAGGTTTCATATAAAAAGCATTTATCTTACCACTCAGCTCCGCCGTTTTGGATGGCGGAAAGAACTTGGTGAGGAATTCCGAAGTTAGATCTTCCCATGTATTTAGTCTTCCAGCTGGAAGAGCTTGATACGAAGCTAAAGCCTTGTCCTTCAAAGAAAAAAAGAACGGATTTAGCTTCTAATTGTTGTTGGTAGCCCTCTTTGGCAGTATAGTCTCCATAAGAATCTCAAAGTTTTGCAAGTGTTGGTGTGGAGATTCAGCATCCGATCCACCAAACTTACTTTGGCGGATCATAATAATCACTTGCGGGGTAACCCGAAATTGTCGCCGTCTTGGCCTCCAATATTCACCCCTAAACGGCACGGTTGTAGAATTGGGTCCATTCTTTGCCCAAGCGTTTGTGGCTCATCCACCACATCAACAACTCTCGCATCTCTAGCAGGAATGCGAGGATTAACATATGCTTGAGGAATAAATGGTGGTATTTCCTCTAGACCTGCATATCATCGTCATCGGATAATTTAGCTCTAACAGATTTAGCTGAATTAGCTTTCTTACTTCCGGCGCCTTTATTCTCCAATTGTATTTGAAGAACTATCGCCTTAAGCTCTTCAAATTGAGCTTGATTTCTCTCTCTATCAGCCCGAGCAACAACTTGCTCTTCTAGACGGAGCCTTTCACTCGTGTTGAGTAGAGCTCTAGTCTCTTCTGAAGAACCGATAGGCAATATAAATAAGATAGATAATACTCTAGAAGGGGGGTTGAATAGAGTATGGGAACTTTTCGCAAACCAAATCTCAAGGCCTTGAAACTCCTTTCAAGGGCTTTGATGTCAATCTGTGCTACTAGTGAAACTTTGATTTTAAGGACTTTGAAACTCTATTTCAAGGGCATTGACTTCTTGCTCCTGCAAAACAAAGTTAGTCACAGTATAGTATATATGGTGCGGAATTGAAAAGATTGACACGAGGATATGTTTATGAAGTTCGGCTATAAATAGCCTACTCTCCGTCCCAGGGTATACCCGTAGGATCTAACTATCTATTATCAGCTTCAATGAGTCCTAGATACAAACTAGAAGAAATCCCCTTCTTTTCTCACTTGTAGCCAATGCTACGATATAGCTCCAACTCTTAACCTAGCTATAATAGCCTAGTTACTTCGCAGAGTAACACACTCTAGTATAACACTTTTTAGATCTACCAATGGAGCTCTTGTGTTTTCTCTCTCTAAGGGGATAAAACTTGTACGTGAATGTGAGAAAGAAAAACAATGAATGAAGATGATTAGGTTGCTTGAGGATGCAAAGATGTTTTCCGGTGTTAGCTTATCTTTTCTTCTTCGACCATCATCTTCATTTATATCTTCTATGGAAAGATCTTCTAGCCGTTGTAGAGATGACCGTTTGAAGATCAACCTTCTTTTCCATGAAGATCGTAAGGTAGACATTGCACGTCTTCAGCCCCTACGTACACGTTGAGTCTTTTACTCCTTGATCTTCTCGTCTTCTGTTGGATAAGAGAGAGAAGATATTTTTTCCGTTTTGTTGTTTAGAAAATCTTCTCGAAAAGATTCTCTATCCTTCGGTACGGTTGACAAAGTCTTTTGTTGATGAGATCTTCTTGTTTACAGAATCTTCAACGAAGATCTTCAATTTATTTGAATCCTTATTCCGTGCACCTTAGATTCCAAGGCCCTTGATGTTGTCCTTTTGAACTTGTTCGTGAATCCAACTTCAAGGCCCTTGACATGTAGATATACAACCTGCACTGAATTCAAACCAACCAAATATCTAGAAATATAATCAAGTACATTGTTAGTATATCCAACTGCTATATTTCTGTGAAGTCTTCCATCATTAACACCTGTAAACTATTTCAATCATGGTGGAGTTTTCAATCTCCCCCTTGATGGAAGACAACACAAATTCTCGTACCTGCATTTTTTAGTTTAGCAATGCATATAACAATCTCAAAACTAGAAATGCAAAATGCAGTATATCGAAATGTCGGATCATATTTCTCCCCCTTTGTCTTTCAACAAGGGAGAAAAAGTAGTCAAACCTAGAAGTCTTAAAAATCAATTACAGACCCAAAAACTAATGTATTTTCAACGAGGGAGAAAAAGCAGTCAACCCATAGAGAAAAAGATCATTCAGCTTTAAAATTCCTCGTAAAACTTCCTCTTTCCTTTGGATGAAGTTTTCTTATAACGCCAATCATCCATTTAAGCTGCCAAACGTCTTTTCTTTTCTTTAGCTCTTCTCTGTTTAATAACTTCATACTCAACTTTGGGCAAGAACATTGGCTCTTCATGAGTTGGGTACAAAAATGATTTATTCGGGACACGCCTTTTACATTTCATCAGCATATTCTCAACCTACTCTTGAGTATGTTGAGCTACATCTTCAGGTATGGGCAAAATACTTCCCATTGTAGTTAGTATAAGAGCATTCATCAAATACATCTCATTGACTTTAGCATTGATGGTAGCCAGTAACTCAAAATTAGAATCCATTCTCCTTTTGGCGTCAAACTGAAAATCAAACAATTCACGATTGAGACGAGCTATTTCATTTTCACAACCCTCTAACCTGATTTCTAGAGTAGGAGAGGATTTAACTTCTTCATTTGGATTTTGAGTAACTCCTTTTCCTTTCAAAGTCCATGTTCTTGCAAGAGTTTTCTAAATCCCTATACATTCTAAACAATTCTCATCAATTTTGCTGTTAATAGAATGTCTTTCCTCAAAGGATGTATCAATTCTGTAATAATCAAAGACCTTAGGCAGCAAATTTCCATAAGGCAAAGGAATAGATCTCTTAGAGTTAACAGAATGCAGCATATGGTTGAGAATCAGATTAGGCACATCTATGGCCACATCAGACATAAGTAAATGAATTAATTCCAGAGATTGATCAGTCAGCAGCTCTCTTGAGTTTGCACGGGGAACTACACATCGAACCAGTATGGTGAACACTATTTTAGCCTCTCACGTCAGAGAAGTATGAGTGAGTTGACGTGAGTTTGAATTAGGAATCAAAAAATTCTCCTTAGCAATACGAACACTCTCTGACCTTGAAGGATAGTTGAACACTACATCTATAGGAATTCCTAAAATTTCACTGAGAATAGAAGAAGTGAGTGAAATTGGCGTACCTTTGACTGAAGATTCAAGAGTAATACACCCTTTGTCCCTTTTTATGGTGAGATTAACATAGAATAGTCTTGTGAGCCGTGGAAAAGCAAAATCTCCAGGGTTTAAAACCTTCCAGATAATCGAACTCTTCAGCTTGTCTACGCAGGGTATCTTGAGAGTATCGAGAAAGTTAGTATCTACCAAATCACACATACAGAGCCGTTGATTATGAAAGCCATCAAGCCAAGATCCAGAAGCTTGAAAATTTATAAACCATGATGAGGGAAGACCAGTAATCTGAGATGTATCCAGATCTTCAGAAGGTTTTTCTTCTTTATCGATTGAAGAATTTTGAACAACTTTCTTGTTGGAAGATGGAGGAGTAGATCTCTTGCTTTTGGGGTGCTATGAGGAATGTCTGAGAGAGAAATCAAAGAACTTTGAAATAGGGTTTCTTGTGAAAGGATAAAAAGATGAGAAATTAAGTCTTTTATTAGGGATATGACAAAATCTTTGAGAAAATCAAGCTTTTAAAACCAAAATCAAAACTGTGTCAAATAAAAGGTTTTAAAAAAATATTTTAAGAATTGAAATATCTAACAGATATTAACTCTTAAAAGATCCGTAAAGTCAATTTACCCTTTACTATGTTTCAAGGTCCCTTGAATTTGATTTCAAGGCCCTTGAAATCATCAATTGGGCTGCATGCGTAGGATGATTAAAACTCGTTTACTCCCCCTACGTTAATGCTTCCTTGTTCAACATACCAATCTCCAATCTAATTAAATTAAATTGTTCCTCAGGAAGAGGCTTGGTAAATATATCTGCAAGCTACAAGTTAGTTGAGATAAAAGAAATCGAAACATCACCTTTCTCAACATGATCACGTATGAAGTGATGCCTTACATCAATATGCTTAGTCTTTGAATGCTGCACAGGATTTTTGGTTATAGAAATAACACTAGTATTATAACATTTTATAGGAATACCTCTCAAGTCAAAGCCAAGGTCACGAAGTTGTTGAGCAATCCAAAGAATTTGAGCACAACAAGCTCATGCAGCTATGTATTCAGCTTCGGCTGTGGATAGGGCAAAAAAATTTTGCTTCTTGGAGTGCCAACTAATTAGGGATGACCCTAAGAATTGTCAACATCTAGAGGTATTTTTTCTATCAACCATATAACCTGCAAGTCATATGAATGTCCAACAAGATGAAATAAGCTTTGACGTAGGTACCATAACCCTAGATCTTTAGTGCCATTGAGATACCGAAAAATTCTTTTCACAGCTATTAAGTGTGATTCTTTAGGATCAGCTTGAAATCTTGCACACATGCACACACTAAACATAATGTTAGGACGACTAGCAGTTAGATACAATAATTAACCGATCATACCTCGATACTCCTTTTGTACTACACTTTTAAGCAAGTCTTTAGTATACTTGCTTTGATTGAGAAAAATTCCTTTCTTTGCTTGTGTAACTTGAAGTCCAAGAAAGAAATTTAACTCTCCCATTAAGCTCATCTCAAATTCCCTGCACATAATATCTGAAAATTCCTTGCAAAGGGAATCATTAGTAGCACCGAATAATATATCTTCAATATAGATTTGTACTACTAAAATGTCGTTGCCTCTAGTTTTGATAAACAGTATTTTCTCAATCAAAACTCTTTTGAAATTGTTTTCAAGAATATATTTAGACAATCTTTCATACGAAGCTCGAGGAGCTTGATTAAGACCGTAAAGAGCTTTATCTAATTTAAAAACATGATCCGGAAATTCATCATTTTCAAAACTAGGAGGTTGAGCAATGTAGACTTCTTCTTCTAAGAAGCCGTTTAGAAAATCACATTTTACATCCATTTGAAAAAGTTTTATGCTCATGAAGGATGCAAATGAAAGTAACATACGTATGACTTCTAACCTGGTAACAGGAGCAAAAGTCTCCTCATAATCAATACCTTTTTCTTGGTTATAGCCTTGTGCTACAAGTCGTGCTTTGTTTCATATGACTTTGCCACATTCATCCAATTTATTTTGAAAGACCCACTTCGTGCCAATAACTGATTGATGCTTTGGTCATGAAGTAAGAGTCCATACCTTGTTCCTCTCAAATTCGTTTAATTCATTTTGCATGGCAATGATCCAGTCTGGTTCTTGAAGAGCTTGAGTGTAGTTCTTTGGCTCGACAAGTGATACAAAAGCAGAGAAGGCACAAAGATTATTTACTTTAGATCTAGTTTGAACTCCAGCATTTGGATCTGAGATCACATTCTCTTGTGGATGAAACGAGGAGTGTTGAACTTTTCTTCTTTTGACAAATGATGTAGATCCAGAAGGTTGAGCTGAATATGTTTGACTCAATTCAGGTACCGTTTGTGCACTACCTGTTGTTCCAATCTCAAGGCCTTGAAGTTGGGTTTCAAGCCCTTGAAGTGGAGTTCTGTTGTCACAATTTCCAGTATCAAGGTCTTGAAGGTGTGTTTCAAGGTCTTGAGGATTTTCTTTGGTATCTTGAATCTTTTCTTGCATATTCTTGTCTTGACCTTTAGGATCTTCCTCTGCATCCGAAATGTGATATTCTCTTTGATTCAGATTTAAATCTACAAAACTCTCACTCAAAGTACCATCATTGCTTTCATCAAAAATAATATGAATGCTTTCCTCAACAACTTTGGTATGTTTGTTATATACTCGATAAACTTTGCTATTTGAAGCATATCTAATGAATATAGCTTAATCACTACGTGCATCAAATTTCCCAAGATTGTCCTTTCCATTGTTGTGAACAAAACAAGTACATCCAAAAGGTTTGAAGTATGAAATATTTGGTTTTCTTCCTTTAAAGATTTCATAAGGAGTCTTTTTCAAAATAGGGCAAATTAAACATCAATTTAAAATATAATTTGCGGTGTTTACTGCTTCAGCCCAAAAACTTTTTGGCAAATGATTTTCTAAAAGCATTGTCCTAGACATATCCTCAAGAGTGCGGTTCTTGCGTTCCACAACTCCATTTTGTTGAGGAGTTCTAGGAGCTGAAAAGTTATGAGAAATACCATATTTTGCACAAAACAGATCGAACTTTCGTTGATCAAATTCCCTACCATGATCGCTTCTTATAGAAACTATTGGTAGGTTTTCAAACTTTGTAACTCCTTACACAATTTTGAAAACTCAAATAAAGCTTTAGATTTTTCTCGTAGAAAAGATATCCATGTAAAACGAGAGAAATCATCTACTATAACAAGGATGTATTGTTTTCCTCTGGGAGATTTGAAACGCATAGGTGCACAAAGATCCATATGTAAAAGTTCAATAGGTCGAGAAGAACTTACAGCTTTCTTAGGTTTGGATGAACCTCTTGTTTGGTTACCTTGTGTACATGCATTACATAGGTCATTAGCCTTGAAGTTTAGGTTTGGCATACCACGTACCAAATCTTTTGTAAGTAGCTTCTGCATGGTGTGCATGCTTACGTGGCCAAGTCTTCTATGCCAAAACCTTGGATCATCAGCAAGGCCTTTAGATATTTTACCTTAGTTCCTGCAACTTGGTTAGTACTCAAATAATAAACATTATTACACCTAGGAGTAGTAAGCAATACTTCTACCGTCTTTATGTCTTGAACTTCACATTTTTCTGAATCAAACATGACTTTATTGCCTTTATCACAAATTTGAAAAATACTTAGCAGATTATATTTCAAGCCATCAACTAAATAAACATTATCAATAAAGTTGGATGAATCATAGCAAATTTTACCAATGCCAATTATGTCACACTTTCCTTTATCACCAAGAGTAATAGTTCCAGATGATTGCTTCTTTAAATCTGAGAATAAAGAACTCTTTCCACTCATGTGTCTTGAGCAACCACTATCTAATATCCATTTGTGCTCCTTTACCTTGGTGATATCCTACAAAACAACAAACATCAACCTTTTCGGGTTGACCAAATGGCATATTTTGGTTCATACTCAGTTTCGATCATGTTTGGTGGTCTAGTACCTTTAGGAACCCAGATTTGTTTGACCTGCTTCCTTAAACATAACGGATAAGTGTTTATGATGATATAAGGATCATTTATTCTATAAGGACATGTAGATTTAACATGACCCTTTTTATAACAATAGAAGCAGGTAGGCATATGAATGCTTCCTTTGGCCGTAACAAAAGTGGTGGTAGGTTTTCAAGGAAAGCTCCTATGATACCTTATACCCATTTTGTTAAGTGAAGATTGTTGTTCACCCATCATTCTTTCCAGATTAGCTTTTGAACAAGTAAACTTAATGAGTGATACCTTCTGGTCTTGACACATTAAAGTCAGATCAACTTTCTCTTTCTCTAGATCGATATAGTTTCGATGTAGAGAAGAGAGGTTGTCCTTGAGAACTAGGTTTTCTGATTCCAAGGCCTTGATATTGTCATCAAGTTCTTCCTTTTCTGTGTTAAGATTTTCAATCTCCAGAGACATTTCACTCAATTGTTTATCTTGTTCATGAAGTTTTTCTTTGAAAGAAGTTGTCCTTATTCTATGTTCCTTATCACTTCAGATAATATCCTTAAGGAATTATTTAAGGTCAATCTCAAGTTGAGACAAAATTATACTTACCATATTGTCGATGTAAAGATTTGAGTTATCTTCATGATCGGCCATAAGATACAAGTTTGCTTGTTCTTGTTCATCTTCTGATTCATTTGTTGATTCTGAATCACTCCATGAAGCAACCATGGCTTTCTTCTTTCGATCATTCTTCTTGAAGTTGGTCCTCTTCTTTTGTGGACAATCCTTCACCAAATGATCTGTTTCACCACATTCAAAGCAAGTCAGTACTTTCGTTTTTTTATTAGAGTTAGGAAACTTACCTCGGGGTTTTGATGCTCGTGGAAATTCTCGGTTTGCAGATTGTTTCTTTATCTTGAGAATTCTTGCTAAACCTTTAGAGATCATGGCGAGAGCATCTTCTTCATTATCATCATCACTATTTTCTTCATCAGAAGGTAACTCATTTCTTCTAGATTTTAATGCCAAATTCTTGGGGTTGGATGGGATTTCTCCATCTTCTTCACCAAGAATCATTTCATGTGTGATGAGTTTTCCAAGTAAATAATCAAGAGGAAGAGTAGTGATATTTTGAGCTTCATCAATAGCAGTCATCTTTGGTCACCACTTGGCTTTAGGTAAGCTTCTTATAACCTTTCTCACTTTTTCTTCATTTGTGAATGTCTTTCCAAGTTAGTCTAGATTGTTCACGATCTTAGTGAATCTAGTGAACATTTCCTTGCCTGGTTCATTTGGATTCATCTTGAATAGCTCGTATTGTCTGAGAAAGATGCTAATCTTTGTTTCCTTGACTTGACTTGTTCCTTCGTAAGTGACAACAAGCTTGTCCCATATTTCTTTTGCACTTTTGCATGATGAGATGCTGTTGAATTCATTAGCATCTAATCCACAATAAAGTAGATTCATTGCCTTGTAATTATTTGACACTCTATCCAGGTCAGCCTGTGTGTAGTCTGATTCCTTCTTCGGGACTTGGATGCCTTCGACCATTGTCATTGGAACTTTTGATCCATTTTGAATAATGCTCCAAAGCTCCGTATCTTGGTCAATCAAGAACATACACATAAGTGATCTCCAATGAGCGAAGTTGTTGCCACAGAAGAGTGGTGGTCGAGATGAGGAGCTTCCTTGAGCAAATCCACCATCACCTACAGGATTCATGATTAGTCTTACTGATGGTTAAATCAATAAACGTCAGTCTAGCTCTGATACCAATTGAAGAACCGATAGATGATATAAATAAGATAGATAATACTCTAGAAGGGGAGGGGGGGTTGAATAGAGTATGGTAATATTTCGCAAACCAAATCTCAAGGCCTTGAAACTCCTTTCAAGGGCCTTGAAACTCCTTTCAAGGACCTTGATGTCAATCTGTGCTACTAGTGAAACTTTGATTTCAAGGAATTTGAAACTCTATTTCAGGGGCCTTGACTTCTTGCTCCTGCAAAACAAAGTTAGTCACAGTAAAGTATATATGGTGCGGAATTGAAAAGATTGACATGAGGATATGTTTACGAATTTCGGCTCTAAATAGCCTACTCTCCGTCCCAGGGTATATCCGTAGGATCTAACTATCTATTATCAGCTTCAAAGAGTCCTAGATACAAACTAGAAGAAATCCCCTTCTTCCCTCACTTGTAGCCAATGCTACGATCTAGCTCCAACTCTTAACCTAGCTATAATAGCCTAGTTACTTCGCAGAGTAACACACTCTAGTATAACACTTTTTAGATCTACCAATGGAGCGCTTGTTTTCTCTCTCTAAGGGGATAAAACCTTTACGTGAATGTGAGAAAGAAAAATAACAAATGAAGATGATTAGGTTGCTTGAGGATGCAGAGATGTTTTCTGGTGTTAGCTTATCTTTTCTTCTTCGACCATCATCTTCATTTATATCTTCTATGGAAAGATCTTCTAGCCGTTGTAGAGATGACCGTTTGAAGATCAACCTTCTTTTCCATGAAGATCGTAAGGTAGACGTTGCACGTCTTCAGCCCCTACGAACACGTTGAGTCTTTTACTCCTTGATCTTCTCATCTTCTGTTGGATAAGAGAGAGAAGATATTTTGACGTTTTGTTGTTTAGAAAATCTTCTCGAAAAGATTCTCTATCCTTCGGTTGACAGTCTTTGGTTGATGAGATATTCTTGTTTACAGAATCTTCAATGAAGATCTTCAATTTATTTGAATTCTTGTTCCGTGCACCTTAGATTCCAAGGCCCTTGATCTTGTCCTTTTGAACTTGTTCTTGAATCCAACTTCAAGGCCCTTGACATGTAGATATACAACCTGCACTGAATTCAAAACAACCAAATATCTAGAAATATAAGCAAGTACATTGTTAGTATATCGAACTGCTATATTTGTGTGAAGTCTTCCATCATTAACACCTGTAAACTATTTCAATCAAGGTGGAGTTTTCATCTTCCAACTCCTGTTGGTGGTTCCTTTCATTGTGTTCAGCCATTCTTTTCTCTCTTAACTTCTTCTTCAGAGTTTTCTCTGGTTCGGAATCAAAAGAAACGAGATCTTTCGCGGATCGAGATCTTCTAATGTACCTAAAGAGAATTATGCAAGATTACTAAAATAGGCAGATCAAATGACAAGAGCAAAAGCTCCCAAGCCAGACAACCGGAAACCGAGATTTGGTCTAGACCAAATCCCCGACAACGGCGCCAAAAATTTGTTCGCTCGAAAAGTGTGCGTCAAAGTCTTAAAATTTATATCAAGAACTTAAGAAAAAGCGAACCCGTAGTGTACGGATCAGTTGTAGTAAGGCAAGAAGTTCTAGAGTCGAACTTAGGGATTTGGTGAGAATAAAATCGATTTAAAAATATCTGGCAAAGTGCAAAAGCTTTTGTAATTGGAAAAGAGACAAATGATTCCAAGGATTGAAGTATCCGATTGCGGCTTTCGATTCAAGACACTTATAAAGATCAAAGGACAGAGTTGGCATTGCCCAGGTTATGTGTTTCGAAGAAAGGAATAATGTACGGTGAAGTTCCACTACTCACTTATCCCAACTTAAAAGCTCTCAACTCAAAGGGTGATGAGTCTCATCAAGAAGAAAACTCAAAGGAAAGATTAACGCTCAAACTATCCACACAAACCTCAAGATGTGACTCTCAAAGGTAAGGATGAATGGCACACTCAAAACTTAATAGAGGATATTGAGTCTCTCTATTACCCAAATCTTACAAACTTTAGTTAGCAAGTGAAGAATCAATGATGAAGTCTCTTCTCACACTTGAATAAGGGTGAAAAAGGTTAACCAAGGTTAGGGATTTAGGCAAGGGTTAACTTTGGTGAAAGGATAAAGCAATTAAAGAACGTGACAAGGAAAATTCGTGCTGTTCTTGATAAAATCGGTCGATTTACTCAAGAACAGGCCGATTTTCTTATGTCGCAAAGTTAAATCTCAACTCTCAGGGTCCAATTGGTTAAATGAGTTCAGTCTATCATCTTCTAAGACTCAATCATCAACTATTCTCCCCAAAATCACAAGGTTTTTAGCCAATCATTTTCATATTCAAATCAAAATCAAGATTGAATGAAGAAAACCAGTTAAAACTCAAACTTCGCATAAAAACCAAATAATCTCCGAATCTGTAATGAAATCTCAAAAATCTTGCAAAGAATCTCTCAAAACACTCAACAATGTGTTCACAAATCACATTAACAAGAAGGGAACAAAAGATCTCACAAACTTCTTTGAGTATTGACTTTCGTTCCTTTCCTTCAATCCTCTTCTCCAAGAATCTTCAATTCCGTCAAATCTTGTAAATCTTCCACGCTGCGAACCCCCGATTTTCGTTGCTAGGGTTCCAATGTATACTTTCTCACTAATGGGCCGCTTGACATATCACTTCTCAGGCCCACAAGTGATGGGCTTTTGATCGTAATAATTTTTAGACGATTTATGAAGAAAATCACTCGATTCAAAGGCAAATAAACCGTCAGATTTTTGCATAGGAAAATCGTCCGATTTTTTATGTAAAAGAGGCGATTTTCTTCAACAGTGAGTGCTCTCTTCTTGGATTGCTTCCTTCCTTCCTTGTATTGCCTTTCTACTCACTTTCTTTGTTCTTCATGACTCCTCAAACGTTCCCTAAGCTTCCTCATCAACCTTAGATACTCTTTGCCTTACTTTTGCTTCCAATTCCATCGAGTTTACCTATAATTCAACCAAAACTCGTGTAGACCTCTATTTCCGAAATATAATTGAAATAAACCTTAGAGGTACACAAATCTCTCCGAATATAAGGTAAATTGAGGTAAAACCTCCACAATATGCATGATTATAATGGTATACAATTCATGTCATCAAGATCCAGAACCAAAGTTAAATCAAGCGGCTCAAGCTCAAATCTTCTCCTTCAACGATGAAATTAAGGAGCTGAAGTAAGTCATAAAATCCAGCCTTCAAAGGACGAAGGAAAAAGATGTTGGCTACCTAGGAAGGGAGAACAATTAAGGAAATAGGAACAACTACCGGAACAATAATTGGAACAACAACAACAATAGGAACTCCAACAACAATTGAAGATCCAACCAACAAAATCCCAGTAATCCCTATTCACATGTTAAAAATGCATTAACATCTCCATCTTATTCTACTCCTTTGAAAAGTCAGGGTCAAACATCAAATAGTTCAAACAAGCGGAGAAAAATAGGTTCGATGTCATGATGGAAAAAATCTTGGGGAAAAACAAGGAATGGAGAGTAACATTACTTCGATTGATAAAGCACAAAAGGCTTTAGAGAATCAAGTATTCGGCAAGGCCGGAGAAGTTCCTAGCGATCAAGGGAAGCTTCCCGTAAAGATGGAAGACAACCCAAAGGGGCGAGTAATGGCAATTACGACTAGAGGTGGTGTAACAACCACCGATCCGCAGCCCAAACTAGTTGAAGTTCCCGCTTAAAAAGAGAAAGAGAAGGAAAAGGAGAAGGAAGATGTCTATGTTCCTCCTCCAGCTTACAAACCACCTTTATCTTTTCCCCAATATAGTGCAAGAGCACATCTAGACAAACACTTCGGTAAGTTTATTGATCTTATGAGTAAGTTGCGTATTAAAATACCTTTTATAGATGTAATTTTAGGTATGCCAGCTTATGGGAAGTTCCTAAAGGAGATCCTCTCTAACAAGAGGAAAGTAGAAGATTTCGGTGAAGTTAAGATGAGTACGGAGTCATCCGAACTTATCAAGACTATGACGGAGAATATGCCACCTAAGCTGCGCGATCTAGGATCATTTTGCATACCTATTACCTTAGGAGAAGTCACATATGATGCACTTGATTTGTGCAAGACAGTTGGTTTAGGAGAGCGTAGACTGGTGAAGATGACACTCTACATGGTTGATCGTTCCATAACTAGACCTATTGGAATCATAGAGGGCATCCCCATAAAACTTGGTAAGTTTTACATTCCTATAGATTTTGTTGTGCTTGACATTCCTGCAGATTATCCAGTTCCCATCATACTCGGGATACCATTCCTTGCAACCTCCGGATGCATGGTTGATTGCAAAAATGGGCAACTATCATTCAACATAGGAGAAGAGAAAGTGGAATTTGTACTCTCCTCCTTGATCAAAGAGCCAGCTGTAGGAGAAGATGTCTTTAACATCTTTGATAAAGAAGAATCTAGAGAAGTGGTGAGTTCAATATTGATCAAAGATCCACTTCAAAAGGTTCTAAGCATGAGTATCATTGAAGAAGGAGTAGAACATGATTGTGATGATGAGATTCGAGCATTGGAAGATGCAGAGGAAGAGCGAGAAGCAAGATTTGAAGACCTGAAAAGAGCTCCGGAAGAAGCTGAAAAAATCAACCTACACAAAGCAAATCGACCGATTTTGCAAAATGCAACTCGATTTTTGGCAACAGAAAGAAAATACGGGTCAGAGATCGACCGATTTACGTCAGGGGAGGTCGATTTTTCGGCAAATTCTCCGACTTCTACAAATTCAATTGCAAGTGTTCGTAAATGTAGTAGCACACACCCTCAACCTTCAGAGGCTTCTCCAATGACACTCCAAGGTCAAGATTCATCTATCAAAGCACCACCTTCATTGGAGTTGAAACCACTCCATACACATCTAAGGTACGCATTCCTTGGACCTTACTCAACATATCCTGTTATAGTTAGCGCAAGCTTGAGTGATGATGAGCTTGAGAAGCTTATGAATGTTCTTAAACAACATAGGAAAGCCCTAGGCTATACCATTGATGATTTAGTAGGCATAAAACCTTCTCTTTGTATGCATAAGATCTTAATGGAAGAGGATTACAAACCTTCACGTCAACCTCAATGATGGTTAAATCCGATCATGAAAGAGGTCGTGAAGAAAGAAATCCTTAAGTTACTTGATGCAGGTATCATCTTCCCTATTTCTGCTACCAAGTGGGTGAGCCCCGTCCAAGTAGCTCCAAAGAAGGGAGGTAGGACCGTTGTTGCCAACAATAACAATGACCTCATCCCTACAATAACAGTTACGGGGTGGAGAATGTGCCTCGATTACCGTAAATTGAATGTAGCC
This sequence comes from Fagopyrum homotropicum, assembly GCA_033239125.1. Lineage (NCBI taxonomy): Eukaryota > Viridiplantae > Streptophyta > Magnoliopsida > Caryophyllales > Polygonaceae > Fagopyrum > Fagopyrum homotropicum. Next base: position 94,411,062 of record BSWB01000003.1, on the reverse strand, counting down.
ATGAGGAAGGATCACTTCCCCCTCCCTTTCATTGATCAAATGCTGGAAAGGTTAGCCCAACACTCCTACTTTTGTTATTTAGATGGATACAGCGGTTTCTTTTAGATTCCCATTTATCCGGACGATCAGGAGAAGACAACTTTCACGTGCCCATAGAGTATGTTTGCCTATAGAATGATGTCATTCGGTCTATGCAATGCTCCAGCCAACTTCCAAAGGTGTATGATGGCAATCTTTTCAGAATACATAGAGAATATCATGGAAGTATTCATGGATGCCTTCTCGGTATATGGTTCTTCCTTTGATAACTGTCTCTCTTGTAAGAGCCTTAGTCTTTGGAGCCTAGATGAGCTAGTGTGTGCTTAGCCTTGACCTGTCAGCCGCCCCTGCGCACTACATGGGCCGCCCCTGCGCCACAGAGGAGCCGCCCCTACGCCTTAGTCGGTCTGCGGTTTTGTGCGGCTGCAACCACCTTTGTTGACTTTTGATCTTGCTTTTGGGGAAACTTCGTTTATAAGCTTTCCCCAATCATCTGATGAAGGGTTTCTTCACTCATTTGCAGCTCCTTCATCACCTTTACGTTCTTCTTCTCCTTCCTCTTCTCATCTTGTTTCTTCTTGATCTTGTGAGTGAGTTTTTGAGAGTTTGAAGTGTTCTTTGGCCTTAGATGACTTTGTTGTTGTTGTTGTGTGTTGCTGTTGATGTGTTGAAGTGGTGAGTGGTGTGGATGCTCCATAGTTGCAGCCTAGGTTGGTGTGGTAAGTTCCTTCTATTCTTCTTTCTTCTTCCTTCATCCTTGCTTCTTTCTTCTTCCTTCTAGTCTAGGGTCACAAGTTTAGACTTGTGTTGGATCCGTCTTGGATGTTATGATGATCATATGTGTATGTATATGCATATGTGTTGTTGTGGTGTGTTGAAGATGTGAAGAGAATCGAGAAAGGGATCGAAGAGAAGTTGGGACCAACTCTCTGCACAGTTGGCTGCCCCTGCGCCTGTCCTGAGCCGCACCTGGGCCTGTTGTAGACCGCCCCTGCGCCTTTGGTGAGCCGCCCCTGCGCCTCACTGGACTGGCTAGTGTGTTCTTACTTCTGTTGGTGCATACCTTGTTGGTATGTCTTCCTTCCTTCCTTTCCTTTAGCTTTGGCTTAGTTGCTGGCTAGGATAGGGTGGTTAGAATGAGTGGTATGTTAGAGATGTGCCTTAGGCACCTGTGTTGTTATTGAGAGTATGCTATAGGCATATGTGAGCTTGTTGTAGGTTAGTTCTGGTTATGGAGACGAGTCTCCTAACCCTTTCAGGTTGTGATTTTGTGTGCCTTACTCATGCACGCGTTGGTTTCTTTCCCAAGGGGAAGCTGTGACCTGGTAGAGGATACGAGTGTATCAAGTAAGTCTATAGGACTTACTTAGCGTACGGTTGTGGATTGTATGATTGTAATGGTTGTGTATGTTCATGTGGTTGTGCATTTATAACTTAAACTGGACTAGGATGACCATTCATTACTTTTATTTGGCCCAAGTGTATCATAACGGGTGGTAACCACCGGCTCCGCCTGCTGGATTAGGAGGAGGTGCCCTGAAGATGATCTCACAAGAGGGGACGAGTGGCGGTCACCCCCATGCAAACCTCCTGTGTTATGTTGGATGGGACGAGGTTCTTGAGGCTCCTCGTGTTACAAAAGAAGTTGAATTAGTAATGAAATAACGTAATTAAACATAATAAATGAATGTGTGTGACATTGCATGTATGAGTTGGTGTAGTGTGTTTGTGCTATTACTTCATGCTTATCTATTGTTGTAGCTAACGGTGTATACCGTGTTGTAGATGATCTGCAGGTTAGGAAGACTACAGAGTGAGTCAGATGGTGTGACCAGCCGAGGACTTCTCTACATTAGGATGCGTGGGTTGGGGATCTTTTGTATCAATTGCTGTTGTTGTTATTGTTTTGTACCCGGCTTTGAGTTTGTAAACTCTTTTGTTATATCATACAACTTTTATGTATTTGTTTTTACTCTACTTGTGCCTTGTTGTAAGATCCAGTGAACTTGTTGTCAGGCTAGGGTCAGGATCCATTGTGAGATCCTAGCCCAATGTAGCACTCCGAGTCCCGCGGATTCGGGGTGTTACAGAGTAAAAACAAATACATAAAAGTTGTATGATACAGAGTAAAAACATCAACTAATACAAAAGATTCCCAACCCACGCATCCTAATGTACAGAAGTCCTCGGCTGGTCACACCATCTGGCTCACTTTGTAGTCTTCCTAACCTGTAGATCATCTACAACACGGTATACACCTTTAGCTACAACAATAAATAAGCATGATAGTAATAGCACAAACACACCACAACATCTCATACATGCAATGTCACACACATTTATTTATTATCTTTAATTACGTTATTCTATTACTAATTCAACTTCTTTTGTAACACGAGGAGCCTCAAGAACCCCGTCCCATCCAACGTAACACAGGAGTTTTGCGTGGGGGTGACCTTCACTCGTCCCCTCCTGTGAGATCATCTTCCGGGCACCTCCTCCTAACCCAGCAGGCGGAGACCGGTGTTTACCGCCCGTTATAATACACTTGGGCTAAATAAATGTAATAAATGGTCATCCTAGTCCGGTTTAAGTTATAAATGCACAACCATATGAACATACACAGCCATTACAATCATACAATCCACAACTGTACGCTAAGTAAGTCCTGTGGACTTACCTGATACTCTCGTATCCTCTACCACGTCATAGCTTCCTCTTGCGGAAGAAACCAACGCCTGCAAGAGCAAGGCACACAACATCACAACCTGAAAGGGTTTGGAGACTCGTCTCCATAACCAGAACTAACCAACAACCTATAGATCATAACAAGCTCACATATGCCTATAGCATACTCTCAACAACAACATAAGTGCCTAAGGCACATCTCTAGCTTGCCACTCATCCTAACCATCCTAACCTAGCTAGCAACTAAGCCACAACTAAAGGAAAGGAAGGAAGGAAGACATACCAACAAGGTATGCACCAACAGAAACAAGAACACACCAGGCAGTCTAGTGAGGTGCAAGGGCGGCTCACCAAAGGCGCATGGGTGGTCCACAACAGGCGCAGGTGCGGCTCAGGATAGGCGCAGGGGCGGCCAACTGTGCACCAACTCTGTAACACCCCGATTCCGCGGGACTCGGGATGTCACATTGGGCTAGGATCTCACAATAGATCCTGACCCTAGCCTGACAACAAGTTCACTGGACCTTAAACATGGCACTAACAGATATGAAAACAAATACATAAAACTATATAAAACTGTACAAACCCCCAAAAAATAAGACATCATAGCCGAGTAAGAAACATAACACCCTCACACAAGAGGTAACAAAAGACCATCCTCACGTAGGAGGGAACGATACAGACTCAAAAGTCCACACATCCTAATGTACGAGACGTCCTCGGCCTGCCACTCTGCTAGATCATCCAGCAACATGCCTATCCTGTAGGGTGTTACGTCTAGGAATAGATGTGCACGCAATAAGTCTTAAATTTATACTCGTTATAATTATCCTAACTCCTAGCGAACCCGCAGTGTACGGGACGTTTGTAGAAAGGTAAGTATTCCGAGGTCGAACACAAAGACTAAGGTGAAATCGAGTCAAGCAATGATCAAAAATAGTGTAAATCTAGACTAAGATAAGGTGAGGAACAAAGAAAATGGAAAACACAATGTTTTTGTTGGTTTTTGTGGTGATTAAACAAAGATCACAAGTCAAGCAAGATAATAAACAACTAACAACTCAAGCTAGCAAACGAACAAGCAAACACAAGCACAAGAATATGATCAAGAGAGAAAAGTAGATTTTAGAGGTCAAGATTTCCGGTTATGGCATTGGACTCAAGGTTCTAAGGATTCTAAGGACAAGCTGCGGTGTTTGGGAAAGAATGTTTCGCTAATGGAAGCAATTACCGGGTAGGTCTCTCACTTCACTAATCCCGCATCAAACTCCTATTACCGGGTAAGTCTCTAGGAGTTAGAGTAAGGAATTCCACACAAACTAGATACTACTTAAGGGTAACCCTCTCCTTACCGGGTAAGTCTCGGAATAGGGAAATCTCAAGCAATTATCCTAGCACACTCAATCCAATAGCGGCTTATGAGGCTCACTACTACCTAGCATTCATCATCTTAGGTATCTAAGATCGGAAATCATCGGGTAGATCTCTTCCCTCACTTAGGTTGGTAGCATTAGGTGATTCTAAGCTAAATTAGGCTTAATAAACACTAGGATTTAAACAACCAAGGACCCCAACATGCAAATTTATCAATTAAAGAGCAACAGAGAAGAAAATCGGGTGGATCATACAGAAAATCGGACGATTTAGATGAAGAACAGGTCGATTTTTGTCTCTGAAATGGGTTTCGTGCATTCAAATCATCCTAAACTAACATATAAGTCCATCCTATCATCACCCAAGCCATAACCATCAATCCATCACTCTAAAATCACAAGAAACTAGCCAATAATATGCATATCAAGATCCGAAATCATCAAACAAGCATACATGGTGTTCATAGATGAGTAATGAAAGATGAGTAAGCAAAATCAATAAATCTCAGCCAAATCTAAGTTGTAGCAAGACTTACAAACTCTAAAATGAAGATGCAAAATGTTCTTAACAATCCTTACAATTAGTTCTTCAATCCAAGTCTACAAAATCACTCTTAGAATGGTCTTCTTGTTCTTCCTTCAATCCTTGGGAGCTTTTCTTTTTCTCCAATCTTCCTACCAAATTGATGAGCTGTGAATGAGAGTGTGGGAGAGGAGATATGCCCAGCAACCACCTGAGGGACCACTTATATTCTCCACCAAGAGCAAGGACGGACAAGAGATCGTGCGACACGTGGCTTAAGCTGTCAAAGCCTCAAAAATCGACCCAGTGGATAAAAATCGGCCGATTTAAATGCTTGCTGGTCCGATTTTCTTCAGCAGAAAGGTGTTATGCTCATTTAGCCATGAGTTGATCCATTGCTCGCACCAATAGTGGTCTTTGTGTCCTTTGTTGCTCCAATTACGCTCCTCCAAAGCTTTGGATGTGTACCATCATGAGGCTTGGCCCTCAAATGTATCGATTAACGTGCAATAGATCCCCGAATTACCTACAAAACCGATAAAAGGTAGTGTAGACGTCTTTTCTAGAAATGTGCGTGAATTGAGCGAAGACGTCATGAATCAATGCCAAAACTTGCACGAATGAATGAGAAATCTATCTAAGTGACTACCTAATCCTAAGTCATAAATCGTGTTATCAAAATACCCCATACTTAAGGTTTGCTCGTCCCCGAGCAAATTCCCAACTATAGACTAAGAGATGACATGATTTATGTATGCACAAAAATTGTCAAAATCTTTTGGAGTGGTGCTTCTAATATTGGATCACCTTCATAGTCATGTTTCATGGCAATGGACAAGCAATTATGTATCAAATAAATGAAAGCATGGAAAGACAATTGTACTTAACTTGATAGCATGCAATGAAATGTAAAGATGAAGATGTCAAGATGATCATTAGCATATCCAATCTAAATCACTTAGCCTTACACACATGCAAGTAGGTCATAAGGACTTGTGAAATAGAAGGTCAAGAAACGTTGTGATTAGGCGGGAGTTTTCTAGGCTTTGTGATGCTAATCCGGGAAAGGAACTAAACAACCACATATTCAAATTTTCTTATCAACTTCCCTCAAGTGTATGTTTTTCTTCATTTTCTTTTCTTTCTTTTATTTTTGAGACAATGGCATTGGTGTGCAAAAGCCGAAACCTTGGTGATTAGCCATTCTCGGGCTTTTTCTATTTTTCGAGATGCATCCACACCGGGCACACATACCAAAGCTCGTTAGAACTATCGGTTTATTTGACTTTGGCAAGGCACCAACACCCGATTATGTGAAGTGTACCGAGTTACTTGTCATTTAAACCAACGTCCCCAAACCTATATTTTTGTCTACACTTTCACAACAAATTCAGCATTCTATTCATGGCATTCTTTCATCAACACCTTCACCCCACACTTGCTTTTCACACACATCAACACACTAGCATGCTCCTATTCCCGGATGGGTCAAAAGAGGTCAATTTATATCAATTGAGGTGCTCAAACAACGTGATCAAGATGAGAAGTAGAGAAAGATGAATTGCCCTAATCACTCCTAATTGATGTGCAAGAACTAGCATGCAATTTCGACTTTCAATACTCAATTCAATCAAGGCAAACATTCATGATCACAAATCATTCATGGTTTCAAGAGAAGTATTTCAAGTCCACATATGCATTCATCAATTTAACACATAAGGCTATCCATAGCCAATCCACAAGACAAGGTTCAATCATTAGGGTCATATCCAAGCCTTAGAAGCACTAAAATTTTTTTTTAAAATTTTCTGAATTTTTTTGGATTTTTCGAAATATGTATGTTCAATGCAAGACATAATGAAACATGTGACAAAATTAAACTATCCTAGATGCTAATCATGCAAGTGATTATGAAAACCCCACCCCATACTTAGAAACACATTGTCCCCAATGTGGAAGCTAAATAAAGAAGTGAAAGAGAGTCCTCACAATGTAAAATTGGTGATGCTTTGGTATTTCGGTTCTCATTGAATGATGATGGTGGATGATCGATCAAGGATGGTAGAGAGCTCTTGATGTTCGTTATGATGTCGGAACCCGCGCTTGGCACCGCAAGCTGTCCAAGTTCCACGTCCGCTCCACCCATGCTTGATTGGAGATCATCACTTTCCCTTGTACAGAGGAAAAATCGTCCCATAGCCCAGGAAAATCGGCCGATTTATTGATGAACAGGCCGATTTTTCTGGGTGCTTTCCTCTTCGTCCATGTGCTTGGATCTTGTTCCTTCAACTGGTCCATGAGGCTTCCACATGACCTCCAACATCCCATAACTCATGATAATCAACAAGATCTAGCACCCAAAAACACAAAAGAAAAACAAAGCACACCAAGAGTGAGATTAAACAAAAGCAAGAAAAACACAAGGAAAAATATATACCAATGGGTTGCCTCCCATTAAGCGCTTCTTTAAGGTCATTAGCTTGACCAAATTCGGGAGCGTTTCAATCAAGGTGAAGCGGGGCAATCACTTCCACCGGGGCTTCCGGGATGTACTTCTTCAATCGATGCCCATTCACCTTGAAGTTACCACAATGATCTCCTCCTATCCCCACCGCTCCATGAGGAAAGACCTTCTTCACAACATAGGGCCCGGTCCATCTTGATTTGAGCTTTCCGGGAAAAAGCCGCAGCCTTGAGTTGAAGAGAAGGACAAGGTCTCCTTCACTCAACTCCTTTGGGATGATGCGCTTGTCATGCCACCGTTTAGTCCTCTCCTTGTAGATCCGGGCATTCTCATAAGCATCCAACCGGATCTCTTCAAGAGCGTTTATGTCAAGCAACCTCTTCTCTCCCGCCTCCTTGAGATCAAAATTTAGCCACTTAATGGCCCAATAAGCTCTATGCTCCATCTCAACCGGAAGGTGGCACGACTTTCCATAGACCAACTTGTAAGGAGTGGTGCCAATTGGTGTTTTGAAGGCGGTCCTATATGCCCACAAGGCATCATCGAGCTTCATAGCCCAATCTTTTCTCGTCCTTGATACCGTCTTCTCAAGAATGGCCTTGATCTCCCGGTTGGAGATCTCCACTTGGCCACTAGTTTGGGGATGGTAAGGTGTTGCCACCTTATGAGTCACCCCATACTTGGCCAAAAGTGCTCCAAAATTCCTATTGGTGAAGTGCTTCCCTCCATCGCTTATGATCACCCTAGGTGTTCCAAACCTAGGAAAGATCACTCGGTTGAAGAACCGCACCACTACCTTGGCGTCATTTGTAGGAGAGGCGATTGCCTCCACCCATCTCGAAACATAGTCAACCGCCAATAGGATGTAGAGGTAGCCACATGAAGAAGGGAATGGCCCCATGAAGTCCACACCCCACACATCAAATATCTCTACCTCTTGGATGTTGTTCAAGGGCATCTCATTCCTCCTTGAGATGTTGCCCGTTCTTTGGCAAGCATCACAAGCTACCACAAAGCCTTGCACGTCGTTGAACAAACTTGGCCAAAAGAAGCCCGATTGTAGCACTTTCGCACATGTCTTGTGTGCACTAGCATGCCCTCCACATGGCAAGGAATGACAATGGCGGATCACACTCTCCACCTCATCCTCCGGTATGCATCTTCTAAACATCCCATCCGGCCCTCTTTTGAACAAAAGTGGCTCGCTCCAATAGTAATGCCTCACATCTTTGAAGAACTTCTTCCTTTGGGCATATGTCAAACCGGGAGGCACTTCCTCACACACTAAGTAGTTCACGATGTCGGCAAACCATGGTTCGCTTCCTCTAGACACTTGGAACAAGCATTCCTCCACCATTTGCAATTGCTCATCCCGGAACGAGTCATCAATCGGGATGTCCTCTCTTTCAAGCTCCAATGGTGGGAGTCTACTAAGGTGATCCGCCACGGAGTTCTCGGATCCCTTCTTGTCCCGGATTTCCAAGTCAAACTCTTGAAGAAGAAGGATCCACCGAATCAACCTAGGCTTGGCATCCTTCTTGGTAAGTAGGTAACGGATCGCAGCATGATCCGTATACATTATGACCTTCGCTCCAACAAGGTATGACCGAAACTTCTCAAAGGCATACACCACCGCTAGCAACTCCTTCTCGGTAGTGGCATAGTTGAGTTGGGCATCATCTAGCGTCTTGCTAGCATAATAAATAGCATGAGTTTTCCCATCTTTCCTTTGCCCCAAAACAGCCCCAATGGCTACATCACTTGCATCACACATGATCTCAAACGGTAAGCTCCAATCCGGAGGTTGCATGATAGGTGCGGAGATCAAAGCGTTCTTCAACCTACAAAAAGCTTCAAGGCAATCTTTGGAGAAGACAAAATCAACATCCTTCATTAGTAGGTTAGTGAGAGGCTTAGAAATTTTAGAGAAATCTTGAATGAACCTCCGGTAAAAACCGGCATGCCCCAAAAAGCTCCTTACCCCTTTCACCGAGGTAGGTGGTGGCAACTTCTCTATTGTTTCAATTTTTGCTCTATCAACCTCAATGCCACGGTTAGACACCAAGTGTCCTAACACGATACCTTCACTTACCATGAAGTGGCATTTCTCCCAATTCAAGACAAGATTTGTCTCCTCACATCTTTGTAATACTAAGGACAAGTTAGCCAAGCAATCATCGAAAGAAGAACCATAAACAGAGAAATCATCCATAAACACTTCCATGATATTCTCTATGTATTCCGAAAAGATAGCCATCATACACCTTTGGAAGGTGGCGGGTGCATTACACAACCCAAATGGCATTCTCCTATATGCAAAAGTACCCCATGGACATGTAAAGGTTGTTTTCTCTTGGTCATCGGGGTGGATAGGGATTTGGAAGAATCCACTATAGCCATCTAGGTAGCAAAAATGAGAGTGTTGAGCTAATCTCTCTAGCATTTGGTCAATGAAAGGGAGAGGGAAGTGATCTTTCCTAGAGGCCATGTTCAACTTCCTATAATCAATGCACATCCTCCATCCCGTAACCGTTCTAGTGGGAATTAGTTCATTGTTCTCATTGGTTACTACGGTCATCCCACCCTTCTTAGGTACTACATGAACGGGACTAACCCACTTACTATCCGAGATAGGGTAGATAATTCCCGCATCTAGCAACTTAATGATTTCCTTCTTAACTACCTCTTTCATTATAGGATTTAACCTTCTTTGATGTTCAATAGAGGGTTTATGATTATCTTCCATCATTATCCTATGCATGCACAAAGATGGCTTGATGCCAACAAGATCATCAATGGTGTATCCTATTGCCTTTCTACGCAGTTTCAATTCATTCAATAACCTATTAAGCTCATCATCATTCAAAGATGCATTCACAATCACCGGATAAGTAGAATTTGAACCAAGGAACGCATACTTTAAATGAGAAGGAAGAGGATTAAGATCAAGTTGAGGGGGACCTTTTTCGGTTGGAGACGATCCATACAATGTAGGTTGAGATGATTGCAAAGCCATGGAAGCCTCCTTGAAGTCCCTTGATGATTGCTCATACTTAAGTGGTTGATGCTAAAAAGACTCAGCAAAATCGACCCAAAAAGAAAAATCGGTCGATTTTTCTGAAGGGGGTCGATCTGAGTTTCTGTTTTGGCAAAACTGGCTGAAATTTCAGCATAAGTACAAATATCGGCCGATTTTTGGCCCCCAGTCTGATTTTTCTGGCAGTTTTCCTCTTCTTCTAGCACTTCAAACCCAACACTTGGTAGCTCGTCCAATGCATTCAAGGCCTTGATTACTTCATTGCTACTCTCCTCAATTCCTTCTTCCATCAAGCTTGAGCTAAGAACTCTCTCAAGTGGATCCTTGAGCAAGATTGAGCTCACGACCTCCCTAGATTCCTCTTCTTCAACTATGTTGAATACATCCTCATCAAGGGTTGGCCCTTTCATCATTGTGGATAGCTTGAACTTGATGTTCTCTTCTCCAATGTTGAAGGAGAGGGTTCCATTCTTGCAATCCACTAGACACCCGGAAGTAGCTAGGAATGGTCTCCCCAAAATGATAGGAACCGGATAGTCCGCCGGGATGTCTAAAACAACGAAGTCTATGGGCACATAGAACTTCCCTAATTGCACCGGGATGTCTTCCAAGATCCCAACCGGATGAGTGATTGAGCGGTCCGCCATGTAAAGAGTCATCTTGACCGGCTTTGGCTCTCCTAGCCTAACCTTGTTGCAAAGTGCAAGCGGGATGATGCTTACACTTGCCCCAAGATCACATAGGGCATCATACTTCACTTCTCCTACTCCGATTGGCACACAAAAGGATCCCGGATCCCTTAGCTTGGGAGGCATCTCCTCCTTCATCGTTTGAATCAACTCCGAGGATCTCTTAGTCATCCTTATCTCCCCATACTCCTCCAACTTCCTTTTGTTGGAGAGTATTTCCTTCAAGAACTTGCCATATGCCGGCATCCCTAAAATAGCATCCATGAACGGAATGTTAATATGCAATTTAGACATTAGTTTAAGGAACTTACCAAAGTGATTGTCCAAGCGAGCTCTTGCTCGTGATTGAGGGAACGGTAGTGGTGGCTTGTATGGAGGCGGTGCCACACATCTTGGCTCTACATCCTTGCTCTTGCCTCCATCTCCTTGTAAGGTCTCTTCTTCATTCACCACTTGCTTCCCTTTAGCATTCTCCTTGGGCAAAGGATCTTTCATGCTTAACCCACTTCTTGTTGTAATGGCCAACACTTGGCCCTTTGGGTTTTCTTCGGTCCTTCCGGGAAGCTTCCCCGGATCTCTATGTGCTTCACACGCCTTTTGGAACACTTGTGCTTCCAACACTTTTTGAGCTTTGGAAATGGAAGTCACCGTGCTCTCAAGACCGCTCAACCTTCCTAGCAATTGCTCAAACATCATTTCGGTTCTATCCTTTGGAGGTTGAGTGAATCCGGGTGGAGGTTCTTGTGAAGCTCTTGGTGGTGGAGTTGTGCTTGTAGAAGCGGGAGGGTTCAAGGCTCCATCCGGGTTAGAGTAAGAAAACCCGGGATGGTTATGGTTGGGCCGGTAATTGTTGAATTGCCGGTTGTTGTTGAAGTTCCTTGGGCCTTGGTAGTTGTTGTAGTTGCCCCTTCCCATGTAGTTCACATCCTCCTCTTTGGAAGATAGGTTTGCTTGTGGAAGCACTTGAGGGGTTGCTTGGTTCTTCAAAGTTGTAGCACACAACTCCCTCAAGGACTTTAGCTCGTTGTTGATGGCGTCGAGCTTGAAGTTGCTCATGGTGACCTCACTCACCTCATATGCTCCCGCCTTTCTCCCTTCACTCTTTCTATGGGAGTATTTCTCAATCACTAGAGCTTGCTTCTCCACAAACTCCCAAGCATCATCTACATGCTTCTCCATGAAAGTCCCACCGGAAAGGGATTGAAGCTTGAATTGGCTATCTTCATCAAGTCCTTTGAAGTAGATCTCCAATAGCTCAATTTTTGGTATGCCATGGTGTGGACAATCTAGGAGAAGGTCTTTGAATCTCTCCCAAGACTTGAACAAACTCTCTCTATCCTTCATCACGAAGGCATTGATCTTCCCTCTTAATTCGGTAGTCTTGGAAGGTGGGAAGAACTTAGTCAAAAACTCGGTTGTCATCTCCTCCCAAGTACCAACTCGCCCTTGCGGAATAGATTGATACCAAGCTAAGGCCTTGTCCTTAAGAGAGAAGGAGAAAATCCTTAGCTTATGGTTGTTGCTCTCCAATCTCGGCGGTCTAAGAGTCTCCATCAAAATCTCGTAGTTCATCAAATGTTGGTGAGGAGACTCTCCTTCCATCCCTCCAAATTGGTTATGTCGGATCATTTGTAGAACTTGAGGGCGGAGCTCGTAATCATGGGCTGCGGGATCTCCTAAGTTCACACCCGGGCGGTGTGCTCTTTGTGCCGGATCCATACGTTGCCCCAATGTTTGTGGCTCATCCATAGCAATGGGCACAACCCTAACGTTCACCGCCGGCTGTGGTTGTGGTGGAGGTGGAGGAGGTTGTTGACGGTTAAGCTCCCTTTGCACAAGTGCTTGCCTAATCTCCTCAATCTCCCTCCTAGTTGCCTCTTGCCTCTCATTGGCAAGTCTCCTTTCTTCCTCCAAGAGCTCATCTCTTAGCCTTATTTGCTCTAAGGCTTCATCCAACTCAGCTTGGAGGTTCCTACCGGCCATCTCTTTCTCTTTTCGAATGCTCTTGGATCTAGATCTAAGGGTTTTCTCCGGTTCGGGATCGAATGGAGCTAAATCCTTGCCACGAGATCTTCGCATACACCTAAAGAGTAAGAGATGTCCTGAAAAGCAAAGACACAAACCAAAGAGAGATCAAAAGCAACAAGAAAGATCTACACTATAAACAATCACGAAATGTCTCAATCTAGACCTAGTCCCCGGCAACGGCGCCAAAAACTTGTTACGTCTAGGAATAGATGTGCACGCAATAAGTCTTAAATTTATACTCGTTATAATTATCCTAACTCCTAGCGAACCCGCAGTGTACGGGACGTTTGTAGAAAGGTAAGTATTCCGAGGTCGAACACAAAGACTAAGGTGAAATCGAGTCAAGCAATGATCAAAAATAGTGTAAATCTAGAGTAAGATAAGGTGAGGAACAAAGAAAATGGAAAACACAATGTTTTTGTTGGTTTTTGTGGTGATTAAACAAAGATCACAAGTCAAGCAAGATAATAAACAACTAACAACTCAAGCTAGCAAACGAACAAGCAAACACAAGCACAAGAATATGATCAAGAGAGAAAAGTAGATTTTAGAGGTCAAGATTTCCGGTTATGGCATTGGACTCAAGGTTCTAAGGATTCTAAGGACAAGCTGCGGTGTTTGGGAAAGAATGTTTCGCTAATGGAAGCAATTACCGGGTAGGTCTCTCACTTCACTAATCCCGCATCAAACTCCTATTACCGGGTAAGTCTCTAGGAGTTAGAGTAAGGAATTCCACACAAACTAGATACTACTTAAGGGTAACCCTCTCCTTACCGGGTAAGTCTCGGAATAGGGAAATCTCAAGCAATTATCCTAGCACACTCAATCCAATAGCGGCTTATGAGGCTCACTACTACCTATCATTCATCATCTTAGGTATCTAAGATCGGAAATCATCGGGTAGATCTCTTCCCTCACTTAGGTTGGTAGCATTAGGTGATTCTAAGCTAAATTAGGCTTAATAAACACTAGGATTTAAACAACCAAGGACCCCAACATGCAGATTTATCAATTAAAGAGCAACAGAGAAGAAAATCGGGTGGATCATACAGAAAATCGGACGATTTAGATGAAGAACAGGTCGATTTTTGTCTCTGAAATGGGTTTCGTGCATTCAAATCATCCTAAACTAACATATAAGTCCATCCTATCATCACCCAAGCCATAACCATCAATCCATCACTCTAAAATCACAAGAAACTAGCCAATAATATGCATATCAAGATCCGAAATCATCAAACAAGCATACATGGTGTTCATAGATGAGTAATGAAAGATGAGTAAGCAAAATCAATAAATCTCAGCCAAATCTAAGTTGTAGCAAGACTTACAAACTCTAAAATGAAGATGCAAAATGTTCTTAACAATCCTTGCAATTAGTTCTTCAATCCAAGTCTACAAAATCACTCAAAATCACTCTTAGAATGGTCTTCTTGTTCTTCCTTCAATCCTTGGGAGCTTTTCTTTTTCTCCAATCTTCCTACCAAATTGATGAGCTGTGAATGAGAGTGTGGGAGAGGAGATATGCCCAGCAACCACCTGAGGGACCACTTATATTCTCCACCAAGAGCAAGGACGGACAAGAGATCGTGGGACACGTGGCTTAAGCTGTCAAAGCCTCAAAAATCGACCCAGTGGATAAAAATCGGCCGATTTAAATGCTTGCTGGTCCGATTTTCTTCAGCAGAAAGGTGTTATGCTCATTTAGCCATGAGTTGATCCATTGCTCGCACCAATAGTGGTCTTTGTGTCCTTTGTTGCTCCAATTATGCTCCTCCAAAGCTTTGGATGTGTACCATCATGAGGCTTGGCCCTCAAATGTATCGATTAATGTCCAATAGATCCCCGAATTACCTACAAAACCGATAAAAGGTAGTGTAGATGTCTTTTCTAGAAATGTGCGTGAATTGAGCGAAGACGTCATGAATCAATGCCAAAACTTGCACGAATGAATGAGAAATCTATCTAAGTGACTACCTAATCCTAAGTCATAAATCGTGTTATCATAGGGCATCTACAACATGGTAATAAACCATTTAGCTATCCATACACATATAAAGAGTAATGCATAAGTACAGACACACGTAAAGAAAGATAAACATATCAACATGCTTTCTCTCATTTACCCTTTATTCATCTCAAAAAATGGTCATTCACTCAAATCGTATAAATATAATATATATGAAACTAGGTGACACGAGGACCGATATATCCTCGTCTTTGAGCCTGCAAGATTGCGTCCTTCTTGTATACCGGTCTGGCCTGACATCAGAGAACCTCTCAGACTCCACGGCGGGATGAAAGGGTAAGGTTATCACAGCCACACAGTGGGGCAATCAATAAAACATAGGTCGGTAAATACGACATCACATGCTATCATAGAAAATATATACAGCACACACCACTCATGCAAACACCCAATATAAGGATGACAGCTAAGTAAGTCCTACGGACTTACCTCAACCTCGATCACAACTCAATCAAGATCACCTCTACACTAGAGGGATAGCACAACCTATAAACAGGGCATAAGGAGATATATCAGACTCCTAACCATATAAGGGTCACACCTAGACCCAAAGGGATCCAAAGGATCAACCTCAACCTCACTCACAACCTAACAACCTCAAAAGCCATACAAGGCATAAACCGATCATAAACATCATCAAACTCAAACTCACATATCTAGCATGATCCTAAGCCCTCATACTAGGAAAGGAGGGAACAAAGGCACCCAAAGGAATGCCTAGAAGCAACATACACCTGCAAAACCGAAGGAAACACCAAGCTAGTGCAGGTAGGCACAAGGGCGGCTCTCTGGTGGCGCAGGGGCGGTGCACAGGCCGGCGCAGGGGCGGGTACAAGGCAGGCGCAGGGGCGGCTAGTGTACAGAAGACACCACTTCAGCTCCTTCTTCACTTCTACTCTCGTTCCTTTACTTCTCTTCACTCCAACAACAACATATAAACATAACATACACATATGTACATCATCATAAGCCAAACTTGGCTGGAATAGGATAAAAACCTAAGGAAAGCCATGCTAGACTAAGGAGAAGAGGAAAAAGGGACCAAAAGATGAAAAGAAGAAGAAGAAGGGAAAGGAAGCCATGGAAGCTTACCAAGCTGAAGAACCAAAAGCTCACCAACTAACCAAGACGTCCTCAAGCTGGCTCACAAAGCTCAGCAACCATCATCATCATCAAAGCCAAGCAAAAGCTCTCCAAAACTCACACAAATTTAAGAAAGATCAACCAAGGATCCAAAGGAGAAGAAGAGAAGAGAAAGTACGTAAGGAGAGAGAGAGCGATCTAAAACTGTAAACCCTCATCAAAGAGGAGAAGAAGAAGTATAAATAGGACGGTAAAAGGGTAAAGCACGAGTCAAAGCAGTCAAAGAAGACGGTTGCAGCACACAGAGCCACAAGGGCGGGCTTTGTGAGCCGCAGGGGCGGGCTTTGTGAGCCGCAAGGGCGGGCTCTATGAGCCGTAGGGGCGGACCAGGTAAGGCGCAAGGGCGCCCTCTAGGTCACGTAGGGGCGGCTCAGGTATAATCCTGGCCCCTCTACTCCCTCTCTCAACTCTCAACAACTAGGCTCTTACATCTCACCCCACTAAAAACAAGTTTCGTCCCAAAACATGCAAGATCCCAAGTCCTCCCGGTCCCATAAGCCGAGGTATAACTCACTCTCTCTATCGGAGGTATCACATCTCCGCTCAGAAGGTCATAACCTATAAAAGATCTATTACCATAAACATCAACATGGAGGAATCATCCACTCCAGAAAACAGGGCCATAACACTAGCCAAAGGCAGAGAGGAATCACATCTCCCGCTATATCACATCACAGGGCATAGAGGAAGCACATCTCTAGCCAAACATAACACAGGCATAGAGGAAATACGTCTCTAGCCGATCCATAAGTATATACATCGTATGGAGGAATCACATCTCCACTGAACTATGTCCATCAAAGTAGCATGGAGGAAAGAACCATCTCCAGCTGAATCCTAATCCACTCAGATAGCATGGACGAAAGAAACATCTCCAGCTATAAACATAAGTCATACTCAAATAGCATGGAAGGAATAATCATCTCCAGCTATACATACATCACGCTAGTATAGCAAGTTCTAATAAGATCATAAAGCACAACATCACTAGCATGGAATAAACACATCAAAGCATGAAAGCACATAAGCACATAATCACATACTCACCAAGATAGCTCTAAGATCTACTCATCGACCCTAGGTGTATCTATCTCGGCATAAAACTCTGGATAGTTCCTCTGGATACTATCCTCGGTCTACCATGTAGCCTCCTCAGGTCCACGTCTCGACCACTGTATTCTCATCATAGGTATGTCCTTCGAACGCAGGCGTCTCATACCTCGTTCTAGGACTGCAATAGGATGCTCAGCAAAGGTGTGGTCTGGCTCTACCACCAAATCATCATAACTCACGATGTGCCTCAAATCTGGTATGTACTCTCTCAGTTGAGACACATGGAACACAGGCTGAACACCCTCTAACCTCGGAGGCAAAGCTAATTTGTAGGATGCCCTCCCAACTCTGTCTAGTATCTCAAAAGGACCGACATATCGGGGACTCAACTTCCCCTTTATGCCAAAACGTCTGACGCCACGCGTCGGGGATACTCTCAACCAGACATGAGTTCCTACACTGAACTCTAGAGGCCGATGCCTCTTGTCTGCATATGACATCTAGCGACTCTGTGCAGCCAACATTCTCTCTCTAATCAGCGCTACTCGAGCCATATCATCACGAATCTGCTCTGGCGCTCTCCCACTTATACTATTAGGCTCATCCCAGCATAAAGGTGTACGGCGCCTACGTCCATACAATGCCTCATAGGGAGCCATCCCAATAGATGCATGCCAGCTGTTGTTGTATGAGAACTCAACAACTGGAAGGAAATCAGACCATCCCTGTCCCCAATCCAACACACAAGCTTGCAACATATCCTCCAAAGTCTGAAAGGTTCTCTCTGACTAACCATCGGTCTAGGGGTGTAACGCAGTCGTAAAGTGTAGACTCGTTCCCAAAGCAGTCTAAATATGCTGCCAAAACCTCGAGGTGAATCGTCCATCTCGATCAGAGACGATCGTCCTCTATACACCATGGAGTCTCACTATTTGTCTAGTGTACTCCTCAGCCAATCTACTCACTGGCCACGTCTCTCTGATAGGGATGAAACGTGCCGTCTTCGATAGTCTATCAACCACAACCCAAATGGCATCAAAACTCCTACTAGGTCTCAAACTAGTCACGAAATCCATGGAGACGTCCTCCCACTTCCACTGCGGCACTAGCAGTGGATGGAGCTCACCTCCATGTCTGAAATGCTCTATCTTGACCTGCTGACAGGTCGCATACTGAGCCACGAATCTGGCTACATCGGGCTTCAGCCCTCCCCACCAATATGAACATCTCACATCATGGTACATCTTACTTGTACCTGGATGTACAAAGTAGGGTGAACAGTGAGCCTCTTGTAAGATCCTCTGCCTCAACCCTGCATCAGCAGGAACACAAATGTGATAATGTCGCCTCATCATTCCATCAGCTCCAACAGAAAACCGTGGTGCCTCTCCACGAGACATCCTCTCTCTGATCCTCATCAAGGTCGGGCAGGTCCCCTGCTTCTGTTGGATCTCATCCAACAGACCAGGTAAAACCTCTAAAGCATACAACTAGGCATCCTCATCAGGAAACTAGATGTCCATCTCTAGCCAAGCTAGATCCCTCTGAAGCTGAGGCTGTATAATCAATCTCACAATCGCCTTGACCTGTCAGCCGCCCCTGCGCACTACATGGGCCGCCCCTGCGCCACAGAGGAGCTGCCCCTGTGCCTTAGTCTGTCCGCCCCTGCTGTTTAGTGCGGCTGCAGCCACCTTTGTTGACTTTTGATCTTGCTTTTGGGGAAACTTCTTTTATAAGCATTCCCCAATCATCTGATGAAGGGTTTCTTCACTCATTTGCAGCTCCTTAATCACCTTTACGTTCTTCTTCTCCTTCCTCTTCTCATCTTGGTTCTTCTTGATCTTGTGAGTGAGTTTTTGAGAGTTTGAAGTGTTATTTGGCCTTAGATGACTTTGTTGTTGTTGCTGTGTGTTGCTGTTGATGTGCTGAAGTGGTGAGTAGTGTGGATGCTCCATAGTTGCAGCCTAGGTTGGTGTGGTAAGTTCCTTCTCTTCTTCTTTTTTCTTCCTTCATCCTTGCTTCTTTCTTCTTCCTTCTAGTCTAGGGTCACAAGTTTGGACTTGTGTTGGATCCGTCCTGGATGTTATGATGATCATATGTGTGTGTATATGCATATGTGTTGTTGTGGTGTGTTGAAGACGTGAAGAGAATCGAGAAAGGGGTCGAAGAGATGTTGGGACCAACTCTCTACACAGTTGGCCGCCCTTGCGCCTGTCCTGAGCCGCACCTACACCTGCTGTGGACTGCCCCTGTGCCTTTGGTGACCCGCCCCTGCGCCTCACTGAACTGGCTAGTGTGTTCTTGCTTCTGTTGGTGCATACCTTATTGGTATGTCTTCCTTCCTTCTTTTCCTTTAGCTTTGGCTTAGTTGTTGGCTAGGATAGGGTGGTTAGAATGAGTGGTATGTTAGAGATGTGCCTTAGGCACCTGTGTTGTTGTTGAGAGTATGTTATAGGCATATGTGAGCTTGTTATGATCTTTAGCTTGTAGGTTAGTTCTGGTTATGAAGACGAGTCTCCTAACCCTTTCAGGTTGTGATGTTGTGTGCCTTGCTCATGCAGGCGTTGGTTTTATTCCCAAGGGGAAGCTGTGACGTGGTAGAGGATACGAGTGTATCAGGTAAGTCCATAGGACTTACTTAGCGTACGGTTGTGGATTGTATGATTGTAATGATTGTGTATGTTCATGTGCTTGTGCATTTATAACTTAAACCGGACTAGGAGGACCATTCATTACTTTTATTTGGCCCAAGTGTATTATAACGGGTGGTAACCAACGGTTTCCGCCTGCTGGGTTAGGAGGAGGTGCCTTGAAGATGATCTCACAGGAGGGGACGAGTGACGGTCACCCCCATGCAAAACTCTTGTGTTACGTTGGATGAGACGGGGTTCTTGAGGCTCCTCGTGTTACAAAAAAATTTGAATTAGTAATGGAATAACATAATTAAAGATAATAAATGAATGTGTGTGACATTGCATGTATGAGATGTTGTGGTATGTTTGTGCTATTACTATCATGCTTATATAATGCTGTTGCTAACGGTGTATACCGTGTTGTAGATGATCTGAAGGTTAGGAAGACTGCAGAGTGGGCCAGATGGTGTGACCAGCCGAGGACTTCTGTACATTAGGATGCGTGGGTTGGGGATCTTTTGTATTAGTTGTTGTTGTTGTTATGGTTTTATACTCGGCTTTGAGTTTGTAAACTCTTTTGTTGTATCATACAGCTTTTATGTATTTGTTTTTACTCTACTTGTGCCTTGTTGTAAGATCCAGTGAACTTGTTGTCAGGCTAGGGTCAGGATCCATTGTGAGATCCTAGCCCAATGTAGCACTCCGAGTCCCGCGGATTCGGGATGTTACAGAGTTTAAAATGGTCATTCACTCAAATCGTATAAATATAATATATATGAAACTAGGTGACACGAGGACCGATAAATCCTCGCCTCTGAGCCTGCTAGCCAGCCATACTAGTATCGGTCACACAATCCGTGTACCCTATGGGAGTGGATTGCGTCCTTCCTGTAAACCGGTCTGGCCTGACATCAGAGAACCTCCAGACTCCACGGCGGGATGAAAGGGAAAGGTTAT
Organism: Fagopyrum homotropicum; assembly: GCA_033239125.1. Taxonomy (NCBI): domain Eukaryota; kingdom Viridiplantae; phylum Streptophyta; class Magnoliopsida; order Caryophyllales; family Polygonaceae; genus Fagopyrum; species Fagopyrum homotropicum. Next base: position 94,390,406 of record BSWB01000003.1, on the reverse strand, counting down.
CACAACCACGCAGTGGGGCAATCAATAAAACATAGGTCCGTAAATATGACATCACATGCTATCATAGCAAATATATACAACACACACCACTCATGCAAACACCCAATATCAGGATGGCAGCTAAGTAAGTCCTACGGACTTACCTCAACCTCGATCACAACTCAATCAAGATCACCTCTACACTGGAGGGATATCACAACCTATATATGTAATAGATAGGATTTCTGAATTCTAATTAATGTTGATTAACTTAATCAGTGATAGTAATTGACATATATCTTGCGAAGATTGCGTAAGTGTTGAGTATAAGTCCGACCGTTATGTTCCTGGCGTAATTTTGGGCTTATGGTGAAATTTTCACTTTTTCCTCCGGATAATTATTTTTACTCTCCGGTATTATTTGGAGCATTTGAGAGCTCCAATTAATAAAAATGCAGTTGAGAGAAATGATCAGGACATCGGACATGTCCTAGATATGAAATAACATGGAAAGTCAAAACGGACAAAAGAGTCGCTATTTCGTTTCTTAACGGCTAAGAAAGACGGCTTAGGAATACACGTTTTCCGAGGCAATTGTGGAATAATTATCCCTAAAATATTCAAGATCTATTATTACAATTTCGAGAAGTTTGGAGAAGGGGGTTCAACCCGCCATTGGATTGATAAAAGGATAATTATCGACTTCGCTAAAGGATAATTATCGACATCACTATAAATAGCGGAAAATCGTTTATTAATTCATTTCTTTTCACGTTTCTTCGTAAAAGCTCTAATTTCTCTCAAACTTCAAACTCAGATCTACTTTCCGTTTCTAATCCGATTTCAATTCCGTTTGAGTTTTTGGATTCCTCTCTTCATTCTCTTCATATCGGTACCGAGTTTTTGCATTTCCGAGCAGATGAAGACCTGGTCGAGCATATATGTCACCAGGACAGTTCCGTCGCTTAGATTCCGGTGAATTTGCTGTTGTACATGCGTAGCGTGCGTCGTTGTGATTCCGAATCTTCTTTCAGATCGTCAATCGGGTTAGGAACGAATAAGTTATGAATTTATTCGTTTTCCGTACTGAGATTTGGCCTATATCAACCTTAGGCTTTTCAAAATGGATAAATAGAAATTCTATTATGATCATTATATTATTCTGGTGTTTATGGGTTGTTTGTTGATGAAATCTGATGATAGGTAGGTTTAGAAATGGCCAGCGGGCAAAACGTTATTCTAGTGAAATTTAATTAATTAATTAAAGGTTAATTAATTAAATTCGGATTAAATTTGAGATTGAGGAATACTGATTAGATGCATGCTAGGTGTTAGAATGATTTGAGGATCATGATGATATTATGGATATCAGTTTTGGCTTTAAGGATTAATATGTGTACGAGTATGATGAGATGTTATGTTGAGGATATGCCTTAGGCATTCATTAATGTGTTGAGGATCTGAGGTTTAGATTTGAGATATAGGTTGGTTGTGGTTAGTGAGACGAGTCTCCTAACCTTTGCAGTATCTGATTGTGTGTGCCTTGCTAAGGCAGGCGTTGATTAGTTCCCCAAGGGGAAGCTGTGACATGGTAGCGGTTACGAGTATATCAGGTAAGTCCATAGGACTTACTTAGCGTGAAGTTGTGGATTGTATGATTGTGATGGTTGTGTGTGTTCATATGATTGTGTATTTATAACCTAAACCGGACTAAGATGACCATTCATTACATTTATTTGGCCCAAGTGTATTATAACGGGCGGTAACCGCCAGTCTCCACCTTTTGGTTAGGAGGAGGTGCCCTGAAGATGATCTCACAGGAGGGGACGAGTGAAGGTCACTCCCATGCAAAAATCTTGTGTTACGTTTGATGGGACGGTGTTCTTGAGGCTCCTCGTGTTACAAAAGAAGTTGAATTAGTAATGGAATAACGTAATGAAAGATAATAAATGAATGTGTGTGGCATTGCATGTTTGAGATGTTGATGTGTAGTTGTGCTATTACCTTCATGCTTTTCATTGCTGTAGCTAATGGTTTCATACCGTGTTGTAGTGTTCTGCAGGTTAGGAATACTGCAGAGTGAGCGAGATGGTGTGACAAGCCGAGGACTTCTGTACATTAGGATGAGTGGGATGTGGGATCTTTTGTGGTTGTGGTTTATGTTGTTGTTTTGTACTCGGCTATGAGTTTGTAAACTCTTTTGATGTATCATACTCAGCTTTTTTGTATTTGATTTTAATCTACCTGTGCCTTGTTGTAAAATCTAGTGAACTTGTTGTCACGTTAGGGTCAAGATCCATTGTGAGATACTAGCCCAATGTGACACTCCAAGTCCCGCGGATTTGGGGTGTTACAGAGTAGGTATCAGAGCCTTAACTTGACAACAATGGCACTTGCTATCTTCAATAAAGGTAAAGTGGACAAATAAACAGAACCCACATGGGGTCTGTTCGCTCAAAAAGTGTGTGCGTCTAAGTCTTAAATTTATATCTAGAACTCAAAGCAAAGCGAACCCGCAGTGTACGGATCAGGTGTAGCAAGGTAAGAATTCGTGAGAATAAATTCAATTTCAATTATCTAGCAAAAAATGCGAAAAGCTTTTGTGATCAAATAAGAGTGAAATGATTCCAAGGATTCAAGTATCCGATTCCGGCTTTTGATTCAAGACACTTCTATAGATATAGGACAGAGTTTATATTGCCAAGATTAAATGTTCAAAGGTAGGATTCGTACGATGAAGTTCCGAAACCTATATGACCAATCTAAAGGTTCTCTCTATAAGGGTTGTTGAGGATGCAATATAGAAAGATCTAGAGACAAGAATTATGTTCAAACTAACTATCTAAAACTCCAGGATATGACTCTCCAAAGTAAAGAATAACAAGCACAATTAAAATCTTAATAAAGGATGTTGAGTCTCTTTATTACCCAAATCTTGAAGTCTTAATCTATTAAATGTAGAATCAGGTTTGAAGTGTCTTCATACATTCAATTAGAGGGTAAAAAGGTTAATCAAGATTGGGATTTAGGCAAGGATTAGTTTTGGTTAAAGATTGATTCAATTAAGGTTCATCAGAGGAATAAATCGGGCTGTTCATAAGAAAATCGGCCGATTTACTCAAGAACAGTCCGATTTTCTGTTGTCGCAAAACTAAAATCTAAACTCTCAAGGTCCTAATGTTTGAATGAGTTCAGTCTAACATCATCTAAGCCTTAACCATCAACTATTCTCCCCAGAATCACAAAGGTTTTAGCCAACCATTTTCAAAATCGAATCAAATTAATTATTGAGAGAAATATCGCAAAGAAACCGAATCTTGAATAGAAAATCCAATAACCTTCAAATCTGTAAACGATTGTCAAAACAAGTCAATGTATATCTTAAGTAAGTCAAATTCGTGCTCAAAAACAATAATCACTTCAATGGACAAAGAAATCTCACAACTAGAATCAAGATTATCTTCCCGGCAAAGAGTCCTTCAATCCTCCTCCAAGAATCTCCGAATTCTCCTAAACGTGTAAAGATTTCCCGCTGCGACCTCCCCGTTTTCGTTCCTAGGGTTCTCCTCTATAGTTTCTTGCAAGTGGGCCGTTGGCAAAACTCTCCTCTAGCCCAAAAGAATTGGGCTTTGTGTCGTCTCTCCATTTGGCCGAAAAACTGAAGAAATCGACCCAGTCGATTTATACACAAAACCGTTCGATTTCTAGGGGAGAAAATCGTCCGATTTATATGCATCTTGGCACGATTTTCTTCAACAGAAAGTGCTCTTCTCTTGGCTCGTCTTCTATGCTTCTCCTTTGCAATTCCTTAGCTCTTTATGACTCCTTTAAGATTCCTTTAGCTTCCTTAACATCCTTAGATGCTCCTTGCTCCGCTTTTGCTTCCAATTCCACTCCATTTACCTATAATTCATCAAAAACTCGTGTAGACCTCTATTTCCGACAAATGATTGAATAGAACATAAAAGGCACACAAAATCTCTCTAAATGCCAGGTAAACTGAGACAATCTTCTATAATATGCATGAATATGATGATACATAATTCATGTCATCTAAATACCCCATACTTGCCCCTTGCTTGTCCCTAAGCAAGACTCAAATTTAGAATACAAGATGTCATGGATCATGTATGTATGAAAACTCAAAAACTTTTCTTTTGGTAGTGCTTCTTCTTATTGGATCACCCTCAAAGTGATGTTTCAAGGCATAGAAAGGCAAAGTATGTATCAATTATAACTGAAAGATGAACTAACTTCCTTTTCTTTCTTGAAAACACAAATAAAGGACATGATAAAGGTGTAGAGGTAATCAAAATCAAACAAATCTAAGCCATGAAGTCTTAAACATATGCATAAAAGTCTCAAGGTCTTCTAATCAAAGAAAATGTTCAAGAAACGTATTAAGGGAAGGAATTTTTTTTGGCAATTGTGGTGCTAATCCGGGAAAGAGGAACACATAATACCTTCAAGATTTTTCTTCACCGCACATGCTTTGCATGTAGAAAGCTTTGCTTTCATTATACTTTACTTTTTTTTTTTTTTGAGAGTATGGACAGCGATGCACAAAAACCGAAGCCTAGGAGATCGGCGTTTCTCAATTTTGAGATGCCTCAAACCCTTGATGCAGATACCATTTCCCGTTAGGACTTGTCGTTCAATCGGACTTTGGCAAGACACAAACACCCAGCTATGTGAATGGTTCCGAGTTACTCATCCTCATGTTCAACGTCCCCAAACTTATGAATTTCTGCACTTTCTTTTAATACATTTTCCTTGGGCCTCCCACATCAAACATGCCTTTTTCTATCACTTATCCTAATTCCCGGATGGTAAAAGGAGGGTTACATATTTCATTGAGGGGCTACAATGATCAAGATATGAGAAAAGAAGAGAAGTGAATTGCCTTAGTCATCCTTATATGATGTGGAAGAACTTGCAATATAGCTTCGACTATTATTTCATTCTCTTATCAAAACAACTAAATCATATAACTTGTTCATGCTTTCAAGTAACAAAAGTAAACTCATTCATGCTATGATTAACATCTCAACACCATTAAGCATCTTTTTGCCTATCCACATACACATTTCTCATCATAGAGGTCATTTCCATCATAAGAAGCACAAAAATTTTTGAAAATTCATAGGATTTGAAAAAGAACATGCAAATGCAAGTGTCATAGTGGAAAGTGAGTAGTTCAAGAGTTATTACAAGCCAAATCATCAAGAGTAGTGCAAAGTTCATAAAGTGCTAAGATGAAATAAAAGGTATTGTAAGTACCCCCACCCCATACTTGACATCCACATTGTCCCCAATGTGAAAATCAAGCGTGAGATGAAGAAAAATACTTACAATGTAAAAGAAGTGGCAGCTCAATCCTTTGTCGGTGGTGGAGGTGGTGGATAAGGATACATCGGTGCACTAGGGTCGTAGAAGTGGCCGAACTGGTGGTAGTATAAATCTCTCATCTGGCCATCGTAGGATGAATGCCTAGCGTCCGTCTCCTGCCTGTAGTTCCTGAACTGAGTGTTCAGGGTCTCGTAGTCGGTGTGGAGAGCATGATAGTCGGTGCTGAGGCTCTGGAACCTAGAGACTAGCTCCCTAAAGTGACGGGGAGGGCGACGTCCTCGTCCATGTCCTGGAGCACGTGCAAACAAGCGGCGAGGTGGTTGCATGTCATCCTCCGTCTCCTCATCGCCTCTACTAGTCCGGCTAGGTCTTGCACCATGGGCGAGGTGCCTGCATCTGAATAAGAGAAGCCCAACAAGTCTCCAAAAGTGTCAATGGTCATAGTGTGATTTTGGCTCATAAGGCGGAAGGTGACCATCCTTTCCCTAGGATCGTGCTCAAAGATACTAAGGAACTCTAGGGTGATTTCGGTATAAGCATCCTCCCTAATTGTAGCAAACTGTCTCAGCCCAGCCTTGTCAAGCATCATATCAACATCCTCTCGAACAAACAATGAATCTAAGTCATCTAGCACTATGTAGCGAGGAGGGGTGAATGGGCGATCCATGATGCGTTCATAACGTTTCTTGTGCTTGGATAGGGGAGGGGGTAGCTTAGGGATGTTTTGAGATGGTGGTGGAGGTGGGGGAGGGGCTTTGAAAGAAGATCCCTTCTTCTTCCCCGTGTTTCTAGTTATCCTCTTAACAAGATCCATTCTAAGTCAAAAAATCGGCCTGTTCTTCACAAAAATCGTCCGATTTTTCTGGGCTAGGTCGTTTTTCTGTCGATTTCAATGATTCTCACAATTTTGTAAAGTTCTGTTCAAGCAATCACCACATACAGTCTCCTATAATGATTCCTAAGCAGATTCCTCAATCAATTCCAGCAAACAAACACTTCCTAAGCAAACTTTAATTTCGAATTAGAAACTTAGGTTTTGGAAAGAAAAACCTAAATTCCTTGTGGAGGAGTCGATTGCCGTGCTTGTTGTTGCTAGATCCTTGTTCCTTGTTGAAAATGCTTCGGTTTGGAGCCAAGAATCACTCAAAATGATTAAGGAATGAGGATTTTAGGGTATGGGCGATTTTCGGCGTTCTTGGGAAGGGGAAATCGAGAGTGGTAGGTTGTGGAATGAGGAAGATCGAGTGTTTGAGTCTTTATATAGGGTCGAGAAACTGTGAAGAAAATCGGCCGATTTATAAGGTCGATTTAATCGTCGGGGCGATTTTTCTCTAGATTCAAGGAAAATCGGACGATTTACTTTGGCAGGTCGATCTCCAGGTCGATTTTTTTTCCTGTTGTCAAAAATCGCCTTACTCTGCTTCTGAATCGGACGATTTACTTTAGGTAACTCGATTTTTCTCTGGATTCAAGGAAAATCGGACGATTTACTTTGGCAGGTCGATCTCCAGGTCGATTTTTCTTCCTGTTGTCAAAAATCGACTTGCTCTGCTCCTGAATCGGACGATTTACTTGCTGTATCTCGATTTCCTTCCTTATTCCTCATGGATCATGAAGATTTACTGATTTGTGCTCCCTTTCTCCATGGATCTCTTAGTTTGAACCTAATTTCCTGCGATTAATGACACGACAAACCAAGAGTGCATCGAGGAACAAATAAAAACGAAAATAAAGAAGCAAAACAACTAATCTATTCTAACTAAGTGATGAAAGGATGAAAAACTATACTATCATGGGTTGCCTCCCAAGAAGCGCTTAATTTATCGTCTTTAGCTAGACGGTGTATGGTTTGTGTTCAATGGAGGAGGATAGGAGCTATCTCCTCGACCGGAGCTTCCGGTGTGTATTTCTTCAATCGTTGGCCATTAACCTTGAAACTTCCGCTTTGTTCACCTCATTCTTCAACTGCACCATGGGGGAAAACTTGTTTAATTACATAAGGTCCTGTCCAACGGGATTTAAGCTTACCTGAAAATAGACGAAGCCTTGAGTTGAATAGAAGGACTTTGTCTCCCTCCTTCAATTCCTTTGGAATGATGTGCTTATCATGCCAACGCTTTGTCCGTTCCTTATAGATTTTTGCGTTCTCGTACGCATTTAGCCGGATCTCATCTAGCTCATTGATGTCTAAGAGCCGCTTCTCTCCGGCTTCTTTCATGTCAAAATTGAGCCACTTGATAGCCCAATAGGCTTTATGCTCTAGCTCTACAGGAAGATGACAGGATTTACCATAGACAAGGTTATAGGGAGTCGTACCTATTGGTGTCTTGAAGGCTGTCCTGTACGCCCATAGTGCATCGTCAAGCTTCATTGACCAATCTTTTCTTGTTTTAGAGACGGTTTTCTCTAAAATTCCCTTGATCTCTCTATTGGATATTTCGATTTGTCCGCTGGTTTGCGGATGGTAAGGTGTAGCTATCTTATGGGTCACCCCATACTTAGCCAATAGAGTCTCGAATCGACGGGCTGTGAAATGCGTTCCTCCGTCACTAATGATGGTTCGGGGAGTTCCGAACCTTGGGAAGATCGTTCTATTGAAGAACTTCACCACTACCATTGCATCATTAGTAGGAGAAGCGATTGCCTCTACCCATCTTGAGACATAGTCTACGGCAAGAAGTATATATTGGTTACAGCATGAAGATGGGAAAGGTCCCATAAAATTGATGCCCCATACATCAAAGATCTCTACTTCTTGTATGTTGTTGAGAGGCATCTCATTCCTTCTTGATATATTACCTGTCCTTTGACAAGCATCACAAGCAACAACAAACTTTTGCACATCTTTGAAAAGTGTAGGCCAATAGAAGCCGGAACGAAGTACCTTAGCACAAGTCTTGTGGGAACTAGCATGTCCGCCACATGGTAGAGAATGGCAATGGCGGATGACGCTATCCACCTCATCTTCGGGGATACATCTCCAGTAAATGCCGTCGGGACCTCTTTTAAATAGAAGAGATTCGTTTCAATAGAATTGCCGGATGTCACTAAAGAATTTCTTCTTTTGTGCATATGAAAGTCCGGGTGGAATCTCCTGACAAACAAGGTAATTCACAATGTCAGCAAACCATGGATCATTACCTTGTGAGATGTGTTGAAGACACTCTTCAATCTCGTGTAGCTGTTCGTCAGGGAATGAGTCGTCTATGGGAAGTTCATCCGTCTCGTCGGTGAGTTGTGGGAGACGACTAAGATGATCGGCAACGGAGTTTTCCAATCCTTTCTTATCTCGAATCTCTAAATCGAACTCTTGTAAGAGTAAGATCCATCTTAGAAGCCTTGGCTTCGCGTCCTTCTTCGTGAAGAGGTATCGGATTGCGGAATGGTCCGTATAGACTATCACCTTTGCACCTACAAGATAGGAACGAAATTTCTCAAAAGCATATACTACGGCTAAAAGTTCCTTTTCTGTAGTTGCATAATTATATTGAGCCTCGTCTAGCGTTTTGCTAGCATAGTAGATGGCATGAGTGCGACCATCTTTCTTCTGTCCAAGTACGGCTCCTATAGCGACGTCGCTTGCGTCGCACATGACCTCGAAAGGAAGAGTCCAATCGGGTGGTTCAATGATTGGTGCTGAAATCAAAGCTTCTTTGATCCTGCAAAAAGCATCTAAACAATCTTTCAAAAATTCGAAAGTTGCGTCTTTCATAAAAAGATTAGTCAAGGGTTTTGAAATCTTAGAAAAATACTTTATGAATCTCCTATAGAAGCCTGCATGCCCTAAGAAACTTCTAATTCCTTTTACCGAAGAAGGGGGAGGTAACTTCTCAATGGTTTCTATCTTTGCTCTATCAACTTCTATTCCCCTTTGTGACAATAGATGACCTAACACAATCCCTTCGGTGACCATGAAATGACACTTTTCCCAGTTTAAGACTAAGTTAGTGTCCTCACACCTCTTAAGAACTAGCGAAAGGTTATAGAGACAGTTATCAAAGGAAGAACCATATACCGAAAAATCGTCCATGAAGACTTCCATGATATTCTCTACGTACTCGGAGAAGATTGTCATCATACACCTTTGGAAGGTGGTTGGAGCGTTGCATAGGCCGAATGGCATCCTTCTATAAGCAAACGTACCCCATGGGCACGTGAAAGTCGTCTTCTCTTGATCATCCGGATGAATTGGAATCTGAAAGAAACCACTATATCCATCCTTCTATAAGTAAGAATGTTGGGCTAACCTTTCCAACATTTGACTGATAAAATGAAGGGGGAAGTGGTCCTTCCTTGTAGCCACATTCAGTTTGCGGTAGTCGATGCACATTCACCATCCTGTAACTGTCCGTGTGGGGATAAGTTCGTTGTTCTTGTTGGCAACAACGGTAATGCCTCCTTTCTTGGGTACTACTTGTACTGGACTCACCCATTTGCTATCAGAAATAGGGAAGATGATACCTGCATCAAGTAGTTTAAGGATTTCTTTCTTCACGACCTCTTTCATTGCCGGGTTTAACCGTCTTTGAGGTTGTCGTGAAGGTTTGTAATCCTCTTCCATTAGAATTTTGTGCATACATAGAGAAGGCTTTATTCCTACTAAATCATCAATAGTATAGCCGAATGCCCTTCTTTGTTGTTTCAAAACATGCATAAGTTTCTCTAATTCAGCATCATTCAAATTCGCATTGACTATGACTGGATATGTGGAATTAGTGCCAAGGAATGCGTACCTTAAGTGCGTGGGGAGTGGTTTCAATTCTAATGATGGGGGTACCTTGATTGATGGTGAATCTTGGCCTTCGAGTGTTGTGGAAGAGGCCTCTAGAGGTGGGGGTACTTCATCATTAGATTCGAGAGCAGCTGCGGAGACGTTTGGAGAATCCAGAAATTTTCCCACTGGATCGACCTCTCTTGAAATAAATCGGTCGATCTGAGGCACGATTTTTCTTTCTGTCGAAAAAAATCGTGTTGCCTTTTCACAAATCGGACGATTTGTTTTCTGCAGGTCGATTTTCTTCATAGTTTCCGGAGTTAATTCTAGTTCTTCAATGCTCGTTCCTTGTTCTTCCTCCACATCATTCAATGCTTTCACATCCTCATTGCAATCAAGTTCCACTCCTTCCTCCATGATACTCATACTAATAACCTTTTGAAGAGGGTCTTTCATCAAGATTGAACTTACCACCTCTCTAGACTCTTCTTCATCAAAAATTTCAAAAACATCTTCTTTCAAGGCTGGCTCCTTGATTAAGGAAGAAAGTGTGAATTCTATCTTTTCTTCACCAATATGGAATGACAGCTGGCCATTCTTGCATTCTACCATGCATCCGGATGTTGCAAGGAATGGTCTCCCAAGGATGATGGGAATTGGATAATCTGCAGGGATGTCAAGAACGACAAAATCTATTGGGATGTAAAACTTACCGAGCTTTACCGGAATGTCTTCTAATATCCCCACCGGCTTAGTGGTGGAACGATCAGCCATGTAGAGTGTTATCTTCACCGGTCTAGGCTCTCCTAGACCAACTGCTTTGCATAGAGCAAGAGGTATGATACTCACACTCGCTCCAAGGTCACAAAGTGCATCATAGGTAGCTTCTCCCAAAGTGATGGGTATGCAAAAAGATCCTGGATCGCGGAGTTTGGGTGGCATATTCTCCGCCATAGTCTTGATGAGTTCGGATGACTCCATACTCATCTTGACTTCTCCTATGTCTTCCAATTTCCTCTTGTTAGAGAGGATCTCCTTGAGGAATTTCCCGTAAACCGGCATACCTAAAATTACATCCATAAAAAGTATATTAATATGCAGCTTACTCATAAGTTCAACAAACTTACCAAAATGTTTATCTAGGCGTGCACGCGCTCTAGGTTGAGGGAAAGGTAGAGGTGGTTTGTAAGCGGGAGGAGGAACATAAACTTCTTCCTTCTCTTTTGCCTCTCCTTCATTATTGGTGGTCTCGACTACTTTAGGTTGAGGGTCGGTAGTTGTCTTGCCACTCCTAGTAGTTATTGCCATAACCCTCCCCTTTGGGTTATCTTCCGTCTTCCCGGGAAGTTTCCCTTGGTCTCTTGGAACTTCTCCGGCCTTGTTAAATACTTGGTTTTCTAAAGCTTTGTGAGCTTTGCCAACCGAAGTTATATAACTCTCCAATCCTTGTAGCTTGCCTAGGATCGTCTCTAGCATGGGATCGGGTTTGCTTGATCCGCTTGATTGTCCCTGGCTTGTTAAAGGAGTAGAAGAAGATGGAGGTGTTAGAGCCTTTTCAGCATGAGAGTAAGGATTACCTGGACTTTGCTGATTTGACTTCCAATTGTTGTTATTTGAGTTCCTATTGTTGTTGTTCCAATTGGAATTCCGGTTGTTATTGTTGTTGTTGTTCCAATTGGAGTTCCGGTTATCATTCCTTTGATTATTGTCCCTCCCCATGTAGTTGGGTTCTTGCTCCTTAGTCTTTTGAAGACTTGTTTTGAGCACTTCCTTCAACTCTTTGATCTTATTGTTGAGGGAAAATATTTGTGTTTGAGCAGCTTGGTTCAACTTGGCTCCGGAATCGCTTTGATTCCGGCTATTTGAGTCCACCTTCCGGTGGGAATACTTCTCAATTACTTGGGCTTGCTTCTCAATGAAGTCCCAAGCATCATCCTCTCTCATATCCATGAATGTGCCATAAGAGAGTGATTGGAGGTTGAATTGTGTTTCCAAATCTAATCCTTTGTAGTAGATCTCCAATAATTCCAGCTTGGAAATGCCATGGTGTGGGCAATCCAACAAGAGATCTTGAAACCTTTCCCAAGATTGAAACAAGCTTTCATTAGGTTTCATAGAAAAAGCATTTATTTTACCTCTCAATTCCGCCGTTTTGGATGGCGGAAAGAATTTGGTGAGGAATTCCGAAGATAACTCCTCCCATGTAGCTAACTTTGCAGCTGGAAGTGTTTGGTACCAAGCTAGAGCCTTGTCCTTCAAAGAAAAGAAGAACGGTTTGATCTTGTAATTGCTTGTAGTAGCCTTCTTCGGCTTCATAGTCTCCATGAGAATCTCAAAATTCTACAAGTGCTGGTGTGGAGATTCAATACTTGCTCCGCCATATTGACTTTGGCGAACCATGGTGATGACTTGTGGTGATAAGCTAAACTCTTGGATGTCTTCAGCTCCAAAATCCACACCTAGACGGCGCGGTTGCTGAATTGGATCCATCCGTTGCCCCAAAGTTCGGGGTCTATCATCGTCATTAACAGCTCTCACGTTCCTAGTTGGGAGGCGAGGAACAACCCTTGGTTTTGGGGTGTTTCGAATAGGACGAAGTAGTGGATCGATCTCCTCAACTTCCGGCATGTCCGGATCTATCTCTTCATCATCGGATGAGTCATTTCGAATGGATTTAGTTGGTGTCTTGACTTTCTTCTTCTTCCTGGATTCGTTCAATTCCAACTTCATGTCCAACATCATAGCTCTTAGTTCATCAATCTGAAATTGATGACTTATTTCAGCATCTTTTCGTGCTTTCTCACTCAACTGGAGTTGGCGTTGAGCTTCGTTCAGTTCAGCTTGGTAGTTTCTCTCGTCGTTCTCGGCCAGTTTCTTTTCCTTCAACTTTCTCCTCAAAGTTCTCTCCAATTCGAGATCGAAAGGAACTAGATCTTTAGTGGATCTAGTCTTTCGTATATACCCAAAGAACCTGCAAAGATCACTCAAGTAGACAAATCAAATCACAAGAGCAAGAGCACTCAAGCTAGACAACCGAAAACCGAATTTGGTCTAAACCAAATCCCCGGCAACGGCGCCAAAAACTTGTTCGCTCAAAAAGTGTGTGCGTCTAAGTCTTAAATTTATATCTAGAACTCAAAGCAAAGTGAACCCGCAGTGTACGGATCAGCTGTAGCAAGGTAAGAATTCCAGAGTCGAACTCAGGGATTTGGTGAGAATAAATTCAATTTCAATTATCTAGCAAAAAATGTGAAAAGCTTTTGTGATCAAATAAGAGTGAAATGATTCCAAGGATTCAAGTATCCGATTCCGGCTTTTGATTCAAGACACTTCTATAGATATAGGACAGAGTTTATATTGCCAAGATTAAATGTTCAAAGGTAGGATTCGTACGATGAAGTTCCGAAACCTATATGACCAATCTAAAGGTTCTCTCTATAAGGGTTGTTGAGGCTGCAATATAGAAAGATCTAGAGACAAGAATTATGTTCAAACTAACTATCTAAAACTCCAGGATATGACTCTCCAAAGTAAAGAATAGCAAGCACAATTAAAATCTTAATAAAGGATGTTGAGTCTCTTTATTACCCAAATCTTGAAGTCTTAATCTATTAAATGTAGAATCAGGTTTGAAGTGTCTTCATACATTCAATTAGAGGGTAAAAAGGTTAATCAAGATTGGGATTTAGGCAAGGATTAGTTTTGGTTAAAGATTGATTCAATTAAGGTTCGTCAGAGGAATAAATCGGGCTGTTCATAAGAAAATTGGCCGATTTACTCAAGAACAGTCCGATTTCCTGTTGTCGCAAAACAAAAATCTAAACTCTCAGGGTCCTAATGTTTGAATGAGTTCAGTCTATCATCATCTAAGCCTTAATCATCAACTATTATCCCCAGAATCACAAAGGTTTTAGCAAACCATTTTCAAAATCGAATCAAATTAATTATTGAGAGAAATATCGCAAAGAAACCGAATCTTGAATAGAAAATCCAATAACCTTCAAATCTGTAAACGATTGTCAAAACAAGTCAATGTATATCTTAAGTAAGTCAAATTCGTGCTCAAAAACAATAATCACTTCAATGGACAAAGAAATCTCACAACTAGAATCAAGATTATCTTCCCGGCAAAGAGTCCTTCAATCCTCCTCCAAGAATCTCCGAATTCTCCTAAACGTGTAAAGATTTCCCGCTGCGACCTCCCCGTTTTCGTTCCTAGGGTTCTCCTCTATAGTTTCTTGCAAGTGGGCCGTTTGACAAAATCTCCTCTAGCGCAAAAGAATTGGGCTTTGTGTCGTCTCTCCATTTGGCCGAAAAATAGAAGAAATCGACCCAGTCGATTTATACACAAAACCGTTCGATTTTTAGGGGAGAAAATCGTCCGATTTATATGCATCTTGGCACGATTTTCTTCAACAGAAAGTGCTCTTCTCTTGGCTCGTCTTCTATGCTTCTCCTTTGCAATTCCTTAGCTCTTTATGACTCCTTTAAGATTCCTTTAGCTTCCTTAACATCCTTAGATGCTCCTTGCTCCGCTTTTGCTTCCAATTCCACTCCATTTACCTATAATTCATCAAAAACTCGTGTAGACCTCTATTTCCGACAAATGATTGAATAGAACATAAAAGGCACACAAAATCTCTCTAAATGCAAGGTAAACTGAGACAATCTTCTATAATATGCATGAATATGATGATACATAATTCATGTCATTAGGGTCTGATTTTTCAAAAGGTTTTGGTTTTAAGCGAGTACAGGTGTTTTGGGATAGTATGTACTGAAGTCGTCACCCATCTGAGGATCTCGACAGTGTAGATATATATATATATATATATATATATATATATATATATAGATATCTTTTATGTGCTAATGTGTATGCATGTAATAATGAGTATTATATATATATATATCGATACATATGGCATATATATAGCCTTATAAGTTTAGGGGCGTATATTCTACAGATGGCTCAGACTAGAGCAGTATTTGTAGTGGGACGAGATAGGGGTACACCCCCTCTTCCTTCAGTAGCGCCAAGTCAGGGACCATTATCGCTGCTGTGTTGCCTATGGCAGAGAACGAGTTTGAAGAGGCTGATCGTGTCTCAATGAGTAGATTCGAGTTTCAAGAGTATATGCAGCAAGTATATGAGGCGGCGATAGCGGGTAGATCTACACCGAATTTACCAACATTTGTGAGATCAACTGAAGCTTTTGGATTAAAGAAGAAACAACGGGTTGAATCAGCAGAAGACGAGGTTGGATATTCGGGTTGCAAATCAAGCCCGGCTTGTGGACATTTGAGTACTTCTCGTTTGAAACGGACTTCAGGTGAATCGAGGACTTGTTACAATTGTGGGAAGCCTGGACATGTACGACCATAGTGTCCAAAATCACCAATGACTTGCTTTACTTGTGGTAAACAGGGTCATAGAACTGTCTTTTGTAAGCAAACTGGAGTGGCATCGCGACAGAGTTTTATTTCTGCTAGTGTGATGGGAGGTGGTCAGAAGACACCTCAGCAGTAGACGCGGGGACAATAGAGAGTCCCAGATCATTCCCCTACTCAAGCATAGATATCATGTTGGTTTAGATAACAGTAGGAAGACTATTATAGTCTCTACTGAGATTGACTAAGTAGAGGTTTTTCGAGGCTAGGACCTTTGAGGAGGTGAGTTATTTTTAGTGCCATATGAGCAGCGAGATTGATAACACCAAGGGGTGATGTTTTTTTATGTATGCCGTGAAGGAAAGAGATAGTTCCATGCTGAAGATTATTCCAGTGGTTTATGATTTTATAGACGTGTTACTGAACCGTCTAATCTACCGCCTCAGCGGAGTGAGGACTTTGATATTACGTTGAAGTATGGTACGAGATTGGTTGGGAGAAAGCCTATGAAGTATATGGCTTGTTGAGTTGTTAGAACTTGAAGAAGCAATTTGAAGAGTGGATTGAGATGGGCTTCGTTCGCCCTAGTATATTCATCGCTATGTATTGATGACTTGTCAGATCAACTAAGAGAAGCAATTGTGTTCTCAAGATTTCCATATGCTTAGGATATCATCAATTAAGGATGAGAGAGCAGTGTGGGCTTAGGATAGCATTCCATACCTGTTATGGACACTACAAGTTGTAGTGATGTCATCGGAGTTGAAGAGTGCTCTAATGGTTTTTATAAGAGTTGATGAATAGTACTCTCACAATGGCGAGGAACGTACCGGTTATCTGAGGACGGTGTTGCAGAACCCAAGAGATAGAAGCCTGAATGCTATGCTCCCTATATGTGAGTTGATATGCCAAAGTTAGCCTTTTTTGTCATGTTGCCCCTACCAGCGGGATCATAGTTGATGTGACGAGGAGTGAGTATGATGCCTTATGGATGATGCTGCTGAACATTAAGGGAATGCGTAGTTCTCGGCCCAGCCGATTGCTACCAACGCTTTGAGGAAGGATTCTATGTGATTGTGCATCCAATTACGAGTCTTCTGAGGAAGACCACCATAAGTGTGTGGTTGAAGTAGTATGTCGGAGTTTTGAAGAGTAGAGGAAGCATTTGAACTCTACTTCTATTCGGTGATAATCAGAAGATTTTGGGAATCACGTGACTACGGTGCTGAGAACGTATGAGGAGAACTGCCCGACTCATGATTTTGAGTTAGTAGTGGTAGTTCAAGTGTCCAGATTTGAAGGCAATATCGGTGTGATATTTCATGTTAGATTCCCACCGATCATAAGAGTTTGAAGCATATTTTTATGCAACATAAGCTGAATAACTGCCAGCGTCATTGACTGGAGTTGATCAGGGAGTTTGATCGTGAAGTTTGGTACCATTCTGGCAAGGAGAATGTGGTAACTGATACCTTGAACTAGAAGACGCCTCGAGAGAAGGCGATTGTTGGAATTGTTGTACAACCTCGGTTGCAAAATGATCTAGCTTGGTTAGAGTTGGACCTACAACTGTTGATAAGGACGTTAGTTTCATGTTTTAGGGGTTCTACCTGATTTGTTGGATGAGGTCCACCAAAAGCAGGGGACTTGCCTGACCCTTAGGGAATATTATGGAAGGATATCTCATGGCGAGACACCACGGTTCTTTAACGGAGCAGAAGGAATATGAGGTGCCGCAACTACGTCTGTATAACCGCTTATGCGGAGTTGAGTGGAGAAGATTACAGTACACCCATAGTACACCTTCTTTAGTACATCCATGTACGAATAAGAGGTACCCTGAAGTAGTAGATTAGATTAAAGTGTTACTGACCTGGAGATGAGCTCATCCACTACCAGTGTTGTAGTGGAAGTGAGAGGACCTTTCTGTGGACTTGTGATGGGATTGAGACCCAGTAAGAGTTTTCGTGTTATCCAGATTATTGGTAATAGATTTACGAAGTAGACACGTTCCATCTCTACTGAGAGACGTGGCCAGTGAATGAAATAACAAAGGAGTACACTAGACAGATGGTGGGACTCCATAAGTGTACCGGGGACGATCGACTATGATTGTAATAGACGGGTTACTTTGAGGTTTTGATAGCAGATTCAGACTGCTTGGGGAACGCGTCTAAACTTCATGATTGAGATTTACCTCAAATAGACGGTCAGTCTGAGAGGACCCTCCAGACCGTAGAGAACATTTTGCGAGCTTGTGGGATGGATTGGGAATAGGGACGATCTATTTATCTCCCACTCGTTGAATTCTTATACCACGACCTTTGGCATGCATCTATAGGGATGGTCCCTATGAAACATTGTGTAGACATAGGTGTCATACACCTTTATGCGGGGATGAGCCCGGAGGTACTAGTGGGTTAGCGTTAGAGCGGATTCAGGATGATATAGCTCGAGTAACGTTAATTAGAGAAAGGATGATGGTTGTACAGTGTCGCCAGAATTCGTATGCAGATTGGAGGCGTCGACCTCTAGAGTTCAGGGTAGGAGCTCATGTCTGGTTGAGAGTATCTCCGACGTGAGGCGTTAGACGTTATGGCATAAAGGGAAAGTTGAGTCCCCGATAGGTCGGTCCTTTCGAGATACTGGATAGAGTTGGAAGAGCAATGTACAGATTGGCTTTGCCATAGAAGTTAGAGGGTGTTCACCCTATGTTTCATGTGTCTCAGCTGAGAAAGTACATACCAGATTTGATGCACATTGTGAGTCATGATGATCTAGTGGTTGAGCCGGATCACACTTTTGCAGAACAACCTTTTGCGGTTCTAGGCAGAGAGGTGTTAGACGCCTGCATTCGAAGGATATTCCTATGATGAGGCTACGCGAGAGACTAAGGATAGTATCTAGGGAAACTATCCAAATTTTTACGTCGGGACAGATGCACCTGTAGGATCCACGATTAGATTTTGGTGCTATCTTAGTGAGTGTATGTTATGCTATGTGCTTATGTGATATGTTGTGTTTTCGTGCTAGTTGTGAGTTGTGCATATGATCTGTTAGATCTTGTTTGCTAGTACGAGTTAGGTACAGCTGGAGATGGTTCTTTCTTCCATGTTACGTTGTATGTGTTAGGATTAGTAGGAGATGGTTCTTTCCTCCATGCTATCTTTGATGAACATAGTGTGAGTGGAGATGGTTTTCCTCCACATAGTTGTGTTACAAGTACGATTGGCTGGAGACGGCCTCCTCCATGCCTTGTGACGTGGTTAGTAGTTGGCTAGAGATGATTTTTCCTCTATGCCTTTGGATAGCGTTATGATCTTGTTGCTGGAGTTGGTGATTCCTCCATGTTGTGTTTTGAGGTTATAGAGTGTTATAGGTTGATACGATTGAACGGAGATGTGATACCTCCGATAGAGATAGTGTTTATACCTCGGCGTATGGGTCCGAGAGGATTTGGGAATTGTTCAAGTTTCGGGACGAAACTTTTTCTTAAGGGGTGTGTGATGTAATAGCTAGGATTTCTGAATTCTAATTAATGTTGATTAACTTAATCAGTGATAGTAATTGATATATAACTTGCGAATATTGCGTAAGTGTTGAGTATAAGTCCCACCGTTATGATCCTGACGTAATTTTGGGCTTATGGTGAAATTTTCACTTTTTCCCCCGGGTAATTATTTTTTACTCTCCGGTATTATTTGGAGCATTTGAGAGCTCCAATTAATAAAAATGTAGTTGAGAGAAATGATTAGGACATCGGACATGTCCTATATATGAAATAACATGGAAAGGCAAAACGGATAAAAGAGTCGCTATTTCGTTTCTTAACGGCTAAGAAAGACGGCTTAGGAATACAAGTTTTCCAAGGCAATTGTGGAATAATTATCCCTAAAATATTCAAGATCTTTTATTCCAATTTCGAGAAGTTTGGAGAAGGGGGGTTCAACCCGCCATTGGATCGATAAAAGGATAATTATCGACTTCCCTAAAGGCTAATTATCGACTTCACTATAAATAGCGAAAAATCGTTTATTAATTCATTTCCTTTCACGTTTCCTCGTAAAAGCTCTGATTTTTCTCAAACTTCAAACTCAGATCTACTCTCCGTTTCTAATCCGATTTCAATTCCGTTTGAGTTTTTAGATTCCTCTCTTCATTCTCTTCATATCGGTACCAAGTTTCTGCATTTCCGAGCAAATGAAGACCTGGTCGAGCATATATGTCACTACGACAGTTCCGTCGCTCAGATTCCGGTGAATTTGATGTTGTACATGCGTAGCCTGCATCGTTGTGATTCCAAATCTTCTTTTAGATCGTCAATCAGGTTAGTAACGAATAAGTTATGAATTTATTCGTTTTCCGTACTGCGATTTGGCCTAAATCGACCTTAGGCTTTTCAAAACAGATATTTAGAAATTCCATTATGATCATTATATTATTCTGGTGTTTATGGGTTGTTTGTTGATGAAATCTGATGATAGGTAGGTTTAGAAATGGCCTGCGGGCAAAACGTTATTCTGGTGAAATTTAATTAATCAATTAAAGGTTAATTAAATAAACTAGGATTAAATTTTAGATTGAGGAATACTGATTAGATGCATGCTAGGTGTCAGAATGGTTTGAGGATCATGATGATGTTATGGATATCGTTTATGGCTTTAAGGATTAGTATGTGTTTGAGTATGATGAGATGTTATGTTGAGGATATGCCTTAGGCATTTATGAATGTGTTGAGAATCTGAGGTTTAGATTTGAGATATAGGTTGGTTATGATTAGTGAGACGAGTCTCCTAACCTTTGCAGTATGTGATTGTGTGTGTCTTGCTATTGCACGCATTGATTACTTCCCTAAGGGGAAGCTGTAACGTGGTACAAGTTACGAGTATATCAGGTAAGTCCATAGGACTTACTTAGCGTGCAGTTGTGGATTGTATGATTGTGATGGTTATGTGTATTCATATGGTTGTGCATTTATAACCTAAACCGGACTAGCATGACCATTCATTACATTTATTTGGCCCAAGTGTATTATAACGGGCGGTAACCGCCGGTCTCCGCCTGCTGGTTAGGAGGAGGTGCCCTGAAGATGTTCTCACAGGAGGGGACGACTGAAGGTCACCCCCATGCAAAACTCCTGTGTTACGTTGGATGGGACAGGGTTCTTGAGGCTCTTCGTGTTACAAAAGAAGTTGAATTAGTAATGGAATAACGTAATGAAAGATAATAAATGAATGTGTGTGATGCATGTTTGAGATGTTGATGTGTGGTTGTGCTATTACCTTCATGCTTTTCATTGTTGTAGCTAACGGTTTCATACCGTGTTGTAGTGTTCTGCAGGTTAGGAATACTGCAGAGTGAGCCAAATGGTGTGACAAGCCGAGGACTTCTGTACATTAGGATGCATGAGATGTGGGATCTTTTGTGGTTGTGGTTTATGTTGTTGTTTTGTACTCGGCTATGAGTTTGTAAACTCTTTTGATGTATCATACTCAACTTTTATGTATTTGATTTTAATCTACCTGTGCCTTGTTGTAAGATCCAGTGAACTTGTTGTCAGGCTAGTGTCAGGATCCATTGTGAGATCCTAGCCCAATGTGACACTCCAAGTCCCGCAGATTTGGGGTGTTACAATAAACAGGGCATAAGGAGATATATCCGACTCCTAACCATATAAGGGTCACACCTAGACCCAAAGGGATCCAAAGGATCAACCTCTACCTCACTCCCAACCTAACAACCTCAAAAGCCGTACAAGGCATAAACCGATCATAAACATCATCAAACTCAACCTCACACATCTAGCATGATCCTAAGCCCTCATACTAGGAAAGGAGGGAACAAAGGCACCCTACGGAAGGCCTAGAAGCAACACACACTTGCAAAACCGAAGGAAACACCAAGATGGTGCAGGTAGGCGCAGGGGCGGCTCTCTAGTGGCGCAGGGGCGGTGCACAGGCCGGCATAGGGGCGGCTACAAGGCAGGCCGAGGACGTCTCGTACATTAGGATGTATGGGCTTTTAAGTGTGTAATCTTTCCCTCCTGCGTGAGGATGGTCTTTTGTTACCTCCTGTGTGAGGGTGTTATGTTTCTTACTCGGCTATGATGTCTCATCTTTTGAGGTTTGTACAGTTTTATGTATTTGTTTTCATATCTATCAGTGCCATGTTGTAAGGTACAATGAACTTGTTGTCAGGCTAGGGTCAGGATCCATTGTGAGATCCTAGCAAAATGTGACATCCCGAGTCCCGCGGAATCGGGGTGTTACAGAGTTGGCATTCCTCAATCATATGATGAAGGGTTTCTTCACTCATTTGCAGCTCCTTCATCACCTTTACGTTCTTCTTCTGCTTCCTCTTCTCATCTTGTTTCTTCTTGATCTTGTGAGTGAGTTTTTGAGAGTTTGAAGTGTTCTTGGGCCTTAGGTGACTTTGTTGTTGTTGATGTGTGTTGTTGTTGATGTGCTGAAGTGGTGAGTGGTGTGGATGCTCCATAGTTGCAGCCTAGGTTGGTGTGGTAAGTTCCTTCTCTTCTTCTTTCTTCTTCCTTCATCCTTGCTTCTTTCTTCTTCCTTCTAGTCTAGGATCACAAGTTTGGACTTGTGTTGGATCCTTCCTGGATGTTATGATGATCATATGTGTGTATATATGCATATGTGTTCTTGTGGTGTGTTGAAGACGTGAAGAGAATCGAGAAAGGGATCGAAGTGAAGTCGGGACTAACTCTCTGCACAATTGGCCGCCCCCTGCGCCTGTCCTGAGCCGCACCTACACCTGTTGTGGACCGCCCCTGCGCCTTTGGTGAGCCGCCCCTGTGCCTCACTGGACTGGCTGGTGTGTTCTTTCTTTTGTTGGTGCATACCTTGTTGGTATGTCTTCCTTCCTTCTTGCCTTTCCCTTAACTTTGGCTTAGTGTTGGCTAGGTTAGGATAGTTAGGATGAGTGGCATGCTAGAGATGTACCTTAGGCACTTATGTTGTTGTTGAGAGTATCCTATAGGCATATGTGAGCTTGTTATGATCTTTAGGTTGTAGGTTAGTTCTGGTTATGGAGACGAGTCTCCGAACCCTTTTAGGTTATGATGTTGTGTGCCTTGCTCTTGCAGGCGTTGGTTTCTTTCCCAAGGGGAAGCTGTGACGTGGTAGAGGATACGAGTGTGTCAGGTAAGTCCATAGGACTTACTTAGCGTACGGTTGTGGATGGTATGATTGTAATGGTTTTGTATGTTCATGTGGTTGTGCATTTATAACTTAAACCGGACTAGGATGACCATGTATTACATTTTTATGGCCCAAGTTTATAACGGGTGGTAACCACTGGTCTCCGCCTGCTGGGTTAGAAGAAGGTGCCCTGAAGATGATCTCACAGGAGGGGACGAGTGACGGTCACCACCATGCAAAACTCCTGTGTTACGTTGGATGGGACGAGGTTCTTGAGGCTCCTCGTGTTACAAAAGAAGTTGAATTAGTAATGGAATAATGTAATTAAAGATAATAAATAAATGTGTATGACATTGCATGTATGAGTTGTTGTAGTGTGTTTGTGCTATTACTTCTGCTTATCTATTGTTGTAGCTAACGGTGTATACCGTGTTGTAGATGATCTGCAGGTTAGGAAGACTGCAGAGTGAGCAAGATGGTGTGACCAGCCGAGGAGTTCTGTACATTAGGATCCGTTGGTTGGGGATCTTTTGTATCAGTTGCTGTTGTTATTATGGTTTCGTACTCGGCTTTGAGTTTGTAAACTCTTTTGTTGTATCATACAGCTTTTATGTATTTGTGTTTTTACTCTACTTGTGCCTTGTTGTAAGATCTAGTGAACTTGTTGTCAGGCTAGGGTCAGGATCCATTGTGAGATCCTAGCCCAATGTAGCACTCCGAGTCCCGCGGATTCGGGGTGTTACATCTCTAACCTTTCCATCGTTCTTAAGAGATGCGAAGACAATAACCTAGTCTTAAATTGGGAAAAGTGTCACTTTATGGTTACTGAAGGAATGGTGTTAGGACATTTGATTTCGAATCGGGTAATTAAAGTTGATAGAGCTAAGATTGAAACTATAGAGAAGCTACCTCCTCCATCTTCGGTGAAAAAAGTTAGAAGCTTTTTGGGACATGCAGGTTTCTGTAGGAGGTTTATAAAGGATTTTTCTAAGATTTCAAAACCTTTAACTAACCTTTTGATAAAGACATAACTTTCGAGTTTTGAAAGAATGTTTGGATGCCTTTTGCAGGGTCAAGGAAGCTTTGATTTCAGCTCCTATCATCCAACAACCCTATTGGACGCTTCCATTCGAGGTCATGTGTGACGCAAGTGACGTAGTGTTAGCATGAAATATTGTGATATTTTAGGCACGTTTTCTAAAGTGTATTTCATCCATATTGGTGGTCATTGATAAAGCATTGAAGCAATTGTGAGTTAGTTTATCTATATTGTCGATATAGAGGTCTACATAAGCTTTGTGTTGATTGTAGGCGAATAAGAGCTAAAACCGAACGAATTAAGGGAGAATGGAGATGAATTGAGCATATCCAAGGATTGAGGACATCACTAGGAGCTAAGGAAGATGCTAAGTTGAAGAATGACAAAAGACAAAGCAGAATTACGAGCTACTTGTGTTCCACGCTCTAAAATACGGCCGTACTAGAGTCCACGCTCTAAACCACGGCCGTGGAACTTTGGCAACACGAGCGTGGGGCACTCCAGTGACTTACACGGCCGTGGAAGATGTGAAGCAACCGTGATGAAATTCCACGCTCTAAACCACGCTCTAAACCACGGGCGTGGAATCTTAGGAAACCGTGATTTAGGCGATCTTTTAACGTACAATTTAAAGCCACTATCTTTTACGCAATGGGCTGGACTCATATTTTATCTTGCCCTATAAAAAGACGGGAAGAGAGAGATTCCGTCACCTCTGCTTAGACTTTGCCTACGCTTATTGCACGTGCGTAGGTTTCAAGTTGGAAGTGTGGAGATTGCTATTTCGCAACGGAGATTTGCAAAGAGTTGAAGATTTGGAAGCTACGCTTTGTCCTTAGGTTTGATTAGAAGACGGATTGACATCCTGTTCTTCGTTCTTATCAAAGATTGTGATTGTTTGTGTTATTCTGAATCTACTTACATCATTGTTCTTATTTGTGGATTTGAGATAGATTTGAGATTTATTCAAGGTTTTCGAAGGTTTTCATCTTTCATTCTTTTAAATCTTGAATTTGATATCATAATGACTGTTGTTGGCTAAAACCCTTTAGCAATTCTAAGGTGAAGGGTTGATAGTTGTGGCTTAGATGATGATGGATCGATCGTAAACAGATTGGACCTTGAGAGTTAGAGAGAATCGTCGACGAACCAAAATCACGGTGTGTTCTTGAGTTCCACGGCCGTGGAATCTCAAGATCCACCCGTAATTTCCCTTAGTTTACGAAACTTGATTTTACTTTAATCCAAAGTTAAAGATTTGCTTTAGCTTAGTCTTGGCTTGCCTTTTTTAGGTGGTAGTGAAGCCTCAACAACCTCTACCTCGATTCCGAGTGTCACAACCTTAATCGGTTTAGTTAATCTTGATCCTTGGATACAAGTTTGGGTATTTGATATTAATTCTTACCTTTAGATCCTTTCTATATTGAAGCCTCAACAACCTTTATAGAGAGTGTCTTTAGTTGAGTAATATAAAGCCTTGGAACTTCACCGTACATTGCTTTACATTCGTATACCTTTGCAAACCTCAACTCTGTCCTTATATCTTTAGTATATCTTGAATCGATTGGCACAATTAGACACCTGGATCTTTAGGATTGTTGTTTTCTCAATATTTACAAAAGATCTTACATTCACTTGCTTTACAATTCTATAATTGGATTTAACCCCCCAAATCCCTGTGTTCGATACTGTGGAATTCTTGCTTAACTATATCGATCCGTACACTGCGGGTTCGCTTGCTTGATTCTAGTTTTATAAATTTAAAACTTATTTGCACGCACGCTAAGTGGCGAACAAGTTTTTGGCGCCGTTGCCGGGGATTTGGTCTAGGCCGAATTCGGTTATCGGTTGTCAAGCTTGGGAGCTTCTCCCTTGTTATTTGATATCTCTTCGAGTGTATGCGTAGGTCTAGGAACAACGAAGACCTCTTATCTCTTGATCAAGAGCTTGAGAGGACTTTGAGGAGAAAAGCTTAAGGAAAGAAAAATGGCTGAAGGAAGAGAACGTGATTACCAAATGGAGTTAGCGGAGAAAGAAGCTCAACTCCAATGGAGTGAGAAGACTCGTAGGGAAGAGATGGATCGTCATCAAATGAAGGTTGATGATCTATCGGACATGATGTTCCAAATGAGGTTGGAAATAAACAACCTCAAGGAGAAAAAGAGAAGAAGGAGACCGGGAAGATCGGTTAGAGCCAACTCATCCAATGAGGATAGCGACTCCTCCATGCCACCACTAGAGGAAACTGATCCAACGATCAATGTGAATCCATTCTTTCCACGGCCAGCTGCAAATCGCCGTGTTCCACCTAGAGGTGCGAGAGTCGAACGTGTAGATGAGGAGCCAAGAACTCTTGGCCAAAGGATGGATCCAACGCAGCAACCACGCCGTTTAGGTGTGAACTTTGATGCTGATGATGCACAAGGGTTTAGCTTCAACCCTCAAGTTATTACCATTGTCCGCCAAAATCAATTTGGGGGAACAAGCGCTGAATCTCCACACCAACATCTACAAAGTTTTGAGATCATGATAGAGACAATGAAGCCAAAGAATGCAACTACCAACAGTTATAAACTCAAGCCTTTCTTCTTCTCCTTGAAGGGGAAAGCATTGTCTTGGTATCAAGCTCTTCCAAGTGGGAAACTTGAGACATGGGAGGATCTTTCTTCGGAATTCCTCACTAAGTTCTTTCCGCCATCCAAAACGGCAGAGTTAAGAGGTAAGATTAATGCATTTTCTATGAGATCTAACGAAAGTTTGTTTCAATCTTGGGAAAGATTTCAGGATTTGCTATTTGATTGCCCTCATCATGGCATATCCAAGTTGGTGCTATTGGAGATATACTATAAGGGGCTGGATGTGGAGACACAATTCAAGCTCCAATCCCTTTCATGTGGTACATTCATGGACATGAGGGAAGATGACGCTTGGGACTTTATTGAGAAGCAAGCGCGAGTTATTGAGAAGTATTCTCATCGGAAAGTGGAGGCGAATCATGTGGATCAAGGAGCAAAGCTTTCACAAGCAGCTCAACCTCAAATCTTTTCTCTGAATACAGAGATTAAAGAGTTGAAGGAAGCCATCAAAACCAACTTTCTGAAGCAAAAGGAGCAAGATGTGGCTTATTTAGGCAACAATAATAACCACAACGGGAGTGAGAATACAAACCGGAACAACTGGAACAACAACCGGAATAATTGGAACAACAACAACAATAACCGGAACAACAATTGGAACAACAATAGGGGTTCAAACAACAACAATTGGCGCCCCAACCAACAAAATTCCGGTAATTCTTATTCTTCCAATTCAGGAAATTCACTAACTCCACGTTCCTCTTCTTCCACTCCTTTGAAAAGCCAGGGGCAAACATCAAATGGTGGAAGTACTTCGGGGAAAGATAAGCCCGATCCCATGTTGGAGACAATTTTGGGCAAGCTTCAAGGGTTGGAGACTCACATCATCAAGGTTGATGATCACATAACTAAGGTTGATAAAGCCCAAAAGGTTTTAGAAAATCAAATGTTTAGTCATGCGGAGGAAGTTCCTAGGAATCAAGGGAAACTTCCAAGAAAGACGGAGAACAACCCAAAAGGAAGAGTGATGGCAATCACAACTAGGAGCGGAGTAACAACTACCGACCCGCAGCCTAAGTTTGTAGAAGTCCCCGTTGAGAAAGAGAAAGAAAAGAGGGAGGAGAAGGAAGATGTCTATTTGCACGCACGCTAAGTGGCGAACATGTAGCCGTAGGAACTGTACTTGGACAGAAGAAAGATGGTCGTACTCATGTCATCTACTACGCTAGCAAGACACTAGACGAAGCTCAACTAAATTACGCTACAACGGAGAAGGAACTCCTTGTTGTTGCTTACGTATTTGATCTAGAGAAGGATGTTAAGCCTAGACTCTTAAGATGGATCTTACTTCTACAAGAATTTGATCTAGAGATCCGAGACAAGAAAGGCTCAGAAAACTCGGCTATCGATCACCTTAGCCGTCTCCCACACCTTACTTGCGAGACGGATGAGCTTCCTATTGACGATTCGTTCTCCGACGAACAACTACACGAGATTGAAGAATGCCTCCATCAAATCTCGAAAGGTAATGACCCAGGGATTGCTGATATTGTCAATTACCTTGTTTGTCAAGAACTCCCACCGGGACTTTCATATGCTCAAAGGAAGAAATTCTTTAGAGGCGTCCGACACTTTTATTGGAACGAACCTTTACTGTTCAAGAGAGGCCCTAATGGCATGTTCAAAAGATGTGTTTCAGAGGATGAAGTAGAAAGCATTATTTGTCATTGCGACTCGCTGCCTTGTGTAGGACATGCTAGTTCCCACAAGACATGTCCTAAGGTACTCCAATCTGGCTTCTTTTGGCCTTCCCTCTTTAAAGATGTGCAGAACTATGTTGTTACTTGTGATGCTTGTCAAAGGACAGGTAATATTTCAAAGAGGCACGAGATGCCGCTCAACAACATCCAAGAAGTAGAGATATTCGATGTATGTGGAGTAGACTTCATGGGACCATTCCCATCATCTTGTGGAAACCAATATATACTTCTAACTGTAGGCTATCTCTCAAGATGGTTAGAAGCAATCGCTTCTCCAACTAATGATGCGATGGTAGTGGTAAAGTTCGTCAATAGAACGATCTTCCCAAGATTTGGGACTCCCCGAACCATCATTACCGATGGAGGAACGCACTTCACAGCCCGTCAATTTGAGGCTCTACTAGCTAAGTATGGGGTAACTCATAAGATCGCCACACCGTACCATTCGCAAACAAGCGGACAAGTTGAGATATCCAATAGGGAGATCAATGGAATTCTAGAGAAGACCGTCTCTAGAAAAAGGAAGGACTGGGTAATGAAACTTGATGATGCATTATGGGCACACAAGACCGCTTTTAAGACACCCATAGGAACAATACCATACAACATTGTGTATGAGAAGTCTTGTCACCTTCGTGTAGAGTTGGAGCATAAAGAATATTGGGCCGTCAAGTGGTTCAACTTCAGCATGAAAGAAGCCGGAGAAAAGCGGTTGTTGGACATCAACGAACTAGAGGAGATCCGCCTGAATGCGTACGAGAACGCAAGGATCTACAAGGAATGAACGAAGCGGTGACATGATAAGCATATCATCCCAAAGGACTTGAAAGAAGGAGATCTCGTTCTTCTATTAAACACAAGACGTCGACTCTTTCCACATAAGCTTAAATCCCGTTGGACATGACCTTTTGTTATTATGCGTGTTTTCCTTCATGGTGCAGTTGAAGTATGGGGTGAAAAGTGCGGAAATTTTAAAGTAAACGGCCAACGATGGAAAAAGTACACACCAGAAGTCCCGGTTGAGGAGATAGCTCCTATCCTCCTCCATTGATCACCAAAAGAGCAACGTCCAGCTAGCGACGTTAAATCAAGCGCTTCTTGGGAGGCAACCCACGGTAGTTCTAGTTTTTTTTTCTTTTCTTTCTTTCTACTTTAGAATACTTAGGATAGTTTGCTTGTTTGTTTTTCGTTTTAACTTTGTTTGTTTTCTTCGATGCGCTCTCGGTTTGTTTGTGTCATAGATTGCAGGAACTAGGTAAAATCTTGGAGAATTGATGAAGAAAGTTGACATAAATTTGGCCAAACACACTTTTCAAGGAAAGAAAGGGAATACATCGACTTACCATAAGGAACTCGACCGATTCAGGCTACAGAGCAGGTCGATTTTTGGCAACAGAAAGAAAAATCGGATGAAAAATCGACATACCCAAAGAAAATTGGTCGATTTTCCTTAATGATGTGTAAAAGAGGAGAAAAATCGGACCGATTAAAATCTCGGGCTAAAAACTCGATCAATTTTCTTCACAACATGGCCAGCCTATATAAAGCTTTCTCCACTCCTTTCTTCACTCCACACTTATGGAGTCTAAACTGAAGTTCTTTCAACAAAGAAGAGGGATCTAGCATCAACAGGTGTGGCAAACTGCTCATTGATCAGGAATTCAGATTTTCCATCCAAAACCTAAGTATTTCGTTCGATTTTGATTCATGCCTAAGAGTTGTTAGATTGTTTAGTTTATTGGAGGGCTTTGCTTAGAAACAAACCTAGGAAGCTGTTTGTGGTGTTGCATTGATCAAAACTTTACAGAATTGTGATTTGTGTTTCAGCCCAGAAAAATCGGCCGAGTTTTGTCAAGAACAGCCCGAGTTTTTTGTGCAAAATGGAAGCCTTAAAGAGAATCACTAGAAACTCAACCAAGAATAAAGGTTCTTTTTCTAAGGCACCTCCCCCACCACCACCACCTTCCCTAGCTCGACCACACCTTCCCCCTCCCACTTCCAAACACAAGAAGAGATATGCACGTCTCTTAGATCGACCCATTATACCTCCTCGATGTATTGTGTTGGATGACTTAGGTGCACTGTTTGTGAGAGAGGATATTGATATGATGTTGGACATAATAGGGCTGAGCGAGTTTGCACTTATTCAGGAGGATGCTTATGATGAGATTACTCTTGAGTTTCTTACCACTTTTGAGCATGACCCTAGAGATAGGACATTTTCCTTTCGGCTCATGGATGAGGATCATGCTATGTCTATTCCTGTTTTTGGAGACTTGTTTGGTTTTCCTTCATCTTCTGCAGGCACATTCCCAGGAGGAGTGAGCGCTAGTGCATTTTGGGAGAGCATTTCCATTGGGGAAGTAGGAGGAGACAAATGGAGACCGGGAAACTCCAAGGAGACGAGCATTTATAATCTTTCTTTCAAGATAGCTCACCGGATCCTTAGCGAGTCTTTGTTTGCAAGAACGGAGACACCGTAGAAGATCAAGGCGGATGAGCTCCATATCCTCCATTGTATGACCACCGGCACCATCCCGGACACCACCACCATGCTTGCCGACTATCTTAGAAAGATAGCCAACAAGACGAAGGGGGATATTTGTGTAGGAGGCCTTTTCATTTATGTGGTCAAGGCATTGGAGCTAGATTTCTCGGATTGTCGCTTAGCTGAGGGTGCACATCCCCTTAGATCGCAGAGATTGGTTGCTAGATAGGTCTTGTTTCCTAGAGGTATGGGAACTCTGTATGTGTCCATGCCATGGGCAAGGAAGCCATCTGAGATTGAGTGGAAATCCGAGTATATACTATTCGGAACAGGAGCACTGGAAAGAGACTTTCGAGTATTACTTTGATGGCATGGCTCCCCCGACTGTGTATTATGATGGTGATGAGAATGGCGAGGAAGAGGATGAGGATGATTATGAGGAGGGAGCTGCAGCATACCAGACTTCCATGCTAGAGTTTGAGATCGATACATACAGCAGCCATGCTATAGATGCT
The DNA here is from genome assembly GCA_033239125.1 of Fagopyrum homotropicum. Classification (NCBI taxonomy): domain Eukaryota; kingdom Viridiplantae; phylum Streptophyta; class Magnoliopsida; order Caryophyllales; family Polygonaceae; genus Fagopyrum; species Fagopyrum homotropicum. The sequence continues at coordinate 94,359,435 of BSWB01000003.1, read as the reverse complement.
TTGGATATAGACACACATGGCGCTGGACCAAACAGGACTAGTGGAGGTGCAGAGGAAACCGAGGATGAGATGCAGGTTCCACATCATTCGTTTTCTCATGTACCCAGCCATGGGAGAGGACGCGGGCGCGGATCTAGACTCCATCGGTATATGGGAGCATTGATTTCCTGCATTCGAGGATTGTGTACCGACTATCAGGCTCTCCACACTGACTTCGCGGCACTCAACACCCAGATTCTTCAGTATCGGGAGGTGACGGACGCACAATACTCCTCTTATGATGGTCAGATGAGCGACATGTACTACCATACCTTCGGGACCTTCTAGGACCATGGAGCTCCGAGATATCCACGTCCACCGCCACCACCGCCAGCTGAGGATTGAGACATCACTCCTTTTTACATTGTAAGTATTTTTCTCCATCTTGTGCTTGACTTTTCACATTGGGCACAATGTGAAGGTTAAGTATGGGGTGGGGGTACTTACAATATCTTTCCTATTATCACACTTTATGTACTTTGCATTGCACTTTATGACTTGGCTTGTAATAACTCTTGCACTATCACTTTCTAGTATGACATTTGCATTGCATGTTTCATTCAAAAATTTGTGAGTTTTTCAAAAATTTTAGTGCTTCTTATGATGGAAATGACCTCTATGATGATGATTGTGATGTGGAAAAGGCAAAAGATGACTTAGCTATGTTGAAATTTTAATGGTAAAATGAATGAATTTGATTGTCTTATTTGAATACATGTATGATTTATATGATTTTGATGTCTTGATAGGAGAATGAAATAATGATCGAAGCTATATTATAAGTTATTATGCATCATGTTGGAATGACCAAGGCAATTCACTTCTTCTCTTTTTCATTTCTTGTTCTTGCTAGCTCCCCGACGAAATATTCCACCTCCTTTTGACCATCAGGGAATTAGGATAAGATGTTGTGTAAGGCATGTTTGATGTGGGAGGGCCATTGAAAAAGTGTTCAGTGAAAGTTTAGCAAAAATTAGGATTGGGGACGTTGAACATGAGGATGAGTAACTCGGCACCATTCACATAGCCGGGTGTTTGTGTCTTACCAAAATCCGAATGAACGCCAAGTCCTAACGGGATATGGTATGTGCATCAAGGGTTTGAGGCATCTCGAAAATCGAGAATCGCCGATCTCCTAGGCTTCGGTTTTTGTGCACCGCTGTCCATACTCTCAAAAAGTAAAGTAAAAGAAAAGCAAATTTTACATGCAAAGCATGTGTGGTGAAGTTGTGTTCATAAAGCTCTTGTGGTGTTGCTCCTCTTTCCCGGATTATCACGACATTACCTTAAAGATTCCCCACCTTTAATACGTTTCTTTGACCTCTTTCTGATTGGAAGACCTTTGTGCACATGTCTAAGGCTTCATGGCTTAGATTTGTTTGATTTTGATTATCTCTACATCTTTATCATGTTTTTTATTTATGTCTTTGAGTAAGAGATGATGATTTGTCCATGATATGGTTATTATTGATGCATACTTTGTCCTCTTATGTCTTGAAGCATTACTTTGAGGGTGATCCAAAAGAAGAAGAACTTTTCGAAAAGTTTTTGAGTTTTTCGCATCATATAATCCATGACATCTTGTATTCTAGACTTGAACCTTGCTTGGGGACACGCAAGAAGCAAGTATGGGGTATTTTGATGACATGAATTATATGCCATTATAATCATGCATATTGTAGATGTTTTACCTCAATTTCCCTTGCATTCACAGAGATTTGTTTACCTTTAATGTTTACTTCATATATATTTCCGAAATATAGGTCTACACGAGTTTTGTTTGAATTATAGGTAAATTCGATGGAATTGAAAGCAAATGTACAACAAGGAGCAGCTAAGGTCAATAAGGAAGCTTAAAGAACCTCTGAGGAGACACGAACAGCGAAGAAAGTGCGTACATGAGTCATACAAGGAAGAAAGGAAACAAGTCAAGAGGCAAGCACTTACGGTTGTAAGAAATCGGGTTATTTAGACATAAATCGGACGATTTTCCTGTAGGAAATCGGGCGAGTTATCCCCTAGATAGACCGAGTTTTGCTTGTAACCATCTAAAAAATATAACGTTCGAAAGCCCATTGCTTTTGGGCTTGAGAAGTAATATGCCAAGTAGCCCATTAGTGAAGAAGTATACATTGGAACCCTATGAACGAAAATCGGGGGTTGGCACAGTGGAAGATTTACAAGTTCTGACAGAATTAAAGATTCTGGGAGAAGAGCATTGAAGGAAAGGAACAAAAGTCAAGATTCAAGGAAGTTGTGAGATCTTTTGTTTCCTTTTTGTTATTGCGATTTGCGAACATATTGTTGAGTGCTTTGAGAGATTCTTCAAAATGTTTTTAAGGATTGATTACAGATTTGGAGATTCTTTGGATTTTATGCAAAGTTTAGTTTTTATTTGGTTTTCTTTATTCAATCTTGATTTTGATTCAAAGATGATAATGATTAGCTAAAAACCTTGTGATTCTGTGGAGAATAGTTGATGATTGAGGCTTAGATGATGATAGACTGAACTCATTTAACCATTTGGACCCTGAGAGTTTTCTTAGAACAACCCGAGTTTTCCCTCTGTCGTCCTTTAATTGCTTTATCCTTTAACCAAAGTTAAACCTTGCCTAAATCCTAACCTTGCCTAACCTTTCTAACCCCTATCCAAGTGTAAGAAGAGACTTCATCATTGATTCTTCACTTTGTAGCCAAAGTTTACAAGATTTGGGTAATAAAGAGACTCAACATCCTCTACTAAGGTTGAGTGTGCCTTTCATTCTTATCTTCGAGAGTCATATCCTTGGGTTCGGGTAGATAGTTTGAGTGTTAATCCTTTCTTTGAGTACTCTTCTTGATGAGACTTAACATTATTCGGGTTGAGAGCTTCTAAGTTGGAATAAGTGAGTAGTGGAACTTCACCGTCATTATTCCTTTCTTCGAAACACATAACCTTGGCAACGCCATCTTTGTCCCTTGATCTTGAAATGTCTTGAACTGAAAGTCGCATTCGGATACTTGAATCCTTGGAATCATTTGTCTCCTATATATTTACAAAAGCTTTTACATCTTGCCAGATATTTTTAAAACCGAATTTATTCTTACCAAATCACTGAGTTCGACTTTGGAATTTATTGCCTTACTACAGTTGATCCGTACACTGCGGGTTAGCTTTTGCTTAAGTTTTGGATATAAATTTAAGAGTTTGACGCGCACACTTTTGAACAAACAGTGCAGCCCTCCTCTCTGGCGGTTCAAACGAAGCTGGAACTTCCGAAGGTCTCCAACAGTTGCAAGAGGTGAGGAGAAAATGAAGGGTTGGGGCTGGCTTCCGTGAGAGAATGAGAGATAGGGCACACAGAGGGGAGGGACGAAGGTCACTGCAGGCGAGGGGTGAATGAGGGGTACCTTGTGCAGAAGCTATGCAGAAGTTGTGGAGAAGCTCTGCATAAGCGAGGGGTTGGGGAGCCAAAACTCGGGTAGTGAGTGGGTTGGCGGCCTGGCTGTTCATCTGCTAGAGGAGAGAGACAAGAGAGAACAAAAAAGAAAAATGAAAAAGGAATGGAAGAAGAAACTTAATAATAAAAAGGATAGACTCGTTTTCAAATATTCGGAGCGGAATTTCCGAGTCGGAATGACTTTCCGAACCTCTCCGAAAGTAAACAAATATATAAATATACTCGGGAAGCTATTTTTACATCGTAAAAGTACTTTTAAAAATATAAAAAGAAACTTACTAATGAAAATATCAATAGAAGTACGCAAGAAAGCAAAATATCGAAATCGGGTGTTACATCAGATCCCCCTAAAAACAAATTTTGTCCCGAAACTTGCTAAACGCAAAACCCTCGATCAAACATGTCTCGTTAAACGCTCAGAACACATAAATGTTAGCATGAAATATTGCGATATCACGTAAGTGTTAGCATATCTTCAAGGTTGCACAAACACATCAAGACCCCACAAGGTACACACACATACTCATACGAAACACACATAATATATCACGCACAAATCACGTAAGTGTTAGCATGAAATATTGCGATATTCTAGGCACTGATTTTGGTTATTTTTCCCTTACTATTGTGTACATGGATGAAATTTTGAAGCAAATGTTAGCTCATTCATATATTTTATCGATATAGATGTCTACACTAGCTTTGTGTTGATTATAGGTGAATAAGATCTAAATCGGAGCAATTGAGAGAGAAAAGGGAGTAATCGACCATGTTCAAGGATTAGGAATACATCAAGGAAGCTAAGAAAGGAGCTAGGATGAAGAATGTCACGACACAAAGGAAACTACAAGCAATATACACTCCCACGCCGTGAATTACGGCCGTAGAGAAGTCCACGCTCTAAACCACGGCCGTGGATCTTGGCATCATGAGCGTAGAGCACTCCAGTAGGTTACACGGCCTAAATTACGGTCGTGGAAGTCACAAGAAACTGTAATCCTTTTCAACGCTCTAAACCACGGTTGTGGAAACCCATGAGACCGTGATTTAGGCGATCTTTTGACGTGTCATTAATTGCCACATCATTTACGTATTGGGCCTGGATGGCTATTCTTTCTTGTCTTATAAAAAGGTCGGAAAAGAGAGTTTCGAAGACGGTTGCTTATGGCCGTTGACGGCCGCTTACCCTTGCTTTCAGCATTCTTGCCTAGGGTTGATTGAAGATCGCCGAAGGTTGCGGAAACGCCGGATTGAAAGACATTGGAGATTGCTTGCAGTGAAGGTTTAGCCTTTTTCTTAGGTTTTGATATTGCAGACGGATTGACATCCCGTTCTTCGTACTTGCCTTAGATCATTGTGAAGTTTTGTGTTATACATTCTGAATCCATTAACATTGCTTCTTGTGTTTCGGATTTGAGATTTGGTTTTGACGTTTTATTGAGTATTCGAGGGTTTTCATCTTTCCTTCTCTTTAAATTAAATATTGATATCGTGACAATGATTATTGGCTAAAACCCTTTAGCAATTCTAAGGTGAAGGGTTGATAGTTGTGGCTTAGATGATGGTAGATCGATCGTAAATTGATTGGACCCTGAGGGTTAGAGAAATATCGTCGACACCCAAAATCACGGCCTGTTCTTAGGTTTCCACGGCCGTGGTTCTCAAGATCTGACCGTGTTTACCCCAGTTTACGAACCTTGCTTTTACTTTAATCCAAAGTTAAAGATTTGCTTTAACTTAGTCTTGGCTTGCCCTTTCTAGGTAGTAGTGAGCCTCAACATCCTCTATTTCGGTTTCGAGTGTCACAACCTTAACCGTTTGAGTTTATCTTGATCCCTGGGTTACAAGTTTGGGTATTTGAGATTAATTCTTGTCCTTAGATCCTTTCTATACTGCAGCCTCAACAACCTTTATAGAGAGTGTCTTTAGATAAGTCATATAGAGTTTTGGAACTTCATCGTACATTACTTTACCTTAGTATACCTTTTCAATTCTTGACTCTGTCCTTAATTATTTAGTATATCTTGAATCAATTGCCACAATTTGATACCTGGATCTTTAGGGTTGTTGTTTCCCTAATATTCGCAAAGCTTTACATCTTATTTGCTTGACAACTTGAAATTGGATTTTGTTTCACCAAATCGTTGTATTCGATACTCTGGGATACTTGCTAATCTATGTCGATCCGTACAGTGCGGGTTCGCTTGCTTTTATTCTAGTTTTATAAATATAAAGCTTATTTGCACGCACGTTTTCGGGCAAACAGTAAGCACAAAGAAGAAAAGGTCTTGGGACTAACCCGTCGGTACTATAGATGTCGTTGAACCTGCGTAAAACTCGGGATAGTTCCTATGAATACTATCCTCCGTCTCCCAAGTAGCCTCATCGGCTCCTTGCCTCGACCACTTCACTCTCAGTATCGGTATCCTCTTCGATCGAAGGCTTCTCGTACTACGCTCTATAACCGCTATCGGATGCTCCGCAAAAGTATGGTCCGGGTCGACCACTAGGTCCTCGTGGCTAATGATGTGCCTCGGGTCTTGTATGTACTCTCTCAACTGAGATACATGAAACACCGGGTGAATACCCTACAACCTCGGTTATACCCTTCATGCCAAATCGCTAGACAGCCCGCGTCGGTGACACCCTCAACCAAACTTGAGCTCCTAACCTGAACTCGAGAGGTCTACGCCTCCTATCCGCATATGACCTCTGACGGCTGTGCGCAGCCAACATCCTCCCTCGGATCAAAGCAACCCTAGCCATGTTATCCTGTACCTGCTCTGGAGCTACAACGCTAGAACTCCCCGGCTCATCCCAACATAAGGGAATACGATATCTCCGTCCACACAATGCCTCATACGGTGTCATCCCGATCGACGCGTGCCACCTGTTATTATATGAAAACTCCACTGACGGAAGATAATTTGGCCATACTTGACCCCAATCTTGCACACATGCTCGCAACATGTCCTCCAAGGTCTGAATAGTCCGCTCATACTGATCGTCTATCTGTGGATGGTAAGCGGTCGTGAAATGAAGGCTCGAACCTAGGGCGGCGTGTACCTGTTGCCAGAACCTCGAGGTAAAACGTCCATCCATATCCGAGATGATGGCCCTCGACACTCCATGTAATCTCACAATCTGTTGGGTGAACTCCTCGGCCAAACGACTCGCCGACCACGTTTCCCTAATAAGAATGAAACATGCGGTTTTCGTTAGCCGATCAACTACCACCCAAATCACATTAAAGATCCTACTCGGTCTCACACCGGTAACAAAATCCTTGGATACATCCTCCCAATTCCATTGCGGCACAGGAAGTGGGTGGAGCTCTCCTCCGAGTCTCTAGTGCTCGATCTTGACTCTCTGGTAGATTGCGCATCGGGCCACATATCTAGCTACATCGGGCTTGAGCCCTACTGTTCGCCCCTAGAGGTGTGTGCAAATAAGTTTTAAATTTATAAAACTAGAATCAAGCAAGCGAACCCGCAGTGTACGGATCGACGTAGTTAAGCAAGAATTCCAGAGTATTGAACACAGGGATTTGGGTGGAGCGAACTCGATTGCAGATTATCAAGCGAATAAATATGGGAGTTTTGCAGATATTGGGAAAACAACAATCCTAAAGTTTCAGGTATCCAGTTGCGGCAATAGATTCAAGATATACTAATGATGTGAAGACAAAGTGGAGATATGCAAAGGTATACTAATGTAAGGTAATCGTACGGTTGAAGTTCCAAAAACCTTATGTAACTCACCTACAAAACACTCTCTATACAGGTTGTTGAGGCTCAATATAGAAAGATTCTAGAGATGAGAATTAATGTCAAACACCCAAACTTATAATCTAAAGATCAAGACTAACTTAACCGATTGAGGTTGTTGAGGCTCACAATCGAGGTAGAGGTTGTTGAGGCTTCACTACCACTTAGAAAAGACAAGTCTAAACTAAGCTAAAGCAAATCTTTAACTTTAGATTAAAGTAAAAGCAAGTTCGTAGACTTAAGAGAAATCACGGTTAGTTCTTGAGGTTCCACGGCCGTGGACTCAAGAACAGACCGTAATTTAGGGCTGCCGGCTACAATTCTCTAACTCTCAGGGTCTAATCTGTTTGCGATTGATCTATCATCACCTATGCCACAACTATCAACCCTTCACCTTAGAATTGTTAAGGGTTTTTAGCCAATAACAGTCATATTGATATCAATTCCAGAATTAAAGATAAAAAGATGAAAACTTTCAAGAACTTTCAGTAATCTTCAATTCAATCTCAAAGCCACAAAGAGAATAAGCAATGTCAAAAGATTCACAATAGAACAAATAATCGTAACTCTAGGAAAGAAAAGAAAATGGGATGTCAATCCGTTTTCCAAATCGAACCTAGTCAAGAAGAGAGATCTTCTTGCAAAAACTTCCAAGAACTACGATCTTCCGCCAATCCGGAGATCTCAACAGCAATCTCCACCAAAAGTGCGAGATTAGAGGAATTCCAACAACGAGCTTCGATCTCCTCAAAGAGATGTCAATTGCTTCCAAGCAAACTAAGCAAAACGTCTTCGTGTCTAAGCGGCGAAGAATGAGGGTAAACGGGTATCGAAGGTCGTAAGCGAGGTGACGGAAATCTTGCTTCGTCCGTCTTTTTATAGTGTAGGGCAGAATGTCGGCCCGGCCCAATCTTTAAAAGATCGTGGCTTCAAAGTGTGGCAAAAAGATTCGCCAAGATCACGGTCGTGGAAGTGTTCCACGACCGTAATTTAGGGCGTGGAAACAATTACGGTTAGTTCCACGGCCGTAGAATCCCCTGGAATGAACGTCGAATCCTGACTCTGAATCCACGGCCGTAATTCTGGCCGTGGTTTGTGATACGGCCGTATTTTAGGGCGTAATTTAGGGCAAGAACGTGATTCTTCCCTAAACTCGTGCATTCCTCAAACTAAGACTCCAAATTGCTTCCAAAGAGTGTCCTCAATTTATGGACATATCAACTCAACTCTCCTTTGCTCGATTCCGTTCGGAAATAGCTCCAAATCACCTATAATCAACATAGAACTAGTGTAGACATCCATATCGAAAATGTAGGCAATACTAGCTCACATATGCATAAAGATCAATCAAAGACTATCAATATGAATCAAATACGATTGGAAAACGTGCCTAAAATATCACAATATTTCATGTTAACAAATAACCCCATACTTAACACTTGCTTGTCCCTAAGCAAGATCTTTCAAAAAGCTTTAAAACAAGAGTTAGGATGAAATATGTGTACCTTCTTTTGGATGAATGTGACTTCTAAAGAATAGATCATTCTCAAACCTTGCTTCAATCGTTTTTCAAACTTTCACACACTTAATCAAAGAGTAAAAGGCAAGGAAAATTCATGAATCAATTTAACTTCAAAACAAGCATTATAACCTTCAAACATTATCAAAATCAATCATAAGAAGCTTCAATTTAGATCACCAAGTCATATAACATTCTTTTGATCTTAAGGACTTTCAAAGAAAAGGTCTAGAGTATGGAAGGGAAGGGAAAACTTTAAGGGAAAGTGGTGCATAAATCCGGGAAAGTGGACAACTACCTTCTTCTTCTTATGCGGTTCCCGCAACACTTCAACTTAGAGCTTCGCTCTCTTCTTTTCATTTTTCGACTTAGAGCTTCGCTCTCAAAATTGCAAGAGATGCCTCAAACCCTTAGCACACATACCATAATCCGCTAGGAATATCGCTCAATCCGACTTTGGCAAGACACAAACACCCGGCTATGTGAATGGTGCCGAGTTACTCATCGTCATGATTGACTTCCCCAAACCTACAATTTCTTTCTATTCATTTGATTGCAAATAATTGCTCTCATGGCCCTCCCACATCAAACATGCCTTTTTCTCATTCACTTTTCCAAATTCCCGGATAGGTAAAGGAGGCTAATATTTCAATGAGGAGCTAGATGATCAAAGAAAGAGGAAAGAAAGTATCGAATTGCCTTAATCATTTCAACAAGAAGTATAGGAACTTATAATGTGATTTCAACTTCAATTTCTCAACATGATTTAGGTAACGTTTTCACATTATAAAACTTGCAAAAGAGGTAAAATTCATTCATTCAATTTCTTTTCGATTTACAATCCTTTTAAGCATGCAATTGTCATCAAACTCAATTCGCAAGTAGTGATTATCATGGAAATCATATCAATTCATTAGAAGCACAAAATTTTCAAAATTTTTCAATTTTTATGGGTTTTTAAAGTTCTTTTTCATGCAATGCAATAAGGAAACGTGTAACACATAATGAACATGCAATGATAGTCTTGAAATGAAAGCAACATAGAGAGTAGAGTTATTACAAACTTTTTAGTACATCCCACCCCATACTTAGGACGAACATTGTCCCTAATGTTCATAAGAAAGAACAAAAGAAAGAAAAGAAAAAGAAACTCACAAGTGGTGGCGGGAATGTCTAAAACGAACGGTCATGCATCGATCACTGCGGCGCCGGTGGAGGTGGGAATGGAGAGAAACTCGGATCATAGAACCGCCCAAACTGCTGGCGGTAGACGTCCCTCATCATGTGGTCAAGGTCGTCTAGGCGTCCGTCTCTAGCATCCGCCCGGATCTCTAGCACTCCGACTCTCTCCGAAAGTCCGGTAGCCCAATCCGGCATCCTCTCATACCATCCCGGGGCGTGATCATACCATGCGGGGGCATCTGCTGGTGCTGGTGCTGGTGGTGGCGGTGGTGCTGATGGCTGCGTCGTGGACCAAGGAGGGGGTGTGCTGTACCAAGTGGGAGGTGTAGTCATCCACGTGGGCCTCTCACTCACGCTGGTGCGGCGAGATGATGAGCCTGAAGCTCTAGCTGGGCGTGGAGAGCGCCTAGGTACATCCGGGGCCGCCTCCGGCTGATCCGGAAACGTGCCGAACTCCTGCTCCGCTCCTCCACCACTCTCGTACTGCTCTCCCATCTCCTCCTCATCCTCAACCGGTGGTGGGACGTAAGGGGGAGCTACAAGCCTGTGTGCATGCATCGCAGCGAATGTCTCCTTCCAATTGTGGCGTCCCGCCACAATGGAATACTCCGGCAGCCACTCAATACCCCTGCCTGTCCTACTCTCCCAAGGCATGCCCGCATAAGGCGGACCTCTATGTGTGGGGAAGATGAGTCCCTTGACCATGAATGCATGTAATCCTAGAGGTACGGCGGGTATGCGGGTGCAACCTGAAAAATCCACACCAAATGTCCTAGCCATGTGGGTCACTATCCCACCATATCCAATGTTCCCCTTCTTCTTGTTCTTCAGTTTACTCATCGTAGCCGCCAAAAGAGTAGCACAATCTGCGCGGCGACCGTAGAGCATACAGTAGAGCAAGAATAGCTCATCCGTCTTGATCTTTTGGGGCGTCTCCGTCCTAGGAAAGAGACACTCCGAAAGAACACGGTGAGCTATCTTCAAGGCTAGATGGTACATCAATCTAGCCTTGGTATCGGCGGGTTGCCAACGGTCCTCGTCGGCGTAAATCATGGCTACTTCCTCCCAGAAATCCTTAGGGTAGATACCGCTAGGGAATCGACCATTGTAGGTCTCATGGAACCCGAAAATGGTCCCAAACTCAACTATACTCAACTGGTAGTCTCGATTCATGAGACGGAAGGAGACGGTCCTATCAACATGGCTGTGCTCGAAAGACGTCACAACCTCTCGGGTGATCTCCTCATAGGCGTCTTCACGAATGTTCGTGAAGACAAGCAATCCGGCTCTATCCAAGAGCCATGTAAGATCGTCAACTATGTTGAGAGGATGTAGATCCTCCAACAACAAATACCTAGGGCCGATCACTGCCCTCTTCTCTATCCTCTCAAATGCAGCTAGGTGATCGTCATGTATGGTTGGGACGCTAGGGTGAGGTGGTGAAGATGGAGGTGAAGGTGAGGATGGTAGTGAGGGGGATGAGGGTGGTGGTGCCCTAGATGTGGAGGGGTTGCCCTTTCTTTTCTTATTTTGATCCCCTTTCTTCTCTTTTATCCTTCCTGAAACTCTCCTTACGAAATCCATTTTTCTCCAAAAATCACGGTCTGTTCTTCAGGTTCCACGGCCGTGGTTTACCCAGAGACCGTGATTCGTCTCAGAAATTCGTGAATCTCAGCAAATTCACCAACAATCACCACAACAAGCAGTCCTAATCTAATTCCTTCCAGTCTTTGTCAGTTCTTCCTAAAAATCTATAGCAAAAACGAACTAAATCCGCGAGAATCGAGAAGAAAGAAATAACCTCTTTTTCGGATTGAAAAATCCAAAATGCGTGTTTGTTGATCGATTTCCACTCGATTTGTTGTTTGGATCCTGTTCGTGGTTGGATTTGCTGCAGTTTAGGATGAAGAATCGTTGAAAACGATTAGGAAACGAAGAATTGGGAGTGGCTGCGGGTTTTCGGTATCTAGGTCGTGGAATTGGGGAGGAATTGTGGTGGTTTTGTGAAGAAGTGTGGCTTTTATACTTGCAGGCAAAATTTTCAAAAATCACGGTCTATGGGGGCATTCCACGGCCGTGGAAGTGTACGGAACCGTGGTTTTGATGAATTTTCACAGGCTTTTGAGAATTACGGCCACTGTAGCTATGACGACCGTAATTTAGACCGTGGAACCTTCTGTAAAGCTTCAAAGTCCAAATTTCGTCACTTTTCTTCGACATTATCCCTCCTTTCTCCTTTTCCATCGATCCTACAACCAAAAACACGAACATACCGGAAGAAATCGAGGCAAAATAAAGCGAAAATGTCTATTCAAAACTAGTCTATGAATCGAAAACAAAAACAAGAATGCAATACCTTGGGTTGCCTCCCAAGAAGCGCTTTGTTTAAGGTCCGTAGCTAGACCATTCTTGCACTTATTCGAGTGCGGTAGGTGCAAACTCCTCAGCTTGGAGTTCTGGCGAGTACTTCTTGAGTCGTTGGCCGTTCACCTTAAAACTTCCGCTAGCTTCACCCCATACTTCAACTGCACAATGGGGGAAAATACGTTTAATTAGAAAAGGTTCAGTCCAACGGGATTTAAGCTTACCTGGAAAGAGGCGAAGCCTTGAGTTGAAGAGGAGAACTTGATCTCCTTCTTTGAAGTCCTTTGGAATGATATGCTTATCATGCCAACGCTTTGCTCTTTCCTTGTAGATTTTGGCGTTTTCATAGGCGTTCAAGCGAAGCTCATCCAGCTTGTTGATGTGTAGGAGACGCTTCTCTCCCGCTTCCTTCATGCTGAAATTTAGCCACTTGACAGCCCAAAACGCTTTGTGCTCCAGCTCTACCTGCAAATGACAAGATTTCCCATACACAAGGTTGTATGGTGTGGTTCCTATGGGAGTCTTGTATGCAGTCCGGTACGCCCATAATGCGTCATCTAGTTTCAAGGACCAATCCTTCCTAGTCTTTGAAACCGTCTTCTCTAGAATTCCCTTGATCTCCCTGTTGGAGATCTCAACTTGTCCACTCGTTTGTGGATGGTAAGGGGTGGCGATCTTGTGAGTAACCCCATACTTAGCTAGAAGAGCTTCAAAGCGACGGGCTATAAAGTGAGAACCTCCATCACTAATGATCGTCCTTGGCGTCCCGAATCGTGGGAAAATGGTCTTGTTGAAGAACTTAACCACCACCATGGCATCATTTGTGGGAGAGGCAATTGCTTCCACCCATCTAGAAACGTAGTCTACCGCCAATAATATGTATTGGTTTCCACAAGAAGATGGGAATGGTCCCATGAAATCGACTCCCCAAACGTCGAAAATCTCCACCTCTTGGATGTTGTTGAGGGGCATCTCGTTCCTTCTAGAGATATTGCCTGTTCTTTGACAAGCATCGCAACAAGAAACAAAGGATTGCACATCTTTAAATAAAGTAGGCCAATAGAATCCAGATTGCAATACCTTTGCGCTAGTTTTGTTCGAACTAGCGTGTCCTCCACAAGGTAGTGAATGACAATGGCGGATGACACTTTGCATCTCATCTTCCGGCACACATCGCCGGATGATGCCATCCGGACCTCTCTTAAAGAGGAGAGGCTCGTTCCAATAGTATTCCCGGACGTCCTTGAAGAACTTCTTCCTTTGTGCGTATGACAGTCCGGGTGGTATCTCCTGGCAAACCAAATAGTTAACGAAATCAGCAAACCATGGTTCGTTACCTTTGGAGATTACCTTGATGCACTCCTCTATGATATGTAGGTGTTCGTCCGGAAAGGAGTCGTCAATGGGCAAATGGTCGTCCTCTAGATGTGTTAGACGACTCAAATGATCCGCAACAGAATTTTCCGAGCCTTTCTTGTCGCGGATCTCAAGATCGAATTCTTGTAGGAGAAGAATCCATCTAATCAGCCTTGGCTTCACATCTTTCTTCGCAAGGAGGTACCGGATCGCAGCATGATCCGTGTAGACAATCACCTTTGCACCTACAAGATAAGAGCGAAACTTGTCAATAGCGTAGACAATGGCTAAAAATTCCTTCTCTGTGGTGGCGTAGTTGAGCTGAGCTTCGTCTAGTGTCTTGCTAGCGTAGTATATGGCGTGGGTTCGTCCATCCTTTCGTTGCCCAAGAACAGCTCCAATGGCTACGTCACTAGCATCGCACATAATCTCGAAGGGGAGAGTCCAATCCGGAGGTTGGATAATAGGTGCTGAAATTAGAGCTTGCCGAATGGTGTTGAATGCATCTAGACATTCCTGTGAAAACTCAAAAACCACATCCTTCATCAATAGATTAGTGAGAGGTTTTGATATCTTAGAAAAGTCCTTAATGAAACGTCTATAAAATCCAGCATGTCCTAGGAAACTTCTTATCCCCTTCACCGAAATTGGGGGAGGAAGTTTCTCTATGGTCTCTATCTTAGCCTTGTCTACCTCTATCCCTCTACTAGAGACTAAGTGACCTAATACGATTCCTTCCTTAACCATGAATTGACACTTTTCCCAATTAAGAACTAGGTTAGTGTCTTCACATCTTTGCAAAACAAGAGAAAGGTTAGAAAGACAATCGTTAAAAGAGGAACCGTAAACGGAGAAGTCGTCCATGAAGACTTCCATGATTTCCTCTACGTATTCGGAGAAGATGGCCATCATGCACCGTTGAAAGGTGGCTGGGGCGTTGCAAAGCCCGAACGGCATTCTCCTATAGGCGAACGTACCCCAAGGGCACGTGAATGTGGTCTTCTCTTGATCATCCGGATGTATCGGAATCTGAAAGAAGCCACTATAAACGTCAAGGTAGCAAAAGTATGAATGTTGTGCTAACCTTTCAAGCATCTGATCGATGAATGGCAATGGAAAGTGATCCTTCCGCGTTGCGTTGTTGAGCTTGCGGTAGTCTATACACATTCGCCATCCAGTTACGGTTCGGGTAGGAATGAGTTCGTTGTTCTTATTGGTGATGACCGTCATTCCTCCCTTCTTCGGAACTACTTGAACTGGGCTCACCCACTTACTATCGGAGATAGGATAGATGATACCTGCATCAAGAAGTTTAAGAATTTCCTTCTTGACAACCTCCTTCATGGTCGGATTCAACCGCCTTTGAGGTTGTCTTGAAGTTCTAAAATCCTCCTCCATTAGTATCTTATGCATGCATAGGGAGGGTTTTATTCCTACTAAGTCCTCAATAGTATAGCCTATGGCTTTTCTATGTTTCCTAAGTACAATCATGAGCTGTTCATGTTCATCTATGCTTAATTCGGAACTAACGATAACCGGAAAGGTGGAATTAGATCCAAGGAAAGCGTACCTTAGATGAGTAGGAAGTGGTTTGAGTTCCATTGCTTTCGGAGCTTCCAATGATCCTTGAGGAGCTTCCGATGTTTCCTTAGAAGTTTCTAAGGGTGTTGAATGGGTTGGAGAAGAATTAGAAGAAGTTGAAGAAGTATGCCGGTCACCCTCTTCCACGGTCGAAATTACGGTCTCCTCTTGTGTTCCACGGCCGTAGAATCCCCTGGAATGGAAGTCAATTTTTGTCGTGGAATCCACGGTCGTGGAATACAGGGTATGACCGTGGATTCTAGTATCCTCAGCCTCATCGTGGAGTTTCTCAAGCTCCACTTCATGCATCTCTTCTTGTGCTTCCAAGGCTTCAATTTCCTCTTTGCACTCTTCTTCTTCTCCTACATTGGTTAGACTCATAGTAATAACCTTTTGTAACGGATCGTTAAAGAGAATCGCACTTACCTCCTCCCTAGACAAACCTTCTTCGTCTTGGATGTTGTAAATATCCTCATCAAAGATTGGCTCCTTCACTAGAGTGGAAAGAACGAACTCTACTTTCTCTTCCCCAATATCAAAAGCGAGTCTCCCATTCTTACAATCGACCATGCAGCCGGAAGTTGCAAGAAACGGTCTTCCGAGTATGATCGGGACCGGACTATCTGCAGGAATGTCAAGCACGACAAAATCAATGGGAACAAAGAACTTGCCTAGCTTGACTGGGACGTCTTCTACAATGCCGACGGGACGAGTAATGGATCGATCCGCCATGTATAACGTCATCTTCACCGGTTTAGGGTCGCCTAAACTGATCTTCCTGCACAACGCAAGTGGTATGATGCTCACACTTGCTCCTAAGTCACATAAAGCGTCGTATGTGACCTCTCCCACTCCAATGGGAATGCAAAATGACCCCGGATCTTTCAGCTTTGGGGGCATTTTCTCCTTCATTGTCTTGATGAGATCCGAAGAGTCCGAACTCATCTTGACCTCTCCAAAATCTTCTAGCTTTCTCTTGTTTGAGAGGAGCTCCTTCAAGAACTTGCCATAAGCCGGCATACCTACAATAGCATCAATGAAAGGTATATTAATATGCAGCTTGCTCATGAGTTCTATAAACTTACCGAATTGCTTGTCTAGGCGCGCTCGCGCTCTAGATTGAGGGAACGGTAGGGGAGGTTTGAAAGCTGGAGGAGGAACATAGACATCTTCCTTCTCCTTCCCCTTTTCTTTGTCCTTCTCTACGGGGACTTCAACGAACGTAGGTTGCGGATCGGTGGTAGTCACTCCGCTCCTAGTTGTAATCGCCATTACCCTTCCCTTAGGGTTGTCCTCCGTCTTTCCTGGGAGTTTCCCTTGATTTCTAGGAACTTCCTCCGCGTGGTTGAACAATTGGTTTTCCAAAACTTTTTGAGCTTTGTCAACCTTAGAAATTTGATCATCAACCTTGATGATGCGGTTCTCCAACCCTTGAAGCTTTCCCAAGATAGTTTCCAACATGGGATCGGACTTCTCTTTTCCCGTATTGTTGCCTCCATTAGATGATTGCCCCTGGCTTTTCAAAGGAGTAGAGGAAGAAGAGGGTGGAGTTAGTGAATTGGAATTGGAAGGATAGGAGTTACCGGAATTTTGTTGATTGGAGCGCCAATTGTTGTTGTTTGAACCCCGATTGTTATTCCAATTGTTGTTGTTCCGGTTGTTGTTGTTTCCATTCCAATTGTTATTCCGGTTATTGTTCCGGTTATTGTTGTTGCGGTTGGTGTTATCACCGCCGTTGTTGTTTCCCAAATAGCCAACATCCCTCTCTTGTTGCTTTGGGAAGTTGGTCTTGATAGTCTCCTTCAACTCTTTGATCTCATTGTTGAGGGAGAAAATCTGATTTTGAGCTTCATGTGTGAGCTTTGCTCCTTGCTCCACACGATTTCCCTCCACCTTCCGGTGGGAATACTTCTCTATGACTCTTGCTTGCTTCTCAATGAAGTCCCAAGCGTCATCTTCTCTCATGTCCATGAACGTTCCACATGAGAGGGATTGGAGGTTGAATTGCGTTCCCGCATCCAGCCCCTTGTAGTAAATCTCCAGCAAGGCAAGCTTGGATATGCCATGATGAGGGCAATCCAATAGCAAATCCTGAAACCTTTCCCAAGATTGAAACAAACTTTCGTTAGGTCTCATAGAAAAAGCATTGATCTTACCTCTAAGTTCCGCCGTTTTGGAAGGCGGGAAGAATTTGGTGAGAAACTCTGCGGAAAGGTCTTCCCACGTGTCTAGTTTCCCATTAGGAAGAGCTTGGTACCAAGATAACGCTTTCCCTTTCAAGGAGAAAAAGAAAGGTTTGAGCTTGTAGCTGTTGGTAGTAGCGTTCTTCGGTCTCATCGTCTCCATCATACACTCAAAGTTTTGCAAGTGTTGGTGTGGAGATTCAGCGCTTGTACCGCCAAATTGGCTTTGGCGAACAAGAGTGATAACTTGAGGGTTAAAGCTAAACCCTTGCACATCTTCAGCATCAAAATTCACACCCAAGCGGCGTGGTTGTTGTGTTGGATCCATCCGTTGGCCAAGAGTTCTTGGCTCATTATCCACACGTTCGACTCTCGCATTCCTTGGTGGGATGCGGCGATTAGTAGCTCCTTGTGGATTGAAGGGATTTATATTGATCGTGGGATCAATCTCTTCTAAAGGTGGCATGGAAGAATCACTATCATCAGCGGATGAGTGGCTTTTTCTTCTAGACCTTGATCTCCTTCTTGAGGACTTCTTGCCTACCTTATCTTCAAGGTCGCTCATCTTTATCCTCATTTGGAAGAGCATGTCTTGTAGACCGTTAACTTGAGATTGATGACGATCCATCTCATCCTGGCGGAGAGTCTCATTCCATCGGAGTTGAGCTTCCTTCTCTGCCAACTCCGTTTGAAGATCGCGTTCGTTTTCTTCAGCCATCTTCTTTTCCCTGCGCCTTTGTCTCAAGGTTTTCTCTAGCTCTTGATCAAGAGGTAAGAGATCTTCGGTGTTCCTAGACCTGCGCATGCACTCAAAGAAAAATCAAATAACGAGAGCAAGCTCCCAAGCTTGACAACCGGCTACCGAATTCGGCCTAAACCAAATCCCCGGCAACGGCGCCAAAAACTTGTTCGCCCCTAGAGGTGTGTGCAAATAAGTTTTAAATTTATAAAACTAGAATCAAGCAAGCGAACCCGCAGTGTACGGATCGACGTAGTTAAGCAAGAATTCCAGAGTATCGAACACAGGGATTTGGGTGGAGCGAACTCGATTGCAGATTATCAAGCGAATAAATATGGGAGTTTTGCAGATATTGGGAAAACAACAATCCTAAAGTTTCAGGTATCCAGTTGCGGCAATAGATTCAAGATATACTAATGATGTGAAGACAGAGTGGAGATATGCAAAGGTATACTAATGTAAGGTAATCGTACGGTTGAAGTTCCAAAAACCTTATGTAACTCACCTACAAAACACTCTCTATACAGGTTGTTGAGGCTCAATATAGAAAGATTCTAGAGATGAGAATTAGTGTCAAACACCTAAACTTATAATCTAAAGATCAAGACTAACTTAACCGATTGAGGTTGTTGAGGCTCACAATCGAGGTAGAGGTTGTTGAGGCTTCACTACCACTTAGAAAAGACAAGTCTAAACTAAGCTAAAGCAAATCTTTAACTTTAGATTAAAGTAAAAGCAAGTTCGTAGACTTAAGAGAAATCACGGTTAGTTCTTGAGGTTCCACGGCCGTGGACTCAAGAACAGACCGTAATTTAGGGCTGCCGGCTACAATTCTCTAACTCTCAGGGTCTAATCTGTTTGCGATTGATCTATCATCACCTATGCCACAACTATCAACCCTTCACCTTAGAATTGTTAAGGGTTTTTAGCCAATAACAGTCATATTGATATCAATTCCAGAATTAAAAGATAAAAAGATGAAAACTTTCAAGAACTTTCAGTAATCTTCAATTCAATCTCAAAGCCACAAAGAGAATAAGCAATGTCAAAAGATTCACAATAGAACAAATAATCGTAACTCTAGGAAAGAAAAGAAAATGGGATGTCAATCCGTTTTCCAAATCGAACCTAGTCAAGAAGAGAGATCTTCTTGCAAAAACTTCCATGAACTACGATCTTCCGCCAATCCGGAGATCTCAACAGCAATCTCCACCAAAAGTGCGAGATTAGAGGAATTCCAACAACGAGCTTCGATCTCCTCAAAGAGATGTCAATTGCTTCCAAGCAAACTAAGCAAAACGTCTTCGTGTCTAAGCGGCGAAGAATGAGGGTAAACGGGTATCGAAGGTCGTAAGCGAGGTGACGGAAATATTGCTTCGTCCGTCTTTTTATAGTGTAGGGCAGAATGTCGGCCCGGCCCAATCTTTAAAAGATCGTGGCTTCAAAGTGTGGCGAAAAGATTCGCCAAGATCACGGTCGTGGAAGTGTTCCACGACCGTAATTTAGGGCGTGGAAACAATTACGGTTAGTTCCACGGCCGTAGAATCCCCTGGAATGAACGTCGAATCCTGACTCTGAATCCACGGCCGTAATTCTGGCCGTGGTTTGTGATACGGCCGTATTTTAGGGCGTAATTTAGGGCAAGAACGTGATTCTTCCCTAAACTCGTGCATTCCTCAAACTAAGACTCCAAATTTCTTCCAAAGAGTGTCCTCAATTTATGGACATATCAACTCAACTCTCCTTTGCTCAATTCCGTTCGGAAATAGCTCCAAATCACCTATAATCAACATAGAACTAGTGTAGACATCCATATCGAAAATGTAGGCAATACTAGCTCACATATGCATAAAGATCAATCAAAGACTATCAATATGAATCAAATACGATTGGAAAACGTGCCTAAAATATCACAATATTTCATGCTAACACCTACCCACCAATAATATCTTTTAATATCTTGGTACATCTTACTCACGCTTGGATGCACCGAGTAAGGTGTAGAATGGGCGTCCTGTAAGAACCTCTCTTTGAACTCTCGGTCTGACGGTACACATATACGCCCTTGGCGTCCCAATAATCCACCAGCCCTTACGGTAAACTGCGGTGCCTCACCTCGGGCCATCTTCTCTCTAATACTCAATAATCTCGGGCAGTACTCTTGCTTTTGTGGGATCTCTCCGGACAGATCAAGTAACATCTCTAACGCGGACAAACGATAGTCCATATTCGGGAACCGGATATCCATCTCTAACTCTATCAAAGCCGTCTACAACTTAGGCTGAACCGTAAGCCTAGCTATCGCCCCCTTTCGAGGCGTCCTCCTACTCAAAGAATTAGCGACTGTGTTTGCCAGATCTTCAGGGCATGAATCACTACCGCTAGCTCAAGATCATGGGTAGGGTAATTCTCCTTGTACGTCTTCAGCTGCCGAGACGCGTACACAACAACCCTACCCCTTTGCATCAAAATGCACCCCAAGACTAGCTAGGAGGCGTCACTATACACTAAAAAATCCTCAACGCCCTCAGGCTGGGCTAAAACGGGAGCGGCGGTGAACCTCCTCTTCAGCTCCTCAAAGGTGCGCTGACATGGCTCGGACCAGAGGAACCAGGTAGACTTCCTCAACAAGGAAGTGAGTGTCCATGCAATCACGGAGAAACCCTCTACAAACCGGCGGTAGTATCCCGCCAAGCCAAAGAAACTGCGCACCTCCTTGATCGTCCTAGGAGGCGGCCATGAAGAAACGGACTCTATCTTCGCCGGGTCAACCATGACAACCTCTACGGAAACTATGTGACCAAGGAATGTCACCTCGGACATCCAGAACTCGCACTTACAGAGCTTAGTGTAAAGCTCTCTATCCCGAAGGACTCGAAGTACCGTCCTAAGGTGTCCCTCATGTTCCTCTCTACTCTGAGATTATACTAAGATATCGTCAATGAGGACTACTACAAACTGGTCCAAGAAGTCGATGAAGATGCCGTTCATCAACTCCATAAAGATGGCGGGTGCATTCGTGAGCCCGAATGGCATCACGCTAAACTCATAATGGCCGTATCTCGTCCTAAATGCCGTCTTCGGCACGTCCTCCTCTCTCACCCTCGTCTGGTGATATCCTGACCTCAAATCAATACGTGAAAACACCGAGGCTCCCTGCAACTGGTCCAGCAAATCATCAATACGCGGTAACGGGAACTTGTTCTTGATGGTGACTTTGTTCAACTCCCGATAATCAGTGCATAGCCTCAAAGATTCGTACTTCTTCCTGAAGAAGAGGACCGGTGCACCCCAAGGGGAAACACTTGGGCGTATGAAACCCCTCTTGGCTAACTCCTCGAGCTGCTTCTTGAGCTCCAACATCTTGATCAACGCCATGCAGTTTGGAGCCTTGGAGATCGGCCTCGTGCCGGGCTCCAACTCAATAACAAAGTCAACGCTCCTCTACAGTGGTAATCCGGGTGGGTCCCCGAAAACTTCCTCAAACTCACATGCCATGGGAATCTCCTCCAGCGATATTCCATCATCCTCCTTCATGGCATAACACTAGAAGGCCTTGCATCCCTGCCCAATAAGTCTCGCGGCTCGGACCGTGTTAATGTATGTACCGGACATTCCGAGGTCCTAACCTCGGCATATCACCTCGTGTCCAAAATGGCTCGGTGGCGGTCCATCCAGTCCATCCCTAGGATGACTTCTTCATGCACCAAGTGCATGACATAGAAGTCGGATATTCAATCATGGTTTCTCAAACAAATGGGACAACCGTGTACCTCATGGGTACCACTAACCTTACCCCCGTCGGGTAACCCGATAATAAAGGGTCAATCATCGGATATAAATAAGTGCGTAACACCCGTATCAAATAAAACTCGAACTAGAAAGCCATGAATCTGAATAATACTTGTGGCTGTAGGCGCCGTTGGAATAATGGCACTACTCAAATCAAATACCCTGGCTTGTGTGTCTCTAGTCTCCAGGGTGCCTGTTCGCTCCAAAAGGTGTCTGCAGAAAAACCTTTAAATTTATAATCCGAGTAATAAACCTAACGATAAACGAACTCATAGTGTATGGATCAATCGTAACAAGGGCTTATATTCCGGAGTCGATCTTAGGGAATCATTTAGAACATTCACAGTAAAGCAATCAAATATTGAATACATGTAATAATATTGATCAAAAGTAAAAGGCAAGATGTATGAATCAAGATGGGGAAATGCAGATTCTAAAGATCATAGCATCCATTTGTGGTTACTCTTTAGATAACATGGACAAAGCTGAGGTTTGCTATGGGAATGTGTTGCTACTATGGGATAGATGACCGGGTAAGTCTCACTACCCACTTTCCCAAACCAAAGCTCCTATCACCGGGTAAGTCTCAAGGAACTAGGGAAAGGTAAAGACGCTCAAACCAACATCTCTCACCTAAGGGTATAGAACTAACCCTCACCGGGTAAGTCTCAGGTTAACTCTCAAAGGTAAGATAAAGGCATACTCAAAACCTAAAAAAGGATAAACCTTTATTACCTAAAACTCATCATCATAGGTAGACAAGCAAAGGAATCACCGGGTAAGAATTATCCTATGCGTGTTTATAAACCACGAAAGGTGTAAACAAGGATAGGATTTGGCAAACTATAACCTAAACTCGGGATAGGCACTGCAAAGAGCGATCTTGTTCTATTCTATATCGATCTTTGTCAAGATTCTCAACGAACATCCCGAGATGGGTTTCGGATTAGGGTTAACTCAAGCTTTCAGGGTCCACTAGGATAAAGGTCTATTCTTTCATCGTCTATACCACAACCTTCAACTATTCGCCTTAGAATTGCAAGGGTGTTTAGCCAAAAATTATCATAATCAATGCAATATCGATTATATCAAGAATATCAAGCAAAGGGAATAAAGCTAACAACAAAGATGTCTCAACTATCAAAGCAAACAAACCAATCAAAAGTATCAATAATGTGTTGCAAAAAAGGATGATAACAACTCACTAGTAATCCCCAAGAAATCCTCACAATATAGGGTTATTCAAACTCTAAGCAATTCTTTTCTTCAAACCTTCCCTTCCTTTAATCCTTCAAGAGAAAAGTGCCAAGAAAACCCTTACGACGTCTCTATCCGAGCGTCCAGCCTCTTCGATCCAACCGTCACCGTCCAAACTCTTCTTGGGCTTTTCGGACGTCTACTTCGATCCAGGCCCAGTGGGCCATCTCGGTCGATATGCATGGCTGTGTCCATTCGATATCAGTAGTGATCTACGTTCATGAAATCAAATCTTTGTCCGGATCTTTCTTCTATCATTCCAACTTGGTTTTTGGCATTCTCCTTGTCCTTCCTAATGCTCCTAAATGTAGCTCTATAGCTTCCTTTGCTCTTTATTCTCCATTTCTACCCAAAACGTGCTATATTACCTACAAATTCAACAAAACGTGGTGTAGACCTCGATTCTTGCAAAGTAACCGAATAATGACATAAATGCTACAAATACGTATACATGCATGCGGAATTATGATGAGAAAAGAACAAACCCATGCCCAAATATAGACAATAATTCATGCTATCAGAATACCCCATACTTGCCTCTTGCTTGTCCCCAAGTAAGGTTCAAGTCTTAGATACAAGATAGAATTAATTATAATTAGTTAAAACTCAAAGAAAAACTTCAAAACTTTTGGTTGTGTGCTTATTCCCATAGATCACCCTTAGAGAATGCTTCATAGTAAATAAGAACCATATATGATCAAAACAAATCAAGGATAAATAAAAGATAGTCATACTTCACTTGAAATCATGGAATGCATAGCAAATCATACTTATCAAAATCAGTCATGAATAATTCAGTTTAAACCGCTAAGTCAATCAACAAGCTCATGGTCTCAAGAATTTTCAATCAAAGGTAAAGAAACGAGTTAGGGATGGAGCGTATAATGGATATTGTGGTGCTTGATCCGGGAAAAGGATAAGAACTTCACAAATTTGAACTTTGCTTCACTTCATCAACAAGATTTTCTTGTTTCTACTTCAGCATCTTTGCTTACTTTTTACTTTTTTGAGAACATGGACAAAGGTGCACAATAACCGAATCCTTGGAGATCAGCACATCTCAATTTGTCGAGATGCCTCAAACCCTTGATTCACAAACCATGACCCGTTAGGACAATCGATCAATCGGACTTTGGCAAGACACAAACACCCGGCTATGTGAATGGTGCCGAGTTACTCATCGGTAAGATCAACGTCCCAAAACATATTTTTCTATAACTTCTTCTCCTTTCAATATCGCCTTTCACTTGCTTTTCACTTTCTTTTGCTTTCAAATTCCCTTATAGGTAAAGCGAGGAAAACATATTTCATTGAGGGGCTAAACGCTTGGTCAAGAGGGGGAAGAAAGATTAGCGAGTCACCTTAATCATTCCAAAAGGATGTGAGAGAACTCATAATGAAATGTCAACTTTCAAGTTCATCATGATTTGGACAAAAAACAACTTACTAAACATGGTTCAACTTCCAAACAAAGTAATCATACCTTAGATATATCAAAGATTATTTCAAGCATATAGAGATCATATAAACTAATCACTAAACAATATTCATCATTGTGATCATATCTAGGTCGGGAACACAAAAAATTTTCAGAAATCCAAGTTTTCGAAACCCATTTTGGTCGAGATGACTCTAAGGCAAACGAGGTGTTAGACCGAGGTAAGCTTCTGTCATGGTCACCTCGTTTGGCCAAAGGTCATTTCGGTCGAGACAAAAAAAATTTTCAAACTAGTTTTTGCATGTTTTTCCGATCAAAAATCTTGTTGCAATGCATGTAATGTACGTAATAGTTTTTACGCACGTAATGGAAGTAGTGGTAATAGTCATGAGCACATAAGTCAGTTATTACAAACCAATGTATCTCAAAGCACTCCATACATGGGTCACATCGTCCCGATGGGTAAAAGGAAGTCTAAAGAAAAGCCCTTACAATGTCAAATGTAGAACCGCAAAATAATAGAGAAAATAAAGTACCAACTCCGGTGAAAGTCAAATCAAGCATCTGGAGGATGAGGCGACTGGAATGGGTACAAAGACTGATCGAAAAGGTGACCCATGAGATGCTGAACTGCTGCTCCATCATCCTGCATCTCCCGCCACATGGTGCGCAGCTCAACCATCTGCCTATCGAGCCGTCCTCCCATATTTGTGCGTAAGGTACGAAAAGAGTCCTCCATATGGATAGAGAGAGCATCGATTCTCCTATGGGCATCGGGATCATGGCGGCAACGAAGATGGCGTTGTCGGTGCTGCGGAATGTCTGGCGCAAGAGTCTCCAGTGCTGGCTGGTCGTCCTCTATCTCCTCCTCCTCCTCATCATCTACCAGCTCGATCATCGGACCAGGTGGACCACCAGTGTCCGTCCCGGTGTCCATGGGTACTCCAGCATCCTCCGCATCACTATCTGTGTCAAACTCTGCCTCGATCTCTTCGTCCCGCACATATGATCTCCAAATCTCCGACCAGTTGGCCGGGTGGTTGATGGTGAACGGTGGAGACCAAGGAATCCCCTTCGGATTTTTGGTCAACCATGGCATGACCACGCAAGGTGGACCACGTCCTCGAGGGATCAAAATCCGTCGAGTGATGAACTCCTGCAACCCTAACGGTTTGGCCTCAACGGCCAATTTCCATGCAAAAAGATCGAGGTCAACGGCCAATGTGCATGCGGAAAGCAAACCCGCAGTGTATGGATCAGTTGTAGTATCACAAAAAATTCCAGAGTCGAACTCAGGGATTTTGTGAGAATAAATTCAGTTCGAATATCGTCAAGCAAGAAGTAAAAGCTTTTGTAAAGTTGTTTAGAGACAAATGATTCCAGGGATTAAGGTATCCGACTGCGGCTTTAGATTCAGGACATTCAAAAGATCATAGAACAGAGTTAATGTTGCGAAGGTTATGTGTTTTGAAGAAAGGAATAATGTACGACGAAGTTCCACTATTCATAAACCTAACTTAAAAGCTCTCAACTTGAAGGATGTTGAGTCTCATCAAGAAGAGTACTTAAAGTAAGGATTAACTCTCAAACCACTCACTAAAACCCAAGGATGTGACTATCGAAGGTAAAGGTGAAGGGCGCACTCAAACCTTAATAGAGGATGTTGAGTCTCACTATTACCCAAATCTTGTAAACTTTTGTAACCAAGCGAAGAATCATAGATGAAGTCTCTCTTCACACTTGGATAAGGGTTAAAAAGGTTAAGCAAATTTAGAATTTCGGCAAGGTTTAACTTTGGTTAAAGGACAAAGCATGAAGGTAAGTTAGCTAAGAAAAATCGCCCTGTTCGTGACTAAAAATCAGTCGATTTTCCTGTATAACAACCCGATTTTTCGCAACTTCAAAGGTTAAATCTCAACTCTCAGGTTCCAAAAGGTTAAATGAGTTCAGTCTATCATCATCTATGCCTCAATCATCAACAATTCTCCCTAGAATCACAAGGTTTTTAGCCAACTATTTTCATTTATGAGTCATAAAAAAGATGGAAAAAAGAAAACTAAGAAAGAACAAACTTTGCATAAAACTTGAAAAATCTTCAAAACGTGTAATCAATCCTTCAAAAGTCCAACAAAATCTCTCAAAGAACTCAACGAAATATGTTCACAAACAACAAGAAAGAACAATAATCAAGGATCTCACAACTTTGTTGAATCTTCAAGAACTCTATCTTATTTCCGCAACTTCCTTCCTCTCCAAGAATAATCTCCAATCCTCTTCTGTAAGCCGTGAATCTCCGATGCGTTCGATTCCCCCTTCCCATCTCCTAGGGTTCCAACATAACCCAAAGATTGCTAATGGGTTGCAAGACATGTCCCCCTTATGGCCCAATACTTTGGGCTTTTGAACGTTATATTTTTTGGACGGTTGAAGAGAAAAATCGGTCGATCTGGGAATAAATCGTCCGATTTTTCTACAGGAACGTGTTAAGGGTGGGGAATTTTTAAGGTAATGTGGTGCTAATCCGGGAAAGAGGAACAATGTAACAAGAAAAATAGAACATTACCAAACACATGCTTTGCGTCTAAAATTTCTTTTTCTATTACTTTACTTTTTGAGAGTATGGATAGAGGTGCACAAAAATCGAAGCCTAGGAAATCGGCGATTCTCAATTTTCGAGATGCCTCAAACCCTTGATCCCGCTAGGACTGTCATTCATTCTGACTTTGGCAAGACACAACACCGGCTATGTGAATGGTATCGAGTTACTCATCCTCATGCTCAACGTCCCCAAACCTATTTTGCTAAATTTTAACTTAACACTTTTACAAAGGCCCTCCCACATCAAACATGTCTTACATTACCACCTGATAACACGATTTATGACGTTAGTTTAGACATCCATTTGGATAGTTTTTCCCGCTATTCATGCATAGTTTGGCATTAGTTCATGACGTTTACGTTTAATTCATGCATATTGTCGAGATAGACGTCTACACGAACTATTGTCGGTTTTGTAGGCATTTTGGGGAGCTTTTGGAGCTTAATCGATACATTCGAGGATCATTCCTCGTGATGACACACTTCCGGACTCATTAAGGAGCAAGCTAAGAGCTAAGGAGAACAGATAGGACCTTGTTGGTGCATGCCTTGCACCAACTCGTGGCTTAACGATCAAAAGAGAGCTGAACCACCAAAACCACGGCCCATACCCAGATTCCACGCCCGTGGTTTTGACCGTAATTCTCTCTGGACAGATGTGACAGCTGTCCCATGATCTCCATAACCGACTCTTTCCCTTGATGGAGGATATAAGTGGTCATGTAGGCTGATGCTAAAGGATCCTCTCCCACATTCTCTCAATCAACACCATTCCATTGCAGGCTATTTCAGGGAAGGAAGCAAAAACACTCTCATTTGGAGGAGGAGAAGAAGTACACTAGTTTTAGAGTTTTCATAGTTTTTGAGAGGTTTTTGAGTGAACTTGTTGAAGACATTTACAAGGCTTCGTACGGAACGATTTGTACCTTCTTTTGAAGGGATGTAAGTCTTTCTTAACATTTATTCAGCTTGGTTTTCTTGTTCTACTTGTCTCATTTCACTTTCATTTCATTCTCTTGCTATGGAAGCCATGAATGTATGCTTGTTGAGCTTGATTATTAAAATGGATGTTGTAAGCTAAATAGTTGAGATTCTAGTGTAATAGAGTGATGGTTATGACTTGGACTATGATAGAATAAACTTAAATGTATCTTTGGATGAATTGCTTGCTCGAACTTAACTGCTGTTGAAAATCACTGGTTGTTCTTCCCCTTCTACGGCCATGGTTCTAGATGATCTGCCCGTGATTTTGTCTATTGTGCTTGTATTGATAAATCTGAATGTTAGGATGTTAGATTGTTGAAATCCTAGTGTTTGTTAAGCATAATCTAGCCTAGGGTGACCTAATGCTAGCAATCTAAGTGAGAGAAGAGACTTACCCGGTAATTCTCGCTCTTGGATACTAAAGATGATGAACGCTAGGTAGTAGTGAGCCTCATAAGCCGCTATTGGACTGAGTGTGCTTGGATTGGTGCTTAGGACTTGTCTTCCCGAGCCTTAACCGGTAAGGAGAGGTATATCCCTAGATAGCAATCCGGTTTGTGTAGATTTCCCAACCTTAGGCTCCTAGAGACTTACCCGGTGATAGGACCTTAGGTGCGGGATTAGTGGATCATGAGACCTACCCGGTGATTGATTCCATTTGAGAAACACCCTTTCCCAACATACCATAGCTAGTCCAAGATTGATTAGAACCTTGAGTCCAATGCCATAACCGGAATTCTAAACCCCTAGAATCCGCTTTTCTCTCCTTTATTACATATCTCGTGTTTGTGTCGCTTCTTTGTGTTGCTAGCTTGAATTGTTAGTTTGTTTTATAATCTTGCATCATTTGTGATCCTTGCTTGATCACCACAAAACCAATCCAAAAACATTGAGATTTTCATTTCTTTATTCCTTTCTTATTTCTTAGACTCGATTTGCACTATCCTTAGTCACCTGTTTGATTCAATTTCTCCTTAGTCTTTGTGTTCGACCTCAGAATGCTATCCTTGCTACAAAACGACCCATACACTGTGAGTTCGCTATGAGTTAGGAAAATATATCGAGTTATAATTTAAGACTTTTGTGCTACACAATCTTAGCGTAACACCACCTATCCTAATTATCGGATGGTCAGAAGGAGGCTATAATTTTCATTGAGGTTCTAGCTTGAACAAGATGTGAAAGAAAAGAAGTGAATTGCCCTAGTCATTCCATCATGATGCATAAGAACTTATAATATAGCTTCGATCATTATTTCATTCTCCTGTCAAGGCATAAACATCATATAAATCATGCATGCATTCAAGTAAGACAATCAATCCATACATGTTACCATTAAAAATCTCAACATAATTAAGTTATCTTTTGCCTTTTCACATCACAATCTTCATCATAGAGGTCATTTCCATCATAACAAGCACAAAATTTTTAAATTTTCACAAACTTTTGAAGAAAACACACAATGAAAATGTCATAAAGGAAACGATATGCAAGAGTTATTACAAACCAAGTTAATAAAGTGCAATGTAGAGTACATAAACGTGCAACGATAGGAAAGAGATTGCAAGTACCCCCATCCCATACTTAACATTCACATTGTCCCCAATGAGAGAAATCAAGCACAAGATGGAGAAAAATACTGACAATGTAAAATGAAGTGGAATCTCAATCCTCAGTTGAGAAGGATTTATATACGGTCAACATTTTTCAAAGAAAATCGGCTGATTTTTTCATCGGCCCGATTTTCTTCTATATTTGCTCACTAATGCAGAAAATCGACCGATTTTTTCTGAGGGGCGTCGATTTTTTGGTCGATTTTTCTCTCAGAGAAGGAAAATCGATCTGCTCTAAAGCCTTTATGTCCCAGAATCGACTGATTTACTTATGGTAAAGTCGATTTATCACCCCTTTTTTCTTGAAAACGTCCCTAAGAAAACTCTTCTACTTTGATTGCTTCTCCCACAGTTGCTTTGCATCAAATTCTACACCAATTCTTCAAGTTTATACCTAGTTACTACAATTTATGACACAAACAAAACGAGAGCGCATCGAGGAAAAACAAAAGCAAAGCAAACTACGCTAAATAACCTAAGCTACATAATAGAAAAAGGGAAAAATCTAGAACTACCGTGGGTTGCCTCCCAAGAAGCACTTTGTTTAAAGTCTTTAGCTGGACCTTACTCTATAGATGATTTAATGCACTTCGAATATCTTGGATTGCTCTTCAAACCCATCATTGAACTCTTCCAAAAATATTCCGGTTCCTAATTTGTCCGGTAAAAGGTAGGATCCCCATGGACAAGATTGTGCGGTTTGGTTCTTACTGAAATCCCACCTTTCTTCTTATGGCTCCATGGAACATAACTCACATTTGCAACCCATCCTTTCCTAGATCGGGAAAACAGCTTTCTCTAGAATTCTAGTAGTTTCCTCATCTTCACCTTGGGGATAGTACAAAGTCCTTAGCATGCGAGGGACCCCATACTTGAACATCAAACAACTATTGGCATTGGCGTCGAAACGCTTGCCAAATTTACTCCTTATAGTCCAAGGAGCTTCTACTTCCATCAATTTTAAAGGAGGTTTCATCTTGACCTTAGGGGGTTCATTGGTAGAGATCTCCAACTTTTCGGTGCTTTTCTTGAAGAAATATAGAACTTTAAAGAGTAAGAGCATGTACCTAGTAAAGTTCTGCAAGTCTTGGGACAAGTTTCATGTTGGGATGATGATCCACACATGAAATATCTCTCAACTCGGATGCATCCTCTTCAACTTTGGCCACCGTTAAAGTAATTTGGCCAAGGTTCTCCACATTCTCTTCTTCTTCTAACTCAACTGATTATTCTTCCACCTCGACCGCATTTATAACAATTGGGTCGAGGTCTTCCACACCTTCCTCTTCTTCAGTGAGGACTACAAGAGGAGGTTTGGGATCAACATGAAGAGTGCTCAAAAATTGTATTTCTTCCTTGTACACCCCTTCCGGCTAGCTTTGTTAGCATAGAAAAACTTATTTTTCAGGTCGTCTAGCCTCTTCAACAATTTCTCGCACTTTGAATTAATTGAATCTTCAGAAGGTTGCTTATAAACCTTTTGAGGGATATGCAGCTTATCCTAATACGCAAGGTCATCCTCAATGACTTCTTCACGTTCTCTATCGGTGGTAAACCAATGGAAGGCGTACTTCTCTTCCAAGTATTCGTAATGATCCGCTCTAGCTATTTGCCTTGCTATCCATACTGCATCGAAAATAGGATCATAGCTCCTAGCAGCCGTTGGTGGCCTTCCAAGGTTAGAGACCCATAGAGAGGAAAATAATACTGTAAAGGCACTCAAGAAGAATGATCAATAGCAAAAGCATAAGCTCCCAAGCCAGACAACTGAAAACTGAATTTGGTCAAGACAAAATCCCCGGCAACGGCGCCAAAAACTTGTTTGCTCAAAAGTGTGCGTGACAAAGTCTTTAATTTATATCTAGAACTAAGTAAAAGCGAACCCGTAGTGTACGGATCAGCTGTAGTATCACAAGAAATTTCAGGGTCGAACTTAGGGATTTGGTGGGAATAAATTCAGTTCGAATATCGTGTGGCAAGTAGTAAAAGCTTTTGTAAAGATGTTTAGAGACAAATGATTCCAGGGATTCAAGTATCCGACATCGGCTTTAGATTCAAGACATTCAACTCCCGATAATCAATGCATAGCCTCAAAGATTCGTACTTCTTCCTGAAGAAGAGGACCGGTGCACCCCAAGGGGGGAAACGCTCGGGCGTATGAAACCCCTCTTGGCTAACTCCTCGAGCTGCTTCTTCAGCTCCAACATCTTGATCTACGCCATGCAGTTTGGAGCCTTAGAGATCGGCCTCGTGCCGGGCTCCAACTCAATAGCAAAGTCAATGCTCCTCTACAGTGGTAATCTGGGTGGGTCCTCGAAAACTTCCTTAAACTCACATGCCAAAGGAATCTCCTCCAGCGATGTTCCCGCCTCCTCCTTCATGGCATAGCACTAGAAGGCCTCGCATCCCTGCCCAAAAAATCTCGCGGCTCGGACCGCGCTAATGGATGTACCGGACTTTTCGAGGTCCTAATCTCGGCATATCACCTCGTGTCTAAAATGGATCGGTGGCAGTCCATCCCTAGGATGACTTCTTCATGCACCAAGTGCATGACATAGAAGTCGGATATTCAATCATGGTTTCTCAAACAAATGGGACAACCGTGTACCTCATGGGTACCACAAACCTTACCCCCGTCGGGTAACCCGATAATAAAGGGTCAATCATCGGATACAAAAGAGTGTGTAACACCCGTATCAGATAAAAATCGGACCAAAAAGCCATGAATCTGAATAATACTTGTGGCTGCCGGCGCCGTTGGAATAATGGCACTCCTCATATCAAATACCCTGCTTGTGTGTCTTTGGTCTCCTAGGTGCCTGTTCGCTCTAAAAGGTGTCTGCAGACAAACCTTTAAATTTATAATCCGAGTAATAAACCTAACGTTAAGCGAACCCATAGTGTATGGATCAATCGTAGCAATGGCTTATTTTCCGGAGTGGATGTTAGGGAATCAGTGAGAACATTCACAGTAAAGCAATCCAATATCGAAAGCATATAATAATATTGATCAAAAGTAAAAGGCAAGATGTATGAATCAAGATGGGGAAATGCAAATTCTAAAGATCATAGCATCCATTTGTGGTTACTCTTTGGACAACGTGGACAAAGCTGAGGTTTGCTATGGGAAGGTGTTGCTACTATAGGATAGATGACCAAGTAAGTCTCACTACCCACTTTCCCAAACCAAAGCTCCTATCACCGGGTAAGTCTCAAGGAACTAGGGAAAGGTAAAGACGCTGAAACCAACATCTCTTACCTAAGGGTCTTGAACTAACCATCACCGGGTAAGTCTAAGGTTAACTCTCAAAGGTAGGATAAAGGCACACTCAAACCCTAATAAAGGATAAACCTTTATTACCTAAAACTCATCATCATAGGTAGACAAGCAAAGGAATCACCGGGTAAGAATCATCTTATGCGTGCGTATAAACCAGGAAAGGTGTAAACAAGGATAGGATTTGGCAAACTATAACCTAAACTCGGGATAGGCACTACAAAGAGCGATCTTGTTCTATTCTATATCGATCTTTGTCAAGATGCTCAATGAACATCCCGAGATGGGTTTCGGATTAGGGTTAACTCAAGCTTTCAGGGTCCACTAGGATAAAGGTCTATTCTTTCATCGTCTATACCACAACCTTCAACTAATCGCCTTAGAATCGCAAGGGTGTTTAGCCAACAATCATCATAATCAAAGCAATATCAATTATATCAAGAATATCAAGCAAAGGGAATAAAGCAAACAACAAAGATGTCTCAACTATCAAAGCAAACAAACCAATCAAAAGTATCAATAATGTGTTGCAAAAAAGGATAATAACAACTCACTAGCAATCCCCAAGAAATCCACACAATCTAGGGTTATTCAAACTCTAAGGAATTCTTTTCTTCAAATCTTCCCTTCCTTTAATCCTTCAAGAGAAAAGTGCCAAGAAAACCCTTACGACGTCTCTATGTCGGGCGTCCAGCCTCTTCGATCCAGCCGTCACCGTCCAACCTCTTCTTGGGCTTTTCGGACGTCGACTTCGATCCAGGCCCAATGGCCCATCTCGGTCGAGATGCATGGCTGTATCCATTCGATATTAGTATTGATCTACCTTCATGAAATCAAATCTTTGTTCGGATCTTTCTTCTATCCTTCCACCTTTGTTTTTGTCTTTCTCCTTGTCCTTCCTAATGCTCCTAAATGTAGCTTTATAGATTCCTTTCCTCTTTATGCTCCATTTCTACCCAAAACATGCCATATTCCCTACAAATACAACAAAACGTAGTGTAGACCTCGATTCTTGCAAAGTAACCGAATAATGACATAAATGCTACAAATACGTATACATGCATGCGGAATTATGATGAGAAAAGAACAAACTCATGCCCAAATATAGACAATAATTAATGCTATCAGAATAAACCCATACTTGCCTCTTGCTTGTCCCCAAGAAAGGTTCAAATCTTAGATACAAGATAGAATCAATTATAATTAGTTAAAACTCAAAGAAAAACTTCAAAACTTTTGGTTGTGTGCTTATTCTCATAGATCACCCTTAGAGAATGCTTCATAGTAAATAAGAACCATATATGATCAAAACAAATCAAGGATAAATAAAAGCTAGTCATACTTCACTTGAAATCATGGAATGCATAGCAAATCATACTTATCAAAATCAATCATGAATAATCCAGTTTAAACCGCTAAGTCAATCAACAAGCTCATGGTCTCAAGGATTTTCAATCAAAGATGAAGAAACGAGTTAGGGATGGAGCGTACAATGGATATTGTGGTGCTTGATCCGGGAAAAGGATAAGAACTTCACAACTTTGAACTTTGCTTCACTTCATCAACAAGATTTTCTTGTTTCTTCTTCAGCATCTTTGCTTACTTTTTACTTTTTTGAGAACATGGACAGAGGTGCACAATAACCGAATCCTTGGAGATCAGCAAATCTCAATTTCTCGAGATGCCTCAAACCCTTGATGCACAAAACATTACCCATTAGGATAATCGATCAATCGGACTTTGGCAAGACACAAACACCCGGCTATGTGAATGGTGCCGAGTTACTCATCGGTAAGATCAACGTCCCAAAACCTATTTTTCTATAACTTCTTCTCCTTTCAATATCGCCTTTCACTTGCTTTTCACTTTCTTTTGCTTCCAAGTTCCCTTGTAGGTAAAGCGAGGCAAACATATTTCATTGAGGGGCTAAACGCATGGTCAAGTGGGGGAAGACAAATTAGCGAATCACCTTAATCATTCCAAAAGGATGTGAGAGAACTCATAATGCAATGTCAACTTTCAAGTTCATCATGATTTGGACAAAAAACAACTTACTAAACAAGCTTCAACTTCCAAACAAAGAAATCATACCTTAGATATATCAAAGATTATTTCAAGCATATAGAGATCATATAAACTAATCAGCAACAATATTCATCATTGTGATCATATAAAGGTCGGGAACACAAAAAATTTTCAGAAATCCAAGTTTTCGAAACCCATTTCGGTCGAGATGAATCTAAGGCAAACGAGGTTTTAGACCGAGGTAAGCTTCTGTTATGGTTACCTCGTTTGGCCAAAGGTCATTTCGGTCGAGACAAAAAAAATTTTCAAACTATTTTTTGCATGTTTTTCCAATCAAAATTCCTGTTGCGATGCATGTAATGTACGTAATAGTTTTTACGCACGTAATGGAACTAGTGGTAATAGTCATGAGCACATAAGTCAGTTATTACAAACCAAGGTATCTCAAAGCACCCCATACATGGGACACATCGTCCCGATGGGTAAAAGAAAGTCGAAAGAAAAGCCCTTACAATGTCAAATGCAGAACCGCAAAATAATAGAGAAAATAAAGTAGCAACTCCGGTGAAAGTCAAATCAAGCATCTGGAGGAGGCGGCTGGAATGGGCTCAAAGACTGATCGAAATGGTAACCCATGAGATGCTGAACTGCTGCTCCATCATCCTGCATCTCCCGCCACATGGTGCGCAGCTCAACCATCTGCCTATCGAGCCGTCCTCCCATATTTGTGCGTAAGGTACGAAAAGAGTCCTCCATATGGCTAGAGAGAGCATCGATCCTCCTATGGGCATCGGGATCACGGCGGCAACGATGATGGCGCTGTCGGTGCTGCGGAATGTCTGGCGCAAGAGTCTCCAGCGCTGGCTGGTCATCCTCTGTCTCCTCCTCCTCCTCCTCCTCATCTACCAGCTCGATCATCGGAGCAGGCGGACCAATAGTGTCCGTCCCGGTGTCCATGGGTACTCCAACATTCTCCTCATCACTATCTGTGTCAAACTCTGCCTCGATCTCTACGTCCCGCACATATGATCTCCAAATCTACGACTAGTTGGTCGGGTGATTGATGGTGAACGGTGGAGACCAAGGATTCCCCTTTGGATTTTTGGTCTCCCAAGGCATGGCCACGTAAGGTGGACCACGTCCTCGAGGGATCAAAATCCGTCGAGTGATGAACTCCTGCAACCCTAAGGGTTTGGCCTCAACGGCCAATGTGCATGCGGAAAGATCGAGGTCCATCGCCCCCCCCCCCCCAAGGTAAGTTATCAATCCCCCAAAATAGATGTCACCCTTCTTCTTACTCGTGACCCTGTCCAGGTCTTCCACCAGCATGGTGGCAAAGTCCGGAACGCCACCTGTAGTCATGCAGAAAAGAGAAAGAAGCTCACCGTGTCGGACCTTCCGTGGAGTCTTTGTCATGGCCAGCAAAATCTCGCTCAAAATCCAATGAGCGATATGAAAGAAGACATGGTATGTGAGCTTCTCCTTGGAGTCAACCGGATGCCAATAATCAGTTGTTCGCTCAAAATTCTGTATGAAAAAGTCTTAAATTTATATCTAGAACAAAGCAAAAGCGAACCCGCAGTGTACGGATCAGCTGTAGTATCACAAGATATTCCAAAGTCGAACTCAAGGATTTGGTGAGAATAAATTCAGTTCGAATATCGTCTAGCAAGAAGTAAAAGCTTTTGTAAAGATGTTTAGAGACAAATGATTCCAGGGATTTAGGTATCCGACTGTGGATTTAGATTCAGGACATTCAAAAGATCATAGGACAAAGTTAATGTTGCGAAGGTTATGTGTTTCGAAGAAAGGAATAATGTACGACGAAGTTCCACTATTCATAAACCTAACTTAAAAGCTCTCAACTTGAAGGATGTTGAGTCTCATCAAGAAGAGTACTTAAAGTAAGGATTAACTCTCAAACCACTCACTAAAACCCAAGGATGTGACTCTCGAAGGTAAAGGTGAAGGGCGCACTCAAACCTTAATAGAGGATGCTGAGTCTCACTATTACCCAAATCTTGTAAACTTTTGTAATTAAGCGAAGAATCATAGATGAAGTCTCTCCTCACACTTGGATAAGGGTTAAAAAGGTTAAGCAAAGTTAGTATTTAGGCAAGGTTTAACTTTGGCTAAAGGATAGAGCATGAAGGTAAGTCAGCTAAGAAAAATCGCCCTGTTCTTGACGAAATACCAGTCGATTTTCGTGTACAACAACCCGATTTTTCGCAACTTCAAAGGTTAAATCTCAACTTTCAGGTTCCAAAATGTTGAATGAGTTCAGTCTATCATCATCTATCCCTCAATCATCAACTATTCTCCCTAGAATCACAAGGTTTTTAGCGAACTATTTTCATTTTTGAGTCATAAAAAAGATTGAAAAAAGAAAACTAAGAAAGAACAAACTTTGCATAAAACTTGACAAATCTTCAAAACGTGTAATCAATCCTTCAAAACTCCAACAAAATCTCTCAAAGAACTCAACGAAATATGTTCACAAACCACAAGAAAGAACAATAATCAAGGATCTCACAACTTTGTTGAATCTTCAAGAACTCTATCTTTTTTCCGCAACTTCCATCCTCTCCAAGAATAATCTCCAATCCTCTTCTGTAAGCCGTGAATCTCCGATGTGTTCGATTCCCCCTTCCCATCTCCTAGGGTTCCAAGATAACCCAAATATTGCTAATGGGTTGCAAGACATGTCCCCCTTATGGCCCAATACCTTGGGCTTTTGAACGTTATACTTTTTAGACGGTTGAAGAGAAAAATCGGTCGATGTGGGAATAAATCACCCGATTTTTCTACAGGAAAATTGGTCTATCCAGAATAAATGACCCGATTTTCCTTAACTGAGAGTGCTCGTCTTTTGGCTTGTTTTCCACTTTCTTGTGTAACTCTTCCACGCACTTACCTTGCTCCTCATGACTCCTCAATGATCCTTTATGCTTCCTTAGCATCTCGGGCTACTCCTTGCTCCATTATTTCCTCCAAATCCATCGTTTTCACCTACAATTCAATCAAAACTCGTGTAGACCTCTATTTCCGAAATATATATGAAACAAAGTTTAAAGGAACACAAATCTCTACAAATATAGGAGAACTGAGGTGAAACATTCACAATATGCTTGATTATAATGGTATATAATTCATGTCATCAAAATACCACATACTTGCCTCCTGCTTGTCCCTAAGCAAGGTTCAAATCTACCGCACAAGATGTCAAGGATTATATGATGCGAAAAACTCAAAAACCTTTTGAAATGTGCTTCTTCTTTTGGATCAGTCTCAAAGTAATGTTTCAAGGCATAGGAAAACAAAGTATGCATCAGTAATAACCGTAACATGGACAAATCATCATATCTAACAAAAAGACATGTATAAGAGACATGATAAAGATGTAGAGATAATCAAACTAAAATAAATCTAAGCCATGAACTCTTAAACACGTGCACAAAGGTCTAAAGGTATTCCAATCATAAAGAGGCCAAAGAAATGTGTTAAGGGTGGGGAATTTTTAAGGTAATATGGTGCTAATCCGGGAAAGAGGAACAATGCAACAAGAAAAATAGAACATTATTCCACCAAACACATGCTTTGCTTCTAAAATTTCTTTTTCTATTACTTTACTTTTTGAGAGTATGGACAGAGGTGCATAAAAACCGAAGCCTAGGAAATCGACGATTTTCAATTTTTGAGATGCCTCAAACCCTTGATCCCGCTAGGACTGTCGTTCATTCGGACATTGGCAAGACACACCACGCGGCTATGTGAATGGTGTCAAGTTACTCATCCTCATGTTCAACGTCCCCAAACCTATTTTGCTAAATTTTCACTTAACACTTTTACAAAGGCCCTCCCACATCAAACATGTCTTACATTACCACCTGATAACACGATTTATGACGTTAGTTTAGGCATCCATTTGGATAGTTTTTCTCGCTATTCATGCATAGTTTGGCATTAATTCATGACGTTTACGTTTAATTCATGCATATTGTCGAGATAGATGTCTACACGAACTATTGTAGGTTTTGTAGGTATTTTGGGGTGCTTTTGGAGCTTAATTGATACATTCGAGGATCATTCCTCATGATGACACACTTCCGGACTCATTAAGGAGCAAGCTAGGAGCTAAGGAGAACACATAGGACCTTGTTGGTGCATGCCTTGCACCAACTCGTGGCTTAACGATCAAAAGAGAGCTGAACCACCAAAACCACGGCCCAGACCCAGATTCCACGCCCGTCGTTTTGACTGTAGTTCTCTCTGGACAGCTGTGACAGCTGTCCCACGATCTCCATAACCGACTCTTGCCCTTGATGGAGGATATAAGTGGTCATGCAGGGTGATGCTAGAGGATCCTCTCCCATATTCTCTCATTCAACACCATTCTATTGGAGGCTATTCCAAGGAAGGAAGCAAAAACACTCTCATTTGGAGGAGGAGGAGAAGAAGAACACTAGTTTTAGAGTTTTCATAGTTTTTGAGAGGTTTTTGAGTGAACTTGTTGAAGACATTTACAAGGCTTTGTAAGGAACGATTTGTACCTTCTTTTAAAGGGTTGTAAGTCTTTCTTAACATTTATTCAGCTTGGTTTTCTTGTTCTACTTGTCTCATTTCTCTTTCATTTCATTCTCTTGCTATGGAAGCCATGAATGTATGCTTGTTGAGCTTGATTGTTAAAATGGATGTTGTAAGCTAAATAGTTGAGATTCTAGGGTAATAGAGTGATGGTTATGGCTTGGACTATGATAGAATAAACTTAAATGTATCTTTGGATGAATTGCTTGCTCGAACTTAACTGCTGTTGAAAATCACGGGTTGTTCTTCCCCTTCCACGGCCGTGGTTCTAGATGATCTGCCCGTGATTTTGTCTGTTGTGCCTGTATTGATAAATCTGAATGTTAGGATGTTAGATTGTTGAAATCCTAGTGTTTGTTAAGCATAATCTAGCCAAGGGTGACCTAATGCTAGTAATCTAAGTGAGAGAAGAGACTTCTCGCTCTTGGATACTAAAGATGATGAACGCTAGGTAGTAGTGAGCCTCATAAACCGCTATTGGACTGAGTGTGCTAGGATTGGTGCTTAGGACTTGCCTTCCCGAGACTTACCCGGTAAGGAGAGGTAGATCCCTAGATAGCAA
The DNA here is from genome assembly GCA_033239125.1 of Fagopyrum homotropicum. Classification (NCBI taxonomy): domain Eukaryota; kingdom Viridiplantae; phylum Streptophyta; class Magnoliopsida; order Caryophyllales; family Polygonaceae; genus Fagopyrum; species Fagopyrum homotropicum. The sequence continues at coordinate 94,319,135 of BSWB01000003.1, read as the reverse complement.
TCCGGTTTGTGTAGATTTCCCAACCTTAGGCTCCTAGAGACTTACCCGGTGATAGGACCTTAGGTGCGGGATTAGTGGATCATGAGACCTACCCGGTGATTGATTCCATTTGAGAAACACGCTTTCCCACCATACCATAGCTAGTCCAAGATTGATTAGAAGCTTGAGTACAATGCCATAACCGGAATTCCAAACCCCTAGAATCCGCTTTTCTCTCCTTGATTACATATCTCGTGTTTGTGTCGCTTGTTTGTGTTGCTTGCTTCAAGTGTTAGTTTGTTTTATAGTCTAGCATCATTTGTGATCCTTTCTTGATCACCACAAAACCAATCCAAAAACATTGAGATTTTCATTTCTTTATTCTTTTCTCTTTTCTTAGACTAGATTTGCACTATCCTTAGTCACCTATTTGATTCAATTTCTCCTTAGTCTTTGTGTTCGACCTCGGAATACTATCCTTGCTACAAAACGACCCATACACTGTGGGTTTGCTATGAGTTAGGAAAATAAATCGAGTTATAATTTAAGACTTTTGTGCTACACAATCTTAGCGTAACACCACCTATCCTAATTATCGGATGGTCAGAAGGAGGCTATAATTTTCATTGAGGTTCTAGCATGAACAAGATGTGAAAGAAAAGAAGTGAATTGCCCTAGTCATTCCATCATGATGCATAAGAACTTATAATATAGCTTCGATCATTATTTCATTCTCCTATCAAGGCATAAACATCATATAAATCATGCATGCATTCAAGTAAGACAATCAATCCATACATGTTACCATTAAAAATCTCAACATAATTAAGTTATCTTTTGCCTTTTCACAACACAATCTTCATCATAGAGGTCATTTCCATCATAAGAAGCACAAAATTTTTTAAATTTTCACAAACTTTTGCAGAAAACACACAATGAAAATGTCATACAGGAAACGATATGCAAGAGTTTTTACAAACCAAGTTAATAAAGTGCAATGTAGAGTACATAAACGTGCAACGATAGGAAAGAGATTACAAGTACCCCTACCCCATACTTAACATTCACATTGTCCCCAATGTGAGAAATCAAGCACAAGATGGAGAAAAATACTGACAATGTAAAATGAAGTGGAATCTCAATCCTCGGTTGAGAAGGATTTATATACGGTCAACATTTTTCAATGAAAATCGACCGATTTTTTTATCGGCCCGATTTTCTTCTATTTTTGCTCACTAAGGCAGAAAATCGACCGATTTTTTCTGAGGGGCGTCGATTTTTTGGTCGATTTTTCTCTCTGAGAAGGAAAATCGATCTGCTATAAAGCCTTTATGTCCCAGAATCGACTGATTTACTTATTGTAAAGTCGATTTATCACCCCTTATCTTGAAAACGTCCCTAAGTACACTCTTCTACTTAGATTGCTTCTCCCGCAGTTGCTTTGCATCAAATTCTACACCAATTCTTCAAGTTTATACCTAGTTACTACAATTTATGACACAAACAAACTGAGAGCGCATCGAGGAAAAACAAAAGCAAAGCAAACTACGCTAAATAACCTAAGCTACATAATAGAAAAAGGGAAAAATCTAGAACTACTGTGGGTTGTCTCCAAACAAGCGCTTTGTTTAAAGTCTTTAGCTAGACCTTACTCTATAGATGATTTAATGCACTTCGAATATCTTGGATTGCTCTTCAAACCCATCACTGAACTCTTCCAAAAATATTCCGGTTCCTAATTTGTCCGGCAAAAGGTAGGATCCCCATGGACAAGATTGTGCGGTTTGGTTCTCACTGAAATCCGACCTTTCTTCTTATGGCTCCAAGGGACATAACTCAGATTTCCATCCCATCCTTTCATAGATCAGGAAAACAGCTTTCTCGAGAATTCTAGTAGCTTCCCCATCTTCAGCTTGGGGATAGTACAAGGTCCTTAGCATGCGAGGGACCCCATACTTGAACATCAAACAACTATTGGCATTGGCGTCGAAACGCTTGCCAAATTTACTCCTTATAGTCCAAGGAGCATCTACTTCCATCAATTTTAAAGGAGGTTTTATCTTGACCAGGGGGTTCTTTGGTAGAGATCTCCAACTTTTTGGTGCTTTTCTTGAAGAAATATAGAACTTTAAAGAGTGTAAGAGCATGTACCTAGTAAAGTTCTGTAAGTCTTGGGACAAGTTTCGTGTTGGAATGATGATCCACACATGAAATATCTCCCAACTCGGATGCATCCTCTTCAACTTTGGCCACCGTTAAAGTAATTTGGCCAAGGTTCTCCACATTCTCTTCTTCTTCCAACTCAACTAATTATTCTTCCACCTCGACCGCATTTATAACAATTGGGTCGAGGTCTTCCACACCTTCCTCTTCTTCAGTGAAGACTACAAGAGGAGGTTTGGGATCAACATGAAGAGTGCTCAAAAGTTGTATTTGTTCCTTGTACACCCCTTCCGGCTTAGCTTTGTTAGCATAGAAAAACTTATTTTTGAGGTCGTCTAGCCTCTTCAACAATTTCTCGCACTTTGAATTAATTGAATCTTCAAGAGGTTGCTTATAAACCTTTTGAGGGATATGCAGCTTATCCTAATACGCAAGGTCATCCTCAATGACTTCTTCATGTTCTCTATTAGTGGCAAACCAATGAAAGGCATACTTCTTTTCCAAGTATTCGTAATGATCCGCTCTAGCTATTTTCCTTGCTATCCATACTGCATCGAAAATAGGATCATAGCTCCTAGCTGCCGTTGGTGGCCTTCCAAGCTTAGATAACCATAGAGAGGAAAATAATACTGCAATGGCACTCAAGCAGAATGATCAATAGCAAAAGCATAAGCTCCCAAGCCAGACAACTGAAAACTGAATTTGGTCAAGACAAAATCCCCGGCAACGGCGCCAAAAACTTGTTCGCTCAAAAGTGTGCGTGACAAAGTCTTTAATTTATATCTAGAACTAAGTAAAAGTGAACCCGCAATGTACGGATCAGCTGTAGTATCACAAGAAATTCCAGTGTCGAACTTAGGGATTTGGTGGGAATAAATTCAGTTCGAATATCGTGTGGCAAGTAGTAAAAGCTTTTTTAAAGATGTTTAGAGATAAATGATTCCACGGATTCAAGTATCCGACATCGGCTTTAGATTCAAGACATTCAAAAGATCATAGGACTTATTTGATGTTGCGAAGGTTATGTGTTTCGAAGAAAGAAATAATGTACGGCAAAGTTCCACTACTCACTTAACCTAACTTAAAAGCTCTCAACTTGAAGGATTTTCAGTCTCATCAAGAACAGTACGTAAAGTAAGGATTAACTCTCAAACCACTCACTAAAATCCAAGGATGTGACTCTCGAAGGTAAAGGTGAAGGGAACACTCAAACCTTAATAGAGGATGTGGAGTCTAACTATTACCCAAATCTTGTAAACTTTTTTAACCAAGAGAAGAATCAATGATGAAGTGTCTCCTCACACTTGGATAAGGGTTAAAAAGGTTAAGAAAGGTTAGGCATTAGGCAAGGTTTAACTTTGGTTAAAGGATAAAACATGAAGGTAAGTCAGCTAAGAAAAATCGCCCTGTTCTTGACAGAAAATCGATCGATTTTCCTGTAGAACAACCCTATTTTTCGCAACTGCAAAGGTTTAATCTCAACTCTGAAGTTCCAAAGGATTAAATGAGTTCAGTCTTTCATCATCTATGACTCAATCATCAACTATTCTCCCTAGAATTAAAAGGTTTTTAGCCAATTATTTTCATTTTTTAATCAAAAACAAGAATGAATCAAGAAAACTAAGAAAGAACCAAACTTTGCATAAAACTTGACAAATCTTCAAAACGAGTAATCAATCTTTAAAAACTCCAACAAAATCTTTCAAAGCGCTCAACGAAATATGTTCATAAACCACAAGAAAGAACAATAATCAAGGATCTCACCACTTTTTTGAATCTTCAAGAACTCTTTCTTCTTTCCCCAACTTCCTTCCTCTCCAAGAATGATTTCCAATTCTCTTCCGTATGTCGTCAATCTCCGATGTGTTTGATCCCCCCTTTCCGTCTCCTAGGGTTCCAAGATAACCCAAAGAGTGGTAATGGGCTGCAAGACATGTCCCCCTTATGGCCCAATACTTTGGGCTTTTGAACGTTATATTTTTAAGACGGGTGTGGAGAAAAATAGGTCCATCTGGAATAAATCACCCTATTTTTCTACGGGAAAATCGGTCTATCCAGAATAAATCACCCGATTTTCCTTAACTGAGAGTGCTTGTCTTTTGGCTTGTTTTCCACTTTCTTGTGTAACTCTTCCACGCACTTTCCTTGCTCCTCATGACTCCTCAATGGTACTTTATGCTTCCTTAGCATCTTGAGCTACTCCTTGCTCCATTATTTCCTCCAAATCCATCGTTTTCACCTACAATTCAATCATAACTCGTGTACACCTCTATTTCCGAAATATATATTAAACAAAGCTTAAAGGCACACAAATATCTTCAAATATAGGAGAACTAAGGTGAAACGTTCATAATATGCATGATTTTAATGATATATAACTCATGTTATCATCAGCACTCGATGTGACATGAGCAATGTTGTTCCAGAAGGCATTCACCACTCTCCTAGAGGGGAAATTTGTGACGGTCGGCTTAGGGAAGCCAAAGAGCTTCCCAAAGTTCTCTACTGTGACGGCATATCCCTTGTTCATCAACTTGAACTTCACTCCCTTATGCTCTGGCACATGGGTGACGGAACTGAGAAACTCTAGAGTTGGCTCTATGTAAGCAGGTGAACGGATGGCCATAAACTACTCTAGGCCAACGAGAGAAATCAGCCGCTGTAGATCCTCGACGACGTAGAGGCAATTGAAGTCCTCAATGTCGACGTAGCGGGATGAGATGATCGGTCGGGCACAAATACGATCATAGTCCTTTAGGAACCAGCCAAGAATGATCGGCACTTATGATGGTGCAGGAGAGGAGGGTGAGTGGTTTCCATCATCTGGACGGTCTCGGATTGCTAACTGTCTCTCATAACGACACATTTTTCTTGTTAGGGTTTTGATCTCGGGTTGTTCTTGAGGTGATCTCGGCCGAGATGTCTGGGTTTCCACAGAGGCGAACATTACTTCAATCGAACTCAAAAACCTGTGACTTTCTACCCCCGAAATTACTACCAAAATCTTCCTAGGGGGTTCTCCAGTTATTCTCAACACAATACTCGGCAAACAATTCCCAAAATTGAGCAAAATCTTCCAAAATGCAAAAAGAGAAGTTTCGGAGAAGATTACCCAATTTGTGCAGATTTCCAAAACTTGAAGTGCAGATTGATGTTGGAGACGTTGTTGTAGTGCCATTACCGTCAGTTTAGATCGAAGAATCATTTAAAATGGGCAAGAAACGAGATTTTTGTGAATTAGGGCGAGGTTCGGTCTAGACGGCATCGGGAGAGAGAAGTGGGGAAAAAAGAGAAAAATTGTTCTCCTTTTATACCCTTCAGAAAATTCAACTGCATTTCGGTCGAAATGATTGTCATTGACCAAGGTATTTAACCGAGGTCAATCCCTTTTTCCTTCATCTCTGTTGCCCTAAAGTGTTTCGGCCGAGATGACCTGATGATATCAAAAATGGCTCTAGCAATTGTAAATTTCCAAATTCTCAAACCGTAACTCCGTCCATGTGTCTCCCATGCGTTGTTTTCCTCAGGTGGTACCTAGATCCTGTCATCATGTACACAAAACGCAAACTATACTAATCTAAACTAAAAAGCAAGAAAGAAAGCAATACCTTGGGTTGCCTCCCAAGAAGCGCTTGTTTTAAGGTCGCTAGCTGGACCTACCTTTGCATGTTCAATTGAGATGCATGGATGCAATCTCCTTGACCGGTGGTTTTTGTTTATACTTCTTCAACCGACAATTGTCGACTTGGAAGGTTCCACAATGTTCACTCCATACTTTACTTCACCATGAGAATAAACAATCTTAATAACAAAAGGCCCTGTCCATTTTGACTTGGGTTTATGGGTATGATAATCGAAAAGAAGAACAATTTCTCCTTCTTTGATTCCTCTTTGGACGATGTGATTTTCGTGCCAATTCTTTGTCTATTCTTTGTAGATCTTTGCAACCTTAGCTATCATTATGTAGAGTGGTGTTTTCATTTTCATATCCTTGTCTTGCAATACATCGGGAGAGTTAAGATGGATGCTTTCATTACTCGGTGTTGACGAATCAGTCACTTCGTTTGCCCCATATGTATCTCGCCCGAGGTATGGTCCGAGGTGAATCTCTATTACCTTCACCTCGACCAATCCAATGGTTGCTTCGGTCGAAATGAATTGCTCCATGCCGAGGTAGTTAGTTGGTTCTTCTCAAATCTCTAGAACATAGGTGACGGATCTTCCTCCAAGCTTTCCAAGTTATGTATATCTGCATCACATGAAACATCTACACCTTCTCTATCATACTAAAGCTTATAACTCTTTCAAGAGGATATTTAGTAAGGATCGAGCTAACCAATTCACGAGATTCCTCTTCATCATAGATGTTGTAGATGTCTTCTTCCAATTCTTGGCCTCCCATCAAGGCTGACAATATGAATTCAACCTGCTCTTCTCCAATGTTGAAAGACAACTTGACATTTTTGCAATCCACATAGCAACCGGATGTTGCAAGAAATGGTCTCCCAAGGATATTAGGAACCGGATAATCTGGAGGAATATCCAATACCACAAAGTCTATTGGAATATAAAGTTTACCTAGCCTTACAGGAATGTCTTCCAACATGCCTACGGGTCGAATGATTGATCGGTCCGCCATGTAAAGTGTCATCTTATCTGGTTTAGGATCCCCTAGACCATCCTTCTCACATAATGCAAGTTGTATGACGCTCACACTTGCTCCTAAGTCACACAATGCATCATATGTGACGTTTCCAACTCCGATGGGATTACAAAACGATCCCAGATCTCTTAGTTTGGGTGGCATCTTCTTCCTAATGATCTTGATGAGTTCCGATGAACTTGAGGACATCTATACTTCAACAATGTCTTCCAGCTTCCTCTTGTTAGAGAGGATTTTCTTTAAAGAACTTCCCATATGCAGGCATACCAAGAATTACATCAATGAAAGGTATGTTAATATGAAGCTTACTCATGAGTTCTAGAAACTTACCGAAGTGCTTTTCTAGACGCGCTCTTGCTCTAGACTACGACAATGGTAGTGGCGGTTAGTACGCAGGAGTTAGTACGTATATCTCTTCTTTCTCTTTCGTTTCGGTCGACCTAGAAGTATTTCGGTCGAGGTCTCTTCCTAGGTGACTCCCTGTTGGGGTCTCCTCGGTTGCCCGAGATTTCACCTCGGTCGAGGTGTTCGACTTCACACCTTCGCTCGATCGAGGTTATGGGTCAGCGGTGTTCACGCCACTCCTTGTCGTAATTGACATGATTTGTCCCTTTGGTTTGTTCTCTGTACGTCCTAGAAGATTCCCTTGATCTTTAGGAACTGCTCCGGCCTTGCGAAACACTTAATTTTCGAAGGCTTTTTGTGCCTTAGAAATCGAAGTAACGGTGCTCTCTAGTCCACTCATCCTTCCGATCAGTGCTTCAGTCATAGCTTCCAACTTAGAACTTGGTGTTTGGCTCGAGCTTGATAATGGTTCTTGGATCTTCAATTGAGTAGAAGAAGAAGAAGGTGGTGTTAGAGCATTTTCTGCATGGGAATACGGATTAGCTGAATTGTTTTGATTAGATCTCCAATTGTTGTAGTTCCGGTGGTTGTTGTTGTTATTGTAGTTGTTGTTCCTGTTCCCTTGGTAGTTTCCTCTTCCAACATAACCAACATTTTTCTCTTTGGTTTGTTCGGTTTTCTCCTTTATGAGTTCCTTCAAAGCCTTCATCTCATTGTTGAGGGAGTTAATTTGTTCCACACTAGAGGAGGTGAGATTCCACTCATCAGGTCTAGAAGTTTGACCTCCAGTTTCCGTACTCCTGTGGGAGTATTTCTCAATAGTGAGAGTTTGCTTCTCAACAAAATCCCACGCTTCATCAAGTGGCTTGTCCTTGAACGTCCCAGCTGAAAGTGATTGTAGTTTGAATTGCGCTTCAGCATCCAAACCCTTGAAATATATCACCAGCAGATCAATCTTTGAAATCCAATGTTGTGGGCAATCCAACAAAATGTCTTTAAACCTTTACCATGACTTGAAGAGACTTTCACCGTTCCTCATCACAAAAGCATTTATTTTGGCCCTCAGTTCCGCCGTCTTTGATGGCGGAAAGAATTTGGTGAGAAACTTTGCGGTCATCTCCTCTCATGTGTTCACATTTCTAGTTGGAAGCGAATGATACCACGCAAGTGCTTTATCCTTCAAAGAGAAAAAGGAAACACGTAACTTATATTCATTATTATCACATCTAGAAGGTCTCAAAGTTTCCATCAAAATGTCATAGTTTTGCAAGTGTTGGTGTGACGATTCTCACTCCATTCCTCCAAAGAGATTCTGTTGAATCATTGTGATGACTTGAGTTCTGAACTCATAATCCTTGTTAGCTGGATCTCCTAGGTTGACGCTGGGATGGCGCGTTTGCTGAACGGGATCCATACATTGACCCAATGTTTGAAGAATGCCCACAAATGGATCAACTGGCTTCACCCTTGGTGGAGGTGGTGGTGGTACATAAGCGGGTGATGGTGGAGGTGGGTTGATCACAACACTAGAACCTCTCTCAACTTCCAGATGCACTTGTCGTATTTGTTCTCTCATAGCGGCCATGTTGACCTGAACTTGCTTCTGTTGAGTAAGTTGGTCAGCTCTCTCTTTCCTTAAAGCTTCTTCTTGTAGACTTATTTGATCTCGAATTGCAACTAATTCTTCTCTAAGATCCTCTACTTCCTTATCATTGGGAGCGGCCATTTTCTTCGCTTCCTTCAACCTTTTCTTGTAAGTTATTTCTGGTTCAGAATCGTAAGGAACGATTTCTTTATCAGTTCTAGTTCTTCGCATAAACCTAACGAAAGGTCCTGTAAGAACACTCAAGTAGAAAGATCAATAGTAAAGCAGGAAGCTCTCATGAATGGACAACCGTACACGGATTAGTCTTGACCAATTCCCCGGCAACGGCGCCAAAAACTTGTTAGTTGTTCGCCCCTAAAGGTGTGTGCGTCAAAGTCTTAAATTTATATCTAGAACTCAAAGCAAAGCGAACCCGCAGTGTACGGATCAGCTGTAGTGAGGTAAGAATTCCAGAGTCGAACTCAGGGATTTGGTGAGAGTTAATTCAATTTCAATTATCTAGCGAAAATACCAAAAAGCTTTTGTGATCAAATAAGGGTAAAATGATTCCAAGGATTCAAGTATCCGATTTCGGCTTTTGATTCAAGACACTTCTATAGATATAAGGACAGAGTTTATATTTCCAAGATTATGTGTTCAAAGGTAGGTATCGTACGGTGAAGTTCCGAAACCTATTTATCTAGTCCAAAGGTTCTCTCTATAAGGGTTGTTGAGGCTGCAATATAGAAAGATCTAAAGACAAGAATTATGTTCAAACTAACTATCTAAAACTCCAGGATATGACTCTCCAAAGTAAAGAATAGAAAGCACACTTAGAATCTTAATAAAGGATGTTGAGTCTCTCTATTACCCAAATCTTGTAATCTTAATCTATTAAATGTAGAATTAAGTTTGAAGTCTCTTCATACATTCAATTAGAGGTTAAAAAGGTTAATCAATGTTGGGATTTGGCAAGGATTAGCTTTGATTAAAGATTAATTCAATTAGAGTTCGTCAGAAGAATAAATCGGGGTGTTCATCACTAAATTGGCCGATTTACTCAAGAACACACCGATTTTCCTGTTGTCGCAAAACTAAAATCTAAACTCTCAGGGTCCTAATGTGTAAATGAGTTCAGTCTATCATCATCTAAGCCTTAATCATCAACTATTCTCCCAAGAATCACAATGGTTTTAGCCAACCATTTTCAAAATCGAATAAAATTAAAGATTGAGTGAAATATCGCAAATAAAACCGAATGTTGAATAAAAACTCAATAACCTTCAAATCTGTAAACAATCCTCGAAATTGATCAATGTATCTCTTAAGTAACTCAAATTCGTGTTCAAAAATCACAATTACTTCAATGGACAAAGAAATCTCACAAACAATGATCAAGATTGACTTTCCGGCTAAAGTCTTTCAATCCTTCTCCAAGAATCTTCAATCTCTCTCAAACGCGTAAAGATTTCCCGCTGCGGTCCCCTCTAATCTCCCTTTGGAGAATTTGACTCCAATTCCTGGGGTTGTCACCGTTCGCCTTTCAATGTTGAAGACTATCGAATATATGTAAGGATCTATCTAGGGTTCAAAGATAAAACCCTAAATATTTGGCCTGAAAAGAAGTCGAATCCGCTGGTATCAGAAGATACTCTGGGCCGCGACATAAGGTATCAGACAATACTCTGGCGCGCCAGACGGTATCAGAGAATACTTTTGGCCGCGTCCGACGGTATCAGAAAATACTTTGGGCCGCGTCCGATGGTATCAGAAAATACTTTGGTGCGCCTGACTTCCCTTTTATGCTGCTTTTTGTCCCGCTTCAAGACTTAATCCTTAAATGTGCCATTTTTGCTCCATAATTCGCCAAATTACCTACAAATGAAATAAAACTCTATGTAGACATCTATTCTTGCAAAGTAGGTGAATATAACCATAAATGTCATGAATGTATGTCTATGCATGCAAAATAAAGGGAAAGTCTATATAAATACATGCCTAAAAATAGGTCATAATTCATGTCATCAAAATACCCCATACTTGCCTCTTGCTTGTCCCCAATCAAGGTTCAAACTTAAAATAAAAGATGATATGGATTATGAATATGCAAAAATAAAGAAAAACCACAATATTTTGGTTGTACTTCTATTCATGGACCATTCTCAAATGGTTGTTTAATATCTAATGAAAATCATCATATGATCAAAAGGAATTATATCATGGAAAGGATAATCACACTTTGGAAGAAAATCATAACATGCATCATAACTTGCAATATATCAAAATCAATCATGAGGAATCCAGTTTAGACCACAAAGCCAAACAACCTACTCAAAGATCTTAAGGTCTTTCAAGCAAAGGTCAAGAAACGTGAATAGGTGGGAAACTTATAAAGGAATGTGGTGTATGAATCCAGGAAAAAGGAACAACACAAACTCTTTTTCTTTTTACTATTTCAACTAACCACCATTGAGAGCTTTGCTCTCGCTTTTCAACACAAAATTATTTTTCGACTTTACTTTTTGGAAATATGGACAGCGGTGCACAAAAACCAAAGCCTAGGAGATCGGCGTTTCTCAATTTTGAGATGCCTCAAACCCTTGATGCACATACCATAATCCGTTAGGAATATCGCTCAATCCGACTTTGGCAAGACACAAACACCTGGCTATGTGAATGGTGCCGAGTTACTCATCATCAAGATTGACTTCCCCAAACCTACAATTTTCTATACTTGTGAATGCAAGCATTTACTTTCATGGCCCTCCCACATCAAACATGCCAAAACTCAACTCTTCCTAGTTCCCGGATAGGTAGGGAAGGCAATTATTTTATTAAGGGGCTAAATGAATAAGGAAAGAAGCAAGAAAAATCGAGGTGCCTTAATCATATCAATAAGAAGTGTAAGAACTTATCATGCGGTTTCAACCTTCAAAACTCAACATGATTTAGAATGAAAGCAAATTATAAAACATGCATGAAATTCTAACAAAGTATTCAAATCCCACATATGTCATAAATCAATTCAAGCATATCAAAATCATCATAGCTATTCCACAAAATAATGTTCATCATAGAGATCATATCCATCCTAGAAGCACAAATGTTTTTTAAAATTTTCAAAATTTTCAAATCATATGATGAAAGACATAAAACATACAAATGGTATTGAAAATACCTCCACCCCATACTTAAAACTCACATTGTCCCCAATGTGAAGAAAAGAAAAGGAAGAAAAGGATACTCACAGTGTAAGATGGCGAATCAGGCGTGGCGAATCATTCATTGAGTGGTGATGGTGGGAGTCTATATAAGCTCAATAGGGAACTCCGGATATTCCAATCGGTGTCGAAGAATGAAGAAGGGGAACGTCTTTTGGCCGAACAAAAATTTTCCGAAAATAAATAAAAAATTTTTTTTTTTTTTTTTTAAAAAAAAAATCGACCTATTTTTCAAAAAATCGACCGAGTTTTCTGCCCGATTTTTTCGTCGGCCCGATTTTTCCTGAGGGGGTCGATCTCTGGGTCGATTTTTCTTTCTGTTGTCAAAAATCGACTTGTTCTGAAGCCTAAATCGACCAATCTTCTTTTGGTAAGTCGATTTCTTGCCTTTTGTTCCTTGAAAACGTCCTTAGGCACATTTGTATTGCCTTTTTCCATCAATTCCTCAAGATTATACTTAGTTCCTGCGATCCATGACACAAACAAACCGAGAGCGCATCGAGAAAAACAAAAATAAAGCAAACTACACTAAACTATCCTAAGAAAAAGAAAAAGAAAAACATGAATGCATTACCTTGGGTTGCCTCCCAAGAAGCGCTTTGTTTAAGGTCGTTAGCTGGACCTATCTCCATAGATGATTCAATGCACCTTGAACATCTTGGATTGATCATCAAACTCATCATAAAATTCCTCAAAAAAGATTCCGGTTCCTAATTTCACCGGCAAATGGTAAGATCTCCCACGTACAAGCTTGTACGGTTTGATTCTCACCGGGATTCTCCTAGCTTTCCTATGCTCTAATGGGACATTATTCATCCTTGCGTCCCATCCTTTCCTGGATCGAGAAATCAGTTTCTCGAGAATCCTCCTAGCTTCCCCATCTCCAGATTGGGGATGATGTATGGTGTTCGTCATGTGAATGACCCCATACTTGAACAAAAGACACTTCATCGCCTTAACGGTGAAGTGCTTGCTAACTCCACTCCTTGTAGTCCAAGGAGCATCTACTTCCAGCAGTTTTAATGGAGGTTTCATCTTCACCTTAGGAGGTTCTTTTGGAAGAGACCTCCAACTCTCCAGTGCATTCCTGAAAAAATTAGAAATTTTAATTGAAATTTCAAAGGAAGTAAGAGAATGTACCATGTAAAGTTCATCAAGGCTTGGGACAAGTTTCATGTTGGGATGATGATCCACACATGAAATATCTCCCAACTTAGCTGGATCCTCTTCAACCTTGGACACAGTTTTAGTAATTTAGCTAAGGTTCACCACGTTTTCTTCTTCTTCCAACTCAACCATTTCTTCCTCCACCTCGACCGTAGCTATAACAGTTGGTTCGAGGTCTTCCACACCTTCCTCTTTTTCATTGAGGACTTCAAGAGGGGTTTCAAGCTCAATAGGAGGAAGGCTTAAGACTTGGAATTCTTCCTCGCAGGATAAATGATTTTCCAAGTCTTTTTGATCTTCAGAAATAGCCTTCATTTTGTCTTCCATCTCTTCCACCCTTCTTAACATTTCTTCCAACATAATCCGTGTCCGATCCTCGGATGGTTGTTGTGGAGGTTGCACTTCAGGAGGTTGCTCATAAAACTTATGAGGGGGATTGAGCTCATCCCAATAGGCAAGCTCATCCTCAATAACTTCATCTCTTTCTCTTTCATTGTCGAACCAATGAAAGGCGTATTTCTCTTCCAAGTATTCATAATGGTCCGCCCTAGCACCTTGCCATGCCATCTAGGCTGGATCAAATGCAGGTTCATAGCTCCATGCAGCCATTGGTGAACCTGAAAACTCAAAAACTCATACCGAAAAGATTAAAAGCAAAAAGCACTCAATCCCGACAACCGAAAACCGAATTTAGTCTAAACCAAATCCCCGACAATGGCGCCAAAAACTTGTTCGCCCCTAAAGGTGTGTGCGTCAAAGTCTTAAATTTATATCTAGAACTCAAAGCAAAGCGAACCCGCAGTGTACGGATCAGCTGTAGTGAGGTAAGAATTCCAGAGTCGAACTCAAGGATTTGGTGAGAGTAAATTCAATTTCAATTATCTAGCGAAAATACGAAAAAGCTTTTGTGATCAAATAAGGGTAAAATGATTCCAAGGATTCAAGTATCCGATTTTGGCTTTCGATTCAAGACACTTCTATAGATATAAGGACAGAGTTTATATTGCCAAGATTATGTGTTCAAAGGTAGGTATCGTACGGTGAAGTTCCGAAACCTATTTATCTAGTCCAAAGGTTCTCTCTATAAGGGTTGTTGAGGCTGCAATATAGAAAGATTTAAAGACAAGAATTATGTTCAAACTAACTATCTAAAACTCAAGGATATGACTCTCCAAAGTAAAGAATAGAAAGCACACTTGGAATCTAAATAAAGGATGTTGAGTCTCTCTATTACCCAAATCTTGTAATCTTAATCTATTAAATGTAGAATTAAGTTTGAAGTCTCTTAATACATTCAATTAGAGGTTAAAAAGGTTAATCAATGTTGGGATTTAGGCAAGGATTAGTTTTGATTAAAGATTAATTCAATTAGAGTTCGTCAGAAGAATAAATCGGGCTGTTCATCACTAAATCGGCCAATTTACTCAAGAACACACCGATTTTCCTGTTGTCGCAAAACTAAAATCTAAGCCTTAATCATCAACTATTCTCCCCAGAATCACAATGGTTTTAGCCAACCATTTTCAAAATCGAATAAAATTAAAGATTGAGTGAAATATCGCAAATAAAACCGAATTTTGAATAAAAACTCAATAACCTTCAAATCTGTAAACAATCCTCGAAATTGATCACTGTATCTCTTAAGTAACTCAAATTCGTGTTCAAAAATCACAATTACTTCAATGGACAAAGAAATCTCACAAACAATTATCAAGATTGACTTTCCGGCTAAAGTCCTTCAATCCTTCTCCAAGAATCTTCAATCTCTCTCAAACGCGTAAAGATTTCCCGCTGCGGTCCCCTCTAATCTCCCTTTGGAGAATTTGACTCCAAGTCCCGGGGTTGTCACCGTTCGCCTTTCAATGTTGAAGACTATCGAATATATGCAAGGATCTATCTAGGGTTCAAAGATAAAACCCTAAATATTTGGCCTGAAAAGAAGTCGAATCCGCTGGTATCAGAAGATACTCTGGGCCGCGACATAAGGTATCAGACAATACTCTGGCGCGCCAGACGGTATCAGAGAATACTTTTGGCCGCGTCCGACGGTATCAGAATATACTTTGGGCCGCATCCGATGGTATCAGAAAATACTTTGGCGCGCCTGACTTCCATTTTATGCTCCTTTTTGTCCCGCTTCAAGACTTAATCCTTAAATGTGCCATTTTGGCTCCATAATTCGCCAAATTACCTACAAATGAAATAAAACTCTATGTAGATCTCTATTCTTGCAAAGTAGGTTAATATAACCATAAATACCATGAATGTATGTCTATGCATGCAAAATAAAGGAAAAATCTATATAAATACATGCCTAAAAATAGGTCATAATTCATGTCATTAGTAGACAAAGCTTAAAACTTGTAATCCGAATAATAAAAAACCTAACGATAGGCGAACCCGCAGTATACAGATTAATCGTAGCAAGGGCTTATATTCCGGAGTCGAACTTAGGGAATCAGTGAGAACAATCACAGTAAAGCAATCCAATATCGAAAGCATGCAATATATTGATCAAAAGTAAAAGACAAGATGTATGAATCAAGATGGGGAAATGCAGATTCTAAAGATCATAGTATCCAATTGTGATTTCAACTCAAGATCTCTTCGGATAACGTGGACAAAGCTTAGGTTTGCTAAGGGAAGGTGTTGCTACTATAGGATTTATCACTGGGCAAGTCTCAAGGAAATAGTGAAAGGTAAAAGCTCAAACCAACATCACTCACCTAAGGGTATAGAAATATCCATCACCGGGTAAGTCTCAAGTTAACTCTCAAAGGTAGGAGGAAGGCGCCTCAAACCCTAATAAAGGATAAACCTTTATTATCTAACACTCGTCATCATAGATATACAAGCAAAGGAATCACCGAAAAAGTCTCATCCTAGGCGTGCGTATAAACCAGGAAAGGTGCAACAGGTATAGGATTTGGCAAATTATAACCTAAAGTCGGGATAGGCAATACAGACGGGAGATCTCATTCTGTTCTATATCGATCTCCGTGGAGATGCTCAACGAACAACCCGAGACGGGTTTTGGATTAGGGTTAACTCAAGCTTTCAGGGTCCACTAGGATAAAGGTCTAGTCTTACATCGTTTATACCTTAACCTTCAACTAATCACCTTAGAATCTCAAGGGTGTTTGGCCAACAATCATCGTAATCAAAGCAATATCAATAATATCAAGAAAAGGTAATAAAGCAAACAACAACGATGTCTCAATTATCAAAGGAAACAAACCAATCAAAAGTATCAATAATGTGTTCCAAAAAGGGTGATAACAACTCACTAACAATCCCCAAGAAATCCTCACAATTTAGGGTTATTCAAACGCTAAGTAATCCTTTCATCAAATCTTCCCTTCCTTCAATCCTTCAAGAAAAAACCGTCAAGAAAACTCTTACGACGCCTCTATGTCGAGCGTCCAGCCTCTTCGATCTAGCCGTCACCTTCCATTCTTATAGAAGAATTTTAGGTAAAAAACATGTCTTGTCTTCTTGGGATTTTCGGACGTCGACTTCGATCCAGGCCCAGTTGGCCATCTCGGTCGAGATGCATATATGTGTACATCCAAGATCAATAGTGATCTACGTTCATGAAATCACATCTTCGTCCGGAAAATTTTATCTATCCTTTCACCTTGGTTTTTGTCTTTCTCCTTGTCCTTCCCAATGCTCCTAAATGTAGCTCCATAGCTTCCTTAGCTCGTTATGCTCCATTTCTACCCAAAACGTGTCATATTCCCTACAAATACAACAAAACGTGGTGTTGACCTTGATTCTTGCAAAGTAACCGAATAATGACATAAATGCTACAAATACGTATACATGCACGCGGAATTATGATGAGAAAACAACAAAACTATCCCCGAAATATTGACAATAATTCATGTTATCAGTGCCTCCACCACAACCTCTATCTTTGCCCTGTCCCTGGGTTGATCCCTATGTACGAGCCTGACCACAAGTAAAACATGTCACCGGTGAAGAACCCTGCTGTGACTGTGCATGTGCCTTGCCCTGATGGAAGAAAGTAGCTCGGTGGCCTACCTGACCACAAGTAAAACATGTCACGGGTGACCTCTTACACGCATTCCTCACGTGTCCATACTCTCTAAGGACTGGATCGGATGTATGCATCGACTACTGAGGACCGGTTCGCCCCTAAGTCTGGCTACATCCCTGTCTTGAGGCTCCTGCCCCTGAACTAGCTGGTATTGTCCTCGGCCTCTTGTATGGCCCTGCGGACTGTGCTACTCTCTTATACCTTGGTCGGTCTCTCCCTTAGGCCAAAGCTCGATCCTGGTACTCTATGACGGAGTCACAATGAAATTCCGCAAGGTATGCACGGGTGGATTGCTTCAATCTCCTGGAAAAGAGATAGACATGCCTGTCCGCTGGAGGTGCGGCGGGGACCAACAAAGCTAACTCCGCCCAAAATCTCCTAATAGCCTCAATGACTGGGACATCCTCAAATCCCACCTCCAAGAAGTCCTAGACTCTGTCTCTCCTCAGAGAATCCGGGAAAAAGGTCTCTCTGACGAGGTTCAACAACTGATCCATCCTGGTCACACGTCCTCTAACTATTCTCCACCAATACTAGGCCTGCTCCTGGAATAACGTTTGGACTATCTCCACATACCTCTCATTTGGGCAACAAATCGCCTCTAATACCGACTCCACATGCCCAATCAAATGCTCGGCCTCTAACCCTATCTTCTCGTCAAAGTAGGGTACATGTTGTTGGTTGAAAGCCTTCAACCATGAATCAAGTCTCGAAGACCTCAGCTCATCTCTCGCCCAAACAACATCAACAACCGGCTCGGGTGCAACTACCGCTGGTGCAACTATCTTTGGCGTAGCTATCTCTGGTGCAACCTTGACCTGAGTCACCCTCTACAAGACCTCAGCTGATCTCGCGGGTGCAAGAGCTGGTACCGGTGGTGCGGGAGGTGGTGCTCCTATCCTAAACGCCTCCTCTACCATCTAAACATAGTTTCTGATTACAGAAGCCCCAGTAGATGCTCCCCCGGTCCTAGGAGATGGAGAACTATGCGCCCCAGACCTCACAAATGTCCTATCCCTAGCCTCGGGAATGACACTCTCTGCGACGTCCTCCACGGGAATCTCAATTGTTGGTGGATCCACAACTGTTGAGTCCACAATGTGGATACGTCCCCGGCCTCGCGCTCCTGTGGTTCTCCTTAGTCGTCCTCATCTCGGGACGGTAGGAGGAAGAGTGGGTCTACCCTTGGTGGGTCTTACGTATGCGGTAGCTCTCGTACGTGCCATCTGATAGTGTACGGCGTTTATTTATTTATGAATATATATGTAATACTTACAATCTCAACGGTAAAACTTAAGTAGCATAAAGGTAAGCATGATCTAAATATACAACCAAGGCATACAAGCCCAAACCATCATAAGGTCGTGTATATAACTATGTACATACAAATCCAAAAACATCCTAAGGCAATATATATATATATATAACTATATAAGTATATACATATATCAAATCCGGAAATCTATGTCGCCGAGGTCCGCAGAAGGACTGGTGGTCGAGAACATCCTAACCCAAGCCCGACTCATGCATATGATTTTGAAAACGAAAAGTGAGAACCCGTGTGGAATCTATTAATCCCTCATTTGGCCTTTAGAAGATTGTGAGTGCCATTGTTGTCAACCTAGGGCTCTGATTCCACTTTGTAGCACCTAGAATCTAAGGGACTTGGGATGCTACGGGTGAGACCTCACAATGGTCCCGACCCTTAGCCTCACATCAATTTCACCGGACCTTTCCAACATGGCACAAATAAAGGAATTACTCAAAACGTTTATAATGTATCCAAGAGAAACCGAAAGTAAAGGTACAACTTGGAAACTCAACCGAGTCCTCAAAACGACACAACACCAACAATATAATCCGAAAACGTACAACATATATCATAATCTAACATCGAAACTAAATAACCAAAAACGTCCTCATCCTATAATGTACTGAGGCCCCGGCTGTCCACTCCTCCACCTCACTCGGCGGCATCCCTAACTTGCAGGGCATCTATACAAACAGTTTAAAACCGTTAGCTAATATTCGAAGCATTAGTAACAAGGTGAAGGCACAAGCACATATACATCCACATGACATATAACATGCTCCAAAGCACTCTAGTTTGGTTTATTATCTTTTTATTATTAAGTCGTATCCCGTTCTAATTTAACTTAGGTTTGTGACCCGAGAGTCCCCGAAACTTGCCTCGGTTCCTACTTACCGGCGTGGAATGGTATTGATGCATCCGATCGTCAACCAACACGGGATAGTCGCCAAGAACCTCCTAGCTCTCGCGAGAGTGTAACGACCGGATTTTTCGTTACGCTTGGATATAGTTAGATGAGGATAGAAGCCGGGTGCAAGGGCTCACGCCCTTGCGGCTTTGGCGACGGAGTCAAGTAAGCCGCATGTGCGGCTAGGATTCCCGCTGAGGCGGTGATACGCGTGGGCGGGGTAGTAGCGTTTTGGGCAACCGTTCACATTCCGATCCTTTCAACTCCCCTCTTAAATTCCATGAGGAGTTATGGGATGAAGACCTTTAGTATCCTTCCTCTTTTATGCAGTCAACCTTTCTCCTCCTCTCATTTTCCATTCACGTTACTTTCTTTTTCCTACCCACTTCATCCTCTTGCACCTTCCTCTTACATCCTTTTCCTCCATTCTTCCCTTGGAGTGCTCCAGCTTGGATCCACCATTGGTGAGGCCGGAACTGCAGTGACGGGACGTGGATAAGGTTCCTCCCTTTCTACTTCTTTCTTTCTTCTTCTTCTCCTTCTTTCGTCCTTTCCCTTCCATGGTTTGAATGGAAGACACTCATGAATCCTTGCTTAACGATCTATTGTTGTTTTGTTGGTTCGATGACGAAGCTAGACCCTAGAAGAAGGCTAAGATCAAGTGAGAGAAGTGGAAGACGTTCATAGCACCAAAAGAGACCCTAAAGGATCGGCTGCACAATCGAAGAACTCAGGAGACGGACTTTCTGCACAGACAGGCGCAGGGGCGGATTCACAAAGGCGCAAGGGCGGCTTTTGTCAGGCGCAGGGGCGGACCTAGATCGGCGCAGGGACGGACCCAAATAGGCGCAGGGGCGGCTCAGGCAGGCGCGGGGGAGGTTTTGCTCCAGTGAGTCCCGAATCTCGTTCTTTCCTTCCTTCTTTCTTCCTTAGACTCGTTATACCTTAGAAGCATGTTAGGCTGGCCTAGGGTAGTTGAACTGGAATGCTTTAGAGTGGTTGGACCTTAGTAGTCTAGTGTGAGTTACATGAGGCTTCTGGTGGTATGTTGTTGAGGGTTCGTTTCGATCTTTGTGGAAGTAACCTTTGCGTATCGTTGTGTTGAGAGTTGGATAGGTCATGGACTGAGAGTGTAGTTGTTACGCTCATTTGGTAGCACAAAAAGCTTTATATTTATAAACTTGAACTAAAATCCTAAACTACCTAGCGAAACCCAAAGTGTACGGATCGTTTTGTAGGAAGGAAAGTATTCCGAGGTCGAACACAAGGACTGAGGTGAAATAAAATCATTCAATGATCAAATATAGTGTAAATCTAAACTAAGATGAGATGAGGAATAAGGAAAGTGCAAAACACAATATTTTTGGAAGGTTTTGGGTGATCAAACAAGGATCACAAATATATCAACACAAACAAGAAACACAAACACACAAACACAAAGATAAGAGATAAGAGGTAAGAAAGCGGATTCTAGAGATTCGGGATTCCGATTATGACTATGGAATCATGCTTCTAAAGATCAAAGGAAAGGTGTGGTTGTTCGGAGTTGGGTGTTTCTCTAATGGGAGAAATTACCGGGTAAGTCTCATGCTCCACTAGTCTCGCACCTAAGGTCCTATTACCGGGTAAGTCTCAAGGAACCTAAGGACGGGAATTCTACACAAACCGGCCACTACCTAAGGGTCAAACCCCTCCTTAACTGGTAAGTCTCGGAATGG
Source organism: Fagopyrum homotropicum (assembly GCA_033239125.1). Classification (NCBI taxonomy): domain Eukaryota; kingdom Viridiplantae; phylum Streptophyta; class Magnoliopsida; order Caryophyllales; family Polygonaceae; genus Fagopyrum; species Fagopyrum homotropicum. The sequence goes on along the minus strand of BSWB01000003.1, from coordinate 94,298,012 downwards.
GTAAGTCTTAGGCAACGATCCTAGCACACTCAATCCAATAGCGGCTCTTATGGCTCACTACTACCAAGAGTTCATCATCTTATGTATCTAAGAGTGGAAATTACTGGGTAAGTCTCATCCTTCAAAAAGGTTGCTAACACTAGGTCACCCTAAGCTAGATTAAGCTCAACAAACACAAGTATTTCAACACATCTACATCCTAACATCCAGATTCATCAATACAAGCACAACACAGAGAACCACGGGTGGATCATGGAAACCACGGCCACGGAACCATGAAGAACAGGCCGTGATTCTCCACTGAGTTGGGGGTTTCGAACACAAATCGATCCTAAGCTAACATGGAAGTTCATACAATCATAGTCCAAAGAATAAACATCATTCCTTCACCCTAGAATCACAACTATTCAGCCAACAACATACATTTCAAGATCAAACTTCACAAATAAAACATGCTTGCAAATCATGGCTAGATAATGAAGAATAACCCAATGAAAAGACATTAAAAGTTAGAATAGAAGTTACCAAATCTTACAAAGGCTCCAAGAGCTGTTCCAAGTTGTCAACAATGGAAACCTCACTCAAAACCACTCTAATCACACTTTAAAACGAATATCTACACTAATCTCTCCCAAGAACACCCACAATAGGTGCTTGGAAGAGAGGCTACAATGGAGAAGTGTTTTGGGGAAGAAGCTACGTCAAAAATGGAATAGAGAGATTGGTTCCCTCTAATTACAACCTGAAAGGTCACTTAAATACCCCACCAATAGCAAGATTCGGCCAAAGAGATCGTGGGACACGTGTCAAGGTGGTCCAGACAAAAACCACGGCCTATTTCCACGCCCGTGGAAGTCCCAGTGACCGTGGTTTTACTCCAGAAACTCTCCTTGGATCATCAAGCAATGAGTTGGTACAAGGCATGCACCAACAAGGTCCTATGTGTTCTCCTTTGCTCCTAGCCTGCTGTTAGTATGAAATATTGTGATATTTTAGGCACGTTTTCTAAATGAATTTGATTCATATTGATAGTCTTTGATTGATCTTTGTGCATATGTGAGCTAGTATTGCCTATATTTTTGATATGGATGTCTACACTAGTTCTATGTTGATTTTAGGTAATTTGGAGCTATTTCCGAACGGAATCGAGCAAAGGAGAGTTGAGTTGATATGTCCATAGATCGAGGACACTTTTTGAAGCAATTTGGAGTCTTAGATTGAAGAATGCACGAGTTCAGGGAAGAATCACGTTCTCGCCCTAAATTACGCCCTAAAACACGGCCGTATCACAAACCACGTTCAGAATTACGGCCGTGGATTCAGAGTCAGAATTCGATGTTCATTCCAGGGGATTCTACGGCCGTGGAACTAACCGTAATTGTTTCCACGCCCTAAATTACGGTCGTGGAATCTTCCACGACCGTGATCTTGGCGAATCTTTTCGCCACGCTTCGAAGTCATGATCTTTTGAAAGATTGGGCGGGCCGACACTTTACCCTACACTATAAAAAGACGGACGAAGCAAGATTCCGTCACCTCGCTTACGACCTTTCAACCTTCTCTTAGCGGCAAACGCACGCTTAGAATCAACGTTTAGCAACGTACTAACCCTCATCTTGGAGGTAATTTGGAGATCTCATTGAAGATCAAAGTTCGTATTGGAGAGTTGCTGTTTTGTGAAGTTCGAATTGGTGGAAGATCGAAGTTCTTGGAGGGTTTTGCAAGAAGATCCCTCTTCTTGCTTAGGTTTGATTTAGGATCGGATTGACATCCCGTTTCTTTTCTTTCCTAAGATTGTGATTGTTTACTCCGTCTTGAATCTTTTGATAAACACTTGTTCTTGACTGTGATTTTGAGATTCATTTGAAGATTATTGATAATTCTTGAAAGTTCCCATCTTTTATCTTTTAATTCTTGAATTGATATCAATATGACTGTTATTGGCTAAAAACCCTTAACAATTCTAAGGTGAAGGATTGATAGTTGTGGCATAGGTGATGATAGATCGATCGCAAACAGATTAGACCCTAAGAGTTAGAGAATTATCGCCGACAACCCCAAATTACGGGCTGTTCTTGAGTCCACGGCCGTGGAATCTCAAGAACTAACCGTGATTTACCTTGAGTCTACGAACCTGCTTTTACTTTAATCTAAAGTTAAAGATTGGCTTTAGCTTAGCTTAGACTTGTCTTTTCTAGGTGGTAGTGAAGCCTCAACAACCTCTACCTCGATTGTGAGTGTCATAACCTCAATCGGTTAAGTTAGTCTTGACCTTTGGATTACAAGTTTGGGTATTTAACATTAATTCTCATCTTTAGAACCTTTCTATATTGAGCCTCAACAACCTATATAGGGAATGTCTTTTAGGTGAGTCACATAAGGTTTTTGGAACCTCAACCGTACGATTACCTTACATTAGTATACCTTTGCATATCTCCACTCTGTCTTTACATCATTAGTATATCTTGAATCTATTGCCGCAACTGGATATCTGAAGCTTTAGGATTGTTGTTTTCCCAATATCTACAAAACTCCCATATTCACCTGCTTGATAACCTGCAATCAAGTTCGTTCCCCCCAAATCCCTGTGTTCGATACTCTGGAATTCTTGCTTAACTATATCGATCCGTACACTGCGGGTTCGCTGCTTGATTCTAGTTTTATAAATTTAAAACTTATTTGCACACACCTCTAGGGGCGAACAAGTTTTTGGCGCCGTTGCCGGGGATTTGGTTTCGTCCGAATCTGGTAGCCGGTTGTCAAGCTTGGGAGCTTACTCTCGTTGTTTGATTTCCTTTGAGTGCATGCGCAGGTCTAGGAACACCGAAGATCTCTTACCTCTTGATCAAGAGCTAGAGAAAACCTTGAGGCAAAAGCGCAAGGAAAAGAGGATGGCTGAAGAAAACGAACGCGATCTTCAAACGGAGTTGGCGGAGAAGGAAGCTCAACTCCGATGGAATGAGACTCTCCGCCAGGATGAGATGGATCGTCATCAATCTCAAGTCAACGGTCTACAAGACATGATCGTCCAAATGAGGATAAAGATGAGCGACCTTGAAGATAAGGTAGGCAAGAGGTCCTCGAGAAGGAGATCAAGGTCTAGAAGAAAAAGCCACTCATCTGCTGATGATAGCGATTCTTCCATGCCACCGTTAGAAGAGATTGATCCCACGATCAACATGAATCCTTTCCATCCACAAGGAGCTACTAATCGCCGCATTCCACCTAGGAATGTGAGAGTCGAACGTGTGGATAATGAGCCAAGGACTCTTGGCCAACGGATGGATCCAACACAACAACCACGCCGCTTGGGTGTGAAATTTGACGCTGAAGATGTGCAAGGGTTTAGCTTTAACCTTCAAGTTATCACTCTTATTCGCCAAAGTCAATTTGGCGGTACAAGTACTGAATCTCCACACCAACACTTACAGAACTTTGAGTGTATGATGGAGACGATGAGACCGAAGAACGCTACTACCAACAGCTATAAGCTCAAGCCTTTCTTCTTCTCCCTGAAGGGGAAAGCGTTATCTTGGTATCAAGCTCTTCCTAATGGGAAACTAGACACGTGGGAAGACCTTTCCGCAGAGTTTCTCACCAAATTCTTTCCGCCCTCCAAAACGGCGGAACTTAGAGGTAAGATCAATGCTTTTTCCATGAGACCTAACGAAAGTTTGTTTCAATCTTGGGAAAGGTTTCAGGATTTGCTCTTGGATTGCCCTCATCATGGCATATCCAAGCTTGCCTTGCTGGAGATTTACTACAAAGGACTGGATGCGGGAACGCAATTCAACCTCCAATCCCTCTCATGTGGAACGTTCATGGACATGAGAGAAGATGACGCTTGGGACTTCATTGAGAAGCAAGCAAGAGTCATAGAGAAGTATTCCCACCGGAAAGTGGAGGGAAATCGTGTGGAGCAAGGAGCAAAGCTCACACATGAAGCTCAAAATCAGATTTTCTCCCTCAACAACGAGATCAAAGAGTTGAAGGAGACTATCAAGACCAACTTCCCAAGGCAACAAGAGAAGGATGTTGGCTATTTGGGCAACAACAACAGCGGTGATAACACCAACCGCAACAACAATAACCGGAACAATAACCGGAATAACAATTGGAATGGAAACAACAACAACCGGAACAACAACAATTGGAACAACAATCGGGGTTCAAACAACAACAATTGGCGCTCCAATCAACAAAATTCCGGTAACTCCTATCCTTCCAATTCCAATTCGCTAACACCACCCTCTTCTTCCTCTACTCCTTTGAAAAGCCAGGGGCAATCATCAAATGGAGAAAACAATACGGGAAAGGAGAAGCCCGATCCCATGTTGGAGACAATCTTGGGAAAGCTTCAAGGGTTGGAGAACCGCATCATCAAGGTTGATGATCATATTTCTAAGGTTGACAAAGCTCAAAAGGTTTTGGAAAACCAAATGTTCAACTATGCGGAGGAAGTTCCCAGAAATCAAGGGAAACTTCCAGGAAAGACGGAGGACAACCCCAAAGGGAGGGTGATGGCGATTACAACTAGGAGCGGAGTGACTACCACCGATCCGCAACCTACGTTCGTTGAAGTCCCCGTAGAGAAGGACAAAGAAAAGGGGAAGGAGAAGGAAGACGTCTATGTTCCTCCTCCAGCTTTCAAACCTCCCCTACCTTTCCCTCAATCTAGAGCGCGAGCGCGCCTAGATAAACAATTTGGTAAGTTTATAGAACTCATGAGCAAGCTGCATATTAATATACCTTTCATTGATGCTATTGTAGGTATGCCGGCTTATGGCAAGTTCTTGAAGGAGCTCCTCTCTAACAAGAGGAAGCTAGAAGATTTTGGTGAAGTCAAGATGAGTTCGGATTCTTCGGATCTCATCAAGACGATGAAGGAGAAAATGCCCCCAAAGTTGAAGGATCCGGGGTCATTTTGCATTCCCATTGGAGTAGGAGATGTCACATATGACGCTTTATGTGACTTAGGAGCAAGTGTGAGCATCATACCACTTGCGTTGTGCAGGAAAATCGGTTTAGGCAACCCTAAACCGGTGAAGATGACGTTATACATGGCGGATCGATCCATTACTCGTCCCGTCGGTATTGTAGAAGACGTCCCGGTCAAGCTAGGCAAGTTCTTTGTTCCCATTGATTTTGTCGTGCTTGATATTCCTGCAGATAGTCCGGTCCCGATCATACTCGGAAGACCGTTTCTTGCAACTTCCGGCTGCATGGTCGATTGCAAGAATGGGAGACTCGCTTTTGATATTGGGGAAGAGAAAGTAGAGTTCGTTCTTTCCACTCTAGTGAAGGAGCCAATCTTTGATGAGGATATTTACGATATCCAAGATGAAGAAGGTTTGTCTAGGGAGGAGGTGAGTGCAATTCTCTTTAACGATCCTTTACAAAAGGTTATTACTATGAGTCTAACCAATGTAGGAGAAGAAGAAGAGTGCAAAGAGGAAATTGAAGCCTTGGAAGCACAAGAAGAGATACATGAAGTGGAATTTGAGAAACTCCACGATGAGGCTGAGAATATTAGAATCCACGGTCACACCCTGTATTCCACGACCGTGGATTCCACGACCAAAATCGACTTCCATTCCAGAGCATTCCACGGCCGTGGAATAGAAGAGAAGACCGTAATTTTGGCCGTGGAAGATGGTGATCGGCATACCTCTTCAACTTCTTCTAATTCTTCTCCAACCCACTCAACATCCTTAGAAACTTCTAAGGAAACATCGGGAGCTCCTCAAGGATCATCGGAAGCTCCGAAAGTGATGGAACTCAAACCACTTCCTACTCATCTAAGGTACGCTTTTCTTGGATCTAATTCCACCCTTCCGGTTATCGTTAGTTCCGAATTAAGCATAGATGAACATGAACAGCTCATGATTGTCCTTAGGAAACATAGAAAAGCCATAGGCTATACCATTGAGGACTTAGTAGGAATTAAACCCTCCCTATGCATGCATAAGATACTAATGGAGGAAGACTTTAGAACTTCGAGACAACCTCAACGGCGGTTGAATCCGACCATGAAGGAGGTTGTCAAGAAGGAAATTCTTAAACTTCTTGATGCAGGTATCATCTATCCTATCTCCGATAGCAAGTGGGTGAGCCCGGTTCAAGTAGTTCCGAAGAAGGGAGGAATGACGGTCATCACCAATAAGAACAACGAACTCATTCCTACCCGAACCGTAACTGGATGGCGAATGTGTATAGACTACCGCAAGCTCAACAACGCAACGCGGAAGGATCACTTCCCATTGCCATTCATCGATCAGATGCTTGAAAGGTTAGCACAACATTCATACTTCTGCTACCTTGACGGTTATAGTGGCTTCTTTCAGATTCCAATACATCCGGATGATCAAGAGAAGACCACATTCACGTGCCCTTGGGGTACGTTCGCTTATAGGAGAATGCCGTTCGGGCTTTGCAACGCCCCAGCCACCTTTCAACGGTGCATGATGGCCATCTTCTCCGAATATGTAGAGGAAATCATGGAAGTCTTCATGGACGACTTCTCCGTTTACGGTTCCTCTTTTAACGATTGTCTTTCTAACCTTTCTCTTGTTTTGCAAAGATGTGAAGACACTAACCTAGTTCTTAATTGGGAGAAGTGTCAATTCATGGTTAAGGAAGGAATCGTGTTAGGTCACTTAGTCTCTAGTAGAGGGATAGAGGTAGACAGGGCTAAGATAGAGACCATAGAGAAACTTCCTCCCCCAATTTCGGTGAAAGGGATAAGAAGTTTCCTAGGACATGCTGGATTCTATAGACGTTTCATTAAGGACTTTTCTAAAATATCAAAACCTCTCACTAATCTATTGATGAAGGATGCGGTTTTTGAGTTTTCACAGGAATGTCTAGATGCGTTCAACACCATTCGGCAAGCTCTAATTTCAGCACCCATTATCCAACCTCCGGACTGGACTCTCCCCTTCGAGATTATGTGTGATGCTAGTGACGTAGCCATTGGAGCTGTTCTTGGGCAACGAAAGGAAGGACGAACCCACGCCATATACTACGCTAGCAAGACGCTAGACGAAGCTCAGCTCAACTACGCCACCACAGAGAAGGAATTTTTAGCCATTGTCTACGCTATTGACAAGTTTTGCTCTTATCTTGTAGGTGCAAAAGTGATTGTCTACACGGATCATGCTGCGATCCGGTACCTCCTTGCGAAGAAAGATGCGAAGCCAAGGCTGATTAGATGGATTCTTCTCCTACAAGAATTCGATCTTGAGATCCGCGACAAGAAAGGCTCGGAAAATTCTGTTGCGGATCATTTGAGTCGTCTAACACATCTAGAGGACAACCAATTGCCCATTGATGACTCCTTCCCGGACGAACACCTACATATCATAGAGGAGTGCATCAAGGTAATCTCCAAAGGTAACGAACCATGGTTTGCTGACTTTGTTAACTATTTGGTTTGCCAGGAGATACCGCCCGGACTATCCTACTCACAAAGGAAGAAGTTCTTCAAGGACGTCCGGGAATATTATTGGAACGAGCCTCTCCTCTTCAAGAGAGGTCCGGATGGCATCATCCGGCGGTGTGTGCCGGAAGAGGAGATGCAAAGTGTCATCCGCCATTGTCATTCACTACCTTGTGGAGGATACGCTAGTTCAAACAAAACTAGCGCAAAGGTATTGCAATCTGGATTCTATTGGCCTACTTTATTTAAAGATGTGCAATCCTTTGTTTCTTGTTGCGATGCTTGTCAAAGAACAGGCAATATCTTTAGAAGGAACGAGATGCCCCTTAACAACATCCAAGAGGTAGAGATTTTCGACGTTTGGGGAGTCGATTTCATGGGACCATTCCCTTCCTCTTGTGGAAACCAATACATATTATTGGCGGTAGACTACGTCTCTAGATGGGTGGAAGCGATTGCCTCTCCCACAAATGATGCCATGGTGGTGGTCAAGTTCTTCAACAAGACCATCTTTCCGCGATTCGGGACACCAAGGACGATCATTAGTGATGGAGGTTCTCACTTCATAGCCCGTCGCTTTGAAGCTCTTCTAGCCAAGTATGGGGTTACTCACAAGATCGCTACCCCTTACCATCCACAAACGAGTGGACAAGTTGAGATCTCAAACAGGGAGATCAAGGGAATTCTAGAGAAGACGGTTTCAAGGACTAGGAAGGATTGGTCCTTGAAACTAGATGACGCATTATGGGCATACCGGACTGCATACAAGACTCCCATAGGAACCACACCATATAACCTTGTGTATGGGAAGTCTTGTCATTTGCCGGTAGAGCTAGAGCACAAAGCGTTTTGGGCTATCAAATGGCTGAATTTCAGCATGAAGGAAGCGGGAGAGAAGCGTCTCCTAGACATCAACAAGCTGGATGAACTTCGCTTGAACGCCTATGAAAACGCCAAAATCTACAAGGAAAGAGCAAAGCGTTGGCATGATAAGCATATCATTCCAAAGGACTTCAAAGAAGGAGATCAAGTTCTCCTCTTCAATTCGAGACTTCGCCTCTTTCCAGGTAAGTTAAAATCTCGTTGGACTGGACCTTTTCTAATTAAGCGTATTTTCCCCCATGGTGTAGTTGAAGTATGGGGTGAAGCTAGCGGAAGTTTTAAGGTGAACGGCCAACGACTCAAGAAGTACTCGCCGGAACTCCAAGCTGAGGAGTTTGCACCTACCGCACTCGAATAAGTGCGAGATTGGTCTAGCTACGGACCTTAAACAAAGCGCTTCTTGGGAGGCAACCCAAGGTATTGCATTTTCGTTTTGTCTTCGATTCATAGATTAGTTTAGAATAGACGTTTTCGCTTTATTTTGCCTCGATTTCTTCCGGTATGTTCGTGTTTTTGGTTGTAGGATCGATGGAAAAGGAGAAAGGAGGGATAATGTCGAAGAGAAGTGACGAAATTTGGACTTTGAAGCTTTACAGAAGGTTCCACGGTCTAAATTACGGTCGTCATAGCTACAGTGGCCGTAATTCTCAAAAGCCTGTGAAAAATCACCAAAACCACGGGTCCGTACACTTCCACGGCCGTGGAATGCCCCGATAGACCGTGATTTTCGAAATTTTGCCTGCGAGTATAAAAGCCACACTTCATCACAAAAACCTCCACAATTCTTCCCCAATTCCACGACCTAGATACCGAAAACCCGCAGCCTCTCCCAATTCTTCATTCTCTAATCGTTTTCAACGATTCTTCGCTCTAAACTGCAGCAAATCCAACCACGAACAGGATCCAAGCAACAAATCGAGTGGAAATCAATCAACAAACGCACATTTTGGATTTTTCAATCCGAAAAAGAGGTTATTTCTTTCTCTTCGATTCTCGCGGATTTGGTTCGTTTTTGCTATAGATTTTTAGGAAGAACTGACAAGGATTGGACGGAATTAGATTAGGACTGCCTGTTGTGGTGATATTTGGTGAATTTGCTGAGATTCACGAGATTCTGTGACGAATCACGGTCTCTGGAGGTTCCACGGCCGTAGTTTCTATAGAACAGACCGTGATTTTTGCTGAAAATGGATTTCGTAAGGAGAGTTTCAGGAAGGATAAAGGAGAAGAAAGGGGAGCAAAATAAGAAAAGAAAGGGCAACCCCTCCACATCTAGGGCACCACCACCTTCATCTCCCTCACTACCATCCTCACCTTCACCTCCATCTTCACCACCTCACCCTAGCGTCCCAACCATACATGATGACCACCTAGCTGCATTTGAGAGGATAGAGAAGAGGGCAGTGATTGGACCTAGGTATTTGTTGTTGGAGGATCTACATCCTCTCAACATAGTTGATGACCTTACATGGCTCTTGGATAGAGCCGGATTGACTGTCTTCACGAACATTCGTGAAGACGCCTATGAGGAGATCACCCGAGAGGTGGTGACATCTTTCGAGCACAGCCATGTTGATAGGACCGTCTCCTTCCGTCTCATGAATCGAGACTACCAGTTGAGTATAGTTGAGTTTGGGGCCATTTTCGGGTTCCATGAGACCTACAATGGTCGATTCCCTAGCGGTATCTACCCTAAAGATTTCTGGGAGGAAGTAGCCATGATTTACGCCGACGAGGACCGTTGGCAACCCACCGATACCAAGGCTAGATTGATGTACCATCTAGCCTTGAAGATAGCTCACCGTGTTCTTTCGGAGTGTCTCTTTCCTAGGACGGAGACGCCCCAAAAGATCAAGACGGATGAGCTATTCCTGCTCTACTGTATGCTCTACGGTCGCCGCGCAGATTGTGCTACTCTTTTGGCGGCTACGATGAGTAAACTGAAGAACAAGAGAAAGGGGAACATTGGATATGGTGGGATAGTGACCCACATGGCTAGGACATTTGGTGTGGATTTTTCAGGTTGCACCCGCATACCCGCCGTACCTCTAGGATTACATGCATTCATGGTCAGGGGACTCATCTTCCCCACACATAGAGGTCCGCCTTATGCGGGCATGCCTTGGGAGAGTAGGACAGGCAGGGGTATTGAGTGGCTGCTAGAGTATTCCATTGTGGCAGGACGCCACAATTGGAAGGAGACGTTCGCTGCGATGCATGCGCACAGGCTTGTAGCTCCCCCTTTTGTCCCACCACCGGTTGAGGATGAGGAGGAGATGGGAGAGCAGTACGAGAGTGGTGGAGGAGCGGAGCAGGAGTTCGGCACGTTTCCGGATCAGCCGGAGGCGGTCCCGGATGTACCTAGGCGCTCTCCACGTCCAGCTAGAGCTTCAGGCTCGTCATCTCGCCGCGCCAGCGTGAGTGAGAGGCCCACGTGGATGACTACACCTCCCACTTGGTACGACACACCCCCTCCTTGGTCCACGACGCAGCCACCACCACCACCACCAGCACCAGCACCAGCCGATGCCCCCGCATGGTATGATCACGCCCCGGGATGGTATGAGAGGATGCCGGATTGGGCTACCGGACTTTCAGAGAGAGTCGGAGCGCTAGAGATCCGGGCGGATGCTAGAGACGGACACCTAGACGACCTTGACCACATGATGAGGGACGTCTACCGCCAGCAGTTCGGGCGGTTCTATGATCCGAGCTTCTCTCCATTTCCACCTCCACCGGCGCCGCAGTGATCGATGCATGACCATTTGATTTAGACATTCCCGCCACCACTTGTGAGTTTCTTTTTCTTTTCTTTCTTTTGTTCTTTCTTTTGAACATTAGGGACAATGTTCGTCCTAAGTATGGGGTGGGATGTACTAAAGTTTGTAATAACTCTACTCTCTATGTTTGCTTCATTTGAGACTATCATTGCATGTTCATTATGTGTTGCACGTTTCCTTATTACATTGCATGAAAAGTGACTTGAAAAACCCATAAAAATTGAAAAATTTTGAAAATTTTGAGCTTCTAATGAATTGAGATGATTTCCATGATAATCACTACTTGTGAATTGAGTTCGATGACAATTGCATGCTTAAAAGGATTGTAAATCGAAAAGAATTTAAATGAATGAATTCTACCTCTTTTACAAGTTTTATAATGTGAAAACATTGCCTAAATCATGTTGAGAGATTGAAGTTGAAATCACATTATAAGTTCCTATACTTCTTGTTGAAATGATTAAGGCAATTCGATACTTTCTTTCCTCTTTCTTTGATCATCTAGCTCCTCATTGAAATATTAGCCTCCTTTACCTATCCGGGAATTTGGAAAAGTGAATGAGAAAAAGGCACGTTTGATGTGGGAGGGCCATGAAAGCAACTAATTGCAATCAATTGAATAGAAAGAAATTATAGGTTTGGGGACGTTAATCATGACGATGAGTAACTCGGCACCATTCACATAGCCGGGTGTTTGTGCCTTGCCAAAGTCGGATTGAGCGATATTCCTAGCGGATTATGGTATGTGCGCTAAGGGTTTGAGGCATCTCATGAAAAATGAGAAACGCCAATCTCCTAGGCTTCGGTTTTTGTGCACCTCTATCCATAACTCCAAAAGTAAAGTCAAAAAGAAGAGAGCGAAGCTCTAAGTTGAAGTGTTGCGGGAACCGCATAAGAAGAAGAAGGTAGTTGTCCACTTTCCCGGATTTATGCACCATTTCCCCTTAAAGTTTTCCCTTCCCTTCCATACTCTAGACCTTTTCTTTGAAAGTCCTTAAGATCAAAAGAATGTTATATGACTTGGTGATCTAAATTGAAGCTTCTTATGATTGATTTTGATAATATTTGAAGGTTATAATGCTTGTTTAGAAGTTGAGTTGATTCATGAATTTTCTTTACCTTTTACTCTTTGATTAAGTGTGTGAAAGTTTGAAAAACGATTGAAGCAAGGTTTGAGAATGATCTATTCTTTAGAAGTCACATTCATCCAAAAGAAGGTACACATATTTCATCCTAACTCTTGTTTTAAAGCTTTTCAAAGGACCTTGCTTAGGGACAAGCAAATGCTAAGTATGGGGTTATTTGTTAGTATGAAATATTGTGATATTTTAGGCACGTTTTCTAAATGAATTTGATTCATATTGATAGTCTTTGATTGATCTTTGTGCATATGTGAGCTAGTATTGCCTATATTTTCGATATGGATGTCTACACTAGTTCTATGTTGATTTTAGGTAATTTGGAGCTATTTACGAACGGAATCGAACAAAGGAGAGTTGAGTTGATATGTCCATAGATCGAGGACACTTTTTGAAGCAATTTGGAGTCTTAGATTGAAGAATGCACGAGTTCAGGGAAGAATCACGTTCTCGCCCTAAATTACGCCCTAAAACACGGCCGTATCACAAACCACGTTCAGAATTACGGCCGTGGATTCAGAGTCAGAATTCGATGTTCATTCCAGGGGATTCTACGGCCGTGGAACTAACCGTAATTGTTTCCACGCCCTAAATTACGGTCGTGGAATCTTCCACGACCGTGATCTTGGCGAATCTTTTCGCCACGCTTCGAAGCCATGATCTTTTGAAAGATTGGGCCGGGCCGACACTTTACCCTACACTATAAAAAGACGGACGAAGCAAGATTCCGTCACCTCGCTTACGACCTTTCAACCTTCGCTTAGCGGCAAACGCACGCTTAGAATCAACGTTTAGCAACGTACTAACCCTCATCTTGGAGGTAATTTGGAGATCTCATTGAAGATCAAAGTTCGTATTGGAGAGTTGCTGTTTTGTGAAGTTCGAATTGGTGGAAGATCGAAGTTCTTGGAGGGTTTTGCAAGAAGATCCCTCTTCTTGCTTAGGTTTGATTTAGGATCGGATTGACATCCCGTTTCTTTTCTTTCCTAAGATTGTGATTGTTTACTCCGTTTTGAATCTTTTGATAAACACTTGTTCTTGACTGTGATTTTGAGATTCATTTGAAGATTATTGATAATTCTTGAAAGTTCCCATCTTTTATCTTTTAATTCTTGAATTGATATCAATATGACTGTTATTGGCTAAAAACCCTTAACAATTCTAAGGTGAAGGATTGATAGTTGTGGCATAGGTGATGATAGATCGATCGCAAACAGATTAGACCCTGAGAGTTAGAGAATTATCGCCGACAACCCCAAATTACGGGCTGTTCTTGAGTCCACGGCCGTGGAATCTCAAGAACTAACCGTGATTTACCTTGAGTCTACGAACCTGCTTTTACTTTATTCTAAAGTTAAAGATTGGCTTTAGCTTAGCTTAGACTTGTCTTTTCTAGGTGGTAGTGAAGCCTCAACAACCTCTACCTCGATTGTGAGTGTCATAACCTCAATCGGTTAAGTTAGTCTTGACCTTTGGATTACAAGTTTGGGTATTTAACATTAATTCTCATCTTTAGAACCTTTCTATATTGAGCCTCAACAACCTGTATAGGGAATGTCTTTTAGGTGAGTCACATAAGGTTTTTGGAACCTCAACCGTACGATTACCTTACATTAGTATACCTTTGCATATCTCCACTCTGTCTTTACATCATTAGTATATCTTGAATCTATTGCCGCAACTGGATATCTGAAGCTTTAGGATTGTTGTTTTCCCAATATCTACAAAACTCCCATATTCACCTGCTTGATAACCTGCAATCGAGTTCGTTCCCCCCAAATCCCTGTGTTCGATACTCTGGAATTCTTGCTTAACTATATCGATCCGTACACTGCGGGTTCGCTGCTTGATTCTAGTTTTATAAATTTAATACTTATTTGCACACACCTCTAGGGGCGAACACCTGCTCCTTGAAGAGTCCGGATGTGTGCCACCACAAGGAATGATCCTCGAATGTATCGATTAAGCTTCAAAAGGTCCCCAAAATACCTACAAAATCAACAAGAGTTCGTGTAGACGTCTATTTCGATAATATGCATGAATTAAGCATAAACGTCATGAACTAATGCGGAAACATGCATGAATGGAATGGAAAACTATCTAAAAGAGTGCCTAAACTAGTGTCATAAATCATGTCATCAAAATACCCCATACTTAGTACTTGCTCGTCCCCGAGCAAGGTCCAACTATAGGCTACGAGATGGCATGATTTATGAATGCAGAAAATTAGAAAATATTTTTTTGAATTGTGCTTCTCATGATGGATCACCTTCATAGTCATGTTTCATGGCAATGGACAAGGAATCATGTATTAAATGCATGAAGGCACGGAAAGGCAATCATAGTTAACTCGAAAGCATGCATGAAATGTAAAAATAATGAAGTCAAGATGATCATGAGAATATCCAATCTAGATCACCAAGTCTTACACACATGCAAATAGGTCATAAGGACTTAGGAAAGAAGTGGCTAATAAGCGTTGTGAATAGGTGGGAATTTTCTAAGGTCATGTGGTGCAAATCCGGGAAAGGAACTAAACAACCACAACTTTAAATTTATACTTCATCCACCAAAGTGTTTTTTTTTTCTTCTTTTCTTTCTTTTCTTTTCTTTTTCTTTTTCATTTTCTTTCACTTATTTTTGAGGCAATGGCATTGGTGTATAAAAGCCGAAACCTTGGTGATTAGCGGACCTCGGGATTTTTCCGAGGTGCCTCACACCGGGCACACATACCAAGGATCGTTAGGACATTCGGTTTATCCGACTTTGGCAAGGCACAAACACCTGATTATGTGAATGGTGCCGAGTTACTCGTCATCAAAACCAAAGTCCCCAAACCAATATTTTTTTACACTTTTCACAACACATTTTCAACAACTTTATTCACAACATTCACATACCAACTTCACCACCCCATATTTGCTTTTCACACACTCAACACACTAGCATGCTCCTATTCCCGGATGGGTCAAAAGAGGTCAAATTTCATATCAAGTGAGGTGTTCAAACAACATGATCAAGATGAGCTCAAGCATCTCGACTGGTGCCTTGCGTTATGGAGCCTTGGAGATCGGCCTCGTGCCGGGCTCCAACTCAATCCCCAAATCTACGCTCCTCTGCGGTGGTAAGCCAGGCGGCTCGCCAAAGACGTCATCGAACTCACAAGCTACCGGGGACTCTACTAAAAATGATCTCGTCTCCTCCTGCATGGAAGTCGGCTAAGCGCATGACATGGAAGTCGGCTAACCAGTCACGATCTCCCAAGCGGATGGGACAATCGTGAATCTCTCGAGTACCGTGAACCTTACTCTTATCAGGTAATCTTATAAGGAAAGGTTTCCACTCTACTGTATCTAAGGTCAACCTATCTATGCAATCATCAGATATGAAAGAGTGCGTCGCATCCGTATAAAAAAGTACTCGGACTGAAAAGCCATGAATCGTAATAGTACATGTGGCTGCGGGCGCTGCTGGCTCTACGACGCTCCTCAACTCAAAGACTCGAGCCTGAGTACCCCTAGTCTCTGAAGTGCCTCCACCACGCCCTCTGCCTCTACCTGGAATCTGAGTAGAACCCTGTGAATATGCCTAACCAGGGGCTCGCTGCTGTTGCCTTTGTCCTCCTCCTGAGGTACCAGCAGGCGAGGACTCCTGCTGTGATGTTACCTTGCCTTGTCGGCAGAAGGTAGCTCTATGGCCCAGTTGGCCGCAAGTGAAGCATGTAATTGGTGGTCTCCTACACTCCGACTTAATGTGTTCATACTCTCCGCAGTTGTAGCACTGACGTCCCCTAGAAACAGTCGGTGATACAACCTGGTAAATAAAGCGGCCCTGAGGTTGACCACACCCATGACCTGAACCTCTTCCTCCTGTGTTGGCTGGTCCAGTCCTCTGTTTCTTGTCTGACCCTCCATACTGCATAGCTCTCTTAGGACCCAGTCGGTCCCTCTCATACGCCGAAGCCTGATCCTGGTAATCGGCTAAGGAGTCGCAGCGAAACCCTGCCAGATAGGAGCATGTAGTCTCCCTCACTCTCCGAGAGAACAGGTACACGTGCTGGTCTACAGGTGGTGCAGCAGGACCCAACAGTGACATCTCCTCTCGGAACCTCCTAATCGTCTCAGCTATCGGAACATCCTCAAATCTTGCCTCCAAGAAGTGCTGCACTCGGTCTCTCCTCAGCGAGGTAGGACAAAAAGTCTCTCACACAAGACTCAACAACTGCTCAAATCGGGACACTCCGCCCCGCACGGCCCTCCACCAGAACTGTGCATGGTCTCTAAACAAGGTCTGAACCAGCTCCACCTTACGACTCTTAGGACAATGGATAGCCTCCAGTGCGGACTCAACATGGCTAATCCAATGCTCTACCTCAAGTCCAACATTCCCGTCGAATGTGGGAACTCGCTGATGGTTGAAAGTCTTCAACCATTCGTCCGGCCTCGGTACCCTTAGCTTATCTCGCACTCGGTCATCCTCAACAACCCTCATTGGTCTAGGTACCACCGGTGGAGCTACCACCTGAGTCACCCTCTGAGAGACCTCAGCCGACCTATCTGGCACCGGCGGTGCTGGAAGTGGTGCTCCGTCTTTGTATGCCTCTTGCACCTGCTGGACATACGCTCGATACTCCGATGCTCCAATTGACAAACGGCCAGAATCAGCAATTCCCTCACTCCGTACTCAGGACCTAGCAACGGTCCCATCTCTATCCTTGGGAACAATGCTCTCAGTTACCTCCTCAACAGGAACGTCCGCAACTAGTGGATCTACAACGGGAGCACGTCCCTGACCTCGGCCCCTCTGAGGCCTACTCACACATCCCGGTCTCGGAGCTCTTGGAGGAAGGGAAAGTCAGCCCCCTCCTCGTCCAACGTAAGCTATCGCTCTTGTACGTGCCATCTGATAGAGGTGTGATCGATGTAAGACTACATTAATGGCTAGTAAGGACATAACTATCTTACTACTCTAGGTCATTTCTAAAGGTCACAATCTAACTATTAACACAATTTATAACAAAAGTCCAATAAACCATGGCATCGAGTTCAGCGGTGGTAGTGGTGGTCCGTGCATTCTATCCCAACCCATTTATGCTCATGGTTTTGAAAACCAAAAATTCATTTAAAAAGTTCGGAACCCTTGCAGTCTCCGTTTATTTGTTTATTCGGCCTTTTTGAAGATAGCGAGTGCCGTTGTTGCCAACCTGGCTATGATAACATATTATAACACCCCGATTCCTGGAGGACTCGGAATGCTACGAGCTGGGACCTCACAATGGGTCCTGGCCCTTAGCCTGGCAACAACTTCATCGGACCTTACAACACGGCACAAATAAAAAGGCAAAACACATAGTTTTATAACATGAGCGGAAGTAAAAAGTACAAATCTGAAAAACAATCCAACCGAGTCTCAAAACCAAAGTAACATCATAAGTCTCAACATTTATGAAGTAAGATAAACTGTCCCTTCCTATAATGCACGGAACCCCGGCTGCCCACTACCGCCGGATCACTCGATCGCCTCTCTAACCTGCAAAGTATCTACGAGCGGTATAAAACCGTTAGCTAGCCATCTATGCATAAGTATAAAGGTAAAAGCACAAACACACGACATACACAATCAACATGCAACACTTTATCCTTTTGTTATCTTTAATTAGGTGATATGTCATTACTAATGATACTTATTTTGTGACACGAGGGATTCTCAAACCTCGCCCCTGATCCCGTTTACCAACGAGGAATGGTGCTAATGCACCTGACCGTCTACGTGCCTGGGCTGGTTCAGGGAGCCTTCTAGACTCTCGCAAGAGATAGGCAGATGATGTCACGACCCGTTATCATACAATTGGGTCAATTATGAAATATAATAAAGTCGGCCTAATCCGGTTTTGTTATTATCCTAACTAGCAAACACCACTCATACAAAATACACTCATACAAGAAGCCAACTAAATAAGTCCGTAGACTTACTAGTCTCCGAAGCGCACACGAACACCTCACTCGTAATTTCCCTCGGGAAAACGTACAACGCCTGTTCAAGACAAGGCACACAATCAAACCACACTCTAGACCACTAGAAGTCTTTAGACTTCTAGGCTCAATTCCTAACCCATCTAGTCCAAGAAGACTACTGATGACATGATTTATGACACTAGTTTAGGCACTCTTTTAGATAGTTTTTCTTTAATGTTTTCTTGAAGCATCAAAATTTTATCATTAGGGTCCAAAATGCATAAATCCATTCAACACACAAGGCCATCCATAGCCAATCCACAAGACAAGATTTATCATTCGGGTCATATCCAAACCTATAAGCATCAAAATTTTAAAAATTTTCGATTTTTTTGAATTTTTGAAATATATATGTACAATGCAAAAACATTATAGGAAACGTGTGACAATAAATGAAGCTATCCTAGATGCGATCATTTCATGCTAAGAATCATGAAAACCCCACCCCATACTTAGAAACACATTGTCCCCAATGTGCAAATCAAGTAAAGAAGAGTGAAAGAAGTCCTCACAATGTAAAAATGGTGTCGTTGGTATTTTGGTTCACTCATGTGGAGTGCTGGTGATGGATGATTGTTCAAGCATGGTAGAGAGCTCTTCATAGTCATTCCGACATCGAGACCCGCGCCAAGGTGTATGCCAGATGGAAGCTCTTCCATCAAACAAAGACACCTCAAGCCATCCAAGTCTCACGTCCGCTCCACCCATGGTTGAAAATGGGATCATCATCATCAACTTGTCTTCCAAGGCTTCCTCATTACCCAAAATCTACCACACAAATACAAAACACAAAAATGCACAAAAACAAAAGCAAAAGAGAAAAGGGAAAGAGTTGTACCAATGGGTTGCCTCCCATTAAGCGCTTCTTTTAGGTCATTAGCTTGACCAAACTCCGTGAATATGTCAATCCACCACAAATACCATGGTTTGCTTGTGGAGTCCAAGCAACCATCGCTTTCAGGCATCCATGATGACAAGCACGGGCCACTTGATGCCCAAATAAGCTTTAAGTTCTCTCTTCACCGGTGAGTAGTAGACTCCTTCATCACCGCTTCCTTGATGATAGTATGGAGTTGCAACCATAGGTGTCACCCCATACTTAGGCAATTTGTATTCCGCGGTCACACCGGTGAAACGCTTGTCATCCTCATCCTCTATGATCCAAAGAAAGCCAATTCTTGGAAAGAATCCTTTATTGAAGTGCTTCATAACCATCATGGATCCATCATGCTTGCCCCCTTCACTCAACATGGGAGACTCTTTAGAAAAGGGACTCCACTCTTCGTGTGTACTCGGGGCAAGCAAGAAAGGATTGGAAGGAGTTGAAGTTAACTTAGGGTTCTCTATGACAGAGCTTTCCACAGGCAAAACCACGGGCGTCCATGGGTGAGAGCACTTCAAGTGTGGTTCTGGGGTTGATGGCAAGGATGTCCATGGGTGAGAGCACTTCATTGCACTCCTCCAAAGGTGAAGGAGGTGGAGGTAAGTCTTGAAGGATGGTAGGATCTCCTAGCATAAGAGCATTCCTAATCTTCTCGATCTCCCTCCTCATTTGTTCCTCTCTCTCGAAATTCAATCTTCTTTCATCCTTCCGGGCCAAATCCCTTACCCTCGCTTGCTCCCAAGCTTCATCCAACTCTTCTTGAAGTTCCTTAATGATCATCGTTGATTCGGGCAATTCTTGGATCTCCTCATGGTGAACCTTTTCTTGTTGTAACACTTCCGCCTCAAGCTCCATGTGGGAACTCGAAATGGAAGCAAGGTTGCTCTCTAGATCATCCATCTTTCTCAACATTTCTTCTAGCATTGATTACACTCGATCATTGTGAGGTTGATGGTGAGGTTCCTCATGAGGTAATGTGGTCATGTGAGCTTGATCATGGGACTCATGATAGGCATTAAACTCCTCCCAATACTCAAACTCATCATGGAGAGGTCCAAGATCTTGGTATATCATCCCCACCTCATACTCCATGTTGTCAAGGTCGTCTTGGAGGTACAATCCGTCCATGGCAAACATGAAAAGGCAAAGACAAAAACAACACAAGAACAAAAGTAACAAGAAAGATAAACACTATAAACAACCAAAATCAAATGACTTAATCTAGACCTAGTCCCCGGCAACGGCGGCAAAAACTTGTTATGCTAATTTGGTAGCAGAAAAAGCTTTACATTTATAAACTCGAACTAAAATCCTAAACTACCTAGCGAAACCCGCAGTGTACGGATCGTTTTGTAGGAAGGAAAGTATTCCGAGGTCGAACACAAGGACTGAGGTGAAATAAATCATTCAATGATCAAATATAGTGTAAATCTAAACTAAGATGAGATGAGGAATAAAGAAAGTGCAAAACACAATATTTTTGGATGGTTTTGGGTGATCAAACAACGATCACAAATATATCAACAAAAACAAGCAACACAAACAGACAAACACAAAGATAAGAGATAAGAGGTAAGAAAGCGGATTCTAGAGATTCAGGATTCCGATTATGACTATGGACTCATGCTTCTAAAGATCAAAGGAAATTTGTGGTTGTTTCGGAGTTGGGTGTTTCTGTAATGGGAGCAATTACCGGGTAAGTCTCAAGGAACCTAAGGACGGGAATTCTACACAAACCGGCCACTATCTAAGGGCCAACTCCCTCCTTACCGGGTAAGTCTCGGAATGGGTAAGTCTTAGGCAACGATCCTAGCACACTCAATCCAATAGCGGCTTTTTTGGCTCACTACTACCTAGAGTTCATCATCTTATGTATCTAAGAGAGGAAATTACCGGGTAAGTCTCATACCTCAAAAAGGTTGCTAATACTAGGTCACCCTAAGCTAGATTAAGCTCAACAAACACTAGGATTTCAACACATCTACATCCTAACATCTAGATTCATCAATACAAGCACAACAGAGAGAAGCACAGGTGGATCATGGAAACCACGGTTGTGGAACCATGAAGAATAGGCCGTGATTCTCCCCTGAGTTGGGGTTTCGTACACAAATCGATCCTAAGCTAACATGGAAGTTCATACAATCATAGTCCAAAGCATAAACATCATTCCTTCACCCTAGAATCACAACTATTCAGCCAACAACATACATTTCAAGATCAAACTTCACAAATAAAGCATGCTTGTAAATCATGGCTAGATAATGAAGAATAACCCAAAGAAAAGACATTAAAAGCTATAATAGAAGTTACCAAATCTTACAAAGGCTCCAAGAGCTATTCCAAGTTGTCAACAATGGAAACCTCACTCAAAACCACTCTAATCACACTTTAAAACGAAAATCTACACTAATCTCTCCCAAGAACACCCATAATGGGTGCTTGGAAGAGACGCTACAATGGAGAAGTGTTTTGGGAAAGAAGCTAGGTCAAAAAGGGAAGAGAGAAGTTGGATCCCCCTAATTACAGCCTGGAAGATCACTTAAATACCCCACCAAGAACAAGAGTCGGCCAAAGAGATCGTGGGACACGTGTCAAGGTGGTCCAGACAGAAACTACGGCCTATTTCCACGCCCGTGGAAGTCCTAGTGACCGTGGTTTTACTCCAGAAACTCTCCTTAGATCATCAAGCAATGAGTTGGTGCAAGGCATGCCCCAACAAGGTCCTATGTGTTCTTCTTTGCTCCTAGCCTGCTCCTTGAAGAGTCCGGATGTGTGCCACAACAAGGAATAATCCTCGAATGTATCGATTAAGCTCCAAAAGCTCCCCAGAATACCTAAAAAATCGACAAGAGTTCGTGCAGACTTCTATTTCGACAATATGCATGAATTAAGCGTAAACGTCACGAACTAATGCGGAAACATGCATGAATGGAAAGAAAAACTATCTAAAAGAGTGCCTAAACTAGTGTCATAAATCATGTCATCAGTAGTCTTCTTGGCCTATGATAACAAGATTTATGACTTAGGATTAGGTAGTCACTTAGATAGATTTCTCATTCATTCGTACAAGTTTTGGCATTGATTCATGACGTCTTCGCTCAATTCATGCACATTTCTAGAAAAGACGTCTACACTACCTTTTATCGGTTTTATAGGTAATTCGGGGATCTATTGGACGTTAATTGATACATTTGAGGGCCAAGCCTCATGATGGTACACATCCAAAGCCTTGGAGGAGCATAATTGGAGCAACAAAGGACACAAAGACCACTATTGGTGCAAGCAATGGATCAACTCATGGCTAAACGAGCATAACAAGTTTCTGCTGAAGAAAATCGGACCAGCAAGCAGCTAAATCGGCCGATTTATTGCTCTGGGTCGATTTTTAGGCCTTTGACAGCTTAAAGCCACGTGTCCCACGATCTCTTGCCCGTCCTTGCTCTTGGTGGAGAATATAAGTGGTCCCTCAGGTGGTTGCTGAGCATCCCTCCTCTCCCACACTCTCATTTACAGCTCATTCATCTTGGAGGAAGATTGGAGAAGAAGAAAAGCTCCCAAGGATTGAAGGAAGAACAAGAAGACCATTCTAAGAGTGATTTTGAGTGATTTTGTAGACTTGGATTGAAGAACTAATTGCAAGGATTGTTAAGAACGTTTTGCACCTTCATTTTAGAGTTTGTAAGTCTTGCTACAACTTGGATTTGGCTGAGATTTATTGATTTTGCTTACTCATCTTTCATTACTCATCTATGAACACCATGTATGCTTGTTTGATGATTTCGGATCTTGATATGCATATTATTGGCTAATCTCTTGTGATTTTAGAGTGATGGATTGATGGTTATGGCTTGGGTGATGATAGGATGGACTTATATGTTAGTTTAGGATGATTTGTATGCACGAAACCCATTTCAGAGACAAAAATCGACCTGTTCTTCATCTAGATCGTCCGATTTTTTGTATCATCCACCCGATTTTCTTCTCTGTTGCTCTTTAATTGATGAATCTGCATGTTGGGGTCCTTGGTTGTTTAAATCCTAGTGTTTATTAAGCCTAATTTAGCTTAGAATCACCTAATGCTACCAACCTAAGTGAGGGAAGAGATCTACCCGATGATTTCCGATCTTAGATACCTAAGATGATGAATGCTAGGTAGTAGTGAGCCTCATAAGCCGCTATTGGATTGAGTGTGCTAGGATTATTGCTTGAGATTTCCCTATTCCGAGACTTACCCGGTAAGGAGAGGGTTACCCTTAAGTAGTATCTAGTTTGTGTGGAATTCCTTACTCTAACCCCTAGAGACTTACCCGGTAATAGGAGTTTGATGCGGGATTAGTGAAGTGAGAGACCTACCCGGTAATTGCTTCCATTAGCGAAACATTCTTTCCCAAACACCGCAGCTTGTCCTTAGAATCCTTAGAACCTTGAGTCGAATGCCATAACCGGAAATCTTGACCTCTAAAATCTACTTTTCTCTCTTGATCATATTCCTGTGCTTTGTGTTACTTACTCGTTTGCTAGCTTACTTTGTTAGTTGTTTTATTACTTTGCTTGACTTGTGATCTTTGTTTAATCACCACAAAAACCAACAAAAACATTGTGTTTTCCATTTTCTTTGCTCCTCACCTTATCTTAGTCTAGATTTACACTATTTTTGATCATTGCGTGACTCGATTTCACCTTAGTCTTTGTGTTCGACCTCGGAATACTTACCTTTCTACAAACGTCCCGTACACTGCGGGTTCGCTAGGAGTTAGGTTAATTATAACGAGTATAAATTTAAGACTTATTGCGTGCACACCTATTCCTAGACGTAACAAGTTTTTGGCGCCGTTGCCGGGGACTAGGTCTAGATTGAGTCATTTCGTGATTGTTTATAGTGTAGATCTTTCTTGTTGCTTTTGATCTCTCTTTGGTGTGTGTCTTTGCTTTTCAGGACATCTCTTACTCTTTAGGTATATGCGAAGATCTCGAGACAAGGATTTAGCTCCATTCGATCCCGAACCGGAGAAAACCCTTAGATCTAGATCCAAGAGCATTCGAAAAGAGAAAGAGATGGCCGGTAGGAACCTCCAAGCTGAGTTGGATGAAGCCTTAGAGCAAATTAGGCTAAGAGATGAGCTCTTGGAGGAAGAAAGGAGACTTGCCAATGAGAGGCAAGAGGCAACTAGGAGGGAGATTGAGGAGATTAGGAAAGCACTTGTGCAAAGGGAGCTTAACCGTCAACAACCTCCTCCACCTCCACCACAACCGCAGCCGGCGGTGAACGTTAGGGTTGTGCCCATTGCTATGGATGAGCCACAAACGTTGGGGCAACGTATGGATCCGGCACAAAGAGCACACCGCCCGGGTGTGAACTTAGGAGATCCCGCAGCCCATGATTACGATCTCCGCCCTCAAGTTCTACAAATGATCCGGCATAACCAATTTGGAGGGATGGAAGGAGAGTCTCCTCACCAACATTTGATGAACTACGAGATTTTGATGGAGACTCTTAGGCCGCCGAGATTGGAGAGCAACAACCATAAGCTAAGGGCTTTCTCCTTCTCTCTTAAGGACAAGGCTTTAGCTTGGTATCAATCTATTCCGCAAGGGCGAGTTGGTACTTGGGAGGAGATGACAACCGAGTTTTTGACTAAGTTCTTCCCACCTTCCAAGACTACCGAATTAAGAGGGAAGATCAATGCCTTCGTGATGAAGGATAGAGAGAGTTTGTTCAAGTCTTGGGAGAGATTCAAAGACCTTCTCCTAGATTGTCCACACCATGGCATACCAAAAATTGAGCTATTGGAGATCTACTTCAAAGGACTTGATGAAGATAGCCAATTCAAGCTTCAATCCCTTTCCGGTGGGACTTTCATGGACAAGCATGTAGATGATGCTTGGGAGTTTGTGGAGAAGCAAGCTCTAGTGATTGAGAAGTACTCCCATAGGAAGAGTGAAGGGAGAAAGGCGGGAGCATATGAGGTGAGTGAGGTCACCATGAGCAACTTCAAGCTCGACGCCATCAACAACGAGCTAAAGTCCTTGAGGGAGTTGTGTGCTACAACTTTGAAGAACCAAACAACCCCTCAAGTGCTTCCACAAGCCAACCTATCTTCCAAAGAGGAGGATGTGAACTATATGGGAAGGGGCAACTACAACAACTACCAAGGCCCAAGGAACTTCAACAACAACCGGCAATTCAACAATTACCGGCCCAACCATAACCATCCCGGGTTTTCTTACTCTAACCCGGATGGAGCCTTGAACCCTCCCGCTTCTACAAGCACAACTCCACCACCAAGAGCTTCACAAGAACCTCCACCCGGATTCACTCAACCGCCAAAGGATAGAACGGAAATGATGTTTGAGCAATTGCTAGGAAGGTTGAGCGGTCTTGAGAGCACGGTGACTTCCATTTCCAAGGCTCAAAAAGTGTTGGAAGCACAAGTTTTCCAAAAGGCGGGTGAAGCACATAGAGATCCGGGGAAGCTTCCCGGAAGGACCGAAGAAAACCCAAAGGGACAAGTGTTGGCCATCACAACAAGAAGTGGGTTAAGCATGAAAGATCCTTTGCCTAAGGAGAATGATAAAGGGAAGCAAGTGGTGAATGAAGAAGAGACTTCGCAAGGAGATGGAGGCAAGAGCAAGGATGTAGAGCCAAGATGTGTGGCACCGCCTCCATACAAGCCACCACTACCGTTCCCTCAATCACGAGCAAGAGCTCGCTTGGACAATCACTTTGGTAAGTTCCTTGAACTAATGTCTAAATTGCATATTAACATTCCGTTCATGGATGCTATTTTAGGGATGCCGGCATATGGCAAGTTCTTGAAGGAAATACTCTCCAACAAAAGGAAGTTGGAGGAGTATGGGGAGATAAGGATGACTAAGAGATCCTCGGAGTTGATTCAAACGATGAAGGAGGAGATGCCTCCTAAGCTAAGGGATCCGGGATCCTTTTGTGTGCCAATCGGAGTAGGAGAAGTGAAGTATGATGCCCTATGTGATCTTGGGGCAAGTGTAAGCATCATCCCGCTTGCACTTTGCAACAAGGTTGGGCTAGGAGAGCCAAAGCCGGTCAAGATGACTCTTTACATGGCGGACCGCTCAATCACTCATCCGGTTGGGATCTTGGAAGACATCCCGGTGAAATTAGGGAAGTTCTATGTGCCCATAGACTTCGTTGTTTTGGATATCCCGGCGGACTATCCGGTTCCTATCATTTTGGGGAGACCTTTCCTAGCTACTTCCGGGTGTCTAGTAGATTGCAAGAATGGAACTCTCTCTTTCAACATTGGAGAAGAGAACATCAAGTTTAAGCTATCCACAATGATGAAAGGGCCAACCCTTGATGAGGATGTATTCAACATAGTTGAAGAAGAGGAATCTAGGGAGGTTATGAGCTCAATCTTGCTCAAGGATCCACTTGAGAGGGTTCTTAGCTCAAGCTTGATGGAAGAAGGAGTTGAGGAGAGTAGCAATGAAGTAATCAAGGCCTTGAATACATTGGACGAGCTACCAAGTGTGGGATTTGAAGTGCTAGAAGAAGAGAGAAACTGGCAGAAAAATCGGACTGCCTGCCAAAAATCGGCCGATTTTTGTACTTATGCTGAAATTTCAGCCAGTTTTGCCAAAACAGAAACTCAGATCGACCCCCCTTCAGAAAAATCGACCGATTTTTCTTCCTGGGTCGATTTTCCTGAGTCTTTTCAGCATCAACCACTTGAGTATGAGCAATCATCAAGGGACTTCAAGGAGGCTTCCATGGCTTTGCAATCGTCTCAACCTACATTGTATGAATCGTCTCCAACCGAAAAAGGTCCTCCTCAACTTGATCTTAAACCTCTTCCTTCTCATTTAAAGTATGCTTTCCTTGGTTCAAATTCTACTTATCCGGTGATTGTGAATGCATCTTTGAATGATGATGAGCTTAATAGATTGTTGAATGAATTGAAACTGCATAGAAAGGCAATAGGATACACCATTGATGATCTTGTTGGCATCAAGCCATCTTTGTGCATGCATAGGATAATGATGGAAGATAATCATAAACCCTCTATTGAACATCAAAGAAGGTTAAATCCTATAATGAAAGAGGTAGTTAAGAAGGAGATCATTAAGTTGCTAGATGCGGGAATTATCTACCCTATCTCGGATAGTAAGTGGGTTAGTACCGTTCATGTAGTACCTAAGAAGGGTGGGATGACCGTAGTAACCAATGAGAACAATGAACTAATTCCCACTAGAACGGTTACGGGATGGAGGATGTGCATTGATTATAAGAAGTTGAACATGGCCTCTAGGAAAGATCACTTCCCTCTCCCTTTCATTGACCAAATGCTAGAGAGATTAGCTCAACACTCTCATTTTTGCTACCTAGATGGCTATAGTGGATTCTTCCAAATCCCTATCCACCCCGATGACCAAGAGAAAACAACCTTTACATGTCCATGGGGTACTTTTGCATATAGGAGAATGCCATTTGGGTTGTGTAATGCACCCGCCACCTTCCAAAGGTGTATGATGGCTATCTTTTCGGAATACATTGAAAATATCATGGAAGTATTTATGGATGATTTCTCTGTTTATGGTTCTTCTTTCGATGATTGCTTGTCTAACTTGTCCTTAGTATTACAAAGATGTGAGGAGACAAATCTTGTCTTAAATTGGGAAAAATGCCACTTCATGGTAAGTGAAGGTATTGTGTTAGGACACTTGGTGTCTAACCGTGGCATTGAGGTTGATAGAGCGAAAATTGAAACGATAGAGAAGTTGCCGCCACCTACCTCGGTGAAGGGGGTAAGGAGCTTTTTAGGGCATGCCGGTTTTTACCGGAGGTTCATTCAAGATTTCTCTAAAATTTCTAAGCCTCTCACTAACCTACTAATGAAGGATGTTGATTTTGTCTTCTCCAAAGATTGCCTTGAAGCTTTTTGTAGGTTGAAGAACGCCTTGATCTCCGCACCCATCATGCAACCTCCGGATTGGAGTTTACCGTTTGAGATCATGTGTGATGCAAGCGATGTAGCCGTTGGGGCTGTTTTGGGGCAAAGGAAAGATGGGAAAACTCATGCTATTTATTATGCTAGCAAGACGCTAGATGATGCCCAACTTAACTATGCCACAACCGAGAAAGAGTTGCTAGCGGTAGTGTATGCCTTTGAGAAGTTTCGGTCATACCTCGTTGGAGCGAAAGTCATAGTGTATACGGATCATGCTGCGATCCGTTATCTCCTTACCAAGAAGGATGCAAAGCCTAGATTGATTCGATGGATCCTTCTTCTTCAAGAGTTTGATTTGGAGATCCGGGACAAGAAGGGATCCGAGAACTCCGTGGCGGATCACCTTAGTAGACTCCCACCATTGGAGCTTGAAAAAGAGGACATCCCGATTGATGACTCATTCCGGGATGAGCAATTGCAAATGGTGGAGGAGTGCTTGTTCCAAGTGTCTAGAGGAAGCGAGCCATGGTTTGCCGACATTGTGAACTACCTAGTGTGTGAGGAAGTGCCTCCCGGTTTGACATATGCCCAAAGGAAGAAGTTCTTCAAAGATGTGAGGCATTACTATTGGAGCGAGCCACTTTTGTTCAAAAGAGGGCCGGATGGGATGTTTAGAAGATGCATACCGGAGGATGAGGTGGAGAGTGTGATCCGCCATTGTCATTCCTTGCCATGTGGAGGGCATGCTAGTGCACACAAGACATGTGCGAAAGTGCTACAATCGGGCTTCTTTTGGCCAAGTTTGTTCAAGGACGTGCAAGGCTTTGTGGTAGCTTGTGATGCTTGCCAAAGGACGGGCAACATCTCAAGGAGGAATGAGATGCCCTTGAACAACATCCAAGAGGTAGAGATATTTGATGTGTGGGGTGTGGACTTCATGGGGCCATTCCCTTCTTCATGTGGCAACCTCTACATCCTATTGGCTGTTGACTATGTTTCGAGATGGGTGGAGGCAATCGCCTCTCCTACAAATGACGCCAAGGTAGTGGTGCGGTTCTTCAACCGAGTGATCTTTCCTAGGTTTGGAACACCTAGGGTGATCATAAGCGATGGAGGGAAGCACTTCACCAATAGGAATTTTGGAGCACTTTTGGCCAAGTATGGGGTGACTCATAAGGTGGCAACACCTTACCATCCCCAAACTAGTGGCCAAGTGGAGATCTCCAACCGGGAGATCAAGGCCATTCTTGAGAAGACGGTATCAAGGACGAGAAAAGATTGGGCTATGAAGCTCGATGATGCCTTGTGGGCATATAGGACCGCCTTCAAAACACCAATTGGCACCACTCCTTACAAGTTGGTCTATGGAAAGTCGTGCCACCTTCCGGTTGAGATGGAGCATAGAGCTTATTGGGCCATTAAGTGGCTAAATTTTGATCTCAAGGAGGCGGGAGAGAAGAGGTTGCTTGACATAAACGCTCTTGAAGAGATCCGGTTGGATGCTTATGAGAATGCCCGGATCTACAAGGAGAGGACTAAACGGTGGCATGACAAGTGCCTCATCCCGAAGGAGTTGAGTGAAGGCGACCTTGTCCTTCTCTTCAACTCGAGGCTGCGGCTCTTCCCCGGAAAGCTCAAATCAAGATGGACCGGGCCATATGTGGTGAAGAAGATCTTTCCTCATGGAGCGGTAGAGATAGGAGGAGATCATTGTGGTGACTTCAAAGTGAATGGGCATCGATTGAAGAAGTACATCCCGGAAGCCCCGGTGGAAGTGATTGCCCCGCTTCACCTTGATTGAAACGCTCCCGAATTTGGTCAAGCTAATGACCTTAAAGAAGCGCTTAATGGGAGGCAACCCATTGGTATATATTTTTCCTTGTGTTTTTCTTGCTTTTGTTTAATCTCACTCTTGGTGTGCTTTGTTTTTCTTTTGTGTTTTTGGGTGCTAGATCTTGTTGATTGTCATGAGTTATGGGATGTTGGAGGTCATGTGAAAGCCTCATGGACTAGTTGAAGGAACAAGATCCAAGCACATGGACGAGGAGAAAAGCACCCAGAAAAATCGGCCTGTTCATCAATAAATCGGCCGATTTTCCTGGGTAGCTGGTCCGATTTTTCCTCTGTAAAGGAAAGTGATGATCTCCAATCAAGCATGGGTGGAGCGGACGTGGAACTTGGACGGCTTGCGGTGCCAAGCGCGGGTTCCGACACCATAATGAACATCAAGAGCTCTCTACCATCCTTGATCGATCATCCACCATCATCATCCAATGAGAACCGAAATACCAAAGAACCACCACTCTTACATTGTGAGAACTCTCTTTCACTTCTTTATTTAGTTTACACATTAGGGACAATGTGTTTCTAAGTATGGGGTGGGGTTTTCATAATCATTTGCATGATTAGCATCTAGGATAGTTTAATATTGTCACATGTTTCATTATATCTTGCATTGTACATACATAAATCAAAAATCCAAAAAATCAGAAAATTTTAAAATTTTTAGTGCTTCTAAGGTTTGGATATGACCCTAATGATGAACCTTGTCTTGTGAATTGGCTATGGATAGCCTTATGTGTTGAATAGATGATGCATATGTGGACTTGAAGTACTTCTCTTGAAACCATGAATGATTTGTGATCATGAATGTTTGCCTTGATTGAATTGAGTATTGAAAATCGAAATCGCATGCTAGTTCTTGCACATCATCTAGGAATGAATGAGGAAATTCATCTTTCTCTACTTCTCATCTTGATCACGTTGTTTGAGCACCTCAATTGATATAAATTGACCTCTTTTGACCCATCCGGGAATAGGAGCATGCTAGTGTGTTGATGTGTGTGAAAAGCAAGTGTGGGGTGAAGGTGTTGATGAAAGAATGCCATGAATAGAATGCTGAATTTGTTGTGAAAGTGTAGACAAAAATATAGGTTTGGGGACGTTGGTTTAAATGACAAGTAACTCGGTAAACTTCACATAATCGGGTGTTGGTGCCTTGCCAAAGTCAAATAAACCGATAGTTCTAACGAGCTTTGGTATGTGTGCCCGGTGTGGATGCATCTCGAAAAATAGAAAAAGCCCGAGAATGGCTAATCACCAAGGTTTCGGCTTTTGCACACCAATGCCATTGTCTCAAAAATAAAAGAAAGAAAGAAAATGAAGAAAAATATACACTTGAGGGAAGTTGATAAGAAAATTTGAAGTTGTGGTTGTTTAGTTCCTTTCCCGGATTAGCATCACATAGCCTAGAAAATTCCCGCCTAATCACAACGTTTCTTGGCCTTCTATTTCGCAAGTCCTTATGACCTACTTGCATGTGTGTAAGACTAAGTGATTTAGATTGGATATGCTCATGATCATCTTGACTTCTTCATCTTTACACTTCATTGCATGCTATCAAGTTAAGTGTAATTGTCTTTCCATGCTTTCATTTATTTGATGCATAATTGCTTGCCCATTGCCATGAAACATGACTATGAAGGTGATCCAATATTAGAAGCACAACTCCAAAAGATTTTTGAAAATTTTTCTGCATACATAAATCATGTCATCTCTTAGTCTATAGTTGGGAATTTGCTCGGAGACGAGCAAACCTTAAGTATGGGGTATTTTTGATAACAAGATTTATGACTTAGGATTAGGTAGTCACTTAGATAGATTTCTCATTCATTCGTACAAGTTTTGGCATTGATTCATGACGTCTTCGCTCAATTCATGCACATTTCTAGAAAAGACGTCTACACTACCTTTTATCGGTTTTATAGGTAATTCGGGGATCTATTGGACGTTAATTGATACATTTGAGGGCCAAGCCTCATGATGGTACACATCCAAATCCTTGGAGGAGCATAATTGGAGCAACAAAGGACACAAAGACCACTATTGGTGCAAGCAATGGATCAACTCATGGCTAAACGAGCATAACAAGTTTTTGCTGAAGAAAATCGGACCAGCAAGCAGCTAAATCGGCCGATTTATTGCTCTGGGTCGATTTTTAGGCCTTTGACAGCTTAAAGCCACGTGTCCCACAATCTCTTGCCCGTCCTTGCTCTTGGTGGAGAATATAAGTGGTCCCTCAGGTGGTTGCTGAGCATCCCTCCTCTCCCACACTCTCATTTAAAGCTCATTCATCTTGGAGGAAGATTGGAGAAGAAGAAAAGCTCCCAAGGATTGAAGGAAGAACAAGAAGACCATTCTAAGAGTGATTTTGAGTGATTTTGTAGACTTGGATTGAAGAACTAATTGCAAGGATTGTTAAGAACGTTTTGCACCTTCATTTTAGAGTTTGTAAGTCTTGCTACAACTTGGATTTGGCTGAGATTTATTGATTTTGCTTACTCATCTTTCATTACTCATCTATGAACACCATGTATGCTTGTTTGATGATTTCGGATCTTGATATGCATATTATTGGCTAATCTCTTGTGATTTTAGAGTGATGGATTGATGGTTATGGCTTGGGTGATGATAGGATGGACTTATATGTTAGTTTAGGATGATTTGTATGCACGAAACCCATTTCAGAGACAAAAATCGACCTGTTCTTCATCTAGATCGTCCGATTTTTTGTATGATCCACCCGATTTTCTTCTCTGTTGCTCTTTAATTGATGAATCTGCATGTTGGGGTCCTTGGTTGTTTAAATCCTAGTGTTTATTAAGCCTAATTTAGCTTAGAATCACCTAATGCTACCAACCTAAGTGAGGGAAGAGATCTACCCGATGATTTCCGATCTTAGATACCTAAGATGATGAATGCTAGGTAGTAGTGAGCCTCATAAGCCGCTATTGGATTGAGTGTGCTAGGATTATTGCTTGAGATTTCCCTATTCCGAGACTTACCTGGTAAGGAGAGGGTTACCCTTAAGTAGTATCTAGTTTGTGTGGAATTCCTTACTCTAACCCCTAGAGACTTACCCGGTAATAGGAGTTTGATGCGGGATTAGTGAAGTGAGAGACCTACCAGGTAATTGCTTCCATTAGCGAAACATTCTTTCCCAAACACCGCAGCTTGTCCTTAGAATCCTTAGAACCTTGAGTCCAATGCCATAACCGGAAATCTTGACCTCTAAAATCTACTTTTCTCTCTTGATCATATTCTTGTGCTTTGTGTTACTTACTCGTTTGCTAGCTTACTTTGTTAGTTGTTTTATTACTTTGCTTGACTTGTGATCTTTGTTTAATCACCACAAAAACCAACAAAAACATTGTGTTTTCCATTTTCTTTGCTCCTCACCTTATCTTAGTCTAGATTTACACTATTTTTGATCATTGCGTGACTCGATTTCACCTTAGTCTTTGTGTTCGACCTCGGAATACTTACCTTTCTACAAACGTCCCGTACACTGCGGGTTTGCTAGGAGTTAGGTTAATTATAACGAGTATAAATTTAAGACTTATTGCGTGCACACCTATTCCTAGACGTAACAGCCTAGATGGGTTAGGAATTGAGCCTAGAAGTCTAAAGACTTCTAGTGGTCGAGAGTGTGGTTTGATTGTGTGCCTTGTCTTGAACAGGCGTTGTACGTTTTCCCGAGGGAAATTACGAGTGAGGTGTTCGTGTGCGCTTCGGAGACTAGTAAGTCTACGGACTTATTTAGTTGGCTTCTTGTATGAGTGTATTGTGTATGAGTGGTGTTTGCTAGTTAGGATAATAACGAAACCGGATTAGGCCGACTTTATTATATTACATAATTGACCCAATTGTATGATAACGGGTCGTGACATCATCTGCCTAGCTCTTGCGAGAGTCTAGAAGGTTCCCTGTACCAACCCAGGCAGGTAGACGGTCAGATGCATTAGCATCATTCCTCGTTGGTAAACGGGATCAGGGGCGAGGTTTAAGAATCCCTCGTGTCACAAAATAAGTATCATTAGTAATGACATATCACCTAATTAAAGATAACAAAAGGATTAAGTGTTGCATGTTGATTGTGTATGTCGTGTGTTTGTGCTTTTACCTTTATACTTATGCATAGATGGCTAGCTAACGGTTTTATACCGCCTGTAGATACTTTGCAGGTTAGAGAGGCGATCGAGTGATCCGGCGGTAGTGGGCAGCCGGGGTTCCGTGCATTATAGGAAGGGACAGTTTATCTTATTTCATAAATGTTGAGACTTATGATGTTACTTTGGTTTTGAGACTCGGTTGGATTGTTTTTCAGATTTGTACTTTTTACTTCCGCTCATGTTATAAAACTATGTGTTTTGCCTTTTTATTTGTGCCGTGTTGTAAGGTCCGATGAAGTTATTGTCAGGCTAAGGGCCGGGACCCGTTGTGAGGTCCCAACTCGTAGCATTCCGAGTCCTCCAGGAATCGGGGTGTTATAATAGGGTATCATAGCCAGGTTGGCAACAACGGCACTCGCTATCTTCAAAAAGGCCGAATAAACAAATAAACGGAGACCGCAAGGGTTCCGAACTTTTTAAATGAATTTTTGGTTTTCAAAACCATGAGCATAAATGGGTTGGGATAGAATGCACGGACCGCCACTCCCACCGCTGAACTCGATGGCATAGTTTATTGGACTTTTGTTATAAATTGTGTTAATAGTTACATTGTGACCTTTAGAAATGACCTAGAGTAGTAAGATAGTTATGTCCTTAATAGCCATTAATGTAGTCTTACATCGATCACACCTCTAAGATGGCACGTACAAGAGCGACAGCTTACGTTGGACGAGAAGGGGGCTGACCTCCCCTTCCTCCAAGAGCTCCGAGACCGGGATGTGTGAGTAGGCCTCTGAGGGGCCGAGGTCGGGGACGTGCTCCCGTTGTAGATCCACTAGTTGCGGACATTCCTGTTGAGGAGGTAGCTGAGAGCATTGTTCCCGAGGATAGAGATGGGACCGTTGCTAGCTCCGGAGTACGGAGTGCGGGAACTGCTGATTCTGGCCGTTTGTCGATTGGAGCATCGGAGTATCGAGCTTATGTCCAGCAGGTGCAAGAGGCATACAAAGACGGAGCACCACCTCCAGCACCGCCGGTGCCAGCTAGGTCGGCTGAGGTCTCTCAGAGGGTGACTCAGGTGGTAGCTCCACCGGTGGTAGCTGGACCAATGAGGGTTGTTGAGGATGCCCGAGTGCGAGATGAGCTAAAGGTACCGAGGCCGGACGAATGGTTGAAGACTTTCAACCATCAGCGAGTTCCCACATTCGACGGGAATGTTGGACTTGAGGTAGAGCATTTGATTAGCCATGTTGAGTCCGCACTGGAGGCTATCCGTTGTCCTAAGAGTCGTAAGGTGGAGCTGGTTCAGACCTTGTTTAGAGACCATGCACAATTCTGGTGGAGGGCCGTGCGGGGCGGAATGTCCCGAATTGAGTAGTTGTTGAGTCTTGTGTGAGAGACTTTTTGTCCTACCTCGCTGAGGAGAGACCGAGTGCAGCACTTCTTGGAGGCAGGATTTGAGGATGTTCCGATAGCTGAGACGATCAGGAGGTTCCGAGAGGAGTTGTCACTGTTGGGTCCTGCTACACCACCTGTAGACCAGTACGTGTACCTGTTCTCTCGGAGAGTGAGGGAGACTACACGCTCCTATCTGGCAGGGTTTCGCTGCGACTCCTTAGCCGATTACCAGGATCGGGCTTCGGCGTATGAGAGGGACCGACTGGGTCCTAAGAGAGGTATGCAGTATGGAGGGTCAGACAAGAAACAAAGGACTGGACCAGCCAACACAAGAGGAAGAGGTTCAGGTCATGGGTGTGGTCAGCCTCAGGGCCGCTCTAGTTACCAGGTTGTATCACCGACTGTTTCTAGGGGACGTCAGTGCTACAACTGCGGAGAGTATGGACACATTAAGTCGGAGTGTAGGAGACCACCAATTACATGCTTCACTTGCGGCCAACTGGGCCATAGAGCTACCTTCTGCCGACAGGGCAAGGTAACATCACAGCAGGAGTCCTCGCCTGCTGGTACCTCAGGAGGAGGACATAGGCAATAGCAGCGAGCTTCTGGTTAGGCATATTCACAGGGTTTTGCTCAGATTCCAGGTAGAGGCAGAGGGCATGGTGGAGGCACTTCAGAGACTAGGGGTACTCAGGCTCGAGTCTTTGAGTTGAGGAGCGTCGTAGAGCCAGCAGCGCCCACAGCCACATGTACTATTACGATTCATGGCTTTTCAGTCCGAGTACTTTTTTATACGGGTGCGACACACTCTTTCATATCTGATGATTGCATAGATAGGTTGACCTTAGATACAGTAGAGGGGAAACCTTTCCTTATAAGATTACCTGATGAGAGTAAGGTTCACGGTACTCGAGAGATTCACGGTTGTCCCATCCGCTTGGGAGATCGTGACTGGTTAGCCGACTTTCATGTCATGCGCTTAGTACATGAAGAAGTCATACTCGGGATGGACTGGATGGACCGCCATAGAGTTGTTCTGGACGTCAGTAAGAGGAGAGTGACGGTCACCACAGAGTCTGGGCAAGAGGAGGTCTTTTGGGGGTAGGACCTCGGAAAGATCGGGACAGTCATTAGTGCGGTCTGAGCCGCAAAGCTCATAGGCCAGGGGTGCGAGGCCTTCTGGTGTTACTCCATGAAGGAGGAGACGAGATCATCTTTAGTAGAGTCCCCGATAGCTTGTGAGTTCGATGACGTCTTTGGCGAGCCGCCTGGCTTACCACCGCAGAGGAGCGTAGATTTTGGGATTGAGTTGGAGCCCGGCACGAGGCCGATCTCCAAGGCTCCATACCGCAAGGCTCCAGTCGAGATGCTTGAGCGTAGATTTTGGGATTGAGAGGGGATTCATCCGACCCAGTGTATCTCCCTGGGGTGCACCAATCCTCTTTGTCAGGAAGAAGGACAGATCCATGAGGCTTTGTATCGACTATCGGGAGTTGAACAAAGTCACTGTCAAGAACAAGTACCCGTTCCCGCGTATTGATATTTGTTGGATCAGTTACAGGGAGCTACGGTGTTTTCCCATATTGACTTGAGGTCAGGATACCATCAGCTGAGAGTACGAGAGGAGGACGTACCAAAGACGGCATTTCGGACCAGATACGGTCATTACGAGTTCGTGGTGATGCCTTTCGGGCTCACCAATGCTCCTGTTGTCTTCATGGAGTTGATGAATGCCATTTTCATCGAATTTTTAGACCATTTTGTGGTAGTGTTCATCGACGACATCTTGGTATACTCCCAGAGTAAGGAGGAGAACGCCGGACACCTGAGGACAGTGTTGTAGGTTTTACAGGATATGGAGCTTTATGCTAAGCTTTCTAAGTGTGAGTTCTGGATCCCAGAGGTTGCCTTCCTTGGCCACATTGTCTCCGTCGAGGGTGTCAAGGTAGACTCGGCGAAGATAGAGTCAGTTGCATCATGGCTGGTTCCTAAGACGGTCAAGGAGGTACGCAGTTTTCTAGGTCTGGCCGGTTACTACCGCAGGTTCGTGAAGGGTTTCTTTGTGATTGCCAAGCCACTCACTTCCTTGTTAAGGAAGTCCATCAGATTTACATGGTCCGAGCCCTGTCTATGGAGTTTTGAAGAGCTGAAGGGGAGATTGACTTCTGCTCCCGTGTTAGCACAGTCAGAGGGCGTGGAGGACTTCGTCGTTTACAGTGATGCATCCTAGCTAGGCTTGGGATGCGTCCTGATACAGAGGGGTAGGGTCATTGCTTACGGGTCTCGACAGCTGAAGACGTATGAGGAGAATTACCCTACTCACGACCTCGAGCTAGTTGCAGTCATTCATGCATTAAAGATCTGGCGTCATTACCTCTACGGGGCCACCTGTCAGATCTTCACAGACCACAAGAGTCTGAAGTATATATTCACTCAGCGGGAGTTGAATAACTACCAAAGGAGATGGCTAGAGATGATTAAGGATTTTGACTTAGAGATCCTTTATCATCCGGGGAAGGCAAATGTGGTTGCCGATGCCCTTAGTAGGAGGACACCCCGCGAGGCTGTGATAGCTAGATTGACCGTTCAGACCCAGTTGCAGAGAGATTTGATTTGGTTGGAGGTAGACATCTGGTTTCCAGATACTGATGGTCATTTGTCAACGTTAGAGGTTTCACCGGATCTAACAGAAGAGATCCGGCAAAAACAGGAGGGTTGTCCCGCACTAGCGAGGATCAGGGATAGGATGTCCAAAGGGGAGGCACCACAGTTTATGGTGGGTGCAGACGGGATTTTGAGGCGCCAAGAGTGCATATGTGTACCCTCCGACAGAGAGTTGAGAGAACGTATACTGTAGGAGGCCCATTCTACACCTTATTCCGTCCACCCGGGCGCGAGTAAGATGTACCAAGATATACGACGATCTTATTGGTGGGGCGGGCTCAAGCCCGACGTGGCTAGATATGTATCCCAATGTGTGACCTATCAGCAGGTCAAGATCGAGCACCACAAGACCGGAGGAGAGCTCCAACCACTTCCGATTCCACATTGGAAGTGTGAGGACATTTCTATGGACTTCATTACCGGCTTGAGGTTGAGTGGAGGCTTGATGTGATATGGGTTGTGGTGGATCAGTTGACGAGGACGGCACGATTTATTCCTATTAAGGAAATGTGGCCGGTGTCTCGTTTAGCCGAGTAGTTTACCCTTCAGATCGTGAGGTTCCATGGAGTACCGAGGACGATCATTTCAGATAGGGATGGGCATTTTACCTCGAGGTTTTGGCAGGAGGTACACGCCGCCTTAGGCATGAGCTTACAGTTTACCACGGCATACCAACCTCAGACGGATGGGCAGTATGAGAGGACTATTCAGACCCTTGAGGACATGTTGAGGGCATGTGTGCTCGATTGGGGCTAGGTATGGCCCGACCACCTCCCTTTGGTGGAGTTTTCTTATAACAATAGTTGGCATGCGACTATTGGGATGGCTCCTTATGAGGCACTATATGGACGGAAGTGCCGTACACCCTTGTGTTGGGATGAGCCTGAGAGGATGAGTGGTGTGGCACCCGAGCAGGTGCAGGATGATATGGCTTGGGTAGCATCGATCCGAGAGCCGATGTTGGCCGCACAGAGCCATCAGAGATCTTATGTTGATAAGAGGCGTAGGCCTCTGGAGTTCAGGATTGGAGCCCAGGTATGGTTGAGAGTGTCGCCGACGAGGGTTGTTAGACGTTTCCGCATTAAGGGGAAGTTGAGTCCCTGATATGTCAGACCCTTTGAGATCCTTGAGCGGATAGGAGAGGTTGCGTACAGATTGGCATTGCCACCCCGATTGGAGGGAGTTCATCCAGTATTTCACGTGTCGCAGCTGCGAGAGTTTGTGCATGACCCGAGACACATAGTGAGTCATGACGACCTGGTGGTCGAGCCGGATCATACATTTCCGGAGCACCCGATAGCGGTTTTGGAGAGAGGTGTGAGACGCCTTCGATCGAAGGTAATACCCATGATGAGAGTGCAGTAGTCGAGACGGGGGATTGATGAGGCCACTTGGGAGACGGAGGATAGTTTCCGGCAGAACTATCTTGAGTTTTATGCGGGTCTAGAGACGTCTATAGGTGTTCTCTCAAAAAGTGTGTGCGTCGAAGTCTTAAATTTATATCTAGAACTCAAAGCAAAGCGAACCCGCAGTGTACGGATCAGCTGTAGTGAGGTAAGAATTCCAGAGTCGAACTCATGGATTTGGTGAGAATAAATTCAACTTCAATTATCTAGCGAAAATGCAAAAGCTTTTGTGATCAAATAAGGATAAAATGATTCCAAGGATTCAAGTATCTGATTTCAGTTTTAGATTCAAGACACTTCTATAGATATAGGACAGAGTTTATATTGCCAAGATTTAATGTTCAAAAGTAGATGTCGTACGGTGAAGTTCCGAAACCTATATAACTAATCTAAAGGTTCTCTCTATAAGGGTTGTTGCGGCTGCAATATAGAAAGATCTTAAGACAAGAATTATGTTCAAACTGACTATCTAAAACTCCAGGATATGACTCTCCAAAGCAAGAATAGAAAGCACACTTAGAATCTTAATAAAGGATGTTGAGTCTCTTTACTACCCAAATCTTGAAATCTTAATCTATTAAATGTAGAATCAGGTTTGAAGTGTCTTCATACATTCAATTAGAGGGCAAAAAGGTTAATCAAGGTTGGGATTTAGGCAAGGATTAGTTTTGATTAAAGATTGATTCAATTAAGGTTCGTCAGAAGAATAAATCGGGATGTTCATAAGAAAATCGGCCGATTTACTCAAGAACAGTCCGATTTTCCTGTTGTCGCAAAACTAAAATCTAAACTCTCAGGGTCCTAATGTTTGAATGAGTTCAGTCTATCATCATCTAAGCCTTAATCATCAACTATTTTCCCCAGAATCACAAAGGTTTTAGCCAACCATTTTCAAAATCGAATCAAATTAAATATTGAGTGAAATATCGCAAAGAAACCGAATCTTGAATAAAAATTCAATAACCTTTAAATCTGTAAACAATCATCAAAACTGATCAATGTATCTCTTTAGTAACTCAATAACGTGTTCAAAAAGCACAATTGCTTCAATGGATAAAGAAATCTCACAAACAAGAATCAAGATTGGCTTTTCCGGCAAAAGTCCTTCAATCCTCTTCCAAGAATCTCCAATCTCTCTCAAACGTGTACAGATTTCCCGCTGCGGCCTCTTCGTTTTCGTTCCTAGGGTTCTCCTCTATAGTTTCTTGCAGATGGGCTGTTTGGCAAAACCCTCCTCTAGCCCAAAAGAATTGGGCTTTGTGTCGTCTTTTCATTTGGCTGAAAAACAAAGGAAATCGACCCAGTCGATTTATACACAAAACCGTTCGATTTCTAGGATAGAAAATCGTCCGATTTATATGCATGTTGGCACGATTTTCTTCAACAGAAAGTGCTCTTCTTTTGGCTCGTCTTCTATGCTTTTCCTTTGCAATTCCTTAGCTCTTTATGATCCCTTTAAGACTCCTTTAGCTTCCTTAACATCCTTAGATGTTCCTTGCTCCGCTTTTGCTTTTAATTCCACTCCATTTACCTATAATTCATCAAAAACTCGTGTAGACCTCTATTTCCGACAAATGATTGAATAGAACATAAAAGGTACACAAAATCTCTCTAAATGCAGGGTAAATTGAGATAATCTTCTACAATATGCATGAATATGATGGTACATAATTCATGTTATCAAAATACCCCATACTTGCCCCTTGGTTGTCCCTAAGCAAGATTCAAATCTAGAATACAAGATGTCATGGATTATGTGTGTATGAAAACTCAAAAACTTTTCTTTTGGTAGTGCTTCTTCTTATTGGATCACCCTCAAAGTGATATTTCAAGGCATAAAAAGGCAAAGTGTGTATCAATGATATCTATAAGATGAACTAACTTCCTTTTCTTTCTTGAAAATATAAATAAAGGACATGATAAAGGTGTAGAGGTAATCAAAGTCAAACGAATCTAAGCTATGAAGCCTTAAACACGTGCATAAAAGTCTCAAGGTCTTCTAATCAAAGGAAAGGTCAAAGAAACGTGTTAAGGGGAGGAATTCTTTTTGGCAATTGTGATGCTAATCCGGGAAAGAGGAACACATAGTACCTTCAAGATTTTTCTTCACCGCACATGCTTCGCATGTAGAAAGCTTTGCTTTCATTATACTTTACTTTTTGAGAGTATGGACAGCGGTGCACAAAAACCGAAGCCTAGGAGATCGGCGTTTCTCAATTTCGAGATGCCTCAAACCCTTGATGCACATACCATATCCCGTTAGGACTTGCCGTTCAATCGGACTTTGGCAAGACACAAACACCCGGCTATGTGAATGGTGCCGAGTTACTCATCCTCATGTTCAACGTCCCCAAACTTATGAATTTCTGCACTTTCTTTTAATACATTTTCCTTGGCCCTCCCACATCAAACATGCCTTTTTCTATCACTTATCCTAATTCCCGGATGGTAAAAGGAGGGTTACATATTTCATTGAGGGGCTAGCATGATCAAGATATGAGAAGAGAAAAGAAGTGAATTGCCTTAGTCATCCTTCTATGATGTAAAAGAACTTGCAATATAGCTTCGACTATTATTTCATTCTCTTATCAACACAACTAAATCATATAACTTATTCATGCGTTCAAGTAACAAAAGTAAACTCATTCATGCTATGATTAACATCTCAACACAACTAAGCATCTTTTTGCCTATCCACATACACATTTCTCATCATAGAGGTCATTTCCATCATAAGAAGCACAAAAATTTTTGAAAATTCATAGGATTTGAAAAAGAGCATGCGAATGCAAGTGTCATAGTGGAAAGCAAGTAGTGCAAGAGTTATTACAAGCCAAATTGTCAAGAGTAATGCAAGGTTCATAAAGTGCTAAGATGAAACAAAAGGTATTGTAAGTACCCCCACCCCATACTTAACATCCACATTGTCCCCAATGTGAAAATCAAGCGTGAGATGAAGAAAAATACTTACAATGTAAAAGAAGTGGCAGCTCAATCCTCTGTCGGTGGTGGAGGTGGTGGATAAGGATACATCGGTGCGCTAGGATCGTAGAAGTGGCCGAACTGGTGGAAGTATAAGTCTCTCATCTAGCCATCATAGGATGAATGCCTAGCGTCTATCTCCTGTGTGTAGTTCCTGAACTGAGTGTTCAGGGTGTCGTAGTCGGTGTGGAGAGCATGATAGTCGGTGCTGAGGCTCTGGAAACTAGAGACTAGCTCCCTAAAGTGACGGGGCGGGCGACGTCCTCGTCCATGTCCTGGGGCACGTGCAAATGATCGGCGAGGTGGCTGCATGTCATCCTCCGTCTCCTCATCGCCTCTACTAGTCCGGCTAGGTCCTGCACCATGAGTGTCGGTGTCCATGGCATCCGTACCATGACCGCTATGAGTGTCACTCTCGAACTCGAGCATGGTCCCCTGTCCGCCATCCTCATCCTCCTCCTCAGAGTCACCTGCATCATCATCATAGTAAGTAGGAGGAGAGAACTCCTCAAGCATCGACTCGAACGTCTCCTTCCAGTTCCTCTTGTTCCGAATAGTGTATTCGGACTTCCATATGATCTCGGAAGGTTTCTTCTTCGGATCTCTGTGCCATGGCATGGGAACATGAAGTGTTCCTCTCCCTCGAGGAATCAAGACCTGGCGAACAACCA
This sequence comes from Fagopyrum homotropicum, assembly GCA_033239125.1. NCBI lineage: Eukaryota > Viridiplantae > Streptophyta > Magnoliopsida > Caryophyllales > Polygonaceae > Fagopyrum > Fagopyrum homotropicum. Next base: position 94,254,874 of record BSWB01000003.1, on the reverse strand, counting down.
ACCGCTGTGAGCCTAATGGAAGGGCACTCTCAGCTAGAGTGCATCTGGATAAGTCTAATCCCATTGTCTTAGCCACATGAGTGACAAGACCTCCTGCACAAATATCGCGCTTAGCTTTGTTGGCTATCTTTCCTAGATAGTCAGCAAGCATGGTAGAGATGTCGGGAATGGTGGTGGATGTCATGCAATAGAGAATGAAAAGCTCATCAGCCTTGAGCTTCTGTGGAGTCTCTGTCCGTGCAAATAGGCTCTCACTAAGAATCCTATGTACTACCTTGAAGGAGAGGTTGTACATGCTAGTCTCCTTAGAGTTTCCGGGTCTCCACTTGTCTCCTCCGTATTCACCCACTGAAATAGCTTCCCAAAAGTCACTGGCACTAACACCTCTAGTAAATGTGCCTGCATCTGAATAAGAAAAGCCAAACAAGTCTCCAAAAGTGTCAATGGACATGGTGTGATCTTGGCTCATAAGGCAGAAGGTGACCATCCTTTCCCTAGGATCATGCTCGAATGTACTAAGGAACTCTAGGGTGATCTCAGTATAAGCATCCTCCCTAATCGTAGCAAACTGTCTCAACCCAGCCCTGTCAAGCATCATATCTACATCCTCTCGAACAAACAATGAATCTAAGTCATCTAGCACTATATAGCGAGGAGGAGTGAATGGGCGATCAATGATGCGTTCATAACGTTTCTTGTGCTTGGATAGGGGAGGGGGAAACTTAGGGATGTTTTGAGGTGGTGGTGGAGGTGGGGGAGGGGCTTTTGAAGAAGATCTCTTCTTCTTCCCCGTGTTTCTAGTTATCCTCTTAACAAGATCCATTCTGAGTCAAAAAATCGGCCTGTTCTTCACAAAAATCGTCCGATTTTTCTGGGCTAGGTCGATTTTTCTATCGATTTCAACGATTCTCACAATTCTGTAAAGTTCTGTTCAAACAATCACCACATACAGTCTCCTATAATGATTCCTAAGCAGATTCCTCAATCAATTTCAGCAAACAACACTTCCTAAGCAAACTTCAATTTCGAACAAGAAACTTAGGTTTTGGAAAGAAAAACCTGAATTCCGTACGGAGGAGTCGATTGCCGTGCTTGTTGTTGGTAGATCCTTGTTCCTTGTTGAAAATGCTTCAGTTTGGATCCAAGAATCACTCAAAATGATTAAGGAATGAGGATTGTAGGGTGTGGGCGATTTTCGGAGTTCTTGAGAGAGGGAAATCGAGAGTGGAAGGTTGTGGAATGAGGAAGATCGAGTGGTTGAGTCTTTATATAGGATCGAGAAAATGTGTAGAAAATCGGCCGATTTTTAAGGTCGATTTAATCGTCGGGGCGATTTTTCTCTGAACTTAAAGAAAATCGGACGATTTACTTTGGTAGGTCGATCTCCAGGTCGATTTTTCTTCCTGTTGTCAAAAATCGCCTTGCTCTGTTGCTGAATCGGATGATTTACTTTGGGTAACTCGATTTTTCTCTGAACACATGGAAAATCGGACGATTTACTTTGGCAGGTCGATCTTCAAGTCGATTTTTCTTCCTGTTGTCAAAAATCGACTTGCTCTGCTCCTGAATCGGACGATTAACTTAGTGTAACTCGATTTCCTTCCTTATTCTTCATGGATATTGAAGATTTAACTGATTTATGCTCCCTTTCTCCATGGATCTCTCAGTTTGAACTTAATTTCCTGCGATTAATGACACAACAAACCAAGAGTGCATCGAGGAACAAATAAAAAGCGAAAACAAAAAAAACAAAACAACTAATCTACTCTAACTAAGTGATGAAAGGAGGGAGAAACTATACTATCATGGGTTGCCTCCCAAGAAGCGCTTGATTTATCGTCTTCAGCTGGACGGTGTATGGTTTTGCGTTCAATGGAGGAGGATAGGTGCTATCTCCTCGACCGGAGCTTCCGGTGTGTATTTCTTCAGCCGTTGGCCATTAACCTTGAAACTTCCGCTTTGTTCACCCCATACTTCAACTGCACCATGGGGGAAAACTCGTTTAATTACATAAGGTCCTGTCCAACGGGATTTAAGCTTACCTGGAAATAGACGAAGCCTTGAGTTGAATAGAAGGACTTGGTCTCCCTCCTTCAAATCTTTTGGAATGATGTGCTTATCATGCCAACGTTTTGTCCGTTCCTTATAGATCTTTGCGTTCTCATACGCATTTAGTCGGATCTCATCTAGCTCGTTGATGTCTAAGAGTCGCTTCTCTCCGGCTTCTTTCATGTCAAAATTGAGCCACTTGATAGCCCAATAGGCTTTATGCTCTAGTTCTACAGGAAGATGACAGGATTTACCATAGACAAGATTATAGGGAGTCGTACCTATTGGTGTCTTGAAGGCCGTCCGGTACGCCCATAGTGCATCGTCAAGCTTCATTGACCAATCTTTTCTCGTTTTAGAGACAGTTTTCTCTAAAATTCCCTTAATCTCTCTATTGGATATTTCGACTTGTCCGCTGGTTTGCGGATGGTAAGGTGTAGCTATCTTATGGGTCACCCCATACTTAGCCAATAGAGTCTCAAATCTACGGGCTGTGAAATGCGTTCCTCCGTCACTAATGATGGTTCGGGGAGTTCCGAACCTTGGGAAGATTGTTCTATTGAAGAACTTCACCACTACCATTGCATCATTAGTAGGAGAAGCGATTGCCTCTACCCATCTTGAGACATAGTCTACAGCAAGAAGTATATATTGGTTACCGCATGAAGATGGGAAAGGTCCCATAAAATCGATGCCCCATACATCAAAGATCTCTACTTCTTGTATGTTGTTGAGAGGCATCTCATTCCTTCTTGATATATTACCTGTCCTTTGACAAGCATCACAAGCAACAACAAACTTTTGCACATCTTTGAAAAGTGTAGGCCAATAGAAGCCGGAACGAACTACCTTAGCACAAGTCTTGTGGGAACTAGCATGTCCGCCACATGGTAGAGAATGGCAATGGCGGATGACACTATCCACCTCATCTTCGGGGATACATCTCCTGTAAATGCCATTGGGGCCTCTTTTGAATAGAAGAGGTTCGTTCCAATAGAATTGCCGGATGTCTCTAAAGAACTTCTTCTTTTGAGCATATGAAAGTCCGGGTGGAATCTCCTGACAAACAAGGTAGTTCACAATGTCAGCAAACCATGGATCATTACCTTTTGAGATGTGTTGAAGACATTCTTCAATCTCGTGTAGCTGTTCGTCACGGAATGAGTCATCTATAGGAAGTTCATTCGTTTCGCCGGTAAGTTGCGGAAGACGACTAAGATGATTAGCAACGGAGTTTTCCGCTCCTTTCTTATCACGAATCTCCAAATCGAACTCTTGTAAGAGTAGGATCCATCTTAGAAGCCTTGGCTTCGCATCCTTCTTCGTGAATAAGTATCGAATTGCGGAATGGTCCGTATAGACTATCACCTTTGCACCTACAAGATAGGAACGAAATTTCTCAAAAGCGTATATTACGGCTAAAAGTTCCTTTTCTGTGGTTGCATAATTGTGTTGAGCCTCATCTAGCATTTTGCTAGCATAGTAGATGGCATGAGTGCGACCATCTTTCTTCTGTCCAAGAACGGCTCCTATAGCGACGTCACTTGCGTCGCACATGACCTCGAAAGGAAGAGTCCAATCGGGTGGTTGAATGATTGGTGCTGAAATCAAGGCTTCTTTGATCCTACAAAAAGCATCTAAACAATCTTTCGAAAATTCGAAAGTTGCGTCTTTCATTAAAAGATTAGTCAAAGGTTTTGAGATCTTAGAAAAATCCTTTATGAATCTCCTATAGAAGCCTGCATGCCCTAAGAAACTTCTAATTCCTTTCACCGAAGAAGGGGGAGGTAATTTCTCAATGGTTTCTATCTTTGCTCTATCAACCTCTATTCCCCTTTGTGATACTAGATGACCTAACACAATCCCTTCGGTGACCATGAAATGACACTTTTCCCAGTTTAAGACTAAGTTAGTGTCCTCACATCTCTTAAGAACTAGTGAAAGGTTATGGAGACAGTTATCAAAGGAAGAACCATATACCGAAAAATCGTCCATGAAGACTTCCATGATATTCTCTACGTATTCGGAGAAGATTGCCATCATGCACCTTTGGAAGGTGGCTGGAGCGTTGCATAGACCGAATGGCATTCTTCTATAAGCAAACGTACCCCATGGGCACGTAAAAGTCGTCTTCTCTTGATCATCCAGATGAATTGGAATCTGAAAGAAACCGCTATATCAATCTAGATAACAAAAGTAAGAATGTTGGGCTAACCTTTCCACAATTTGATCGATAAAAGGAAGGGGAAAATGGTCCTTCCTAGTGGCCACGTTCAGTTTGCGGTAGTCGATGCACATTCGCCACCCTGTAACTGTCCGTGTGGGGATGAGTTCGTTGTTTTTGTTGGCAACAACGGTAATGCCTCCTTTCTTGGGTACTACTTGCACTGGACTCACCCATTTGCTATCAGAAATAGGGAAGATGATATCTGCATCAAGTAGCTTAAGGATTTCTTTCTTCACGACCTCTTTCATTGCCGGATTTAACCGTCTTTGAGGTTGGCGTGAAGGTTTGTAATCCTCTTCCATTAGAATTTTGTGCATACATAGGGAAGGCTTTATTCCTACTAGATCATCAATAGTATAGCCTAATGCTCTCCTATGTTGCTTCAAAACATGCATAAGTTTCTCTAATTCAGCATCATTCAATTTTGCATTGACTATGACCGGATACGTGGAATTAGTGCCAAGAAATGCGTACCTTAAATGCGTGGGGAGTGGCTTCAATTCTAATGATGGGGGTACCTTGATTGATGATGAATCTTGGCCTTCGGGTGTTGTGGGAGAGGCCTCTAGAGGTGGGGGTATTGCATCATTAGAGTCGAGAGCAGCTGCGGTGAAGTTTTGAGAATCTAGAATATTTCCCATTGGATCGACCTCCCCTAAAGTAAATCGGTCGATCTGAGGCACGATTTTTCTTTCTGTCGGAAAAAATCGGGTTGCTTCTTCACAAATCGGACAATTTAGTTTAGTCGGGTCGATTTTTCTTTCTGTTGACAAAAATTGGGTTGCCTTTTCACAAATCGGACGATTTTGTTCGTGCAGGCCGATTTTCTTCACAATTTCCGGAGTCAATTCTAGTTCTTCAATTCTTGTTCCTTGTTCTTCCTCCACATCATTTAATGCTTTCACATCCTCATTGCAATCATGTTCCACTCCTTCCTCCATGATGCTCATACTAATAACCTTTTGAAGAGGGTATTTCATCAAGATTGAACTTACCACCTCTCTAGACTCTTCTTCATCAAAAATTTCAAAAGCATCGTCTTTCAAGGCTGGCTCCTTGATTAAGGAAGAGAGTATGAATTCTATCTTTTCTTCGCTGATATGGAAAGACAGCTGGCCGTTCTTGCAATCTACCATGCATCCGGATGTTGCAAGGAATGGTCTCCCAAGAATGATGGGAACCGGATAATCTGCAGGGATGTCAAGAACGACAAAATCTATTGGGATGTAAAACTTACCGAGTTTTACCGGAATGTCTTCTAGTATCCCCACCGGCTTAGTGGTGGAACGATCAGCCATGTAGAGTGTGATCTTCACCGGTCTAGGCTCTCCTAGACCAACTACTTTGCATAGAGCAAGAGGTATGATACTCACACTCGCTCCAAGGTCACAAAGTGCATCATAGGTAGCTTCTCCCAAAGTGATGGGTATGCAAAAGGATCCTGGATCACGGAGCTTGGGTGGCATATTCTCCGTCATAGTCTTGATGAGTTCGGATGACTCCATACTCATCTTGACTTCTCCTATGTCTTCCAATTTTCTCTTGTTAGAGAGGATCTCCTTGAGGAATTTCCCGTAAGCCGGCATACCTAAAATCGCATCCATAAAAGGTATATTAATATGCAGCTTACTCATAAGTTCAACAAACTTACGAAAATGTTTATCTAGGCGTGCACGCGCTCTAAATTGAGGGAAAGGTAGAGGTGGTTTGTAAGCGGAAGGAGGAACATAAACTTCTTCCTTCTCTTTTGCCTCTCCTTCTTTAGTGGTGGTCTCGACTACTTTAGGTTGAGGGTCGGTAGTTGTCTTGCCACTCCTAGTAGTTATTGCCATAACCCTCCCCTTTGGGTTATCTTCCGTCTTCACGGGAAGTTTCCCTTGGTCTCTTGGAACTTCTCCGGCCTTGTTAAATACTTGGTTTTCTAAAGCTTTGTGAGCTTTGTCAACCGAAGTTATATAACTCTCCAACCCTTGTAGCTTGCCTAGGATTGTCTCTAGCATGGGATCGGGTTTGCTTGATCCGCTTGATTGTCCCTGGCTTGTTAAAGGAGTAGAAGAAGATGGAGGTGTTAGAGCCTTTTCGGCATGAGAGTAAGGATTACTTGGATTTTGCTGATTTGACCTCCAATTGTTATTATTTGAGTTCCTATTGTTGTTGTTCCAATTGGAGTTCCGGTTATCATTCCTTTGATTATTGTCTCTCCCCATGTAGTTGGCTTCTTGCTCCTTAGTCTTTTGAAGACTTGTTTTGAGCACTTCCTTCAACTCTTTGATCTCATTGTTGAGGGAGAATATTTGTGTTTGAGCAGCTTGGTTCAACTTGGCTCCTGAATCGCTTTGATTTTGGCTATTTGAGTCCACCTTCCGGTTGGAATACTTCTCAATCACTTGGGCTTGCTTCTCAATGAAGTCCCAAGCATCATCCTCTCTCATGTCCATGAATGTGCCACAAGAGAGAGATTGGAGGTCTAATTGTGTTTCCACATCCAATCCTTTGTAGTAGATCTCCAATAATTCCAGCTTGGAAATGTCATGGTGTGGGCAATCCAACAAGAGATCTTGAAACATTTTCCAAGATTGAAACAAGCTTTCATTAGGTTTCATAGAAAAAGCATTTATTTTACCTCTCAATTCCGCCGTTTTGGATGGCGGAAAAAATTTGGTGAGGAATTCCGAAGATAATTCCTCCCATGTAGCTAGCTTTGCAGCTGGAAGTGTTTGGTACCAAGCTAGAGCCTTGTCCTTCAAAGAAAAGAAGAACGGTTTGATCTTGTAATTGCTTGTAGTAGCCTTCTTCGGCTTCATAGTCTCCATGAGAATCTCAAAATTCTGCAAGTGCTGGTGTGGAGATTCAGTACTTGCGCCGCCATATTGACTTTGGCGAACCATGGTGATGACTTGTGGTGAGAAGCTAAACTCTTGGATGTCTTCAGCTCCGAAATCCACACCTAGACGGCGTGGTTCCTGAATTGGGTCCATCGGTTGCCCCAAAGTTCGGGGTCTATCACCGTCATTAACAGCTCTTACGTTCCTAGTTGGGAGGCAAGGAACAACCCTTGGTTTTGGGGTGTTTCGAATAGGACGAAGTAGTGGATCGATCTCCTCAAGTTCCGGCATGTCCAGATCTATCTCTTCATCATCGGATGAGTCATTTCGAATGGATTTAGTTGGCGTCTTGACTTTCTTCTTCTTCCTGGATTCCTTCAACTCCAACTTCATGTCCAACATCATAGCTCTTAGTTCATCAATCTGAAATTGATGACTCGTTTCAGCATCTTTTCGTGCTTTCTCACTCAACTGAAGTTGGCGTTGAGCTTCATTCAGTTCAGCTTGGTAGTTTCTCTCGTCGTTCTCAGCCATTTTCTTTTCCTTCAACTTTTTCCTCAAAGTCCTCTCCAATTCGGGATCGAAAGGAACTAGATCTTTAGTGGATCTAGTCTTTCGTATATACCTAAAGAACCTGCAAAGATCACTCAAGTAGACAAATCAAATCACAAGAGCAAGAGCTCTCAAGCTAGACAACCGAAAACCGAATTTGGTCTAGACCAAATCCCCGGCAACGGCGCCAAAAACTTGTTCGCTCAAAAAGTGTGTGCGTCGAAGTCTTAAATTTATATCTAGAACTCAAAGCAAAGCGAACCCCCAGTGTACGGATCAGCTGTAGTGAGGTAAGAATTCCAGAGTCGAACTCATGGATTTGGTGAGAATAAATTCAACTTCAATTATCTAGCTAAAATGCAAAAGCTTTTGTGATCAAATAAGGATAAAATGATTCCAAGGATTCAAGTATCTGATTTCGGTTTTAGATTCAAGACACTTCTATAGATATAGGACAGAGTTTATATTTCCAAGATTTAATGTTCAAAAGTAGATGTCGTACGGTGAAGTTCCGAAACCTATATAACTAATCTAAAGGTTCTCTCTATAAGGGTTGTTGAGGCTGTAATATAGAAAGATCTTAAGACAAGAATTATGTTCAAACTGACTATCTAAAACTCCAGGATATGACTCTCCAAAGCAAGAATAGAAAGCACACTTAGAATCTTAATAAAGGATGTTGAGTCTCTTTACTACCCAAATCTTGAAATCTTAGTCTATTAAATGTAGAATCAGGTTTGAAGTGTCTTCATACATTCAATTAGAGGGCAAAAAGGTTAATCAAGGTTGGGATTTAGGCAAGAATTAGTTTTGATTAAAGATTGATTCAATTAAGGTTCGTCAGAAGAATAAATCGGGTTGTTCATAAAAAAATCGGCCGATTTACTCAAGAACAGTCCGATTTTCCTGTTGTCACAAAACTAAAATCTAAACTCTCAGGGTCCTAATGTTTGAATGAGTTCAGTCTATCATCATCTAAGCCTTAATCATCAACTATTCTCCCCAGAATCACAAAGGTTTTAGCCAACCATTTTCAAAATCGAATCAAATTAAATATTGAGTGAAATATCGCAAAGAAACCGAATCTTGAATAAAAATTCAATAACCTTCAAATCTGTAAACAATCGTCAAAACTGATCAATGTATCTCTTTAGTAACTCAATAACGTGTTCAAAAAGCACAATTGCTTCAATGGATAAAGAAATCTCACAAACAAGAATCAAGATTGGCTTTTCGGCAAAAGTCCTTCAATCCTCTTCCAAGAATCTCCAATCTCTCTCAAACGTGTAAAGATTTCCCGCTGCGGCCTCTTCGTTTTCGTTCCTAGGATTCTCCTCTATAGTTTCTTGTAGATGGGCTGTTTGGCAAAACTCTCCTCTAGCCCAAAAGAATTGGGCTTTGTGTCGTCTTTTCATTTGGCTGAAAAACAAAGGAAATCGACCCAGTCGATTTATACACAAAACCGTTCGATTTCTAGGATAGAAAATCGTCCGATTTATATGCATGTTGGCACGATTTTCTTCAACAGAAAGTGCTCTACTTTTGGCTCGTCTTCTATGCTTTTCCTTTGCAATTCCTTAGCTCTTTATGATCCCTTTAAGACTCCTTTAGCTTCCTTAACATCCTTAGATGTTCCTTGCTCCGCTTTTGCTTTCAATTCCACTCCATTTACCTATAATTCATCAAAAACTCGTGTAGACCTGTATTTCCGACAAATGATTGAATAGAACATAAAAGGTACACAAAATCTCTCTAAATCCACGGTAAACTGAGATAATCTTCTACAATATGCATGAATATGAAGGTACATAATTCATGTCATCAATAGGACTGTTAGGTAGACTACCTTCTTGTTTTGGTTGCTTGCAGTGTTGTATGTGTGATATATCTAGTGTGCTTGTGTGTGACCCTTAGGTGGTCTTGATGTGGTAATTTGTTAGTCATAGGGCTTGCTTATATCTTATGACCGTGGTTAGTACCCCCTAAGTTTCGGGACGAAACTTATTTTTGAGGGGGATCGGATGTACGACCGGATTTTTCGTTACGCTTAGATAGAGTTAGATGAGGGTAGAAGCCGGGCGTAAGGGCCACACCCTTGCGGCTTTGGCGATGCAGTCGAGTACGCCGCAGGTGCAGTTAGGATTCCCGCTGGGGCGGTGACACGCGTGGACGGGGGTAGCAGCGTTTTGGGCAACCGTTCACATTCCGATCCTTTCAACTCCACTCTTAAATTCCATGAGGAGTTATGGGCTGAAGACCTTTGGTATCCTTCCTCTTTTATGCAGTCAACCCTTCTCCTCCTCTTATTTTCCACTCACATTACTTTCTTCCTCCTACCCACTTCATCCTCTTGCACCTTCCTCTTACATCCTTCTCCTCCATTCTTCCCTTGGAGTGCTCCAGCTTGGATCCACCATTCGTGAGGCCGGAACTACAGTGACGGGACGAGGGTAAGGTTTCTCCCTTTTTGCTTCTTTCTTTCTTCTTCTTCTTCTTTCTTCCTTTCCCTTCCATGACTTGAATGGAAGACACTCTTGAATCCTTGCTCAACGATCTATCGTTGTTTTGTTGGTTCGATGACGAAGATAGACCCTAAAAGGAGGCTAAGACCAAGTGAGAGAAGTGGAAGACGTTCATAGCACCAAAGGAGACCCTAAAGAACCGGCTGCACAATCGAAGAACTCAGGAGACGGACTTTCTGCATAGACAGGCGCAGGGGCGCATTCACAAAGGCGCAGGGGCGGCTTCTGTCATGCGCATGGACGGACCCAGATAGGCGCAGGGGCGGCTCAGGCAGGCGCGGGGGCGGTTTTGCTCTAGTGAGTCTTGAATCTCGTTCTTTCTTTCCTTCTTTCTTCCTTAGACTCGTTATACCTTTGAAGCATGTTAGGTTGGCCTAGGGTAATTGAATTGGAATGCTTTAGAGTGGTTGGACCTTAGTAGTCTAGTGTGAGTTACGTGAGGCTTGTGGTGGTATGTTGTTCAGGGTTCGTTTCGAGCTTTGTGGAAGTAACCTGTGTATCATTGTGTTGAGAGTTGGATAGGCCATGGACTGAGAGTGTAGTCTTCTTGGACTAGATGGGTGAGGAGTTGAGCCTAGAAGTCTAAAGACTTCTAGTGGACTAGAGTGTGGTTTGATTGTGTGCCTTGTCTTGAACAGGCGTTGTACGTTTTCCGAGGGAACTTACGAGTGAGGTGTTCGTGTGCGCTTCGGAGACTGGTAAGTCTACGGACTTACTTAGCTGGCTTCTTGTATGAATGTATTGTGTATGAGTGGTGTTTGCTAGTTTGGATAATAACGAAACCGGATTTGGCCGACTTTATTATATTACGTAATTGACCCAAGTGTATGATAACGGGTCGTGACATTATTTGCCTAGCTCTTGCGAGAGTCTAGGAGGTTCCCTGTACCAGCCCAGGCCGGTAGACGGTCAGATGCATTAGCACCATTCCTCGTTGGTAAACGGGATCTGGGGCGAGGTTTGGGAATCCCTCGTGTCACAAAATAAGTATCATTAGTAATGACATATCACCTAATTAAAGATAACAAAAGGATTGAGTGATGCATGTTGATTGTGTATTTCGTGTGTTTGTGCTTTTACCTTTATACTTATGCATAGATGGCTAGCTAATAGTTTTATACCGCTTGTAGATGTTTTGCAAGTTAGAGAGGCGATCGAGTGATCCGGCGGTAGTGGGCAGCCGGGGTTCCGTGCATTATAGGACGGACAGTTTATCTTATTTCATAAATGTTGAGACTTATGATGTTACTTTGGTTTTGAGACTCGGCTGAATTGTTTTTCAGATTTGTACTTTTTACTTCCACTCCTGTTATAAAACTATGTGTTTTGCCTTTTTATTTGTGCCGTTTCGAGGTCCGATGAAGTTTTTGCCAGGCTAAGGGCTGGGACCCATTGTGAGGTCCCAACTCGTAGCATTCCGAGTCATCCAGGAATCGGGGTGTTACAGAGAGCTAGACAAGTTGTCACCGCCCATTATCATACACTTAGGCCAAATAATATATAAAGGTCGGTAATCCTATTTCCGGTTTAGTTGTTATAACATTAACAATAAACATACACCACCAAACAAACTTCAAAACTAATACGAAGAATACAAGCTAAGTAAGTCCGGAGACATACCTAACTCAAGGTAACTCGAATAAATTCACTCTCAGCTTTCCGCAGGAAAATGCTTAGTGCTTGGCCAAACGATGCACACTATCAATAACTAACCGATATGCTAGAAGTCCTCGCACTTCAAGTCTCAACACCTATATGAGGTCCTAACTCTAGCATGCTAGGTCCAACCTCTAATCTCGAAGATCGTCCTAAGATCATAAAGAAAACTCAACAAGCTAATAATCCATCCACTAGTACCCATGGTTCAAGGCCACTACATGGCATTCACTCTAAGTTATGCTAGATTCACCTAGCAGGATATACTACTACTATCCTAATTAAACAAGGGAGAAGGTACTCAAACACGGTCCATTGTGGAAGACGATCTACGGACGTCGAGAACGTATTCGTTGGCCTTTATTGGGGTGCTTTCGGACCTAAAATCAAAGCTAAGCAAATATAGCTTAAATACTATATTTGAAAGGAAGATTTAACGCCGAAAATATTCAAATGAAAACCCCGTTTTCAAAACCAAGGTTGAAACTCATTAAAACATATTCCGGGGCAAAATAAACAAATGTGGGAATTTGGCCATGAAACCGCAATTAAAACTTGAGCCATAAATCGAAATTAATCCAACAATGGCACCAAAGATAATTTGCAAAAGAGCTGGGTCACAAACTGCAATAAAAATTATGACCCAAATATGTAATAAATTTCTGCTGGGCTACAAAAGTTCATTTTTAAAAATCTGGGTTCACAACAGCAATTATCAAACAAATGAGCACAAGATGCAAATAGTTGTAAAGAGAGGGGCCGATTTACAAATTGACCAAAACAACTTCTTCAACCTCCTAAATTGAACACGACAGAGGAAAGGAGATACGGCGGCAGAGGCGGTGGAGGCTCCCTTCCTGGCGGTGGCGAGGGTGGCCCTCCGGTGGGATTCGGCGGCACGGTTGTCCCTCCTCGCGAAAGAAAGAACAGAGAGCAGGGGAAAGAAGAGGGGCGGCGTATCTCGGCCTGTTGGTGCTCCGATTGCTCGAGTTCGCGGTGTGAAGGCGGCCTCCTCTCGTCCAACAGATCCCAGGTGGTGCATCCCTCCTCTCCGGCGGTTCAGACGAAGATGCCACTTCCCAGGGTCTCCAACAGTTGCAAGATAAGGGAGGTGAGGAGAAAATGAAGGGTTGGGGCTGGCTTTCGTGAGAGAATGAGAGTTAGGGCACACAGAGGGGAGGGGTGAGGGTCACTGCAAGCGAGGGGAGAACGAGGGGTCACTTGTGCAGAAGTTGTGCAGAAGCGAGGGGTCGGGGAGCCACGAGTCGGGTAGCGAGGGGGCTGGGCGGCCAGGCTGTTCATTAGCCAGAGGAGAGAGGCAAGAGAGAGAAAAAAAAAAAAAAAAAAAGGAAAAAGGAATAGAAGAAGAAAAAAATAATAAAAAGGATAGACTAGTTTTCAAATCGTAGGAACGGAATTTCCGAGTCGGAATGACTTTCCGAACCTTTCCGAAAGTAAACCAAAATATAAATATACTCGGGAAGCTATTTTTATGTCGTAAAAATACTTTTAAAAATATAAAAATAAACTTACTAATGAAAATATAGATAGAAGTACGCAAGAAAGAAAAATATCGAAACGGGGCGTTACAAATCGATCATCAGAAGAATATATAAGCACAAACACACGTCAAAGTAACTTGTAAACACCTAGCGTGATATCACATAAATCCGATTATTATCTTTATTAACGTCATTCACATTATTTAATTACAAATGTGACTCGAGAAGTCTCAAACTCTCGCCCTCGGACTTTTACCCAACCGGAGTGGTTCGGCGCACCGATCCGTATACCATGTGGAGTGGATCGGTACCCTCCCATATATCCAATTTTGGTCCAGTCGCGAAGCACCTCCCAACCTTCCTCGAGAGAACTGGACAAGTGACCATTGCCCGTTACATGTTGGCCAATTACCAGTCGGTCGTTTATAACTAACAATATAATATAAACACGTGATGCAAACACCACTCATGTCATTCAACCAACATAAGACTGTAACTAAGTAAGCCCAAAGGACTTACCTGAACCGGTCAAGTCCCGTCAACCAAAGCACTCGATCCCGCTGAGTGCAATCTCAACTGCCTGATCATAACATGAAACTCATATCAATATACTATTCGACCTCTAGAAGTTGCAACTTATAGGTCAACAATGGAAAACCGAGAAACCGCACTAAACCAACTCTTTTCTAAGAAAAGACGGTTTTAACCCCAAGATTCGGAAACTCTAAAGTTTTTCTTAGATCTCAAGAACTTCTACTAGAAACCCAACCCAACTATCTAACTCTCTGGAGGAACGATCTACTGAGTTTGAAAGAAGACTATCTTTCAAACTTACTATCTATTACTAAGGCTCAACTAACATACTAATACTAAATCCTAAACGAACCGATACACCTACTCACATGGCCAACCATGACTACCTATGATATAATCCATAAGGATACACAATTCCAAAGCATATCCAAGAACAAACACTTAAATCTAGCACAACTCTTCTATAACCAAACTATACATGTACCCAACTTCGGAACATCACAAATCCGGATTAAACCAATGGATCGCTCTCAAACTTTACCACATGCTACTATGCATATACACAAACAAGATATCCAAAATTCAATTCCAACAAAGGTTAATAACCCATTCAAATCTATGTCACAAAACTTCATTACAAGTAGTTTTTCTCAACACTTAGAATATTCTGCAAACTTATAAAAACTGCATGAGGAATCAACTTTGGAGAACTATATCTTGTAAACCATAACTCGGAATACTCTCAAATATCAGTATATTATACTATACAATACCAACTAAAATATATCTGAAATTCAGCAACAAAGGAGCAGTCTAATTTACCCAAATCTGGACCCAAAGTTGAATGATCACCACTTCAAAAAACTCAGAAAACGCCTCAGCTCTTCAAGCCGTATTCCGAGGCTATTAGGAAGAGTTCCGAGAGACCAACGGGGCTCTAATCAGCACATATAGAGAGAGTGTATGGAAGTGAAGGGAAGTAGGGTCCGTACCCGACAATAGAAACCTAACAAGCTCACGCGCACGAGAAAGATGGAGGAAGACGTGATCTTTTGTAACTGCCTCCCTAGCGGATCTGGACTGCCGCCCCTGTGACCTTGCGCGCCAGTGGCTATGGTCCGCTGATAGGTGATGGAATCACTATCAATTTAGGTAGTTTTAGAGTCTTTTTAGTGTCTTTGAGTCTTTGTATGTTACTAATACCTTGATCTAGATGATGAAGTCCAAATGAAGCAATAGAAGGTATTAGCAACACTTGGGAGTTGAACAAAGCAATGAAGATATGTTTCTCGTGACAATGGGCCGCCCATATGGATCATCATCAGAAACAACATGAAGACGAAGAGTTAACGCTCAGGAGCATTAAAGAACCCGCCCCTGTGGGATTACAAGGCCGCCCCCGCGGCCAAGAAGAATTTGGAACGTTCTGGCCTAAACCGCCCCTGCGGCCTTGAAGCCCGCGCCCACGGTTTAGCGCTAGAGGACTTAACTCCGGCTATTTGCACCACCTTTATGACATTTAAGGTGGCTATTTAGATAGCCCATTTACTCCCTTTTAATTCAATTTGTAGTATAAATAGAGCCCTTAACTGATTGCTAGAATCATCCATAATTTCCCCAAAAAGCTCTATATTTCTAAGTGCCATTTTATAATGAGTTTCTAGCTTCCTTTGCTACATTGGGTTGATTGAAGCTGAATTGCCATTTGGTTGTAAGTCTTTTATAATATAAGTTTAATTCACTCCAATTGTGTTATATTTCTTTGATATCTCACTTATGTTTGCATGTCTTTTATCACTTAGATTGATCACCTTAAGTGTACATTTGCATGCAAAGTGCTAGGATTAATCGATTCCGGGTTCGGGTCCTTAATCTAGTGGTAAACCTTTAGGTAAATGCTGGTTGTGATTATCTAAAGGAAAGGAAAATAGCTATAAAGAAAGATTAACGGGTTGTTTATTCTTCTTTATATCTCTTTATCTTTACTCGAATGCTAACTTGTGCTTTGATCTTGTAGGTTTACGGGTCAATAATTTAGTTAAGTTGTGTTAATGCCGGTTGGCTTAACACATATCTAAGTTCAAGATGAGAACATTGGTGAATTGCTTCTAAAAAGAATCAATCAAGTAGTATGCATGCTAAGATCCAACCTAGTGTAACGCTTTAAACATACATATCATCACCATCTTTGCTTACTTTCTAATCGCTTTTGTCTTGTTTTTTTGTTGCAACCCAACCCCCTGGTTACAAAACGTTAATTGAATCTAATCAAAACTTGACTAAACTCTCTTGGGTTCGACCCTTACTTACACTATACAATTCGGTTAAGTGTAACATTAGGTAATCTACTTTGATTAAAGCTAAAAGACAACAACCATAGGTTTTTAGCCTCGTCAAATTTGGCGCCGTTGCCGGGGAGTTTTATTTTTTGTTTTGTATTTATTTGATTATTGATTATTGGTTTGTATCACTTTCATGGTTCAAACCCGTGCTACTAACTCTGATTTTGCTCCTTTTGATCTAGAAATCAAAAGAACGCACAATCGACAACGAAGGCAACAAAGAACTCCTGAAGCAATGGAAAACCGAACTCTCTGCCAACTGACACAACCCGATTTGACTCAACACCCCTTGTGGTTACCATACCGGTAATCGGGGAAGGAGTCAACTTTGAGCTCAAACCGGGGCTGATACACTTGCTCCCATCTTTCCATGGATTAAGTGGGGAAGATCCAATCAAGCATCTTGGGAAGTTCCACACCGTTTGCATGGGCATGAAGCCGGCAAACGTCACCGTGGAGAAAATCTAGATTCCGGCGTTTGGCTTCACCCTTAAAAGATAGGGTGGACGATTGGTACTACCATCTTTTCTCCGGGAGCATTGACACATGGGAAAACCTCCACAAGGCCTTCTTGGAGAAGTACTTCCCCACAAAGAAAGCAAATAGCTTGAAGAAGACGATAAGCAACATTGAGCAAGAGGCGGACAAAACTCTTTATGAGTATTTCGAACGCTTCGCAAGATTGCGATCCGCTGTCCTTTCCATGAGTACTCTACCCAAGATCTACTCCTGTACATGTACAATGGCTTGCTAGACAACGAGAGGAGGATTATTGACGCTGCATGCGGCGGTAATATCTTAAACTCTACTCCTGAACTTGCTTTGGATATAATGCAGGAATTGGCGGAATGAACTAGGAACTTTGGTAGGACTTTTACCAAAATAGGTGTACATGCGGTACACCCCAGCCATCCTGAGATATCCACGGAGATTGCTGAATTGAAGGAGATGGTTATAGATTAACCTTGATGGGAACTCCACAACAACTCAAGGCTTGTGGAGTTTGTGCCGACCCTTTTCTACCCAACGGACTTGTGTCCATAAGTCCAAGATGAAGCTGCTGAGGTGAATGCTTTGGGTTATGGTCAACAGCAGCAGAAACACCAATGGAACGACCCATATGCTCAGATTTACATGCCGGGTTGGCGTGATCAACAAAACTACCGGTGGAGGGATCAACAAAACCAACGGCAATAGCCGCCCCGCAAAGGTAAGTCCCAATCCACTGAAGATATGCTACAGGTTTTGACTAAACATTTCGCTACTCATGTCCAAACTACATAATCTATCATCAAGAACCTTGAGAAACAGGTTGGACAAATGGCGGAAGCAATCACAAGGATCGAAGCTCGATCCTCGGGGAACTTGCCCTCCTAGACTGCCGTGAACCCTAAGGAAAATGTTAGTGCTCCAACATTAAGGAGCGGGAGGCAAGTATAGCCAAAATCAGCTTTGCAATCGAAAGAGTTACCCTCTGACGGTTCTGCCGCCCCCACAGCCGCCCTGCGGATCCTCCAACATCCCCCTTTGCACAGATGCCGCCCCTGTGGCAGGATGTCACCGCCCCTACAATGACAACCCATGAGCCTCCCTTGCGCCTACAAGCTGGCGCCCCTACGGAAAAGTCGATATAGGATTCTACTGAAGAGGATTCTTACATCCGTCCAAGTTTGCCACCGCTTTACGCCGAGAAACCTCCGGCTCCTTTTCCAAAAGCACTTAAGGAGAGAAGGGTAATGGAGGATAAGGATCTCTTTGAGACCTTCTGCAAATGTGAGGATAACATTCCACTTTTAAAACTTGTGAAGAGTATTCCTAAGTATGCTCGGTTTTTGAAGGAACTTTTCACGATCAAGAGAAACCAAAAGCTGAAGGGAAAGTAAAAGGTCCAAGTAAGTGAGCATGTGTCAGCCGTCTTCCAACGACAAATGCCCAAGAAATGTAGTGATCCGGGCATGATGAACATTCCTTGTGTCATTGGGAAAACTCGCTTTGACAAAGCGATGCTTGACATAGGTGCGTCAATAAATGTTCTTCCTTATTCCATTTACCAATCTCTTAGCCTTGGGCTATTTCTTGAAACATAGATTGTTGTCCAACTAGCGGATAGGTCTAATGTTTATCCAAAAGGAATTATTGAAGATGTGCTAGTTATGGTTGATAATCTGATTTTTCCTTCTTCTTTTTTTGTATTGGATATGGAACATGATTCAAATTATGCAACTATTTTATTGGGAAGACCATTCCTATAAAACTACTAGAACTAAGATTGATTACGTTAGTGGTAAATTGACAATGGAATTTGATGGTGAAGTGTTTGAATTTAGCATTTACGATGCTATGAAACACCGCATCGATGATCATTCTCTTTGTGCTATTGATGTAATTGAAACAATCATTCAAGATGTTTTTGACATTTCCGATATTGATTAGTTGAAAAGTATAATTGAAAACGATTTTGATAGTCATAATCGGATTATGCATTAACATTTAACATTCAGGAAGTTCTAGCTCGATTGGTTGGGCAAAAAAGGATCCTCCTCTCACCTTTGGTCATTGGGCCCACCTTGCTAATGTTCGCTCCAAACGGTGTGTGCAAGCTTTAAATTTATAACCCTAGACTTAAGCTTAAAACAAGGATGCGAACCCGCAGTGTACGGGTCAATCGTAGTAAAAGCAAGAAAATTCCAGGGGTCGATCACAGGGACTCGGTGAAACAAAGTCAATACGGTGTGCTTATGTCAATACTAACCACAAGAGTGATTAACACAATCAAAGATGAATAAGAAGTCAATAAAGCAAACATGCAATTCTAGGGATTAAAGCATCTAGTTGTGGTTCCAACTCAAGATCTATAGATAAGCGGACAAAGCCGAGATTTTTGCGTGGGGAAGGTGTTACTAAAGTGGAGTAGATCACCGGGTAAGTCTCACTACACACTAATCCTAAACCGTAACTCCTATTACCGGGTAAGTCTCAAGGAATCAAGATAAAGAACTATAACCTCAAACTAACACACCATCTAAGGGAATAGAATCAACCTTTACCGGGTAAGTCTCAGGCTAACTCACAAAGATGGGATGGAAGCACACTCAAACCCCAATAAAGGATAAACCTTTATTACCTACACTTATGATCGTTGGTACACAAACTAAGGAATTACCGGGTAAGTCTCATCCTAAGCTTGCTTTGAACCAGGAAAGGTGTAATAAGAATAGGATTTAGCAAACTCTAACACTTAACTCACAGTTTTAGGTCGGATAAGTCACCTCGGTCAGCCAGTTTCCACCCCGGCCGAGGTGTTCATCGACTGAACGAGATGCTTAGGGTTAAGGTTAAAAACTCGAACTTTCAGGATCCTACTGGAATCTAAGATTATTCTATCATCGTTTTTCCCACAACCTTCAGCCAATCACCCTAGAATCACACAAGGAAATTAGCCACTCATCATCATAATAAAACTATTAAAATATATGGGAAAAAGGTGAATATTTGAACAAAGAAGAATTTAATGAAAAGACTTCAATAACTGAATCAAATATCACAACAAAGCGTTCCTTGGATAGCAATCCAAAAAGACAAGACAACAATTGAGGGAATTGAAGACAATCTTACAAAACCCTTCAATAAAGCTATAAAAGCTATGAACTTCAATCTTCCTTCAACCTTCAAAAAGGTTCTTCAACTCTCCCAACTGGAGTAGGCTGCTGCTGCTGCGTGCTTTTCGGTGTAAGCGGCGATCCGAAGATGTAAGCGGATGCCGGAATTATGGGAAATCCGACCCTTTTTATAGGAAAATAACCCTCCAAAGATAATAAATCTTAGAAAGATATTCTCCCATAAATATAGGTAAAATATATGATCTTCTTCCTTCCAGGAGCCAAGCCCAAAAATATAAGATCACCTTCCAAAGATAAAAGATCTCAGCCAAGAATAAAATATTCTCGCCGCGTCCTAGGTGTTCGCCTCGGTCGAGTCGGCGTCTCTGGATCACCTTGGTCGAGATGAATCTCTGGTCAACCGAGGTGAGTCATAACTGAATGTGAAATCTCTCAAAACTGGTCCAAAGTAAATCTTTAATCCATGGCTATACTCCCTGGATGTAGCTCCAAATGACTCATGACTCCTTTTGCTCCTTTTTGATGCAAAACGTACCAAATTACCTGCAATTACAACGAAACTAGGTGTAGACCTCGATTCTCGCAAAGGTAGATGAAATGGTAGTAAAATCACATAATGTACATACAAACATGCAGATTATGAAAGATAAAACGTCCAAACAAACCCCAAAATATAGACTATAATTCATGCTATCAAAATACCCCATACTTAGCCCTTGCTTGTCCCCAAGCAAGTTCCACATATAGAAGACAAGATAGAATGGATTATAAGTCAATAAAATCAATGAAAAAGTCTTTCAAAAACATTTTATGGTGTGCAACTATCATAGATCACTCTAAGAGAGTACTTCCTGGAAATTAAAAACTCAATATGCTCAAAACATTTTATAAATATAGAAAAGTTGTTCATCTTTGCATAAAATCATAGAATGCATAATAATTCATAATTATCAAAATTAATCATGTATAATCCAGTTTAAACCACTAAGTCAATCAACAAGCTCAAGGTCTCAAGGGCTTCCCAAAAGAAAAGGTCAAGAAACGTGTAGGGTAGGGATGTATGTAAGGTAATGTGGTGATAGAATCCGGGAAAAGGATGAACTTCACTTCCACTTTGACTTGCAACATCTTCCACCAATAAGCTTTGCTTATTCCACTTTTTTTTTCTTTTTACTTTACTTTTTGGGATGCATGGACAGAGGTGCACAATAACCGAAGCCTAGGAAATCTGGAATCATCAATTTCTCGAGATGCATCAAACCCTTGATGCACATACCATGACCCGTTAGGAATATCGCTCAATCCGACTTTGGCAAGACACAAACACCCGGCTATGTGAATGGTGCCGAGTTACTCATCTTCATGATTGACTTCCCCAAACCTATTATTGCTTTCTAGCACTTTCACTTCCAGCCACTTCTCAACTTTAACTTCACTTGCTTTCACCACTTCGCTTGCTTCCAAATTCCCGGATAGGTAAAGGGAGGCAAAATGTATATGAGGGGCTAAGCATGATCAAGAAGAAGAAGAGAGAAGAATGAATTGCCTTGGTCTTTCCAGGAAGAAAGTGAGAGAACTTAACCTGCGGTGTCAACCTTCAAATTCAACATAATTTGGATAAAAACAAAGTATTAAACATGCCAATAATTTCAAACAAAGCATTTAGCAACTTAAACATATTATAAAACCTTTCAAACACATAAAGAATTTAAAACCAGTCAGTAAACAAGATCTTCACTGAGGTCATATCCAGATAAGTAACAGAAATTCGTTTTCGAAAACTCTCAGTTAACACACCTCGGTCGAGGTGTTCTTGGTTCAACCGAGGTGAAACGCCTCGTTTGGCCAAGACTGACTTGGTCGAGATCGAAAATAAATTTTTAAAACCATTTTTTTTCAGTTTCGACGTTTTTCTCAATCAAATAACCTGTAGGTATGCATGTAATATCAGATAATCATATAAAGGCAATGAAGCATAAATACGAAAATATCCGATAAATAAAATACATCAAAGGTGTCAAATACATCACGTAGTCACGTAGTCAAATAACAAACACCCCATACTTGAGACACACTGCCCAAGTGGGTATAATAAAAGTCTAAACAAGAGAGAACTCACCGGATAAAAGCCGAACTGCATAAAAATATAATAATAAAATCCTGCAGCTCCTCAGTAGTCTCGGTCGACTGACAAGCTCCAAGAATCACCTCGACCGAGGTGCAGGTCGACTGGACCGAGGCGAAGACAGTCGCGATTCCACTCTCAGAAATTCAGTTCTTTTCCCCCCAAAATCACTACAATTGCTTCCTAAGGGGTACTTAAATCCTTTCTCAGCAAAATCAGGGGCAACCAAAGCCCAAATCAAAGCGAACGAACGAGTTAGGGTTTCGACTTGTTTTACCTCGTTTCGGTCGATTCGCTCGATTTCTTTGCAGATCTGTTGTTGCAATCGATTCCTCTACCCTACAATCACGGTTTAGAAGCAGAAATCTTCGAAAACGACCAAGGAACGAGAGAGAGCGAAGTGGACTGTCGCCGCGGTCGAGGTGAAGAAGATAAAAAGGTAAAAATAAATTTTTTCCCAATTTATACCGTTCCTGGATTTGCTGTCACCTCGGTCGAGATGGTCTCGACCGGACCGAGGTGGTATGGACCGATGCGTTTCTGCAGAAACCCTAGTCGCCTCGGTTGCCCAAGAATCAACTCGGTCGAGGTGCTCTGACAGTAACCGAGGTGTTTCTGTCTTCTCAGAATCTCGAACTTCTATCCTTCTAGTTGTGCTCCTCCTTAGATATTCCCTGTTGTCTATCCAGAACGCCAAAAACAAAGCAAAGCAAAGCAAAAACAAGAACTATCTAATCTAGACTAGAAAACGGGAAAAGAAAGCAATACCTTGGGTTGCCTCCCAAGAAGCGCTTGATTTAAGGTCGCTAGCTGGACCATGATGCGTCTCAAAGGAGGTATATCGGTGCAACCTCCTCAACCGGCGTTTCCGGTTGGTACTTCTTAAGTCTATGACCGTTGACCTCGAAGCTTCCGCTAGTTTCGCCCCATATCTCAACTGCACCATGAGGGAAAACATGTTTCACAACATAAGGTCCGGTCCATCTAGATTTCAGCTTACCTGGAAAAAGGCGGAGGCGGGAGTTGAAGAGTAGAACTAAGTCTCCTTCGTTAAGCTCCTTTGGAATGATACGCTTGTCATGCCATCTCTTCGTCCTTTCCTTGTAGATTTTGGCATTCTCATAGGCGTTCAACCGCAGCTCTTCCAGCTCGTTAAGTTCCAATAGTCGCTTCTCACCAGCCTCCTTGATGTCGAAATTCAACCATTTGATCGCCCAATACGCCTTGTGTTCCAATTCGACGGGCAAATGGCAAGACTTCCCATATACTAAATTATAAGGAGTGGTACCGATGGGAGTCTTGAATGCGGTCCTATACGCCCAAAGAGCATCGTCCAACTTCATGGACCAATCCTTCCTCGTTCTAGAGATGGTCTTCTCCAAAATTGCCTTGATTTCTCTATTCGAGATCTCGACTTGTCCACTAGTTTGAGGGTGATAAGCGGTTGATACCTTGTGGGTGACCCCATACTTCGATAGAAGTGCTTTGAATTTCCGGTTGATGAAATGCGTTCCTCCATCGCTAATGATGATGCGTGGAGTTCCAAACCGTGGAAAGATAGTTCTATTCAAGAACTTCACAACTACTTTGGCGTCGTTAGTGGGAGAAGCAATGGCTTCAACCCATCTAGAGACGTAATCAACTGCAAGGAGAATGTAGAGGTTTCCTCCGGATGATGGGAAAGGTCCCATGAAGTCAATCCCCCATACATCAAAGATTTCCACTTCTTGGATGTTATTAAGCGGCATCTCGTTCCTCCTTGATAAGTTCCCTGTTCTTTGGCATGCATCACAAGAGACAACAAAAGATTGCACATCCTTAAATAATGTAGGCCAAAAGAAACCGGAACGCAATACCTTAGCGCATTTTTTATCGGTGCTAGCATGCCCCCCACAAGGAAGTGAATGACAATGCCTTATGACGCTATTAACTTCATCCTCCGGAATGCACCTTCGAAGCATCCCATCCGGTCCGTGCTTGAATAGCAGCGGCTCGTCCCAGTAGTAATGTCGTACTTCCTTGAAGAATCTTTTCTTTTGAGAGTACGTCAATCCGGGCGGTATCTCCTGGCAAACAAGATAATTCACAATATCAGCGTACCAAGGACCTTTATTATCAGAAAGTTGGTGGATGGAATGTTCCACCAACAGTGGGTGAATGTCAGAGAAGGGAGTAAGAAAATTGTTGTTCTCAGCAATCTCAGTTGACATCGTCTCGCCGTCGACCTCGGTCGAGGCGCATAGGCGTTGACCGATGTGTTCTTCAGTCGCCTCGCTCTGTCCAGAAAGTGCCTCGGTCGAGGTACTGCTACTGGGTCCGAGGCTGGAGATCTTCGTCTCCTGGATTAGCTTCTCAGTTTTATCTCCTGGATCTTCTTCCAGTGCTTTTAAGCTCCGTATATCTGCATCACAAGAAGCATCTATACCTTCCTCCATTAAACTGAAGCTAATAACTCTTTCGAGTGGATCGTTAATAAGGATAGAGCTCACCAATTCTCTTGATTCTTCTTCATCGTAGATGTTGAAGATATCATCAGTTAGTTGCTCCCCCTTCATGGCTGCAAGTAGTGCAAACTCCACCTCATCGCCACCAACGTTGAATTTCAACTTGGCGTTCTTGCAATCCACGTTGCAACCCGAAGTTGCTAGAAATGGTCTCCCGAGAATAATAGGTACTGGATAATCTGCGGGAATGTCAAGTACGACAAAATCTATGGGTAGATAGAAGTTACCTAACTTGACCGGAACGTCCTCCAAGATGCCCACGGGATGGGTAATGGAGCGATCCGCCATGTAGAGTCGAATCTTGACCGGCTTGGGCTCTCCAAGACCGATCTTCGTGCATAGCTTCAGCGGGATGATGCTCACGCTGGCTCCTAGATCACAAAGGGCTTCACAAGTTACATCCCCAACTTGAATGGGAATGCAAAATGAGCCGGGATCTCTCAACTTAGGTGGCATCTTTTCCTTCATGATCTTGATAAGCTCCGAAGATTTAGATGTCATCCTAACTTCACCAACATCCTCCAGCTTCCTCTTCCTTGATAAGATCTCTTTTAAGAACTTCCCATAGGCGGGCATACCTAAAATAGCATCAAGGAAAGGAATATTAATATGCAGCTTATTCATCAAGTCAAGAAACTTACCAAAGTGCTTGTCAAGATGTGCTCTGGCTCTGGACTGAGGGAATGGAAGTGGTGGCTTATATGCAGGGGGTGGAACATAAGTTTTTGTCATTCCTCCTGCTTTCTGTTGCTCCGCCTCGGTTGGCATCTCGGTCGAGGTGTTCTTCGACTGGATCTGGACCGAGGTGGTCTGCGTCGAGCGAGGTACTGGATCTGCAGTTTTGAGTCCACTCCTCGTCGTTATGGCCATGCACTGGCCCTTAGGGTTAGCTTCCGTCTTTGCTGGAAGTTTCCCTGGATCTCTTGGCGCTTCATTCGCCCTATTAGCAAGTTGTTGTTCGAAGGACTTTTGGGCCCTCGAAAATGAAGTCATAGAATTCTCCATAGCGCTAAGCTTGATCAAGATTGCCTCTAGAACTGCGTCTTTCTTTTCTGGCTGAGATGAACTTGATCCTTGCCCTTGGCTTTTCAATGGAGTAGAAGAAGAAGAAGAAGGGGGAGAGAGGAAAGGGTTAGAGGAATCATTAGAATTGGAGTTTGAATGATTGTTACCGTGATTTTGGTTATTCGCCCTCCAGTTGTTGCTATTGGATCCTCTATTGTTGTTGTTGTAGTTGTTGTTTCGGGAACCATTGTTGTTGTTGTTACGGTACCCGTTATTGTTGTTGTTCCTTTGCCCTTGCTCTTCCTTCTTAGTTTGAGCCATCAAGAGCTCCTTTAATTGCTTCACGTCGTTCTTCAATGACGTGAGTTGATTGTTGTTGGATTGAGTCTCTTGAAAGTTGACTCTTTTAACTCCACCTTCAGCTCCTTGGTGGGTATATTTCTCCATGTGCAAGGCTTGCTTCTCAATGAAGTCCCAAGCCTCATCAATCGCCATGTCCATGAAGGTACCGGCGGAGAGTAGTTGGAGATTGAACTGGGTGCTTCCGTCCAGCCCTTTGAAGTAGATCTCCAACAACTCGATCTTTGGAATCCCATGATGTGGGAAATCCAAAAGGATATCCTTGAACCGCTCCCAAGACTTGGACAAGCTCTCCTTGTCCTTCATGATGAAAGCATTGATCTTCCCTCTCATTTCGGCGGTCTTTGAGGGGGGAAAGAATTTGGTTAAGAATTCCGTGGTCATCTCCTCCCATCTCCATCAAGATCTCGTAGTTTTGAAGATGTTGATGCGGCGACTCTTTCTCTAGCCCTCCGAATTGGCATTGGCGGATCATGGCTAAAACTTGCGGTCGAAGTTCGTAGTCATGATCTGCTGGATCTCCTAGGTTCACTCCTGGACGCCTCAGTTGTTGATTAGGGTCCATCCTTTGACCTAGGGTTTGTGGAATTCCTGCAAGAAGAACATCTCGGACTGGCATCCGAGGTGGAAGTACATCGGCCGGGGCATCTGGTACTGGAATCTGCCTCGGTCGAGGGTCAACAGGAGGATCTTCCCTCGGTCGAAGTAGAATCTGGTTCCGAATGACAGCAATCTCAGCTTCGATTGCTGCAGTCCTGGTGCGATTCTCCTCTTTCTCTTGCATGAGTTCTTCCTTGCTGAGGCGCAGCAGCTCTTGCGTCTCTCTCAATTGGGCCGCAAGATCGCGATCGTCTTGTTGGGCCATCTTCGCTTCTCTTAAGCGTCGCTTGTATGTCTTTTCTGGTTCGGGATCGTAAGGAACGATTTCCTTCCCAGTGCGGGTTCTTCGCATGTACCTAAGAAAGAATCTGCAAAAGTCACTCAAGTAGAGTGGTTAGACAAAACGGGGCAAGCGCCCCAAGAGCAAACCGTACCGGCTCGGTCTAGACCAAGTCCCCGGCAACGGCGCCAAAAACTTGTTCGCTCCAAACGGTGTGTGCAAGCTTCAAATTTATAACCCTAGACTTAAGCTTAAAACAAGGATGCGAACCCGCAATGTACGGGTCAATCGTAGTAAAAGCAAGAAAATTCCAGGGGTCGATCACAGGGACTCGGTGAAACAAAGTCAATACGGTGTGCTTATGTCAATACTAACCACAAGAGTGATTAACACAATCAAAGATGAATAAGAAGTCAATAAAGCAAACATGCAATTCTAGGGATTAAAGCATCTAGTTGTGGTTCCAACTCAAGATCTATAGATAAGCGGACAAAGCCGAGATTTTTGCGTGGGGAAGGTGTTACTAAAGTGGAGTAGATCACCGGGTAAGTCTCACTACACACTAATCCTAAACCGTAACTCCTATTACCGGGTAAGTCTCAAGGAATCAAGATAAAGAACTATAACCTCAAACTAACACACCATCTAAGGGAATAGAATCAACCTTTACCGGGTAAGTCTCAGGCTAACTCACAAAGATGGGATGGAAGCACACTCAAACCCCAATAAAGGATAAACCTTTATTACCTACACTTATGATCGTTGGTACACAAACTAAGGAATTACCGGGTAAGTCTCATCCTAAGCTTGCTTTGAACCAGGAAAGGTGTAATAAGAATAGGATTTAGCAAACTCTAACACTTAACTCACAGTTTTAGGTCGGATAAGTCACCTCGGTCAGCCAGTTTCCACCCCGGCCGAGGTGTTCATCGACTGAACGAGATGCTTAGGGTTAAGGTTAAAAACTCGAACTTTCAGGATCCTACTGGAATCTAAGATTATTCTATCATCGTTTTTCCCACAACCTTCAGCCAATCACCCTAGAATCACACAAGGAAATTAGCCACTCATCATTATAATAAAAGTATTAAAATATATGGGAAAAAGGTGAATATTTGAACAAAGAAGAATTTAATGAAAAGACTTCAATAACTGAATCAAATATCACAACAAAGCGTTCCTTGGATAGCAATCCAAAAAGACAAGACAACAATTGAGGGAATTGAAGACAATCTTACAAAACCCTTCAATAAAGCTATAAAAGCTATGAACTTCAATTAATCTTCCTTCAACCTTCAAAAAGGTTCTTCAACTCTCCCAACTGGAGTAGGCTGCTGCTGCTGCGTGCTTTTCGGTGTAAGCGGCGATCCGAAGATGTAAGCGGATGCCGGAATTATGGGAAATCCGACCCTTTTTATAGGAAAATAACCCTCCAAAGATAATAAATCTTAGAAAGATATTCTCCCATAAATATAGGTAAAATATATGATCTTCTTCCTTCCAGGAACCAAGCCCAAAAATATAAGATCACCTTCCAAAGATAAAAGATCTCAGCCAAGAATAAAATATTCTCGCCGCGTCCTAGGTGTTCGCCTCGGTCGAGTCGGCGTCTCTGGATCACCTCGGTCGAGATGAATCTCTGGTCAACCGAGGTGAGTCATAACTGAATGTGAAATCTCTCAAAACTGGTCCAAAGTAAATCTTTAATCCATGGCTATGCTCCCTGGATGTAGCTCCAAATGACTCATGACTCCTTTTGCTCCTTTTTGATGCAAAACGTACCAAATTACCTGCAATTACAACGAAACTAGGTGTAGACCTCGATTCTCGCAAAGGTAGATGAAATGGTAGTAAAATCACATAATGTACATACAAACATGCAGATTATGAAAGATAAAACGTCCAAACAAACCCCAAAATATAGACTATAATTCATGCTATCAGCTAACTCCAAGAGAAAAGCTTGTTCCTCCTATTGTGCAGGCTCCGGTAATCGAGTTAAAGAGCTTCCCCAACATCTCAAGTACGCTTTTCTAGGGGAGAACGACCCTTTTCCAGTGATCGTATCTAGCAAGTTGTCTTCTCAGGAAGAAGAGAAGTTGGTGGACATCCTAAAGGAGCACAAGACGGTTCTTGGTTGGAATAGTGCGGACATTAAAGGGATTAGTCCCTCTACATTTATGCATCGGATCCTCCTTGAGGAAGAGGCAAGACCATCAAGGCAACCACAAAGAAGACTAAATCCGCCCATGATCGATGTGGTCAAGAAGGAAGTATTGAAGCTCTTCCAAGCGGATATAATCTTCCCAATTTCGGATAACAAATGGGTTAGTCCAGCCCAAGTTGTTCCAAAAAAGAGAGGGATCACAATGGTGAAAAATCAATATTGTGAGATGGTTCCAAGCAAAACTCAAACCAGATGGAGGGTTTGCATCAATTATCGTAAGATAAACACGGTAACCCGGAAAGACCATTTTCCTTTTCCTTTTATTGACCAAATGCTTGAACTTCTTGCAGTCACCCATACTACTACTTCTTGGCTGGATACTCGGGCTATTTTCATATAGCCATTGCCCTAGAGGACCAAGAGATGACTGCCTTCACTTGTCCTTTTGACACTTTAGCATACCATAGAATGCCATTTGGACTTTGTAATGCTCCCGACAACTTCCAACAGTGGATGATAAGTATCTTTTCCGAGTACATTGAAAACCTTATTGAGGTTTTTATGGATGATTTTACCGTCCATGGAGATAGTTTTGATGCATGTTTAGGACATTTAAAACTTGTTCTTCAAAACTGCGTAGAAATCAATCTAGTTCTCAATTCTGAAAAGTGTCACTTCATGGTAGAGCAAGGTATTGTTTTAGGGCATGTTATCTCATCAAAAGGAATAGAAGTGGATAAGGCTAAAATTGACGTAAATTAAAGTTTTCCTTACCCCACTAACGTGCGCGAAATTCTCTCTTTCTCAGGTCATGCAGGTTTCTACCGGCGCTTTATCAAGGATTTCTCCAAGATTACAGCACCGCTGTGTGAGCTCTTGAAGAAAGACGTAACATTCATACTTGATAAAGCTTGCAACAAGGCATTTGACACTTTAAAGGCTTGTCTCACAAGTGCTCCTATCATCCGATCTCCCAATTGGGAGAAGCCCTTCAAGATCATGTGCGACGCCAGTGATTATGCCGTAGGAGCCGTCTTAGGACAAAAGGACGGAAGAGCATCACATGTAATCCACTACGCATCGATGACGTTGAATGGCGCTCAAAGGAACTACTCCACCACCGAAAATGAGATGTTCGCGGTGGTGTTTACCTTGGAGAAATTAAGGCAATACCTTCTTGGTGTAAAGGTAATCGTTTTTACAGACCATGCAACACTACGTTACCTTATGACTAAGAAGGAATCCAAGACAAGGTTGATCTGTGGGCTTCTACTTTTAAGTGAGTTCAACTTAGAAATCCGGGACAAGAAGGGAGCGAAGAACCTTGGGGCTGATCACTTGAGTCGGTTGGTACAAGAGGAATAAGATCCAACAAGAGGGAAGGCCATCCTAGGAAGTTTCCTTGACGACACTTTTTACACAACCCTCTGTTGTGTAACCGCCCCTGTGGCCATAGGGGACCGCCCCTGCGCAAACCCGCCTTTCCGGCTGGAACCCGGTGCCCCTACGTCTCCCTTGTCGCCACCCATGCGGCTTGCTCAGGCTGCCCCTGCGGATAACATTGCAGAGGTATTGTATAAGTATTCGTTTAAACCTTGGTTTGCTAGCATCGTTAACTTTATTATTATAGGTGAGTACCCTCCAGACTTCACCAAAGCAAAGAGAGAGAAGGTGAAATCCAAGGCTAGGCATTATGTTTGGGACGATCCGTACCTTTGGAAACATTGTAGTGATCAGGTAATACGCCGTTGCATCCCCAATAACAAGGTACAATATGTTCCCTCCTTCTGTCATTCGTAAACTTGTGTGGGACATTTTGGTGCTAAAACAACTGCTAGAAAAGTCTTGGATGCAGGGCTCTTTTGGCCACACATTTTTCGAGATCTTTTACGTTTTCTAAAGTGTGTGCTATGTATCAAAGAATAGGTAATATCTTTTGGTGGAAAGAAATGCCTCAATCATCGCTTATTTTTTATGAAATTTTTTATGTTTGGGGATAGATTTTATGGGTCATTTTCTTAGCTCCTTTGGGAATATCTATATTTTACTTACGGTGGACTATGTTTTTATAAGAGCCTTAATTTTAGGAGCTGAGTTGTGTTGAGCCAAGGATGAGCAGCCCCTGCAGGCTCTGTGAGCTGACCTTGCGCCTCAGGAGGGCCGCCTTTGCGCCTTGCCTGATCCGCCCCTGCGGGTTTGTGCGGCTACAACCACCTTTGTTAACCTCTTGACCTTGATTTTGACTAGCTTCTTACATAAGCTTCCCATAGCTTCAAATGAGGGGTTTCTTCATCTCTCCATCTTCTCTCTTCCTCCTCACGTCCATCTTCTCTTCTCTTCTTCCTTGATCTTCTTTGGTCTCACCTTGATCTTGTGTGTGTGTTTTTGAGAGTTTGTTTGAGGTTTTGAGCTTGGATGATCATGAGGATAATGCTAAGAGTCCTTGCTGATGTGTTGAGGTTGTAAAGGTGTTGATTGTTCTTAGTTGCTGCTTAGGGATTTGCTGAGCTGAGATCTTAATCTCCATCTTCCCTTCCTCTTCTTCCTTGATTCTTTCTTTCTTCTTTAGTTAGGATCACAAGCTGAGCTTGTGTGGATCCTTTCTTGGATGTTTTGATGTTCATACATGTGTATATATGTATGTGTTATGTTGCTGTGTGATGGAGAAGTGAAGAGAGTCAAGAGAAAGATCGAAGAGAAGTCAGGGCCAACCTGCTTCACAGACAGCCGCCCCTGCCCTGCCTTGAGCCGCACCTGCGCCTGGTGTGTGAGCCGCCCCTGCACCCTGAGCCATCCGCCCCTGCGCCTGATTGGTTCAACACTCCTGCGTCCTTTGTTTCCGTTGGTGCGTCCATGGCATAACTTGTTGGTATGATTCTTTCTTCCTTTCCTTTTGCCTTAGCTTAGATGATAGCTAGGCTAGCTTGGTTAGGATGGGTTATATGTTGAAGATGTGCCTTAGGCACTTGTTTTGATGTTAAGGTTATGCCTTAGGTATTTGTGAGCATGTTATGATCTTGATGTTTAGATTGAGGTTGTAGGTTGGTTATGGTTATGGTTATAGAGAAGAGTCTCCTAACCCTTGCAGTATGTGATGTTGTGTGTCTTGCTATTGCAGGCGTTGATTACTTTCCCAAGGGGAAGCTATGACGTGGTATTGGATACGAGTATTACAGGTAAGTGCATAGGACTTACTTAGCATTCAATTATCGATTTGTGTGATTGTGATGGTTGTGTGTGTTCATATGATTTTTCATTTACAACCTAAACCGGACTAGGACAACCTTTTATTATATTACATGGCCCAAGTGTATTATAACGGGTCGTGACCACTGATCTCCGCCTGTTGGTAGAAGGAGGTGCCCTGAAGATGATCTCACAGGAGGGGACAAGGGATGTTCACCCCCATGCAAAACTCCTGTGTTACGTTGGACGAGACAAGGTTCTTGAGGCTCCTCGTGTTACGAAAGAAGTTGAATTAGTAATGGAATAATGAAATTGAAAGATAATAAATGAACATGTGTGGCATTGCATGTATGAGATGTTGATGTGTGTTTGTGCTATTACTTTCATACATAATCATTACTGTAGCTAACGGTGTATACCGTGTTGTAGATGATCTGCAGGTTAGGAAGACTGTAGAGTGAGCCAGATGGTGTGACCAGCCGAGGACTTCTGTACATTAGGTCGGTTGCGTTGGATAGGGGATCTTATGTACCAGATGTTTATGGATGATGTTTTGTACTCGGCTTTGTTGTTGTAAAACGTTTTTGATGTATCTTATACAGTTTTATTAATTTGGTTTTAATCTACCTGTGCCTTGTTGTAAGATCCAATGAACTTGTTGTCAAGCTAGGGTCAGGATCCATTGTCAGATCATAGCCCAATGTAGCACTCCGAGTCCCGCGGTTCGGGGTGTTACAGAGTTGGTATCAGAGCTTTAGGTTGACAACAATTGCACTTGCTATCTACAATAAAGGTAGAGTGGATAAATAAACAAAACCCACATGGGGTCTGACTTTTAAAAAGATTTTTGGTTTTACAACGAGTAGAGATGTTTTGAGATAGTTTGTAAAGAAGTCGTCACCCATCTGAGCATCTCGACAGTATAAATATATATAGATATATATCTTATATGTGCTGCTCTGTATGCATGTACTATTAAGTATTATATATATATATACATATGGCCTATATATAGCCTTATAAGAGTAGGTGCATATATTATACAGATGGCTCAAACTAGAGCAGCATCTGTAGTGGGACGAGGTAGGGGTATTGTTCCACCTAGGGCAGAGGACGAGTTTGAAGAGGTTGATCATGTCTCCATGAGTAGATCCGAGTTTCAAGAACATATATGCCAAGTATACAAGGTTGTAATAGCGGGTAGACCTACACCGGATCTACCAACATCTGTGAGATCAACTGAAGCTTCCAGATCAAAGAAGAAACAACGGGTTGAATCAGTGAAAGATGATGTAGGGCTTCCAGGTGGTAAACAGAGTCCGTCTTGTGGACGTTTGAGTAGTTTCCGCTATACACGGACTACTGGTAAGATGAGAACTTGTTACAATTGTGGGAAGTTTGGACATATATGACCACAATGTCCAAGATCGCTAGTGATTTGCTTCAACTGTGGTAGACAAGGTCATAGAGCTGCCTTCTGTAGGCAAGGAGGAGTTACATCACGACAAGGTTCCTCTTCTACCAGTATGACGGGAGATGGTCAGAGACACTTCAGCAGTAGACACAAGGACAACCGAGAGTTCCAGATCGTCAGTCTACTCAGGGATCCGTTCCCACACCAAGTAGAGATAGGGGTTGTGGTAGGAGTGTCGTAGATACCAAAAGAACTCAGGGTAGAGCCTTTGAGCTGAGCATTGTAGAGAAGTCCCTCGTACTAGTTGTAGAGATAAGACGTTTATGTCTCAACTATGGTTATCCAGATCATTTGCGCTCTGAGTGCCCCTTGGCACCGATAGCTTGCTTCACCTGTGGCAAACTAGGCCATATGACCCCTTATGGTCAGCAAGGTAGTGTTCCTTCTCAGCAAGACTTTCCTCTTTCCGGTGCGGAAAAAGTAGAAGTGGAGGCTGTGGCGATGTCCTTAAAGATACCTGAGGAGCATAGATCTGAGCTTGAGTGATGATATGCAATGGAACTTCTGATGTTAGGTGTTACTGGTACCATTCTCATTAATGGTTCACTTAGTTGTGTTTTATTTGTTGTGATTGCTATGCACTTCTTGTCTTTCGATGCATGCGTTAATAGTGGACTATGGAAACAATAGAAGGTAGACTTTCCTTTACATGATTACCAGTTAGGGGTCTGAGGTACCCGCGCGATATGTGGTTGTCCCATTTATTCAGGGACATGTGTATGGTTTGCAGACTTCTTTGGCATGTCGTAGGTGCATGAAGGAGTCATTATGTGTATGGATTGGATTAATAGATATTATGTTGTGTTAGATATTAGTAGGAAGGCTATTATAGTCTTTACCAGAGATGGATTAGATAGAGGTCTTCCGAGGTTAAGGCTTTTGAAGAGACGGGTTTGTCATCAGGTCTGTACAAGCAACGAGTTGATAGCACAAGGATGCAATGTCTTCTAGTGTTATACCATGAAGGAGTGAGATAGTCTAATATTGGAAGGTATTCTAGTGGTTTATGAGTTTATAGATGTGTTACTGAACCGTCTAGTTGCCGCCCCAACAGAGTGTGGACAGTGTTATAGAGTTGAAGTATGATACGAAACTGATTAGGAAGGCCCATATCATATGACGCCTATTAAGATGTTGTAATTGATGACTTGAAGAGTTGGCTGAGACGGGCTTTCTTCGCTTTAGTGTATTTAATGTCTCGTATTGACGACTTGATGGTCAGCTTCAAGAAGCAATGGTTTTTCTCAAGATTTCGTTGCCCTCAGGATATCACCAATTAAGGGTGAGAGATCAGGATGTGTATAGGATAACCTTTCATACCGGTTATGGACACTACGAGTTGTAGCGATGCCATTTGGGTTGACGAATGCTTTAACAATCTTCAGGGAGTTAAGCAATAACACCTTCATCGATTTCCTCGATCTGTTTGTGGTGATCTTCATTCATGACATGTCGGTATACTCTCATAGCAAAGAGGAGCATACTGATCATCTGAGGATAGTTCTGCATATTTTGAGAGATAGAGGGTTGTATACTACACTCTCTAAATGCGAGTTGAGATGCCAGAGGTAGCCTTCTTGGGCCATTTTTCCTCCGCTAGTAAGATCATGGTTGATCTGGCAAGAATTGAATATGATGCAGCATGGACGATATTGATGAACAATAAGGGAATGCGTATTTTTCTCGGCTCAGCCGATTACTACCAATGCTTTGAGGAAGGATTTTATTTCAATGTGTATCTACTTACAAATCTTCTGAAGAAAATCACCAGAATTGCGTTGTCAAGTAGTATACCAGAGCTTTGAAGAATTGAAGAAGCACTTGATCTCTGCTTCCAATTTGTTATGGTCAAAATATTCTGAGGATCCCGTGAATTACGGTGATACATCTCAGCTAAGGTGAAATGTGTGTTACTACAGAGGAGTAGAGTTATTGAAATGTATGTCTACAGCTGAAGACGTATGGGGAGAACTACCCAATTCATGATCTAGAATTAGCAGTGGTACTTCCAGCCTTGAATATTTGAAGACAGTACTTGTATTTTCATGTTAGGGTTCTACAGACCATAGGAGTCTGATTCATATTTTTACGCCATGGGAGTTGAATAACCACCAGTGTTAAGGGCTCGAGTTGATCAAAACCTTAACTTAGAGATTCCATATCATCTAGAGAGTTGGATGTTGTCGCCGACAACTTGAACAGAAAGACGCCTCGAGAGAAGATAATTGCGAGACTGACTATCCAGCCTCAACTTCAGAAGAATCTAGCTAGGCTAGAGTTGGACAACCAGTTCCTTGATGAGGATACCTAGTTATGCCTTAGAGGTTCTACCTGGTCTGTTGGATGAGGTCCAATAGAAGCAGGGGACCTGCCTGACCTTGTTGAAGATGGGAAAGCAGATATCTTGTGGAGTGACACTACAAGATAGAACATTACCGACCTAGGGATGAGCTCCATCCACCACCAATGCAATAGTGGAAGTGGGAGGACATATCTATGGACTTTGTGTCAGGGTTGAGGCCCAGTAGGAGTTTCGATGCTATCTGGGTTGTAGCTGACAAATTAACGGAGCCGGTACTTTTCATTCCTATCAGAGGGAAGTAGCCAGTGAGTGGATTGGCGAAGGAGTACACTAGATAGATAGTGAGACTCTATGATATACCAAGGACAATCGTCTTTGATTGAGCTGAGCAATTTACCTTGAGGTTTAACAATAGACTTAGACTGCTTTGGGGACGAGTCTATACTTATGACTACGTTTCACCCGGATAGATAGTCAACCATAGAGGACCATCTAGACCCTAGAGAATATATTATAAGTTTGTCTATTGGATTCGAAACATGGATGGTTATATTACCTCCCATTAATGAGTTTATTATATGACAAAGACTGACGTGCATCTTTTGAGATGACCCCTATGAGGCATTATATAGACATAAATGTCGTATACCTTTATGCTAGATGAGACCTAGCAGTATTAGTGGAATAACACCTGACCAGATTCAGGATTTTATAGTTCAAGTGAGAGTTCATGTCCAGCCGAGAGTATCTCCGATGTGAGACATCAAACGTGTTAACATGGAAGGGAAATTGAGTTTCCAATATGTCGGTTTAAGTGAGATCTTGAATAGAATTGTGAAGGCAACATAATGATTAGCTTTGTCTCTGAGGTAAGAGGGTGTTTACCTAGTGTTTCATGTGTCTTAACTGAGGGAGTATATGCCAGATCTGAGACACCTTGTGAGTTATGATGATTTGGTGGTTGAGCCGAACCACACCTTTCATTGAGCATTCAGTTACATTCTTAGAATGAGATACAAAACACTTACATTGGAAAGACATTCCCATATTGAGGACATAGTGGTTGGGACGAGGACCTGAAGAGGCCATGTGGCAGACTGAGGATAGTATCCTAAGGAACTATCCAGAGTTCTATGACTAGATAGATGCACCTGTAGGGTCCAAAAGTAGGTCTTAGTGCCATCTTGGTGAGTGCATGTCATGTTATGTGCTTATGTGTTATGTTGTGTTTTCGTGCTAGCTGTGATATGTGCATATGATATGTTAGATCTTGTTTGCTAGCGCGAGATAGGTATAGGTGGAGATGGTTCTTTCCTCCATGCTATCATTGATGGACATAGTGTGAGTGGAGACGACTTTCCTCCATGCCAGTGTGATGTGGTTAGTGTTTGGCTAGAGATGATTTTCCTCTAGGCCTTGTTTAGAGTTGAGGATATAGAATGTTATAAGTTACGATGATATCTCTGAGAGAGAGAGTTATACCTCGGCTTCTGGGTCCGAGAGGATTTGGGATTTGTGCATATGATCTGTTAGATCTTAGTTTTAGGAGCTGAGTTGTGCTAAGCCAGGGATGAGCCGCCCCTACGGGATCTGTGAGCCGCCCCTGCGCCTCATGAGGGCCGCCTCTGCGCCTTGCCTGATCCGCCCATGCTGGTTTGTGCGGCTACAACCACCTTTGTTAACCTCTGGATTTGCTTTTGGCTAGCTTCTTACATAAGCTTCCCATAGCTTCAGATGAGGGGTTTCCTCATCTCTCTAGCTTCTCTCTTCCTCCTCATGTTCATCTTCTCTTCTCTTCTTCCTTGATCTTTTTTGGTCTCTCCTTGATCTTGTGTGTGAGTTTTTGTTTTGAGAGTTTGTTTGAGTTTTTAAGCTTGGATGATCATGAGGATGATGCTGAGAGTCCTTGTTGATGTGTTGATGTTGTAAAGGTGTTGATTGTTCTTAGTTGCTGCTTAGGGTTCTATTGAGGTGAGATCTCCATCTCCATCTTCTTTCCTTGTTCTTCCTATCTTCTTTCTTTGTTCTTTAGTTAGGATCACAAGCTGAGCTTGTGTGGATCCTTTCTTGGACGTTTTGATGTTCATACATGTGTATATATGCATGTGTTATGTTTCTATGTGATGGAGAAGTGAAGAGAGTCAAGAGAAAGATCGAAGAGATGTCGATGCCGACCTTCTATACAGACAGTCGCCCCTGTGCCTGCCTTGAGTCGCACCTGCGCCTAGTGTGTGAGCCGCCCCTGCGCCCTGAGCCATCCGACCCTGCACCTGACTGGTTCAGCACCCCTGTGTCCTTTGTTTCCGCTGGTGCGTCCAGGGCATATCTTGTTGGTATGATTCTTTCTTCCTTTCCTTTATCCTTGGCTTAGATGATAGCTAGGCTAGCTTGGTTAGGATGGGTTATATGTTGGAGACGTGCCTTAGGCACTTTTGTTGATGTTAAGGTTATGCCTTAGGCATTTGTGAGCATGTTATGATCTTGAGGTTTAGATTGAGGTTATAGGTTGGTTATGGTTATGAAGAAGAGTCTCCTAACCCTTGTAGTATGTGATATTGTGTGCCTTGCTATTGCAGGCGTTGTTTACTTCCCCAAGGGGAAGCTGTGACGTGGTATTGGATACGAGTATTACAAGTAAGTCCATAGGACTTACTTAGCCTTCAGTTATGGATTTGTGTGATTGTGATGGTTGTGTGTCTTCGTATGATTGTGCATTTACAACCTAAACCGGACTAGGACGACCTTTTATTACATTAAATGGCCCAAGTGTATTATAATGGGTCGTGACCACCGGTCTCCGCCTGCTGGTAGGAGGAGGTGCCCTGAAGATGATCTCGTAGGAAGGGACGAGTGATGTTCACCTCCATGCAAAGCTCCTGTGTTACGTTGGATGGGACGA
Source organism: Fagopyrum homotropicum (assembly GCA_033239125.1). Taxonomy (NCBI): domain Eukaryota; kingdom Viridiplantae; phylum Streptophyta; class Magnoliopsida; order Caryophyllales; family Polygonaceae; genus Fagopyrum; species Fagopyrum homotropicum. Next base: position 94,216,143 of record BSWB01000003.1, on the reverse strand, counting down.
GGTTCTTGAGGCTCCTCGTGTTATAAAAGAAGTTGAATTAGTAATGGAATAACGAAATTGATAGATAATAAATGAATGTGTGTGGCATTGCATGTATGAGATGTTGATGTGTGTTTGTGCTGTTACTTTCATACTTATTCATTACTGTAGCTAACAATGTATACCGTGTTGTAGATGATCTGCAGGTTAGGAAGACTGCAGAGGGAGCCAGATGGTGTGACCAGCCGATGACTTCTGTACATTAGGTCGGTTGCGTGGGATAGGGGATCCTTTGTACCAGATGTTTATGGATGTTGTTTTGTACTCGGCTTTGTTGTTGTAAAACCTTTTTGATGTATTTTATACAGGTTTAGGTATTTGGTTTTAATCTACTTGTGCCTTGTTGTCAGATCCAGTGAACTTGTTGTCAGGCTAGGGTCAGTATCCATTGTGAGATCCTAGCCCAATGTAGCACTCCGAGTCCCGCGGATTCGGGGTGTTATAGTTTCCAAGTGGGTGGAAGTAAAAGCAACCAAAACTGATGATTCTAAAGCTGTGGCAGTTTTTCTTAAGGATAACATCTTTGCGAGGTTCGGCATCCCTAAAGCTTTGATAAGCAATATGGGAACTCACTTTGGCAACAAGACGATCACCTCCCTCCTCAAGAAGTGTCATGTCCATCAACGAGTGTCCATGGTGTACCACCCACAAACCAATGGGCAAGCGGAAGTGTCAAATCGAGAGATCAAGACGATCCTCAAAAAGACGGTTTCCCCCGGAAGGAAGGATTGGAGCTTAAGGTCAATGATGCTTTGTGGGCATACCGTACGGTGTACAAGACTCCTATTGGAATGTCACCATTCCGACTTGTTTTCGGAAAGGCGTGCCACCTACCAGTGGAGTTAGAACACAAGTCTTGGTGGACAGTGAAGAAATTCAACTCGAACCTCTTGAAGAAGAAGAAGAGGAAGATGTACAACACCTTGGCCTTACTACTGAACCATTGGCCAAGGTTGAGGCACAACCGGGGAAGATGGAAGAGATTCCATGTGAAGACTCTCGTCTTGACATTATTCTCATCCAAAAGCTTGAAACGCTTCGCCCGGTATGTTCTCTTATTCCCTTTGAAATTCCTATTAAATTTTTTTTAATATTAATAAGGAATGCACCGGAGAGTTGAATGTCTCTTCCAAAAGAACCTCCAAAGGTCAAGATGAAACCTCCATCAAAATTATTGAAAGTAGATGCTCCTTGGACTACAAGGAGTAAATTTTGCAAGTGCTTCGATGCTAATGCCGATAAGTGTTTCTTGTTCAATTATGGGGTCGCTCATGTGACAAAGACCATACATCATCCCAAAGATGGAGACGGGTAAGCTAAGAGGATTCGTGAGAAGCTTATTTCTAGATCCCGGAAAGAATGGGATGCAAGGATTGATGATTTTCCATCGAAGCATATGAAAGCTAGAAAGATTCCGGTGAGAATCAAACCGTACAAGCTTGTACATGGGAGATCTTACCATTTGCCGGTGAAATTAGGAACAGGAAATTTTTTGGAAGAGTTTAATTATGGATTTGATGAGCAATTAAAGATGTTCAAGGTGCATTGAATTATCTATAGAGATAGGTCCACCTAGCGACGTTAAACCAAGCGCTTCTTGGGAGGCAACCCAAGGTAATGCATCTTTTTCCCTTTTCTTTTTCTTAGATAGATTAGCGTAGTTTGTTTTTGTTTGTTTTTCGTTGGTGTCTTTCCGGTATGTCTTGTGTCTTTGGATGTCAGGCTTGAAGAACGACAAAAATAAGTGAAGAAAGCCAAAACAACGATGAATTTGGATTTTTGGCAGAAATTCCAAATTCCACGGGTTTACTTATGAAACCACGGCCGTGGTTTTCCTAAGTCTGCCCGTGGAAAAGTATGTCGAGAGCAAATATGCAATTCCACGGCCTAAACCACTAGAGTGGTTTTGCGAGGGGTGATTTCCACGGCCTAAACTACGGGTTGAAGATTTCCACTGGCGATTTCTACAGGCGCAGTTTTTTTTTCCGGCAACAAAAAAATAATTACGGAAAATTTTTTCGGCCGAAAGACGTTCCCCTTCTTCATTCAGCAACATTCTTCAACACCGATTGGAGTATTTAGAATTTCCTATTGAGCTTCTATAGATTCCCCCCACCACCGCCCGATTGATGATTCGCATTGCCTGATTCTCCATCTTATATTGTGAGTATCCTTTTCCGCCTTTTCTTTTCTTCACATTAGGGACAATGTGACTTTTAAGTATGGGGTGGAGGTATTTGCAATACCATTTGCATGTTTTATGTCTTGCATCATGTATGATTTTGAAAAATTCAAAAATTTGTGAATTTCTTAAAAAATTTTGTGCTTCTAGGATGGATATGATATTTATGATGAATATTGTTTTGTGGAATAGCTATGATGATTTTAATAAGCTTGAATTGTTTTATGACATATGTTGGATTTGAATACTTTTTTGGAATTTCATGCATGAATTATAATTTGCTTTCATTCTAAATCATATTGAGTATTGAAGGTTCAAACCGCATGATAAGTTCTTACACTTCTTATTGATATGATTAAGGCGCTTCGTTTCTTTTCCTTTCTTCTTCTTAATCACACTTTTAGCTCCTCATGTATTTCTTTATTTTGCCCCTTCTTACCAATCCCGGAATTATGATGCAATTGTGCGAAAGTGTGAAGTTTGAACTTGAAAATGGATGAAGTGTGTTAGAAAAATAGGTTTGGGGAAGTCAATCATGATGATGAGTAACTCGGCACCATTGACATAGTCGGGTGTTTGTGTCTTGCCAAAGTCGGATTGAACGATATTCCTAACGAATCATTGTATGTGCATTACGGTTTGAGGCTACTCGAAAAAATGATTTAATGCTGATTTCCTAGGCTTCGATTATTGTGCACCTCTGTCTTTGATCTCAAAAAGTAAAGAAAAAATAATTATGCTGAAAAAGAAGAGCAAAGATCCTATTGGTGGAAGTTAAAGTGTTCTTGAAAAGTTTGTGATGTTATTGTCCTCTTTCCTGGATTTTACACCACATATCCTATACATATCCCACCCTAGCACGTTTCTTGACCTTCGTTTGAAAGACCTTAAGATCTTTGAGTATGTTGTTTGGCTTTGTGGTCTAAAATTGATTCCTCATGATTGATTTTGATATATTGCAAGTTATGATGCATGTTATGATTCTCTTGTAAAGTGTGTTTATCCTTTTCATGATATAATTCCTTTTGACCAGATGATGATTTTCATTAGCTATGAAGCAATTCTTTGAGGGTGATCTATGAATAGAAGCACAACCAAAATATCGTGGTTCTTCTTTATTTTTGAATATTCATAATCCATATCATCTTGTATCTTAAGTTTGAACCTTGGTTGGTGACAAGCAAGAGGCAAGTATGGGGTATTTTGATGACATAAATTATGAACTATTTTTATGCATGTATTTATGTAGATTTTCCCTTTATTTTGTATGCATAGACATACATTCATATCAATTATGGTTATATTCACCTACTTTGCGAGAATAGAGGTCTACACAAAATTTTATTGCATTTCTAGGTAATTTGGCGAATTATGGAGCGAAATGGTATATTTAAGGATCGAGCCTTTAAGAAGTACAAAACGGAGCATAAAAGGAAGCTTGGAGGCGCAAAAGTATCTTTTGAAACCGTCAGACGCGACGCGCCAAAGTATCTTCTGATACCGTGTGACGCACCAAAGTATCTTCTGATACCGTCTGGCGCGCCAGAGTATTTTCTGATACTTTGCGCGACAAAACAACGATTTGCAACGAATTGCTCAACAAAACAACGATTCAAATGCAAAGAAGATTTTCCAAGAACGAATTGCTCAACAAAAAGATTTCAGGGAAGATCTTTTACAACCGAATATCTCAACCGAAGATTAGAGAATCTTTTCAGAAAGATTTTCTAAAATAGAAAAGCGTCAAAATATCTTATCTTTTGGTTTAACAGAGAACGAGAATATCAAGAAGCTAAGGACTCGACGTGTTCTCAGTAGTTGAAGATTTGCAACGTCTACCTTATCTCGAAAGAGGAAGCGATCTTCATGGAGAAGAAGATTCATCTTCAAACGGTCATCTCTCCAACGGCTAGAAGACCTCTCCATAGAAGAGTATAAATGAAGATGGTAATCGAAGAAGAAAAGACACACAAGCATATATAGAAAGCATATTTACGTCTTCAAGAAACCTAAACATCTTCTTCATTGTTTTTCTTTGTCTCATTTACGCAAAAGCTTTATCCCCTTAGAGAGAGAAAACACAAGAGCTCCATTGGAAGATCTAAATAGTGTTATACTAGAGTGTGTTACTCTGCGAAGTAACTAGGCTATTATAGCTAGGTTGAGAGTTGTTGCTAGATCGTAGCATTGGCTACAGTGAGAGAAGAAGGGGATTTCTTTTAGTTTGTATCTAGGACTCTTTGAAGATGATAATTGATAGTTAGATCCTAAGGCTATACCTTGGGACGGAGAGTAGGCTATTTAGAGCCGAACTTCGTAAACATATCCTCGTGTCAATCTTTTACATTCCGCACTATATTGTGACTAACTTTGTTTTTGCAGGAGCACGAAGTCAAGGCCCTTGAAAGTAGTTTCAAAGTCCTTGAAATCAAAGTTTCAATAAGAGCACAGATTGACATCAAAGCCCTTGAAAGGAGCTTCAAGGGCTTGAGCTTTGGTTTGCGAAAAATTCCCATACTCTATTCCACCCCCTCCCCCCTCTAGAGTGTCTTTTAACTTATTTATTTCACTTACCGCTTCTTCAATTGATATCAGAGCTAGACTCACGTTTATTGATTTAACCATCAGTGAGACTAATCATGAATCCTGTAGGTGATGGTGATTTGCTCAAGGAAGATCCTCATGTCGACGACCACTCTTCTGTGGCAACAACTTTGATCATTGGAGAGCACTCATGCGTAAGTTCATTATTGACCAGGACATGGAGCTTTGGAGCATCATTCCAAATGGACCTAAAGTTTCAATGACAACAATTTGAGATGTCCAAGTCCCAAAGAAGGAAGCTGACTTCACACAGGTTGACCTGGACAATGTAGCAAAGAATTACAAAGCAATGAACCTATTATACTGCGGATTAGATGCCAATGAATTCAATCGCATCTCATCATGCAAGAGTGCTAAAGAAATATGGGACAAGATTGTTGTCACTTACGAAGGAACAAGTCAGGTCAGGGAAAAAAAGATTAGCATCTTCCTCAGACAATACGAGCTATTCAAGATGAATCCAAATGAAACAGTTAAAGAAATGTTTACCAGATTCACTAAGATCGTGAACAATTTAGATTCACTAGGAAAGATCTTGACAAATGAAGAGAAAATGAGGAAGGTTCTAAGGAGCCTACCTAAAGTCAAGTTGGGGCCAAAGATGACTGCTATTGAAGAAGCTCAGAATCTCACAACTCTTCCTCTTGATGACCTTCTTGGAAAACTCATCACACATGAAATGGTTCTTGGTGAAGAAAATGGAGAACTCCCATCCAACTCCAAGAATTGTACATTAAAATCAAGAAGAGATGAATTACCATTTGATGAAGAGGATAGTGATGACGATGATGAAGAAGCTGCAATCGCCATGATTTCTAAGGGTCTCGAAAGAATTCTCAAGATTAAGAAACAATCTGCTAATAGAGAATATCCACAAGCATCAAAACCCCGAGGTAAGTTTTCTAACTCTAATAAGAAAACGAGAGTACTGACTTGTTTTGAATGTGGTAAAACAGATCATCTTGTGAAGGATTTTCCACACAAGAAGAGGACCAACTTCAAGAAAAGTAATCGAAAGAAGAAAGCGATGGTTGATTCATGGAGTGATTAAGAATCAACAAATGAATCAAAAGACGAAAAACAACAAGCAAACTTATGTCTCATGGTCGATCATGAAGAAGATTCAAATATGTATGTTGACAATGTGGTAAGTACAATTATGTCTCAACCTGAAACTAACCTGTAACAATTCGTTAAAGATATTATCATATGTGATAAGGAACATAGAATAAGGATAAATTATTTAAAAGAAAAGCTTCTTGAACAAGAAAAACAACTAAGTGAAATGTCTTTGGAAATGGAAAATCTTAACACAGAAAAAGTAGACCTTGAAGACAATATCAAGGCCTTGGAATCAGAGAACCTGATTCTCAAGGACAACCTCTCCTCTCTTCATCGAAAGTATATCGATCTAGAGAAAGAGAAAGTTGATCTAACTTTTACGTGTCAAGACTAGAAGGCTGCACTTGTTAAGTTTACTCGTTCAAAAGCTAATCATGAGAGAATGATGGGTGAACAACAGTCCTCCCTTAACAAAAATGGTATAGGTTATCATAGGAGCTTTCCTAGAAAACCTACCACCACTTTTGTCAAGACCAAACGAAGCATTCATATGCCTACTTGATTCTACTGTTGTAAAAAGGGTCATGTTAAATCTGTATGTCCTTATAGAAGAAATGATCCTTATATCATCAGAAATACCTATCCTTTATGTTTAAGGAAACAAGTCAAACAAATCTGGGTTCCTAAAGGTACTGTAACACCCCAAATCCACGGGACTTGGAGTGTCACATTGGGCTAGGATCTCACAATGGATCCTGACCCTAGCCTGACAACAAGTTCACTAGATCTTACAACAAGGCACAGGTAGATTAAAACCAAATACATGAAAGTTGTATATGATACATCAAAAGAGTTTACAAACTCCAAGCCGAGTACAAAACAACATCATAACCATAACCACAAAAGATACCCCATCCCACACATCCTAATGTACAGAAGTCCTCGGCTGGTCACACAATCTGGCTCACCCTGCAGTCTTCCTAACTTGCAGATCAACTACAACACGGTATACACCGTTAACCACACATCAACATCTCATACATCCAATGCCACGCACATTCATTTGTTATCTTTCATTACGTTATTTCATTACTAATTAAACTTCTTTTGTAACATGAGGAACCTAAAGAACCTCGTCCCTTTCCCCTTTAACACAGAGGTTTGCATGGGGGTGATCATCACTCGTCCCACCCTGTGCTACTGGCTTCCAGGCACCTCCTCCTAAACCGCAGGCAGAGACCGGTGGTTACCGCCCGTTATAATACACTTGGGTCATTTAACTCTAATAAATAGTCATCCTAGTCCGGTTTAAGGTTATAAATGCACAATTATATGAGTACACACAACCATCACAATCATACAATCCACAACCGTACGCTAAGTAAGTCCTATGGACTTACCTGATATACTCGTAACATGTACCACGTCACAGCTTCCCCTTGGGGAAGTAATCAACGCCTGCAATAGCAAGGCACACACAATCACATATTGCAAAGGTTAGGAGACTCGTCTCACTAACCACAACCAACCTATATCTCAAATCTAAACCTCAGATCCTCAACACATTCATAAATGCCTAAGGCATATCCTCAACATAACATCTCATCATACTCGTACACATACTAAACCTTAAAGCCATAACCGATATCCATAACATCATCATGATCCTCAACTCATTCTGACACCTAGCATGCATCTAATCAGTATTCCTCAATCTCAAATTTAATCCTAATTTAATAAATTAACCTTTAATTAATTAATTAAATTTCACCAGAATAACGTTTTGCCCGCAGGCCATTTCTAAACCCACCTGTCATCAGATTTCATCAAACAAACAACCAATAAACACCAGAATAATATAATGATCATAATGGAATTTCTAATTATCCATTTTGAAAAGCCTAAGGTCAATTTAGGCCAAATCGCAGTACGGAAAACGAATAAATTCATAACTTATTCGTTACTAACCCGATTAACGATCTGAAAGAAGATTCAGAATCACAACGACGCAGGCTACGCATGTACAACATCAAATTCACCGGAATCTGAGCGACGGAACTGTCCTGGTGACATATATGCTCGACCAGGTCCTTATCTGCTCGGAAATGCAGAAACTTGGTACCGATATGAAGAGAGGAATCCTGAAACTCAAACGGAATTGAAATCGGATTAGAAACGGAGAGTAGATATGAGTTTGAAGTTTGAGAGAAATTAGAGATTTTACGAGGAAACGTGAAAGGAAATGAATTAATAAACGATTTTCCGCTATTTATAGTGAAGTCGATAATTATCCTTTAGCGAAGTCGATAATTATCCTTTAACCGATCCAATGGCGGGTTGAACCCCCTTCTCCAAACTTCTTGAAATTGGAACAATAAATTGAATATTGTAGGGATAATTATTTCACAATTGCCTCGGAAAACGTGTATTCCTAAGCCGTCTTTCTTAGCCGTTAAGAAACGAAATAGTGACTCTTTTGACCGTTTTGCCTTTCCATGTTATTTCATATCTAGGACATGTCCGATGTCCTGATCATTTCTCTCAACTGCATTTTTATTAATTGGAGCTCCCAAATACTCCAAATAATACCGGAGGGTAAAAATAATTACCCGGGGGAAAATTAAAAATTTCACCATAAGCCCAAAATTACGCCAGGAACATAACGGTGGGACTTATACTCAACACTTATGCAATCTTCGCGAGTTATATGTCAATTACTATCACTGATTAAGTTAATCAACATTAATTAGAATTCGGAAATCCTAGCTATTACAGGTACTAGACCACCAAACATGATCGAACCTGAGTATAAACCAAAATATGTCATTTGGTCGACCCGGAAAGGTTGATGTTTGTTGTTTTGCAGGATATCACCAAGGTAAAGATGCACAAATGGATATTAGATAGTGGTTGCTCAAGACACATGAGTGGAAAAAGCTCTTTATTCTCAGATTTAAAGAAGCAATCATCTGGAACCATTACTCTTGGTGATAAAGGAAAGTGTGACATAATTGGCATTGGTAAAATTTGCTATAATTCATCTAACTTTATTGATGATGTTTATTTAGTTGATAGTTTGAAATATAATTTGCTAAGTATTTCTCAAATTTGTGATAAAGGCAATAAAGTCATGTTTGATTCAGATAAATGTGAGGTTCAAGACAAAAAGACGGGTGAAGTGTTGCTTACTGCTCCTAGATGTAATAATGTTTATTCAATGAATACTAACCCAGTTTCAGGAACTGAGCTAAAATATCTAAAGGCCTTGACTGATGATCCAAGGCTTTGGCATAGAAAACTTGGTCACGTAAGCATGCACACCATGCAGAAGCTTCTTACAAAAGATTTGGTACGTGGTTTGCCAAACCTAAATTTCAAGGTTAATGATTTATGTAAGGCATGTACACAAGGTAAACAAACAAGAGGTTCATTCAAACCTAAGAAAGCTATAAGTTCTTCTCGACCAATTGAAATTTTATACATGGATCTTTGTGGACCTATGCGTGTCAAATCTCCCAGAGGCAAGCGGTACATCCTTGTTATATTGGATGATTTCTCTCGTTTCACATGGATTTCTTTTCTACGAGAAAAATCTGAAGCTTTATTTGAGTTTTCAAAATTGTGTAAGGAGTTATAAACTTTGAAATACCTACCAATTGTCTCTATAAGAAGTGATCATGAGAGAGAATTTGATGAACTGAAGTTTAATTTGTTTTGTGCAAAATATGGCATTTCACATAATTTTTCAGCTCCTAGAACTCCTCAACAAAACGGAGTTGTGGATCATAAGAACCGTACTCTTGAGGATATGTCTAGGACAATGCTTTTAGAAAACAATTTGCCAAAAAGTTTTTGGGCTGAAGTAGTAAAAACTGCAAATTACATTTTGAATAGATGTTTAATTCGTCCTATCTTGAAAAGACTCCTTATGAACTCTTTAAAGGAATAAAACCAAATATTTCATATTTCAAACCCTTTGGATGTACTTGTTTTGTTCATAACAATGGCAAAGATAATCTTGAGAAATTTGATGCACGTAGTGATGAAGCTATATTCATTGGATATGCTTCAAATAGCAAAGCTTATCGCGTCAATAACAAACATACCAAAATTGTTGAGGAAAACATTCATATTATTTTTGATGAAAGCAATGATGGTACTTTGAGTGAGAGTTTTTCAGATCTAAATCTGAATCAAAGAGAAGATCATAATTCGGATTAAGAGGAAGATCCTAAAGATCGAGACAAGAATATGCAGGAAAATATTCAAGATACCAAAGAAAACCCTCAAGACCTTGAAACACACCTTCAAGACCTTGAAACTAGAAACTGTGATAACAGAACTCTGCTTCAAGGCCTTGAGATTGGATCAACAGATAATATATCAACGCTACCTGAATCTAGTCAAACATATGAAGCTCAACCTTTTGGATCTACTCCATCTTTCAAAAGAAGAAAAGTTCAACACTCCTCGTATCATCCACAAGAGAATGTCATCTCATATCCAAATGCTGGAGTTCAAACTAGATCTAAAGTGAACAATCTATGTGCCTTCTCGCTTTTGTATCGCTTGTTGATAGCATGAATTATAGTCTATATTTTGTGAACTGATTAGACGTTTTATCTTCAATAATCTACATGTTTAGATGTATATTATGAGATTAAGTTGTCGTTTCATCTACTTTTGCGGAAATCGAGGTCTACACCAAGTTTCGTTGTAATCTTAGGTAAAATGGCACGTTTGCATCGAAATGGAGCTAAAGGAGCTAAGGAGTCATAAGAGCTACATTCAGGAGCTTAAGGAAGAATCCAAGAAGCTTGGAATTAACAAAGAAAATTTACTTTGGACCAGATTTGAGAGATTTCACATTCAGCTGAGAGTCACCTCGGTCAGCTACAGTACCATCTCGACCGAGGTGATCTAGAGGAGCGTCGACCGAGGCGAATATCCTGATGCGGCGAGGTCGTTTATTCTTGGCTGAGATCTTTTATTTTTGGAAGGAGAGATCTTATATTTTTGGGCTAGATTTTTGAAAGGAAAATTATATATTTTGGAGATCTATTTTAGAGATTAAGATATATTTTATTAGAATAATATCTTTTCAAGATATTTTATCTTTGGAAGATAGTTTTCCTATATAAAGGGTTGGATTTTCCACAAGTTCAATCATGCTTATACATGCTTAGAGGGCTGATAGCATCCAGCAATTAAGGGATTTTCTGGAGTTTTGAAGGAAGAAAGGAAGATTGAAGATCAATCAAGGAAGGACTGATAGCTTGTTATAGCTTTTGTGAAGGGTTTTGTAGGACTTTCTTAGATTCCCTTCTAGTTGATTTGTCTTGTTGGATTTGTGATCCAACGAACGCTGATTTGTTTATTTGATTCAGTTATTGAAGCCTTGTTCTTAAGGTTTTTGTGTTCATATATTCATTCTCTTCCCATATATGTTATTATTGCTTTCATGATGATGAGTGGCTAATTTCTTTGTGCGATTCTAGGGTGATTGGCTGAAGGTTGTGGGAAAGACGATGATAGAATAATCTTAAATTCCAGTAGGACCCAGAAAGCTCGAGTCTTTATCCTTAACCCTAGAACATCTCGTTCAGTCGATGAACATCTCGGCCGGGGTGGAATTCGTCTCACCGAGGTGACCTTTCTGATCCGAAACTGAGAGTTAAGTGTTAGAGTTTGCCAAATCCTATTCTTATTACACCTTTCCTGGTTCAATGCAAGCCTAGGATGAGACTTACCCGGTAATTCCTTAGTTTGTTTACCCAAGATCATAAGTGTAGGTAATAAAGGTTTATCCTGTATTGGGATTTGAGTGTACTTTCATCCCATCTTTGTGAGTTAGACTGAGACTTACCCGGTAAAGGATGATTCTATTCCCTTGGGTGGTGTGTTGGTTTGAGGTTATAGTTCTTTTCCTTAGTACCTTGAGACTTACCCTGTGATAGGTTCTTTGGTTTGGGATTAGTGAGTAGTGAGACTTACCCGGTGATCTATTCCACTTTAGTAACACCTTCCCTTTGCAAAATCTCAGCATTGTCCGCTTATCTTTAGATCTTGAGTTGGAACCACAACTAGATGCTTTAATCCCTAGAATTTCATATTCCTTTAATTGACTTTTTATCATCTTTGATTGTTTTAATCGCTTTTGTGGTTATTAATAGCATTGACAACCTATACTTGCTTTGTTTCACCTAAGTCCTTGAGATTGACACCCCGGTATTCTTTCTTTTACTACGATTGACCCGTACACTGCGGGTTCGCATCCTTGTTTTAAGCATACTTCTTGGGTTATAAATTTAAAGCTTGCACACACTCTTTGGAGCGAACAAGTTTTTGGCGTTGTTGTCGGGGGCTTGGTCTAGACCAAGCCGGTTGCGGTTGTCTTTCAGGGGACTTGCCCCTGTTACTACTAACCGCTCTACTTGAGTGACGTTCGCAGGTTCTTTTCCTTAAGTTTATGCGAAGAACCCGCGCTGGGAAGGAAATCGTTCCTTACGATCCCGAACCAGAAAAGACATACAAAAGACGCTTGAAAGAAGCGAAGATGACCAATCAAGAGAATCGCGATCTTGAGGCCGAATTGAAGGAGGCATTGGAACAACTACGCCTCAGTAAAGAAGAACTGCGACTAGAAAAGGAAGAAACTCGCACAAGGACGGAAGTGATCGAAGCAGATATGGCGACCTTACGGGAACAATATCTACCTCGGCCAGCTCCAGCTCCTCTACCGAGGCAGGACCCAGCTCTAGCTGCCCCGGCCGAGATACTTCCACCTCGGATGCCAGTCCGAGATGTTCTTTTTGCAGGTATTCCACATACCCTAGGACAGAGGATGGACCCCAACTAGCAACTGAGGCGTCCAGGAGTCAACCTAGGTGATCCAGCGGACCATGACTATGAACTTCGACCACAAGTTCTTTCCAAGATTCGCCAATGCCAGTTTGGAGGGCTAGTGAGGGAGTCTCCGCATCAACATCTGCAAAACTATGAGATCTTGATGGAGACCTTGAAACCTTCAAGGCTGAAAAACAACAATTACAAGCTAAGACCTTTCTACTTCTCTTTGAAAGATAGGGCGCTTACTTGGTATCAATCTCTCCCTCCGGGAAAAATCAACACTTGGGAGGAGATGACGACGAAGTTCTTGACTAAATTCTTTCCCCCCTCAAAGACCGCTGAAATGAGAGGGAAGATCAATGCGTTCATCATGAAGGACAAGGAGAGTTTTTCCAACTCATGGGAGAGATTTAAAGACATCCTTTTGGATTGCCCACATCTTGGGATTCCAAAGATAGAGTTGTTGGAGATATACTTCAAGGGACTGGACGGAAACACCCAGTTCAACCCTTAACTACTATCCGCCGGCACGTTCATGGACATGCCAATTGACGAAGCTTGGGAGTTCATAGAATAACAAGCTTTGCACATGGAGAAATACTCCCACCAAGGAGCTGAAGGTGGAGTTAAAAGAGTCAATTTCCAAGAAGCTCCATCAAACAATGATCAACTTACCTCTTTGAAGAATGATGTGAAGCAATTAAAAGACCTTTTGGTTACTCAAACCCAAAAGGAAGAAGGAGGATATCAAGGGTCAAGGAACAACAATCAAGGTTCCCGAAACAACAACTACAACAATAATAGAGGATCCAACAGCAACAATTGGAGATCCAACAATCAAAAATCGGGTAACTCTTACTCTAACTCAAATTCAAACAATTCTTCTAACCCTTTCCTCTCTTCTTCTTCTTATTCTTCTTCTACTCCATTGAAGAGCCAGGAGCAAGGATCAAGTTTGTCCCAGCCGGAAAAGAAAGATGTGGTGCTAGAGGCCATCTTGATCAAGCTCAACTCTATGGAGACATCCATGACTTCATTTTCGAAGGCACAAAAAGCCTTAGAACAACAATTCTTTAACAAGGCGAATGAAGCACCAAGAGATCCAGGGAAGCTTCCAGCAAGAACGGAAAGCAACCCCAAAGGACAGATCATGGCAATAACGACGAGAAGTGGACTGAAGACTGCAGATCCAGTGCCTCGGTCGATGCCAGTACAGACGAAGAACACCTCGGTCCAGGCACAGTCGAAGAACACTTCGGCCGAGATGTCAACCGAGGTCGAACCTCAGAGAGCGTCGGACAAAACTGAAGTTTATGTTCCACCTCCTGCATATAAACCACCACTTCCATTCCCCCAGTCAAGGGCTAGAGCACATCTAGACAAGCACTTTGGTATGTTCCTTGACTTGATGAATAAACTACATATTAATATCCCTTTCCTTGATGCTATTCTAGGGATTCCCGCCTATGAGAAGTTCTTAAAAGAAATTCTATCAAGGAAGAGGAAGTTGGAAGACTTTGGCGAAGTAAGGATGACATCTAAATCCTCAAAGCTTATTCAAATCATGAAGGAGAAAATCCCACCCAAATTACGGGATCACGGCTCGTTTTGCATTCCCATGCAAGTTGGGGATGTCACTTGTGAGGCTTTGTGTGATCTAGGAGCCAGCATGAGCATCATCCTGCTGGAGCTATGTGTGAGGATCGGACTTGGAGAGCCCAAGCCGGTGAAGATACGGTTGTACATGGCGGACCGCTCCATTACCCATCCCGTGGGCATTTTGGAAGACGTTCCGGTTAAGTTAGGAAACTTCTATTTACCTATAGACTTTGTTGTGCTTGATATTCCCGCAGATTACCCCGTTCCTATCATTCTCGGGAGACCATTTCTAGCAACATCGGGTTGCAATGTGGATTATAAGAACGCCAAGTTGCAATTCAATATTGGCGGTGATCAAGTTGAGTTTGCATTGCTTGCGGCAATGAAGGGAGAGCAGCTAGGAGATGATATCTTCAACATCTATGATGAACAAGAATCAAGAGAATTGGTGAGCTCTATCCTTATTAATGATCCACTTGAGAGAGTTATTAGTTTTAGCTTAATGGAGGAAGGTATAGATGTTTCTTATGATGCAGATATACGGAGCTTAAAGGCGCTGGAAGAAGATCCAGGAGCTAAATTTGAAAAATTAATCCAGGAGAAGATCTCCAGTTTCGGTCCCAGTTGCAGTACCTCGAAAGCGAGATGATGTCAACTAAGAATAAAGAACTTCTTACTCCCTTTTGTGACACTCATCCTCAGTTGGTGGAACACTTTCTCCACCACACTTCTGATAATAAAGGGCCTTGGTATGCTGACATTGTTAATTATCTTGTTTGCCAGGAAATACCGCCTGGATTGACGTACGCTCAAAGGAAAAAATTCTTTAAGGATGTACGCCATTACTACTGGGATGAACCTCTACTGTTTAAGAGAGGCCCGGATGGGATGCTTCGAAGATGCATTCCGGAAGATGAAGTTACTAGTGTCATACGGCATTGTCACTCACTTCCTTGTGGAGGGCATGCTAGCGCTCACAAAACGTGTGCCAAGGTATTACGTTCCGGTTTCTTTTGGCCTACATTATTTAAGGATGTGCAAACGTTTGTTGTCTCTTGTGATGCATGCCAAAGAACAGGAAACTTATCTAGGAGGAACGAGATGCCACTCAATACATACAGGAGGTTGAGATCTTTGATGTATGGGAGTAGATTTCATGGGACCTTTCCCATCATCCGGAGGAAATTCTACATTCTCCTAATTGTCGACTACGTCTCCAGATGGGTTGAAGCCATTGCCTCTCCCACTAATGGCGCCATGGTGGTAGTGAAGTTCTTTAATAGGACTATCTTTCCACATTTTGGGACTCCACACATCATCAGCGATGGAGGGACACATTTCATCAACCGGAAGTTTAAGGCACTTCTATCAAAGTATGGGGTAACCCACAAGGTAGCAACCCCTTATCACCCTCAAACTAGTGGACAGGTCGAGATCTCTAATAGAGAAATTAAAGCAATCTTGGAGAAGACCGTCTCTAGGACGAGGAAAGATTGGTCCATAAAGTTGGACGACGCTCTTTGGGCCTACAGGACCGCATTCAAAACTCCCATTGGTACCACCCCTTATAATTTGGTATATGGGAAGTCTTATCATTTACCCGTTGAGTTGGAACATAAAGCATATTGGGCCATCAAATGGTTGAACTTCGACATCAAAGACGCCGGTGAAAAGCGGCTATTGGACATCAACGAGCTGGAGGAGCTGCGTTTGAACGCTTATGAGAATGTCAAGATCTACAAAGAAATGACAAAGAAATGGCATGACAAGCGTATCATTCCTAAGGAGCTTAAAGAAGGAGATTTAGTTCTACTCTTCAACTCCCGCCAACGCCTCTTTCCAGGTAAGTTGAAATCTAGATGGACCGGACCTTATGTTGTGAAACATGTTTTCCCTTATGGTGCAGTTGAGATTTGGGGAGAAGCAAGTGGAAACTTCAAGGTCAATGGTCATAGACTTAAGAAATACAAACCGGAAGTCCCGGTTGAGGAAGTTGCACCACTATACCTTGTTTGAAGACACCGTACGGTCCAGCTAGCGACCTTAAATCAAACGCTTCTTGGGAGGCAACCCAAGGTATTGCTTTCTTTTGCCTTTTTCTAGGTTAGCTTTAGATAGTTTGCCTTTGCTTTGCTTTTCTTTGTTTTTGGCATCCTAGACAAACAACAGGTAATCTCTAAGGAAGGAATACAACCCAAGAGCAACTCTAGAAGGACAGAAGTTCGAGAATTTGAGAAGACGGAGTTTGACTGAGACACATCTCGGTTGCTGTCACAACACCTCAATTGAGATGATTCTTGAGCAACCGAGGCGACTAGGGTTACTGAAGACCCACCTCGGGCAGTACCACCTCGGTCCAGTCGAGACCATCTCGACCGAGGTGACAGTAGTTCCAGAAAAGGGTATAAAAGGGGGTTTGAATTCTCTCTCTTCCCTCTCTCACCTTCTCGACCGCGGCGCACCAATCCATCTCGTTCTCTGATTTTCGCCCGTTTTCGACGATTCTTGCTTCCAAACTACAAGGAAAGAGTAGAATATCACTTTGCAAGCGACAAACTACAACAAAACCGCTCCGAATCGACCGAATCTGGGGTAAATCGGAAAAACCCTAACTCCCTCTTTTCTCCACTGTTTCGATCTAATTGGGCTTTGGTTGCCCCTGTATTGTGTTGAAAAAGGCTTAAGTACCCCATAGGAACAATTGGTAGTGATATTAGGGGAAAAGAACTGGATTTTTGAGAGTTTCGATCGAATAGTCATCTACCTCGGCTCAGTCGACCTGCGTCTCGACCGAGGTGTTCTTTGGATCTGACAAGCTGACTGAGGTGGTCTGACAAAGAGTGAAAAATAAGTTTTGACAGGCAGATTGTTATGAGGGATAGATCCCCCTTCTCCTTCCTCTTCTTCTTGTTGATGCATACCGGTGATCCATGAGCGTCACCAGGTCTATTATAACCGCATTGCTGTGCGTCCAGTGGTTGCGCCGCGATTCCTTGATATCGGTGCTTTTGATTGCCTCCGCGTAGATGATGATTTGAGGCGGATGATTTCTATGGTAGGGTTGGAGCAGTTTACTGAGATTAGAGCTCCAGCCTACCTTGAGCCGACTTTGGAGTTTGTGAGCTCCGTGACTTACCTACCTACAGAGCGTGCCATCAAGTACCGGTTGCTGAACCGGAACAACTTAGTTCCGATGGACCATTGGAGGGATATCTTCGGCTTCCCGACCCCCACAGTTTTTTATTTTCCTTCTCGAGCGGTGGCTCGGGAGTTTTAGGGCCAGATAGCTCACGTAGTTGAGCATGCTGATAGGTGGAGACTTGGAGACTCCAGGGAGCGTATTATCTTCCACCTCGCCTTCAGATTAGCCCACCGGATCTTTAGCGAGACACTTCTGGCACGTACTAAGACGCCCCAGAAGATTAGACAGGGGGAGTTGCTGAGTCTGTACTGTATGGTGACCGGAGGAGTTCCGGACTTTGGGGTGATGCTGGCAGAGGATTTGCACAAGATAAAGGCGAAGGCGAAGGGAGATATCTGCTGCGGAGGTCTAGTGACTCACATCGTGAGTTACATGGACCTTGATTTGAGTGCTTGTACTATGGTGGCGGCTGCCAAGCCGCTTGGGTTGCAAGAGATGATTACGAGGAGGATCTTGGTTCCTCATGGACTTACTACGCCGTATGTGGCGATGCCTTGGGAGTAGACTGCACCTCAGCGTATTAGATGATCATCTTAGTTCTTAGAATTTGACCCGTAGTACTGGTACACGGCGTGGATTCCTCTTATTGAGGACGCTCCAGACGCAGCAACAGCAACCTAAGAGCAAGATGAGGAGGAGGCTGATGAGGATGAGGATGGCGGTGCTGCCATGGACACAGGGACAGATACAGCTGGTACCAGTATCCCAGTCGTCGATCTAGACGAGGAGGAGACAGAGGACAAGCCAACTGCAGCACCAGCACGTCCTGCCAGGCGTAGAGTACGCAGGTAGAGGGATCCAGTCGCTCACCGCCGGATTGATGATCTGACAGATCAGATGATAGACTCCTACGCCGCCTTATCCCTGGAGATGATGGAGATACGGGAGAGCCAGCACTACCAGCGCAGGATGGCTGAGATTCAGTTTCAACAGGTCATTGGCTACCCGTTTGACCCGTTTCAGCATCCGTACATACCATATCCTCCACCATTGCCATCAGATCAAGACTAGAGCTTGTAGGATTTTCTTTTCTTTATTTATTATGCAGCTCAGCTTTGTCCGGTGAGTACACTTCTTTCAGACTTATTTTGACCCATTGGGACAAGTGTCCCAAGTATGGGGTATGCGGATATGTATTATTTGACTTATGTGGATGATTGTATGACTCTTGATGGATATTTATGATTTTATCCTGCTCTATATGCTTATTTGAGACTACATCCATGCATACAGGTTATTTGATTGAGAAAAACGTCAAAAACTGGTTTAAAAAAAAAATTTGACCTCGACTGAAGTGACTCTGACTAATCGAGGTGCAATACCTCGGTTGACTTAGAACATCTCGACCGAGGTGGTTTAATTGAGAAAGTTTTCGAAACGATTTTTGTGCTTCTTATCTGGATATGACCTCAGTGATGATTCTGTTTCTTAACTGGTTTTGAAATCTTTATATGTTTGAAAGGTTTTATAATATGTTTAAGTTGCCAAAATGCTTTGTTTGAAATTTGTGGTATGTTTAATACTTTGTTTTTATCCAAATTATGTTGAATTTGAAGGTTGACACCACATGATGAGTTCTATCACATTCTTCCTGGGATGATTAAGGCAATTCATTCTCTTCTCTTCTTCTTCTTGATCATGCTTAGCCCCTCATATACATATTTTGCCTCCCTTTACCTATCCGGGAATTTGGAAGCAAGCAAAAGTGAAAAGCAAGTGAAAGAAAAGATGAGATGTTGGCTGAAAGTTAGAAAGAAACAAATAGGTTTGGGGAAGTAATCATGATGATGAGTAACTTGGCACCATTCACATAGCTGGGTGTTTGTGTCTTGCCAAAGTCGGATTGAGCGATATTCCTAACGGGTCATGGTATGTGCATCAAGGGTTGAAGGCATCTCGAGAAATTGATGATTGCTGATCTCCTAGGCTTCGGTTATTGTGCACCTCTGTCCATGCATCCCAAAAACTAAAAAAGTAAAAATAAGCAAAGCTTATTGGTGGAAGATGTTGAAGTTCAAAGCAACTAAAGTGAAGATCCTTTTCCCGGATTCTAGCACCACATTCCCTATATACATCCCACCCTCACACGTTTTTTGACCTTCTCTCGAAAAGCCCCTGAGACCTCGAGCTTTTTGATTGACTTGGTGGTTTAAACTGGATTATACATGAGTAATTTCGATAATAATAATTTATTATGCATTCTATGATTTTATGCAAAGATGAACAACTTTCTTATATTTATAAAATGTTTTGATCATATTTTGATTTTAAATTCCATGAAGCATTCTCTTAGAGTGATCTATGAGTGGAGCACACCACCAAAAATGTTTTGAAATACTTTTCATTGATCTTTATGACTTATAATCCATTCTATCTTGTACTTAAGATTTAGAATTTGCTTGGCGACAAGCAAGGGACAAGTATGGGGTATTTTGATAGCATGAATTATAGTCTATATTTTGGGACTTGTTTAGACGTTTTATCTTCAATAATCTGCATGTTTGGATGTATATTATGAGATTAAATTGTCGTTTCATCTACTTTTACGGGAATCAAGGTCTACACCAAGTTTCGTTGTAATCGTAGGTAAAATGGCACGTTTTGCATCGAAATGGAGCTAAAGGAGCTAAGGAGTCATAGGAGCTACATTCAGGAGCTTAAGGAAGAATCCAGGAAGC
Source organism: Fagopyrum homotropicum (assembly GCA_033239125.1). Classification (NCBI taxonomy): domain Eukaryota; kingdom Viridiplantae; phylum Streptophyta; class Magnoliopsida; order Caryophyllales; family Polygonaceae; genus Fagopyrum; species Fagopyrum homotropicum. The sequence continues at coordinate 94,195,928 of BSWB01000003.1, read as the reverse complement.
TTGGAATTAACAAAAAAGATTTACTTTGGACCAGATTTGAGAGATTTCACATTCAGCTGAGAGTCACCTCGGTCAACTACGGTACCATCTCGACCGAGGTGATCTAGAGGAGCGTCTCGACCGAGGCGAATATCCTGATGCGGCGAGGTCGTTTATTCTTGGCTGAGATGTTTTATTTTTGGAAGGAGAGATCTTATATTTTTGGGTTGGATTTCTAGAAGGAAATTATATATTTTGGAGATCTATTTTAGAGATTAAGATATATTTTATTAGGATAATATATTTTCAAGATATTTTATCTTTGGAAGATAATTTTCCTATATAAAGGGTTGGATTTTCCACAAGTTCAACCATACTTATACATGCTTAGAGGGCTCATAGCATCCAGCAATTAAGGGATATTCTGGAGTTTTGAAGGAAGGAAGGAAGATTGAAGATCAATTAAGGAAGGATTGATAGCTTGTTATAGCTTTTGTGAAGGGTTTTGTAAGACTTTCTTAGATTCCCTTCTAGTTGATTTGTCTTGTTGGATTTGTGATCCAAGTAACGCTGATTTGTTTATTTGATTCAGTTATTGAAGCCTTGTTCTTAAGGTTTTTGTGTTCAAATATTCATTCTCTTCCCATATATTTGATTATTGCTTTCATGATGATGAGTGGCTAATTTTTTTGTGCGATTCTAGGATGATTGACTGAAGGTTGTGGGAAAGACGATGATAGAATAATCTTAAATTCCAGTAGGACCCTGAAAGCTCTAGTCTTTATCCTTAACCCTAGAACATCTCGTTCAGTCGATGAACATCTCGGCCGGGGTGGAATTCGTTTGACCGAGGTGACCTTTCTGATCCGAAACTGAGAGTTAAGTGTTAGAGTTTGCAAAATCCTATTCTTATTACACCTTTCCTGGTTCAATGCAAGCCTAGGATGAGACTTACCCGGTAATTCCTTAGTTTGTTTACCCAAGATCATAAGTGTAGGTAATAAAGGTTTATCCTTTATTGGGGTTTGAGTGTGCTTTCATCCCATCTTTGTGAGTTAGCCTGAGACTTACCCGGTAAAGGTTGATTCTATTCCCTTAGGTGGTGTGTTGGTTTGAGGTTATAGTTCTTTTCCTTAGTACCTTGAGACTTACCCTGTGATAGGTTCTTTGGCTTGGGATTAGTGAGTAGTGAGACTTTCCCGGTGATCTATTCCACTTTAGTAACACCTTCCTTTGCAAAATCTCAGCTTTGTCCGCTTATCTTTAGATCTTGAGTTGGAACCACAACTAGATGCTTTAATCCCTAGAATTGCATATTCCTTTAATTGATTTTTTATCATCTTTGATTGTTTTAATCGCTTTTGTGGTTATTAATAGCATTGACAACCTATACTTTCTTTGTTTCACCTAACTCCCTGAGATCGACACCCCGGAATTCTTGCTTTTACTACGATTGACCCGTACACTGCGGGTTCGCATCCTTGTTTTAAGCATACTTCTTGGGTTATAAATTTAAAGCTTGCACACACCGTTTGGAGCGAACACTTGTCGAGCCAAAGAACTACGTTCAAGCTCTTCAAGAACCTGATTGGATCATTGCTATACAAAATGAATTGAATAAATTTGAGAGAAACAAGGTATGGACTCTCACTTCAAGACCAAAGTATCAATCAGTTATTGGCACGAAATGGGTCTTTCGAAACAAATTGGATGAAAGTGGCAAAGTCATACGAAATAAAGCACGACTTGTAGCACAAGGCTATTTCCAAGAAGAAGGTAATGATTATGAGGAGACTTTTTCTCCTGTTGCCAGGTTAGAAGCCATATTTATGCTACTTGCATTTGCATCTTTTATGAGCATAAGACTTTTTCAAATGAATGTAAAATGTGCTTTTCTAAACGGTTTCTTGGAAGAAGAAGTCTACGTTGCTCAACCTCCTGGTTTTGAAAATGATGAATTTCCAAATTATATTTTTAAACTAGACAAAGCTCTTTATGGTCTTAAGCAAGCTCCTCGAGCTTGGTATGAAAGATTATCTAAATATCTTCTTCAAAACCATTTCAAAAGGTTTTGTTATCAAATTCAAAGGTTTTTGAAAAGTGGTTACCAAAATTTATGGAAAGAATTTTTATCACCAATGATTTTTCCAAGATCTAAAAAATCTTTTGATCTTACGTTGATAAGACTTCTTCCCTTAAAAACCTCTTTTCTTCCCTCTTTATTTCTTCCTCTTCCTTTTCCCTTTGAAAGAACAATGCTTTACTCTTTTGATTTTCCAAGCCCTCTTTATCTTCTTCTCAAAATTTTCTCATGGCATCCAAGAGACCTTCAATGGACGAAGCAACACCATCTGTCCCCAAACGACAGAGAATAGTTCAAATATCATCTGACTCCGATTCGATTTCAGGATCTGATTCAACCTCGAGTTCTTCAGACTATCTAAGCAATGCAGAGATTTTTGCTAAGACTGGGCTTCCGTCGAGTTGGTTTGCAAGTCAAATGGCAACCAAGAAATGGCTAACAGAGTTTGATGATCGCTACCAATGCATGTGTGAGCCGGTTCATAACGAACTGTTTACCTGCTTCTCATTACCGGGACTAGAAGTGCTTCAAGCAAGTACAATCTGGATCATGTTAAACCCAAGTGAATCCTTGTACCCACGACTGACCAGGTTGTTCTACACGAACTTAACGGCAAGAAATAGGAAGTTCTATGATGAGAATTGAGCTGACTGATTTTGAAAATCTTTTTATGTGGTTTGAGAAAATACTCGTTTTGGGTCTGTAATCGTGTTTAAAACTCCCGTGCTTTGACTATTTTTTCTCCCTTGTTGAAAGACAAAGGGGGAGAAATGAATGATCCGACATTCGATATACTACATTCTGCATTTTAGTTTTGATTTTCATATGCATTGCTAAACTAACAAATGCAGGTACGATAAAACATTTGTGTTGTCTACCATCAAGGGGGAGATTGAAAACTCCACCTTGTTTATAATGTTTTACAGGTGTTGATGATGGAAGTCTTAACACAAATATAGTAGTTGGATACACTAACAATGTATTGATTATATTCTCTAGATGTTTGGTTGGTTTGAATTCAGTGCAGATCTTATCGAATGTCAAGGGCCTTGATATGGGATTCAAGAGCCTTGAAGTATAACTCAAGGACAAGGAAGATAGCGTTACAAAGGGACGATCTCAAAGGCCTTGGAGTTACATAGTGGCACGACAAAACAACGATTCAAATGCAAAGAAGATTTTCCAAGAACGAATTGCTCAACAAAAAGATTTCAAGGAAGATCTTTTACAACCGAATATCTCAACTGAAGATTAGAGAATCTTTTCAGAAAGATTTTCTAAAATAGAAAAGCGTCAAAATATCTTATCTTTCGGTTTAACAGAGAACGAGAAGATCAAGAAGCTAAGGACTCGACGTGTTCTCAGCAGTTGAAGATTTGCAACGTCTACCTTATCTCGAAAGAGGAAGCGATCTTCATGGAGAAGAAGATTCATCTTCAAACGGTCATCTCTCCAACGGCTAGAAGACCTCTCCATAGAAGAGTATAAATGAAGATGGTAATCGAAGAAGAAAAGACACACAAGCATATACAAAAAGCATCTTTACGTCTTCAAGCAACCTAAACATCTTCTTCATTGTTTTTCTTTGTCTCATTTATGCAAAAGCTTTATCTCCTTAGAGAGAGAAAACACAAGAGCTCCATTGGAAGATCTAAATAGTGTTATACTAGAGTGTCTGTTACTCTGCGAAGTAACTAGGCTATTATAGCTAGGTTGAGAGTTGGAGCTAGATTGTAGCATTGGCTACAGTGAGAGAAGAAGGGGATTTTTTCTAGTTTGTATCTAGGACTCTTTGAAGTTGATAATAGATAGTTAGATCCTAAGGCTATACCCTGGGACGGAGAGTAGGCTATTTAGAGCCGAACTTCGTTAACATATCCTTGTGTCAATCTTTTACATTCTGCACTATATTTTGCTATTGTGACTAACTTTGTTTTTGCAGGAGCACGAAGTCAAGACCCTTGAAAGTTGTTTCAAAGTCCTTGAAATCTAAGTTTTACTAAGAGCACAGATTCACATCAAGGCCCTTGAAAGGAGTTTCAAGACCTTGAGATTTGGTTTGCGAAAAGTTCTCATACTCTATTCAACCCCCCTCCTTTTAGAGTATCTTTTAACTTATTTATTTCACCTACCGGTTTTTCATGTCGTTTGTTGATAAAGGAGGCCCATGAGGGTCGTGGTCACTTCGGTGGAACCAAGACTCTTCTGGTCTACAAGAGCACTTCTTTTGTCCCCAAAAGCGCAAGCATGTGACATAGTCTTGCACAAGTTGCATCACATGTCACCATGCAAAATCGCGCAAAGGTCCGGATGGATTGTATTCTCCTTAGCCAATGCAAATGGGACCTTGAGAAGATCTTTTTATGGAGTTTGTTATTGGCCTACCAATGTCTAAACGAGACAAGGGCTGCATTTTCATGGTATTCGATTATTTTTTAAAAATGGCTCATATAATTGCATGCAAGAGCAAACAAAACGCTAACGAAGTCGTTACACTTTTCTTTGATAATGTTGTGCGCTTACATGGGATTCCACATTCCATCCTTAATGATTGGGACGTGACGTTTGTGAGTCATTTTTAGAGAACGTCATGGGAAAACATGGAGCCAACTTGTTGTTTTTGTAGCTATCATCTCCAAATCAATGATCAAACGGAGGTCACCAATCAGTCTCTCAGTGCTCTACTTAGAGCGACCCTTAGGACTAACCCATGTATGTGGAAGGACTTACTTTTTATTGTGGAGTTTTTGTATAACAAGTCTAGGCCCTCCGCAACGATTCCAACGAAGCTATCACCATTTTATGTTGTCTAGGACCTCAATCCACACCTCCAATGGACTTCACTCCGCACCCACTCAAAGACGGAGATCACATCACGGCCACAAAATGTACCGCTCACATCATTGATCTTCGTGAGCGGACAAGTACACAACTCCAACATCGTTCCGCACAAATTGCCGAACAACACAACAAAGGCCGCCGCGACATATCATTCAAGTCCGGTGATCTTGTTTGGCTCAACCTAAGGAAGGAGCATTTTACATCTCGTCACAAAGGCAAGCTCTCGGACAGTGGGGATGGACCATTCTGCATCATATCCTGCCATGACCTGAATGCTTACAAGTTAGGGCTTCCGGACACCTACGGAGTACACCCGACGTTCAATGTCAAGGATCTTGCCTCTTATATTGTACCCCTATTTGACGATGGTGAAACGGAGACGTTTCACATAATTTTCGACTTTAAGATTAGACTTTTGATTTCAAAATTTAATTCGGAAACTTAATTCCAAACTTAAATTTCAACCTTTTAAATTTTAGGCTTTTTATTTTCAAAACATTTATTCCGGCATTTATTTCCGTTTTTTTAAATTCCCACTATTGGTTTGGCCACATCCACTATATAAGGGATGTTTGGCTAATTTGTAAATCATGCACAATTTTAATCAAGTATATTTGAGAGTATTTCCTCATTCTTGATTTTGGCATCAAACCTTCCTTTTCTTGAAATTCTTCTTTTGGATCTTCAATCCAAACTCATCCACATTTGATGATTCTTCAAGAATCAACTCAATCAATTCACTTCAAGGCTTGATCGATCAATCTAGATCGAATCAACCCCTCAACTTCCATCTCTATCTTTAAGCTTCCGCAACCCGTATCAAACGTTCAAACACATCCACACATCAACTAAGGAGTAGTTGAAGCTTTAGCTTGATCTAGATCTGAATGCTTCCTGGACGTGCCTACGGACGCATTACATGGATAACAACTCATCCTTATAAGTTTATAATAAATCTCAATTCAAATGATGCAGGATGATAATATTACGGGGTGTTACATTGTATGGGAAGTGTTCAAGTAAGGCCCATTATTCCGGTACGGCCGTGCGGCCGTCTGTACGGCCGACACGTGTCCCGGAAAATTTTTTTATTTTTTTATTTTTTTTTTCTGAACGACTTTTTTTTTTTTTTTAAAACGAGTAAAAGTAATAGTTCAAAACTTATTATGAAATAGTTCATAACTTATAAAAGGATAGTTCATGAATTATAATAGAATAGTTCATAGTGTAAAATTTATAAAGGAATGAAAGTAATAGTTCAAAACTTATTAAGTAATAGTTCATAACTTCTAAAAGGATAGTTCATGAATTATAATAGAATAGTTCATAGTGCAAAATTTGTAAAGGAGTGAAAGTAATAGTTCAAAACTTATTATGGGATAGTTCATGAATTATAATAGAATAGTTCATGAATTATAATAGAATAGTTTAAAGTGCAAAATTTATAAAGGAGTGAAAGTAATAGTTCAAAACTTATTATGAGATAGTTCATGAATTATAATAGAATAGTTCATGGATTATATTAAAACGTAATAGTTCATGGATTATATGGGAATAGTTCAAAGTTTATAGGAGAATAGTGCATAAACTATAACATGGTAGTTCAAATAAATTTTCATTAGTTTTCGGAAAAAAAAAAATCGTTTCAGAAAAGAGAAGAGAAAAAAAAAAAAAAAAAATTTTCGGGACACGTGTCGCATGTACGGTCGGCCGTACGACCGTACCGCAATAAAGCGACCGTACCTGAACATTTACCTACATTGTATAACGATAATTGTAACCACAATTAATAAAGGCATTTATTAGGCAAATAACTTACATTATATATTTTATAGATAAATATTAAACATTATGGAACTTTGAATTTTTAATTTCACTTTTGTTTGGATTATGCTATATGAATTTGCATTTTTGTTTTACATTTTATGATAAATATAGTAGGAAAAACATATCCGGAAAAACGGATCGGTGAGATATCGAGATCAAACGGATTAGTCGGATATCCGGATAATCAATCATATTCTCGAATTATCATCCAATCTGGATAAAATCATCTTTTCATACCATTTTTTAGAATCTCAATTAAATGGATAATTATCCAAATATACGACTAGATCTATATAGTATTTGGATTGAGATTTCCTATATATTTGAGTTCAGATATCCGGATTAGATTCATACGTTCACATAAATTTTAATGAAAAAAGTGTCTATCTAAGAGCTACCCCACCCACCTAGGAAACCCAAATTCAACCCGACAAATGGACCGACCCAAAACCGACCCAATCAAGATGTTAGGCAATCAAATTAACCGGGTTTGACCCAACTTTAAACCTGATTGACCTGCCCCAACTAACACCGCTACCCGAATCAATTAAAACTTTGAAGTAAACCGGCATAGAATGAGCCAAAAACCAAACGAAACGATCAATTATGAGCCAAGATCCAAAACTACTCAATAACCCATTCCAACCAGAAAAATGGTACAACAAATTGTTTAAAACCAAGCTTGTTCACCCAATCTAATTAAAACCCGAATTTGTTGTAACCCGACCCATCGTGCTAATGACACCTCTAGATTCATCATCAATTTTGGCTCATTTACACCGAAAAGGTTTGTTAGAGATGAATTTGGCTCTACTATGGATGTTTCCACTCGAGTCATTTTTGAAAAAATAGCCATAATTTATAGTGTACGAAATTCTCCACCAAAATATTACAAGTTTGGCTTGGCCGTTTCGACATACTTTTTGTTTTAGTTCTTGTCAGATCCCTGTTTTTTTTTTTTCAAATTTTGTTTCCGCTAAATTTCCACAAACTTTTGCCTTTCTGAGATCTCATTCTTGGATATTTATAAAAGTCGATTATTTAAAATAACTTTTTCAATAACTCCCGAAATAAATTGATTTTAATTGAAAATAATTTTCTTAATGAGGATTTAGTGTTGTAAAAAAATTAATAAAAATAGATGTATAACAATATAAGATAATAGTACCCATAAAAGCAATCCTTGTCAAGAAATGGCAAGTTTATGATGGAGATTGATTTGGCATAGAATTGTAGCCACACTAAACATTAAATTTGATGGGCTTTGATTTATGAGACATAGTAATTGCTATTTGTTGAAAAATAATTAAGGAAATTATGATACAACAGCTACCGTTGGGTTGTTAAGAAAATGAGTGAAGGAAGGTGAACCAGGAGGCATAGGTGAGCAGATTGAAGGTGTCGTCCCACTCCATCTGCTGCTTCTTCCCAATGGACCTTATCTCCTCCATCTCCTCCTCGTCCAGCGCTCTACGCTCTGCTCCCATGTACTTGGGCGGCTCTTGCACCTCCGGTGCTGTAAGATCAAGAAAGCTGAGATCCGGTGCATTTGACGAGATCCGATCGGTCTCTTCTTTCTCCTGTCGTTTCCTCATGGAACTGCGATGGTACTTGAGGGCGGCCACGATCTCCTTCCTGGCCTCCGCCATGTTGAGGAGCCGCTCTTGGTAAGGTTTGCTTCTGTGAATTCGCCTCCTCACTTGTTTCTTGCGCGTCGTCGCTCGCCTTTCTCTTCGGTTCTTATAGCATTGCCGCTCATCATCAATACTAATATTGGACTTCGTCTCCTCACTACAGTTGTATTTGTCATTGCTCATTCTAATCATCTCCATGCCTCAAAGGATTTCACAACCGGTGTGTGACTTTCTGCAGCCTTTATGTACTTATATATATATCATGGGTGAATTAGTTTTTGTTTTTTAAAACCTACACACGTACGGATGGAACCACCTTATCCAATCAGTTAATCGATCCAATTTCGTGGGTGAAAATTCAAAGAATTTCGGGTGGTGCACGGTTGACGGGTGAAATTGTCGGGTGGTGGGGGTGGGTATGGGTGTAGGTACAACCACCCACCACTCGAACCATCCACCACCCGCTCCGCATCACCCGTATAAAGTATTTAAAAAATAAAAATAAATAATCCTAAATTCTACCCATATAAATTATTAAAAATATAAAAACATAAGAACCCTAAATTATGAAGAGAGCAACCGCGTCACCATTCACCATTTCTACCTTACCCTTCCCAATCTGAATTTTTTATATCGATCGCTAATTCACTAGTATCTAGACTCACTAAAATTTTCGGTCCTTTGTCAAATCGTCATACCTCACTACCTCAGTTTGCCGTCGGCGAGCCACACACTCCCTCTCGCGTTCGGTCACTCACTTCAGCGCAACGCTCGCTTGATTCTCTCAACGGGTAATTAATCTTCATCAATGTCTTCTCTCCTTCTTCTCCTCAAATCTATATTCGATTTTAGAGCCACACACTCCCTTCAACACAACACTCACTTCAGTCGTTCAGTCAATTATACGATTCATACATTTTCTTAGTTTTACCATGTATTTGAATTACTGTTTTAGTTTCATAATTTTGGATTAAGGCAACTTATTTGCAAGTTGTGTCATTAGTTAATCATGGGTGCCATTATATTTTGTGGGAGCTTGCGCGTATTGTCTCTTTATGTGATATCATTCCGAAATTTTCGGACCTTTTAGAATATGAGAGTTGACAGGCCGATGGTCAATATTAGACGACATTTTACCATTTTGTTTACGGAAGATTGCAGGAGACACTCTTTATATTGTGAATATGAGATATAAAAGAGTTTGATTGTAGGATATGTTGTGATGTTTATAAAATAATATATATAAAATCCTACTTAAACATCAAACAACTGTTGAATTAATGAACGAACCCTTCACGTTAACTGATGGAGGAACATCTTAAGGACCAACATCACCTGACTTTGTCAGCTCCTATACAAGGAGATCCACGGCCCTATGCTTTTCACCAGTTCAATACACACACTTTTCATCTTTGCCCACACGATTCCATCAAAGCCACAATGAGGAAGCCTTTTAATACATGCAAATGCAATAAGTGTTGATGGAAGGATACACTAGATGGATGGAGGAGGACAAGGCTTGAAAGGAAAGCCAATACCAAAGGTATGACGTTCTAAGGGGAATGGTGGAACAACAAGCCAACACCCTCAATGTCATACAACTTGATCAAGAGAAAATCCACAAGGACATTGGCGCCATCAAATTGGATTGGAAAAACCGGTACCGATACATGGATGAGTAGACCTCACCTAGCACAAACACCAATGCATCTTGTAAGTTTTCTTGAAATCTATTTTTTTATTTATTTTACATTAGGGACAATGTAAAGTTTAAGTATGGGGTATGAGAATGCTTACATTTATTTGTATATATGTGTTGCATATTATTATTTCCATTTGTATAGTGTTGCATGTTTTTCAAGGGACAATGCATATTACATATTACATAAAATCCAAAAGTATTTGAAAAAGCTTTAGAATCCAAAAATAATTGAAAAAATCAAAAGTTTGTATGCTTCTTAAAATGTTAAAATGACCTTAAAGATGAGATTATGGTCTAGTCATGAAAACAATTTTCGAATGGTTGATTATAAAGTATATGAATTAAACATATTAGAATCATGTTAAAATAGTCATCCATGAAATGTATATGAAAGGTGATTTTAGTTATGAACTTATATTTTCTATTGGTTGATGTATCACTTAATGAATTCAATGCCGTAAAATTTGAACTAAAGTAAACTTGTTTAGGTTCATGATGGTGTGTATTAATTATGAACTCTTAATTTCTCGGCCTAGGGAAGCTTACATTAGTTGAAACTCACTTGACTGAAAAATACTAACCCATAAGACAAAAGGCATAATCATGAAAAAAAGTATGAAAAATCCATAGAATAGCACATCAAAGTTTTCAAAATGCCACTTGGCAATGTGATGAATGCTTATCCTTATATTTTGCCTTTATGTCAATGATGTTTAGTATATGCAGATCAATGTATAAATGAACAAGTGAATGTAAACCATTCCAAAAGAGCATGAATATTTTATTTATTAGGCCGAGTTCAAGAAGAAATCAATTATAAATGACCCAATCATACTTAATATCACTTAAGCATGTGAACCTTTAGCTATATTTTAAACATTTGGATGAGCAATACAGATCATTTGCATGCATCATTAAAGACCTCTAAGTAGCAAATATTTGTTGTCATTAACTTAGATTCTAGACTATAGCTTTTGTGTGTGAAAATTTAACATATATTCTTACTTGTTTACTTTCATGTTCATTATTTTTAACTATGTCATAATTCCTTGACACGGATAAAATATTCTGAAAAGTAATCTATCATTTAAAGCATACTCCAAAAATATTTTCTTTTCTTCTTTCTTTGTTCATATTCTTTCTTTCTTTTCTTACCTTTGCATTTGGTTCTTACTTGGGGAAAAATAAGACTTAAGTGCGGGGTATTTTGATAGCATGTTTTTATGTTATCTTTGTAGATGTAGTTTTGTGCGTTTTTGTTTAGCTTTGCATGAGAAGAGACATTCACATCTTTATGCTTAAATGTATCAAAGAATGTATATTGCCCTTGTGTTTTGTGTTTTTAGGTATTTTTGGTTTACAATGGAGCACACAAGACATATATATTCCAATCCAACAAGTACCCACCACATCCTCATCATCATCAAGAAAATCAAGGAAGAAGGATGCAAGGAAGAAAGGGTAAAAATGATGAGTTCTAGCTTGATGATTTTGATGAGTGATCTTCTTCTTCTTCGTTCTTCACCACCACCGCATGCTACATATCATGCCTTTGTGAGTATTCTCTTTCTTTACTTACTATTTTTCACATTGGGGATAATGTGGAGTTTAATTATGAGGTGCTTGTACTTACATTCACATTCATATATCATATTATCCTTTTTTGTCAAACGTTTCATATCTTGCATTTCCCCTTTTATTAAGTTGTTTCCCTTTCCGTATGCATCCACAAACACATAACCACAAAAATATTGCATTTAGTGTAGTTGAGTAAGATGGATTTTGTATTCCCTTATGAAAACTTGATATACTGGAAAAAAATTCAATTTAATAATTGGCGTGCCTATAATGTTTTAGATTATATCTTTTTGCTATTGTTTGCACATGAGTTTTTGGATTAATTTTTATAAATAAATTACCCAGACATTACTGTGTGAGCGCTCCCGATCTTTAGACATGCATTTTCATGTGGCCTTTCTTTCATATTTTTGTGTGATCTCCAACATGCTTAGTTTCTTCTAGAACTTCTTATTAACACTTTTTCAAGTCTGCGTGTTCATTTGATTCTATATACTTGTCTGTGAATATGATCAAGGCTCTCTTTGTTAAGCCTATGTGACCTTTTCTACCTTTATATATGTTTTCCTTCTATTAACCACTTCTTGCCTTTATTTTTCCTTCTTTGGTCCCCACAAAGAATCCTCATAGCCGTGATAGTCTCATTTGAACTTATCCGTGGGTGTGATAGAACAATTAATGAAGAAATCAAGTATGGGATGGCACACATCCTGACTCCCTAAGGAGCAAGCTAGAAGCAAAGAACACAAAAGATCTTGTTGGTGCATGCCTTGCACCAACTCATGACTTGGTAATCCAAGGAGGGCTTTCTGATGAAAACCACGGCCTACCTGGCAATTCCACGCCCGTGGTTTTGGCCAGTGGTTTCTGTCAGCACAGCCATGACACTTGTCACGCAATTTCTTTGCCCGACCTTTTCTTTCCTTGGTTGAGTGTGGACTTGGAAAAGCCTGCAGGCTGGCTTTGGGATTCTCTCTCATCATCCATTGTGGGGAATAAAGGAAGAACAACAAAAACACTCTCATTTTGGGAGAAGAAGAACATCATCAAAACATAGATATAGAGTTAGACTTTGAAGGATTTTTAGTGACTTTTGTTGAGAAGCTTTTGGAAGTATTATAAAGAACGTTCTGGAGCTGTTTTTGAAGGATTGTAAGTCGTGTTTGAACTCATATTCAGCTTAGTTTACTTGCTTCTTTTCACTCTTATTTCACATTCTTGCTATGGAAACCAAGTATGCTTGCATGATGAGTTTGGATCTTAAAATGCATATTATTGGCTAAGTAGTTGTGATTTTTGGGTGATGGAATGATGTTTATGGCTTGGACTATGATATAATAGACTTGAATGTACCTTTGAATGACTTGCTTGCTCGAATGCTAACCCCCGACCATAATCACGGCATGTTCCTCCTAAACCACGGTCGTGGTTTTGTATGATCATCCCGTGGTTTTGCTCTGTTGTACTTATATTGATGAATCCGTATATTAGGATGTTATATTGTTGAAATCCTAGTGTTTGTAAAGCCTTATCTAGCTTAGGATGACCTAATGCTAGCAAACTAAGTGAGGGAAGAGACTTACCCGGTAATTCCCGATTTTAGATACCAAAGATGATGAACTCTATGTAGTAGTGAGCCTCACAAACCGCTATTGGATTCAGTATGCTAGGATTGTTGCTTAGGACTTACCTTCCTGAGACTTACCCGGTAAGGAGAAGTTTGACCAATAGATAGTAATCCGGTTTGTGTAGAATTTCCAACCTTAGGTTCCTAGAGACTTACCCGGTAATAGGACCTTAGGTGCGGGATTAGTGGACCTTGAGACATACCCGGTGATTGATCCCATTAAAGAAATACCCTTTCCCAACATACCGCAGCTTGTCCAATATTGATTAGAAGCTTGAGTCCAATGCCATAACCGGACCCAATCCCTAGCATCCGCTTTTCTTTCTTTGATCACATATCTTGTTCTTTTGTTGTTTGTTTGTGTTGATTGATTGATTGATAACCTTGCATGATTTTGATCTTGATTGATCACCATAAAAAAACCCAACCAAAAACATCATGATTTTCATTTATTTATTTCCTTCTCTTTTCTTAGACTAGATTTGCACTATCTATGATCACTTGTTTGATTTGATTTCATCTTAGTCTTCATGTTCGACCTCGAAGTACTATCCTTGCTACAAAACGACCCATACACTGTGGGTTCGCTAGGAGTTAGGAGAATATATCGAGTTATAAATTGTAAGACTTTTGCGTGGTACATTTCTAGCGTGACAAGCTCTATCCAACATAACACCATAAACCGATTTAAGCCGTTAAAATACGCTAATGGGGTGCATAGTTGTAGTAGAAGTAATAAAAAGACTCCAACTATGCTTATGAATTGTGCAATTGGAGTGCATTAGAAAAACACCAACTACGCGCCTCATAAGCGTAGTTATATTTGAGTGCATTTATATAAAAAAATAAAATAAAATCGGTACTATTGAACTCGGGAAGAAGGAGAAATCGGCGGCGGAGGCGGAGGTGTTGCTACGGGTCTGTGTATCCCGCCGGTGAAAGCAATAATCAAAGGTAAAATCAGGGTTGTTGAACTCGAGACTGTTGAAATTCGGAAGAAGAAGAAGAAATCAGAGGCGAGGAGGGGTGTTGCTAAGGGTCGGATTCGACGATGCTTTCAAAATTTGAAGGCGAAGGCGGAGGTATGTGTATACCGGTGAAAGCCCAACCCCGGAAGGAGAAAACGACGGCAAATAAGAATGAGGAGGAAGACGATACTACGGGTCTGATTCCCGAACACGAAGGTTATAACCTTAAACTCCGCTTTTGGGAAGCGTGTTTGGAGTCATATTTTTTTTAAAAAAAATATAACTCCAACTACGCTTTCCATAAGTGTAGTTCGTCGGTTCTTATCGGCTTCACTTCGCTCCAACTACGCATGCCAAACGCGTATTGTATTCCGGTGATTAAAACTAAATAAAACTATGCACCCGAATTACATAGTTCAGGTGACGATTAAATATTTTTACCGGTACGTCTGTAAACCTCGTAAATATAGAACTTACGTATTCCAAATGAAGGTGAAAAACGAGTGAAGAAAGATGTGGGGGATGGGCATGCATGAGAGCTAAGGCTATTAATAATGGGGGGCAGCAGACAACCACCCCCTTCCAGAAAGGTCATTGCGGCGCCCCGTGGGGGAGCGAACCAGAGGGACGGATCCCCTCCTGAAACGCTGCGTCTCGATTATTCTGCAATTCCATTTTTAGTGCTCTCTGCATGGCTTTATGTTGCTTGCAGATGATAAGATTAGGGCCCACCCTAAGCTGCATGGCTTCTGTCTCAGGCCACACTCCCTTCTGTGGTATTGTCTCCATTCATTTCTTATATAATAATAAAGCACTGCTGCTATCCTTCATGCTCTGCTCATTCTACCTTCTTATCTCTTCCTATTTTCCTTCTCTTTTTTTTTTTTTTTTTGTCTTTTTAATAATGTTGTCACAAAAAAATTTGATTGTGTAACTATATACTATACAAACCACTAGTCACTATCTTTCTCAAGTGTCAAAAATATTTCATACTAGTAACCAGATACACACGCTCATATGACTTTTGATTCATCTCTTACTTCAAATATTTTGTTCCTTTTCTTCATGCAAGTTCGAACTCATTTGCATCTTAAAGTATAAATTGTTGTGATTCTAGTTCATGTATTAAGACTTGTAACACAGGACTTTTGAGTATAAATCTAGTATGATATACATTAATCTAGGTAGAGCCATGTAATTAGGAGTCATATGATAGGTTGTCACGTTATATGTCTTGATGATGCCTACTGGAATCTAATTTTGCCACTTAATAAACTAAGTAAGGTAGCTTAGTGACTAGTATGGTGATGAGATTATAGATATGGTGATCTATTATATGGTTAGGAGGTATTATGTTGTATAGGATATATGTGTGATTTGTATGTATATATCCTGCATTGTTGGACTTGGGCTTGACGGTGCACTATCTCCCCGGATCTTTTATGAGGCCGGCTGAATGATGTTTGGGCTGCTCACTTGAAGATAGAAGACTCGGCTTAGGGTTGATAACCCGTTTTGCAAAACACGTCGTTCAACTTAAATGGAGCCTGGGTATATAAGCTTGCTTATGAAAGCTTATGAGAACCCTAGTTGTGCAGCTCGTTGTGTAGGCTCATGATAGAAAGAGAGAATGGAGAGGGAAGAAGAACAGATTGTCCAAATCTTGCTCAAAGCAAGAAGAATCTAAAGTTGGAAGAGGATGAGGAAGAGAATTTGAGAGATTTGTCATCTCTTGGATCTCTTCTCACCATCGTTATGTTGGCCTGCGAGTGTGACGAAGATCAATCTCATATCTTCGTCAAGGTGCTTTTGAGGGGGCTTTTTTTAATCCTTGCTTCTCTTATCTCCTGTGTTCTTTCTGGTTACGGTCTTTGCTAGATCTGTAGAAATGCTAGTGTCTCGAAGTCTTGTGTTTGTAACCTTTTTCTTGGATACCTAGTGAAACCTAGAATCGGAATCTCCCCTCTTGAGGTCCCGCCGAGGTAGGGGGAAACCCTGAACAACGTTATCAACCAACTGTGTTCATGTTGTGTGTTTCTTTAGTTGATTCTACGACCGAGGAGTGTTGAAACCTTAGGAATAGTTTTTACAAAGTGGTATCAGAGCATTCCTTGTTAAAAACGTGTTCTTCTTTTGGTTTCTTTCTGTTTTGAAAAAAACCCCTAATTTATAGGGTTTACAGATTTGCTTGGTGATTCGTTTACCCTTCATATGTGTTTTGCTTCCGCTCACTGTGATTTACCTTGTGTGGTTAAATCTCTTTTTCTGATCTTTATAGTGTTGCTTTTTCTTTTGATTGTGATATCTAGGGTTTTATTACTTGTTCTTCTTGTCTTTCTTCTTTATATATATATTATCTTGGTTACTGACTTCTGTGTTTGGTTTCTATCTGTAGAGGAAAGATGACAGAAAGTAGCATCAGAGTGAAGCAATTTGATGGAGTCTCTAACTTTGTCATGTGGCAGGTTAAGATGAAGGTCATTTTGACGAAAGAAAAATGTTGGAGGGCCATCACATGAGACTACCTGGCAGAAACATCATATGCAAGAAAGGTTGAAATGGAAGAGCATGCCCATGCAGAAATAATGATAAGGTTGACTGACGATGTGGCTCGTGAGGTAGTAAGTATTTCTACTGCTAAGCCTTTATGAGAAACACTAGATAAACAATACAATAAAAATCTTTGCCATCTCGTATATCCACTTTTCATAGGTTGTTTACTTTTAAAATGGAAGTGAATTTGACCTTAGATAAATTTCTTAAGATGGAAATGGATTTAGAAAGGTGTGATGAAACTATTAAAGATACTCATCTTGCTGTTATCCTGCTTGGTTCTTTGCCTTCTCAATTTGATACTTTTAAAGATGTGATTCAACATAGTACTAAAACTTTAACTAAGGATAAAATAGTTCAATCCATCACTAATAAAAATGAGTCTATGAAAGTCTTTAAGTCTAAACCTAATGATAAGAAATCATATGTTAAGGCTGAAGTTCTCATGACTAAAGGGAAATTTAAGAAGTATAATAAGCTAAATAAGAAGGATAAGAGAGATGATATCTTTGACAAAAATTCTAATAATGAATCTGATAAGAAAAATAAAAAAAATGTTTCTACTGTAAAAAAATTGGTCATTTTATAAATGATTGTAGGAAGAAAAAGAAAGATGAGTTTAGTAAATGAATTGAATATAATGTTTCTTTATTTGAAAATATGCATGCTCAATATTCTTGTGAACTATTGATGTGTGCTATTCCTTTCAAATGTAAATCTGATGATTGGATATTTGACTCTTGATGTACTATGCATGCTTGCCTTGATAGGTTTCTTTTATGCTCTTTAGATATTTTTAATGGAGGTGATGTCATGCTATGAGATAACACTACATTACAAATAAAAGGGATATGGAGTATATCTATGTGCATGTTTGATGGGAAGGCTAGGGTTATACAAAATGTTAGATGGGTCTTTGGCCTTAGGAGAAACTTGCTATCTGAATCCATGTTTGATTATCGAGGTTGTAATATTAACACTAGTAATGGTATAAGAGAATTTGTCAAGAACGGTCTTACTCTTATTAGGAGATCTAAGAAGGGTGACTTGTACTTTGTAGAACAATCAACTGAATTAAATCTCTCAAATGTTGATGTTAATAAAAACAACTTAGATCAATCCACTCTATGGCATAACATATTAAGTCATATAGGGAACATTGAGTTATTACAGTTACATAAACAAGGTATTTTAATTAGTCAACCAACTAACCTGAGTTTCTGTGAAACTTGTCTGTTTAGAAAATCTAGTAAACATGGTTTTAACAAATTTGTGCATAAATCTAGTAAACCCCTAGAATATGTACATTCAAACTTATGAGGTCCTGCACAATTAGAAACAGTAGGTGGCAAAAAATACTTTATATTCTTTATAGATCATTATTTTAGAAAAGTTAGATCTTTCTTTTAATGACTAAAGATTAAGCTTTTGATATTTTTCAAAAACTGGAAAACTTCATTTGAAAATGAAATGGACTTAAAAATAAAATGCCTTAGGACTGATAATGACCTTGAATTCTACAACTCTATTTTTAATGAATTTTGTAAAATAAATGGCATTAAAAGATACCTAACTATTCCTGATACTCCTCAACAAAATGGTACAGTTGAAAGAATAAATAGAACTCTTTTAGAAAAAGCTAGATGTATGCTTATAACTGCTGGTATGAAATATAGTCTATGGGTGAAGCTGTCACTACAACAACTTACCTCATTAATAGGTCTCCCTCCTCTGTAATTGAGTTTTGGAAACCCTAAGAACTATAGATTGGAATGAAGCCCAATATTACCCACTCAAGACCCTTTGGGTGTACTGCATATTCCCACATAACACAAGGGAAGTTGCACTCAAGGGCACAAAAGTGTGTAATGTTAGGCTATCCTGAAGGTGTTAAATGCTATAAATTTGATGCTTATATAACCTCATGGCTACAAAGTTATTACATCTAGAAATGTGACTTTTAATGAAAAAGACTTCTACTTTAAAACTGGTAAAACCAACACTGTTGAGACCACTAGTAATTCTGAAAATGAACAAGAAACTACTAGACCTTTCCAATTCTGCACCTTTATCTCTATCTGATAATGATTTACTTGAGCCTGATAATGATGATAACTTGCATGATTTTGATGATCATAACTATCAATTGACTAGAGATAGAATCATAGGGTAAAAATACCTAATAGGAGATGTAAAGATTTTGAAGATGTTCTATTTTCTAATGAGTTTAATGCTACTGGTGATAATCTTGATAATCCATATACACTTGATACATATAAACAAGCTGTAAACTTTTCTCAATCTAAAATTTGGAAAAATGCTATGCAAGATGAGATAGATTTCATGATTGTTAACAAAACTTGGGTATTAGTAGCTAAACCACAAAATGTTAAGCTTGTACCTTGTAAATAGATTTATAAACTAAAGGAAGCAACTAAACTTGGTGAACCACCTAGATATAAGGCTAGACTTGTAGCTAAAGGGTTTACTCAAAGAGAAGAAATTGATTATACTGATATCTTTGCTCCTGTTGTTAAATACAAAACTATGAGATTGTTGCTTGCTCTTGCTACTCTGCATGAGTGGGACATAGAACAAATGGGTGTAAAAAATGCCTTCTTACATGGTAATTTGAATGAAACTATCTGTATGAAACAACTTGAGAGTTTAGTAGATAATTCTAAACTTGATCATGTTTGCTTTCTTAAAAAGTCTATCTATGGTTTAAAACAGTCACCTAGACAGTGGAACCTTAAATTTGATGATTGCATGAAACACTTACGATTTTTAAGAAGCAATTATGATTATTGTTTGTACTTTAAAGGCATATCTTCCATGAATCCCTTGTTTGTATTACTATATGTAGATGATATTCTACTTATTAGTAAATTTGTTGTGTTGATTTTTCGTGCTAAAAGGGATTCAAAATGTAATTTTGACATGAAAGATATGGGTCTTGCACAGAAAATTTTAGGTGTAAAAATTATAAGGGATAGAAAGAATAAAAGAATGTGGTTATCTCAAGTTGATTACATTGAAAAGGTGTTAGATAAATTCAATATGAAGCATGCTAAACCTATTTTTATACCCTTAGGAGGGCACCTAGATTTAACTAAGTAACACTGTCCTAGAAATCAAGCTGAAATTGGTAAGATGTCTAATATTCCTTATGATGTGGTTGTTGGATCTGTCATGTATGTCATGCTTTGCACTAGAGCTGACCTTGCTTTTGGTATGTTAAGTAGATTCATGTCTAATCCTTGTGAATTACATTGGACTGCTATGAAATATATTCTTAGATATATATCAATGGACTAAGAATTTATGTTTGATGTTTTCTGAGTATGATACCATATGAGAAGTTCTTGGTTATGTAGACTCTGACTATGCTAGTAATAAAGATAGGAAGTCTACTACTACTTACTTCTATATTTGAACTGGTAATTGTGTGTCTTGGAAATCTCAACAACAATCCGTCCGTGGTTGCATTTTCTTCTACTGAAGTTGAATATATTGCAGCTGTTGAAGCTTCTAAGAAAGCTATTGTCTTAAGGGTATTGTTAGTGAAATACAACATAAATCTTGTATACCTGTAATTCATATAGACAACCAAAGTGCTTTATACTTGTGTAAAGATCCTGTTTATCATGAAAGATCTAAACATATTGATGTTAGGAACCATTTCATTCAAGATAGGGCTAAGAAAAAACATTTCTTGGTTAAAAAGGTTAAGGGCGAATTGAATCTTGTATACTTTGGAACTAAAATTGTAATTGTTGATAAATTTGCTTATTGTAGATATTTTTTTGCAGATTTTTTATGTTCCTTAAGTTGAATGCAGGTTATGGACTAATGACGGACAAGATTGAAGGTTCTAGGGATACTATCGGGGAACATAACTTGGTTACGTCATTACAAGAATCAGGATGGCATTTATTGTGATTCTAATTCTTGTATTAAGACTTGTAACACGGGAGTTCGAGTCTAAATCTAGCATGTTATACATTTATCTAGGTAGAGTCATATAATTAGGAGTCATTCCTTTAAAAAAAACTATAATTAGGAGTCATATGATAGGTTGCCATGTTATATGTCTTGATGCCTACTGGAATCTAATGTTGCCACTTAGGAAACAAAGTAAGGTAGCTTAGTGACTAGTATGGTGATAAAGTTATAACATATGATGCTCTATTATATGGTTAGGAGGTATGATATATATTGTATAGGATATATGTGTGATTTGTATGTGTATATCCTGCATTGTTGGACTTGGGCTTGACGGTCCAATATCTCCTTAGATCCATTATGAGGCCGGCTGATGATGTTTGGGCCGCAAACTTGAAGATAGAAGACTCGACTTAGGGTTGATAACGCGTTTTGCAAAACGCGTCGTTCAACTTAAATGGAGCCTGGGTATATAAGCTTGCTTATGAAAGTTTATGAGAACCCTTGTTGTGCAGCTCGTTGTGTCGGCTCATGAGAGAAAGAGAGAATGGATAGGGAAGAAGAACAAATAGTCCAAATCTTGCTCGAAGCAAATGAAGTTGGAAGAGGAAGTGGAAGAGAAGTTGAGAGATTTTTCATCTCATGGATCTCTTCTTACCATCACTACGTTGGCTTGCGAGTGTGACGAAGATTTAAGATTGATCTTCGTCAAGGTGCCTTTGAGGGGACTTTTCTTTATCCTTGCTTCTCTTATCTCCTGTGTTCTTTCTGGTTACAGTCTTTGCTAGATCTATAGAAGTGCTAGTGTCTCGAAGTCCTGTGTTTGTAACCTTGTTCTTGGATACCAAGTGAAACCTGAGAGCGGATCTCCCCTCAGGAGGTACCGCAAAGGTAGGGGAAACCCCGAACTAGATTATCAACCGATTGTGTTCATGTGTGTTTCTTTAGTCATTATGCGACTGAGGATTGTTGAAACGTTAGGAATAATTTTTACATAAATAACAATGAATAATGTTTTAGTATTAGGAAAATCTTATTAGTGTATCTAGATGACCATGTTTATCATAAGAATCATGATTTTTTTTAGTATAATAAAAAATTTAACTATGGGATGTAGATGAAGATTTTTGTAAGAGACTACTTGAAAATGAAAAGACGGAAACATAATGATAGAAAATATACCGACCGAATGAATGGGGATCGATATATGTAGAGGCGAATTACTCTTTTCTTGATTCTGAAATTGTTTACTATTACGATGATTTTTAGTGATTTGAATCCCAAGATACAACTCCGGCGAGGATCTTCTGATTTGTGTAACCAAACTACAGAAGCTAGATGCCCACGCTCATATCAGTTTTGATTCGTTTTTGAGTTAAAGATTCATTCTAGTGTGTTCCTTTTCTTCATGCAACTTCTAACTCATTCACATAGTTCCTTCATACTTGCCATTTCACCAAACCGTAATTCCCGCTTCATTAAACATCAACGCGTGGATGAATCTTACTCTATTAGTTATATATATATATATATGTTCCGGTAAGAAGGCTCCTTGTGGATAAGAGTTAATAAGGTTGTGAGCACAAGATACAAATAAATTAACAACAATGCTTAGAAAATAGTTGGAAATGATATTATTAAGTGTATAATG
The DNA here is from genome assembly GCA_033239125.1 of Fagopyrum homotropicum. Lineage (NCBI taxonomy): Eukaryota > Viridiplantae > Streptophyta > Magnoliopsida > Caryophyllales > Polygonaceae > Fagopyrum > Fagopyrum homotropicum. The sequence continues at coordinate 94,173,540 of BSWB01000003.1, read as the reverse complement.
AACAAAATTATGTAGCTTATTTTTGTTCAACATGTTATTTATTTTCTATCAACATGCACTACTAGAAAAGTGGGTCATTAATTACGCTTTGACCTCGACACTTACCTATTGTGTCGGGCGATATTTCAACGCTTTCAACAAGTGTTTTACTTTTCGACGCTATATAACGTCGAAGATATATGGACACCTATGAGTATCGAAATAAGTTACACAAACGGAAATTGATGATAAGGCCCACCAATTATATTGACAACAATGTCACAAATTTTATTATACCGCCTAAGAAAATCCAATCCCGCCTCTTTTTTCCCCGTAACAATAAACCCTTGAAAACATACACCGAAACCGAAACTCTTAACTTCCATGAAAATCTTCTGCCGGAAATCAAATCTTCTACCGGGCGGAAATCAAACCCTAGGATACTTGCAAGGGATAAACATGCGGTCTCAAGTATTTTCCTCATTCGACCTTCTCTTTAAGTACAGTATATGTGAAACCATAATCCTTAAATTTCAACTTTCTAGTTTTGGCTACAGGGGAACCTTTGTCTCGCCTCTCTCTCGAAGTCTCCGGTCTCTATCGTCCAATATCGAGGTTGAAGGTTTCGCTGTTCCTCTCGAAGTCTAGCGGTAGTCACTTTTGTTCCTCCATTAACACAGGTAAGGTTCTTCACCTTCTCTCAAAGATGGTATTCGCTTCAAGTATGAAACCCTAAACCGTGTAACATTTTCCACAATAAATACCTATCTATTTTGTTTCCGATTAGGATTGCCATTTGCAAATTAGGTTCTCCAATTTCTCTCGAAGATGGTCTTCATTGTATTTTGGTTTTAATGTTCTGGCCAAGAAAATATAAATGATTTCATGTAGACCATCAACTTTTCATTTCTCATTTTTTTTTATTTAGGCAGTTGCTTGGACCGGTTGTTTCATATATTCTAATGGAAAAATGACCAAGAATAATATCAACTATGAGGTATGAACTAAAAATAATACAAACTTTAAAAATTACTAGTTGGTATACAAACTATTTCACATTAAACCAATTTTGATACGATGTGAAGTTATAACCAATTTTATTACAAAAAAAAGCCCCTAATTTTTTAAATCACACAAAATTACCCCTACATTATATTTTCTTTCACAAAACACCCATATAATTTTTTTTATACCTTACGAATTATACAATAAAGATTATTTGTCACTTTATTCTTAAATACTTTAGTCCATTTATTTAAAATATAACTATAAGAATGATTGATAAGTTTTAACACTTTTAAAATAAAATATTGGTTAAAAGGCTCATATTCGGTGACATTTCCACAATTTTTTGGTATAAAATAAGATTGGTTTTGAATTTTTAGAATTTAAACATGAAATGTAGATTTTTTCCACAAATTTAGCTTAAATATATTAATTTTAAATTTTCAAATTACACAAATTTTCAAATTAGTATTACATTCTTTTTGTTAAGTTTTACTTGCAAATATGGATTATTCCCTCAAACTACACCCATAAAACAATAATGACACCAAACATGGTTCTATTAACCAAAATTTCATTTTTCAAACTTCTTAATTTTTTTAATGAATAAACTACCTTAAATATTGAAAATAAAGTGATGACTAACTTTTCTCACCTAATTCGTTAAGTATACAAAAATAACATGGGTGATTTTTGAAAGAAAATAAAATATAGGGGTCATTTTGTGTGATATAAAAATATGTGGGAGATTTTTGTAATAAAATTTGGCTAGATTTTCATCCCGTATCAAAATTGGTTTAATGTCAAATAGTTTGTACATCAAATAGTAATTTTTAAAGTTTGTATTATTTTTGGTTCATACCTCATAGTTGGTATTATTTTTGGTCATTTTTCCTATTCTAATTGAAAGTTTTAGTGATTTATGTGCAATTGTGTACCTCCATAAGTGTAACACCCCAAATCCGCGGGACTCGGGACGCTACTAGGTTAGGATCTCACAATGAATCCTGACCCTAGCATGACAACAAGTTCACTGGATCTTACAACAACACACAAATAGATTAATACCAAATACATAAAAACTGTAAAGATATATACATCAAGGTTTACAAAACACAGCTGTTAGCATGAAATATTGTGATATTTTAAGCACGTTTTCTAAGTGTATTTGATTCATATTGATAGTCATTGATTGAGCATTGATGCAATTGTGAGCTAGTTTGTCTATAATGTCGATATAGAGATCTACACAAGCTTTATGTTGATTATAGGTAATTGAGAGCTATTTCCGAACGGAATTGAGCAAGGATGGAGTTGATTGAACTTGTCCATGGATTGAGGACATTTCTAGGAGCTAAGGGAGTGCCAACTTGAGGAATGCACGAAGCTAAGGAAGAATCACGTTCTTGCCCTAAACCACGCTCTAAAATACGGCCGTACCACTTTCCACGTTCAAGTCCACGGCCGTGGAACCTTGGTGTTCGCCCCTAGAGGTGTGTGCAAATAAGTTTTAAATTTATAAAACTAGAATCAAGCAGCGAACCCGCAGTGTACGGATCGACGTAGTTAAGCAAGAATTCCAGAGTATCGAACACAGGGATTTGGGGGGAACGAACTCGATTGCAGATTATCAAGCAAGTAAATGTGGGAGTTTTGCAAATATTGGGAAAACAACAATCCTAAAGATCCAGGTATCCAGCTGTGGCAATCGATTCAAGATATACTTAATGATATAAAGACAGAGTTGAGATATGCAAAGGTATACTAATGTAAGGTAATCGTACGGTGAAGTTCCAAAAACCTTATATAACCCACCTACAAGATACTCTCTATACAGGTTGTTGAGGCTCAATATAGAAGGGTTCTAGAGGCGAGAATTAGTGTCAAATACCCAAACTTATAATCCAAGGATCAAGACTAACTTAACCGATTGAGGTTGTTGAGGCTCACAATCGAGGTAGAGGTTGTTGAGGCTTCACTACCACCTAGAAAAGACAAGTCTAAACTAAGCTAAAGCAAATCTTGAACTTTAGACTAAAGTAAAAGCAGGTTCGTAGACTTTAAGGAAAATCACGGTTAGTTCTTGAGGTTCCACGGCCGTGGACTCAAGAACAGCCCGTAATTTAGGGGTTGTCGGCGATAATTCTCTAACTCTCAGGGTCTAATCCGTTTACGATCGGTCTATCATTATCTAAGCCACAACTATCAACCCTTCACCTTAGAATTGTTAAGGGTTTTTAGCCAATAACGGTCATGTTGATATCAATTCAAGAATTAAAAGATAAAAAGATGAAAACTTTCAAGAACTTTCAATAATCTTCAATTCAATCTCAAAGTCACAAAGAGAATAAGCAATGTCCAAAGATTCACAATAGAGCGAATAATCGTAACCCTAGGAAAGAAAAGAAAACGGGATGTCAATCCGTTTTCCAAATCGAACCTAATCAAGAAGAGAGATCTTCTTGCAAAATCTTCCAAGAACTTCAATCTTCCGCAATTCCTGGAAATCTCCACGACAATCTCCACCAAAAGTGCGAGATTCGAAGAATTCCCAAACACTAACTTCGATCTCTTCAAAGAGATGTCAATTGCTTCTAAGCAAGCTAAGCAAAACGTCTTCGTGTCTAAGCGGCGAAGAACGAGGGTAAACGGGGTGTATGCGGTGACAAATGCCGCTAAGCGAAGATGACGGAAACTTGCTTCGTCCGTCTTTTTATAGTGTAGGGCAAATGTCGGCCCGGCCCAATCCTTAAAAGATCGTGGCTTCAAAGTGTGGCGAAAAGATTCGCCAAGATCACGGTCGTGGAAGTGTTCCACGACCGTAATTTAGGGCGTGGAAACAATCACGGTTTGCAACATATGTTCCACGGCCGTGTAATCCCCTGGAATGAACATGAATTTCTGATTCCAAATCCACGGCCGTAATTCTGAACGTGGTTTGTAATACGGCCGTATTTTAGGGCGTAATTTAGGGCAAGAACGTGATTCTTCCCTAACTCGTGCATTCCTCAATCTAAGACTCCAAATTGCTTCCAAAGAATGTCCTCAATCTATGGACATATCAACTCAACTCTCCTTTGCTCGATTCCGTTCGGAAATAGCTCCAAATCACCTATAATCAACATAGAACTAGTGTAGACATCCATATCGACAATATAGGTAATACTAGCTCACATATGCACAAAGTTCAATCAAAGACTATCAATATGAATCAAATACGTTTAGAAAACGTGCCTAAAATATCACAATATTTCATGCTAACACTTGGCTAGGGAAGCGTGGTTCATTCTAGTGACTTCTACGGCCGTGGAGACGATGGTTCAAACCGTGTTGATTTCCACGCTCTAAATTACGGCTGTGGAACCCTTCCACGACCGTGATCTTGACGATCTTTTTCGCCATATTTTAAGTCACGATCTCCTACGCAATTGGGCCGGGCCGATATTTTATCTTACACTATAAAAGGACGGACGAAGAGAGATTCCGTCACCTCGCTTTAGACCTAGTTTTACGCATACGCTTGCGTTTGGAATTGCCCTAATTTCGCATTTGGCGGAGATTTTGTTGAGAGATTTTGGTGCATTGCGATTGTGATTTCCGGATTCACGGAAGATCGAAGATTCGGAAGATTGTTCGCAAGGAGACTCGCTTCTTGCTTAGGTTTGATTTAGAAGACGGATTGACATCCCGTTCTTCCTTCTTATCTAAGATTTGTGATTGTTTGTTTCATTCCGAATCTAGTGACGATTATTTATCTTGATTGTGAATTTGAGATTAATTTGAAGTTTATTGAAGGTTTTCGGAAGTTTTCATCTTTCAATCTTTTAATTCTTGAATTTGATATCAATATGACTATTGTTGGCTAAAAACCCCTAACAATTCTAAGGTGAAGGGTTGATAGTTGTGGCTTAGATGATGATAGATCGATCGTAATTTGATTGGACCCTGAGAGATAGAGAAATATCGTCGACACCCTAAATCACGGCCTGTTCTTAGGTTTCCACGGCCGTGATTCTCAAGAACTACCCGTGATTTACTTCAGTTTACGAACCTTGCTTTTACTTTAATCCAAAGTTAAAGATTTGCTTTAACTTAGTCTTGGCTTGCCTTTTCTAGGTAGTAGTGAAGCCTCAACAACCTCTACTTCGATTTCGAGTGTCACAACCTTAATCGGTTTAGTTAGTCTTGATCCTTGGGTTACAAGTTTGGGTATTTGAGATTAATTCTTGTCTTTAGATCCTTTCTATACTGAAGCCTCAACAACCTTTATAGAGAGTATTTCTAGATAAGTCATATAAAGCCTTGGAACTTCACCGTACATTGCTTTACCTTAGCATACCTTTGCAACTCTTAACTCTGTCTTTAGTTCTTTAGTATATCTTGAATCGATTGCCACAATTAGATACCTGGATCTTTAGGGTTGTTGTTTTCCCAATATATTTGCAAAGCTTTACCCTTTTACTTGCTTGACAACTTTATAATTGAATTTGTTCCCCCCAAATCCCTGTGTTCGATACTCTGGAATACTTGCTAATCTACGCCGATCCGTACACTGCGGGTTTGCTTGCTTTTATTCTAGTTTTATAAATTTAAAGCTTGATTGCACGCACGCTAAGTGGCGAACAACAGCCGAGTACAAAACGGCAACACCAGATACAACGAGTACAAAACATCCCATAACCCTTGCACAACCTAGTGTACGGAAGCCCTCGGCTGATCACCCATCTGGCTCACTCTGACGTCTTCCTAACCTCCAAATCATCTACAACACGGTATAAACCGTTAGATAACCATTCATATATAAGATAATGCATAAGCACATACACATGTGAGGGAATAACAAACACATAATCATGGTGTCACACATTACCCGTTTAATTGTCTTTATAACGTCATACACTCAAGATATATATATATATACATATATATAGATGAAAAATGTGACACGAGGAATATATCATCCTCGCCTCTGGGTACCATAGCCATCTGGGGTAGAATCGGCGCACTTCCCGTGTACCATAAGGAGTGGTGAAGTGCCCATCCCGTATACCAGGACTGACCTGACCACAGAGAACCTCCTAGACTCCTTTCAAGATGAAAGGGAAAGGTTATCACTGCCACTGAAAGGGGGCTATCTAATAAACCATAGGTCGGTAATAATCAATATGGCATGCTTATCAAGCATATAACAATCACCACTCATGAATACATCCAATATAGGGATGGTAGCTAAGTAAGTTTTATGGACTTACCTCAACCTCAAGATAACCTCAACCATGATCAACTCCAATCCAAAGGATAATACGCCCTAATAACAAAACATAAAGAGATATCAAATCTCCTATCAATCAAAGCAGTCCCACCTAGACCCAAGGGATCCATAAGGATCATATATAACCTATAAACCTCAACAACCTACTAAACCTCAAAGCCATAACCAACATAATTATTAATACCATGATATCATCATCCTAATCTCATACTCATACCTAGCATGCTTCTAACCCACTCACACTAAGAAAGGAAAGGACTCATACCATTCTAGGTATGTCCTGAACAAGATGCACCTGCATGAGAAGGAGACACAGGGGACAAACACATGGGAGGTGTAGGGGCGGCGGCACACTAGGCGCAGGGGTAGCCTTTGGCAGGCGCAGGGGTAGCCTTTGGCAGGCGCAGGGGTGGCTGTCTATGCAACAACCAATCTCCAACTTCTCTTCGATCCTTCACTCGCTCTTATTCACCTCTTCACCATCAAACAATCAACCACATACATGTGTATACATATATACATACATACAACCATCAAAACGTCTAGGAAAGATCAACACAAGCCTAAGCTTGTGAATTCCTAAACTAAAGAAGAAGAAAAGAAGCAAGGAAGAAAGAAAGAAGAAGGAGGAGAGGAACTCGCCAAGCTGTAACCTAACAGAGGCAAGATCAACACCAAACACACTCAACTGGCTCTCCACAGCTCAACATCAACAACTATCATCATCATCATCGTCGTCAAAATTCCACTCAAACTGTCTTACAAGATCAAAAGAAGAACCAAGAAGAATAATCAAAGAAAGGAGAGGAAGAGAAGAAGAACGTGAGGAGAAGAAGCGTGGAGAATGAAGGAAACCCTTCATGTGAAGCAAAAGGGAGGCTTATAAAGGAAGCCAAGGGTAAAGCACGGGTCAAGAGTCAACAAAGGCGGCTACAGCCACAGGAAACCGCAAGGGTGGACCACAAGGCCTACGGACGATAAATGAATTATATATATATATATACATATATATATATATATATATATATATATATATATATATATATATATATATATATATATATATATATATATATATATATTCACTCAACAAGAGCTGACTATCCACTAGAGGTGATGATTAGAGTTGGTTAAGGACTTTGGTCATATGATTTTTGATCATTCGGGGGAAGGTGAATGTGGTCAGCAACACCCTTAGTAAGTGGATATTCAAGAGGAAGCAACAACTTAACTGATGGTTCAGCCTCAGTTTATTAACTTAGATGATCTGTGAAGAGGCCTGACCGAAGCATGGGATTTGTGTGGCTTTGAGAAAGATCCGGGATAGAAGGTCCCGAGGAGAGACACCATAGTTACCTTTATGGGCTGACATTTTATTGAGATGCCAGGTGTGTCTATGTGTACCCATAACAGAGAGCTGAGATAGAGCCTCTAGGAGGCTCACACTACCCTTACTATTTCACCCCGGTGCTAGTAAGAGGTATCTGGATTGGTGATGTTCACATTGGTAAGGCAGGCTTAAGGCCGATGTGTCTAAGTGCATAGCTAGTATATGACCTGTCATCAAGTCAAGCTTGAGCACCATGGGACGGGAGGAGGGCCTCAACCACTAATAGTTGCATAGTGGGGTGAGTGGATACCTCCATAAACGTTATTACCGGTTATAGACCAAGTAACAGTTGTGACGTGATTGGTTCAATGTGGACCGACCGACAGTGACAACGCGTTTTACACCCTATTGGGAAACAGGGCCGAAGAGTCGGCTAGTTGTGGAGTCTACTAAGTGATAGTGAGATTACCTGGGGTACTGAGTACCATCGTTTCGGATTGAGGTGGGCAATTCACCTGGGGATTTTGGGCAACAATATCATGCCATTTTGGGTACCATTTGCATTTCATGTCAGTTTTGCATCCTCAGACGTATGGTCAGTTAGAGACGGCTTTCCACGCCTTAAAGGATGTGTTGGGAGCCTCTATGCTAGAGTGAGAACTAGTTTGATTTGAACAAGTTGTGGTGATTGAGTTCACGTACTATATTAGTTGGCTTGGGTTGATTTGTAATGGCCCATTTATGAGGCATCAGATGGGCACAGGTGTCATACACCGTTGTGTTGGAATTAAAGTAGTACATGTGGGTATAGCCGTGAGCAAATAAGGGATGACCTCGCTCGAGTGGCGGCGGTCCAAGAGCGGATGCTAACCGAACTGAGTCGCCAAAAGGTGTATACAGATAAGAGGTACAAACCTCTTGGGTGCAAATATGGACAAGTCTAGCTAAGAGTATCACGGACGTGAGGCGTCATACATTTTGGACATTAAAAGGGAAGTTCAGTTTCCGATATATCGGACCTTTTTGGATATCTTAGCGCGATTTTGGAAGTGATTTACCTATAGGCGTGACAACCGAGAGTACAGGATGCTCATGGCTTCATGTGTGTTAGTTGACAGAGTACATGTATGACTCGAGGTACGATGTCAGTTATTACGATCTATTGACATAGACGAGGAACTAGTGAGTCTAATTGGAAAACAAAGGATGGTATCTTCGGTTGAATTTTTACGAGGAGCGAGTGACATCGATAAGGCCGATGGGTTTGATCTTATGTGCATGCGTGAGGTTAAGTGTATTTTTTTCCCCGTGTAGGAATGTGTTATATGATCGGTTACATCTTGAGGTGTTATGTATATGGGTTTCATGTGAGTATATGTTGTGTACCTTGTGATGGTTATATGAGTATGTTTTGGTTATCGAGTAGAGAGTTGGAAGGTGTACGGTTTTTGGGTTGTTCTTGAGGTAGTTATGACCAAGAGTTGGTGGTTAGTAAGTTTCGGGACGAAACATGTTTTTAGGGGATCTGATGTAATGCCTGAAATTTTTATTCCGGTTAGTGAGTGGTTTAGTGGCCATACCGCAGACACGGCTCAATTTTTCCGTAGGCACGATGTGCTAAGTGACGGGATTTTACCATAATTCCGTTCCGAACCGTCGTTTCCCCGCTTTTTGCTTTTGATTCCTCTTTACCTTGGTTGCCTTAACCTTTTGATCCTCCAAGTGGGCAACACTCCCCTTTTCCTTTTTTCTCATTTAACGTGACTATCTTCTTCTCCCCTTTTCTTCTTCTCCCTTGGTGTTGCTTCTTCATCTCCCTCTTGCTTATGTGAGATGCTCATCGTAGACACAAATTGAAGACAACAAATCCGGACTGCATTAGGTATTTTCTTCTCATCCTCTTCATCTTCTTCATTCCATCTTCTTCTCACTTGAGCTCTAATGATGGAAGCCATAGATTTTTAAGTTCTTCGCTTTATTTTGGCTTGTATGTGAGTGGATCGTGATTAGGATATTATGTTCTGTGTGGATCCATGTGGTGATCATACTGGACGGAGCAAGCCAACCTTGAGTGGCTGAAATCCACTTCACAACGAAGAAAACCCGGTTGAATCGCCGTTCAAGAGTTCAACCACACCCGGAGTTCGACAGCGCCGCGGGGGTGCCAACAACCCCACAGTCGCATGGGCGTCCAACAGTGGTCGTAGGGGCGGAAGCCAACCGCCCCTGGCCGTTGGGGTGGTGCTTCTTGGCCGCAGGAGGCCACCTGGGCCGCAGGTGTTGTTCTGGCACCCTTTTGATGTTCTCTACAGTCGCACTTCCATATTTTGCGACCGCGTCCTTGCCACCAGTGAGTACCTTTCCTTGATCTTGTGCTCGTCTCTTACCTAGTGAAGTTATATGATAGAATCACGCTAGGTTGGATCTAGTTTAATTTTGTAAAATAACAAGTAGTGGCTTGGAACCTTAGGTTAATGTTGAGGTTATTGATGTTATGATGCTTGATGTGTATTGATGTTGAGTTGGTTATATGGTTGTGAGAGTTGGGGTTGATCTTCTGTGGCTTGTGAGGCTTTGAGGTTGTGTTTTCATATTGGTTGAGGTTGTGGAGATTAAGACGAGAGTATCCTATCTTGTGTAGTTAGTTTATGATCTTGCAAGATCGTTGGTACTAGAAGTCTAAGGACTTCTAGCATGTGAGAGATATTTTGATTGTATGCCTTGATGGGAAGAATTAGAGTATCTTCTTACGGGAAACGGAGTACGGTTTTATCGGTTGATCCTTGGACGAGGTAAGTCTCCGGACTTACTTAGCTTGCTTTTACGTATTAGTTGGATGTGTGATGGTGGTGTGTGCTTTAGTTTTGTTATAACCATGAAACCGGATTAGAACATATACATATATATATATATATATATATATATATATATATATATATATATATATATATATATATATATTGTTGGCCCAAGTGTAAATTTTTGTATCAGGCGGTGACATCACTGCCCAGCTCCCCATGCAGACTGGGAGGTTCTCTACGACCAAGCCATACATGGTATACGGGCGGGCACTGCACCACTCAACATGGTATACGGGAGGTGCTCCGCACCACTCCTACTGGTTACACAGGGACAAGGGCGAGAGTCATAAGACTTCTCGTGTCACAATCTTGAGAAATGGAACTAGTAATAGAATGACGTAAAGATTGGATGATAAACCGGCTTGTGTGTATTAACATGTTGCGTGTTTATATTAACTTACCTGTGTATGTGACTTTACCATTTGTCTAATACTTAGAATATGAGCTAACGGTTTTATACCGCCCTTGTAGATGACCTACATTTTAAGGATGTTGCTGAGTGATCCGAAGGAGTGGGCAGCCGAGGTTCCCGTACATCATAGGACGAGTTGGGATTTGAGTCCTTGTGTTGTTGTTATATTTGTATATTGTTGATGTTATTGTAAGGATGGCTGGATTCTTTCTTTCATTAAGCATTCGGGTATCATAACATTGCGTTAAATGTATTTCAGTTTTGGCCTTTATTTGTGCGTTGTTGCAAGATCCGGTGAAATTGTTCTTAAGCTAAGGGTCGGAACCCATTGTGAGGTCTCCGCCCGTAGCATCCCGAGTCCCACGAATTCGGGGTGTTATAATATGCTATCAGCGCCATAGGTTGACAACAATGACACTCTCAATATTCTAAAAGGCCGAATAGACCAATAAACAGGACCCGCAAGGGTTTTATGTTTCCAAAATGAATTTCGTTTCAAATCACGAGCATAGTCGGTTGGGGTAGAATGTACGGGACCACCACTCCTTCTGCGGACTTCGGCGACTTAGTTTATTGGATTATTGTAATATGTATATATATAAAAAAATATATATATATATATATATATATATATATATATATATATATATATATATATATATATATATATATATATATATATGGACTTAGGATGTTTTTGGAGTTGATGTATCTCAGTTATGTTTTTGGACCTTGTATTATTGTAGTGGATTTCCTGGATTTGATATGTTGGTAGTAATGTGAACATATGACTTATATAGTCATATATACATATACATACAATATGATAGTATCATATTAGTAATATGGGACCTTATAGTTAAAGATGATAGAAGGATATCAATGCCTTTGGACGACGTTGTTTGGCTTCTGATAGTGTTCATACGAGGATTAGTATGCTCAAGTACCAAGTTTCACGTTCTAACAAACACCTTTGCGTTTCATTGGACTCCTTTTGAGGATGTCAAAGCAATTATGTGAAGGCTAATGAGGATATTAACCGCAAAAACGAACAAATGGATGGAAACCTCGAGACAACATAAGCAAAACCGAGATAGAAACTATAAAAGTAATGAGGCGATATGAAGAAACGAGAGTGGTTCTAAGGAAGCAATGATGGACATCAATTAAGCAACTAGAGACAACAAACTTATGATTCTTCCAAGTGCCGCGTCGACAAACTGAAGACGAGAATCAAGTGGCAAAGAGTACAGTATCGCTCGAGGATAAAAGTAGCGTTTCAATTAAGGCAATTGTTCTATAGGCGCTCCTAAGCATGAGGGTCGGGATGAGAAGTGTGGTGAACAAATTGTGAAAGATTCAAGATAACCATAAGTTACGCTTACGGGGGTATCAAAAGGTGAAGTACCAACATTATGAGATTATGAGTTGGTGACTTATTTGGACTTAAGAGAGTTATGAGAAGAATGACGTGGTGGGGATTCACATGGTAGAATTTCCTCAGTGGAGTTCACCGGTTTTCGTTATGATGATTAGGCTAAGCAATGCCAAGAAAAAGGAAGTGTGTATAGATGATGGTTTCAGAAGATGCGAGACTCGTAGAGGAGCTTTCATTTATCGGAAGACTTATTAACAACCAGGAGAAGCGCGAGTGGATACTAACTAATGTTAGAGATAATCGAAAAGGTGCACTTAAATGACATCATGGGAGAGTGGTTAATCCTATGAAAGTGAGTCATACGATACAACAAGGTCAAGAAGAGTATAGTTATCTTGTGAAAGAAGAAGGAATCATGGAGTGTACATCGAGCTAGCGGAGTTTAAGGTAGAGTACCCCGAGGATGGGTAGCCTTCATGAGAACGATAAAATGAAAAGTTTCGAAGAAAGGTAAGTCGTTGACCTCGAGTAGATCAACTATAAGGTGACCGGTGACAATCAAGAATGTACATGGGTGGGTTGTCTATTGATGAGTGTGGATGGGAAGAGTAAACAAGACTATGGAAGTATAGAGGATCGGCAAAAAGAGCTAGGATTTTTTGCGGTGGATCAATGTGAATAGTAAAGAGGTACATCAATGGAAGCACATTTGTATTAAATCAAATAATGTTGAACAAGTTCAAGCAAGTACTTATAACAAGACTTCCGAGGAGGAGATTGTAATGACCCTTTTTGCTTCTTAGGTCTTTGGATTGGCAATTGGAGGAACAGAACGGATTGGAACGATTAAGGTTTAAGCATGATAAAGGGATCTAGTGGATCAAAAGGAAGATGAGGCTTCCCTAGTTGCTTTACGCAGATGGGAAAATATGTAAAGAGGATGCATGGTATATTGGTTCTTATGAAACGGATGATATGTTGTCGTGAACAAGAGATGAGTCAAAGTTCTTAGACTCACCCGTAGGAGCCATGGTGTGAAACGGACGACCGGGATTATAGTAATGTTGTAAGCTTAAGATGGTAGTACTTGAGAAGTTATGAGTTGGATATTTTAGAAGTTTTGGTTGAGGATATTCGCCTAGTGTTCTGCATGGGTCATACGGGTACGGTTTTTGAGGAAGGTACTGGTCGGAAAAGTTGGACTTTGGTTATCGAGAAATGTGTACGGCTACTAAAAGGATAAGTATATTTGCCCCATAGTGGACGACTCACTAGAATAGTTGCATGTGGTTACAATGTTTTAGAAAATCAACCTGAAGTTAGGATATCACCAGATTTGGGTGGAGAAAAGAAAGGACCTTCGTAAGGCGGCATTTAGGGGCGATATGGTCACTACAAGTGTAGTGAATCCATTTAGGCTCTCGAGTATGATTGATGAGAAGGAGTTTATATGGATGATGATTTTTTGGTTTTTTGAATCGGGTTGCGATGAAGTCGCACAATTTGTGGTATTTAGGGTGGTTCGAAGATGGGCCCTAACCTTAGTTAGTAATGACAGCTATTGATGCATGAGTTATACGGGTGATTCTTTATTTCTCATTTTGCGACGTCTTGTTGCGCTCTCGGAAGTTGAGGGGAACAAGCTTAACAGGTGACGACAGTAATACAGGTTATGCAGGATAAGAGTATAATCAGAGTTATCTAAGAGAGTTTGGACATCTAAGGTGACTTCCTAGGACACGTACGGACGACATAGATCAAGTTGATCCAATAAAAACCAAGGTGATATTTTTAGTACTACCCCCAAGGTATGTGGGTGAGGTATGAAGCATATAGGTTGGCGGGATATAATCGCCGAGTTGCGGAATGGTTGTTGACACTCCCTTCTTTTCTAGGGAAGTCTATTAGATCATGGGGTCCGATCCATGTATGTGGAGCTTTAATAGAAACAAAAGAGGTGAGTGATCTCTATTCCGTTTTCTTTGGCACAGACAAAAAGTCATGGGGACTTTATGACAATATGGATACATCCAAGCGGGCCTTGGGATAGATATGAAGTAACAAGAGAGGTTTCGCGTGTGTTAGACAATTGTGGGCATATAAGAAGAATGACCGATGAAGGGTCAAGAGATAGACGCTTTAATTCACGCACTTAAGAGGATGTCGGTACTTTTGTTATGAAGTGACATGCTAGTCTTGTACGGACGATAAAAGTATGACATATATATATATATATATATATATATATATATATATATATATATATATATATATATATATATATATATATATATATGTATATATTCACTCAACAAGAGCTGAATACCCACCAGAGGTAATGCTTAGAGTTAGTTAAGGAGTTCGGTCTTATAATTTTGGATCATTCGGGGGAAGGTGAATGTGGTCACCAACACCCTTAGTAAGTGGACACTTCTACAGGAAGCAACAACTTAACTGACGGTTCAACCTCAGTTTATTAACTTAGATGATGTGTGAAGAGGCCCAACCGAGGCACGGGATTTGTATGGCTTTGAGGATGATCCGGGATAGAAGGTCCCGAGGAGAGACACCATAGTTACCTTTATGGGTTGACATTTTATTGAGAAGCGAGGAGTGTCTATGTGTACCCATAATGGATAGCTGAGATAGAGCCTCTAGTAGGCTTACACTACCCTTACTAGTTCACCCTAATGCAGGTAAGAGGTAACTGGATTGGTGATGTTGACATTGGTTAGGCGGGTTTAAGGCTGATGTGGCCAAGTACATAGCCAGTAAACGACCTGTCATCAGGTCAAGCTTGAGCACCATGAGACGGGAGCAGGGCCTCAACCACTGCTAGTTTCATAGTGGGGGTGAGTGGATACCTCCATAAAGGTTATTACCAGTTTTAGACCAAGTAAGAATTGTGATGTGATTGGGTTAATGTGGACCGACCGACAGAGACAACGCGTTTTACACCCTATTGGGAAATAGGGCCGAAGAGTCGGCTAGTTGTGGAATGTACTAAGTGATAGTAAGATTACCTAGGGTACCAAGTACCATCGTTTCAGATCAAGGTGGGCAATTTATCTCGGGATTTTGGGCAACAATATCATACCAATTTTGGGTACCAATTTCATTTCATGTCAGTTTTGTATTCTTAGATCTATGGCCAGTTAGAGAGGGCTTTTCAGGCCTTAAATGATGTGTTTGGAGCATGTGTGCTAGAGTTAGAACAAGTGTGATTCGAACACCTTTGATGACATGAATTATATACCATCATATTCATCCATATTACGAGTTTATCACCTCAGTTTCACATTTATTTAATGGAAAATTTATGACTTTTAGTTCATTTTCATATATTTATCGAGAATAGAAGTCTACACTATTTTATTTGTGAAAATGTAGGAAAAGTGGCGAGGTGTCACGAAAAGTTGCGAGGTAGCACAAAGATATGAGCAAAATATCATAGAAGATCTGAGCAAAAAGATATGGAAAAGATCTCATGAGAAGATAAAAGTTGTAACTAAAAGATACCACACGATCTCAGAGAAAAATCAGATGATTATTTATAAAAATCGATCGATCTCCTTCACAGATGACTCGATTTTTATCTTATGAAATCCGATTGGTTATAGGATTGTAACCGAAAGATTACGCCTCATACCCTATAAAAGGAGGACGTCCATGCCTTCAGAATCATCCAATTCCATCCAAGACTATTGAGTCATAGGATCGAGAGCATCGAGGGAAGCATTCAAGGAGGAAGATCGAAGGAAGATCGTAGGAAGTTCGGAAGTTCTAGTTCAAGAATATAGTTCTTGAAGATTTAGTGAGTTTGATTCTATATTTTGTCCTTGTGCTTGAGAATTGGAGTTTGTTATTTTTTTATTTGAAATCTGAACGATTGAAACGTTATTCTTACGCTTTTGATTTGGTTTTAATTCAAAGATTCAAGTTTTCTCATCATTCTTTGCTTTCTTGATTGAAAATCTCTTTTGAATTTGATTATGTGTTTTCTTGGGTAAAACTCTTGTGATTATGGGGTGATTGGTTGAAGATTGTGGTTGAGATGATGATAGAATGACCTTCACGAACAGATTGGATCCTGAGAGTTGAGTTTATCCATCACAGAAGGCAAAAATCGGACTGTTCTTGGCTAAGATCGGACGATCTCCTTTGATGAACAACCCGATTTTTCCTTTTGTCGTACCTATCTTGCCGTATCCTCTATCCTTGGTTAAAGATTGCTTAAACCCTAGCCTTGTTGAACTTTTCTAACCTATATCCGAGTGTAGAAAGAGACTTACCCGGTGATTTCCATCCTTGGTTGCCAACGATTACAAGTCCTAGGTAATAGAGGATTCAAACCCCTCTATTAAGGTTATGTGTGCCATAACCCTTACCTTTGTGAGTTAGATCTAATTCCCTTGGGTTTGTGTTTGGGTTTGAGAATATTATCCATCCCTTAGATCCTTTTTCATATCAAGACTCAACATCCTTTATTTAGAGCCTTTGGGTTTCGACATGGGTGGTGGAGACTTCACCGTACATCATACCGCTTTCGAACACATACCTTAGCAACCCCATCTGTTTCCATATAATCTTTGGAAGTCTTGAATCCAAAAACCACAATCGGATTCCTTGATCCTTAGAATCCGTTTTCCCAAATCTTTACACAAAATCAAGTCTTTGTATTTTCAATTGTCAAAAGTTGCATCTTTTCTTGTTGGATATCTTATTCTAATTTTGATTTCACCAAATCCCTTTGTTCGACCCTGAAATTCTTGCTTTTATTACAATCGATCAGTACACTGCGGGTTCGCTTTATTCCAATTATTCTTGGTATAAATATTAAAGCTTGCACACACCTTTCGGAGCGAACAACCTTCCGTGATTGAGTTCACGTATTATATTAGTTGGCATGTGTCGATTTGTGATTGCCCATTTATGATGCATCAAATGGGCGGAGGTGTCATACACCGTTGTGTTGGAATTAAAGTAGTAAATATGGGCTGAGTAGATAAGGGATGACCTTGCTCGAGTAGAAGCGGTCCAAGAGGATACTAACCGAACTGAGTCGCCAGAAGGCGTATACAGATAAGAGGTACGGACCTTTTGGGTTCAGATATGGGACATGTTTAGCTAAGAGTATCATGGACACGAGGCGTCATACATTTTGGACATTAAAAGGGAAGTTGAGTTTCTGATATATCGGACCTTTTTGGAGATCTTAGCGCGAGTTGGGAAGTGGTTTACTTGCTGGCGTGACCACCGAGAGTAGATGATGCTCACCAGGTTTCATGTGTGTCACTTGAGGGAGTACATGCATGACTCGAGGTACAATGGCAGTAATGACGGTCTAGTGCATAGACGAGGAGCCAGTGAGTCTAACTGGAAAAAGGAGGATGGTACCTTTGGTTGAGTTTTTACGAAGAGCTAGTTGCATCGATAGGGCCGATGGGTTTGATCTTATGTGCATGCGTGGGGTTATGTGTGTTTTTTGCCCCGTACGAGAATGTGTTATATGATCAGTTAGATCTTTTTGCGTTAAGCTATATGAGTTTCATGTGAGTATATGTTGTTTGCCTTGTGAGACCTTGTGATGATTATATGAGTTTGTTTTGGTTATCGAGAAGAGAGTTGGCATGTGTACGGTTTTTGAGTTAGTCCCGAGGAAGTTATAACCGAGAGTTGGTGGTTAGCAAGTTTTGGGGCGAAACTTGTTATTAAGGGGATCTGATGTAATGCCCGGAATTATTATTCTAGTTAGTGAGTGGTTTAGCGGCCTTCCCGCAGGCGCGACTTAGTCTTTTCGCAGACATGATCTGCTGATTGATGGGATTTTGCCCCAATTCTATTCATACCTTTCGTTTCCCCACTTTTTGATTTTAACCCCATGTTACTTTGGCTTCCTTGACCTTTTGATTCTCCAAGTGGGCAGCTCTCCCCTTTTCCTCTTTGTTCACGTGACTATCTTTTCCAACTTCTCTTATCTTCCTCTCCCATGGTGATGCTTCTTCATCTCCCTCTTGCTTGTGTGAGCTGCTCATCTTGAACACGGATTGGAGACAACAAATCCGGACTGTAGTAGGTATTTTCTTCTCCTTCTCTTCATCTTTTTTCTTCCATCTTCTTCTCTCTTGAGCTCTAATGGTGGAAGGCATGGATTCTTAAGTTCTTCCCTCTCTTTTGGCTTCCATATGAGTGGGCCGTGATTAGGATGTATGTTGTGTGTGAATCCATGTGGTGATCATACTGGATGGAGCAAGACAACCTTGAATGGCCGGAATCGACTTCACAACGAAGAAAAGCCGGCTGAATCGCCGTTCAGGAGTTCGACCACACCTGGGGTTGGACAGCGCCGCGGGGGCGCCAACAGGCCCACGGCTGCAGGGGCGGCCAACAGTGGTCGTAGGTGCGACTGCCAGCCTCCCTAGGCCGTTGGGGTGGAGCTTCCTGCCGCAGGGGCGGCCACCTGGGCCACAGGTTTAATTCTGGCACCCTTCTGCTCTTCTCCGTGGCCGCGCTTCTTTGTTCCGGGACCGCATCCTTGCCCCAGTAACTTTTTGGTGAGTGTTGAGGTTATTGATGTTATGATGCTTGATGTGTGTTAATCTTGAGTTGATTACACGGCTGTGAACGTTGGGGTTGATCTTGTGCGGCTTTTGAGGCTTTGAGGTTGTGTTTACTGTTATGCTAGAGATGTAGCACAAAAAGTCTTATATTTATAAACTCGATCTAATCTCCTAAACTACCTAGCGAACCCGCAGTGTACGGATCGTTTTGTAGAAAGGAAAGTATTACGAGGTCGAACACAAAGACTAAAGTGAAATCAAATCATTCAAGTGATCATGGATAGTGCAAATCTAAACTAAAAGATGAGAAAGGAATAAAGAAATGAAAATCACAATATTTTTGGTTGGGTTTTGTGGTTATCAAACAAAGATAAAAAGATATGCAAACAATCAAGCAATCAACACACAAACACGAGATAGTTGATGGTAGTAAGATAAGCGGATTCTAGTGATCAAGATTTATGGTTATGGCAATGGAATCAAGCTTCTAAAGATCTAGGACAAAGCTGCGGTTGTTAGGAAATGGTGTTTCTCTAATGGGAACAATTACCGGGTAAGTCTCATGTTCCACTAGTCCTTCACCAAAGTCCTATTACCGGATAAGTCTCAAGGAGCTAAGGTTGGGAATTCTACACAAACCGGGTCACTACTTAAGGGTCAAACCTCTCCTTACCGGGTAAGTCTCGGAAAGGCAAGTCTTAAGCAACAATCCTAGCAAACTCAGTCCAATAGAGGCTTTTTGGCTCACTACTACATAGAGTTCATCATCTTCTATACCCAAGAGCGGAAATCACCGGGTAAGTCTCATTCCTCAATTAGTTTGCTAACATTAGGTCACCCTAAGCTAGATTATGCTCAACAAACACTAGGATTTCAACAATCTAACATCCTAACATACAGATTCATCAATTAAAGAGGAACAGAAGGAAAAATCGGGTGGATCATCAGGTAAATCGGTCGATCTTGCCTATGAACAGGTCGATTTTTCTCCTCCAGTTTAGGTTTCGGGCACAAAAATCATCCTAAACTAACATGCAAGTCCATTCTATCATCACCCAAGCCATAACCATCAATCCATTACCCTAGAATCACAATAACTTAGCCAATAACATGCATTTCAAGATCTAAAATCATCATACAAGCATTTATACATTCCATGGTAAGAAGATGAAATAGGGCAAGGAAAGCAATGAAACTTAGCTCGATTCGAGTTCAAACAAGTCTTACAATACACAAAATGTATCTTCAAGTTAGTCCTTACAACACGTCCAAAAGCTTCTCACTCAAAATCACTCAAATCTTACTCTAAGGTGAATATAATCTAATGTCTCCCAAGAACACCCACAAAGGGGCTAGGGGAGAACTTGGGGAACTTTTTTCACCTTTGCCAACCTCTTTTATGTCTTCAAAATGTGTCTAATATAGTGGGTTTCCTCCTGCAAAAGTCATAGGCTGCACATCCAACGACACACTCAACCGAGCAAAAGCAAATGTCGGACATACAAGAAATGAGACAAGTGTCAATGCTGTCAGGGGCCAAAAATCGACCCAACTGTGAAGGAAATCGACCGATTTTCTTGAGTGGTAGGTTGATTTTCTTCAACAGAAGCTTGTTATGATCATCTAGTCATGAGTTGCTCCAAGTCTTGCACCAATAAGGGTCCTTGTGTCCTTCTTTGCTCCAATTATGTTCCTTCAAAGCTTTGGATATGTTCCACCATGAGGCTTGACCCTCGAATGTATCGATTTTGATGTCCAAAAGATCCCCAAAATACGTACAAAACCGACAAAAGCTCGTGTAGACGTCTTTTCTAGCAATATGACTTAATTAAGCAATAAATGTCACGAACTAACGTCAATCATGCATGAATGAAGGGAAAATCTACCTAAATGTATGCCTTAACTAACTTCAAAAATCATGCTATCAAAATACCCCATACTTGCCACTTGCTTGTCCCCAAGTAAGTTTCAAACCTAAGCTACAAGATGGCATGAGTTATGAATGCGGAAAAACGAAATTCTTTTTGCAATTGTGCTTCTAGTCATAGATCACCTTCATAGTGATGTTCATTGGCAAAAGATGAGCAAATGTGTATCAAAAGAACAAATGCACGAAAAGACAATCACACTTAACTTGAAATCACATATGCAATGTAAATCGAGAATGTGTAGATGATCATGAAGATATCAAATCTAAATCACTTAAGTCAAAACACATGTGCATAGAGGTCTTAAGGACTTAGGAAAGAAGAGGCCAAGAAACTTGTCAAAGGTGGGAATTTTTAGGATGTGATGCTAATCCGGGAAAGGAACTAACTCCACAACTTCATTTTGTTCACATCCACCATAAGTGTATATATTTTTTTTCCATCTTTTCTTTTTCTTCTTTTTCTTTTATTTATTTTTTGAGACAATGGCAATGGTGTACAAAAGCCTAAACCTTGGTGACTAGCGGTCCTCGCAATTTTTCCGAGGTGCCTCACACCAGGAACACATACCAAGGCTAGTTAGGACTATTGGTTAATCCGACTTTTACAAGACACCAACACCCGATTATGTGAATGGTGCCGAGTTACTCGTCATCAAAACCAACGTCCCAAACCTATATTTATTTTTTTTTCTAGACTTTCTCAACACATTCAGCACTTTATTCACCACATTCATACACTTCCTTCAATACACACTTGTTTTTCACTCACTAAACACACTATCATGCTCCTAATTCCCGGATGGGTCTGATAGCATGAATTATAGTCTATATTTTGGGGTTTGTTTGGACGTTTTATCTTTCATAATCTGCATGTTTGTATGTATATTATGTGATTATATTACCATTTCATCTACCTTTGCGGGAATCGAGGTCTACACCTAGTTTTGTTGTAATCGTAGGTAAAATGGCACGTTTTGCATCAAAAAGGAACAAAAGGAGCTATGGAGTCATTGGAGCTACATTGAGGAACATAAGGAACCATCCAGGAAGCATGGCCATGGATTTGAGATTTACTTTAGACCAGTTTTGAGAGATTTCATATTCAGTTATGACTCACCTCGGTTGACCACAGATTCACCTCGACCGAGGTGATCCAGAGAAGCCGACTCGACCGAGGCGAATACCTAGGACGCGGCAAGAATATTTTATTCTTGGCTGAGATCTTTTATCTTTGGAAAGTGATCTTATATTTTTGGGCTTGGCTCCTGGAAGGAAGAAGATATATTAGATCTTATATTTTACCTATTTTTATGGGAAGAGATCTTTTCTAAGATATCTTATCTTTGGAGGGTTATTTTCCTATAAAAAGGGTTGGATTTCCACAAATCCAACATCTCGCATACCACATCCCGCTTACACCACTGCGGCCATACTCCAGTTGGGAGATTTGAAGAACCTTTTTGAAGGTTGAAGGAAGATTGAAGATTTTAGGTTTTATAGCTTTTGGAGGTTTTCTTGTAAGATTACCTTAGATTCTCTTCCTTGTTGCCTTGTCTTGTTGGATTTATATCCAAGGAACGCTTTTGTTGTGATATTTGATTCAGTTATTGAAGTCTTTTCATTAAATTCTTCTTGTTCAATTATTCACCTTCTTCCCATATATTTGATTAATACTTTCATGATGATGATGTGTGGCTAATTTCCTTGTGTGATTCTAGGGTGATTGGCTGAAGCTTGTGGGAAAAACAATAATAGAATAATCTTAGATTCCAGTAGGACCCTGAAAGTTCGAGTCTTTAACCTTAACCCTAAGCATCTCGCTCAGTCGATGAACATCTCGGCCGGGGTGGAATTTGGCTGACCGAGGTGACTTATCTGACCCTAACTGAGAGTTAAGTGTTAGAATTTACCAAATCCTATTCTTATTACACCTTTCCTGGTTCAATGCAAGCTTAAGATGAGACTTACCCGGTAATTCCTTAGTTTGTGTACCTAAGATCATAAGTGTAGGTAATAAAGGTTTATCCTCTATTGGGGTTTGAGTGTGCTTTCATCCCATCTTTGTGAGTTAGCCTGAGACTTACCCGGTAAAGGTTGATTCTATTCCCTTAGATGGTGTGTTAGTTTGAGGATATAGTTCTTTATCTTGATTCCTTGAGACTTACCCGGTAATAGGAGTTACGGTTTAGGATTAGTGAGTAGTGAGACTTACCCGGTGATCTATTCCACTTTAGTAACACCTTCCCCATGCAAAAACCTCAGCTTTGTCCGCTTATATTTAGATCTTGAGTTGGAACCACAACTAGATGCTTTAATCCCTAGAATTGCATGTTTGCTTTATTGACTACTTATTCATCTTTGATTGTGTTAATTCCTCTTGTGGTTAGTATTTACATAAGCATACCGTAACTGGACTTTGTTTCACTAAGTCCCTGTGATCGACCCCTGGAATTCCTTGCTTTTTGCTACGATTGACCCGTACACTGCGGGTTTGCATCCTTGTTTTAAGCTTACGTCTAGGGTTATAAATTTAAAGCTTGCACACACCATTTGGAGCGAACAAGTTTTTGGCGCCGTTGCCGGGGTCTGGTCTAGACCAAGCCGGTACGGTTTGCTCTTGGGGCACTTGCCCCCGTGTCTACTAACCGCTCTACTTGAGTGGCTTTTGTAGGTTCTTTCTTAGGTATATGCGAAGAACCCGCACTGGGAAGGAAATCGTTCCTTACGATCCCGAACTAGAGAAGACATACAAGCGACGCTTAAGAGAAGCGAAGATGGCCCAACAAGACAACCGCGATCTTGAGGCTGAGTTAAAAGAGGCGTTAGAGCTGCTACGCCTCAGCAGGGAAGAACTAAGGCGAGAGAAGGAAGAAACTCGCACCAAGACTGAAGCAATCGAAGCAGAGATGGCCGTCATACGAGACCAGATTCTACTTTGACCGAGGGAAGACCCAGTTTCCGATGCTGGACCGAGGCAGGTCCCAGTTGCTGATCCTCGAGCGAGGCAGGTCCCAATACCTGATACCCCGGCCGAGGTACTTCCACCTCGGATGCCAGTCCGAGATGTTCTTCTTGCAGGAATCCCACGAACCCTAGGTCAAAGGATGGACCCTAATCAACAACTGAGGCGTCCAGGAGTTAATCTAGAAGATCTAGCGGACCATGACTACGAACTTCGACCGCAAGTTCTATCCATGATTCGCCAATGCCAATTCGGAGGGCTAGAGAAGGAATCACCACATCAACATCTTCAAAACTATGACATCTTGATGGAGACCTTGAGACCTCCGAGGATTGAAAATAACAACTACAAGCTAAGACCTTTTTACTTTTCTTTAAAAGATAGAGCTCTTACTTGGTATCAATCTCTTCCTCCAGGAAAAATTAGCACATGGGAGGAGATGACTACGGAATTCTTGACGAAATTCTTTCCCCCCTCGAAGACCGCTGAAATGAGACGGAAGATCAACGCTTTCATTATGAAGGACAAGGAGAGCTTATCCAAATCATGGGAGCGGTTCAAGGACATTCTTTTGGATTGCCCACATCATGGGATTCCAAAGTTGAGTTATTGGAGATATACTTCAAAGGACTGGACGGAAGCACCCAGTTCAACCTCCAACTACTCTCCGCCGGTACCTTCATGGACATGGCGATTGACGAGGCTTGAGACTTCATCGAGAAGCAAGCCTTGCACATGCAGAAATACACCCACCAAGGAGCTGAAGGTGGAGTTAAAAGAGTTAATTTCCGAGAAACTCAGCCCAACAACAATCAACTCACGTCTTTGAAGAATGACGTGAAGCAATTGAAGGAACTCTTGGTCGCTCAAACCAAGAAGGAAGAGCAAGGGCAAAGGAACAACAACAACGGATACCGTAACAACAACAACAGTTCCCGGAACAACAATTACAACAACAACAACAATAGAGGGTCCAATAGCAATAATTGGAGGGCGAACAACCAAAATAACGGTAAC
The DNA here is from genome assembly GCA_033239125.1 of Fagopyrum homotropicum. Lineage (NCBI taxonomy): Eukaryota > Viridiplantae > Streptophyta > Magnoliopsida > Caryophyllales > Polygonaceae > Fagopyrum > Fagopyrum homotropicum. Next base: position 94,148,834 of record BSWB01000003.1, on the reverse strand, counting down.
AATCATTCAAACTCCAACTCTAACTATTCCTCTAACCCTTTCCTCTCTTCCCCTTCTTCTTCTTCTTCTACTCCATTAAAAAGCCAGGGGCAGGGATAAAGTTCGTCTCAGCCGGAAAAGAAAGATGCAGTTCTGGAGGCTATCTTGATCAAGCTCAACGCTATGGAGACTTCTATGACTTCATTTTCGAAGGCCCAAAAAGCCTTTGTACAACAACTTGCAAGTAGGGCGAATGAAGCGCCAAGAGATCCAGGGAAGCTTCCAGCAAGGACGGAGAGCAACCCTAAGGGCCAGATCATGGCCATAACTACGAGGAGTGGACTGAAAACCACAGATCCAGTGCCTCGGTCGGTGCCAGTACCAACAAAGACCACCTCGGTCCAGATACAGTCGAAGAACACTTCGGCCGAGATACCAACCGAGGTGGAGCCACATAGAGCGGAGGGGAAAACTGAAGTTTATGTTCCACCTCCTGCACACAAACCACCACTTCCATTCCCCCAGTCAAGGGCCAGAGCACATCTAGACAAGCACTTTGGTAAGTTCCTTGACTTGATGAATAAGCTGCATATTAACATTCCTTTCCTTGATGCTATTCTAGGAATGCCTGCCTATGGGAAGTTCTTAAAGGAGATCCTATCAAGGAAGAGGAAACTGGAAGATTTTGGTGAAGTTAGGATGACATCTAAATCCTCGGAGCTCATACAAATCATGAAGGAGAAGATGCCGCCTAAGTTGAGAGATCCCGGCTCATTTTGCATTCCCATTCAAGTTGGAGATGTCACTTGTGAAGCCCTTTGTGATCTAGGAGCCAGCGTGAGCATCATCCCGCTGGAACTATGTGTGAAGATCGGACTTGGAGAGCCCAAGCCGGTCAAGATTCGACTTTACATGGCGGATCGCTCCATCACCCATCCAGTGGGCATCTTGGAGGACGTTCCGGTCAAGTTACGTAACTTCTATCTACCTATAGATTTTGTTGTACTTGACATTCCCGCAGATTATCCTGTTCCTATCATTCTCGGGAGGCCATTTCTAGCAACTTCGGGTTGCAACGTGGATTGCAAGAACGCCAAGTTGAAATTCAACATTGGTGGCGATGAGGTGGAGTTCGCATTGCTTGCAGCCATGAAAGGGGAGCAGCTAACTGATGATATCTTCAACATCTACGATGAAGAAGAGTCAAGAGAATTGGTGAGCTCTATCCTCATTAACGATCCACTCGAAAGAGTTATTAGCTTCAGTTTAATGGAGGAAGGTATAGATGCTTCTTGTGACGTAGATATACGGAGCTTAAAGGCACTAGAAGAGGATCCAGGAGCTAAAACTGAGAAGCTAACCCAGGAGACGAAGATCTCCAGTTTCGGTTCCAGTTGCAGTACCTCGACCGAGGCACTTCCTGGACCGAGCGAGGCGACTGAAGAACATCTCGGTCAACGCCTCTGCGCCTCGACCGAGGTCGATGGCGAGACGATTTCAACTGAGACTTCTGAAAGTCCAGTATCTGAATCCATTCCACTGGAATGAGGAAGCAAGGATCCCCCTCAGAAAGCACCCCCAGTTGTGGAGCTTAAACAACTCCCTAGTCACTTGAGGTATGTCTTTCTTGGACCGGATTCTACTTATCCCGTTATTGTTAGTGCTTCCCTTTCTGAAACTGAATTGTCTAAGTTAATGCATGTCCTGAGAAAGCATCAAAAGGCTATAGGTTATACCACGAATGATCTTATTGGCATTAAGCCTTCTTTCTGCATGCATAGAATTCTAATGGAGGACAATCATAAGACTTCACGGGAACCTCAAAGACGGTTAAATCCGATCATGAAGGAGGTTGTGAAGAAGGAAATTCTTAAGTTGTTGGATGCAGGTATCATTTATCCTATCTCGGACAGCAAGTGGGTTAGCCCGGTACATGTAGTTCCGAAGAAAGGAGGGATGACCGTTGTGACTAACAAGAACAACGAGTTGATCCCAACTAGGACCGTTACGGGCTGGAGGGTTTGCATCGATAATAGGAAGCTGAACACGGCCACACGGAAGGACCATTTTCCACTTCCCTTCATTGATCAAATGCTCGAGCGGCTGGCCCAGCATTAATACTTTTGCTACTTAGACGGCTATAGTGGATTCTTCTAGATCCCTATCCATCCGGATGATCAGGAGAAGACCACTTTCACTTGTCCATGGGGGACATTTGCTTACAGGAGGATGCCATTTGGATTGTGCAATGCACCTGCTACCTTCCAGCGATGCATGATGGCTATCTTTTCCGAGTACATAGAGGAGATCATGGAGGTATTTATGGATGATTTTTCTGTATATGGTTCCTCTTTTGATGATTGCCTATCTAACCTTTCTTTAGTACTTAAAAGATGTGAAGACACTAATCTTGTTTTGAATTGGGAGAAGTGTCATTTTATGGTTAATGAAGGCATTGTGCTAGGACACCTCGTTTCTAATTGAGGCATTGAGGTCGATCGCACTAAGATCGAGACTATTGAGAAACTCCCTCCCCCTTGTTCTGTTAAAGGGTTGAGGAGTTTTCTCGGGCATGCAGGTTTCTACAGGAGATTCATCAAAGACTTCTCTAAGATTTCTAAACCTCTAACTAACCTCTTGAATAAAGATGTTATTTTTGAGTTTTCGCAGGAGTGTCTTGATGCTTTTTACAAGATTAAGGAAGCGTTGATCTCCGCTCCTATTATCCAGCCTCCAGATTGGACCTTGCCCTTTGAGATCATGTGCGATGCTAGTGATGTCGCCGTAGGAGCGGTGCTTGGACAGTAAAAGGATGGACGGACCACCGCCATTTACTATGCTAGCAAGACGCTAGATGTAGCACAACGCAACTACGCTACCACCGAGAAGGAGTTATTGGCGGTTGTATATGCTTTCGAGAAGTTTTGTTCCTATTTAGTGGGGGCGAAAGTCATTGTCTACACCGACCATGCAGCCATTCGTTACTTGTTGGCTAAGAAAGATGCCAAGCCACGCCTTATTCGATGGATTCTCTTGCTTCAAGAGTTTGACCTAGAGATCCGCGATAAGAAGGGATCCGAGAATTCTGTTGCGGATCACCTCAGCCGGGTACCTGCATCTTCACGTGAGAAGGACGACCCGCCCATAGACGATTCATTCCCCGATGAGCACTTACACTTGTTGGAGCGTTTGATAGATTTACTTACTTCACCCCACGATGGAGGTGAAGTATGGGGTGAGGGCACCTCCCATCACGTTTGAGAGACGCATTTTGGTCCAGCTAGCGACCTTAAACCAAGCGCTTCTTTGGAGGCAACCCAAGGTATTGCTTTCCTTTCCCGTTTTCTAGTCTAGCTTAGATAGTTTTTGCTTTTGCTTTGCTTTGTTTTGTTTTGGCGTTCTAGACAGATAACAGGAGACATCTAAGGAAGGAGCACAATTGGGAGGACAGAAGTTCGAGAATTTGAAAAGACGGAGTTTGACTGAGGCATCTCGGTTGCTATCAGAGCACCTCGACCGAGATGATTCTTGAGTAACCGAGGCAACTAGGGCTTTCTGAAGAACCACCTCGGTCCGTACCGTCTCGGTCCAGTCGAGACCATCTCGACCGAGGTGACAGCAGTCCAGAAAAGGGTATAAAAGGAGGAAGATTTCTCTCTCCTCGCTTTACTCCTTCCCCTCGACCGCGGCGACAGTTCACATCGCTCCCTTTGATTCTTGCTCGTTTTTGACGATTTCTGTCTCCAAACTACGATTGAAGGATAGAGGATCGTGTTGCAAGTACAGATCTGCAGAAAATCGAACCGATTCGGCCGAAACGAGGTAAAACGAATCGAAACCCTAACCTCTCCGTTTCGCTTCGATTTGTGCTTTGGTTGCCCCTACATTTGTTGAGGAAAGGCTTAAGTACCCCATAGGAAGCAGTTGTAGTGATTTTTGGGGGAAAAGAACTGAATTTTTTGAAGAAATTAGATCCTGTTCACCGCCTCGGTCTAGTGGAGCTGTGCCTCGGCCGAGGTGATTCTTGAGTGACGTCAGTTGACCGAGGTGACCTGACAGTTTGATTTTTTGAAAATGAGTTCTGACTGCCGCCTTACCCTCAGGGATAGATCCTCACCTTCCCCTTCTTCCTCTTCTTCCCGACCCTACCGCCCGGTGATCCATGAGCGACACTGGGTGGATTATGAGCGTATTTCCGGCCGTCCAGTGATTGCACCACGTTTCCTGGACGTGTCTGGTTTTGATTGCCTCCAGGTAGACGGAGACCTTAGGAGGATGATTTCTACAGTTGGGCTGGATCAGTTTACTGAGATCCGAGCCCCAGCCTACTTGGAGCCGACCCTAGAGTTCGTTAGCTCCTTCACCTACCTTCCCACATAGCGTTTTGTGAAGTACCGGTTGATGAACCGGAACTTCATAGTTTCACTTGAGTACTGGAGAGATATCTTTGGCTTTCCTGAGCCCACCGCCGTTGACTTCCCTTCCCGATCTGTAGCTAGGGAGTTTTGGGGACAGATTGCCCACATTACTGAGCACGCAGACAGATGGCGCCTTGGAGATTCCAGGGAGAAGGTCATCTTCCACCTAGCCTTTAGGTTAGCCCACCAGATCTTCAGTGAGACACTTCTGGCGCGTACTGAGACGCCCTAGAAGATCCGACAGGGAGAGCTTTTCAGTTTATACTGTATGGTTACTAGGGGTATCCCGGATTTTGGCTTGATGTTGGTAGAGGATCTGCACAAGATCAAGGCCAAGGCGAAGGGAGACATCTGCTGCGGAGGGCTTGTCACCCATATAGCTAGGTATCAGGACATGGATCTCAGTGCTTGTACGATGGTGGCGGCTGCCAAGCCGCTTGGATTGCAGGAGATGATCACTCGGCAGATTCTAGTTCCCCGAGGTCTGACTACTCCGTACGTGGCTATGCCATGGGAGCTGACTGCGCCACAGGGGATCAGGTGGTCTGCCCAGTTCACTGTTTATGACCCACACTATTGGTAGACTGCTTGGGCTCCACTGATGGAGGATTACAGAGAGGCAGCAGCTGCCCCAGCTGAGGAGGAGGAGGTTGATGATGAGGACACAACTGATGAGAGAGAGGGTGGAGTCCTGATGGATACAGGGATAGATACTACAGGGCTGAGCGCACCACCAGTTATAGATCTGGATGAGGAGGACACTGAGCCCGCACCTGCTACTTCTCCAGTGAGACCTGCTAGGCGTAGGACACACCGACGCAAGGATCCAGATGCTCACAGACGGTTCGATGACCTGATGGATCAGGTTATTGACTCATATGCTGCTTTGTCACTAGATATCCGCGAGATGCAGGAGCGGCAGCACTACCAGCACATGATGGCCCAGATCCAGTTTGAGCACGTCATGGGCTATCCGTTCGACCCGACCCAGTATCCGTACGTGCCACCACCACCACCACCGGATCGTGACTACTGAGAGCTGCAGGATTTTCTTTATTATTTTTTATGCAGTTCAGCTATCTATCCGGTGAGTATTTTTATACTTTAGACTTATTCTGACCCACTGGGACAGTGTGTCCCAAGTATGGGGTATTTGATGTATTATTTGACTTTGATGTATGACTCTATTGACCGGATATTTATATTTATGCTTCACTTCTACATTTATATGTTTATCTGAGATTTCATGCATACTTATAGGTTATTTGATTGAGAAAAACGTCGAAACTGAAAAAAAACTGGTTTTAAAAAATTTTTTTTGACCTCGACCGATGGAGTTCTGGCCGAACGAGGTGTTTCACCTCGGTTGACCTAAGAACACCTCGACCGAGGTGGGTTAACTGAGAGTTTTCGAAAACGATTTTTGTGTTATTATTTGGATATGATCTGAGTGAAGATCTTGCTTTTGACTGGTTTTAAATTCTTTATGTGTTTGAAAGGTTTTATAATATGTTTAAGTTGCTAAATGCTTTGTGTGAAATTATTGGCATGTTTAATACCTTGTTTTTATCTAAATTATGTTGAATTTGAAGGTTGACACCACATTATGAGTTCTCTCACTTCCTTCCTGGGAAGACCAAGGCAATTCATTCTTCTCTCTTTTTCTTCTTCTTGATCATGCTTAGCCCCTTATATACATTTTGCCTCCCTTTACCTATCCGGGAATTTGGAAGCAAGCGAAGTGGTGAAAGCTAATGAAGTTAAAGTTGAGAAGTTGGCTGGAAGTTAAAGTGTTAGAAAGTAATAATAGGTTTGGGGAAGTCAATCATGAAGATGAGTAACTCGGCACCATTCACATAGCCGGGTGTTTGTGTCTTGCCAAAGTCGGATTGAGCGATATTCCTAACGGGTCATCATATGTGCATCAAGGGTTTGATGCATCTCAAGAAATTGATGATTGCTGATTTCCTAGGCTTCGGTTTTTGTGCACCTCTGTCCATGCATCCCAAAAAGTAAAGTAAAAGAAAAAGTGTGAAATAAGCAAAGCTTATTGGTGGAAGATGTTGCAAGTCAAAGTGAAGTGAAGTTCATCCTTTTCCCGGATTCTAGTACCACATTACCTTACATACATCCCTACCCTACAGGTTTCTTGACCTTTCTCTTGGGAAGCCCTTGAGACCTTGAGCTTGTTGATTGACTTAGTGGTTTAAACTGGATTATACATGATTAATTTTGATAATTATGATTTATTATGCATTCTATGGTTTTATGCAAAGATGAACAACTTCCCTATATTTATAAAATGTTTTGAACATGTTTTGATTTTAAATTCCATGAAGTATTTTCTTAGAGTGATCTATGATAGTTGCACACCATAAAATGTTTTTGAAAGACTTTTCATTGATTTTATTGACTATTAATCCATTCTATCTTGTCTTTTATATGCGGAACTTGCTTGGGGACAAGCAAGGGCTAAGTATGGGGTATTTTGATAGCATGAATTATAGTCTATATTTTGGGGTTTGTTTGGACGTTTTATCTTTCATAATCTGCATGTTTGTATGTATATTATGTGATTATATTACCATTTCATCTACCTTTGCGGGAATCGAGGTCTACACCTAGTTTTGTTGTAATCGTAGGTAAAATGGCACGTTTTGCATCAAAAAGGAGCAAAAGGAGCTATGGAGTCATTGGAGCTACATTGAGGAACATAAGGAACCATCCAGGAAGCATGGCCATGGATTTGAGATTTACTTTGGACCAGTTTTGAGAGATTTCATATTCAATTATGACTCACCTCGGTTGACCACAGATTCAACTCGACCGAGGTGATCCAGAGAAGCCGACTCGACCGAGGCGAATACCTAGGACGCGGCAAGAATATTTTATTCTTGGCTGAGATCTTTTATCTTTGGAAAGTGATCTTATATTTTTGGGCTTGGCTCCTGGAAGGAAGAAGATATATTAGATCTTATATTTTACCTATTTTTATGGGAAGAGATCTTTTCTAAGATATCTTATCTTTGGAGGGTTATTTTCCTATAAAAAGGGTTGGATTTCCACAAATCCAACATCTCGCATACCAAATCCCGCTTACACCGTTGCGGCCATACTCCAGTTGGGAGATTTGAAAAACCTTTTTGAAGGTTGAAGGAAGATTGAAGATTTTAGGTTTTATAGCTTTTGGAGGTTTTCTTGTAAGATTACCTTAAATTCTCTTCCTTGTTGCCTTGTCTTGTTGGATTTATATTCAAGGAACGCTTTTGTTGTGATATTTGATTCAGTTATTGAAGTCTTTTCATTAAATTCTTCTTGTTTAATTATTCACCTTCTTCCCATATATTTGATTAATACTTTCATGATGATGATGAGTGGCTAATTTCCTTGTGTGATTCTAGGGTGATTGGCTGAAGGTTGTGGGAAAAACAATGATAGAATAATCTTAGATTCCAGTAGGACCCTTAAAGTTCGAGTCTTTAACCTTAACCCTAAGCATCTCGCTCAGTCGATGAACATCTCGGCCAGGGTGGAATTTGGCTGACCGAGGTGACTTATCTGACCCTAACTGAGAGTTAAGTGTTAGAATTTGCCAAATCCTATTCTTATTACACCTTTCCTGGTTCAATGCAAGCTTAGGATGAGACTTACCCGGTAATTCCTTAGTTTGTGTACCTAAGATCATAAGTGTAGGTAATAAAGGTTTATCCTTTATTGGGGTTTGAGTGTGCTTTCATCCCATCTTTGTGAGTTAGCCTGAGACTTACCCGGTAAAGGTTGATTCTATTCCCTTAGATGGTGTGTTAGTTTGAGGATATAGTTCTTTATCTTGATTCCTTGAGACTTACCCGGTAATAGGAGTTACGGTTTAGGATTAGTGAGTAGTGAGACTTACCCGATGATCTATTCCACTTTAGTAACACCTTCCCCATGCAAAAACCTCAGCTTTGTCCGCTTATCTTTAGATCTTGAGTTGGAACCACAACTAGATGCTTTAATCCCTAGAATTGCATGTTTGCTTTATTGACTTCTTATTCATCTTTGATTGTGTTAATTGCTCTTGTGGTTAGTATTTACATAAGCATACCGTAACTGGACTTTGTTTCACTAAGTCCCTGTGATCGACCCCTGGAATTCCTTGCTTTTTGCTACGATTGACCCGTACACTGCGGGTTCGCATCCTTGTTTTAAGCTTACGTCTAGGGTTATAAATTTAAAGCTTGCACACACCATTTGGAGTGAACAGGGTCAAAAGAGGTCAAAGTTTGAATCAAGTGAGGTGCTTCAAACAACATGATCAAGATGAGAAGAAGAGAAAAAATGAATGCCTTAATCATTCCAAGGGGATGATGTGTAAGAACTGGCATGTGATTTCGATAATCAATTCTCAATCCAACCTAGACAACAATCTTCATTACAATTCATACATGGGATACAAGAGAAGTATTCAAGTCCACATGTGCATAAATTCATTCAACACACAAGTCCATCCATATCCAATTCACTAAACAAGATCATCATAAGGTTCATATCAATCTTAGAAGCACAATTTTTTTAAAAACATTTTCTGATTTTTATGGAATTTTTTAGATAAATATCTACAATGCAAAACATAATGAAACATGTGACAATAATATGAAACCATCCTAGATGCAATTATGCAAATGATTATGAAATCGCCACCCCATACTTAAAACCACATTGTCCCCAATGTAAGAATTAAACAAAGAGTTAAAGAAGACTCACAATGCAAAAATGGTAATGTTTTCGTTATTTCGGTTCACTCATGTGGAGTGGTGGTAGTGGATGATAAATCAAACATGGTAGAGAGCTGTTGCTGTTCATTCCGGCATCGGGACCCGCACCAAGGTGTATGCGAGATGGGAGCTCTTCCACCCCTCAAAGTTACCTCAAGCCGTCCAACTCCCACGTCCGCTCCACCAACGGTTGATTCTTATAATATGTGCTAGAGTCTAGGTAATAAAGAAGCCTTGCAAGGCATGAAGAAGAAATTGATCCGATGATGAAGATCTTGATATGCCGGAACTTGAGGAAATTGATCCGGTATCCATCCCGTTCGTAACAACCCAAGACCACTGGTTGTTCCTCACATTCCCACTAGAGATGTGAGAGTTGCTAATGGAGGGGATGAACCACGAACTCTCGGGCAAAGGATGGATCCAATTCAACAACCACGCCATCTAGGTGTGAATTTCGGAGCTCAGGACATCCAGGAATTCAGTTTTAGCCCGCAAGTTATCACCATGGTTCGCCAAAGTCAATTTGGTGGAACTAGTGCTGAATCTCCACACCAATATTTACAGAATTTTGAGATTCTAATGGAAACATTGAAGCCGAAAAGGGCTACCACCAACAACTACAAGATCAAGCCGTTCTTCTTCTCTTTGAAGGACAAAGCTTTGACTTGGTATCAAGCTCTTCCAGCTGCAAAGCTTGCCACATGGGAGGATCTATCTTCGGAGTTCCTCACCAAGCTCAATCCGCCATCCAAGACGGCGGAATTGAGAGGTAAAATTAATGCATTTTCTATGAAAGCTAACAAATGTTTGTTTCAATCATGGCAAAGATTTTAGGACCTCTTATTGGATTGCCAACACCATGGCACTTCAAAGTTGGAGTTATTAGAGATTTACTACAAGTGGTTGGATGTGGACACACAATTCAACCTCCAATCTCTCTCTTGTGGTACATTCATGGATATGAGAAAGGATGATGCTTGGGACTTCATTGAGAAGCAAGCCCAAGTGATTGAGAAGTATTCCCACCGGAAAATTGAGCCGGGAGTCAAGCTAACACAAGCTGCACAAACTCAAATATTCTCCCTCAACACCGAAATCAAAGAGTTGAAGGAAATTATTAGAGTTGGCCTTCAACAGCCAAAGGAGCAAGATGTTGGCTACTTAGGCAACAACAACAACAACAACAACAACAACAACCACCAATGGAACCGGAACAACAACCGAAACAACAATAATTGGAATAACAACAACAACAACCGAAATTCCAACAACAATTGGCGTTCCAACCAACAACAAATTTTCGGTAATCCCTATGCAAATTCTGGAAATTCACTAACAACTCCCTCTTCTTCTACCCCTTTGAAAAGCCAGGGGCAAACATCCAATGGTTCGAACAATAAGGAGAAGGAGAAGCCCGATCCCATGTTCGAAACGATCTTGGGAAAGCTTCAAGGACTAGAGTGTTACATAACTAAGGTTCATAAATCTCAAAAATCTTTAGAAAACCATATGTTCAGCAAGGCTGAAGAAGTTCCTAGAGATCAAGGAAAGCTTCCGGGGAAGACGGAGGACAACCCAAAGGGAAGGGTGATGGCCATCACCACTAGGAGTGGCGTGACAACCACCGACCCACAACCCAAGTTTGTGGAAGTCCCAGCTGGGAAGGAGAGAGATAAGGGGAAGGAGAAGGAAGATATCTACGTTCCTCCTCCAGCTTACAAACCTCCCCTACCTTTCCCGCAGTCTAGAGCAAGAGCACGCCTAGACAAGCAATTCGGTAAGTTTATTGAACTCATGAGCAAACTGCATATTAATATACCTTTCATTGATGCAATTGTAGGTATGCCCGCTTATGAGAAATTCTTGAAAGAGCTCCTCTCTAACAAGAGGAAGCTAGAAGACTTTGGAGAAGTCAAGATGAGTTCGGAATCTTTGGAACTCATCAAAACGATGACTGAAAAGATGCCCCAAAGCTGAGAGATGAGGGGTCATTTTGCATTCCAATTAGATTAAGAGAAGTCACATGTGACGCCCTTTGTGACTTGGGAGCAAGCGTAAGCATTATCCCGCTTTCTTTGTGTAGGAAGATCGGTTTAAGTGAACCTAAACCGGTGAAGATGACGTTATACATGAAGGGTCGATCGATAACTTGTCCCGTTGGTATCATTGAGGACGTCCCAGTCAAGCTCGGTAAGTTTTACATTCCAATTGATTTTGTTGTGCTTGACATTCTTGCAGATTGTCCGGTCCCGATCATACTCGGAAGATCGTTTCTTGCAACATCTGGTTGTATATTGGATTGCAAGAATGCTAGATTGGCTTTCAATATAGGTGAAGAGAAGGTTGAGTTTGTTCTCTCAACTTTGGTGAAAGAGTTAGCTCTTGGAGAGGACATGTTCAATATCTATGATGAGGAAGCATCTAGGGAGGAAGTGAGCTCGATTCTACTCAAAGATCCATTGTAAAAGGTCATTACCATGAACATCATGGAAAAACGAGAAGAAGAGGATTGCAATGAGGAGATTGAAGCCTTGGAGGAGCCAAAGGAAGTGCAAGAGGAAGAGTTTTAAAAACTCTACGGTGGGTCAGAAAACGTGAGGAATCACGGCTAGTTGTGATATTCCACGGCCGTGGTTTCCCCTAGAATGACCGTAATCAGCTATTCGGAGAGCTCCAGTAAGTTACACGGCCAAAACCACGGCTGTGGAACCACCAGTGATGCCGTAATTGACTTCCACGCCCTAAACCACGGCCGTGGAAGTAACAGTGGTGCCGTAATTTTGGGTATATCTGAGAACAATTCCGTTCTTTCCACAAATACTCTTGAGTCTTCTTCCATCACTCCCACACCCTTAGAGGCTTCTAAGGAAGCATCGGACACATCTCAAGACTCATCAAAGGCATCAATGGCTACGGAATTGAAGCCACTTCCCACACATCTTCGGTATGCATTTCTTGGAACTAATTCTACTTTTCCCGTAATTGTTAGTTCCGAATTAAGTGAAGATGAACATGAAAAACTAATGGTTGTTCTAAGGAAACATAGGAAAGCCTTAAGTTATACTATAGACGATCTTGTAGGAATTAAACCATCATTATACATGCACAAGATTCTAATGGAGGAAGATTTTAAGCCTTCGCGAGAACCTCAAAGACGGTTAAATCCGTTCATGAAGGAGGTTGTTAAGAAGGAAATTATTAAGTTGCTTGACGCACGTATCATCTATCCTATCTTGGATAGCAAGTGGGTGAGCCCCGTTCAAGTTGTCCTAAAGAAAGGAGGAATGACGGTTATCACTAACAAGAACAATGAACTCATTCCTACAAGAACCATGACGGGATAGAGGATGTGCATTGATTACCGCAAGCTAAACAATGCAACTAGGAAGGATCACTTCTGGCTACCATTCATTGATCAAATGCTTGAGAGGTTAGCACAACACTCCTATTTTTGCTATCTTGACGGTCATAGTGGTTTCTTCCAGATTCCGATCCATCCGGACGATCAAGAGAAGACCACATTCACGTGCCCGTGGGGGACGTTTGCCTATAGACGGATGCCATTCGGGCTTTACAACGCCTCAGCCACCTTTCAAAGGTTTATGATGGCTATCTTCTCGGAGTACATTGAGGAGATAACGGAGGTTTTAATGGACGATTTTTCTGTTTATGGTTCTTCATTTGATAATTGTCTTTCTAACCTCTCTCTTGTGTTGCAAAGGTGTGAAGACACTAACCTAGTTCTTAATTGGGAGAAGTGTCAATTCATGGTAAAGGACGGTATTGTGCTAGGACACTTAATCTCTAGTAGAGGGATTGAGGTAGACAAGGCTAAGATAGAGACCATAGAGAAACTTCCTCCTCCATCTTTGGTGAAGGGGATAAGAAGTTTTCTAGGACATGCTGGATTCTATAGATGTTTTATCAAAGACTTTTCTAAGATATCAAAACCGCTTACTTAATCTATTAATGAAGGATGCAGTTTTTGATTTTTCGCAGGATTGTTTAGATGCTTTCTATAAGATTCGGGAAGCTCTTATCTCAGCCCCGATTATCCAACCTCCGGACTGGAATCTCCCGTTCGAGGTTATGTGTGATGCATGTGACGTAGCTGTCGGAGCTGTGCTAGGACAAAAGAAGGAGGGCCGAACCCATGCCATCTATTATGATAGCAAGATGCTAGTTGAAGCGCAGCTCAACTACGCCACAACTGAAAAGGAATTCTAAGCCATAGTATATGCCTTTGAAAAGTTTCGTTCTTATCTTGTAGGTGCAAAGGTGATTGTATACACGGATCATTTTGCGATCCGGTATTTACTTGCCAAGAAAGACGCGAAACCGAGGCTGATTAGATGGATTCTTCTCCGACAAGAATTCAATCTTGAGATCCGTGGCAAGAAAGGCTCGGAAAATTCTGTTGCGGATCATTTGAGTCGTCTACCGCACATTGAAGACGACGATCTACCCATAGATGACTCCTTTCCGGATGAGCACTTACACATCATAGAGGAGTACATCGACAAAATATTTAGAGGTAACAAACCTTGGTTTGCTGATTTTGTAAATTACTTGGTTTGTAAGGAAATACTTCCCGGATTATCCTATGCACAAAAGATAAAGTTCTTTAGGGATGTCCGGCAATACTTTTGGAATGAACCTCTACTCTTCAAGAGAGGTCCTGACGGCATCATTAGGAGATGTGTGCCGGAAGACGAAATGAAAAGTGTCATTCGTCATTGTCATTCACTACCTTGTCGAGAACACGCTAGTTCCAATAAAAATAGCGCTAAGGTATTGCAATTTGGATTCTTTTGGCCTACTTTATTTAAGGATGTGCAAACCTTTTATTTCGTGTTGCGATGTTAGTCAAAGAACAGGAAACATCTCTAGGAGAAACGAGATGCCCCTCAACAACATTCAGGAGGTGGAAACCTTTGACGTTTGGGGAGTAGACTTCATGGGACCTTTCCCATCATCTTCTGGAAACCAATACATACTTCTAGGTGTATTATTTGTTTCAAGATGGGTTGAAGCTATTGCTTCTCCAACTAATGATGCCATGGTTGTTGTTAAGTTCTTTAATAGAACTATATTTCCAAGGTTTGGGACACCACGGACCATCATTAGTGACGGAGGTTCACACTTCATTGCCCGACGATTCAAAACTCTACTTGCTAAGTATGGGGTGACTCACAAGATCGCCACCCCCTACCATCCACAAACAAGTGGACAAGTGGAGATTTCGAATAGAGAAATCAAAGGCATCCTTGAGAAGACAGTCTCAAAGACGAGGAAGGACTGGTCTTTGAAATTGGATGATGCATTATGGGCATCTAGGACTGCATACAAGACTCTCATAGGTACAACACCATACAACCTTGTGTATGGGAAGTCTTGTCATCTCCCGGTTGAGCTAGAACACAAGGCGTACTGGGCTGTGAAGTGGTTGAACTTCAGCATGAAGGAAGCGGGCGAGAAGCGCCTCTTAGACCTCAATGAGCTTGAAGAACTCCGCTTGAACGCCTATGAAAACGACAAGATCTACAAAGAAAGAGCGAAGCGTTGGCATGATAACCATATCATTCCAAAGGATCTCAAAGAAGGAGATCAAGTTCTCCTCTTCAATTTGAGACTTCGTCTCTTTCCAAGTAAGCTTAAATCGCGTTGGACTGGACCTTATCTAATCAAACGTGTTTTTCCCCATGGCGCAGTTGAAGTATGGGGTGAAAAGAGCAGAAGTTTCAAGGTGAATGGCCAACGTCTTAAGAAGTATTCACCATAGCTCCCGGTTGAGGAAATCGCTCCGATTACCTCGAATAAACTCATGAACGGTCTAGCTACGGACCCAAAACAAGCGCTTCTTGGGAGGCAACCCAAGCTATTGAACTTACGTTTTTATTTTTCTTTCTTATAGTAGTTTAGTTTAGTTGTTTTTGATTTGTTTTTCCCTCGATACCTCCGGTATGTTATGTTTTTGGATGAAGGAATAATGATTGGGCAAAGAAAAGATGCAAAAGTTGGAAGGAATTGACGAAACTTGGATGCTGGCATACAACAGAGAATTTCACGCCCAAAACCACGGTCGTGGAAGTAACAGGTGACCGTAATTCCCAAAAATCAAGCAAAATTCACCAAAACCACGGGTTCCGTACAAAACCACGGCCGTGGTTTGCCCCGAGTAACCGTGATTTTCAAAAATTTTATGGCCACTATATAAACCACGTTCCTTCACGAAAACACACAAAAATCCCAAATCCACGCCCCAAACCACGCCCAAATCGCCGACACTCTTCTTCATCTCTCAAATCTTCGTTCGGAGTCTGATTCGTTCGATTCTTAAGCCTCAAGTGGAGCATTTTCGATCATCTACACAATCCAAGCAACAAACCAAGTGAAAAATCCACTCAGAAGAAGGAATTTGGATTTTGAAGAACCAAAACCTAGGTTTTTCTCCCTTTTCTCTACTTTGTCAATTCGGTTCAATTTCTTCGCAAGAATTTAAGAGAACTGATTGAAATTGGAATTGGAATTAGTCTAGGACAGTGATTGCTGAGTTTGGTGTTGATTTGTTGAGATTTGAGAAAAATAGACCAAAACCACGGTCTATGTACGTTCCGCGGCCGTTGTTTTCCAAGAGCATGCCATAATTTTCTCTGTCGAAAGGGAAAATGTTTAGGAGAAAGTCTAGCAGGAATAAGAAGAGAAAGGATGGTAGTTCCTCCTCTTCCCAACCTCCCCCTAGTGAACCACCATCACACCACCTCCTAGAATCCCAACCATCCATGAAGACTACTTAGGAGCCTTAAAGAGGATCGTGAAAAGTCCGGTCATAGGACCTCGATACTTAGTCCTTGAGGAGCTTGAGCCGCTCAATATTGTGAATGATTTGACGTGGCTCTTGGATAGAGCTGGTTTGATAGTCTTCTCCGCTATTAGAGAGGACGCTTATGAGGAGATCACTAGGGAGTTTGTCACCGCCTTTGAGCATAGCCACATGAACCAAACCGTTTCCTTTAGGCTAATGGAGCAAGATTTCAAGTTCTCCATTGTTCAGTTTGGAACCTTCTTTGGGTTCCATGAGAGTTTAAATGGGAGATTTCCTAGTGGTCTGTATCCTAAGGATTTTTGGAAGGAGATTGCAATGATATATGCTAGTGAGGATCGTTGGCAACCGGCCGACACCAAGGCTAAGCTCATCTATCACTTAGCCTTGAAGATAGCTCATAGAGTCTTTTCCGAGTGTCTCTTCCCTAGGACCGAGACCCCCCAAAAGATTAAGACCGATGAGCTCTTCCTCATATATTGCATGCTTTATGGTAGATCCGTTGATTATGCTACCCTCCTTGCCTCCACTATGAGTAAATTGAAAAACAAGAAGGCCGGGAACATTGGTTATGATGGCATGGTGACAAGACTCTATTCTAGAGACCGTTTTATCTTATCAAAATATAATCCCGACTTAGCACTAAAATTAGTATAGTGGTTAGGTAAGGGTCGAACCCAACAGAGTTGAGTATTTTTATTAAATTCATATTATTGATTACAGAAACAAGTAACAAGGGGGGGGGGGTTTGGTTGAATTGATGCACACAAAACTTATGAAAACAAATAACGCAACAAGTAAGACAATGATGGGTGAATCTACACTAGGTTGATTCTAAGCATGCGATTGCTACTTTGGTGAGTTCCTTTTACAAGTTTTCAAGTAATCTCCCGTCTCGATCATATATATGTGTTGAGCCAACCGGCATCAACACAACTTAACAGGTTAGTGCTCCGTAAACCTACAAGAACTATTAACAAGTTAGCTTTCAAACGAAGACTAAGGGATATACAGAAAAGATTAAAACCGTAACTTATCTTTATATATGTGTTCCTTTTCTTTAAGCAATTACAACCCGTTATTACTTAAAATTTACTACTAGAATAAAGACCCGAACCCGGAATCTATTAATCCTAGTTCTTTGCATGCACTTGAGGACCTAAGGAGATCAATATCAAGTAATAGTAAAACATGCAATTAGACAATGGAGATCAAGGAAACACAAAGAATTACTGAATGAAGACTTATATTAGAAAGAACTTATAACCAAGGTAACAATGCAGCTTCAAACCAACCCAATGTAGTAAGGGAGTTAGCAACTCATTACAAAGGAAGCAAGATAGTTTTAATGGAAAAAGTGGATTCTAAGTTGGATGATAAGTGTATGATTCTAGCAATCAACCAAGGACTATTTATACTACAAAAGACACTAAATAGGAGTAAATGGCCGGCCCAAAACGACCACCTTTAATGCCATAAATGTGGTGTAAACAGCCGGAGTAGAACTTCTGTCGTTGAACCGCAGGGGCGACCTTCAGATCCACAGGGGCGGTGAAGGCAAAAACGCTTGATCTTCTTCATGGCCGTAGGGGCGGCTAAGCAATTCCGCAGGGGTGGATCTTTAATGCTTTTCAAACCTCTGACTCTTCAACTTTCTGTCGTTTCAGATGCTGAGCCGCAGGAGCGTCCCAGTGTCAATGCAGAGGCGGTGACACCGACTCTTCATCTTCCAACTCCCAGGTTGAGGCGCAGACAGAGGCGCAGGGGCGCTGGTCTTCGCTTCTTCAGGGCAAGTCACCGCAGGGGCGCCAAGGGTTGACGCAGGTGCGGTGACAGTCTTCGTGGCTGGTGCTAGCGAAGACGCAGAGTGCTCCGGTGTGTGGTGTTACCCGTAGGGGCAGTGACACTGCTCCGCGGGGGCGGTGAGGCAACAAAAGCTTTCCTTCGTGAACGATCTTCACTTCTAAGTGCTTATAACTCCTTTATCTTCTTCTTCTTCTGGACGAAGGAGTTAGTAGCATAAACCGACACAAATGTAATAAAAAGACTTTAAAAACTAACCTAATTGATAGTGATTCCATCACCCATCAAAGCCCTCAAGAAGCATGGGCAAGAAGAAAAGACAATGAAAACAAGAGAAAAGCCAAGAAAGAAAAGAGGAAAAGGGAGGAAATGTGAGAAAAAGGTGAGAAACTACCATCCTTATTGCTCCAAGAGTGACCTACCGGACAACCTCTTTATGACTCCCCTCCTTATGTCGCCAAACGCCGGAAAGGGAAGCTACACTCGGTGCCGCTCATTTTGCCAAGGTGCCCTTTCGGGTTTTCACCTTGCCACTCTTCTTCTTTTCTTTGATGATCTCACTTTGATCTCACATCCCTCAAGTCCAATTTTGCACCAACCTAAGGTTGGTCGGACTACCTTCTTTTTGCTTAAACCGTCCTTTCGGGTTTTTGGTTTATCCAAGGATTTTCATGCCTTTTTTCTTTTTCTTTGGGTTTTTATTCTATTTTTTTTTTATGAATTTTAAACTGAATTACATTTCGAAAGACTCAATGCAACACAACTCAAAAACAACTCAAAACAACTATACATGCAATAATATGTCCCTCCCCCATACTTGAAGTACACTTTGCCCTCAAAGTGGAAATGAAGCAAAGATAAATGTGGAAAAGGGAAAGAGAATGATACCACTAGTGGGATGGTCCGGCTGGACCATCCGGACCTTGCTTCGGTGGGTACGGGAAGTGGCTGAAAAAGTGCTCCTGCTGGCGGTAGAGCGTGTCTATATGATCCTCCTGAGCGTCCATCCTCTGCCTATATGAAGTCTCAATGCTGGCTTTCCAAGCCAGCTGCTAAGCCTGTAGCTGCTGCTGATGAGCCGCCTGCCAAGCATCCTGCCGGCGGTCAAAATGGGTGGTCATAGAGGAAGCGAAGTTGGACTGCCATGACTGCTGCTGCTCAAGCATAGACCGCTGGTACTCGGTCTGCCATGCCCGATGCTGTATAGTCAAGGCTGTCATCTGAGCCTGAAGGCTCTCCATGGCCGGATTGTCGTCCGGTGCTGCAGTAGGCATCTCCTCATCAGCAACAGGAGCCCGGCTGGAGCCTGCAGCATCTCTCTCAACAATGTCCCCCTGAGGCCGTCTCGGTACGGAGGGGTCAGCTGGTATGTATAGCTTGGAGAGATCGTCTCCAAGTGGAAGTGGCCGGGGGAGGTATGTGATGTGACTCCCATCTGCCAACGAGAGCCAAAAGAGGTTCTCCCCGTCTCTCCTGAGGAGCCTACACCTCCTCAGCATCCCTTCCGTGTAGAGTGGGGCCTCTAAACCTTCCTCCAAGTCAGGGAGGTCCATCACCTGTGCAGCTATCAAGGAGATCACCCCACCTCCCACAATGTCTCGTTGCTCGTTCTTCCTAATCCGTTCAAAGCGGTAAGGAAGAGGTAAGGCCAATCTAGTATTCTGTCGTTCGTGGGGAGGTAGGAGTATAACAGTGGAAGGTCCTTGAGAGCGACCTTGTTCTCCTCCTTGTGTCCATAGAAGACACTCATGATGATCTTGGAGATGAGCCTCAAACAAGGGTGAGTGAATTTGTTGGAATACTCACCCCCTACATGAAACTCAGATCTGGTGGCCGCCCGCCAAAACTCACACAAGTCGGGTGTCGGGACGGGATACTGCCAGTCGTCGGAGGCACAAATAGTCACCCTGAATGCCTCTTGCAGTTGGGTGTAGTCCAATGTGTACTTTCTCTTGATGAACTTAAATGCAAGTCCAACACAAATATTGTCCTCCTTATCCATAGTGGATGTGGCGATGAATTGGCGGCTAAGCTCGGGGTATGTTGGAGCATTCATTTTTAGAAAATCGCCGAGCCCAGCATTCTTGAGGAATGCCTGCATGCTCTCCAACATGCCCAATTTTTCCAAAGTAGGAACGTGCAGAAACCGAGTTGCATACACATCCCGACCTTGCACAATCCTATACCTCTCCTTCTCAGATTCTGACAACTTGTTTTTCTTCTGTTTTTCCATTTCTTGCAATTGAACAAGCAAAGGAATTAGAAAGTTCAGAAATTAGAGTAAGAGACGAACCCTCTGTTGCTATTTCCACAGGGGTGCCTGAAGGATGCGCAGGGGCGGCGAGGCGCAGGGGCGGGAGAAGCGCAGAGGGCGATTTCTATTAGCCGTGAAAGTGGTGGTGCTGAGGGGCGTTTTGGTGGCTTCTTGTTGGTAGGGGTGTCGCCGGCGGTGATGAGCAGTGGAGGGAAGAGAGTGTGAGGGGAGAGGGTGTTGTAGGGTGAGAGTTTTGGGAGGATGAGGGATGTGTGTGGTGGTAGCGAGGGCCGGTGTCGCAGGGGGCGGGTGTGCCTAGGTCGCCGGAGGCGGCGGAAGGGAGTTGCATAGGGTGGCATGTGAGATCTTGCTGAGGGCGCAGGGGTGTTGGAGGCGAGGAGGTGTAGGGTTCAAAGAGTGAGTGGAGAGAGAGGAGAGGGTGTGTAATTGTAGGTTATTTTTGGGAAGTGTATATTTTTCTTTCCTTACTAAAACCGCAAGGGCGGGGGCTTGTCGCCGCGGGGGCGGTGACAAGGATAGGGGAAACGCAGACTCAGCGCCGGAGGCGGCGCTGAGAATGTGTGTCAAGGATGGCCGCCGCAGGGGTGTAAGGTAGTCATCACGGGGGCGGTGACCAGTATGTTGCAGACGTCAGACTCAGCGCCGGGGGCGGTGCTGGCCATGTGTGTCACCGCAGGGGCGGGGACACTGAGCCGCAGGGGCGGTTTTCTTGACAGAGGCTCCTCTTCTCATTCCCTCGGGTTGCCTCCCGAGCAGCACCTTTGTTTTACGTCGTTGGCTCGACTCAAGGATTCTACCTCTCTGATTGAGCCTCCTCCAGCATCGCCTTGGGGTTTATAACCGTCTGCGAAGGCAATCCTCCGGAGGACCTAGTTTCAATCCTTGTTATGGCTTCCGCCATTTGCCCAACCTGTATTTCAAGGTTCTTGATGCTGGATTCTGTTGTTTGGACATGAGTAGCAAAATGTTTAGTCAAAACCTGCAACATATCCTCAGTTGTTTGATACATACCTTGTCTGGGTTGTTGTTGTTGGCTTTGTTGATCCCTCCTACGAAAGTTCTGTTGGTCACGCTAGTTTGGCATGAAATTATGTGCATAGGTATCATTCCTAGGCCTTTGCTGCTATGGTTGTCCATAGCCCATTGCATTCACCTCAACATCATCATCCTGGACTTGGGGACACATGTCCGTTGGATGGTATAAGTCAGCACACACTCCACATGCCTTCAGTTGCCGTGGGGTTCCCATAAGTGTTAGTCTCTTCACCATTTCCTTCAGTTCCGCGAGCTCAGTGGAGATCTCACTCTTCCCGGAATTCACATCATGAACACCTCTTTTGGAAGGGGTTCTTCCAAAATTCCGGGTCCCTTCAGCTAGTTCCTCTATCTTTTCAAAAGCAAGGTCAGGGGTAGAGTTAAGAATGTTACCTCCACAAGCCGCATCGACGATCCTCCTTTCATTGTCTAGCAAGCCATTGTACAAGTACAAGACTAGATCTTGAGTCGAATATACGTTGAAAGGACAACTGGATCGGAGGCGTGCGAATCTCTCGAAGTACTCATAGAGAGTTTCGTCAGCCTCTTGCTCGATGTTGCTTATAGCTTTCTTTAAGCTATTCGCCTTCTTGGCTGGGAAGTATTTCTCCAAAAACGCCTTGTGGAGGTTCTCCCAAGTGTCAATACTCCTGGATGGAAGGTGGTAATACTAATCATCCGCTGAATTTTTGAGTATGAAACTGAATGCCCTCATCTTGATTTGCTCTTCGGTAATGTTGGCCGGCTTCATGCTCATACACACGGTATGGAACTTCTCAAGGTGCTTGATGGGATCTTCACCACTTAACCCATGGAAAGATGGGAGCAAGTGAATGAGACCTGGTTTGAGCTCAAAGTTGATTCCTTCCCCTAATACCGGTATAGTAACCGCAAGAGGGTTTTGAGCCAAAGTGGGCTGAGTGAGTTGACGAAGAGTACGATCAGCCATTTCTTGTTGGAGTTGTTGTTGTCTTCGTTGCCGGATGTGCGTCCTCTCAATTTCTGGATCAAAAGAAGCAAAGCCGGAGTTAGTAGCACGAGTTTTAATCATAAAAATGGTTTAAACCAATAATCAGTAATAACAATAATATAGAAACACTAAACTTCCCGGCAACGGCGCCAAAATTTGACAAGACTCTATTCTAGAGGTTGTTTTATCTTATCAAAATATAATCCCGACTTAGCACTAAAATGAGTATAGTGGTTAAGTAAGGGTCGAACCCAACAAAGTTGAGTATTTTTATTAAATTCAGATTATTGATTATAGAAACAAGTAACAAGGGGGGGGGGGGTTGAAATGATGCACACAAAACTTATGAAAACAAATAACGCAACAAGTAAGACAATAATCGGTGAATCTACACTAGGTTGATTCTAAGCATGCGATTGCTACTTTGGTGAGATCCTTTTACAAGTTTTCAAGTAATCTCCCGTCTCGATCATATATATGTGTTGAGCCAACCGGCATCAACACAACTTAACAGGTTAGTGTTCCGTAAACCTACAAAAACAATTAACAAGTTAGCTTTCAAACAAAGACTAATGGATATAAAGAAAAGATTAAAACCGTTAAACTTATCTTTATATTTGTGTTCCTTTTCTTTAAGCAATTACAACCCGTTATCACTTAAAGTTTACTACTAGATTAAAGACCCGAACCCGGAATCTATTAATCCTAGTTCTTTTCATGCACTTTATGACCTAAGGTGATCAATCTCAAGTAATAGTAAAACATGCAATTAGACAATGAGATCAAGGAAACACAAAGAATTACTGAATGAAAACTTATATTAGAAAGAACTTACAACCAAGGTAACAATGCAGCTTCAAACCAACCCAATGTAGCAACGGAGTTAGCAACTCATTACAAAGGAAGCAAGATAGTTTTAATGGGAAAAGTGGATTCTAAGTTGGATGATAAGTGTATGATTCTAGCAATCAACCAAGGACTATTTATAATACAAAAGACAATAAATAGGAGTAAATGGCCGGCCCAAAGCAGCCACCTTTAATGCCATAAAGGTGGTGTAAACAGGCGGAGTAAAACTTCTGTCGTTGGACCGCAAGGGCAGCCTTCAGATCTGTAGGGGCGGTGAAGGCAAAAACACTTGATCTTCTTCATGGCCGCAGGGGCGGCTAGGCAATTCCGCAGGGGAGGATCTTTAATGCTCTTCAAACGTCTGACTCTTCAACTTTCTTTCGTTTTAGATGCTGAGCCGCAGGGGCGTCCCAGTGTCAACGCAGGGGCGGTGACACTGACTCTTCATCTTCCAGCTCTCAGGTTGAGGCGCAGGGGCGCCGGTCTTTACTTCTTCAGGGAAAGTCACCGCAAGGGCACCAAGGGTTGACGCAGGTGCGGTGACCGTCTTCGTGGCTAGCGCTGGCGAAGGTGCAGGGAGCGCTCCGGAGTGTGGTGTCACCTGCAGAGGCGGTGACACTGCTCCGCGGGGGCGGTGAGGTAACATAATCTTTGCTTTGTGAACAATCTTCACACCTAAGTGCTTATAACTCCTTTATCTTCTTTTAGTCTTCTTCTTCTGGACCAAGGAGTTAGTAGCATAAACCGACACAAATATAATAAAAAGACTCTAAAAACTAACCTAATTGGTAGTGATTCCATCACCTATCACATGGTTACTGATATAGCCAACCAACTAGGGATAGATTACTCCGCTTGCACTAGGATAGCGGCGAGACCTTTGGGTCCTAACGGCCTTATGACTAAAGGCATTATCTTTCCCCGCCACCAAGCTCCACCTACCGCAGCCATGCCATGGGAGGAGAGTGGTGGTAGAGGTATCCCTTGGCTTCCCGAGTACTCGATTATGGCCGGATGCCATAATTGGAAGGCGACCTTTGCGACTATGAATGCTAGTAGACTCTTAGGTCCTCCGTATATGCCGGATGATATCCCAGCGGGGTATGTTGATGAGGAGATGGGAGGAGGTGATGATTATAAGGGAGGAGGTGATGAGCACACATTTGGTACATTTCCGGATCAGCCGGACACCTTCCCGGACCCACCTAGACGTTCTCCCCGCCCCTCTAGACCTTCCGGTTCCTCTTCTTCACGCTGTGCTAGCGTGAGTGAGAGGCCGACTTGGATGGAGACTCCTCCCACTTGGTATGGAGCGCAGCCGGATTGGATGGGAGCACCTCCACCATGGTATGAGCAGGCACCGGTGGAACCGACAACTCCCCCACCTCAAGACGCTCCAGCTTGGTATTGACAGCCGTTGGAGTGGTACTCCCAGCTTCCGGAGTGGGCGACCAATCTTTCCAGGAGAGTGGGAGATCTAGACATCCGACAGGAGACTCATGATGCACGGAGCCAGGAGAACGACCGCATCTTGAGGGACGTCTACCGCCAGCAGTTTGGGCGGCCTTTTAGCTCGGATTTCTTTTCGTATCCACCACCGCCTCCTCCACAGTGATGACGATGATTGACCGCTGGATTGAGCCACCATACCGCCATTAGTGAGTTTCTTTTGCTTTTCTTTCTTTTCTTTATTTCTTTTGAACATTAAGGACAATGTATGTTGCAGTATGGGGTGGGGTGTGACTATCCTTTGAAATAACTCTACTCACTTTGCTTTGCACTTCTATGAACACTTGCATGTTTCCTTTCATTGTCACACGTTTCATTATTGCATTGCATGAAAAAGGCTTTGAAAAACCCATAAAATTAGAAAATATTTTTGCTTCTAAGATTAGAGATGATTTCTATGATGAAAACTACTTGTGGAATGAGTTTTTGATGACAATTGTATGCTTGAATTGAATTATGAATTGTGAAGAGATTGAGTATGTTGTTTATCCTTTCTTGCAAGTTTCATAATGTGAAAGTTTTATCTAAATCATATTGAGAAACAAAGGTTGAAATCACAATATAAGTTCTTATACTTCTTTATGAAATGATTAAGGCACCTCGATTTTCTTACTTCTTTCTTTGATCATCTAGCCCCTCAATGAAATAATTGCCTCCTTTACCTATCCGGGAATTAGGAAGAGTTGATTTTGGAATGTTTGATGTGGGAGGGCCATGAAAGCAATTGTTTTCAAAGTGTAGGAAAATTCTAGGTTTTGGGAAGTCAATCATGACGATGAGTAACTCGGCACCATTCACATAGCCGGGTGTTTGTGTCTTGCCAAACTCGGTTGAGCGATATTCCTAACGGATTATGGTATGTGCATCAAAGGTTTGAGGCATCTTGAAATTTAGAAACGCAAATCTCCTAGGCTTCGGTTATTGTGCACCGCTGTCCATAACTCCAAAAGTAAAGTCGAAAACATTATGTGCAAAAAGGTCTAGAGCAAAACTCTAAGTTGGTGGAAGTTCAAATGGTAAAAAGAAAAGAGTTTTTGTTGTCCTTCTTCCCGGATTCATACACCATATTCCTTTACAAGTTTCCCACCTTTTCCGCATTCTTGGCCTTATTCGGAAGTCCTTGAGATCATAAGGGTGTTATTTGGAACGTGAACTAGACTTCGACGGAGCGGGTAAGCTTGGTAATCTAAATTGACATGCTTGATTTTGAAAATGCTTGAAGGTTATGATGTTTGTCTTGAAGTATTTGCAATTTATGAAGTTTCTTTGCTTTACATGCTTTGGTTTGTGTATATAAGAGTTTTCAAGGATGAATGAAGCAAGGTTTGAGGATGATCTATTGACTAGAAGCAGACCAACAAAAAAGATTGTTTTGTTTTGTTTTGCATTCATATTTCATTCTACCTTATGTTCTAAGCTTTTAAAAACCTTGCTTGGGGACAAGCAAGTGGCAAGTATGGAGTATTTTGTTAGCATGAAATATGACCATATTTTAGGCACTTGTTTTAGTTGTTTTCCCCTCTTTATAGTGTTCTTAGATGTGAGTTTGAAGCAATTGTCGATATAGAGATCTACACTAGCTTCGTTTTGTTTTTAGGTGAATAAAGCTTGGATTGGAGCAAAATGTGGAAGGAAAGGAGTGTTTGATCATGCTTGATGGCAAGGAGATGCATTGGAGAGGCTAAGGAAGGAGAATGGATGAAGGATGTCACGAAACTAAGGCAAAAACCAAGGATCTAAGGAACCACGTCCTGAATTACGGTCGTGGAAGAGGATTTAGAAGAACCACGCCCTAAATTGCGGTCGTGGATTTGGAAACATGAACATGGACGTGAGTTTGGAGCACTCTAGAGAGTTACACGGTCTAAACCACGACCGTGGAAATCATATGGTACCGTAACTGGATTCCACGCTCTAAAGCACGGTCGTGGAAAGCTGTTCTTGACCGTGATTTTGGTGATTTTGTGACGTGTCATATTTTGCCACGTCAGCCACGTCATTGGGCTTTCTCGTAACCTTACCTCGCCCTATAAAAAGGCTTGAGAAGAGAGTTTTCGGGACGGTCGCATACTTTTGGAGATTTCTTAAGGTTTCATTTCGACTTTAAGGATTGGAGATTCGTGAAGGACGTATTTTCAGAGATTGTGTACTTTTGGAAATATCTTAGGGTTTTCATTGAAGGACGGATTGACATCCCGTTCTTTGTGACATCTCTAGATCTTTGTGAGTGTTTCTATTCCTATTCTTCTGAATTCATAAACATACTACTTTGTGTTTGGATTTCGAGATTGACTTTGAGTTTTATTTGAGTTTTCGAAGGTTTTCATCTTTTATTCTTCTTAATTTGAATATTGATATCATAATGATGATTATTGGCTAAAACCCTTTAGCAATTTTAAGGTGAAGGGTTGATAGTTGTGGCTTAGATGATGATAGATCGATCGTAATTTGATTGGACCTTGAGAGTGTGAGAAATATCGTCGACACCCTAAATCACGGGTTGTTCTTGGTTTCCACGACCGTGATTCTCAAGATCTAGCCGTGATTTCCCCTGGTTTACGAACTTTTCTTTTTCTTTGATCCAAACTTAAAGACTAGCTTTAACCTAGCCTTGTATTTCCTTTTCTAGGTAATAGTGAGACTCAACATCCTCTATTTCGGTTTCGAGTGTCACAACCTTAACCGTTTTGGCTTGTATTTGATTTTTTGAGTTTGGGCATGGGTATTTGAGATTAATTCTTACCTCTAGGACCTCTCCACGATGAGTTGGAGTATTGGGAGGCGTTTAATGACTGTCATGAGTCCCATGATCAAGCTCAAGTGACTATTGTTTGCCCCTTAACGTGCGTGCAAATAAGTTTTAAATTTAAAAAACTAGATAAAAGCAAGCGAACCCACAGTGTACGGATCGGCGTAGATTAGCAAGTATTCCATAGTATCGATCTCAGGGAATTGGTGAAACAAAATCAGTTTCAAGTAATCGAGCAAGTAAAAGTGTAGAAGCTTTGCAAATATTGGGAAAACAACAACCCTAAAGATCCAAGTATCAAATTTTGGCAATCGATTCAAGATATTCTATATATAAGGATAGAGTTGAGAATTGCAAAGGTATACTAATGTAAGGTAATGTACGGTGAAGTTCAAACTTTAGTTCATTCTCTCCGTAGGGTTGGGAGAGGTTTTCAAGGTCAACGGATGGCTTGTGCTTGGCTGTGGCGTTTCTCTCTTCCAAAATTTACACAAATCAACGCACGTCAATCTCAAATAATCTCACAAAGATGGCGAACAAGAAAAGACTCAACTTTTATATGTCTTAAAGAAAATACTCAACTTTTTATGGTCAACAGCTTACTTGTGTTTGGCAGTTACCGATCTAGATTGAAAGTCCTTCGACAGACGCAAATCTCGGATGGATAGAATAAATCTCGGGCGAGATTTTGTAAAGAACAAGCCGATATTTTCAGCAACTCAAAAAACGGATTAGTGGATGATATGAAAGGCTAAAAAGATGAATATGGATTAATAAATGATGGATATAGGAAGATATGAACCAATATATTCCCGCTTGTCATCCATCCCTCATACTCCATGTTGTCAAGGTCGTCTTGGAAGTACCATCCGTCCATGGTGAACATGAAATAGGCAAAGACAAAAACAAAACACGATCAAAAGTAACAAGAAAGATATACAATATAAACAATCAAACACAAATGATGTAATCTAGACCTAGTTCCCAGCAACGGCGCCAAAAACTTGTTACGCTAGAGATGTAGCACAAAAAGTCTTACATTTATAAACTCGATCTAGTCTCCTAAACTACCTAGCGAACCCGCAGTGTACGGATCGTTTTGTAGAAAGGAAAGTATTCCGACGTCGAACACAAAGACTATGGTGAAATCAAATCATTCAACGGATCATGGATAGTGCGAATCTAAACTAAGAGATAAGAAAGGAATAAAGAAATGAAAATCACAATGTTTTTGGTTGGGTTTTGTGGTTATCAAACAAAGATCAAAAGATATGCAAACAATCGAGCAATCAACACACAAACATGAGATAGGTGATGGAAGTAAGATAAGCGGATTCTAGTTATCAAGATTTACGGTTATGGAAATGGACTCAAGCTTCTAAACATCTAGGACAAAGCTGCGGTTTTTGGGAAAGGGTGTTTGTCTAATGGGAACAATTACCGGGTAAGACTCATATTCCACTAGTCCTTCACCAAAGTCCTATTACCGGGTAAGTCTCAAGGAGCTAAGGTTGGGAGTTCTACACAAACCGGATCACTAACTAAGGGTCAAACCTATCCTTACCGGGAAAGTCTCGGAAAGGCAAGTCTTAAGCAACAATCCTAGCACACTCAGTCCAATACCGGCTTTTTTGGCACACTAATACCTAGAGTTCGTCATCTTCTATACCTAAGAGCGGAAATCACCGGGTAAGTCTCATTCCTCAATTAGTTTTCTAACATTAGGTCACCCTAAGCTAGATTATGCTCAACAAACACTAGGATTTCAACAATCTAACATCCTAACATACAAATTCATCAATTAAAGAGCAACAAAAGGAAAAATCGGGTGGATCATCAGGTAAATCGGTCGATCTAGCCTATGAACAGGTCGATTTTTCTCCTGTGGTTTAGGTTTCGGGCACAAAAATCATCCTAAACTAACATGCTAGTCCATTCTATCATCACCAAAGCCATAACCATCAATCCATTACCCTAGAATCGCACTAACTTAGCCAATAACATGCATTTCAAGATCTAAAATCGTCATACAAGCATTCATACATTGAATGGTAAGAAGATTGAATAGAGCAAGGAAACCAATGAAACTTAGCTGGATTCAAGTTCAAACAAGTCTTACAATACACCAAATGTAGCTCCAAGTCAGTCCTTTCAACACGTCCAAAAGCTTCTCACTCAAAATCACTCAAATCTTACTCTAAGGTGAATCTAATCTAATGTCTCCCAAGAACACCCAAAAAGGGGCTAGGGGAGAACTTGGGGAACTTTTTTCACCTTTTCCAACTTTGCCAACCTCTTTTAAGTCTTCAAAATGTCTCTAATATAGTAGATTTCCACTTGCAAAAGTCACAAGCTGCACATCCAAAGGCACACTCAACCGAGCAAAAGCAAAGGTGGGACATATGAGGCAACTGTCAATGCTGTCAGGGGCCAAAAATCGACCCAGTTGTGAAGGAAATCGACTGATTTTCCTTAGTGTTAGGTCGATTTTCTTCAACAAATGCTTGTTATGATCATCTAGTCATGAGTTGCTCCAAGTCTTGCACCAATAAGGGTCCTTGTGTCCTTCTTTGCTCCAATTATGTTCCTTCAAAGCTGTGGATATGTTCCACCATGAGGCTTGACCCTCGAATGTATCGATTAATGTCCAAAAGTTCCCCAAAATACCTACAAAACCGACAAAAGCTCGTGTAGACGTCTTTTCTAGCAATATGACTCAATTAAGCAATAAACGTCACGAACTAACGTCAATCATGCACGAATAAAGGAAAAAACTACCTAAACGTATGCCTAAACTAATGTCATAAATCATGTCATCATTTACATTTCGGTTGAGGTTGTGGAGATTAGGATGAGAGTATCCTATCTTGTGTAGTTGGTTATTGATCTTGCGAGATCGTTGAGACTAGAAGTCTAAGGACTTCTAGCATGTGAGAGTGATTTTGATTGTATGCCTTGATGGGCAAGATTAGAGTATCTTCCAATGGGAAACGGAGTATGGTTTTATCGGTTGATCCTTGAGACGAGGTATATCTCCGGACTTACTTAGCTCGCTTTTACGTATTAGTTGGATATATATATATATATATATATATATATATATATATATATATATATATATATATATATATATATATATATTGTTGTCCCAAGTGTATATTTTATCGGGCGGTGACATCACTGCCCAGCTCCCCATGGATACTGGGAGGTTCTCTACGAGCTACTCATACACCGTATACGGGCGGGCACTACGCCACTCAACATGGTATACGGGAGGTGCGCCACACCACTCCTGTTGGTTACATGGGGACATGGGCGAGATTCATAAGACTTCTCGTGTCACAGTCTTGAGAAATGGAACTAGTAATGGAATGACGTAAAAATAGGATGATAAACCGGCTTGTGTGCATGAGCATGTTGCATGTTTATGTTAACTTATGTGTGTATGTGCCTTTACCATTTGTCTAATACTTAGAATGTGAGCTAACGGTTTTATACCTCCCTTGTAGATGACTTGCAATTAAGGATATTGCCGAGTGATCCGGAGGAGTGGGTAGCAGGGGTTCCCGTACATCACAGGACGAGTTGGGATTTGAGTACTTGTGTTGTTATTATATTTGTATATTATTGATTTTGTTGTAAAAAGGATTGGAGTCTTTCTTTCTTTAAGCATTCGGGTATCATCACATTGCATTAAATGTATTTCGGTTTTGACCTTTATTTGGGCCTTGTTGTAAGATCCGGTGAAATTGTTGTCAGACTAGGGGTCATGAACCATTGTGAGGTCTCCGCCCGTAGCATCCCGAGTCCCGCCAATTCGGGGTGTTACATAGATCTAATGAGAAAATCAATCAGAATTTTGTTCTAGTAAAAAACTAGAGCATTCCTAAAATGAAAGGTAGTTTACCGTACTAGAAAAAGCATACATCCTTGATATACTCGACAAGCTCCTACCATGCACAGTGTTAATCAACCAATCCAAGACCTCCGATCTCGTGTTGATATCTATTCGCTCAAAAGTGTGTGCGTCAAAGTCTTAAATTTATATCCAGAACTTAAGCAAAAGCGAACCCGCGGTGTACGGATCAACTGTAGTAAGGCAAGAAATTCCAGAGTCGAACTTAGGGATTTGGTGAAAGTAAAATCAGTTCCAAAAATCGTCTAACAAAGAGTAAAATACTTTTGTAAAGATGATAAAGAGACAAATGATTCCAAGGATTCAAGTATCCGACTTCGGTTTTCGATTCTAGACACTCTAAAGATCATAGGACAGAGTTGATGTAGCCAAGGTTATGTGTTTCGAAGAAAGAAATAATGTACGGCGAATTTCCACTTCTCACTTATCCCAACTTAGAAGCTCTAAACTTGAAGGATGTTGAGTCTCATCAAGAAGAGTACTCAAAGGAAGGATTAACACTCAAACTACTCACTAGAACCCAAAAATATGACACTCGAAGGTAAAGGTGAAAGGCACACACAAACCTTAATTTGGGATGTTGAATCTCTCTATTACCCGAATCTTGTACACATTTGTTACCTCCACCCCATACATAACCTTCACATTATCCCCAATGTGAGAAGTTAAGCACAAGACGAAGCAATACTTACAATGTAAAATGAAGTGGAAGCTCAATCCTCAGCAGGTGGTGGCGGGTATGGGTACATCGGCACTCCATGATTATAAAAGGCACCAAATGTATGGTAGTATAGGTCTCTCATCTGTCAATCATAAGAGGAGTGTCGTGCATCTGTCACTAGACGGTACTCAGTAAATTGGGTGTTCAACGCCTGGTAATTGATGGCATGAATTATGAGCTATATTTAGGCATGTATTTATATAGATTTTCCCTTTATTTTTCATGAATAGACATACATTCATGGCATCTATGGTTATATTCACCTACTTTGCAAGAATAGAGGTCTACACAGAGTTTTATTACATTTGTAGGTAATTTGGCGAATTATGGAGCAAAATGGCATATTTAAGGATCGAGCCTTGATATGGGACAAAAAGGGGCATAAAAGGAAGCTAGGACGCGCCAAAGTATCTTCTAATACCGCCTGACGTGCCAAAGTATTTTCTGATACCGCGCGTAAGAGAGGGCTCTGATACCAGCGGGCTCAATTTCTTTTCAGCTCAAATATTTAGGTTTTATCCTTAAGCCCTAGATTTATTCCTATAAATGTTCTATAGCCTTCAACATTGAGAGGGAGTCAAAATGTCCAAAAGGGGAGACTTAAAGGGAGCCAATCTCCAAAAGGAGACTTGAAGACTCTACTTTTGTAGTTGGAAAATCTTAGGGTTTCACTTTGAAGGCGGAATGACATCCCGCTCTTCTTTATTCTTTAAGATTTGTGAGAGATTTCTTACTCTATTCTATATTCATTGAACACAAGTACGGATTTTGGGTTTGATTGAAATTGGTTTTGTGTTTTCTATTGAGATTTCAAGGTTTTATCTTTTCCTTCTTTTAATTTGATTATGGATTTGATGACAATGATGGTTGGCTAAAACCCTTAAGCAATTCTAAGGTGAATGGTTGATAGTTGTGGCATAGATGATGATAGATTGAACCAAAACAGATTGAACCAAAACAAATTGGACCTTGAGAGTTGTGAGAAACCTCGTCGTCGAGGCTTTCCACGACCCGTTCTTGAGTTCCACAACCGTGGTTCTTCAAGATCCGACCATGGTTTTCCTTTGTCGTACGTTCTTTGCTTTTGCTTTGATCCAAAGTTATAGATTTGCTTTAACATAGCCTTGGGTTACCCTTTCTAGGTAGTAGTGAGACTTAACATCCTCTATTTTGGTTTTGAGTGTCACAACCTTAACCGTTTTGGCTTATCTTTGATTCCCTTGGGTTTGGGCATGGGTATTGAGAGTTTAATCTTGTCCTTAGATTCTCTTTATATCGAGACTCAACATCCTTTATCGAGAGATCCTTTGGGTGAGACTTATGGGTTTGGAACTTCACCGTACACCACCCTACCTTATATCTATACCTTTGCAATCCTAACTCTGTACTTATACCTTTAGAACATCTTGAATCGATTGCCACCATTGGATACCTAAATCTTTAGAATCGTTGTTTTCCCAATTATCTTTACAAAAGCTTTTTACTTGCCCAACAATTTTTATAAACTGAATTTGATCCCCCAAATCCCTGAGTTCGATGCTCTAGATTCTTGCTTTACTATACCGATCTGTACATTGTGGGTTCGCTTTGCTTTATTTCAGTTTTTACAAATTTAAGACTTAGTGACACACAGTTTCGAGTGAACAAGTTTTTGGTGCCGTTGCCGGGGATTTGGTTTAGACCAATTTCGGTTTTCGGTTTTCGGTTGTCTAGCTTGGAAGCTTTTTCTTTTTGTTAATCTTTTGGTATGAGTTTTTGAGTTTTCACATTTTCCAATGGATGGAAGGACTTTGTAACGGCGAGGAATGAAATATTGAGCCTCAGAGTTGAACTTAATGATTCTTCTGAGCAACATAGACTTAGGAACAAATCCTTGGAAAGAGAGAGATGGGTAAAGAAAGAGGTAGCTAAATGAAAGGAATATAGATATTTGCTGAATTATTTTCCATTTTTTTTAGTGAACAAAATGAAATAGAGGAAGCTATTAAAAAGGAGCTCGAAATTTGGGAGGAGCTCTATACCGCTAGTGAGGTACATGAACAACCTCTTGAAGATCAACTTGAATCAAAGATCAAGCAATCAATAAAGGATCTCGATAACCTTGAAAGAAAATTGATTCGTGCTGAATTTGCTCGACTGGAGGGGAAGTGCGACGAAGAATTCCAAGTCTTGATCATTCCTCCTATCGAAACTGAAGTTCCTCTCGAAGCTCCTAAAGAAGAAGAAGAGGGTGTAGAACAACTTGGCCAAATTGCTGAACCATTGGCCAAGATTGAGGCCCAACCGGAGAAGATGGAAGAGATTCCATGTGCAGACTCTTCCCTAGACATTATTCTCATCCCAAGGATTGAAATGCTTCACCCGGTATGTTCTCTCATTCCCTTTCAAATTCCCTTTGAAATTACTAATCAATTTTGGGATGCACCGAAGAGTTGAAGGTCAATTCCGAAAGAACCTCCAAAGGTGAAGATGAAACCTCCGTTAACACTGATAGAAGTAGATGCTCCTTGGACTACAAGGAGTGGAGTTAGCAAGCACTTCACCGTTAAGGCGATGAAGTGTCTTTTGTTCAAGTATGGGGTCACTCACGTGGCAAAGAACATAAGTCATCCCCAAGCTGGAGATGGAGAAGCTAAGAGGATTCTCGAGAAACTGATTTCTTGATCTAGGAAAGGATGGGACGCAAGGCTAGATTATGTCCCTTTAAAATGCAAGAAAGCTAGGAGGATTCCAGTGAGAATCAAACCGTACAACCTTGTACGTGGAAGATCCTACAATTTGCCAGTGAAATTAGGAACCGTAAATTTTTTGGAAGAGTTTAATGATGGATTTGGAGAGCAATCCAAGATGTTCAAGGTGCATTGAGTCATCTATGGACATAGGTGCAGCTAGCGACGTTAAAAAAAGCGCTTCTTGGGAGGCAACCCAAGGTAATGTGTTCCTTTTGTTTCCTTTTTCTTAGAATAGATTAGCGTAGTTTGTTTTCGTTTGTTTTTTAGTCGATGTCTTTCCGATATGTCTTGTATCTTTGGATGTTAGGCTTGAAAAACAGCTAAGGGAAGTGAAGAAAGCCAAAGGAACGACGAATTTGGATTTTTGGCAGAAATTCCAGATTCCACGGGTTTAATAATGAAACCACGGGCATCGTTTTCCTAATTCTTCCCGTGGAAAAATATGTCGAGAGCAAATATGCAATTCCACGGGGTAAACCACGGGCGTGGTTTTGCGAGGGGTGATTTCCACGGCCTAAACAGGGGTCGAAGATTTCCACGGGTGATTTCCACGGCCGCGGTTTTTTCGGTAAAAAAAAAATATTACGGAAAATTTTTTCATCAGAAAGACGTTCCCCTTCTTCATTCCTCGACACCGATTAGAGTATTCAAAGTTCCAAATTAAGCTTCTATGGATTCCCACTACCATCGCTCGATTGATGATTCGCTTTGCTTGATTCGCCATCTTACATTTTGAGTATCCTTTTCCATCTTTTCTTTTCTTTAGATTGTGGATAATGTGAGTTTTAAGTATGGGGTGGAGGTATTTGCAATATCATTTGCATGTTTTATGTCTTGCATTTTTTGGTTTTGAAAATTTTGAATCGGATTTTTAAATTGTTTTTGTACTTCTAGGATGGATATGATCTCTATGATGAATATTGTTTTGTGGAATAGCTATGATGATTTTTATATTCTTGAATTGATATATGACATATGTGGGATTTGAATACGTTGTTAGAATTTCCTGCATGTTTGATAATTTGCTTTCATTTTAAATCATGTTGAGTATTAAAGGTTGAAACCGCATGATAAGTTCTTACACTTCTTATTGATATGATTAAGGCGCTTCGTTTCTTTTCCTTTCTTCTTCTTGATCACGCTTTTAGCTCTTCATGTATATTTATTATATTTCCCCTTCTTACCTATCCGGGAATTAGGATGCAATTGTGCGAAAGTGTGAAGTTTGAAGTTGAAAGTGGTGATTGTGTTAGAAAATAGGTTTGGGGAAGTCAATCATGATGATTAGTAACTCGGCACCATTCACATAGCCGGGTGTTTGTGTCTTGCCAAAGTTGGATTGAGAGATATTCCTAACGAGTCATTGTATGTGCATTACGGTTATTGTGCACCTCCGTCCTTGATCTCAAAAAGTAAGGTCGAAAAAGAATGCTGAAAAAAGAAGAGCAGAGCTCTTGTGGGTGGAAGTTGAAGTTTGCTTGAAAAGTTTGTGATGTTATTGTCCTCTTTGCCGGATTTTTGAATCACATATCCTATACATATCCCACCCAAACACGGTTCTTGACCTTCATTTGAAAGACCTCAAGATCTTTGAGTATGTTTTTTGGCTTTGTGGTCTAAATTGGATTCCTCATGATTGATTTTGATATACTTCAAGTTATGATGCATGTTATGATTTTCTTGCAAAGTGTGATTATCATTTCCATTATGTAACTCCTTTTGACAATATGATGATTTTTCATTAGCTATGAAGCAATTCTTTGAGGGTGATCTATGAATAGAAGCACATTAAAAAATATTGTGGTTTTTCTTTTGTTTTTGCATATTCATAATTCCTATCATCTTGTATCTTAAATTTGAACCTTGTTTGGGAATAAGCAAGAGGCAAGTATGAGGTATTTTGATGACATGAATTATGACCTATATTTAGGCATGTATTCGTGGCATTTGTCGTTATATATACCTACTTTGCAAGAATAAGGTGTACACAGAGTTTTATTACATTTGTAGGTAATTTGGCGAATTATGGAGCGAATGACATATTTAAGGATCGAGACATGAAGCGGGACTAAAAAGAGCATAAAAGGAAGCTAGGACGCGCCAATTTATCTTTTGATACCGTCTGACGCGCCAAAGTATTTTATGATACCGTGCGTCAAAGTTGGCTCTGATACCGGCAGACTCAATTTCTTTTCAGCTGTAATATCCAGAATTTTTATTCCATTTATTTCCGAATCAATTCGGACTTCGAGCTGTTGACGGTTCCCATTCTATCTAGTATTTCTTTCTTCACAAATTTTATCATTTTATGTAGAATTTAATTCACATAAAATGATAGAATTATATCAAACCCTAAGTCTTATAATTATTTATCATTTTATGTAGAATTTAATTCACATAAAATGATAGAACTATATCAAACCCTAATTCTTATATTTATTTATCATTTTATGTAGAATTTAATTCACATAAAATAATAGATACATATCAAACCCTAATTCTTATAATTAATTCTTAGCGTAGACTTTAGACGAGATCATGACAAGGCTGAGACGAGGTCATGACGAAGCCCGACAACTTTGTGACAAGGTCATGCATGGGCATGACAAGGTCATGCATGGGCATGACAAATCCATGACGAGTTTTTGACAAGTTTTGACAAACTCAGCTTATATTTTTATTCCTCTTGTTTCAGCCCATTTCTTTTAATTGCCTTGCTGCAGCCCACACAAATACCAGCCCACCTCTCTTGCTTGCATCCAACCGGACTATTTGTACACTCCAGCCAGTAAGCCCATCGAGAGTCGGCCCAACGAACGGATGGCCTGCTTCTCCCTTACGTTTGTTGAGCTGGAAGATCTCCAACGTAACAGCCCCGCAAATCATGTTGAGATAAGCCTTCCCCTCTCAGCCTTCACGTCTGCAGATCTTCGGCCCTTCCTCTCCCAGCCGTTGCACCTGCCTCCTTCCTCCTTGGCTGCATTCTTCGACCTTCTCCTCTGCGAACCAACCTGGTGCGACTCAACCTTCCTGCACACAGCTTCTGCATAGGTGCGTCTTTCCCTTCCTTCTCCTATTTGTTCTCCCTTTGCTTCTCTTCTGCGTTATATTGCTGCTAAACGAGGACGCTTCTCTGCAGACCCTCTTCGACCGAACAGCCTCGCACCCCCTCTGTCGTTGAGCCAAAGCAGCCCAGCCTCCACAGCTTCTGCTCCTTTCACGAACTGCACCACAACAACAGCAACAGCAAGCACATTGTCACTAGAAACAGCTAGCTTGATGACCAGATTTAGGTATGAAATACTGGTCCGATATGGCTGAAATTTTTATATGTTATAGCTGGGATATTGTGGTATAACATATTAAAATTTGAGAGGAATCCAGCTAGTGGTTTAGGATTTATGAATTTTCAAAGATTGGGTCGTAAACAGTTTTTTTTCTGTTGTGCTGAAACTTCTCAAGTGTTGGAAAAACTGCTAGTTTTGTGATCTAGGTTTGGGTAAGTTAGACGACTCCTTCATTTCTGATTTTTGGATATGTTTTAGTCGATATTGTATAGTATAACATACTAAAATTTAAGGGGAATCCAGCGAGTGGTTTGGGATTTATGATTTTTCAAAGATGAAGTCGTAAGCAGTTTTTCTGTTGTGCTGAAATTCGGTTTTGTGTGATAGTTTTCAATAGGATTTGGATCTTCTTTGCGGCTGAATTTTGGATATATTATAGATAAGATTTTATAGTAGAACGTATCAAAATTTGGGATAAATCCAGCCAGTAGTTTAGGAGTTATGATTTTTCAAAGTTAAGACAATGTGTTGTTTGTTAAGTGTTGTAACCAACTTTGGAAATTTTTGTACAAGTGATCGTTGAACAGTTTTAAGAAATTCTTGCTCCTAGGAGTAGATGAGATATCATAGATGATCTAGGGAATTATTTCGGAATTTTTATAAGATTATTCGAATTTTATATTTGAAGCCGAAGTTGGACCTTAACGATCTTTCCGAAAATAGGGAAATGGGTAAATTGTCAGTTTGTAACCAAACTCATCTTTAGGAGTTAGAATATGACTATTTAGTCTCAAATAAGAGTTTAGGCATGAATTAGGGAATTTTTGGAAGTTTCGAGACCAAGGGTGAAATAGTCATTTTTCCATAAATTAATATTGCAATCAATTCCGTTCTATTAAGACCTACTATCTTAGAAATCTTGGACTTCTAATCACCTAGAAAGTGTGCTGACACACTTGCCTCCTTTGACAGGCCGCTGAATTCCTACAGTACAGATCGATTTGCGAATTAGGAGTCGAGATCTGATTCAGGTAAGTCCACGGACTTACTTAGCTGGCTTCTTGCATGTGTGTGATGTGTATGAGTGGTGTTTTCTAGTTAAGATAAATAACGAAACCGGAATAGGCCGACTTTAGTACATTGTGTAATTGACCCAAGTGTATGATAACGGGTCGTGACATCATCTGCCTAGCTCTTGCGAGAGTCTAGGAGGTTCCCTGCGACCAGCCCAGTCCGGTAGACGGTCAAATGCATTAGTACCATTCCGCGTTGGTAAACGGGGACAGGGGCGAGGTTTGGGAATCCCTCGTGTCACAAAATAAGTATCATTAGTAATGACATATCACCTAATTAAAGATAATAAAAGGATTGATTGTTGCATGTTGATTGTGTATGTTGTGTGTTTGTGCTTTTACCTTTATACCTATGCATAGAATGTTAGCTAACGGTTTTATACCGCTTGTAGATGTCTTGCAGGTTAAAACAGTTGTAGAGAGATCCGGAGGGAATGGTCAGCTGGGTCCACGTACTTATTTAGTTGGGGACGGGATGTCTTTTGTTCTTCTTATGTGTCGTTTTGGTACCTTTGCTTTGTAAGGCTGATACATATTCTTCATGTATATATTGTTTAAAGTTTTCAAATGTTTTAAATACTTTTGTGCCTTGTTGTAAGATCCAAGTTAAATTGTTGTCAAACTAAGGTCGGGACCCATTGTGAGG
Organism: Fagopyrum homotropicum; assembly: GCA_033239125.1. Taxonomy (NCBI): domain Eukaryota; kingdom Viridiplantae; phylum Streptophyta; class Magnoliopsida; order Caryophyllales; family Polygonaceae; genus Fagopyrum; species Fagopyrum homotropicum. The sequence continues at coordinate 94,109,289 of BSWB01000003.1, read as the reverse complement.
TCCTAACCAGTAACTCCCCGAGTTCTCAGAATTTGGGGTGTTACATCAGCCCCAATATTTAGGGTTTTATCCTTAAACCCTAGATTTATGTCTATAAATGTTCTGTAGCCTTAAACATTGAGAGGGAGCCAAAATCTCAAAAAGGGGAGACTTAGAGGGAGCGAAAATCTCCCAAATGGGAGACTTAGACGGAGCAAAAATCTCCAAAATGGAGACTTAGAGACTTCATGACTTGGACGATGGGGACGCCCCACAGAAAGAGAAAATTTTGGAAGGAAGATTTGGAGAAGTACGCACTTTCCTATTTTTTAAGTTGGAATATCATAGGGATTCACTTTGAAGGTGGATTGATATCCCGTTCTTCTTTGTTTTTTAAAATTTGCGAGAGTTTTCTTACTCTATTCTATATTCATTGAACACAAGTACGGAGTTTGAGTTTGATTGAGATTGATTTTGTGTTTGCTATTTAGATTTCAAGGTTTTATCTTTTCTTTTTTTTAATTTGATTATTGATTTGATGACAATGATTGTTGGCTAAAACCCTTAAGCAATTCTAAGGTGAAGGGTTGATAGTTGTGGCATAGATGATGATAGATTGAACTAAAACAGATTGGACCCTGAGAGTTGCGAGAAACCTCGTCGTCGAGGCTTTCCACGGCATGTTCTTGAGTTCCACTGCCGTTGTTATTCAAGATCCGACCGTGATTTTCCTCTGTCGTAAGTTCTTTGTTTTTTTGTTTTATCCAAAGTTAAAGATTTTATTTAACCTAGCCTTGGCTTACCTTTTCTAGGTAGTAGTGAGACTCAACATCCTCTACTTTGGTTTCGAGTGTCACAACCTTAACTGTTTTGGCTTATCTTTGATTCCCTTGGGTTTGGGCATGGGTATTTGTGAGTTTAATCTTTTCCTTACATTCTCTTTATAGAGACTCAACATCCTTTATCGAGAGAGCCTTTGGGTGAGACTTATGGGTTTGGAACTTCTCCGTACAACACCCTACCTTAGATCCATACCTTTGCAATCCTAACTATGTTCTTATACCTTTAGAACATCTTCATTCGATTGCCACAATTGGATACCTGAATCTTTAGAATCGTTGTTTTCCCAATTATCTTTACAAAAGCTTTTTACTTGCCCGACAATTTTTATAAACTGAATTTGATCCCCCAAATCCCTGAGTTCAATACTTTGGAATTCTTGCTTTACTATACCAATTCGTACACTACGGGTTCGCTTTGCTTGATTTCATTTTTTATAAATATAAGACTTAGTGACGCACACTTTCGAGCGAACAGTATTCGGTGTGTAGAGCTTGATAATCAGTGCGTAGGCCCTGGTAGTCAATATGTAAACCCTGAATGCTGGAAACCAATGCTCCAATCTGACTCTAAACTCTAGAACTGCTACGTCCACGTCCTCTCCCACGATTAGGTTCGTGAGACACAAAATGGCGTGTAGGTCTCATATGCTCAGCCGGTACCTCGTCCTCAGTATCCTCATCATCTCCACCAGCCTTACTAGGTCCAACGCCGTGCGTATCTGTATCCATAGCATCAGCAGCATGGCTGCTTAATGTGTCGCTCTCAAACTCTAACATGGATGGAGGTTATGTTGCATCCCCCTCATCATCATAATCATCATCCTCATCCTCCTCCTCATCATAATACTGAACTGGCTACTCTGCCCCATCGAAGTAATGCTCAAATGTCTCTTTCTAGTTGATTATGTTCCTGATAGTGTACTCAAATTTCCACTCTATCTCTGTCGGTACTCTCTTCCATGCCATGGACACGTGAGGAGTACCTCGACCTCTAGGACCTAAGACCTGCCAGGAAACCTTGGCGATCCAAGCGGTTATGCGCTAGAATCTACACTACAATCCGAGAAACTCAACTCTAGTGCCTTGGTCACATGAGTGACAAGGCCTCCAACACATATGTCTCCTGCTTGCTTGTTGGCTATCTTCCCAAGATAGTCAACAAGCATAATAGCGGTGTCCAGTATAATTCTAGTGGTCATGCAATGCAGAATAAAGAGCTCATCCGCCTTAATCTTTTGTGGCATCTCCGTTCTCAAGAATAAAGACTCACTAAGGGTGCGGTGAGCTATCTTGAAAGACAAGTTATACATGTTCTTCTCTTTTGAGTTCCCCGGTCTCCACTTGTCTTTTCCGGTGTCTATCGTGGCAATGCTCTCCCAAAAGGCACTAGCACTCACCCCTCTTGGGAATGTGCCTGCAGAAGATGAAGGAAAACCAAACATACGGCCAAACATAGGGATGGACATCACATGGTCCATATCCATAAGTCTAAAAATCACCTTCCTAGCTCTAGGATCATGCTCAAACGTGCTAAGGAAATCTAGGATGATCTCAACATGATCATCCTCTCTAATAAGCACAAACTGACTCACACCTGTTCTCTTTAGCATCCAATCGATATCCTCCCTCACACACAAGTCATCTAAATCATCCAACACAACATAGAGAGGGGCGATAATAGGTCGACTCAAGAGGCGTTCATACCTCTTCTTATCCTTGAAAGTAGGTGGGGGAAGGGTTGGTCGTGCTTAAGGAGGTGGTTGTGGTGGTGGTGGGGCCCTAGAAGAAGACCCTTTCTTCTTGGCTAGGTTCCTTGTGGTTCGTCTCAAAGTTTCCATTCTCAACAAGAAACAAATTGGGTTGTTCTTCACAAAACTCGGTCAATTTTTCTAGGTTGAGTCGATTTTTCCGTCGGTTTCAATCATTCTCAAAAATCTGTAAAGTTCTATCAAAAACAACACCTCAAACAGCTTTGTAGGGATGTTTCTAAGCAAAACCCCTTAACAAAAACAACAATCCAACAACCTAAAAGTATGAATCAAGATCGAGCTAAAAACTTAGGTTTTGAATGGAAAAACCTGAATTCCGGATGAATGAGCAGTTTACCGCACTTGTTGTTGCTAGATCCTTCTTTGTCGTTGCAGGGGCTTCAATTTAGGCTCAAGAATCGTTCAAAACAATTACCAAATGAAGGGATGAGGGTGAGGGCGATTTTCGTGAAGAGAGGTAAAAAATTTCTAAGTGTGGAGTGAGGGAGAAGAGTGGAGAAGGCTTCATATAGGCTGGGCTTTTTACGAAGAAAATCTGCCTATTTTTAGGGCCGGTTTTTTCGTCGGTCCGATTTCTTCTCTATTTTCCCATCTTCAAGGAAAATTGGTCGATTTTTCTCTGGGTGAGTCGATTTTTTTGTCGATTTTTTTTCTCAATGAAGGAAAATCGACTTGCTCTAAAGCTTTCATATCCCTGAATCGATCTATTTATCCATGGTAGAGTCGATTTATCCCCTTTTGCTGCTTGAAAATTTTCCTAAGTACACTTGCATCAAAATCTCCCCAATTTCTTCAAGAATGTACCTAGTTCCTATGATTTATGACACAAACAAACCCAGAGCGCATTGAGGAAAAACAAAACAAAGCAAGCAACTAAGCTACACTAAATAAAAAGAAAAAGAAAAAAGAAAACTAGAACTACCATGGGTTGCCTCCCAAGAAGCGCTATGTTTAAAGTCTTTAGCTAGACGTTACTCCTTTGGTGATCAATGGGGGAGAATAGGAGCAATCTCCTCAACCGGAGCTTCCGGTGTGTACTTCTTCAATCGTTGGCCGTTTACTTTGAAACTTCCACACTTTTCACCCCATACTTCAACTGCACCATGAGGGAAAACATGCTTAATAACAAAAGGTCCTGTCCAATGAGAATTTAAGCTTACCTGGAAAGAGTCGAAGTCTCGAGTTGAATAGAAGAACGAGATCGCCTTCCTTTAAGTCCTTTGGAATGATATGCATGTCATGCCACTTTTTCGTTCTTTCCTTGTATATTCGTGTGTTCTCATACGCATAAAGATGGATCTCTTTGAGTTCATTGTTGTCCAACAAACGTTTTTCTCCCGCCTCTTTCAAGTTGAAGTTGAGCCATTTGATAGCCCAATATGCTTTGTACTCTAACTCTACAGGAAGGTGACAAGACTTTCCATATACAAGGTTGTATGGTGTTATTCCTATTGGAGTGTTGAAAGCGGTTTTGTACGCCCATAATGCATCATCTAGCTTCATTGACCAGTCTTTCCTCATTCTAGAGATAATTTTCTCTAGAATCCCTTGATCTCCCTGTTGGAAATCTCGACATGTCCGCTTGTTTGCGGATGGTATGGAGTGGCGATCTTATGAGGTACCCCATACTTAGCTAGTGCCTCAAATCGACGTGTTTTGAAGTGTGTTCCTCTATCACGAATGATGGTTCGGGGTGTCCCGAACCGTGGGAAGATCGTTCTATTGAAGAACTTCACCACTACCATCGCATTATTAGTTGGAGAGGCAGTAACTTCAACCCATCGTGAGACATAGTGTACAACTAGAAGTATATATTGGTTACCAGAAAATGAAGGGAATGGTCCCATGAAGTCTACTCCCCATACATCCAATATCTCCACTTCTTGGATGTTGTTGAGGGGTATCTCATTCTTCCTTGCAATGTTACCTGTCCTTTCACAAGCATCGCATGCAACAACATAGTTTTGTATATCCTTAAATAAAGAGGCCCAAAAGAAGCCAGATTGGAGTACCTTAGCACATGTTTTGTGAGAACTAGCATGTCCTCCACAAGGTAAGGGGTGACAATGGCGAGTGACGCTCTCAACTTTGTCCTCTGGAATGCATATTTTGAAGATGCCATCAGGACCTCTCTTGAAGAGTAGAGGTTCATAACAGTAGAAGTGTCGGAAGTCTCTAAAGAACTTCTTCCTTTGAGCATATGACAGTCCGGGTGGGATTTCATGACAAACAAGGTAATTGACAATATCAGGAAACCATGGGTCATTACCTTTCAAGATCTGATGAAGACACTTTTCAATCTCGTGCAGCTGTTCTTCTGGAAATGAATTGTCTATAGGGAGCTCATTTGTCTCGCAAGTAAGGTGTGGAAGGCGGCTAAGATGATCAGCTACCGAGTTCTCCAACCCTTTCTTATCACGGATCTCAAGATCGAACTCTTGTAGAAGTAAGATCCATCTTAGGAGCCTTGGCTTTGCATCGTTCTTAGCGAATAGCTAGAGAATGGATGAATGATCTGTATAGGCTATCACCTTTGCACCTACAAGATAAGAACGGAATTTCTTATATGCATATACAACAACAATAAGCTCCTTTTTGTTGTAGCGTAGTTCAGTTGAGCTTTGTCTAGCATCTTGGTAGCATAGTAGACGGCGTGGGTATGCCCATCCTTCTTTTGTCAAAGTACAGCTTCTATGGCTACGTTACTTGCATCACACATAATCTCGAACGGAAGCGTCCAATAAGGTGGTTGGATGATAGGAGCTGAAATCAAAGCCTCCTTGATCTTGTAAAAGGCATCCAAACATTCTTTGGAAAACTCGAAAGTTATGTCTTTATTCAAAAGATTAATCAAAGATTTTGAAATCTTAGAAAAATCCTTTATAAACCTCCTATAGAAACCGACATGTCACAAAAAGCTTCAAAATTCTTTCACCGAAGATGGGGGAGGTAGCTTCTCTATTGTTTCAATCTTAGCCCTATCTACCTCTATTCTACGGTTCGATATCAAATGTCCTAACACAATTCCTTCAGTTACCATAAAGGGACACTTTTCCCAATTCAAAAACAAGTTAGTGTCTTCATATCTCTTAAGAACTAAGGAAAGGTTAGAAAGACAATCATCAAAGGAAGAACCATATACCAAAAAGTCGTCCATGAATACCTCCATGATGTTCTCTATGTACTCCGAAAAGATGGCCATCATGCACCTTCGGAAAGTGGCTGGAGCATTGCATAAACCGAATGGCATCCTTATGTAGGCGAACGTACCCCAAGGGCACGTGAAGGTAGTCTTCTCTTGATTGTATGGGAATGGGAATATGAAAGAAGCCACTATATCCGTCTACATAACAAAAGGAAGAGTGTTGTGCTAACCTTTCAAGTATTTGGTCGATGAAAGGAAGAGAGGAATGATCCTTCCTCGTTGCAACATTCAATTTACCATAATCAATGCACATTCTCCATCCCGTAACTGTTCTCGTAGGAATGAGTTCGTTGTTTTTGATATCAACAACGGTCATTCCTCCTTTCTTTGGGACTACTTGAACTAGACTCACCCACTTGCTATTAAAAATAGGAAAGATGATATCTACATTAAGCAATTTTAGGATTTCCTTCTTCACGACCTCTTTCATCAGTGGTATAGCCTAGAGCTTTCCTATGTTTTGTTAGAACATTCATAAGTCTCTCAAGCTCATCATCATTCAGGTTCGCACTAACTATAACAAGATATGTTGAGTGAGGTCCAAGATATGTATACCTTAAATGTGTAGGGAGTGGCTTTAATTCCAATGATGGTGGTCCTTTGATTGATGAATCTTGACCAAGAAGTGTCATTGGAGAAGTCTTTGAAGGTTGAGGAAGTGTGCCACTGCAACCAAGAACACTTGCAATTGACTTTGTAGAAGTCGGAGAAAGTGCCAAAAAATCGACTTCCTCTAAAGAAAATCGGTCAATTTTTTTTCTCAAAGAAGGAAAGCCGACTTGTTTCTTCAAAAATCACTCGATTTTTCATGGGTATGTCGAGTTTTTCAGCTTCTTCCAAAACTTCCTTCAGCTCTTCAAATCTTGCTTCCAGCTCTTCCTCTGCATCTTCTAATGCTCGAATCTTCTCATCACAATCATGTTCCACCCCTTCCTCAACGATGCTCATGCTTAGAACCTTTTGAAGAGGATCTTTGATGAAAGTCGAACTCACCACTTCTCTAGACTCTTCTTCATCCAAGATGTTAAAAACATCTTCTCCTACAGTTGGTTCTTTGATTAAAGAGGAAAGTACAAACTCCACTTGTTCCTCTCCTATGTTGAATGATAGCTTCCCGTTCTTGCAATCCACCAAGCATCCAGAGGTTGCAAGGAACGGTCTTCCAAGTATGATGGAGATCGGATAATCTGCAGGAATGTCTAGCACAACAAAATCTATAGGAATGTAAAACTTACTGAGTTTTACGGGAATGTCTTCTATGATCCCAACGGGTCTAGTGATGGAACGATCCGCCATATAGAGTGTCATCTTAACCGGTTTAGGCTATCCTAAACCAACTTTCTTGCACAAAGCTAGTGGAATGATGCTCACCCTTTATCCATGGTCACAAAGTGCATCATATGATACCTTCCCTACTCCAATGGGTATGCAAAACGATCCCGGATCTTGCAGTTTAGGGGGCATCTTCTCCGTCATAGTCTTGATAAGTTCTTATGACTCCGAACTTATCTTAACTTCACCGAAATCATCTAGCTTCCTCTTGTTAGAGAGGATATCTTTCAGGAATTTCGCATAAGCTGGCATACCTAAAATTGCATCCATAAAAGGTATGCTAATATGAATCTTCCTTATGAGATCAAAAAACTTACCGAAATGCTTGTCTAGACACGCTATTGCTCTAGATTGAGGGAAAGGTAATGGGGGCTTGTAAGCTGGAGGAGGAACATAGAGATTGTCTTCTCCTTTTCTTTCTCTTTTTCGGCTGGTATTTCAACGAACTTTGGTTGCTTCTCGTTATCATCTGCGTGGGGTTTAGGATCGGCGGTTGTCACACCACTCCTTATAGTAATTGCCATCACACGCCCCTTCGGATTGTCTTCCGTCCTCCCAGGAAGCTTCCCTTGATCTCTAGGGAGTTCTCCGGCTTTGCTAAACAGTTGATTTTCTAAAGCTCTTTGTTCTTTAGAAATAAAAGTGATGGAATTCGCTAACCCTTGCATCTTCCCCATCATCGCTTCCATCACCGCTTCAAGCTTGTCCTTATCCGGCTGGCTCGAACTCGATGAAGCTTGTCCCGAACTTTTCAAAGGATTTGAATAAGAAGGAGTTGTTAGTGCATTTTCAGCATGGGAATATGGATTACCGGGATTATGTTGATTGGATCTCCAATTGTTGGTGAAGTTCCGGTTGTTGTTGTTGTTATTCCAATTTTTGTTCCGGTTTTGTTCCCATTCCCTTGATTATTCTCTCTTCCTAGATAGTCAACGTCTTGCTCCTTTTGTGATTCAATATTGGGTTTCAAAAGTGCTTTTAACTCCTTAATCTCATTGTTGAGAGGGAAAATTTGATCTTGACTTGCTTGATTCCAATTCATTCCCGGATCTCCGGAATTTCGGCCTCCACCTTCGATCTTCCTATGAGAGTACTTCTTAATCACTAGAGCTTGCTTTTCAATAAACTCCCCGTTTGCTCGCAAGTGTGCGTGCAAATAAGCTGTAAATTTATAAAACTGAAATCGAAGCAAGCGTACCTGCAATGTAGGGATCGACGTAGTAAAACAAGAATTCAAGAGTATCGAACTCAGGGATTTGGGGTGAACAAAATCAGTTTACAAATTGTCAAGCAAGTAAAATAGAAGCTTTTGCAAATAATATTGGGAAAACAACAATTCTAAAGATCCGGATATTCAATTATGGGAATTGATTCAAGATATTCTAAAGATGTAAGGACAAAGTCGGGATTGCAAAGGTATATCTAATGTAAGGTTATGTACGGCAAAGTTCCAAAGCCATATGCCTCACCCAAAGGCTCTCTCTATAAAGGTTGTTGAGGCTGCAATATAAAAAGGATCGAAAGATAAGAATTACTCTCAAATACCCATGCCCAAACCCAAGGAAATCAAAGATAAGTCAAAACGGTTAAGGTTGTGACACTCAAAACCAAAGTAGAGGATGTTGAGTCTCACTACTACCTAGAAAAGCTAAGCCAAGGCTAGGTTAAAGCAAATCTTTAACTTTGGATCAAAGCAAAAGCAAAGGACGTACGACAAAGGAAAACCACGGCTAGATCTTGAAGAACCACGGCCGTGAAACTCAAGAACAGACCGTGGAAAGCCTCGACGATGAGGTTTCTCGCAACTCTCAGGGTCCAATATGTTTTGGATCAATCTATCGTCATCTATGCCAAACTATCAACCCTTCACCTTAGAATCGCTAAAGGGTTTTAGCCAACAATCATCATTGTAAAATCAAATATCAAATAAGAGAGGAATAAAAGATAGAATTTTGAAATCTTAATGGAAAATACCGAAATCAATCTCACTAAAACCAATAATCTGTCAATGTGTTCAATGAATAGGGAATAGAATAGGAATCTTTCACAAATCTCAAGAACAAAAGAAGAACGGGGTGTCAATCCGTATTCCATCGAAACTCAAATATCATTCTCCAAGTACGCAATCTTGAAAATGTGTCCTTCTCCGAATCTTCCCTATACGCGATAAAATCTTCCCAAGCAATGCCTCAAAATGCCCTAAATGCGAGTCCAATGCGAGAGTCCCAAGTCTGTCACCGTCACAAGTCTCTCCGAGTTGGAGATTTTTGCTCCCTTTAATGTTTAAGGCTATCCGATATTTGTAGGGATAAATCTAGTTTCAAAGACAAAACCCTAAATATTTGGGCTGAAAAGAAGTCGAGCCCGCTGGTATCAGAAAATACTCTAGGCCGCGTCAGACGGTATCAGAAGATACTTTGGCGCGTCAGACGGTATCAAAAGATACGTTGGTGCATCCTAGTTTGCTTTTATGCTCTTTTTGTCCCGCTTCAAGGCTTAATCCTTAAATGTGCCTTTTCGCTCCATAATTCGCCAAATTACCTACAAATACAATAAAACTCTGTGTAGACCTCTATTCCCGCAAAGTAGGTGAATATGACCATAATTGTCATAAATGTATGTCTATGCATGCAAAATAAAGGTAAAATCTATATAAATACATGCCTAAAAATAGGTCATAATTCATGTCATCACTCCCAAGAATCATCATCTCTCATTTCCATAAAAGTTCCAGCCGAAATAGATTGAAGTTTGAATTGAGTCTCCTCATCCAATCCCTTGTAGTAGATCTCTAACAACTCCAGCTTTGAAATGCCATGGTAAGGGAAATCCAATAGATGGTCCTTGAACCTTTCCCAAGAGTTAAACAAACTTTCGTTAGGTTTCATAGCAAAAACATTGATTTTACCCCTCAACTCTCCTGTCTTGGATGGTGGAAAGAACTTGGTAAGGAATTCCGAAGTCATCTCCTCCCATATGTTAACTCTTCCAGTTGGAAGAGATTGATATCAAGCTAAGACCTTGTCTTTCAAAGAGAAAAAGAAAGGTCCCAACTTATAGTTGTTGTTCGTTGCTTTTGGAGGCTTCAAGGTCTCCATAAGAATGTCATAGTTCTGAAGATGTTGATGTGGAGATTCCGTTTCCATTCCACCAAACTGACATTGGCGGATCATAGTGATGACTTGAGGACGAAACACGTAGGCATGCTCTTCCGGATCTCCAAGATTCACGCCCAAATGGCGCGGTTACTGATTCGGATCCATACGTTGCCCAATTGTTCGTGGTTCAGCCACGATAGGAGCAACTCTCGCATCCCTAGCTGGAACACGAGGATTAGGTGATGGATTATGCACACTCTCTTCCAGCTCAGGCATATCATCATCGGATGATTCGTCTTTCTTAGCTTTGGCGGCTTTTTCCAAGTTTACTTGTTGGATCATCGCCCGGATTTCATTCACTTCAGCTTGCAATCGCTCTCTATCAACACGAGCTACAACTCTCTCCTCAATAAGTTTCCTTTCACTTAGATTAAGGAGAGCACGAGTCTCATCCAACTCAGCTTGGAGGTTCTTTTCATTGTGTTCTGCCATTTTAGCTTCTCTTAACCGTTTCTTGAGAGTCTCCTCAGGTTTCCGAGTCAAAAGGAACGAGGTCTTTCTCAGATCGAGACCGTCGCATATGCCTAAAGAGGAACCTGCAAAATCACTCAACCAGATAGAACAAATAAAAAGAGCAAAAGCTCCCAAGCCAGACAACCGAAAACCGAATCTAGTCTAGACCAAATCCCCGGCAACGGCGCCAAAAACTTATTCGCTCAAAAGTGTGTGCATCAAAATCTTAAATTTATATCCAGAACTTAGGTAAAAGTGAATCCGCGGTGTACGGATCAGTTGTAGTAAGGCAAGAAATTCCAGAGTCGAACTCAGGGATTTTTTGAGAGTAAAATGAGTTCCAAAAATCGTCTCAAAAAGAGTAAAAAGCTTTTGTAAAGATGTAAAGACACAAATGATTCCAAGGAATTCAATATCCAACTGCGGCTTTCGGTTCAAGACACTCTAAAGATCAAAGGACAGAGTTGATTCCAAGGAATTCAATATCTAACAACTTTCTTGAATGTTGAACTCTATCTTCTTTCCGCCACTTTCTTTCTCTCCCAAAATTGATCTCCAATCCTCTACCATCAGCCGTCAATCTCCGATCTGTTAGATTTCCTCCTTTTCGTCTCCTAGGGTTCCAACATAACCCAAACTTGCTAATGGGCTGCAAGACATTTCCCCCTTATGGCCTAATGTTTTGGGCTTTTGAACGTTATATTTTTTTAGAAGGTTAAGGCAAAAATTGGTCGAATTAATCCATAGTTCGTCCGATTTTTCTACAGGAAAATCGGTCTATCCATGGATAAATCACCCGATTTTCCTTTACTGAGAGTGCTTAGTTTTTTTGCTTGTTTTCCACTCCTTGTGTGATTCTTCCACGCACTTTCCTTGCTCCTCATGACTCCTCAATGGTCTCTTATGCTCCGTTATCATCCCAAGCTACTCCATTCTCCATTATTCCAAATTCATCGTTTTCACCTACAATTCAATCAAAACTCGTGTAGACCTCCATTTCCGAAATAAATGTGAAATAAATCTTAATGGCATACAAATCTCTTCAAATATAGGAGAAACTGAGGTAAAACATTCATAATATGCACAGTTTTAATCGCATATAATTCATGGCATCAATATCTCTTGGAATCCCTTAGCCATCACCAACCTCCCTTCAAACCTCACAAGTTTTGGTACAACCAAAAATCAAGTAGTCATGCAATTGACTTTCACTCATACGCGAACTACACGTGGGATCAAGACCGAGGAAATGCAGTTTGTCCTTGATGGATAACATGCCAATGATCGCCATCCACAAGATAAAATAGTGCTTAGGCATATTAGCCGAGTACCAAGCTACTCTAAACCAGTCCACCTCCTCCTCGTGTGGTCTAAATATCTTATAACCCTAAGCCACCTAGAATATCTCTATTTGACAACTAGACGGAAGTATCTCCCCTATTGTGTGTTTTATTCTAATTTTACTGAAAATAATGTTGAAATTATAAATTTTATAGACCTTTGAATTGAAATGCCGATTTATCTGTTATGTGTAAGTATATTGCTGAATTTATTAACTCCAAGATAAGATTGTTGACTTCCTTGTGATTGGGAGAGCTTTATTTCACAGTAGGAGTCTAGTTAAAGAGAAATTTGAGGATGTCAAAAATAATAGTCTTATGGTTTATTATTCAACTTTGTCCCTTAATATGTCTTTCCATTTGCCTCATATTGATAATTACATTTACTGCGTGGAAGATGTTCACTTTGAGGATATCGGGAGTTAAGATTTGTGTTTATCTTTTGATGTCTTTTTCTATGATTTACATATTGATAGTGAGCCTCACTATGCGGAGCGGACCGATTTGTGAGGATATAGGAATAGGTGACTCTACTTTGCCTTCACTTAGTTACTATAGTGAGCTTCATTGTGTGGAGAGGTCTTATTTTATCGATGTGATTGCTTGTTCTATTTTGAGGTCTCATGATTAATTCTTTCATGTCATTTAGAGGATTGTAGGATATTCCATATTTGTGCATATATGTGCTTACCCTATCTTGAGGTTTGTTCCTAAGGAATTTCTAGCATTCTTCCGTTAGGGGACAAAGAGCGAAATTGTGGATAAATCAAATGTATCTCATGAATTCTCTCACTCTTACCACCGCAAGAAGAATTCTACCTCTCACTAGAAGATGCCGTTCAACACACCCAAGAATAAGTAGAGAATGTCCTTATGAATTGCAAGTGTATTGTACAGGACAAGTTCATTCTTTATCCCACACATGTTGAGTCAACCATTCTTACGGTTGCGGAATATGAAGAGTCAAGGAACGACGTGCTGAAGAGAAGAAGCGCCGATTAGAAGCTTGATGAACCGTAAGGTGAATATAAAGGATATAAATACTCTAGAAGGGGTGTTGAATACAGTATGGGAACTTTTCGAAAACACGTATCTCAGTGTTTGAAACTGATTTCAAAGGCCTTGATGTCGATCTGAGCTCTTTGTGACACAACTTGATTTCAAGGGCTTTAAAAGTGATTTCAAGGGCCTTGACTTTGTAGACCTACAAAAACAAAGCTATTCACAATAAAGCAGGATATGGTGCGGAATAGAAAAGATCCACACGAGGATATGTTCACAAAGTTCGGCTCTAAACAACCTACTCTCCGTCATAGGGTATACCCGTAGGATATAACTATCTATTATCAGCTTCAAAGAGTCCTAGATACAACCTAGAAAAAATCCCCTTCTTCTCTCACTATAGTTAATGCTATGATCTAGTTCCAACTCGTAACCAAGCTATAATAGCCTAGTTACTTAGAAGAGTAACACACACTCGAGTATAACACTCTCTAGATATTCTAATGAAGCTCTCGTGTTTTTCTCTCTCTAAGGAATAAAGCTTTTGTAAACTAAGAGGAATAAAACTTCTTGAATCGAATGAACATGCTTTGGATCGTTTGAAGACTTTAGATATTTCCGTGTAAAGCATTTGTAAACTAAGAGGAAGAAATCCCCTTCTTCTCCCACCATTGTAGATGTTCCTTCTTCTCCATAGAAAACGCTTCTTGGTTGAGATTAGATTGCCGTTGTAGATCTTCTTTATCTTCTTCATCTCCTAAAAGCACATTAATTCTTCTTCTCCGTAATCTTCTCACGCTATTGAAGATCTTTGTCTTTTAATCATCGAGATCTTCAGATTTATTGAATTAAGATCTTCGGTATTTGTTGAGAAGAAATATCGCGCTATTGTTGAGGATCTTTGCGAGATCCTTTTTGTTGGACCGTATCTCCTTGGTCTAGATCTTCTTGTTGGCCGAATCTTGTTAGCCAAATCTTCTTGGTTGATTTGGTTGGTAGAGATTTGAATTCCTTCCAGCCGTTTTATCCTTTGAAACTTGTTTCAAGGCTTTGACTTTTATCCCTTGAAATGGCTTTCAAGGCCTCTGTGTTGAACTTCTTCAAACTCTGCGCTTGTCCCTTGTATCTGATTTCAAGGCCTCCATCTATCCCTTGAAATGCTTTCCAAAGTCTGCATATATTTAGACAAACACCAAAAAAACCAAGAAACTAGAAATACAATCGATATTTTGTTAGTATAAAAATCACTTATTTGTGTTTAGTCTTCCATCATCACATACTCAAATATATACTCAAGATGAAGTTTTCAATCTCCCCCTTGATGGAATACAACACAAGTATCGTACATGCATTTTAGAGTTAGCGATGCATATTTAAATATCAAACAAACTTAAATGCAGAATGCGGAAATATCGAAATTTCGGATCATAAATTTCTCCCCCTTTGTCTTCCAACAAGGGAGAAAAACACTTAAAACACGAAAGTTTTAAAATCAATTACAAACCCAGCAAAAAGACACTATTTCCAAAACCAAAAAACAAGTTTAAAATAGCAGGCCCACAACCATCATATGCTCCGTGTTGATAATCCTCATAAAACCGTCGTCGTGCCTTAGATGAAGCAGGTCTGTGACTATCATCCATTTCTACTGCTAAGCGTCCTCTCTTTTATTCAGCTCGTCATTCCTTGACAACCTCGTATTGTCCACCGTCAGAATAGTCGGCTCAACATATAACACCCCGAATCCACGGAAGTCAGGGCGCCACATTACGCACGGATCTCACAGTGGATTATGACCCTAGCATGACAACAAGTTCACTGGACCTTACAACAAGACACTGACAAATATAAAACAAATACATAAAACTATATAAAGTGTACATCAAAAGGTAAACAAAATCTTAGCCGAGTAAAAACACAATCCTCATACAAGAGGTATACAAACATCATCCTCACGCAGGAGGTATATTATATCCCCAAAACCATAACACCTAACGTACGAGAGTCTTCGGCCTGTCACCCTGCCGGATTACTCTGCAGCTCGCCTATCCTACAAAGGCTCTACAACACGGTATAAAACATTTAGCTAACCATATATATATAAATAATGCTTAAGCACAAGCACAAGTCATAAAAGATAAACACATCATCATGCTGTCACAATTTACCCGTTTTAATTATCTTTAGATAAGTTCTTCCACTCAAATCGTATATATATATATGGATATGAAACTATGTTACACAAGGAACGTATCATACTTGCCTTTGGGCCTGCTAGCCATGTGGAGTAGTTTCGGTCACACAACCCGTGTACCTTATGGGAGTGGTGTTGTGTCATTCCCGTATACCAGGTCTGGCCTAACGTTGGAGAACCTCCTAGACTACTTACAAGATGAAAGAGAACGGTTATCACTGCCACTACAAGGGGAATATCAATAAAAATAGGTCGGTAATAATCAACATCGCATGCTATCATATCAAGCATATAACACACCCACCATTCATGCATACACCCAATATAAGGAGCGTAGCTAAGTAAGTCCGACGGACTGACTTCAACTTCTGATACTCTCAACCTCGATCACTGGAGGGAAGCACAACCTATCAACAAGGCATAGAGAGATGTCACATCTCATATCAAGGAAAAGGTCACACCTAGAACTAGAGGAATCCATAAGGATCATATACTTCCTATAAACCTCAACCGACATCCTAAATCCTCAAAGCCGTACACGGCATAACATGATATCATAACATCATCCTCACACTCTAATCTATACCATGCATGATGCTACACACTCACACTAGGAAAGGAAGGGACAATGTCACCCTTAGGCAAGCCCTCAACATGACGGACCTGCGTGACAAGGAAGGCGCAGGAGCTGGACACAGGGAACCGTAGGGGCGGCCCTGGGTAGCGCATGGGCGGCGTCTGGGCAATGGTGGGGCGTCCTGGCTGGGCGCAGGGGTAGCGTCTGGCCGGCGCTAGGGAGGCATGGCTGGTGTGTAGATTACACACTTTAGCTCCTCTTCACTTCTTCACTCGAACCTCTTCACTTCTTCACTCGAACCTCTTCAGTCCTTCTTCAGCCAGTAGTCCCATACATACATATACATACATATATACATCAAACAAAGCCTAGGAAGGCTGTCACAAGATCAAATCTTGTTGAATCCTAACCTAGAAAGGAAGAAGAGATGAAAAGAAGAAAGAAAGGAAGAAATCACCAGCTCAGCCGTAACAGAGGAAGAACAACATACCACAACCTCAAGCCTGGCTCAACACAAGCACAACAACATCATCAAACACAATCATCAACCAAGGCCACACTAAACTCTCTTCAAAACAAGAAGAAATCAAGAAGAAAATTTAAAGGAATAGAAGGAGAGAAGAAGATCGTAGTAGAGAAGATGGAGCTGGAGAGAGAATGAAGAAATCCTCATCTGGAAAAGAAGAGAATATATAAAGGAAGAAGGGTCAAAAGCAATGGCACGAGCCAACGAAGATGGTTGCAACACACGACAAACCGCAGGAGCGGCTCATGGAGGCGCATGGGTGGACCAGACAGCTCGCAAGGGCGCCTGGTTTGGCCAGCCATAGGGGCGGCTCAGGCCTGCTGAGCACAACTCAATACCTGTGTCACAGTAGAGGCGCAAGCGCGGGATCCCTCAAAGACTAGAGCTCTTACATCTCACCCTCATAAAAACAAGTTTCGTCCCAAAACTTGAACAATCCCAAATCATCTCGGACCCGTATGCCGAGGTGTGACCCTCTCTATCGGACGCATCTCATCACCTCTCAAAAGGTCACAACCTATATCATGCTATTAACTCAACACACAATGATGGAGGAATCATCATCTCCAGTAACAACATCATAAAGGCATAGAGGAATTACATCTCTTGCCATACTCACATCACAAGGCATAGAGAAAGCACGTCCCTAGCCAGATCATACGCATACACCAAGTATGGAGGAAATACATCTCCAGCTAGACAATGTCCATAAAAATAGCGTGGAGGAAGAACCATCTCCAACTAAATCCTAATCGCACTCAAATAGCATGGAGGTAGGAACCATCTCCAGCTATAATCGTAAATCGCGCTAGCACATCAAGATATAATAAGATCATATATCCCATCATACCTAGGACGAAAATAAACACATCAAGAAACATAAGCACATAATCACAACACTCACCAAGATAGCACTAAGATCTACGCGTCGATCCTATAGGTGCATCTATCTCGGCAAAAACTCTGGATAGTTCCTCTCGATAATAACCTCTGTCTCCCATGTGGCCTCCTCGGGTCCTCGTATCGACAATTGTATCCTCAACAGGGGAATGTCCTTCGAACGCAAGCGTCTCACACATCGCTCTAGGACTGCAATTGAGTGCTCAACAAACGTGTGGTCCGGCTCAACCACCAAATCATCATAACTCACAATGTGTCTCGGATCTAGTATATACTTCCTCAAGTGAGACACGTGAAACACAGAGTGAACACCCTCTAACCTCGGAGGCAATGCCAATCTGTATGTTGCTTTACCGACTCTGTACAGTATCTCAAATGGACTGACATATCGCGGACTCAGCTTCCCTTTTATGCCAAAACGTCTGACGCCTTGCGTCGGAGACACTCTCAACCAGACATGAGCACTCACTCTGAACTCTAGAGGTCGACGCCTCTTGTCTTCATACGACTTTTGGCAACTTTGTGCAGCCAGCATGCTCTCTCTGATCAACGCTACTGGAGCCATATCATCCTGAATCTGCTCTAGCACTATACCACTGATACTGCTAGGCTCATCCTAGCATAACGGTGTACGACATCTATGCCCACACAGTGCCTCATATGGTGCCATCCCAATCGATGCATGACAGTTGTTGTTGTATGAGAACTCAACTAGTGGGAGATGATCCATCCACACATGTCCCCAATCCAATACACAAGCTCACAACATATCCTCAAGGGTCTAGATGGTCCTCTCTGACTGACCATCTGTATGAGGATGGAACGCAGTCGTAAAGTGTAGACTCGTGCCTAGAGCAGTCTGAATATGCTACTAAAACCTTGAGGTAAATCGTCAATCTTGAACGAAGACGATCGTCCTCGGTACACCATGTAGTCTCACTTCCTGCCTATTGTACTCCTCAGCCAAACGACTCACTTTCCACGTCTCTTTGATAGGGTTGAAACGTGCAGTCTTTGTCAATCTATCAACAACAACACACATAACATCAAACCTCCTGCTAGGCCTCAATCACATCACAAAGTCCATGGCGATGTCCTCCCACTTCAACTACGGTACTGACAGTGGATGGAGCTCACCTCCAGGTCTGCAATGCTCTATCTTGACCTGTTGACAAGTCGCACACTGTGCCACAAATCTGGCTACATCGGGCTTCAGCCCTCCCCACCAATATGATCGTCTCACATCATCGTACATCGTACTCGTACCTGGATGTATTGAATAAGGTGTACAATGAGCCTCTTGTAAAATCCTCTGTCTCAACTCTGCATCAACAGGTACACTGACGCGGTCACGGCATCTCATCACTCCATCTGCTCCTATGGAGAATTGTGGTGTCTCAGCACGAGACATCCTCTCTCGAATCCTTATTAGGGTCGGGTAGGTCCCCTTCTTATGTTGGATCTCACCCAACAAAGCAGATAGAACCTCTAAGGTGTACAACTGGGCATCCTCATCAGGAAAGTGGATGTCCAACTCTAGCCAAGCTAGATCCCTCCGCAGCAGAGACTAAACTGTCAGTCTCGAAATCACCTTCTCTCGAGGCGTCTTCCTGCTGGTGGCGTCGGCGACAATATTCGCCTACCCTAGATGATACGAAATCTCAAGGTCAAAGTCCTTGATCAACTCGAGCCATTGACGCTGGCGGTTATTCAACTCCCGCTGCGTAAAAATATACTTTAAACACTTATGGTCAGTGAAGATCTGACATGTAGCACCATACAAGTAATATCTCCAGATCTTCAAAGCACGAATTATCGCAGCCAACTCCACATCGTGAGTCGGATAGTTCTACTCATAGGTCTTCAACTATCGAGACGCAGATGCAATCACTCTGCCCCTCTGCATCAACACGCATCCCAAGCCTAGCTTCGATGCATCACTATATACCCCAAAATTATCAGAATCCTTTGGTTGTGCCATGATAGGAGCAGAAGTCAAATGCCTCTTCAACTCCTCAAAACTTTGGGCACACTGATCAGACCATAGAAATCTGGTGGTCTTCCTCAGCAAACTCGAAAGTGGACGGGCAATCACAAAAAATTCCCCCACAAAATGTCGATAAAAGCTGGGTAAGCCAAGGAAGTTGCGAACCTCCTTGCTTTCGTCGGCGTTGTCCAAGCTGCTACTGACTCTATCTTTGCCGGATCAACCATGATCCCATCGGCGGAGACAATATGACCTAGGAATTATACTTGTGACATCCAAAACTCTCACTTAGAGAGCTTGGGATACAATTCTCTATCCCGCAAAATCTGTAAAACCATCCTCATATGACCGGCATGCTCCTCTCGAGTCTGAGACCACACAAGAATGTCATCAATAAAGACTACCACAAATTGTTCAAGGAAGTGGATGAAAATAATGTTCATCAGCTCCATGAAAACTGTTGGGGCATTCGTAAGCCCAAATGGCATCACTACAAACTCGTAGTGTCCATAATGGGTCCAAAAAGCCGCCTTGTGCACATCCTTCTCCCTCACCCTCAACTGGTGATATCATGAGCGCAAGTCAATCCTAGAAAACACAGTCGCTCCTTGTAACCGATCCAACAAATTATCAATACGGGGCAGTGGATACTTGTTCTTGATGGTCACCTTGTTCAACTCTCTGTAGTCAATGCATAGTCTCAAAGATCCGTCCTTCTTGCGCACGAAGAGGACAGATGCTCCCCACGGGGACACACTAGGGCAGATGAAGCCCTTATCAGCCAACTCCTTGAGTTGCTTCTTCAGCTCCAACATCTTGATAGGCGCTATCCGATATGGGGCCTTCGAGATCTGTCTCGTACCAGGCTCCAACTCGATGCTCAAGTCCACACTCCTCTGAGGCGGGAAAAAAAGACGGCTCAACAAACATGCCTGTAAACTCACAGACCATTGAGCTATCCTCCAATGCTAGGCTCTCTCCAACCTTCATGGCATAACACCAGAAGGCATCACATCCCTGTATTATCAAACTCGCTACTCGTACAACACTGATGACAAAGCCTGTCTTCCCAAGGCCCCAACCCCGGAAGACCTCTATCTGTCCCAACTCGGTAGAGACTATCAAAGTCCTCCCACCTACGTCTAATACCGCACAGTGTCTACGCATCCAATCCATACCCAAAATTAATTCCTCATGCACCAATGGCATGACAAAGAAGTCTACAAGCAACACACGAGTCCCTAAACAAATGGGACAATCACGTATCTCACGGGTACCTCAGACCCTACTAACATCAGGTAACCCTATAATAAAGGGTATCCCTCTATAGTAGCTAGACTCAGACGCTCAACACATACATCAGAAATAAAGGAATCCGTAGCACCCGTATTAAATAAAACACTAACAGGTATACCATGACCTTTACCTCTACTCGGAGCAACATAACATCCCCAAAACCATAACAACCTAACGTACGAGAGGTGGCCTCTACCCACCTCCTAAACTCAAAAACTCTACGTTGAGCTCCTCTAGTGTCAGTGGTACTCCCACCACGACCTTCACCTCTACTCGTCCCAAGAGTAGATCCTTGAGTAGAAGGATGATGTGGGACTCTCTGTTATCCCTGTGGCTGCTGTTATGGTGGCCTCTTCCCACCTCTTGCTAACCTAGTAGGGGAAGAGCCCTGCTACGATGTAGCTTCACCCTGCCTACAAAAGGCAGCTCTATGACTTGGCTTGACACAAGTGATACAAGTCACAAGCGGCCTTGTACACTCTGGTTACAAATGTCCAAGGTCTCCACAGTTGAAGCATTGTCGTCCCTTCTCTACAGTCAATGCAGAATAGAGGTAACTATGGCATCTCTGGCTCCGCCCAAAACCTAAAGCTCGACCAATGCCACTGGTCTGCCAGTCCGCTGTCTGTTCTCAAATCGTCCTATCTGAGAAGTTCTCCTATGATTGGTACATTCATGCTCATAAGCTGAGGTATGTTCCTGATAATCTTTCAAGGACTCACAAAGGAATCCCGCAGTATAGAAATATGTACTATCCCTCAGTCGACGGAGAAAAAAGACACGTGCTGATCCTTAGAAGATACAACATGACCCAATAATGCCAGCTTTGTCTGTAAGCGGATGATGGCATCTTTTATCGGCACATCCTCAAAGCCCGCCTCCACAAAGTCCTACAGTTTCTCCCTCCTCAGTGAGGCAAGGCAAAGACGCTCTCTAATCATGCTACTCATCTGGTCATAGCTAGTGGTTCGACCCCGCATTGTCCTCCACCACTGATGAGCTAGGTCACGGAATAGAGTTTGGACTAACTCTATCCGTCTGTCCTTTGGACATCTGATAGACTCAACAACCGAGTCCACATGTCCAATTCAAATCTCCGTCTCCAATCTCACCTTCCTAGAGAATTGGGGTAGTCCCAGCTGATGGAATGCCTTCAACCAAGTGTCTAGTCGACGCCCTCTATACTCCTCTGGAGCTCTAACAGTCTCAGTAGCACGTGCTGACATAACTGGCCCTTGAGTGGCTCCCTTGGACATCTCAGAATATCCCTCTTGTGCCGGCAGATCCGGGGCACGTCTACCCGCTCTAGCAGCCTCCTCAACACGTCTGATGTAAGCACGAAACTCTGGTCCCCTCATAGAGACAAGATCCGAGTCATCTGACTAGACTCGCTGTGATCGTGGTCTCCTAGATCCACCGCTCCTCGTCTCAGGAACGACACTCTCAACAATCTCCTCATGAACCTCCTCCACAATTGGCGGATCGGCAGCGGGAAACTGGTCCCTGTCCTATCACTCCCGGAGGAATAGGTGGTCTACCTCTACCCCAGCCCATAACAGAAGTTGCTCGAGTTCGAGCTATCTACGGGGTATGCACACCTAAATTATAAGGCTATATATATGCCATATGTATATATATATAACACATCCACATACAATCCATAATACATATATATATACATATCTATACTACTGAGATCCACGGAAGCGGTGACATCTTCCCGTACATTCTATCCCAAAACACTATATACATAGCTTTAAAACCAAAAATCATTTGAAAATATCAAACCCCTTTCGGTTTTGTTTATTTTATCCATCCGACCTTTATTGCAGGTAGAAAGTGTCATTGTTGTCAACCTAAGACTCTGATACCAACTCTGTAACACCCCGAATCTGCGGGACTCGGGGCGCCACATTTGACTAGGATCTCACAATGGATCATGACTCTAGCCTGCCAACAAGTTTAGTGGACCTTACAACAAGGCAGTCAGAGATATAAAATAAATACATAAAACTATATAAACTGTACATCAAAAGGTAAACAAAATCGTAGCCGAGTATAAAATACAATTCTCATACAAGAGGTATACAAAGATCATCCTCACGCAGGATCTACATAACATCCCCAAAACCATAACAACCTAATGTACGAGAGTCCTCAGCCTGTCACCCTGACGGATCACTCTACAGCTCGCTTATCCTGCAAAGACTCTACACAGTATAAAACCGTTAGCTAACCATACATATTTAAGGTAATGCATAAGCACAAGCTCAAGTCATAAAAGATAAACACATCATCATGTTGTAACACGTTTACCCGTTTTAATTATCTTTATATATATATATATGTGTGTGTGTGTGTGTGTGTGTGTGTGTGTGTGTGAAACTATGTGACACGAGGAACGCATCATCCTCGCCTTTGGGCCTGCTAGCCATGCGGATTAGTATCGGTCACACAACCCGAGTACCCTATGGGAGTGGTGTTGTGCATTTCCCGTATACCAGGTCTGGTCTGATGTCGGAGAACCTCCAAGACTCCTTCCAAGATAAAAGGGAAAGGTTATCACTGTCACAACAAGGGGGATATCAATAAAACATAGGTCGGTAATAATCAACATTGCATGCTATCATACCAAGCATATAACACACCCATCACTTAAGCATACATCCAATATAAGGTGGTAGCTAAGTAAGTCCTACGGACTTACCTCAACTTTTGACACTCTCAACCTCGATCAACCTCTACACTGGAGGGAAGCACAACCTATCAACAAGGCATACAGAGATGTCACATCTCTTAACAAGCAAAGGGTCACACCTAGACCCAAAGGAATCCATAAGGATCATATACATCCTATAACCCTCAACCGACATCCTAAATCCTCAAAGCCGTACACGGCATAACATGATATCATAACATCATAATCCACTCTAATCTATACCTAGCATGATGCTACTCACTCACACTAGGAAAGGAAGGGACAATGTCATCCTTAGGCAAGCCCTGAACAAGACCCACCTACGTGACAAGGAAGGGGCAGGGGTTGGACACAGGGAACCGCAGGGGCGGCCCTGGGTAGCGTAGAGGCGGCGTTTGGCCAATGCTGGGGCGTCTTGGCTGGGCGCAGGGGTGGCGTCTGGCCGGCGCTAGGGAGGCATGGCTGGTGTGTAGATTTCACACTTCAGCTCCTCTTCACGTCTTCACTCAAACCTCTTCAGTCCTTCTTCAGCCAGCAATCCTATACATACATATGCATACATATATACATCAAACAAAGCCTAGGAAGGCTTCCACAAGATCAAATCTTGTTGAATCCTAAACAAGGAAGGAAGAAGAGACGAAAAGAAGAAAGAAAGAAGGAAGAAATGAAGAGCTCACCAGCTGAGCCCTAACAGAGGAAGAACAACATACCAAAACCTCAAGGCTTGCTCAACACAAGCACAACAACATCATCAAACACAATCATCAACCAAAGCCACACTAAACTCTCTTCAAAACAAGAAGAAATCAAGAAGAAGATCCAAAGGAAGAGAAAGAAGCACATAGTAGAGAAGATGGAGCTGGAGATAGAATGAAGAAACCCTCATCTGGAAGAGAACAGAATATATAAAGGAAGAAGGGTAAAAGGCAAAGGCACGAGTCAATGAAGATGGCTGCAGCACACTACAAACCGCAGGGGAGGCTCAGGTTGGCGCAAGGGCGGACCAGACAGCCCGCAGGGGCGCAGGTCTAGCCGCAGGGGTGGCTCAGGCCTGCTAAGCACAACTCAACACCTGTGTCTCAGCTGAGACGCAAGCGCGGGATCCCTCAAAGACTAGAGCTCTTACATCTCACTCCCCTGAAAACAAGTTTCGGTCACACAACCCGTGTACCCTATGGGAGTGATGTAGTGCCCTTCCCGTATACCAGGTCTAGCATGACGTCACTAAGACTCCTTACAGGATGAAAGGGAAAGTTTATCACTGCCACAACAAGGGAGATATCAATAAAACATAGGTCGGTAATAATCCGCATCGCATGCTATCATACCAAGCATATAACACACCCATTACTCATGCATACACCCATTGTAAGGTGGTAACTAAGTTAGTCCTACGGACTTACCTCAACTTCTGATACTCTCAACCTCGATCAACCTCTACATTGGAGGGAAGCACAACCTATCAACAAGGCATACAGAGATGTAACATCTCTTATCAAGCAAAGGGTCACACCTAGACCCAAAGGAATCTATAAGGATCATATACATCCTATAACCCTCAACTGATATCCTAAATCCTCAAAGCCGTACACGGCATAACATGATATCATAACATCATCATCACACTCTCATCTATACCTAGCATGATGCTACACACGCATACTAGGAAAGGAAGGGACAATGCCATCCTTAGGCAAGCCTTGAAGAAGACGCACCTGCGTGACAAGGAAGGCGTAGGGGCTAGACACAGGGAACCGCAAGGGTGGCCCTGGGTGGCATAGGGGCGGTGTCTGGCTGGCACTGGGGCGTCCTGGCTGGGTGCAAGGGCGGCTGGTGTGCAGATTGCACACTTCAGCTCCTCTTCACTTCTTCACCCGAACATCTTCACTCCTTCTTGAGCCAGCAGCCCCATACATACATATACATATATACATCAAACAAAGCCTCAAAAGGCTGCCACAAGATCAAATCTTATGGAATCCAAAGCTAGAAAGGATAAAGAGAAGGAAAATAGAAAGAAAAGAAGAACACACCAGCTGAGCCCTAACAAAGGATGAACAACAAACCATGTTAGCATGAAAATTGTGATATTTTAGGCACGTTTTCTAAGTGTATTTCATCCATATAGGTAGTCATTGATAAAGCATTGAGGCATTTGGGAGTTAGTTTATCTATTTTGTCGATATAGAGGTCTACATAAGCTTTGTGTTGATTGTAGGCAATTTAGAGCTAATTCTGAACGGATTGAGAGAGAATGGAGTTTGATTGAGCATGTCCAAGGATTGAGGACATCTCTAGGAGCTAAGGAAGGTGCTAACTTGAAGAATAGCACGAGGCTAAGGAAAACCACGAATTACCTCTAAACCACGCTCTAAAATACGGCTGTACTAGATTCCACGTTCAAGTCCACGGCCGTGGAACCTTGGCAAGAGAGGCGTGGTGCATTCCAGCAACTTACACGGCCGTGGAGGGTTGTGACAAACCGTGACCAACTTCCACGCTCTAAATTACGGGCGTGGAACCCTTCCACGACTGTGATCTTGGCGATCTTTTACCCAACACTTTGAAGCCACGATCTTCTACGCAATGGGCCGGGCCAATATTTTATCTTACCTTATAAAAGGACGGAAGAAGAGAGATTCCGTCACCTCTGCTTAGGCTTACACTTCGGCTTACCCTAGTTTTACACTTTGACGGAGATTGTGATTGAGAGATTTGCACTTTGCTATTGAGATTTCCGGATTGACGGAAGAGTTGAAGATTTGGAAGATTGTTCGTGGCGGAAGTTACGCCTTTGATTCTAGGTTAGATTAGAAGACGGATTGACATCCCGTTCTTCGTTCTTATCTAAATAGTTGCTTGTTTGTGTTTATTCCGAATCTGAATTGCATTATCGTTGATATTTGTGGATTTGAGATTGACTTAAGGTTTATTGAAGGTTTTCGGAAGTGTTCATCTTTTAATTTTTTAAATCTTGAATTTGATATCAATATGACTGTTGTTGGCTAAAACCCTTTAGCAATTCTAAGGTGAAGGGTTGATAGTTGTGGCTTAGATGATGATAGATCGATCGTGAATAGATTGGACCCTGAGAGTTAGAGAGAATCGCCGACGAACCTAATCCACGGTCTGTTCTTGAACTTCCACGGCCGTGGAACTCAAGAACTACCCGTAATTTTGTGTTAAGTTACGAACTTGCTTTTACTTTAATCCAAAGTTAAAGATTTGCTTTAACTTAGTCTTGGCTTGCCTTTTCTAGGTGGTAGTGAAGCCTCAACAACCTCTACCTCGATTGTGAGTGTAACAACCTTAATCGGTTTAGTTAGTCTTGATCCTTGGATTACAAGTTTGGGTGTTTGACGTTAATTCTTACCTTTAGATCTTTTCTATATTGAAGCCTCAACAACCTTTATAGAGAGTGTCTTTTAGTTGAGTTATATAGGGTTTTTGGAACTTCACCGTACGATTACCTTACATTCGTATACCTTTGCATACCTCAACTCTGTCCTTATATCTTTAGTATATCTTGAATTGATAGCCACAGCTGGATTCCTGGATCTTTAGGATTGTTGTCTTCCCAATATTTGAAAAGCTTCATACATTTACTTGCTCGATAATCTGAAATTGGATTTAACCCCCCCAAATCCCTGTGTTCGATACTCTAGAATTCTTGCTTAACTATATCGATCCGTACACTGCGGGTTTGCTTGCTTGATTCTAGTTTTATAAATTTAAGACTTATTTGCACGCACGCTAAGTGGCGAACAAGTTTTTGGCGCCGTTGCCGGGGATTTGGTCTAGGCCGAATTCGGTTTTCGGTTGTCGAGCTTAGGAGCTCTTCCTTTGTTATTTGATATCATCTTTAGTGTATGCGTAGGTCTAGGAACACCGAAGACCTCTTACCTCTTGATCAAGAGCTTGAGAGGACTTTGAGGAGAAAGCGTAAGGAAAAGAAAATGGCTGAAGAAGCAGAACGTGGTTACCAAACGGAGTTAGCGGAAAAGGACGCTCAACTCTAGTGGAGTGAGAAAACTCGTAGAGAGGAAATAGATCGTCATCAATCTAAAGTTGATGATCTAAATGATATGATGTTCCAAATGAGGATGGAAATAAGCGACCTTAAGAGAAAGGATAGCAAGAAATCCTCAAGAAGGTCATGAAGATCGGCTAGAAGTCATTCATCCGCTGATGATAGTGACTCTTCCATGCCACCACTAGAGGACATTGATCCAACAATCAATGTCAATCCATTCATTCCACGGCCAGCTGCCAACCGACGTGTTCCACCTAGGAACGCAAGGGTCGAACGTGTGGATGATGAGCCAAGAACTCTTGGCCAAAGGATGGATCCAATACAACAACCACGCCGTTTGGGCGTGAACTTTGATGCTGATGATGCCGGGTTGAGCTTCAACCCGCAGGTTATTACTCTTGTTCGCCAAAACCAATTTGGCGGAACAAGCGCTGAATCTCCACACCAACACCTACAAAATTTTGAGTGTATGATGGAGACAATGAAGCCGAAGAACGCGACTACCAACAACTATAAGCTCAAACCTTTCTTTTTCTCCTTGAAGGGGAAGGCATTGTCTTGGTACCAAGCTCTTCCTAGTGGGAAACTAGACACATGGGAAGACCTTTCCACGGAGTTCCTCACCAAGTTCTTTCCGCCATCCAAAACGGCGGAACTAAGAGGTAAGAGTAATGCATTTTCTATGAGATCTAACGAGAGTTTGTTTCAATCTTGGGAAAGATTTCAGGATTTGCTCTTGGATTGCCCTCATCATGGCATATCCAAACTAGCACTTTTGGAGATATATTATAAGGGGCTGGATGTGGAGACACAATTCAAGCTCCAATCCCTCTCATGTGGTACATTCATGGACATGAGAGAAGATGACGCTTGGGACTTCATTGAGAAGCAAGCACGAGTCATAGAGAAGTACTCTCACCGGAAAGTGGAGGGAAATCGTGTGGAGCAAGGAGCAAAGCTCACACATGAAGCTCAATCTCAAATCTTTTCTCTCAACAACAAGATTAAAGAGTTGAAGGAAGCTATCAAGACCAACTTTCCAAAGCAAAACGGAAAGGATGTTGGCTATTTGGGCAACAACAACAACAACGGTGGTGAGAATACAAACCGCAACAACAACAATAACCGGAACAATAACCGGAACAATTGGAATAACAACAACAACAACCGGAACAACAATTGGAACAACAATAGGGGTTCAAACAACAACAATTGGCGATCCAATCAACAAAACTCCGGTAATTCTTATCCTTCCAATTCAAATTCACTAACTCCACCTTCCTCTTCTTCTATTCTTTTGAAAAGCCAGGGGCAAACATCTAATGGAGGAAGCACTTCGGGGAAGGAGAAGCCCGATCCCATGTAGGAGACGATCTTTGGAAAGCTTCAAGGGTTAGAGACTCGTATCATCAAGGTTGATGATCACATAACTAAGGTTGATAAAGCCCAAAAGGTCTTAGAAAACCAAATGTTTACTCATGCGGAGGAAGTTCCTAGGAATCAAGGGAAACTTCCAGGAAAAACGGAGGACAACCCAAAGGGAAGGGTTATGGCAATCACAACTAGGAGCGGAGTGAAAACCACCGATTCGCAACCTAAGTTTGTTGAAGTCTCCGTTGAGAAAGAAAAAGAGAAGGGGAAGGAGAAGGAAGATGTCTACGTTCCTCCTCCGGCTTAAAAACCTCCCCTACCATTCCCTCAATCTAGAGCAAGATCGCGTCTAGATAAACAATTTGGTAAGTTCATAGAACTCATGAGCAAATTGCATATTAACATACCTTTCATTGATGCTATTGTAGGTATGCCGGCTTATGGCAAGTTCTTAAAGGAGCTCCTCTCCAACAAAAGGAAGCTAGAAGATTTTGGAGAGGTTAAGATGAGTTCGGATTCTTCGGATCCCATCAAGACCATGAAGGAGAAAATGCCCCCGAAGCTAAAGGATCCGGGGTCATTTTGTATTCCCATAGGAGTGGGAGATGTCACATATGATGCATTATGTGACTTAGGAGCAAGTGTGAGCATCATACCACTTGCATTATGTAGGAAGATCGGTTTAGGCGACCCTAAACCGGTAAAGATGACGTTGTACATGGCGGATCGATCCATCACTCGTCCCGTCGGTATTGTAGAAGACGTCCCGGTTAAGCTAGGTAAATTCTTTGTACCCATTGATTTTGTTGTGCTTGACATTCTTGCAGATAGTCCGGTCCCGATTATTCTCGGAAGACTGTTTCTTGCAACATCCGGCTGCATAGTCGATTGCAAGAATGCTAGACTCGCCTTTGACATAGGAGAAGAGAAGGTAGAGTTCGTTCTTTCCACTCTAGTGAAGGAACCAATCTTTGATGAGGATATATTCAATATCCAAGATAAAGAAGGGTTGTCTAGAGAGGAGGTAAGTGCTATTCTCTTCAAAGATCCTTTGCAAAAGGTTATTCCTATGAGTCTAACGAATGTAGGGGAAGAATAGGAGTGCAATGAGGTAATTGAAGCCTTAGATGCACAAAAAGAAGTGTGTGAAGAAGAGTTCGAGAAACTCCACGACGAGGCAGAAAACGTGAGAATCCACGGTTATACCTTATATTCCACGGCCGTGGACTTCACCAACAAAAGCGTGGAGCACTCCAGAGGCTTACACGGTCGTGGAGAAAACAGAGCACCCGTAACTACATTTCACGCCCAAAATCACGGCCGTGGAGGATGCAGAGAAACCGTAATTTTGGTCGTGGACGAAGGCAATCGTGCTTCTTCTTCAACTTCTTTTGATTCTTCTCCAACACCTTCTACTTCCTTAGACACTTCTAAGGAAGCATCGGAAGCTCCTCAAGAGCCATTGGAAACTCCTGCAGCTATGGAGTTGAAACAACTTCCTACACATCTAAGGTACGCGTTCGTAGGACCTAACTCTACTTATCCGGTAATTGTTAGCTCCGATTTAACCATAGATGAACATAGTATGCTTATGGTTGTCCTTAGGAAACATAGGAAAGTTTTAGGTTATATTATAGAGGACTTAGTAGGAATCAAACCTTCCCTATGCATGCATAAAATCTTAATGGAAGAGGACTTTAGGACTTCAAGACAATCTCAAAGGCGGTTGAATCCGACCATGAAGGAGGTTGTCAAGAAGGAAATTCTTAAACTTCTTGATGCAGGTATCATCTACCCTATCTCCGATAGCAAGTGGGTGAGTCCGGTTCAAGTAGTTCCGAAGAAGGGAGGAATGACGGTCATCACCAACAAAAACAACGAACTCATTCCTACTCGAACCGTAACGGGATGGCGGATGTGCATAGACTACCGCAAGCTTAACAATGCGACGAGGAAGGCTCACTTCCCATTGCTATTCATCGATCAAATGCTTGAAAGGTTAGCGCAACATTCTCACTTCTGTTATCTTGATGGATATAGTGGTTTCTTTCAGATCTCGATACACCCAGATGATCAGGAGAAGACCACATTCACGTGCCCATGGGGTACGTTTGCCTATAGGAGAATGCCGTTCGGGCTTTGCAATGCCCCAACCACCTTTTCAAAGGTGCATGATGGCCATCTTCTCCGAATACATAGAGGAAATCATGGAGGTTTTTATGGATGACTTCTCCGTATATGGTTCCTCTTTTGACAATTGTCTTTCTAACCTTGCTCTTGTGTTACGAAGGTGTGAAGACACTAACCT
Source organism: Fagopyrum homotropicum (assembly GCA_033239125.1). Classification (NCBI taxonomy): domain Eukaryota; kingdom Viridiplantae; phylum Streptophyta; class Magnoliopsida; order Caryophyllales; family Polygonaceae; genus Fagopyrum; species Fagopyrum homotropicum. The sequence goes on along the minus strand of BSWB01000003.1, from coordinate 94,078,316 downwards.
AGTTCTTAATTGGGAGAAGTGTCAATTCATGGTTAAGGAAGGCATTGTATTAGGACACCTAATCTCTAGTAGAGGGATCGAGGTGGATAAAGCGAAAATAGAGACTATAGAGAAACTTCCTCCCCCAACTTCGGTGAAAGGGATAAGAAGTTTTCTAGGACATGCTGGATTCTATAGGCGTTTCATAAAGGATTTCTCTAAAATATCAAAGCCGCTAACTAATCTATTGATGAAGGGTGCAATTTTTGAGTTTTCGCAGGAATGCTTGGATGCGTTTAACATGATTCGGGAAGCTCTAATTTCAGCTCTTATTATCCAACCTCCGGATTGGAATCTTCCCTTTGAGGTTATGTGTGATGCTAGTGACGTAGCTATAGGAGCTGTTCTTCGACAAAGAAAGGAAGGGCGAACCCATGCCGTATACTACGCTAGCAAGACGCTAGATGAAGCGCAGCTCAACTACGCCACTACGGAAAAGGAGTTTTTAGCCATTGGTTATGTAATTGACAAATTTCGCTCTTATCTTGTAGGTGCAAAGGTGATTGTATACACGGATCATGCTGCGATCCGGCACCTCCTTGCAAAGAAGGATGCGAAGCCAAGGCTAATTAGATGGATTCTTCTCCTATAAGAATTTGATCTAGAGATCCGCGACAAGAAGGGTTCGGAAAATTCTGTTGCGGATCATTTGAGTCGTCTAACGCATCTAGAAGACGACCATCTACCTATAGATGACTCCTTCCCGGACGAACACTTACATATCATAGAGGAGTGCATCGACGTGATCTCCAAAGGTAACGAACCATGGTTTGCTGATTTTGTTAACTATTTGGTTTGTCAGGAGATACCGCCCGGATTATCCTACGCACAAAGAAAGAAGTTCTTTAAGGATGTTCGGGAATACTTTTGGAATGAACCTCTTCTCTTTAAAAGAGGTCCGGATGGCATCATTCGGCGATGTGTGCTGGAAGATGAGATGCAAAGTGTCATCCGCCATTGTCATTCACTACCATGTGGAGGACACGCTAGTTCAAACAAAACTAGCGCTAAGGTATTACAATCTGGATTCTTTTAGCCTACTTTATTTAGAGATGTGCAAACCTTTTTTTCCTGCTGCGATGTTTGTCAAAGAACAGGAAATATCTCTAGGAGGAATGAGATGCCTCTCAATAACATCCAAGAGGTGGAGATTTTCGACGTTTGGGGAGTTGACTTTATGGGACCGTTCCCATCATCTTGTGGAAACCAATACATACTCTTGGCGGTGGATTACGTTTCTAGATGGGTGGAAGCAATTGCCTCTCCCACCAATGATGCCATGGTAGTGGTCAAGTTCTTTAACAAGACCATCTTCCCACGATTTGGGACACCAAGGACTATCATTAGTGATGGAGGTTCTCACTTCATTGCCCGGCGCTTTGAAGCTCTTCTAGCTAAGTATGGGGTTACTCACAAGATCGCCACCCCTTATCACCCACAAACTAGTGGACAAGTTGAGATCTCAAACCGGGAGATCAAAGGAATCCTAGAGAAGACGGTTTCAAGGACAAGGAAGGATTGGTCCTTGAAGCTTGATGATGCATTGTGGGCATACCGGACTGCGTACAAAGCCTCCCATAGGAACCACACCATACAACCTTGTGTATGGGAAGTCTTGTCACTTACCGGTAGAGTTAGAGTACAAGGCGTTTTGGGCCATCAAGTGGTTAAACTTCAGCATGAAGGAGGCGGGAGAGAAGCGTCTCTTGGACCTTAATGAGCATTAAGAACTCCGCTTGAACGCCTATGAGAACGCCAAGATCTCTAAGGAGAGAGCAAAGCGTTGGCATGATAAGCATATCATTCCAAAGGACTTCAAAGAAGGAGATCAAGTTCTCCTCTTCAATTCAAGGCTTCGTCTCTTTCCAGGTAAGCTTAAATCTCGTTGGACCGGACCATTTCTAATCAAACGTATTTTCCCCCATGGTGCAGTTGAAGTATGGGGTGAAGCGGGCGGAAGCTTTAAGGTGAACGGTCAATGACTCAAGAAGTATACACCGGAACTCCAAGCTGAAGAGTTCGCGCCCACCGCACTCGAATAAGTGCGAATCTGGTCTAGCTACGGACCTTAAACAAAGCGCTTCTTGGGAGGCAACCCAAGGTATTGCATTTACGTTTTTGCTTTTGATTCATAGTTTAGCTTAGTTTAGACGTTTTTGCTTTGTTTTGCCTTCGATTCCTTCCGGTATGTTTGTGTTTTTGGATGTAGGAACAGTGGAAAAGGAAAGGAGAAGAGAAAGTTGAAGAAAAGTGACGAAACTTGGACTTTGGAGCATTATAGAGAGTTCCACGGCCTAAACCACGGTCGTGGAACCCTCTGAGACCGTAATTTACAAAAGCCTTCTAAAAATCACCAAAACCACGGTTCCGTACATTTCCACGGCCGTGGAACCCCCCGACAGACCGTGATTTTCCAAAATTTTTACGGCCACTATATAAACCACGTTCCTTTACAAAACACAAACCAAACACCAAAATTACGCCCAAAATCGCCGAATCCTTCCCCTCACCTCAATTCTTCATTCGCTAATCGTTTTTAACGATTCTTTGGCCAAAACAGAAGCAAATCCGATCACCAACAAGATCCAAGCAACAATTCGAGCGGCAAATCACCGAGGAAAGCAGAATTCGGATTTAAATATCCGAAAACCTAGGTTTTTTCGCTCTTCTCTATCTTTGTCGATTCGGACTTGCATTTGCTAGAATTTTTAGGAATAACTGATTGGAATTGGAAGAGAATTAGTCTAGGACTGCTGTTGTGAAATTTGGTGTGATTCTGTTGAGATTTGGGAAAAGACGAGACAAACCACGGTTCCTGTAGATTCCACGGCCGTGGAACACCAAGAACAAACCGTGGTTTTTAACAGAACATGGATTTTGTGAGGAGAGTGTCCGGTAGGAATAAGGACAAGAACAAAGATAAGGATAAGAGTAAAAAGTGGAAGGGCAACCCCTCTTCCTCTTCCTCCTCTAGAGCACCACCACCTTCATCCCCTTCACCTCCATCATCACCTTCATCACCATCACCACCTCGCCCTAGGGTCCCTACCATTCACGAGGATCATCTCGACGCCTTAGAGAGGATCCATAAGAGGACGGTCATAGGACCTAGATACCTACTGTTGGAGGATTTAGAGCCTCTCCATGTGATAGGGGATCTTACTTGGCTTTTAGATAGAGCCGGTCTTGTCATCATCTCGGCTATTCCAGAAGATGCATATGAGGAGATTACAAGAGAGGTTGTGGTTTCTTTTGAGCACAGCCATGTTGATAGGACAGTTTCTTTCCGGCTGATGGAAAGAAACTATGATTTCTCCATCCGGGAGTTTGGAGCCTTCTATGGGTTCCACGAGACCTTCAATGATCGTTTCCCCAGTGGCGTATACGCAAAGGATTTCTGGGAAGAGGTCACTATGATCTATGCCAGCGAGGACCGCTGGCAACCAGCTGACACCAAGGCTAAGTTGATGTATCACTTAGCCTTGAAGATAGCTCATAGGGTACTTTCTGAGTGTATCTTCCCTAGGACGGAGACACCTCAGAAGATTAAGACAGATGAGCTCTTCCTTCTCTATTGTATGCTATACGGTAGACCTGCTGACTGCGCCACCCTCTTAGCTGCTACCATGAGCAAGCTAAAGAACAAGAGGGCTGGCAACATTGGATATGGTGGGATAATCACCCACCTTGCTAGGGCATTAGGGGTAGATTTCTCCGCCTACACACGCATTGCTGCTGTACCCCTAGGACTTCAAGCCCTTATGACTAGAGGCCTTATCTTCCCCACCCATAGAGGTCCACCTTATGCTGCTATGCCATAGGAGAGTAGGACAGGGAGAGGCATTGAGTGGCTCCCAGAGTATTCCATTGTGGCTGGACGCCATAACTGGAAGGCGACGTTCGCTGCCATGTATGCGAACAGATTGGTAGCCCCTCCCTACGTTCCACCCCACCAGTTGTAGAGGAGGAGATGGGAGGAGATGACTTTGAGGGAGGAGGAGCTGAGCAGGACTTTGGTACATTCCCAGATCAGCCGGATGCAGCTCCTGACATTCCTAGGCATTCACCCCGTCCAGCTAGAGCTTCAAGATCTTCTTCTCGCCGCGCCAGCGTGAGTGAGAGACCCACTTGGATGGAGGGACCTCCTGCGTGGTATGGAGCTCCACCACCATGGTCTACACAGCCGCAACCGCCACCAGTACCAACACCTTCAGATGCGCCGCCATGGTACAGCCAGCCGCCTGGTTGATACGAGCAGCTGCCAGAGTGGGCTACCGACCTTTCCACCAGAGTTGGAGCTTTGGAGATCCGAGCTGACGCTAGAGATGCACGTATGGACGATCTTGACCATATGATGAGGGATGTTTATCACCAGCAGTTCGGGCGGTACTATGATCCTAGCTTCTCACCGTTTCCACCTCCACCAGCGCCGCAGTGATGACCTTGCATGATCGACAATTTTAGCCGCTCCACCACTGTTTTGTGAGTTCTTTTTCTTTCTTTCTTTTCTTCTTTTTCTTTTCTTTGAACATTAGGAACAATGTTTGTTCCAAGTATGGGGTGGGGTGTGACAAATCGTTTGTAATAACTCTTACTCACTTTATTTGCTTCTATTGAGACTATCTTGCATGTTTCATTCTATTGTTACACGTTTCATTATTGCATTGCATGAAAAAGAATTTGAAAAACCCATAAAAATTGAAAAATTTTGAACATTTTGTGTTTCTAAGGATAGAGATGATTTCTATGATAATCACCACTTGTGAATTGAGTTTTGATGACAATCGCATGCTTAAACGAATAGTGAATTGAAAAGAAATTGAATGAGTTGATTATACCTCTTTTGCAAGTTTCATAATGTGATGAATGTTACTTAAATCATGTTGAGAAATCAAGGTTGAAATCACATAATAAGTTCTTATGCTTCTTTTTGACATGATTAAGGCAATTCGATTTTCTTTCTTCTTTCTTTGATCATTTAGCCCCTCATTGAAATATTGACCTCCTTTACCTATCCGGGAATTTGGAGCAGTTGAATGAAAAAGGCATGTTTGATATAGGAGGGCCATGAAAGCAATACTTTGCATTCAAGGGAATAGAAAGAAATTAAAGGTTTGGGGAAGTCAATCATGATGATGAGTAACTCGGCACCATTCACATAGCCGGGTGTTTGTGTCTTGCCAAAGTCGGATTGAGCGATATTCCTAACGGATTATGGTATGTGCGCTAAGGGTTTGAGGCATCTCATAAAAATTGAGAAACGCCAATCTCCTAGGCTTCGGTTTTTGTGCACCTCTATCCATAACTCCAAAAGTAAAGTCGAAAAATGAAAAGAAGAGAGCGAAGCTCTAAGTTGAAAGTGCTGCGGCAACCGCAAGAGAAGAAGAAAAGAGTAGTTGTCCACTTTCCCGGATTCATTCACCACCCTCCTTAAAGTTTTCCTTCCCTTTCCGCATTCTAGACCTTGTTTGAAAGTCCTTAAGATCAAAAGAATGTTATATGGCTTGGTGATCTAAATTGAAGTTTCTTATGATTGATTTTGATAATGTTTGAAGGTTATGATGTTTACATGGAAGTTTGATTGATTCATGAGCTTTCTTTACTCTTTACTCTTTGATTATGTATATGAAAGTCTTATAAATGAATGAAGCAAGATTTGATAATGATCTATTGATTATAAGGCACACTCATCCAAAAGAAGTTTTGCTTTGAGAAGGTACACATATTTCATCCTAACTTGAATTTTTATGTTTTGAAAGACCTTGCTTAGGGACAAGCAAGTGGCAAGTATGGGGTTATTTGTTAGCATTAAATATTGTGATATTTTAGGCACGTTTTCTAAGTGTATTTCATCCATATAGGTAGTCATTGATAAAGCATTGAAGCATTTGTGAGTTAGTTTATCTATTTTGTCGATATAGAGGTCTACATAAGCTTTGTGTTGATTGTAGGCAATTTAGAGCTAATTCCGAACGGATTGAGAGAGAATGGAGTTTGATTTAGCATGTTCAAGGATTGAGGACATCTCTAGGAGCTAAGGAAGGTGCTAACTTGAAGAATAGCACGAGGCTAAGGAAAACCACGAACTACCTCTAAACCACGCTCTAAAATACGGCCGTACTAGATTCCACGTTCAAGTCCACGGCCGTGGAACCTTGGCAAGAGAGGCGTGGAGCATTCCAGCAACTTACACGGCCGTGGAGGGTTGTGACAAACCGTGACCAACTTCCACGCTCTAAATTACGGGCGTGGAACCCTTCCACGACCGTGATCTTGGCGATCTTTTACGCAACACTTTGAAGCCACGATCTTCTATGCAATGGGCCGGGCCAATATTTTATCTTACCCTATAAAAGGACGGAAGAAGAGAGATTCCGTCACCTCTGCTTAGGCTTACACTTCGGCTTACCCTAGTTTTACACTTTGACGGAGATTGTGATTGAGAGATTTGCGCTTTGCTATTGAGATTTCCGTATTGACGGAAGAGTTGAAGATTTGGAAGATTGTTCGTGGCGGAAGTTACGCCTTTGATTCTAGGTTTGATTAGAAGACGGATTGACATCCCGTTCTTCGTTCTTATCTAGATAGTTACTTGTTTGTGTTTATTCCGAATCTAAATTGCATTATCGTTGATATTTGTGGATTTGAGATTGACTTAAGGTTTATTGAAGGTTTTCGGAAGTTTTCATCTTTCAATTTTTTAAATCTTGAATTTGATATCAATATGACGGTTGTTGGCTAAAACCCTTTGGCAATTCTAAGGTGAAGGGTTGATAGTTGTGGCTTAGATGATGATAGATCGATCGTGAACAGATTGGACCCTGAGATTCAGAGAGAATCACCAACGAACCTAATCCACGGTCTGTTCTTGAGCTTCCATGGCCGTGGAACTCAAGAACTACCCGTAATTTTGTGTTAAGTTACGAACTTGCTTTTACTTTAATCCAAAGTTAAAGATTTGCTTTAACTTAGTCTTGGCTTGCCTTTTCTAGGTGGTAGTGAAGCCTCAACAACCTCTACCTCGATTGTGAGTGTCACAACCTTAATCGGTTTAGTTAGTCTTGATCCTTGGATTACAAGTTTGGGTGTTTGACGTTAATTCTTACCTTTAGATCTTTTCTATATTGAAGCCTCAACAACCTTTATAGAGAGTTCTTTTAGGTGAGTTATATAGGGTTTTTGAAACTTCACCGTACGATTACCTTACATTCGTATACCTTTGCATACCTCAACTCTGTCCTTATATCTTTAGTATATCTTGAATCGATAGCCACAGCTGGATTCCTGGATCTTTAGGATTGTTGTCTTCCCAATATTTGAAAAGCTTCATACACTTACTTGCTCGATAATCTGAAATTGGATTTAACCCCCCAAATCCCTGTGTTCGATACTCTGGAATTCTTGCTTAACTATATCGATCCGTACACTGCGGGTTCGCTTGCTTGATTCTAGTTTTATAAATTTAAGACTTATTTGCACGCACGCTAAGTGGCGAACACACCACAACCTCAAGGTTGGCTCAACACAAGCACAACAACATCATCAAACACCATCATCAACCAAATCCACACAAAACTCTCTTCAAAACAATAAGAAATCAAGAAGAAGATCTAAAGGAAGAGAAGGAGAGAAGAAGATTGTAGGAGAGAAGATGGAGCTGGAGAGAGAATGAAGAAACCTTCATCTAGAAGAGAAGATAATATATAAAGGAAGAAGGGTCAAAAGCAAAGGAACAAGTCAACGAAGAGGGCTACAGCACACCACAAAATGCAGGGGCGGCTCATGGAGGCGTAGGGGCGGACCAGACAGCCCGCAGGGGCAATTAGTCTAGCAGCAAGGGCGGCTCAGGTCTACTAAGCATAGCTCAGCACTTGTGTCTCAACTGAGGCGCTGGCACATGATCCCTCAAAGACTAAGGCTCTTACACAACATGAGTAGGATAAAGGATACATTTGTTTTGTACTCTTCGTTTACAGTTCATCAGAACATTTTCGACCTTTTCTTGGGTGTGTTGAGCTATATGTTCAGTCGAAAGTAATATTCTTCCGATGGTGGTAGAAGTGAGAGAATTCGTAAGATACATTTCATTTTATCTTGGCATCCACAATAGACATCATCTCATGATTTACACCCATTCTCCTTTTTGTGTCAAACTGGAAATCAGAGAGTTCATGATTCAAAGAACCCAATTCCTTCTAACAGCCATCTAACTTGATTTCTGGAGCAAAAGGAGGGGTTGATGGAACTGCTTGGGAAGGATGTGGAATAGCCCCTTTTCCCTTTAATGTCCAAGCCCCTACAAGAGTCTTCTCAATCCCTAATCTTTACGAGCAAGATTCATCGATTTTGCCAATACTCATCTGTCGATCTTTAGTGAATGTGTCAATTGAAAAATGTTCAAACATCTTGGGCAGTAGTTTACCATTAGGCAAGGGGATAACTCGCTTAAAGTTAATAATATGGACCATATGGTTGAGGTTAAGGTTTGGTACGTCAATATCCAAACTAGAAATGATCACACAAATCAATTTCAATGATTGATCCGTCAATAGTTCTCTTGAATTTGCACGACGGATAACACATCTAACCAGAATGGTAAATACTATTTTACCATCTAGAGTTAGGGAAGTATGAGTTAGTTGGCGTGATGTGGAGTTTGGAACCAAGAATTTTTGTTTGGCAAGTCGAACACTTTCTGACCGGGAGGGGTATGTGAAAGAACAATCTGTAGCGATTCCTAAAATATCACATAAAACAATAGGAGTGAGAAGAATTTAAGTACCTTTAAAATATGTTTGAAGGGTGAGAATTCCTTTTTTCCGTTTTGTGACGAGATTGACATAAAACAATCTTGTGAGCCTTGAGAAGGCAGAATCTCCAAGGTTTAAGATCTTCCAAACTATGGAACTTTTAAGCTTTGCAATGCAGGGGATCTGAAGAGTTTCTAGCAGCGCAATATCCACCACGTCACACATACAGAGATGACGATTGTGAAATCCATCAAGCCTAGATCCCGTAGCTTGAAAATTGACGAACCAAGAAGTTGGAAGACCAATTGTCTGTGAAATCTCTAGATCTTTAGAAAATTGCTCATTATCTATATCTTAGGAAATGTGAGCTGATTCCCTTTTTAAAGTCGACGCTTGACGAGAAGCAGATTGCTTGCTTCTTGGAGCCATAGATGGATTTGTGAGAGGAAAAAATCAAGGGTTTTGAAAGACGTGTTTTTGGTTATGTAAAAACGTTGAATAAGGAAGAAGGAGGGTTAAAATCTTTTAAAAGGGTAAGAGAAAACAATTTATGATTTTAACAAGATTTTGAGAAAATCAAGGCCTTGAAAAACGAAAATTTGTTTCCAATTCAATCTCAACAACTATTTTCTTGAAATTGTGCGTCACTAAGTCTTAAATTTATAAAAACTAAAATCAAGCAAAGTGAACCCGCAGTGTACTGATCGGTATAGTAAAGCAAGAATTTCACAGTATCGAACTCAGGGATTTGGGGAATCAAATTCAGTTTATAAAATTGCCAAGTAAGTAAAAGCTTTTGTAAAGATAATTGGAAAAACAACGATTCTAAAGATTCAGGTATCCAATTGTAGCAATCAATTCAAGATGTTCTAAAGGTATAAGGACAAAATTGGGATTGCAAAGGTATAGATCTAAGGTAGGGAATTTTACGGTGAAGTTCCAAAACCCATAAGCCTCACCCAAAGGCTCTCTCAATAAAGGATGTTGAGTCTCGTTATAAAGAGAATCTAAGGACCCGATTAAACTCACAAATATCAATGCCCAAACCCAAGGGAATTAAAGATAAGCCGAAACGGTTAAGGTTGTGACACTCGAAACCAAAGTAGAGGATGTTGAGTCTCACTACTACCTAGAAAAGGTAAGCCAAGGCTAGGTTAAAGAAAATCTTTAACTTTGGATCAAAGAAAAAGCAAAGAACGTACGACAGAGGAAAACCACGGTCGGATCTTGAATAACCACGGCCGTGGAACTCAAGAACAGGCCGTGGAAAGCCACGAAGACGAGGTTTCTCGCAACTCAAAGGGTCTAATCTGTTTTGGTTCAATCTATCATCATCTATGCCACAACTATAAACCCTTCACCTTAGAATTGCTTAAGGGTTTTAGCCAACAATCGTTGTCAACAAATCAGTAATCAAATTAAAAGAAGGAAAAGATAAAACCTTGAAATCTCAATAGCAAACACAAAATCAATCTCAATCAAACTCAAAATCCATACTTGTGTTCAATGAATATAGAATAGAGTAAGAAATCTCTCACAAATCTTAAAGAACAAAGAAGAACAGGATGTCAATCCGCCTTCAAAGTGAAACCCTAAGATCTTCGAACTACGCAATCTCCAAAGTGCGTACTTCTCTAAATCTTCCTTCAAAATCTCTTCTTTCCGTGGGGCGTCCCCAACATCCAAGTCTTCAAGTCTCTAAGTCTCTCCTTTTGGAGATTTTGGCTCCCTCTCCACGTTGAAGGCTAGGGTTTAAAGATAAAACCCTAAATATTTGGACTGAAAAGAAGTCGAGCCCGCTGGTATTAGAAAATACTCTGGCACGTCAGATAGTATCAGGAGATACTTTGGCGTGTCAGATGGTATCAGAATGTACTTTGACGCATCAGAAGATACTTTGACTCGTCCTAGCTTTCTTTTATGCTCATTTTTGTCCCGCTTCAAGGCTTGATCCTTAAATATGTCATTTCGCTCCATAATTCGCCAAATTACCTACAAATGCAATAAAACTTTGTGTATACCTCTATTCTCGCAAAGTAGGTGAATATAACCATAATTTCCATGAAAGTATGTCTATGCATGCAAAATAAAGGAAAAATCTATACAAATACATGCCTAAATATAGGTCATAGTTCATGTCATGAACAACTATTTTCAAATCTTTGAAAAGACTTTTGAAATTATTTCAAAAATCCTTCTTTAAAATAATTTAGAGATCATAATATATAAAAGATATTAACCCCTAAATAGATCTATGATATTCAATGTTGCCCTTTAATTCAATTTCAAGGCCCTTGAATTGCACTTCAAGGCCCTTGAAATTGAAAAGTGGGTTGTATAAGAACGAGAAAATAAAACGATTCACTCCCCCTACGTTAATGTTTCCTTGTCCAACATACCAAGCTCTAATCGAATAAAATTAAATTGATCTTCAGGTAGAGGCTTAGTAAAGATATCTACAAGTCAGTTGATACAAAAGAAATCGATACATCAATTTTAACAATGTGATCACGTATGAAGTGATGCCTTACATTGATGTGCTTAGTCCTTGAATGTTGCACAAGATTTTTAGTAATAATAGCACTATTATTATCACATTTAATCGGGATACCTATCAAATCAAAGCCAAGATCACAAAGTTGTTGAGCTATCCAAAGAATTTGTGCACAACAGGTTCCTACAGCTATGTATCTGCTTCGGCTGTGGATAGGGCGACAAAGTTTTGCTTCTTGGAGTGCAAACTGATTAGGGATGACCCTAAGAATTGGGAACATCCACAAGTACTTTTTCTATCGACCTTATAGCCTGCAAAGTCTGCATCTGAATAACCAACAAGGTGAAACGAGCTTTGGCGTGGATACCATAACCTTAAATCCTTAGTGCCATTGAGATACCGAAATATCCTTTTCGCAGCTATGAAGTGTGACTCCTTAGGATCAACTTGAAATCTTGCACACATGCAAGCGCTAAACATAATGCTAGGTCGACTAGCGGTAAGATATAACAAAGAACCGATCATACCTCGATACTCCTTTTGTACAACACTTTTATCATCTTTGTCATGGTCAAGTGAAAGTGTAGAACTCATACGAGGTTTTGCGACCTTGGATTGATCCATCTTATACTTCTTAAGAAAGTCCTTGGTATACTTGCTTTGATTGAGAAAAATTCCTTTCTTTGCTTGTGTAACTTGAAGTCTCACTAAGATATTTAACTCACCCATTAAGCTCATTTCGAATTCCCTACACATAATATCTGAAAATTTCTTGCATAGAGAATCATTAGTAGCACCGAATAATATATCATCAACATAGATTTGTACTACTAAAATATCGTTGCCTATGGTTTTGATAAATTATTTTTTGTCAATCAAACCTCTTTTGAAATTGTTTTCAAGGAGATATTTGGACAATCTTTCATACCAAGCTCGAGGAGCTTGCTTAACACCATAAAGAGCTTTGTCCAATTTAAAAACATGATCCGAAAATTCATCATTATCAAAACCATGTGGTTGAGAAACGTAGACTTCTTCTTCTAAGAAGCCGTCTAATAAAGCACATTTTACATCCATTTGAAATAACTTTATGCTCATGAATGATGCAAAAGCAAGTAGCATACGTATGGCTTCTAACCTAGCAACGGGAGCAAAGGTCTCCTCATAATCAATACCTTCTTCTTGGTTATAGCCTTAAGCTACAAGTCGTGCTTTATTTCGAATGACTTTTCCATTTTCTTCCAACTTGTTTCGAAAAACCCATTTCGTGTCGATGACGGATTGGTGCCTTGGTTACGATGTGAGAGTCCAAACCTTGTTTCTCTCAAACTCATTTAGTTCATTTTGCATGTCAATGATCTAGTCAGGTTCTTGAAGAGCTTTCACATAATTCTTGGGCTCAATAAGAGACACGAACACCGATAATGTCAAAGGTTGTTAACTTTGGATCGAGTTTGAACTTTTGCGTTTGGATCTGAGATCACATTCTCTGGTGGATGGAAAAGATCCTGAATATTGAGGCTCATGTGCTTGACTAGATTCAGGTACCGCTGGAGTGTTGCCATTGGATCTTATATCAAGGTCTTAAAACGGAGTTCTGATATCGCAGTTTTTTGTCTAAAAGTCTTGAAGTTGTGTTTCAAGGTCTTGAGATTGTTCTCCTGTATCTTGAAAATTTGTGTGAAATACCATATTTTGCACAAAACAAATCAAACTTTAGTTGATCAAATTCTCTACCATGATCACTTCTTATCGAAACGATGGGTGGGTTTTTCAAAGTTTACAACTCCTTACATAATTTTGAAAACTCAAACAATGCTTTAGATTTTTCCCGTAAAAATGATATCCAAGTAAGATGAGAAAAACTCATCTACAATGACAAGGATGTACTATTAACATTTGCGAGATTTGACACGCATAGGGCCACAAAGATCCTTATATAGAAGACTTGGCCCTATGCGTGTCAAATCTCGCAAATGTTAACAGTACATAAGTTCAATGCTTTGCGAGATTGTATGCATTCTTACATGACCAAGTCTTCAATGTGAAAGCTTGTCATTGTAAGAATGCATACAATACATGGATGTAAGAATGCATTGTATGCATTCTTACATCCATGTAAGAATGCATACAATGCATTCTTACATGACCAAGTCTTCAATGCCAAAGCTTTGGATCCTTAGTCAAGGCCTTGGGACATTTTAGCTTAGTTGCTGAAACTTGGTTAGTGCTCATAGAACAAAAATTGTTACATTTGGGAGCTGTAAGCACAATATCACCCAATGTTTTGTCTTGAACTTCACATTTTTCTGAATCAAAAATCACCTTGTTGCCTTTATTACATATTTGAGAGATGCTAAACAAGTTATACTTTAAACCGTCAACAAGATATACATCATCAATGAAGTTAGATGAATTATAACAAATTTTACCAATGCCAATAATGTCACACTTTCCTTTATCACCAAGCGTAATGGTTCCAGATGATTGCTTCTTTAGATCTGAGAATAGTGAGCTTTTTCCACTCATATGTCGTGAGCAAGACTTTCTAATATCCATTTATGATCCTTTACATCGGTGATATCCTGCAAAACAGCAAACATTAACCTTTCCGGGTCGACCAAATGGCATATTTTGGTCCATATTCAGGCTCAATCATGTTTGGTGGTCTAGTACCTTTTGAAACCCATATTTGCTTAACTTATTTCCTTAGACATAGAGGATAAGTGTTTCTAATGATGTAAGGATCATTTCTTCTGTATGAACATGTTGATTTTACATGACACTTTTTACAATAATAGAAATATGTGGGCATATGAATACTTCCTTTAGCCTTGACAAAGGGTAGTTGTTTTTCTAGGAAAACTGACAAGATAACCTAACCATTTTTGTTAACGGAAGATTGTTGCTCACCCATCATCCTTTCGAGGTTAGCTTTTGAATGAGTGAATTGAATAAATGCAACCTTCTGGTCTTGACACGTCACAGTTAGATCAACCTTTTGTTTCTCTAGATCGATATGATGGATAGAAGATAGATTGCCCTGGAGAATCGCATTTTCTGATTCCAAGGCCTTGATATTGATATCAAGGTCTAACTTTTCAGTGTTACAATTTTCAATCTCCAGAGTCATATCACTTAGTCTTTTCTCTTGTTTGTGAATCTTTTCTCTTAAGGAACTTATACTAACCCTATGTTCTTTATCACATATGATTATGTCTTTAAGGAATTATGTGAGATCAGATTCAGGTTGGGATATAATGGTACTTACCACATTATCAACGTAGTGATCTGGATCTTCTTCATGATCGGCCATAAGACAAAGGTTTGCTTGTTCTTTTTCGTCTGCTGGTTCATTTGAGGAATCTGAATCACTCCATGAAGTTACCATAGCGTTCTTCTTTCGATCATTCTTCCCAAATTTGTTCCTCTTCTTTTGTGGACAATCCTTTACGGGATGATCTGCCACAAGTCAGAACTTTAGTTTTGTTGTTAGAGTTAGAAAACTTACCTCGAGGTCTTGATATTCGCGGATATTCTTTATTTTTTGTAAACTGTTTCTTCATTTGAAGAATCTTCACCAGACCCCTAGAAATCAAGGCAAATGGATCTTCTTCATCTTCATCATCACTATCTTCCTCTTCTAATGGCAACTCATCCTTTTTCGATCCTAGTGCAAGATTCTTTGTGTTGGATGGGAGCTCTCCATCTTCTTTACCAAGAACCATTTCGTGTGTGATGGGTTTTCCAAGGAGGTTGTCCAGAGGAAGAGTTGTGAGATTCTAAGCTTCTTCTACTACAATCACCTTTGGTCCACACTTGGCTTTAGGTAATCTCCTTAGAACCTTCCTTACTTTTTGTTCGTTTGTGAAGAATTTTCCAAGTGAGTCCAGGTTGTTCACGATCTCGGTGAATCTTGTGAATATTTCTTTAATTGATTTATTTGAGTTCATCTTGAATAGCTCATATTATCTGAGGAAGATGTTGATCTTTGTTTCCTTGACTTGACTTGTTCCTTTGTATGTGACAACAAGATTGTCCCATATTTCTTTAGCATTATTGCATGATGAGACACGGTTGAATTCATTTGCGTCCAATCTACAATAGAGCAAATTCATGGCCTTGTACTTCTTTGAGACACTATCCAAGATGGTTTGTGTGAAGTCAGCTTCCTTCTTTGCGACATGGACTCCTTCAACCGTGGTGGTTGGAATTTTAGGGCCATTTTGAATAATGCTCCAAAGTTCCATGTCCTGATCAATAACAAACATTTGCATTAATGCTCTCCTATGGGTAAAGTTGTTCCCACAAAAGAGTGGTGGTCGAGATTTGGATCTTCCTTGAGCGAATCCTCCATCACCTACAGAGTTCATGATTAGTCTCACTCATGCTTAAATCAATATATGTGAGTCTAGCTATGATACCAATTGAAGAACAGTAAGGTGAATATAAAGGATATATATACTCTAGAAGGGGGGTTGAATAGAGTATGGGAACTTTTCGCAAAAACCTATCTCAAGGCTTTGAAACTGATTTCAATGGCCTTGATGTCGATCTGAGCTCTTTGTGACACAACTTTATTTCAAGGGCTTTGAAAGTGATTTCAACGGCCTTGACTTCGTAGACCTGCAAAAACAACATTAGTCACAATAAAACATGATATGGTGCGGAATAGAAAAGATCGACACGAGGATATGTTCACGAAGTTCGGCTCTAAACAGCTTACTCTCTGTCCTAAGGTATACCCCTAGCATCTAACTATATATTATCAACTTCAAAGAGTCCTAGATACAACCTAAAAGAAATCCCCTTCTTCTCTCTTTGTAGCCAATGTTGCGATCTAGTTTCAACTCGAAACCTAGCTATAATAACCTAGTTACTTTGTAGAGTAACACACGCTAGAGTATAACATTCTTTTGATATGCCAATGGAGATCTGAAGTTTATCTCTCTCTAGGGAATAAAGCTTTTGTATAAAGAGAGAAATAAAAACTTCTTGGATCGAATGAAGACACTATAGATCGCTTGAAGACTTTGGATATTTCCGGTAAGCTTGTTATTATTCTTCTTCAATCGACATCTTCATTTATAGTCTTCGATGGAGAAGTCTTCAAGCCGTTGGAAAGATGACCGTTGTAGATGTTCCTTCTTCTCCATAGAAAACGCTTCTTGGTTGAGATGAGATAGCCGTTGTAGATCTTCTTTATCTTCTTCATCTCCTTAAAGCACGTTGATTCTTCTTCCACATAATCTTCTAACGTTGTTGAAGATCTTTGTCTTATAATCATCCAGATCTTCAGATTTATTGAATGAAGAACTTCATTATTTGTTGAGAAGAAATATCGCGATATTGTTGAGGATCTTTGCAAGATTCTTTTTGTTTGACCGTATCTCCTTGGTCTAGATCTTCTTGTTAGCCGAATCTTGTTATCCAAATCTTCTAGGAAGATCTTCTCTGGATCCTTGGTTGATTTGGTTGGTAGAGATTTGAATTCCTTCCATCCGTTTGGTCCTTTGAAACTTGTTTCAAGGCTTTGGCTTTGATCCCTTGAAATGGCTTTCAAGGCCTTTGTGTTGAACTTCTTCAAACTCTATGCTTGTCCCTTGTATGTGATTTCAAGGCCTCCATATATCTCTTGAAATGCTTTCCAAAGCCTGCATACATTTAAACAAACACCAAACAAACCAAGCAACTAGAAATACAATCGATATTTTGTTAGTTTAGAAACCACTTATTTGTGTTAAATCTTCCATCATCACATATTCAAATATATACTCAAGGTGGAGTTTTGAATGTTGAAATCAACGATATGAGTTACAGGATTGCTCAATCTAGGGTGCGAAGGTTGTTTTATGAGGATAATCAGGACTAAGCTTATGATGACAAGGCCTTGGTTTGTGTAACTTACGTTTTAAATTGTTTTTGTGGAAATACTTTTTATGGGTCTGCAATCGTTTTAAACTCATCTGCTTTAATTATTTTTCTCCCTTGTTGAAAGACAAAGGGGGAAAAATTATGTGATCCGAAATTTCGATATTTGTGCATTCTGCCTTTTATGTTTTTGATATTATTACATATTCTTCACTAACCCTTAAATGCAGGTACGATATCTGTGTTGTTTTCCATCAAGGGGGAGACTGATAACACAACCTTGGTTACAAATTTGCATATGTGATGATGGAAGACTTAACACAAATGAGCGGTTTTTATACTAACAAATACCGATTCTATTTCTAGATTGCTTGGTTTGTTTTTGCGTTTGTCAAATGTATGCACGCCTTGGAAAGCATTTCAAGGGATGAATGGAGGCCTTGAAAATGGATATAAGGGACAAGCGTAGAGATTGGAAAGCATTTCAAAGGTTCAACATGAAGGCCTTTAAAACCATTTCAAGGGATCAAAGCCGAAGCCTTGAAACATGATACAAAGAACATATCGGCCGGAAGGAATTTGAAATTCAAGATTCAATCTGAACAACCAACTCTACCAAGGATCAAGAGGATATCTTCCAAGAAGATATGAAGAAGATTTGACAAACAAGAAGATCTTGACCTATAAGAAGATTTGCCCCAACAAAAATATCTTGCAAAGATCTTAACCAAATTGACGCAAGGTTAAAGATTTCTTCCCAAAGGATCTTAAAAAGATTGTGAAGATCTTCAACCAAAGATCCTCAACAAACTTGAAGATATTGGAGAAGAAAATCAACGTGCGTTATAGAGATGAAGAAGATAAGAAGAATATACAACGGCTATCTCATCTCAACATACACCGTATTCTATGGAGAAGAAGGAACATCAACAACGGTCTTCTTCACAACGGCTAGAAGACTTCTCGATCGAAGAATATAAATGAAGATCACGATTGAAGAGAAGAACAACAAGCTTACACAGAAATATCTAAAGTCTTCAAGCGATCCAAATCATCTTTATTACATACAAGAATTTTTCTTCCTCTTATTTTACAAAAGCGTTATTCCTTAGAGAGAAAACCACGAGAGCTTCATTGGAATATCTAGAGAGTATTATATTCAAGTGTGTGTTACTCTACTAAGTAACTAGGCTATTATAGCTAGGTTAAGAGTTGGAACTAGATTGTATCATTAGCTACAGTGAGAGAAGAAGGGGATTTCTTCTATGTTGTATCTAGGACTCTTTGAAGCTGATAAAAGATAGTTGGATCCTACGGGTAAACCCTAGGACGGAGAGTAGGCTATTAAAGCCGAACTTCGTAAACATATCACCGTGCCGATCTTTTCATTTCCGCGCCATATCTTGATTTATTGTGACTAACGTTGCTCTGCAAGTTTACAAAGTCAAAGCCCTTGAAATCAATTTCAAAGGCCTTGAAAACAAGTTGTTTCACAAAGAGCTTAGATCGACATCAAGGCCTTTGAAATCAGTTTCAAAGCCTTGAGATAGGTTTTGCGAAAAGTTCTCATACTCTATTCAACCCGCCCTCTAGAGTATTTGTATCCTTTATATTCAACTTACGGTTCTTCAAAGGAGAAATAAGTAGTTTATGTACCTCCACTAGCATATAAACCTCCACTACCGTTCCCACAATCTAGAGAGAGCGTGTCTAGATAAACACTTCGGTAAGTTTCTTGACCTTATGAGTAAAGTGCACATTAATATACCTCTTATTGATGCAGTTGTAGGTATGCCCGTTTACGGGAAGTTCTTGAAGGAGATCCTCCCTAAGAAGAGGAAGCTAGAGGATTTTGGAAAAGTGAAGATGACTTCTAGATCATCCAAACTTATCAAGATCATGAAGGAAAAGATGCCACTAAAGTACGAGATTCAGGATCCTTTCGTATCCTCATTGGCGTTGGAGAGGTCATCTATGATGCATTATGTCAGAGAGGATCTTGGAAGACCTTCCCGTAAAGTTTGGTAAGTTCTACATAGGCATAAATTTTGTGGTGTTGGACATTCCTATAGATTATCATATTTCGGATCATTCTTGGACGACCATTCCTTGCAACTTCCAGTCGCATGGTCGATTGCAAGAATGGCACATTATCCTTCAACATTGGAGAGGAACGGGTTGAGTTCACACTCTCAGCAATGATGAAAGGTCAAGCTCTCGGAGAAGACCTCTTTAACATTTATGACGACGAGAAATCAAGAGAATTGGTGAGTTCAATCTTAATCAAAGATCCTCTTGAAAAGGATTTAAGTTTTAGTATTATGAAGGAATGTGTAAATGCAAATTGTGATATGGAAATAAGAGGTTTAGAAGCCTTGGAAAAGGATCCAAAAGCCGTTTTTGAAAATCTCGAACGAGAGGAGAAAAACCGTATTGATCTCGGAACACCCCCAGGAATCTCGCTCGAAATGACTTTTGGGGAATCAGAAGAAACCTATGCAGGGAGTGACCTCGACCCACGTCTCGCTCGAGATGTTTCTGAGCCGCTCGAGGTTCCTGAGTCTTCGAAACTTCTTCGTACGACAATTGCAAGGGTTGCATACCTCAACCATACATCTCCCGAAGCTCCTGAAGCTTTGCCAGATGATCTTGGGGCCCAGAACGTCCACTTAAGGCACCTCTTATCTTAGAGTTAAAACCTCTTATGCTACAATTTAGGTACGCATTCCTTGGACACAATTTCTACTTATCCGGTCATAGTTAGTGCTAACCTTACTAATAATGGGTTGTGCAAGCTGATGCACGAGTTGAAATTGCATAGAAAGGCTTTAGGATATGCTATACAAGATCTTGTTGGAAATAAACATTCGCTATGCATTCATAAAATTCTTATGGAAGATGATCATAAACCTTCACAAGAACCTCAACAACGGTTAAACACGATCATGAAAGAGGTTGTGAAGAAAGAAGTGCTTAAGTTTCTTGATGTAAGAATTATCTTCCCGATCTTGGATAGGAAATGGGTGAGCCCCGTACATGTGGTGCCAAAGAAAGGAGGGATGACCGTTATGACCAATAAAAACAACGGTTTGATCCCAACGAGAATTGTGACGTGGAGAATGTGCATTGACTACAGGAGATTGAATGTAGCAACGCGGAAGGATCATTTCCCCCTTCCTTTCATTTAATAGATGCGTGAACGATTAGCATAACACTCCAATTTTTGTTACTTGGATGGTTATAATGGATTCTTCCCTATCCATATAGATAATCAAGGGAAGACCACTTTCACGTGCCCTTGGGGTACGTTTGCTTACCGGAGGATGCAATTCGGATTGTGTAACGCACCGGCCACATTCCAACGCTGCATGATGGCTATCTTCTCTAAGAATATCGAGGAGATCATGGAGTTATTCATGAACAATTTTTCTGTATATATGGTTCTTCCGTCGATAATTTCTTAGCTAACCTTTCTTTAGTGTTGCAACAATGTGAAGACACTTATCTAGTCTTGAATTGGAAGAAGTGTCATTTTATGGTTAGTGAAGGTATTGTCTTAGGTCACCTTGTTTCAAACCGAGGAATTTAAGTCGATCGATCTAAGATCGAGACTATTGAGAAACTTTCACCACCTTTTTCTATTAAGGGGGTACGGAGTTTCCTAGGGAATGCAAAATTCTATCAAAGGTTCATCAAGGATTTTTCTAAAATCTCTAAACCATTACTTAACCTACTGAATAAGGATGTGGTTTTTTGGTTTTTGCAGGATTGTCTAGATACGTTTTACAAGTTGAAGGAAGCGTTGATATCCTCTCCCATCATTCAACCTCCTGATTGAAATTTGCCCTTTGAAGTCATTTGTGACGCTAGTGACGTGGCCGTATGAGCCTTTCTTGGACAGAAGAAAGATAGACACACTCATGCCATCTTTTATGCTAGCAAGACGCTAGATGAAGCTCAACTGAATTACGCCACAACTGAGAAGGAACTTTTGGCGGTGGTTTATGCTTTTGATAAGTTTCGTTCTACCTTGGAGGGGCGAAGGTCCTTATATACACCGACCATGCTGATATCCGGTATTTGCTCACTAAAAGGGATGCAAAACCGCGGCTCATATGATGGATTCTCCTCCTTCCAGAATTTGACTTGGAGATCTGCGATAAGAAGGGATCCGGGAATTCAATGGCGGATCACCATAGCCGTTTACCTCCATTGCTTTGGAGAAGGATGACTTGCGTCGATTCTTTTCCGGATGAGCAGCTGCATTGGATGGAGCATTGGCTTCACCAGATTTTTGAAGGTAATGAACCTTGGTATGTTGACATTGTTAACTATCTTGTTTTCGAGGAAATACCTCCCGGATTGTCATACGCACAAACAAAGAAATTCCTTAAGGATATGTTCCACTAATATTGGAATGAGCTTCTTCTCTTTAGAATAGGTCTTGATGAGATGCTAAAGAGATGCATACCGGAGGATGAGGCGGAAAGTGTTATTAGACATTGCGACTCGTTACCTTGTGGAGGAAATGCTAGTGGTCACAAAACTTGCGCCAAGGTACTTCGTTCCGGTTTCTTTTGGCTTACATTATTTAAGGATGTACAAACATTTGTGGTTTCTTGTGATGCATGCCAAAGAACAGGGAGTTGACTTCGATGTATGGGGAATTCACTTCGTGAGACAATTCCCATCATCTGCAGGGAATTTATACATACTTTTGGCGGTCAATTATGTTTCAAGATGGGTGGAAGTTGTTGCTTCCCCAACTAATGACGCCACGGTAGTAGTGATATTCTTCAACCGGACTATTTTCCCAAGATTTCGGACACCTCGAGTCATCATTAGTGTCAGAGGGACGCACTTCACCACCCGGATGTTTGAAGCACTTATATCAAAGTATGGGGTCACCCATAAGGTAGCAACTCCTTACCATCCTCAAACTAGTGGACAGGTCGAGATATCAAATAGAGAAATCAAAGGAATGTTGGAGAAAACCGTCTCTAGAACAATGATGGACTGGTCAATGAAGTTGGATGACGCTCTTTGGGCGTATAGGACCGCACTCAAACTCCCATAGGAACCACTCCGTACAACTTGGTTTATGGGAAGTATTGTCATCTTCCGGTGGAGCGTGAACATAAAGCTTATTGGGCGATCAAGTGGCTGAAGTTTGATAACAAGAAAGCTGGAGAAAAAAGGCCCTTGGACATCAATTCAATGAGTTGGAAGAACTTTGCTTGAATGCTTATGAGAACACAAATATATACAAGTAGAGAACAAAAAGATGGCATGACAAGCATATCATTTCAAATGAGATAAAAGAAGAGACCTTATCTTCTCTTCAATTCCCGCCTTGGCCTCTTTCCCTGTAAATTGAAATCTAGATGGACGAGACCTTATATTGTGAAACATGTTTGCCCTCATGGTGCAGTTGAAGAATGGGGTAAACATAGCGGAAATTTCAAAGTGAACGGACATCGGCTGAAGAAATACACACCGGAAGTCCTGGTAGAGAGGATTGCTCCCCTTCACCTCACTTGATCGTAACGGAATGCGGTTCAACTAGCAACCTTAAAACAAGCGCTTCTTGGGAAGCAACCCAAGGTATTTCTTTCTTTTTGCTTTCTAGATTAGTTTAGATAATTTTTGCGTTTTTTGTGTCTATCATGATAGGAGCTAGGTACAATCCAAAGAGAACAACTCTAAGAAATTAATGGAGTAACTCACATTTCAAGAATTTGAGAAAAGAGCGGAAATTGGAGAAATCTCGGTTTAAAATATTGATCTTGACCGAGATTGATCCCCCCCCAACCGAGATAAACCGAACAAGGAGTGACCTCGGTTGACCATCTCGGTTGCCCAAACATCTCGGACGAGATTGAGTTCGAAAATTTTGCCGGGTACAAAAGGTGAAAGAGATTCTATCTCTCCTCTAACCCTAACCTGCTTTGACCTCCCTCGACCGAAATCGTCTTCCTCCACCAAATTCTCGTTTCTTGCTCATTTTTTCTCGTTCTTGGACCAAAATCAACAAGAAAGGCGCCACATACGTGTAAGAACTATGATTTTCGAATTCTAATTAATGATGATTAATGTTGATTAACTTAATCATTGATAGTATTTGACACATAACTTGACAAGAGTGCGTAAGTGATGAGTATGAGTTCCATCGTTATGTTCCTGGCGTAATTTCGGATTTATGGGGAATTTTTCACTTTTTCCCTCGGGTAATTATTTTTACCCTCCGGTGTTATTTGGAGCATTTGGGAGCTTAAATTATTAAAGTTGCAGTTGAGAGAAATGATAAGAACATCGGGCATGTCCTAGATATGAAATAATATGGAAAGACAAAACGGCCAAAAGCGGCTAAAAGAGTCGGTATTTAGTTTCTTAGCAACTAAGAAAACAGCTTAGGAATACGGGTTTTCCGAGGCAATGGTGAAATAATTATCCCTCTAATATTCCAGATTAATTATTCCAATTTCGAGAAATTTGGAGAAGGTGGTTCAACCTACCTTTGGATCGGTTAAAGGATAATTATTGTCATCGCTATAAATAGCAGAAAATCGTTTAGTAATTCATTTCCTTTTACGTTTCCTCGTAAAAGCTCTAATTTCTCTCATTCTTCAAACTCAGATCTACACTCCGTTTCTAATCTGATTTCAAATCCGTTTCACCTTTTGGATTCCTCTCTTCATTTTGGTATCTTGTTTCTGCATTTCTGAGCAATTGAAGGCTTGGTTGAGCATATATGTTACTTGACGGTTCCGTCGCTCAGATTCCGGTGAATTTGATGTTGTTGAAGCGTAGCCTGCGTCCTTTTGATTGCGAATCTTCTTTCGGATCGTCAATCGGGTTAGTACCGAATAAGTTTTGAATATATTTGTTTTCTGTATTGTGATTTTGCCTAAACTGACCTTAGGCTTGTCAAAATGGATAATTGGAAATTCCATTATTTTCGTTATATTACTCTTGGGATTATGGGTTGTTTGTTTGATGAAATTTGATGACAAGTGGGTTCAGAAATTGTCTGCGGCCAAAACGTTATTTTTATTAAAGTTAATTTAATTAATTAAAAGTTAATTAATTATATTAGGATTAGAATTGAGATTGAGAAATATTGATTAGATGATACCTTGAGAGGTTTGAGGAATTTTGAGATGTTGAGTTTATGGATGGATAGTTATTATCTTTGAGGGGATTGATATTGTGGATTGTGTTATGGTTATGATCTTGCGAGATCTTGAAGACTAGGAGGTGGAATCTCCTAGCATGTGGATAGTAATTGATATTTGTGTGCCTTGTTCATACAGGAACTGATCGTTTCCTCGAGGGTAAACCGTGACCACTATTTAAGACTACCATGTGACAGGTAAGTCCTTCGGGCTTACTTAGCAAGCGTTTATGAGTTGGAATGATTTTGATAGTGGTTCTTGTGCATGTGAATGTTGCATTGATAACCTAACTGGAATAGTACGACCATATATGTACTTCAAATGGCCCAATTGTATTATAACGGGTTGTGACAACTTGCCTAAAGCTCATCGAGAGTGTAATATCCGGAATTTTTATTCCGGATTGTTAGCAAGTTATCAACCTTCCCGCGTTAGCGGCTCGGTTTTCCCGCAGGCACGGGATGCAAAGTGACGGGATTTTATTCCTAATACCGTCCGACCTTTTGTTTTCCCTTTTTGCTTTCCGACCCATCGGGTTTTGGTGTGAGGGGACATATGGGCAGCTGACCTTTGGGTTCTCCCACCTCCTTTGTGCAACCAACATTTTCTCTCTCTCCTCTTTCATTTCTCTCTCACGTTAGTTCATTCTTTCCCTCTACTTTCTCTTGTGCTTCTTCCTCTCTTCCCTTGGATTTTTACTTGTGGATGAGCTGCAGTGGAGAAGGATCTCAGTGGTTTGGTAAGCTTCTGTTCGCCACTTAGCGTGCGTGCAAATAAGTCTTAAATTTATAAAACTAGAAATCAAGCAAGCGAACCCGCAGTGTACGGATCGATATAGTTAAACAAGAATTCCAGAGTATCGAACACAGGGATTTGGGGGGTTAAATCCAATTATAGAATTGTCAAGCAAGTAAATGTATGAGCTTTGTAAATTATTGGGAAAACAACAATCCTAAAGATCCAGGAATCCATTTGTGGCAATCGATTCAAGATATACTAAGATATAAGGACAGAGTTAAGAGTTGCAAAGGTACACTAATGTAAAGCAATGTACGGTGAAGTTCCAAGGCTTTATATGACTTATCTAGAAATACTCTCTATAAAGGTTGTTGAGGCTTCAGTATAGAAAGGATCTAAAGACAAGAATTAATGTCAAATACCCAAACTTGTAATCCAAGGATCAAGACTAACTAAACCGATTAAGGTTGTGACACTCGGAATCGAGGTAGAGGTTGTTGAGGCTTCACTACCACCTAGAAAAGGCAAGCCAAGACTAAGTTAAAGCAAATCTTTAACTTTGGACTAAAGTAAAAGCAAGGTTCGTAAACTAAGGGAAATTACGATTGGATCTTGAGATTCCAAGGCCGTGGAACTCAAGAACACACCGTGATTTTGGGTTCGTCGGCGATTCTCTCTAACTCTCAGGGTCCAATCTGTTTACGATCGATTTATCATCATCTAAGCCACAACTATCAACCCTTCACCTTAGAATTGCTAAAGGGTTTTAGCCAACAACACTCATTATGATATGAAATTCAAGATTTAAAAGAATGAAAGATGAAAACCTTCGAAAACCTTGAATAAATCTCAAATCAATCTCAAATCCACAAACAAGGTAATGATGTATATCAGATTCGGAATATCACACAATCCTTGATAAGAACGAAGAACGGGATGTCAATCCGTCTTCTAATCAAACCTAAGGACAAAGCGTAACTTCCAAATCTCCAAGTCTTCGCAAATCTCCGTTGCAAAATAGCAATCTCCACATGTCCCACTTGAAACCCTAGGCACGTGCAATGAGCGTAAGCGAAGTCTAAGCGCAAGCGTAAGCAAAGGTGACGGAATCTCTCTCCTTCCGTCCTTTTATAGGCCAAGATAGAATAAGTGTCCAGCCTATTGTGTAAAAGATCATGGCTTCAAATTGTACGTTAAAAGATCGCCTAAATCACGGTTCCTTAGGATTCCGCACCCGTGGTTTAGAGCGTGGAAATTTATCACGGTGCTTCACAACTTCCACGGCCGTGTAACCCTCTGGAATGCTCCACGCTTGTGTTGCCAAAGTTCCACAGCCGTGGTTTAGAGCGTGGAATCTAGTACGGCCGTATTTTAGAGCATGGAACGTCGAGTGCTCGTAATTCTCCTTTGTTTTGTGCCATTCTTCATCCTAGCATCTTCCTTAGTTCCCTTGTGGTGTCCTCAATCCTTGAACATGCTCAATCCATCTCCATTCTCCCTTGATTCGTTCGGTTTTAGCTTTTATTTGCCTACAATCAACACAAAGCTTATGTAGACCTCTATATCGACAATATAGATAAACTAACTCACAATTGCTTCAATGCTTTATCAATGAACACAAATATGGATGAAATACACTTAGAAGACGTGCCTAAAATATCACAATATTTCATGCTAACAAATAACCCCATACTTGCCACTTGCTTGTCCCCAAGCAAGGTCTTTCAAAAGCTTTAAACTCAAGTTAGGATGAAATATGGATACACTCTCAAAACAAAACTTCTTTTAGATGAATGTGCTTCCTAATCAATAGATCATTCTCAAATCTTGCTTCATTCGTTTATAAGACTTTCATACACATAATCAAAGAGTAAAGAGTAAAGAAAGCTCATGAATCGATTAAACTTCCATGTAAACATCATAACCTTCAAACATTATCAAAATCAAACATAAGAAACTTCAATTTAGATCACAAAGTCATATATCATTGTCTTGATCTTAAGGACTTTCAAACAAGGTCTAGAATGCGGAATGGGAAGGAAAGCTTTAAGGAATGTGGTGCATGAATCCGGAAAAATGGATAACTACTCTTTTCTTTTTCTTATGCGGTTTCCGCAACACTTTCAACTTAGAGCTTCACTCTCTTCTTTTCAATTCATTTTTCGACTTTACTTTTGGAGTTATGGATAGAGGTGCACAAAAACCGAAGCCTAGGAGATTGGCGGTTCTCAATTTTGCGAGATGCCTCAAACCCTTGATGCACATACCATAATCCGCTAGGAATATCGCTCAATCCGACTTTGGCAAGACACAAACACCCGGCTATGTGAATGGCGCCGAGTTACTCATCGTCATGATTGACTTCCCCAACCTATAATTTCTTTCTATTCTTTTGAATGCAAAATATTGCTTTCATGGCCCTCCCACATCAAACATGGCAATTACTCAACTCCTCCAAATTCCCGGATAGGTAAAGGAGGCCATTATTTCAATGAGGGGCTAAATGATCAAAGAAAGAAGAAAGAAACTTGCAAAGAGGAATAATCAACTTATTCAATTTTTTTTCAATTCACTATTTGTTTAAGCATGCGATTGTCATCAAAACTCAATTCACAAGTAGTGATTATCATAGAAGTCATCTCCATCCTTAGAAGCACAAAATTTTTCAAAATTTATCAATTTTTATGGGTTTTCAAAAGCTTTTTCATGCAATGCAATAATGAAACGTGTAACAATAGAATGAACATGCAAGGTAGTCTCGATAAAAGCATACAAAGTGAGTAAGAGTTATTACAAACTATTAGTCACACCCCACCCCATATTTGGAATAAACATTGTCCCTAATGTTCAAAAAGAAAAAAAAGAAAAGAAAGAAAGAAAAAGAACACACAAAATGGTGGTGGAGCGGCTAAAACGGTCGATTATCAAGGGTCATCACTGAGGTGGAGGCGGTGGTGGAAACGGGAAGAAGCCTGGATCATAGTTCCGCCCAAACTGTTGGCGGTATATGTCTCTCATCATGCGGTCATGATCGTCGGCTCGTGCATCCCTAGAATCTGCACGGATCTTCAAGGCTCCGACCCTATCGGAAAGGTCGGTAGCCCACTCTGGTAACTGCTCATACCAACCAGGCGGCTGGCTGTACCACGCCGGTGCATCTGAAGGTGCTGGTGCAGGTGGTGGTTGTGCATGCCAAGGCGGTGGAGCTCCCATCCAATCCGGCTGAGTGCTGTACCATGAAGGAGGATCCGCCATCCAAGTCGGCCTCTCGCTCACACTAGCACGGCGAGAGGAAGAGCCAGAAGCTCTAGCGGGGCGGGGAGAGTGTCTTGGAAGGTCAGGAACTGCATCCGGCTGATCCGGAAAGGTGCCAAAGTCATGATCATGTCCTCCTCCCTCAAACTCGTCATCCCCTCTCATCTCCTCCTCTACAACTGGTGGTGGTGGAACATAGGGAGGGGCTACTAATCTATTCGCATGCATGGCAGCGAACGTCTCCTTCCAGTTATGGCGTCCAGCCATAATGGAATACTCAGGAAGCCACTCAATACTTCTCCCTATCCTACTCTCCCCAGGCATAGCAGCATACGGTGGACCTCTATTTGTGGGGAAGATGAGGCCTCTAGTCATGAGGGCCTGAAGTCCTAGGGGTCTAGCTGCAATGCGGGTGCAAGCGGAGAAGTCTACCCCTAACTGTCTAGCGAGGTGGGTGACCATCCCACCGTATCTAATGTTGCCAACCCTCTTGTTCTTTAGCTTGCTCATAGTAGCAGCTAAGAGGATGGCGCAGTCAGCTGCCCTGCCATACAACATACTGTAGAGAAGAAACAGCTCATCTGTCTTAATCTTCTGAGGTGTCTCCGTCCTAGGGAAGAGACACTCATAAAGCACTCTATGGGAGATCTTCAAGGCTAAGTGGTAAATCAACTTAGCCTTGGTGTCAGCAGGTTGCCAGCGGTCCTCGCTGGCGTAAATCATGGCAATCTCCTCCTAGAATTCCTTGGCGTACACGCCACTCGGGAATTGACCATTAAAGGTCTCCTGGAACCCAAAGAAGGCTCCAAACTCTCTAATAGAGAAATCATAGTTTCTTTCCATCAGCCGGAAAGAAACTGTCATGTCAACATGGCTGTGCTCGAATGAGACTACAAACTCCCTCGTAATCTCCTTATAAGCATCTTCCCGAATAGCGGAGAAGATGACTAAGCCGGCTCTATCCAAAAGCCATGTGAGATCCCTATCACATGCAAGGGCTCTAGCTCCTCAAGCAGTAAGTATCTAGGTCCTATGACCGTCCTCTCCTCGATCCTCTCTAAGGCATCTAGATAATCCTCATGGATAGTAGGGATCCTAGGGGGAGGTGGTGATGGTGATGAAGGAAGTAATGGAGCCACAGCGGGTGGTTCTCTAGAAGAGGAGGCGGTGTTGCCTTTCCTTTTCTTGTTCTTATTCCTATTGGACACTCCTTACAAAATCCATTTTCTATTGAAAACCACGGCCTGTTCTTCAGGTTCCACGGCCGTGGAATGTATAGAGACCGTGGTTCGTCACGAAAATTCTCAAAACTCAACAAATCACACCAAACTCAGTAGCAAGCAGCCCTAGACTAATTTCCGTCCAATTCCAATCAGTTCTCCTAAAAATTCTAGCAAAAACGAAGTCGAATCGACAAAGAGAAGGGAAGAACGAAAAACCTAGGTTTTAGGATTTTGGAATCCGAATTCCGTCTTCTCCGGTGATTTGCCGCTCGAATTGTTGCTTAGATCTTGTTGATGATTGGATTTTCTTCAGGTTTGGCCAAAGAATCGTTAAAAATGATTAACGAACGAGGAATTGAGAGATGGGGAGAGATTCGGTGAAATAGGGGCGTGGAATTGGGGTTGTGTTGTGGTGTTTGTGAAGAAACGTGGTTTTTATAGTGGCCGTAAAAATTTTTGAAAATCACGGTCTGTCGGGGGGTTCCACGGCCGTGGAAATATACGGAACCGTGGTTTTGGTGATTTTTCTCAGGCTTTTGAAAATGACGGTCATTGTAGATATTACGGCCGTGGTTTTGGCCGTGGAACTCTCTGTAATGTCTCAAAGTCCAAGTTTCATCAATTTTCTTCAAACTTTTCCCTCCCCTTTCTTTTCCACTGTTCCTACATCAAAAAACACGAACATACCGGAAGGCATCGAAGGCAAAACAAAGCAAAACGTCTATACTATGCTAATCTATGAATCAAAAACAAGAATGTGAATGCAATACCTTGGGTTGCCTCCCAAGAAGCGCTTTGTTTAAGGTCCGTAGCTAGACCATATTCGCACTTATTCGAGTGCGGTGGGCGCGAACTCTTCGGCTTGGAGTTCCGGTGTGTACTTCTTGAGTCGTTGACCGTTCACCTTAAAGCTTCCGCCCTTTTCACCCCATACTTCAACTGCACCATAGGGAAAAACACGTTTGATTAGAAAAGGTCCAGTCCAACGAGATTTAAGCTTACCTGGGAAGAGACGAAGCCTTGAATTGAAGAGGAGAACTTGATCTCCTTCTTTGAGGTCCTTTGGAATGATATGTTTATCATGCCAACGCTTCGCTCTTTCTTTATAGATCTTGGCGTTTTCGTAAGCGTTCAAGCGAAGTTCTTCAAGTTCATTTAGGTCCAAGAGACGCTTCTCTCCCGCTTCCTTCATGCTGAAGTTCAACCACTTGATTGCCCAAAATTCCTTGTGCTCCAACTCTACCGGTAAATGGAAAGACTTCCCATACACAAGGTTGTATGGCGTAGTTTTGATGGGAGTCTTATATGCAGTCCGGTACGCCCACAATGCATCATCTAGCTTCAAAGACCAATCCTTCCTAGTCCTTGAAACCGTCTTCTCTAGGATTCCTTTGATCTCCCGGTTTGAGATCTCCACTTGTCCACTAGTTTGTGGATGATAAGGGGTGGCGATCTTGTGAGTCACCCCATACTTAGCTAAGAGAGCTTCAAAGCGCCGGGCAATGAAGTGAGAACCTCCATCACTAATGATAGTCCGTGGTGTCCCAAATCGTGGGAAGATGGTCTTGTTAAAGAACTTAACCACTACCATGGCATCATTAGTGGGAGAGGCAATTGCTTCAACCCATCTCGAAACATAATCTACCGCTAAAAGTATGTATTGGTTTCCACAAGATGATGGAAAAGGTCCCATGAAGTCTACTCCCCAAACGTCAAAGATCTCCACCTCTTGGATATTGTTGAGAGGCATCTCATTCCTCTTAGATATATTTCCTGTTCTTTGACAAGCATCGCAGCAGGAAACAAAGGTTTGCACATCTTTAAATAGAGTAGGCCAAAAGAATCCAGATTGCAATACCTTAGCGCTAGTCTTGTTCGAACTAGCGTGTCCTCCACAAGGTAGTGAATGACAATGGCGGATGACACTTTGCATCTCATCTTCCGGCACACATCGCCGAATAATGCCGTCCGGACCTCTCTTAAAGAGGAGAGGTTCATTCCAAAAGTATTCCCGAACATCCTTAAAGAACTTCTTTCTTTGTCCGTAGGATAATCCGGGCGGTAATTCCTGACAAACCAAATAGTTAACAAAATCAGTAAACCATGGTTCGTTACCTTTGGTGATTACATCGATGCACTCCTCTATGATATGTAAATGCTCGTCCGGAAAGGAGTCATCTATAGGTAGGTGGTCATCCTCTAGATGTGTTAGACGACTCAAATGATCCGCAACAGCATTTTCCGAACCCTTCTTGTCGCGGATCTCTAGATCGAATTCTTGTAGGAGAAGAATCCATCTAAATAGCCTTGGCTTCGCATCCTTCTTTGCAAGGAGATACCGGATCGCAGCATGATCCGTGTATACAATCACCTTTGCACCTACAAGATAAGAGCGAAATTTGTCAATTGCATATACAATAGCTAAGAATTCCTTTTCGGTAGTGGCGTAGTTGAGCTGCGCTTCATCTAGCGTCTTGCTAGCGTAGTAGATAGTGTGGGTTCGTCCTTCCTTTCTTTGCCCAAGAACAGCTCCTATAGCTACGTCACTTGCGTCACACATAACCTCAAAGGGAAGATTCCAATCCGGAGGTTGGATAATCGGGGCTTAAATTAGAGCTTCCCGAATCATATTAAACGCATCTAAGCATTCCTGCGAAAAATCAAAAACTGCATCCTTCATCAATAGATTAGTTAGCGGCTTTGATATCTTAGAGAAATCCTTTATGAAACGCCTATAAAATCCACCATGTCCTAGAAAACTTCTTATCCCTTTCACCGAAGTTGGGGGAGGAAGCTTTTCTATTGTCTCTATCTTAGCTTTATCCACCTCAATCCCTCTACTAGAGATTAAGTGTCCTAATACAATGCCTTCTTTCACCATGAATTAACACTTCTCCCAATTAAGAACTAGGTTAGTGTCTTCACACCTTTGTAACGCAAGAGCAAGGTTAGAAAGACAATTGTCAAAAGAGGAACCATAAACGGAGAAGTCATCCATAAAAACCTCCATGATTTCCTCTATATATTCCAAGAAGATGGCCATCATGCACCTTTGAAAGGTGGTTGGGGCGTTGCAAAGCCCGAACGGCATCCTCCTATAGGCAAACGTACCCCACGGGCACGTGAACGTGGTCTTCTCTTGATCATCCGGGTGTATCGGGATCTGAAAGAAACAACTATAACCGTCAAGATAGCAAAAGTGTGAATGTTGTGCTAACCTTTCAAGCATTTGATCGATGAAGGGTAGTGGGAAGTGATCCTTCCTCATCGCGTTGTTTAGCTTGCGGTAGTCTATACACATCCGCCATCCTGTTACGGTTCGTGTAGGAATGAGTTCATTGTTTTTGTTGGTGATGACTGTGATTCCTCCCTTCTTCGGAACCACTTGTACGGGGCTTACCCACTTGCTATCGGAGATAGGATAGATGACACCTGCATCAAGTAGTTTAAGAATTTCCTTCTTGACAACCTCTTTCATGGTCGGATTCAACTGCCTTTGAGGTTGTTGCGAAGTTCTAAAGTCCTCTTCCATTAAGATCTTATGCATGCATGGGGAAGGTTTGATTCCTACTAAATCCTATATAGTATATCCTAGGGCTTTCCTATGTTTCTTAAGGACAACCATAAGCTTACTATGTTCATCTATGCTCAAATCGGAACTAACAATTACCGGAAAGGTAGAATTAGGTCCAAGAAATGCGTATCTTAGATGTGTAGGAAGTGGTTTCAATTCCATCACTATCGGAGTTTCCAATGGCTCTTGAGGAGCATCCGATGCTTCCTTAGAAGTGTCTAAAGATGTAGAAGGTGTTAGAGAAGAGTCAAGAGAAGTTGTGGAAGAAACACAATTTCCCTCGAATTCACCCAAAATTACGGCACCCTTGCCTTCTCCACGGCCGTGATTTTGGGCGTGGAAAGTATATACGGGGCCTCTGTTTCCTCCACGGCCGTGTAAGTCTCTGGAGTGCTCCACGCTTTTGTTGGTGAAATCCACGGCCGTGGAATAGGCCGTTTGACCGTGGATCCGTACGTTTTCTGCCTCATCGTGGAGTTTCTCGAACTCTTCTTCACACACTTCTTCTTGTGTCTCTAAGGCTTCAATTGCCTCATTGCACTCCTCTTCTTCCCCTATATCCATTATGCTCATAGAAATAACTTTTTGCAAGGGATATTTGAAGAGAATAGAACTTACCTCCTCTCTAGATAGCTCTTCGTCATGGATATTGAATATATCCTCATCGAAGGCTGGTTCCTTCAGCAAAGTGGAAAGAACGAACTCTACCTTTTCTTCTCCTATGTCAAAGGGGAGTCTAGCATTCTTGCAATCGACTATACAGCCGGATGTTGCAAGAAACGGTCTTCCGAGGATGATCGGAACAGGACTATCTACAGGAATGTCAAGCATAACAAAGTCTATAGGAACATAGAACTTACCAAGCTTGACCGGGACGTCTTCAACTATACCGACGGGACGAGTTATGGATCGATCCGCCATGTACAACGTCATCTTTACCGGTTTAGGATCGCCTAAACCGATCTTCCTGCATAAGGCAAGCAGAATGATGCTCACGCTTGTTCCTAAATCATATAATGCATCATATGTGACATCTCCCACTCCTATGGGAATACAAAATGACCCCGGATCCTTTAGCTTTGGGGGCATCTTCTCTTTCATTGTTTTGATGAGATCCGATGAATCCGAACTCATCTTAACCTCTCCAAAATCCTCTAGCTTTCTCTTGTTAGAGAGGATCTCCTTTAGGAACTTTCCATAAGCCGGCATACCTACAATTGCATCAATGAAAGGTATATTAATATGCAGTTTGCTCATGAGTTCAATAAACTTACCAAATTGCTTGTCTAGATGCGCTCTCGCTCTAGATTGCGGGAATGGTAGGGGAGGTTTGTACGCTGGAGGAGGAACGTAGACATCTTCCTTCTCCTCCCCTTTTTCTTTCTCTTTCTCAATGGGGACTTCTACAAACTTAGGCTGCGGGTCGGTAGTTGTCACTCCGCTCCTAGTTGTGATTTCCATCACCCTTCCTTTTGGGTTGTCCTCCGTCTTTCCTAGAAGTTTCCCGTGATTCCTAGGAACTTCCTCCACATGACTAAACATTTGGTTTTCTAAAACCTTTTGGGATTTATCAACCTTAGTTATGTGATCATCAACCTTGATGATGCGAGTCTCCAATCCTTGAAGCTTCCCCAAAATTGTTTCCAATATGGGATCGGGCTTCTCTTTCCCCGCAGTACTTCCACCATTAGATGTTTGCCCCTGGCTTTTCAAAGGAGTGGAAGAAGAGGAAGGTGGAGTTAGTGAATTTGAATTTCCTGAATTGGAATAAGAATTACCGGAATTTTGTTGATTGGGACGCCAATTGTTGTTGTTTGAACCCCTATTGTTGTTCCAATTGTTGTTTCGGTTGTTGTTGTTGTTGTTCCAATTGTTCCGGTTGTTGTTCCGGTTGTTGCGGTTTGTATTCTCATTCCCGTTGTGGTTATTGTTGTTGCCCAAATAACCTACATTTTGCTCTTTTTGCTTCGGAAAGTTGGTTTTGATGGCTTCCTTCAACTCTTTAATCTCCGTGTTGAGAGAAAAGATTTGAGTTTGAACTGCTTGTGATAGCTTTGCTCCTTGATTCACATGATTCGCCTCCACTTTCCGATGAGAATACTTCTCAATGACTCGTGCTTGCTTCTCAATGAAGTCCCAAGCGTCATCTTCCCTCATGTCCATGAATGTACCACATGAAAGGGATTGGAGTTTGAATTGTGTCTCCACATCCAGCCCCTTATAGTATATCTCCAATAGAGCCAATTTGGATATGCCATGGTGTGGGCAATCCAATAGCAAATCCTGAAATCTTTCCCAAGATTGAAACAAACTTTCGTTAGATCTCATAGAAAATGCATTAATTTTACCTCTCAACTCCGCCGTTTTAGATGGTGGAAAGAACTTAGTGAGGAATTCCGAAGAAAGATCCTCCCATGTCTCAAGTTTCCCACTTGGAAGAGCTTGATACCAAGACAATGTTTTCCCTTTCAAGGAGAAGAAGAAAGGCTTGAGCTTATAGCTGTTGGTAGTTGCATTCTTCGGCTTCATTGTCTCCATCATGATCTCAAAATTTTGTAGATGTTGATGTGGAGATTCAGCGCTTGTTCCCCCAAATTGATTTTGGCGGACAATGGTAATAACTTGAGGGTTGAAGCTAAACCCTTGTGCATCATCAACATCAAAGTTCACACCCAAACGGCATGGTTGTTGCGTTGGATCCATCCTTTAGCCAAGAGTTCTTGGCTCCTCATCTACACGTTCGACTCTCGCACCTCTAGCTGGAACACGGCGATTTGCAGCTAGCCGTGGAAAGAACGGGTTCACATTGATCGTTGGATCAATTTCCTCTAGTGGTGGCATGGAGGAGTCGCTATCCTCATTGGATGAGTTGGCTCTAACCGATCTTCCCGGTCTCCTTCTTCTCTTTTTCTCCTTGAGGTTGTTTATTTCCAACCTCATTTGGAACAACATGTCCGATAGATAATCAACCTTCATTTGATGACGATCCATTTCTTCCCTGCGAGTCTTCTCACTCCATTGGAGTTGAGCTTTCTTTTCCGCTAACTCCGTTTGGTAATCACGTTCTCTTTCTTCAGCCATTTTTCTTTTCTTAAGCTTTCTCCTCAAAGTCCTCTCAAGCTCTTGATCAAGAGGTAAGAGGTATTCGTTGTTCCTAGACCTACGCATACACTCGAAGAGATATCAAATAACAAGGGAGAAGCTCCCAAGCTTGACAACCGATAACCGAATTCGGCCTAAACCAAATCCCCAACAACGGCGCCAAAAACTTGTTCGCCACTTAGCGTGCATGCAATTAAGTCTGAAATTTATCGAACACAAGGATTTGGGGGGTTAAATCCAATTATAGAAGGTACACTAATGCAAAGCAATGTACGGTGAAGTTCCAAGGCTTTATATGAGTTATCTAGAAATACTATCTATAAAGGTTGTTGAGGCTTCAGTATAGAAAGGATCTAAAGACAAGAATTAATGTCAAATACCCAAACTTGTAATCCAAGGATCAAGACTAACTAAACCGATTAAGGTTGTGACACTCAGAATCGAGGTAGAGGTTGTTGAGGCTTCACTACCACCTAGAAAAGGCAAACCAAGACTAAGTTAAAGCAAATCTTTAACTTTGGATTAAAGTAAAAGCAAGGTTCGTAAACTAAGGGAAATTACGGGTGGATCTTGAGATTCCACGGCCGTGGAACTCAAGAACACACCGTGATTTTGGGTTCGTCGGCGATTCTCTCTAACTCTCAGGGTCCAATCTGTTTACGATCGATCTATCATCATCTAAGCCAAAACTATCAACCCTTCACCTTAGAATTGCTAAAGGGTTTTAGCCAACAACAGTCATTATGATATCAAATTCAAGATTTAAAAGAATGAAAGATGAAAACCTTCGAAAACCTTGAATAAATCTCAAATCAATCTGAAATCCACAAAAAAGGTAATGATGTATATCAGATTCGGAATAACACAAACCAATCACAATCCTTGATAAGAACGAAGAACGGGATGTCAATCCGTCTTCTAATCAAACCTAAGAACAAAGCGTAACTTCCAAAGCTCCAAGTCTTCGCAAATCTCCGTTGCGAAATAGCAATCTCCACACGTCCCACTTGAAAACGTAGGCACGTGCAATGAGCGTAAGTGAAGTCTAAGCGCAAGCGTAAGTGAAGGTGACGGAATCTCTCTCCTTTCGTCCTTTTATAGGCCAAGATAGAATAAGTGTCCAGCCCATTGTGTAAAAGATCATGGCTTCAAATTGTACGTTAAAAGATCGCCTAAATCACGGTTCCTTGGGATTCCACGCCCGTGGTTTAGAGCGTGGTTTAGAGCGTGGAAATTAATCACGGTGCTTCACAACTTCCACGGCCGTGTAACCCTCTGGAATGCTCCACGCTTGTGTTGCCAAAGTTCCACGGCCGTGGTTTAGAGCGTGGACTCTAGTACGGCCGTATTTTAGAGCGTGGAACGTCGAGTGCTCGTAATTCTCCTTTGTTTTGTGCCATTCTTCATCCTAGCATCTTCCTTAGTTCCCTTGTGGTGTCCTCAATCCTTGGACATACTCAATCCATCTCCATTCTCCCTTGATTCGTTCGGTTTTAGCTTTTATTTGCCTACAATCAACACAAAGCTTATGTAGACCTCTATATCGACAATATAGATAAACTAACTCACAATTGCTTCAATGCTTTATCAATGAACACCAATATGGATGAACTACACTTAGAATACGTGCTTAAAATATCACAATATTTCATGCTAATAGCTTCTTCCCCTTCCTTCCTTCTCCTTCTTTGTTGGTTATCTCTTCTTCACTTCCCCTTCATCCATTGCCATGGGTGAAGCTTTTGAGGTAGCTTTTTCTTAGATCCTTTGCATGTCCATCTTCTTAGCTCGATTAGGTCTTGATGGAGAGCCTTGATACCATGGATGATGTTTGGAGAAGTGCCAGCAAGATAAGGAGGCCATTGAAGCTCAAGATCCACAGTCGAAGACGAAGAAATCGTTGTTTCTGGAGTTCTGCCGCGGGGGCGGCATCAGGCGCTGCGGGGGCAGATCTTAGCTAGCCGCAGGTGCGGTGAGAAGCGTCATGGAGGCGGCATCAGGATTTCCAGGCGCCATGGGGCCATGACCTACAGCACGCAGTCGCGCCAACTTGTTTCCGCGGTTGCGTTTCTTCAACAGTAGGCTCTTCTCCTCATTCCTTCTTGGTTCCTTCGTTTGTTTAGAGGTTGATATATGTTAGTAGCATGCCTAGGGTGGACCTAGGGTAGTTGTGAATGCCACCTAGTGGTTCAGAACCTAGGAGCCCTTATGGCTCGATGTAGTTGATGGCTTTGAGTTGTTTGAGCATGTTGGATCTTTCTAGACTAGATTGGCTCTCCTAGGTTTTTGTTGATGATCATGTGAGACATAGGCTTTTTTTAGTTTTCTTTGCTTGTTGAGAGTGTTATGAGTACCATGGATCCTAGGATGCTTTCCTTGTTTGAGAGTTGGGTGATCTTGCTTAGATAACTAGAGTGAAGTCTAAGACTTCTTGAGCGTGAGCTTGTGTTGATGAGTGTATTCTTGTATGAGCAGGTTGTGTGCTTCCTCTCTAAGGAAGCTAGAGTGTTGTGAGTTGAGAGACGAGGTAAGTCTCCGGACTTACTTAGCCGTATTCGACGTATTAGATTCATTGCGTGCTTGGTGGTGTGTGTTTTATCGCTTTTGTTATAACTTATAAACCGGTAATAGGACCACCGACCTTTATTAAATTTGGCCCAAGTGTATGACAACATGCGGTGACATCACTGCCTAGCTCTTGCGAGAGCTAGGAGGTTCTCGGTGACTGGCCCATCCTGGGCTGACGGTCGGAGGCATCCGAACCGTTCCATTGCCGGAAGAAAGGACCGAGGCGAGTTTCGGGAGATTCTCGTGTCATAAAAGAAGTTGAACTAGAACGGGATTTGACTTAATAAATAAAGATAAATAACTGGACTTGTTTGTTAAGCATGATTATGTGATGTTATTATATATGAGTGTGTATGTGCCTTCACCATGTCTTCAATGCTTCGAATGTAGCGTACAGTTTTAAACTGCTTGTGTAGATGCCCCGCAAGTTAGGGACGCCGCCGAGTGAGGTAGAGGAGTGGATAGCCGAGGGTCGCCGTAAATTATAGGACGGGGGCGTTTTTGGGATTATTATCGTTTTACTCTTATATAGCATTACGTTTGATGTACGTTTTTGGGTTTATGTTATGTGGAGTTTTTGTGTCGTTTTGAGGACTCGGCTGACTTTTCAACTTTGTACTATTTACTATTCAGTCTTGCATACATTACAAACATTTTTGAGTTTACGCCTTTATTTGTGCCATGTTGGAAAGGTCCGGTGAGATTGTTGTCAGGCTAAGGGTCGGGACCAATTGTGTGGTCTCGCCCGTAGCATCCCGATATCCTGTGGATTCGGGGTGTTACAAACTGGTATCAGAGCCCTAAGTTACAACAATGGCACTCGCAACCTTCTAAAGGCCGAATGAGGAATAAACAGAACCCCTTGGGTTCTGAATTTTTGTTTTCAAAATTCATATGCATGAGTCGGGATTGGGTTAGAATGTACGGGACCACTACTTTTCACGCAAACCTTGGCGACATAGATTTCCGGATTTGATGTATGTAAGTATATTTATTTACATAGTTATCTATATATGTTTATATGGCCTTAGGATTGTTTTTGGACTTGTATGTACCTAGCTATGCATGTGACCTTAGGATGTTTGGGCTTGTATGCCTTGGTTGTATATGTGGATTATAAGTTGTTTGATGGATGTGATATATGTGTATAGTTATATATGTGGACGATTATATGTTTTGGACCTTATACTATTATGATGGAATGCCGGATGTGTTATATTGGTAGTGATATGCACATAGGACTTATATAGTTATGTATACATAGTCTTATACATATAGTAATATATGGAGTTATGGGACCTTTGAGCTAAGATGATGATACGATATCATCACCTGTAAGACGATGATGTGGCTTATGATGACGTTTACATGTGGTGGAAGACGCTCAAGTATCGAGTTGAGAATTTTGTGCTAACGAACACAATGTCGTTCTCGAATTCCTTTTAAAGGATATCGAAGAGGAGCATTGGAGATGACGTAAATGAAGGACAACCAAGCAAAAAAAACAACATGAGACAACTTAAGAGAAATAGGAACGGAGGCCATACAAAAAATGTGGAGGTGGTTACAAAGAAGTCACCAATGGAAAGACAACGAGACCGATAGAGATGACGTATATAAGCTCTTCAAGAAGACGCAAGGACAACTAAAGACGCAAATCGAGGAGGAGAAAGGTGCATTCCCACAGGGTTAGAGACGGTGTTCCATTACGAGAAGTAAAGCTTCTCTTAGACGCTCCTAAACTTGGGAGTCAAGATGTGAATAGCGATCGAACCCGGTATGAAAGATGTAAGATATCATAAGTTAACCTTACGAGGTACCGTTAAGTGAAGAGTCAACATTACAAGAGTTATGAGAAGAATAACATGATGGGGATTCATGTTGAGTCGACCAATTTCTATTATGATTATAAGGCTAAGAAACATCAAGAAGATAGAAGTGTGAGTTGACGTGATCCCGAGAAGAGGAGTGACGCAACAAGGAGCTTTAGTTATGAAAGGACTTAAGATGAAGACCAAGAGATACGCGAGCGGTCGCTGAATAATGTTAGAGCTTTTGGAGAATACACGGTTACAAGATGTCGTGAGGTGCGGTTAAGCCTATGGAGACGAGTTATACGAAATGTGAGGCCTAGAAGAGTATAATTACATTATGGAAGAGGAAGGAAGAATGAAACGTGGAAAGAGTTAACGAAGTTGAGATGAAGTACCCCAAGGAGGGTGGCCTTCATAAGAACAGTGACATGAAGTATAGAAGGTCAACCATAAGCTTGTTAGTGATGACCGAGCACGCATAAAGTGCGGGTTGCCTGTGAGGATTTGTAAATGAGAGGTATAAACCGAGCGGAGACTATACCGGAACGGTAACAAGAATTGGTGTGTGCCTGATAGTTTAGTGCCAATGGTAAGGAGGTGTATCAACCAAGGCGCATTTGTCCTT
Source organism: Fagopyrum homotropicum (assembly GCA_033239125.1). NCBI lineage: Eukaryota > Viridiplantae > Streptophyta > Magnoliopsida > Caryophyllales > Polygonaceae > Fagopyrum > Fagopyrum homotropicum. Next base: position 94,037,088 of record BSWB01000003.1, on the reverse strand, counting down.
GTCATATAGCGTTGAAGAGGTTAAAGCAAGTAACCATAACCAACCTCCCAGGGAGGGATTGTAACGACCTTACGTGACCTTTTACGGTCATGAGATTGACATATGGAGGAATGGCGCGGATTTGGAACCTTTATGTTTCAAGCATGATAAAGTAATCTAGTGGATCAGGGGGAAGTGAAGCTTCCCGAGTTGCTTTAAGCAAATGAGAAGATATGGAAAGAAGATGCATGTTATTTCGTTCTTATGAAACGAATGATAAGTTGTCGCAAACAGGAAATTAGTCGAAGTAGTTAGACTCACCCAAAGGAGCCATGGGGGCTACGGTGTAAAACGAGCGACCGAAGCTATAATAACGTTGTAGGATTTAAGCTTTAGGTGATGGTGTTTGAGAATTCTTGAGTTAGAAGTTTCAATGGTTTGGAATGGGAAAATTTCTTCTAGTCATCCCTTCAGGGCATCCTGGTACGAGTTTTGAGGAAAGGTATGAGTCGGGAAGTTACATATGAGTACGATGTTTTGTATGATCGTTTTGCATGCGAGATTTCTCCCGATCTGGGTGGAGAAAGGAAATGAATTAAGTAAGACGGCATTTCGGATCGGTATGGTCACTACAAGTAGTAGTGAAGCCTCTTGAGATCACAAGTACGATTGATGAGTTGGAGTTTACATAGAGGAGTATCGATCGGTTTTCTGAATCGGGTAGCGATGAAGTCGCGCTATTTGTGGTGTTTCAGGCGATTCCAAGTGGGACACTAACCTAAGGATTATTATGACAGTTATTGTTGCATGAGTTGAAAGAATGTTTCTTCTGTTCAGATTTGGCGATGCCTTGTTGTACTCTTAGAATTGGTAGGAACAAGCTTGACATGGGACGACAAGGATACCGGTTATGCAGGATAAGAGGATAACTAGAGTTATCTAGGCGGGTTGGGACGTCCGAGGTGACCTCCTTAGAGACATAGCGGGTTGAGAATATCCAATAGATCAGTGGAGAATGAGGTGATAGTTTCGGTACTACCTTCAAGGTATGTTGATGAGATATGTAGTTTATAAGTTGGTGGGCCATAACCGCCGAGTTGCGGAATGGTTTTGACACTTGTGTCCCTTCTAAAGAGGACAATTGGATCATGGGATCCAAGACGTATATGTGGAGTTTTGGCAGAAGCAGAAGAGGTGAGTGACCTCCATTTCGTTATCTTTGGCACCAACATCCAGTTATGGGGACTGTATGATATTATGGATAAATCCAGGCGGGGCTTGGGATGCGTAAGTGGTAAAAAGAGAGGCTCCGTGTGTACGTCGACATTCGGGGTATGTAGGAAAAATGACGGACTAAAGGTCGAAAGTTAGCCGCTTTAGGATGCGTGCTTATGGTGATGTTGGTTGGCTATGGAGTAACATGTCAGGCACGTCTGAACAATAAGAGTATGATGCATGTATGTATACTCATTCCGCAAGAGTTGAGTACCCCGCAGAGGCGATGGTTAGAGATGGTTAAGCACTTTAGTCGAAGATGGTCTTTGAATGGTTTTGAGAAGGATCCGGGATAGAAGGTTACGAGGAGAGACCCCATAGTTACCTTTATGGGTTGATGGTTTGTTAAGACCGTGGTGTTGGTAAGAGATAGCCAGTTTATGACGTTCATAAAGTGAGACGGGCTTAAGGCTGAGGTGGCTAAGTACATAGCCTTATGTGAACCGCCATCCAAACGGGTTGTGATAACACGATTTATTGCTTAGTTTTAGGTAATCATTTAGATAGATTTCTCACTCATTCATGCATGGTTTAGCACTAGTTCATGACGTTTGCACTCAATTCACGTACTTTGTCGAGATAGACGTCTACACGGACTTGTGCGTTGCTTTATAGGTATTTCGGGAGATTTAGGAGCTAAAACGATACGTTGGAGGATCGTTCATCTAGATGACACACCCTCGGATTCATTAGGACACAAGCTAAAGGCTAAGGAGGACTCATGGAACCTTGCTAACACAAGCCATGCATCAAACCATGGCTCAACGAGCCTAGAAGAAGCTTCTGGAGCAAACCACGGTCTAGATCAAGACCACGACCGTGGTTCTACCCGTGGATTTTGCCAGATTCTTGTGACAGCTGTGCCACGACTCTCATGGCCAGCTCATGCAAAATTTGTTATAAAAGTGGTCCTTCATTGGCTGAGAAGAGCATCTTGGAGCAGCTCTCCATTATCAAAAATCTTCCAATCAAAAATACTCTCTCAACAAGAAATCTTTCTAGGAAGGAAAGTGCCAAAAAGGAAGAAGAAGAGCTCCATTGAAGAGGAGAAGAAGAACACACACCATTACCACACCTTGATAGTTTTTGTAGTGAAGAATTCCGGATTCTATTTCTAGAGTTGTATGAACCATTTGAACCTTCTTTAAGAAGGATTGTGAGTCACTCTAATTCTATTTTCAGCTTGGTTTTGTTTTAGTTCACTTGTTCATCTCTTTTCCTTCATCATCTTGCAAATGGATGTCATGATTTTATGTTTGTTTATTTCGATTTCTATTATGAACGTTGTAGGCTAAATAGATGTGGTTCTAGGGTAAGGAAAGGACGGTTATGGCTAGGGCTATGATAGGACGGACTTAGATTTATCTTTGGATGACTTGTGTGCATAAACGTAGCCTCTGTTAGGAATCACGGTTGGTTCTTGTCAAACCACGGCCGTGGTATAGGTAGAACAAACCGTGATTTTCTCTGGTTCGGTGGATCTAGTCTTAGATTGTTAGAATGTTGAAATCCTAAGTGTTTGTTGAGTTAAATCTATCCTAGGGTGACCTAGTTTTAGCAACTAAGTGTTAGGCGAGACTTACCCGGTAATCCTTACTCTTAATTCCAAAGATAACAAACCTTAGGTAGTGGTGAGCCTAATAAGCCGCCATTGGATTAAGTGTGCTGGATGGTAGCTTAGGACTAACCCTTCCGAGACTTACCCGGTGAGGATAGGTTGGATCTTTAGATAACAATCCGGTTTGAGTAAAATTCCGTCCCTTAGGTTCTTAGAGACTTACCCGGTGATGAGACCTCGGGAATGGACTAGCGGACCATGAGACCTACCCGGTGATTGATCCCAATTTAGAAACACTTAACCCCAACATAGTTAATCCAAGGAATGAATAGATAGCTTGAGTCCTATGCCATAACCGGAACTTCCAAACCCTAGAATCCGTCTTTTCTTTCTTTGATCTATATCTCGTATTTTTACTTGTTTGTTTGCGTTGATTTGTTAGCTTAGTTGAATTATTATATTTCGCATGAATTGTGATCTTTGATTGATCACCGAAAACCAACCAAAAACAATTGAGATTTTTCATTTCTTTGTTTCTTTCTTTTTTTTCTTTATCTAGATCTTCACTAGACTTAATCACTAATCGAATCAATCTCACCTTAGTCTTTGTGTTCGACCTCGGAATACTATCCCTACTACAAACGTCCCGTACACTGCGGGTTTCGCTAGGTAGTTTAGGATTTAGTTCGAGTTATAAATGTAAAGCTTTTTTTTGTACTACATCCTAGCGTGAACAAGTTTTTGGCGCCGTTGCCGGGGACTAGGTCTAGATTGAGTCTATTTTGTGATTGTTTATAGTGTAGATCTTTCTTGTTGCTTTTGATCTCTTTTTGGTTTGTGTCTTTGCTTTTCAGGACATCTCACTCTTTAGGTGTATGCGAAGATCTCGCGGAAAGGATTTAGCTCCATTCGATCCCGAACCGGAGAAAACACTTAGATCTATATCCAAGGGCATAAAAAGGGGAAAGGAGATGGCCGGAAGAGATCTCCAAGCCGAGTTGGATGAAGCTTTAGAGCAAATTAGGTTGTTAATCGGATTTACCTAGTGGTAGACGAGGAGCCGATAGGGCTACCGGGAGGACGTGAGATGGTAACTTTGTCGGAGTTGTTGCAATGATCTAGATACGTCAAGATGGACGATGTGTTAGAGATTATGTGCGAGTTTATGTGTTTTGTGCCCAGAGCAGGAATGTGTGTACGATTGGTTATCTTTTAACTTTTATGTGAGACGAGGTTCATGCGAGTATGTGTGTAGGTCGTGCGAGGTGTTAACGCGGTTATACGAGTGTGTTTAGCTATCGAGTAGGGAGTTCGCACGTTACGGTTTGAGTGTTTACCAGGTTAGTCACCCGAGAGTCTTGTGTTTAGTAACTTTTGGGGCGAAACTTGTTTTTAGGTGGGTTAGTTGTAACATCCGGAATTCTTATTCCGGATTGTTAGCAAGTTATCGACCTTCCCGCGTTAACGGCTCGGTTTTCCCGCAGGCACGGGATGCTGAGTGACGGGATTTTATTCCTAATACCGTCCGACCTTTCGTTTTCCCTTTTTGCTTTCCGACCCCTCGGGTTTTGGTGTGAGGGGAAATGTGGGTAGCTGACTTTTGCGTTCTCCCACCTCTTTTCTGCAACCCTTTTTTTCTCTCTCTCCTCTTTCATTTCTCTCTCACTTTAGTTCATTCTTTCCATCTACTTTCTCTTGTGTTTCTTCCTCTCTTCCCTTGGATTTTTACTTGTTGAGGAGCTGCAGTGGAGAAGCATCTCAGTGGTTTGGTAAGCTTCTTCCCCTTCCTTCCTTCTCCTTCTTTGCTGGTTAACTCTTCTTCCCTTCCCATTCATCCATTGCCATAGATAAAGCTCTTAAGGAAGCTTTTTCTTAGATTGTTGGCATGTACATCTTCTTAGCTCGATTAGGTCATGATGGAGAGCCTTGATACCATGGATGATGCTTGGAGAAGTGCCAGCAAGAGAAGGAGCCCATTGAATCTCAAGATCCACAGTTGAAGACGAAGAAATCGTTGTTCCTGGAGTTCTGCCGCGGGGGCAGCATCAGGCGCCGCGGGGGCGGATCTTAGCCAGCCGCGGGGGCGGTGAGAAGCACCGCGGGGGCGGCATCAGGATTTCCAGGCGCCTAATAGCATGAATTATTGTCTATATTTTGGGGCCTGTTTAGACGTTTTATCTTCAATAATCTGCACGTTTGTATGTATATTATGTGATTATATTGTCATTTCATCTACCTTTGCGGGAATCGAGGTCTACACCTAGTTTTGTTGTAATCGTAGGTAAAATGGCACGTTTTGCATCAAAAAGGAGCGAAAGGAGCTATGGCGTCATTGGAGCTACATTCAGGATCTTTTTTGTGCTACATCCTAGCGTGAACAAGTTTTTGGCGCCGTTGCCGGGGACTAGGTCTAGATTGAGTCTATTTTGTGATTGTTTATAGTGTAGATCTTTCTTGTTGCTTTTGATCTCTTTTTGGTTTGTGTCTTTGCTTTTCAGGACATCTCACTCTTTAGGTGTATGCGAAGATCTCGCGGAAAAGATTTAGCTTTATTCGATCCCGAACCGGAGAAAACCCTTAGATCTATATCCAAGGGCATAAAAAGGGGAAAGGAGATGGCCGGAAGAGATCTCCAAGCCGAGTTGGATGAAGCTTTAGAGCAAATTAGGATAAGAGATGAGGCTTTGGAGAATGAAAGGAGACTTGCCAATGAGAGGCAAGAGGCAACTAGGAGGGAGATTGAGGAGATTAGGCAAGCTCTTGTGCAAAGAGAGCTTAACCGTCAACAACCTCCTCCACCTCCACCACAACCGCAGCCGGCGGCGGTGAATATTAGGGTTGTGCCCCTTGCTATGGAAGAGCCACAAACGTTAGGGCAACGTATGGATCCGGCACAAAGAGCACACCGTCCGGGTGTGAACTTAGGAGATCCCGCAACCTATGATTACGAGCTCCGCCCTCAAGTTCTACAAATGATCCGGCATAATCAATTTGGAGGGATGGAAGGAGAGTCTCCTCATCAACACTTGATGAATTATGAGATCTTGATGGAAACTCTTAGACCGCCAAGATTGGAGAGCAACAACCATAAGCTTAGGGCTTTTTCCTTCTCTCTTAAGGATAAAGCCTTAGCTTGGTATCAATCTATTCCACAAGGGCGAGTTGGTACTTGGGAGGAGATGACAACCGAGTTTTTGACTAAGTTCTTCCCACCTTCCAAGACTACCGAATTAAGAGGGAAGATCAATGCCTTCGTGATGAAGGATAGAGAGAGTTTATTCAAGTCTTGGGAGAGGTTCAAAGATCTTCTCCTTGATTGTCCACACCATGGCATACCGAAAATTGAGCTATTGGAGATCTATTTCAAAGGACTTGATGAAGATAGCCAATTCAAGCTCCAATCTCTTTCCGGTGGGACTTTCATGGAGAAGCATGTAGATGAAGCTTGGGAGTTTGTGGAGAAGCAAGCTCTAGTGATTGAGAAATACTCCCATAGGAAGAGTGAAGGGAGAAAGGCGGGAGCATATGAGGTGAGTGAGGTCACCATGAGCAATTTCAAGCTTGACGCCATCAACAACGAGCTAAAGTCCTTGAGGGAGTTGTGTGCTACAACTTTGAAGAATCAAGCAACTCCTCAAGTACTTCCACAAGCTAACTTATCTTCCAAGGAGGAGGATGTGAATTACATGGGAAGGGGCAATTACAACAATTATCAAGGCCCAAGGAACTTCAACAACAACCGGCAATTCAACAATTACCGGCCCAACCACAACCATCCCGGGTTTTCTTACTCTAACCCGGATGGAGCCTTGAACCCTCCCCCTTCATCAAGCACAACTCCACCACCAAAAGCTTCACAAGAACCTCCACCCGGATTTACTCAACCTCCAAAGGATAGAACCGAAATGATGTTTGAGCAACTACTTGGAAGGTTGAGTGGTCTTGAGAGCACCGTGACTTCTATTTCTAAAGCCCAAAAAGTCTTGGAAGCGCAAGTGTTCCAAAAAGCGGGTGAAGCCCATAGAGATCCGGGAAAGCTTCCCGATAGAACCGAAGACAACCCAAGAGGCCAAGTGTTGGCTATTACAACGAGGAGTGGGTTGAGTATGAAAGATCCTTCGCCCAAGGACAATGCTAAGGGAAAGCAAGTAGTGGTAGAAAAGGGAAAGTTGCAAGAAGATGGAGGCAAGAGTAAGAATGTTGAGCCAACATATGTGGCACCGCCTCCATACAAGCCACCACTACCGTTCCCGCAATCACGAGCAAGAGCTCGTTTGGACAATCACTTTGGTAAGTTCCTTGAACTAATGTCTAACTTGCATATTAACATTCCGTTCATGGATGCTATTTTAGGAATGCCGGCATATGGCAAGTTCTTGAAAGAGATACTCTCAAATAAAAGGAAGTTGGAGGAGTATGGGGAGATAAGAATGACCAAGAAATCCTCGGAATTGATCCAAACAATAAAGGAGGAAATGCCTCCCAAGCTAAGAGATCCGGGCTCCTTTTGTGTCCCAATTGGAGTGGGAGATGTGAAGTATGAGGCCCTTTGTGATCTTGGAGCGATTGTAAGCATCATACCACTTGCACTTTGCAACAAGGTGGGGCTAGGAGAGCCAAAACCGGTCAAGATGACCCTCTATATGGCAGACCGTTCTATCACTCATCCGGTTGGGATCTTAGAGGACATTCCGGTGCAACTAGGAGGATTCTATGTGCCAATTGATTTCGTAGTCTTGGACATTCCGGCGGACTATCCGGTTCCCATCATCTTAGGAAGACCTTTCCTAGCCACTTCCGGATGCCTAGTGGATTGCAAGAATGGGACTCTCTCCTTCAACATTGGAGAGGAGAACATCAAGTTCAAGTTGTCCACAATGATGAAAGGGCCAACCCTTGATGAGGATGTGTTCAACATAGTCGAGCAAGAGGAATCTAGAGAAATTGTGAGCTCGATTTTGATCAAGGATCCCTTGGAGAAGGTTCTTACCTTAAGTATGATGGAGGAAGGTGTTGAGGAGGCCTGCAATGAAGAGATCAAGGCTTCGGAAGCATTAGAAGAGGAGCCAAGAGTTGGATTTGAAGGCCACGAAGAGGTGTTGAACAGCTGCAAGTTCCACGGTCGAGATTTATGTTCCACGGCCGTCAAACTCTCTGGACAACTCCGGGAAGCAGGCTTGGCAAAGTCCACGGCCGTGGAAGTTGATCCAACCGTGATTCAGACCGTGGTTTACCCTGAATCAGACCTCATTGATGATCAAGCTCCAAGAAACCTTGGAGGGTCTTCACTTGTTTTGGATTCATCTAATCCAACATTATTTGGATCGTCTCCAACCGATAAAGGTCCTCCTAAACTTGAACTCAAACCCCTCCCCTCTCATTTAAAGTATTCTTTCCTTGGTGTTGATTCTACATATCCGGTGATTGTGAATGCATGCTTGAGTGATGATGAACTTGCTAAGTTGTTGCATGAGCTAAGATTGCATAGGAAAGCCATTGGCTATACTATTGATGATTTGGTTGGCATAAAACCTTCTTTGTGCATGCATAAGATAATGATGGAAGATAATCATAAACCCTCTATTGAACATCAAAGGAGATTAAATCCCATAATGAAAGAGGTAGTCAAAAAGGAAATCATTAAGTTGCTAGATGCGGGAATTATCTACCCTATCTCGGATAGTAAGTGGGTTAGTCCCGTCCATGTAGTTCCTAAGAAGGGCGGGATGACCGTAGTAACTAATGAGAACAACGAACTAATCCCGACTAGGACGGTTACGGGGTGGAGGATGTGCATTGATTATAGGAAATTGAACATGGCCTCTAGGAAATATCACTTCCCTCTCCCCTTCATTGACCAAATGCTAGAAATGTTAGCTCAACACTCTTATTTTTGCTATCTAGATGGCTATAGTGGATTCTTCCAAATCCCTATCCACCCCGATGACCAAGAGAAAACAACCTTTACATGTCCATGGGGTACTTTTGCATATAGGAGAATGCCATTTGGGTTGTGTAATGCACCCGCCACCTTCCAAAGGTGTATGATGGCTATCTTTTCGGAATACATAGAAAATATCATGGAAGTGTTTATGGACGATTTCTCTGTTTATAGTTCTTCCTTTGATAATTGCTTGGCTAACTTGTCATTAGTATTGTAAAGATGTGAGGAGACAAATCTTGTCTTGAATTGGGAAAAATGCCACTTCATGGTACGTGAAGGTATTGTGTTGGGACACTTGGTGTCCAACCGTGGCATTGAGGTTGATAGGGCCAAGATTGAAACGATAGAGAAGTTGCCACCACCTACCTCGGTGAAGGGGGTAAGGAGTTTCTTAGGGCATGCCGGTTTTTACCGGAGGTTTATTCAAGACTTCTCTAAAATTTCTAAGCCTACTAATGAAGGATGTTGATTTTGTCTTTTCCAAAGATTGTCTAGAGGCTTTTTGTAGGTTGAAGAACGCCTTGATCTCCGCACCTATCATGCAACCTCCGGATTGGAGTTTACCATTTGAGATCATGTGTGATGCAAGCGATGTAGCCGTTGGGGCTGTTTTGGGGCAAAGGAAAGATGGGCACACTCATGCCATTTATTATGCTAGCAAAATGCTAGATGATGCCCAACTCAATTATGCTACCACCGAGAAGGAGTTGCTAGCGGTTGTGTATGCATTTGAGAAGTTCCGCTCATATCTTGTTGGAGTGAAGGTCATAGTTTATACGGATCATGCTGCGATCCGTTATCTACTTACCAAGAAGGATGTCAAGCCTAGGTTGATTCGGTGGATCCTTCTTCTACAAGAATTTGATTTGGAAATCCGGGACAAGAAGGGATCCGAGAACTCAGTGGCGGATCACCTTAGTAGACTCCCACCATTAGAGCTTGAAAGAGATGACATCCCAATTGATGACTCATTCCGGGATGAGCAATTACAAATGGTAGAGGAATGCTTGTTCCAAGTGTCTAGCGGAAGCGAGCCATGGTTTGCCGACATCGTGAACTACTTAGTGTGTGAGGAAGTGCATCCCGGATTGACATATGCACAAAGGAAGAAGTTCTTCAATGATGTGAGGCACTACTATTCGAGTGAACCACTTCTATTCAAGAGAGGGCTGGATGGAATGTTTAGAAGATGCATACCGGAAGATGAAGTGGAGAGTGTGATCCGGCATTGTCACTCCTTACCATGTGGAGGCCATGCTAGCTCACATAAAACGTGTGCAAAGGTATTACAATCCGGTTTTTATTGGCCTAACTTGTTTAGAGATGTGCAAGTTTTTGTAGCGGCGTGTGATGCTTGCCAAAGGACGGGCAACATCTCAAGGAGGAATGAAATGCCCTTGAACAACATCCAAGAAGTCGAAATATTTGATGTGTGGGGTGTGGACGTCATGGGACCATTCCCTTCTTCATGTGGCAATCTCTACATCCTATTGGCGGTGGACTATGTGTCAAGATGGGTGGAGGCAATCGCCTCCCCTACAAATGATGCCAAAGTGGTGGTACGGTTCTTCAACCGAGTGATCTTCCCTAGGTTTGGTACACCAAGGGTGATCATTAGTGATAGAGGGAAGCACTTCACAAATAGGAACTTTGGAGCGCTTTTGGCTAAGTATGGGGTGACTCATAAGGTGGCGACACCTTACCATCCCCAAACTAGTGGCCAAGTGGAGATCTCCAACCGGGAGATCAAGGCCATTCTTAAGAAGACGGTCTCTAGGACGAGAAAAGATTGGGCTATGAGGCTCAATGATGCCTTATGGGCATATAGAACCGCCTTCAAGACACCGATTGGCACCACTCCTTACAAGTTGGTCTATGGCAAGTCTTGCCACCTTCCGGTAGAGATGGAGCATAGAGCTTATTGGGCCATTAAATGGCTAAATTTTGATCTCAAAGAGGCGGGAGAAAAGAGATTGCTTGAATTGAATGCCCTCGAGGAGATCCGGTTGGATGCTTATGAGAACGCCCGGATTTACAAGGAGCGAACCAAAAGATGGCATGACAAGAGGATCATCCCCAAGGAGTTGAGTGAAGGAGATCTTGTCCTTCTCTTCAACTCAAGGCTAAGGCTCTTTCCCGGAAAGCTCAAATCAAGATGGACCGGGCCATATGTGGTGAAGAAGATATTTCCCCATGGAGCTATTGAGATAGGAGGGGAACATTGTTAAAACTTTAAGGTAAACGGACACCGGTTGAAGAAGTATATCCCGGGAGCTCCGGTGGATATGATTGCCCCACTTTACCTTGAATAGACGCTCCCGAGTTTGGTCAAGCTAATGACCTTAAAGAAGCGCTTGGTGGGAGGCAACCCATTGGTAACGTTTGTCCCCTTTCTTGTTTTGCTTTTGATTTAGATTTTTCTATTTTTGTGTGTTTTTGTGTGTGCTTTGTGTGTGCTAGAGCTTTAGTAGCATTGGAAGCCTTGCTTGGCAAGTGAATGATGATGATGAACCCCTCATCAATTATGGGTGGAGCGGACGCGGAACTTGGACGGCTAGCGGTGCCTAGCGCGGGTCCCGACGCCTTGAGGAATACTTAGAGCTCTCTACCATGGTTGATAGGATCATCCAACATCGATTCACTTGAGAAATCCCAAATACCGAAGCAAACCATTTTACATTGTGAGAACCTTCTTTCACTCTTCCTTACTTCATTTACACATTGGGGACAATGTGTTTCTAAGTATGGGGTGGGGTTTTGCATGATCCTTTGCATGATGAGCATCTAGGATAGCTTAAAATCTTCACATGTCTTGCATTGTACATACATATTTCGAAAATTCCAAAAAAATCAGAAAATTTAAAAAATTTTGTGCTTTCTAGGCTTGGATATGATCCTAATGATGAATCTTGTCTTGTGAATTGGCTATGGATGGCCTCATGTGTTAGGATTGATGAATGCATATGTGGACATGAAGTACTTCTCTTGAATTCTATGAATGATTTGTGATCATGATGTTTGCCTAGAAATGATTGAGTATTGAAGATCGAAATTACATGATAGTTCTTGCATACCATCTAGGAATGAATGAGGCAATTCATCTTTTTCTACTTCTCATCTTAATCATGATTGCTTGAGCACCTCAATTGAGATAAAGGTTACCTCTTTTAACCCATCCAGGAATAGGAGCATGCTAGTGTGTTGATGTGTGTGAAAAGCAAGTGTGGGGTGAAGTTATTGATGAAAAGAATATCATGCATAAAATGCTGAAATTTGTTGTGAAAAGTGTAGCCAAAAATATAGGTTTGGGGACGTTGGTTTAAATGACAAGTAACTCGGTACACTTCACATAATCGGGTGTTGGTGCCTTGCCAAAGTAAAATAAACCAATAGTCCTAACGAGCTTTGGTATGTGTGCCCGGTGTGGATGCACCTCGAAAACTAAGAAAAAGCCCGAGGACGGCTAATCACCAAGGTTTCGGCTTTTGTACACCAATGCCATTGTCTCAAAAATAAGTTAAAAAAAAGAAAAGAAGGAAAAGATAGAGAAAAATATACACTTGAGGGAAGTTGATCGAGGACAAGATTGTGGAGTTAGTTCCATTCCTGGATTAGCATCACATAACGTAGAAAAATCCCCACCTAATCACAACGTTTCTTAGCCTTTTATTTTACAAGACCTTATGACCTATTTGCATGTTTGTAAGACTTAGTAATCTAGATTGGATATGCTCTCGATCTTCTTGGTTTCTTCATTTTTACATCTCATGCATGCTTTTGAGCTAAGTACAATTGTCTTTTCATGCCTTCAATTATTTGATGCGTGATTGCTTATCCATTGCCATGAAACATGACTTTGAAGGTGATCCAATAGTAGAAGCACAAAACCAAAAAGATTTTGCCATTTTTCTGCATACATAAATGATGTTATCTCTTAGTCTATAGTTGGGAGTTTGCTCGGGGACGAGCAAACCTTAAGTATGGGGTATTTTGATAACACGATTTATTGCTTAATTTTAGGTAATCATTTAGATAGATTTCTCACTCATTCATGCATGGTTTAGCGCTAGTTCACGACGTTTGCACTCAATTCACGTACTTTGTCGAGATAGACGTCTACACGGACTTGTGCGTTGCTTTATAGGTATTTCGGGAGATTTAGGAGCTAAAACGATACGTTGGAGGATCGTTCATCTAGATGACACACCCTCGGATTCATTAGGACACAAGCTAAAGGCTAAGGAGGACTCATGGAACCTTGCCAACACAAGCCATGCATCAAACCATGGCTCAACGAGCCTAGAAGAAGCTTCTGGAGCAAACCACGGTCTAGACCAAGACCACGACCGTGGTTCTACCCGTGGATTTTGCCAGATTCTTGTGACAGCTGTGCCACGACTCTCATGGCCAGCTCATGCAAAATTTGTTATAAAAGTGGTCCTTCATTGGCTGAGAAGAGCATCTTGGAGCAGCTCTCCATTATCAAAAATCTTCCAATAAAAAATACTCTCTCAACAAGAAATCTTTCTAGGAAGGAAAGTGCCAAAAAGGAAGAAGAAGAGCTCCATTGAAGAGGAGAAGAAGAACACACACCATTACCACACCTTGATAGTTTTTGTAGTGAAGAATTCCGGATTCTATTTCTAGAGTTGTATGAACCATTTGAACCTTCTTTAAGAAGGATTGTGAGTCACTCTAATTCTATTTTCAGCTTGGTTTTGTTTTAGTTCACTTGTTCATCTCTTTTCCTTCATCATCTTGCAAATGGATGTCATGATTTTATGTTTGTTTATTTCGATTTCTATTATGAACGTTGTAGGCTAAATAGATGTGGTTCTAGGGTAAGGAAAGGACGGTTATGGCTAGGGCTATGATAGGACGGACTTAGATTTATCTTTGGATGACTTGTGTGCATAAACGTAGCCTCTGTTAGGAATCACGGTTGGTTCTTGTCAAACCACGGCCGTGGTATAGGTAGAACAAACCGTGATTTTCTCTGGTTCGGTGGATCTAGTCTTAGATTGTTAGAATGTTGAAATCCTAAGTGTTTGTTGAGTTAAATCTATCCTAGGGTGACCTAGTGTTAGCAACTAAGTGTTAGGCGAGACTTACCCGGTAATCCTTACTCTTAATTCCAAAGATAACAAACCTTAGGTAGTGGTGAGCCTAATAAGCCGCCATTGGATTAAGTGTGCTGGATGGTAGCTTAGGACTAACCCTTCCGAGACTTACCCGGTGAGGATAGGTTGGATCTTTAGATAACAATCCGGTTTGAGTAAAATTCCGTCCCTTAGGTTCTTAGAGACTTACCCGGTGATGAGACCTCGGGAATGGACTAGCGGACCATGAGACCTACCCGGTGATTGATCCCAATTTAGAAACACTTAACCCCAACATAGTTAATCCAAGGAACGAATAGATAGCTTGAGTCCTATGCCATAACTGGAACTTCCAAACCCTAGAATCCGTCTTTTCTTTCTTTGATCTATATCTCGTATTTTTGCTTGTTTGTTTGCGTTGATTTGTTAGCTTAGTTGAATTATTATATTTCACATGAATTGTGATCTTTGATTGATCACCGAAAACCAACCAAACACAATTGAGATTTTTCATTTCTTTGTTTCTTTCTTTTTTTTCTTTATCTAGATCTTCACTAGACTTAATCACTAATCGAATCAATCTCACCTTAGTCTTTGTGTTCGACCTCGGAAAACTATCCCTACTACAAACGTCCCATACACTGCGGGTTTTGCTAGGTAGTTTAGGATTTAGTTCGAGTTATAAATGTAAAGCTTTTTTTTGTACTACATCCTAGCGTGAACAAGTTTTTGGCGCCGTTGCCGGGGACTAGGTCTAGATTGAGTCTATTTTGTGATTGTTTATAGTGTAGATCTTTCTTTTTGCTTTTGATCTCTTTTTGGTTTGTGTCTTTGCTTTTCAGGACATCTCACTCTTTAGGTGTATGCGAAGATCTCGCGGAAAGGATTTAGCTCCATTCGATCCCGAACCGGAGAAAACACTTAGATCTATATCCAAGGGCATAAAAAGGGGAAAGGAGATGGCCGGAAGAGATCTCCAAGCCGAGTTGGATGAAGCTTTAGAGCAAATTAGGTTGTTAATCGGATTTACCTAGTGGTAGACGAGGAGCCGATAGGGCTACCGGGAGGACGTGAGATGGTAACTTTGTCGGAGTTGTTGCAATGACCTAGATACGTCAAGATGGACGATGTGTTAGAGATTATGTGCGAGTTTATGTGTTTTGTGCCCAGAGCAGGAATGTGTGTACGATTGGTTATCTTTTAACTTTTATGTGAGACGAGGTTCATGCGAGTATGTGTGTAGGTCGTGCGAGGTGTTAACGCGGTTATACGAGTGTGTTTAGCTATCGAGTAGGGAGTTCGCACGTTACGGTTTGAGTGTTTACCAGGTTAGTCACCCGAGAGTCTTGTGTTTAGTAACTTTTGGGGCGAAACTTGTTTTTAGGTGGGTTAGTTGAAATATCCGGAATTCTTATTCCGGATTGTTAGCAAGTTATCGACCTTCCCGCGTTAACGGCTCGGTTTTCCCGCAGGCACGGGATGCTGAGTGACGGGATTTTATTCCTAATACCGTCCGACCTTTCGTTTTCCCTTTTTGCTTTCCGACCCCTCGGGTTTTGGTGTGAGGGGAAATGTGGGTAGCTGACTTTTGCGTTCTCCCACCTCTTTTCTGCAACCCTTTTTTTCTCTCTCTCCTCTTTCATTTCTCTCTCACTTTAGTTCATTCTTTCCATCTACTTTCTCTTGTGTTTCTTCCTCTCTTCCCTTGGATTTTTACTTGTTGAGGAGCTGCAGTGGAGAAGCATCTCAGTGGTTTGGTAAGCTTCTTCCCCTTCCTTCCTTCTCCTTCTTTGCTGGTTAACTCTTCTTCCCTTCCCATTCATCCATTGCCATAGATAAAGCTCTTAAGGAAGCTTTTTCTTAGATCGTTGGCATGTACATCTTCTTAGCTCAATTAGGTCATGATGGAGAGCCTTGATACCATAGATGATGCTTGAAGAAGTGCCAGCAAGAGAAGGAGCCCATTGAATCTCAAGATCCACAGTTGAAGACGAAGAAATCGTTGTTCCTGGAGTTCTGCTGCGGGGGCAGCATCAGGCGCCGCGGGGGCGGATCTTAGCCAGCCGCGGGGGCGGTGAGAAGCACCGCGGGGGCGGCATCAGGATTTCCAGGCGCCTAATAGCATGAATTATTGTCTATATTTTGGGGCCTGTTTAGACGTTTTATCTTCAATAATCTGCACGTTTGTATGTATATTATGTGATTATATTGTCATTTCATCTACCTTTGCGGGAATCGAGGTCTACACCTAGTTTTGTTGTAATCGTAGGTAAAATGGCACGTTTTGCATCAAAAAGGAGCGAAAGGAGCTATGGCGTCATTGGAGCTACATTCAGGAACTTAAGGAATGATCCAGGAAGCACAGCCATGGATTAAAGATTCAGTTTGGACCAGATTTGAGAGATTTCCCATTCAGTTGTGATTCACCTCGGTTGACTACAGATTCACCTCGACCAAGGTGATCTAGAGGAGTCGACTCGACCGAGGCGAACACCTGGGACGCGGCGAGAATATTTTATTCTTGGCTGAGATCTTTTATCTTGGAAAAGAGGATCTTATATTTTTGGGCTGGGTTCTTGGAAGGAAGAAGATAAGTTAGACCATATATTTTACCTATTTTTATGGGAAGAGATCTTTCTAAGATATCTTATCTTTGGAGAGTAAATAACTGGACTTGTTTGTTGAGCATGATTATTGCCGGAAGAAGGGACCGAGGTGAGTTTCGGGAGATTCTCGTGTCATAAAAGAAGTTGAACTAGAACAGGATATGACTTAATAAATAAAGATAAATAACTGGACTTGTTTGTTGAGCATGATTATGTGATGTTATTATATGAGTGTGTATGTGCCTTCACCATGTCTTTAATGCTTCGAATGTAGCTAACGGTTTTAAACCGCTTGTGTAGATGAGCCGCATGTTAGGGATGCCGCCGAGTGAGGTGGAGGAGTGGACTGCCGAGGTTCCCCGCCCGTACATTATAGGACGGGGGCGTTTTTGGGATTATTATCGTTTTACTCTTATATTGGTTTATGTTTGATGTATGTTTTCGGGTTTATGTTTTGTGGAGTTTTTGTGTCGTTTGAGGACTCGGCTGAGTTTCCACGTTGTACTCTTTACTATTCAGACTTGCATACATTACAAACGTTTTCGAGTTTAAACCTTTATATGTGCGATGTTGGAAAGGTCTGGTGAGATTGTTGTCAAGCTAAGGGTCGGGACCCCTTGTGTAGTCTTTCCCGTAGCATCCCGATATCCCGCAGATTCAGGGTGTTACAGAGAGTGTGGAGGTTCTCTACAACCGGTACTTAAGGTGTGATAGGGGGCAGAGTCGATGTTCTAGGTGTTCCTCGTGTCACAAAGTAAGTTAAATTAGTAATTGTATAACGTAATGAAGATAATAAATGGATGTGTGTCAACATTGTATACCGTGATGTGATGATGTGTTTGTATGTGCTATTGCTTTCTTTCTTATTCAAGAATTGTTAGCTAACGGTTATATACCGTGTTGTACATATTATGCATGATAGGAAGACTGTAGAGTGATCCAGATGGGTGATCGTCCGATGGCTTCCGTACATCAGGATGCGTGGGTTTTGGGATGTTTATGTGCTCAGATAAATATGTGTGTCGTTTTGTACTCGGTTGTGGTTTTATATATGTTTTGATATATGATCATACAGTTTTATGTATTTTGTTTTATATTTATTTGTGCCTTTTTGTAAGATCTAGTGAACTTGTTGTCAGGCTAAGGTTAGGATCCATTGTGAGATCCTAGTCTGTAGAGGTCCGAGTCCATTGCACTCGGGGTGTTACAATACGCTTCTCCCAAATCAATCGGAACTTCAATCCACCAATATCAACAGAAATCGGGTAATTTCGTTCGAAAACTCCTCAGACTAGGTTTGCTTGATTTTGGTCGAAATTGGCTTGTGTTACTGTGTTGCTGGCTTGAGAATAGATTGAAAAACATCTAGGAAGTTGTTGGTAGTGTATTTGAGAGAAAATCTATACATATTTGTCACTTTTGATCGAGACACTACAATATCGGTCTAGCCTAGTCATCTTGGCCGAGATCCACCAAGAACAGACCGAGATCACCTACTGCAATGGAGCCTTTGCGTCGTTCTGAGTGAGCAATCGGGGTATGTGGTTGTGTTGTCACACGGCAAGCTTCTCCTTCACCCCCACCACCTCCACAACTGCATGATCGTCACAAAATAAGGTACGATTGTATTTGTGCTCACCCTATCATCGCTCCTAGATATATAGATGTGGAAGACTTTGCTTGTCTACATGTTCTTGATGATCTGTGTAGCATGATTTCTAGTGTTGGACTAGAGGGGTTGGTCACCCTTAGGGAACTAGCATTTGTGGTGATAACCTATGAAATCTTGAGCTCATTTACTTATGTGGCGGAGGCAAGGGCAGTGAAGTTCCGAATCATGAATAAGAACTACGGAGTCACACTAGATAACTTTGGAGTTGTGTTTGGCTTCTAACCTCCTACCGCAACCGACTTCCCCACAAAATTCCAAGTTATGGTACTTTGGGAAAGCATTGCATCAGCTGCGGCTAGTGTTGACAATTGGCAACCGGGGGAATCTAAGGAGAGAAACATCTACCACTTAGCCTTTAAGATTCCCCCGCATTTTAAGTGTGACATTGTTTACCCGCACGGATATGCCTCGAAAAATCAAGGCGGATGAACTATTTACTTTGTGGTGCATGATTGCTAGTAAGGTGCCCGACTTTCCAGCTATTTTGGTGGATGTGCTGCATAAGATCGCCAACAAGGGTAAGGGAGATATGTGTGTGGGTGGCCTCGTTACTCACATTGCTAGGATTATGGAGATTGATAATTCTGCTTGTACCTTAGCCGTTGAGGCTAAGCCTTTAGGTCTCCATGATTTCATCACATGTAGGATTCTTGTCCCTCGAGGTCGTGGCACACCTTATGTTGCCATGCCTTGAGAGAAAAGGACTCCTAAGGGCATCCCTTGGTCAGCAGAGTACACGGTAGCGATCCACGGCATTGTAGAGAGTTGTTCAAACCACTAGAGAGGTAGGCTAACATTGATGCTGAGTTTGGTATAGACAGTAATGAGAGAGATGATGGGATAACTGCTATTGACACCGGGACCGACACTACTGGTTCTAGTGCTCCCATTGTGGAGGTTGCTAATGAGGATAAAGATGATGATCCAACGGTTAGGACTAGACAACAAGAGGTTCCACCTAGGACGGTGCGACCTCAGTGCGGTTCTCGCCATCATGTCGGTTCGTCCGACATTCACGACATGGTCCAACAGTTAGGAGAATGGATGGAGACTTCCTTCCGTGACATGAGACAGACTATGGATGAGCTCCACACTCCTCGAACTCGACTACTAGGTGATATGAGGCGGGACATGGATGACGCGGGACATGTACTACACGTACCCTCCACCGCCGGACGCTTGATTCTCCTTACTGTTGTTGCTTCTTATTATTCTTATTATGTTGTTCTGCTATGCGATATTGTAAGTACTTTTCATTCTCTTTCGTACACATTGGGGACAATGTGTATTTTAATTATGGAGCATTTTGCTACTTGGGTCTATAATAACTACTTATCCTCGTATACTCTCATAACTCTTATCAGATACTTCAGCTTTATTTCTCTATATGTTTATGTTCCATGCATTGCAGCATAATTTTGAAAAGAACCGTACAAAAACTGGATTATAAAAAAAATTTGCCTCGACCGAAATTCATTTAGCCAAACGAGATAACACAACAAGGGGTAACCTCGGTCAACAATCTCGGTTGCCTACATGAATCTCGACCGAGATTAATTTTTGAAAAAGAAAATTTTCGGAAAATTTTTGTGATTCTAGGATGGATGTGACCCTCATGATGATATATATTTGTGGAATGGCTCTAATGATCTTTATGTCTGTGAAATGATTTATGATATGATTATGATTTGAATGATTTGTTTGAAATTTGAGCATGCTTAGTAAATTGATTTTATCTAAATAATGTTGAATTTGAATGTTGAAACTGCGCTATAAGTTCTTACACATTCTTTTTGGGATGATTAAGTCTATTTAATTTTCCTTTCTTCTTCTCCTTGATCATGCGTTTTAGCTCCTCATATATATAATTGTCTCCCTTTACCTATCCGGGAATTTGGAAGCATATAAGTGAAAATTGTTGTAAAGGCTGAAGTTGAAAGCGGATTATGAGTTAGAAAATAGTACGTAACCATGATGATGAGTAACTCGGCACCATTCATACAGCCGGTTGTTTGTGTCTTGCCAAAGGCAGATTGATTGATAGTCCTAACGAGTCATGGTATGCGCATAAAGGTTTGAGGCACCTCGAGAAATTGAGGTTAGTTGATCTCCAAGGCTTCAATTTTTGTGCACCTCTGTCCATGTTTTCAAGTGAAAGTAAAGTGAAGTGAGAAAAAGAAGTGAAAAGAGCTTATTGATGGATGTTGAGTTATTCTTCAAGTTGTGAAGTTTCTATCCTTTTCCCGGATTTAGCACCAGATAATCCTTTATACATCCTATCCCTAACAAATTTCTTGACCTCTACTTGAAAGCCTCGAGACCTTGAGCATATTGTTTGACTTGGTGGTTTAAATTGGATAATCCATGATTGATTTTGATAAATCTGATTTGCTATGCATTCTATGATTTCATGTCAAGTATGATTGTCTTTCTCATACCTATAGCTTGTTTTGACCATGTATTGATTATTATTGGCTATGAAACATTCTCTAAGGGTGATATGTGAATAGATGCACACAACAAAAGTTTTGTGAGTTTTCATTGTTTCACTTGTTTATAATCCATATTATCTTGTATATAAGATTTGAACCTTGCTTGGAGACAAGAGGCAAGTATGGGGTGTTTTGATAACATGAATTATAGTCTAAGTAATAGCGTTTATTTTGACGGTCTCTATTCATTATTTTATATGCATGGACATATATTCATCTCAATTATACCATTATTTTCTTACTTTGCAAGAATCGAGGTCTACGCCTAGTTTAATTTTAACTGAAGGAACTAGGGCACATTTTGGATCGAAAAGGAGCTTTGAAGCATAAGAAGTCTAGTGAGAAGCATGATGGAACACATTGGACTGCAAGAAGAAGAGCAAGGACCTTAGATGATGGATGCAAGAAGGAATCAAGAGATGAATCGAAGAAAAGTATGTAACTGAGGCAGAATCTTGGATGAAGGCAATACTATCTCGACCGAGTTGCCTTACTAGGCTTGATCGAGATCGAAAGCCCACATCCAATTACTTATAAAATAATTTTCCCTAAGTTTTTTCATAAAAATAGAAGGTGGATATTAATCTAAGGACGGTTGGGGCTGCGAGTTTTGTTCTCTTTTTCGAAGGAGATTACGGAAAGAGTGCATCCGAAGGATTGATTTATTGAAAGAGTTGTGAAGATCAAGATCAAGGTTAAGGAAGAAGGAGATTGGAAGATACTTTGTAAGGTTTTCTTGAAAGGATATTATGTTGTTGTTATCATCTTTTGGAACACAATATTGATACTTTGCTGAATTGTTTTGCCTTTTTGATAATTGAGAACCTTTTGTTGGGTGTTTTATTCTCTTTTCTTGATAGTTTGATTGAATATATATTGATTTCTCTGAATATGATGATTGTTGGCTAACACCCTTGTGATTCTAGGGATATTAGTTGAAGGTTATGGTATAGATGATGATAGAATATACCTTTACCTTAGATTGGATATTGAAAGTTAAGATTCACCTACTCAGTTACGTATCTCAAACTATTCATCAGGAATCTCGACCGAGATTGAGTGAGAACAAACCAAGATCTGACTTGATCGATTGATCTTGAAGCTTAGGTTCTAGTTTGCGAAATCCTATCCTTGTTGTACCTTTCATGGTTTATATCCAAGATTAGGAAGAGACTTACCCGGTGATTCCTTTGGATGCTTACCTATGATGATGAGTGTTAGGTAACAAAGGTTTATCCGTCTTTAGGTTTGAGTGTGCCTTCACCTTACCTTTGTGAGTTAACCCGAGACTTATCCGGTAAAGGTTAGTTCTATTACCTTAGGTTGAGTGGTTGGTTTGAGAATATTGCTCCTTTCCTTAGATCCTTGAGACTTACCCGGTAATAGGACCTTTGGTTTGCGATAGTGGATAGAAAGACCTCCCCCGTGATGTATCCCGTCTTAGAAACACCTTTCCTTAGCATCATCAGCTTTGTCCGCGCTTATCCTTAGAAGTCTTGAGTCGAAACCACAACTGGATACTTTGATCTCTAGAATATACATCCGTTTATCTTATTATCATGTCTTGTTCTTGTTGCTTGAGATTTCTTATAACCTACAGTGATATACCGTTGCTTGATTTTGTAAGAGCCTTAGTTCTTGGAGTATTGGAGCCTTGTGAGCCATAGTTGAGCCTTACCTTGACCTTGTCAGCCGCCCCAACGGACCAGGACGGCGGCTAGGCGCCCCTGCGCCTCACAGAACCGCCCCTGCGGCTCTGTGTGGGTGCAGCAGCTTTCGTTGACTCTTTGACCCGTGCTTTGCGGCTGGCTTACTTTATAAGCCTCCCTTTGCTTCTCTGATAGGGTTTCTTAATCCTTTTCAGCTCCCTTTCCATCCTTATGTTCTTCTTCTTCTTCATCTTCTCTTCTTGATCTTCCTTTGATCTTCTGAGGAGGCTTTGAGAGTTTGCTTGAGGTTTTGAGCTTGGATGATCTTGAATTTGTTGCTGAGAGTTGTTGATGTTGTGTTGAGGTTGTGGAAGTGTTGTTTGCTCCTGGTTGCAGCTTAGGGTTTGTTGTGGTAAGCTCTTCACCTCCATTTTCCTTCCTTTCTTACTTTTCTCTTCTTTGCTTCTTTCTTTCTTCCTAGCTTAGGATCACAAGCTGAGCTTGTGTGGATCCTCTCCTAGCTTTTTTTATGTTCATATATATATGTATATGTGTATGTGTGTTGTTGTATTTTGATGAAGAAGTGAAGTGAGTCGAGAAATAGATCAAAGAGAAGTCGGGGGCAACCTTCTGCACCGATAGCCGCCCCTACGCCTGACCTTGGGCGCCCCTACGCCTGCCTGTGAGCCGCCCCTACGCCTGACCTTGGCCGCCCCTGTGCCTTTGTGGTTCAGCCTTGAGTTCTTGCTTCTTTTGGTGCATTCAGGGCTTACCTTGTTGGTATCTTTCCTTCCTTCCTTTCCTTTGGCATTGGCTTAGATATTGGCTACGTTGGCTTGGTTAGGATGAGTGGTATGATAGAGATGTGCCTTAGGCACTCGTGTTTATGTTGAGGTTATGCCTTAGGCATTTGTGAGCATGTTATGGTCTTGAGGTTTAGACTGAGGTTTTAGGTTGGTTCTGGTTATGGAGACGAGTCTCCTAACCCTTTACAGTATATGATGTTGTGTGCCTTGCTATTGCAGGCGTTGATTACTTCCCCAAGGGGAAGCTGTGACGTGGTATTGGATACGAGTGTTACAGGTTAGTCCATAGGACTTACTTAGCGTTCAGTTGTGGGTTTGTGTGATTGTGATGGTTGTGTGTGTTCATATGATTGTGCATTTATAACCTAAACCGGACTAGGATGACCATTTATTACTTTAAATGGCTCAAGTGTATTATAACGGGTAGTGACCACTTGCCTCCGCCTACGAGTAGGAGGAGGTGCCCTGAAGATGTTATCATAGGAGGGGACGAGTGATGATCACCCCCATGCAAAACTCCTGTGTTACGTTGGATGGGACGGGGTTCTTGAGGCTCCTCGTGTTACAAAATAAGTTGAATTAGTAATGGAATAACCTAAATGAAAGATAATAAATGAATGTGTGTGGCATTGCTTGTATGAGATGGTGATGTGTGTTTGTGTTTTTACCTTCATAGTTATTCATTGTTGTAGCTAATGGTGTATATCGTGTTGTAGATGATCTGCAGGTTAGGAAGACTGCAGAGTGAGCCAGATGGTGTGACCAGCCCAGGACTTCTGTACATTAGGATGCGTGGGATATGGGATCTTTTGTATCAGATGTTTATGGTTGATGTTTTGTACTCGACTTTGTATTTATAAACTCTTTTGATGTATTATATACAGCCTTTATGTATTTGGTTTTAATCTACATGTGCCTTGTTGTAAGATCCATTGAACTTGTTGTCAGGCTAGGGTCAGTATCCATTGTGAGATCCTAGCCCAATGTAGCACTACGAGTCCCGTGGATTTGGGGTGTTACTAATTTCGCCATAGTAGTAGTGCGATTGATCGGTACACTGTGGGTTCGCTTATTTTTCTTTTATTCTTGGTATAAATTTAAGACATTTTCTCTCATATAAACACACACTTTGGAGCGAACATGTACTAGTAGTAGCCTAGTCCCAAAGAACCCCTCAGCTTCCTTCGGAAATACTGAGCAAGCTATCACCGCCTATTACAAGAGGGTCAATCACATGTCGGTGATAATTAGTATCACATGCTATAAAGCATATGACAAACACCCCTCATGCATACATTCAATATAGAAATGCAACTAAGTAAGTCCTATGGACTTACCTGTATCCAAATAACCTCAACAAGCGATCAACTCTCTAATTCCCGTAGGAATGAACACCTCCTGATGAACAAGCCATACATAAATCAGTCATTGGAACACATGCTAGAAGATTCTACTTCTAGCCTCTAAGATCCTCATAAGATCATAAAAAACATCCACAAACCATAACCTCAATATTCATAGTCAAATCTCAAAGTCTCCAAGGCATTCATCCATAATATATCATCCTTGACACACAACTAACCTAGCATGCTTCTAAACCAAAAACGCAAAGGAAAAAAGGAAGGATGAACTTACCAAACCGGGTAAGTTCATCTCGGTCCAGCCACACCCATCTCGGCCGAGATGCCCTCTGAAGCAACCGAGATTGCCCTATGGACCACCCACTACATTTGGCACACATTTCCTACCCACGACCTTTGGTTCCCACGATGGAGTTAAGGGGTTGTACTGCAGCATGCACACTTTGCAGGAGATTCTCATTCAGATTTAGAAGGTCCATAGCGTGGTAGAAGGAAGAAAAAGACTCCCATTAAAGACAAGAAGAAGAACACACATTTCATAAACTTGAGAGTGAGTTTGTGAGATTTGTAGTGAGGAAACTTGTAAGAGATTCGTGGGTTCATTTTGAGTCTACTCTTGGATAATTGTAAGCTTGATTTGAACTCTTTATTCACCCTTGTTCTTGCATTAAATTTCTATACTTCTCTTTATCTAGCTATGGCATGCATGTGTGTTGATATGATGATGAATGATCTTAAGATGATTGTTGTTGGCTAAGTAAGCATGTGATACTAGAGTGATGGATCAAAGGTTATGACTGGGATGATGATAGAATAGACTTGAATGTATCTTAGGATAGTTTGTAAGCTCAAACCCTAGCTCAATCCATGATCTCGGCCTGTTCTTCATGCCATTTCGGCGGAGATGTTCATGATCCACCCGAGTTTGTGTGTTGTTTTTCTTATGATGATTTATATGCATGTTAGTGTGCTTGAGAGTTGAAATCCTAGTGTTTGTTGAGCCTAATCTAGCATTATGGTGACCTATATTAGTAAACTAAGTGAGGGATGAGACTTACCTAGTAATTCCTGCTCTTACGTATAGAAGATGACAAACACTAGGTAGTACTGAGCCAAAAAAACCAGCTATTGGATGGCGTGTGCTAGGATCGTTGCTTAGGACTTGCCTTCCCGATACTTACCCGGTAAGGAGAGGTTTGAACCCTAGGTGGTGACCCGGTTTGTGTAGAATTGTCAACCTTAGGTTCCTTGAGGCTTACCTGGTAATAGGACCTTAGATGCGGGACTAGCGGAGCATGAGACTTACCCGATGATTGTTCCATTAGTAAAACATTCTTTCCCAACATACCACGGCTTATCCTTTGTTGATTAGAAGCTTGAGTATTTGCATTAACCGGAAGTCCGAATCTCTAGAATCCGCTTTTCATAGCTTGATCTTATATTCCGGGTTCGTGTTGTTGATTGGTAGACGACTATTGCATGATTGTGGTATTTGCTTGATTACCCCAAAACCAACCAAAAACAATATGATTTTCATTTATTTATTCCTTTCTCCTTTCTTATCTTAGACGCATACTATCCATGATCATTTCATGATTCAACTTCACCTTAGTCTGTGTTCGACCTCGTAATGCTTTCCTTTCTATGAAACAACCCATACACTGTGGGTTCGCTAGGATTTTAGGAGAATAGATCGAGTTTATAAATTTAAGGCTTTTGCGTGGTACATCTCTAGCGTAACAAGTTTTTGGCGCCGTTGTTGGGGACTAGGTCTAGATTGAATCATTGCGTGTGATTGTTTAAAGTTTAGGTGTTTCTTTTGCTTGTGATCTTGTTTGGTTTGTGTCTTTGATTTTTGAAGATATCTATCATGCTTTAGGTGCATGCGACGATCTCGTGACAAGGATTTAGCTCCATTCGATCCCAAACCGGAGAAGACTCTTAAAATGAGATCCAAATGTGCTAAGCACAAGGAGATGGCCAAAGCAAACCTTAGGGCTGAGTTGAATGAAACTTTAGAGTAAATAATGCTTAGGGATGAAGCTTTGAAAAATGAGAGGAGCAAATGAGAGGCAAGAATAGGAGGGAAATTGAGGAAATTAGGCAAGCTCTTGTGCAAAGAGAGCTTAATCTTCGTCAACAACCGCCTCCACCACCACCACAATCGGCGGCAAATTTTCGGGTTGAGCCGATAATTGAGGAACCACAAACACTTGGCCGACGCATGGATCCGGCTCAAAGAGTTCACCCTCTGGCTGTCAATTTAGGAGATCCCGCAGCTCATAACTATGAGGTCTCCCCTCAAGTGCTACCAATGATTCAACACAATCAATTTGGAGGGATGGAAGAAGAGTCACAACATCAACAACTTATGAAATACAAGATCTTGATGGAGACTCTAAGACCTCCTAGATTGGAGAGCAACAACCATAAGCTTAGGGCTTTCTCCTTCTCACTTAAGGATAAAGCCTTGGATTGGTACCAATCCATACCACTGGGACGAGTGGCTACTTGGGAGGAGATGGCGACCGAGTTTCCAACAAAGTTTTTCCCGCCTTCCAAAACAACCGAACTAAGAGGGAAGATAAATGCCTTCACCATGAAGGATAAGGAGAGCCTATTCAAGTCTTGGGAGAGATTCAAGGATCTCCTCCTAGATTGTCCACACCAAGGAATCCCGAAGATTGAC
Organism: Fagopyrum homotropicum; assembly: GCA_033239125.1. Classification (NCBI taxonomy): domain Eukaryota; kingdom Viridiplantae; phylum Streptophyta; class Magnoliopsida; order Caryophyllales; family Polygonaceae; genus Fagopyrum; species Fagopyrum homotropicum. The sequence goes on along the minus strand of BSWB01000003.1, from coordinate 94,009,958 downwards.
CTGTTGGAGATATATTTTAAGGGGCTTGATGAGGATAGCCAATTGAAGCTCCGATCGCTTTTTGGAGGAGCATTTATGGAGAAGAATGTGGATGAGGCTTAGAAGTTCGCAGAGAAACAAGCATTGGTGCTAGAGAAATACTCCCATAAGAAGAGTGATGGGAGGAGACCTGGAGCTTATGAAGTTAGTGAAGTGATCACGAGCAACTACAAGGTTGATGCCATCAACAATGAGTTGAGGTCCTTGAGAGAGTTGTGTGCTACCACTTTGAAGAGCCAAGCAACTCCTCAAGTACAAGTGCAAGCTCAAGCAAATTTGGTTTCCAAGGAGGAAGATGTGAATTATATGGGAGGAGTAACTTCAATGGGGGTTATCAAGGCCCAAGAAAATTTAACAACCAAAACTTCAACAACTACCGTCCCAACCACAACCATCCCGGGTTCTCATACTCAAACCCGGATGGTGCTTTAAATCCTCCCGCTTCAACAAGGCAAACACCACCACCGGAGGATTCACTTGAGCCTCCACCCGGTTTTTCTCAACCTCCAAAGGATAGGACCGAGATGATGTTAGAACAACTTCTTGAGAGGTTGAGTGGTCTTGAGAGCACCTTGACATCCATTTTCAAAGCTCAAAAGGTGCTAGAATCCCAAGTAATCCAAAAAGCGGGTGAGGTACAAATGTAACACTCCAAATCTGCAAGACTCGGGGAGTCACATGGGCTAGGATCTCACAATGAATCCTGACCCTAGCCTGACAACAAGTTTAATGGATCTTACAACAAGGCACATATTGATTAAAACCAAATGAATAAAAAAGTATAATATAAACATGAAAAGGGTTTGCAACATCACAACCGAGTACAAAACGGCAAACCATAACATCCAGGTACAAAACATCCCATATCCTACGAACAACCTAGTGTACAGAAGCCTTCGGCGGATCACCCAGTCTGGCTCACTCTACAGTCTTCATAATCTGCAGATCATCTACAACACGGTATAGACCGTTAGCTAACAAAAATGAATAAGAATGAAGTAATAGCACAAACACACGCCAACACATCACAATATGCAAACCCACACACACAACCGTTTATTATCTTTACTTAAGTTATTCCATTACTAATTCAACTTATTTTGTGACACGAGAAGCCTAAAGAACCCCGTCTCTTCCCCCTTTAACTCAAGTTTTGCATGGGGTGTACCTCCCCTTGAGCTACTAGCTTACGAGCACCTCCTCCAGTCTCTGCGAGCTTTGGCAGGTGGTCACCGCCCGGTTATAATACACTTGGGTCAATTAATGTAATGAAGTGGTCAAGCCTAGTCCAGTTTAGGTTATAAATGCAACAATCATATGAACACACACAACCATTACAAATACTCAAGTCCACAACTGCAAGCTAAGTAAGTCTTATGGACTTACCTGTCACAAACGTCAACCTGTACCACGTCATGGTTTTCCATTGAGGAAACAATCAACGCCTGCAATAGCAAGAATACACAACATCAAACGCTGCAAAGGTTAGGAGACGCATCCCCTACACCTCATAACCATAACCACTCTAGCTCACATCTAATCCTCAGATCCTCAACAAACATACGAGTGCCAAAGGCACATTCCCAAGATACCTCTCATCAAGCTCATCCTAAGCATACTAGCCTAGCCATACTACAAAGCCACGGCCAAAGGAAAGGAAGGAGGGAAACATACCAACTAAGTATGCCTGTGCCACGCACGGGCGGAAGCAAGAGGCGCAGGGCACAGCAGTAGTGAGGCATAGGGGCGGCTCACTCTAGGCGCAGCGGCAGCTCACTCTAGGCGCAGGACAGCTCAAGTCAGGCACAGGGGCGGCTGGTATGCAAAGGGTTGGTCTTCGACTTTTCTTCGATCCTTCTCTCGACTCTCTTCACCTCGTCGCCACACAACAAACATACACATACATATACATACATATATACACATGTATGAATATAAAAACATCTAGGAAGATCCAGACAAGCCTAAGCTTGTGAATCCTATGCTAAAGAGGAAGATAAGAAGCAAAGAAGATAGGATTAAGAGGAAGATGAAGAACTCACCAACGGAAACCTAAGCAGAAGGGAAGATCAACAACAACCTCACATCAGCTGGCTATCTACAGCACACCAGCAACATCAACCATCATCATCTTCCAAAGCCAAGCTCAAAACTCTCACAAGCTCACACAAGATCAATGAAGATCAAGAAGGAGATCCAAAGGAAGATAGAAAGAGAAGAAGATGAATGTGAGGGGTAGAAGGATGAAGAAGATGGAAAAAACCCTCATCAAAAGCAAGGGAAGCTTATATAGGAAGCCAACCAAAAGCACGGGTCAAGAGTTAATAAAGACGGATGTAGCCGCACAAATCCGCAGGGGCGGATCTGGTGAGGCGCAGGAGCGGCCCAAGGAATGCGCAAGGGCGGCTCAGCCTATACTCAGCAACACAGCACCTAAAAGACTAAGGCTCTTACAACAAAGGGATCCGTGGAAGCTTCCCGGAAGTACCAAGGACAATCCAAGAGGGCAAGTGTTAACCATTACCATAAGAAGTGGCCTGAGCATAAATGATCCTTTGCACAAGGGCATTGACAAAGGGAAACAAGTCATGATGGAAGAAGAGCCAAAGCAAGATGAAGGAGGCAAGGGCAAGGAAGACAAGCCAATTTATGTGCCACCTCCTCGTACAAGCCACTACTACCGCTTCCAAAATGAAGAGGAAGGGCTCACTTAGAAAAGCATTTCAGTAAATTCCTTGAACTCATGCCTAAATTGCATATTAACATTCCGTTCATGGATGCGATATTAGGTTTGTCGGCCTATGGTAAATTCTTGAAAGAGATACTCTCCAACAAGAGGAATTTGGAAGAGTATGGAGAAGTGAGAATGACGAACAGATCTTCCGAGTTGATACAAATCATAAGGAAGGAGATCCCTCCCAAGCTATGAGATCTGGGTTCATTTTGTGTGCCGATAAGAGTGGGATAAGTACAATATGAAGCTCTATACGACCTTGGCACTGGTGTAAACATAATCCCGCTTAAACTATGCAAAAATGTTGGGATAGTAGAGCCAAAGCCGGTCAATATGACCCTTTATATGGCCCACCGATCCATCACTCATCCGGTAGGGATACTTCAGGACATCCCGGTGCAACTTGGAAAGTTCTTTGTGCCAATAGACTTTGTCGTGTTGGACACCCCGGTGGACTATCCCATTCCCATCATCTTGGAAAGGCCATTTCTAGCCACATCCGGATGTCTTGTAGATAGCAAGAATGGAACCCTCTCATTCAACATAGGAGAGGAGCACATCAAGTTCAAATTGTCCACAATGGTGAAAGGGCCAGCTCTAGGTGAAGTTGTCTTTGACATTGGTGATGAAGAAGAGTCTAAGGAATTTATGAGATCCATATTGATCAAGGATACCTTGGATAAGGTTCTTATCATGAGCATCATGGAGGAAGGAGTTGAAGAGAATTGCAATGAAGAGATCCAAGCCTTGGATGCACTAGAAGAGGAACCAAGTGCTGAATTTGAAGTACTCGAAGAGGACAGTAAAGTTGGCATTGATCTCGGTTATAAGAAGGTCACCTCGGCCAAGATAGTGTATTGAGCCATCCGAGATTTTACAACAGAACCTCACCTTGACCCATATCTCGGTCTAGATCACCCTGGACCACCCGATGTCCCTAAACTTCAAGAAGGACTTCCAATTGTTGTTCATGAAGCTTTAAGGTGTCTTGGGGAGTCTTCAATGTTTTTGGAATCATCTCAAGTTGAGATATATGGATCAAATCCAACCATTAAAGGTCCTCCTAAACTTGATCTCAAGCCTCACCCTTCTCATTTGAAGTATGCTTTTCTTGATTCGAATTCTACAAATCTTGTGATTGTGAATGCATCCTTGAGTGATGATGAGCTTGATAATCTTTTGACTGCATTGAAACTGCATAGGAGAGCTATAGGTTAAACCATTGATGACATTGTTGGCATTAAACCATCTTTGTGCATGCATAAAATCTTAATGGAAGATGGCCATAAGCCATCCATTGAACCTCAAAGGAGATTGAACCCAATTATGAAAGAAGTAGTCAAGAAAGAGATCCTAAAATTTCTAGAAGCGGGAATCATTTTCCCGATTTCGGATAGTAAGTGGGTTAGTCCCATGCATGTAGTACCTAAGAATGGTGGTATGACCGTAATGAGTAATGAGAATAATGAACTTATCCCGACTAGGACGGTTACGGATTGGAGGATGTGTATTGACTATAGAAAGCTTAATGTGGCCTCTAGGAAAGATCATTTCCCACTTCCCTTTATTCAACAAATACTAGAAAGGTTAGCTCAACATTCTCGTTTTTGTTACCTTGATAGTTACAGCGGGTTTTTTCAAATTCATATTCAGCCGGATGACCAAGAAAAACTATATTTACTTGTCAATGGGGAACATTGCATATAGAAGGATGTTATTTGGGTTGTGTTATGCACCCGCCACCTTTCAAAGGTGTAGGACAACCATTTTTCAGATTATATTGAGAATATAATGGAAGTGTTTATGGATGACTTCTCGGTTAATGGATCTTCATTTGATCATTGTCTCGCTAACTTATCTTTGGTGTTGAACATGTGTGAAGAAACAAACCTTGTATTGAATTGGGAGAAATGCTATTTCAGGGTTAGTGAAGGTATAGTGTTGGGACATTTGGTTTCCCACCGAGGCATTGAGGTTGATAGAGCTAAAATCGTGACAATAGAGAAGTTGCCACCACCTACCTCGGTGATAGGGATAAGGAGTTTCTTAGGGCATACGTGTTTTTTCCGGAGTTTTATTAAAGATTTCTCTAAAATTTCTAAGCCTCTCACTAGCCTATTGATGAAAGATGTTGAGTTTGTTTTCTCGAAGGATTGCCTTGAAGCTTTTTGTAGGTTGAAGGATGCTTTGATCACCGCCCTATTTATGCAATCTCCGGATTGGAGCTTACCGTTCGAACTGATGTGTGATACGAGTGGTGTGGTTGTTGGGCCGTGCTTGGAAAAAGGAAAGATGGGCTTACACATGCCATCTACTACTCTAGCAAGACGCGAGCCGAGGCCTAGCTGAACTATGACACTACCGAGAAGGAGTTGCTAGCGGTGGTGTATGCCTTCGAGAAGTTCCGCTCATATCTTGTAGGAGCGATGGTTGTTGTGTACGCAGATCATGTTGCGATCCATTATCTACTCACAAAGAAGGATGTCAAGCCTCACCTAATCCGGTGGATCCTTCTTCTCCAAGAATTCGACTTGGAGATTGAGATAAGAAAGGGTCCAAAAACTGTGTAGCGGGCCACCTAAGTAGGCTTCCTCCATTGGATATTGAGAAAGACGAGATCCCGATCGGCGACTCATTCCGGGATGATCAATTACAAGTGATGGAGGAGTGTATATTTCATATGTCTGGAGGAAGAGATCCATGGTTTACGGATATAGTGAACTATTTAGTTTGTGAAGAGTTGCCTCCGGGTTTGTCATCTGCTCAAAGGAAGAAGTTATTCAAGGACGTGAGGCACGATTATTGGAGTGAGCCTCTCTTTTTCAAGAGAGGATCGGATGGATTATTCTAGAGGTGTATCCCGGAGATGATATGGAGAGCGTGATCCGGCATTTCCACTCTCTACCATGTGGAGGACACACTAGCTCACACAAAACGTGTGCGAAGGTATCGCAATCCGGATTTTATTGGCCTAATTTGTTTCATGATGTGCAAAATTTGGTTATGGCATGTGACGCTTGTCAAACGACGGGCAACAATCCAAGGAGAAACGAGATGCCATTGAACAATATTCAAGAGGTAAAAATACTTGAGGTGTGGACTTCATGGGTTCATTCCCCTCTTCATGTGGCAACCTCTACATTCTCTTGGCGGTGGACTATGTGTCAAGGTGGGTGGAAGCAATCGCCTCTCCCACAAATGATGCCAAGGTAGTGGTGCGGTTCTTCAACCGAGTGATCTTCCCTAGATTTGGAGCACCAAAAGTAATCATAAGTGATGGGCGGAAGAACTTTACCGATAGAAACTTTGGAGCATTGGTTGCCAAGTATGGGGTGAATCACAAGGTAGAGACACCTTATAACCCCCAAACAAGTGGACAAGTTGAGATCTCCAACCGGGAGATCAAGGGGATATTAGAGAGACGGTGTCAAGGACGAGAAAGGATTGGGTCATGAGGCTCAATGATGCCTTGTGGGCATATAGAACCGCCTTCAAAACGTCAATTGGAACACCCCCTTACATGTTGGTTTATGGTATGTCTTGCCACCTCCCGGTCCAAATGGAGCATAGGGCATATTTGGCCATTAAAAGGCTAAGCTTTGACATCAAGGATGACGATGAGAAGCGGTTGCTAGACATAAATGCACTTGAGGAGCTCCGACTCGATGCTTACGAGAATGCCCGAATCTACAAAGAGAGAACCAAGCGGTGGCATGACAAGCGCCTCATCCTGAAGGAGTTAAGTGAGGGAGACTTGGTCCTTCTCTTCAACTCAAGGTTGCGGCTATTTCCCCGAAAGCTAAAGCAAAGATGGACTAGCCCATATGTGGTGAGGAAGATCTTTCCTCACGGAGCGGTAGCGATTGGAGGAGAGCATTGTGGGAACTTTGAGGTGAATGGGCACCGTTTGAAGAAGTACATCCGGGAAGCCCCGGTTGATGTGATTGCCCCACTCCACCTTCGGTTGACGCCTCCGGAGTCTGGTCTAGCTAAAGACCTTAAAGAAGCGCTCTATGGGAGGCAACCCAAGGGTACATATTTTTCCTTTTTCGTTTTGCATTTTTTTCGTTTTTGCTTTTGTGTGTGTTTTCTTTTGGTTTTGATGATAGGATATAGGAGTTGTGATGAGTGTTGATGTTGTTGGAGGGCATGTGTGGACCTTATGAATTCATTGGGAGCATGATGGGGGCACAAGCAATCTCGGCCGAAATGGCTTGTGCCCATCCGAGATTTTTTTATGTAGGGGCTCACCTCGACCCAGACCTCGGTCTAGGTGTGATGGTTGTCTGAGATTCCTCTGCTTGACCACAGTTTGCCGTGGTGTGTGCCCGATCTTCAAGACCCATTGTGCACTTCTCTATCCACCACCACTCCACTTGAGTGAACCGGAATACCGACATCCCGACGTTTTACATTGTGAGGATCATCTTTCACTCTTCTTTACTTGATTTGATCATTAGAGACAATGTGATTTTAAGTATGGGGTGGGGTTTTCATGATTCTTTTCATGATCGCATGTAAGATAGTTTCAATTTATAGTCACACGTTTCTTTCATATTTTGCATAGCATATACATATCTCAAAATTCCAAAAAAATCGAAAAACGTTTAAAAAATTTTGTAATTCTAAGTTTAGATATGAACCTTATGATTATTTTGTTTTGTGGATTGGCTATGGATGGTCTTGTATTTTGAATAAATTTATGCATATGTGGACTTGAGTACTTCTCTTGAATCCCATGTATGAATTGCTATGAAGATGTTTGTATAGATTGGATTGAGAATTGATAGTCAAAATTGCATGATAGTTGTTAGACATCATCTAGGAATGATTAAGGCAATTCATTTTTCTCTTCTTCTTATCTTGATCATGTTGTTTGAGCACCTCACTTGAATGAAAAATTCTACCTCTTTTGACCCATCCGGGAATTAGGAGCATGTTAGTGTATTGAGTGTGTGAAAAGCAAGTGGGGGTTGATTTGAAGTTGATGAATGAATGTGGTGAATGAAGTAGTTGAAAGTGTTGTGAAAAGTGTAGAAAAAATATAGATTTGGGAACTTTGGTTTTGATGACGAGTAACTCACCACCATTCACATAATCATGTGTTTGTGTCTTGCCAAAGTCGGATTAACCGTGTAACACCTGAATCCGCATGACTCGTGATGCTACGGGCGATACCTCACAATGGGTCCCGACCCTTAGCCTGACAACAATTTCACCGGACCTTTCCAACAAGGCACAAATAAAGGCAAAAGCTCAAAGCGTTTATAATGTATGCTTGAGAAACTGAAAGTAAAGTACAAGGTGGAAACTCAGCCGAGACCTCAAAACGACACAACTCCATAACGTAAATCCATAACATAACAACATAAAACCATAATCCACACAACAAAACACATAAACGTCCCCGTCCTATAATGTACGGAGACCTCGGTTGTCCACTCCTCCACTTCACTCGGCGGCATCCCTAACCTGCAAGACATCTATACAATCTGTTTAAAACCGTTAGATAATATTCAAGGTATTAGGATCAAGGTGAAAGGCGTAAACACAAGTAATTCATCATAAACACACAACATACTCCAAAACAGACAAATCCGGTTTATTATCTTTTTAGGATTAAGTCATATCCCGTTGTAATTCAACTTAGGTTTGTGACACGAGAATCACCGTGATCTCCTCTTGGTCCCTACTTACCGGAAAAGAATGGTACTGATGCATCCGACCGTCTACCCGCCCAGGCTAGTCGCCAAGAATCTCCTAGATCTCGCAAGGGGTAGGCAGTGATGTCACCGCCTCTTATCATACACTTGGGCCAAATAATATAAGGTCGGTGGTCCTATTACCGATTTAGTTGTTATAACATAAACAATAAACCCACACCACCAAATACGCAACAATGCTAACACAAGGAATACGAGCTAAGTAAGTCAGGAGACTTACCTTGTCTCAAATGCTAACTCATAAAACACTCTCTCTTACCTTGGGAAGAAGCCCACATCTTGCTCACAACAAGATACATGTCAACACACGCTCACACTCAAGAGGTCTTAGACTTCACTCAAATGAACTATGCAAGATCACCTAACTCTCAAGCTAGGACAGCATCCTAGAATACATGATACTCACAACACTCTCAACACATGAAGGATTCTCACAACAGCCCACTACCTCACATGCTTATAAACCACAACAGAGAAGGAGCAATCTAGCCTAGGAGGTCCAACATGCTCATAAAACACAAATCAAACAAACTACTAAAAGTTTTAAGGGCTCCTAGGTTCACAACCACTAGATGGCATTCACAACTACCCTAGATCCATCCTACGCATGCTACTACCATTATAAAACTTCCTAACAAGGAAGGAAGGAAGAGGAAGGGAGAAGAAAAGCCTATTGTTGAAGAAACGCAGCGCGGAGTCAAGCTGGCGCACTTGCGGAGAAGACTGTCACCGCCCCTTCGGCCTCTGGCGCCGCCCTTACGGTGGTCCAGCGTCCTGGCGCCGCCCTTGTGGTGTCATGTGCCGCCCCTGCAATGGCCTGTGCCACCCCTGTAATGGCCTGTGCCGCCCCTGCAATGGCCTGTGCCGCCCCTACGGTGGCCTGGTTGTCTTATCCACTACTCTCCGTTCAACAACAAAACAGCTAGTCTTAGCGACGCACACATATGATTATGTCATTTATTACATATGCATTACAAGGAAAGGGGAAGGAACAGCTCGGGGCGCGTCCGCGACCTATAGGGATCATCGAATCAATAGCAATAAGCCCCATTTGAAGAAGCTCATATACGGAACGTCTCGAAATAATACCAGGAGCAGGAGATTCAATTAAGCGAAATTCCGAAGCTAAAATTTCGCCCCTACCATCAATATTCGCCCCTGCGCCTCTGAAGATCTGCCTCCGCGGTCAAACAGCAGAAGGTTTGTCTTCTTCATCTCTTCAACTGTGCTCTTTGCTTCAAATGCTTCCTTCTCCAGCTGGGTCTTCTCCAAACATCATTCACGGTATCTTAACTCTCCCTCACGACCTTATCAAGCTAATCACATATGCATTGATAGCATGAATTATAGTCTATATTTTGGGGTTTGTTTGGACGTTTTATCTTTCATAATCTGCATGTTTGTATGTGCATTATGTGATTTTACTACCATTTCATCTACCTTTGCGAGGATCGAGGTCTACACCTAGTTTTGTTGTAATTGCAGGTAATTTGGTACGTTTTGCATCAAAAGGGAGCAAAAGGAGTCATGAGTCATTTGGAGCTACATCCAGGGAGCATAGCCATGGATTAAAGATTTACTTTGGACCAGTTTTGAGAGATTTCACATTCAGTTGTGACTCACCTCGGTTGACCAGAGATTCATCTCGACCGAGGTGATCCAGAGACGCCGACTCGACCGAGGCGAACACCTAGGACGCGGCGAGAATATTTTATTCTTGGCTGAGATCTTTTAAAATTGGAAAGTGATCTTATATTTTTGGGCTTGGCTCCTGGAAGGAAGGAGATATGCAGAATCATATATTTTACCTATATTTATGGGAAAATATCTTTCTAAGACTTATTATCTTTGGAGGGTTATTTTCCTATAAAAAGGGTTGGATTTCCACAATTCCGACATCTCGCATATAGCCCGCTTACACCGAAAAACACCCAGCAGCAGCACCCTACTCCAGTTTGGAGATTCGAAGAACCTTTTTGAAGGTTGAAGGAAGATTGAAGTCTATAGCTTTTATAGCTTTTTTGGAGGGTTTTGTAAGATTGTCTTCAATTCCCTCACTTGTTGTCTTGTCTTGTTGGATTGCTATCCAAGGAACGCTTTTGTTGTGATATTTGATTCAGTTATTGAAGTCTTTTCATTAAATTCTTCTTGTTCAAATATTCACCTTCTTCCCATATATTTAATACTTTCATAATGATGATGAGTGGCTAATTTCCTTGTGTGATTCTAGGGTGATTGGCTGAAGGTTGTGGGAAAAACAATGATAGAATAATCTTAGATTCCAGTAGGACCCTGAAAGTTCGAGTCTTTATCCTTAACCCTAAGCATCTCGCTCAGTCGATGAACATCTCGGCCGGGGTGGAAATTGGCTGACCGAGGTGACTTATCTGATCCACAACTGAGAGTTAAGTGTTAGAGTTTGCCAAATCCTATTCTTATTACACCTTTCCTGGTTCAAAGCAAGCTTAGGATGAGACTTACCCGGTAATTCCTTAGTTTGTGTACCAACGATCATAAGTGTAGGTAATAAAGGTTTATCCTTTATTGGGGTTTGAGTGTGCTTCCATCCCATCTTTGTGAGTTAGCCTGAGACTTACCCGGTAAAGGTTGATTCTATCCCCTTAGATGGTATGTTAGTTTGAGGTTATAGTTCTTTATCTTAATTCCTTGAGACTTACCCGGTAATAGGAGTTACGGTTTAGGATTAGTGTATAGTGAGACTTACCCGGTGATCTACTCCACTTTAGAAACACCTTCCCCACGCAAAAATCTCAGCTTTGTCCGCCTATCTATAGATCTTGAGTTGGAACCACAACTAGATGCTTTAATCCCTAGAATTGCATGTTTGCTTTATTGACTTCTTATTCATCTTTGATTGTGTTAATCGCTCTTGTGGTTAGTATTGACATAAGCACACCGTATTGACTTTGTTTCACCGAGTCCCTGTGATCGACCCCTGGAATTTTCTTGCTTTTACTACGATTGACCCGTACACTGCGGGTTCGCATCCTTGTTTTAAGCTTAAGTCTAGGGTTATAAATTTAAAGCTTGCACACACCGTTTGGAGCGAACATGCATGCAAAGGATTCAACAAGAACCCTCTTCAAAAGCTTCATCCATAGCCTTGGTACAAAATCTCCAAGTCAAAATCCTTAATATGCTCTAACCATCTCCTTTGGCGGTTATTCAACTCCCGTTGAGTGAATATGTACTAAAAATTCTTATGGTCTGTGATGATATGGCACGTGGCCCCATACAAGTAATGTCGCTAGATCTTGAAGGCATGAATCACTGCCGCGAGCTCAAGATCATGGGTAGGGTAATTCTCCTCGTACGTCTTCAACTGGCGAGACACGTACGCAATAACCCTACCCCTCTGCATCAAAACGCACCCCAAGTCTAGCTTGGAGGCGTCACTTTACACTACAAAATCCTCAACGCCCTCAGGCTGGGCTAAAACGGGAGAGGAGGTCTACCTCCTCTTCACCTCCTCGAAGTTGCGCTGACATGGTTCGGACCAGACGAACCTAGCGGAGTTCCTCAGCAAGGAAGTGAGTGGCTGCACAATCACTGAGAAGCCCTCAACAAATCAGCGGTAATATCCCACTAAGCCCAAGTAACTACGCACCTCCTTCACCGTGCTAGGAGGCGGTCATGAAGAAACGGACTCTATCTTCGCCGGGTCAACCATGACACCCTCGCCGGAAACTATGTGGCCCAGGAATGCCACCATGGACATCCAGAATTTGCACTTACAGAGCTTAGCGTAAAGCTCTCTATCCTGAAGGACTCGGAGCACCGTCCTCAGGTGTCCTGCATGCTCCTCCCTAGTTCGGGAGTAAACTAAGATGTCGTTAATAAACACTACCATGAATTGGTCCAAGAAATCGATGAAGATGCCGTTCATCAAATCCATGAAGGTGGTGGGTTCGTTTGTGAGCCCGAATGGCATCACAACAAACTCATAATGGCCGTATCTCGTCATGAATGTCGTCTTCAGCACGTCCTCCACTCTCATCCTCAGCTGGTGATATCCTGACCTCAAATCAATACGTGAAAACACCGAGACTCCTTACAACTGGTCCAACAGATTATAAATGCGCGGTAATGATAGCATGAAATATGACATTAATTTAGGCACATATTTAGGTAGATTTTCCCCTTCTTTTGTGTTCATGGATATGAGTTTGAAGCATATATGAGAACATTCACCTATTATGTTGGTATAGAGATCTACACAAGCTTTGTTGTGATTTTAGGTGAATAAAGGTTTGGATTGGAGCATAAATGGAAAATGTGGGCATGATTGATCATGCTAGACATCGAGGGGATGCATTGGAGTAGCTAAGGAAGGAGCATAATTGGAAAGCTTTGGAGAACAAAGGATTGTATGCCAATTTTTGGATTTCCACGGTCGAGTACAAAAAACCACGGCGGTGGTTTTGGTAATTAATTTAATTAAGGGCGTGGAAAGCCATGTCGTAACCACCCACGGTCAATTCCACGGACGTGGAATTCTGACAGACCGTGGTTTTCACAACGACTACCACGTGGAACTTTTTCCACGTTGATAACACGATTTAAAACATAGTTTTAGGTGTACATTTAGGTAGAATTCTCGCTCATTCATGCATGATCTAGCATTAGTTCAAGACGTTTTGCACTCAATTCACATATTTTGTCGAGATAGACGTCTACACGGACTTGTGCGCGTTTTGTAGGTATTACGGGAAGTTTAGGAGCTTAAATGATGCGTTTGAGGATCGTTCATTTAGATGACACACCCTCGGACTCATTAGGACACAAGCCAAGGGCTAAGGAGGACTCATGGGACCTTGCCAACACAAGCCATGCACCAAATCACAGCTTAATGATTCAAGGCGGAGTTTCTGCATAGAATCACGGATCTCTGACGAACCACGGCCGTGGAAATGACCGTGGATTTTGCCAGATTCTCGTGACAGCTATGCCACGACTCTCATGGCCAGATCATGAAGGATTTGTTATAAAAGTGGTCCTTCATGGGTTGTTTGAGGCAGCTGTGGTAGTTTGGGAGCAGCTCATCCATTATCCATTTCTCTCTAACAAATATATTCTCAAGAACAAGAGGATTTTCTAGGAAGGAAAGTGTCAAAAAGAAGAAGGAGAGTTCCATTGGAGAGGAGGAGAAGAACACACACCATAGCTTTCTTGTATTTCGGATTTCGTTTTCTAGAGATTGTATGAACCTTTGAACCTTCTTTTGGAAGGGTTGTAAGTGGCTCTATTCTAATCTTCAGCTTAGTTTTGAATTAAGTGCACTTGTTCACCTCTCTTCTTTCATTATCTTGCAATGGATGTTTTGATTTTATATTGTTTGCTTCGATTTCCATTATGAATGTTGTAGGCTAAATTGATGTGGTCCTAGGGTAAGGAAAGGATGGTTATGGCTAGAACTATGATAGGATGGACTTAGATTTGACTTTGGATGACTTTTGCTTATGAACGTAGTTGTTGTTAGAAATCACGGGTAGTTCTTGAAGAACCACGGCCGTGGTTTAGGAAGAACAACCCGTGATTTTCCCTGGTTTGAAGGATCTTGCCTTAGACCTATAAAAAGTTGAAACCCTAAGTGCTTGCTGAGTTTAACCTACTTAGTGTAGTGACTAAGTGTTAGGAGAGACTTACCCGGTAATCCTTGCCCTTAGAATCTAAAATAGCAACCCTTAGGTAGTGGTGAGCCTAATAAGCCGCCATTGGATTTGATGTGCTAGGATAGTTGCTTAGGATTTCCCTTTCCAAGACCTACCCGGTAAGGATAGGTTAGACCCTAATTTACAATCCGGTTTGTGTAGAATTCCTATCCTTAGGCTCTTAGAGACTTACCCGGTGATAAGACCTTAGGTGTGGACTAGTTGGACCATGAGACCTACCCGGTAATTGATCCTAAATTAGATACACTTAATCCCAACATATCATAGTTAATCCAAAGAATGAATAGATAACTTGAGTTCTATGCCATAACCGGAACTTCCGACCCCTAGAATCCGTCTTTTCTTCCCTTGATCATTATCTTGTTTGGTTTGTTCATTTGTGCTGATTTTTAGTCTAGTTTGATTGTTTACTTTGCATGAATTGTGATCTTTGATTGATCACCAAAACCGACCAAAAACAATTTAGATTTTCATTTCTTTGTTTCCCTCTTTTCTAACCTTAGACCTTCACTAAACTTAATCACAAAACCGAATCAATTTTCACCTTAGTCTTTGTGTTCGACCTCGGAATACTATCCATGCTACAAACGTCCCGTACACTGCGGGTGCGCTAGAAGTTAGGATAATTATAACGAGTATAAATTTAAGGCTTATTGCGTGCACACTTTTTAGCGTAACAAGTTTTTGGCGCCGTTGCCGGGGACTAGGTCTAGATTGAGTCTATTTGTGATTGTTTCTAGTGTAGATCTTTCTTGTTGCTTTTGATCTCTCTTTGATTGGTGTCTTTTCTTTTCAGGACATCTATTACTCTTTAGGTGTATGCGAAGATCTCGTGGCAAGGATTTAGCTCCATTCGATCCCGAACCGGAGAAAACCCTTCGATCTAGATCCAAGAACATCCGAAAAGAGAGAGAGATGGCCGGTAGAAATCTTCAAGCCGAGTTAGATGAAGCCTTAGAGCAAATAAGGCTAAGAGATGAGCTCTTGGAGGAAGAAAGGAGACTTGCCAATGAGAGGCAAGAGGAAACAAGGAGGGAGATTGAGGAGATTAGGCAAGCCCTTGTTCAAGGAGAGCTTAATCGCCGACAACCTCCACCTCCTCCACCACCGGTGGTACAACCGCAGCCGGCGGCCAATGTTAGGGTTATTCCCATTGCTATCGAGGAGCCACAAACCCTAGGGAGACGTATGGATCCGGCACAAAGAGCACACTGACCGGGTGTGAATCTAGGAGATCCCGCAACCCACAACTATGAGCTCCGCCCTCAAGTTCTACAAATGATCCGGCACAATCAATTTGGAGGGATGGAAGGAGAGTCTCCTCACCAACATTTGATGAACTACGAGATTTTGATGGAGACTCTTAGGCCGCCAAGATTGGAGAGCAACAACCATAAGCTTAGGGCTTTTTCCTTCTCTCTTAAGGATAAAGCCTTGGCTTGGTATCAATCTATTCCACAAGGGCGAGTTGGTACTTGGGAGGAGATGACAACCGAGTTCTTGACCAAGTTCTTCCCACCTTCCAAGACCACCGAATTAAGAGGGAAGATCAATGCCTTCGTGATGAGGGATAGAGAAAGTTTGTTCAAGTTTTGGGAGAGATTCAAAGACCTTCTCCTAGATTGTCCACACCATGGCATACCGAAAATTGAGCTATTGGAGATCTATTTCAAGGGACTTGATGAGGATAGCCAATTCAAGCTTCAATCTCTCTCCGGTGGGACATTTATGGAGAAACATGTAGATGATGCTTGGGAGTTTATGGAGAAGTTAGCTCTAGTGATTGAGAAGTACTCTCATAGGAAGAGTGAAGGAAGAAAGGCGGGAGCATATGAGGTGAGCGAAGTCACCATGAGCAATTTCAAGCTTGACGCCATCAACAACGAGTTGAAATCCTTGAGAGAGTTGTGTACTACAACCTTGAAGAGTCAAGCAACTCCTCAAGTGCTTCCACAAGCTAACTTGTCTTCCAAGGAGGAGGATGTGAATTATATGGGAAGGGGCAACTTTAACAATTACCAAGGCCCAAGAAATTTCAACAACAACCGGCAATTAAACAATTACCGGCCCAACCACAACCATCCCGGATTTTCTTACTCTAACCCGGATGGAGCCTTGAACCCTCCCGCCTCCACAAGCACAACTCCACCACAAAGAGCTTCACAAGAACCTCCACCCGGTTTTTCTCAACCTTCAAAGGATAGAACCGAAGTCATGTTTGAGCAATTGCTAGGAAGGTTGAGTGGACTTGAGAGCACCGTGACTTCAATTTCTAAAGCTCAAAAGGTCTTGGAAGCACAAGTCTTTCAAAACGCGGGTGAAGCACACAGAGATCCGGGAAAGCTTCCCGGAAGAACCGAAGACAACCCAAGAGGCCAAGTGTCGGCTATCACAACAAGGAGTGGGTTGAGTATGAAGGATCCTATGCCCAAGGACCAAGCTAAGGGAAAGCAAGTTGTGGTAGAAGAGGGAAGAAGGCAAGAAGATGGAGGCAAGAGCAAGGATGTAGAGCCAACTTATGTGGCACCGCCTCCATACAAGCCACCACTACCGTTCCCACAATCAAGAGCAAGAGCTCGTTTGGACAATCACTTTGGTAAGTTCCTTGAACTAATGT
Organism: Fagopyrum homotropicum; assembly: GCA_033239125.1. NCBI lineage: Eukaryota > Viridiplantae > Streptophyta > Magnoliopsida > Caryophyllales > Polygonaceae > Fagopyrum > Fagopyrum homotropicum. The sequence continues at coordinate 93,993,152 of BSWB01000003.1, read as the reverse complement.
CCAAGTTACATATTAACATTCCGTTCATGGATGCCATCTTAGGAATGCCGGCATATGGGAAATTTTTGAAAGAAATACTCTCCAACAAAAGGAAGTTGGAGGAGTATGGGGAGATAAGGATGACCAAGAGATCCTCGGAATTGATCCAAACCATGAAGGAAGAAATGCCTCCCAAGCTAAGGGATCCGGGCTCCTTTTGCGTCCCAATAGGAGTGGGAGATGTGAGGTACGAGGCCCTTTGTGATCTTGGGGCAAGTGTAAGCATCATACCGCTTGCACTTAGCAACAAGGTCGGGTTAGGAGAGCCAAAGCCGGTCAAGATGACCCTCTATATGGCGGACCGTTCTATCACTCATCCGGTTGGGATTCTAGAGGACATTCCGGTGCAGCTAGGAGGATTCTACGTGCCTGTTGATTTTGTAGTGTTGGACATTCCGGCGGATTATCCGGTTCCTATCATCTTAGGAAGACCTTTCCTAGCCACTTCCGGTTGCTTAGTGGATTGCAAGAACGGGACTCTCTCCTTCAACATCGGGGAAGAGAACATCAAGTTCAAGCTTTCCACAATGATGAAAGGGCCAACCCTTGATGAAGATATCTTCAACATAGTCGAGCAAGAAGAATCTAGAGAAATTGTGAGCTCGATCTTGATCAAGGATCCCTTGGAAAAGGTCCTCACCTTAAGTATGATGGAGGAAGGTGTTGAAGAGGACTGCAATGAAAAGATCAAAGCCTTGGAAGCCTTGGATGAGGAGCCAAGAGTTGGATTTGAAAGCCACGAAGAGGTGATGAATAGCTGCAAGTTCCACGGTCGAGATTTATGTTCCACGGCCGTCAAAGTTTCTGGACAACTCCGAGAAGCAAGCTTGGCAAGAACCACGGCCGTGGAAGATGAGCAACCCGTGTTTCCAACCGTGGTTTTTCCTGAATCAGCTCCTGATGATCAAGCTTCTAGGAGCCATGAGGAGTCTTCCTTTCTTTTGGATTCATCTCATCCAACCTTATTTGGATCGTCTTCGACCGATAGAGGTCCTCCCTCACTTGAACTTAAACCCCTTCCCTCTCATTTAAAGTATGCATTTCTTGGTGATAATTCTACGTATCCTGTGATTGTTAATGCATGCTTGAGTAATGATGAACTTGCTAAATTGCTGCATGAACTAAGATTGCATAGGAAAGCCATTGGTTATACTATTGATGATTTGGTTGGCATTAAGCCATCTTTGTGCATGCATAAGATAATGATGGAAGATAACCACAAACCCTCTATTGAACATCAAAGGAGATTGAATCCTATAATGAAAGAGGTGGTCAAAAAGGAAATCATTAAGTTGCTAGATGCAGGAATTATCTACCCTATCTCGGATAGTAAGTGGGTTAGCCCCGTTCATTTAGTACCTAAGAAGGGTGGGATGACGGTAGTAACTAATGAGAACAACAAACTAATACCGACTACGACGGTTACGGGTGGAGGATGTGCATTGATTATAGGAAATTGAACATGGCCTCTAGGAAAGATCACTTCCCCCTCCCCTTCATTGACCAAATGCTAGAAAGGTTAGCTCAACACTCTCATTTTTGCTATTTAGATGGGTATAGTGGATTCTTCCAAATCCCTATCCACCCCGATGACCAAGAGAAAACGACTTTTACGTGTCCATGGGGTACCTTTGCATATAGGAGAATGCCATTTGGGTTGTGTAATGCACCCGCCACCTTTCAAAGGTGTATGATGGCTATCTTTTCAGAATACATAGAAAATATCATGGAAGTGTTCATGGATGATTTCTCTGTTTAAGGTTCTTCTTTCGATAATTGCTTGGCTAACTTGTCATTAGTGTTGCAAAGATGTAAGGAGACAAATCTTGTCTTAAATTGGGAAAAATGCCACTTCATGGTAAGTGAAGGAATTGTGTTAGGACACTTGGTGTCTAACCGTGGCATTGAGGTTGATAGGGCTAAGATTGAAACGATAGAGAAGTTGCCACCACCTACCTCGGTGAAGGGGGTAAGGAGTTTCTTAGGGCATGCCGGTTTTTACCGGAGGTTTATTCAAGACTTCTCTAAAATTTCTAAGCCTCTCACTAACCTAATAATGAAAGATGTTGATTTTGTCTTTTCCAAGGATTGTCTTGAAGCTTTTTGTAGGTTGAAGAACGCCTTGATCTCCGCACCTATCATGCAACCTCCGGATTGGAGTCTACCATTTGAGATCATGTGCGATGCAAGTGATGTGGCCATTGGGGCCGTTTTAGGGCAAAGGAAAGAAGGGCGCACTCATGCTATTTACTATGCTAGCAAGACGCTAGATGACGCCCAACTCAATTATGCTACCACCGAGAAGGAGTTGTTGGCGGTGGTGTATGCATTTGAGAAGTTCCGCTCATACCTTGTTGGTGCGAAGGTCATAGTTTATACGGATCATGCGGCGATCCGTTATCTACTTACAAAGAAGGATGCCAAACCAAGGTTGATTCGGTGGATCCTTCTTCTTCAAGAGTTTGATTTGGAAATACGAGATAAGAAGGGATCCGAGAACTCCGTGGCAGATCACCTTAGTAGACTCCCACCATTGGAGCTTGGGAAAGACAACATCCCGATAGATGATTCATTCCGGGATGAACAATTGCAAATGGTGGAGGAATGCTTGTTCCAAGTGGCTAGAGGAAGTGAGCCATGGTACGCCGACATCGTGAACTACTTAGTGTGTGAGGAAGTGCCTCCCGGATTTACATATGCACAAAGGAAGAAGTTCTTCAACGATGTAAGGCATTACTATTGGAGTGAGCCACTTCTATTCAAGAGAGGCCCGGATGGGATGCTTAGAAGATGCATACCGGAGGATGAAGTGGAGAGTGTGATCCGGCATTGCCACTCCTTACCATGCGGAGGCCATGCTAGCTCACACAAAACGTGTGCAAAGGTATTGCAATCCGGTTTTTATTGGCCTAACTTGTTTAGAGATGTGCAAGGTTTTGTAGCGGCATGTGATGCTTGCCAAAGGACGGGCAACATCTCAAGGAGGAATGAAATGCCCTTGAATAACATCCAAGAAGTCGAGATTTTTGAAGTGTGGGGTGTAGACTTCATGGGACCATTCCCTTCTTCATGTGGCAATTTCTACATCCTATTGGCGGTGGACTATGTGTCAAGATGGGTAGAAGCGATCGCTGCTCCTACGAATGATGCCAAGGTGGTAGTGCGATTCTTCAACCGGGTGATCTTCCCTAGGTTCGGAATACCAAGGGTAATCATTAGTGATGGAGGGAAGCACTTCACAAATAGGAACTTTGGAGCACTTTTGGCCAAGTATGGGGTGACTCATAAGGTGGCAAAACCCTACCATCCCCAAACTAGTGGTCAAGTGGAGATCTCCAACCGAGAGATCAAGGCCATCCTCGAGAAGACGGTGTCTAGGACAAGGAAGGATTGGGCTATGAAGCTCAATGACGCACTATGGGCATATAGAACCGCCTTCAAGACACCAATTGGAACCACTCCCTACAAGTTGGTCTATGGCAAGTCTTGCCATCTCCCGGTGGAAATGGAGCATAGAGCTTATTGGGCCATTAAGTGGCTAAATTTTGACCTCACTGAAGCGGGAGAAAAGAGGTTGCTTGATATCAATGCCCTTGAGGAGCTCCGGTTGGAAGCTTATGAGAATGCCCGGATCTACTAGGAGAGAACCAAAAGGTGGCATGACAAGAAGATCGCTCCAAAGGAGTTGATTGAAGGAGATCTTGTCCTTCTCTTCAACTCAAGGCTAAGGCTCTTTCCCGGAAAGCTCAAATCGAGATGGACCGGGCCATATGTGGTGAAGAAGATCTTTCCCCATGGAGCTATTGAAATAGGAGGGGAGCATTGTGGAAATTTCAAGGTGAATGGGCATCGCTTGAAGAAGTATATTCCGGGAGCCCCGGTAGACATGATTGCCCCGCTTCACCTCGAATAGACGCTCCCGAGTTTGGTCAAGCTAATGACCTTAAAGAAGCGCTTGGTGGGAGGCAACCCATTGGTAACATTTTTTCCTTTTTACTTTTGCTTAGATTTTTCTGTTTTTGTGTGCTTTGTGTGTGTTTTGTCTACCTTCGTGTGTGTGCTAGAGCATTAGTGGCATTGGAAGCCTTTCTTGGCGATGAAAATGATGATGATGAAACCCTCACCAATTATGGGTGGAGCGGACGCGGAACTTGGACGGCTAGCGGTGCCTAGCGCGGGTTCCGAAGCTTTGAAGGATGCTTAGAGCTCTCTGCCATGGTTGAAGAAATCATCCAACGTCAATTCACTTGAGAATTCCCAAATACCATAGCAAACAATTTTACATTGTGAGAACCTTCTTTCACTCTCTCTACTTCATTTACACATTGGGGACAATGTGTTTCTAAGTATGGGGTGGGGTTTGCATGATCCTTCGCATGAAGAGCATCTAGGATAGGTTAATATTTGCACATGTCTTGCATTGTACATACATATTCCAAAAATTCCAAAAAATCAGAAAATTTAAAAAAATTTTGTGCTTTCTAGGCTTGGATATGACCCTAATGATGAAACTTGTCTTGTGATTGGCTATGGATGGCCTTATGTGTTGAATTGATAAATGCACATGTGGACTTGAACTACTTCTCTTAAATTCTATGAATGACTTGTGATCATGATGATTGCCTAGAATGGATTGAGTATTGAAAATCGAAATTACATGATAGTTCTTGCATACCATCTAGGAATGAATGAGGCATTTCATCTTTCTCTACTTCTCATCTTGATCATGATTGCTTGAGCACCTCAATTGATATAAAATCGACCTCCTTTAAACCCATCCGGGAATAGGAGCACGCTAGTGTGTGGAAATGTGTGAAAGGCAAGTGCGGGGTGAAGATGTAATGAAAAGAATGTCGTGAATGAAATGCTGAAATTATTATGGAAGTATGGCCAAAATATAGGTTTGGGAGCGTTGGTTTAAATGACAAGTAACTCGGTACACTTCACATAATCGGGTGTTGGTGCCTTGCCAAAGTCAAATGAACCAATAGCCCTAACGAGCTTTGGTATGTGTGCCCGGTGTGGATGCACCTCGAAAAAGAGAAAAAGCCCGAGGATGGCTAATCACCGAGGTTTCGGCTATTGTACACCAATGCCATTGTCTCAAAAATGAGTTAAAGAAAAAGAAAAGAAAGCAAGATAGGGAAAAATATACACTTGGGGGAAGTTGATCGAGGACAAGGATGTGGAGTTAGTTCCATTCCCGGATTAGCATCACATAACCTAGAGAATCCCCCGCCCAATTGCAACGTTTCTTGGCCTTTTATGTCACAAGCCCTTATGACCTACTTGCATGTTTGTAAGACTTAGTAATCTAGATTGGATAGACTCTTGATCTTCTTGACCTCTTCATCCTCACATCTCATGCATGCTTTTGAGTTAAGTACAATTGTCTTTCCATGCCCTTATTGTTTGATACATAATTGCTTATCCAATTGCCATTGATCATGACTATGAAGGTGATCCAATAGTAGAAGCACAAAACCCAAAAAGATTTTGCCATTTTTCTGCATACATAAATCATGTCATCTTCTAGTCTATAGTTGGGAATTTGCTCGGAGACGAGCAAACCTTAAGTATGGGGTATTTTGATAACACGATTTATAACATAGTTTTAGGTGTACATTTAGGTAGAATTCTCGCTCATTCATGCATGATCTATCATTAGTTCAAGACGTTTTGCACCCAATTCACATATTTTGTCGAGATAGACGTCTACACGGACTTGTGCGCGTTTTGTAGGTATTACGGGAAGTTTAGGAGCTTAAACGATGCGTTTGAGGATCGTTCATTTAGATGACACACCCTCGGACTCATTAGGACACAAGCCAAGGGCTGAGGAGGACTCATGGAACCTTGCCAACACAAGCCATGCACCAAATCACAGCTTAATGATTCAAGGCGGAGTTTCTGCATAGAATCACGGTTCTCTGACGAACCACGGCCGTGGAAATGACTGTGGATTTTGCCAGATTCTCGTGACAGCTGTGCCACGACTCTCATGGCCAGCTCATGAAGGATTTGTTATAAAAGTGGTCCTTCATGGGTTGTTTGAGGCAGTTGGGGTAGTTTGGGAGCAGCTCATCCATTATCCATTTCTCTCTAACAAATATATTCTCAAGAACAAGAGGATTTTCTAGGAAGGAAAGTGTCAAAAAGAAGAAGGAGAGTTCCATTGGAGAGGAGGAGAAGAACACACACCATAGCTTTCTTGTATTTCGGATTTCGTTTTCTAGAGATTGTATGAACCTTTGAACCTTCTTTTGGAAGGGTTGTAAGTGGCTCTATTCTAATCTTCAGCTTAGTTTTGAATTAAGTTCACTTGTTCACCTCTCTTCTTTCATTATCTTGCAATGGATGTTTTGATTTTATATTTGTTTGCTTCGATTTCCATTATGAATGTTGTAGGCTAAATTGATGTGGTCCTAGGGTAAGGAAAGGATGGTTATGGCTAGAACTATGATAGGATGGACTTAGATTTGCCTTTGGATGACTTTTGCTTATGAACGTAGTTGCTGTTAGAAATCACGGGTAGTTCTTGAAGAACCACGGCCGTGGTTTAGGAAGAACAACCCGTGATTTTCCCTGGTTTGAAGGATCTTGCCTTAGACCTATAAAAAGTTGAAACCCTAAGTGCTTGCTGAGTTTAACCTACTTAGTGTAGTGACTAAGTGTTAGGAGAGACTTACCCGGTAATCCTTGTCCTTAGAATCTAAAATAGCAACCCTTAGGTAGTGGTGAGCCTAATAAGCCGCCATTGGATTAGATGTGCTAGGATAGTTGCTTAGGATTTCCCTTTCCAAGACCTACCCGGTAAGGATAGGTTAGACCCTAATTTACAATCCGGTTTGTGTAGAATTCCTATCCTTAGGCTCTTAGAGACTTACCCGGTGATAAGACCTTAGGTGTGGACTAGTTGGACCATGAGACCTACCCGGTAATTGATCCTAAATTAGATACACTTAATCCCAACATATCATAGTTAATCCAAAGAATGAATAGATAACTTGAGTTCTATGCCATAACCGGAACTTCCGACCCCTAGAATCCGTCTTTTCTTCCCTTGATCATTATCTTGTTTGGTTTGTTCATTTGTGCTGATTTTTAGTCTAGTTTGATTGTTTACTTTGCATGAATTGTGATCTTTGATTGATCACCAAAACCGACCAAAAACAATTTAGATTTTCATTTCTTTGTTTCCCTTTTTTCTAACCTTAGACCTTCACTAAACTTAATCACAAAACCGAATCAATTTCACCTTAGTCTTTGTGTTCGACCTCGGAATACTATCCATGCTACAAACGTCCCGTACACTGCGGGTGCGCTAGAAGTTAGGATAATTATAACGAGTATAAATTTAAGACTTATTGCGTGCACACTTTTTAGCGTAACACACGTCAGCATTCGTTACAGGCCTTTCGTAACCCTAGTTTTTCCTATAAGAAGGCGGAAGAAAGAGAGAAGAGACACGCTCGCTATACGCTGGACCATTCGCAAGAGGAGATTTGGGATTGAAGGTTTGGAGGAAGATTTGGGGAAAGACGCACTTTCCTATTTCGGAGTTGGAAGATCTTGGAGTTGCACTTTGAAGGCGGATTGACATCCCGTTCTTCTTGTTCTTTTTGTAAGAGATATCTGACTCTATTCTGTATTCATTGAACACAAGCACGGATTTTGAGTTATTTGAGATTGGTTTTGCATTCATTATTGAGTTTTCAAAGTTCTATATTTTCTCTCTTCTAAACTTGATTATTGATTCAATGACAATGATTGTTGGCTAAAATTCTTAAGCGATTCTAAGGTGAAGGGTTGATAGTTTTGGCATAGATGATGATAGATTGAACCAAAACAGATTTGACACTGAGAGTTGCGAGAAACTTCGCCGTCGTACTTTTCCACGGCCTGTTCTTGAGTTCCACGGTCGTGGTTCGTCAAGAACTGACCGTGGTTTTGCCTGTTTGACGTGCTTTGCTTTTTCTTTGATCCAAAGATAAAGATTGTCCTTAACCTGCCTTAGTTTAATTTTTCTAGGTAGTAGTGAGACTCAACACCCTCTACTTAGGTTATGAGTGTGATAGCCTTAACATTTTTGGCTTATCTTTGATTCCCTTGGGTTTGGGCAGGGGTATTTGAGAGTTTAATCTTGTCCTTAGATCCTCTTTCTAACGAGACTCAACATCCTTTATTGAGAGAGCCTTTCGGTAAGATATATGGGTTTGGAACTTTACCGTACAATACCCTACCTTAGATCTATACATTTGCAATCCTAACACTGTCCTTATACCTTTAGAACATCTTGAATCGATTGCCACAATTAGATACCTGAATCTTTAGAATCGTTGTTTTCCCATTAATCTTTACAAAAGCTTATTTACTTGCTAGACGATTTTACGAACTAAATTTGATCCCCCAAATCCCTGAATTCGACTTTGGAATTCTTGCTTTACTATACCGATTCGTACACTGCGGGTTCGCTTCTTTGCTTGATTCTCGATATAAATTTAAGACTTTGCACGCACACTTTTGAGCGAACAAGTTTTTGGCGCCGTTACCGGGGATTTGGTTTAGGCCAAATTCGGTTTTCGGTTGTCTGGCTTGGGAGCTTTTGCTCTTGTTATTTAATCTATCTACCTTAGTGATTTTATAGATTTCTCTATAGGAATATGCGAAGGTCTCGATCTAAACCGGAGAAGACTCTCAAGAAATGGTTAAGGGAAGCGAAAATGGTTGAACACAATGAAAAGAACCTCCAAGCTGAGTTGGACGAAACTCGAGCTCTCCTTAATATAAGTGAAAGAAGACTTCTTGAGGAGAGAGTTGTAGCTCGTGCTGCTAGAGAGCTATTGCAAGCTGAAATGGATGATATCCGGGCGATGGTACGACAAGTAAACAGGGAAAAAGCCACCAATGCTAAGAAAGACGGATCATCCGATGATGATATGTGTGAGTTGGAAGAAATAGCACCTAATCCACCACTAAATCCTCGTAGTCCAGCTAGAGATGCGAGAGTTGCTCCTATCGTGGTTGAACCGCGAGCTCTTGGACAACGTATGGATCCGAATCAGCAACCGCGCCGTTTGGGAGTGAATCTTGGAGATCCAGATGAGCAGGGCTATGGGTTTCTCCCTCAAGTCATTACTATGATCCGCCAAAGTCAGTTTGGTGCAATGGAAACTGAATCTCCGCATCAACATCTGCAGGATTATGAAATTCTTATGGAGACCTTGAAGCCTCCAAGAGCAACCAACAATAACTGTAAGTTGAGACCTTTCTTTTTCTCTTTGAAAGACAATGCCTTAACTTGGCATCAATCTCTTCCAACTGGAAGAGTTAACATATGGGAGGAGATGACTTCGGAATTCCTCACAAAGCTCTTTCCGCCATCCAAGACGACGGAGTTGAGAGGTAAAATCAACGACTTTGCTATGAAACCTAATGAAAGTTTGTTTAAGTCTTGGGAAAGGTTCAAGGACCTTCTATTGGATTTCCCTGACCATGACATTTCAAAGCTTGAGTTGTTTGAGATATACTACAAGGGATTAGATTTGGAAACTCAATTCAAACTTCAATCTCTTTCATGCGGATCTTTTATGGAATGAGAGATGATGATGCTAGGGAGTTCGTTGAAAACCAAGCTCTAGTGATTGAGAAGTACTCTCATATGAAGATTGAAAGTGAGAATCGAAAATCCGGAGATCCGGGATTGAATTTGAAATAAGTGAGTCAAGCACAAATTTTCTCTCTCAACAATCAGATTAAAGAGTGGAAAGAACTCTTAAAGTCCAACATTCAATCGAAAAAGGAGCAAGATGTTGGCTATCTAGGAAGATAGAACAATCAAGGGAATAGGAACAACAACAACAACAAAAGCAAAAGCAGCAGCAGCAGCAACAGCAGCAACAACAACAACGGCAACGGCAACAGCAACATCAACGGCAACGGCAATAGCAACAGCAACGGCAATAGCAACAGCAACAGCCACACCCACAGCAACAGCAACAGCAACAGCAACAGCAACAACAACAACAACAACACCAACACCAACAACAACAACAAAAACAACAACAACAGCAGCAACAATAATTGGAGATCCAATCAGCATAATCCCAGTAATCCTTATTCACATGCTGAAAATGCACTAACACCTCCTTCTTCTTCTTCTACACTTTGAAAAGTCAAGGACAAGCTTCATCGAGTTCAAGCCAGCCGGAGAAGGACAAGCTTGAAGCGATGATGGAAACAATCTTGTGGAAGATGCAAAGGATGGAGAATTCCATCACTTTGATTTCTAAAGCACAAAAAGCTTTGGAGAAGCAAGTGTTTAGCAAAGTTCTAGAAGTTCCTAGAGATCAAGGGAAGCTTCCCGGAAGGACGGAGGATAATCCAAAAGGGAGAGTGATGACAATTACTATAAGAAGTGGTGTAACAACCACCGATCCACAACCCACATTCATCGAGGTCCCCGTTGAGAAGGAAAAAGAAGATGTCTACGTACCTCCTCCAGCTTATAAACCTCCCTTTCCATTTCCGCAGTCTAGAGCGAGAGCTCGTCTAGACAAACACTTTGGAAAGTTCGTTGATCTCATGAGCAAACTGAACATTAACATACCTTTTCTTGATGCAATTTTAGGCATGCCCGCTTATGGGAAGTTCTTGAAGGATATCCTCTCGAACAAGAGGAAGCTTGTATATTTTAGTGAAGCTAAGATGAGTTCGGATTCATTGGAACTCATCAAAACAATGACGGAAAAGATGCCCCCAAAGCTGGAAGATCCGGGGTCATTTTGCATACCAATAGGAGTGGGAGAAGTCACATATAATGCACTTTGTGACTTGGGAGCAAGTGTGAGCATCATTCCACTTGATTTGTGTAAGAAGGTTGGTTTAGGTTAACCTAAACCGGTGAAGATGACGTTGTACATGGCGGATCGATCCATTACTCGACCCGTTGGTATCATTTAAGACGTCCTTGTTAAGCTTGGCAATTTCTATATTCCTATAGACTTTGTTGTTCTTGGAATTCCTGTTGATTGTCCCGTCCCAATCATACTTAGGAGACCTTTTCTTGCAACCTCCGGCTGCATGGTTGATTAAAAGAACGCTTAATTGGCCTTCGACATTGGAGAAGAGAAAGTTGAATTTGTACTCTCAACTTTGAAAAAAGAACCATCACTTGGAGAGGGCGTTTTCAACATATATGATGAAGAGGATTCTAGAGAAGAAGTAAGTTCAATATTGTTCAAAGATCCTTTATAAAAGGTTATAAGCATGAGCATCATGGAAAAATGAGCGGAAGAGGATTGTAACCTTGAAGTTGAGGCTTCGGAAGAGTTAGAAGAGGTGCAAATTGAAAAATTCGAAGAATTGCACGATAGTTCGGTAAATAACCGAAACCACGGGTCAGCGGTGTTTTCCATGGGCGTGGTTTCATTATTTCCACCCGTGGAAACCTTTGTCAAGAGCAGCCACGGCCGTGGAAGTATCAAAGGTGTCGTGGTTTCTGAAAATTCTTAGGGAGATTCCGTTCTTTCTACAGACGTTCTTGCTCCTTCTTCTACCACTTCCACACCCTTGGAGACATCCAAGGAGACTCTAGAAAACCCTCACAACACACCAAACGCATCTACAACTTTGGAATTGAAGCCTCTTCCCGCACATCTAAGGTAGGATTTTCTTGGATTTAACTCAACGTTTCCCGTTATAGTTAGTTCTAGCTTAAGTGAAGATGAACATCATAGGCTTATGATTGTCCTGAAGAAACATAGGAAAGCCTTAGGTTACACTATAGAGGATCTTGTAGGCATTAAGCCATAACTATGTATGCATAAGATACTAATGGAAGAGGATTATAAGTCTTCACGTCAACCTCAACGACGGTCAAATCCGATCATGAAAGAGGTCGTGAAGAAGGAAATCATTAAATTGCTTGATGTTGAAACACCCCAAATCCGCGGGACTTGGAGTGTCACATTGGGCTAGGGGTGACCTTCACTCGTCCCCTCCTGTGAGATCATCTTCAGGGCACCTTCTCCTAACCAACAGGCGGAGACAGGCGGTTACCGCCCGTTATAATACACTTGAACCAAATAAATGTAATGAATGGTCATCCTAGTCCGGTTTAGGTTATAAATGCACAATCATATGAACACACAAAACCATCACAATCATACAATCCACAACTGCACGCTAATTAAGTCCTATGGACTTACCTGATATACTCGTAACCTGTACCACGCCACGGCTTGCCCTTGGGGAAGTAATCAACGCCGGCAATAGCAAGGCACACACAATCACATACTGCAAAGGTTAGGAGACTCGTCTCACTAACCACAACCAACCTATATCTCAAATCTAAACCTCAGATCCTCAACACATTCATAAATGCCTAAGGCATATCCTCAACATAACATCTCATCATACTCGTACACATACTAATCCTTAAAGCCATAACCGATATCCATAACATCATCATGATCCTCAAATCATTCTGACACCTGGCATGCATCTAATCAGTATTCCTAAATCTCAAAGTTAATCCTAATTTAATTTATTAACCTTTAATTAATTAATTAAATTTCACCAGAATAACGTTTTGCCCGCAGGCAATTTCTAAACCCACCTGTCATCAGATTTCATCAAACAAACAACCCATAAACACCAGAATAATATAATGATCATAATGGAATTTATAATTATCCATTTTGAAAAGCCTAAGGTCAATTTAGGTCAAATCGCAGTACGAAAAATGAATAAATTCATAACTTATTCGTTACTAACCCGATTGACGATTTGAAAGAAGACTTGGAATCACAACGACGCAGGTTACGCATGTACAACTTCAAATTCACCGGAATCTGAGCGACTGAACTGTCCTCGTGACATATATGCTCGACCAGGTCCTTATCTGCTCGGAAATGCAGAAACTTGGTACCCATATGAAGAGAATGAAGAGAGGAATCCAGAAACTCAAACGGAATTGAAATCGGATTAGAAACGGAGAGTAGATCTGAGTTTAAAGTTTGAGAGAAATCAGAGCTTTTACGAGGAAACGTGAAAGGAAATGAATTAATAAACGATTTTCCGCTATTTATAGTGAATTCGATAATTATCCTTTAGCGAAGTCAATAATTATCCTTTAGCGAAGTCGATAATTATCCTTTTATCGATCCAATGGCGGGTTGAACCCCCTTCTCCAAACTTCTCGAAATTGGAATAATAGATCTTGAATATTGTAGGGATAATTATTCCACAATTGCCTCGGAAAACGTATATTCCTAAGCCGTCTTTCTTAGCCGTTAAGAAACGAAATAGCGACTCTTTTGGCCGTTTTGCCTTTCCATGTTATTTCATATCTAGGACATGTCCGATGTCCTGATCATTTCTCTCAACTGCATTTTTATTAATTGGAGCTCCCAATTGCTCCAAATAATACCGGAGGGTAAAAATAATTACCCGGGTGAAAAAGTGAAAATTTCACCATAATCCCAAAATTACGCCAGGAACATAACGGTGGGACTTATACTCAACACTTACGCAATCTTCGCGACTTATATGTCAATTACTATCACTGATTAAGTTAATCAACATTAATTAGAATTCGGAAATCCTAGCTATTACATCACGCACCCTTAAGATAAAGTTTCGTCCCGAAACTTGAACAATTCCCAAATCCTCTCGAACCCATACGCTGAGGTATAGACACTCTCTCTATCGGAGGTATCACATCTCCGTTCAAACGTATCAACTTATAACACTCTATAACCTCAAAACACGGCATGGAGGAATCATCAACTCTAGCAACAAGATCATAACGCTATCCAAAGGCATAGAGGAAAAATCATCTCTAGCCAACTACTAACCACGTCACAAGGCATGGAGGAAAGCCGTCTCCAGCCAATCGTACTCGTAACACAACTATGTAGAGGAAAACTGTCTCCACTCACACTATGTCCATCAAAGATAGCATGGAGGAAAGAACCATCTCCTGCTAATACTAACACATACACCATAGCATGGAGGAAAGAACCATCTCCAGCTATACCTATCTCGTACTAGCAAACAAGATCTAACAGATCATATGCACAACTCACAGCTAGCATGAAAACACAACATATCACATAAGCACATAGCATAACATACACTCACTAAACTAGCACCAAAATCTAATCGTGGATCCTATAGGTGCATCTGTCCCGGCGTAAAAATCTGGATAGTTCCCCTGGATACTATCCTCAGTCTCCCGCGTAGCCTCATCATAGGAATATCCTTCGAATGCAGGCGTCTCACACCTCTCTGCCTAGAACCGCAAAAGGTTGTTCTGCAAAAGTGTGATCCGTTTCAACCACTAGATCATCATGACTCACAATGTGCCTCAGATCTAATATGTACTTCCTCAGCTGAGACACATGAAACATAGGGTGAACACCCTCTAACTTCGATGGAAAAGCCAATCTGTGCACTGCTCTTCCAACTCTATCCAGTATCTCGAAAGGACCGACCTATCTGGGACTCAACTTCCCTTTATGCCATAACGTTTGACGCCTCACGTCGGAGATACTCTCAACCAGACATGAGCTCCTACCCTGAACTCTAGAGGTCGACGCCTCCAATCTGCATACGACTTCTGGCGACTCTGTGCAGCCATCATCCTTTCTCTGATTAACGTTACTCGAGCTATATCATCCTGAATTTGCTCTAGCGCTAACCCACTGGTACTGCCAGGCTCATCCCCGCATAAAGGTGTATGAAACCTATGTCTACACAATGTCTCATAGGGACCATCCCTATAGATGCATGCCAACGGTCGTGGTATAAGAATTCAACGAGTGGGGAATAAATAGATCGTCCCTGTTCCCAATCTATCCCACAATCTCGCAACATGTTCTCTACGGTCTGGAGGGTCCTCTCAGACTGACTGTCTATCTGAGCTAAATCTCAATCATGAAGTGTAGACGCGTTCCCCAAGCAGTCTGAATCTGCTATCAAAACCTCAAAGTAACCCGTCTACTACAATCATAGTCGATCGTCCCCGGTACACTTATGGAGTCCCACCATCTGTCTAGTGTACTCCTTTATTATTTTATTCACTGGTCACGTCTCTCAGTAGAGATTGAATGTGTCGACTTCGTAAATTTGTTACCAATAATCTAGATAACACCAAAACTCTTACTGGGTCTCAATCCCATCACAAGTCAACAAAAAGGTCATCTCACTTCCACTACAGCACCGGTAGTGGATGAGCTCATCTCCAGGTCAGTAACACTTTAACCTGATCTACTACTTCAAGGTACCTCTTATTCATACATGGATGTACTAAAGAAGGTGTACTATGGGTGTACTATAATCTTCTCCACTCAACTCCGGATAAGCGGTTATACAGACGCAGTTGCGGCACCTCATACTCCTTCTGCTCCATTAAACAACTTTGGTGTCTCGCCATGAGACATCCTTCCATCAAATTCCCTCAGGGTCAGGCAAGTCCCCTGCTTTTGTTGGACCTCATCCAACAAATCAGGTAGAACCCCTAAAACATGAAACTAACGTCCTTATCAATAGTTGTAGGTCCAACTCTAACCAAGCTAGATCATTCTACAACCGAGGCTGTACAGCAATTCCAACAATCGCCTTCTCTCGAGGCGTCTTCTAGTTCAAGGTGTCAGTTACCACATTCTCCTTGCCAGAATGGTACCAAACTTCACGATCAAACTCCTTGATCAACTCCAGTCAACGACACTGGCGGTTATTCAGCTTATGTTGCATAAAAATATGCTTCAAACTCTTATGATCGGTCGGAATCTAACATGAAATATCACACCGATATTGCCTTCAAATCTGGACACTTGAACTACCACTACTAACTCAAAATCATGAGTCAGGCAATTCTCCTCATACGTTCTCAGCACCGTAGTCATGTGATTCCCAAAATCTTTTGATTATCACCGAATACAAGCAGAGTTCAAATGCTTCCTCTACTCTTCAGAACTCCGAAATACTACTTCAACCACACACTTATGGTGGTCTTCCTTAGAAGACTCGTAATTGGATGTACAATCACATAGAATCCTTCCTCAAAGCGTTGGTAGCAATCGGTAGGGCCGAGAACTATGCATTCCCTTAATGTTCAGCAGCATCATCCACAAGGCATCATACTCACTCCTTGTCACATCAACTATGATCCCGCTGGCAGAACAACATGACTGATAGAAATAGGGGTGATCTAGATCGAGGAGAAACTTCAACTACTTCTTCTTGATTGTTCGAGTTGGATCAAATGGAAGAACGTGGGTGGCGGAAGCGTACGGTTGATCCTTCAAAAGGATCCTCGAGTATGAGAGTCTTGGATCAAAGACTAGATCCAAGATAAGAACTTTAAGGAAATTGAAGGAGAAGTGATGCCTATTCCAAGTAAGAGGGTTTTCCTTCTCAACACTTGGATTCAACTTAGACATATCTTGCAAATGAGCCAAGTCATCCTTAGTGGATGGAGGCCATACAAAGAGTCAAAACATAAATGACGGAATTAAAGTCAGAATTAAGTTCCGAATATGAAAAGCCTAAAATACAAAAGGTCGGAATTTAATTCCCGGAATTAAAGTTCCGAATATAAAGACTTATTATTAAATAGCTGAAATAATAAAAAACTGTCTTCAAAATATGCGGGTCCTTCTAGCCGGAAACACAGATAGCGATGTCATCCGGAGGCGTATCATTCTCCTCCTCTTAAATGTGAAACGTCCTCATTTTACCGTCAAAAAAGAAAGGAGTCACTTGAGGAACAAGACCCTTGAAATGTAGTAGTGGATGCACAATGTCGGAGTCGGGCGGCTTCGACTTGTAGTCCTTCAAAAGTTCAGTGGTGCCACCAAGATTGTCGAAAATAAAGAGGAAAAACTCCGGATCAGGAGGCTCAAACTGGTAGATCAACATGGTGGTGACGCTGTGGACTTTACCTCTTATGTCGTAATTGGTCTTGACTTTGAATGGCGGAGGCATACTGAAAATTTTGAACGGCAAGCCAAGATGGAAGTTAGTTGGCAATGTAAAGACAAACCTCGGATCATATGACTCGGATTTATATTCCATCAACACCATTGTGCCATTGTCGGAGTCAATGAGTTCTTCTTTCTCAATGATGGCTTCATCTTTGTCATCTTGAAAGTACTCTCCACATAACGGATTGACAAGATGAATTGGAATAACCGGGACATATGATTTAATAACGACATCCTCCTCGTCTTCAACTTCGTCACATAACGGTTGGACCACCAACTCACACCGTGGTTGTGACACCGGTTGAGGTTCTTCTTGTTGGGCGGCGGTCATGAGGGAAACCATTTGTGCCTTCAAAGCTTCTAACTCACGCTTTAGAGCATCATTTGTTGCCTTGAGCACGATCAACTCTTCTTTGGTATTAGCATGACGTCTTGGGGCAATATAAGTATCCTCAAAATAAGCTTGTCGGTGGGGATACCGTTGGTGCCCGTCAATGGTATAAGTCGGTCTCGGTGGGTCCGGAGGATTTGGACGAGGCAACCACTCCTCATCCTCAAAGTATTTTCTCCGTTGGTACCTCCGGGTGGTTTACTTGGCCTTCGGTGGATATGAAGGAGGTAACCATTCATCTTCCTCATCATAAGAATCATAATCATCATAGAACATGATGAACGATGAAGAAACAATTGAAGATCTTTGAAGAACACCGAAGAAAAATTGAAGATCTTTGAAGAACACCGAAGAACAGTTGAAGATCTTCGAAGAACACTGAATAACTTTGAAGATCTTCAAAGAACACTGAATAAATTTGATCAAGAAAAAACATTTTGTGGCGTCCATTTTGATAACATCACAAAGGACCTTATCAACATAGGCGCCAATAGAAAACGTCACCCATGCTTGTTGTGTGACGGTGTCACTTGCCTTATCGGAAATCCATTGGATTCCGTAAGGTTTTGGGTGGGGGTTGTAGGCAACTTAAAGTGTTTCACCACTTTTTCGTTGAAAATATTACAACACGAACCCCCATCGATGATAAGAGAGAGACTAGTGTCATTGACCAAGCAACGAGAGTGGAAGAGATTCTTGCGTTGGTCAATAGGGAGATGCTCTTTTATAGCCAAAATGCGACGAGAGACAATAGCAAACTTACCTGGTTGTGCCGGAGCGCAAGCAAGTTGGTCGTCGCATGGCTCCATGCCATGGTAGGGGTCGGCATCTTGGTCATCTTCTAAGAGGATATCACCATTATATTCCTCTTCGCCATCGTCATATGATGGATTGGCAAACATCACCCGCTTGGTGTTCGGGCAATCACGTTGGACATGACCAAACCTGCTACATTTGAAACACACGGGTTCTCTTGGGCGGACCACCGTTTGAGATCCTTGTTGGGGTTGGCCCGGAGGCGTTTGTGGTGGAGCAACGGTGCCACAATATGGTGATTTCTTGGTAGCCGCTTGCCGGGTGGGTTGACTCATCCGTGGGGATCCTTTAGCGGCTTCGGAATCTTGAGAACTAGAAACATCTCAAGAACGGGGATTAGAGGTATAAGCATATTGACTAGATGAATAATTATACCTTGAATATCGAGGTGTTTCAAGTTGTTGCTTGTGAAGTTTCATGGTGGCATGACATAAGGCTCCCAAGTCCTTGTATGGGACCATCTCGAGGGGGCGCCGGATTGACGGATAAAGGTCGCTCATGAATTTGGTTCGAAGGGCGGAGGCCGAGATGTCGGCCTTCATATGCATATCCTCAAGCTTGGGTAAGTAAGCCACCGGAGTGAGACTTCTTTGTTGGAATTCGGCAATTTGCAACCGCATGTCGTTTTTGAAGTCGTCGGGCACGTACTTCTTAGTCATGACATAGATCAATTGATCAAATGTCGCAACCGGTGCTCATCCTCGGTTCTCACGGTTGGTCTCGTACCGGTTCCACCAAGATTTTGCATCACCCTCAAAGTAAAGGGTCGCCGCTTCGATTTTCTCATATTCCTCATAATGGCAATGCTTTAGAGCTCTTTTCATATCCTGTGCCCAATCAAGAAAAGCACAAGGATCATATTCACCATGAAATATTGGAAATTTAACCTTACCTTCCCTACGAGCTCGGTAGGAATCCGGTCGGGGTGGTGCCATGTATGCCTCCTCGTGATGGGCTCGCCGGTGGCCATCGTTATGCCGTTGGCGCCCATGATTAGGTTGCGGACGTCTTGGTGGGTTAGGAGGAGGCAACCATTCTTCTCCTCGATCTTGGTTCTCAAAAGGCTCACGGATGGGTGGGTGCCATGGACGGACATGTGCCACCAGTTCCAAGTCCGACTCATCGTCGGAGAACTCGTCAAAATCATCTCTCTCGTCATACTCTTCATAATCATGATACATCGGTTGCCGGCTATGACGGTGGCGGCGTTGTCCGGTCCGATCATTCTCGGGACGTTGAGAGAGATCATTTGTTTGATGATGGTACCGGTCATCAACCCGGGAGGGACGGTTGGTGTGTTGGGCACTAGATGGAGGAGGGGAAGTTCCATACTTACGTCGGTTATGCTCATAGCGCTTGTGCCGATTCTCCGTATCAACATATAGCAAATCATTCGGAGAAGGGTCAAGGTGCATGTCACCTTCATTGTAGGACTCATGACCGTCATCTTGTAAGGACCTGTGATTTTCAATGACGGAGGCAAGCCGTCGACCGTTAGATGGTTCGGCTTCCAATATACCTTTGCCTTTGCGACGTCCATCGGATGTGGAAGCATCGACCAAGGTTCCATTTATATTCGGTGGGGCGGTCGTAAGGGTAAGCATTTGGGCCTTCAAAGTTTCAATTTCTTGCCGAAGTGAGGCATTTTCTTTGGTCAAAGTAGTGAGCTCTTGCCTTTCACGAGAGTCCTGAGAATTTTCCATTTTCACGTTAGTCATAACTCCAAAAATTAGACACAAATTTGCAAGCAATCAAATGAGCAAGGTGACAAGATAAGTCAACGTTACCCAAGTTCAAGTGCGTTAGGGTTCTACCTTTGGGAAAGCCGTTTGGCGGTTAGGCAAGGAAGGCAAATCCAACAAATTTGAACCAAAATGCACACAAATTCAAGAGAAAATTTGCAACTTCTAAGAAAATGGAGAGATAGGAAATGGACGGATTGTTTATCGGCAAGTTTTACTTGCTTTAGTCTTTGACCTTTTTTAAAAATCCGATTTTTCGGATGGACCGGTTTGCCGGACGTCTTTTGCTTTTGTTTTTGTGGAATTGTTTCTTTTTGAAACTTTTGAATGCAACCTTTGGAATGCAAGAAATGAATCCACTTTTTCTTTTGAAACAAATCCGTTTTTTGAAGAGTTTTTGCTTTGTTTTTGGTTTTTGGAATATCAAAAGACGCGATATCCGATTTTGTCAATAAAAAATCCCAAGAAAATGGTGAAATTGATTAAAAAAAATGTCGGATTGGGTGAGGAAAAACGTTTTTTGATTAATGGTTTGATGGCAAACCAAAAATCTCCTAAATTTGATTTGCAAAATGGATCGAGAAAAAAAAAAATTTCAAGAACGTGGATGAAGATGCGAAGAACGAGATGAAGATGATGATGAAGAAAAGGCAAAAGGATGAATGATGATAACGCACAAAAACAAGAGTAAAGATAACTTAGCTTTGATCCCTTTGCTTTGATGCCAATTTGATGGAGGAGGGGAAGTGATACTTAAACTAAGTAAGAGGGTTTTCCTTCTCAATACTTAGTATTCAACTTAGACATGCTTTTACAAATGAGTCAAGCCATCCTTATATAGTGGATGGGGGCTAACCAAAGGTTCAAACATAAATGACGGAATTAAAGTCGGAATTATGTTCCGAATATGAAAAGCCTAAAATATGAAAGGTCAGAATTTAATTCACGGAATTAAATCCCGGAATTAAAGTTCCGAATATAAAAAGACTTATTACTAAATAGCCGAATAATAATAAATGTCTTCAAAATGTGCGGGTCCTTCTAGCCGAAAACACGGATGGCATCGCCATCCGGGGGCGTATCATCCTTAGCTGATGATATCCTAAGCATACGGAAATATTAAAAACACAATTGCTTCTCTTAGTTGATCCAACAAGTCGTCCACAAGTAGCAATGAACGTGCTAGGGCGAACAGAGCCCGTCTCAAACCACTCTTCAAATTGCTTCTTCAATTTCTAACAACTAAACAAGCCATATACTTCATAGTCCTTCTCCCAACCAGTCTCGTACCATACTTCAACACAATATCAAAGTCCTCATTACGCTAAGGCGATAGATTAGACGGTTCAATAACACGTCTATAAGATCATATACCACTGGAATACTCTTCAATGTGGAACTATATCTTTCCTTCATGGCACAACATTAAAAAAAACTTAACCCTCTGGTGTTATCAACCTCGCTGCTCATACGACACTAAAGACAACTCACTTCCTCAAAGGTCATAACCTCGGAAAACCTCTACTTAGTCGATCTCAGTAGAGACTATAATAGTCCTCCTACTACTATCTAAACCAACATGATATCTATTCGTCCACCACACACATAAAGACCTTCTCATGCACCTAAGGCATGAAAAAGAAGTCTTCAAGCCATACACAAGTCCCTAAACAAAGGGAACAACCACATATCTCGCGGGTACCTAAGACCCGTAACTCGTAATCCTATAAAGGAAGATCTATCTTCTATTGTATCCACGGTTAACTATTAACACATGCATCGAAAGACAAGAGGTGCATAGCACTCACAATAAACAAAATTCCAATAGGTAAACCATTAACAAGAATGGTACCTATAACAGCTAACGCCCAAATCTCTACTACATATCATTACTCAACCTCAGACCTATTCTCCTCAGATATCACTGAGGTCATCGCCATAGCCTCCACTTCCACTCTTTCTGCATCGGAAAGAGGAAGGTCTTGATGAGAAGAAACACTACCTTGCTGACAAAAAGGGGCCAGATGGCCTAGTTCACCACATATGAAGCAAGATATCGGTGCCATGGGGCACTCAGAGCGCACATGATCTGGATAACCACAGTTGAGACATATACGTCTCGTACCTGCCACTAGTACGGGTGGCTCCTCTGCACTGCCCAACTCAAAGGCTCTACCTTGAGCTCTACTAGTATCTGTGGTACTCCTACCACGACCCTTACCTCTACTCAGCCTAGGAACGGATTCCTGAGTAGGCGAATGATCTGGGACTCTCTGCTGCCCCGCGTCTGCTGTTGAGGTGTCTTCTGACCACCTCCCGTCACACTAGTAGAAATAACACCCTGTCGTGATGCCACTCCAGTTTGCTTACAAAAAACAGCTCTATGACCCTGTCTACCACAGGTAAAGCAAGTCACTAGCGATCTTGGACAATGTGGTCGTACATGTCCAGGCTTCCCACAATTGTAAAAAGTCCTCATTTCACCAAAAGTCCGTGTGAACGAGAAGTACACAAACGTCCACAAGTCCGGCTCGGTTTGCAACCCGAATGTCCAACCTCGTCTTCTGTTGAGTCAACCCGTTATTTCTTCTTTAATCCGGAAGCTTCAGTTGATCTCACAGATGTTGGTAAATCCAGTTTAGATCTACCCGCTATCGCCGCCTCATATACTTGCTGCATATACTCTTGAAACTCGAATCTACTCATGGAGACACGATCAGCCTCTTCAAACTCGTTCTCTGCCATAGGCAACACAGCAGCGGATAATGGTCCCTGCCTTGGCACTACTTAAGGAAGAGGGGGTATACCCTTATCTCATCCCACTACAGATACTCCTCTAGTCTGAGCCATCTGTAGAATATACGCCCCTAAACTTATAAGGCTATATATATGCCATATGTATCGATATATATATATATATAATACTCATTATTACATGCATACACATCAGCACATAAAAGATATATATATATATATATATATATATATATATATATATATATATATATATATATATATCTACACTGTCGAGATCCTCAGATGGGTGACGACTTCTGTACATACTATCCCAAAATATCTGTACTCGCTTAAAACCAAAACCTTTTGAAAAGTCAGACCCCATGTGAGTTTTGTTTATTTATCCACTCTACCTTTATTGCAGATAGCAAGTGTCATTGTTGTCAACCTAAGGCTCTGATACCAACTCTGTAACACCCCAAATCCGCGGGACTTGGAGTGTCACATTGGGCTAGGATCTCACAATGGATCCTGACCCTAGCCTGACAACAAGTTCACTGGATCTTAAAACAAGGCACAGGTAGATTAAAATCAAATACACAAAAGCTGAGTATAATACATCAAAAGAGTTTACAAACTCATAGCCAAGTACAAAACAATAACATAAACCACAACCACACAAATCCCACATCCCACACATCCTAATGTACAGAAGTCCTCGGCTTGTCACACCATCTGGCTCACTCTGCAGTATTCCTAACCTGCAGAACACTACAACACGGTATGAAACTGTTAGCTACAGCAATGAAAAGCATTAAGGTAATAGCACAACTACAGATCAACATCTCAAACATGAAATGCCACACACATTCATTTATTATCTTTCATTATGTTATTCCATTACTAATTCAACTTCTTTTGTAACACGAGGAGCCTCAAGAACCCCGTCCCATCCAACGTAACACAAGAGTTTTGCATGGAGGTGACCTTCACTCGTCCCCTCCTGTGAGATCATCTTCAGGGCACCTCCTCCTAACCAGCAGGCGGAGACCAGCGGTTACCGCCCGTTATAATACACTTGGGCCAAATAAATGTAATGAATGGTCATCCTAGTCCGGTTTAGGTTATAAATGCGCAATCATATAAACACACACAACCATCAAAATCATACAATCCACAACTGCACGCTAATTAAGTCCTATGGACTTACCTGATATACTCGTAACCTGTATCACGCCACAGCTTCCCCTTGGGGAAGTAATCAATGCCTGCAATAGCAAGGCACACACAATCACATACTGCAAAGGTTAGGAGACTCGTCTCACTAACCACAACCAACCTATATCTCAAATCTAAACCACAGATCTTCAACACATTCATAAATGCCTAAGGCATATCCTCAACATAACATCTCATCATACTCGTACACATACTAATCCTTAAAGCCATAACCGATATCCATAAAATCATCATGATCCTCAAATCATTCTGACACCTAGCATGCATCTAATCAGTATTCCTAAATCTCAAATTTAATCCTAATTTAATTAATTAACCTTTAATTATTTAATTAAATTTCACCAGAATAACGTTTTGCCCGTAGGCCATTTCTAAACCCTCTAAACCCACCTGTCATCAGATTTCATCAAACAAATAACCCATAAACACTAGAATAATATAATGATCATAATGGAATTTCTAATTATCCATTTTGAAAAGCCTAAGGTCAATTTAGGCCAAATCGTAGTACGGAAAACGAATAAATTCATAACTTATTCGTTACTAAGCCGATTGACGATCTGAAAGAAGATTCGGAATCACAACGACGCAGGCTACGCATGTACAACTTCAAATTCACCGGAATCTGAGCGACGAAACTGTCCTGGTGACATATATGCTCGACCAGGTCCTTATCTTCTCGAAAATGCAGAAACTTGGTACAGATATGAAGAGAATGAAGAGTGGAATTCAGAAACTCAAACGGAATTGAAATCGGATTAGAAACGGAGAGTAAATCTGAGTTTGAAGTTTGAGAGAAATCAGAGGTTTTACGAGGAAACGTGAAAGGAAATGATTTAATAAATGATTTTCCGCTATTTATAGTGAAGTCGATAATTATCCTTTAGCGAAGTCGATAATTATCCTATTATCGATCCAATGGCGGGTTGAACCCCCTTCTCCAAACTTCTCGAAATTGGAATAATAGATCTTGAATATTGTAGGAATAATTATTCCACAATTGCCTCGAAAAACGTGTACTCCTAAGCCGTCTTTCTGAGCCGTTAAGAAACGAAATAGCGACTCTTTTGGCCGTTTTGCCTTTCCATGTTATTTCATATTTAGGACATGTCCGATGTCCTGATCATTTCTCTCAACTGCATTTTTATTAATTGGAGCTCCAAAATGCTCCAAATAATACCGGAGGGTAAAAATAACTACCCGGGAAAAAGTTAAAATTTCACCATAAGCCCAAAATTACCCAGGAACATAACGGTGGGACTTATACTCAACACTTACGCAATCTTCCCGAGTTATATGTCAATTACTATCACTGATTAAGTTAATCAACATTAATTAGAATTCGGAAATCCTAGCTATTACAGATGTAGGTATCATATTTCCAATTTCTGATAGCAAGAGGGTGAACCCATTCCAAGTAGTCCCAAAGAAGGGAGGAATGACCGTTGTAGCTAACAAGAACAACAAACTCATTCCAACAAGAACAGTGATGGGATGGAGAATGTGTACAGACTATTGCAAGCTGAATACTACGACGAGAATAGATCACTTTTCGCTACCCTTCATTGATCAAATGCTTGAGAGGTTAGCACATAATTCTTATTTTTGCTATCTTGATGGTTATAGTGGCTTCTTTCAGATTCCGATCCATCCGGATGATCAAGAGAAGACCACATTCACGTGCCCATGGGGTACGCTCGCTTATAGGAGGATGTCATTCAGATTGTGCAACGCTCCAACCACCTTACAAAGGTGTATGATGGTCATCTTCTCGGAGTACATTGAGGAAATCATGGAGGTTTTTATGGATAAATTTCTGTTTATGGTTCCTCATTCGATAATTGTCTTGCTAACCTATCTCTAGTTCTCCAAAGATGTGAAGACACTAACCTAGTTTTAAATTGGGAGAAGTGTCATTTTATGGTTAGTGAGGGACTGTATTAGGACACTTGATCTCTAATAGAGGAATTGAGGTTGATAAGGAAAAGATTGAAACAATAGAAAAGTTTCCTCCTCCATCTTCGGTGAAAGGGATTAGATGTTTTCTAGGACATGTTGGATTCTATAAGAGGTTCATTAAGGATTTTTCAAAAATTTCTAAAACATTGACTAATCTATTGATGAAGGATGCAGTTTTTGAACTTTCAAAAGAGTGTCTAGATGCTTTCTACGGGATCAAGGAAGCCTTAATCTCAGCCCAATAATTCAACCTCCAAATTGGAATCTTCCATTTGAGATAATGTGCGATACAAGTGACGTAGCAGTGGCAGCGGTGCTTGAACAAAAGAAAGATGGACGCACTCATGCCATCTATTATGCTAGTAAAACGCTAGATGAAGCTCAACTCAACTACGCAACAATGGAGAAGGAACTTCTTGCTATTGTGTATACATTTGAGAAGTTCCGTTCTTATCTTGTAGGAGCGAAGGTGATTGTATACACGGATCATTCAACCATTCGGTATTTGCTTGCCAAGAAAGATGCAAAATCAAGGTTGATTAGATGGATTCTTCTCCTTCAAGAGTTCGATCTTGAGATTCGTGACAAGAAAGGATCCAAAATTCAGTTGCGGATCACTTGAGCCGTCTACCACATGTCACCCATGATGACCTTCTTATTGATGACTCTTTCCCGGACGAACAATTGCATCTAATAGAAGATTATTTTGATCATATTTCTAGAGGTAACGAACCTTGGTTTGCTGATTTTGTAAATAATTTGGTTTGTCAGGAAATACCTCCCGGACTATCCTACGCTCAAAGGAAGAAGTTCTTTAAGGATATCCGCCAATACTATTGGAATGAACCTCCACTCTTCAAGAGAGGTCCAGATGGCATCATTAGAAGATGTGTACCTGAAGACGAAATGCAAAGTGTCATTCGCATTGCCATTCTCTTCCTTGTGGAGGACATGCTAGTTCTCACAAGACTTGTGTTAAGGTATTGCAATCCGGATTCTTTTGGGCTACATTATTTAAGGATGTGCAAACCTTTGTTTCTTGTTGTGATGCTTGTCAAAGAACAGGGAACATATCTAGGAGGAATGAAATGCCTCTAAAAAACATCCAAGAAGTGGAGATCTTTGACGTTTGGAGAGTTGACTTCATGGGACCATTCCCATCATCTTGTGGTAATCAATACATACTTCTAGATGTAGACTACGTTTCAAGATGGGTTGAAGTTATTGCTTCTCCAACTAATGATGCGATGGTGGTTGTAAAGTTCTTTGATCGAACTATTTTCCCAAGGTTTGGGACACCCCGAACCATCATAAGTGGCGGAGGATCACACTTTATTGACCGCCGATTTAAGGCTCAACTAGCTAAGTATGGGGTGACTCACAAGATCGCCACCCCTTACCATCCGCAAACAAGTGGGAAAGTGGAGATTTCCAATAGAGAAATCAAAGGAATTCTAGAGAAATTTGTCTCTAGAACAAGGAAGGATTGGGCGTTAGAGCTAGATGACGCACTATGGGTGTATAGAACGACATACAAGACTCCCATCGGCACAACACCATACAATCTTGTGTATGGGAAATCTTGTCATCTTCCGTTGGAGTTGGAACACAAGGCGTATTGGGTTGTCAAGTGGTTGAACTTTGGCATGAAGGAAGCAGGAGAGAAATGTCTCTTGGACCTTAATGAGTTAGAAGAACTCCGCTTGAATGCATATGAGAACGTCAAGATTTACAAGGAGAGAGCGAAGCATTGGTATGATAAGCATATCATTCCGAAGGACTTCAAAGAAGGAGACCTTGTTCTTCTTTTCAATTTGAGACTTTGACTCTTTCCACGTAAGCTTAAGTCTCGTTGCACAAGACCTTATGTTATTAAGCACGTTATTCCCATGGTGCAGTTGACCTATGGGGTGAAAAGTGCTAAGGTTCAAGGTGAATGGCCAATGACTCAAGAGATACTCGCCGGAACTTCAAACTGAGAAGATAGCACCGATTCTCCTCACTTAAGCACAAAGGATAGGTCTAGCTACGGACCTAAGCGCTACTTGGGAGGCAACCGAAGGTAATGTTTTCCCCATTTTTCTTAGAATATATTAGCGTAGTTTGTTTTTGTTTTGTTTTTCCTTGGTGTCTTTTTGGTATGTCTTGTGTCTTTGAATGTCAAACTTGAAGAACAACCAAGAGAAGTGAAGAAAGCCAAAGGAACGAAAATTTTGGATTTTTTGCAAAAATTTAGAATTCCACGGGTTTAAATAGGAAACACAGCCGTGGTTTCTTTATTTTTGACCGTGGAGAACCAGATCGAGAGCAGCCAACCCAAAACCACGGCCGTGGAAGTAACAGGTGACCATGGTTTTCAAAATTTGGTTGAGGGTATATAAGGTCGTCTTCTTCACAAACCCACACAACTTTCCCCTCTTCCACGCCTCTCCTTCCACGCCTCTCATGCCACAACTCCAAATCCTCATTCGCTAACCGTTTTGCACGATTCTTCATCCAAAGTTGAAGCAAACGTCATCCTATTTAAGATTGTGACCACAAACAGCGCAGACAATCAACAATCAAGCGAGATTTTGGATTTTTTTCAAATCCAAAACCTAGGTTTTTCTCTAACTCTATCTTTGGTTGATTTCTTTCGATTACTTCAAAGATATATAGGAGAACATAACGGAATTGAACATATAAATAGTTGAGGGCTATTGTTGCTGAGATTGATGTGAATTTTTTTGTGATTTACGAAAAACCGTGAGATTCCACGGCCTGCCGTACTTTTCCACGAGCGTGGTTTGCCAAGAACGGGTCGTGGGATAGTTACAAACGTAGCACAGAAGTTGGGGATTGAATTTTCATCTTGTGAGTTAGCGGCATCTACCAGGCCTCTAAGGCTTCATGGTTTTATGACTTGGGGGCTCTTGGTTCCCCGACACCGAAGTCCTCCATACGTCTCCATGTTGTGGGAAGGCAAGGGAGGACGGGGCATTCCTTGGAGTGCTGATTACACCATCCGAGACCGGCAGAATTGGAAAGCAACTTTTTTCCCGATGCATGCTAATCTCCTTGGACCTTCTGACAATTATCCCAAGGATGAGCCTACAGCAACTAAGGAGGAGGGTGATAAGGAAACAGGTGGAGATGAGTACCACGATACTGTAGCTGTTGAGCAGTTTTTTGGAAGTTTTCCGGATTAGCCGGCGGACTTCTAGGAGCCACCTAGGAGGTCTACTTATCAGCAGCGACCTTCTGCTTCCTCTTCTTCCCGGCGTGCGAGCGTTAATGAGAGACCGACATGGATGGACGCGCCAGCCAGCTGGGATGAACGCACCGCCAGCTTGGATGGAAGCCCCGCCGGAGTGGACGGCATAGAGGCCGGCGTTGATGGATCAGCATCATGGATGGGTCACCGGACTTGATGATCGGATGAAGGCACTTGAGCTCCGTTTTGATGCAGCTGAGGAGGAGTGCCGCGACAATGCAAGGATCCTTCAAGATGTCTACAAGCAGCAGTTTGGGCGTCCATATGACCCGAACTTCTTTCCATTTCCATCACCGCCGCCCATGTGATGAGTTGGTTTGTTTGAGTTTCTTCATAGACTATGTGAGTTTCTTTGTTCTTTTCCTTTTTATTTTATCGCACATTATGGACAATGTCTAATTCAAGTATGGGGTGGATTAAGATTCTCAATGTGTTGTAATAACTTGACATTATGCTTCGTTTCTTATCCATGAACATTTGCACTTTTATTTCTAGTCAAACGTTTCTTATTTGTCTTGCATTTTTAAGCTTTGTAAAAACCCATAAAATTTTGAAAAATATTGTGTTTCTAGGATTGGAAAAGACCTCAATGATAATAATTCTTGTGGATTCAATTTTTGATGACATTTATGTGCTTGAGATGAGTTGTGAATTGTGGAGAAGTTGAGTATATTGTTTGACCTTCTTGCAAGTTTCATAATGTAAAAATTCTTGTCCAAATCATGCTGAGGAATGAAAGTTGAAATTGCATTACAAGTTCTTGCACTTTTTTTGAAATGATTAAGGCACATCGATTTTTCTTGCTTCTTCTTAATCCATTTAGCTCCACAAAAAAATTTTGTCTCCTTTACCTATCCAGGAATTAGGAAGTGTGTAATGTATGGCATAATTGATGTGGGAGGGCCTTGGAAAGTGTTCATTCAAAGTATAGAAAATTAGGTTTGGGGACATCGAACATGAGGATGAGTAACTCGGCAGCATTCACATAGTTGGGTGTTTGTGTCTTGCCAAAGTTTGAATGAACGATAGTCCTAACGGGATATGGTATGTGTACCAAGGGTTTGAGGCATCTCGAAAAACTTGAGAATAGCTGATTTCCTAGGCTTCGGATTATGTACACCGCTGTCCATACTTCCAAAAAGTAAAGTAAAAGAAAATTTGCATGCAAAGCATGTTTGGGAAGCAATGTTCTTCTTGCTTGTGTTGTGTAGTTCCTTTTTCCCGGATATTGCACCACATTAACTTACAAAAGTCCTACCCATTCGCGTTTCATGACCTTTGCTTGAAAAACCTTAAGATCTTTGGGTTGTCGTTTGACTTAGCGATCTAAATTGGATTTCCACATGATTGATTTTCACATTACTTTGGGTTATGATGTTTGTCTTGGAGCTTTTGCGATGTATGATGTTTCTTTTTCCTGACATAATTCATTTCGTGTGCATAGAGGTTTTCTAGGAAACATAATTCATTTCCCGTGGTCGAATAGTAGAAGGTCCGTCTTCTTCGTCTCTTCGACTATGCTCTTTGCTTCAAATTCTTCCTTCTCTTGTTGGGTCTTCACTAAACACCATCCACGGTATCTAAGCTCTCCCTCACGACCTAATCGAGCTAAGAACACATGCATGCAAAGGATTCAACAAGAACCCTCTTCAAAAGCTTCATCCATAGCCATGGAGAAGAAGAGAAGAAGGAGAAGAAGAAGGAAAATAGTAGGGAAGGAGAAGAGGGGGAAGAAGGAAAGCTTACCAAACTGGATCCAATGCTCATCTACTGCAGTCCACTCTTAAGAGATCCAAAGGGAAGGATGGTGAAGGAGGGAGCACATGAGGAAGAGTGGAGAGAAGAGAGTAATGTGAAGTGAATGAGAGGAAAGGGACACTAGGTTGCACAAAGGGGGAGGGAAACAAGGGGTCAGGTGACCTCTTGTCCTATTTGCTAGAAACGAGAGGTCCAAAGCAAGGTGGGAGAACAAGGGGTCGGAACGAGATTTGGAATAGAAACCGACACACAACACCTTGTGTCTGCGGGAAAATTGAGCCACTACCGCGGGAAGGTCGATAACTCGCTTGCTATCCGGAATAAAAATTCCGGATGTTACAAACCGATTGTCCTAACGAGACTTGGTATGTGCACCCGGTGTGAGGCACCTCGAAAAAAATCCCGAGGACCGCTAATCACAAAGGTTTCAGCTTTTGTGCATCAATGCTAATTTCTTAAGTGAATAAAAAGAAAAAAGAAAAGAAATAAAAGTAAAAGAAGGAGAAAAATACACGTTGGTGGATGAAGAACAAAAATGAGTTGTGGTTTAGTTCCTTTCCCCGATTACCATCACATGACTTAAGAAATTCCCACCGGATGACACGTTTCTTGGCCTCTTCTTTCTTAACTCCTTAAGACCTATTTGCATATGTGTTTAGACTTAGTGATCTAGATTTGATTTTCTCATGATCATCTTGACTATATCGATTTGCTTTGCATATATGCTTTCGAGTTAAGTATGATCGTCTTTCCGTTCCTTTTCTCCTTAGATGCATAGTTGCTCATCCATTGCCATGAAACATCATTATGAAGGTGATCCATGTTTAGAAGCACAATTCCAAAAATATTTTCGGTTTTTCTGCATTCGTAACTCATGCCATCTCGTAGCCTTGGTTTGAACCTTGCTTGGGGCCGAGCAAGTGGTAAGCATGGGGTATTTTGATGACATGATTTACGACACTAATGTAGGCACTCTTTTAGATAGTTTTTCCATTCATTCATGCATAGTTTGGCCTTATTTTGGGGAGATTTTATACATTATTGATCACATCCAAGGATGAAGCCTCGTGGCGGCCCGAATTTAAGGTTCCAATAAAGCAATCTTGGAGGAAAGAAGAATGTGAAGACCTTAGTTGGTGCGAGTCGTGCACCGGCTCTTGATCAGCCATGATCCAAGCATGGTTGCCACTGATCTCGGTCCAGCCACACCCATCTCGGCCGAGATGCCCTCTGAAGCAACCAAGATTGCCCTCTGGATCACCCACGACACTTGGCACACATTTCCTACCCATGGTCTTTGGTTCCCATGATGGAGTTGAGGGGTTGTATTGCAGCTTGCACACTTTTTGCAAGGGATTCTCATTAAGATTTTGAAGGTCCATAGTGTGGGAGAAGGAAGAAAAAGACTCCCATTGAAGAGAAGAAGAAGAAGAACACACATTTCATAGACTTGAGAGTGAGTTTGAAAGATTTGTAGTGAGGAAACTTGTAAGAGATTGTTGGGCTCGTTTTGAATCTACTCTTGGAGATTTGTAAGCTTGATTTGAACTCTTTATTCAGCCTTTTTCTTGCTTTAAATTGATTTACTTCTCTTCATCTAGCTATGGCATGCATGTGTGTTGATATGATGATGAATGATCTTGAGATGATTGTTGTTGGCTAAGTAAGCATGTGATTCTAGAGTGATGGATGAAAGATTATGGCTGGGATGATGATAGAATAGATTGGAATGTATCTTAGGATAGTTTGTAAGCTTGAACCCTTGCTCAATGATCTCAGCTTGTTCTTCATTCCATTTCGGCCGAGATGTTTATGACTCACCCGAGATTGTTAGTTGTATGCATGTTAGTGTGCTTGAGAGTTGAAATCCTAGTGTTTGTTGATAGCATGTATTATAGTCTATATTTTGGGGCTGGTTTTGACATTTTATCTTCAATAATCTGCATGTATGGATGTATATTATGTGATTATATTGTTGTTTCATCTACCTTTACGGGAATCGAGGTCTATACCTAGTTTCGTTGTAATTGTAGGTAAAATGGCACGTTTTGCATCAAAATGGAGCTAAGGAGTTAAGGAGTCATTGGAGCTACACTCTGGAGCTTAAGGAAGAACTCAGGAAGTATGGAATTGATCAAGAAGATTTACTTTGGACCAGATTCGAGAGATTTCACATTCACTTGAGATTCACCTCGGTCAGCTACAATGTCACCTCGACCGAGGTGATCTTGAGGAGCGTCCCGACCGAGGCGAACACCCTGCCGCCGGCGAGATCCATATTTTTGGTTGAGATCTTTTAATCTTGGAAAGAAGATATCGTATATTTTTGGGTTGGATGTCTGGAAGGAAGATATTATTTTTGGGAGATCTATTTTAGAGATATGGATATATTTTATAGGAAATTATCTTTTTAAGATATTTTATCTTTGTAAGATAATTCTCCTATATAAAGGGTTGGATTTTCCACAATTCGGCGTTATCCTTTGAGTATTTTCTGAGAGTTTGAAGGAAGAATTGAAGAACGCTTGTTGTTTGATATTTGATATTTGATTCAGTATTTTCTGAGAGTTTGAAGGAAGAATTGAAGAACGCTTGTTGTTTGATATTTGATTTTCTGAGAGTTTGTAAGACTTTCTAAGATTGTCTTTTTGGTTGATTGTCTTTGCTGATTTGTGATTGAGGAACGCTTGTTGTTTGATATTTGATTCGGTTATTGAGACCTTTTTCTTAAGGTTTTCTTGTTCGAATATTGATTCTTTTTTCATTAAATTGATTATTGTTATCATGATGATTGTTGGCTAAGTTTCTTATGCGATTCTAGGGTGATTGGCTGAAAGTTGTGGGGAAGACGATGATAGAATGATCTTAATTCCAGCAGGACCCTGAAAGCTCGAGTCTTTATCTTAACCCTAGAACACATCGCTCAGTCGTTGAACATCTCGACCGGGGTGGAATCTGACTTAACGAGGTGAACCTTTTCTGAACCTATTATGAAGTTAAGTGTTCTAGTTTGCCAAATCCTATCCTAATTACACATTTCCTGGTTCAATACAAGCCTAGGATGAGACTTACCCGGTGATTCCTTTGTTTGTTTACCTAAGATCATGAGTGTAGGTAATAAAGGTTTATCCTTTATTGGGGTTTGAGTGTGCCTTCATCCCATCTTTGTAAGTTAGCCTGAGACTTACCTAGTAAAGGTTGATTCTATTCCCTTGGGTGTTGTGTTTGTTTGAGATTATAGTTCATTTCCTTAGTACCTTGAGACTTACCCGGTAATAGGAGCTTTGGGGTTAGGTAGTGAGTAGTGAGACTTACCCGGTGATCTATTCCCACCTTAGAAACACTTCCCTTTTGCAAACCTCAGCTTTGTCCGCGTTATCCTTTGAGATCTTGAGTCGGAACCACAACTAGATGCTTTAATCCCTAGAATCCGCATTTCCCCTTACTTGACTTTATATCATATTTGATTGCTTTAATTACTTTTGGTTAATTGCAATACTTGACAACCCAATTTTGTGCTTTGTTTCACCTAAGTCCATGTGATCGACCCCTGGAATTCTTGCGTATTATTACAATTGACTCGTACACTGCGGGTTCGCATATTTGTTCAAACATACTTCTTAGGATATAAATTTAAAGCTTGCACACACCGTTTGGAGCGAACATTTGTTCAACCTAATCTAGCATTAGGGTGACATATGTTAGTAAACTAAGTGAGAGATGAGACTTACCCGGTAATTCCCCATCTTAGGTATAGAAGATGACGAACACTAGGTAGTAGTGAGCCAAAAAAGCCGTTATTGGATTGAGTGTGCTAGGACCGTTGCTTAGAACTTGCCTTCCCGAAAATTACCTTGTAAGGAGAGGTTTGACCCCTAGGTAGTGACCCGATTTGTGTAAAATTGCCAACTGTAGGTTCTTTGAGACTTACCCGTTAATAGGATCTTAGATGCGGGACTAGCGGAGCATGAGACTTACCCGGTGATTGTTCCCATTAGTGAAACATTCTTTCCCAACATACCGCAGCTTATCCTTTGTTGATTAGAAGCTTGATTCCTTGCCATAATCGGAAGTCCAAATCTCTAGAATCCGTTTTTCATACCTTGATCTTATAGTCCGTGTTTGTGTTGTTGATTAATAGACGACTGTTGCATGATTATGGTATTTTCTTGATTAACCCAAAACCAACCAAAACAATATGATTTTCATTTATTTATTCATTTCTCCTTTCTTATCTTAGACTCATACTATCCATGATCATTGCATGATTCAATTTCACCTCAGTCTTTGTGTTCGACCTTGGAATGCTTTCCTTTCTACAAAACGACTCATACACTGTGAGTTTGCTTGGAGTTTAGGAGAATAGATAGTGTTTATAAATTTAAGGCATTTGCGTGGTACATCTCTAGTGTAACACAAAGAACCACCGTCGAGCTGAATTTCACCGTCTGTCACCATCTATCATCGGGAACGAGGGTGTCAACCCCGTTGTCTACCATTTTCCTGTCCTCGTCAGCCGGCGAGTTCTATCGACCTTATCAGAACCCATATATGTGGCCTTTCGTCGCTCGAGCCCTATCATTTCGACCCCAATCTCCATCGCCCTGGCTGACGTCAACTACTTCTTCCATTGCCCAAAACCGCCACCTAGGTTTGCTGGTCACCACCCCGGCTACACGCTGCAATCCTCCCTTGTCGACCACCGAGTCTAATTGTCAAAAAAGAAGGTTGTTGCCGCAGCCAAACAACCAGGAAAAACCTAATCGGGTTACTTGGAATTTTTGGGTAATTATAGAAAACCTCCCATAACTCTCTTGGACATTTATGACCCATAGTTTTAGAATTTGCAAATATGTCCGGACTGAATATTTACCGAAAATGACCCAAGTTTATATTAATGAGTATGACACATACATTCTGTTTTTGTGAAAAAAATTTCAAAAGTGGATAATGACAGAGTAGCCCAAGTGTTAATTTTTAGAAAATGACCCATATTTTTAGGATTCCAATTTATTACCTTAGTTGACAAATAGAAACTAATTTGTGTAAGTGCTTAATTAAGTGAAGGACACCTTTCTTTTGTAAGAGTTTTTTGAGTTTATAAAAGGGATAAAAAATATATATATTTTTTGACATAGAAAATAGTTTAAAAATGACTAAGTATGAAATTCGTGTGTGATAGCATCTTTAGAGGCAATCTGACTATGTTGAACTAATTTGTTACAGTTGAAAATTTGATATGTTATAGTGTATATATTGTACTCTAACATGTTCGAATTTGGAAGAAATCCAACGGTTAGATTACAAGTTGTGACCTTGAGAAGTTAGGCCAGAAAGTTGTTTGATAGGAAAGAACCCAAAATTTTGGCTGAGTATGGGAACGTCCCTTGTAGAGGCAACTTTGAGGATTTTTTTAGAATTTATTGCAAGGATTTTGTGAGTTTTGTACTCTTGACCTAGAATATGTGTGGCCTAGTATATCTAGAGATTTTCCTTTTATTTTCTTAGGATTTGTATAAGATAAGATAATTAAGTCCATAGTAGAGCATAGTTTGCTTAAAAAGTTTATAAGAGTTTCTTAGTAAATTTAAGTTCGGGAAACTTTCAAAAACGTGCAGTGGGTTGCATATCGTTTATATCATATTGTTAGACTATATATTGAGGTTTATATCCATTTGAACTCTTTTGGTAGTTGTGAGGAAGTTAAGGGTAAAATTGTCTTTTCCTTAAAGTTAGGTCAAATCTTACGATTGCTTTCTGAGTTGTCAACTATGTCCGAAGATCCTTCCTAGATATCTCTAGAAAATGGAAATATGTTGTTGAGAAGTGATTCCAATTTGACCAGACATTTGGGGTCACATATGGGCAATACTGTGACATTACGGTAGTTGAGTTTTGGGTCGATACAGGTAAGTCTCATTGACTTACTTAGCTAGCTTTCCTTGTATATGTATGTATTATTATATTATAGTGGTGTGTGTTATGTGATTTTTAATTATAACTTGAATAGAACGACGTTGCTATTTTTATTAGACCTAAGTGTATGTATAACGGGTCATGGCATCACTATTCAACTCTGACATGAGACTTGGAGGCTCTTCGTGACTAGCCCATACATGGTATACAGCGAGATGAATCGAACCAGTCTTGTTGGTATATGGGGACGGAGGTGAGGGTCAATGGGGCCTCGTGCCACAAAATAAATTTAACTTAGAGTGAATCACCTAATAAAAGATAATAACGAAATTTTTGTGCAAAGCATGTTGTTGTGCTTACTTTCCGTATTGATATGTGTTTTTGCTATCGTAGTACTTTCTGATACCCTAGGATTGCTAGCTAACTGTTTTATTGTTATGTTGTTAGATTTCATGTAGGTTAAGAAAGTTGCAGATTGATCCGGAGCGGATGGTCATCCGGGTTCACGTACTCATATAGAGCATGTTTTGCATGCATATAAAGTAACTAACAATATTTTAGGAAGTTAGTAGTTACATCTTATACGGCTGTCTCATTCTATATATTATCTTTTTATAAGTTTTCTATTTGTTTTATTTACATTTGTGCCTTATTATAAGATTTAGTGAAATTGTTGTCAAGGTAGGGTCAGGACCCATTGTGAGGCCCTAACTTGTGACATCCTAGGTTTCTGAAATTTTGGGTGTTGTAGATAACACTAATAGTTAATCATTTTAAGAAAAATGAATGCACTAAAGCAAGCAATGATGACAGAGAGAGCAATTGTGGATGTATATCAATGGGAGGAGGGTGATCTGTGGAAGCAAGAATCCCACTATAATGAGGTAACAAATGGACGCATATGTATATATATATATATATATATATATATATATATATATACATTTTAGTTCAAGTGAGGAGAGAGCTTGTAGATAGGAATTAGGAGGGCTGTAAGTCATTGGATTAATTTAAATCAAGGGCTCTCACATGCTCATCATTAATGGCATTTTTGTAAATTGACTTAAAATCTGGAAAGATACCCTTACGTTCAAAATAGTTATCGGTGTTCATACTTTTAAATGTCATTGTTCATGTTTTTATAGATTGGTGTTCATAGTATTTTTATTCATCAAAGTGTCATGACCATTTATTCTTTTGTGTTCATTTTATAATGCATGGATGTTCATTTACAGTATATAACCACAAAAATAAAAAAAAAACTCATCACAAAATGTTAAAAGATGATCATAATATGTTATGTATGTGTCAAATTTATAGATAAGTCATCGGTGTTCATACTTTTATACGTCATTGTTCATGTTTTTATTCGTCAGTATTCATACTTTTTATGTCATTGTTCTTGTAAATATTATAAACTATTTTTCTACAAGGCAATTTTCCGAACAGTTTGCGTGCACACTAAAATAAGCATATAGATTATTCAATTGGAGTTATTAGACCAACTTAGTATATGTATATACATGTATTTTCTCAATCAAACTTATCAAACACAAAATGATTCAAACAAATTTGATTTCGAACACAAATATCAATTATAATGAAACATAAACCTTAAGAATGGAAATCTAAACAGTGAGATTAGAAATTCGAAGAAACAAAACCTGAATCATCTTGTATTCTCTTTGATTCACAATTTTTTATGTAATCGATCTCTGAATATTATAAACACGATTTTTAAGAAAAGTATAATTTTCAAAAAAAATGAACATCATATTATAAACACCATAACTGTAAAAAAAAAAAGAGTACATACTTGTAAAAAAATGAGCATCATATTTTATCAACACGATTTGAAAGAATGTTATAATTTTCAAAAAAAAAATCCGAAAAAATGTTTTAAAAAAATACAAAGATGAACAATTAATGTTAAAAAAATGAATAGTTAGTGTTGGAAAAAATGAACATTTATTGATAAAATATGAACAATGACTCTTTCCAAAATGAACACATACTTATAAAAATATGAACACCAATTTTTATTTACAAAAAAAAAAAATCTGGAAAAAAAAAAAAAAAAAAAAAAACAGTGACGTGGCATGCCACATGTCACCACCTCGGCTCTTCTCATTCCTATCTATAAGGGTCCTCCTCACCGGAACCGGACCCTATATATATATATATATATATATATATATATATATATATATATATATATATATATATATATATATATATATATATATATATGTGTGTGTGTGTGTGTGTGTGTGTATATCATGAACATTGGATAATGATAAAAGTAGGTAACAATCTAAAATCGTCTTGGGCATAGACAAAATAAGATCGTGCTTTCCAACTAATGTAGCTCTGAATCCAGCAGTTCGGCGAGTATAGAAAAATCCATTAAAAAGATAGAAATCCGGAAAAGACCATGAAAGATCTTTGCGTGTGGCCCTTCAATTTAAAAATGTTCAAAGATCTTAACTTTCTACGATGGTTAGAAATCCTTGAAGCTTTGATATACTAGCACTCTCAAAACCAAGTTTTTTTCATTAAATCTAATAACACTAGTGCAAAGAGGGGCTATAGACCCCGGTTTTTTTGTACATCAGACCCCGGTTTTCAAAGCGTGGTTAACGGGAGCGAGGTAAAGCTACTCGGACCTCGCTAATTGTCACCGAGGTAAAAAAATTTCGGACCACGGTTATTTTAAATAACTGTGGTCCCAGTTCTATTTTTTTTAAAAAAAAATTTACAGGATTCGGACCACGGTTATTTAAAATAACCGTGGTCCCAGTTTAAAATTTTGTTAAAAAAACACCACGGTTCTTTAAAGAACCGTGGTGTTTAAAGTAGAAGTAGCACTTGCAATGCTTTCCTTCCATGCAATACCACCTCCAGCTACCTCCATTACCCCATTCACTGCATCCACGTATTTTTTACTACTATCATGTAAATCCTCAAGTTGCATCATTCCTAAAGAATCAAGATCGGAAGCAGAAAACAGAAACACCCTAAGCTTCACCGAACCATCCGCAAATCTCTACAATAACTTCTCATACTCTTCCAATCATATTATCAAGGTCATCCGAGCAAGAAACAGAAACAAGAGCATCAAGATCCTCATGTGGGATTTGATATTTCATAGCAAAAAGGAAACAGAAGTGAACCATAAGAAGAGTTAGGTTACTGACAAAACCGGCTACAGTAGCAAAATGCATAGCAGCGTCTATATTTCTTTCAAGTAACACAAAAGCATCAAGCTTCTGATGTTTAACAATTGAGGGAAGATTACTCCTACATATATAAAAAGGGAAAGGTGCCATTAAAATACCGCTATAATTTTTCATATTCTTCACGGCTTCTTCTTCCATCTGAACTAGTTGCCTGCAGAATGATTCCGCATTGCGAGCTTCTTCAAGGAATGTGAATCTCAATACTTTCCATTGGGATCCGCCTCCGAAGTCTGCAACTTTTGCCAACACTTCAAACCCTTTCCGGTCCATGGAGGCCATATATGCATCCTAAGTGAACAAGCCACATAACTCGTTATTTTGAGATTGAGTTTCGTTTGTAATTCCATTGCTCAGTTTTGAACATACAGAAAGGCCAATTTCAATTGATAGAAAGAGTCAAATTTGTTCATCAATCAGATTAGACCAATTTTTTCTACTAATTTATCCTCATTAGACACCAACAAGATAAAAATCAAGATCAATCGCTCACCTTTGCGTAAATTTTCATGTGTATGAAACAAAATTACACCAGAGTCCTACGCCTCACCTCACTTTGATTGATACCATCAATTAGTTTTGTTGCAAATGATATTGCAAGAACATATTCAATTTTAACCTCTGACTTCACATAGACCAAATAAATACTGATCGGAAGGATATAGTAGAAGCCACACATAATTTATCAGCCTTGGACTTGCCAAGTTCCTCTAAGTCTACTTCATGAGAGCCTCCATTCTCATCAATGAACATGCATGAGCTGTGTAAAAAAACAAGATTAAATGTTACTTCCAATTTGGAAGAGGGGAGTGGTTACCAAATAATGCACCAAGAGCAATTCCAAATAACATCTGATTACCACATGTTGCCCACAAGCATCAACCATTTTCTGAACCAAGTTAGTGAAACTCACATCTCTCCTTACAATTATAATCCGTGTTTTCCCTCCAACATATCTTAGCATCCCATCATTAGGCCTTTGCAGTATCTTACAAACGCCAGTGAAGGTGACTTCATCTCCATCTTCTAGAAATGATATGTTCTTGCCATTCAGTGATAGTGTATTTTGCCCATTCTTAGTCAGCTCAGCCAAGCATCCCCAAGGATCTAGGGTCCTGTCAAGTTTAAAAGCTGCATACAGACACATACATGAGCATTTTTCTTGAAACTGCAAGGGGTGGGTAAAGATTTAGAAGAGCATTTACCATGCTCACCTTGGACGAACAATGTCAGTTCCAGAGACGACAACTGACGAAGAACGACCATGATAAGCAAGGGGTTGGGAAATCCTACAATGCAGCAGCCAAATTATTTCTTTTGTAAATAACAATCTCAACCAAAAACTTACTTATTTCCTGAAATATAAGTGATTGTTTCTTAGAATTCGATTATGATGATCTTCCAAAATCTTATAATTACATTTCAAGGCAATAAAAGATTTTGCTAATCATACAATCTCAAACAATATATGAAAGCAGTTTATGTTACTATGAGATAGCACCTTGATAGAAGAAATGTAAGGCGGCCACTAAGGCATGGACTCTCGGTCTGAGTAGCATTCATAGGTAACTGAAGTTGGCACATCAATTTCAACCTTCACCCTACATTGAGTGACAGTCAGGAATCAAGTTGATTTCAATCCAATTCTCAATCAGATTAGACTAAAGGAATGACATGACGACTTGATACATTAAGAGAAAATGCTATAAATTGAACTCACTTGGCACTTGGGTCTTCTTCTCACACTATCTTACATTCATCAAATGTCAGAGTAGACTAAAGGAACTCACTCTGGCTGTCATCACAAAAACTCATGAAGAATCACATTTCTTGATGCATAAAGAGAAAATTGGCTAAAAAATGCTATAAATTGAACTCAGTTGGGAGGTGGATCTTCTTCTCTATACGATGCTTCAAGGGAGAGATCATTGTGAGAAAAAAGACAGATTCTCATAAATAATGAAACTTGAGAAAATTAAGTAACAATTTATGACTTATCCTAGACTCCTAGTAGTTAAAGCTTAGTATGCATATGCCAATTGTCAAGTTAAAGATAAGCGGATATAAACGCATTTGAGAGATGGCCATGACAACAATACTAGCTAGCACATTAGTTCTGAGAAGAAAAGAGTTTACCTTGGCAACGGTAGTAGCACATTACACTTGAGGAGAGCTACGTTGGCTTCCAGTGCAGTGAGGCTACACAAAATCCAACCCGAACACCGTCTCCAGTCCTTCTGTGTTCGATGAAGTGGGCAATGGAACGATAACGGGTAACGATTAGAAGAAATAGACAGAGTAGAGAGCCAGAGAGATTGTGAAGAAACCAATCGATCGGTGAATGGAGCAGGCAATAGAACTGTGTCGCGAGTTTCTTGAATCGCCACTTGTGTCGCCTAGGGTTTTTTTTGGTGACCGGTAAAGAGGATTTAGGGATAACAACACCAGTGGCCGTCTCAAGAACCAGATAAGAAGATGAGATTTGTTGAAGGCCGTCTCAAGGAAAACAAAAATGAGTTGTGGTCGGCGAAATTAGGGTTTTGCAAAATCGTACAAAGAGAATTATCAGAGCACGGAGTCTTGAAGAACAATGCTAGATCTAAACATACGAATAGAAATCGAGTTAGAGTAGGATGAAGTCTCAATTGGATTGCACCTTATCGCAGAGGAATGAATATAGGAGAGGAAGATGGACGAGATGTTGATGAAAGAGTAGTAGTAGTAGATGGCCAAAGCGAAGAGAATGCCATAAGCGAGAATCCATCACCACAACCGGATTGCACCTAATGTACCACGGTTATTCAAACAACCGGGTTCCGAGAATTTGTATCACCAGGGTTTTTCTGAATAGCCGTTATATTATCAGAAAAATTGATATTATATCCCGGTTAATTCATATAACCGGAGTCCAAATTTTTTTTTAAAAAAAAAATTCGATTGTCCACGTTTATACATATAACCGTGGTCTGAAAATACTCTTTATCTCGGTTCTTCCAAACCGCTCCAACGTAAGCGAGGTCTAGAGGAGATCTTTGTACTAGTGTAAAACAAACTTCGCTTTTGACTCTTCACTTATTTTATCAAAACCAATTAAAAACACCACTTCTATCGAAGGTTTTCAAAAGGTAGGACTCAAGCGCTTTGAAATGAAGAAATATCAAAACCTCGATTCATAAGGATATATGCACACAAAATATATTAAAACATTATTGATACGCCCCCGGATGGCGATGCCGTCCGTGCTTCCGGCTAGAAGGACCCGCACATTTTGAAGACAGTTATTATTATTTCGGCTATTAATAATAAGTCTTTTTATATTCGGAACATTAATTTCGGAACTTAATTCCGTGAATTAAATTGCATATTTTAGGCTTTTTATATTCGAAACTTAATTCCGACTTTAATTCCGTCATTTATGTTTTGAACCTTTGGTTAGCCCCCATCCACTATATAAGGATGGCTTGGCTCATTTGTAAAGGCATGTCTAAGTTGAAATCTAAGTATTGAGAAGAAAACCCTCTTACTTGGTTTAGGTATCACTTCTTCTTCCACCCTCTAAATATTCTATCTTGGATCTAGGTTTGATCCAAGCCTTCATACTCGAGGATCCTTTTGAAGGATCAACTATACGCTTCCGCCTTCCAAATTCTAAGTTTGATCCAACTCGAACGATCAAGAAGAAGTAGTTGAAGTTTCTCCTCGATCTAGATCGCCCCCTATTTCCATCAAATTGGCATCAGTG
Organism: Fagopyrum homotropicum; assembly: GCA_033239125.1. NCBI lineage: Eukaryota > Viridiplantae > Streptophyta > Magnoliopsida > Caryophyllales > Polygonaceae > Fagopyrum > Fagopyrum homotropicum. The sequence continues at coordinate 93,949,334 of BSWB01000003.1, read as the reverse complement.
CAAAGGGATTTAAGCTAAGTTATCTTTACTCTTGTTTTTGTGCGTTATCATATTCATCCTTTTTCCCTTTTGTTCATCATCATCTTCATCTAGTTCTTCGCATCTTCATCCACGTTCTTGAAAAAAAAATTTCTCGATCCATTTTGCAAAGCAAATTTAGGAGATTTTTGGTTTGCCATCAAACCATTAATCAAAAAAAGTTTTGTTCCTCACCCAATCCGACGTTTTTATTAATCAATTTCACCTCTTTCTTGGAATTTTTTGTTGACAAAATCGGATATCACGCCTTTTGATATTCCAAAAACCAAAAACAAAGCAAAAACTCTTCAAAAAACGGATTTGTTTCAAAAGAAAAAGTGGATTCATCTCTTGCATTCCAAAGGTTGCATTCAAAAGTTTCAAAAAGAAACAATTCCACAAAAACAAAAGTAAAAGACGTCCGGCAAACCGGTCCATCCGAAAAATCGGATTTTTGAAAAGGTCAAAGACCAAAGCAAGTAAAACTTGCCGATAAACAATCCGTCCATTTCCTATCTCTCAATTTTCTTACAAGTTGCAAATTTTCTCTTGATTTTGTGTGCATTTTAGTTCAAATTTGTTGGATTTGCCTTCCTTACCTTACCGCCACACGGCCTTCCCAAAGGTGGAACCTTAACGCACTTAAACTTGATTAACGTTGACTTAACTTGTCACCTTGCTCATTAGATTGCTTGCAAATTTGTGTCTAATTTTGGAGTCATGACTAACGTCGAAATGGAAAATTCTCAGGACTCTCGTTAAAGGCAAGAGCTCACTACTTTGATCGAAGAAAATGCCTCACTTCGGCAAAAAATTGAAGCTTTGAAGGCCCAAATGCTTACCCTTACGACCGCCCTACCGAATCCAAATGGAACCTTGGTCGATGCTTCCACATCCGATGGATGTCGCAAAGGCAAAGGTATATTGGGAGCCGAACCATCTAACGGTCGACGGCTTCTTCTTGATCGTTTGAATCGGATCGAGGAGAAATTTCAACTACTTCTTCTTGATCATTTGAATCGGATCAAATGTAGAATTTGGGTGGCGGAAGCGTTTGGTTGATCCTTCGAAAGGATCCTCGACTATAATAGGCTTGGATCAAAGACTAGATCCAAGATAGAATATTTAGAGGGCGGAAGAAGAAGTGATGCCTAAACTAAGTAAGAGGGTTTTCCTTCTCAATACTTAGATTTAAACTTAGACATGCCTTTACAAATGAGCCAAGCCATCCTTATATAGTGGATGGGGGCTAACCAAAGGTTCAAAACATAAATGACGGAATTAAAGTCGGAATTAAGTTCCGAATATGAAAAGCCTAAAATATGAAAGGTCGGAATTTAATTCACGGAATTAAGTTCCGGAATTAATGTTCCGAATATAAAAAGACTTATTATTAATAGCCGAAATAATAATAATTGTCTTCAAAATGTGCGGGTCCTTCTAGCCGGAAACACGGACGGCATCGCCATCCGGGGGCGTATCAATTATAGGGATCATCCAATACTTAGATAAGGGAGAAAGTTTAATCAATCATGATGAAATATAAATAAAAAATCATATATTGAATCAAGGACATAACTTACAAGAGTTTAGTTCCTTTAAGGCATCCTTCAAATGAAACTAACAATATATGATTGCTAGATCAAGGAGGGAATATAAGACTACTAAATTCATGAGGAATTAGTGTCCTATTGTATTAGCATATCTAATGTAACGCCCCGTTTATTCGGGTGCGTTCCGACTTTACTTTCTCCCTTCCATCGTTTGGTTATAGCTCGAGTTCTTATTTAAAGTATATTTTTTATTGATTTAAAAATAACTTTTCCGGGTATTATATTATTTTCGGGATACATGTATGTATTCCCGTATTTTATTAATTTAATTTTTGTCGGAAAGTCGGGATTTATCGATTCAGGAAATCCCGTTCCGAATGTCTAACCGAGTTAATTATCCTATTCCTTTTATTATTATTATTATTATTCTTTTTCTTCTCTTTTCTTTCTTTTCTTTTTATTTTTTTTCATTTTTTGGTTCCTTCTCTCTACTGGCTCTTTTCTGTCGCGTGTGAGGAAGCCTTCCGTCATTGGAGAAGACATCGCCTCCTCGTTCCCTTCTGTTGCAGCTTCACGCCGTCTACAGGCTACCAGTCTAGCCTGTCGGCCGACCCTTCACCCTCCGCCTGATGATGACCCTATCAGCCAACCCCTCTCACCTTCCCTCACACTTTACCCTTCCATCTCTCAAACAGACTCCCTCTTTCGTCTCCATCTTCTCCTGCAAGCAACGGCAAACACTTCGCCCTCGAGCCCTGTCGAACGTGTCGGTGCCGCCAAGATACTGCAACAGCCAGCAACGCCTCCTTCAATTTGCCTGGATCTGCAACCCCCAGGAATTCATGCCGTCGTGTTCCTTGCCGAACGGAGCCTTGCGAACCACTTGTACATCCGCCTTCTCCTCTCCCTCCCTCTTTGTTCTCATCTGGCTCCGAGGAGCAGCCGCTGCCGCCAAGGAGATGGGCCGCCTATGCTCCCCTGCCTCCACCGGAGAAGCTTCTCAGCGGCCGGATAGGAGCCTTTGTGCCCTGCCTTGTTCATCGCCGCCTTGTTGCCGTCGCTTCACCCCTGCCGCCGCCGCCACCCAGCCGGAGGGACACCCTTCGCCCTGACTTGCCGGAGCCGCGCCGCCAGTGCAGCTGGTCTTCTTCCAGCCTGCGCCGCCGCTCCCTCAGACTTTCCCCTCTTCCTGCGTGTTGTCTCGAGGATGAAGAAACCCTTAAATATATTTACAGTCGCCCCCCTATTTTTGGTATAATTTCAATATGGTACCCAAATTTTGTAATTATACTTATGGCCCTAATTCTGGATTTTTGCAAATTTACCCTCTGCATGTAGGATTCCATATTTTGCCCAATGTTTTATTTTTTTTGAAAATAGCCCAAGTTTCGTGAGTTGTATATTGTACCCGGAAAATGTATTTACGGATTTTAAACTTGGATTTTACTTCGAGCTTATTCTTATATTTTTATACTATATATTATGTCCATTGTTGGATTAAATTTGGTCTATGGCTCGAAGTTATAATTGCGGTTTTATGACTAAGTTTCTAGAATTTCATATTTTGCCCGGAAGGGTTATTACAGATTTTAAAATCGAGTTTCCTTAGTTTTATGTATATTAAATATTCCGATCAAATTTAGCATATAAGCTAAATTTGTGTAGCTTTGGTTTTAGGTCCGGAAGCAACCCGATAAAGGCCTAACGAGTCCAAGATTCGACATCCATCTTTTGACTTCGTGTGAGTACCTCTTTCCTCGATTTAGTTATGTTTAGTATTAGTATCATGCTAGGTTGGATCTAGCATAACTTAGCGTGAATGCCAAGTAGTGGCTTTGGACCTTAGGTGAATGTTTGAGGATTGTGAAATGTTTTAAGGCTTGAGGTGTTGATGTTATCTTGTGAGGGTTGTAGGGCGTTGAGTGTTTGAGTTGATCTTGTGAGCTTATGAGGATTGAGATTATGGTTGTATGATCTTGTTGAGATTGTGGAGACTAGGACGAGAGTACCCTAGTATGTGTTGTGATGGTTATGACCTTGTGAGATCGTGATGATTAGGAGGTTGTTATCCTATCATGGTTATGGTTTATGATCTTGCGAGATCATTGGGACTAGAAGTCTAAGGACTTCTAGCATGTGAGAGAGATGTTGATTGTGTGCCTTTTTACAGGCGTTGAGTGTCTTCCTACGGGAAGCTGAGAGCGGGATTATCTTTGGGACGAGGTAAGTCTCCGGACTTACTTAGCTCGTATTCCTTGTATTAGCATTGATGTGTGTTTGGTGGTGTGTGTTTATTGTTTATTGTTATAACAACTAAACCGGAATTAGGATTACCGACCTTTATCTTATTTTGGCCCAAGTGTATGATAACGGGCGGTGACAACTTGTCTGGCTCCCGCGAGAGCTAGAAGGTTCTCGGCGACTATCCCGTGCTGGTAGACGGTCGGATGCATCAGTACCATTCCATGCCGGTAAGTAGGGACCGAGGCGAGTTTCGGTGACTCTCGTGTCACAACCTAAGTTGAATTAGAACGGGATATGACTTAATAATAATAAGATAATAAACCGGACTTGTGTGCTTAGAGTGTATTGCGTGTTTATGATGATTGACTTGTGTTTGTGCCTTTCACCTTGATTCTAATGCCTCGAATATTAGCTAACGGTTTTATACCGATTGTTGTAGATTGCCTTGCAGGTTAGGAATGCGGCCGAGAGATCCGGAAGAGTGGGCAGCCGGGGTTCCGTACATTTTAGGATTGGGTTTTGGTTGGAGTCGTGTTTAAGTTTTGTATACATTATATATTGTATGCCGTGTGTATGGAATTTGGTCTTTCGGTTCTATCTCGGCTGAAGTCTTTGGTTTGTATGGTTTTGGGTTTCATTGCATTGCATAACATGTATTTGGTTTTGGCCTTTATTTGTGCCTTGTTGCAAGATCCGGTGAAATTGTTGTCAAGCTAAGGGTCGGGACCCATTGTGAGGTCCCAACCCGTAGCGCCCCGAGTCCCGCGGATTCGGGGTGTTACAAAAGTGGTATCAGAGCCCTAGGTTGACAACAATGGCACTCGCAATCTTCTAAAGGCCGAATAAGGAATAAACAGAACCCAACGGGTTTTGAGTTTTCGTTTTCAAAATCACATGCATGAGTCGGGGTAGAATGTACGGACCACCACTCTTTCCGCGGATCTTGGCAGCTTAGTTTATCGGATTTTTATACATGTAGATATGTATATATTGATTGTAGTTGCATGATGGACTTGATATATATGTGTAGATATATATGTGGACTATAATATGTTTTTGGATCTTGTGTTGCTGTTATGGATTTCCGGATGTGATATTAGTAGTAATATGGACTTAGGACTTATATAGTTATGTATACGTATTCCTATTATATATAGTAATAGCATATAAAGTTATGAGATGTAATAGAAAATATGATTGTATGATATCATCGCCCTTGGACGACGTTGTTTGGCATAGGATAGTGTACATACGAGGATGAATATGCTCAAGTATCGAGTTAAGCTTCTCGTGCAAACGAACACCATGGCGGTTCTCGGATTCCTTTAAAAGGATGTCGAAGAAGAAGATTAGAGACGACGTAACCGATGGACGAACAAATGGACGCGAACTTTGAGTCAACTTGAATGAAATTGAGCTGGAAACTATATAAGTAAAGGAAATAGCATGAAGATGTGGGAGTGGTTCCAAAGAAACAACGATTGAACAACAATGAAGCAAACTAGAGGTAGCAACTTAAGGGGGACATTCCAAGTGTCGTGCCGATTAACGGAGGACGTGGATTAAGTGGATAGGATTACAAAAGCGGTTTCAAGGAAGCTAGGATTGAACGACAACGAGACCAATGGAGATAACGAACTTAAGTTCTTCAAGAAGATGCGCGGACAACTAAAGATGTGAATCGAGGAGGGGATGGTACATTCTATCAAGGTTAAATGTGGTATTCAAGTAAGATGTGAAGCTTTCCTTAGAAGCTCCTAAGCATTGGAGTCAATATGAGCAAGAGTGAAAGAACCTTTGGTGAAAGATTAAGATACCGTAAGTTAAGCTTACGAGGTACCAATAAGTGAAGTGTCAACATTATTAGAGTTATGAGAAGAAGGGCATGGTGGGGATTCACGTGGAGTTGGCCGAATTCCGTTTTGATGACAAGGCTAAGAAAAGCCAAGAAGGGGAAATGTGTATAAATGATGATCCCAAGAAGATGAAAGAAGAAACAAAGAACTTTTATTGAAGGACTTAAGATACCGACCAAGAGAAATGCGAGAGGATAATGACTAACATTAGAGATCTTGAGAATACACATTTACAAGATATCACGAGAGAAAAATTAAGCCTATGTAAGTGGGGCGTGTAAAACAACAAGGCCAAGAAGATATAGTTATCTTATAAAGAAAAGGAAGCGTGGAATGAAGAAGGAACTATTTAAGGTAGAGTACCCCGAGGAGGGTAGCCTTCATGAGAATGGTAACACGAGAAGTGTAGTAGAATAATAAGTCATCGACATCGGAGAAAGTCGGATACAAGTTAATCGGTGACAGCTGAGAACGCACAGGTGCGGATTGTCTTTGGTGAGTGTAGAGGGGATGAGTAAACAAGATTATGGGCCTACAAAGGATCGACAACAAGAGCTTAAAGTATTCGCGATGGTTCAATGTCAGCAATAAGGAGTTATATCAACGGAAGTGAAAATGTTATAATCAAGTAGCATTGGTGGGTTCAAGCATATGACTGTAACCGACCTCCCGGGGAGTGATTGTAATGACCCTTTACGACCTTCTTAGGTCATGAGAACAACATATGGGAGATCAACCCGGATTAGAAGTTTTGAGGTTTGATCATGGTAAAGGCAACTAGTAGATCAAGAGGAATGTGATATTTTCATTGTTTGTGGTGCGTAGACGGGAGTATAATAAGAGGATGTATAGTATGTTCATTGTAATGAAATGGAGGGTATGTTTTCGCAAGCAAAAGATGAGAGAGAGGTGTTACACTCACACAAAAAAAAAGCCATGGTGGCTCTAGTGTGAAAGGGAGGACCTAGATTAGGGTCACGCTGCAAGCTTATAGTTATGATGTTAGTGCTTGGAGGAATAATGAGTGGATCTTTCAATGATTGTGGTTGGGAAATTTTGCCTAAAGACACGCAAGTATGGTTGTGAAGTTGCTCATGGATACCAAGAGATACATAAGGTGGCCAACAAGGGTAGAAGAAGATTGAAATTTTGAAGTTGATGTCGATACGGGACGTACAAAAAGTACATGAAAGATCAGGGTTAGAGCTTCTACAGTCATTTGACAATTACATAAGAAAATGAAGTATAAATTTCTACGCCTACTTGAAGAAAGGATGTCTATGGTGAAAGCTTATGTAGAAGACGAAGAGCTCCTTCATTATGCTGGGATGTTCGGGAGAGCGAAGAAGATTAGATTGATTTGTTATAAGGCGGGATATGCCCTACAGTTAGGACGCTTATGGCAACACATAAGTATGAGTTCTTAAAAGATTATTACGACCAAGCCCTCAAGGTGAAAAAGGATGGAACAGTGCGGATTCGAGAAAAGGACCCTTGAAAGAGAACCGACACGGTCATAGCTGAAGATGGAACAATACACGAGTCTTAAAGACGTCACCTCAATAGATCGAGGTAGATCAAATGTGTCATGACCACTTGTAAAGTGATAAAACAGGATTGTGTCGGTTATTATGATATGTGACGGGAAGAGAAAAGATGAAACATGACCAATACGTCAAAATGTGGAATTTCCACTAAAGTCGAACTTGATTTAATTCCGATGTCTAAGGCGCCGTATGAAATAACACTTGTGCAGAGACATGAGTTGCGGAAGCAAGTAAAGGAGAAATTGCAAGAACTTAGTGATAAGATTTCATTAGAATTAGTGAAATGTCATAGAGAACACCAGACGTTATCTTGAACTTTTGATTTAAAGTTCATATTAGGATATATCTTAAACTCTTGATTTGAAGTTGTTATGGAGAACACTAGTCTACGAAAAGTGAGACAATTATTTCCGTTTGTACATCGAATACCATGAGCTGAACAAGATACCAATGAAGAACAAGCACCCCTTACCACGTATAGATGATCTACTCGACCGGTTGCAAGGGTCGATAGTCTCTTCTAAAATTGTATGACAAATTGTCTCGGGATGACAACCCCCGAAGGATGTGAAAGAAGTTACAAGTTTCTTGAATGTACTTGACATTACTAGGTTTGTGGAAATATTCTCCAAGTAACACCATCTCTGACTAACCTACTCCGGATGACAATGAAGTATTGAGTGAGACGAAAATGGACCATGGAGACGTTGAGAGTTGAGAGGAGATTCATGGGTGTAACTGTTCTGAAATTGCCTCAAGGTATGATCGGTTTGAAGTGTACAAGTGAATATGCAAGACATGGTCTTGATTGAGTATTAAGAAACGACGTAAAAGTTATAGCATACATGTCTCGTTAGTAGAAGCAGTGTGAAGCAAAGTATTTCCTTCACTACTTGGAACTTGCAACAAGAATTGAGGAAACGTAACATTAAGTTTGTTTTGACAAGAACTAAGGCCAACGGTGTAAATTAAAAGTTTGATCTTCTTTGTTAGAGACAAGAAAAGAAGAAACAAATGAAGATGTTGCATTGAGAAAGACCCATGAAGGAAGTTGAGTTCCGATATAACGGACCTTCTTGAGATCTTAGCGTGAGTTGGGATAGTGAGTTACCGGTGGGTGTGGCCGCCGAGAGTAGAGGGTGTTAACCTTGTGTTTCACGTGTCTCAATCGAGAGAGTACATACTTGACCCGAGGCACGTCATTAGCCACGAGGACCAGGTGGTCGGGCCGGACCATACATTCGCGGAGCATCCGATTGCGGTTTTGAAGCGTAGTACGAGACGACTCTGGTCGAAGGAGATACCGATGTTGAGAGTGTAGTGGTCGAGGCGAGGAGCCGATGAGGCCACTTGGGAGACGGAGGATAGTATACGTAGGAACTATCCCGAGTTTTACGCAAGATTAGCGACATCTATAGGACCGTCGGGTTAGTCCCGAGATCTATTTTTGGTTATTCTTATGTGTCTTGTGACGTGATGTGTTATGTGTGTTTCCTATGTGTATATCCTGCGAGTCTAGGTGAGTAGACCTTGAATTAGAAGGGCCATAGTTACCACGTTATAGGGTCCGAGAGAATATCGAGACACGTTTGTTTGAGAGTTCCGCGTTTAGCAAGTTTCGGGACGAAACTTTTTTTTAGGAGGACCTGATGTAACGCCCCGTTTATTCGGGTGCGTTCCGACTTTACTTTCTCCCTTCCATCGTTTGGTTATAGCTCGAGTTCTTATTTAAAGTATATTTTTTATTGATTTAAAAATAACTTTTCCGGGTATTATATTATTTTCGGGATACATGTATGTATTCCCGTATTTTATTAATTTAATTTTTGTCGGAAAGTCGGGATTTATCGATTCAGGAAATCCCGTTCCGAATGTCTAACCGAGTTAATTATCCTATTCCTTTTTTTATTATTATTATTATTATTCTTTTTCTTCTCTTTTCTTTCTTTTCTTTTTATTTTTTTTCATTTTTTGGTTCCTTCTCTCTACTGGCTCTTTTCTGTCGCGTGTGAGGAAGCCTTCCGTCATTGGAGAAGACATCGCCTCCTCGTTCCCTTCTGTTGCAGCTTCACGCCGTCTGCAGGCTACCAGTCTAGCCTGTCGGCCGACCCTTCACCCTCCGCCTGATGATGACCCTATCAGCCAACCCCTCTCACCTTCCCTCACACTTTACCCTTCCATCTCTCAAACAGACTCCCTCTTTCGTCTCCATCTTCTCCTGCAAGCAACGGCAAACACTTCGCCCTCGAGCCCTGTCGAACGTGTCGGTGCCGCCAAGATACTGCAACAGCCAGCAACGCCTCCTTCAATTTGCCTGGATCTGCAACCCCCAGGAATTCATGCCGTCGTGTTCCTTGCCGAACGGAGCCTTGCGAACCACTTGTACATCCGCCTTCTCCTCTCTCTCCCTCTTTGTTCTCATCTGGCTCCGAGGAGCAGCCGCTGCCGCCAAGGAGATGGGCCGCCTATGCTCCCCTGCCTCCACCGGAGAAGCTTCTCAGCGGCCGGATAGGAGCCTTTGTGCCCTGCCTTGTTCATCGCCGCCTTGTTGCCGTCGCTTCACCCCTGCCGCCGCCGCCACCCAACCGGAGGGACACCCTTCGCCCTGACTTGCCGGAGCCGCGCCGCCAGTGCAGCTGGTCTTCTTCCAGCCTGCGCCGCCGCTCCCTCAGACTTTCCCCTCTTCCTGCGTGTTGTCTCGAGGATGAAGAAACCCTTAAATATATTTACAGTCGCCCCCCTATTTTTGGTATAATTTCAATATGGTACCCAAATTTTGTAATTATACTTATGGCCCTAATTCTGGATTTTTGCAAATTTACCCTCTGCATGTAGGATTCCATATTTTGCCCAATGTTTTATTTTTTTTGAAAATAGCCCAAGTTTCGTGAGTTGTATATTGTACCCGGAAAATGTATTTACGGGTTTTAAACTTGGATTTTACTTCGAGCTTATTCTTATATTTTTATACTATATATTATGTCCATTGTTGGATTAAATTTGGTCTATGGCTCGAAGTTATAATTGCGGTTTTATGACTAAGTTTCTAGAATTTCATATTTTGCCCGGAAGGGTTATTACAGATTTTAAAATCGAGTTTCCTTAGTTTTATGTATATTAAATATTCCGATCAAATTTAGCATATAAGCTAAATTTGTGTAGCTTTGGTTTTAGGTCCGGAAGCAACCCGATAAAGGCCTAACGAGTCCAAGATTCGACATCCATCTTTTGACGTCGTGTGAGTACCTCTTTCCTCGATTTAGTTATGTTTAGTATTAGTATCATGCTAGGTTGGATCTAGCATCACTTAGCGTGAATGCCAAGTAGTGGCTTTGGACCTTAGGTGAATGTTTGAGGATTGTGAAATGTTTTAAGGCTTGAGGTGTTGATGTTATCTTGTGAGGGTTGTAGGGCGTTGAGTGTTTGAGTTGATCTTGTGAGCTTATGAGGATTGAGATTATGGTTGTATGATCTTGTTGAGATTGTGGAGACTAGGACGAGAGTACCCTAGTATGTGTTGTGATGGTTATGACCTTGTGAGATCGTGATGATTAGGAGGTTGTTATCCTATCATGGTAATGGTTTATGATCTTGCGAGATCATTGGGACTAGAAGTCTAAGGACTTCTAGCATGTGAGAGAGATGTTGATTGTGTGCCTTTTTACAGGCGTTGAGTGTCTTCCTACGGGAAGCTGAGAGCGGGATTATCTTTGGGACGAGGTAAGTCTCCGGACTTACTTAGCTCGTATTCCTTGAATTAGCATTGATGTGTGTTTGGTGGTGTGTGTTTATTGTTTATTGTTATAACAACTAAACCGGAATTAGGATTACCGACCTTTATCTTATTTTGGCCCAAGTGTATGATAACGGGCGGTGACAACTTGCCTGGCTCCCGCGAGAGCTAGGAGGTTCTCGGCGACTATCCCGTGCTGGTAGACGGTCGGATGCATCAGTACCATTCCATGCCGGTAAGTAGGGACCGAGGCGAGTTTCGGTGACTCTCGTGTCACAACCTAAGTTGAATTAGAACGGGATATGACTTAATAATAATAAGATAATAAACCGGACTTGTGTGCTTAGAGTGTATTGCGTGTTTATGATGATTGACTTGTGTTTGTGCCTTTCACCTTGATTCTAATGCCTCGAATATTAGCTAACGGTTTTATACCGATTGTTGTAGATTGCCTTGCAGGTTAGGAATGCGGCCGAGAGATCCGGAAGAGTGGGCAGCCGGGGTTCCGTACATTTTAGGATTGGGTTTTGGTTGGAGTCGTGTTTAAGTTTTGTATACATTATATATTGTATGCCGTGTGTATGGAATTTGGTCTTTCGGTTCTATCTCAGCTGAAGTCTTTGGTTTGTATGGTTTTGGGTTTCATTGCATTGCATAACATGTATTTGGTTTTGGCCTTTATTTGTGCCTTGTTGCAAGATCCGGTGAAATTGTTGTCAAGCTAAGGGTCGGGACCCATTGTGAGGTCCCAACCCGTAGCGCCCCGAGTCCCGCGGATTCGGGGTGTTACAAAAGTGGTATCAGAGCCCTAGGTTGACAACAATGGCACTCGCAATCTTCACTAGTACAAATCATAAGTCTCTCGGGACTTTTTTTGCATTACGGTAGGGAGTTTTTGAAGTCCCGTAAAACCTTTGGCCGAGAGCTTTTTCTCGGGAGTTTTTCAAAAAATCCTGAGAAACAAAAATACTCTAGGGAGTTTTTCAAAAAAGTCCCGAGAGACATCTCTCGGGAGTTTTTTAAAAAACTCCTTAGAGATATCTCTCGGGACTTTTTATGAAAAACTCCCTAGACATATTTGTAGGGAGTTTTAACAAAAAATCCTGAGAGATATGTCTAGGGAGTATTTTGAAAAACTCCCGAAGGATGCCTCTAGGGACTTTTTAAAAACACCCAATAGATATTTATACGGATTTTTTTTTCCGAGGCTTTATTTTACAAAAATGCCGTAACCTTTTTTTATCACATATTTATAGTGTCTTGTTTCCTGCGAACATTTAGAAATAAAAAAGTTCTCCAAACTTATTGGTTGTTGCATGATTAAACAACACATACACTTATGATAACAATCAAATGCACTATTTCGATTATTCCAACATTCAATAACACATATCGTCTCATTATATATGGTTAAACCGTACAAAATATCTAACATTTAGCAACAAAAAGTTCTTCAGACTTAGGCCCTAAGATAATAGAATGTTGTAAAAAAAAATCATCACAAAAATAGACTGCATATTTCAACTAGAACAATGCAAATTGACCTTCCCCGACAGCATATCTGGTGAAACCACATGACAAACAGTATCATGTGTAAAGATAGCAGGTGCATATTCTTCTAGAACAGACAAGGCTCTTGAACATCAACATTATGTTCATCTTTGTGGACCGGAGATTCTGCAAGAGTATCCTTCCGCTTGATGTTCCATCCTTGTTGCTTCTCAAACTGTTCTCTTTTAGAATGGAGGACTCTCACAACATATGCAACCCCACTTGTGAGTGGCCTCTCAAATGTAGTTCTATCTGTGTAACTTGCAAAGGTTTTCTGTTCAAAGTATGATTACATCCAACTTTTAATTCCCACAAAAAATGAATGGATTTTAGATCAAGCTCAAGGCTGATGATCCTAATGAATCAATTTGCAGAAATTTCAGCCACGATGATATAATGATGGCAACTCAATGAGTGAACATTTAAGAAATAATACTACATGAAGATAATCACATGAAGAAAATCAATACACCTTAATCTAAACTCTAGTATAACAACTCCAAAATTAAAATTAGAAAAGAAAAAAAGGTAACTATCATAATTTTCTTTACTCAAGTCATACGTGATCAATAGTAGAAGGATTTTTGCCATGGTGGAAAGTGGAGATCAAGATAGACATAGCTTGGACATGATTCATGGTTACATTGAACTAATCCTGCAACATCCTAGCTCTCTCATCACGCATACTAGCAAGAGTTTTTTTTTCCTCTTCTCATAACCTTGGGAGCTCATATACCAAAAAGACCATGAAGAAACACCAATCCAACTCAAAATCCAAGCAACCAAAAATCTCTCTCCAAAGATGAATTTTTAGCAGCTAGAGACTCTACTAAAGCTTTTGAAGCTTCCAAAGGATGTTGCAATGAGAACTTCCAAAGAAGAATTTTCCTATAAATTGCCAAAAGTTAGGCATTGGCTGTACAAATACATGATCAGGCTCAACCATCAGTATATAGCTGCAGAATAAGGACTCGAAAGAAAAAAGGTTTAAACAATAGCATATCATATTCGTAATCTGAAGCAAATTCATCTCAAGATTAAGAGGCTCACTCTTCAGCAATTTTAGCCTTTACTAGCCATTGAACGAAAGCCCATGGTCTGTTCAATACTATATAGCCCTGGATAGTAAATCATGAGCAAGAAACTGTGAGATGGACATGGGGAAGTCTAGCAAGATTTAGAAACATGCTCAAAAAAAATCTGAACTTTTATGCAAGATTTTAGACCCAAGGATTTCAAATGGTACTAAAGCAAAGATTCATAACTAGCAACGGGGAAAGTAAAACAAGTAACTATGGTGATCTTTTAACTGCAATACTCTCTGATTACTAATAACTTATCCGAAACTGGTAGTCAGCATTTGCATCACAAAATCAGGAAGAAAGAAGCTCGTTACTAGACAGAGCATGAAAAGAACAAAATAGACAAAACATGTAAGTATGTAACATACACATGAAGACCATCTTAGAGGTGGCCAACTCATCCAATAAATTATTTTTTGTCAGTAGTGTCTTTAAAGCTAATCACTAACCTTAAGCTAATGATAGTAATAGTTTATTAGTGATGGAGGGGTTTCAGTATACCAATTGTGATTAGAGTTCTCACTTGTTGGGGAATTTTAAAGGTAAGCATGTAAGCTAAAAGGTATCCAACAAAATCAAAAAATAAATCCCTAATGAGTCATGACATGGAGGGGTTTCAGTATATTTTCTAGAACATTGCATTGGGGAATAACAACTTGAGATATTAGTCGGGCGAAGTAATTTGTTATGCCTAAACCTTATAAAGAATAACACAAACAATTGAGCACCACACAACCACTTCAAGCAGATATGTTCGAGAGAAAAATAATCATAAGGACAAATATACTTGCCTGCAAGCCTGTCCACTTATGGACACACACGGTCTTCATTTCTATAGTAATTTTGGTCACAACTTCCTTCTCAATGCCATCATCAATAGGTATAGGGTCGACTTGAAAATTATGAGTAGAAAATCACATTATCAGAATTTTTGATAAGTAGAAACACATCCGTCTTTAATTCTCAATGCCATCATCAATAGGTATAGGGCCGACTTGAAAATTATGAGTAGAAAATCACATTATCATAATTTTTGATAAGTAGAAACACATCCATCTTTAATTCTTTTTACTGTCCCAAACAGGGATTGGGAGGATCATTTGCACTTTCATTGTGTAATGAAAATACCTTTGTTCATAAACATGATAAGCATATAATGAAGTCAAGCCATAAAAATAAGAAAAGTATCAACTGGAATGAACAAAACAAAAGTCATCTCACTGAAAGAAAATATATATTAGAGTTTTATTATTGCTCCATAGGGGTGAGAAGTTGGATAGAAAAGTGTGATTTCAAGTAGTTTAGGTCTTTTTTACCAAGAAACTCTCCCCTAAGTTTCTTATTCTGACTTCCGAATTTGGCATTAGAAGTAAATGTTTATTTTTCCAAATATATCCGATAAATGAAAAACTGGCATACTCTTACTAGTGTTTCTCGGACACTTGAGAATAATACTTGGAAAACCCTCTCATTTTCTTAGTTTTTATCCTTTCCTTTTTTCATATTTTAAAGACACTCACATAGATACTCTTAGAATGTCAGATTATTGCCATGCCATAAAACCTAATGGTCATTAGTGTCTCTTAATTATGATCCACAATTGTCATATGTTGTAACTCTTTTAAATGCAAATCAACAACATTAGATACTTGAGAATATATGCTTACATCATATTCAACTTCAACATGATCATTCCCCTTGTAAAGCCTTGTGATTTGCAAATGTATAGAGAATCACTACGTTTAAAAGGCACAATGTTTTCCTAGAAAAGAGAAGTAGTTGGTCATTCATGTATTTTGTTTTTGAAAAAATACTCAAATGCCAGTATATTTTTTAAATACCTATTCGTCCAAGAAGGTTGTTTATTAATACCATTCCGGAACTAGCCTCTACAGGCTTTAATATCATTCAAAGATCAACAAAAATATGTTGATCAATAGCATCTTCTTCATAAAAGCCATGGGCAGACAACACAAGATGCTTCTAAAGATATGGCGCATCCCAAAATTGTTATTTATGTCTGTATCAGTGTGACAAACAAGCTAATATGCCAATTGATGCATTTCATTTTCATTATGCTCAATAGTCTCATAGGAAAATGAAGCGGAAGAAACATCGTGCATAGTGCAATCAACCATAACAAGGAAATACATACCTTAAACAATATGGTAAAGTCATCCGATGACTCTGTCTTGTCTCTCCTCAATGGAAAAAAGTAAACAAAAGTAAGTTTCAACTCCTCCCCTGTAACACGAGAGAGAGAGAGATAAGAACTAGTGAAACAATATCATTATTGAAGAACATTGCATACACAAAAAATAATGTAACATCTCAACTAAATTAGATTAGATACACAACCATCATGAAAATAAAGAGGTAATGGCAGAATCATAGCTTAACCAATAGGTGATTCAGCCTACAAGAAATCATATATTTTGGAAAATTTGTTTTTAAATATCACTGCTACTTTCAACATCACGATCCATCTAGTGTAGTTGTGCAAGATACAATATACATCAAGTGAAAATGTGTCTTCACTTGACTGTTATCTCTGTCAAATCCTCCATCTATCACCTGCAAAATTGTCTTCCTTTTCTCCTAGAAGCATAAAAATAAGTAAATTCCAAAGCATTTCATCACAATAGAATCCTCAAGTATAAAGACTACAAGTATCATTTCTATGTTGCAAAAAATTGCTACTAACCTGGTGGCACACAATTGTAACTGGGAGAAGAATAGCAGACAACAAGATTGAGACCAAAACTCGACGGTAGCGATGACGGATGAAAGCCAAGAACAAATTAATAAGGAGGAGAGTAGCAGAGGCTCAATCAATCCGCATTCTATCTGTAGCCTATGCTCTCAACAAGTTTTTTTGGGAGATTGAATCGGGAAGGAGAGTACGATAGATAGATAGAACTCCCGATGGATAGAATGAAATTAGATAGGTTAGGTTTTGTTTCTAGGGCTTTTCACGACATAACTCCCGAGAGAAATTGGCAAAGTTTGTATTTTTAATTGGCGTAAGAGGGATGCAGGTTATATTTATTTCATATATCTCGGGACTTTTTAAAACAAAAAATCCCTTGAGCGTTTAAAAAGTTCTAGTGACTTAAATAAAAAACTCCCGAGAGTTTAATTTTTTTTAAAATAAATAAATTAATACATTCATACGGGAGTTCTTATATTAAGTCCCGAGAGTTTTATATTTTTACGGGACTTTTTTTAATACCCGAGATAATTCTCCTGAGAAACTTTAGAAGCTTCTAAAGGCCGAATAAGGAATAAACAGAACCCAACGGGTTTTGAGTTTTCGTTTTCAAAATCACATGCATGAGTCGGGGTAGAATGTACAAAAAGAGGATGATTTCCTTACAAAACGGTATATATGGGATGGAAAAGAGGATGTGATATGCAGAAAAACAAGATGTAAAGTGTTACATTTGGCATACATCAGTAGCTCGATTCGAGACCTTGATATATGAACAAGGTCAAGCAAGATGGATCAGATTATATTTCAAGATTCCACGTGTGCATGGAAGCTCACATCTTCAGGCACGCTCACGTGTGGAGGAAAGAAAGGAATGGAACAATTAAGTGTGTAATTTAGATCTAATTAGTTCTTATTTTTCAGCCCATAATTAATTCATTTAATTATGAGTTGTGTTTTAAGTTATTGGGCTTTTTTGTTAGTTTTCAAACCAAGTTTTTTTTTTAAAGTTTTATCTTATTTTAAGTCCGATTGTAAATGACTTCGATGGATTTTATATTAGATCTTATCTTATTTTAAGACAGATCATATCTTATTTAAGCCCGGTTAGATAAGGCTTAAAGTTAGATTTGTCAACTGGCTCATTCATCTATTTAAGGTAAATTTCGGACCCGTTCTTTGGCACCAATTTCCAATTTGAATACAATTTGTTTTGCACGTGTTCGTGTTGTTCTTCCTTGGGGGAGAGAGAGTGAGTGATACCTCATTCAACCTAATATCTTGGATTATTTTGGGTTGTGTTAGTTGTGTCTATAAGTTAGTGTTCTCTATCATTTACAAGCCTCCTTTTTGTGATATAGGGGCATCCTTTCCCTTTTGTTTAAGATTGTAGCGGAAGTGTTCTACGTTCACTCTTCGTTGTGTGTTAGAGTCTTAGTTTTCCTAGTATGTTCCAAGTTGTTTCATATTATCGGCCTTGTTCTATCCATCTACTGATCAATATCACTCCTCCACTTGTGTCTCATAACCGCCTCCTCTGTCCTTCAATTTCCATCATTGACACCATTGTTATCATTATCACCTTACATTAGATCGATTCCTCTAACAAGAATCTCTATCGAGTCATATCCTGTTGGTGTCGAAATATCCGTAATTCTTAAAGACTTAACCCATATCAAACCCAAACTTCCTTTGCAAAAACAAAAACAAATCCATTTTAAAGTTGGCTTGTGGGATTGTGTTAGTGGTAATGATGGTGCTTTGATTGTAGATTTAGAGCGGAGGAATTTATAGGAGGCTCTACACAGAGCCGGTCCAGAGGGAGGGACAATAAGCGATTTTGTTCCAGCCCCATTTTTTCATTGGGCCCAATTTAAAATTCAGATATGTATACATATCATATGGAGTAGAAATAAAATAGGTCCAAAATAGCCCAATAACGCTAACCAAAAAAAACTCATGGTCCATGCCTCCTCTCAAAATGTGCTGATTTTTAGTAATTCAAACTCCAACAAATTTACGGGTGCCCACTTCTCCATGGAGCGCAATTTAAAATTTAGGTTTTTTTTATATTATTAACGTAGAGAGTAAATATACATTAAATCCTCTAATTTATATTCGCACCGGGGCGTCTGTTATACCAGCCTACCAGGGACGGCACTGGCTCTGCGCACATATCATGCTTCATCAGTTATGGTGAGCGGGGAAGACGATGAGAAGAAGGTTGAACAATTTTGCAAATTTTGTAGAGCAAAAGAGAAATACATGATATTTTAGGTGGCTGTTTTTTCTTGGTTTATTGATCTAATAGTATAAAAATAGTGAGATGCAGTCCTTAGGCCTAGAATAAGTAAACACAAGAAAGAAAGGGATACGATTGACTAAATAAAAATAATACAACTTTGATACCACTAAATAACGTGTTAATATACGTAAAGAGTAGAAAGCGTGAGACACGCATGCAGTAACCGGGAAAGGCTCGCATCGACTTTCTCCGAACCTTCGTTTTTTGTCATCCAGCACATATATATGTTATTCTATTGATCGAGACAACATTCTCCCAAACCTTGTAGTCCACATAATCATGTCCAAAGAGAAAATGTCAAAAACAAATGTTTAATTTTGTAAGCATTGGTTGCTCAATAACTATGCTCCAGGGTAGAGGGATGCCCCAAAGACAAAATGTCAAAATAAATGTAGCGTGACTTGTGAGGTATAAAACCATTAGTATTTAATAATTAAAAGTAGGCCTGCTGCCTATCAGTGAGTGGAGTGGTTAATTACCTTCACTTATCCACTATAAAAATTAAGGTGTCGTCCAAATTTGGAGGAACATATACAAGTGAGTAGTTTAGATCGAAATCCAAGGATGGGCGGTGAAGTGAGGACAGAGTCGAGGAGGGAGCTGCTATCTCCGGCACCGGAAACGACCGATGATCAACCAGAAGGAGAGCTGCTTTGGCCGCCCTCGTGGAGGCTTAACATCTCCGACTTCCACCTTCCTAATCCTAACAACACACCCTCTTCCACTTCTCCTTTCGCTTTCATCTTCAAACGTACGTCACTTGTTTTTATCTTCTTTTTTTCCATTTATATTCAAATCAAGCTTTTGTTTATGCAATTTCCTACAAAATATGTAGCCATGCCAACAGAAACATAGATCGTCTTGTGTTCTTCATCTTGTTATTTTGGCTTGTGCTGTTTGTTACTGAAATCTCAAATCCTGTGAAACCTCAATAAAAACACTCACTCAAAATGGCACTAATCTAGATTGATTGAGGGCTTAAAAAGGACATTAAAAGCAAAGAAAGGAGACAAAGAGTTGGTGACTTAGTTAGGTATAAAACTCTACCCTACAGGATCTTAATTGAGAGGGAAGATCCGACAATCAAATATTTTAACCTTACAAATAGACACGGATTTAGGGCTAGGGTTATGTTTGCTATAACCTATTTTATATTTTAAAAATACGAAATGAAAATCATCTTGGCCTATTGGTATTTGGATTTCAGAGGGTCTTCACTTGGTTTCAAGTCCAGAGACTTCCAATGTCATTGTTTTGAATATTTTTTTTTCTTTTAAAACATATGATCCATTTGAATTGTACATTTTAAAATACATTTTGTTTTGACTCTTATTAATTAGTGTAAAAGACATCTACGTTTTGTCTCATTGTTTTGTGTACTTTTTCTTTTAAAAAACACGATCCTACGTTTTAAAATACATTTCATTTCGACGCTTACTAACTAGTATAAGGGTCATCTACTTTGTTCTTTTATATTTTCTACTTGAAAGTAATTTATAGAATCACTCAAATACAAGATTGATATTTTGTCAAAAAAATAATTCAATAATAATATAAATTTAAGCTTTTTTATTAATTATTTTTCTCCTTTGTATGACTACGTACCTAAATATGGTAATGAATATATACATTTTATATGAGCTGAGTTGGTTTGTGATATTGACTTCAATTTCTAAATAATAGACTATTTCATAGATAGTTTTAATATAGTAAAAATTTGAACACTATTTTTTTAAACGCTAAATAAATAATAACAGTTGAAAAGAATATCAAAGTTATATATGTGCATCTAGCGTATCCAATATTAAAATCTTAGATCCGTTCTTGCTTACAAAAGTTACTCAAAACTAATGCAAAACAGAAACACAACACTCTCTCCACCATGCATCAATGGCAAGATGAACTAAATACCCAAGTAAAATGAAATGTTTGGATTAATGATAATCAAATGGAATTTAGTATAATGGGTTTGAGGCCATTATCCTCAAACATAAGCTACCACGTCCAACATCCACAAATTACAAAATACCAAAAGAACACACAAGAGTAAACATACCAACACATGACCATAATTCAAAGCTAGCAATTGGTCAGCTTGAAACCCAATGAACTTTTCCTTCAACCATAGCAGTGCTATATCAATAAAGTAGTAATGCATAATTGCAAATTAGTTGGTATATTAACATTACAAAAATAACACACAAGATGAACTAAATACCTAAAAATACCGATTTATATATAATTTTCAGGATTCCATTACTTAGAAACTTTACAAATATGATTTTTGGGTTATGCTTGGGTAGAGACGAGAGATCGTATTCCTATGTTTTGCTCCTTAAGTGTATGTATATTGTGTTTGCCACTCTTAATTAGTGGATGAAGTTTGTTAATACATATTTTGAAGTCTCTCGTTCCTAGTTTTTTGAATGAAACACACTTGTTATCCTATTAGGGAAGAAAAGAAAAATTGTAGAGTATTACAAGAAACAAGAGAGGGTGGTTGAAGGATTCAATGAAATGGAGAGCATGGTTGAATCAGGCTACTTCCCTGGAAGTCTAACCGAGGTTGGTAGGGATCGAAAACATGTTGATGTGCTCTATACGTACTTAATTGGTTCCCTAATACATCTGAAATCTGAATATTTTGCATCAACAGGATGAAATGAAGCAGCTGCAAAAGAATGAGCGTTTGGCAATTCATGTGTCGAATGTGGCTAATGTCGTGTTGTTCATTGCAAAAATATATGCTTCTATACAGAGCAGATCGTTGGCAGTCATTGCTTCAACACTAGACTCGCTGCTCGATCTTCTATCTGGCTTTATTTTGTGGTTTACTGCCCATGCAATGAAGACCCCCAATCACTACTATTATCCCATTGGAAAGAAGCGAATGCAGCCCGTGGTGAGTACTTACATACATATCTTTTATACGAGATTGATCGATTAACTCATTCTATAGCTTCTTCTTGCTCAATAGGGAATCATTGTGTTTGCATCGGTGATGGCCACTCTAGGACTGCAAATATTACTAGAATCCGGTCGTGATCTCATTTCAAAGGTATCTACTATACGTGCTTCAATCTAATCTAATAATAATAATAATAATATCACATACATACAGAAAGGGCCCAAGATGAATGCAAATCAAGAAAAATGGATGATTGGGATCATGGTGGGCGTCACAGCTGTCAAGCTTGCTCTCATGATTTACTGCCGCCGCTTCAAGAATGAGATCGTTAGGGCTTACGCTCAAGACCACTTTTTTGACGTCATTACCAACTCAGTTGGTCTCGTCACTGCAGTTCTTGCTGTTAGGTTCTACTGGTGGATTGATCCAACGGGAGCTATAATTGTGAGTAAATATATACATGCATCCATCCATGAAAACTCACTCAATATATATATTTATGTCTACGTACGTACGTACAGATTGCTTTGTACACAATGTGTACTTGGGCCCGAACTGTGGTGGAAAACGTATGGTCACTGATCGGAAGAACGGCGCCTCCAGAGTTCTTGGCGAAGCTGACGTACTTGATATGGAACCACCACGAGGAGATCAGGCACATTGACACCGTCAGGGCTTACACATTTGGGGCACATTACTTTGCGGAGGTTGACATTGTGTTGCCCCAAAACATGCTTCTCAACCAAGCCCATAATATCGGAGAAACACTCCAGGAGAAGCTCGAGCAACTCCCTGATGTAGAACGTGCCTTTGTTCATATTGATTTCGAGTTCACTCACCGCCCCGAGCACAAAATTAAGATCTAACCCGACACTGTATTCTAAACATAATAAATTGACCATGTTTTGCTGTTCCACTCATTGTAGCTTTTGCTTCGGTACATTTCTTTTTTGGATGTTTTCTTTGTAACCGAGTTTTACAAATATGACACTGGGAGGCTCTCGCATTTAGATGACTAGCACCTCTAGTAACTAATTAAGGACTGGGTGGCTTCACCAATGGCCTTAGTAATCACTGTTTCATTGCAATGAATAAGACAGGCCACATTAAACCTCCACCCTCAAACCCTTAATCCGCCAAGATGGTACTTTACTTTTGCAGAAGCATCTCCAGAGCTAGCTTAATTCAAGACCATTATTATAGAAGGTAAAAGACAAGGAGTGAAGAGAATTAAAAGAAAAAGAAGAGGAAGAATCAAAGATATTTCAAAGGAGAGAAATGAAATAAATCCTCATGAAAGAAATAGTCAACAAATTACAGCTTACCTTGCATAATCACCCAACACCTTATAACCTATCTTGGATCATGAGAGTGGAAAAGTGAGAATTGATAAACAGATAGACATGACAATACACTTAGGAAAGTACATTGATATCGTCTTATGTGATGTTGCTCCTATATAGGTTTGTCGTTTGTTAGGGCGTCATTGGCAATATGGCAGGGATGTTACTCATAAAGAAAGGACTAATTGGTTGTCTTTGAATTTGAAGGGAAAATGAGTCCCGAAGAAGTAGCATTGTTCTTTGATAAAAGCCAATAAAAGTACAAGTCCGAGAGAGAGAAGAAAACAGAAGCTAGTCGTGGCACCCCTACTCCACCTTTCCATCCAGATCCGGAAGGAAGGATAGAGGAATATACAAGGAGCAAACTCTAAACCTTATAGCTTTAGATTAGATGAGCATGTCGCCGATGATAATCTAATGGCCTCTATTTATGAACATTTTGATAATGTTCAACCTCTCATTGTACATCTTGATTTTGTAGAGGTTAAAGTTGAAAATGCATTTTTTATTGAGCATACCGATTCTATTGTACAAATTGATGAGTAAGGTAAATTTATTGAACCTATTATTATAAATGTTGAACCCATAGAGCATATTCTTAACCTTGTTGGATTTATGAGACATTTTAGAGATAGTTTTGAAATTAAGAATCATTTGATGATACTACACCTCTTGTTTCACAAACCAAAACTATTAGATGTGGTGCTGAATGTTGAAATCCTCATGTCTTCATTACCTATTTTAAGATGTTAGATGATGATCTTTATCCTATTTGTGTTGATTTTATTTCATCTCTTGATAATTAGGTTGACCCTCATTTACCTCATGTGTTATGTGCTCGGGTAAAGGTTTATTCATAGAAAAATGAAAACAACATAATTGGGCCCGTTGAAATACCTATTATGCTAACAAAACAAAGTATAAGTACATGTTTGTGGCATGTGGTCTATGGACAAAAATAATAAAACTAGTACATTAGATATGCATGCAATCCTCCTACACAAACCAACTACCTTGAAATTGAGCAAAACAAACATACATCAAAACCAACACAACTCATAAGGCTCATCGACCTTCGTCAAAGCCATCACCATACCAAGACATTCACAAGCCATACAAGTGCCAAAATCTCGAGCATGGTCAGTCCACCTTCGGCCAAGCCATCAACAAACAATAACCAAGCCCAGTACATATAAAGATCAAAAGTATATATAAGTAAGAGTAGAATACAGCTCCATAAAAATGAAATGCTAAGATGTAATCCTAGCTAACTCATGTAGAGAAGGTCTCATGCAGCAAGTTGTAGACATGGGTCCTAATCAATATCACAAGTACATCAATCGGAATTTTGTTCTGGTCAAACACCAAGGCATTCCTAAAATACCAAAGGTATTAAACCGTATTAGAAAAAGCATAGATTCACGACTTGCTCGACCAAATAATGCAATGTATACACTAGTACAAAGACCCCCCAAACCTCGCTTATGTTGGAGTGATTTGGAAGAACCGGGATCAAGGGTTCTTTCGGGCCACGTTTATATGTATAACCGTGGACAATCGAACTTCTTTAAAAGAAAATTTCGGACACCGGTTATATAAACTAACCGGGGCATAATATTTATTTTTTAAACAATATCACGGTTATCATGAAAAATCGTGGTGATACAATATTCTCGGACCCCGGTTATTTGAATAACCATGTACATTATTACAAAGAAACTCTAAATAACGTCGTTTTGAATAAAAATAACTCCAACAACATTGGTTGCTTTATCTGCTCACTTGCCCCGCGAGTCTCGACCACAACCCTGCTCCAACTGCTCCTCAGGACCTCAGCCCCGCTCTAGCTTCCAGGCGCTCAACTGTCCCGCTCCGAGTGCTCCCCGCAAGTCTCCAAGCGCTCCTCATCGTCTGGCCGTCCTAGTTTGCTCTCAGTCGGTCTTGTTCGCGGCTCCGCCAATGGAGATTGGCGGGATCGCCGCATCGGAGTAGAACAGAAGCTCCATTCGAAGACTTCTCTACCTTCCAAATCGGTATCTCTTTTCCACTTATCACTCCTTATTCAATCTTCAATCTACTAACCTTCTTGCGTTCTGAACATCTCGTATTTTATAAAACCCTAATTTAGAGGTTTCTCCGTTCAATTTCATCCGGTTTTAGATGGCCGAGATCAAAGACACCGAGTATGAGAAAGAACTTCTAGATTACGACGAGGAAGAGGAGAAGGCCTTTCACTCCACAGCTAACGGCAAAGCCGGCAAGAATTGAGTGATATTTGGATTATGCTTTCTTTCTCTATTTCATACCCAGATTTTAATCGATTTTATGTCTTCTACCGTAATCCCAAACCCTAAAAACTCAACTACTATAATCACATTTCAGATTTGCACTCTTTGGTCAAACCAAATTCACCTTGTCAATGGGTATATCGGTGGAGATCTCAGAGTCATTGATTCTGGAATCGTTGAGAACGAATAAGGAGAAGTTAGTTGAGCGAGCGAGTTCCGGAAGATGAGAACTTTTTGGTTTGTATCTTTATGTTGCTTATGTTTCATCTTCAAGTATTTCTGTCTTTGTTGATCTGTTCGTGTTTTTTGATCAATAGGTATAAGAAGCGAGAAAGGGGAAGTTTGTCTAGACATATTTTTCTGAGGATCTTCAACATCAATATGCTTAGCAGAGGAGTCAAATAAACGGGAAGATGAAAGCATTACAAAACCTCATTCCTAATTATAAAACAATTGGTTGAATATACCTTGCTCATGAAAAATGAAGGTATAGGGATAGGTACAATATATTTGATACATGAGATGAAGTTTGTGTTTGAGTAGTTCAACTTTGAATCGAGTTTTTATAAGACCTTTCATAAAATGTTTGGTTGTAATGTCGTTGTCAAGACTAACTCTGTTGCAAATTTCTTGATACTGTTGTTGAATTTGTATAATGTTTATGTGGAGAAGGTTTGCGTAGACAACACTATTAACCAAAGGTTAATTTTTTAGAAGAAATAAGAGGCTTGATTGTCTTCTATAGGGATAAGGACAATTTATTTGTCTGAGTGCCCGCACCTGAAGTATACCAAATGATTACATCAACATTCAAGTAAGACCAATAAATTAAAATTTTTTAATCTAATTATAGACCATCATTTACCTCATGTGTTATGTGCTCGGGTAAAGGTTTATTCATAGAAAAATGAAAACAACATAATTGAGCCCGTTGGAAGACCTATTATACTAACAAAACAAAGTATATTATGTTTGTGACATGTGGTCTATGAACCACAATAATAAAACGTGTACTTTAGAGACGCATGCAATATATCCTCCTACACATACCAACTACCTTGAAATTGAGCAAAACAAACATACATCAAAACCAACACAACTCAGGAGGCTCACCGACCTTCGTCAAAGCCATCAACATACCAAGACATTCACAAACCATACAAGTGCAAAAATCTCGAGTGTGGTCAGTCCACCTTCGTTCAAGCCATCAATAGACAATAACCAAACCCGGTACATATAAAGATAAAAAGTACATGAAAGGAAGGAGTAGAATACAACTCCATAAACATGAAATACTAAGATGTAATCCTCTCTAACTCGTGTAGGGAAGGTCTCATGCAGCAAATTGTAGATATGGGTCCTAATCAATCTCATAATTAGATCAATCGAAATTCTATTCTTGTCAAACACAAGACATTTATCAAAGATAGTAAACCGTAAGTAGAAAAAGCTTCATTCCTAGAATACCAAGTTGTAGACATGGGTCCCCTTCTCATTTCTCGGTTTCCATCTTCGAATCTCAACCTCGCTCACCTCTGTCCAGACCTCCTACTACCTTTGTCGCTGGAGATCGAAACCACCGCCGTCACCTAGGAGAGCCAGCATCACCACCGGCTTCACCGGGACCCTTGCATCGCCGACACTGCTGGATCTTCACCGGAGAAGCCATGAACGCTTGCGCTACCCTGCTCTCGCTCAATGCCGCCACGCGTTGGGAATCATCACCCTTGGAGCCGCCTTGCTGCCGCCA
This sequence comes from Fagopyrum homotropicum, assembly GCA_033239125.1. Classification (NCBI taxonomy): domain Eukaryota; kingdom Viridiplantae; phylum Streptophyta; class Magnoliopsida; order Caryophyllales; family Polygonaceae; genus Fagopyrum; species Fagopyrum homotropicum. The sequence continues at coordinate 93,922,446 of BSWB01000003.1, read as the reverse complement.
CTGGAGCTCCACCAATCCGCCGCCAGCTTCTCCCCTTGCTTGCGCAGCCCTAAGCCGCCACTCCTTGTTGATTCATCTCGCCACTTGCATTCATCTGTGGAGGTGTTAAAACCCTTATGGGTTAATTAAGTTAGGCCCCCAACGTTTTGGTGATATTACAAAATATAACCCATATTTATATTTTGCAATTATGACTCATGTTTTGAAATATTGCAGAGCTACCCTTATTGGTTTAATTGCTAAGAATGACCCAAAATTTTATTTGCATTTAATGTCCCATATTGTTGTAATGATACCTTTGCATATGAAATTACAAAAATGGCCCAAGTTCCTATAATTATATAATTTGCCTAGAAAATGATTTTACGGTTTTTAATCTTGGATTTTATTATGAGTTTTATCTTATATTTATATATATTATGTCCAAGTTTAGTCTATATAGCTAAACTTGCTTAGTTTTTATTCTAGGTTTGGAAACGAACCCGATAAAGTTCTAGCAAGTCGAAGCTCGACATCCGTCGACCGACTTCCGTCTTTTGACGATATGTATGTATCCTCGGAAACCCTTGGAAATGTTTTGCATACTAAAGCAAGAGTTGGAATATTGAGATATGATATGCCTTGTATGGAATTCTAGGTAGGTTCTCGGATTGCATAACGGGGTGTGGAAGAACCCTAAGATAAGTAAACCCGAACTCAAGACGGGATTAGGTAAATCACTTTTACACCTATTAGATGGTGTTGTGGCATATAGTTATATATGTGTGTATTGATTGTGTGTTTTATTCAATTAGGTTGTTTGACGAGTTGTATTGACGTGACGTCTTGGCCTAAGAGCTGTACATAAGACTTCATTTCGAGGCAAGTACTTGTGAGCGTTTTTATATGAGCATAATCATGATTTGAGTTAATATTCTATTACATGCACGTTTTGATGTTTCCAATTATGATAGCATGATACCTATATTATTTTTTTATGTTCGTTGATGTTTCCCTCGTTTTAAGCTTCCGATGTGGAAAGTCTTTCTTTAAATAAGTTTGAGATGATACTTGTGATTTATACAAGTACGTGTATATTTTTATATTGTGAAAGTCTTTCTTTAAGTCATGTTGTGTCATATAAGCTTATTCATGTTTACGTTCATGTAAATTATCTTGCTTATGTAATTGCTTAGTCTATGTGGAAGACTAACCCCACTACGGTGGGGCTGGTTATGTTTGTTGTGCAACATAATCAGGTACAGGACCAGTTCAAGAGCATGGAGGTCATGAACCCTAGTGTGAGTCATTAGAGTCGTGTAAGTGGGTTCTGGAGCGGTTTACTTTATAAGTCTGGTTATTGTTGACTGCTGAAGGTCTTTTGTCCAGGGTTTGGTTTCCTTGTGGTAGACGCCATGGGACGTCTTTTGACCTTCATGTTGTTATTATACTCGGCAAGTCAAAGTCGTTCGAGTTGTTGTTGTAATTCATTTGTTCATCGTTTTGGGTTGATTTATTTTATCTCAAAAGCCTTAGGGGGACCCTCGTCCGAGTTCCCTAGCGTTATGACGCTTGGCCCGCTTTTGGGGGCGTTACAACCTCGCTTATGTTGGAGCGGTTTGGAAGAACCGGGATCAAGGGTATTTTCGGACCACGGTTTTATGTATAACCATGGACAATCGAATTTTTTTTAAAAAATTTTGGACCCCGCTTATATAAACTAACCGGGGCATAATATTAATTTTTTGGACAATACCACGGTTATCATGAAGAACCGTGGTAATACAATATTCTCGGACCCCGTTTATTTGAATAATTGTGGTACATTATTAAAAAAATCTAGATGACATCGTTTTGAAAAAAACTCTAACTACATTGGCTGCTTTATTTGCTCACTTGCCCCGCGAGTCTCGACTACAACCCCGTTCCAAGTGCTCCTCGGGACTTCAACCCCACTCCAGCCTCCAAGCGCTCCTCTTCCCCGCTCCGAGTGCTCCCCGCGAGTCTCTAAGCGCTCCCCATCGGCCGGTCGGTCTCGTCCGCGGCTCTGCCACTAGTTTTTCTTCTTCACTTCTTCAGTTCTTCTTCTTTGACATGAGACTTCATTCTCTGTCCGTCTCCTCCGTGGCTTCACCAATAGAGATTGGCGGCATCCCCACATCGGTGTAGAACTGATGCTCCATTCGAAGACTCCTCGGCCTTCCGAATCGATATCTCTTTTCCACTTATCACTCCTTATGCAATCTTCAATCTACTAACCTTCTTGCGTTTTGAACATCTCGTGTTCTTTAAAACCCTAATTTGGAGGAGAGGGGGTTTCGTTTGATTTTATCCCGGTTTAGATGGCCGAGATTAGAGACAACGAGTATGAGGAAGAACTTCTAGATTACAAAAAGGAAGAGGAGAAGGCCTTTGACTGTGTCACCGCCACAGCTAATGGCGAAGCCAGCAAGAATTGAGTAAGATACTATATGTGATGTGATCACGGACGGTCCCGAAGCACTTGGATTCTACATTCCAGGACCACCCCGACATCTACCCAAGAGACGCCCGTTCAAGCCCAAGAAATATCCACAAGCGTCTATGAAATGACCACGTCGAGCTCCGCACGCACGCCCGACTCCTTGACCAAGACTACACCCTTGGCTCATATTTTCCAGTCCATCTTGTAGCAATGTTGGGTCGTTGGGTCGAACTAAGGGTCCTTAAAATAAAGTAAAAGTTAAAACTAGTTGCTTTTATTTTTAGACCTTTTCTATTTTCTTTAGTGGAAATAAGTTAAATTAGTCGCATTTATTCTAAGACATTTCACATTTCCCTTTTCAGTTATGTTATCTTTCTTTCTAGACCTTTGTAGCCTATATAAGGCATATGTTGCATGCCATTTTTTGGCGGAGAGAATGAAGTAGAAAAACCCTTGAACGTTAGCTTGAAAGAGTTGCTGATTTGCTCCAAAAATCAAACCCGAAAACAAAGTGAGATGCTGCGTTTGCTTGTACTCAAGGCTCTCAGGGATCACATCATCCTCCCTCTTCAAAAGGATTCGTCCTCGAATCTGAATCATCCATAGGAGGAGCTAGTGTAGCAATAGGTGAGGGGTGGGGCTCAGGTGGTGGAAGGGGCAAGGGAGGAACCTCGGCTAACATCTTTAGCATCGATTGAATGTGAACATCAATCTTACCAAATTTTTGGAGGAGATAGTCGTTATGTATACGTCGATGATTCTCCTCTTCTTCTCGGTGTATGCGACGCCGGACTTCCTTCTCTTGACGTCGAGCCTCTTTTTCACGTTTTCGGGCTTCTCGCTTTTTCCGTCGTAATCGACGTGCTTCATAGACCGCTTCGACAAGCGAGTCATCCATGTCACGCATATGACAACGTCCTTCATCATAAGCTCGAAGGGAAAACTTGATGTCATTCTTGGTTATCTCGTGGTACCTCGGCACAAGTCTTCCGTGCGAAATAAACATACCTACACACAACACAAACAAATATCTCACAAACTCGTTAGGTTAGTAAATAACCACGGGTCCATGAAATTACTCCTTGAACTAAACCTGAACAAAAGAAACGCACTAAATCGGTTAGTGATCTCTCTCTCACTTCTCTCAATGTGTTTTAAACTCACTTCACTCTAGTGTTTGCCCACCCTCTCATTTTCCTTGCGTTTTAAAAGCAAGCTCTTGCTCACCATTTACAATGCTCAAAGGCGATGCACTCCACACAACAAACACTCAAGCAAGACAAACACAAAATCAGCGTTACAAGCTAGCTCAACACAATTAAGCTCAAAAACAATTTCAAAATTCAGCAAGCGCACACACAACAAATAGCACCAAAAAACCACAACAAACACGAGCATTTCGGCGAGTATTTGCCTAGTCCTCAGCAAGTATTAGCAAATGCAATTAATCAAGTGAATTCCTGGTGTGCGGATTGTGTTTAGGTCGGGCTAGAACTCACTCAAGGAAAAGGACAATGCAAGATAGCTAGGCAAACAACAACAATACTACCAAATGAACAACAAGTTCGTATGACAAGATCAACAATTAACGCACGGATCGAGTACACAAATCAAACAAACAAACTAAAACTCGTAAACTCAATTAAAAAAACTAACGCGTTTCTCTTTCTTTTTCTTTTTTTTTTTCTTTTTTTTAATAATATGTTGCGTTCGATTTTTTTTAATTGACTTCAACTAACAACTAATTACAAAACTAAACCAATAAAAAAAATATCATAAGTAGATAAATATAAGACAATCAATGGGTAGTGGTGGGTTAATTACAACTAGTTATTAGGGGTTTTCAATGCAAGGAAATGTAAAGGGATGGATGATAAAAGGGGTGGTTTACGTGGGGGGTAAGGTTGATGTTCACATTCAATCGATACTAAAGATGTTAGCCGAGGTTCCTCCCTTGCCCCTTCCACCACCTGAGTCCCACCCCTCACCTATTGCTACACTCACTCCTCCAATGGATGATTCGGATTCAAGGACGAATCATTTTGAAGAGAGGGAGGATGATGTGATCCCTGAGAGCCTTGAGTACAAGCTTGCATTTGAACCACCCATGTTCACATTACTTGAAGTCAAGACAAGGCAAGAGGAGACGTCGAACGAACCAACACCTTCCCCGAATGAGCTAGGTAAAGAGCCTAAAAAGGAAGTGATTGAGAAGGTTTTGGGCAATGCAAAAACGTACCTTATTCATCCTTATACTATCCAATCTTACTCCTATAGATCGAGCAACCAACAACAACATGAGTCCTATGGGAAGTGACATTCTTTCCTTCTAATTTATAATTCTGACATGTCTTTGTTGCGTTCTTTTTTCACCCAAAAGGTGTGTGCAAGCTTTTATATTTATACCAAGAATAACTGCAAATAGCAAACCCGCAATGTACGGATCGATTGTAATAAAAGCAAGAATTCCAAGGTCGAACACATGGACTATGGTGAAACAAAGATCGGTAATTCAGGTTGTCAATAACAAATACGCAACAAAACAAAGCTATCAAAGATGATGTAATAACCAGGTAAAGAGAATGCGGATTCTAGAGATTAAAGCATCCAGTTATGGTTCCGACTCAAGATCTCAAAAGATAACGTGGACAAAGTTAAGGTTTGCAAAGGGAAGGTGTTTCTAAGGTGGGAATAGATCACCGGGTAAGTCTCACTACCCACTATCCCAAACCAAAGATCCTTTTACAGGGTAAGTCTCAAGGTACTAAGGAAAGGAACTATAATCTCAAACCAACACACCACCCAAGGGGATAGAATCAACCTTTACCGGATAAGTCTCAGGCTAACTCTCAAAGATGGGATGAAGGCACACTCAAACCCCAATAAAGGATAAACCTTTATTACCTACACTCATGATCTTGGGTAAACAAACAAAGGAATCACCAGGTAAGTCTCATCCTAGGCTTGCGTTGAACCAGGAAAGGTATAACAAGGATAGGATTTGGCAAACTGAAACCTAAACTCAAATAAGGTTCTGAAAAGGGTTAATCTCGTTCAGTTATATTCCATCCCGGCCGAGATGTTCAATGACTGACCAGTGTGTTCGTCGGTTAAGGTAAAGCTCGAGCTTTCAAGCTCCACTGGGGTTAAGATCATTCTATCATTGTCTTTCCCACAACTTTCAGCCAATCACCCTAGAATTGCATAAAGAACTTAGCCAACAATCATCATGATAACAATAATCAAATATATAAAAAAGGAATCAATATTCAAACAAGAAAACCTTAACACAAAGGTCTCAATAACTGAATGAATCAAACAAACAACAAACAACGTTCCTCAATCACAAATCAGAAAAGACAACAATCAAACCAACTAAGAAAGTCTTACAAACTTCCTTCAAAGCCAACTTCAAAACTTGATTTCTTCCTTTCTTGAACATCAACCTTAAAAACCTCATTCAAACTTCCTTCAGAGAATGGGCGATCCGGAGATTGTCCAAGGATCGCCTAATTGTGAAAAATCCAACCCTTTATATAGGAGAATTATCTTCCAAAGATAAAATATCTTAAAAAGATAATTTCCTTAAAATATATCTCCATATCTTCCAAAATATATCAAGCAAAAAAGATATCTTCCTTCCAGAAATCTAGCCAAAAATATGTGATATTCACTTTCCAAAAATAGAAGATCTTAGCCAAAAATAAAGATCTCGTGTCCGGTCATCACTTCGCCTCGGTCCCGACGCTCCTGAAGATCACCTCGGTCGAGGTGGTACTGTAAATGACCGAGGTGAGTCTCAGCTGAGAGTGAAACTCTCTAATCTAGTCCAAAATCAGTCTTCTAAATCATTTCCATGCTTCATGAGATCTTCTTGTAACTCCTCAATGCTCCAAAATGTAGTTCCAATGACTCCTTAGCTTCCTTAGCTCCATTTTTGTCCAAAACGTGCCATTTTCCCTACAATTACAACGAAAATAGGTGTAGACCTCGATTCCCGCAAAGGTAGACAAAACAACAATATAATCAAAGAATATACATCCATACATGCAGATTTATGAAGATAAAATGTCTAAACCAATCCCAAAATATAGACTATAATACATGCTATCAAAATACCCCATACTTGTCCCTTGCTTGTCCCCAAGCAAGATTCAAATCTTAGATACAAGATAGAATGGATTATAAGTCAGAAAGATCAATGAAAAACATTTCAAAACCTTTTTATGTGTGCTCCACTCATAGATCACCCTAAGAGAATGCTTCTTGGAAAATCAAAACATGATCAAAACATTTTATAAATATAAGAAAGTTGTTCATATTTGCATAAAATCATAGAATGCATAATAAATTATATTTATCGAAATCAATCATGTATAATCCAGTTTAAACCACCAAGTCAGTCAACATACTCGAGATCTCAAGGGCTTCCAAAAGAGGTCAAGTAACGTGTCAGGGTGGGATGTATTTAGGGTAATGTGGTGCTGGAATCCGGGAATAGGATCTTACTTCACTTTCTTTGAATCACAACATCTTCTACTAATTAGCTTTGCTTATTTTTACTTTATTTTTTGGGATGCATGGACAGAGGTGCACAATAACCGAAGCCTAGGAGATCAACAATCATCAATTTCTCGAGATGCCTCAAATCCTTGATGCACATACCATGACCCGTTAGGACTATCGATCAATCCAACTTTGACAAGACACAAACACCCGGCTATGTGAATGGTGCCGAGTTACTCATCATCAAGATCAACGTCCCCAAACCTAAATTGTTTCCTTCTAACACTTTCAGCCAAGATCTCAACTTTACTTCACTTGCTTTTCATCACTTGCTTCCAAATTCCCTGATAGGTAAAGGGAGGCAAATATGTGTATGAGGGGCTAAGCATGGTCAAGAAGAAGAAGAGAAGAGAATGAATTGTCTTAGTCATCCCAGGAAGAATGTGATAGAACTCATCATGTGGTGAAAACCTTCAAATCCAACATAATTTTGATAAAAACAAAGTATTAAACATGCTAAAACTTCAAACAAAGCATTTTGCAACTTAAACATATCATAAAACCTTTCGAGCATATAAAGATTTCAAAACCAATCTGCAAACAAAATCATCATCGAGGTCATATCCAGAGAAGAAGCACAAAACGTTTTCGCAAACCTCTCAGTTAAAAGCCCATCTTTGTCAAGGTGTTCTGGCGTCATCCGAGGTTCATCCTCGATCGGCAATGAACGTCTCGGTCGAGGTCATAAATTTTTTTTCATATTGGTTTTTGACGTTTTTCTCAAACAAAAACCTGTATGTATGCATGTAATGACAAATAAGCATATAGAGCCAAATAAGACAATAATATCCAAGAGAGTCATACAAGCCATACACATAAGTCATATAAATACATCCAAATACCCCATACTTCGGACACATTGTCCCAATGGGTCAAATATAAGTCTAAGGAATCAATGGGTCAAATATAAGTCTAAGGAATCAGAAAACTCACCAAACCTAGCTGAACTGCATATTAAATAAATAAGAAATTCATGAAGCTCTAATCTTTGTCAGTTGGCTGTGGTGGATGTGGAATGTAGGGATGTTGGGTCGGGTCAAATGGATAGCCCATTATCTGCTGAAACTGGATCTCCATCATTTGGCACTGATAATGCTGGCTCTCCTCTATACGATGCATCCATCCATCAGTGTGTCGGAACTCATCAGCAAAGCGCTGGGACATGTCTAATGTCATAGCCGTGTAGGAGTCAATCATGTGATCAGTCAGATCATCAATCCATCGGTGAGCCTCGGGATCTCTACGGCAGCATGATCTTCACTGAGATGGCAGTGGTGGTGGAGGTTCTCTCTCATCCTCCGTCGCCTCATCATCAAGATCGACAACGGGAACACTAGGGCCGCCGGTATCAGTACCGGTCTCCATGTCAGCTCCTCCATCATACCCCTCATCATTATCATCATCATCATCATCATCATCATCATCATCATCAGCTGCTGCATCTCCATAATTCTGCATGTAAGGGAACCAAGCAACTGACCAATATTGATGATCAAAAACAGAAAACTGAGATGACCACATAATCCCATATGGAGTTGTCGTCTCCCATGGCATGGCAACGTAAGGTGTGCCAAGGCCACGAGGAACCAGAATGTGTCGGGTGATCATCTCCTGCAGTCCCAGCGGCTTAACATCCGCGACAAGTGTACAAGTTGAAAGATCTAAACCCATGGAAGTGGCGATGTGGGTCACCAACCCACCACAAATGATATCGCCTCTAGACTTGCCCTTGATCTTGTGTAGGTCGTCTGCTAGCATGACAGCAAAGTCCGACACTCCTCTAGTCACCATATAGAGCAAACTCAGCAGCTCCCCCTGACGGACCTTTTGGGGCGTCTCAGTACGCGCAAGAAGTGTCTCACTAAAAATCCTATTTGCAAGGCGGAAGGCAAGATGAAAGATAATATGCTCCCGGGAATCTCCGGGTTTCCACCTGTAACTATTGTCCTTCACATGGGCTATCTCGCCCCAGAAACTCCGAGCCACCGCCCGGGAAGGAAAATCAGTCACAGTCGGTGTAGGGAAGCCAAAAATCTCCCTAAACTGATCCATCGGAACTACATAGTTCCAGTTCAACAGCCGGTACTTGATTCCTTGACGCTCCGGCATGTAAGTCACTGAGCTGACAAACTCCAACATCGGCTCTAGATAGGCCGGAGCTCTGATATCTATGAACTCCTTTAGAACAACCATGGAGATCATCTTCTTCAAGTCCTTCACCACATGGAGGCACTCGAAGGCATCAACATGAAGAAACCATGGGGCAACGATCGGACGCCCGCAAATACGATCATAATCCTTCTGGTGACGCTCGTGGATCACCGGAATGGAAAACTGAGAAGTAGAAGAAGGGGAAGAATGGTGTAAACTAATAGGCCTATCCCTCAAGGCCAACTGACGATCAGATTTGTTTCTCATTTTTCTAGAACAAGAACACCTCGGTTGCCCAAGAACACCTCGGCCGAGACACATTCGACTGGACCGAGACGAACTGCTGAACGCACTCTCTTAATTTGTAAGCTTTTCCCCAAAAAAACACTACCAAAAGCTTCCTAAGGGGTACTTATATCTTTTTCAACAATAATCAGTGGCAACCAAAGCCAAATCTGCTCAAAATCGACAAAAGAAGGAGGGAGTTAGGGTTTGGAACGAAATACCCCAAATTCTGCAGATTAAAGCGTTTTCCTTGTTGTTTGATGCTTGGAGACTGAATCTCTTGCTTCCTCCGGTGAAATCGAGCCAAGAAGCGTGGAAAACGGGCAAGAATCGAGAATTTGAGGGTGAAGTGCCGCCGCGGTCGAGGTGAGAGTAGAGAGGGAAAAAGTGGAAGAGTTAGAAACCGTCACGCCTTTTATACCCCTCGTTGAATTTGATTACACCTCGGTCGAGATGGTCCCGAGCGGACCGAGGTGTTAGACTGGATGTCATACCTAGTCGCCTTGGTTGACTAAGAACATCTCGATCGAGGTGCTATGACAGCAACCGAGATGTGTCTCAGTCAAGCTCCGTCTTCTCAATTTGTCGAAATTTTGTCCTTCCAGTGTAGCTCCTGACCTGTAATCCTTCCTTAGAAAGTACCTGGTTCCTGTCTTGAGGACGCAGAAAAAACAAAGCAAACAATCTAAAACTAAGCTAGAAAAGGGGAAAGAAAGCAAAAACCTTGGGTTGCCTCCCAAGAAGCGGTTAGTTTAAGGTCGCTAGCTGGACCGTACGTCGTCGTCAAACTTGTTGGAAGGTGTCCTCACCCCATACTTCATCTTCTTCATGGGGTGAAACAAAGGATTCTATCCAATGTTCCAATAAAAGCAAGTGCTCATCGGGAAACGAGTCATCAAGGGGTAGGTCATCCTTCTCGAGCGAGGACGGAGGTAGCCGGCTGAGGTGATCCACAACAGAATTCTCAGATCCCTTCTTATCGCGGATCTTTAGGTCAAACTTTTGATGTAAGAGAATCCAACAAATGAGGCGCGGCTTTGCATCTTTCTTAGTAAGCAAGTAATGAATAGTTGCATGGTCAGTGTAAACAATAACTTTCACTCCCACTAAGTAAGAGCAAAACTTCTCAAAAGCATAAACAACTGCCAAAAGCTCCTTTTCGGTGGTGGCGTAGTTCAGTTGAGCTTCATCTAGCGTCTTGCGAGCATAGTAAATGGCATTGGTCCGGCCATCCTTCTTTTGTCCAAGTACCGCTTCTACGGCCACATCACTAGCATCACACATGATCTTAAAGGGCAAGGTTCAATCGGGAGGTTCAAATGATGGGAGCGGATATCAACGTTTCCTTTATCCTGTAAAAAGCATCAAGGCAATCCTGCTAAAACTCAAAAACAACATCCTTATTCAAAAGATTAGTGAGCAGTTTATAGATTTTAGAGAAATCCTTGATGAACCTCCTTTAGAAACCTGCATGCCCGAGAAAATTCCGCACACCCTTAGCAGAACAAGAGGGAAGGGGGAGTTTCTCAATAGTCTTGATCTTAGCTCAATCAACCTCAATACCTCGGTTGGAGACGAGGTGTCCTAGAACAATTTCTTCGCTAACCATAATGTGACACTTCTCCCAATTCAAAACAAGATTAGTGTCTTCACAACGTTGTAGCACTAGAGAAAGGTTAGCCAAACAATTATCAAAAGAGGAACCATATACCGAAAAGTCATCAATGAATACCTCCATGATCTCCTCAATGTACTCGGAAAAGATATCCATCATACAACGTTGAAAGGTAGCAGGTGCGTTACACAATCCGAATGGCATCCTCCGATAAGCGAATTTCCCCCATGGACAAGTGAAAGTGGTCTTCTCTTGATCATCTGGATGGATAGAAATCTGAAAGAAGCCACTATAACCATCTAAATAGAAAAAATGGGAGTGTTGATCTAACCGTTCGAGCATTTGGTCAATGAAGGGGAGCATGAAGTGGTCCTTTCGAGTGGCCACGTTCAGCTTCCTATAATCAATGCACATCCTCCAGCCCGTAACGGTCCTAGTAGGAATCAACTCATTGTTCTTGTTTGTCACAACGGTCATCCCTCCCTTCTTGGGAACTACATGCGCCAGACTCACCCATTTGCTATCCGATATGGGAAATTTGATACCTGCATCAAACAACTTAAGAATCTCCTTCTTCACAACCTCTTTCATGATCGGATTTAACCGTCTTTGAGATTCACATGAAGTCTTATGATCGTCCTCCATTAGTATCTTATGCATACAAAAATAAGGATTAATAACAACAAGATCATCAATAGTATAACCCAAAGCCTTTCGATGTTTCCTCAGAACATGCATCAGTTTAGATAATTCAGTTTCAAAAGGGAAGCACTAACGATAACGGGATAAGTAGAATCCGGGCCAAGGAAAGCATACCTCAAGTGATTCGGAAGTGGTTTAAGCTCCAAGACTGGGGGTGCTTTCTGAGGTGGATCTGTGCTTCCTCCTTCCAGTGAAGTGGACTTAGATCAAAGAGTTGGACCTTCAGAAGTCTCAATTGACATCATCTCGCTTGCTATCTCGGTCGGGATCCGAGGTGGGTGACCGAAATGTTCTTCAGATAAGAACACCTCGCTTGGTCTAGAAAGTGCCTCGGTCGAGGTACTGGAACTGGAACCGAAACCTAACGTGCTTTTCTTTTCCTGAATCAGTTTATCAAATCTAACTCCTGGATCTGCTTCCAATGTTTCCAAGCTTCGCACATCTGCATCACAAAAGACATCTATACCTTCCTCTATTAAACTAAAACTTAGAACTTTTTCAAAAAGATCTTACATAAGGATAGAACTCACTAATTCTCTAGATTCTCCTTCATCATAGATGTTGAAGATGTCATCCTCTAGCATCTCTCCCTTCATTGCAGCCAGCAATGCAAACTCCACATGATCACCACCAATGTTGAACTTCAGCTTGGCATTCTTACAATCCACGTTGCAACCCGAAGTTGCTAGAAATGGTCTCCCGAGAATTATAGGGATGGGATAATCTGGGGAATGTCAAGCACAACAAAGTCTATAGGAATGTAGAAATTACTTAACTTGATGGGAACGTCTTCCAAAATACCAACGGGATGGGTAATAGAGCGATCCGCCATGTATAACGTCATCTTCACCGGCTTGGGCTCTCCAAGTCCGATTTTCTCACATAGCTCCAGCGGATAATCTGCGTGTTGTAATTGCCATGATTTGTCCTTTACGGTTGCTTTCTGTCCTTGCTGGAAGCTTCCCTGGATCTCTTGGCACTTCATTCGCCTTGTTGAAGAATTGTTGCTCTAAGGCTTTTTGTGCCTTTGAAAATGAATTCTTTTATGTCTCCACAGCGTTGAGCTTGATCAAAATTGCTTCTAGCACATCATCTGGCTTCTTTGGTGGCTGGGACGAACTTGATGCAGGCTCCTGGCTTCTCAATGGAGTAGAAGAAGAAGAGGGGACATTAAGAGAATTTTCAGCATGAGAATAAGGGTTACCGGAATTTTGTTGATTAGATCTCCAATTGTTGTTATTGGAGTTTCTGTTGTTGTTGTTGTAATTGTTGTTCCGCGGCCCTTGATAGTTGTTTCTTCCTTTGTAGCCACCATCTTACTCCTTCTTCGTTTGAGCCACTAAAAGCTCCTTCAATGCTTTCACTTTATTGCTAAGCGAGGTGAGTTGAGCTCTATTTGATGATGCGTCTTGGATGCTAACTCTCCTTGCTCCATCTTCAACTCTTTGATGGGAGTATTTTTCCATGTGTAAAGCTTGCTTTTCAAAGAAATCCCAAGCTTCATCTATCGGCATGTCCATGAAGGTTCTGGTAAAAAGTAGTTGGAGCTTGAATTGAGTATCTCCATCCAAACCCTTGAAGTAAATTTCCAGCAACTCGATCTTTGGAATCCCATGATGTGGGCAATCAAACAAAAGATCCTTGAATCTCTCCCATGACTTGGACAAACTTTCTTTGTCGTTTATAATAAAAGCATTGATCTTGCCCCTCAATTCAGCGGTCTTAAAAGGGGGAAAGAACTTAGTTAGAAACTCCATCATCATCTCTTCCCAAGTGTTAATTTTTCTAGCTAGAAGAGATTGATACCAAGCAAGCGCCTTGTCTTTCAAAGAGAAGTAGAAGGGCCTCAACTTGTAATTGTTGTTCTCCACTCTTGAAGGTCTTTAAGTCTCCATCAGAATCTCATAGTTATGCAAATGCTGATGTGGAGACTCTCTCTCTAAACCTCCAAATTGACATTGTCGAATCATGGTTAGAACTTGAGGTCTAAGTTCATAATCATGCTCAGCTGGATTACCTAGGTTGACTCCTGGACGCCTAACTTGTTGATTGGGGTCCATCCTCTGATCTAGGGTTCGTGGAACTCCAGCAAAAAGAACATCTCGGACTGGCATCTGAGGTGGTAGGTGTATCTTAGCCGGGGCAAATGGGACTGGGTCTTGCCTCGGTCGAGCATCTGGGATCGGTCGAGGCAAAAACTGAGCCCTTAGAGCGGCCATATCTGCTTCAATTTTTTCAGTTCTTGTGCGAGTCTCGTCTCTCTCTATCACTGCAGTTCTTCCTTATTGAGGCGTAGTTTTTCCAATGCCTCCTTCAATTCGGCTTCAAGATCGCGATTGTCTTGATCGGCCATCTTAGCTTCTTTCAATCTTCTCTTGTATGTCTTTTCTGGTTTGGGGTCGTAAGGAACGATTCCCTTTCTAGGACGAGTTCTTCGCATAATGCTAAGGAAAGGTCCTGCGAAATCACTCAAGTAAAGTGGTCAAAAGCAACAAGGGCAATAGCCCCTAAAGACAACCGAAACCGAACTTGGTCTTGAGCAAGTCCCGGGCAACGGCGCCAAAAACTTGTTCGCTCCAAAAGGTGTGTGCAAGCTTTAATATTTGTACCAAGAATAATTTCAAATAGCGAACCCGCAGTGTACGGATCGGTTGTAATAAAAGCAAGAATTCCACGGTCGAACACAAGGATTATGGTGAAACAAAGATCGGTAATTCAGGTTGTCAATAACAAACACGCAACAACGCAAAGCTATCAAAGATGATGTAATAACCAGATAAAGAGAATGCGGATTCTAGAGATTAAAGCATCCAATTGTGGTTCCGACTCAAGATCTCAAAAGATAACGTGGACAAAGCTGAGGATTGCAAAGGGAAGGTGTTTCTAAGGTGAGAATAGATCACCGGGTAAGTCTCACAACTCACTATCCCAAACAAAAGATCCTTTTACCGGGTAAGTCTCTAGGTACTAAGGAAAGAAACTATAATCTCAAACCAACACACCACCCAAGGGGATAGAATCAACCTTTACCGGGTAAGTATCAGGCTAACTCTCAAAGATGGGATGAAGGCACACTCAAACCCCAATAAAGGATAAACCTTTATTACTTACACTCATGATCTTGGGTAAACAAACAAAGGAATCACCGGGTAAGTCTCATCCTAGGCTTGCGTTGAACCAGGAAAGGTATAACAAGGATAGGATTTGGCAAACTGAAACCTCAACTCAGATAAGGTTAAGAAAAGGGTTCACCTCATCCAGTTATATTCCATCCCAATGACTGACCGAGGTGTTCGTCGGATAAGGTAAAGACTCGAGCTTTCAGGGTCCACTGGGGATAAGATTATTCTATCATCGTCTTTTCCACAACTTTCAGCCAATCACCCTAGAATCGCATAAAGAACTTAGCCAACAGTCATCATGATAACAATAATCAAATATATAAGAAAGGAATCAATATTCAAACATGAAAACCTTAACAAAAAGGTCTCAATAACTGAATGAATCAAACAAACAACAAACAACGTTCCTCAATCACAAATCAAAAAAGACAACAATCAAACCAACTAAGAAAGTCATACAAACTTCCTTCAAATTCATCTTCAAAACTTGGTTCCTTCTGATAGCATGAATTATAGTCTATATTTTGGGACTTGTTTAGACGTTTTATCTTTAATAATCTGCATGCTTGAATGTATATTATGTGATTATATTGTCGTTTCATCTACCTTTGCGGGAATCAAGGTCTACACCAAGTTTCGTTGTAATCGTAGGTAAAATGGCACATTTTGGACTAAAATGGAGCTAAAGGAGCTAAGGAGTCATAGGAGCTACATTCTGGAGCTTAAGGAAGAACTCGGAAAGCATGGAATTAGATTAAAGATTCACTTTGGACCAGATTTGAGAGATTTCATATTCAGTTTAGAGTCACCTCGGTTGACTACAGCTTCACCTCGACCGAGGTGATCTGAGGAAGCGTCTCGACCGAGGCGAATACCCTGACGCGGCGAGATCGTTTGTTCTTGGCTGAGATCTTTTATTTTTGGAAGGAGAAATCCTATATTTTTTGGCTGGATTTCTGGAAGGAAGATTATATATTTTGGAGATCTATTTTAGAGATTAAGATATATTTTATTAGGATAATATCTTTTCAAGATATTTTATCTTTGGGAGATAATTTTCCTATTAAAGGGCTGGATTTTCCACAAATTGAGCAACCCGCTACCATCGCAGCACTTGGGGATTGAAGAAGCTGCAGTTAGGAAGGATTTTTGGAAGGTTGAAGGAAGGATTGATAGCTTGTTATAGCTTTAGTGAAGGGTTTTGTAAGACTTTCTTAGATTCCCTTTTTGTTGATTGTCTTGTTGGATTTGTTATCCAAGGAACGCTTATTTGTTTGATATTTCATTCAGGTATTGAAGTCTTGTTCTTAAGGTTTTTGTGCTCAAATATTCATTCCCTTCCCATATATTTGATTATTGCTTTCATGATGATGAGTGGCTAATTTCCTTGTGCGATTCTAGGGTGATTGGCTGAAGGTTGTGGGAAAAACAATGATAGAATAATCTTAAATTCCAGTAGGACCCTGAAAGCTCGAGTCTTTATCCTTAACCTTAGAACATCTCGCTCAGTCGATGAACATCTCGGCCGGGGTGGAATTCGTCTGACCGAGGTGACCTTTCTGATCCGAAACTGAGAGTTAAGTGTTAGAGTTTGCCAAATCCTATTCTTATTACACCTTTCCTGGTTCAATGCAAGCTTAGGATGAGACTTACCCGGTAATTCCTTTGTTTGTTTACCCAAGATAATAAGTGTAGGTAATAAAGGTTTATCCTTTATTGGGGTTTGAGTGTGCTTTCATTCCATCTTTGTGAGTTAGCCTGAGACTTCCCGGTAAAGGTTGATTCTATTCCCTTAGTTGGAGTGTTGGTTTGAGATTATAATTCCTTTCCTTAGTACCTTGAGACTTACCCGGTGATAGGTTCTTTGGCTTGGGATTGTGAGTAGTGAGACTTACCCGGTGATCTATTCCACTTTAGTAACACCTTCCCTTTGCAAACCTCAGCTTTGTCCGCTTATTTTGAGATCTTGAGTTGGAACCACAACTAGATGCTTTAATCCGTAGAATTTGCATATTTCCTTTAATTGACCTTATTATCATTTTTGATTGCTTTAAATTCTTTTGTGGTTAGTTGTAATATTGACAACCTATATTGGTTTTGTTTCACCTAAGTCCTTGAGATCGACACCCCGGAATTCTTGCTTTTACTACGATTGACCCGTACACTGCGGGTTCGCATCCTTATTTTAAGCATACATCTTGGGTTATAAATTTAAAGCTTGCACACACCATTTGGAGCGAACACCTTCCTTTCTTGAATTTCAACCTTTAAAACCTCCTTTAAATTTCCTTCAGAGAATGGGCGATCCGGAGATTGTCCAAGGATGGTTTAATTGTAGAAAATCCAACCCTTTATATAGGAGAATTATCTTCCAAAGATAAAATATCTTAAAAAGATAATTTCCTTAAAATATATCTCCATATCTTCCAAAATATATCAGCCAAAAAGATATCTTCCTCCCAGAAATCAAACCAAAAATATGTGATATTCACTTTCCAAAAATAGAAGATCTCAGCCAAAAATAAAGATCTTGCGTCCGGTCATCACTTCGCCTCGGTCCAAACGCTCATGAAGATCACCTCGGTCGAGGTTGTACTGTAGCTGACCGAGGTGAGTCTCAGCTGAGAGTGAAACTCTCTAATGTGGTCCAAGATCAATCTTCTAAATCATTTCCATGCTTCCTGAGATCTTCTGCTAACTCCTCAATGCTCCATAATGTAGCTCTAATGACTCCTTAGCTTCGTTAGATCCATTTTGGTCCAAAACGTGCCATTTTCCCTACAATTACAACGAAACTAGGTGTAGACCTCGATTCCCGCAAAGGTAGATAAAACAACAATATAATCAAAGAATATACATCCATACATGCAGATTTATGAAGATAAAACGTTTAAACCAATCCCAAAATATAGACTATAATATATGCTATCATCTTTCGCTCGTACTGATTTACCTTTGCATATTGTAGGATTGGTTGACAAGATTGGATCTCACGCCTTTCGTATAGACTATCCGGATTCGAGGACGAATCCTTTTGAAGAGAGGGAGGATGATGTGATCCCGGATGGTCCCGAAGCACTTCGATTCCACATTCCTAGACCACCCTGACATCTACCCAAGAGACGCCCGTTCAAGCCCTAGAAATATCCACAAGCGTCTATCAAACAACCACGTCGAGCTCCGTACGCACGCCCGACTCCTTGACCAAGACTACACCCTTGGCTCATGTTTTCCAGTCCATCTTGTAGCAATGTTGGGTCTTTGGGTCGAGCTAAGGGTCCTTAAAATAAAGTATAAGTTAAAACTAGGTTCTTTTATTTATAGACCTTTTTTATTTTCCTTAGTGGAAATAAGTTAAATTAGTCGCATTTATTCTAAGACCTTTCACATTTCCCTTTTCAGTTATGTTTTCTTTCTTTTCTAGACCTTTGTAGCCTATATAAGGCATATGTTGCATGCCATTTTTTGGCGGAGAGAATGAAGTAGAAAAAAACCTTGAGCGTTAGCTTGAAAGAGTTGTTGATTTGCTCCGAAAATCAAACCCGAAAACTAAGTGAGATTCTTCATTTTCAAACACTTTGGTGAGAGGCTAAAGTGGTTCGATCGGTGAGAGGCTGACGAACAAAGGATCAAGCTTCCTAGAGTGCGATTCGGAGGGAATATTGATAGAGTCAAGGAGATCCTTAAGGTGCGAGGCCAAGGGGATTTTGCTTGTCACATCCGGATTTCGATCCATCTACCATCACCCCTTCTCGAGTCTAAATACAATAAAATAATTTTTTTAATCTAATTATAGATTAATTAGTTTTCTATTAACAAGTTAACTATATACAATATTCTACGTATCGCAACTTGAAAGCCATAGAAATCAGTTGATTCAGGACAACTGACTGTTAATTGCAAATTAATTGAATATGTTTGTTTAATCAGTTCACATTGCTGCAACTTCTCCCTAACTTTTATTTAATTTTTAGAATGCTCTTATTTCCACACATCTCTTTTATTGGAGGATTATGTGCTCCTATTTCCACACATCTCTTTTGTGTTAGTGACTTTCTTTCTTCCCTAATTGGTTTTGCTTACAAGAAATGGGCTGAATATGATAGAATTAAATTGAACAACTTTACTTATTTATATCTTGTCTAATTGATGTTGCTATTTCAATGTTTCAGGTTGAGTGATAATGATGCTAGTAATGTGCATGTGGCTGATCCTGAAGAGATTGTCTCCAGGGTTCACATGTGGGTCTCTCTTTCTCTCTCGCACGTGCTTACATGAATTTCCATTCTTATTAGCCATAATTTGGGTAATTGAAAGATTTTGGTGCTATGATTTAGATGGAGAAATTGTAAGCATCTTGTTACTATTTGCATGATCTCCATAAACCCTAATCCTTTTGTGTGTGCTATGTATACTAAGCATGTTTGTCCCTATCTTTAATCGCCCCCACCAAAAGAAAAATACATATTCTTTTTCACAATGGGTTTTCTTTACACGTCCAAGGCTATAATATCCGGAAATTTTATTTCGTTTAATCCCGTAGCAAACCGGATTTCGATCCATTGATCTTTCTCATTCTACCTAGTCGTACATACTATCTCAAATTTCTATCATTTTATGTAACCTCACTCCACATAAAATGATAGAATTTTACATCAAACCCTAATCTATCAAACCCTAGTTTATTTCATGACATGTCCTTGACAAAGTCATGACATCCTTTTGACGAGACCAAGACGAGATCATGACAAGCTTTTGACAAGGCCATACATGAACTTGACAAGGCCATGACAAGTTTTGACAAGGCCTTGACAACCTCAACCAACTCTTTCTTACCTTGTTTTAGCCCACCTCTCCATGCATTTCCTTGGCTTATTTTGCTTCAGCCCACCCGCAGCTTCTTCAGCCCACCTTCCCTTGCAAGAGTGCTACTTGTGTGCAGGGCCAACTGTGTGAGGAAGCCCAAGAAGGACTCAAAAAATAGCCGGCCTCCTCTCCTTAACTATTCCCACGTAACGGCTGAGAAGATCACGCTGTAACCGCCTGAATTCACGCAGAAGATCACCTCCTTCCTTCAATATATGCGCTAGGTCGTGTATACCGTATCCAGCCTTCACACTCACCGTTGTTACGCCAGAATCATCACAATCTTCTCCTTCTGTAGCAAATCTGTTCCTTTCGATCAATCGCTTCAACGCAGCAGCAACCACTGCAGGCCAGCGTCGCTTCCTTCCTCTCCCTCCATTGTTGATCTACGACAGAAGCCTAAGTTTCTGCACGCAATAGTGTTTCGTCTCTACTCGATCTGAGCATGGCCAATGTGCAGTAACAGCCGAGTCTTCCTAGCAGAAGTGCGAGTACAAAACTTGGTGGATTTTTATTAGAATTTTCATTGCCTTTTTACCAATTAGTTAGATTATAACTGTAGTTGTTATCACTCGTGCAGATGGCATGTACTAGGGCTACACCAGCTATTGGTCGAGGTAGAGGTTGTCCACCTCTTCCTCCAGCTGGATAGAATAGGGGTGATAGGACTTCTGTTGTTCGAGGATGTGGTTGTGGAGGTAGACCTCCACTAGTGAGAGGTCGAGGTCAAGCTCTTCGAGAGGATCCACCCGCAGCGAGCATGCTAGATGTTGTAGTGGAAGAGGTGGCTGAGAGTATGGTTCCCGAGGTCGGGAATGAGAACGCCGCTAGGTCTAAAGCACAAGAAGCATGTTCGACTGGGTCAGGACGCGTCTCTATAGGGGCATTTGAGTACAGAGAGTACAGAGAGTACGTCCAGCGTGTGGAGGAAGCTACTAGGATAGAGGGACCTTATTCAAGGAGCAGGCACATTTTTGGTGGCGGACCATTCGTAGCCGAGTCACCAGTTGGGATCAGATGAGGAGCATTATTAGAGAGAGGTACTGCCTTGCCTCGTTGAGGACAGAGAAGTTTCACGACTTCATTGAGGCAGGATTTGAGGATATTCCGGTTGCTGAGGCAGTCAAGAAGTTTTAGAAGGAGTTCACACTACTTGGTCCAGCTGCACCTCCTAAAGAGTAGCACGTGTACCTCTTCTCTCGGAGATTTAGAGAGAGCACACGTTCTTATCTTGCAAGATTCTGCTGCAAGTCTCTGTCAGACTATCAAGATAAGGCTTCTGCATATGAGAGGGATAGACTAGTTCCAAGGAGAGCAGTTCAGTCTCGTGGACCGGATAAGCAACAAAGGACAGGTTATGCTAGTAGTGGTACAGCAGTATCCGGGTTTGGACGAGGGCAGACTTAGGGCAGACCTTGCTATCACACTACAATTCAGGCTCCAGGTAGAGAGCGACAGTGTTTTAACTACAATAGTCGTGATCATCTCAAGCCAGACTGTAAGAGGCCACCTACAATCTGCTTCACTTGTGGTAAGTCGGGACACAGGGCTACATTTGCCATCAGGATAGAGCTCTATCACAAGAGGGTTCTTCCCCGGCAGGTGCTGAGTGGAGTGGACAGAGGCCCCCTAACTACCGAACACCGAGTCAGCAGCAATAGCAGTAACGGGCCCCAGGATACCCTGCCTCAAACAGTCCTACACAGGGATCAGGCCGTGGCAGGGGACGTGGCGGTACTACTGACACCAGAGGAGCTCTGTCGAGAGTATTTGAGCTGAAGAGTGCGGATCAGCCAACGGCACCTGTGACGACAGGTACTATCTGGATTCATGATTTACCTGTGCGAGTTTTGTTTGATACGGGTGCTACGCACTCCTTTATATCAGATGCTTGCGTAGATAGGTTCTCCTTAACTACGGTAGAGGGAGTACCTTTTGTAGTTGGGTTACCTAATGGGGGTAAGATTAGATGATTCCGAGAGATTCATGATTGCCCCATTCATTTGGGAGATCGCGATTGGCTGGTAGATTTCCTAGTTATGCCCTTAGCACATGAGGACGTGATTTTAGGGATAGATTGGATGACGAGACATGGAGCGGTCTTAGACATTGGCAGGAGGACCGTGACTATCGCCACTGAGGAGGGTCACAAAGTGATATTTCGAGGTTGGGATCTCGGAAAGTCCGGCACCGTTATCAGCGTAATGAGAGCAGCGAGACTGATAGCACAGGGTTGTGACGCCTTCTGGTGTTATGCCATGAAGGAACACAAGAGCCTGACAGTAGAGGAGATACCAGTTGCATGCGAGTTTGTAGAGGTATTCAGTGACGATCTGCCAGGGTTACCCCCACAGAGGAGTGTTGACTTTAGCATTGAGTTAGAGCTGGGCACGAGACCAATCTCAAAGGCCCCGTACCGCATGGCACCGATAGAGCTGCTTGAGCTGAAGAAGCAATTAGAGTAATTAGCGGAGAAGGGCTTCATACGCCTTAGTGTTTATCCCCAGGGAGCACCGGTATTGTTTGTGAGGAAGAAAGATGGATCGATGAGGCTATGCGTCAATTATAGAGAGTTGAACAAGTTCACCATCAAGAACAAGTATCCACTGCCTCGCATAGATGATTTGTTGGACCAGTTAGATGGAGCGTCAGTGTTTTCGAGGATAGACTTGAGGTCAGGTTATCACCAACTGAGGGTGAGAGACTAGGACATACCTAAGACGGTATTCCGGACTAGGTATGATCACTATGAGTTTGTAGTGATGCCATTCGGGCTCACTAATGCGCCAACGGTATTCATGGAGTTGATAAACGGGATTTTCATCGACTTCTTAGACCAGTTTGTAGTGGTCTTCATTGGCGACATTCTAGTTTACTCTAGGAGTCGAGAGGAGCATGCCGGACACTTGAGGACAGTGTTACAGATTCTGCGGGATAGCCAAATTTATGCTAAGTTGTCCAAGTGCGAGTTCTGGATGTCAGAGGTGGCCTTCCTAGGCCATGTAGTGACTGCTGAGGGGATTAAGGTCGATCCGGCGAAGATCGAGTTAGTATCTTCTTGGCAACCTCTGAAGAATGTTAAGGAGGTTCGTAACTTTCTTGGGCTGGCAGGCTACTATTGCCGGTTTGTGGAAGGGTTTTCCCAGATTGCACGACCACTTACTTGCCTCCGGAGGAAGACTAGTTGGTTTGTTTGGTTTGAGCCGTGTCAGCAGAGCTTTGAGGAGTTTAAGAGGAGAATGACGATTGCTCCAATTTTAGCACAGCCTGAGGGTACAGTGGACTTTGTGGTATACAGTGACGCATCCAAGCTAGGCTTGGGGTGTGTCTTGATGTAGAGGGGTAAGCTCATAGCCTATGCCTCTCGGCAGCTAAAGACGTGTAAGGAGAACTACCCCACACATGACCTAGAGTTAGCTGCAGTAGTTCATAGGTGATGGAATCACTATCATTTAGGATAGTTTTTAGTGTCTTTTTATTGCATTTGTGTCGGTTTATGCTACTAACTCCTTGGTCCAAAAGAAGAAGACTAAAAGAAGCTAAGGAAGGAGTTATACGCACTTAGGAGTGAAGATCGTTCACGAAGCAAAGCTTCTGTTGCCTCACCGCCCCTGCGGAGCCTTGCCACCGCCCCTGTGGGTGACGCCTTACAACTGAGCGCTTCCTGCGCCTTCACCAGCGCCAACCATGAAGTGTGTCACCGCACCTGCGCCACTCCTTGGCGTCCCTGCGGTGACCTACCCTGAAGACGAAGACCAGCTCCCCTGCGTCTCTCACTGCGCCCCTGCCTGCGCCTCAACCTAGAAGCTGGAAGGCGAAGAGGCTGTGTCACCGTCCCTGCGTCGATATAGGGACGCCCCGACGGCTTGGCATCAGAAACGTCAAGAAGTCGAAGGGTCAGACATTTGAAGAGCATTAAAGATCCGCCCCAGTGGAATTGCCTATCCGCCCTTGCGGCCATGAAGAAGATCAAGCGTTTTTGCCTTCACCGCCCCTGCGGAGCTGAAGGACGCCCCTGCGGCTTAACGTTAGAAGCTTTACTCCGGCTGTTTACACCACCTTTATGGCATTAAAGGTGGCTGTTTTGGGCCGGCCATTTACTCCTATTTAGTGCCTTTTGTAGTATAAATAGTCCTTGGTTGATTGCTAGAAGGATCCATCTTATCATCTTGTTAGCCAACAAATTATCCACTTAGATTGTCTTGCTACCTTTGTAATGAGTTGCTAACTCCCTTGCTACATTGGGTTGGTTTGAAGCTGCATTGTTACTTTGGTTGTAAGTTCTTTATAATATAAGTTTTCATTCAGTAATACTTTGTGTTTCCTCGATCTCCATTGTCTAATTGCATGTTTACTATTGCTTGAGATTGATCACCTTAGGTTCTAAAGTGCATGCAAACAACTAGGATTAATAGGTTCCGGGTTCGGGTCTTTAATCTAGTAGCAACTTTAAGTAATAACGGGTTGTGATTACTTAAAGAAAAGGAACACAAATATAAAGATAAGTTTAACGATTTTAATCTTCTCTTTATATCCCTTAGTCTTTGTTTGAAAGCTAACTTGTTATTTGTTTGTGTAGGTTTACGGAACACTAACCTGTTAAGTTGTGTTGATGCCGATTGGCTCAACACATATATATGATCGAGACGGGAGATTACTTGAAAACTTGTAAAAGGAACTCACCAAAGTGGCAATTGCATGCTTAGAATCAACCTAGTGTAGATTCATCCATTATTGTCTTACTTGTCGCATTAATCGTTTTCATAAGTTTTTGTGTGCATCAATTCAACCACCCCCCCCCCTTTTGTTACTTGTCACTATAATCAATAATCGCATCTAAAATACCTTAACTCTTTTGGGTTCGACCCTCACTTAATCACTATACTTGTTCTTAGTGCTAAGTCGGGATTTACTTTTGATTGGGTATAGACGACCATAGAAATACTTTCGGTTAGTAGTCCATGCTCTTAAGATCTGGCGTCACTATCTCTATGGGGCGACATGTCAAATCTTCACATACCATAAGAGTTTGAAATACATATTCACTCAGCGGGAGTTAAATAACCGCTAGAGGAGGTGGTTAGAGTTGATCAAGGATTTCGACCTTGAGATTCTACCACCCCGGAAAGGCGAATGTAGTTGCTGACGCTTTGAGTCGGAAGACACCTCGGGAGAAGGCGATAGCCCGGTTGACAGTACAGTCGCAGTTGCAGAGGGATTTGGCTTGGTTAGAGGTAGAGATCCAGTTTCCAGATGTAGTTCATCAGTTGGCTACCTTGGAGTTACTTCCTGATCTGTTGGGTGAGATCCGGAAAAAGCAGGAGACCTGTCCAACTTTGACCAGGATCCTAGACAAGATGTCTCGAGATGAGGCACCTCAGTTCACTATTGGTACTGACGGAGTGATGAGACGTCAGGACCATATTTGTGTACCATCAGACAGTGAGTTGAGACAACGGATATTGGATGAGGCCCATGCTACCCCATACTTAGTACATCCAGGAGCAAGCAAGATGTACAAGGATGTGAGACATTCCTTCTAGTACGGTAGTTTGAAGCCCGACGTGGCTCGGTATGTAGCTCAGTGTGCGACCTGCC
Organism: Fagopyrum homotropicum; assembly: GCA_033239125.1. Lineage (NCBI taxonomy): Eukaryota > Viridiplantae > Streptophyta > Magnoliopsida > Caryophyllales > Polygonaceae > Fagopyrum > Fagopyrum homotropicum. The sequence goes on along the minus strand of BSWB01000003.1, from coordinate 93,897,098 downwards.
AGCAGGTCAAGATTGAGCATCGTAGGTTCAGAGGAGAGCTCTACCCACTGCCAGTACCACAGTGGAAGTGGGAGGATATCTTCTATGGATTTTGTCACGGGATTGAGACTCAGCAAAGGTTTTGATGCTATTTGGGTGGTGGTAGACAGTCTAACGAAGATTGCAAGTTTCATTCCGATTAAGGAAATGTGGCCGGTAAGTCGTCTAGCTGAGGAGTTCACTAGACACATTGTGAGACTCAATGGAGTACCGAGGACTATCGTCTCCGACAGGGATGGACGTTTAACCTCGAGATTTTGGTAGCAGCTACATCTTGCTTTGGGGACGAGTCTCCATTTTACCACTGCTTATCACCCATAGACTGACGGTCAGTCTGAGAGGACCATAAGACGTTAGAAGACATGTTGCGGGCCTGTGTATTGGATTGGGGACAGGTATGGCTTGATCACCTTCCCCTTGTAGAGTTTTCATATAATAACAGTTGACACGCGTCTAATGGGATGGCTCCTTATGAGGCTGTGTACGGGGGGAGATGTCGCACACCATTGTGCTGGGATGAGCCTAACAGAGCTGATGGACTAGCTCAAGACCAGATACAGGACGACATCGCTCGGATCACTTTGGTCCGAGAGAGGATGTTAGCAGCTCAAAGTCATCAGAAATCCTATGCCGACAAGAGGCGTCGACCTTTGGAGTTTAGAGTAGGTGCACCGGTATGGTTGAGAGTGTCACCTACGAGAGGCGTCCGGCGTTTCGACATTAAGGGGAAGCTGAGTCCCGATATGTTGGACCTTTTGTGAACTTGGAGAGAGTCGGAGAGGTTTCCTACTGATTAGCACTACCAGCGAGATTGGAGGGGGTCTATCCGGTCTTTCATGTATCTCAATTGAGAGAGTATATACCGAACCCGAGACACGTCAACAACCATGAGGATCTGATAGTTGAGCCCGACCACACTTTTGTGGATTATCCAATAGCCGTCCTAGAGCGTAGTACTAGACGTCTGTGTTCCAAGGAGATACCGATGTTGAGGATTCAGTGGTCTAGACGAGGAGACGACGAGGTCACCTGGGATACAGAGGAGAGCATTAGACGTAGTTATCCCGAGTTCTTTACGGAGTTAGCTGCTACTTATGTACCAACGGATTAGGACTTGGACGTTGTTTGTATGACTTCTGTGATTATACATTAGATTGAGTGATTATGTTTGAGGTGTTGCCTGATTATGATGATTGAGTAGTCTTGCATGTTAGGAAGTGAGAGTGAAGATTTTATAGTTACTAAGTTAAATCCTTTTATTTGTAGAAGACACGGAATAATGTTTTATTCTAAGTTTCGGGATGAAACTTAATTTAAGGGGGTACTGATGTAATATCTGGACTTTTTATTCCGTTTAATCTCGTAGCAAACCGGATTTCGATTCATTGATCTTTCTCAATCTACCTAGTCATACACACTATCTCAAATTTCTATCATTTTACGTAACCTCACTCCATATAAAATGATAGAATTTTACATCAAACCCTAATCCATCAAACCCTAGTTTATATCATGACATGACCTTGACAAAGTCATGACGTCCTTTTGACGAGACCAAGACAAGATCATGACAAGCTTTTGACAAAGCCATGCATGAACTTGACAAGGTCATGACAAGTTTTGACAAGGCCTTGACAACCTCAGCCCACTCTTTCTTACCTTGTTTTAGCCCACATCTCCATGCATTTCCTTGGCTTATGTTGCTTCAGCCCACCCGCAAGTTCTTCAGCACACCTTCCCTTGAAGAGTGTTGCTTGTGTGTCGGCCCAACTATGTGAGGAAGCCCAGGAAGGACTCAGAAAATAGCCGGCCTCCTCTCCTTCTTAATCCCACGTAACAACTGAGAAGATCACGCTGTAACTGCCTGAATTCACGTAGAAAATCACCTCCTTCCTTCAATAGCAGCGCTAGTTCGTGTATACCGTATCCAGCCTTCACACTCACCTGTTGTTATGCCAAAATCATCACAATCTTCTCCTTCTGCAGCAAATTTGTTCCTCTCGATCGATTGCTTCCACGTGTTCGCTCAAAAGTATGCGTGCAAATAAGCTTTAAAATTATAAAACTGAAATCAAAGCAAAGCGAACCCGCACTGTACGGATTGACGTAGTGAAGCAAGAATTTCAGAGTATCGAACTCAGGGATTTGGGGGATCAAATTCAGTTCACAAATTGTCGAGCAATTAAAATATAGAAGCTTTGCAAATATTGGGAAAACGACAATCCTAAAGATCCAAGTATCCAATTGTGGCAATTCATTCAAGATATTCTAAAGATATAAGGACAGAGTCGGGATTGAAAAGGTATATCTAATGTAAGGTATTGTATGGTGAAGTTCCAAACCCATATGTCTCACCCAAAGGTTCTCTCTATAAAGGTTGTTGAGGCTGCAGTATAGAAAGGATCAAAGGATAAGAATTACTCTCAAATACCCATGCCCAAACCTAAGCAATAAAAGACAAGTCAAAACGGTTAAGGTTGTGACACTCGAAACCGAAATAGAGGATGTTGAGTCTCGCTACTACCTAGAAAAAGGCAAGCCAAGGCTAGGTTAAAGCAAATCTTTAACTTTGAATCAAAGCAAAAACAAAGGACGTACGACAGAGGAAACCACGGTGGGATCATGAAGAACCATGGCCGTGGAACTCAAGAACAGGCCGTGGAAAAGGTTTTCGACGAAGTTTCTCGCAACTCTCAGGGTCCAATCTGTTTTGGTTCAGTTTATCATTATCTAAGCCACAACTATCAACCCTTCACCCTAGAATTGCTAAAGGGTTTTAGCCAATAACCATCATCATTGAATCAAGAAGCAAATTTAAAAGGGAAAAGGGTGAAATCCTCGAAAACTCAATAATATTCGAATAATAAATCTCAAATCCAAACAACCAATATATGTGTTTAATGAATACGGAAAAAGGGAACAGAAACCCTCACAATAATCTTAAGAAACAATGAAGAACGAGATGTCAATCCATCTCCAAATGTAAACCCTAAGATATTCTCGAAGTACACAATCTCCAAATCACGTCCTTCTCGGAATCTTCCCAAGCAATGATCAAAAATCTCTCTCTTCGGGTGTAAGCGGCCGTCAATGCAATCATTTATGCCAATGTAAAAGCCTTAGTCTTTGCTGGGCTTGTCTTGACCCTGCCAGCCGCCCCAGCCGACCTGTGAGCCACCCCTACGCCACAGGTGAACCGCCCCTGCGCCTTATCTAATCCGCTCCTGCGGTTTTGTGCGGCTACAACCACCTTTGTTGACCTCTTGACTTTTCTTTTGCGGTAGCTTCTTATATAAGCTTCCCAACCTTCTGATGAAGGTTTTCCTCACTTCATTCTAGATCCTTTATCTCCCTTACGTTCTTCTTCTCCTTCCTCTTGTCCTCTTTGTTCCTTCTTTATCTTGTGAGAGAGTTCTTGAGAGTTTGGTGTTGGTTTTGGTTGTAGATGATCCTGAGCTTGTTGCTGAGTGTTGTTGTTGTTATGTTGAGGTGGTGAGGGGTGTTGGATGCTCCTAGTCGCTTCTTAGGGTTGTTGTGGTGAGCTCTTCTTCTTCCATCTTCTTTCTTTCTTCTTCTTTGCTTCTTTCTTCCTCTTCTAGCTTAGGATCAAAAGCTGAGCTTGTGTGGATCTTTTCTTGGATGGTTTGATGATCATATATGTGTATATATGTATATGTGTTGTTGTGGTGTGTTGAAGAAGTGAAGAGAATCGAGAAAGGGATCGAAGAGAAGTCGGGACCAACTCTTTGCATAGTTGGCCGCCCCTGTGCCTGAACCCATCGGCCCCTACGCCTGGTGTGTGAGCCGCCCCTGCGCCTGGAGTGAGCCGCCCCTGCGCCTCACTGGGTCGGCTTGTGTTCCTTGCTTTTGTTGGTGCATACCTTGTTGGTATGTCTTCCTTCCTTCCTTTCCTTTGGCCTTGGCTTAGATGTTGGCTAGGCTAGCTTGGTTAGGATGAGTTGTATGTTAGAGATGTGCCTTAGGAACTCGTGTTGATATTGAGGTTATGTTGTAGCCATCTGTGAGCTTGTTATGGTCTTGAGGGTTAGATTACGGTTATAGGTTGGTTATGGTTAGGGAGACAAGTCTCCTAACCCTTGCAGTGTATGATGTTATGTTCCTTGCTATTACAGGCGTTGGTTTCTTCCCCAAAGGGGAAGCTGTGACGTGGTATTGGATATGAGTGTATGAGGTAAGTCCATAGGACTTACTTAGCGTTCAGTTATGAGTTTGTGTGATTGTGATGGTTGTGTGTGTTCATATGATTGTGCATTTATAACCTAAACCGGACTAGGATGACCATTTATTACTTTAAATGTCCCAAGTGTATTATAACGGGTCGTGACCACTTGCCTCCGCCTGCGGGTAGGAGGAGGTGCCCTAAAGATGATCTCACAGGAGGGGATGAGTGATGATCACCCCCGTGAAAAACTCCTATGTTACGTTGGATGGGACGGGGTTCTTGAGGCGCCTCGTGTTGCAAAAGAAGTTTAATTAGTAATGGAATAACGTAAATGAAAGATAATAAATGAATGTGTGTGGCATTGCATGTGTGAGATGTTGATGTGTGTTTGTGCTGTTACCTTCATAATTAATCATTGCTGTAGCTAACGGTGTATACCGTGTTGTAGATGACCTGCAGGTTAGGAAGACTGCAGAGTGAGCCAGATGGTCTGACCAACCAAGGACTTCTATACATTAGGATGCATGGGATATGGGATCTTTTGTATCAGATATTTATGTTTGATGTTTTGTTCTCGGCTTTGTGGTTGTAAACTCTTTTGATATATCATATACAACTTTTATGTATTTGGTTTTAATCTACCTGTGCCTTGTTGTAAGATCCAGTGAACTTGTTGTCAGGCTAGTGTCAGGATCCATTGTGAGATCCTAGTCCAATGTAGCACTCCAAGTCCAATGCATTTGGGGTGTTGTAGCCAACGTATGCGAGGGTCCTTTTTCTCCCTCCTTCAGCCTTCTTATAGGAAAAATAGGGTTACGAGAAAGCCCGATAACTATTGCTGATGTGGCAAATATGACACGTTGCAACGTCATGGAAATCACGGTCTAGTGGAGCATTCCACGGCCGTGATTTAGGGCGTGGAACTTTCTGTTGTTCTTCAACATCACCTTCCACGAACTCAATGCATAACCACGGTCGTGGTTTAGGTCGTGGAACTCAAAAGCCTTTGTGAAAGCCTTTGTTTCGTAAAGTTCTCTAATCATGCTCCTTCCTTAGGTTCTCCAATGCATCTCCTTGACATCTAGCATGATCAAATACTCTCATCCCTTCGCATATGCTCCAATTCAAGCCTTTATTCACCTATAAACATAACAAAGCTTGTGTAGATCTCTATATAGACAAAATAGGCGAATGTGCTCATAAATGCTTCAAACTCATATCCATGTACACATCTAGAAGGGAAAAACAATCAAAACAAGTGCCTAAAATATAGTCATATTTCATGCTATCAAAATACCCCATACTTGTCGCTTGCTTGTCCTCAAGCAAGGTTTTCAAAAGTTTAGAACATAAGGTAGAATGAAATATGAATGCAAAACAAAACAAAAACAATCTTTTTGGTAATGTGCTTCTAATCAATAGATCATCCTCAAATCTTGCTTCATGCCTCCTTGAAAACGTTCATATACATAAATCAAAATATGTAAAGCAAAAGAAACATCATAAATTGAATAAACTTCAAGACAAACATCATAACCATTAAGTATTGTCAAAATCCAGCATGTGAAACTTCAATTTAGATCACCAAGTCAAACAACATTCTTATGATCTCAAGGACTTTCAAGTAAGGTCAAGAATATGAATGGGTGAGAAACTTGTAAAGGATTTTGGTGTATGAATCCGGGAAAAAGGAACAACACAAACTCTCTTCTTTTCACCAATTGAACTAGCCACCAACTTAGAGCTTTGCTCTTTACTTTTTGCACAAATTTTTTTTTCGACTTTACTTTTGGAAATATGGACAGCGGTGCACAAAAACCGAAGTCTAGGTGATTGGCGTTTCTCAATTTCGAGATGCCTCAAACCCTTGATGCACATACCATAATCCGTTAGGAATATCGCTCAATCTGACTTTGGCAAGACACAAACACCCAGCTATGTGAATGGTGTTGAGTTACTCATCATCATGATTGACTTCCCCAAACCTATTTTCTACACTTTGAATTCAAACCATTGCTTTCATGGCCCTCCCACATCAAATATGCCAAAATCAACTCTTCCTAAATCCCGGACAGGTAAAGGAGGCAAATATTTTCATTGAGGGGCTAAATGATCAAAGAGAGAAGCAAGAAAATCGAAGTGCCTTAATCATTTCATAAAGAAGCGTAAGAACTTATATTGTGATTTCAACCTTCATTCCTCAATATGATTTGGATAAAACTTTCACATTATAAAACTTGCAAGAAAGATTAAACAACATTCTCAATTTCTTCACAATTCATAATTCAATTCAAGCATACAAAAGTCATCAAAAACTCATTCCACAAGTAGATTCATCATAGAAATCATCTCTAATCTTAGAACCACAATAATTTTCAAAATTTTCAAAAATTTTATGGGTTTTTCAAAGCTTTTCAATGCGTTGCAATATAGAAACGTGTAACAATAAAAGAAAGATGCAAGTGTTCATGGAATTAAAGCAAGCAAGTGTATCGAGTTATTACAAACGAGAGTCACACCCCACCCCATACTTAACATACACATTGTCCTCAATGTTCAAGAAAAATAAAGAAAAGAAAAGAAACAAAGAAAACTCACTAATGGTGGTAGAGTAGCTCGAACATCTATCGTCAATCACTGTGAAGGAGGTGGCGGGTATGGAAAGAAGTCGGAGCTGAAGGGTCGCCCAAACTACTGGCTGTAGACATCACGGAGGATCCTAGCATTCTCTTGCCGCTCCACATCATGCGCCTGCTGTTGGATCTCTAAGTCTCCCACCCTCCTGGAAAGGTCAGTCGCCCATGCCGGCTGCTGCTCATACCATGCGGGAGGCTGCTGCAACCACTCCGGTTGCTACTGCTGAATAGGCGTCTGTGCAAATGGTGGCTGATCATACCAAGGAGGTGGAGCTTCCATCCATGTCGGGCGCTCACTAACACTAGCTCGGCGTGAGGAAGAAGAAGCGGAAGGCCTTGACTGGTGGGGGATCTCCTAGGTGGCTCTGGGAAGTCAGTTGGCTGCTTCGTGAATGATCCAAATTCCTGCTCATCCCCTCCTGCATCCGGATAGTCTCCTCCTCCCATCTCCTCATCATCCTCAACTGCAGCCTCAACTGGAACCTCATCGGGGACATAAGGAGGAGCTACTAACTTGTTAGCATGCATCGGAACAAAGGTCTCCTTCCAGTTATGGCGGCCAAGCATGAGATAGTAATCTAGGAATGCCTCTACCACATCTTTCCTCCCAAGGCATGGTTGCGGTAGGTGGACCACGGTGGCGAGGGAAGATAAGACCTCTAGTCATGAGCCCATTGAGACCCAAAGGTCTCACAGCTATCCTAGTGCAAGGGGAGTAATCAATGTCCAACTGGTTGGCAATATGAGTCACCATACCTCCATATCCTATGTTCCCGGCTGATTTGTTCTTCACTTTACTAAGGGTGGAGGCAAGCAAATTGGCACAATCCGCGGGATGACCAGAAAGCATGGAATAGAGAATGAAGAGCTCATCAGCTTTGATCTTTTGAGGTTTTTTTGTTCTAGTGAAGAGGCATTCCGATAAGATTCTATGATCTATCTTTATGGATAAATGGTAGATAAGCTTGGGCTTAGAATCGGCCGGTTGCTAACGGTCCTCTGAAGCATATATCATGGCTATCTCTCTCCAAAAATCTTTAGCTCTCACTTCTCTAGGAAACCTTCCATTGAAGGTCTCTTGATACCCAAACATGGTTCCAAACTACACTATTGAGAACTCATAGTTACGCTCCATCAATCTAAAGGATATCGTTCGGCTAACGGCACTATGCTCGAAGGAAGTTATGAACTCCCTTGTAATCTCTTCATACTTATCCACCCTAACAGCGGAGAATATGATCAATCCAGCTCTATCTAATAGCCAAGTCAAGTCATTAACAACATTCAGCTCTTTTAAGCTCCTCTAAGGCAATGTATCTAGGTCCTATCACAGCTCTCTTAGAAATCTTAGACATGGCCCTTTCGTAATCTTCATGGATTGTAGGAATCCTAGGGGATTGTGGTAATGGTGGTTCATTGGGAGGGTGTTGGGAAAAGGAAGAAGACCCATCACCCTTTTGCTTTTTGTTTCTACTTGATTTCCTCCTTCCAAACATTTTCACTCAAAACAGAAAAAACCACGGTCTGTTCTTGACAAAACCACGGCCGTGGAACTGTACGGACCCGTGGAATTGTTCGAAATTCCTCAAAAACTCAGCAAATGCACAATAAACTCAGCAATCACAGCCCTAAACTACTAATTTCAATTTCGTTCAGTTCTCCTAGAAATTTACAAGAAAAACGAACCAAATCAACCAAGAAGAGATAGAGAGAAAACCTAGGGTTTGGATATAAAAAATCCAAAATCCTTCCCAAATGTTGATTGTTTTCTGAGTTTGTTGATGGGATCTTGTAGAGGATTCGATTTGCTCCACTTTTGGTTGAAGAATCGTTCGAATTGGTCTCCGGATGAGGGATTACGAGAAGGGGTAATTTCCGGCGACTAGGCGTGGTTTGGGGCGTGGTGTTGGGAAGAAGAGTGTGTTTTTGTGAAGGAGAGGGAAATATATAGTGGCCGTAAAAATTTAGAAAACCATGGCCAGTCGGGGCATTCCACGGCCGTGGTTTTGTACGGACGACCGTGGAACTCTTTGATCTGTGCCAAAACTCCAAGTTTCATCACACTTTTTGGCTTTTCTTCTCTTCTCTTGCTTGTTCCTTATTCCTGACATCCAAAAACACAACATACCGGAAGGCATCGAGGGGAAACAAACAAAAACAACTAAACTAATCTAAGAAAGAAATAAAAACAAAAACGACAATGCAATACCTTGGGTTGCCTCCCAAAAAGCGTTTTATTTTGGGTCCATAGCTAAACCGTTCCTATGTTCAAATGAGGAAAATCGGAGCGATTTCCTCAGCTTGGAGTTCCGGTGAGTACTTCTTAAGTCGTTGACTATTCACCTTGAAACTTCTGCACTTCTCACCCCATACTTCAACTGCGCCATAGGGAAAAACACGTTTAATCACATAAGGTCCAATCCAACAAGATTTAAGCTTACCTGGAAAGAGTCGAAGTCTAGAATTGAAGAGGAGAACTTGATCTCCTTCTTTGAAGTCTTTCGGAATGATATGCTTATCATGCCAATGCTTTGCCCCTTCTTTGTTGATCTTGGCGTTCTCATAGGCGTTCAAGCGGAGTTCTTCTAGCTCGTTAAGGTCTAAGAGGCTCTTCTCGCCCGCTTCTTTCATGTTGAAGTTCAACCACTTCACAGCCTAATATGCCTTGTGTTCCAGCTCTACCGGGAGATGACATGACTTCCCATACACAAGGTTATATGGTGTTGTGCCGATGGGAGTTTTGTATGATGTCCTATATGCCCATAATGCGTCATCTAGCTTCAAAGACCAATCCTTCTTTGTTTTTGACACAGTCTTCTAAAGGATACCTTTGATCTCTCTATTTGAAATCTCCACTTGTCTACTTGTTTGCGGATGGTAGGGAGTGGTGATCTTGTGAGTCACCCTATACTTGGCTAGTAGAGCTTCGAATCATCGGGCTATGAAGTGTGAACCTCCATCATTAATGATGGTTCGTGGTGTCCCAAACCTTGGGAAATTAGTTCTATTAAAGAACTTGACAACCACCATAGCATCGTTAGTTGGAGAGGCAATAGCTTCAACCCATCTCGAAACATAATCTACAACGAGAAGTATGTATTGGTTTGTGCAAGATAATGGGAATGGTCCCATGAAATCAACTCGTCAAACGTCAAAGATTTCCACCTCTTGAATGTTGTTGAGAGGCATCTCGTTTCTCCTAGAGATATTTTCTGTTCTTTGACAAGCATCGCAACAAGCAACAAAAGTTTTCACATCCTTAAATAAAGTGGGCCAAAACAATCCGGATTGCAATACCTTAGTGCTAGTTTTATGGGAACTAGTGTGTCCTCCACAAGGAAGTGAATGACAATGACGAATGACACTTTGCATTTTGTCTTCCGGCACACATCTCCTAATGATGCCGTCGGGACCTCTCTTGAAGAGTAGAGGTTCATTCCAATGGTATTGGCGGACATCCCTAAAGAACTTCTTTCTTTGTGAATATGATAGTCCAGGAGGTATTTTCTGACAAACCAAGTAATTTACAAAATCATCAAACCAAGGTTCGTTACCTCTAGAAATATTATCGATACACTCTTCCATGATGTGTAAGTGCTCATCCGGGAAGGAGTCATCGATGGGTAGGTCGTCGCCGTCGATGTGTGGTAGACGACTTAGGTGATCCGCAACAGAATTTTCGGAACCCTTCTTGTCGCGAATCTCTAGATTGAATTCCTGAAGAAGAAAGATCCATCTAATCAGCCTTGGCTTTGCATCCTTCTTGGCGAGCAAATACGGTATTGTTGAATGGTCCGTGTATACAATCACCTTCGCTCCTATAAGATAAGAACAAAACTTTTCAAAAGCATATACAACAGCTAAAAATTCTTTTTCAGTTATGGCGTAGTTGAGTTGCGTTTCGTCTAGCGTCTTGCTAGCATAGTAGATGGCATGAGTGTGGCCTTCCTTCTTTTGTCCAAGCACCGCTCCAACAGCTACGTCACTCGCATCACACATAACCTTGAACGGAAGATTCAAATCCGGAGGTTGGATTATCGGGGCTGAGATGAGGGCTTCTCGAATCTTATAGAAGGCATCTAAACATTCCTGTGAAAAATTAAAAACAGCATCCTTCATCAATAGATTAGTTAGTGGTTTCGAAATTTTCAAGAAATCCTTGATGAATCTCCTATAAAACCCTGCATGTCCTAGGAAAATTCTTATCCTCTTCACCGAAGATGGAGGAGGAAGCTTCTCTATCATCTCTATCTTAGCCTTGTCCACTTTGATCCCTCTATTAGAGATCAAATGTCCTAGCACAATGTCATCCTTAACCATGAATTGACACTTCTCCCAATTTAGAACAAGCTTAGTGTCTTCACATCTTTGCAAAGCAAGAGAAAGGTTAGCAAGACAATTGTCAAATGAGGAACCATAAACTGAAAAATCATCCATAAAACCTTCCATGATTTCCTCAATATATTTCGAGAAGATGGTCATCATACACCTTTGAAAGGTGGTTGGAGCATTGTAAAGTCCGAAATTGCATCCTCCTATAAGCAAACGTACCCCATGGGCACGTGAATGTGGTCTTCTCTTGATCGTCCAGGTGAATCGGAATCTGAAAGAAACCACTATAACCATCAAGGTAACAAAACTAGGAGTATTGTGCTAACCTTTCATGCATTTGATCGATGGATGGTAGCGGAAAGTGATCCTTCCTAGTTGCATTGTTCAGCTTGCGGTAGTCAATGCACATCCTCCAACCCGTCGCGGTTCTCGTCAGAATGATTTCGTTGTTATTGTTGGTCACAACGGTCATTCCTCCCTTCTTAGGAACTACTTGAACGGGGCTCACCCACTTGCTATCGGAGATAGGATAGATGATACATGCGTCAAGCAACTTAAGGATTTCCTTCTTCACAACCTCTTTCATGAACGGTTTTAACCGTGTTTGAGGTTGTCGTGAAGTCTTGTAATCCTCCTCCATTAGAATCTTGTGCATACATAAGATGGTTAAATTCCTACAAGATCCTCTACGGTATAGCCTAAAGCTTTCCTATGTTTCCTCAAAACATCCATAAGTTTCTCATGTTCATCTTCATTTAAATCGGAACTAACAATAACGGGAAAGGTAGAATTAGTTTCAAGAAAAGCATACCGAAGATGTGTGAGAAGCGGATTCAATTCCAAAGCTATTGATGCCTTTTATGTATCTTGAGGTGTGTTTGATGCTTCCTTAGAAGTCTCTAAGGGTGTGGGAGTAGTGGAAGAAGACTCAAGAGTGGTTGTAGGAAAGACGGAATTGTTCTTAGAATTTCCCAAAACTACAACACACCTATTACTTCCACGGCCGTGGTTTATGGCGTGGAAGTCTCTGATGTTCTCGAAATAACGCTCTACGGGTTGAATTGGTGGAACCACGGCCGTGGAATAGCACGGCTGGCCGTGGTTTCTTCTGTTTTCCGAGCCATCATAAAATTTCTCGAACTCTTTATCTTGCATCTCTTTTAGCTCTTCCAAAGCTTCAACCTCAGGATTGCAATCCTCTTCTTCTCCCTATTCCATGATGCTCATGGTTATGACATTTTGCAATGGATCTTTAAACAAGATCGAACTTACTTCCTCTCTAGACGCTTCTTCGTCATAGATGTAGAACATATCCTCTCCAAGAGCAGGCTCTTTCACCAAGGTTGAGAGAACAAATTCAACATTTTCTTCTCCTATATCGAAGGCTAGTCTAGCATTCTTGCAAGCCACCATACAACCGGAGGTTGCAAGAAATGGTCCCCGAGTATTATCGGGACCGGATAATCTGCAGCAATGTCAAGCACAAAAAAATCTAAAGGAATATAGAACTTACTGAGCTTGATTGGGACGTCTTCAATGATACCTACGGGTCGAGTTATGGATCGATCCGCCATGTACAATGTCATCTTCACCGGTTTAGGTTCACCTAAGCCGATCTTCCTACACAAAGCAAGCGGGATGATGCTTACGCTAGGTCCTAAGTCACAAAGAGAATCGTATGTGACTTCTCCAACTCCTATTGGAATACAAAATGACCCCGGATCTCTCAGATTTGGGGGCTTCTTCTCCGTCATTGTTTTGATGAGCTCCGAAGATTCCAAACTCATCTTGACTTCCCCAAAGTCTTCCAGCTTCCTCTTGTTAGAGAGGATTTCTTTTAAAAACTTCCCGTAAGTGGGCATACCTACAATTGCATCAATAAAAGGTATGGTAATATGCAGTTTGCTCATTAGATCAATGAACTTACCGAATTGCTTGTCTAGACGCGCTCTTGCTCTAGATTGCGGGAACGGTAGAGGAGGTTTGTAAGCTGGAGGAGAAACATAAACATATCCCTTCTCCTTCTCCTTATCTTTCTCTTTCTCAGCGGGGACTTCTACAAACTTGGGTTGCGGATCGGTGGTTGATACACCACTCCTAGTAGTAATTTCCATCACCCTTCCTTTCGGATTGTCCTCCGTCTTTCCGGGAAGCTTCCCTTGGTCTCTAGGAACTTCTCCGGCCTTGCTGAACACTTGATTTTCTAAGGCTTTTTGTGCCTTATCAACCGAAGTGATGTGATTCTCTAGTCCTTGGAGCTTTCCTAAGATTGTCTCCATCATAGCATCATGTTTATCCTTCTCCGGCTTGCCCGAGCCATTCGATGTTTGACCCTGGCTTTTCAAAGGAGTAGAAGAAGATGGAGGTGTTAGTGAATTTTCATTTTGTGAATAGGAATTACCGGAGTTTTATTGGTTGGATCTCCAATTGTTGTTGTTGGAGTTCTTGTTGTTGTTGTTGTTCTAGTTATTGTTCCGGTAGTTGTTCCTATTTCCATGGTTATTATCTCTCCCTAGGTAGCCAGCTTCTTTCTCCTTCGTCTTTTTAAGGCCAGCTCATATGACTTCCTTCAACTCCTTGATTTCATTGTTGAGGGAAAATATTTGAGCTTGTGCAGCTTGAGTCAACTTAGCTCCTAGATCTCCTTGGTTCCGATTACTAGGATCCACTTTCCGATAGGAATACTTCTCAATCACTTGGGCTTGCTTCTCAATGAAGTCTCAAGCATCATCTTCTCTCATGTCCATGAATGTACCACAAGAAAGAGATTGGAGTTTGAATTGTGTCTCCACATCCAATCCTTTGTAGTGGATCTCCAACAATTCCAGCTTTGAAATTCCATGGTGTGGGCAATCCAATAGAAGATCTTGAAACCTTTCCCAAGATTGAAACAAACTTTCGCTAGGTTTCATAGAAAAAGCATTAATCTTACCTCTCAACACCGCCGTCTTGGATGGCGGAAAGAACTTGGTGAGGAACTCCGATGTCAAATCCTCCCATGTGTTAAGTCTTCCAGCTGGAAGAGCTTGGTACCAAGACAAAGCCTTGTCCTTCAAAGAGAAGAAGAACGGTTTGATCTTGTAATTGTTGTTGGCAACCCTCTTCAGCTTTAATGTCTCCATAAGAATCTCGAAATTCTGTAAGTGTTGGTGTGGAAATTCAGCATTCGTTCCACCAAATTGACTTTGGCGAACCATGGTAATAACTTGTGGGCTAAACCCGAAATCCTGGACGTCTTCACCTCCGAAATTCACACCTAAACGGCGTGGTTGCTGAATTAGATCCATCCGTTGTCCAAGGGTTCGTGGTTCATCCCCTCCATCAGCGGCTCTCACATCTCCAGCGGGAATGCGAGGATCAACATATGGTCTAGGATTGTCACGAACAGGATGGATTATTGGTGCAATATCCTCTAGTTCCGGCATGTCATCATCGTCGGATCATTCAGCAATGGATTCCTTAGCCTTCTTCTTCTTCTTCTTAGCATCATTCCTCTCTAGTTTCATGTCTAGAATCATTGCTCGAACCTCATCTATTTGAAACTGATTTCGTTCTTTTTCCTCCAAGCGAGCCTTCTCACTCAAGAGGAGTTGAGTTCGAGTTTCATCCAACTTCTCTTGGATGTTTCTCTCATTATTTTCAGCCATCTTTTTCTCTTTCAGTTTTCTTCTCAAAGTTTTCCCAACTTCAGGATCAAAAGGAACGAGATCTTTGGTAGATCTAGTCCTTCGCATATACCTAAAGAATATGAAAAAATCACTCAAAAAGACAAATCAAATCACAAGAGCAAAAGCTCCCAAGCTCGACAACCGAGAGCCAAATTTGGTCTAGACCCAATCCAGGGCAACGGCGCCAAAAACTTGTTCGCTCGTAAGTGTGCGTGCAAATAAGCTTTAAAATTATAAAACTGAAATCAAAGCAAAGCGAACCCGCAGTGTACGGATGGGCGCAGTGAAGCAAGAATTCTAGAGTATCGAACTCAGGGATTTGGGGATCAAATTCAGTTCACAAATCGTCGAGCAATTAAAATATAGAAGCTTTGCAAATATTGGAAAAACAACAATCCTAAAGATCCAGGTATCCAATTGTGGCAATTGATTCAAGATATTCTAAAGTTATAATGACAGAGTCGGGATTGCAAAGGTATATCTAATGTAAGGTATTGTACGGTGAAGTTCCAAACCCATATGTCTCACCCAAAGATTCTCTCTATAAAGGTTGTTGAGGCTGCAGTATAGAAAGGATCAAAGGTTAAGAATTAGTCTCAAATACCCATGCCCAAACTCAAGGAATCAAAGACAAGCCAAAACGGTTAAGGTTGTGACACTCGAAACCGAAATAGAGGATGTTGAGTCTCGCTACTACCTAGAAAAGGCAAGCCAAGGCTATGTTAAAGCAAATCTTTAACTTTGGATGAAAGCAAAAGAAAAAGCAAAGGACGTACGACAGAGGAAACCACAGTCGAATCTTGAAGAACCATGTCCGTGGAACTCAAGAAAAGGTTGTCGACGAAGTTTCTCGCAACTCTTAGGGTCTAATCTGTTTTGGTTCAATTTGTCATTATCTAAGCCACAACTATCAACCCTTCACCTTAAAATTGCTAAAGGGTTTTAGCCAATAACCATCATCAATGAATCAATAAGCAAGTTTAAAAGGGAAAAAGGTGAAATCCTCGAAAACTCAATAATATTCGAATAATCAATCTCAAATCCAAACAACCAATGTATGTGTTTAATGAATATGGAAAAAGGGAACAGAAATCCTCACAATAATCTTAAGAAACAATGAAGAACGGGATGTCAATCCGTTTCCAAATGTAAACCCTAAGATATTCTCGAAGTACACAATCTCCAAATCGCATCCTTCTCGGAATCTTCCCAAGCAATGATCCAAAATCTCTCTCTTCGGGTGTAAGCGGCCGTCAATGCAAGCGTCTATGCCAACGTATGCGAGAGTCCCTTTTTTCTCCCTCCTTCAGCCTTCTTATAGGGAAAAATAGGGTTACGAGAAAGCCCGATAACTATTTCTAACGTGGCAAATATGACACGTGGCAACGTCATGAAAATCACGGTCTAGTGTAGCATTCCACAGCCGTGGTTTAGGGCGTGGAACTTTCTGTTGCTCTTCAACCACGAACTCAATGCATAACCACGGTCGTGGTTTAGGTCGTGGAACTCAAAAGCCTTTGTGAAAGCCTTTGTTTCGTAAAGTTCTCTAATCATGCTTCTTCCTTAGGTTCTCCAATGCATCTCCTTGACATCTAGCATGATCAAATACTCCCATTCCTTCGCATATGCTCCAATTCAAGCCTTTATTCGCCTATAAAGATAACAAAGCTTGTGTAGATCTCTATATCGACAAAATAGGCAAATGTGCTCATAAATGCTTCAAAGTCATATCCATGTACACATCTTGAAGGGAAAAACAATCAAAACAAGTGCTTAAAATATAGTCATATTTAATGCTATCACCACGCAGCAGCAACGAACGCAGGCCAGCGTCGCTTCCTTCCTCTCCCTCCATTGTCGATCTATGACAGGAGCCTAAGTTTCTGCACGCAGTAGTGTGCGTCCTAGGTTAGTCTTCGTCCCTCCCCTCTCCTTTTGTCTCTAATCGATCTGAGCATGGCCAATGTGCAGTAACAGCCGAGTCTTCCTAGCAGAGGTGTGAGTACAGAACCTTGAGGACTTCCTAGAGTTGTATCGTAAGTCTAAGCCTGGATTCCTTGTCCCTATTCTCGACCCCTATCTATAAACACACGGAAAAATGACCAAGAATAATACCAACTACGAGGTATGAACCAAAAATAATACAAACTTTAAAAATTAATAATTGGTATACAAACTATTTCACATTAAACCAATTTTGATACGGGGTGAAATTATGACCAATTTTATTACAAAAATCGCCCATAACTTTTTAAAACACATAAAAAATTACCCCACGTTTATATTTTCTTTCAAAAACCACCCATATTATATTTTTATACATAAAAAATTATATAATAAAGGTAGTTATGACAATATTCTTAAATATTTTAGGCCATTTAATTTAAAATATAACTATAAAAATGATTGAGAAGTTTTAAAACTTTTTTAAAAAATATTTGGTTAAAAGACCCACACTTGGTGAAATTTCACAAAATTTTGGTATAAAAATAAAATTGACTTTTGAATGTTTAAAATTTAAACATGAAATTTACATTTCCCCCCACAAATTGACGTTAAATATAAAAATTTTATAATTTAAATTTACACAAAATTCCAAATAAGTGACAAATTCTTTCATTAAGTTTTACCTACAAGCATGAACTTTTTTCCTCAAACTATGCATAAAACAATAATCACACCAAAGGTGGTTCTATTAATTAAAATTTTATTTTAAAACCTCTTAATTTGTTTAATGAATAAAATACCTTAAATATTAAAAATAGAGTGATGACTAACTTTTGTTACCTAATTTGTTAGGTGTAAAAAAAATAATATGGGTGGCTTTTTGACAGAAAATATAATGTGGGGGTAATTTTGTGTGTTTTAAAAAGTTATGGGCGGTTTTTGTAATAAAATTGGTCAAAATTTCACCCCGTATCAAAATTGGTTTAATGTGAAATAGTTTGTATATCAACTAGTAATTTTTAAAGTTTGTATTATTTTTGGTTCATACCTCATAGTTGGTATTATTATTGGTCATTTTTTCTAAACTCACACATCTTACTTTTGTGTGTGCAATAGCAACAGTGCCTCTAAAGTCTCGCAAGCAAGAAACCGGACACCCTCCACACGTAGCTTAAGAGATCTCTTGTCGAGTTTACAGACCCAGGGTAAGTCAACCTATCCTGTTATGAGTTTAACTAACCTACGGGATTGAGACGATCCTAACCTCACCTTGTCAACCACAGATCTCGAAGCCAAGACCTTGTGCATAGCAGTGGGAAAACTACAGAACACAAGATGCTTTAGGTAACACTCAAAGCCTGAACCTATAGCTTGTCTTTGTGTTTTTCATTTCCAGAAACTGTGTTAAGCAGTCATGTTCAGGCCTCTTTTTCGACCCCTTAGAAGCATGATCCACCGTTCAATTTTTAATATGTTTTAGAGTGATATGCATACTGTAATGTATCAAAATTTGGGACTTATGCAACGGTTAGGTTTAGATCTGTTAAGGTTCAAAGTGGACTGGTTAGGCTGTTTGTGAAATACCCAGAAAAATACTAAGTATAGAATTACTAGTTTTTGTGTTCAACTTTAGAGAATTTTGTAGAAGTGATGGTTGGACAGTTTTAAGTAATTCTTGCTTCTATGATTAGAATGCATATCATAGGAGACCTAGAGATTTTTATCTGAATTTTAATAAATTTATTCGAGCTTCATATTTTGAGCCAAAGTTGGATCCTAGTGAAATGTTAGAAAGTAGGAAAAATGTGTAGTTTTCTAATTTCTACCTAAACTTACTATTAAGAGTCAGAAATACGATATTTAGTCCCAATTAAGAGTTTAAGTAGATATTTTGAGATTTCTGGAAGTTTCGAGACCAAGGGTAAAATGGTCATTTTACCTTTGATGGATATTTTAGTAATTCCTCTTCTACTAGAATCTCACATCTTAGAAGTCATAAACTTCTAAGTGTATGGGAAAGGTTTTGATCTGCTTGCCTCGTGTGACAGGCAATTGATTAGTCTACGATTGCCGATAAAATTGGAATCTAAGAATCGAGATTGATTCAGGTAAGTCATTTGGGCTTACTTAGCTAGCTTTCGGATCTGAGTGTAAATAATGATAGTGGTGTTTGAATGATGTGTATAAGTGTATTTAATATCTATTTATCGACCGACCTACATATCTGGCCTAAGAGTAACCGGCGGTGGCATTATGCTCAATTAGCCCGAGGGCACTGGGGTTTCTTTATAGACTAGTCCATACTTGGTTTGCGGGGACGCCACCGGCGGAGGTGTGCCAAACCATCACCAGTTGGATAAGGAACGGAGACGAGAAATCTTAAGATTTCTCGTGCCACAACTTTTAAAACGGGATGAAGTGAATCACCGCCAACATGTTGTGTTTTTTTATTTTCCTTAGATGTTTTTGTGCTTTTTTTTTCTGCTTATCTTTGATTAGTTAGCTAACTGTTATATTGTTGTTTAGACTTGCCACATGTTAGAGCAAATGTCGAGTGATCCGGAAGGTAGTGGTCAGCCGGGGTGTCGTACTCCATAGGACGGGTTGCAGTTTTTTCTTTATGTTGGTCTTTTGTTCATGACTTTTTCATGTTCTCAAATTGTAAGATATTATTGTTCCCGGCTTTTAGTGTTTCTGGTCACATTCATGACTTTCTCAAACATAATTTATGATTTCTGGTTTTCCTTATATGTGTCACGTTGTAAGATCTAGTTAAGTTGTTGTCAAACTAAGGTTGGGACCCACTGTGAGGTCCTAACCAGTAGCTCCCCGATTTCCGAAAACTTGGGGTGTTACAACATGGTATCAGAGCTCTTGGTTGGAAACAATGGCACTTGAAATCTTCTAAAAGGTAAAATAAGTAAACAAGCAGAACCCGAAAGAGGTGTGAGTTTTCCAAAGGAATTTTTGGTTTTCAAAATGCATGCATATTTGGGTTGGGATAGAAAGTACGGCCGACCACCACTACCTCCGTAGATCTCGGCATTTTTAGTAGGATTACCTTAGATTTTGACTGCCTTTTTACCGATTAGTTAGATTATAACTGTAGTTGTTATCACTCGTGCATATGACATGTACTAGGGCTACACCAGCTATTGGTCGAGGTAGAGGTCGTCCACCTTTTCCTCCAGCTGGACAGAATAGGGGTGATAGGACTTTTGTTGTTAGAGGACGTGGCCGTGGAGGTAGACCTCCACTGGTGAGAGGTCGAGGTCGAGCTCCTCGAGAGGATCCACCCGCTAACGAGCATGCCAGATGCTGCAGTGGTAGAGGTGGCTGAGAGTATGGTTCCCGAGGTTGGGAATGAGACCGCCGCTAGGTCTGAAGCACAAGGAGCACGTTCGACTGGGTCAGGACGCGTCTCTATAGGGGAATCTGAGTACAGAGAGTACAGAGTGTACGTCCAGTGTATGGAGGAAGCTGCCAGGACAGAGGGACTTGCCCCGGCACCAACAATACAGGCAAGGTCAACTCAGGTGTCACAAAGAGTGACTCAGGCTCCTGTTGTATCTAAGAGGAGAGTTGAGGTCTATAGAGCTCCTGCTGGGTCTAGAGCACCGAGGCTGGATGAGTGGTTGAAGGCTTTCAACACCTTGAAAGTTCCCTCATTCGATGGGGAGATAGGGTTACAAGTGGAGCATTGGATAGGGCACGTGGAGAAACACTAGAGGCGATACGTTGCCCAAAGGATCAACAGGTGGAGTTAGTACAGACCTTATTCAAGGACCAGTTGGGATCAGATGAGGAGCATTATTAGAGAGAGGTATTGCCTTGCCTCGTTTCGGAGAGAGAAGTTTCAGGACTTCATTGAGGCGGGATTTGAGGATATTCCGATTGTTGAGGCAATCAAGAAGTTTCAGAAGGAGTTGACACTACTTGGACCAGCTGCACCTCCTGAAGATCAACACGTGTACCTCTTCTCCCGGAGATTGAGATAGAGCACTCGTTCTTATCTTAAAGGATTCCGCTGCGAGTCTCTGTTAAACTATCAGGATAGGGCTTCTACATATGAGAGGGATAGGCTAGTTCTGAGGAGAGCAGTTCAGCCTGGTGGGCCGGATAAGCGGCAGAGGACATGTTATGCTAGTGGTGGTACAGCAGTATCCGGGTTTGGACGAGGGCAGACTTAGGCCAGACCCAGCTATCACACTACAATTCAGGCTCCGGGTAGAGAGCTACAGTGTTTTAACTGTGGCAGTCGTGATCATCTCAGGCCAGAATGCAAGAGGCCACCTACGACCTGCTTCACTTGTGGTAAGTCGGGACACAAGGCTACTTTCTGCCATCAGGGTAGAGCTCCGTCACAGCAGGGTTCTTCTCCGGTAGGTGCTGAGAGGAGTAGACAGAGGCCCCCTCACTACCGAGCACCGAGTCAGCAGCAGCAGAAGTATTGGGCCCCAGGACACCCTGCCTCACACAGTTCTGCACAGGGATTAGGCCGTGGTAGGGGACGTGGTGGTACTACTGACGCCAGATGAGCCCCATCGAGAGTCTTTGAGCTAAAGAGTGCGGATCAGCCAGCGGAACCTGCGACGATGGGTACTATCTGGATTCATGATTTACCTGTGCGAGTTTTGTTTGATACGGGTGCTCCGCACTCCTTTATATCAGATGCATGCGTAGATAGGTTGTCCTTAGCTACGGTAGAGGGAGTACCTTTTGTAGTTGGGTTACTTGATGGGGGTAAGATTAGAGGATCCCGAGAGATTCATGACTGCCCCATTCATTTGGGAGATCGGATTGGCTGGTAGATTTCCTAGTTATGCCCTTAGCACATGAGGACGTGATTTTAGGGATAGATTGGATGATGAGAAATGGAGCGGTCTTTGACATTGGCAGGAGGACCGTGACTGTCTCCACTGAGGAGGGTCACAGAGTTGTATTTTGAGGAGGGTTATTGAGTGATATTACTTTCGGAGTATATAATTGGAGTATTATTACATGATAATTTTGCTTAAGCATTTTAGCTTAAAATTATTTATTTACTGATGAATAATTTCGGTTACGTACAATACGTATTGTGTAATTTAAGTAGGTGCTAATACAAAATTACCTATTTTCATATTAAAAATATTAAATTACGGTTAAAAAATACCACGGTTTTAGGTAGAAACCGGGGTAGATCAAGTGGTTATGCGACTCACTGTCATTTCCGCACCATCTAGTGTGGTGTCTCTTGTTTTTAAGTAAAAATTACCTTGGTTTTACGTAAAAGTATCACGATGTTATGTAAAAAGTACCACAGTTGTATATAGTATGAATTAGTTAATCTAAAACCTCCAATCTAGTAGTGGTGTATCTCGGAATCTAGAAATCCGCACCCACCTTCCTTCCAACCGCACGAGCATTTGTACAAGCAAAGATCAAGTGGTCATGCGACTCACTTTCAATTATACAGAAAATACACGTAGGACCAATACCAAGAAAATGCAATATGTCCCTAGTGGACAACCTCCAATGATCGTGATACATATGATAAAGTAGTGTTTGGGCGTATTGCCCGAGTCCCAAACTACTCTAAACAAGTCAAACTCTTCCCCTTGTGGTCTAAACACCTCATAAGCCTCGACAACCCGAAATCTCTCCCCTTGGAAACAAGACACAAGTATATCCCCCAAAGACGTCGTGTGATAAAAAAGGTAACCCCCTCATCTCGCGCTCAGGATTGCCTTTACCAAACACGAATCCCGACGGGTGACAATCCACTCATCCGGCTCAATAGTCTTATGGAACCAATGATGAATCTATATGACTCAGAGGCTATCTCTCTTAACTTGAATGTGCCAGTAGTACTTGTACACAAATGTCAAATGCTATGACATGACGTTGAGGAGCCTTAGACCACCCTCCGTTTTCGGCTTATATTGAGTCCAAAGCATACGTCTTTTTAGTGGTTAGAATCATGCATTTTCATATCCGTATAGCTTGTTTATGCTTCATTTAAGTGTAGAAATATTTTCTTTCCATATTTCGGTGTCTACTTTGACTTATTTCGTATTTCGGGCATATGTTCGCTTGTAAAACGTAGTCTTAAATTTGTAATGTTTGTCATAGAAAAAAATGACTACTTATCGAACCCACAGTGTGTGGATCAATTTGTAGCAAAGTAAGTATTTCAAGGTCGAACACAAGGACTATGATGAATTCGTTTTGCACTTTGATCAAGGATTAGTAAAGATATAAAATAAGAAATGTGGGCGAGGAAGAAAGGTTGGAACATCCATTTTAGTTGGGTTTTTGGTTGATTGTTTGATCCAAGATCAATTTAAAGCTTAGACAAGTACATCAAGCAAAAACACAAAGCAAATAAGTTAATAACATAATGTGGAAAAGGGGATTCCAAGGTTTCAAGATCGTTGGCTATGGCAATGGACTCAAGTTAACTCAAGAGTTTATTTGGTTTGATTGCTGAAGGTGAGATGTTTCATCAATGAAATTTATCACTTAGGAGGTCTCAAAATCCTCTAGTTCCAGTCCATACTACCTATTACCGGGTAAGTCTCAAGGTAAAATGGATGGAAATTCAATATCAATTGATTTCTCCACCAAAGGATTAAGTCAACCTTTACCGGGTAAGTCTCGGTTTGATCTAGCTCAAGAAGTAAACCAACACATCTCATCCAATAGAGGGTTTTTCACCTCTATTATCTAGCGTTCATCATCATCAATATCTTCGGAGGAATATTACCCGATAAATCTCAAATCTAACCTGGTTTGCTAGTCTAGATTAACCCTTGCCAGATTCAGCTCGATCAACACAAGGTTTTACACAATCTATCAACCAAATCCAACATACAAATTTAATCAATCATCATTCATGTCACAACCAACCTCTTTTCACCCTAGAATCACTAAAATCTAGCCAACAATATGCATAATGAAATCATAAAGTGAAGGGAAAAACACTTACAATCCATGATGTTAATATGCAAGGAAATCAAAATCCCAAATCAGCTGGTTAGTCTTCAATCAACAAAGAGAACAAATTTTCCCAAAAGTAGCAACAAGATCTTCAAGTTTTAGATTGGAAGATGAAGAACAAAATGAAAATAATGAAAGGTCTGAAAGACAAGCTCAACATCCTTTCAAATGGCCTGAAAGGTCTTACTTATACTAGGGATCTAAAATTCAAGGATCGGGGGTTTTGAAAAGGTGCTGAAAAGGTGTCGGAGCTGCGATATAGAAGAATCTCAGCTCTATCTGTTGTCATTCTCGCGCCGAGATAGGTGCGATTGCGGGGTCAAGATTCATGAGTTATTTGTGGTTTCGAATCTCGGCCCTATCTCTAGAGATCAAAGTATCTGGTTGTGGTTTTGACTCAAGATTTCTCAAGATAAACCTGGACAAAGTTGAAGTTTGTTGAGGGAAGGTATTTCTACGATGGGATAGACCGCCGAGTAAGTCTCACTATCAACTTTCACAAACCAAAGATCCTATCACCGGGTAAGTCTCAAGGAACTATGGAAAGGTACAAGCACTCAAACCAACACACTACCTAAGGGAACATAATTAACCATCACCGGGTAAGTCTCATGTTAACTCTCAAAGGTAGGATGAAGGCACACTCAAACTCTAACAAAGGATAAACCTTTGTTACCTAACACTCATCATCATAGGTAAACAAGCAAAGGAATCACCGGGTAAGTCTCTTCCCAGGCTTGAATATAAACCAAGAAAGGTGCAACAAGGATAGGATCTGGCAAACTATAACCTAAACTCAGATCTGACAAGCCAAGGAAAATCTCGTGTAGTTCTTATCGATCTCGGTCGATATGACTCCAAGAACATCCCGAGACGGGTTTCGGTTGAGGTTAAACTCAAGCTTTCAGGGTCCACTCACGATAAAGGTTCATTCTTTCATCGTCTATACCACAACCTTCAACTAATCACCCTAGAATCGCACGGGGTTTTAGCCAACAATCATCATTGTCAAGACAATCAAATAATCAATCAAGAAGTCAAGAAAAGAGAATAAAACAATCAACAAAGGTATCTCAATTATCAAAGGCAAACAAACTAACAATCGTATCAAATACGTGTTCCAAAAATATGACAACAACTCACAAATAACTGCCCAAGAAAATCCCTCAAAT
The DNA here is from genome assembly GCA_033239125.1 of Fagopyrum homotropicum. Taxonomy (NCBI): domain Eukaryota; kingdom Viridiplantae; phylum Streptophyta; class Magnoliopsida; order Caryophyllales; family Polygonaceae; genus Fagopyrum; species Fagopyrum homotropicum. The sequence goes on along the minus strand of BSWB01000003.1, from coordinate 93,872,140 downwards.
CTCTTCTCTTCCTTGAATCCTAAACAATCCTTCCTTAGATCTTCTTCCTTTCAATAGCCGTCAAAGGACATTCAACCGTCTTTCCGTTCATTCGTGATCTCTAAGATCCAGCCTCCCTTTTCTTCACATTTGCCTTCCTATCTTATAGAAGAACTTTAGGTCAAATAAAATCTTACTTCCTTTGGGTTGTGGGCCGTCGACCTCAAGCCAGGCCTAGTAGGTCACCTCGGTCGAGGTGCATAATTGTTGGTCCGAGATCAGTGGTGAGCTACGTGCATGTCTTCGTATCTTCAACTGAATCCTTCCTTCATCCTTCCAATATAGTTCCTGCCTTTCTTCTTGTCCTTCCTAAAGCTCCATAATGTAGTGATAACACGATTTATGACTTAGGTTTAGGTAATCATTTAGATAGATTTCTCACTCATTCATGCACGTTTTGGCATTGGTTCATGACGTCTTCGCTCAATTCATGCTAAATCGGCCGATTTTTATAAGATCCACCCGATTTTCTTCTCTGTTGATCTTTAATTGATGAATCTGTATGTTAGGGTGTTAGGTTGTTGAAATCCTAGGGTTTATTAAGCTTAATTTAGCTTAGGATCACCTAATGCTATCAACCTAAGTGAGGAAAGAGATTTACCCGATGATTTCCGATCTTAGATACCTAGAATGATGAATGCTAGGTAGTAGTGAGCCTCATAAGCCGCTATTGGATCGAGTGTGCTAGGATCATTGCTTGAGACTTCCCTATTCCGAGACTTACCCGGTAAGGAGAGGGTTACCCCTTAAGTAGTATCCGGTTTGTGTAGAATTCCCTACTTTAACCCCTTGAGACCTACCCGGTAATAGGAGTTTGATGCGGGACTAGTGAAGTGAGAGACCTACCCGGTAATTGCTTCCATTAGTTTAACACTCTTTCCCAACACCGCAGCTTGTCCTTAGAATCCTTAGAACCTTGAGTCCAATGCCATAACCGGAAATCTTGACCTCTAGAATCCACTCTTCTCTCTTGATCATATACTTGTGTTTTGAGTTACTTGTTTGTTTGCTAGTTGAGTTGTTAGATTGTTCATTGTCTTGCTCGATTTGTGATCCTTGCTTGATCACCACAAAAACCAACCAAAAATATTGAGTTTTTCATTTCTTTATTTCTTTCTCTTTTCTTAGACTAGATCCACACTATCTATGACCATTGTTTGACTCGATTTCACCTTAGTCTTCGTGTTCGACCTCGGAATACTATCCCTACTACAAACGTCCCGTACACTGCGGGTTCGCTAGGAGTTAGGATAAATATAACGAGTATAAATTTAAAGCTTATTGCGTACACACATCACACGATCTTAGCGTAACAAGTTTTTGGCGCCGTTGCCGGGGACTAGGTCTAGATTGAGTCTATTTTGTGATTGTTTATAGTGTAGAACTTTCTTGTTGCTTTTGATTTCTCTTTGGTTTGTGTCTTTGCTTTTCAGGACATCTCTTACTCTTTAGGTGTATGCGAAGATCTCGTGGCAAGGATTTAGCTCCATTCGATCCCGAACCGGAGAAAACCCTTATATCTAGATCCAAGAGTATTAAAAAGGGAAAAGAGATGGCCGGAAGAGATCTCCAAGCTGAATTGGATGAAGCCTTAGAGCAAATAAGGCTAAGAGATGAGCTCTTGGAGGAAGAAAGGAGACTTGTCAATGAGAGGCAAGAGGCAACTAGGAGGGAGATTGATGAGATTAGGCAAGCCCTTGTTTAAGGAGAGCTTAATCGCCAACAACCTCCACCTCCACCACCACAACCGCAGCCGGCGGCAAATGTTAGGGTTGTACCCATTGCTATTGAAGAGCCACAAACTTTGGGGAGACGTATGGATCCGGCACAAAGAGCACACCGTCCGGGTGTGAACTTAGGAGATCCCGCAGCCCACAACTACGAGCTCCGCCCTCAAGTTCTACAAATGATCCGGCATAATCAATTTGGAGGGATGGAAGGAGAGTCTCCTCATCAACACTTGATGAACTATGAGATTTTGATGGAGACTCTTAGACCGCCAAGATTGGAGAGCAACAACCATAAGCTTAGGGCTTTCTCTTTCTCTCTTAAGGACAAGGCTTTAGCTTGATATCAATCTATTCCACAAGGGCGAGTCGGTACTTGGGAGGAGATGACAACCGAGTTTTTGACTAAGTTTTTCCCACCTTCTAAGACTACCGAATTAAGAGGGAAGATCTATGCCTTCGTGATGAAGGATAGAGAGAGTTTGTTCAAATCTTGGGAGAGATTCAAGGACCTTCTCCTAGATTGTCCACACCATGGCATACCGAAAATTGAGCTATTGGAGATCTACTTCAAGGGACTTGATGAAGATAGCCAATTCAAGCTTCAATCTCTTTCCGGTGGGACTTTCATGGAGAAGCATGTGGATGATGCTTGGGAGTTTGTTGAGAAACAAGCTCTAGTAATTGAGAAATACTCCCATAGGAAGAGTGAAGGGAGAAAGGCGGGAGCATATGAGGTGAGTGAGGTCACCATGAGCAATTTCAAGCTTGACGCCATCAACAACGAGCTAAAGTCCTTGAGGGAGTTGTGTGCTACAACTTTGAAGAACCAAGAAACTCCTCAAGTGCTTCCACAAGCTAACTTATCTTCCAAGGAGGAGGATGTGAATTACATGGGAAGGGGCAATTACAACAACTATCAAGGCCCAAGGAACTTCAACAACAACCGGCAATTCAACAATTACCGGCCCAACCATAACCATCCCGGGTTTTCTTACTCTAACCCGGATGGAGCCTTGAACCCTCCCGCTTCCACAAGCACAACTCCACCACCAAAAGCTTCACAAGAACCTCCACCCGGATTTACTCAACCTCCAAAAGATAGAACCGAAATAATGTGGTTGAGTGGTCTTGAGAGCACGGTGACTTCAATTTCTAAAGCTCAAAAGGTTTTGGAAGCACAAGTGTTCCAAAAGGCGGGTGAAGCTCATAGAGATCCGGGAAAGCTTCCCGGAAGGACCGAAGACAACCCAAGAGGCCAAGTATTGGATATTACAACAAGGAGTGGGTTGAGCATGAAAGATCCTTTGCCCAAGGACAATGCTAAAGGGAAACAAGTGGTGATAGAGGAAGAGACTTTGCAAGGAGATGGAGGCAAGAGCAAGGATGTAGAGCCAACTTATGTGGCACCACCTCCATACAAACCACCACTACCGTTCCCACAATCACGAGCAAGAGCTCACTTGGACAATCACTTTGGTAAATTCCTTGAACTTATGTCTAAATTGCATATTAATATTCCGTTCATGGATGCTATCTTAGGTATGCTGGCATATGGCAAGTTTTTAAAGAAAATACTCTCCAACAAAAGGAAGTTGGAGGAGTATGGGGAGATAAGAATGACGAAGAGATCCTCGGAGTTGATTCAAACGATGAAGGAGGAGATGCCTCCTAAGCTAAGGGATCCGGGATCCTTTTGTGTGCCAATCGGAGTAGAAGAAGTGAAGTATGACGCCCTATGCGATCTTGGGGCAAGTGTAAGCATCATCCCGCTTGCACTTTACACCAAGGTTGGGCTAGGAGAGCCGAAGCCGGTCAAGATGACCCTTTACATGGCTGACCGCTCAATCACTCATCCGGTTGGAATCTTGGAAGACATTCCGGTGCAACTAGGGAAGTTCTATGTGCCCATAGACTTCGTTGTTTTGGACATCCCGGCGGACTATCCGGTTCCTATCATCTTGGGGAGACCTTTCCTAGCTACTTCCGGATGTCTAGTGGATTGCAAGAATGGAGTTCTCTCCTTCAACATTGGAGAAGAGAACATCAAGTTCAAGCTGTCCACAATGATAAAAGAGCCAACCCTTGATGAAAATGTATTCAACATAGTTGAAGAAGAGGAGTCTAGGGAGGTTGTGAGCTCAATCTTGCTCAAGGATCCACTTGAGAGGGTTCTTAGCTCAAGCTTGATGGAGGAAGGAGTTAAGGAGAGTAGCAATGAAGTAATCAAGGCCTTGGATACATTGGACGAGCTACCAAGTGTTGGATTTGAAGAGCTAGAAGAAGTGAAAAATAGACAGAAAAATCGGCCTGACTGGGCAAAATCGGCCGATTTTTGGCCTTGTGCTGGAGTTTCATCCAGTTCTGCAAAAACAGAAACTCAAATCGACCCACCCTCAGGAAAATCGGCCGATTTTTCCTCCTGGGTCGATTTTCCTGAGTCTTTTCAGCACCAACCACTTGAATGTGAGCAATCATCAAGGGACTTCAAGGAGGCTTCCATGGCTTTGCAATTATCTCAACCTACGTTGTATGGATCGTCTCCAACCGAAAAAGGTCCTCCTCAACTTGATCTTAAACCCCTTCCCTCTCATTTGAAGTATGCTTTTCTTGGTGATAATTCAACATATCCGGTGATTGTTAATGCATGCTTGAGTGATGATGAACTTGCTAAATTGTTGCATGAACTAAGATTGCATAGGAAAGCCATTGGCTATACTATTGATGATTTGGTTGGCATAAAACCCTCTTTGTGCATGCATAAGATAATGATGGAAGATAACCATAAACCCTCTATTGAACATCAAAGAAGATTGAATCCTATAATGAAAGAGGTAGTCAAAAAGGAAATCATAAAGTTGCTAGATGCGGGAATTATCTACCCTATCTTGGATAGTAAGTGGGTTAGTCCCGTTCATGTAGTTCCTAAGAAGGGTGGGATGACCGTAGTGACCAATGAGAACAATGAACTAATCCCGACTAGGACGGTTACGGGGTGGAGGATATGTATTGACTATAGGAAGCTTAACATGGCCTCTAGGAAAGATCACTTCCCTCTCCCTTTCATTGACCAAATGCTAGAGAGGTTAGCCCAACATTCTCATTTTTGCTACTTAGATGGCTATAGTGGATTCTTCCAAATCCCTATCCACCCCGATGACCAAGAGAAAACCACATTTACATGTCCATGGGGAACTTTTGCATATAGGAGAATGCCATTTGGGTTGTGTAATGCACCCGCCACCTTCCAAAGGTGTATGATGGCTATCTTTTCGGAATACATTGAAAATATCATGGAAGTGTTCATGGATGATTTCTCTGTTTACGGTTCTTCCTTTGATAATTGCTTGGCTAACTTGTCATTAGTATTGCAAAGATGTGAGGAGACAAATCTTGTCTTAAATTGGGAGAAATGCCACTTCATGGTAAGTGAAGGTATCGTGTTAGGACACTTGGTGTCTAACTGTGGCATTGAGGTTGATAGGGCCAAGATTGAAACGATAGAGAAGTTGCCACCACCTACCTCGGTGAAAGGGGTAAGGAGTTTCTTAGGGCATGCCGGTTTTTACCGGAGGTTTATTCAAGACTTCTCTAAAATTTCTAAGCCCCTTACTAACCTACTAATGAAGGATGTTGAATTTGTTTTCTCCAAAGATTGCCTTGAGGCCTTTTGTAGGTTGAAGAACGCCTTGATCTCCGCACCTATAATGCAACCTCCGGATTGGAGTTTACCATTTGAGATCATGTGTGATGCAAGCGATGTAGCCGTTGGGGCTGTTTTGGGGCAAAGGAAAGATGGGCGCACTCACGCCATCTATTATGCTAGCAAGACGCTAGATGATGCCCAACTCAATTATGCCACAACCGAGAAGGAGTTGCTAGCGGTGGTGTATGCATTTGAGAAGTTCCGCTCATATCTTGTTGGAGCGAAGGTCATAGTTTATACGGATCATGCTGCGATCCGTTATCTACTTACCAAGAAGGATGCCAAGCCTAGGTTGATTAGGTGGATCCTTCTTCTTCAAGAGTTTGATTTGGAAATCCGGGACAAGAAGGGATCCGAGAACTCCGTGGCGGATCACCTTAGTAGACTCCCACCATTGGAGCTTGAAAGAGATGACATCCCGATTGATGATTCATTCCGGGATGAGCAATTACAAATGGTGGAAGAGTGTTTGTTCCAAGTGTCTAGAGGAAGTGAACCGTGGTTTGCCGACATCGTGAACTACTTAGTGTGTGAGGAAGTGCCTCCCGGATTGACATATGCTCAAAGAAAGAAGTTCTTCAAAGATGTGAGGCACTACTATTGGAGTGAACCACTTTTGTTCAAGAGAGGGCCGGATGGAATGTTTAGAAGATGCATACCGGAGGATGAGGTGGAGAGTGTGATCCGCCATTGTCATTCCTTGCCATGTGGAGGGCATGCTAGCTCGCACAAGACATGTGCTAAGGTGTTGCAATCGGGCTTCTTTTGGCCAAGTTTGTTCAAGGACGTGCAAAGCTTTGTGGTAGCTTGTGATGCTTGCCAAAGGACGGGCAACATCTCAAGGAGGAATTAGATGCCCTTGAACAACATACAAGAAGTGGAAATATTTGATGTATGGGGTGTGGACTTCATGGGACCATTCCCTTCTTCATATGGCAACCTCTACATCCTATTGGCGGTTGACTATGTTTCGAGATGGGTGGAGGCAATCGCCTCTCCTACAAATGATGCCAAGGTGGTGGTGCGGTTCTTCAACCGAGTGATTTTCCCTAGGTTTGGCACACCAAGGGTGATCATTAGTGATGGAGGGAAGCACTTCACAAATAGGAATTTTGGAGCACTTTTGGCTAAGTATGGGGTGACTCATAAGGTGGCAACACCTTACCATCCCCAAACTAGTGGCCAAGTAGAGATTTCCAACCGGGAAATAAAGACCATTCTTGAGAAGACGGTATCTAGGACTAGAAAGGATTGGGCTATGAAGCTCGATGATGCCTTGTGGGCATATAGAACCGCTTTCAAGACACCAATTGGCACCACTCCCTACAAGCTAGTTTATGGCAAGTCATGCCACCTTCCGGTAGAGATGGAGCATAGAGCATATTGGGCTATAAGGTGGTTAAATTTTGATCTCAAGGAGGCCGGTGAGAAGCGGTTGCTAGACATGAACGCCCTTGAGGAGATCCGGTTGGATACTTATGAGAATGCCCGGATCTATAAGGAGAGGACCAAGCGTTGGCATGACAAGCGCCTCATCCCAAAGGAGTTGAGTGAAGGCGACCTTGTCCTTCTCTTCAACTCGAGGTTGTGGCTCTTCCCCGGAAAGCTCAAATCAAGATGGACCGGGCCATATGTGGTGAAGAAGATCTTTCCTCATGGAGCGGTAGAGATAGGAGGAGATCATTGTGGTGACTTCAAGGTGAATGGGCACCGTTTGAAGAAGTACATCCCGGAAGCCCCGGTGAAAGTGATTGCCCCACTTCACCTTGATTGAAACGCTCCTGAATTTGGTCAAGATAATGACCTTAAAGAAGCGCTTAATGGGAGGCAACCCATTGGTACTTATTTTTCCTTTCTTTTTCTTGCTTTTGTTTGATCTCACTCTTGGTGTGCTTTGTTTTTCTTTTGTGTCTTTGGGTGCTAGATCTTGTTGATTGTCGTGTGTGACGAGATGTTGGAGGTCATGTGAAGGCCTCATGGAACTGTTGAAGGTACAAGATCCAAGCACATGGACGAGGGGGAAATCACCCAGAAAAATCGGCCTGTTCTTCAGCAGATCGGCCAATTTTCCTGGGCAGTTGGGGCGATTTTTCCTCTGTAAAGGAAAGTGGTGATCTCCAATCGAGCATGGGTGGAGCGGACATGGAACTTGGATGGCTTGCGGAGCCAAGCGCGGGTTCCGACGCCAAAATGATCATCAAGAGCTCTCTACCATCTTTGATCAATCATCCACCATCATCATCCAATGTGAACCGAAATACCAAAGCATCACCAATTTTACATTGTGAGGACTTTCTTTCACTTCTTTATTTAGTTTCCACATTGGGGACAATGTGCTTCTAAGTATGGGGTGGGGTTTTCATGATCACTTGCATGATTAGCATCTAGGATAGTTTAATTTTGTCACATGTTTCATTATGTCTTGCATTGTACATACATCTTTCGAAAAATCCAAAAAATTCAGAAAATTTTAAAAAATTTTAGTGCTTCTAAGGCTTGGATATGACCCTAATGATGAATCTTGTCTTGTGGATTGGATATGGATGGCCTTATGTGTTAAATTAATGAATGCATATGTGGACATGAAGTACTTCTCTTTAATCCCGTGAATGAATTGTGATCATGATGTTTGCCTAGAATGGATTGAGCATTGAAGGTCGAAATTACATGCTAGTTCTTGCACACCATCTAGGAATGAATGAGGCAATTCATCTTCCTCTAATTCTCATCTTGATCATGATTGTTTGAGCACCTCAATTGATATAAATTTGACCTCTTTTGACCCATTTGGGAATAGGAGCATGATAGTGTGTTGATGTGTGTGAAAAGCAAGTGTGGGGTGAAGATGTTAATGAAAGAATGTCATGCATAAAATGCTGAATTTGTTGTGAAAGTGTAGACAAAAACATAGGTTTGGGGACGTTGGTTTAAATGACAAGTAACTCGGTACACTTCACATAATCGGGTGTTGGTGCCTTGCCAAAGTCAAATAAACTAATAGTCCTAACGAGCTTTGGTATGTATGCCCGGTGTGGATGCACCTCGAAAAATAGAAAAAGCCCGAGGATGGCTAATCACCAAGGTTTCGGCTTTTGTACACCAATGCCATTGTCTCAAAAAAAAAAAAAAAAAAAAAAAAAAAAAAAGTCAAAGAAAAAGAAAAGATAGAGAAAATATACACTTGAGGGAAGTTGATCGAGGACAAGATTGTGGAGTTAGTTCCATTCCCGGATTAGCATCACATAGCCTAGAAAAATCCCCACCTAATCACAACGCTTCTTGGCCTTTTATTTCACAAGACCTTATGACCTATTTGCATGTTTGTAAGACTTAGTAATCTAGATTGGATATGCTCTTGATCATCTTGACTTCGTCATCTTTACATTTCATGCATACTTTTGAGTTAAGTACAATTGTCTTTCCATGCCTTCATTTATTTGATACATAATTGCTTGTCCGTTGCCGTAAAACATGACTATGAAGGTGATCCAATAGTAGAAGCACAAACCCAAAAAGATTTTGCCATTTTTCTGCATACATAAATCATGTCATCTCTTAGTCTATAGTTGGGAATTTGCTCGGGGACGAGCAAACCTTAAGTATGGGGTATTTTTGATAACACGATTTATGACTTAGGTTTAGGTAATTATTTAGATAGATTTCTCACTCATTCATGCACGTTTTGGCATTGGTTCATGACGTCTTCGCTCAATTCATGCTAAATCGGCCGATTTTTATAAGATCCACCCGATTTTCTTCTCTGTTGATCTTTAATTGATGAATCTGTATGTTAGGGTGTTAGGTTGTTGAAATCCTAGGGTTTATTAAGCTTAATTTAGCTTAGGATCACCTAATGCTATCAACCTAAGTGAGGAAAGAGATCTACCCGATGATTTCCGATCTTAGATACCTAGAATGATGAATGCTAGGTAGTAGTGAGCCTCATAAGCTGCTATTGGATCGAGTGTGCTAGGATCATTGCTTGAGACTTCCCTATTCCGAGACTTACCCGGTAAGGAGAGGGTTACCCCTTAAGTAGTATCCGGTTTGTGTAGAATTCCCTACTTTAACCCCTTGAGACCTACCCGGTAATAGGAGTTTGATGCGGGACTAGTGAAGTGAGAGACCTACCCGGTAATTGCTTCCATTAGTTTAACACTCTTTCCCAACACTGCAGCTTGTCCTTAGAATCCTTAGAACCTTGAGTCCAATGCCATAACCGAAAATCTTGACCTCTAGAATCCACTCTTCTCTCTTGATCATATACTTGTGTTTTGAGTTACTTGTTTGTTTGCTAGTTGAGTTGTTAGATTGTTCATTGTCTTGCTCGATTTGTGATCCTTGCTTGATCACCACAAAAACCAACCAAAAATATTGAGTTTTTCATTTCTTTATTTCTTTCTCTTTTCTTAGACTAGATCCACACTATCTATGACCATTGTTTGACTCGATTTCACCTTAGTCTTCGTGTTCGACCTCGGAATATTATCCCTACTACAAACGTCCCATACACTGCGGGTTCGCTAGGAGTTAGGATAAATATAACGAGTATAAATTTAAAGCTTATTGCGTACACACATCACACGATCTTAGCGTAACATGTAGCTTCATGGCCTCCTTAGATTTTAATGCTCCAATTTTATCAAAAATACGCCCTATTCCCTACATTTACAATCAAACGTGGTGTAGACCTCAATTCTTGCAAAGTAAACGAATAATGACATAATCACCAAGAATATATACCCATGCATGCAAAATAGTGATGAGAAAACATCAAAACCTTATCCGAAATATAGACAATAATTCATGCTATCAAAATACCCCATACTTGCCTCTTGCTTGTCCTCAAGCAAGGTTCAACTCTTAGATACAAGATAGTAGGATTTATTAATCATTAAAGGTCAATAAAAACTTTCAAAAGCTTTTGGTTGCGTGCTTCGACTCATAGATCGCCCTTAGAGAATGCTTCATAGCTAGTAAGAATCAATATATGAGTGAAACAAGTTATAAATGTAGAAAAGATAATCATACTTCACATGAGATCAAAGAATGTGTAGCAAACCACACTCATCAAAATCAATCATGGATAATCCAGTTTTAACCACAAAGTCAAACAACATGATCAAGGCCTCAAGGGCTTTCAATCAAAGGTCGAGAAACGTGTTTGGGGTGGAATGTATAAAGGATATTGTGGTGCTAAACCAGGGAAAAAGGATAAGAACTTCACAAATTTGAACTCAACTCCATCAACAAGATTCCTCACTTCTTTTTCCTACATATTTCTTTTCTTTTTACTTTTTGAGAACATGGACAGAGGTGCACAATAACTGAAGCCTTGGAGATCAGCTAATCTACATTTCTCGAGATGCCTCAAACCTTGATGCACATACCATGACTTGTTAGGACTGTCAATCAATCGGACTTTGGCAAGACACAAACACCCGGCTATGTGAATGGTGCCGAGTTACTCATCCTCATGACTAACGTCCCCAAACCTATTGTTTTCTAACAGTTCTTCACTTTCAATCTCATCTTTCACTTGCTTTTCCACTTTCTTGCTTCAAAATTCCCGGATAGGTAAAGGAAGGCCAATATACGAATGAGGGGCTAAAAGCATGATCAAGAAGGGAAGAAAGAATATGAATTGCCTCAATCATTCCAATAAGAATGTGAGAGAACTTATAACGTTGTTTCAACTTTCAAATTCAACATGATTTGGATAAAACAAGTCACTAAGCATGCTCAAATTTCAAATAAAGCATTCAAACCTTAAATATATCATAAATTATTTCAAACACATAATGATCATGAAAGCCATTCAACAAACAATTTTTGTCATTGGGATCACATTCATCCTAGAAGCAAAAAAAAATTTCAAAATTCTCGTCTTTTCAAACCCATATCGGTCGAGATGCTTACGGGAAACCACGATGTTAGACCGAGGTAAGCTCCTGTTGTGGTCATCTCGTTTGGCCATAAGCATTTTGGTCGAGACAAAAAAAAATTTCAAACCAATTTTGTACGTTTTTCGATCATAAACCTAATGCAATGCCCGTAGTATACAATAAAACCATAAAGCATATAAAGCAGAAAGTCATAAGGTGCAGAATATCAGTTATTACAGACTCGAGTATCACAAAGCACCCCATACTTAGGACACATCGTCTCGATGGGTATAAGAAGTCAGGAGAAAATATTACTCAGAATGTCTACTGTAGAACCGCAAAATAAGAAACGAAATGAAGGCAGCAGCTCCGAGGGATCGATCATGCATTTGGAGGAGGAGGAGGATGGCCCATCAAATGCTGAAACTACAGCTCCATCATCTGGCACTGGTAGTGATGGCTCTCCTCTATCTTGCGCCTCATAGCACCAATCTCTCTAGTCTAGGCATCGAGGCGCCTATCCAAATCAGTGTGTAGATCACCGAAGGACTCCTCCATCTGACGAGTAAGGTCATCAATCCTCCTATGGGCCTTGGGGTCAGTGCGGCGGCGCTGATGGCGTGCCTGCTGTTGGATCTACTATGGTGGCATCTATCGCGGTTGATCATCATCAGTCGCCTCATCATCCATTAGCTCAATCACCAGAGCACTCGGACCAGTTGTGCCCGTCCCGGTGTCCATAGGAGCTCCTCCCTCATCATCCTCGACGTTGGTCCCAATCTCAACAGCTCTCTCCGCCTCCTTCAATAGTGGATCCCATATATCATTCTAGTTGCGCGGGTCGGAGACCGTGAACTGGGAAGATCACATGATGCCTCTTGGAGCATTGATTTCCCAAGGCATGGCCACGTAGGATGGACCACTCCCTTGAGGGACCAAGATCCTCCGAGTGATAAACTCCTACAACCCTAACGGTTTGGCCTCAACGGCCAAAGTTCAAGCGGAAAGGTCAATGCCGATGATGTTGGCTATGTGAGTCACTAATCCACCTATACAAATATCTCCCTTTTTCTTGCTCCTGATCTAGAGTAGATCATCAGCCAGCATGGCAGTGAAATCCGGGATCTCACCTGCAATCATACACCAAAGAGTGAATAGCTCACCTTGCCGGATTTTTTGCGGTGTCTCGGTGCGAACTAGTAACATCTCACTCATGATCCGGTGTGCCACCTTAAAGGAAACATGGAAGATACACTTCTCCTTTAAATCTCCCGGTTGCCAATTCTCGGAGTAGTGGGGATATAAGCAATACGGGTTCAAAAGGCTCTAGCATGGTTGCGGGAAGGGAAATCAGTAGTTGTCGGAGGAGAGAAATCAAATATACCTCCAAAGTTCTCAGTAGCAAATTTGTAGGTCTTGTTCATCAAACGGAATTTTACATAGTTTTCATCCGGTACATAAATGATGGAGCTTAGGAACTCATAAGTCGGTTCTACATAAGGGTGCTCGGATTGAGACAAATGTATCCATCCCTACAGTGGAGATCATCTTCCTCGGGTCATCAACTATTTGCAAGTAAGCAAGATCCTCAATGTCGATGTAGCGAGGAGCGATGACCTGACGGGAGCAAATGCGGTCATATCGTTCTTTGAGGTTTGGGAGGATAACTGGTATTTGTGAAGGTCGAGGGGATGGAGGTGATGGTTGTCTAGCCTCAACACGATCACGGAGCACAATCTGTCGATTGGATCGACGTAAACCCTTCATTTCAGTAGGTACCTCGGGCTATTCTTCAGTTCACCTCGGTCGAGATGCATGGGCTTAACCGAGACGAACTGGTTTCGATCGAAGTCTTGAATTAGTAATTTTCCTCCCCCAAAATCACTACCAATTGCTTCCTAGGGGATTCTCCAATTATTTCCAACACAACAAACAAGCAATAATCTCCAAAATCGAACAAAATCAACCGAAATGAAGAAGAGGGGTTTTCGAACGAGATTACCCGATTTTTTGTAGAATGCGGTGGATTGAAGTCTCGATTGATGTTGGAGAAGTCAATATCGTGCTTTCCCTATGGATTTGGAGCTCAAAATCGTTGAAAACGAGTTAGAAACAAGGATTTGAGGAATTAGGGCTCGTTTCGGTCGAGACGGCGTCGGGAGAGAGGGAAAAGTAAGGAGAGAGAGTGTTCTTCTCCTTTTATACCCGTCAGAAATTTCAACTACATCTCGGTCGAGATAGAAGTGCCTCGAACTTCCGGGTTGTGAAGTGCGTTCCTCCGTCACTTATGATGATTCGAGGTGTCCCAAAGCGTGAGAATATGGTCCGGTTGAAGAATTTCACAACCACTGCGGCGTCATTGGTGGGGGAAGCAATGGCTTCTACCCATCTTGACACATAGTCAACTGCCAATAGTATGTACAGATTTCCTCCAAAAGATGGGAATGGACCCATAAAATCAACTCCCCAAACATCGAAGATCTCGACCTCCTAAATGTTATTGAGTGGCATCTTGTTCCATCTAGACAAATTTCCTGTTCATTGACACGCATCACAAGAAGCAACAAACGTTTGCACATCCTTAAATAATGAAGGCCAAAAGAAACCAGAACGTAATATCTTAGCGCAAGTCGTGTGAGCGCTAACATGTCCTCCATATGGTAATGAATGACAATGCCTCATAGCACTCTCCGTCTCATCTTCCATAATGCATCTCCGTAGCATCTCATTTGAACCTCTCTTGAAGAGTAAAAGTTAATTCCAAAAGTAGTGATGCACATCTTTAAAGAATTTCTTCCTTTGTGTGTATGATAGTCCGGGAGGTACTTCCTGACAAACAAGATAATTGACAATATCAGCATACCAAGGTTCGTTACCTTCCAAAATTTGGTGAAGTCAATGCTCCATCCAATGCAATTGCTCATCGGGAAAGGAATCGTCGATGGGCATATCATCTCCCTCCAAAGCAATGAGAGGTAGCCGGCTAAGGTGATCTGCCACAGAATTTTCGGATCCCTACTTATCACGAATCTCCAAGTCAAACTCTTGAAGTAGGAGAATTCAACGGATAAGATGCGGCTTTGCATCCTTTTTAGTGAGCAGGTACCAAATGGTTGTGTGGTCGGTGTAGACGATGACTTTCGCTCCTATAAGGTAAGAACGAAATTTCTCAAAAGCATAAATGACCGTCAATAGCTCTTTTTTGGTGGTGGCGTAATTCAGCTGAGCCTCATCTAGCGTCTTGCTAGCATAATAGATGCGTAGGTCCGGCCATCTTTCTTCTGTCCATGAACTACTCCCACCGCTACGTCACTTGCGTCACACATAATCTCAAAGGGCAAAACCCAATCAGGAGGTTGAATGATGAGGGCGGATATCAACGCTTCCTTTAATCTGTGGAAAGCATTTAGACATTTATGTGAAAAGTCAAAAACCGCATCTTTATTTAACAAATTGGTTAGTGGTTTAGAGATCTTAGAGAAGTCTTTGATGAACCTCCTATAAAAACCTGCATGTCCTAGAATACTCCGCACACCTTTAACATAACATGGTGGAGGAAGTTTCTCTATAGTCTCGATCTTAGCTCGGTCAACTTCAATACCTCGGTTTGAGACATGGTGACCTAACACAATGTCTTCGCTAACCATAAAATGACATTTCTCCCAATTTTGAACGAGATTAGAGTCTTCACAACGTTGTAACACTAGCGAAAGGTTAGCTAAGCAATTATCAAAGGAAGAACCATAAACAGAAAAGGCATCCATGAATACCTCCATGATCTCCTCGATATACATCATACAACGCTGGAAAGTAGTTGGAGCGTTACATAATCTGAATGGCATCCTCCGGTAAGCAAACATACCCCATGGGCACGTGAAGGTGGTCTTCTATTGATCATCCGGGTAGATAGGAATCTGGAAGAACTCACTATAACCATCCAAATAGCAAAAATGGGAGTGTTGTGCTAACCTTTCAAGCATTTTATCAATGAATGGGAGAGTGAAGTGATATTTCCTTGTCGCCACATTCAACTTTCGATAGTCAATGCACATCCTCCAGTCGGTCACGGTCCTCATTGGGATCAACTCGTTGTTCTTTTTGGTCATAGCGGTCATCCCTCCTTTCTTTGGCACTACATGAACCGGACTCACCCACTTGCTATCCGATATAGGAAAAATAATTCCTGCATCAAGTAACTTAAGCACTTCCTTCTTCACAACCTCTTTCATGATCGGATTTAACCGTCTTTGAGGTTCTCGTAGGCTTATGATTATCTTCCATTAGTATTTTATGCATCCAAAAAGATGGTTTAATTACAACTAGATCATCGATAGTATATCCAATAGCTTTCCTCTATTTTCTCAACTCATGCATCAATTTGGATAACTGAATCTCCGTAAGGTTAGCACAAACTATGACCGGATAAGTGGAGTTCGGTCCAACAAATGCGTACCTCAAGTGTTGTGGAAGAGGTTTAAGCTCCAAGATAGGAGGTTCCTTAGGTGGTGGTTCCATACCTCTAGTATCATCTTGTGAAGCTTCGGAAGCTTCAGAGGGGGTAAGGCTAGTGCTTGCATCACTTGGAGTCATGGGACGAGGTGGGTTTGAGGAATCAGCGATCTCGTTTGCCTCATATGTGTCTCGACCGAGGTTGGATCCGAGGTGATTCCCTGTTGCTTTCACCACGCTCACTCCAAAAGTCACCTTAGTCGAGGTGGCCTGCCCGATGTCGAGATAGTTTGTCGTCTCCTCTTCAAACTTCTCAAAGACAGGCTTTGGTTCTTCCTCCAAAGTTTCCAAATTTGGTATATCTGCATCACAAGAAACATCTACACCTTTCTCCATCATACTAAAACTCAAGACTCTTTCAAGAGGATCTTTAATAAGGATAGAGCTCACCAATTCTCATGCTTCCTCTTCATCATAGATGTTGTAAATGTCCTTCTCAAGGTCTTGCCTTTTTATTAAAGCTGACAACACAAATTCAACATGTTCTTCTCCGATGTTGAAAGACAATTTGGCGTTCTTACAATCCACCAAGCAACCGGAGGTTGCAAGAAACGGCCTCCCAAGGATGATTGGGATTGGATAATTTGCAGGAATGTCCAATACCACAAAATCTATATGAATGTAAAACTTACCAAGCTTTACTGGGATGTCTTCCAATATGCCGACGGGTCGAGTGATGGATCAATCTGTCATATACAACGTCATCTTTACTGGTTTAGGCTCTCCTAAACCGACCTTTTCACACAATGCAAGTGGAATGATGCTCACACTTGCAACTAGATCACAAAGTGCATCGTATGTGACCTCTCCAACCCCAATAAACGATCTTGGATCTCGCAACTTGGGTGGCATTTTCTCCCTCGTGATCTTGATGAGTTCCGATGATTTAGAAGACATCTTCACCTCACCAAAATCCTCTAGTTTCCTCTTATTAGAGAGGATCTTCTTTAAGAACTTCCCACAAGCGGGCATACCTAGAATTGCATCACCGAAAGGTATGTTAATATGGAGTTCACTCATAAGGTCCAGAAACTTACCGAAATGCTTGTCTAGACGTGCTCTTGCTCTAGACTGCGGGAACGGTAGTGGAGGCTTGTAAGCGAGAGGATGCACGTAAACTTCTCCCTTTTCTTTCACCTCGGTTGACCCATATGTGTTTCGGTCAAGATTCATTCCGGGGTGTCCTCCTGTTGCTTTCTCCCCGGTTGAGCCAAAGGTCACCTCGGTCGAGACGGGCTACTTTATAGTGTCGCTTGATCGAGGTACTGGGTTGGTGGTTTTCACACCATTCCTCGTGGTAATCGCCATCACTTGGCCCTTCGGGTTATTCTCCGTCCTTCTGGAAAGCTTCCCTTGATCTCTAGGAACTTCACCGGCCTTGCTAAATACTTGATTTTCCAAGGCTTTTTGTGCCTTAGAAATCGAAGTAACCGAACTTTCCAAACTATTCATCTTTCCCGTCAAAGTTTTCATCATCGCTTCCAGCTTATCCTATGGTGGCTGGCTTGAAGATGGTTCTTGACTTTTCAATGGAGTGGAAGAAGAAGAAGAAGATGGAGTTAGAGCATTATCAGCATGGGAATAAGGGTTACCCTAGAATCGCAGGGGGTTTTAGCCAACAATTATCATTGCCAAGACAATTAAATAATCAATCAAGAAGTCAAGAAAAGAGAATAAAATAATCAACAAAGGTATCTCAATTATCAAAGGCAAACAAACTAACAATCGTATCAAAGACGTGTTCCAAAAATATGATAACAACTCACAAATAACTGCCCAAGAAAATCCCACAAATTTCTTCTCTTCCTTAAATCCTAAGCAATCCTTCCTTAGATCTTCTTCCTTTCAATAACCGTCAAAGGACGTTCAACCGTCTTTCCGTTCATCCGTGATCTCTAAGATCCAGCCTCCCTTTTCTTCATATTCACCTTCCTATCTTATTTCCTTTGGGTTGTGGGTCGTCGACCTTGAGCCAGGCCCGGTAGGCCATCTCGGTGGAGGTGCATAACTGTTGGTCTGAGATTAGTGGTGAGCTATGTGCATGTCTTTGTATCTTCAACTGAATTCTTCCTTCATCCTTCCAATATAGTTCCTGCCTTTCTTATTGTCCTTCTTAAAGCTCCATAATGTAGCTCCATGGTCTCCTTAGACTTTAATGCTCCAATTTGATCCAAAATACGCCTTATTCCCTACAATTATAATCAAACGTGGTGTAGACCTCGATTCTTGCAAAGTAAACGAATAACGACATAACCACCAAGAATATATACTCATGCATGCAGAATAGTGATGAGAAAACGTCAAATCCTTATCCGAAATATAGACAATAATTCATGATATCGCTTAATACTCAAATGTTGTTGTTTAGGCCCGAATTTCACGGTTTGTTACTTGAAAAAACAACCAAAGTGTGTGCAGACATCTATGATTGCAAAGTAAACAATATCAAGTGTAAATGACACAAACTTGAACTAAAGGAAAATTCTACCTAAATGCATGCCTAAACTATGGTATAAATCATGTTATCAAGTACCCCATTCTTGTTTGTTACCCGGTAAAGGTTAGTTCTTGACCCTTAGGTTGAGTGGTTGGTTTAAGTTTTTGTTCCTATCCTTTAACCTTTGAGACTTACCCGGTGATAGGAGCTTTGATTTGGGATAGTTGGTTTGAGAGACCTCCCCGTGATCATTCACATCTTAGAAACACCTTTCCTTAGCGATCCTAACCTTGTCCTAGTTTTTAGAAGTCTTGAATCGAAAACCACAATTGGATACCTTGATCTCTAAAATCTACAATTGCTCTAATTATCATACTATTCATCTTTATTACTTTCGTCTTTTGCATTCTTTATTTTCAGCTTGGTTTATCCTATCTTTGATTTATCACCATATTGATTTCACCTCAGTTATTGAGATTGACCTTGAAATATTTTCTTCTACTGCAATTGATCAGTACACTGCGGGTTCGCTTAATTGCTTTAACTTTTATTACAAGTATAAATTTAAGATTATTTTCGTTCATTATTCACACACGTCTAAGAGCGAACATCCAACTATTGATATGTCCAATTGTGTAAGCAAATAGCAATTACCATGTGATGCTTGTATAGTTCGATATAGTCATACGTTGTAGAGAAGCTTATCAACTAATGAGTAAATAGCAAGCACCATGTGATATTCATTAGTTGAAAAAGCCAAATGCCTTGACAGAACATGTCTATCATCATGCTACATTAGTATTTGTGATTTATACTCTCCTATTTATCAAGCACAACATGATCATATATGTATCTAGTTAAGGTTTGGAGGAATATCGCCAACTCCCAGTGCTTCCTCAATTTAATATTTGTTAGTTGATACTTTTTACCAAAATTCTCAAGCATCTTGATCACTTGATCACCCTTTTCCCTTTTATTTTACAAACTCTTGCTATACTAGTTGAATTTGAGACAAAGTTGGGATATGCATATTCTCTTGTGATTTAACCTTGATGTTACATTATATACTTACATTGATATGACCGTGTACTTGAGATAATATGTTATTAAAGCATAGTCCATCTAGATCACATTAAAGCATTGTCAACCGTCGATTGAGTTGATCCAACGGTCCAGATTAGTCCACATCATTTAATAATTTTTGTAAGTTTTTTAGGAGCACGGTGACAACTTTGTAATTGAAATTAATGAGACAATTTTGTCCTTTTGAAAATGTGCTTTAACAGGTTCAAGTGTGATGATATTTTTGTAATTTTCAAAAGGTGTAGTGAAAGTATGTTTTCATTCTATTAGTTCAAACTATTTGTTTAAATGTTTCATATTTTTGTTCAATTAGTTCAAAGTGTTTGTTCTAGTGATTCATATCTTTTTTTTTTACAAGAAAAGTTTGTAACTATAACTTTGGTAGTGAACTATATTAAAATTTTGAACCGTCAAATATATGTGATACAAATGTACTATTAATTTTATGTATTTTTCTAATAGGCACTTTTTCATTCAAACTTTTTATACATTTCGTTCAATTTTTATGTTATTTCAAATTATATTGTATTGATGGTTCATACTTTTCTATAATTTTTGTTCCCATAATTTCAAAACAATATATAAACTAATAATATAAAATATTAAACTAAAAGAACACTCGATTTAAACTAACAATATAAATCTTTTGATTTTTCCCCATCTTTTTTTTCCTAGCGTACACTTTTTTCGTTCCAAATTTATGTACATTTCATTCAAGTTTTGTGTTCAGTTAGTTCAAATTATATTGTACTAATGGTGCATATATTTATACAATTTTTTCCCCATAAGTTCAAAATAATGCATTGATTGATAATGTAAAATGTTTGAACTAATAAAACACTATTTGAACTATTAGTATACAAATTATGAACTTACAAATATTATAATAAAAGTGTATTAATAATTGTAACTATTAAAATTTAGACTTTTATAATATAATTTGGGTATCATTAGTTAGAAAATTGTCTTTTGTTAGATCAAACATGTATAAGTAAAAAAGTGCATACAACATAACTAATAAATTGAACAAAACGTTATATCAATTAATGATAGAAAATACTAGAACAAATAGTATAAATCTTGAATGAATCTATATACTTTTACTAGGCGACGTTGATGCTGACGTGCCGGCCTCATAATTTTTCTCGGAATAAATCTTTTACTTAGTCACTAATTAAGCCAATAAATCTTTTTTACTAAATCATAATTATTTTTGTAAAAGATTCGATCCATCATTTATCCTAATATATAACGTTGAATGTTTACTTTTATTAAAACATAATAAATCTTTTTTCTTATAATTATTTTTAAAAATTCTTTAGTATTCGTGATTTTTTAAATTCGGTTATATTTTTATGGATTTTTCTATTCCACATCGGTTAAGGAATGATGATACTTTGAAAAGTTGTATAAATAGACATAGAGGTTTGTGAGACTTTTGACCAAAATCGAATATAATATTTATTTATATCGGATAAAATATATTTATATATATATATATATATATATATATATATAGGCCGTAGTGACCTACTGACATATGGGTCGTTGTGACCTACTAGTATCTGGGTCACCTACTGACATGTGGGTTGTTGTGGCCTACTAACACGTGGGTCGTTGTGACCTATTAGCATATGGGTGACCTATTGACATGTGTGTCGTTGTGACCTACTAACACGTCGGTCAATGTGACCTACTAGCATGTGGGTCGTTGTGACCTACTCGTATGTTAGTAATTGTGCACCTACTCGTATGTGAGTAGTTGTGGACCAACTTGTATGTCAGTAGTTGACTAGTTATGGATCTACTCGTATGTGGGTTAGTGGTGGACCTACTTGTAGTGGGTCGATGTGGACCTATTACATTCATAATATATATTTTATCAATATAATAATATACAAGAACTTTTAAACTTTTATTAACAAATCCTCGTACGGGGCACGGAATATAAACGAGTTGAACTAAAAATTTGGAAGACAATAAGTTTTGCTATCTTTTCTCATCAAAATTATAAAAATGTAACAACATCTAATTTTTTAATGATAAAAATAACACTGACAACACCTTTTACAAATTACAAAATTACTCTCAGTGTTAAAAAATGATTAAATGAGTGACTATGCTGAATAGTTAAGGGCCTGTTTGGTATTGTATTCTACGGGATTCATTTAGATTCTTTTTGACGGGATTCTTGGGGATGGCAAAAATGGTATCGTTTGGTATGAGTTGGAGCTTGGGGATTGTATTCTTTTACGAGATTCTTTTGGCTAAAGAATCCCGTAAAAATAATCTTGTCCAACCAAGCTTCTTGGAGATTGTTGGAGATAGATTCTTTACATTTACATAGGTACCCCTTTCTTCATTCTCTGTTCTTCTTTCTTCTCCCGACTCCTCATCCCCGTTGGTTCTATGATCTCGTCAACATCCAATCGTTCCCACCGATCACGAAATGGGAAGCGATAATTCAGGCCCTATGTCGCCGCCACCACAGCGTTGCACCGAATTCTCATTTGCATCATCTCTTTTTGCAAAGCCTTAATGCTGATCCTAACAGGTGAACTCCGATTTGCATTATATCTTAGTTTCTCCTCATTTTGATGAATCTGAATTTGCATGTTCATTATCCAATTGACGCATCTTTACCCTAATTATGCTTGGAAATTGATTATTTTATCATAATTTGTTATTATGCTAGTTTTAGGAAATGAGGCTAGTGCATATTTTAGAATCTTGCGATAATTGCTGGTAAACTGTGGTGAACTTGTATGTGTTTGCAGGTTCTCATTTTACTCGATGCAATTGAACAAGAATAGCAAAATGGGTTAATTGATAGTTTGCTTTTTTGATTTCTTTCACTTATAAACCTTAACCCCTAATTTCTCATTCTCCCGTTGCAGAAGCTATTCATCTAGCCCTTGTTTAGTTGTTTGTTCAATCATGTGTATTTATGTGTTATAGCTATTTTCTCCCGTGTGTTTATTTTGTCGTAATAATATCCATCATCGAGTGGCTTGGTATAGCATACCATTGAATGTCTCAGTTGGTGTTGGTTTCTCAGGAACCGGAAATTTTTTGTCAATGATGCTGTCATGAAATACACAGAGTAGCTTCCTCCATTGACTGACTTGCTAAGGGCCAACTGTTGATTTGTAGAAACCAGGTTTTTATTGATTGGGTTCATACCTTGCAGTTGATGCCGCTATTGTCACAACCACTAGAAAATGCTTGTGATGGAGTGCAAATTGGATGTCAGAATATGCACACTCAAAAGTTCTCTTGGGTCTTAATGCACAACAGGAAGAAAAATCGATGGAGAAAGCAACAAATACCTTGCTTCAAGTCTCAACTGATTGAAGGCTTGACTCTATTTTGCCTGTTTTTACAGCTCATGTTATTGTTTAAAGACTTTTCGCTTCTTGGTTACTATTTGTAGTATACATTTCATCAATTGATTAGGCAAAAAAGAATCTCACACAATCTTCATCTCCAACAATCTCAAGAATACCCATTCCGAAAAATCTAAAATAAGAATACCCTTACAATGCCAAACAAGGCCTAAATCAACTCGTTCAATAATAAAAATTACTCACAATTCCTCGCCAAAATGATACTCTTTGCTTAAACCACTTCATGTAACAAGGTAAGATGAAAGCAGGCGGAGAGATAGGAAAAACATTATCCAAATGATACATACAATTTATAAAACTAGTACGGAAACCCCTAAAAAATCTCACTTTTTCGGTACCCAGACTGACCTAGGGTTTTCGCCCATCCCTGCAAGATCTCACCTTTTCGGCACTTCGATGGAAAACCCCAATAATTCTTCCTGATCTCATTTCCTCCACAGACAAATCTTCGGTCTATCGATTCATCAATCAATCGAACCATGGTGAGCAAGCCTGACGCATCGAAATCGCAAGATCCTAAGCCGCAGGAAATGGCAGTTTCGCCATTCTCAGATCTCCTCAAATCCTTTTCCACCAGGACCTTCAAGCTCAAGACGAGGCAACAAGAGCTCCTGATCCGAGTCTCGATCCTCTCCCTCGTCTACATTCTGGCCTTCATCACTCGTCTCTTCAGTGTACTTCGCTATGAGAGCATGATCCATGAGTTTGACCCTTACTTCAACTATCGCACCACCTTGTACTTAACTGAGAACGGGTTCTACGAGTTCTGGAACTGGTTTGACTCCGAAAGTTGGTATCCGCTTGGTCGGATCATCGGAGGAACTCTCTATCCAGGTCTCATGGTGACCGCTGCCTTGATTTATTGGGTTTTGAGGTTTCTCCGGTTCGCAGTTCATATAAGGGAAGTTTGTGTGTTGACTGCTCCTTTCTTCGCTTCTAATACCACGATCGTTGCGTATTTCTTTGGTAAGGAGATCTGGGACAGGGGAGCGGGACTGGTAGCAGCGGCATTGATCGCCATTGTTCCAGGTTACATATCGAGATCGGTTGCTGGATCTTATGATAATGAAGGCGTTGCCATTTTTGCTCTGTTACTCACGTTTTATCTATTTGTTAAGGCTGTTAATACGGGATCGCTTGCTTGGGGTGCGGCTTCAGCTTTAGGGTACTTCTATATGGTTTCGGCTTGGGGAGGTTATGTATTTATCATCAATTTAGTGCCGTTGTATGTATTGGTGCTTCTGGTCACGGGAAGGTATACAATGAGGCTGTATGTTGCGTATAATTGTATGTATGTTTTAGGGACGCTGCTTGCTATGCAAATTCGGTTTGTTGGGTTTCAGCACGTACAATCCGGTGAGCATATGGGTGCAATGGGCGTCTTTTTCTTGATTCAGGTAATCTCTCTATTTTTTTGAATTTGATATTATGTTTGGTGTGCTTTATTCTTAGATGTAAGGTTCATGATATGCATCTTACGAAGTGGTATAGTCCCCGAGGTTGATGAATAATGATAAATGAGTGCTTCAATGACATCTAGATATTTCCTTCCCATGTGCTAAAACTTGAATACCATCTGATGGTATAAATTGGATATTAACACATTATCTGTGATAAGGACCTACTGTCTTGGTGTAGTGGTGTAATTTGTGCAATTGCTTCTGTAAAAAATAGATGAAGAGAATGATATGTTCTAAATACATAAATGTAAGGTTTTGTTCAGCATTTTGTGCTATATTGTCAAAATGCTGTGGCCCAAGCATGTTGTAGGAGGATCATGGGAAAAATCGATCGGATCCCTCTACATGTGACTGCAGAAAGGCTATCTAGGAAGGAACGAAAGTGGAAACAGTTGCTGGCACAGCTATTTGACGAATAAAGCATGTAGTGAAATAGCTATAATGTTTTTTTCTTTTAGCCACTATGATACTCCGATACCAAGGTCTCAAATCATAGATTTTGTCTGCTAGAGGATCTTTATCTAGTGAAGACCATAATAATTTCAGTTGGGAGTTTGAATAGAGTGGTCTTCTCCAAACATAGAATTTATCTGCAGAAAGGCTACCTTGGAGGAACTTAAGTGGAAAATATTTGCTGCCACAGCTATATGAAGGATACAACATGTAGTGAAATAGTTGAATTTTTTTTTGGCCACTATGATACATTGATACCAAGGTCTCAAATCATAGAATTTGTCTGCTAGAGGATCTTTATCTAGTGAAGACCCTTAATATTTTCAGATGGGAGTTTGAATAGAATTGTCTTCTCCAAATATGGCTTTATCAAATGAGGTGTGATAACATGGCTGGTAAAATAAGGTTCTGTGAGGTTATTAAGATGATTAAAATAGCTGGGGCTGTACTGTGCTTGTTGAGGGGGATTACTTAGAAATTAGAATAGATTAGAGCATGTCCAATATGTGAAACTTATTGTGAAATATATGTGATGCACTTTTTGTAACATTAGGCTGTACTTGTAGAAGGCAAGAAGATCAACAGTATTGAAGCTCCATCCATTGAAAAAAGATCACATATTTGCATATAAGATGTATTTGGAAAATCTATGATATCATTTAAATGACAAAAAATAATATGGAAAGGCAGGAGCCTTTGGCTCTGACTGTGTAGTAGCTCTAGGCACATGTCTTTCCATATCTATGTTGCCTAAGGTGATCTGGGCATTGGAGGTGCTAAGGCACCCAGGAGTGCGCATGCGCCTCTGTTTCCTGCTTGTGTAATCTCTATACCAAGAAAGGCCACAAATTTAGGGCTCAAATAAAATTTGTAGATCTTAATGATAAAAATGTAATAGGTAAATAAGTTTATCAAATGAAAGTTTGTCCTTTACTTGAAGAATGATCTCCTTTTCCCTTGCCATTTGAAGACACCATTGCCATCACTTATTAGTAACAACAATATCCTCATTGTTGTTCCAACCTAAACCTTTATTCTCAACTTTTAGGTAGCATGGAATGATGGAAATGATGCAAATATTGTATTTTCTCCGTGAATGTAGAAATGTGCTTTAAAATATTCAGGATGTATCAAAATCTGGCGAAAGCCTGAATCTAGTTCTGAACTTTCCAGCAAACCTTGATAGATGTTTAAGTTTGGCAGAACTTTTTGACTGCTACTGTTTGTCCACTAGATTTCCCTGGGGTTCATTCTCTCTCTCCATGATTAGTATGCCATTTCTCCTCACTGTATTTTGTTTGAGTTTTATGCATCATTTCAATATGGTTCTAAGTGTTGATGGAACATCCGTATCTTATTTTTGTCTTTCTAAATCTTTCAGTGCTAAAGAAAACCGGAACTTTCATTTTTCTTGGTGCATAAAGTTAATATAATCTCTTATACTATTTGCAAAAAAATCGCAGGTTTTCTACTTCTTGGGTTGGGTGAAGCATCTATTGGGTGATATCAAGTTGTTCCAAGCCTTTTTGAGGATCACAGTTACGTGTGCAGTTGGAGTCGGTGCTATTGCTTTGGGCCTTGGCACTGCTTCTGGATATATTTCTCCATGGACAGGGCGGTTTTATTCCTTGCTTGATCCAACTTATGCTAAGGATCACATTCCCATTATTGCATCTGTTTCAGAGCATCAGCCTACTGCATGGTCCTCATTTATGTTTGATTTCCACATTTTGCTTTTCCTTTTCCCTGCTGGCCTCTATTTCTGCTTCAAACGATTGTCAGATGCAACGATCTTTATTGTGATGTATGGTTTGACAAGCATGTATTTTGCTGGAGTTATGGTTCGCCTAATCCTAGTTGCCGCCCCTGCCGTTTGCCTTGTGAGTGCCGTTGCTGTGTCTGCGACGATAAAGAACTTGACTTCATTGCTAAAGCAGAAAAGCAAAGTTTTTCCGTCTGGTTCTAGTAAAGGAAGTTCCAGCACAAAGGCTTCTTCTAAGGTAATTGTGATGATGCATATTTGTATCTTCTAGATGATTCCTTCATTAAATTACTTTTTCCTGTATAATGATTTGATTCTTTGTAGTATTTGTTGGATTGCTGTCTATTGCCATCTTGTTGAAAGTTATAAATCTGTTGGCGCTGTGCTTATTGAAAGGAAATTAAATGATTTTAGTTAGTATATACTCTTGCACACATGTCATCTTCATCGAGTCTAATGTGGTCTGTAGCTCTATTACTGTGTAAGTTTTTGTGCTGATGGTGGCGTTATATTGTAACATGTTGCGGTTAACTTCTATTAATCATGGCTGAAAATAAAGTTGATATATCTTCGGAACCAAGGCATATTCGTTGAAATATCTGTTCAACTTTAGATGACCGTTCTTGTCCTTTTCTTCTGTTTATGAACAGGCTTCGCTTGACCAGTCCTTGCCATTTCAAAAACATGCTGCTATTGCATTGCTCGTAGGCGCATTTTATTTGCTCAGTAGATATGTCAGTCATTGTGTATGGGTGACGTCAGAGGCATATTCGTCCCCATCAATTGTGTTGGCTGCAAGGGGTGCACACGGTGGCAGAGTTATCTTTGATGATTACAGAGAGGCGTACTATTGGCTTCGTCAGAATACTCCTCCTGATGCTAAGGTGATGTCATGGTGGGATTATGGTTATCAGATCACTGCCATGGGTAACAGGACTGTTATTGTGGATAATAACACTTGGAACAACACCCATATTGCTACAGTGGGGCGTGCAATGGCATCCTATGAAGATGAAGCTTATGACATTATGCAGTCACTTGATGTGGATTACGTGTTGGTTGTTTTTGGTGGTGTCACTGGATATTCTTCTGATGATATCAACAAGTAAGTGATTGCTTGAATATTTTCATTCTCAAATTGACAAGAGTGCTGAATTTTGGGCAACATGCTAGAAAAGATATTAAAGTCCTTTTATTTATGCAACAAATATTTTAATTTGTGGAAATTTTTTTCTATATTTTTTCTGGGTCAGTGGATATAATTTTTGGCTACAATAGAACTAGGAAAAATACCTCTTTTGTTTTTGATTGATAAAATGAACTGCATTATGTGAATGGCCTGAAGGCTTTTGCATTTCGATACTGTTGCATTTTTTAAGTCAAAGGTCTGGCTTCCAAGTTGGTTTTTTTTTCAGAAATAATGAAATCATATGGCTGTAGTTTTTTTACCAACAGTTCAATATTAGACCACTTCTCTCTTCCACTATTGACTCTTACCATCACACGGTGGTATAGTTTGTTTGTATGATGCAATTCATAGAGGTATGGTAAGACACCTGTCATGTATGAATTTTAACAAAATTAGGTGTATTCATTGGCATAGAGGCTATCCTCAGATGCCTTTCATGCTGTCCATCTAGCACCATTATGTTTGCTGAGTGAATGGAATACATATCATATGACCGTCCCAGATTCTTTCAGTTTGTGTTGTTTCTTCTGCCTATGAAATGAAAGTTTTCCACCGATGTCTGCTGACAATTGTTTTTTTGTGCATAGTTGCATCTCTGCTTTAGTTTTAGGTAAAAAACTTTATGATCTTCTTCTAATGCTAATTATATCCTCTCGTTCCCAGGTTTTTATGGATGGTGAGGATTGGCGGTGGAGTTTTCCCTGTTATCAAGGAGCCTGAGTACCTTGTGAATGGGGAATATCGTGTTGACAAAGGTGCATCTCCAAAGATGTTAAACAGTCTCATGTAAGTTTAGCTATTAGTGCGCCAGCCCTTTAGCTGCAGATTATCTTCTCTCCTCCCTTGTCTGGAATTACGTTGCAGGAAGTACTGATTTATTTCCTCCCTGTTGGTGATGTATAGGTACAAACTGTGCTACTATCGGTTTGGGGAGCTGCATACGGAGTATGGTAAACCTCCTGGGTAAGTTTGGCTTATCCATGCACAACAAATGTCTAATCAGTAATCGCCTGTCATTGAGATGAAATTGCATGATATCATTCAAGTTTGACGTATCTTCATATTATATAATTCTGTTCTCTTTGCTTTCTTTATATCATCAGTCATGCTCCATTAGTTATGAACTTTTTTCCTGAAGACATGGAAAAAACTCTTTCCCATCTTTATGTGAAGCCACGAGTTAACTTTGTTAGTTGGAACAGCAAAGCTGTCCACTTCTCTCTCTGTCTTGAATTAGTAGTTGAACAAGGTCCGACAAGAGTTCTCTTAGTGATAGTATCTTTTTTATGAACAAATAGTTTGGCCCTATTCTGTCCAGTTTTTGTAGCTAAACCCTCCTACTACAACAACTATCCTTTGCAGGTATGATCGAGCAAGGGGTGTTGAAATTGGAAACAAGGATGTGAAGCTCGAGTACTTGGAAGAAGCATTCACAACATCAAATTGGATAGTCAGAATCTACAAAGTAAAGCCACCAAAGAATCGGTGGTGAGTCATCGTTCTCAACTTCTGAGCGGACAGTATAACAGAAGACGATATAGTTATGGATGCTTCAATGTTGTTGCTTTCTCACCTTTTACCGGAACTTAGCTGTAGAGATGTTGAAGTAAGGTTGTCCCTTGCTTTACTAGTTCGATTGGGAAGAATTGAGCCTTGTTTTGTGCCACTTTGCTAGTTGTAGTTTTCGGCAACTTTCTAATTTAGAACATTCTAAAGCACGGAAAAGAATCGGAAGAATCAAAAATCGAAATAAAATGAAAATCTGATCTCTTGAATTAAATTTTTGGGTAGGGTATATTCTTATTATAGTTTTGAAATGACAGGTAATTGATGGTAAATAAAATAAAATGATAAACTAATATATATCAGCAAAGAAAGGCCTACTAGTCAAAGTTGAAGGTTAACTTACAATGTCGTTGTGAGCGTAACTCCGATACTGGGACATAAAACTACTTCTCTTCCAAGAAATTAAGTTGAAATTATCAAATTGTAACAATCGTTAGACATGATTAATTATAAGAACCAATTCCTTTTGTACAAATTGACAAGCAAAAAAGAGATTATACTAGAAGCAAAGGAGCCAAGAGTTAATTATAACCACCAACTCAAGGGGAGGCTAGAAGTACTCGAAATCATCGGAGGCGGAGGAGTCGTGATTCAAGTTACTAGCGTCGTTGTTCTTGCCATTGTTAAGAGGAGGAGGGTCAGCATTATTCTTACTATGGTCGTCATGCTTGTGGTGGTGACCCTCCTTGTTACCGAATCGGGAGAAATCGACGACTTCAGGGACGTAAGGGGGGCTGGCGCTTCTCACTAGAGCCCAGTTGACACCCTCAAAGAAAAGGTGTTGCTTGATCTCAGTGGCACCCCTCTTATAGGCGATTCGCTTCTGAGGCTCCTTCACGAGCAAGCCGCGGATGAGGTCACGCGCCACATGGCTAGCGTGTGGACTGTCGGGGAACCTGAGGGGCTGCCCGACCACGTTAAAAAGCGTGGCACGGTTCCCTTGGCCTTTAAAAGGCGTTGTCCCATGCAGAAGCTCGTAGAGGAAGATGCCAAAAGTCCACCAGTCGACGGCGCTGCCGTGGCCCTCACCCCGTATGATCTCCGGGGCTAGGTACTCGTGGGTCCCAACGAATGACATGGACTTGACGTTGGAGGGCTCTGCCATGAGCTCCGGGAGGGAGCCGTTGACAAAGAGGCCGAAGTCGGATTTTGATTTTCGGTTTTTCTTGGAAGGGAGGATTCTGGGGAAGAACCCGCTGGGTTGCGTGGTGGTTGTGTTTTGAGCTGCATTGGCGAGCTCTTCGTCGAATATTCTAGTGCTGCCAGCTCCGGAGAAGGTGTTGATTAGGGCGGTGCCCATAGTGGAGGAGTGGGTTGAAGATGACTTGACGAGAGTTGGGTTGACCGAGCAGCGGAGGGAGAGGTCAAAGTCGGAGAGCATGATGTGTCCGTCGTCGCGAACAAGGACGTTTTCGGGCTTGAGGTCGCGATAGACTATGCCGAGCATGTGGAGGTACTCTAGGGCAAGCAGGATTTCCGATGCGTAGAACCTACATTGTATTGTTTATCATCATCATGATCATGATCATCATTTGATATGATATAAAGAAAAGCAATATAGGGCAAACCTGGCATCCTCCTCGTTGAAATACTTATCAGGCTGCTTTTGTCTAAGCGAATGCAGATTCCCACCGCTGCAAAACTCCATAACCAAGCAGCAAAACTTATCGGTCTCAAAATGGCTATACAAAGTAGGCAAAAAGGGATGATCAAGCAACCCTAAAATCTCTCTCTCCGTCTGAGACCTCAACAGCTTATTCCTACTGACAAGGGAAGCCTTATCCATGACCTTGATAGCGTAATGAGCACCCGTCCCTTTGAGCTCCGCCAAATAGACGCTCCCGATATCACCATACCCGAGCCTCTTCAGTAGCCGGAAATTGGCCAGCCCCAGCGGCCCCTCACGCGCACTCGCCGCGTTTATGGCTTCCCACCTTATGTCTCCCACTCCCGTGTGCGGCTTCAGAGCCGGACCACTGTGCAAGCTGTCTAAGCTGTTGCTCCTGTTGTGGGACCCACCCCGACCCCCCTCCGTGCTCCTTCCCTGATTCTGCTTTGGGGTCACCTCCTGTTGACCCTTTTGGTTGTGGCTTGTCATCGAGTTTGCCCTTGCTTTCGAGTTCGCCTGCTGCTGCTGCTGCTGATCTTGTGATGCCGAATACATCTTGTTCATTTTACCTCATTTTTCCCTTCTTTTTTTCCTTCTTGCTGCTTACCATCCTGCATTTAGGCTTACGCTTTTTTTTTTTTAGGTTGAAAAAGGAGAGAAACTTTGAGGAAAATGGAAGGAAAGAAATCAAGTTTGGAGGGAAGAAAGTCAGAGGGAGGGAGCAAAATATGGCAAACAAAAATGGGGTATGAGAGATGGATGGACGTCCGTTTAATATTCTTAACTTGTGGCTCCAAAATAAATATAATTAGGTAAATATGCCTTCATCCGTAAACCGTACAATCTATGCTTTGATTGTATTCCATTAGGTTAATCCTAGTGGTGAATTCAGGGTTGTTTTTACAGGGGACAGGGGCCAACAACGCTATATACACTGCGCTTAAATTACAAGGGCTAACAAAATTCGCAAGGCGCCGTCCAGTTTGACCGCTGATGTCAATTCTTTTTTATTTTTTTTAAGCCTTTGAAGGAAAGAATCAAATTTTGTCGAATAAGTTTATTTTTTCAATCTGGACGCTGCCGGTGAAATGAGGGGATACACAACGGTCAAAGAGAAATAAATGGGGAATGATCCGATGATTATGATGGATCGGTAGATGGATAGATCAAGGTAAAACCCTATGAAACAACTGAGATCACCTAGGGAAAGTAAGGTCCTAGAACATGATTAGAGCTAACATGTGAGCCTCAAATCTCGCAAATAAATTACAAGACCCACTGTAGTATAGAGAGTGAGGAGCGAACACATGGAGGATATATCTCACTTTAGCGAATTAACTAAGAAACTAAAATACAGAAACAAAATAAACTAAATTTATACAAAGATAAATAATTAAATATAAACTTGAATCCAAAGAAGAGGAACCTGGTCGACCGAGCAAGGTCAGGTCGACCATGTTAAAACAAAAGTTGAAAACTAAAATCAATGTGCAAACAATCAGAAACAAAACCGGAGTGAAAGATCTTTGTTGGTAAGGCCATTCGACTGACCTCCCAAAGGTTTGTTGCTCGACTACTTCGTATAAAACAGTTTAGAAGATTAAGGAGAAAAAATGAGAGAGGTTGGATCTTTGGATAATTCAAAATCACATAGTAGAGAGGATAAAAGCAAACAACATGTAACAACTAGATAAATCAATTCCAAAATTTGGGTCACCACAACATGCATATAATAGAATTTAGTGGATAATTCCACAACATCAAATGTAAGTTATAGTTATGTGGGAGATATCTTCTTCCGATTGACGCATGGTCAGGTCTTTGCTTGGCATACATCAATATTGTCACCCATTGATTGTCACATACCCAAGATAACACCTTATCTTCACATCGAACTTAACACGTTAGTATAAAAGCTAGGCCGTCACCTTAAGCCAACATCACCTTGAAGAACATATAGAAAAAGAGGATTCCAAATACTACCATAACTCTTACAAACAAACATCCAATATATACAATCAATACAACACCATAGATCAATGTAGTCGGGCTCACCATACCCTAGAAAAGATAGAATTAACCAAACATAAGCGACACAAACTCTACAATTTTATTAATGATCGGAAAAGGTGTTAGTGGAGCGACCAATAGGGTACTAGTCAACCGACCTTTATAGTAGAGCAACGACATAAACGTATGCAACTGCAGAAGAGAGATACATTTAAGCTAATGGCTAAACACCTTATGTATAAGGTTGGAAGTCCATTCCAACTAAACAGGAAAAAGGAAGTAGATTAAGACGTCGAAACAAACAGGTCGAGTGGGTTATCGAGCAACCTCTTGGGCCAAAGTTTTGGGTCTGATCCATAATTTGCTCCAAGACTTCCTTGCATCAACATAAGGTCATTTTGAGGTCATATACAGAAGAAAGGAGGGGAGATTGAGTGACCTGTATGGTGATCAATCACTTCTACACGTTCTCCGATGTTCTTCCCTTCACTCTCGGTGCTCAGTCATTTCCTTCCTAACCTTGACTTCTTTGACTGTAGAAAAAATCTTAGTGTGTATGAGGCCATTCCGCTACACGTGTATCATTTGTTCTCTCCACATACCTAGAATACATGCGCATACATAAATCAACTAGTAGATCTCCAAAACACTAATAGGAAGGAAATAGACCGATAAAATATATCATTTGGCCCAAAATAGGTAGAGAATGAAGT
This sequence comes from Fagopyrum homotropicum, assembly GCA_033239125.1. NCBI lineage: Eukaryota > Viridiplantae > Streptophyta > Magnoliopsida > Caryophyllales > Polygonaceae > Fagopyrum > Fagopyrum homotropicum. The sequence continues at coordinate 93,838,585 of BSWB01000003.1, read as the reverse complement.
AGAATGATAATGGAAAAAAGATGTTAAATAGAGTGCTATCAAGTATCCCATACTTGAACCTTACTTATCCTCAAATAAGATCCGTTGATATCTCTGAATTGGATTCAAATATTTGTCTTACATGCAACAAGATCAAGCACTCAAAATCTTATCCTTATAACACAAATCATTGTATAAGGTGTAACTTGAAGAACCGGTAGGTGAAATAAAAAGGTTAAAAGATACTCTAGAAGGGGGGTTGAATAGAGTATGAGAACTTTTCGCAAACCCAATCTCAAGGCCTTGAAACTCCTTTCAAGGGCCTTGATGTAGATCTGAGCTCTTTGTGAAACTTTGATTTCAAGGACTTTAAAACAACTTTCAAGGGCCTTTACTCCGTGCTCTTGCAAAACAAAGTTAGTCACAATAGCAAGATATAGTGCGGAATGTAAAAGATCGACATGAGGATATGTTTACGAAGTTTGGCTCTAAATAGCCTACTCTCCGTCCCAAGGTATAACCTTAGGATCTAACTATCTATTGTCAGCTTCAAAGAGTCCTAGATACAAACTAGAAGAAATCCCCTTCTTCTCTCATTGTAGCCAATGCTACGATCTAGCTCCAACTCTTCACCTAGCTATAATAGCCTAGTTACTTCGCAGAGTAACACACACTCTAGTATAACAATATTTAGATCTTCCAATATAGCTCTTGTGTTTTATCTCTCTCTAACAGGATAAAGCTTTTTAGAAAAAGAGGGAAAGACAAACAATGAATCAAATGAAGATATTTAGGTTGCTTGAAGACGTAAAGATGCTTCCGTGTAAGCTTCTATACTTCACCTTCAATCACCATCTTCATTTATACTCTTCTATGGAGAGGTCTTCTAGCCGTTGGAAAGATGACCGTTTGAAGATGAATCTTCTTCTCCATGAAGATCGCTTCCGGTTTCGAGATGAGTTAGACGTTATAGATATTCATCTCCTGAGAACACGTTAATTCCTCAGCTCCTTAATCTTCTCGTTTTCTATTGAACCGAACGAGAAGAAATCTTGACGATTTTCGGTTTTAGAAAATCTTCTAAAAAGATCTTCTAATATTCGGTTGAAAAAGATCTTCACTGAAATCTTTATGTTCAGCAAATCTTTGCTGGAAAATTTTCTTTGTAATTTGAATTCTTATTTCGTGCAACTGTATTTCTTCAAGGCCTTTGAGATCGTCCATTTGTATAACATTATCTTCCTTGTGTCCTTGAATAATATTTCAAGGCCCTTGAAGTCCATATCAAGGCCTTTGAAATCTTTGATAAGTCCTGCACTAAATTCAAACCAACCAAGCATCTCGAGAATATAATCAATACATTGTTAGTGTATCAAACTACTACATTTTTGTTTAAATCTTCCATCATCAACACTTTTAAAACATTATAATCAAGGCGGTCAATCTCCCCCTTGATGGAAGACAACACAAATGTTTTATCGTACCTGCATTTGTTAGTTTAGCAATGCATATGAAAATCAAAAACTAAAATGTGGAATGCAAAATATCGAATGTCGGATCACATTCATTTCTCCCCCTTTGTCTTTCAACAAGGGAGAGAAATAGTTAAAGTACAAGAGTTGTAAAACCGATTACAGAACCAAAAGTATTTTCACAAACACCACAAAAAGAATTTCTCAAAAACAAGTCGTTGATAATACTATCAAGGCCTTGAAAGTCATGACAATCAGAGCACTTCAATTTTCTTTGTACCATCTGGAGGAACTTCCTTTCCCATAATGCTCCTTTAAACACATATCCCTCCATCGATTCTGAGCATGGATGAGATCAAGTTCTTTCCGAGAAAGATCTGTTCTTCTCTGATCAAAATTCTTATCATACTTTTTGACCACACCAAATTCTTCAATAGTCAGAATGTCTGGATCTTCTGATGAAGGTTGGCGAATAGGTTTATCTTTGATAATCTTATGACACTATGTCATGAATTTTTCAGCATCTTTCGTGGTCGCCTGTCCATCATCTTCTGAGAGAGGCTTGATGCTACTAGCAGCTGTAAGAGAAAGAGCATTAACATGAAATATTTGATTAATTTTCTGGTTAAGAATACCCAGTAAATCTTGTGTTTTATCCATCTTGTCAGTCACTGAAGCCCGGAAAAAGACAAGATCGGTTCTTAGTGAGTCCACTGCCCTCTCTATAACTTTCAGACGCTGCATTGTGGTGAAATTCCATTCTGATTGCTCCTTTAAAACCCATACTGTACTAAAATCAACCCGTGTCTTCTGAATTCCTATGGTTTCAATGAAAGCTTCATCCAATCCTCCATTAATAATATGAAGTTCTTCACCAGAATAATCAATAGAGAAATGCCTAAAAATTATGGGAAGCAGATTTCCATATGGTAGGTGACTAGTATTTGGAGAATTTATGACATTTACCATGTGAGACAGAATGATTTCCGGCAGATTTACTTTGAGCCCATTCACCCCATGATAGACTAAAGCCAGTAATGTGTTGGTTACCACATCCTTGTTAGCAAACCTTGGTACCACACATTTGTCTAAAATAGCATAAATAATTCTGGCTTCAAGGGTTAAGCAAGTGATAATGGGTTGTGGTAAAGCATTGGGAAGAAGAAACTGTTCTCTGGCTAATTGGATAGTTCTAGCAGGGTTAGAATGATCCGAAACGTCATATCGAGGAAAACCAAAAATATCAGCAATAGTCTCAGTAGTAATTTTGATTTTCTTACCTTTGATAACTGAGTCAAAAATCCATTCTCCTCTTTCTCTTCTTGCAGTTAAGTTTGTGTAGAACAGTTTGGTTAATCGTGGGTAAGACACTTCACCTGGGTTGAGCATAATGCAGATAGAACTTGCCTGAAACACTTCGAGCCCTGGTAAAGAGAAGTAGGTAAAAAGTTCATTGTGGACAGGCTCACACATGCATTCATATCGGCCGTTGGACTCTCAAACCATTTCTTGGCGGTCTTCAAACCCTGGTAAGTGAGGAAAGAGACCTACCCGGTGATTTCCGACCTTAAGTACCAATGTTGATGAACTCTAGGTAGTAGTGAGCCTCACAAGCTGCTATTGGACTGAATGTGCTAGGATTGATGTTTAGGACTTGCCTTCCCGAGACTTACCCGGTAAGGAGAGGTTAGACCCCTAGATAGCAATTCGGTTTGTGTACATTTCCCAACCTTAGGCTCCCAGAGACTTACCCGGTGATAGGACCTTAGTTGCGGGATTAGTGGATCATGAGACCTACCCGGTGATTGATCCCATTTGAGAAACATTCCTTCCCAACATACCATAGCTAGTCCAAGATTGATTAGAAGCTTGAGTCAAATGCCATAACCGAAATTCCTAACCCCTAGAATCCGCTTTTCTCTTTTTGATCACATATCTCGTGTTTGTTTTGCTTGTTTGTGTTACTAGCTTAGTTGTTCGTTTGATTTGTTAATCTTGCATGATTTGTGATCCTTGCTTGATCACCACAAAACCAATCCAAAAATATTGTAATTTTCTTTTCTTTATTCCCTTCTCTTTTCTTAGACTAGATTTACACTATCCTTAGTCACTTATTTGGTTCGATTTCACCTTAGTCTTTGTGTTCGACCTCGGAATACTATCCTTGCTACAAAACGACCCATACACTGTGGGTTTGCTAGGAGTTAGGAAAATATATCAAGTTATAAATTGAAGACTTTTGTGTGCTACACGTTTCTAGCGTAACAAGTTTTTGGCGCCGTTACCGGGGAATAGGTCTAGATTGAATCATTGTTTGTGATTGTTTATAGTGTAGGTCTTTCTTGTTGCTTTTGATCTTGTTTGGTTTGTGTCTTTGAATTTTCAGGAAATCTCTCATTCTTTAGGTGCATGTGAAGATCTCGTGGCAAGGATTTAGCTCCATTCGATCCCGAACCGGAGAAAACCCGTAAAGCTAGATCTAAGAGCATTAAGAAGAAAAAGGAGATGGCCGCAAGAGATCTTCAAGCTGAGTTGGATGATGCTTTAGAGCAAATTAGGTTAAGAGATGAACTCTTGGAAAATGAGAGGAGACTTGCCAATGAGAGGCAAGAAGCAACTAGGAGGGTAATTGAAGAGATTAGGCAAGCTCTTGTACAAAGAGAGCTTAATCGTCAACAACCTCCACAACCACCACCACCGCAGCCGGCGGTCAATATTCGGTTTGAGCCGATCATGACTGAAGACCCACAAACGCTAGGGCAACGTATGGATCCGGCCCAAAGAGTGCACCGTCCGGGAGTAAACTTAAGAGATCCCACAACCCATGATTATGAGCTTTGCCCTCAAGTGCTACAAATGATCCGGCACAATCAATTTGGAGGGATGGAAGGAGAGTCTCCTCATCAACACTTGATGAACTATGAGATATTGATGGAGACTCTAAGGCCGCCTAGATTGGAGAATAACAACCATAAGCTTACGGCTTTTTCCTTCTCACTTAAGGATAAAGCCTTGGCTTGGTATCAATCGATTCCGCTAGGACGTGTGAGTACTTGGGAGGAGATGACAACCGAGTTCTTGACAAAGTTCTTCCCACCTTCCAAGACAACCGAGCTTAGAGGGAAGATCAATGCCTTCGTGATGAAGGATAGAGAGAGAGCCTATTCAAGTCTTGGGAGAGGTTCAAGGACCTCCTCCTAGATTGTCCACACCATGGTATACCAAAGATAGAGCTATTGGAAATCTACTTCAAGGGGCTTGATAAGATAGCCAATTCAAGCTCCAATCGCTTTCCGATGGAACATTCATGGAAAAGAATGTGGATGAGGCTTGGGAGTTTGTAGAGAAGCAAGCCTTGGTGATAAAGAAGAACTCCCATAGAAAGAGTGATGGGAGGAAACCGGGAGTTTATGAAGTGAGTGAAGTCACCATGAGCAACTACAAGCTCGATGCAGTCAATAATGAGCTAAAATCTTTGAGGGAGTTGTGTGCCACAACCTTGAAGAATCAAGCTAGTCCTCAAGTGCAAGTGCAAGCCAACTTGGCTTCTAAAGAGGAGGACATCAACTACATGGGAAGGGGCAATTTCAACAATTATCAAGGCCCTAGGAACTTCAACAACAACAGCCGGCAATACAACAATTACCGGCCTAATCACAACCATCCCGGGTCTCTCTTATTCCAACCCGGATAGTGCCTTGAACCCTCCCGCTTCCACAAGCGCAACACCACCACCTAAGGCTTCACAAGAGCCTCTACCTGGTTTTGCTCAACCTCCAAAGGATAGAACCGAGATGATGTTTGAACAATTGCTTGGAAGGTTGAGTGGACTTGAGAGCACGGTGACTTCCATTTCTAAAGCTCAAAAGGTGCTAGAAGCACAAGTGTTCCAAAGGCGGGTGAAGCACAAAGGGATCCGGGAAAGCTTCCCAGAAGGACCGAAGATAACCTAAGAGGTCAAGTGTTAGCCATTACAACAAGGAGTGGGTTGAGCATGAAGAATCCCTTACCAAAGGGGAATGACAAGGGGAAGCAAATAGTGGTGGAAGAAGAACCATTGCAAGAAGAAGGAGGCAAGAGCAAGGATGATGAGCCAACATATGTGGCACCACCTCCATACAAGCCACTACTACCATTCCCACAATCACGAGCAAGAGCTCGTTTGGACAAACACTTCGGTAAATTCCTTGAACTTATGTCTAAATTGCATATTCACATTTCGTTCATGGATGCTATTCTAGGTATGCCGGCCTATGGAAAGTTTTTGAAGGAAATACTCTCCAACAAGAGGAAGTTAGAGGAGTATGGAGAAGTTAGGATGACAAAGAGATCTTCGGAGTTGATTCAAACCATGAGGAAGGAGATGCCTCTTAAGCTAAGAGATCCGGGATCTTTTTGTGTGCCAATTGGGGTTGGAAAAGTGCAATATGAAGCCCTATGTGATCTTGGAGCAAGTGTAAGCATTATCCCGCTTGCACTTTACAACAAGGTTGGGCTAGGAGAGCCAAATCTGGTCAAGATGACCCTCTAAATAGCGGACCGTTCAATCACTCACCCCGTAGGAATCATAGAAGACATACCGGTTCAGGTTGGGAAGTTATATGTGCCAATCGACTTTGTTGTTTTGGACATCCCGGCGGACTTCCCGGTTCCCATCATTTTGGGAAGGCCATTCTTAGCCACCTCCGGATGCTTAGTGGATTGCAAAAATGGAATCCTCTCCTTCAACATAGGAGAAGAGAATATCAAGTTCAAGCTATCCACAATGATGAAGGGGCCAACCCTTGGTGAAGATGTGTTCAACATTGTCGAGCAAGAGGAATGTAGAGAAGTTGTGAGCTCAATCTTGATCAAGGATCCCTTGGAGAAGGTTCTTAGCTTGAGTTTGATGGAGGAAGGAGTTGAGGATGATTGCAATGAAGAAATCAAGACTTTGGATGCATTGGAAAAGGAGACAAGTGCTGAATTTGGAGTGCACGAAGTTATGCTGAACCGCTGTAGGAACCACAACTAGGGAGGGGGAACCACGACCGTAATTTTGCCCGTGGAACTCTCTAGAATGCTCAAAAGTGCCAGCCTCTCAGATTCCACGGCCGTGGTTTTTCCAAAGACCGTGGTTTTGCCCGTGGTTTCTCCAAAAAGTGCCTTAGTGGTTGATCAAGCTTCAAGGAGTCTTGGAGAGTCTTCCATAGCTTTGGAATCATCTCAAACTATATTGTATGGATCGTCTCTAACCGATAAAGGTCCTCCTAAACTTGAACTTAAGCCCCTCCCTTCTCATTTAAAGTATGCTTTTCTTGGTGAAAATTCTACTTATCCGGTGATTGTTAATGCATCTTTGAATGATGATGAACTTGATAGATTGTTGCATGAGTTGAGATTGCATAGGAGAGCTATTGGCTACACTATTGATGACTTAGTTGGCATTAAACCTTCCTTGTGCATGCATAAAATTTTGATGGAAGATAACCATAAACCTTCAATTGAACCTCAAAGGAGATGGAACCCTATAATGAAAGAGGTAGTCAAGAAAGAGATCCTTAAATTGTTAGATGCGGGAATCATTTTCCCGATTTCGGATAGTAAATGGGTTAGTCCCGTACATGTTGTTCCTAAGAAGGGTGGTATGACGGTAGTAACTAATGAGAACAATGAACTAATCCCGACTAGGACGGTTACGGGGTGGAGAATGTGTATTGACTATAGGAAGCTTAATGTTGCCTCTAGGAAAAATCATTTCCCTCTTCCCTTCATTGACCAAATGCTAGAGAGATTAGCTCAACATTCACACTTTTGTTACTTAGATGGCTATAGTGGATTTTTCCAAATCCCTATTCATCCCGATGACCAAGAGAAAACAACATTTACATGTCCTTGGGGAACATTTGCATATAGGAGAATTCCATTTGGATTGTGTAATGCACCCGCCACCTTTCAAAGGTGTATGATGGCCATTTTTCTGAATATATTGAAAACATCATGGAAGTGTTTATGGATGATTTCTCGGTTTATGGATCTTCATTTGATGATTGCTTAGCTAACTTGTCTTTGGTGCTAAAGAGATGTGAGGAAACCAACCTTGTTTTGAATTGGGAAAAATGCCATTTCATGGTGAGTGAAGGCATTGTGTTGGGACATTTAGTTTCCCAACGAGGCATTGAGCTTGATAGGGCAAAGATAGAAACAATAGAGAAGTTGCCACCACCTACCTCGGTGAAGGGGGTAAGGAGTTTCTTAGGGCATGCCAGTTTCTACCGGAGGTTTATTAAGGACTTCCCTAAAATTTCTAAGCCTCTCACTAACCTACTAATGAAAGATGTTGAGTTTGTTTTCTCCAAGGATTGCCTTGAAGCATTTTGTAGGTTGAAGAATGCATTGATCTCCGCCCCTATCATGCAACCTCCGGATTGGAGCCTTCCGTTTGAGATTATGTGTGATGCAAGTGATGTGGCCGTTGGGGCTGTTTTGGGACAAAGGAAAGATGGGCTTACACATGCCATCTATTATGCTAGCAAGACGCTAGATGATGCCCAACTCAACTATGCCACAACCGAGAAGGAGTTGCTAGCGGTGGTATATGCCTTTGAGAAGTTCCGGTCATATCTTGTGGGAACCAAGGTCATAGTGTACACGGATCATGCTGCGATCCGTTATCTCCTCACAAAGAAGGATGCCAATCCTCGCCTCATTCGGTGGATCCTTCTCCTCCAAGAGTTTGACTTGGAAATTCGGGACAAGAAGGGTTCCGAAAATTCAGTGGCGGACCATCTTAGTAGGCTCCCACCATTGGAGATTGAGAGAGATGACATCCCAATTGATGACTCGTTCCGGGATGAGCAATTTCAAATGGTGGAGGAGTGCTTGCTTCAAGTGTCTAGGGGGAATGAGCCATGGTATGCGGATATAGTGAACTATCTTGTGTGTGAAGAGGTGCCACCCGGTTTGTCATATGCCCAAAGGAAAAAGTTCTTCAAGGATGTGAGGCATTACTATTGGAGCGAGCCTCTTTTGTTCAAGAGAGGGCTGGATGGAGTCTTTAGGAGGTGCATCCCGGAGGATGAGGTGGAGAGTGTGATCCGCCATTGTCACTCCTTACCATGTGGAGGCCATGCTAGCTCACACAAGACGTGTGCAAAGGTGTTGCAATCCGGCTTTTATTGGCCTCACTTGTTTAGGGATGTGCAGAATTTTGTGATGGCATGTGATGCTTGCCAAAGGACGGGCAACATCTCAAGGAGGAATGAGATGCCCTTGAACAACATACAAGAGGTTGAAGTGTTTGATGTATGGGGTGTGGACTTCATAGGGCCATTCCCCTCTTCATGTGGAAACCTCTATATTCTATTGGCGGTAGACTATGTGTCGAGATGGATGGAGGCAATCGCCTCTCCCACCAATGATGCCAAAGTCGTGGTGCGGTTCTTCAACCGAGTCATCTTCCCTAGGTTTGGAACACCAAGAGTGATCATAAGTGATGGAGGGAAGCATTTCACCAATAGAAACTTTGGGACACTTTTGGCTAAGTATGGGGTGACTCATAAGGTGGCAACACCTTACGATCCCCAAACTAGTGGCCAAGTGAAAATCTCCAACCGGGAGATCAAAGGGATACTTGAGAAGACGGTTTCTAGGACAAGAAAGGATTGGGCTATGAAGCTTGATGACGCTTTGTGGGCTTATAGAACCGCCTTCAAGACATCGATTGGCACCACTCTCTATAAGCTAGTTTATGGCAAGTCTTGCCACCTTCCGGTGGAGATGGAACATAGGGCGTATTGGGCCATAAGGTGGCTGAATATTGACCTCAAAGAAGCCGGTGATAAGAGATTGCTAGACATCAATGCTCTTGAGGAGATCCGGCTGGATGCCTATGAAAACGCCCGGATCTACAAGGAAAGTACCAAGCGTTGGCATGACAAACGTCTCATCCCCAAGGAGTCGAGTGAAGGTGACTTAATCCTTCTCTCTAACTCAAGGCTGCGGCTTTTCCCCGAAAGCTAAAGTCAAGATGGACGGGTCCTTATGTGGTGAAGAAGATCTTTCCCCATGGAGCGGTTGAGATAGGAGAGGAGCATTGTGAAGATTTTAAGGTGAATGGGCACCATTTGAAGAAGTATATCCCCGGGAGCTCCGGTGGATACGATTGCCCCACTTCACCTTGAGTGAGACGCCCCCGAATTTGGTCAAGCTAATGACCTTAAAGAAGCGCTTAATGGGAGGCAACCCATTGGTACATGTCTTTCCCTTTTCGTTTTGTTTTGGTTTTCATTTTTCTGTTTTTGTGTGTTTGTGTGGGTTTGGTGTTTGTGTGCTAGAGTCTTAGTAGCATGGAAGTTTTGCATGGCATGAGGATGATGATGGTGATCCCGCATTAAACGTGGGTGGAGTGGACGTGGGACTTGGACGGCTAGAGGTGCTTAGCGCGGGTCCCGACGCCATAATGAACACCAAGAGCTCTCTACCACCTTTGATTGATCATTCACCATCACTCCACATGAGTGAACCAAAATACAAGCAACACCATTTTTACATTATGAGGACCCTCTTTCACTCTTCTTTACTTGATTTGCACATTGGGGATAATGTGTTTCTAAGTATGGGGTGGGGTTTTCATGATCACTTGCATGATTAGCATCTAGGATAGTTTAATATTGTCACATGTTTCTTTAAGCTTTTGCATTGTATATATATATTTCAAAAATTCCAATAAAATCAAAAAATTTTAAAAATTTCAGTGCTTCTAAGTTTGGGTATGACCCTTATGATGAGATTATCTTGTGAAATGGCTATGGATGGCCTTTTGTGTTGAATGGATGTATGCATATGTGGACTTGAATTACTTATCTTGAATCCTATGTATGGATTGTGATCATGATGTTTGCCTTGATTGGATTGAGGATTGATAGTCGAAATTACATGCTAGTTCTTGCACATCATTTAGGAGTGATTAAGGCCATTCATCTTTCTCTACTTCTCATCTTGATCATGTTGTTTGAGCACCTCAATTGATATAAAAATTTAACCTCTTTTGACCCATCCGGGAATAGGAGCATGCTAGTGTGTTGAGTGTGTGAAAAGCAAGTGTGGGGTGAAGTTGTTGATGAAAGAATGTTGTGAATGAAGTGCTGAATTTGTTGTGAAAAGTGTAGAAAAAAATATAGGTGTGGGGACTTTGGTTTTGATGACGAGTAACTCGGCACCATTCACATAATCGGGTGTTTGTGCCTTGCCAAAGTCAGATAAACCGAATGTCCTAACGAGCCTTGATATGTGTGCCCGGTGTGAGGCACCTCGGAAAAATCCCGAGGTCCGCTAACCACCAAGGTTTCGGCTTTTGTACATGTTAGCATGAAATATTGCGATATTCTAGGCACTTATTCTAGTTGTTTTTCATTCATTATAGTGTTCATTGATGAGGCATTGAAGCATTTGTTAGCTAGTTTATCTATATTTTCGATATTGAGGTCTACATTAGCTTTGTGTTGATTATAGGTGAATAAAAGCTGAAACCGGACCATTTGAGAGAGAAAGGAGAGGATTTGAGCACATCCAAGGATTAGGATGAAGAATGACACGACACAAAGGGAATCACAAGAAATTTACACTTCCACGCCCTAAAATACGGCCGTAGAAGAGTCCACGCCCTAAACCATGGCCGTGGATCTTGGCATCATGAGCGTGGAACATTCCAGAGAGTTACACGGCCTAAAGTACGGTCGTGGAACTCATATGAGACCGTAACCCAATTCCACGCCCTAAACCACGGTCGTGGAACCCCTTGAGACCGTGATTTAGGCGATCTTTTGACGAACCAATTATTGCCACTTCATTTACGCAGTGAGCCGGTACGGTTATCTGGCCCCGTCTTATAAAAAGGCGGGAGGAGAGAGTTTTTGGTATCATCGCTTTGGGGGATTCGCTTAGGCTTGGACAACCTCGTTTGGAAGAGTGAACCTTAGGTTTTCGCGAGGAAAGTTGCGGAAGTGCCGGCAATTTGGATTCCCGAAGATCGTGTGTGACGGAAGTTGCACCCTTTTTCTAGGTTTTGTTATTGAAGACGGATTGACATCCCGTTCTTCATACTTGCCTTAGATTTTGTGAGGTTTTGTGTTCTATTCTGAATCCATTGAATATTCCGATTTGTGTTTCGGATTTGAGATTGACTTTGAGTTATATTTGAGTTTTCGAAGGTTTTCATCTTTCATTCTTCTTAAAATTGATTTGTGATATCATGACAATGGTTATTGGAAAAAACCCTTTAGCAATTCTAAGGTGAAGGGTTAATAATTGTGGCTTAGATAATGATAGATCGATCGTAAATTGATTGGAGCCTAAGAGTTAGAGAGATCTCGTCGACGAACCAAGATCACGGTCTGTTCTTGAGCTTCCACGGCCGTGGAACTCAATATCTACCCGTGATTTACCCTAGTTTACGAACTTTGCTTTTACTTTGATCCAAGGTTAAAGATTAGCTTTAATCTAGCATTGGCTTGCCCTTTTCTAGGTAGTAGTGAGACTCATCACCCTCTATTTCGATTTCAAGTGTCACAACCTTAATCGTTTTAGTTAGTTTCGATCCTTGGGTTACAAGTTTGGGTATTTGAGATTAATTGTTGTCCATAGATCCTTTCTATACTGAAGCCTCAACAACCTTTATAGAGAGTATCCTTAGATAAGTCATATAAAGTTCTGGAACTTCACCGTACATTGCTTTACTTTAGCATACCTTTGCAACTCTTAACTCTGTCCTTAGTTCTTTAGTATATTTTGAATCGATTGCCACAATTAGACACCTGGATCTTTAGGGTTGCTGTTTTCCCCAATATTTGCAAAGCTTATTACATTTACTTGCTTGACGATTTGCGAACTGAATTTGTTCCCCCCAAATCCCTGAGTTCGACACTCTGGAATTCTTGCTTTACTACGCCGATCCGTACACTGCAGGTTCGCTTGCTTGATTCTAGTTTTATATATTTAAAGCTTATTTGCACGCACGCTTCGAGGCGAACAAGTTTTTGGCGCCGTTGCCGGGGATTTGGTTTAGGCCGAATTCGGTTGTCGGTTGTCAAGCTTGGGAGCTTTGCTCTTGTTATTTGATATCTCCTTTGAGTGATATTTGCAGGTTACCTTAGTGTTCACTCCAAACGGTGTGTGCAAGCTTTAAATTTATAACCCTAGACTTAAGCTTAAAACAAGGATGCGAACCCGCAGTGTACGGGTCAATCGTAGTAAAAGCAAGAAAATTTCAGGGATCGATCACAGGGACTCGGTGAAACAGAGTCAATACGGTGTGCTTATGTCAATACTAACCACAAGAGCGATTAACACAATCAAAGATGAATAAGAAGTCAATAAAGCAAACATGCAATTCTAGGGATTAAAGCATCTAGTTGTGGTTCCAACTCAAGATCTATAGATAAGCGGACAAAGCTGAGATTTTTGCGTGGGGAAGGTGTTTCTAAAGTGGAGTAGATCACCAGGTAAGTCTCACTACACATTAATCCTAAACCGTAACTCCTATTACCGGGTAAGTCTCAAGGAATTAAGATAAAGAACTATAACCTCAAACTAACACACCATCTAAGGGAATAGAATCAACCTTTACCGGGTAAGTCTCAGGCTAACTCACAAAGATGGGATGGAAGCACACTCAAACCCCAATAAAGGATAAACCTTTATTACCTACACTTATGATCGTTGGTACACAAACTAAGGAATTACCGGGTAAGTCTCATCCTAAGCTTGCTTTGGACCAGGAAAGGTGTAATAAGAATAGGATTTGGCAAACTCTAACACTTAACTCTCAGTTTAGGATCAGATAAGTCACCTCGGTCAGTCAGTTTCCACCCCGGCCGAGGTGTTCATCGACTGAACGAGATGCTTAGGGTTAAGGTTAAAGACTCGAACTTTCAGGATCCTACTGGAATCTAAGATTATTCTATCATTGTTTTTCCCACAACCTTCAGCCAATCACCCTAGAATCACACAAGGAAATTAGCCACTCATCATCATAATGAAAGTATTAAAATATATGGGAAGAAGGTGAATATTTGAACAAAGAAGAATTTAATGAAAAGACTTCAATAACTGAATCAAATATCACAACAAAGCGTTCCTTGGATAGCAATCCAAAAAGACAAGACAACAATTGAGGGAATTGAAGACAATCTTACAAAACCCTTCAATAAAGCTATAAAAGCTTATGAACTTCAATCTTCCTTCAACCTTCAAAAAGGCTCTTCAACTCTCCCAACTTGGAGTAGGCCGCTGCTGCGTAATAACTCTCTTGTGCTGATAGCGGATCGTATGCGGCCCTCCGGAATTGTGGAAATCCAACCCTTTTTATAGGAAAATAACCCTCCAAAGATAATAAATCTTAGAAAGATATTTTCCCATAAATATAGGTAAAATATATGATTATGCATATCTCCTTCCTTCCAGGAGCCAAGCCCAAAAATATAAGATCACCTTCCAAAAATAAAAGATCTCAGCCAAGAATAAAATATTCTCGCCGCGTCCTAGGTGTTCGCCTCGGTCGAGTCGGCGTCTCTGGATCACCTCGGTCGAGGTGAATCTGTGGTCAACCGAGGTGACTCACAACTGAATGTGAAATCTCTCAAAACTGGTCCAAAGTAAATCTTTAATCCATGGCTATGCTCCCTGGATGTAGCTCCAAATGACTAATGACTCCTTTTGCTCCTTTTTGATGCGAAACGTACCAAATTACCTACAATTACAACGAAACTAGGTGTAGACCTCGATTCTCGCAAAGGTAGATGAAATGGTAGTAAAATCACATAATGTACATACAAACATGCAGATTATGAAAGATAAAACGTCCAAACAAGCCCCAAAATATAGACTATAATTCATGCTATCAAAATACCCCATACTTAGCCCTTGCTTGTCCCCAAGCAAGTTCCGCATATAGAAGACAAGATAGAATGGATTATAAGTCAAGAAAATCAATGAAAAAGTCTTTCAAAAATATTTTATGGTGTGCAACTATCATAGATCACTCTAAGAGAGTACTTCCTGGAATTTAAAAACTCAATATGCTCAAAACATTTTATAAATATAGGAAAGTTGTTCATCTTTGCATAAAATCATAGAATGCATAATAATTCATAATTATCAAAATTAATCATGTATAATCCAGTTTAAACCACTAAGTCAATCAACAAGCTCAAGGTCTCAAGGGCTTCCCAAAAGAAAAGGTCAAGAAACGTGTAGGGTAGGGATGTATGTAAGGTAATGTGGTGATAGAATCCGGGAAAAGGATGAACTTCACTTCCACTTTGACTTGCAACATCTTCCACCAATAAGCTTTGCTTATTCCACTTTTTTTTCTTTTTACTTTACTTTTTGGGATGCATGGACAGAGGTGCACAATTACCGAAGCCTAGGAAATCTGCAATCATCAATTTCTCGAGATGCATCAAACCCTTGATGCACATACCATGAACCGTTAGGAATATCGCTCAATCCGACTTTGGCAAGACACAAACACCCGGCTATGTGAATGGTGCCGAGTTACTCATCTTCATGATTGACTTCCCCAAACCTATTATTACTTTCTAGCACTTTCACTTCCAGCCAACTTCTCAACTTGCTTCACTTGCTTTCACCACTTCGCTTGCTTCCAAATTCCCGGATAGGTAAAGGGAGGCAAAATGTATATGAGGGGCTAAGCATGATCAAGAAGAAGAAGAGAGAAGAATGAATTGCCTTGGTCTTTCCAGGAAGAAAGTGAGAGAACTTATCTTGTGGTGTCAACCTTCAAATTCAACATAATTTGGATAAAAACAAAGTATTAAACATGCCAATAATTTCAAACAAAGCATTTAGCAACTTAAACATATTATAAAACCTTTCAAACACATAAAGAATTTAAAACCAGTCAGTAAACAAGGTCTTCACTGAGGTCATATCCAGATAGGTAACAAAAATTCGTTTTTGAAAACTCTCAGTTAACACACCTCGGTCGAGGTGTTCTTGGTTCAACCGAGGTGGAACGCCTCGTTTGGCCAAGACTGACTCGGTCGAGGTCGAAAAATTTTTTTTTAAAACCAAATTTTTTTTTTCAGTTTCGACGTTTTTCTCAATCAAACAACCTGTAGGTATGCATGTAATATCAGATAATCATATAAAGGCAATGAAGCATAAATACGAAAATATCCGATAAATAAAATACATCAAAGGTGTCAAATACATCGCATAGTCACGTAGTCAAATAACAAACACCCCATACTTGAGACACACTGTCCCAGTGGGTATAATAAAAGGTCTAATCATGAGAGTACTCACCGGATAAAAGCCGAACTGCATAAAAGAAAATAAAGAAAATCCAGCAGCTCCTCAATAGTCTCGATCCGGTGGTGGTGGTGGTATGTAGGGATACAGAGTCGGATCGTAAGGATGGCCCATGATGCGCTCGAACTGCAGCTGAGCCATGATGTGCTGATGATGCTGCCGCTCCTGCATCTCGCGGATATCCAGCGATAATGCAGCATATGAGTCGATAACCTGATCCGTCAGGTCATCGATCCGTCGGTGAGCGGCTCTATCCCTCACTCCATGCCTCCTGCGTCTAGCAGGTCTGACTGGAGAAGTCTCAGCTGGCGCCGGCTCAGTGTCCTCCTCGTCGTCCAGATCTATAATAGGTGGCGCGTTCGTCCCAGCTGTATCTGTCCCTGTGTCCATCGGGACGCCACCTCCTCTCTCATCTACTGTGTCCTCATCGTCGTCCTCATCCTCAGCCTCCTCCTCTGCAGCAGGGGCAGCTGCTGCCTCTCTGTAATCCTCCATCAGTGGAGCCCATGCTGTCTGCCAGTAGTGTGGATCAAAAACTGAGAACTGTGCAGACCACCTGATACCCTGAGGTGCAGTCAGCTCCCATGGCATAGCGACGTAGGGTGTAGTCAAACCACGGGGAACTAGAATCCTCCGTGTGATCATCTCCTGAAGTCCGAGCGGCTTGGTAGCCGCCACCATAGTACACCTACTCAGATCCATATCCTGATAAGTAGCTATATGGGTCACTATCCCTCCACAGCATATATCTCCCTTCCCTTTGGCCTTGATCCTGTGCAGATCCTCTGCCAGCATCAATCCAAAGTCAGGGTATCCACCTGTGACCATGCAGTACAAAGCAAAGAGCTCCCCCTGTCGGACCTTCTGGGGCGTCTCAGTACGCGCCAGAAGCGTCTCGCTGAAGATCCTGTGAGCTAAACGAAAAGCAAGGTGGAAGATAAGCTTCTCCCTGGAATCACCAGGGCGCCACCTATTTGCATGCTCTGTAATGTGGGCGATCTGACCCCAGAACTCTCTAGCTACAGCTCGGGTCGGGAAGTCTACGGCAGTGGGGGTAGGGAAGCCAAAGATGTCTCTCCAATGGTCTAGAGGTACTAAGTAGTTCCGGTTCATCAACCGGTACTTCACCGCCCTCTCTGTGGGGAGGTAAGTGAAGGAGCTGACAAACTCAAGGGTCGGCTCTAAGTAGGCTGGGGCTCGGATCTCAGTAAACTGATCCAGCCCTACGGTGGTGATCATCCTCCTAAGCTCTCCATCTACGTGGAGACAGTCAAAAGCAGAAATGTCCAGAAATCTAGGTGCGATCACTGGACGGCTAGCAATGCGCTCATAATCTACCCGGTGTCTCTCATGGATCACTGGGATAGAAGGTTGGGATGAGGAAGAGGAAGGGGAAGGAGAGGATCTATCTCTAAGGGCTAACAACCTGTCAGAACTCATCTTCAATCAATACTGTCAGACTACCTCGGTCGACTGACAAGCTCCAAGAATCACCTCGACCGAGGTGCAGGTCGACTGGACCGAGGCGAAGACAGTCGCGATTCCACTCTCAGAAATTCAGTTCTTTTCCCCCTAAAATCACTACAATTGCTTCCTAAGGGGTACTTAAATCCTTTCTCAGCAAAATCAGGGGCAACCAAAGCCCAAATCAAAGCGAACGAACGAGTTAGGGTTTCGACTTGTTTTACCTCGTTTCGGTCGATTCGCTCGATTTCTTTGCAGATCTGTTGTTGCAATCGATTCCTCTACCCTTCAATCACGGTTAAGAAGCAGAAATCTTCGAAAACGAGCAAGGAACGAGAGAGAGCGAAGTGAACTGTCGCCGCGGTCGAGGTGAAGAAGATAAAAAGGTAAAAATAAATTTTTTCCCAATTTATACCGTTCCTGGATCTGCTGTCACCTCGGTCGAGATGGTCTCGACCGGACCGAGGTGGTATGGACCGAGGCGGTTCTGCAGAAACCCTAGTCGCCTCGGTTGCTCAAGAATCAACTCGGTCGAGGTGCTCTGACAGTAACCGAGGTGTTTCTGTCTTCTCAGAATCTCGAACTTCTGTCCTTCCAGTTGTGCTCATCCTTAGATATTCCCTGTTGTCTGTCCAGAATGCCAAAAACAAAGCAAAAACAAGAACTATCTAATCTAGACTAGAAAACGGGAAAAGAAAGCAATACCTTGGGTTGCCTCCCAAGAAGCGCTTGATTTAAGGTCGCTAGCTGGACCATGATGCGTCTCAAACGAGGTAGGAGGTTCCCTCACCCCATACTTCACCTCCATCGTGGGGTGAAGTAAGTAGGTCCATCAAACGCTCCAAGACGTGTAAGTGCTCATCGGGGAATGAATCGTCTATGGGTGGGTTATCCGCCTCGCGGGAGGATTCCGGTAGCCGGCTGAGGTGATCCGCAACTGAATTCTCGGATCCCTTCTTATCGCGGATCTCTAGGTCAAACTCTTGAAGTAAGAGAATCCATCGAATAAGGCGCGGCTTTGCATCTTTCTTAGCCAACAAGTAACGAATGGCTGCATGGTCGGTGTAGACAATGACTTTCGCCCCTACTAGATAGGAACGAAACTTCTCGAAAGCATATACAACCGCCAATAACTCTTTCTCGGTGGTAGCGTAGTTGCGTTGTGCTTCATCTAGCGTCTTGCTAGCATAATAAATGGCGGTGGTCCGTCCATCTTTCTTCTGTCCAAGCACCGCTCCTACGGCTACATCACTAGCGTCACACATGACCTCAAAGGGCAAGGTCCAATCAGGAGGCTGGATAATGGGAGCGGAGATCAACGCTTCCTTAATCTTGTAAAAAGCATCAAGACACTCCTGCGAAAACTCAAAAACAACATCTTTATTCAAGAGGTTAGTTAGAGGTTTAGAAATTTTAGAGAAGTCCTTTATGAATCTCCTGTAGAAACCTGCATGCCCGAGAAAACTCCTCACACCTTTAACAGAACAAGGAGGAGGGAGTTTCTCAATAGTCTCGATCTTAGCTCGATCAACCTCAATACCTCGATTAGAAACGAGGTGTCCTAGCACAATGCCTTCATTAACCATAAAATGACACTTCTCCCAATTCAAAACAATGTTAGTGTCTTCACATCTTTTAAGTACTAGAGAAAGGTTAGATAGACAATCATCAAAAGAGGAACCATATACAGAAAAATCATCCATAAATACCTCCATGATCTCCTCTATGTACTCAGAAAAGATAGCCATCATGCATCGCTGGAAGGTAGCGGGTGCATTGCACAATCCGAATGGCATCCTCCGATAGGCAAACGTCCCCCAAGGACAAGTGAAAGTGGTCTTCTCCTGATCATCCGGATGGATAGGAATCTGGAAGAACCCACTATAGCCGTCCAAGTAACAAAAGTGTGAATGCTGGGCCAACCGTTCGAGCATTTGATCAATGAAAGGAAGCGGAAAATGATCCTTCCGAGTTGCCGTGTTCAGCTTCCTATAATCGATGCAAACTCTCCAACCCGTAATGGTCCTTGTTGGGATCAACTCGTTGTTCTTATTCGTCACAACTGTCATCCCTCCTTTCTTCGGAACGACATGCACCGGGCTAACCCACTTGCTGTCCGAGATAGGATAAATAATACCTGCATCCAACAACTTAAGAACTTCCTTCTTCACAACCTCTTTCATGATCGGATTTAACCGTCTTTGAGGTTCCCGTGAAGTCTTATGATTATCTTCCATTAGAATTCTATGCATGCAGAAAGAAGGTTTAATGCCAATAAGATCATCCGTAGTGTAACCTATAGCCCTTCGATGCTTTCTCAGGACATGCATTAACTTAGACAATTCAGATTCGGAAAGGGAAGCACTAACAATAACGGGATACGTAGAATCCGGTCCAAGAAAGATATACCTCAAGTGATTGGGGAGCTGTTTAAGCTCTACGACTGGGGGTGCTTTCTGGGGGGAATCCATGCTTCCTCTTTCCAGTGGAGTGGTATCAGAAACTGGACTTGATGAAGTCTCAGTTTGAATTATCTCGCCTTCGACCTCGGTCGAGGCGCATAGGCGTTGACCGAGATGTTCTTCGGTCGCCTCGCTCAGTCCAGAAAGTGCCTCGGTCGAGGTACTGCTACTGGATCCGAGACTGGAGATCTTCGCCTCCTGGATCAGCTTCTCAGTTTTAGCTCCTGGATCTTCTTCCAGTGCTTTTAAGCTCCGTATATCTACATCACAAGAAGCATCTATACCTTCCTCCATTAAACTGAAACTTATAACTCTTTCGAGTGGATCGTCAATAAGGATAGAGCTCACCAATTCTCTTGATTCTTCTTCATCGTAGATGTTGAAGATATCATCAGTTAGTTGCTCCCCTTTCATGGCTGCAAGTAGAGCGAACTCCACCTCATCGCCACCAACGTTGAATTTCAACTTGGCGTTCTTGCAATCCACGTTGCAACCCGAAGTTGCTAGAAATGGCCTCCCGAGAATAATAGGTACTGGATAATCTGCGGGAATGTCAAGTACGACAAAATCTATGGGTAGATAGAAGTTACCTAACTTGACCGGAACGTCCTCCAAGATGCCCACGGGATGGGTAATGGAGCGATCCGCCATGTAGAGTCGAATCTTGACCGGTTTGGGCTCTCCAAGACCGATCTTAGTGCACAACTCCAGCGGGATGATGCTCACGCTGGCTCCTAGATCACAAAGGGCTTCACAAGTGACATCCCCAACTTGAATGGGAATGCAAAATGAGCCGGGATCTCTCAACTTAGGCGGCATCTTTTCCTTCATGATCTTGATAAGCTCCGAAGATTTAGATGTCATCCTAACTTCACCAACATCCTCCAGCTTCCTCTTCCTTGATAAGATCTCTTTTAAGAACTTCCCATAGGCGGGCATACCTAAAATAGCATCAAGGAAAGGAATATTAATATGTAGCTTATTCATCAAGTCAAGAAACTTACCAAAGTGCTTGTCAAGATGTGCTCTGGCTCTGGACTGAGGGAATGGAAGTGGTGGCTTATATGCAGGGGGTGGAACATAAGTTTCTGTCGTTCCTCCTGCTTTCTGTTGCTCCGCCTCGGTTGGCATCTCGGTCGAGGTGTTCTTCGACTGGATCTAGACCGAGGTGGTCTGCGTCGAGCGAGGTACTGGATCTGCAGTTTTGAGTCCACTCCTCGTCGTTATGGCCATGCACTGGCCCTTAGGGTTAGCTTCCGTCTTTGCTGGAAGTTTCCCTGGATCTCTTGGCGCTTCATTCGCCCTATTAGCAAGTTGTTGTTCGAAGGACTTTTGGGCCCTCGAAAATGAAGTCATAGAATTCTCCATAGCGTTAAGCTTGATCAAGATTGCCTCCAGAACTGCGTCTTTCTTTTCTGGCTGAGACGAACTTGATCCTTGCCCTTGGCTTTTCAATGGAGTAGATGAAGAAGAAGAAGGGGGAGAGAGGAAAGGGTTAGAGGAATCATTAGAATTGGAGTTTGAATGATTGTTACCGTGAGTTTGGTTATTCGCCCTCCAGTTGTTGCTATTGGATCCTCTATTGTTGTTGTTGTAGTTGTTGTTTCGGGAACCGCTGTTGTTGTTGTTACGGTACCCGTTATTGTTGTTGTTCCTTTTCCCTTGCTCTTCCTTCTTAGTTTGAGCCATCAAGAGCTCCTTTAATTGCTTCACGTCGTTCTTCAATGACGTGAGTTGATTGTTGTTGGATTGAGTTTCTTGAAAGTTGACTCTTTTAACTCCACCTTCAGCTCCTTGGTGGGTATATTTCTCCATGTGCAAGGCTTGCTTCTCAATGAAGTCCCAAGCCTCATCAATCGCCATGTCCATGAAGGTACCGGCGGAGAGTAGTTGGAGATTGAACTGGGTGCTTCCGTCCAGCCCTTTGAAGTAGATCTCCAACAACTCAATCTTTGGAATCCCATGATGTGGGCAATCCAAAAGGATATCCTTGAACCGCTCCCAAGACTTGGACAAGCTCTCCTTGTCCTTCATGATGAAAGCATTGATCTTCCCTCTCATTTCGGCGGTCTTTGAGGGGGGAAAGAATTTGGTTAAGAATTCCGTGGTCATCTCCTCCCATGTGCTGATTTTTCCTGGAGGAAGAGATTGATACAAAGTAAGAGCTCTATCTTTTAAAGAAAAGTAAAAAGGTCTTAGCTTGTAGTTGTTATTCTCAATTCTGGGAGGTCGCAAGGTTTCCATCAAGATCTCGTAGTTTTGAAGATGTTGATGCGGCGACTCTTTCTCTAGCCCTCGAATTGGCATTGGCGGATCATGGCTAAAACTTGCGGTCGAAGTTCGTAGTCATGATCTGCTGGATCTCCTAGCTTCACTCCTGGACGCCTCAGTTGTTGATTAGGGTCCATCCTTTGACCTAGGGTTTGTGGAATTCCTGCAAGAAGAACATCTCGGACTGGTATCCGAGGTGGAAGTACATCGGCCGGGGCATCTGGTACTGGAATCTGCCTCGGTCGAGGGTCAACAGGAGGATCTTCCCTCGGTCGAAGTAGAATCTGGTTCCGAATGACAGCAATCTCAGCTTCGATTGCTGCAGTCCTGGTGCGATTCTCCTCTTTCTCTTGCATGAGTTCTTCCTTGCTGAGGCGCAGCAGCTCTTGCGTCTCTCTCAATTGGGCCGCAAGATCGCGATCGTCTTGTTGGGCCATCTTTGCTTCTCTTAAGCGTCGCTTGTATGTCTTTTCTGGTTCGGGATCGTAAGGAACGATTTCCTTCCCAGTGCGGGTTCTTCGCATGTACCTAAGAAAGAACCTGCAAAAGTCACTCAAGTAGAGTGGTTAGACAAAACGGGGCAAATGCCCCAAGAGTAAACCGTACCGGCTCGGTCTAGACCAAGTCCCCGGCAACGGCGCCAAAAA
This sequence comes from Fagopyrum homotropicum, assembly GCA_033239125.1. Taxonomy (NCBI): domain Eukaryota; kingdom Viridiplantae; phylum Streptophyta; class Magnoliopsida; order Caryophyllales; family Polygonaceae; genus Fagopyrum; species Fagopyrum homotropicum. The sequence goes on along the minus strand of BSWB01000003.1, from coordinate 93,815,977 downwards.
CTTGTTCGCTCCAAACGGTGTGTGCAAGCTTTAAATTTATAACCCTAGACTTAAGCTTAGAACAAGGATGCGAACCCGCACTGTACGGGTCAATCGTAGTAAAAGCAAGAAAATTCCAGGGATCGATCACAGGGACTCGGTGAAACAGAGTCAATACGGTGTGCTTATGTCAATACTAACCACAAGAGCGATTAACACAATCAAAGATGAATAAGAAGTCAATAAAGCAAACATGCAATTCTAGGGATTAAAGCATCTAGTTGTGGTTCCAACTCAAGATCTATAGATAAGCGGACAAAACTGAGATTTTTGCGTGGGGAAGGTGTTTGTAAAGTGGAGTAGATCACCGGGTAAGTCTCACTACACATTAATCCTAAACCGTAACTCCTATTACCGGGTAAGTCTCAAGGAATTAAGATAAAGAACTATAACCTCAAACTAACACACCATCTAAGGGAATAGAATCAACCTTTACCGGGTAAGTCTCAGGCTAACTCACAAAGATGGGATGGAAGCACACTCAAACCCCAATAAAGGATAAACCTTTATTACCTACACTTATGATCGTTGGTACACAAACTAAGGAATTACCGGGTAAGTCTCATCCTAAGCTTGCTTTGGACCAGGAAAGGTGTAATAAGAATAGGATTTGGCAAACTCTAACACTTAACTCTCAGTTTAGGATCAGATAAGTCACCTCGGTCAGCCAGTTTCCACCCCGGCCGAGGTGTTCATCGACTGAACGAGATGCTTAGGGTTAAGGTTAAAGACTCGAACTTTCAGGATCCTACTGGAATCTAAGATTATTCTATCATTGTTTTTCCCACAACCTTCAGCCAATCACCCTAGAATCACACAAGGAAATTAACCACTCATCATCATAATGAAAGTATTAAAATATATGGGAAGAAGGTGAATATTTGAACAAAGAAGAATTTAATGAAAAGACTTCAATAACTGAATCAAATATCACAACAAAGCGTTCCTTGGATAGCAATCCAAAAAGACAAGACAACAATTGAGGGAATTGAAGACAATCTTACAAAACCCTTCAATAAAGCTATAAAAGCTTATGAACTTCAATCTTCCTTCAACCTTCAAAAAGGCTCTTCAACTCTCCCAACTTGGAGTAGGCCGCTGCTGCGTAATAACTCTCTTGTGCTGATAGCGGATCGTATGCGGCCCTCCGGAATTGTGGAAATCCAACCCTTTTTATAGGAAAATAACCCTCCAAAGATAATAAATCTTAGAAAGATATTTTCCCATAAATATAGGTAAAATATATGATTCTGCATATCTCCTTCCTTCCAGGAGCCAAGCCCAAAAATATAAGATCACCTTCCAAAAATAAAAGATCTCAGCCAAGAATAAAATCACATAATGTACATACAAACATGCAGATTATGAAAGATAAAACGTCCAAACAAGCCCCAAAATATAGACTATAATTCATGCTATCACTTAGGTATATGCAGAGGTCTAGAAACAACAAAGACCTCTTACCTCTTGATCAAGAACTTGAGAAGACTTTGAGGAAGAAGCTCAAAGAAAGAAAGATGACCGAAGATAAGGAGCGAGATATCCAAGCAGAGTTGGAGGAATCCGAAGCTCGACTTAGATGGAGCGAGAAGACTCACAAGGAAGAATCAGACCGTCATCAATTGCAAATTGATGAGCTCAAGGACATGATGCTTCAAATGAGGCTAGAGATGAGCGATTCCAAGAAGAAGAAGAGGAGGAAATCGGCAAGATCGGTTAGAACCGACTCATCCGATGAGGATAACGACTCTTCCATGCCACCATTAGAGGACATCGATCCGTCGATCAATGCAAATCAGAATAATCTAAGACCGGCCGCCAATTATCGTGTCCCGGCTGGGGGTGCGAGAGCTGCTCGTGTAGATGAAGAGCCAAGAACTCTTGGCCAAAGGATGGATCCAATTCAGCAACCACGCCGTCTAGGTGTGAACTTTGATACTGACGATATGCAGGGGTTTAGCTTCAAGCCACAAGTTATTACCATCGTTTGCCAAAATCAGTTTGGAGGAACGAGTATTGAATCTCCACATCAACATCTTCAAAATTTTGAGATCTTGATGGAGACGATGAAGCCAAAGAATGCAACCACCAACAATTACAAGATCAAGCCATTCTTTTTCTTTGAAGGGAAAAGCTTTATCTTGGTATCAAGCTCTTCCAAATGGAAGACTCAACACATGGGAGGATCTTTCTTCGGAATTCCTCACCAAATTCTTTCCGCCATCCAAGACGGCAGAGTTGAGAGGTAAGATTAATGCATTTTCTATGAGATCTAATGAAAGTTTGTTTCAGTCTTGAGAAAGATTTCAGGATTTACTATTGGATTGCTCACAACATGACATTTCCAAATTGGAGCTATTGGAGATATACTATAAGGGGCTGGATGTGGAAACACAATTCAAGCTCCAATCCCTTTCATGTGGCACATTCATGGACATGAGGGAAGATGACGCTTAGGACTTCATCGAGAAGCAAGCCCGAGTCATTGAGAAGTATTCTCACCGGAAAGTAGAAGCAAATCGAGTGGAGCAAGGAGCAAAGCTAACACAAGCTGCTCAAACTCAAATCTTTTCTCTCAACACCGAGATTAAAGAATTGAAGGAAGTCATCAAGGCTAGCTTTCCAAAGCATAAGGAGAAAGATGTTGGTTATTTAGGAAACAGCAATAACCGCAATGGGAATGAGAACACAAATCGCAACAACCGGAACAATTGGAACAACAACAACAACCGGAATAACAATTGGAACAACAACAACAACCGGAATAACAATTGGAACAACAATAGGGGTTCAAACAACAACACTTGGCGTTCCAACTAACAACAAAACTCCGATAATTCTTATCCCAATTTAGGAAATTCACTAACTCCACCATCTTCTTCTTCCATTCCTTTGAAAAGTCAGGGGCAAACATCTAATAGTGGAAGCACTTCGGGGAAAAAGAAGCCCGATCCCATGTTGGAAACAATTTTGGGAAATCTTCAAGGATTGGAGAGTCACATTACTAAGGTTGATAAAGCCCAAAAGGTTTTAGAAAACCAAATGTTTAGCAATGCTGAGGAAGTTCCAAGAAATCAAGGAAAACTTTCAGGAAAGACGGAGGATAACCCAAAGGGAAGGGTGATGGCTATCACAAATAGGAGCAGAGCAACAACCACCAACCCGCAGCCTAAGTTTGTGGAAGTTCTCGTCGAGAAAGAGAAGGAAAAGGGGAAGGAGAAGGAAGACATCTACATTCCTCCTCCAGCTTACAAACCTCCCCCACCATTCCCACAATCTAGAGCAAGAGCGCGTCTAGACAAACAATTCGGTAAGTTCATTGAACTCATGAGCAAACTGCATATCAATATACCTTTCATTGATGTAATTGTAGGTATGCTAGCTTATGGAAAGTTCTTAAAGGAGATCCTCTCTAACAAGAGGAAATTAGAAGATTTTGGAGAAGTCAAGATGAGTTCGGATTCGTCGGATCTCATTAAGACAATGAAGGAAAAGATGCCCCCAAAGCTGAAGGATCCGGGGTCATTTTATGTCCCATAGGAGTGGGAGATGTCACATATGATGCATTATGTGATTTAGGAGCAAGCGTTAGCATCATTCTGCTTGCCTTATGCAGGAAGATCGGTTTAGGCGAACCTAAACCGGTGAAGATGACGTTATACATGGCAGATCGATCCATAACTCGTCCCGTCGGCATAGTTGAAGACGTCCCGGTCAAGTTTGGTAAGTTCTATGTTCCAATAGATTTTGTTGTTCTTGACATTCCAGCAGATAGTCCGGTCCTGATCATACTCGGAAGACCGTTTCTTGCAACATCCGGTTGTATGGTTGATTGCAAGAATTCTATACTCGCCTTCGACATAGGAGAGGAAAAGGTAGAGTTCGTTCTTTCCACTTTGATGAAAGAACCAACTCTTGAAGAGGACATATTCAACATCCATGATGAAGAGCTATCTAGAGAGGAAGTAAGTTCGATTCTCTTCAAAGGTCCCTTGCAAAAGGTGATCACTATGAGCATTATGGACATAGGAGAAGAAGAGGAATGCAATGAGGAAATTGAAGCTTTAGAGAAGCAAAAGGAAGTGTATGAAGAAGAGTTTGAAAAACTCTACGATGGGTCAGAAAACGTGAGGAATCATGGCCAGTCATGCTATTCCACGGCCGTGGTTTCCACCAACATGACCGTAATTAGCTATTCAGAGGACTCCAGTAAGTTACATGGCCAAAACCACGGCCGTGGAACAAGCAGAGGTGCCGCAATTGACTTCCATGCCCTAAACCACGGCCGTGGAGGAAACAGGGGTGCCGTAATTCTGGGAAAATCTGATGACAATTACGTTCTTTCTATCACTTCTCTTGATTCTTCTCCAACAACTTCTATACCCTTAGAAACTTCTAAGGAAGCATTGGACACTCCTCAAGAGCCATTAAAGAGTCCTATAGTGATGGACCTGAAGCCACTTCCCGCACATCTAAGGTACGCATTTCTAGGACCTAATTCTACCTTTCCGGTAATTGTTAGTTCCGATCTAAGTATAGATGAACATAGTAAGCTTATGGTTGTTCTTAAGAAACATAGGAAAGCCTTAGGTTACACTATAGAGGATCTAGTAGGAATTAAGCCTTCACTATGCATGCATAAGATCCTAATGGAAGAAGATTTTAGAACTTTGCGACAACCTCAAAGGTGGTTGAATCCGACCATGAAGGAGGTTGTCAAGAAGGAAATTCTTAAACTACTTGATGCCGGTATCATCTACCCTATCTCCGATAACAAGTGGGTGAGTCCCGTACAGGTTGTTCCAAAGAAGGGAGGAATGACAGTCATTACCAACAAGAACAATGAGCTCATTCCTACACGAACCGTGACGGGATGGAGGATGTACATAGACTACCGCTAGCTAAACAACGCAACGAGGAAGGATCACTTCCCATTACCATTCATCGATCAAATGCTTGAAAGGTTAGCACAACACTCACATTTCTGTTATCTTGATGGTTATAGTGGTTTCTTTCAGATCCCGATACATCCGGACGATCAAGAGAAGACCACATTCACGTGCCCGTGGGGTAAGTTTGCTTATAGGAGGATGCCGTTTGGGCTTTGCAATGCCCCAACCACCTTTCAAAGGTGCATGATGGCTATCTTCTCGGAGTATATAGAGGAAATCATGGAGGTTTTCATGGATGACTTTTCTGTTTATGGTTCCTCTTTCGATAATTGTCTTTCTAACCTTTTTCTTGTACTACAAAGGTGTGAAGACACTAACCTAGTTCTTAATTGGGAGAAGTGTCAATTTATGGTGAAAGAAGGCATTGTATTAGGACACTTGATCTCTAGTAGAGGGATTGAAGTAGATAAGGCTAAGATAGAGACTATAGAAAAACTCCCTCCCCCATCTTCGGTGAAAGGGATAAGAAGCTTTCTAGGACATGCTGGATTTTATAGACGCTTTATAAAGGATTTCTCTAAGATATCAAAACCGCTTACTAATCTATTGATAAAGGATGCAGTTTTTGATTTCTCGCAGGAGTGTTTAGATGCGTTTCATATGATTCGGGAAGCTCTAATCTCAGCCCCGATCATTCAACCTCCAGATTGGAATCTTCCATTCGAGGTTATGTGTGATGCAAGTGACGTAGCTATAGGAGCTGTACTTGGGCAAAAGAAGGAAGGACGAACCCATGCTATCTACTATGCTAGCAAGACGCTAGATGAAGCGCAGCTTAACTACGCCACTACCGAGAAAGAATTTCTAGCAATTGTATATGCATTTGAAAAGTTTCGTTCTTATCTTGTAGGTGCAAAGGTGATTGTATACACGGATCACGCTGCGATCCGGTATCTACTTGCAAAGAAGGATGCGAAACTAAGGCTGATTAGATGGATTCTTCTCCTACAAGAATTCGATCTAGAGATCCGTGACAAGAAGGGTTCGGAAAATTCTATCGCGGATCATTTGAGTCGTCTACCACATCTAGAGGACGACCATCTACCCATAGATGACGCCTTTCCGGACAAGCATTTACACATCATAGAGGAGTGCATCGACAAGATTAGTAAAGGTAACAAACCGTGGTTTGCTGATTTTGTTAACTATTTGGTTTGCCAGGAATTACCGCCCGGATTATCCTATGGACAAAGGAAGAAGTTCTTTAAGGATGTCCGGGTATACTTTTGAAATGAACCTCTCCTCTTTAAGAGAGGTCCTGACGACATCATTCGACGATGTGTGCCGGAAGACGAGATGCAAAGCGTCATCCGTCATTGTCATTCACTATCTTGTGGAGGACACGCTAGCTCGAACAAGACTAGCGCTAAGGTATTGCAATCTGGATTCTTTTGGCCTTCTTTATTTAAAGATGTGCAAACCTTTGTTTCCTGCTGCGATGCTTGTCAAAGAACAGGGAACATATCTAGGAGAAACGAAATGCCTTTTAACAACATTCAGGAGGTAGAGATCTTTGACGTTTGGGGAGTAGACTTCATGGGACCTTTCCCATCGTCTTGTGGAAACCAATACATACTTCTAGCTGTAGATTATGTTTCGAGATGGGTTGAAGCAATTGCCTCTCCTACTAATGATGCCATGGTTGTGGTTAAGTTCTTTAACAAGACCATTTTCCCACGATTTGGGACACCACGGACTATCATTAGTAATGGAGGCTCTCACTTCATTGCCCGACGATTCGAAGCTCTACTAGCTAAGTATAGGGTGACTCACAAGATCGCCACCTCTTACCATCCACAAACGAGTGGACAAGTGGAGATTTCAAACCGGGAGATTAAAGGAATCCTAGAGAAGACGGTTTCAAGGACAAGGAAGGATTGGTCTTTGAAGCTAGATGATGCATTGTGGGCATACCGGACTGCATATAAGACTCCCATAGGAACGACACCATACAACCTTGTGTATGGGAAGTCTTGTCACTTACCGGTAGAGCTGGAACAGAAGGCGTATTGGGCAATAAAGTGGTTGAACTTCAGCATAAAGGAAGTGGGCGAGAAGCGCCTCTTGGACCTTAACGAGCTTGAAGAACTTCACTTAAACGCCTACGAAAACGCCAAGATCTATAAAGAAAGAGCGAAGCGTTGGCATGATAAGCATATCATTCCAAAAGACCTCAAAGAAGGAGATCAAGTTCTCCTCTTTAATTCAAGACTTCGTCTCTTTCCAGGTAAGCTTAAATCTCGTTGGACCGGACCTTATCTAATCAAACGTGTTTTTCCCCATGGTGCAGTTGAAGTATGGGGTGAAAAGGGCGGAAGCTTCAAGGTGAACGGTCAACGACTCAAGAAGTACTCACCGGAACTCTAAGCTGAAGAGTTCGCACCTACCGCACTCGAATAAGTGCAAGTACGGTCTAGATACGGACCTCAAACAAGCGCTTCTTGGGATGCAACCCAAGGTATTGCACTTATGTTTTTGTTTGTCATTCGTAGATTAGATTAGTTTAGACGTTTTTGTTTTGTTTTGCCTTCGATACCTTCCGGTATGTTGTGTTTTTGGATGTAGAAGCAATGGAGTAGGCAAAGGAGAGGAAAAAGTTGAAGGAAATTGACGAAACTTGGATTTTGGCACATTACAAAGAGTTCCACGCCCTAAACCACGGTCGTGGAAGCTACAATGACCGTAATTTGCAAAAATCTGATAAAAATCACCAAAACCACGGTTCCGTACAAAACCACGGCCGTGGAACACCTCGAGTGACCGTGATTTTCCAAAAATTTTACGGTCACTATATAAACCACCTTCTTCACAAAAACAACACAAAATTCCCAAACTACGACCCTATTCCACGCCCAAAACGCCGAAACCAATCCCCCTGTCTCAAATCTTCGTTCGGAGTCCGATTCGAACGATTCTTGAGCCTAAAGTGAAGCAAATTCAACCATCTACAAGATCCAATCAACAAATCAAGTGAACAATCCCTGCAGAAGACGGAATTTGGATTTTAAGAATCCAAAATCTAGGTTTTCTTCTCTTTCTCTACTTTGTCGATTTGACTCAATTTTTGCAAGAATTTTTAGGAGAACTGATTGGAATTAGATTGAAATTAGTCTAGGACTGTTTCCTGGTGAATTTGGGGTGAATTGATTGAGTTTTGAGCAAATCAGAGCCGAACCACGGTCTCTGGGCAAACCACGGCCGTGGAAGTTATAGAACAGGCCGTGATTTTCTCTCTGAAATGGATTTGATAAGGAGAATGTCTACTAGAAGCAAGAAGAGGAAAGGTGATGCTTCCTCCTCCTCCCAAGTACCCCCTAGTGAGCCACCATCACCCCCACCCCCTAGAATTCCAAAAATCCATGAGGATTACCTCGATGCCTTAGAAAGGATCGAGAAGAGGGCGGTCATAGGACCGCGCTACTTAGTTCTTGAGGAGTTAGAGCCACTGAATGTGGTGAATGACCTTACATGGCTTCTAGATAGAGCCGGCTTGATCGTCTTCTCCGCTGTTAGGGAAGACGCATATGAGGAGATTACTAGAGAGTTTGTGATCTCTTTTGAGAATAGTGCTATGGATAGGACAGTTTCCTTTCGGCTGATGGAGGAGAATTACGAGTTTTTGATCTTAGAGTTCGGAGCCTTATTTGGGTTTCAAGAGACCTTCAAATGTCATTTTCCTAGCGGTGTATACGCTAAGTATTTCTGGGAGGACATTGCTATGATCTATGCCAGCGAGGACCGCTGGCAGCCAGCTGACACCAAGGCGAAGCTTATCTATCACTTAGCCTTGAAGATAGCCCATAAAGTACTTTCTGAGTGTCTTTTCCCTAGGACCGAGACCCCTCAGAAGATTAAGACAGACGAGTTGTTCCCTCTTTATGCTATGTTGCACGGTAGACCTGCTGACTGTGCTACCCTCTTAGCCTCCACCATGAGTAAGCTCAAGAATAAGAGAGCCGGGAACATTGGATATGGTGGTATGGTCACCCACATTGCTAGACAGTTGGGGATAGATTTTTCTGCTTGCACTAGGATTGCTGCGAGACCCTTGGGTCTCAACAGTTTGATGACGAGGGGTATCATCTTCCCTAGGCACCGCGGTCCATCCACCGCTGGTATGCCTTGGGAAGAGAGAGGAGGTAGAGGCATTCCATGGATCCCTGAGTATTCCATTATGGCTGGACGCCATAATTGGAAGCAGACCTTCGTTGCTATGCATGCGAATAAGTTAGTAGCACCTCCCTACGTCCCCGATGAGGTACCGGCTGCAGATGAGGAGGAGATAGGAGGAGGTGATGGTTTTGAGGGAGGAGGTGAGGAGCATGACTTTGGCACTTTCCCAAATCAGCCGGCACATTTCCCTGACCCTCCCAAGCGCTCACCACGACCAGCTGGACATTCAGGTTCCTCCTCTTGCCGCGCCAGTGTGAGCGAGAGACCTACATGGGTAGATACCCACCCCTCCTGATTGGTATAGATCACAGCCGGAGTGGATGGGAGCTCCGCCGACATGGTTTGCATAGCCGCCGTCAGCACCAGCCCCACAGGATACACCAGCTTGGTACAATCAGGCACCGGGGTGGTATGAGCAGCTGCCGGATTGGGCTACCGACCTCTCCAAGAGAGTAGGAGATTTGGAGATCCGGCAGGACGCTAGGGATGTACGAGCTGATGAGCACGATAGGATGATGAGGGACATCTACGGCCAGCAGTTCGGGCGGAACTTTGACTCCAAATTCTTCCCGTTTCCACCACCGCCTCCACCACAGTGATGACCATGCATGATTGACAGCATTAGCCGCTCCACCGCCGTCTTGTGAGTTCATTTTTCTTTCTTTCTTTTCTTTATTTCTTTTTGAACATTAGGGATAATGTTTGTCTCAAGTATGGGGTGGGGTGTGACTATCGTTTGTAATAACTCTACTCACTTTGCTTGCCTTGATTCGAGAACACTTTGCATGTTTCATTTCATTGTCACACGTTTCATTATTGCATTGCATGAAAAAGCTTTTGAAAAAGCCATAAAAATTGAAAATTTTTGAAAATTCTAAAAGGTTTTGTGCTTCTAAGAGTTGAGATGATTTCTATGATAATTACTACTTGCGGATTGAGTTTTTGATGACAATTGTATGCCTAAACGAATAATGAATTGAAAAGGAATTGAATGTGTTGATTATCCTTTCTTGCAAGTTTCATAATGTGAAGAGTTTTGTCTAAATCATATTGAGAAATCGAGGTTGAAATCACATGATAAGTTCTTATACTTCTTTATGAAATGATTAAGGCAATTCGACCTTTCTTTCTCCTTTCTTTGTTCATTTAGCCCCTCAATGGAATAATTGCCTCCCTTACCTATCCGGGAATTTGGAGGAGTTATGTTTTGGCATGTTTGATGTGGGAGGGCCATGAAAGCAATTGTTTACATTCAAAGAATAGAAATAATAGGTTTGGGGAAGTCAATCATGACGATGAGTAACTCGGCACCATTCACATAGCCGGGTGTTTGTGTCTTGCCAAAGTCGGATTGAGCGATATTCCTAACGGATTATGGTATGTGCATCAAGGGTTTGAGGCATCTCAAAATTGAGAAACGCCAATCTCCTAGGCTTCGGTTTTTGTGCGCTGCTGTCCATAAATCCAAAAGTAAAGTCGAAAAATGATGTGAAAAGAAGGGAGCAAAGCTCAAAGTTGATGGTGTTGCAATAAAAAGAAAAGAGTTAGTTGTCCACTTTCCCGGATTCATGCACCACATTCCTTATAAGTTTTCCCTCCCTTCCGCATGCTAGACCTTACTTGGAAGACCTTAAGATCAAAAGAATGTTATTTGACTTGGTGATCTAAATTGAAGTTTCTTATACTTGATTTTGATAATACTTGAAGGTTATGATGTTTACATTGAAGTTTAAACAATTCATGATGTTTCTTTCCTTTACGTTCTTTGGTTATGTATATAAGCGTTTCATGAGTGAATGAAGCAAGGTTTGAAAATGATCTATTGACTAGAAGCACATTTACCTAAAAGAAGTTTTGTTTTTGAGTTTGCATGCATATTTCATCCCAACTTATGTTCTATGCTTTCAAAAGACCTTGCTTGGGGACAAGCAAGTGGCAAGTATGGGGTATTTTGTTAGCATGAAATATTGCGATATTCTAGGCACTTATTCTAGTTGTTTTTCATTTATTATAGTGTTCATTGATGAGGCATTGAAGCATTTGTTAGCTAGTTTATCTATATTTTCGATATGGAGGTCTACATTAGCTTTGTGTTGATTATAGGTGAATAAAAGCTTAAACCGGACCATTTGAGAGAGAAAGGAGAGGATTTGAGCACATCCAAGGATTAGGAACACATCAAAGAAGCCAAAGGAGATGCTAGGATGAGGAATGACACGACACAAAGGGAACCACAAGCAATTTACACTTCCACGCCCTAAAATACGGCCGTAGAAGAGTCCACGCCCTAAACCACGGCCGTGGATCTTTGCATCATGAGCGTGGAGCATTCCAGAGAGTTACACGGCCTAAAGTACGGTCGTGGAACTCATATGAGACCGTAACCCAATTCCACGCCCTAAACCACGGTCGTGGAACCCCTTGAGAGCGTGATTTAGGCAATCTTTTGACGAACCAATTATTGCCACTTCATTTACGCAGTGGGCCGGTACGGTTATCTGGCCCCGTCTTATAAAAACGCAGGAGGAGAGAGTTTTCGGTATCATCGCTTTGGGGGATTCGCTTAGGCTTGGACAACCTCGCTTGGAAGAGTGAACCTTAGGGTTTCGCGAGGAAAGTTGCGGAAGTGCCGGCAATTTGGATTCCCGAAGATCGTGTGTGGCGGAAGTTGCGCCCTTTTTCTAGGTTTTGTTATTGAAGATGGATTGACATCCCGTTCTTCATACTTGCCTTAGATTTTGTGAGGTTTTGTGTTCTATTCTGAATCCATTGAATATTCCGATTTGTGTTTCGGATTTGAGATTGACTTTGAGTTATATTTGAGTTTTCGAAGGTTTTCATCTTTCATTCTTCTTAAATTGATTTGTGATATCATGACAATGGTTATTGGCTAAAACCCTTTAGCAATTCTAAGGTGAAGGGTTAATAATTGTGGCTTAGATAATGATAGATCGATCGTAAATTGATTGGACCCTGAGAGTTAGAGAGATCTCGTCGACGAACCAAGATCACGGTCTGTTCTTGAGCTTCCACGGCCGTGGAACTCAAGATCTTCCCGTGATTTACCCTAGTTTACGAACTTTGCTTTTACTTTGATCCAAGGTTAAAGATTAGCTTTAATCTAGCATTGGCTTGCCCTTTTCTAGGTAGTAGTGAGACTCATCACCCTCTATTTCGATTTCGAGTGTCACAACCTTAATCGTTTTAGTTAGTTTCGATCCTTGGGTTACAAGTTTGGGTATTTGAGATTATTCTTGTCCATAGATCCTTTCTATACTGAAGCCTCAACAACCTTTATAGAGAGTATCCTTAGATAAGTCATATAAAGTTCTAGAACTTCACCGTACATTGCTTTACTTTAGCATACCTTTGCAACTCTTAACTCTGTCCTTAGGTCTTTAGTATATTTTGAATCGATTGCCACAATTAGACACCTGGATCTTTAGGGTTGTTGTTTTCCCCAATATTTGCAAAGCTTATTACATTTACTTGCTTGACGATTTGCGAACTGAATTTGTTTCCCCCAAATCCCTGAGTTCGACACTTTGGAATTCTTGCTTTACTACGCCGATCCGTACACTGTGGGTTCGCTTGCTTGATTTTTGTTTTATAAATTTAAAGCTTATTTGCACGCACGCTTCGAGGCGAAAAGTACACCAATGCCATTGCCTAATAAACAAGTGAAAGAAAAAGGTGAAAAAGAAAAGAAAACAAAGAAAAGATGGAGAAAAATATACACTTGTGGGGAAGTTGATCAAAAATGAAATTGTGGAGTTAGTTCCTTTCCCGGATTAAGCATCACATGACCTAAAAATTCCCACCTATTCACAACGTTTCTTGGCATCTTCTTTCCTAAGTCCATGTGACCTATTTGCATGTGTGTAAGACTTAGTGATCTAGATTGGATGTACTCATGATCATCTTGACTTCTTCATTTTCACCTTTCATGCATGCTTTCGAGTTAAGTATAATTGTCTTTCCATGCCTTCATTCATTTCATGCATGATTGCTTGTTCCATTGCCATGAAACATGACTATGAACGTGATCCAATGTTAGAAGCACAATTCCAAAAAGATTTTGTTGTTTTTGTGCATTCATAAATCATGTCATCTCTTAGCCTATAGTTGGATCTTGCTCGGGGACGAGCAAACCTTAAGTATGGGGTATTTTGATAACACGATTTATGATGTTAGTTTAGGCATCCATTTAGATAGTTTTTCCCGCTATTCATGCATAGTTTGGCGTTAGTTCATGACGTTTACGTTTGATTCATGCATATTATCGAGATAGACGTCTACACGAACTATTGTCGGTTTTGTAGGTATTTTGGGGAGCTTTTGGAGCTTAATCGATACATTCGAGGATCATTCCTAGCGATGACACACTTCCGGACTCATTAAGAAGCAAGCTAGGAGCTAAGGAGAACACATAGGACCTTGTTGGTGCATGCCTTGCACCAACTCATGGCTTAACAATCAAAAGAGAGCTGTCTGAGCATAACCACGGTCCAGACCCAGATTCCACGCCCGTGGTTCTGACCGTGATTCTCTCTGGACAGTTGTGACACCTGTCCCACGATCTCCATAACTGACTCTTACCCTTGATGGAGGATATAAGTGGTCCTTGCAGGCTGATGCTACAGATCCTCTCCCACACTCTCACATTCTACAACATTCCATTGGAGGCTACTCTTGGAGGAGAGCAAAAACACTCTCATTTGGAGAAGAAGAAGAAGAACATTAGTCTTAGAGTTTTTAGAGTTTTTGAGTGATTTTTGAGTGAGTTTGTTGAAGACATTTGCAAGGCTTTGTAAGGAACGATTTGAACCTTCTTTTGAAGGATTGTAAGTCTCTCTTAACATACATTCAGTTTGGTTTTCTTGTTCTACTTGTTTCATTACTCCTTCATTTCATTTTCTTGCTATGGAAGCCATGAATGTATGCTTGTTAAGTTTGATTGTTAAAATGCATGTTGTTGGCTAAGTAGTTGAGATTCTAGGGTAAAGGAATGACGGTTATGGCTTGGACTATGATAGAATGGACTTCAATGTATCTTTGGATGATTTGCTTGCTCGTACTTAACTGATGTTATAAATCACGGTCTGTTCTTATACGACCACGGCCGTGGTTCTGATGATATGCCCGTGGTTTGCTTCTGTTGTGCTTGTATTGATAAATCTGAATGTTAGGATTCTAGATTGTTAAAATCCTAGTGTTTGTTAAGCTTAATCTAGCCTAGGTTGACCTAATGCTAGCAAACTAAGCGAGGAAAGAGACCTACCCGGTGATTTCCGACCTTAAGTACCAATGATGATGAACTCTAGGTAGTAGTGAGCCTCACAAGCCGCTATTGGACTGAATGTGCTAGGATTGATGTTTAGGACTTGCCTTCCTGAGACTTACCCGGTAAGGAGAGGTTAGACCCCTAGATAGCAATTCGGTTTGTGTAGATTTCCCAACCTTAGGCTCCTAGAGACTTACCCGGTGATAGGACCTTAGTTGCGGGATTAGTGAATCATGAGACCTACCCGGTGATTGATCCCATTTGAGAAACATTCCTTCCCAACATACCATAGCTAGTCCAAGATTGATTAGAAGCTTGAGTCAAATACCATAACAGGAATTTCTAACCCCTAGAATCCGCTTTTCTCTTTTTGATCACATATCTCGTGTTTGTTTTGCTTGTTTGTGTTACTAGCTTAGTTGTTCGTTTGATTTGTTAATCTTGCATGATTTGTGATCCTTGCTTGATCACCACAAAACCAATCCAAAAACATTGTGATTTTCTTTTCTTTATTCCCTTCTCTTTTCTTAGACTAGATTTACACTATCCTTAGTCACTTATTTGATTCGATTTCACCTTAGTCTTTGTGTTCAACCTCGGAATACTATCCTTGCTACAAAACAACCCATACACTGTGGGTTCGCTAGGAGTTAGGAAAATATATCGAGTTATAAATTTAAGACTTTTGTGCTACACGTTTCTAGCGTAACACTAGGTAAATTTTACATTCCCATATATTTTGTTGTTCTTGACATTTGGACGCCCTTTTCTTGCAACTTCGGGCTGCGTTGTGGATGCCAAGAATGGAATACTCTCCTTTAACTTAGGAGAAGAGCATGTGCAGTACCATCTCCCCTCAATGCTCAAAGGACCAGCTGCAGGAGATGACATATATAACACTTACGATGACGAAGAGGCATCAAGAGAAAAGGTAAGCTTAATCCTAATCAAAGATCCTCTTGAAAAAGTCATTAGTTTGTGTATTGTAGATGAAGGGGAAGAGGAGGAATGCAACGTTCAGGTTCGAGCATTAAGAACTGATAGCATGAATTATAGTCTATATTTTGGGGTTTGTTTGGACGTTTTATCTTCAATAATCTGCATGTTTGTATGTATATTATGTGATTATATTACCATTTCATCTACCTTTGCGGGAATCGAGGTCTACACCTAGTTTTGTTGTAATCGTAGGTAAAATGGCACGTTTTGCATCAAAAAGGAGCAAAAAGAGCTATGGAGTCATTGCAGCTACATTCAAGAACATAAGGAACCATCCAGGAAGCATAGCCATGGATTAAAGATTCACTTTGGACCAGATTTGAGAGATTTCACATTCAGTTGTGATTCACCTCGGTTGACTACAGAGTCACCTCGACCGAGGTGATCTAGAGAAGTCGACTCGACCGAGGCGAACACCTGGGACGCGGCGAGAATATTTTATTCTTGGCTGAGATCTTTTATCTTTGGAAAGAGATCTTATATTTTTGGGCTTGGCTCCTGGAAGGAAGAAGATATGCTAGATCATATATTTTACCTATTTTTATGGGGAGAGATCTTTCTAAGATATCTTATCTTTGGAAAGTATTTTTCCTATAAAAAGGGTTGGATTTTTCACAAATCCATATCCCGCTTACGGCTGAAGATCCTGCATACACCCTGCATACATCCGCATACAGTTGGGAGATTTGAAGAACCTTTGTGAAGGTTGAAGGAAGAAAGTCTATAGCTTTTATAGATTTTGAAGGGTTTTTCTAAGATCATCTTAGATTCCCTTCCTTGTTGTCTTGTCTTGTTGGATTTCTATACAAGGAATGCTTTGTTGTGATATTTGATTCAGTTATTGAAGTCTTTTCATTTAATTCTTCTTGTTCAAATATTCACTTTCTTCCCATATATTTGATTGATACTTTCATGATGATGAGTGACTAATCTCTTTGTGTGATTCTAGGGTGATTGGCTGAAGGTTGTGGGAAAAACAATGATAGAATAATCTTAATCACAGTAGGATCCTGAAAGTTCGAGTCTTTAACCTTAACCCTAAGCATCTCGCTCAGTCGATGAACATCTCGGCCGGGGTGGAATTCTTCTGACCGAGGTGACTTATCTGATCCGAAACTGAGAGTTAAGTGTTAGAGTTTGCCAAATCCTATCCTTATTACACATTTCCTGGTTCAATGCAAGCTTAGGATGAGACTTACCCGGTAATTCCTTAGTTTGTTTACCTAAGATCATAAATGAGAAGAACGAACTCATTCCTACAAGGACGGTGATCGACCGGATGGAGGATGTGCATAGACTACCGCAAGCTGAATGTTGCAACAAGGAAGGATCATTTCCCCCTTGATAGGTGATGGAATCACTATCATTTATGGTAGATTTTAGAGTCTTTTTATTGCATTAGTGTCGGTTTATGCTACTAACTCCTTGGTCCAGAAGAAGAAGATCAAAAGAAGCTAAGGAAGGAGTTATAAGCACTTAGGAGTAAAGATCGATCAAGAAGCAAAGTTTATGTTGCTCCACCGCCCCCGCGGGCCCTTGCAGCCGCCCCAGCGGGTGACACTTCCCACTGAAGCACTCCCAGCACCTTCACCAGCGCTGGCCAAGATGCAAATCACCGCCCCTGCGCCACCCATTGGCGCCCCTGCGGTGACTTGCCCGGACAAGACGAAGGCCAGCTCCCCTGCGCCCTGCCTGCGCCTCGCCTTGGGAGCTGGAAGGCGAAGAGTCTGTGTCACCGCCCCTGCGTTGGCCTTGAGGCGCCCCTGCGCCTTGACATCAGAAACGTCAGGAAGGCGAGATTTCAAACATTGAAGTGCATTAAAGATCCGCCCCAGCGGAGTTGTGTAGCCGCCCCAACGGTTATGAAGAAGATCAACCGATTCTGCCTAAACCTCCCTTGCGGGTCCTGAAGGCCGCCCTTGCGGTTTAACGCCAGAAGCTTTACTCCGGCTATTTACACCACCTTTATGGCATTAAAGGTGGCTGTTTTAGGCCGGCTATTTACTCCTAATTAAGTGTCTTTTGTTGTATAAATAGTCCATGACTGATTGCTGGAATCATCCATGCTTTTCCTCACAAAATCCATTTTAGACTTGAGTTTTTCCGTTGTAATGAGTTGCTAACTCCCTTGCTACATTGAGTTGGTTTGAAGCTGCTTTGTTACTTTGGTTGTAAGTCCTTTTAATATAAGTTTTTATTCAGTAATGCTTTGTGTTTCCTTGATCTCCATTGTTTAATTGCATGTTAACCATTACTCGAGATTGATCAACTTATGTTCTAAAGTGCATGTAAACAACTAGGATTAATAGGTTCCGGGTTCGGGTCTTTAATCTAGTAGCAACTTTAAGTAATAACGGGTTGTAATTACTTAAAGAAAAGGAACACAAATATAAAGATAAGTTTAACGGTTTTAATCTTCTCTTTATATCCCTTAGTCTTTGTTTGAAAGCTAACTTGTTATTTGTTTTTGTAGGTTTACGGAACACTAACCTGTTAAGTTGTGTTGATGCCGGTTTTCTCAACACATATGTATGATCGAGACGGGAGATTACTTAAAAACTTGAAAAAGGAATACACCAAAGTAGCAATTGCATGCTTAGAATCAACCTAGTGTAGATTCACCCGTTATTGTCTTACTTGTCGTATTCATCGTTTTCATAAGTTTTTGTGCATCAATTCAACCAACCCCCCCCCCCCCCTTGTGTCACTTGTCATTATAATCAATAATTGCATATAAAACACCTCAACTCTCTTGGGTTCGACCCTTACTTACTTACTTACTTACTTACTATACTTGTTCTTAGTGCTAAGTCGGGATTTACTTTTGATTGGGTATAGACGACCATAGAAATACCTCCGGTCAAATTTTGGCGCCGTTGTCGGGGAGTTTTTGTGTTTTATTGTTATTATTGATTATTGGTTTGAACCATTTTATGGTTCAAACCCGTGCTACTAATTCCGGCTTTGCTGCTTTTGATCCAGAAATTGAGAGGACGCACATCCGGCAACGAAGACAACAACAACTACAACAAGAGATGGATGACCGTACTCTTCGTCAACTTACGCGGCCCACTTTGGCTCAAAACACTCTTGCGGTCGCTATACCGGCACTAGGGGAAGGAGTCAACTTTGAGCTTAAACCGGACCTTATTCACTTACTTCCATCCTTCCATGGGCTAAGTGGTGAAGACCCCATCAAGCACCTTGGGAAGTTCCACACCGTTTGTATGAGTATGAAGCCGGCCAACATTACCGAAGAACAAATCAAGATGAGGGCATTCGGCTTCACACTCAAGGATTCAGCGGATGATTGGTATTACCACCTTCCATCCGGGAGCATTGACACTTGGGAGAACCTTCACAAAGGATTCTTGGAGAAATACTTTCCAGCTAAAAACGCTAATAGCTTGAAGAAAGCTATAAGCAACATCGAGCAAGAGGCAACCGAAACTCTCTATGAGTACTTCGAAAGATTTGCACGCCTCCGATCCAGCTGTCCTTTCCATGGATATTCATGCCGTGAGCTCCGGGAAGAGCGATATTTCCACCGAGCTGGAGGAATTGAAGGAAATGGTGAAAAGGCTAACACTTATGGGAACAGCGCAACAGCTAAAAGCTTGTGGAGTTTGTGCTTGTTGAGTAAAAATGTACACAAATTTACAAAACTCATTTTATGTTTTATTCGAATACAGATTTACAAAACACATTTTATTTATTTTTTATTATTTGAGTTCGACCCTCTCTTTTTGACCTTTTGATTCTAAGTTATATAAATACCGATATTTGGTTTGTTTTAGTGATTTGGGCTGCACCCGTTTTTGGACGGGGTGCCTACGTACCTCGTTAAAGAGGATCAAGCCTCACGTAGTTCCGTGCGGTGTTTTCATGCATCAGAGAATCAAAGTCCCGACCCACCTTCTAGGAAGGGTTGCCTAGTCAATGTTTCAACTATCATTTGCATGGTATTTATATCTCGACCATGCATCATAAGATTAAATTAAACACACCTTCTAGGAAGGGTTGCTTAATTCATCCCGCTATCACGCACATGATCAAGATTAGTGAGAGATTGTTTATTGTTTTATTTTTAATTTTTTGTGACTGAATTTGGTCCTTAGTTTACCAAATTTCCTACGTATCCTTTATTAGGAATCAAGTCGTACGTAGTTCTTAATTGATTAAGTTTTTTTTGTGTGGTTAAACTCGACGAGCGGATGCTTTATATCGAATTCATGAATATTTGGAAATTTTGGTTTAACTCTAAAATTTATTTTAGAGTTGGTTTTATTTAGGTGTGCGACTGAATCCAATATTGAATTTCCTATGTAGCTCGGAAAGAGCATCAAGTCATGACGTAGTTCTGGATGAAAAGATATATAGTTTGAATTTTTGTGAGGTTAAAATCGATGAGCGGATGCTATATATCGAGCTAAAAATATTTGGCATATTTTCAATATTTGAATTTGATTTGAGACTGTACCCGATAATAGTTTAAACTTAATATCGAGTTACCTACGTAGCCTTTTAAAATGGCGTCAAGTCTTTACGTAATTCTACAATGATCGGGGTTTTTTTTTGTGGCTAAACTCGATAAGCGGATCCTTTATATCGAGTTCATGAATATTTGAGAGTTTCGGTTTAACTCCAAGAATTATTTTGGAATTGATTTTATTTGGACGGTGCGACTGAATCCTAATATTGGATTTCCTACGTAGCTCGGAAAGAGCATCAAGTCATGACGTAGTTCTGAAATTTTAATTTAAATTTGGCGATTGAATTCGATACATTTTTATTTCGCATCAAATTTCCTATGTATCCGTAAATACGGAATCAAATCAATACGCAGTTTTCTTTTGACTTTTACATTTATATAAAAGTCAATTTAATTTTTGCGGTTGAACTCAACAATTTATTAGTTGAGTTTCCTACGTACTCTTATAAATGAGAACAAACCACCCGTAGTTCGTTTAAAAGAAAATTTGAATTTGATTTGCGACTTACCTGATAACATATTAAATTTAAAATCGAGTTACCTACGTAGCCATTTGAGTGGCGTCAAGTCCTGACGTAGTTCTACATAAAAGATATTTAATTACGATACATAATCGTAAATTTATGATCCTAATTATAAGATTTTGTCTTAATGGGGTCATTTTTTGTAAAATAACATATTTATGGGTTATCTTTTATAAAAGTTAATTTTTGTGGGTTTATTTTGTAAATAAACCAATAGTTGAATTGGAAGGGACACCTTTCCCCGTAAATCAATTTTACAACATCAATTTACTTTATTTTTCTTTTCTTCTTTTTTTTCATAAAGAAAAATGATATGGGTCCCAATATTCATTTAATTACTCTCTCTCCTACTTTCTTCTTTCCTTTTTTTATCCTTCTTTGTTGTCTTCCACATAAAAGCATTTTATAGGCATCATTGACAAAAAGCTATACTTGAAGTCTTTTGAAAGACAAATTTGAAGAAGTATGGGAGTTCATTTACAAATGGATCAAGATTGTTGGAGAGAACCAAAGAAGAAGGCCATAGACATGAAACGCACTATTGTAGCAACATTTGGGAAAATTGTAACAATCAAAAGTAGTTACTTCCAATATGATTACAAGTCGGTGTAGTGGTCGAAAGTAAGCACTTTTGATCCAACTACGAGCCGATGTAGTGATCGAAAGTAGAAACTTTAGGTCTGATTATGGCAATTAGCGTCTATTTGATCCTTCAACTTGGAGGTGTCAATGAATAAAACAATTTTCTTGGGTTTATTTTTGTCAACCCCAAACGTGACTTGGGATAATCAAAAGTCTTGATCATTTAAAGATGATGTTTGACTTATTTCATTTGCCTTTTATTAGCATAATGTAGTTCCTCCTAACTTCCAATTTGAATATTTACTTCTTTTTTTTGTTGTTGCAGTAAACGTATATTTGCAACTTAGTAAAATGAAGAAAAAAGAAGACTTCTTTACTGTTGTTTTATAGCAAAGAAAATAGGAGCTAAAAAAATAGAGTAATTAATAACCCCTATAAATTCTCCACCTTCCACATTGTACACATTGACATATTTTACCCAATTTACTTCTTATTTTCTTTTATTTGTTCTTTTATTTGTTTTCTTCTGACCATTTGTTTTCTTTCTCTTCTTCTTTTCATTTCTTTGTAACTTAATACTGTCTTCATCTCCTTGTCTCTTGTAGCAAGCGACCGGAGCAAATATGAAAAGGAAAATATTGCGAGATGGTGAAGATTCGCTCTCGACTCTGACGAAAAAGAAGAGAAGTGTAAGAACTCCGTGTTTGGGCTTGAATCGATTTTGAGATCGTTCCTAGAGTTTGGATCTTTGTTAGACCGCTGCTTTGTGTTTGTATTTTGTGAAGAAGAAGAACAACAATTCCGTTATATATTTTGAAACTGAGATCGAAATCAAATTGAAGTTGATTTCGATCTACATGTGGTTATAGGGGCAAAAGAATTCTCTTTCAATCCCACTACGATCCTGTCGCAATAGTGAAACCATTTGGTTTCAAACTAATATGCGATTTGATTCCGATTGAAACATTTCTTTTGAGATGCTAAGGCTTCTTCGTCTCCATCGGGGTACCTCATTTCCGGTTGATGTTCTTCTTCCGTTGCTCTTCTTTTTGTAGATGGCTAGAAAGAAGACCCTCCTCACACTCTCCATGTACAAATTGAAAGAAGGCTAGTTTGAGAATTGGAGGCTCATCTTCTTACAAAAAAAATGGAGCCTCCTCTCTCTGTATTTTGTTTTGCTCTTTCTTCTTTTTCTTGCTCCAAGTTAGCCTCCCCTTTCTTTATTTTTAAAAGTCCTCTTCCCCACTTATACTTCAGTTGAAGAAAAGTTACGTGGTTTAGAGAAGTTATACCCATTAACCTCCCACTAACCTTTTTCTTTTATATAACTTTTTCTTTATGAAGTATATTTGTATTCAACTTGACAAAGAAAGACTTTTTTATATTTTAATTTTTTTTATTAATTTAGTATATTATCAGCTAATTAGTATAATAGCTTTCATACTAAATTGATACATATTAGGAGTAGGCTATGTTTGAACCATAATGTTTAATGACTTAGATTCACACTTAATGTTTGTGACACATTTTTTATATATAAAAAAAATATGTCCGTAACTTTGATGATAAAATTTTAGCTTCATGCGAAATTTTGAGTAATTAATCGTTTTTTTTATTTCATCAAATTTAATATTTGCGAAATTTTACCCCCAAACAGTTGCCCCCCGAACTTTATGCATGTGAGAAATCAAACATGTTTAAAGTTCGAGATTTTTTCTTGTAAGATGCTTCGCATTTGAAACCATTTAGTTTCATTTATGCATGCATGAATAAGGAACGTATTGAATAGTCCCAATGGTATTTTGTTTGGATATGAAATTTACCCATAGTCACTTGGTCAACAATATGATGTATGGGTATAAAAACTTTGAGTTTTATAGAATTTGTTTCTTTGAAATTTGCTTTTGATATTTGATATTTGGCTTGAGGCCTTTTTGTGGCGGACAAGTGTTTAGTTTTGAGAGCTTTATGTCATTGGTTTAGAGACTTTGTAGATATCTCTTTTAAGTTTTGGGAGGCTTTATTGATCAAATAGTTTGATGATGTTAGTCAACTTGATTTATATCTCTTTCTTTGAGATAAAAATAAAGGAGTTTGGAAGAATATCATTTATTTGTTTGAGGGTATGAGAAAATTCACATTGCGAAGCAATTGTGAATTTGATCAAATATTTGGGAAAATTTAAATTTTATTCCTTGAAAGGAGATTTTGTTAGGAAGAATTTGGGATTAACCATCAAACTTGAGGATGATCCTCAAAGTAGAGCAATTTAGGCATAGAAGCCTTCAACTTTTCATCTTTCGTAGATGTATTTTGCTTACTCTTCTTTTCTTTTTAATAAAGAAAAGAAAATGTTTTGTTGGTTTTTTGTGGCTGCATCTAGTATTTTGATTAGCTAGACTGCTTATGTACCCCCTTTGTGAGGGATCAAGCCTTCCGTAGTTCGTTTGGGAACTAATTTTTAACCATTTTTTCTATACACATCACCAAAACAACTCGAACCACCTTCTATGAAGGGTTTTTCAAGTTATTTCACTATCATTTGTGTACAATGGCTTTTTTTTCTCTTTGTTTCATCTTTTTGACTTGTTTTGCTTTGTTTTTAGGCTCATCAACATATTCAAGCCTTTGAAAAACAGAAGCTCTTGTTGTTCCACTTGTTGAACCGGTTTCAAGCCTATCAAAAACTAAAATCCGAGATGTTGATGGTTTATCTTCGAGAAACAAGCTTTGTTCCTCCGGAGTCAATGTCAAAGGCTCTTCAAAACTCGCTGTCAATATACCCCCTTCGTGAGACACCTTGAACTTTTCAATATTATCCTCATTGTAAGGGATATATGGAGCTTTGCTTTTTGATAAGAACTTCGAATTTCTCACTTTAACTTTGAACTTCTTGTTCAACTTCCTTGAAAGTGATTTGGAAGGAGGATTATTGGCTTCAACTCTTGACACTACCCTTTTGTTATCACTTGTTTTAAACCCGAAGGACCTTTGAATGACCAAAGTCGTTTTTGGAATAGACTGGTCAATTCTCCGTAGAGGAAAGGTGTAACTTGTCATGAGAGAGTTCATAACCTTCTCTACCGAGTTCAAGGGTTTTTGCCCGGCTTTCCGTCTATCTTTTGGTGTGTACTTAAACAACATCTTAGAACATGGATCACCTTTCTCATTCTTCCCGTTCAGAGAAACCTTAGGTGCTTGGTGAACATTATTGGTATTTTTACCATTGACAACCTTCATGGGCATGCTTGAGTTGAAACTAACCGCCTTATAAAACTTGACATCGGCATAATTAACACTTTCTCCATGAAAAGGGTTTGGGTCGTCCCGAATAATCCTTTCATTTCCATTATCATCAGTGTATTTCAAACATTGATGAAGAGTAGAAATAATGGATTTACTAGCATGAAGCCATGGTTGACCAAGTAAGGCATTATAAGAGGTGTCTGCATCTATGACATGGAACAAAGCATCTTTATAAAGATTGTCAAGAACAATCTGTAATGCAATGATACCCATGGCTTTTTGATTGAAACCTTGGATGGTTAGCAAAGTAGAAGATAAATGTGTTGTCGTCAACCCCATTGTCCTTAATACTCTTAATGACAGAAGATTTACTGCGGATCCACAATCCAAAAGGATTCGATTGACCTTTGTATCTCCAATGGTGCCTGTAACATATAATGGCCGATTATGATATTCATTTCCTAATTGAAGATCTTCATCCGAGAATGTTATACAAGTCATGCATGAGGCACATTGAGTTGGCGGGGATAATGAAACATCATTAATTTCCACCATTTCAACTTGATCTTTATAATCATCGGGATCCATAAGAGCTTGTAATAGAGCTTTCTTCAATTCATTTGACATTTGTAGGGCATCATAAACACTCAAACGTGCAGGAATGCACTTCAAGTGACTAATGACGTCATATTTTACTTTCTCTTTGTACGGAGCTTTATGAAGCGAAACCAGTACGCGAGAAATGGATTGTTTTTGTAACGTCTCAATGTCCTCCACATTTTTCTGAGGTAATTGAGAAGTTTCTTTCTCATGACGTTCATCAAAATTTGTCACTTTTGAATGTTCATTGGAAATCAATTCTTTCTCCTTTCTTTTTTCATTGGGTTTCGAAGATAGAAGTTGACGTCCTGAACGAAGAGAAACTGCATTAACTTCACATATGTCGGCCCATGTGGCCATGCAGCATTGAGCAACTTCATTGCCCCAAAATGCCTCATCTTCTGAAGGTTCTTCATCACCATAAAACTTCTTTGGGACAAAATCTTTTAGGGTAACCGGTACCCTCTTAGGTTGAATGTATTCTTCTTCATAATCTGAACTTGGTTTCTTTTCTTTCTTGTTTTTCTTCTATTTGTTCTTCTTGTTTTTCTTTTTCTCGGGTTTTTTGCCGATCATTCTAAACCCAGGAGAACTCAATTTTTTAGTGGCTTCTGGCCGAGTGTTTCGAGTTACACAAGTTTTCCACTCAAAATCACTATCAATGTCAAGATCATCGTCATCTGAAAACAAATCTTTGATATCAGAGCACGTCATGATCTCATATAGAGTCGGGACTCCGGGACCATCTCTTGTCATATCAGGGTATGCCCAAATGATGCGGATATTATTGCCATCGTCTACTGAAAATTGTACGGGTATCGCCATCATAGGTAAGGAAGCCGTGGGAATACCCTCATCTTCATTTGACCCTGATTGTTCTTTGAGTGTATTTGGAGTCACCAAATTATCCGCATCCACTAAGGATGTAGTATTTGATGAAGCCTTTGGAGCTACCGAGTCTTCACCTTCAATCTCGATCTCTCCTTTGTTAATCATCCTCTCGACTATATCTTTGAAGACATAACAATCTTTGATAGGGTGACTAACAATTTGGTGATAAGGATAATACTTTGGATCATTTGTCCTTCCAACTTCATTTGGCCTTTTTGACTCTGGAAGTGTAAGAAGCTTAGACGAAATCAACTCATCGAAAATCCCTTGGACATCATCATCATCATCAAAAGGATATTTCTTTTGCTTCCTTTCCTCAAGAGTGAGTCTTTTAATGGCATCTTTACCTTTTCCTCTATCTTGATTTTGGGAATTATTTCCCGTGGAGACTTTATTTCCGGGTTTAATAAATGTTGCCATAGACTCTCCCTTTTTAAAGGGTCTTTTTCCATCATCTCTTTTGAATTCATTTGCTTGAGGACGATATGATTTTGCATCACGCCGAGCCAATTGTCGTTCAACATTGCAAGCCTTTGAAACTAAGGCATCAAAAGAACGAGGCTCAGCACTACCAATATGCACTGCTAACTCAGGAATTAAGTTATTAGTACACATCTGGACACATGCCTCTTCACTTAGCTTTTCTGAGCATTGAAGTATCAAGCTTCGCCATCTGACGATAAAATCATTTGCAAGCTCATTTGACCTTTGAAAGGTATTAGCAAGATCCATAATGGATACCTTTGCCTTAGAGCTCACAAATTGAGCTAGGAATGCTCTTTGTAAATCATCCCATGTGTGGATTGATCCCGGTTGAAGTTGAGTATACCAAGTAAATGCCGATCCCTTTAAAGATTGGACAAATTGTCGGATCAACAAAGCATCACTCAATGCGGTCTCACTGTTAGCATGAAATATTGTGATATTTTAGGCACGTTTTCTAAGTGTATTTCATCCATATTGGTGATCATTGATAAAGCATTGAAGCATTTGTGAGTTAGTTTATCTATTTTGTCGATATAGAGGTCTACATAAGCTTTGTGTTGATTGTAGGTAATTAAGAGCTAAAACCGAACAGATCAAGGGAGAATGGAGATAGATTGAGCATGTCCAAGGATTGAGGACATCACTAGGAGCTAAGGAGGATGCTAAGATGAAGAATAACACGAGACAAAGGAGAATTACGATCTACATGTGTTCCACGCTCTAAAATACGGCCGTACTAGGATCCACGCTCTAATCCACGGCCGTGGAACCTTGGCAAGACAAGCGTGGAGCATTCCAGCAACTTACACGGCCGTGGAGGATTGTGAAGAACCGTGATCAAATCCCACGCTCTAAATTACGGGTGTGGAACCCTTCCACGACCGTGATCTTGGCAATCTTTTACACAATATTTTAAGCCACGATCCACTACGCACATGGGCCGAAGACATATTTTATCCAGCCCTATAAAAGGACGGAAAGAGAGAGATTCCGTCACCTTCGCTACCTCGCTTACACTTCTGCTTAGGGTTTGCACCTTTGCTTACGCCTCGCGCTTAGACTTTTGTCTACGGAGTTACACGTGTGAGATTGCTATTTTCGCAACGGAGATTTGCGAAGAGTTGAAGATTTGGAAGATCGTTCTTGACGGAAGTTACGCCTTTGATTCTAGGTTTGATTAGAAGACGGATTGACATCCCGTTCTTCGTTCTTATCTAGATTAGTTACTTGTTTGTGTTTATTCCAAATCTGAGTTACATTATCATTGATATTCGTGGATTTGAGATTGGTTTGAAGGTTATTGAAGGTTTTCGGAAGTTTTCATCCTTTGGTCTTTTAAATCTTGAATTTGATATCAATATGACTGGTGTTGGATAAAACCCTTTAGCAATTCTAAGGTGAAGGTTTGATAGTTGTGGCTTAGATGATGATAGATCGATCGTAAACAGATTGGACCCTGAGAGTTAGAGAGAATCGCCGACGAACCTAATTCACGGTCTGTTCTTGAGCTTCCACGGCCGTGGAACTCAAGAATAGACCCGTAATTTTGTGTCAGTTACGAACCTTGCTTTTACTTTAATCCAAAGTTAAAGATTTACTTTAATTTAGTCTTGGCTTGCCTTTTCTAGGTGGTAGTGAAGCCTCAACAACCTCTACCTCGATTTCGAGTGTCACAACCTTAATCGGTTAAGTTAGTCTTGATCCTTGGATTACAAGTTTGGGTATTTGACGTTAATATTTACCTTTAGAATCTTTCTATACTGAAGCCTCAACAACCTTTATAGAGAGTGCCTTTAGGTGAATCATATAAGGTCTTGGAACTTCACCGTACATTGCGTTACATTCGTATACCTTTTCATACCTCAACTCTGTCATTATATCCTTAGTATATCTTGAATCGATTGCCACAGCTGGATTCCTGGATCTTTTGGATTGTTGTTTTCCCAATATTTACAAAAGCTCATACATTTACTCGCTTGACAATTCTATAATTGGATTTAACCCCCCAAATCCCTGTGTTCGATACTCTGGAATTCTTGCTTAACTATATCGATCCGTACACTGCGGGTTCTCTTGCTTGATTCTAGTTTTATAAATTTAAAGCTTATTTGCATGCACGCTAAGTGGCGAACAAGTTTTTGGCGCCGTTGCCGGGGATTTGGTCTAGGCCGAATTCGGTTATCGGTTGTCTAGCTTGGGAGCTTCTCCCTTGTTATTTGATATCTCTTCGAGTGTATGCGCAGGTCTAGGAATAACGAAGACCTCTTACCTCTTGATCAAGAGCTTGAGAGGACTTTGAGAAGAAAGCTTAAGGAAAGAAAAATGGCTGAAGAAAGAGAACGTGATCTCCAATCGGAGTTAGCGGAAAAGGAAGGTCAACTCCAATGGAGTGAGAACACTCGTAGGGAAGAAACGGATCGTCATCAAATGAAGGTTGATGATCTAACGGACATGATGTTTCAAATTAGGTTGGAAATAAACAACCTCAAAGAGAAAAAGAAAAGGAGGAGACCGGGAAGATCGGTTAGAGCCAACTCATCCAATGAGGATAGCGACTCCTCCATGCCACCACTAGAGGAAATTGATCCAATGATCAATGTGAATCCATTCTTTCCACGGCCAGCTGCAAATCGCCGTGTTCCACCTAGGAATGCGAGGGTCGAACGTGTAGAAGAGGAGCCAAGAACTCTTGGCCAAAGAATGGATCCAATGCAACAACCACGCCGTTTAGGAGTGAACTTTGATGCTGACGATGCACAAGGGTTTAGCTTCAACCCTCAAGTTATTACTATTGTCCGCCAAAACCAATTTGGTGGAACAAGTGCTGAATCTCCACACCAACATCTACAAAATTTTGAGATTATGATGGAGACAATGAAGCCGAAGAACGCAACTACCAACAGCTACAAACTCAAGCCTTTCTTCTTCTCCTTGAAGGGGAAAGCATTGTCTTTTGGTATCAAGATCTTCCAAGTGGGAAGCTTGAAACATGGGAGGATCTTTCTTCGGAATTCCTCATTAAGTTCTTTCCGCCATCTAAAACGGCGGAGTTAAGAGGTAAGATTAATGCATTTTCTATGAGATCTAACGAAAGTTTGTTTCAATCTTGGGAAAGATTTCAGGATTTGCTATTGGATTGCCCTCATCATGGCATATCCAAGCTTGCACTATTGGAGATATACTATAAGGGGCTGGATGTGGAGACACAATTCAAGCTCCAATCCCTTTCATGTGGTACATTCATGGACATGAGGGAAGATGACGCTTGGGACTTCATTGAGAAGCAAGCGCGAGTTATAGAGAAGTATTCTCATCGGAAAGTGGAGGCGAATCATGTGGATCAAGGAGCAAAGCTATCACAAGCAGCTCAAACTCAAATCTTTTCTCTCAATACGGAGATTAAAGAGTTGAAGGAAGCCATCAAAACCAACTTTCCGAAGCACAAGGAACAAGATGTGGGTTATTTAGGCAACAACAATAACCACAACGGTAACGAGAATACAAACCGCAACAACCGGAACAACAACCGGAATAATTGGAACAACAACAACAACAACCGGAACAACAATTGGAACAACAATAGGGGTTCAAACAACAACAATTGGCGTCCCAACCAACAAAATTCCGGTAATTCTTATTCTTCCAATTTAGGAAATTCACTAACTCCACCTTCCTCTTCTTCCACTCCTTTAAAAAGCCAGGGGCAAACATCTAATGGTGGAAGTACTTCGGGGAAAGAGAACCCGATCCCATGTTGGAAACAATTTTGGGCAAGCTTCAAGGGTTGGAGACTCGCATCATCAAGGTTGATGATCACATTACCAAGGTTGACAAAGCCCAAAAGGTTTTAGAAAACCAAATGTTCAGCCATACGGAGAAAGTTCCTAGGAATCAAGGGAAACTTCCAGGAAAGACGGAGGACAACCCAAAAGGAAGGGTGATGGCAATCACAACTAGGAGCGGAGTGACAACTCCCGACCCGCAACCTAAGTTTGTAGAAGTCCCCGTTGAGAAAGAGAAAGAAAAGGGGAAGGAGAAGGAAGATGTCTACGTTCCTCTTCCAGCTTACAAACCTCCCCTACCGTTCCCGCAATCTAGAGCAAGAGCGCGTCTAGATAAACAATTCGGTAAGTTTATAGAACTCATGAGCAAACTACATATTAATATACCTTTCATTGATGCCATTGTAGGTATGCCAGCTTATGGTAAGTTCTTAAAGGAGATCCTCTCTAACAAGAGAAAGCTAGAGGATTTTGGAGAGGTTAAGATGAGTTCGGATTCTTTGGATCTCATCAAGACCATGAAAGAGAAGATGCCCCCAAAGCTAAAGGATCCGGGGTCATTTTGTATTCCCATAAGGGTGGGAGATGTCACATATGATGCATTATGTGACTTGGGAGCAAGTGTGAGCATCATCCCACTTGCATTATGTAGGAAGATCGGTTTAGGCGATCCTAAACCGGTGAAGATGATGTTGTACATGGCGGATCGATCCATAACTCGTCCCGTCGGTATTGTTGAAGACGTCCTTGTCAAGCTAGGTAAATTCTATGTTCCTATAGATTTTGTTGCGCTTGACATTCCTGCAGATAGTCCGGTCCCGATAATTCTCGGAAGACCGTTTCTTGCAACATCCGGCTGCATAGTCGATTGTAAGAATGCTAGACTCGCCTTTGACACAGGAGAAGAGAAGGTTGAGTTCGTTCTTTCCACTCTAGTGAAGGAACCAATCTTTGATGAGGATATATTCAATATCCAAGATGAAGAAGGGCTATCTAGAGAGGAGGTAAGTGTTATTCTGTTCAAAGATCCTTTGCAAAAGGTTATTTCTATGAGCCTAATGGATATAGGGGAAGAAGAGGAGTGCCATGAGGCAATTGAGGCCTTAGAAGCACAAGAAGAAGTATGTGAAGAAGAGTTTGAGAAACTCCACGATGAGGCAGAAAACGTACGGATCCACGGTCATACACTCTATTCCACGGCCGTGGATTTCACCAACAAAAGCGTGGAGCACTCCAGAGGGTTACACGGCCGTGGAGAGAACAGAGCAACCGTAAGTATTTTCCACGCCCAAAATTACGGCCGTGGAGGATGCAGAGAGGCCGTAACGGCCGTAATTTTGGGTGATTCCGAAGGCAATTATGTCTCTTCTACAACTTCTCTTGGTTCTTCTCCAACACCTTCTACATCCTTAGACACTTCTAAAGAACCATCGGATGCTGCTCAAGAACCATCGGAGACTCCTAAAGCTATGGAATTGAAACAACTTCCTACACATCTAAGGTACGCATTTTTTGGACCTAATTCTACCTTTCCGGTAATTGTTAGTTCCGATTTAAGCATAGATGAACATAGTAAACTTATGGTTGTCCTTAAGAAACATAGGAAAGCCTTAGGATGTACTATAGAGGACTTAGTTGGAATCAAACCTTCCCTATGCATGCATAAGATCTTAATGGAAGAGGACTTTAGGACTTCGCGACAACCTCAAAGGCGGTTAAATCCGA
This sequence comes from Fagopyrum homotropicum, assembly GCA_033239125.1. Classification (NCBI taxonomy): domain Eukaryota; kingdom Viridiplantae; phylum Streptophyta; class Magnoliopsida; order Caryophyllales; family Polygonaceae; genus Fagopyrum; species Fagopyrum homotropicum. Next base: position 93,784,202 of record BSWB01000003.1, on the reverse strand, counting down.
CCATGAAGGAGGTTGTCAAGAAGGAAATTCTTAAACTTCTTGATGTAGGTATCATCTACCCTATCTCCGATAGCAAATGGGTGAGTCCCGTACAAGTGGTCCCGAAGAAGGGAGGAATGACAGTCATCACCAACAAGAATAACGAACTCATTCCTACCCGGACCGTAACAGGATGGCGGATGTGCATAGACTACCGCAAGCTAAACAACGCGACGAGGAAGGATCACTTCCCACTACCCTTCATCGACCAAATGCTTGAAAGGTTAGCACAACATTCGCACTTTTGCTATCTTGACGGTTATAGTGGTTTCTTTGAGATTCCGATACACCCGGATGATCAAGAGAAGACCACATTCACGTGCCCGTGGGGTACGTTTGCCTATAGGAGGATGCTGTTCGGGCTTTGCAACGCCCCAACCACCTTTCAAAGGTGCATGATGGCCATCTTCTCCGAATATATAGAGGAAATCATGGAGGTTTTTATGGATGACTTCTCCGTTTATGGTTCCTCTTTTGACAATTGCCTTTCTAACCTTGCTCTTGTATTACAAAGGTGTGAAGACACTAACCTAGTTCTTAATTGGGAGAAGTGTCAATTTATGGTGAAAGAAGGCATTGTATTAGGACACTTAATCTCTAGTAGAGGGATTGAGGTGGATAAAGCTAAAATAGAGACAATAGAAAAGCTTCCTCCCCCAACTTCGGTGAAAGGGATAAGAAGTTTTCTAGGACATGCTGGATTTTATAGACGCTTCATAAAAGACTTCTCTAAAATATCAAAACCGCTTACTAATCTATTGATGAAGGATGCAATTTTTGAGTTTTCGCATGAGTGCTTAAATGCGTTTAATATGATTCGGGAAGCTCTAATTTCAGCTCCGATTATCCAACCTCCGGATTGGAATCTTCCCTTTGAGGTTATGTGTGACGCAAGTGACGTACCTATAGGAGCTGTTCTTGGACAAAGGAAGGAAGGGCAAACCCATGCTATCTACTATGCTAGCAAGACGCTAGATGAAGCGCAGCTCAACTACGCCACTACCGAAAAGGAATTTTTAGCCATTGTTTATGCAATTGACAAATTTCGCTCTTATCTTGTAGGTGCAAAGGTGATTGTATACACGGATCATGCTGCGATCCGGTACCTCCTTGCAAAGAAGGATGCGAAACCAAGGCTAATTAGATGGGTTCTTCTCCTACAAGAATTCGATCTAGAGATCCGCGACAAGAAGGGTTCGAAAAATTCTGTTGCGGATCACTTGAGTCGCCTAACACATCTAGAGGACGACCACCTACCTATAGATGACTCCTTTCCGGACGAGCATTTACATATCATAGAGGAGTGCATCGATGTGATCGCCAAAGGTAACGAACTATGGTTTGCTGATTTTGTTAACTAATTTGGTTTGTTAGGAATTACCGCCCGGATTATCCTACGCACAAAGAAAGAAGTTCTTTAAGGATGTTCGGGAATACTTTTGGAATGAACCACTCCTCTTTAAGAGAGGTCCGGATGGCATAATTCGGCGATGTGTGCTTGAAGATGAGATGCAAAGTGTCATCCGCCATTGTCATTCACTACCATGTGGAGGACACGCTAGTTCGAACAAGACTAGCGCTAAGGTATTGCAATCTGGATTCTTTTGGCCTACTCTATTTAAAGATGTGCAAACTTTTGTTTCCTGCTGCGATGCTTGTCAAAGAACAGGAAATATATCTAGGAGGAATGAGATGCCTCTCAATAACATCCAAGAGGTTGAGATCTTCGATGTTTGGGGAGTAGACTTCATGGGACCTTTCCCATCATCTTGTGGTAACCAATACATACTTTTAGCGGTTGATTATGTTTCAAGATGGGTTGAAGCGATTGCCTCTCCCACCAATGATGCCATGGTAGTGGTTAAGTTCTTTAACAAGACCATTTTCCCACGATTTGGGACACCAAGGACTATCATTAGTGATGGAGGCTCTCACTTTATTGCCCGGCGCTTTGAAGCTCTCTTAGCTAAGTATGGGGTGACTCACAAGATCGCCACCCCTTATCATCCACAAACTAGTGGACAAGTGGAGATCTCAAACCGGGAGATCAAAGGAATCCTAGAGAAGACGGTTTCAAGGACTAGGAAGGATTGGTCCTTGAAGCTAGATGATGCATTGTGGGCGTACCGGACTGCGTATAAGACCCCCATCGGAACCACACCATACAACCTTGTGTATGGGAAGTCTTGTCACTTACCGGTAGAGTTGGAGCCCAACGCGTTTTGGGCAATCAGGTGGCTAAATTTCAGCATGAAGGAAGCGGGAGAGAAGCGTCTCTTGGACTTAAATGAGCTTGAAGAACTCCGCTTGAACGCTTACGAAAACGCCAGGATCTACAAAGAAAGAGCAAAGCATTGACATGATAAGCATATCATTCCAAAGGACTTCAAAGAGGGAGATCAAGTTCTCCTCTTCAATTCAAGGCTTCGTCTCTTTCCAAGTAAGCTTAAATCTCGTTAGACCGGACCTTTTCTAATCAAACGTATTTTCCCCCATGGTGCCGTTGAAGTATGGGGTGAAACGGGCGGAAGCTTTAAGGTGAACGGTCAACGACTCAAGAAGTATACACCGGAACTCCAAGCTGAAGAGTTCGCGCCCACCGCACTCGAATAAGTGCGAATTTGGTCTAGCTATGGACCTTAAACAAAGCGCTTCTTGGGAGGCAACCCAAGGTATTGCATTGTCATTTTTGTTTTTGATTCATAGATTAGTTTAGTTTAGACGTTTTTGCTTTGTTTTGCCTTTGATACCTTCCGGTATGTTCGTGTTTTTGGATGTAGGAATAGTGGAAAAGAAAAGGGGAAGGAAAAACTTGAAGAAAATTTACAAAACTTGGACTTTGGAGCATTACAGAGAGTTCCACGGCCTAAACCATGGCCGTGACAGCTACAGTGACCGTAATTTTCAAAAGCCTGAGAAAAATCACCAAAACCACGGTTCCGTACATTTCCATGGCCGTGGAACCCCTCGACAGACCGTGATTTTCAAAAATTTTTACGGCCACTATATAAACCACGTTTCTTCACAAAACACAAACCAAAAACCCAAACCACGCCCTATTTCGCCGAATCCACGTCCCTTCTCTAAAATTCTCATTCGTTAATCGTTTTTGACGATTCTTTGGCCTAAACTGAAGAAAATCCAATCACCAACAAGATCCAAGCAACGATTCGAGTGGCAAATCACCGGAGAAGCCACAATTCGGATTCCAAAATCCAAAAACCTAGGTTTTTGGTTCTTTCTCTCTCTTTGTCGATTCGGCTTTGTTTTTGATAGAATTTGTAGGAGAACTGATTGGAATTGGAAGGAAATTAGTCTAGGGCTGCTTGTTGCTGAATTTCGTGAATTTCTGTTGGATTTTGAGAATTTTCGAGATAAACCACGGTTCCTGGACGTTCCACGGCCGTGGAAATTGAAGAATAAACCATGGTTTTAAGCAGAATATGGATTTTGTGAGGAGAGTGTCCGGTAGGAAAAAGGACAAAGATAAGAACAAGGATAAGGATAAGAACAAGAAAAGGAAGGGCAACCCCTCTTCCTCATCTAGAGCACCACCCCCTTCATCCCCTTCACCTCCATCATCACCATCACCACCTCGCCCTAGGATCCCTACCATCCATGAGGATCATCTCGATGCTTTAGAGAGGATCCATAAGAGAGCGGTCATAGGACCTAGATACCTATTACTTGAGGAGTTAGAGCCTCTACATGTGATAGGAGACATTACTTGGCTTTTAGATAGAGCCGGTCTAGTCATCTTCTCCGCTATTCGGGAAGATGCTTATGAGGAGATCACGAGGGAGTTTGTGGTTTCCTTCGAGCATAGTCATGTGGATAGGACTGTCTCTTTCAGGCTGATGGAAAGAGATTATGAGTTCTCCATCAGGGAGTTTGGAGCCTTCTTCGGGTTCCACGAGACCTTCAATGGTCGTTTCTCCAATGGCGTGTACGCCAAGGATTTTGGGAGGAGATCGCGATGATCTACGCCAGCGAGGACCGCTGGCATCCAGCTGATACCAAGGCTAGGTTGATGTATCACCTAGCCTTGAAGATTGCTCACAGGGTACTTTCTGAGTGTCTCTTCCCTAGGACAGAGACACCTCAGAAAATCAAGACAGTTGAGCTTTTCCTTCTCTACTGTATGCTATACGGTAGACCTGCAGATTGTGCCACCCTCTTAGCTGCTACTATGGGCAAGCTTAAGAATAAGAGGGCTGGTAACATTGGATACGGTGGGATGGTCACCCACCTTGCTCGATAGTTAGGGGTAGATTTCTCAGCTTGTACACATATTGCTGCTACACCCCTAGGACTACATAGCCTCATGACTAGAGGCATCATCTTCCCCACCCATAGAGGTCCACCATATGCTGCTATGCCATGGGAGAGTAGGACCGGGAGAGGTATAAGTGGCTCCCCGAGTATTCCATTATGGCTGGACGCCATAATTAGAAGGCGATGTTCGCTGCCATGCATGCGAACATATTGGTAGCCCCTCCTTACGTTCCACCACCACCAGTTGTAGAGGAGGAGGAGATGAGAGGAGAAGATGATTATGAGGGAGGAGGAGGAGCTGATCAGGACTTTGGTGCATTCCCGGATCAGCCGGATGCAGTTCCCGACATGCCTAGACATTCTCCCCGCCCTGCTAGAGCATCTGGCTCTTCCTCTCGCTGTGCTAGTGTGAGCGAGAGGCCGACTTGGATGGCAGATCCTCCTGCTTGGTATAGGACGCAACCGGATTGGATGGGAGCTCCACCGCCTTGGCATGCACAGCCGCCACCTGCACCAGCACCTTCAGATGCACCGGCGTGGTACAGCCAACCGCCTGGTTGGTACGAGTAGCTGCCACAGTGGGCTACTGACCTTTCCGACAGGGTTGGAGCTTTGGAGATCCGTGCAGATGCTAGAGATTGACGAGTGGACGATCTAGACCACATGATGAGAGACGTTTACCGCCAGCAGTTCGGGCGGTACTGTGATCCCAGCTTCTCCCCGTTTCTACCACCGCCTCCACCGCAGTGAGGACCTTTGATGATCGACGTTTTAGCCGCTCCACCATCATTTTGTGAGTTCTTTTTCTTTCTTTCTTTCCTTCTTTTTCTTTTTGAACATTAGGGACAATGTTTGTTCCAAGTATGGGGTGGGGTGTGACTAATAGTTTGTAATAACTCTTACTCACTTTTGTATGCTTCTATCGAGACTACCTTGCATGATTCATTCCATTGTTACACGTTTCATTATCGCATTGCATGAAAAAGCTTTTGAAAAAACCCATAAAAATTGAAAATTTTTTTAAATTTTGTGCTTCTAAGGATAGAGATGATTTCTATGATAATCACCACTTGTGAATTAAGTTTTGATGACAATCACATGCTTAAACAAATAGTGAGTTGAAAAGAAATTGAATGAGTTGATTATTCCTCTTTTGCAAATTTCATAATGTGATGAATGTTGCTTAAATCATGTTGAGAAATCAAGGTTGAAATCACATGATAAGTTCTTATACTTCTTTTTGAAATGATTAAGGCAATTCGATTTTCTTTCTTCTTCCTTTGATCATTTAGCCCCTCATTGAAATAATGGCCTCCTTTACCTATCCGGGAATTTGGAGGAGTTGATAATTGGCATGTGTGATGTGGGAGGACCATGAAAGAAATACTTTGCTTTCAAAAGAATAGAAAGAATTTATAGGTTTAGGGAAGTCAATTATGATGATGAGTAACTCGGCACCATTCACATAGCCGGGTGTTTGTGTCTTGCCAAAGTCGGATTGGGCGATATTTCTAGCGGATTATGGTATGTGCATCAAGGGTTTGAGGCATCTCGTAAAAATGAGAAACGCCAATCTCCTAGGCTTCGGTTTTTGTGCACCTCTATCCATAACTCCAAAAGTAAAGTCGAAAAATGAATTGAAAAGAAGAGAGCGAAGCTCTAAGTTGAAAGTGTTGCAGAAACCGAAAGAGAAAAAGAAAAGAGTAGTTATCCACTTTCCCGGATTCATGCACCACATTCCTTAAAGTTTTCCTTCCCTTTCCACATTCTAGACCTTGTTTGAAAGTCCTTAAGATCAAGAGAATGATATATGACTTGGTGATCTAAATTGAAGTTTCTTATGATTGATTTTGATAATGTTTGAAGGTTATGATGTTTACATGGAAGTTTGATTAGTTTATGAGCTTTCTTTACTCTCTACTCTTTGATTATGCATATGAAAGTCTTATAAACGAATGAAGCAAGATTTGAGAATGATCTATTGATTAGAAAGCACATTCATCTAAAAGAAGTTTTGTTTTGAGAGAGTACACATATTTCATCCTAACTTGAGTTTTAAAGTTTTGAAAGACCTTGCTTAGGGACAAGCAAGTGGTAAGTATGGGGTTATTTGTTAGCATGAAATATTGTGATATTTTAGGCACGTTTTCTAAGTGTATTTCATCCATATTGGTGATCATTGATCAAGCATTGAAGCATTTGTGAGTTAGTTTATCTATTTTGTCGATATAGAGGTCTACATAAGCTTTGTGTTAATTGTAGGTAATTAAGAGCTAAAACCGAACAGATCAAGGGAGAATGGAGATAGATTGAGCATGTCCAAGGATTGAGGACATCACTAGGAGCTAAGGAGGATGCTAAGATGAAGAATAACACGAGACAAAGGAGAATTACGATCTACATGTGTTCCACGCTCTAAAATACGGCCGTACTAGGATCCACGCTCTAATCTACGGCCGTGGAACTTTGGCAAGACAAGCGTGGAGCATTCCAGCAACTTACACGGACGTGGAGGATTGTGAAGAACCGTGATCAAATCCTACGCTCTAAATTACGGGCGTGGAACCCTTCCACGACCGTAATCTTGGCAATCTTTTACGCAATATTTTAAGCCACGATCCACTACGCACATGGGCCAAAGACATATTTTATCCAGCCCTATAAAAGGACGCAAAGAGAGAGATTCCGTCACCTTCGCTACCTCGCTTACACTTCTGCTTAGGGTTTGCACCTTTGCTTACGCCTCGCGCTTAGACTTTTGTCTACGGAGTTACACGTGTGGGATTGCTATTTTCGCAACGGAGATTTGTGAAGAGTTGAAGATTTGGAAGATCGTTCTTGGCGGAAGTTACGCCTTTGATTCTAGATTTGATTAGAAGACGGATTGACATCCCGTTCTTCGTTCTTATCTAGATTAGTTACTTGTTTGTGTTTATTCTAAATCTGAGTTACATTATCATTGATATTCCTGGATTTGAGATTGGTTTGAAGGTTATTGAAGGTTTTCGGAAGTTTTCATCCTTTATTCTTTTAAATCTTGAATTTGATATCAATATGACTGTTGTTGGCTAAAACCCTTTAGCAATTCTAAGGTGAAGGTTTGATAGTTGTGGCTTAGATGATGATAGATCGATCGTAAACAGATTGGACCCTGAGAGTTAGAGAGAATCGCCGACGAACCTAATCCACGGTCTGTTCTTGAGCTTCCAAGGCCGTGGAACTCAAGAACTAACCGTAATTTTGTGTCAGTTACGAACCTTGCTTTTACTTTAATCCAAAGTTAAAGATTTACTTTAATTTAGTCTTGGCTTGCCTTTTCTAGGTGGTAGTGAAGCCTCAACAACCTCTACCTCGATTTCGAGTGTCACAACCTTAATCGGTTAAGTTAGTCTTGATCCTTGGATTACAAGTTTGGGTATTTGACGTTAATATTTACCTTTAGAATCTTTCTATACTGAAGCCTCAACAACCTTTATAGAGAGTGCCTTTAGGTGAATCATATAAGGTCTTGGAACTTCACTGTACGTTGTCTTACATTCGTATACCTTTGCATACCTCAACTCTGTCCTTATATCTTTAGTATATCTTGAATCGACTGCCACAACTAGATTCCTGGATCTTTAGGATTGTTGTTTTCCCAATATTTACAAAAGCTCATACATTTACTCGCTTGACAATTCTATAATTGGATTTAACCCCCCAAATCCTTGTGTTCGATACTCTGGAATTCTTGCTTAACTATATCGATCCGTACACTGCGGGTTCGCTTGCTTGATTCTAGTTTTATAAATTTAAAGCTTATTTGCACGCACGCTAAGTGGCGAGCACTCACCACATGCTCAGTAAAAATGAGCCAAATGCTCGTGTGATGATCCAAGCATTCCATCAAACTTATCAAAAGTTGGTCTTTGATAACCGGGAGGGAATGGTACTGAATCATATTGGATCGGATATGGATATCTATACCCGAGTACTGGAGGGTTTTGTGACACTTGGAATTCTCGGATTCCTTGGGCAATCATTTCCCTAATCTCTTGTGGGGAAACGGACGAGCTACCACCAGGACTTTCATCATTCGTCCTTATTGGCTCATGTCAACTAGCATTAGCTTGGTTTTCAATTTGAGCCATAAGTGTAGCTATTTGAGCTTTCGTTGAGGCTAATGACCTTTGCAAGTCTTGAAGTTGTTCCTCAACACTTGTTGTTCCGGTCATAAAAACTTGCATGTTCTCAGATTCATCTTGGATTACAACTTTCGTTGCTCCTCCCTTTGTAAGAACTTGTGCAAATTCCTCCTCTTGGAATAGAGAAGATAAATCTCCATACAAAGGAGAACTTGAGCTTTCTTCCGATTCTCGTTGTGGACTTGTTGGTTGTGAAGTTACTTGAGCATAATTCGTTGACTTAGCTTTTGATCTTGTAACTGGACCATCACAAGACACAACTTGAGCCTCTTGCGAGAATGAGCTTTTAGAAATACGAAGACTTCTTTCTCTCTTTTGGGAATTAGAAGTTTCTTCAATCACTTTATTCTTATTTGAATTTTTCTTGGCTCGTGAGGGTTTGTTGATTTTAAGCTTTGGAGCTTTTGGTTGATTACCCTCCTCGGAATAAGAAGTCATGTAGACTTGCACAAATTTGTCCAATGTGATAGGAATTGACCCTACAAGAATTTGCCTTGCGGTAGTCATTGGATAATTATCCATTGCATGCTTTGAGTTTAAAAGCTCTTTTGCAGCTTCACAAAGGATTGCGTTGGCATGTTTTAGAGCCGGTGAGGAAGCTAGTTTACGAAGCGGTCCAGTGTTACGACTGTAACACCCCAAATCCGCGGGACTCCGGATGCTACGGGTTGGGACCTCACAATGGGTCCCGACCCTTAGCCTGACAACAAGTTCACCGGACCTTTCCAACAAGGCACAAATTAAAGGCATAAAACTCAAAAGTAGTTTATAATGTATGCAAGAAAAGAAAGGAAGGGATACAAGTTGGAAACTCAGCCGAGTCCTCAAAACGACACAACGTAAAGGAATCCAATCGTACAACAAGACATAATCTGACAACAAATAAAACCCCCAAAAACATCCCCGTCCTATGATGTACGGAGACCACTCGGCTGTCCACTCCTCCACCTCACTCGGCGGCATCCCTAACCTGCAAGTCGTCTACACAAAACGGTTTTAAACCGTTAGCTCACATTCTATGCATTATAAGAATAACATGGCACAAACACACACATGAGCACACAAAGCACACAACATGATCATTTATTACATAGTATCTTTTTAGGTTATTCCATATCTAATTCATTGGTTTAAAGTGTGACACGAGAGTCTTATAACTCTCGCCTCTGTCCCCGTGTAACCAACAGGAGTGTGGCGGCGCCCAACCCGTATACCCTATGGGAGTGATGAAGAAGCCCGCCCGTATACCGTGTATGGCCTGGTCGCAGAGATCCCCCCAGTCTCCCTCGGGAAACTGAGCGGTGATGTCACCGCCCGATAATAATAATAGTAGTAACGATGGGCCAATAAATAAGGTCAAGTAAATCCTAAACCATTTTCATGCTTAAAGCGGTAAACACACACCACCATATATATCCAAATAAGGCATAAAAGCGGCTAAGTAAGTCCGAGGACTTACCTTGTCTCAAAGCTAACCGATAACACTCTCCGAAAGAATATAACCAAAGCCTGTTCAAGACAAGGCACGATAATCAACAACCACTCACATATACTAGAAGTCCTTAGACTTCTAGTCCCAACGATCTCGCAAGATCATAAACGAACTACACAAACTAGGATACTCGATCTCGTCCTAATCTCAACAACCTCAACCGATATGTACACACAACCTCCAAACCTCACAAGGTCAACCCCAATGCTCACATCCGTATAACTTATTCAAGATTAACACACACAAGTCTTATAACATCAACCCATCCTCAAACACCTACCTAAGGTTCCAAGCCACTACTTGGCATTTGCCCTAAGTTATGCTAAATCCAACCTAGCATGCTTCCACCACTAAACATAACTAGATCGAGGGAGAAGATACTCACGCACGCGGTCAAAGGCGAAGAACGATCTACGGATGTCGAGAAAGGGTTCGTTGGTCTTTGTCGGGCGCTTCCGGACCTAAAACCAAAGCTACACAAATTTAGCGTATTAGCTAAATTTGATCGTAATATATAAGGTATATTATTCTAAGGTAAACTCATTTTCAAAAGCAAACGTTAAAAACCCGCAATTAAACCCTTGAGTCATAATCTCGAATTAATCCAACGAGGGTATAAAATATAAGAAAAGTCCCGCTTTTAAAACAAGGATAAAACTCACAAAACGCTTTCCGGGACAATTAATACCATTCCAAAATATATGGGTCATAAAACGTAATCAAATATTGGCCCAAATTCCATAAATAAACCAACAAGGACACAATACGTAATATACATAAATATAAGATCAACTCGTATATAAAATCCAAAGTTAAAACTCGTAGAAACATTTTCTAGGCAACTCATGAAGTTCCATAAACTTTGGGATATATTTTGAAAATAAAATCTGGGCCAAATCTGTAATTAATTCAAATCAGTAGGGCACAATCTACAAATTCCAGAAGAATGGGTCAAATCTGCAATAAACACAACTAATGGGTTCCAAATTGCAATAACACTAGAGTTTAGGGGGCCCGATTTAATTAGGGCAAAAGAGGTTTCTTCAACCTCTGGATAGAACGCGCAGAAGGGGAAAGATAGAAGGGCAGCCGGCGCTCTCCGGGCTGCACTCGGCGGCGACCGTCGACTCCGGCGCTAGGGCAGGCGAGGGGAAACAGCACCGGGCAAGTGTTGGTTGCGCAGGAGGCGGTTGAGGGCTGCATAGGTGGCGATTGAGGGTTGAGCAGGCTCCGACATCCAGCGGCGAAGGTGGAGGCTAGGGCAAGGCGACTCCGACAGCGGCCTTCGCTACACAAAACCAGGGGCGGCCGAGTTATGCAGAGAAGGAGAGGAAAAGAGGAAGGAGGGAGAGATATATGCGGTCACTCACCGATCCGGCAGCCCAGGCGGCTCGAGACGGGGCGAGGCGGCGTCTGCTCTTCCCGGCGGCTCCTAGCGGCGTTGCGGGCTGCTGTGGCTCAAATCGAGAATAGAGGAGAGGAGGAGAGTGAGATGAGAGCAGGGAGAGATGGAGAGAAGGTGAGGTTGAGAGAAGAGAATGACAGAGAAGAGGGAGACAGCCTGGGCGGGTGGTCATCATAGGAGGAGGGCGAGAGGTCGCGGGGCAGACTGCAGGACGGGGAGCGAGGGGTCGGGTTGCTGTGCCCTAGCCCAGGCGGAAAGCTGCAGCAGCTTCTCACCAACCGAAACAAACAAGGCAGAAGAAGACAAGAAGAAAAGAAGAAAAAGGAAAAAGAAGGAGGAAAGAAAAAGAATAAATGATAGAGAGAAAGGGAATAGGGCAAAACTCGATTAAATGAACGGAACGGAATTTTCAAATCGGGAAGATTTTTCGAACCATTCCGAAAGTAAACCACAAAATATGAATATACTCGGAAAGCTATTTTTAAGACGTAAAAGTACTTTAAATAAAATATTAAATCTAATAACATACCGATATAAGTAGGAAAATAAAAATCGAAAACGCGCCAAAATTTGGGGCGTTACATTAGATCCCCCTAAAAAGAAGTTTCGTCCCGAAACTTGATATACGTCGAACTTCTCGGTCCCTAAGGCCGAGGTAGAAACTCATAACAAGGAAGGCTTAGACCTTCTAATCTATATACACTAAATCTGCTCCAACCACTATCGCAATATAACTATAACCGGTCATAAAACCCGTTCTCTCACGGCACAAACAACATATAACATCGCACATATACACATTAAGGGAAGGACTGGGTATAACCCGTCGATTCTATCAAGCTACTAATTCGGCGTAAAACTAAACCAAAGATACTATACTCCGTCTACAGCTAAATCACCATAACTGACAATCTTTCTCGAGTCATGTATGTACTCCCTCGACTGATACACAGGAACGCCGGGTGAACACTCTCTACTCTTGGCGGTCACTCCAACCAGTAAAATCACTTTCCCAACTTGCGCTAAGATTTCTAAAAAGTCCGATATATCGGAAGCTTAACTTCTTCTCGGGTCCTTTCACTACGACATTTCCATTATGTTTCTTCCTTGTTTGCCTCTAACAAAGAAGTTCGAACTTCCAGCTCACACCGTTGGCTTTGGTTCTTGTCAGACCAAACTTTGATGTTATAATTCCTCAATTCTTGTTGCAAATTCTAAGTGATGAAGGAAGTACTTTACATCACACCGCTTCTACTATCGAGACCCGTATGCTATTACTTATCATTCCTCAATACTTGATCAAGGCCTTGTCTTGAAGAATCACTTGTACACTTCAAACCCATCATTCCTCCAAGCAAATCAAAATAGTTGTACCTATAAATCTCCTCTTTAACTCTCAAAACTCTATTATTAAATAGTGACAAGAAAATCTTAACTTAATCTTAGAAGGGACTACGACCCTTGCATTTACACTTGACAGGTGGTCATGATACCAAAGATCTACCCCGCCTCTAAGGAATGGTGATAAGAAAATCTTCTAAGCTGCAACCGGAAGGGTCCAACTATAGGGCTTAACCGTGCTTCCAAACATTTGACCTCATGAAATCCCAACCCATTGGGGGAGTTCTTCGTATTCTTCATACGCTTGTATCATTCCTTCAAGTAGGTGCAATATCAATCCGACCATAAGGGTTCAAATCTTAATCTTTCATATACTCCCCGGATATCTCAAGTCGACATCCGGCTTCACAGCTTCGGCCTTCTCCACCCTTGTTGGTCACTTTGTGCATCTCCTGGTATTCCACGAATAGTCCTATAATGGTTCCAGTACACCATACTCCCTCCTTATGTATTCTTCCTTGTGCGGCAACAGTAGAAGCCTCAGGTCTCGTTCCCGTGGAGATCGCTGCGGTCCTTCGTCTAACGTCCAAAGCAGCTTGATGGCGGTCCTTCTCATCTATCCCTAAGATGACTTCTTCATGCACCAGGTGCGTGACATGGAAGTCGGCTACCCCAGTACGGTTTTCCCAACGAATGGGACAACCGGGTACCTTTCGGGTACCACTAACCTTACCTTCCTATCGGGTAGCCCCATGAAGAAGGGTCTCCCCTCTATTGTAAATAAGGACAACCTAGCTACAAAATCATCGAAATAAAGAAGTACGTAGCACCAATATCATATAATACCCTGAAAGGGAAGTCATTAGTCCGAATATTACCTGTAGCGTCCGGCGCTGCTGGATCAACGACGCTCCTCAACTCAAAAACCCTGGCCTGAGTGCCTCCAGACTCCCGGGTGCCTCCACCACGGCCTCTACCTCGGCCCTGTCCCTGGGTTGATCCCTGTGTATGAGACTGACTAAGACCTCTCTGCTGAAAACCCTGAGCCGGAAACTGAGGTGGCCTCTGTCCTCTACCTGCCCCGCTAGCAGGTGAAGACCCCTGCTGTGACGGTGCCCCTCCCCGTCTGCAAAAAGCTGCCCTGTGGCCCGTCTGACCACAAGAGAAGCATGTCACTGGAGGCTTCCTGCAATCGGGCCTAAGATGATCATCTCCTCCACAGTTGAAACACTGCCTCCCTCTGCCTGGCGCCTGAGTAGCAGGCGGATGTCCTGTATGTCCCTGAGCCGGACCACGGCCCTGTCCTGAGGCTCCTGCCCCCAAACCAGTGGGTCCAGTCCTCTGACGCTTGTCCGGTCCTCCGGACTGCGCCCCTCTCCTAGCTCCCAGTCTGTCTCTCTCGTATGCCGAGGCTCGGTCCTGGTACTCGGCCAAAGACTCACAACGGAATCCTGCAAGGTATGCCCGAGTAGACTCCCTCAATCTCCTAGAAAAGAGATAAACATGTTGGTCCGCCGGAGGTGCGGCGGGCCCCAGCAAAGCCAACTCCGCTCTGAAACGTCGGATCGCATCGATAACTGGGACGTCCTCAAACCCAGCCTCTAAGAAATCCTGGACTCGGTCTCTCCTCAACGAATCTGGGCAGAAAGTCTCTCTAACAAGTCTCAGCAACTGGTCCATCCTAGTCACACCTCCTCGTACCGACCTCCACCAGTAGTGGGCCTGCTCTCTAAACAATGTCTGGACCACCTCTACCTGCCTCTCCTCTGGGCAACGGATCGCCTCAAGTGCTGTCTCCACATGCCCGATCCAATGCTCGACCTCTAACCCTACCTTCCCGTCAAAGTAAGGTACGTGCTGCTGGTTGAAAGCCTTCAACCAAGAATCAGGTCCAGGAGACCTCAGCCCGTCTCCAGCCCTAGCAATCTCTACAACCGGTGCGGGTATAACTACTGCTGGTGTAACAATCTCGGGTACGACCCTAGTCTGTGTAACCCTCTGTGAGACCTCAGCCGATCTCGCGGGTGCAGGTGCAGGTGCAGGTACCGGCACCGGTGGTGCTGGAGGTGGTGCTCCAGTCCTATACGCCTCCTCAACTCGACGTACATAATCCTCGAACACGGTAGCCCCAATCGATGCTCCACCGGTCCTAGCAGAAGAGGAACTACGCGCTCCAGACCTCACAAGTGTCCCTTCCCTTCCCTCGGGGATGACACTCTCTGCTACGTCCTCTACAGGAATCTCAGCTACTGGCGGATCCACAGCGGGTAGGTCTGCAATGGGAATACGTCCCCGACCTCTCGTACCTGGAGGTCTCCCTACTCGCCCTCGTCTCGGGACGGTAGGAGGAAGTGGTGCTCTACCCCGGACGGGTCCTACATAAGCGGTCGCTCTCGTACGTGCCATCTGGTATCGTTCGCGTTTATTTAGGAGTAATTAATTTGATGTGTATGTCGTACTTATAGTATTATATGACAAAGACTTATTAAAGCATGATAAGTAAGAAGCCAAAATCCATGGTACAAACAAGGCATAAAAGCCCAAACATCCTAAGGTCACATGTATATCTAAGTACATACAAGTCCAAGAAACATCCTAAGGCCATATATATATATATATAGAGCTATGCAACTATGAGTAAACATCAAGTCCAGAAATCTACGTCGCCGAGGTTTGCGTGAGGAGTGGAGGTCCCGTACATTCTAACCCAATCCCGACTCATGCATATGAATTTTGAAAACGAAAAGTCAGAACCCGAGGGGTTCTGTTTATTCCTCATTCGGCCTTTAGAAGGTTGCGAGTGCCATTGTTGTCAACCTAGGGCTCTGATACCACTTTTGTAACACCCCAAATCCACGGGACTCGGGATGCTACGGGTTGGGACCTCACAATGGGTCCCGACCCTTAGCCTGACAACAAGTTCACCGGACCTTTCCAACAAGGCACAAATTAAAGGCATAAAACTCAAAAGTAGTTTATAATGTATGCAAGAAAAGAAAGGAAGGGATACAAGTTGGAAACTCAGCCGAGTCCTCAAAACGACACAACGTAAAGGAATCCAATCGTACAACAAGACATAATCCGACAACAAATAAAACCCCCAAAAACATCCCCGTCCTATGATGTACGGAGACCACTCGGCTGTCCACTCCTCCACCTCACTCGGCGGCATCCCTAACCTGCAAGTCGTCTACACAAAACGGTTTTAAACCGTTAGCTCACATTCTATGCATTATAAGAATAACATGGCACAAACACACACATGAGCATACAAAGCACACAACATGATCATTTATTACATAGTATCTTTTTATGTTATTCCATATCTAATTCATTGGTTTAAAGTGTGACACGAGAGTCTTATAACTCTCGCCTCTGTCCCCGTGTAACCAACAGGAGTGTGGCGGCGCCCAACCCGTATACCCTATGGGAGTGATGAAGAAGCCCGCCCGTATACCGTGTATGGCCTAGTCGCAGAGATCCCCCCAGTCTCCCTCGGGAAACTGAGCGGTGATGTCACCGCCCGATAATAATAATAGTAGTAACGATGGGCCAATAAATAAGGTCAAGTAAATCCTAAACCATTTTCATGCTTAAAGCGGTAAACACACACCACCATATATATCCAAATAAGGCATAAAAGCGGCTAAGTAAGTCCGAGGACTTACCTTGTCTCAAAGCTAACCGATAACACTCTCCGAAAGAATATAACCAAAGCCTGTTCAAGACAAGGCACGATAATCAACAACCACTCACATATACTAGAAGTCCTTAGACTTCTAGTCCCAATGATCTCGCAAGATCATAAACGAACTACACAAACTAGGATACTCGATCTCGTCCTAATCTCAACAACCTCAACCGATATGTACACACAACCTCCAAACCTCACAAGGTCAACCCCAATGCTCACATCCGTATAACTTATTCAAGATTAACACACACAAGTCTTATAACATCAACCCATCCTCAAACACCTACCTAAGGTTCCAAGCCACTACTTGGCATTTGCCCTAAGTTATGCTAAATCCAACCTAGCATGCTTCCACCACTAAACATAACTAGATCGAGGGAGAAGATACTCACGCACGCGGTCAAAGGCGAAGAACGATCTACGGATGTCGAGAAAGGGTTCGTTGGTCTTTGTCGGGCGCTTCCGGACCTAAAACCAAAGCTACACAAATTTAGCGTATTAGCTAAATTTGATCGTAATATATAAGGTATATTATTCTAAGGTAAACTCATTTTCAAAAGCAAACGTTAAAAACCCGCAATTAAACCCTTGAGTCATAATCTCGAATTAATCCAACGAGGGTATAAAATATAAGAAAAGTCCCGCTTTTAAAACAAGGATAAAACTCACAAAACGCTTTCCGGGACAATTAATACCATTCCAAAATATATGGGTCATAAAACGTAATCAAATATTGGCCCAAATTCCATAAATAAACCAACAAGGACACAATACGTAATATACATAAATATAAGATCAACTCGTATATAAAATCCAAAGTTAAAACTCGTAGAAACATTTTCTAGGCAACTCATGAAGTTCCATAAACTTTGGGATATATTTTGAAAATAAAATCTGGGCCAAATCTGTAATTAATTCAAATCAGTAGGGCACAATCTACAAATTCCAGAAGAATGGGTCAAATCTGCAATAAACACAACTAATGGGTTCCAAATTGCAATAACACTAGAGTTTAGGGGGCCCGATTTAATTAGGGCAAAAGAGGTTTCTTCAACCTCTGGATAGAACGCGCAGAAGGGGAAAGATAGAAGGGCAGCCGGCGCTCTCCGGGCTGCACTCGGCGGCGACCGTCGACTCCGGCGCTAGGGCAGGCGAGGGGAAACAGCACCGGGCAAGTGTTGGTTGCGCAGGAGGCGGTTGAGGGCTGCACAGGTGGCGATTGAGGGTTGAGCAGGCTCCGACATCCAGCGGCGAAGGTGGAGGCTAGGGCAAGGCGACTCCGACAGCGGCCTTCGCTACACAAAACCAAGGGCGGCCGAGTTATGCAGAGAAGGAGAGGAAAAGAGGAAGGAGGGAGAGATATATGCGGTCACTCACCGATCCGGCAGCCCAGGCGGCTCGAGACGGGGCAAGGCGGCGTCTGCTCTTCCCGGCGGCTCCTAGCGGCGTTGCGGGCTGCTGTGGCTCAGATCGAGAATAGAGGAGAGGAGGAGAGTGAGATGAGAGCAGGGAGAGATGGAGAGAAGGTGAGGTTGAGAGAAGAGAATGACAGAGAAGAGGGAGACAGCCTGGGCGGGTGGTCATCATAGGAGGAGGGCGAGAGGTCGCGGGGCAGACTGCAGGACGGGGAGCGAGGGGTCGGGTTGCTTGCCCTAGCCCAGGCGGAAAGCTGCAGCAGCTTCTCACCAACCGAAACAAACAAGGCAGAAGAAGACAAGAAGAAAAGAAGAAAAAGGAAAAAGAAGGAGGAAAGAAAAAGAATAAAGGATAGAGAGAAAGGGAATAGGGCAAAACTCGATTAAATGAACGGAACGGAATTTTCAAATCGGGAAGATTTTTCGAACCATTCCGAAAGTAAACCACAAAATATGAATATACTCGGAAAGCTATTTTTAAGACGTAAAAGTACTTTAAATAAAATATTAAATCTAATAACATACCGATATAAGTAGGAAAATAAAAATCGAAAACGCGCCAAAATTTGGGGCGTTACAACGACGGGAACCATTCTTGCGTCCCCACCTTTTCCGAGACTTATCCACCTTCTTAAGAGTGTTTTCAGCAGGAATAGCAACACGCGCAACATTCTTTTTGATGATTTGAATGATTGGCCTTGGGACAACCCTAGAAGAACGCTTTGTGTCATTAAAGCTAGGAGAATTGTCATGTCCAACTTTGACATAAGCAGGTTTCTTGTTGTTGGGCTTCATGCCCCCATGTCCCGAAAGAGTCATGGACGTCCTCGGAGTTGCATGTTCCTCCAAACCTTGAAGACTCTTGAAAGAGTTCTTCCAAGGGTTTTCATCATAGGTTGCATTGGGAGCAATGTCAAAGACAACCTCAAATGACTTGCGGCGGAGCCATCACCCTCCTTGAATGACGAAGGTAACCGGAAGTTCATTGAAATTCACAATTGCCCTTGACGCCATTTCCTTGCAATCAAATAAAATCAAACATTAGTATATGTATAACTTAGATATGAAAAGAAAGAAAAGGTCCTACTGGGCGTCCTAAAAATATGTTGAGTAAAAATGAACACAAATTTACAAAACTCATTTTATGTTTTATTCGAATACAGATTTACAAAACACATTTTATTTATTTTTTATTATTTGAGTTCGACCCTCTCTTTTTGACCTTTTGATTCTAAGTTATATAAATACCGATATTTGGTTTGTTTTAGTGATTTGGGCTGCACCCGTTTTTGGACGGGGTGCCTACGTACCTCGTTAAAGAGGATCAAGCCTCACGTAGTTCCGTGCGGTGTTTTCATGCATCAGAGAATCAAAGTCCCGACCCACCTTCTAGGAAGGGTTGCCTAGTCAATGTTTCAACTATCATTTGCATGGTATTTATATCTCGACCATGCATCATAAGATTAAATTAAACACACCTTCTAGGAAGGGTTGCTTAATTCATCCCGCTATCACGCACATGATCAAGATTAGTGAGAGATTGTTTATTGTTTTATTTTTAATTTTTTGTGACTGAATTTGGTCCTTAGTTTACCAAATTTCCTACGTATCCTTTATTAGGAATCAAGTCGTACGTAGTTCTTAATTGATTAAGTTTTTTTTGTGTGGTTAAACTCGACGAGCGGATGCTTTATATCGAATTCATGAATATTTGGAAATTTTGGTTTAACTCTAAAATTTATTTTAGAGTTGGTTTTATTTAGGTGTGCGACTGAATCCAATATTAGATTTTCTACGTAGCATGGAAAGAGCATCAAGTCATGACGTAGTTCTGGATGAAAAGATATATAGTTTGAATTTTTGTGAGGTTAAACTCGATGAGCGGATGCTATATATCGAGCTAAAAATATTTGGCATATTTTCAATATTTGAATTTGATTTGTGACTGTACCAGATAATAGTTTAAACTTAATATCGAGTTACCTACGTAGCCTTTTAAAATGGCGTCAAGTCTTTACGTAGTTCTACAATGATCGGGGTTTTTTTTCTGTGGTTAAACTCGATAAGCGGATCCTTTATATCGAGTTCATGAATATTTGAGAGTTTCGGTTTAACTCCAAGATTTATTTTGGAATTGATTTTATTTTGACGGTGTGACTGAATCCTAATATTGGATTTCCTACGTAGCTCGGAAAGAGCATCAAGTCATGACGTAGTTCTGAAATTTTAATTTAAATTTGGCGATTGAATTCGATACATTTTTATTTCGCATCAAATTTCCTATGTATCCGTAAATACGGAATCAAATCAATACGCAATTTTCTTTTGACTTTTACATTTATATAAAAGTCAATTTAATTTTTGCGGTTGAACTCGACAATTTATTAGTTGAGTTTCCTACGTACTCTTATAAAAGAGATCAAACCACCCGTAGTTCGTTTAAAAGAAAATTTGAATTTGATTTGCGACTGTACCCGATAACATATTAAATTTAAAATCGAGTTACCTACGTAGCCATTTGAGTGGCGTCAAGTCCTGACGTTGTTCTACATAAAAGATGTTTAATTACGATACATAATCGTAAATTTATGATCCTAATTATAAGATTTTGTCTTAATGGGGTCATTTTTTGTAAAATAACATATTTATGGGTTATCTTTTATAAAAGTTAATTTTTGTGGGTTTATTTTGTAAATAAACCAATAGTTGAATTGGAAGGGACACCTTTGCCCGTAAATCAATTTTACAACATTAATTTACTTTGTTTTTATTTTCTTCTTTTTTTTATAGAGAAAAATGATATGGGTCCGAATATTCATTTAATTACTCTCTCTCCTACTTTCTTCTTTTCTTTGTTTATCCTTCTTTGTTGTCTTTCACAGAAAAGCATTTTATAGGCATCATTGACAAAAAGCTATACTTGAAGTCTTTTGAAAGACAAATTTGAAGAAGTATGGGAGTTCATTTACAAATGGATCAAGATTGTTGGAGAGAACCAAAGAAGAAGGCCATAGACATGAAAGTAGTTCCAATATGATTACAAGTCGGTGTAGTGGTCGAAAGTAAGCACTTTCGATCCAACTACGAGCCGATGTAGTGATCGAAAGTAGAAACTTTAGGTCCGATTATCGCAATTAGCGTCTATTTGATCCTTCAACTTGGAGATGTCAATGAATAAAACAATTTTCTTGGGTTTATTTTTGTCAACCCCAAACGTGACATGGGATAATCAAAAGTCTTGATTATGTAAAGATGATGTTTGACTTATTTCATTTGCCTTTTATTAGCATAATGTAGTTCCTCCTAACTCCCAATTTGAATATTTACTTCTTTTTTTGTTGTTGAAGTAAACGTATGTTTGCAATTTAGTAAAATGAAGAAAGAAGAAGACTTCTTTACTGTTGTTTTATAGCAAAGAAAATAGGAGCTAAAAAAATAGAGTAATTAATAACCCCTATAAATTTTCAACCTTCCACATTGTACACGTTGACACATTTTACCCAATTTGCTTCTTATTTTCTTTTATTTATTCTTTTATTTATTTTCTTCTAACCATTTGTTTTCTTTCTCTTCTTCTTTTCATTTCTTTGTAACTTAATACTCTCTTCATCTCCTTGTCTCTTGTAGCAAGCGACCGGAGCAAATATGAAAAGGAAAATATTTAAAGCGATATCGCAAGATCTAAAGAAGTGAAGTGCGAGATGGTGAAGATTCGCTCTCGACTCCGACGAAAAAGAAGAGAAGTGTAAGAACTCCGTGTTTGGGCTTGAATCGATTTTGAGATCGTTCCTAGAGTTTGGATCTTTGTTAGACCGCTGCTTTGTGTTTGTATTTTGTGAAGAAGAAGAACAAAAATTCCGTTATATATTTTGAAACTGAGATCGAAATCAAATCGAAGTTGATTTCGATCTACATGTGGTTATAGGGGCAAAAGAATTCTCTTTCAATCCCACTACGATCCTGTCGCAATAGTGAAACCATTTGGTTTCAAACTAATATGCGATTTGATTCCGATTGAAACCTTTCTTTTGAGATGCTAAGGCTTCTTTGTCTCCATCGGGGTACCTCATTTCCGGTTGATGTTCTTCTTCCGTTGCTCTTCTTTTTGTAGATGGCTAGAAAGAAGACCCTCCTCACACTCTCCATGTACAAATTGAAAGAAGGCTAGTTTGAGAATTGGAGGCTCATCTTCTTACAAAAAAAATGGAGCCTCCTTTCTCTGTATTTTGTTTTGCTCTTTCTTCTTTTTCTTGCTCCAAGTTAGCCTCCCCTTTCTTTATTTTTAAAAGTCCTCTTCCCCACTTATACTTCAGTTGAAGAAAAGTTACGTGGTTTAGAGAAGTTATACCCATTAACCTCCCACTAACCTTTTTCTTTTATATAACTTTTTCTTTATGAAGTATATTTGTATTCAACTTGACAAAGAAAGACTTTTTTATATTTTAATTTTTTTTTATTAATTTAGTATATTATCAGCTAATTAGTATAATAGCTTTCATACTAAATTGATACATATTAGGAGTAGGCTATGTTTGAACCATAATGTTTAATGACTTAGATTCACACTTAATGTTTGTAACACATTTTTTATATATAAAAAAAATTTGTCCGTAACTTTGATGATAAAATTTTAGGTTCATACGAAATTTTGAGTAATTAATCGTTTTTTTTATTTCATCAAATTTAATATTTGCGAAATTTTACCCCCAAACAGTGCTGACCCATATCATCCAACGGACATGTGTCCACAAGTTCAAGATGACGATGCTAAAGTTAACGCAATGGCCTATGGACAACCACAACAACAAAGACCTAGGAACGATCCCTATACACAGAATTTCATGCCAAATTGGCGTGACCAACAGAATTTTCGTTGGAGGGATCAACAAAACCAACAACAGCAGCCCCGCCAAGGTAAGTATCACTCAACTGAAGATATGTTGCAGGTTTTGACTAAACACTTTGCTACTCATGTCCAAACAACATAATCAAGCATCAAGAACCTTGTGAAGCAAGTTGGTCAAATGGCGGAAGCTATTTCAAGAACCGAATCAAGGCTTTCTGGGGGAATGCCTTCCCAGATGGTTATAAACCCCAAGGAGAATGTTAGTGCCCTAACATTAAGGAGTGGGAAGCAAATTCGATAAGAACCAACGAAAGAGCCACAAAGCGAACCCTCTGTTGTTATTTCCGCACCCACAGCCGCCCTTACGGCTGCAGCTGCGCCTGCGCCGAGCCCAGATGGAAGGACGCCCCTGCGGCTGGCTGCCCCCGCCCCTGCGGTGACAACTCCTGAGCCGCCCCTGCGCCTTCAAGTTGACGCCCCTGCGGAAAACACAACAGAAGGTCATGTTGAGAAGGATACTTACGTCCGACCAAACTTTCAACCACTGTACTCCGAAAAGCCACCAACCCCTTTTCCTGCAGCATTAAAGGAGTGAAGAATCATAGAGGACAAGGACCTTTTTGAGACTTTCTCTAAATGCGAGGTAAACATTCCCCTCCTTAAGTTGGTGAAAAGTATTCCTAAGTATGCTCGTTTTTTGACGGAACTTTGCACTATCAAAAGAAATCAAAAGCTAAAGGGGAAACAGAAAGTGCAAGTGAGTGAGCATGTGTCGACAGTCTTCCAAAGGAGAATGCCCAAGAAATGCAGCGATCCGGGCATGGTAAGCATTCCTTGTTTTATAGGGGAAACCCGCTTTGACAAAGCAATGCTTGATCTCGGTGCTTCTATTAATGTTTTGCCATATTCATTTTACAAATCACTTGACCTTGGGCCACTAATGGAAACTAGGATTGTAGTACAACTTGCTGATAGATCTAATGTGTACCCGAAAGGGATAATTGAAGATGTGTTAGTAATGGTAGACAACCTAATTTTTTCTGCTGATTTCTTTGTAATGGATATGGAAAATGACTCGCATGTTGCACCCAATTTGTTAGGTAGGCCATTTCTTAAAACGTCTAGGACAAAAATTGATTATGTTAGTGGTAAATTGACCATGGAGTTTGATGGAGAAGTAGTGGAATTTGACATTTATGATGCAATGAAATTTCCTAGCGATGATCATTCTCTATGTGCTATTGACGTTGTTGAACCTTTTGTGCAAGATGTTTTTGATAACTCTGACGTGGATTAATTGAGAAATGTGATTGAGCATGAAATTGATGGTTTCAAATCAGATTATGTGTTAACATCTAGCATGAAAGAGGTCCTAGCCCAACTAGATAGGCATAAAAGGCTACCTATCTCCAATTTGGCCATTGGGCCCACTCTACTAACCCCAAGCGAAAATTTTGTTCCGTCCATAGTGCAGGCACCAGAAATAGAACTGAAGGATCTTCCGTCACACCTCAAGTATGTTTTCCTTGGAGCACACAATACCTTGCCGGTGATCATCTCCAATAAGTTGACCACCGGACAAGAAGATAAGTTGGTTAACGTACTAAAGGAGCACAAGACGGCCCTAGGAATGGACTATCGCGGACATCAAAGGGATAAGTCCTTCCACTTGCATGCATAGGATTTTACTTGAGGACGAAGTCAAGCCCTCTAGGCAACCTCAAAGGAGGTTGAACCCACCAATGATGGATGTGGTCAAAAAGGAAGTGTTGAAACTCCTCCAAGCGGACATGATCTTTCCTATCTCGGATAGCACTTGGGTTAGCCCAACCTAAGTAGTTCCAAATAAGGGAGGCATCACCTTGGTGGAAAATCAACATGGAGAGATGGTCCCGAGCAAACACAAACTGGATGGAGAGTTTGCATTGACTACCGCAAGCTCAATAAGGTAACACAAAAAGACCATTTCCCACTACCTTTTATTGATCAAATGTTGGAACGTATTGCATGTCATAAATACTACTGTTTCATGGATGTATATTTGGGATATTTCCAAATAGCCATCGCACCAGAAGATCAGGAGAAGACGACGTTCACTTGCCGTTTGGCACTTTTGCATATCGCAGAATGCCCTTTGGACTTTGCAACGCGCCGGGCACTTTCCAACGGTGCATGATAAGTATTTTCTCCGAATACATAGAAAATTTCATTGAAGTCTTCATGGATGATTTTACAGTCCATGGAGACAGTTTTGACGCATGTTTAGGGCATTTAAAACTTGTTCTTGAAAAATGTGTTGAAACCAACTTAGTTCTTAATTCGGAAAAATGTCATGTCATGGTCGAACAAGGAATTGTGTTAGGACATGTAATATCCTCAAAAGGGATAGAGGTAGATAAGGCAAAGGTTGATGTTATTCAAAATTTACCTTATCCTACTAATGTTCGGGAAATCCGATCTTTTCTTGGTCATGCAGGTTTCTACCGACGGTTCATCAAAGACTTCTCAAAGATCTCAGCTCCCCTGTGTGAATTGCTCAAGAAAGGTGTAACCTTCATAGTGGATGAGGATTGCAAGAAGGCTTTCGACACGCTGAAGTCATGTCTCACCACCGCTCCGATCATCCGTTCTCCGGATTGGGAGAAACCTTTTGAAATCATGTGTGACGCTAGTGACTACGCCGTCGGAGCTGTCTTAGGACAAAAAAGACGGAAGGGCCTCTCATGTGATCCATTATGCGTCTATGACACTAAATGGAGCACAAAGGAACTACTCCACCACCGAGAAGGAAATGTTGGCGGTAGTTTTTGCACTTGAGAAGTTCAGGCAATACTTATTGGGGGTAAAGGTAATTATTTTCACTGACCATGCAGCCCTTAGGAATAAGAAGAGGAGCTTCTGTCAAGAAACCCGCCCCTACGGTGACACTCAGGCCAGCACCGCCCCCTGCGCTTGGCCTGCGCCTGCACCACGCCGGTCACCGCCCCCGCGGTGACATTCCTACGCCCCTGCGGCGGCCATCCTTGACACAGATTCCCAACGCTGCCCCCGACGCTGGGCCTGCGTGCTCCTCTCCCTTGTCACCGCCCCTGCGGTTTCTAACCCCCGCCCCTGCGGGTTTACCCAGAAAAGAAAAAAAATAGGATCTCGAAAAAACACCTATACCTACCACACACCACCCACCAACCCTCCTCACCAAACACAACCACCTCTCCTCGCACCCTCTCTCTCTCAAAGCTGCGAAGCCCCTGCGCCCTCAGAACAACCACCCAACCACTCTCTCCGACGCCTCTGCGCCACCAACACCAAGGACGCACACCCCCAACGCCCTTGCGCCACCAGCCTCGTGCCAAACGCTACCTCCCTTCGATTGCAGCTATTCTCCACTCCTGCACCACCTTCAAAGTCGTCTGCACCAACGAACCAAACATCGGAGCCACTCCAAGGCGCCACCACCTTCGAAGCACTCGCAAAATTGCCTTCTGCTGTTCTCCCGCCCCTGCGCCTGCAAGCAGCCGCCCCTGCACCTGCACAGCCGCCCCTGCGGAAATCACAACAGAAAGGTCGTCTCTTTTCTTTTTTCCAAACATTCACTAATCCTTTGCTTGATTCCTTGCAAGAATGGAACCCCCAAGGAAATACAAAATAACGGAAACAGAGAAGGACCGTTATCGGATTGTGCAGGATCGAGTTGTGTATGCAACTCGTTTTCTACATATTCCGACCTTGGAGAAACTGGACATGCTAGAGAGCATGCAAACGTTTTTGGGGAATGTTGGGCTCGGAGACTTCCTCGAAAGAGTGCTCCGACATATCCGGAACTCAACAGACAATTCATTGCCACGTTCTCCATGCAAAAGGAAGATCACGTGTGTAACGGCCTCACCTTCAAGTTCAACAAGGTGAAATACATGCTTGAATACAATGATCTACGGGAAGCTTTTGGGGTAACTCTAAACCCCTCTGAGAACTGGTGGGATCTAGTCCCGGTCCCGGACCTATGTGAGTTTTAGCAAGCAACTACAGGGTCGGAGTTCCATGCTGGGGGTGAGTACTCCAACAAACTCACTCACCCCAGTTTGAGGTTGATTTCCAGGATCCTCATGAGTGTCTTATGTGGACACAAAGAGGAAAACAAGTTCGCTCTTAAGGACCTCCCTCTACTCTACTTCTGCCTTCCTCAGAGTGAGAAGGTGATGGATTGGCCGTACCTCTTCCTTGCCGCTTTGAAGCGGATTAGGATGAACGAGCCGAGGGACATCGTCGGAGGTGGGGTGATCTCCTTGATCGCTTCACAGGTCATGGACCTGTCCGACCTAGAGGATGGGTTGGAGGCTCCCCTTTACACAAAGGGGATGCTTAGGAGGTGCAAGCTCCTCCGACGGGACGGGGAGAACCTGTTCTGGATCTCCCTTGCTGATGGGAACCACCTGACGTACCTCCCCCGGCCTTTACCATTAGGGGAGGAGCTCTCCGAGCTGTACATACCGGCAGATCCTTTCGTGCCGAGGAGGCCATTAGTGGCCATTGTGGAGAGGCATGCCCCCAGCTCCAGCCAGGCCCATTAGGAGGAGCACTTGCCCATCCCAGATGACGAGGAGATGCCCACAACGGCACCAGAGGAGGACCCAGCCCTTGCGAGCCTTCAGGCTCAGATGGCGGCCATGACGACCCAGCACCGGGCTTGGCAGTCCGACTACCAGCGGACTATGCTGGAGCAGCAGCAGAGCTGGCAGGACACCTTTTCCACCTCCATGACCTCACACTTCGACCAGAGGCAGGAGGCATGGCAGGCAGCCCAACAACAGCAGCTGGAGGCTCAACAGTTGGCTTGGCAGGCCAGTTTTGAGACCTCCTTGGCAAGATGAGCGACACTGAGTGTAGGTTTCTCTTCCGGCATTTTGGCGACATAAGAAGGAGAGTCATAAGGAGGTTATCCGGGTAAGCCACTCTTGGAGCAATAAGGATGGTAGTATCTTCTTTTTCTCACATTTCCTCTCTTTTTCTTTCTTTCTTTCTTGGTTTTTCTCTTTCTTTCCCTTGCTTCCTGAGACCTTGAGTCTAACTGCTGTCATTTATTTTACTCGGGACGAATAAAAGGTCTAAGTATGGGGGAGTTTGATAGGTGATGGAATCACTATCATTTAGGGTAGTTTTTAGAGTTTTTTTTATTGCATTAGTGTCAGTTTATGCTACAAACTCCTTGGTCCAGAAGAAGAAGATCAAAAGAAGCTAAGGAAGGAGTTATAAGCACTTAGGAGTAAAGATCGATCAAGAAGCCAAGTTTTTGTTGCTCCACCGCCCCCGCGGGCCCTTGCAGCTGCCCCAGCGGGTGACACTTCCCACTGAAGCACTCCCAGCACCTTCACCAGCGCCGGGCAAGATGCAGATTACCGCCCCTGCGCCACCCATCAGCGCCCCTGCGGTGACTTGCCCGGACAAGACGAAGGCCAGCTCCCCTGCACCTCCCACTGCGCCCTGCCTGCGCCTCGCCTTGGGAGCTGGAAGGCGAAGAGTCTGTGTCACCGCCCCTGCGTTGGCCTTGAGGCGCCCCTGCGCCTTGACATCAGAAACGTCAGGAAGGCGAGAGGTCAGACGTTGAAGTGCATTAAATATCCGCCCCAGCGGAGCTGTGTAGCCGCCCCAGCGGTTATGAAGAAGATCAACCGATTCTGCCTTAACCGCCCCTGCAGGTCCTGAAGGCCGCCCCTGCAATTTAACGCCAGAAGCTTTACTCCGGCTGTTTACACCACCTTTATGGCATTAAAGGTGGCTGTTTTAGGCCGGCTATTTACTCCTAATTAAGTGTCTTTTGTAGTATAAATAGTCCATGGCTGATTGCTAGAATCATCCATGCTTTTCCTCACAAAATCCATTTTAGACTTGAGTTTTTCCGTTGTAATGAGTTGCTAACTCCCTTGCTGCATTGGGTTGGTTTGAAGCTGCTTTGTTACTTTGGTTGTATGTCCTTTTAATATAAGTTTTTATTTAGTAATGCTTTGTGTTTCCTTGATCTCCATTGTTTAATTGCATGTTAACTATTACTTGAGATTGATCACCTTAGATTCTAAAGTGCATGTAAACAACTAGGATTAATAGGTTCCGGGTTCGGGTCATTAATCTAGTAGCAACTTTAAGTAATAACGGGTTGTAATTACTTAAAGAAAAGGAACACAAATATAAAGATAAGTTTAACGGTTTTAATCTTCTCTTTATATCCCTTTGTCTTTGTTTGAATGCTAACTTATTATTTGTTCTTGTAGGTTTACGGAACTTTAATAGGTTAAGTTGTGTTGATGCCGGTTGGCTCAACACATATGTATCATCGAGACGGGAGATTACTTAAAAACTTGAAAAAGGAATACACCAAAGTAGCAATTGCATGCTTAGAATCAATCTAGTGTAGATTCACCCGTTATTGTCTTACTTGTCGTATTCATCGTTTTCATAAGTTTTTGTGCATCAATTCAACCAAACCCCCCCCCTTGTGTCACTTGTCATTATAATCAATAATTGCATCTAAAACACCTCAACTCTCTTGGGTTCGACCCTTACTTACTTACTATACTTGTTCTTAGTGCTAAGTCGGGATTTACTTTTGATTGGGTATAGACGACAATAGAAATACCTCCGGTCACCCCTTCCCTTCATAGACCAAATGCTTGAAAGGTTAGCACAACACTCCCACTTTTGTTATTTAGATGGTTATAGTGGTTTCTTTCAGATTCCCATTCATCCCGATGATCAAGAGAAGACCACATTCATATGTCCATGGGGAACGTTTGCCTATAGAAAAATGCCATTCAGACTTTGCAACGCTCCAGCCACCTTTCAAAGGTGTATGATGGCCATCTTCTCCGAATACATTGAGAATATATTGGAGGTTTTCATGGATGATTTTTCTGTTTATGGTTCTTCATTTGATGAATGTCTTGCTAACCTTTCTCTAGTCTTTCAAAGATGTGAAGATGCTAATCTTGTCTTGAATTGGGAAAAATGTCACTTTATGGTTAGTGAAGGAATTGTTCTTGGACACATGGTATCCAACCGTGGCATCGAAGTCGATAAAGCTAAAATCTAGACCATCGAACGACTACCTCCACCAACATCGGTGAAAGGAGTAAGAAGTTTCCTTGGTCACACAGGTTTTTATAGACGCTTCATTAAAGACTTTTCTAAGATTTCTAAACCATTAACTAACCTATTAATGAAAGATGTGGTTTTTGAGTTCTCAAAGGATTGTCTAGATGCTTTCTACAGGATCAAAGAAGCATTAATCTGAGCACCCATAATTCAGCCACCGGATTGGAACTTACCTTTTGAGATCATGTGCGATGCTAGTGATGTAGCCGTAGGGGCTGTCCTTGGACAAAAGAAAGATGGGCGGACATATTCCATCTACTACGCTAGCAAGACGCTAGACGAAGCCAAACTAAACTACGCTACAACGGAGAAAGAATTATTAGTCGTGGTTTATGCTTTCGAGAAGTTTCGTTCTTACCTTTTAGGAGCGAAAGTTATCGTCTACACCGACCACGCAACAGTTCGCTACTTTCTCACAAAGAAAGATACGAAGCCAAGGCTCATTAGAAGGATTCTCCTTCTACAAGAGTTCGATCTAGAGATCCGTGACAAGAAAGGATCCGAAAACTCGGTAGCGGATCACTTGAGTCGACTTCCACACATCCAAGGCCAGGAAGATGATCTACCCATAGATGACTCATTTTGGGATGAGCAACTACATGAAACTGAGGAATGTCTTAAACAAATCGCCGGAGGTAACGAACCTTTGTTTGCTGATTTCGTTAATTACTTAGTTTGCAATGAAATACCTCCACGATTATCATATGCTCAAAGAAAGAAGTTCTTCAAAGAAGTCAAGCAATACTATTGGAACGAACCCCTCCTCATCAAGAGAGGATCGGACGGAATGATTAGAAGATGCATCCCAGAAGATGAAGTTGAGAGCGTTATCCGCCATTGCCATTCACTCCCTTGCAGTTGACACGCTAGTTCACACAAAACTAGTGCCAAGGTATTACAATCGGGATTCTTTTGGCCAACTCTAAAGATGTGCAGAAATTTGTTATTGCTTGTGATGTTTGTCAAAGAACAGGGAACATCTCAAGAAGGAATGAAATGCCTCTCAATAACATTCAAGAGGTTGAGATCTTCGACGTATGGGGAGTAGACTTCATGAGACCATTCCCATCATCTTGTGGAAACCAATACATACTTCTAGCTGTGGATTATGTTTTTAGATGGGTTGAAGCAATCGCTTCTCCTACTAATGATGCCATGGTGGTAGTGAAGTTCTTCAATAGAACGATCTTCCCAAGATTCGGGACTCCCCGAACCATTATTAGTGATGGATGAACGTATTTTACAGCCCGTAAGTTCGAAACTCTATTGTCTAAGTATGGGGTTACCCACAAGATCGCCACTCATTACCATCCTCAAACAAGCGGACAAGTGGAGATACAAATAGAGAAATCAAGAGCATCTTAGAGAAGACCGTTTCAAGAACAAGGAAGGATTGGTCACTCAAGTTAGATGATGCAATTTGGGCATACCGAACCGCTTTCAAGACTCCCATAAAAATGACACCTTACAATCTCGTTTATGGGAAATCTTGTCATCTTCCGGTTGAGCTAGAACACAAAGCGAATTGGGCAATCAAATGGCTCAACTTTGACTTGAAGGAAGGTGGAGAGAAACGCTTGCTGAACATAAATGAGCTTGAAGAGCTCCGTCTCAATGCATACAAAAATGTGAGGATCTACAAAGACAGAACGAAGAGATGACACGATAAGCATATCATTCCAAAAGAGCTTAAAAATGGAGATCTTGTCCTTCTTTTCAACTCAAGACTTCGTCTATTCCCACGTAAACTCAAATCCTGTTGGTCCGGACCTTTTTTAAATAAAGCATTTATCCTCATGGTGCAGTCAATGGACACCGCTAAAAGAAATACACAACGGAGCTACCGGTAGAGGACATTGCTCCTACCCTTCTCGAATGATCATTGGAAGGAGATAGGTCCAGCTAGCGACCTTAAATCAAGTGCTTCTTGGGAGGAAACCCAAGGTTATTCTATGTCCCTTTTCTTTTTCCTTTTTAGTTTAGATTAGTTTGTTTGCTTTTTCGTTGGTACGCTCCGGATTTTTCTCGTGTTGTGATGACAGAAAATAGACACAAACCACAAGGGAGGAACTTATGATCGAAGTTTTGAAGGAAAGAATCGACAAAAGTTCATCAAAAGGACAAACAGAGAAAAAATCGGATAGTTCTGCACTGAGATCGGTCGATTTGAAAGAAAAAGAAAAATTAATTTGAAACGTTCTTGCAAAAGCCGTACCTTGAATCGGATGAAAAATCGGATCACCCAAAAAATCGACCGATTTTTGTGATGTTCATGACGGATTGCACTGAGATCGACCCGATAAAAAAAATCGACCACCAGAGATCGTCCGATTTTCTTCAGAAAAGTTAGAAATATAAAGGCCCTTCTTTTCTTCTTCTTCCTCACAACTCTTCACTCCCTCCCTCATTCCCCTTTTTGAGAAACGGCCGTCAAGCACCCCTCTCTCTCAAATCTTTGTTCCTTAAGCGTTTTCGCTCATTCTTGAGCCCAAACTGCCCTCGACAAGACAAAGAAGGTTGGAGCAGTTCTCAGCTTGAAAAATCGACGAATTGTTCGGATTTTAGGTTTTGAGTTTCACAAACCCTAAATTTTCAATTCCTTAGATCCGGTCTTTTGAAGAGTTTGTTTGCTGATTTTGCTGAGCAAGGAAGTTTAGAAACTGTTGTTGGAGTGTTTTGGTGTTACATGTTTGAACAAACTATTGCAGAATCGAACGATTGATTAAAACAAGGAAAAATCGAGTCGTTGCCCAGGAAAATCGACCGATTTCCCTTAAGAACAACCCGATTTTTGCTCTGTTTTGATGGATAGGGTTCGTAGATCAACCAGAAACCTGTTTTCTCGCAAAGCATCCTCATCCCAACATCTCACCAACCCCGTCCAATACTCCCCACCATCCAAGAGAAATTTAAACGCCGTTACGAACGTCTTTTAGCTCGCTCCATCATAACACCTCGCTACATAGAGTTGGATGAGCTCAATGTGCTGCATATTAGGGAGGATCTTGACTGGATTATAGAGAAGACTGGGCTGATTGAATTTGTGAAAATAAGAGAGAATGCATATGTGGAGTTAACCCATGAATTCCTTAGCTCCTTCACCCATGACCGGAACATTAGAAAAGTAACCTTTAGATTGATGAACATGAACGATAACTTTGATGTTGGGGTGTTCGGAAATTTCTTTGGCTTCCCGGTCTCACATGCAGGCACTTTCCCCCATGGAGTCAAGGCCGATGAATTTTGGGAGACTATCTCCATTAGGAAATATGAAGGTGACAAATGGAGGCCCGGTAATTCAAAGGAGAAGAGCATGCACAATCTTACCTTCAAGATTTCTCACCGGATTTTTAGCGAGTCTATGTTTGCAAGGACGGAGACTCCGTAGAAGGTACAAGCTAATGAGCTCTTCATCCTTTATTGTATGACTAAGGGGACGATTCCAGATTATGCCACCATGTTGTCGGACTACTTGGCAAAAATTGCCAACAAATCCGGCGGCCACATTTGTGTTGGAGGACTTGTCACTTACGTGGCAAAGGCATTAGGGGTGGACATTTTGGCGTGTACTCTTGTTGCAGAGGCACAACCCTTAGGGATTCAGAGATTGGTATCCAAAGGAGTCATTGTTCCGAGAGGAAGAGGAGAGCCGCATGTAGCCATGCCTTGGGATAGACAACCCAAGGAGATCCTTTGGAAGCCACACTACACATTCAAGAATACTACTGGAAGGAAGGATTCGAGCATTTCAGTGATGACGAGTTTACCGAGGACGAGGGCGGAGATCCTGAGGATGCAGGAGGAGACGCTGAGGAGTATCCCACCGACACACATGCTCCAGATGGGGGCATGTTCGACTTAGGAGGAGACGGAGGGGACACCGAGGTTCTAGACACTGACCAGGAGGGAGGACCGACTAGGCCAGTAGATGATGATGCCACAGGGGACTAGCACATGGCAGAGGCTGATCCATTCTTTCAGCCTCCACAGGAGATGCCACCTAGACCACGCCGCCGATCATTCTCACGCCGACGTCGAGCCCAACCACAGACCGATGACTCTAGTTTCGGCACCCGGAAGGACACATTGACTAGAAAGTTCCAGGAGTTCCGAACCGAGGTACGAGACAGACACTCATCCTATGATGGCCAGTGGAGCGACCTTTACTATCACACCTTCGGCCATTTCTATGATCCATCCACTCCGGTGTATCCACCACCGCAGCAGTACTGAGAGACTCACCTTTTACATTGTAAGTATTTTTCTACATTTCTATACTTGAGTTTTCACATTGGGGACAATGTGAAATTTAAGTATGGGGTGGGGGTACTTACAATCCTTTATCACCTTGTCACACGCCTACTTTCATTGCTTCTGCATTTACAGATTTCGGGTTTGTAATAACTCATGTCACACGTTTCATTTTTGGACATTTGCACTGCATTTTCATCCATTATCAAAAATCCAAAAAAATCGAAAAATTTAAAAAAAACTTGTGCTTCTAAAAACGGATATGACCTCAATGATAACAAATGTGTTGTAAATATGGCAAAGAAAGTCTTGTATGTTGAGGTTTAGCTATGATATTTATGGACATTCATCCTTTACTTGAATAATATGTTTGATTTATATGCTATTTGATGTTTTGATAAAATTAAGGAATAATAATCGAAACCAACAAATAAGTTCTTATACATCATGATGGAATGACTAAGGCTCTTCATTACTTCTTCTTCTTCTTATCCACATTTAGCACCTCATATGTATAATTGTCTCCCTTTACCTATTCCGGGAATTAGGAAGCATGCTACTGTGAAGTGTGATGCGTTGTGATGTTGTTGCAAAAAGTGAAATGTGTAAAAAGAATAGAAAATAGGGTTGGGAAAGTCAATCATGATGATGAGTAACTTGGCACCATTCACATATCCGGGTGTTTGTGTCTTGCCAAAGTCGGATTGAGCGATAGTCCTAACGAGTCATGATATGTGCATCACGGTTGGAGGCATCTCGAGATATTGAGAAATGTTGATCTGATAGGCTTCGGTTATTGTGCACCTCTATCCATTTCTCAAAAAGTGAAAAATGTAAATGTTACAAAATGCAAAGTGATGTTCTATGTTCGGTGGTTGCAAAAGAGTTCAAAAAAAAGTTAAGTTTTATTCCTTATTCCCGGAATCTATGAAAGCATGTATTATAGTCTATATTTTAGGATTGATTTAGACGTTTTATCTTCATAAATCTGCATGTATGAATGTATATTCTTTGATTATATTGTTGTTTTGTCTACCTTTGCGGGAATCGAGGTCTACACCTAGTTTCGTTGTAAATGTAGGGAAAATGGCACATTTTGGATCAAAATGGAGCTAAGGAAGCAAAGGAGTCATTGGAGCTACTTTCTGGAGTATTGAGGAGTTATAAGAACATCTCAGGAAATATTGAAATGATTTAGAAGATTGATTTTGAACTAGATTAGAGAGTTATACTTTCAATTGAGACTCACCTCGGTCAGCTACAATATCAACTCGACCGAGGTGATCTTGAGGAGCGTCGGGATCGAGGCGAACTGATTACGGGACAACGAGATCTTTATTTTTAGTTGAGATCTTCTATTTTTGGAAAGTGAATAACACATATTTTTGGCTGGATTTCTGGAAGGAAGATATCTTTTTGGCTGATTTATTTTGGAAGATATGGAAAAATATTTTAAGGAAATTATCTTTTAAGATATTTTATCTTTGGAAGATAATTCTCCGATATAAAGGGTTAGATTTTCTGCAATTCAGCATATACGGATCATATTCGGATCACTGATTTTTTGAAGGAAGTTTTGAAGGTTGAAGTTCAAGGAAGGAAGGAATCAAGTTGAAGTTGGCTTTGAAGGAGTTTGTAAGATCTTCTTAGTTTGGCTTTTGGTTTTTTTGTCTTGTCTTATTTGTTATTAAGGAACGTTGATTGTTGTTTGTTTGATTCGGTTATTGAAATCTTTGTGTTAAGGTTTTCCAGTTTGAATATTGATTTCTTTCTTATAAATTTGATTATTGTTATCATGATGATTGTTGGCTAAGTTCTTTATGTGATTCTAGGGTGATTGGCTGAAAGTTTTGGGAAAGACGATGATAGAATGATCTTAACCCTGGTGGACCCTGAAAGCTCGAGCCTTTACCTTAACCGACGAACACCTCGGTTAGTCATTGAACATCTCGGCCGAGATGGAATATAACTGAGCGGGGTGAACATTTCCTGAACCTTATCTGAGTTGAGATTTCAGTTTGCCAAATCCTATCCTTGTTATACCTTTCTTGGTTCAACACAAGCCTAGGATGAGACTTACCCGGTGATTCCTTTACTTGTTTACCCAAGATCATGAGTGTAGGTAATAAAGGTTTATCCTTTATTGGGGTTTGAGTGTGCCTTTATCCTATCTTTGAGATTTAGCTTGAGACTTACCCGGTAAAGGTTAGTTCTATCCCCTTGGGTGGTGTGTTGGTTTGAGATTATAGTTCCTTTCCTTAATACCTTAAGACTTACCCGGTTAAAGGATCTTTGGTTTGGGATAGTGAGTAGTGAGACTTACCCGGTGATCTATTCACACCTTAGATACACCTTCCCTTTGCAAACCTCAGCTTTGTCCACGTTATTGATAGCATGTATGATAGTCTATATTTTGGGACCTGTTTAGACGTTTTATCTTCAATATTCTGCATGTTTGAATGTATATTGTTACGCTAAGATCGTGTGATGTGCACGCAATAAGTCTTAAATTTATACTCGTTATATTTATCCTAACTCCTAGCGAACCCGCAGTGTACGGGACGTTTGTAGAAAGGTAAGTATTCCGAGGTCGAACACAAAGACTAAGGTGAAATCGAGTCAAGCAATGATCAAAGATAGTGTGAATCTAGACTAAGATAAGATGAGGAACAAAGAAAATAGAAAACGCAATGTTTTTGTTGGTTTTTATGGTGATCAAACAAAGAACACAAGTCAAGCAAGGAAATAAAACAACTAACAAATTAAGCTAGCAAACGAGTAAGTAACACAAAACACAAGTATATGATCAAGAGAGAAAAGTAGATTCTAGAGGTCAAGATTTCCGGTTATGGCATTGGACTCAAGATTCTAAGGATTCTAAGGACAAGCTGTGGTGTTTGGGAAAGAATATTCACTAATGGAAGCGATTACCGGGTAAGTCTCTCACTTCACTAATCCCGCATCAAACTCCTATTACCGGGTAGGTCTCAAGGGGTTAGAGTAAGGAATTTCGCACAAACTAGATGCTACTTAAGGGTAACCCTCTCCTTACCGGGTAAGTCTCGGAATAGGGAAATCTCAAGCAATAATCCTAGCACACTCGATCCAATAGCGGCTTATGAGGCTCACTACTACCTAGCATTCATCATCTTAGGTATCTAAGGTCGGAAATCATCGGGTAGATCTCTTCCCTCACTTAGATTGGTAGCATTAGGTTATACTAAGCTAAATTAGGTTTGACAAACACTAGGATTTAACAAACAAGGACCCTATCATGCAGATTCATCGATTAAAGAGCAACAGAGAAGAAAATCGGGTGGATCATACAAAAATCGGTCGATCTAGCATGATGAACAAGTCGATTTTTGTCTCTGAAATGGGTTTCGTGCATACAAGTCATCCTAAACTAAAATATAAGTCCATCCTATCATCACCCTAGCCATAACCATCAATCCATCACTCTAAAATCACAAGAAACTAGCCAATAATATGCATATCAAGATCCGAAATCATCGAACAAGCATACATGGTGTTCATAGATGAGTAATGAAAGATGAGTAAGCAAAATCAATAAATCTCAGCCAAATCCAGGTTGTAGCAAGACTTACAAACTCTAGAATGAAGCTTCAAAACGTTCTTAACAATCCTTGCAATTAGTTCTTCGATCCAAGACTACAAAATCACTCAAAATCACTCTAAACTCTTAGAATGGTCTTCTTCTTCTTCCTTCAATCCTTGAGAGCTTTTCTTCTCCTCCAATCTTCCTCCAAAATCAATGAGCTGTCAATGAGAGTGTGGGAGAGGAGAGATCCTCAACAACCACCTGAAGGACCACTTATATTCTCCACCAAGAGCAAGGACGGACAAGAGATCATGGGACACGTGGCTTAAGCTGTCAAAGCCTCAAAAATCGACCCAGCAGGAGAAAATCGTCCGATTTAACTGCTAGCTGGTCCGATTTTCT
Organism: Fagopyrum homotropicum; assembly: GCA_033239125.1. Lineage (NCBI taxonomy): Eukaryota > Viridiplantae > Streptophyta > Magnoliopsida > Caryophyllales > Polygonaceae > Fagopyrum > Fagopyrum homotropicum. The sequence goes on along the minus strand of BSWB01000003.1, from coordinate 93,746,153 downwards.
TCAGCAGAAACTTGTTATGCTCGTTTAGCCATAAGTTGATCCATTGCTTGCACCAATAGTGGTCTTTGTGTCCTTTGTTGCTCCAATTATGCTCCTCCTTAGCCTTGGATGTGTACCATCATGAGGCTTGGCCCTCTAATGTATCGGTTAATGTCCAAAAGACCCCCGAAATACCTACAAAGCAACGCACAAGTCCGTGTAGACGTCTATCTCGACAAACTATGCGAATTGAGTGCAAACGTTGCGAATTTGTGCTAAATCATGCATGAATGAGTGATGAATCTATCTAAATGATTACCTAAACCTAAGTCATAAATCGTGTTATCATATATTATGTGATTATATTGTCATTTCATCTACTTTTACGGGAATCGAGGTCTACACCAAGTTTTGTTGTAATCATAGGTAAAATGACACGTTTTGCATCAAAATGGAGCTAAGGAGCAAAGGAGTCATTGGAGCTACATTCAGGAGTTTAAAGAGGAGCTCAGGAAGCAAGGAATTCACAAAGAAGATTTACTTTGGACCAGATTTGAGAGATTTCACCTTCAGCTGAGAGGCACCTTGGTTGACTACAAATCACCTTGACCGAGGTGATCTAGATGAGTGCCCGACCGAGGCGAACACCTTGGACGCGGCGAGATATATTTTATTTGGCTGAGATCTTTTATTTTTGGAAAGGGAGATCTTATATTTTTGGGCTGGATTTCTAGAAGGATGATCATATATTTTGGAGATCTATTTTAGAGATATGGATATATTTTTATTAGGAAATTATCTTTTTAAAATATTATTATCTTTGGAAGATAATTCTCCTATATAAAGGGCTGGGTTTTCCACAGATTTAGCAACCCGCTACCATCGCAACACTGGGAGATTGAAGAAACTACAGTTAGGAAGGATTCTTAGAAGGTGGAAGGAAGATTGAAGGAAAGAAGTTCATAGCTTGTTATAGCTTTTGTGAAGAGATTTGTAAGACTTTCTTAGATTCCCTTTGTTTGATTGTCTTGTTGGATTTATGATCCAAAGAACGCTGATTTGTTTATTTGATTCAATTATTGAAGCCTTGTTCTTAAGGTTTTTGTGTTCAAATATTCATTCTTTTCCCATATATTTGATTATTGCTTTCATGATGATGAGTGTCTAATTTTTTTGTGCGATTCTATGGTGATTGGCTGAAGGTTGTGGGAAAAACAATGATAGAATAATCTTAAATCCCAATAGGACCCTGAAAGCTCGAGTCTTTATCCTTAACCCTAGAACATCTCGTTCAGTCGATGAGCATCTCGGCCGGGGTGGAACTTGACTGCCCGAGGTGACTTATCTGATCCATAACTGAGAGTTAAGTGTTAGAGTTTGCCAAATCCTATTCTTATTACAGCTTTCCTGGTTCAATGCAAGCTTAGGATGAAACTTACCCGGTAATTCCTTTGTTTGTTTACCCATGATCATAAGTGTAGGTAATAAAGGTTTATCCTTTATTGAGGTTTGAGTGTGCCTTCATTCTATCTTTGTGAGCTAGCCTGAGACTTACCCGGTAAAAGTTGATTATATTCCCTTAGTTGGTGTGTTGGTTTGAGATTATAGTTCCTTTCCTTAGTACCTTGAGACTTACCCGGTGATAGGTTCTTTCGCTTGGGATTATGAGTAGTGAGACTTACCCGATGATCTATTCCACTTTACTAACACCTTCCCTTTGCAAAACCTCAGCTTTGTCCGCTTATCTTGAATCTTGAGTTGGAATCACAACTAGATGCCTTAATCCCTAGAATTTGCATATTCCCTTTAATTGACTTTATTATCATCTTTGATTGCTTTAATCGCTTTTGTGGTTAGTTGCAATATTGATAACCTATACTTGCTTTGTTTCACCTAAGTCCTTGAGATCGACCCCTGGAATTCTTGCTTTTTACTATAATTGATCCGTACACTAGGGGTTCGCATCCTTGTTTTAAGCATACTTCTTGGGTTATAAATTTAAAGCTTGCACAAACCATTTGGAGCGAACAAGTTTTTGGCGCCGTTGCCGGGGACTTGGTCTAGACCGAGCCGGTTACGGGTGTCTTTCGGGGCTATTGTCCCCTTTGCTACTAACCACTCTACTTGAGTGACTTTTGCAGGTTCTTCTTTTTAGGTTAATGCGAAGAACCCGTGGTGGGAAGGAAATCGTTTCTTACGATCCCGAAGCAGAAAAGACATATAAGAGACGCTTGAAGGAAGCGAAAATGGCCAATCAAGACGATTGCGATCTTGAGGCTGAACTGAAGGAGGCGATGGAATAGCTGCGCCTCAATAGGGAGAAATTGCAGCGTGAAAGGGAGGAAAATCGCACCAGAGCTGCAGAGATTGAAGCATATATGGCTGAGTTACGAGCTCAGATCTTGCCTCAACCAGAGCCTCGACCGAGGCAGGATGCCGCTCCAGTTGCCGCTACCGAGATACTTCCACCTCGGATGCCAGTCCGAGATGTTCGTTTTGCAGGTATTCCACAAACCCTAGGGCAGAGGATGGACCCAAACCAGCAAGTGAGGCGTCCAAGAGTCAACCTAGGAGATCCAGCGGAGCATGATTATGAACTTCAACCGCAAGTTCTTTCCATGATCCGCCAATGCCAGTTTGGAAGTCTAGAAAGGGAGTCTCCGCATCAACATTTACAAAACTATGAGATTTTGATGGAGACCTTGAAACCTTCAAGAGTGGAAAATAATAATTACAAGTTAAGGCATTTTTACTTTTCTTTAAAAGACAGGGCGCTTACTTGGACCAGTCTCTTCCTCCCGGAAAGATCAACACTTGGGAGGAGATGACGATGGAGTTCTTGATAAAATTCTTTCCCCCCTCCAAAACTGCTGAAATGAGAGGGAAGATCAATGCATTCATCATGAAGGACAAAGAGAGTTTGTCCAAGTCATGGGAAAGATTTAAAGATGTTCTTTTGGATTGCCCACATCATGGGATTCCAAAGATAGAGTTGTTGGAGATTTACTTCAAGGGATTGGATGGAGCTACCCAATTCAGCCTTCAACTACTATCCGCCGGCACATTCATGGGCATGCCGATTGATGAAACTTGGGAATTCATTGAAAAACAAGCTTTGTACATGGAGAAGTACTCACACCAAGGAGCCGAAAATGGAATTAAGAGAGTTAATTTCCAAGAAGCTCCATCAAATGATAATCAACTCACCTCCCTCAAGAATGAGGTAAAGCAATTAAAGGATCTTTTGGTTGCTCACACCAAGAAGGAAGAGGAAGGATATCAAAGCTCAAAGAACAACAATGGTTACCGGAACAACAACAACAACAACAATGGTTACCGGAACAACAACTACAACAACAATAGAGGATCCAACAGCAATAATTGGAGGCCCAACAATCAAAATCCGGATAACCCTTACTATAACTCCAATTCAAATAACTCTTCTAATCCTTTCCTCTCTTCTTCTTCTTCTTCTTCTTCTTCTTCTTCTTCTTCTACTCCATTAAAGAGCCAAGAGCCTGGATCAAGCTCGTCCCAGCCAGAGCAAAAAGATGCAGTGCTGGAGGCTATCTTGATCAAGCTCAATGCTATAGAGACGTCCATGACTTCATTTTCAAAGGCACAAAAAGCCTTAGAACAACAATTCTTTAATAAGGCGAATGAAGCGCCAAGAGATCTAGGGAAGCTCCCAGCAAGGATAGAGAGCAACCCCAAGGGACAGATCATGGCAATAACGACGAGAATTGGACTGAAAATTGCAGATCTAGTGCCTCGGTTGATGCCAGTGAAGAACACCTCGGTCCAGGTACAGACGAAGAACACTTCGGCCGAGGTACCAACCGAGGTGGAGCCTCAGAAAGCGGAGGAGAAATCTGAAGTTTATGTTCCACCTCCTTCTTATAAACCACCACTTTCATTCTCCCAGTCAAGGGCCAGAGCACATCTAGACAAGCATTTTGGTAAGTTCCTTGACTTTATGAATAAACTACATATTAATATCCCTTTCCTTGATGCTATTCTAGGGATGCCCGCCTATGGGAAGTTCTTGAAAAAAATTCTATCAAGGAAGAGGAAGCTGGAAGACTTTGGTGAAGTAAGGATGACATCTAAATCCTCGGAGCTCATTCAAATCATGAAAGAAAAGATGCCACCCAAGTTGAGAGATCCCGGCTCATTTTGCATTCCCATTCAAGTTGGGGATGTCACTTGTGAGGCATTGTGTGACTAGGGGCTAGCGTGAGCATCATCCCGCTGGAGCTATGTGTGAAGATCAGACTTGGAGAGCCCAAGCCGGTAAAGATAAGGTTATACATGGCGGACCGCTCCATTACCCATCCTGTGGGCATTTTGGAAGACGTTACGATTAAGTTAGGTAACTTCTATTTACCTATAGACTTTGTTGTTCTTGATATTCCCGCATATTATCCCATTCCTATTATTCTCGGGAGACCATTTCTAGCAACTTTGGGTTGCAATGTGGATTGTAAGAACGCCAAGTTGCAATTCAACATTGGCGGTGATAAAGTAGAGTTTGCATTGCTTGCTACGATGAAAGGAGAGCCGCTGGAGGATGATGTCTTCAACATCTATGATGAAGAAGAATCAAGAGAATTGGTGAGCTCTATCTTTATTAATGATCCACTTGAGAGAGTTATTAGTTTTATCTTAATGGAGGAAGGTATAGATGCTTCTTGTGATGTAGATATACGGAGCTTAAAGGCACTGAAAGAAGATCCAGGAAGTAAGATTGAGAAGCTAATCCAGGAGAAGAGAATCTCCAGTTTCGGTCCCATTTGCAGTACCTCGAACGAGGCACTTTCTGGACCAAGCGAGGTATTCTTGACTGAAGAACACCTCGGTCAACCTCTCTGGACCTTGACCAAGGTTGAAAGCGAGATGATGTCAACTGAGACTTCTAAAAGTCCAGCTCTCCGATCTAGATCTACTCCACTGGAAGAAGGAAGCAAGGATCCCCCTCAAAAAGCACCCCCAGTTGTGGAGCTTAAACCGCTTCAAAGTTACTTGAGGTATGTTTTCCTTGGACCGGATTCTACTTATCCCGTCATCGTTAGTGCTTCCCACTCCGAATCTGAATTATCTAAACTGATGCATGTCCTGAGAAAGCATTGAAAGGCTTTGGGTTATACTATTGATGATCTTATTAGCATTAAGCCTTCTTTCCGCATGCATAGAATTCTAATGGAGGATGATCATAAGACTTCACGGGAACCTCAAAGACGGTTAAATCCGATCATGAAAGAGGTTGTAAAGAAAGAAATTCTTAAGTTGTTGGATGCAGGTATCATATTTCCTATCTCGGACAGTAAGTGGGTGAGCCCAGTGCATGTAGTTCCGAAGAAAGGAGGGATGACCGTTGTGACAAATAAGAACAACGAGTTAATCCAAACTAGGACCGTCACGGGCTGGAGGGTGTGCATCGATTATAGGAAGCTGAACGTGGCCACTCAGAAGGACCATTTTCCACTTCCCTTCATCGATCAAATGCTCGAACGGTTAGCCCAGCATTCACATTTTTGCTATTTAGATGGTTATAGTGGCTTCTTTCAGATTCCTATCCATCCGGATGATCAAGAGAAGACCACTTTCACTTGTCCATGGGGGACATTCGCTTATTGGAGGATGCCATTTGGATTGTGTAATGCACCCGCTACCTTCCAGAGATGCATGATGGCTATCTTTTCCGAGTATATAGAGGAGATCATGGAGGTATTTATGAATGATTTTTCAGTATATGGTTCCTCTTTTGATGATTGCCTATCTAACCTTTCTCTAGTTCAACAAAGATATGAAGACACTAATCTCGTTCTGAATTGGGAAAAGTGTCATTTTATGTTTAATGAAGGCATTGTGCTAGGACACCTCGTTTCCAACCGAGGTATTGAGGTCAATCGAGCTAAGATCGAGACTATTGAGAAACTTCCTCCCCCTTGTTCTGTTAAGGGTGTGCGGAGTTTTCTCGGGCATGCAGGTTTCTATAGGAGATTCATGAAGGACTTCTCGAAGCTTTCTAAACCACTAACTAAACTCTTGAATAAGGATGTTGTTTTTCAGTTTTCGCTGGAATGTCTTGATGCATTTTATAGGATTAAGGAAGCGTTGATCTCCGCTCCCATTATCCAGCCTCCGGATTGGACCTTGCCCTTTGAGATCATGTGTGATGCGAGTGATGTGGCAGTGGGAGTGGTGCTTGGACAAAAGAAGGATGGCCGGATCACCGCCATTTACTATGCTAGCAAGACGCTAGACGAAGCCCAGCGTAACTACGCCACCACCGAAAAGGAGCTATTGGCGGTTGTATATGCTTTTGAGAAATTTCGATCTTACTTAGTGGGAGCAAAAGTTATTGTTTACACTGACCATGTAGCTATTCGTTACTTACTTGCTAAGAAGGCTGCTAAGCCAAGTCTTATTCGATGGACTCTCTTGCTTCAAGAGTTTGACCTAGAGATTCGCGATAAGAAGGGATCCGAAAATTCTGTTGCGGATCACCTCAGCCGGCTACCTCCCTCTTCACGCGAGAAGGATGAACCACCCATAGACGATTCATTCCCCCAATGAGCACTTACATTTGCTGGAACGTTTGATAGACTTCTTTATCTCACCCCTTGATGAAGGTGAAGTATGGGGTGAGGATACCCTCTAGCATGTTTAGGGATACCGTACGGTCCAGCTAGAGACCTTAAACCAAGCGCTTCTTGGGAGGCAACCCAAGGTATTGCTTTCTTTTCCCTTTTTCTAGTCTAACTTTAGATAGTTTGCTTTTGCTTTACTTTGCTTTGCTTTGTTTTTGGCGTCCTAGACAGAATCTAGGTACTTTCTAAGGAAGGGACACATCTCAGGAGCAACACTGGAAGGACAGAAGATCGAGAAATTGAGTAGACAGAGTTTGACTGAGACACATCTCGATTGCAGTCACAACACCTCGACCGAGATGATTCTTGAGCAACCGAGGCGACTAGGGCTGACAACAAAGCGCCTCGGTCCAGACACCTCGGTCCAGTCGGGACCACCTCAACCGAGGTGACAGCAGAATCGGCGAGGGGTATAAAAGGGGAACAGATTATCCTCTTTCCCTCCCATCTTCCCCCTCGACCGCGGTGAGCCCTAATCTCGTTTTCTTCGTTTCTCGACCGTTTTCGACGATTCTTGCTCCCATTCTACAAGGAAAGGCTAGAGGAACAGTTTGAAAGCGAGAATCTGCAACAAAAACGCCTCGAATTGACCGAATCCAGGCTTCGCACCTCGGTGCAGTCGACTGCGCCTCGGCCGAGGTGATTCTTGAGATCTGACACGCGACCGAGGTGAACTGTCAGACAGAAAAGAGACAATGAGTTCCAGGTCAGATCGCCAGGTTGTCCTGAGAGATAGATCATCCCCTTCTTCTTCCTCCTCTTGACCTTCCATACCGGTGATACATGAGCGTCACCAGGCTGACTACGACCGTATCTGTACGCGCCCTGTGATTGCGCCGCGGTTTTTAGACATTTCTGCTTTTGACTGTTTGGACGTTGTTGATGATTTGAGACGGATGGTCTCAATGGTTGGGCTGGTGCAGTTCATGGAGATCAGAGCTCCAGCCTACCTCGAGCCTACACTGGAGTTTGTGAGCTCTGTGACTCATCTTCCCAAGGAGAGAGCCATCAAGTACCGGTTGTTGAACCGGAATTATTTAGTACCGATGGATCAGTGGAGAGACATCTTCGGCTTCCCGACCCCCACAATTTCCGATTTCCCTTCTCGAGTTGTAGCTCAACAATTTTGAGGACAAATAGCTCATGTAGTTGAGCATGCTGATAGGTGGAGACCTGGAGACTCCAGGGAGAGGATTATTTTCCACCTCGCTTTCAGACTCGCCCACCGTATATTCAGCGAGATACTTCTGGCGCGTACTGAGACGCCCCAGACGGTTAGACAGGGGGAGCTTTTGAGTTTATTTTGCATGGTGACTAGGGGTGTGCCTGATTTCGGTGTGATGCTAGTTGAGGATCTGCACCGGATGAAGGCCAAGGCGAAGGGGGACATTTGTTGTGGCGGTTTATTGACTCACTTAGCTACTGAGATGGGGTTGGATTTGAGTGCATGTACACTAGTGGCGGCTGCTAAGCCGCTAGGGCTGCAGGAGATGATCACCAAGAGGATTCTAGTTCCTCGTGGACTTACTACGCCATATGTGGCAATGCCTTGGGAGCAGACTACCCCTTAGGGTATTAGGTGGTCGTCCCAGTTTTCTATCTATGCCTCAGTACTGGTCCACTACATAGATCCCGTACATTGAGGACGCTAGAGATGCAGCGGCTTAGGCACAGGAGGAGGATGAGGAGGACGATGGAGGTGTTGCCATGGAGACAAGGACGGACACGGCCGGTCCCAGTATACCAGTCGTCGATCTGGACGACGAGGAGACTGAGGAGGAGGCAGCTGCACCACCATCACGTCCTGCCACACGCAGAGTCCGCAGACAGCGGGATCCCGTAGCACACACACGGATAGACGAGCTGACGGATCAGATGATCGACTCTTACGCCGCCCTATCCTTGGACATGTTAGAGATGAGGGAGAGCCAGCACTACTAGTGCCGGATGTTGGAGATACAGTTCCAGCACACTATGGGCTACCCCTTTGATCCTTCCCAACATCCGTACGTGCCATATCCACCACCACCACCAGCAGATCAGGACTAGAGCTTGCAGGGATTTCTTTTATTTGTTTATTTTGCAGCTCAGCTTATGTCCGGTGAGTACTTTCTTTTAGACTTATTTTGATCCATTGGGACAATGTGTCCCAAGTATGGGGCATTTGGATGTATTTACATGACTTATGTGTATGCTTGTATGACTCGGTTCGGATATTTATGATTTTCTTATGCTCTATGTATTTGTCTGAGACTACATGCATGCATACAGGTTATTTGATTGAGAAAAACGTCAAAAACTGGTTAAGAAAAAAAAATTTAGGACCTCGACCGAAGTGATTCTGACCAATCGAGGTGCAGTACCTCGGTTGACTTAGAACATCTCGACTGAGGCGGTTTAACTGGAACAGTTTTCGAAATGATTTTGTGCTTCTTATCTGGATATGACCTCAGTGAAGATTTTGTTTGCAGACTGGTTTTTGAAATCTTTATATGTTTGAAAGGTTTTATGATATGTTTAAGTTGTTAAATGCTTTTTTTAAAATTTGTGGCATGTTTAATACTTTGTTTTTATCCAAATTATGTTGAATTTGAAGGTTGACACTGATAACGTGATTTATGACGTTAGTATAGGCATACAATTAGATAGTTTTTCCCGTTATTCATGCACGGTTTGACATTAGTTTAAGACGTTTGCGCTCATTTCGTGCATATTTCTAGAAAAGACGTCTACACGAGCTTTTGTCGGTTTTGTAGGTATTTCGGGGATCTTTTGGACATTAATCGATACATTCGAGGATCAAGCCTCATGGTGGTACATATCCGAGACCTTGAAGGAACATAATTGAAGCAATGAAGGACAAAAGGACCCTTGTTGGTGCAAGCAATGGAGCAACTCATGGCTAGATGATCATAACAAGTCTCTGTTGAAGAAAATCGACCTACACCCAGGAAAATCGGCCGATTTTTCCTACTGGGTCAATTTTTGGGCCTTTGACAGCTTAAGCCACGTGTCCCACGATCTCTTGTCCGGCCTTGCTCTTGGTGGAGAATATAAGTGGTCTTGCAGGCTGATTGATGGATCCCTCTCCTTCCTTTGGACCCTTCTAGCATCTTCTCAAAGAATCTTCCAATTGGGAGCTCTCTTCAAGACACCCTTGTGGGTGTTCTTGAGGGAGATTAGTGTAGATTTCAATTTCACAGTGAGATTTGAGTGACTTTTGTGAAGAAGATTGTTGAAGGTTGTAAGATCCGACTTGGAGCTACATTTGGTGTGTTGAAAGACTTGTTTTGAACTCAAATCGAGCTAAGTTTCATTGCTTTCATTTCCTTATTTCATCTTCTTGCTATGGATTCCATGTTTGCTTGTATGATGATTCTAGTACTTGAAATGCATGTTATTGGCTAGTTTGTTGTGATTTTGGAGTGATGGATTGATGGTTATAGCTTGGGTGATGATAGAATGGACTTATATGTTAGTTTAGGATGATTTGTATGCACGAAACCTAACTCAGACAGAAAAATCGGCCTGTTCTTTAGGTAAATCGGCCGATTTTTACTATGATCCACCCGATTTTTCCTTCTGTTGCTCTTTAATTGATGAATCTGTATGTTAGGATGTTAGATTGTTGAAATCCTAGTGTTTGTTGAGCATAATATAGCTTAGGGTGACCTAATGCTAGCAAACCAAGTTAGCAAAGAGACCTACCTGGTGATTTCCGATCTTAGATACAAAAGATGATGAACTCTAGGTAGTAGTGAGCCTCATAAGCCGCTATTGGATCGAGTGTGCTAGGATTGTTGCTTGAGACTTACCTTTTCCGAGACTTACCCGGTAAGGAGAGGTTTGCCCCTTAAGTAGTGTCCGGTTTGTGTAGAATTCCCAACTTTACCTCCTTGAGACTTACCCGGTAATAGGAGTTTGGTGCGGGATTAGTGAAGCATGAGACTTACCCGGTAATTGCTTCCATTAGAGAAACACCCTTTCCCAACACCGCAGCTTTGTCCTTAGAATCTTTAGAACCTTGAGTCCAATGCCATAACCGGAAATCTTGACCTCTAGAATCCATTTTTCTCTCTTTGATCTCATATCTTGTATTTGTGTCATTTGTTTGTTTGCTAGCTTGAGTTGTTAGTTTGTTTTATTACCTTTCTTGATTTGTGATCTTTGCTTGATCATCACAAAAACCCAACCAAAAATATCATCATTTTCATTTCTTTATTTCTTTCTCCTTTCTTAGACTAGATTTGCACTATCTTTGATCATTGAATGACTTGATTTCTCCTCAGTCCTTGTGTTCGACCTCGGAATACTTTCCTTCCTACATAACGATCCGTACACTGCGGGTTTCGCTAGGTAGTTTAGGATTTTAGTTTGAGTTTATAAATGTAAAGCTTTTTGTGCTACACATTCTAGCGTAACAAGTTTTTGGCGCCGTTGCCGGGGACTAGGTTTAGATTGAGTCATTTGATTTTGATCGTTTTTAGTGTTTATCTTTCTTGTTACTTTTGATCTTGTGTTGTTTTTGTCTTTGCCTTTTCATGTTTGCCATGGATGGATTGTACTTCCAAGACGACCTTGACAACATGGAGTATGAGGAGTGGATGGAAGGCCAAGATCTAGGACCTCTCCATGATGAGTTTGAGTATTGGGAGGAGTTTAATGCCTATCATGAGTCCCATAATCAAGCTCACATGACTACATTGCCTTATGTGGAACCTCACCATCAACCTCATAATGACCGAGTGGAATCAATGCTAGAAGAAATGTTGAGAAAGATGGATGATCTAGAGAGCAATCTTGCTTCCATTTCGAGTTCCCACATGGTGCTTGAAGAGGAAGTATTTCAACAAGAGGAGGTTCACCATGAGGAGATCCAAGAATTACCCGGTTCAACCATAGCCAACAGAGACCTTGAGGAAGAGTTTAATGAAGCTCGGGAGCAATTGTGGCTAAGGGATTTGGCCCTGGAGGATGCAAGAAGATTGAATGTTGAGAGAGAAGAACAAATGAGGAGGGAGATTGAGGAGATTAGGCATGCTCTTATGCTAGGAGATCCTACCATCCTTCAAGGCTTACCTCCACCTCCTTCACCTTTGGAGGAGTGCTATGAAGTATTCTCACCCCCAGACATCCTTGCCATCAACCCCGGAACCACACTTGAAGAGCTCGCGAAGGAGAACCCTAAGTTAACTTCAACTCTTTCCAATCCTTTCTTGCTTGCCCGGAGTACACACGAAGATTGGAGTCCCTTTCCTAAGGAGTCTCCAATGTTGAATGATGGAGGCAAGCATGATGGATCCATGATGGTTATGGAGCACTTCAATGAAGAATTCTTTCCAAGAACCGGCCTACTTCGGATTATAGAGGATGAGGATGGCAAGTATCTCACCGGTGTGACCGCGGAGTACCAATTGTCTAAGTATGGGGTGGCACCTATGGTTGCAACTCCATACTATCATCAAGGGAGCGGTGATGAAGGAGTCTACTACTCACCGGTGAAGAGAGAACTTAAAGCTTATTTGGGCATCAAGTGACCCTTGCTTGTCATCATGGATGCCGGAAAGCGATGGTTGCTTGGACTCCTCAAGCAAACCATGGTATTCGAGGTGGATTGACACATCCTCGGAGTTTGGTCAAGCTAATGACCTAAAAGAAGCGCTTCTTGGGAGGCAACCCAAGGGTAACAACTCTTTCCCTTTTCTCTTTCGTTTTCGTTTTTACTTTTGTTTTTGGTGTGCTTTGTTTTTCTTTTGTATTTTTGGATGCTAGATCTTGTTGTTGTCATGTGTGATGAGATGCTGGAGGTCATGTGAAAGCCTCATGGAACTGTTGAGAAGAAGGTGCAAGATCCGAGCACATGGACAAAGAAGAAAGCACCCAGGAAAATCGGACTGTTCTTCATAGAAATCGGCCGATTTTCCTGGGTTATTGGTCCGATTTTTCCTTCTGTCAAGGAAAGTGATGATCTCCAATCAAGCATGGGTAGAGCGGACGTGGAACTTGGACGGCTTGCGGTGCCAAGCGCGGGTTCCGACACCATAATGAACATCAAAGAGCTCTCTACCATCCTTGATCGATCATCCACCATCATCATTCGATGTGAACCGAAATACCAAAGCATCACCAATTTTACATTGTGAGAACTCTCTTTCACTTCTTTATTTAGTTTCCACATTGGGGACAATGTATTTCTAAGTATGGGGTGGGGTTTTCATGATCACTTGCATGATTAGCATCTAGGATAGTTTAATATTGTCACATGTCTCATTATGTCTTGCATTGTACATACATATTTTGAAAAATCCAAAAAATCAGAAAATTTTAAAAAATTTTAGTGCTTCTAAGCTTGGGAATGACCCTTATGATGAAAATTGTCTTGTGAATTGGCTATGGATAGCCTTATGTGTTGAATAGATGAATGCATATGTGGACTTGAAGTACTTATCTTGAATCCTATGAATGATTTGTGATCATGAATGTTTGCCTTGATTGAATTGAGGATTGAAAGTCGAAATTACATGATAGTTCTTGCACATCATTTAGGAGTGATTAAGGCAATTCATCTTTCTCTACTTCTCATCTTGATCATGTTGTTTGAAGTACCTCAATTGATGAAAAATTTTACCTCTTTTGACCCATCCGGGAATAGGAGCATGCTAGTGTGTTGATGTGTGTAAAAAGCAAGTGTGGGGTGAAGTTGTTGATGAATGAATGATGTGAATGAAGTGCTGAATTTGTTGTGAAAGTGTAGACAAAAATATAGGTTTGGGGACATTGGTTTAAATGACAAGTAACTCGGTACAATTCACATAATCGGGTGTTGGTGCCTTACCAAAGTCAAATAAACCGATAGTTTTAACGAGCTTTGGTATGTGTGCCCGGTGTGGATGCACCTCGAAAAATAAAAAAGCCCGAGGACGGCTAATCACCAAGGTTTCGGATTTTGTACACCAATGCCATTGTCTCAAAAATAAGTGAAAAAGAAAAGAAAACAAAGAAAAGTTGGAGAAAATTATACACTTGTTGGGAAGTTGAGCAAAAACGAAATTGTGAAGTTAGTTCCTTTCCCGGATTAGCATCACATGACCTAAAAATTTCCACCTAATCACAACGTTTCTTAGCCTCTTCTTTCCTAAGTCCTTGTGACCTAATTGCATGTGTGTAAGACTTAGTGATCTAGATTGGATATACTCATGATCATCTTGACTTCTTCATTTTCACCTCTCATGCATGCTTTCTAGTTAAGTATAATTGTCTTTCCATGCCTTCACTCATTTGATGCATGATTGCTTATCCATTGCTATGAAACATGACTATGAAGGTGATCCAATGTTAGAAGCACAACTCCAAAAAGATTTTGTTGTTTTTCTGCATGCATAAATCACGTCATCTCTTAGTCTATAGTTGGATCTTGCTCGGGGACGAGCAAATCTTAAGTATGGGGTATTTTGATAACGTGATTTATGACGTTAGTATAGGCATACAATTAGATAGTTTTTCCCGTTATTCACGCACGGTTTGACATTAGTTTAAGACGTTTGCGCTCATTTCGTGCATATTTCTAGAAAAGACGTCTACACGAGCTTTTGTCGGTTTTGTAGGTATTTCGGGGATCTTTTGGACATTAATCGATACATTCGAGGATCAAGCCTCATGGTGGTACATATCCGAGACCTTGAAGGAACATAATTGAAGCAATGAAGGACACAAGGACCCTTTTTGGTGCAAGCAATGGAGCAACTCATGGCTAGATGATCATAACAAGTCTCTGTTGAAGAAAATCGACCTACACCCACGAAAATCGGCCGATTTTTCCTACTGGGTCGATTTTTGGGCCTTTGACAGCTTAAGCCACGTGTCCCACGATCTCTTGTCCGGCCTTGCTCTTGGTGGAGAATATAAGTGGTCTTGCAGGCTGATTGATGGATCCCTCTCCTTCCTTTGGACCCTTCTAGCATCTTCTCAAAGAATCTTCCAATTGGGAGCTCTCTTCAAGACACCCTTGTGGGTGTTCTTGAGGGAGATTAGTGTAGATTTCAATTTCACAGTGAGATTTGAGTGACTTTTATGAAGAAGATTGTTGAAGGTTGTAAGATCCGACTTGGAGCTACATTTGGTGTGTTGAAAGACTTTTTTTGAACTCAAATCGAGCTAAGTTTCATTGCTTTCATTTCCTTATTTCATCTTCTTGCTATGGATTCCATGTTTGCTTGTATGATGATTCTAGATCTTGAAATGCATGTTATTGGCTAGTTTGTTGTGATTTTGGAGTGATGGATTGATGGTTATAGCTTGGATGATGATAGAATGGACTTGTATGTTAGTTTAGGATGATTTGTATGCACGAAACCTAACTCAGACAGAAAAATCGGCCTGTTCTTTAGGTAAATCGGCCGATTTTTACTATGATCCACCCGATTTTTCCTTCTGTTGCTCTTTAATTGATGAATCTGTATGTTAGGATGTTAGATTGTTGAAATCCTAGTGTTTGTTGAGCATAATATAGCTTAGGGTGACCTAATGCTAGCAAACCAAGTTAGGAAAGAGACCTACCTGGTGATTTCCGATCTTAGATACAAAAGATGATGAACTCTAGGTAGTAGTGAGCCTCATAAGCCGCTATTGGATCGAGTGTGCTAGGATTGTTGCTTGAGACTTACCTTTTCCGAGACTTACCCGGTAAGGAGAGGTTTGCCCCTTAAGTAGTGTCCGGTTTGTGTAGAATTCCCAACTTTACCTCCTTGAGACTTACCCGGTAATAGGAGTTTGGTGCGGGATTAGTGAAGCATGAGACTTACCCGGTAATTGCTTCCATTAGAGAAACACCCTTTCCCAACACCGCAGCTTTGTCCATAGAATCTTTAGAACCTTGAGTCCAATGCCATAACCGGAAATCTTGACCTCTAGAATCCATTTTTCTCTCTTTGATCTCATATCTTGTATTTATGTCATTTGTTTGTTTGCTAGCTTGAGTTGTTAGTTTGTTTTATTATCTTTCTTGATTTGTGATCTTTGCTTGATCACAACAAAAACCCAACCAAAAATATCATCATTTTCATTTCTTTATTTCTTTCTCCTTTCTTAGACTAGATTTGCACTATCTTTGATCATTGAATGATTTGATTTCGCCTCAGTCCTTGTGTTCGACCTCGGAATACTTTCCTTCCTACATAACGATCCGTACACTGCGGGTTTCGCTAGGTAGTTTAGGATTTTAGTTCGAGTTTATAAATGTAAAGCTTTTTGTGCTACAGATCCTAGCGTAACAGACACCACATGATAAGTTCTCTCACTTTCTTCTTGAGATGATTAAGGCAATTTATTCTCTTCTCTTCTTTTTCTTGATCATGCTTATTCCCTCATATACATATTTGCCTCCCTTTACCTATCCGGGAATTTGGAAGCAAGCAAGCAAGTGAAAAGCGAGTGAAGGAAAAGATGAGATGTTGGCTGGAAGTTAGAAAGAAACAAATAGGTTTGGGGAAGTCAATCATGATGATGAGTAACTTGACACCATTCACATAGCCGGGTGTTTGTGTCTTGCCAAAGTCGGATTGAGCGATGTTCCTAACGGGTCATGGTATGTGCATCAAGGGTTTGAGGCATCTCGAGAAATTGATGATTGCTGATTTCCTAGGCTTCGGTTATTGTGCACCTCTGTCCATGCATCCCAAAAAGTAAAAAAGTAAAATAAGCAAAGCTTATTGGTGGAAGATGTTGAAGTTCAAAGCAAGTGAAGTGAAGTGAAGATCCTTTATCGGACTCTAGCACCACATTCCCTATATACATCCCACCCTCACACGTTTCTTGACCCTCTTTTGAAAAGACCTTGAGACCTCGAGCTTGTTGATTGACTTGGTGGTTTAAACTGGATTATACATTATTAATTTCGATAATTATGATTTATTATGCATTCTATAATTTTATGCAAAGATGAATAACTTTCTTATATTTATAAAATATTTTGAGCATGTTTTGATTTTAATTACCATGAAGCATTCTCTTAGAGTGATCTATGAGTGGAGCACACCACAAAAATGTTTTGAAATACTTTTCATTGATCATCTGACTTATAATCCATTCTATCCTGTACTTAAGACTTGGAACTTGCTTGAGGACAAGCAAGGGACAAGTATGGGGTATTTTGATAGCATGTATTATAGTCTATATTTTGGGACCTGTTTAGATGTTTTATCTTCAATAATCTGCATGTTTGAATGTATATTATGTGATTATATTGTCATTTCATCTACCTTTACGGGAATCGAGGTCTACACCAAGTTTCGTTGTAATCAGAGGTAAAATGGCACGTTTTGCATCAAAATGGAGCTAAGGAGCAAAGGAGTCATTGGAGCTACATTCAGGAGCTTAAAGAGGAGCTCGGGAAGCAAGGAATTCACAAAGAAGATTTACTTTGGACCAGATTTGAGAGATTTCACCTTCACCTGAGAGTCACCTCGGTTGACTACAGATCACCTCGACCGAGGTGATCTAGAGGAGCGCCCCGACCGAGGCGAACACCCTGGAAGCGGCTAGATATATTTTATTTGGTTGAGATCTTTTATTTTTGAAAGGGAGATCTTATATTTTTGAGCTGAATTTCTGGAAGGAAGATCATATATTTTGGAGATCTATTTTAGAGATATGAATATATTTTTATTAGGAAATTATCTTTTTAAGATATTATTATCTTTGGAAGATAATTCTCCTATATAAAGGGCTAGATTTTCCACAAATTTAGCAAACCCGCTACCATTGCAGCACTGGGAGATTGAAGAAACTGCAGTTAGGAAGGATTCTTGGAAGGTGGAAGGAAGATTGACGGAAAGAAGTTCATAGCTTGTTATAGCTTTTGTGAAGGGATTTGTAAGACTTTCTCAGATTCCCTTTGTTTGATTGTCTTGTTGGATTTGTGATCCAAGGAATGCTGATTTGTTTATTTGATTCAGTTGTTGAAACCTTGTTCTTAAGGTTTTTGTGTTCAAATATTCATTTTTTCCCATATATTTGATTATTGCTTTCATGATGATGAGTGGCTAATTTCTTTGTGCGATTATAGGGTGATTGGCTGAAGGTTGTGGGAAAAACCATGATAGAATAATCTTAAATCCCAGTAGGACCTTGAAAGCTCGAGTCTTTATCCTTAACCCTAGAACATCTCGTTCAGTCGATGAACATCTCGGCCGGGGTGGAACTTGACTGACCGAGGTGACTTATCTGATCCATAACTGAGAGTTAAGTGTTAGAGTTTGCCAAATCCTATTCTTATTACACCTTTCCTGGTTCAATGCAAGCTTAGGATGAGACTTATCCGGTAATTCCTTTGTTTGTTTACCCATAATCATAAGTGTAGGTAATAAAGGTTTATCCTTTATTGGGGTTTGAGTGTGCCTTCATTCCATCTTTGTGAGTTAGCCTGAGACTTACCCGGTAAAGGTTGATTATATTCCCTTAGTTGGTGTGTTGGTTTGAGATTATAGTTCCTTTCCTTAGTACCTTGAGACTTACCCGGTGATAGGTTCTTTGACTTGGGATTGTGAGTAGTGAGACTTACCCGATGATCTATTCCACTTTAGTAACACCTTCTCTTTGTAAAACCTCAACTTTGTCCGCTTATCTTGAGATCTTGAGTTGGAACCACAACTGGAACCACAACTTTGTCCGCTTATTATCATCTTTGATTGCTTTAATCGCTTTTGTGGTTAGTTGCAATATTGACAACCTATACTTTCTTTGTTTCACCTAAGCCCCTGAGATCGACCCCTGGAATTCTTGCTTTTTACTATAATTGATCCGTACACTACGGGTTCGCATCCTTGTTTTAAGCATACTTCTTGGGTTATAAATTTATAGCTTGTACACACCATTTGGAGCGAACAATTATCTTTTGAAATCTTGAGTCGGAACCACAACTGGATGCTTTAATCTCTAGAATCCGTATTCTCTTTATCTGACTTTTATATCATCTTTGATAGCTTTGCTTGTTGCGTGATTGTTATTTGACAACCTGAATTGCCGATCTTTGTTTCACCATAGTCCTTGTGTTCAACCCTGGAATTATTGCTTTTATTACAATCGATCCGTACATTGTGGGTTCGCTATTTGCAATTATTCTTGGTATAGATATTAAAGCTTGCACACACTTCTTGGAGCGAACAAGTTTTTGGCGCCGCTGCCGGGGACTTGGTCAAGACCAAGTTCGGTTTTGGTTGTCTTTCGGGGCTATTGCCCTTGTTGATATTGACTATTTTACATGAGTGTTTTTGCAGGATCTTTTCTTAGGTTTATGCGAAGAACTCGTGCTGGAAAGGAAATCGTTCCTTACGATCCCGAACCAGAAAAGACCTACAAGAGAAGATTGAAAGAAGCTAAGATGGCCGATCAAGACAATCGCGATCTTGAAGCCAAATTGAAGGAGGCATTGGAACAAATGCGCCTCAGTAAGGAAGAACTGCAGGGAGAGAGAGACGAGACTTGTGCAAGAATTGAAGGCATTGAAGTAGATATGGCCGCTCTGAGGGCTCGGTTTCTGCCTCGAGCGATCCCAGATCCTCGACCGAGGCAAGATCCAGTCCTAGTTGCCCCGGCCGAGATACACCCACCACCTCGGATGCCAGTCCGAGATGTTCTTTTTGTTGGAGTTCCACAAACCCTAGGACAGAGGATGGACTCCAATCAGCAAGTCAGGCGTCCAGGAATCTAGCTGAGCATGACTATGAACTTAGACCTCAAGTTCTAACCATGATTCGACAATGTCAATTTGGAGGTTTGGAGAGAGAGTCTCCGCATCAACACTTGCAAAATTAAGAGATTCTGATGGAGACTTTGAGACCATCAAGAGTGGAGAACAACAACTACAAGTTAAGGCCTTTTTACTTCTCCTTGAAAGACAAGGCGCTTGCTTGGTATCTTTTAGCATGAAATATTGTGATATTTTAGGCACGTTTTCTAAGTGTATTTGATTCATATTGATAGTCTTTGATTTAGCAATGTTGCATTTGTGAGCTAGTTTGCCTATATTGTCGATATGGATGTCTACACTAGCTTTATGTTGATTATAGGTGATTGGCAATCATTTCCGAACGGAATCAAGCAAAGAAGAGTTGATCAAGTATGTCCATGGATTAAGGGCATTATAAGGAGCAAATTGGAGTTCAACTTGAGGAATGCACGAGGCTAGGGAAGAATCACGTTCTTGCCCTAAACCACGCTCTAAAATACGGCCGTATTACAAACCACGTTTACTTCCACGGCCGTGGAACCCTGCAAAGAGAGGCGTGATGCATTCCAGTAACTATTACGGTCGTGGAATCCATGGTCCAAACCGTGACACTTTCCACGCTCTAAATTACGGTCGTGGAACCTTCCACGACCGTGATCTTGGCGATCTTTTTCGCCACACTTTGAAGCCACGATCTTTTGAAGATTGGGCCGGGCCGATATTTTATCTTGCCCTATAAAAAGACGGACAAAGTAAGATTCCGTCATCTTCGCTTAGGGATTTTTGGTAATCAACGCTTCATCTTCGCTTAGGGATTTTTGGTAATCCACGCTTCATCTCCGCTTAGAGAATTTTAACTCCCGTTTAGCCCTCGCTTGGAAGCATTGACATCTCGTTGGAGATCGAAGTTCGCATTTGGGAATTGCCCTAATCTCGCACCTTTGGTGGAGATTGCTGTTGAGATCTCCGGATTGGCGGAAGATCGAAGCTTTTGGAAGATTGTTGCAAGAAGATTTCTCTTCTTGTTTAGGTTTGATTTGAAAGACGGATTGACATCCCGTTCTCCCTTCTTTCCTAAGATTGTTATTGTTTGCTTTATTCTGAATCTATTGACAACATTCTTTCTTGATTGTAACTTTGAGATTGGTTTGAAGATTATTCAAAGTTTTCGGAAGTTTTCATCTTTCTATCTTTTAATTCTTGAATTTGATATCAACATGACTGTTATTGGCTAAAAACTCTTAACAATTCTAAGGTGAAGGGTTGATAGTTGTGGCTTAGATGATGATAGATCGATCGTAAACAGATTAGACCCTGAGAGTTAGAGAGAATCGTCGACGAACCCTAAATTACGGTTTGTTCTTGAGTTCCACGGCCATGGAGTCTCAAGATCTACCCGTAATTTCCCTTAAGTTTACGAACCTGCTTTTACTTTAATCCAAAGTTAAAGATTTGCTTTAACTTAGTTTAGGCTTGCCTTTTCTAGGTGGTAGTGAAGCCTCAACAACCTCTACCTCGATTGTGAGTGTCATAACCGTAATCGGCTAAGTTAGTCTTGATCCTTGGATTACAAGTTTAGGTATTTGACATTAATTCTTGCCTTTAGAACCTTTCTATATTGAAGCCTCAACAACCTGTATAGGGAGTGTCTTATAGGTGAGTCATATAAGGTTTTTGGAACTTCACCGTACGATTACCTTACATTAGCATACCTTTGCATATCTCAACTCTATCTTTATATCATTAGTATATCTTGAATCGATTGCCACAGCTTGATACTTGGATCTTTAGGATTGTTGTTTTCCCAATATTTGCAAAACTCTCATATTTACTCGCTTGATAATCTGCAATTGAATTTGTTCCCACCCAAATCCCTGTGTTCGATACTCTGGAATTCTTGCTAATCTACGTCGATCCGTACACTGCGGGTTCGCTTGCTTGATTCTAGTTTTATAACTTTAAAACTTATTTGCACACACCTCTAGGGGCGAACAAGTTTTTGGCGCCGTTGCCGGGGATTTGGTTTCGGCCGAATTCGGTAGCCGGTTGTCAAGCTTGGGAGCTTGCTCTCGTTATTTGATATTACTTTGAGTGCATGCGCAGGTCTAGGAACACCAAAGATCTCTTGCCTCTTGATCAAGAGCTAGAGAAAACTTTAAGGCAAAAGCGCAAGGAAAAGAAGATGGCTGAAGGACACGAACGTGATCTTCAAGCGGAGTTAGCGGAGAAGGAAGCTCAACTCCAATGGAATGAGACCCTCCGCCAGGATGAGATGGATCGTCATCAATCTCAAGTTAACAATCTACAAGACATGATCTTCCAGATGAGGGTAGAGATGAGCGACTTTAAGAATAAGGGAAGCAAGAAATCCTCAAGGAAAGCATCAAGGTCTAGAAGAAAAAGTCACTCATCCGCTGATGATAGTGATTCTTCCATGCCACCGCTAGAGGAGATTGATCCCACGATCAATGTGAATCCTTTCCATCCACGGGGAGCTGCCAATCGTCGTGTTCCACCTAAGAATGCGAGGATCGAACGTGTAGATGAAGAGCCAAGAACTCTTGGCCAGCGGATGGATCCAATACAACAACCACGCCGTTTGGGCGTGAACTTTGATGCTGATGATGTGCAAGGGTTTAACTTCAACCGTCAAGTCATTACTCTTGTTCGCCAAAACCAATTTGGCGGGACAAGCGCTGAATCTCCACACCAACACTTGCAGAACTTTGAGTGTATGATGGAGACAATGAGACCAAAGAGCGCTACTACCAACAGCTATAAGCTCAAACCTTTCTTCTTCTCCTTGAAGGGGAAAGCGTTATCTTGGTATCAAGCTCTTCCTAGTGGGAAACTAGACACGTGGGAAGACCTTTCCGCAGAGTTCCTCACCAAATTCTTTCCGCCATCCAAAACGGCGGAACTTAGAGGTAAGATTAATGCTTTTTCCATGAGATCTAACGAAAGTTTGTTTCAATCTTGGGAAAGGTTTCAGGATTTACTCTTGGATTGCCCTCATCATGGCATATCCAAACTTGCCTTGCTGGAGATCTACTACAAGGGGTTAGATGCGGGAACGCAATTCAACCTCCAATCCCTCTCATGTGGAACATTCATGGACATGAGAGAAGATGACGCTTGGGACTTCATTGAAAAGCAAGCAAGAGTCATAGAGAAGTATTCCCACCGAAAAGTGGAGGGAAATCGTGTGGAGCAAGGAGCAAAGCTCACACATGAAGCTCAAAATCAGATTTTCTCCCTCAACAATGAGATCAAAGAGTTGAAGGAGGCTATCAAGACCAACTTCCCAAAGCAACAAGGGAAGGATGTTGGTTATTTAGGCAATAACAATGGCGGCGATAACAATAACCGGAACAACAACCGGAATAACAATTGGAATGGAAACAACAACAACCGGAACAACAATTGGAACAACAATAGGGGTTCAAACAACAACAATTGGCGCTCCAATCAACAAAATTCCGGTAACTCTTATCCTTCCAACTCTAATTCACTAACTCCACCTTCCTCTTCCTCTACTCCTTTGAAAAGCCAGGGGCAATCATCTAATGGAGGAAACACTTCGGGGAAGGAAAAGCCCGATCCCATGTTGGAAACGATTTTGGGAAAGCTTCAAGGGTTAGAGAGCCGCATCATTAAGTTTGATGATCAAATTTCTAAGGTTGACAAAGCTCAAAAGGTTTTGGAAAACCAAATGTTCAACCATGCGGAGGAAGTTCCTAGGAATCAAGGGAAGCTTCCAGGAAAGACGGAGGACAACCCTAAGGGAAGGGTTATGGCAATCACAACTAGGAGCGGAGTGACTACCACCGATCCGCAGCCAAAGTTTGTTGAATTCTCCGTAGAAAAGGACAAAGAGAAAGAGAAAGGGAAGGAGAAGGAAGGTGTCTACGTTCCTCCTCCAGCTTATAAACCTCCCCTGCCATTTCCTCAATCTAGAGCGAGAGCACGCATAGGTAAACAATTTGGTAAGTTCATAGAACTCATGAGCAAGCTACATATTAATATACCATTTATTGATGCTATTGTAGGTATGCCGGCTTATGGCAAGTTCTTGAAGGAGCTCCTCTCTAACAAGAGGAAGCTAGAAGACTTCGGAGAGGTTAAGATGAGTTCGGATTCTTTGGATCTCATCAAAACCATGAAGGATAAAATGCCCCCAAAGCTAAAGGATCCGGGGTCATTTTGCATTCCCATAGGAGTGGGAGATGTCACATACGATGCGTTATGTGACTTAGGAGCAAGTGTGAGCATTATACCACTTGCATTGTGCAGGAAAATCGGTTTAGGCGACCCTAAACCGGTGAAGATGACGTTGTACATGGCGGATCGATCCATCACTCGCCCCGTCGGTATTGTAGAAGACGTCCCGGTCAAGCTAGGTAAATTCTTTGTTCCCATTGATTTTGTCGTGCTTGACATTCCTGCAGATAGTCCGGTCCCGATCATACTCGGAAGACCTTTTCTTGCAACTTCCGGCTGTATAGTCGACTGCAAGAATGGTAGACTCGCTTTTGATATAGGAGAGGAGAAAGTAGAGTTCGTTCTTTCCACTCTAGTGAAGGAGCCAATCTTTGATGAGGATATTTTCAATATCCAAGACGAAGAAGGTTTGTCTAGGGAAGAGGTAAGTGCGATTCTCTTTAACGATCCTTTACAAAAGGTTATCACTATGAGTCTAACCAATGTAGGGGAAGAAGAAGAGTGCAATGAGGCAATAGAAGCCTTAGAAGCACAAGAAGAGATAGGTGAAGTGGAGTTTGAAAAACTCCACGATGAGGCAGAAAACGTGAGAATCCACGGTTATACCCTGTATTCCATGGCCGTGGATTTCACAACCTAAATCGTTCCTCACTCTAGGGAGTTATACAGTCGTGGAGAAGATGTGACAACCATATTTCCCTTCCACGCCCTAAACCACGGCCGTGGAGGACAAGATTCACCCGTAATTTTGGCCGTGGAAGAAAGTGGTCGAGACAATTCTTCAACTTCTTCTGATTCTTCTCCCACACACTCATCACCCTTAGAAACTTCTAAGGAGACCTCAGATGCTTCTCAAGGATCATTGGAAGCTCCGAAAGCAATGGAACTCAAACCACTTCCTACTCATCTAAGGTACGCTTTTCTAGGATCTAATTCTACCTTTCCAGTTATTGTTAGTTTCGATTTAAGCATAGATGAACATAATCAGCTCATGATTGTCCTTAGGAAACATAGGAAAGCTATAGGCTATACTATTGAGGACTTAGTAGGAATTAAACCCTCCCTATGCATGCATAAGATACTAATGGAGGAAGATTTTAGAACTTCAAGACAACCTCAAAGGCGGTTGAATCCGACCATGAAAGAGGTTGTCAAGAAGGAAATTCTTAAGCTTCTTGATGCAGGTATCATCTACCCTATCTCCGATAGTAAGTGGCTGAGTCCGGTTCAAGTAGTTCCGAAGAAGGGAGGAATGACGGTCATCACCAACAAAAACAACGAACTCATTCCTACCCGAACTGTGACGGGATGGCGGATGTGCATAGACTACCGCAAGCTCAACAATGCAACGCGGAAGGATCATTTTCCATTACCATTCATTGATCAAATGCTTGAAAGGTTAGCACAACATTCACATTTTTGCTACCTTGACGGTTATAGTGGTTTCTTTCAGATTCCGATACACCCGGATGATCAAGAGAAGACCACATTAACGTGCCCATGGGGTACGTTTGCTTACAGGAGAATGCCGTTCGGGCTTTGCAACGCCCCAGCCACCTTCCAACGGTGCATGATGGCCATCTTCTCCTTGTACGTAGAGGAAATCATGGAAGTCTTCATGGACGACTTCTCCGTATACGGTTCCTCTTTTAAAGATTGCCTTTCTAACCTCTCTCTTGTTTTGCAAAGGTGTGAAGACACTAACCTAGTTCTTAATTGGGAGAAGTGTCAATTTATGGTTAAGGAAGGAATTGTATTAGGTCACTTAGTCTCTAGTAGAGGGATAGAGGTAGACAAGGCTAAGATAGAGACCATAGAGAAGCTTCCTCCCCCAATTTCGGTGAAAGGGATAAGAAGTTTCCTAGGACATGCTGGATTTTATAGGTTTGGGGACATTGGTTTAAATGACAAGTAACTCGGTACAATTCACATAATCGGGTGTTGGTGCCTTACCAAAGTCAAATAAACCGATAGTTTTAACGAGCTTTGGTATGTGTGTCCGGTGTGGATGCACCTCGAAAAATAAAAAAGCCCGAGGACGGCTAATCACCAAGGTTTCGGATTTTGTACACCAATGCCATTGTCTCAAAAATAAGTGAAAAAGAAAAGAAAACAAAGAAAAGTTGGAGAAAATTATACACTTGTTGGGAAGTTGAGCAAAAACGAAATTGTGAAGTTAGTTCCTTTCCCGGATTAGCATCACATGACCTAAAAATTTCCACCTAATCACAACGTTTCTTAGCCTCTTCTTTCCTAAGTCCTTGTGACCTAATTGCATGTGTGTAAGACTTAGTGATCTAGATTGGATATACTCATGATCATCTTGACTTCTTCATTTTCACCTCTCATGCATGCTTTCTAGTTAAGTATAATTGTCTTTCCATGCCTTCACTCATTTGATGCATGATTGCTTATCCATTGCTATGAAACATGACTATGAAGGTGATCCAATGTTAGAAGCACAACTCCAAAAAGATTTTGTTGTTTTTCTGCATGCATAAATCACGTCATCTCCTAGTCTATAGTTGGATCTTGCTCGGGGACGAGCAAATCTTAAGTATGGGGTATTTTGATAACGTGATTTATGACGTTAGTATAGGCATACAATTAGATAGTTTTTCCCGTTATTCACGCACGGTTTGACATTAGTTTAAGACGTTTGCGCTCATTTCGTGCATATTTCTAGAAAAGACGTCTACACGAGCTTTTGTCGGTTTTGTAGGTATTTCGGGGATCTTTTGGACATTAATCGATACATTCGAGGATCAAGCCTCATGGTGGTACATATCCGAGACCTTGAAGGAACATAATTGAAGCAATGAAGGACACAAGGACCCTTTTTGGTGCAAGTAATGGAGCAACTCATGGCTAGATGATCATAACAAGTCTCTGTTGAAGAAAATCGACCTACACCCACGAAAATCGGCCGATTTTTCCTACTGGGTCAATTTTTGGGCCTTTGACAGCTTAAGCCACGTGTCCCATGATCTCTTGTCCGGCCTTGCTCTTGGTGGAGAATATAAGTGGTCTTGCAGGCTGATTGATGGATCCCTCTCCTTCCTTTGGACCCTTCTAGCATCTTCTCAAAGAATCTTCCAATTGGGAGCTCTCTTCAAGACACCCTTGTGGGTGTTCTTGAGGGAGATTAGTGTAGATTTCAATTTCACAGTGAGATTTGAGTGACTTTTATGAAGAAGATTGTTGAAGGTTGTAAGATCCGACTTGGAGCTACATTTGGTGTGTTGAAAGACTTGTTTTGAACTCAAATCGAGCTAAGTTTCATTGCTTTCATTTCCTTATTTCATCTTCTTGCTATGGATTCCATGTTTGCTTGTATGATGATTCTAGATCTTGAAATGCCTGTTATTGGCTAGTTTGTTGTGAGTTTGGAGTGATGGATTGATGGTTATAGCTTGGATGATGATAGAATGGACTTGTATGTTAGTTTAGGATGATTTGTATGCACGAAACCTAACTCAGACAGAAAAATCGGCCTGTTCTTTAGGTAAATCGGCCGATTTTTACTATGATCCACCCGATTTTTCCTTCTGTTGCTCTTTAATTGATGAATCTGTATGTTAGGATGTTAGATTGTTGAAATCCTAGTGTTTGTTGAGCATAATATAGCTTAGGGTGACCTAATGCTAGCAAACCAAGTTAGGAAAGAGACCTACCCGGTGATTTCCGATCTTAGATACAAAAGATGATGAACTCTAGGTAGTAGTGAGCCTCATAAGCCGCTATTGGATCGAGTGTGCTAGGATTGTTGCTTGAGACTTACCTTTTCCGAGACTTACCCGGTAAGGAGAGGTTTGCCCCTTAAGTAGTGTCCGGTTTGTGTAGAATTCCCAACTTTACCTCCTTGAGACTTACCCGGTAATAGGAGTTTGGTGCGGGATTAGTGAAGCATGAGACTTACCCGGTAATTGCTTCCATTAGAGAAACACCCTTTCCCAACACCGCAGCTTTGTCCTTAGAATCTTTAGAACCTTGAGTCCAATGCCATAACCGGAAATCTTGACCTCTAGAATCCATTTTTCTCTCTTTGATCTCATATCTTGTATTTGTGTCATTTGTTTGTTTGCCAGCTTGAGTTGTTAGTTTGTTTTATTACCTTTCTTGATTTGTGATCTTTGCTTGATCACCACAAAAACCCAACCAAAAATATCATCATTGTCATTTCTTTATTTCTTTCTCCTTTCTTAGACTAGATTTGCACTATCTTTGATCATTGAATGACTTGATTTCGCCTCAGTCCTTGTGTTCGACCTCGGAATACTTTCCTTCCTACATAACGATCCGTACACTGCGGGTTTCGCTAGGTAGTTTAGGATTTTAGTTCGAGTTTATAAATGTAAAGCTTTTTGTGCTACAGATCCTAGCGTAACAGACACCACATGATAAGTTCTCTCACTTTCTTCTTGAGATGATTAAGGCAATTTATTCTCTTCTCTTCTTTTTCTTGATCATGCTTATTCCCTCATATACATATTTGCCTCCCTTTACCTATCCGGGAATTTGGAAGCAAGCAAGCAAGTGAAAAGCGAGTGAAGGAAAAGATGAGATGTTGGCTGGAAGTTAGAAAGAAACAAATAGGTTTGGGGAAGTCAATCATGATGATGAGTAACTTGGCACCATTCACATAGCCGGGTGTTTGTGTCTTGCCAAAGTCGGATTGAGCGATGTTCCTAACGGGTCATGGTATGTGCATCAAGGGTTTGAGGCATCTCGAGAAATTGATGATTGCTGATTTCCTAGGCTTCGGTTATTGTGCACCTCTGTCCATGCATCCCAAAAAGTAAAAAAGTAAAATAAGCAAAGCTTATTGGTGGAAGATGTTGAAGTTCAAAGCAAGTGAAGTGAAGTGAAGATCCTTTATCGGACTCTAGCACCACATTCCCTATATACATCCCACCCTCACACGTTTCTTGACCCTCTTTTGAAAAGACCTTGAGACCTCGAGCTTGTTGATTGACTTGGTGGTTTAAACTGGATTATACATTATTAATTTCGATAATTATGATTTATTATGCATTCTATAATTTTATGCAAAGATGAATAACTTTCTTATATTTATAAAATATTTTGAGCATGTTTTGATTTTAATTACCATGAAGCATTCTCTTAGAGTGATCTATGAGTGGAGCACACCACAAAAATGTTTTGAAATACTTTTCATTGATCATCTGACTTATAATCCATTCTATCCTGTACTTAAGACTTGGAACTTGCTTGAGGACAAGCAAGGGACAAGTATGGGGTATTTTGATAGCATGTATTATAGTCTATATTTTGGGACCTGTTTAGATGTTTTATCTTCAATAATCTGCATGTTTGAATGTATATTATGTGATTATATTGTCATTTCATCTACCTTTACGGGAATCGAGGTCTACACCAAGTTTCGTTGTAATCAGAGGTAAAATGGCACGTTTTGCATCAAAATGGAGCTAAGGAGCAAAGGAGTCATTGGAGCTACATTCAGGAGCTTAAAGAGGAGCTCGGGAAGCAAGGAATTCACAAAGAAGATTTACTTTGGACCAGATTTGAGAGATTTCACCTTCACCTGAGAGTCACCTCGGTTGACTACAGATCACCTCGACCGAGGTGATCTAGAGGAGCGCCCCGACCGAGGCGAACACCCTGGATGCGGCGAGATATATTTTATTTGGTTGAGATCTTTTATTTTTGGAAAGGGAGATCTTATATTTTTGAGTTGAATTTCTGGAAGGAAGATCATATATTTTGGAGATCTATTTTAGAGATATGAATATATTTTTATTAGGAAATTATCTTTTTAAGATATTATTATCTTTGGAAGATAATTCTCCTATATAAAGGGCTAGATTTTCCACAAATTTAGCAAACCCGCTACCATTGCAGCACTGGGAGATTGAAGAAACTGCAGTTAGGAAGGATTCTTGGAAGGTGGAAGGAAGATTGACGGAAAGAAGTTCATAGCTTGTTATAGCTTTTGTGAAGGGATTTGTAAGACTTTCTCAGATTCCCTTTGTTTGATTGTCTTGTTGGATTTGTGATCCAAGGAATGCTGATTTGTTTATTTGATTCAGTTGTTGAAACCTTGTTCTTAAGGTTTTTGTGTTCAAATATTCATTTTTTCCCATATATTTGATTATTGCTTTCATGATGATGAGTGGCTAATTTCTTTGTGCGATTATGGGGTGATTGGCTGAAGGTTGTGGGAAAAACCATGATAGAATAATCTTAAATCCCAGTAGGACCTTGAAAGCTCGAGTCTTTATCCTTAACCCTAGAACATCTCGTTCAGTCGATGAACATCTCGGCCGGGGTGGAACTTGACTGACCGAGGTGACTTATCTGATCCATAACTGAGAGTTAAGTGTTAGAGTTTGCCAAATCCTATTCTTATTACACCTTTCCTGGTTCAATGCAAGCTTAGGATGAGACTTATCCGGTAATTCCTTTGTTTGTTTACCCATAATCATAAGTGTAGGTAATAAAGGTTTATCCTTTATTGGGGTTTGAGTGTGCCTTCATTCCATCTTTGTGAGTTAGCCTGAGACTTACCCGGTAAAGGTTGATTATATTCCCTTAGTTGGTGTGTTGGTTTGAGATTATAGTTCCTTTCCTTAGTACCTTGAGACTTACCCGGTGATAGGTTCTTTGACTTGGGATTGTGAGTAGTGAGACTTACCCGATGATCTATTCCACTTTAGTAACACCTTCTCTTTGTAAAACCTCAACTTTGTCCGCTTATCTTGAGATCTTGAGTTGGAACCACAACTGGATGCCTTAATCCCTAGAATTTACATATTCCATTTAATTGACTTTATTATCATCTTTGATTGCTTTAATCGCTTTTGTGGTTAGTTGCAATATTGACAACCTATACTTTCTTTGTTTCACCTAAGCCCCTGAGATCGACCCCTGGAATTCTTGCTTTTTACTATAATTGATCCGTACACTACGGGTTCGCATCCTTGTTTTAAGCATACTTCTTGGGTTATAAATTTATAGCTTGTACACACCATTTGGAGCGAACAATTATCTTTTGAAATCTTGAGTCGGAACCACAACTGGATGCTTTAATCTCTAGAATCCGTATTCTCTTTATCTGACTTTTATATCATCTTTGATAGCTTTGCTTGTTGCGTGATTGTTATTTGACAACCTGAATTACCGATCTTTGTTTCACCATAGTCCTTGTGTTCAACCCTGGAATTATTGCTTTTATTACAATCGATCCGTACATTGTGGGTTCGCTATTTGCAATTATTCTTGGTATAGATATTAAAGCTTGCACACACTTCTTGGAGCGAACAAGTTTTTGGCGCCGCTGCCGGGGACTTGGTCAAGACCAAGTTCGGTTTTGGTTGTCTTTCGGGGCTATTGCCCTTGTTGATATTGACTATTTTACATGAGTGTTTTTGCAGGATCTTTTCTTAGGTTTATGCGAAGAACTCGTGCTGGAAAGGAAATCGTTCCTTACGATCCCGAACCAGAAAAGACCTACAAGAGAAGATTGAAAGAAGCTAAGATGGCCGATCAAGACAATCGCGATCTTGAAGCCAAATTGAAGGAGGCATTGGAACAAATGCGCCTCAGTAAGGAAGAACTGCAGGGAGAGAGAGACGAGACTTGTGCAAGAATTGAAGGCATTGAAGTAGATATGGCCGCTCTGAGGGCTCGGTTTCTGCCTCGAGCGATCCCAGATCCTCGACCGAGGCAAGATCCAGTCCTAGTTGCCCCGGCCGAGATACACCCACCACCTCGGATGCCAGTCCGAGATGTTCTTTTTGTTGGAGTTCCACGAACCCTAGGACAGAGGATGGACTCCAATCAGCAAGTCAGGCGTCCAGGAATCCAGCTGAGCATGACTATGAACTTAGACCTCAAGTTCTAACCATGATTCGACAATGTCAATTTGGAGGTTTGGAGAGAGAGTCTCCGCATCAACACTTGCAAAATTAAGAGATTCTGATGGAGACTTTGAGACCATCAAGAGTGGAGAACAACAACTACAAGTTAAGGCCTTTTTACTTCTCCTTGAAAGACAAGGCGCTTGCTTGGTATCTGTTAGCATGAAATATTGTGATATTTTAGGCACGTTTTCTAAGTGTATTTGATTCATATTGATAGTCTTTGATTTAGCAATGTTGCATTTGTGAGCTAGTTTGCCTATATTGTCGATATGGATGTCTACACTAGCTTTATGTTGATTATAGGTGATTGGCAATCATTTCCGAACGGAATCAAGCAAAGAAGAGTTGATCAAGTATGTCCATGGATTAAGGGCATTATAAGGAGCAAATTGGAGTTCAACTTGAGGAATGCACGAGGCTAGGGAAGAATCACGTTCTTGCCCTAAACCACGCTCTAAAATACGGCCGTATTACAAACCACGTTTACTTCCACGGCCGTAGAACCCTGCAAAGAGAGGCGTGATGCATTCCAGTAACTATTACGGTCGTGGAATCCATGGTCCAAACCGTGACACTTTCCACGCTCTAAATTACGGTCGTGGAACCTTCCACGACCGTGATCTTGGCGATCTTTTTCGCCACACTTTGAAGCCACGATCTTTTGAAGATTGGGCCGGGCCGATATTTTATCTTGCCCTATAAAAAGACGGACAAAGTAAGATTCCGTCATCTTCGCTTAGGGATTTTTGGTAATCAACGCTTCATCTTCGCTTAGGGATTTTTGGTAATCCACGCTTCATCTCCGCTTAGAGAATTTTAACTCCCGTTTAGCCCTCGCTTGGAAGCATTGACATCTCGTTGGAGATCGAAGTTCGCATTTGGGAATTGCCCTAATCTCGCACCTTTGGTGGAGATTTCTGTTGAGATCTCCGGATTGGCGGAAGATCGAAGATTTTGGAAGATTGTTGCAAGAAGATTTCTCTTCTTGTTTAGGTTTGATTTGAAAGACGGATTGACATCCCGTTCTCCCTTCTTTCCTAAGATTGTTATTGTTTGCTTTATTCTGAATCTATTGACAACATTCTTTCTTGATTGTAACTTTGAGATTGGTTTGAAGATTATTCAAAGTTTTCGGAAGTTTTCATCTTTCTATCTTTTAATTCTTGAATTTGATATCAACATGACTGTTATTGGCTAAAAACTCTTAACAATTCTAAGGTGAAGGGTTGATAGTTGTGGCTTAGATGATGATAGATCGATCGTAAACAGATTAGACCCTGAGAGTTAGAGAGAATCGTCGACGAACCCTAAATTACGGTTTGTTCTTGAGTTCCACGGCCATGGAGTCTCAAGATCTACCCGTAATTTCCCTTAAGTTTACTAACCTGCTTTTACTTTAATCCAAAGTTAAAGATTTGCTTTAACTTAGTTTAGGCTTGCCTTTTCTAGGTGGTAGTGAAGCCTCAACAACCTCTACCTCGATTGTGAGTGTTATAACCATAATCGGCTAAGTTAGTCTTGATCCTTGGATTACAAGTTTGGGTATTTGACATTAATTCTTGCCTTTAGAACCTTTCTATATTGAAGCCTCAACAACCTGTATAGGGAGTGTCTTATAGGTGAGTCATATAAGGTTTTTGGAACTTCACCGTACGATTACCTTACATTAGCATACCTTTGCATATCTCAACTCTATCTTTATATCATTAGTATATCTTGAATCGATTGTCACAGCTTGATACTTGGATCTTTAGGATTGTTGTTTTCCCAATATTTGCAAAACTCTCATATTTACTCGCTTGATAATCTGCAATTGAATTTGTTCCCACCCAAATCCTTGTGTTCGATACTCTGAAATTCTTGCTAATCTACGTCGATTCGTACACTGCGGGTTCGCTTGCTTGATTCTAGTTTTATAAGTTTAAAACTTATTTGCACACACCTCTAGGGGCGAACAAGTTTTTGGCGCCGTTGCCGGGGATTTGGTTTCGGCCGAATTCGGTAGCCGGTTGTCAAGCTTGGGAGCTTGCTCTCGTTATTTGATATTACTTTGAGTGCATGCGCAGGTCTAGGAACACCAAAGATCTCTTGCCTCTTGATCAAGAGCTAGAGAAAACTTTAAGGCAAAAGCGCAAGGAAAAGAAGATGGCTGAAGGACACGAACGTGATCTTCAAGCGGAGTTAGCGGAGAAGGAAGCTCAACTCCAATGGAATGAGACCCTCCGCTAGGATGAGATGGATCGTCATCAATCTCAAGTTAACAATCTACAAGACATGATCTTCCAGATGAGGGTAGAGATGAGCGACCTTAAGAATAAGGGAAGCAAGAAATCCTCAAGGAAAGCATCAAGGTCTAGATGAAAAAGTCACTCATCCGCTGATGATAGTGATTCTTCCATGCCACCGCTAGAGGAGATTGATCCCACGATCAATGTGAATCCTTTCCATCCACGGGGAGCTGCCAATCGTCGTGTTCCACCTAAGAATGCGAGGATCGAACGTGTAGATGAAGAGCCAAGAACTCTTGGCCAGCGGATGGATCCAACACAACAACCACGCCGTTTGGGCGTGAACTTTGATGTTGATGATGTGCAAGGGTTTAACTTCAACCCTCAAGTCATTACTCTTGTTTGCCAAAACCAATTTGGCGGGACAAGCGCTGAATCTCCACACCAACACTTGCAGAACTTTGAGTGTATGATGGAGACAATGAGACCAAAGAGCGCTACTACCAACAGCTATAAGCTCAAACCTTTCTTCTTCTCCTTGAAGGGGAAAGCGTTATCTTGGTATCAAGCTCTTCCTAGTGGGAAACTAGACACGTGGGAAGACCTTTCCGCAGAGTTCCTCACCAAATTCTTTCCGCCATCCAAAACGGCGGAACTTAGAGGTAAGATTAATGCTTTTTCCATGAGATCTAACGAAAGTTTGTTTCAATCTTGGGAAAGGTTTCAGGATTTACTCTTGGATTGCCCTCATCATGGCATATCCAAACTTGCCTTGCTGGAGATCTACTACAAGGGGTTAGATGCGGGAACGCAATTCAACCTCCAATCCCTCTCATGTGGAACATTCATGGACATGAGAGAAGATGACGCTTGGGACTTCATTGAAAAGCAAGCAAGAGTCATAGAGAAGTATTCCCACCGAAAAGTGGAGGGAAATCGTGTGGAGCAAGGAGCAAAGCTCACACATGAAGCTCAAAATCAGATTTTCTCCCTCAACAATGAGATCAAAGAGTTGAAGGAGGCTATCAAGACCAACTTCCCAAAGCAACAAGGGAAGGATGTTGGTTATTTAGGCAATAACAATGGCGGCGATAACAATAACCGGAACAACAACCGGAATAACAATTGGAATGGAAACAACAACAACCGGAACAACAATAGGGGTTCAAACAACAACAATTGGCGCTCCAATCAAGAAAATTCCGGTAACTCTTATCCTTCCAACTCTAATTCACTAACTCCACCTTCCTCTTCCTCTACTCCTTTAAAAAGCCAGGGGCAATCATCTAATGGAGGAAACACTTCGGGGAAGGAAAAGCCCGATCCCATGTTGGAAACGATTTTGGGAAAGCTTCAAGGGTTAGAGAACCGCATCATTAAGTTTGATGATCAAATTTCTAAGGTTGACAAAGCTCAAAAGGTTTTGGAAAACCAAATGTTCAACCATGCGGAGGAAGTTCCTAGGAATCAAGGGAAGCTTCCAGGAAAGACGGAGGACAACCCTAAGGGAAGGGTTATGGCAATCACAACTAGGAGCGGAGTGACTACCACCGATCCGCAGCCAAAGTTTGTTGAAGTCTCCGTAGAAAAGGACAAAGAGAAAGAGAAAGGGAAGGAGAAGGAAGGTGTGTACGTTCCTCCTCCAGCTTATAAACCTCCCCTGCCATTTCCTCAATCTAGAGCGAGAGCACGCCTAGATAAACAATTTGGTAAGTTCATAGAACTCATGAGCAAGCTACATATTAATATACCATTTATTGATGCTATTGTAGGTATGCCGGCTTATGGCAAGTTCTTGAAGGAGCTCCTCTCTAACAAGAGGAAGCTAGAAGACTTTGGAGAGGTTAAGATGAGTTCGGATTCTTTGGATCTCATCAAAACCATGAAGGATAAAATGCCCCCAAAGCTAAAGGATCCGGGGTTATTTTGCATTCCCATAGGAGTGGGAGATGTCACATACGATGCGTTATGTGACTTAGGAGCAAGTGTGAGCATTATACCACTTGCATTGTGCAGGAAAATCGGTTTAGGCGACCCTAAACCGGTGAAGATGACGTTGTACATGGCGGATCGATCCATCACTCGCCCCGTCGGTATTGTAGAAGACGTCCCGGTCAAGCTAGGTAAATTCTTTGTTCCCATTGATTTTGTCGTGCTTGACATTCCTGCAGATAGTCCGGTCCCGATCATACTCGGAAGACCTTTTCTTGCAACTTCCGGCTGTATAGTCGACTGCAAGAATGGTAGACTCGCTTTTGATATAGGAGAGGAGAAAGTAGAGTTCGTTCTTTCCACTCTAGTGAAGGAGCCAATCTTTGATGAGGATATTTTCAATATCCAAGACGAAGAAGGTTTGTCTAGGGAAGAGGTAAGTGCGATTCTCTTTAACGATCCTTTACAAAAGGTTATCACTATGAGTCTAACCAATGTAGGGGAAGAAGAAGAGTGCAATGAGGCAATAGAAGCCTTAGAAGCACAAGAAGAGATAGGTGAAGTGGAGTTTGAAAAACTCCACGATGAGGCAGAAAACGTGAGAATCCACGGTTATACCCTGTATTCCACGGCCGTGGATTTCACAACCAAAATCGTTCCTCACTCTAGGGAGTTATACGGTCGTGGAGAAGATGTGACAACCATATTTCCCTTCCACGCCCTAAACCACGGCCGTGGAGGACAAGATTCACCCGTAATTTTGGCCGTGGAAGAAAGTGGTCGAGACAATTCTTCAACTTCTTCTGATTCTTCTCCCACACACTCATCACCCTTAGAAACTTCTAAGGAGACCTCGGATGCTTCTCAAGGATCATTGGAAGCTCCGAAAGCAATGGAACTCAAACCACTTCCTACTCATCTAAGGTACGCTTTTCTAGGATCTAATTCTACCTTTCCAGTTATTGTTAGTTTCGATTTAAGCATAGATGAACATAATCAGCTCATGATTGTCCTTAGGAAACATAGGAAAGCTATAGGCTATACTATTGAGGACTTAGTAGGAATTAAACCCTCCCTATGCATGCATAAGATACTAATGGAGGAAGATTTTAGAACTTCAAGACAACCTCAAAGGCGGTTGAATCCGACCATGAAAGAGGTTGTCAAGAAGGAAATTCTTAAGCTTCTTGATGTAGGTATCATCTACCCTATCTCCGATAGTAAGTGGGTGAGTCCGGTTCAAGTAGTTCCGAAGAAGGGAGGAATGACGGTCATCACCAACAAAAACAACGAACTCATTCCTACCCGAACTGTGACGGGATGGCGGATGTGCATAGACTACCGCAAGCTCAACAATGCAACGCGGAAGGATCATTTTCCATTACCATTCATTGATCAAATGCTTGAAAGGTTAGCACAACATTCACATTTTTGCTACCTTGACGGTTATAGTGGTTTCTTTCAGATTCCGATACACCCGGATGATCAAGAGAAGACCACATTAACGTGCCCATGGGGTACGTTTGCTTACAGGAGAATGTCGTTCGGGCTTTGCAATGCCCCAGCCACCTTCCAACGGTGCATGATGGCCATCTTCTCCGAGTACGTAGAGGAAATCATGGAAGTCTTCATGGACGACTTCTCCGTATACGGTTCCTCTTTTAACGATTGCCTTTCTAACCTCTCTCTTGTTTTGCAAAGGTGTGAAGACACTAACCTAGTTCTTAATTGGGAGAAGTATCAATTTATGGTTAAGGAAGGAATTGTATTAGGTCACTTAGTCTCTAGTAGAGGGATAGAGGTAGACAAGGCTAAGATAGAGACCATAGAGAAGCTTCCTCCCCCAATTTCGGTGAAAGGGATAAGAAGTTTCCTAGGACATGCTGGATTTTATAGACGCTTCATTAAAGACTTTTCTAAGATATCAAAACCTCTCACTAATCTATTGATGAAGGATGCGGTTTTTGAGTTTTCGCAGGAATGTTTAGATGCGTTTAACACCATTCGACAAGCTCTAATTTCAGCACCTATTATCCAACCCCCAGATTGGACTCTTCCCTTTGAGATTATGTGCAACGCTAGTGACGTAGCTATTGGAGCTGTTCTTGGACAACGAAAGGAAGGGCGAACCCATGCCATATACTATGCTAGCAAGACGCTAGACGAAGCGCAGCTCAACTACGCCACTACCGAAAAGGAGTTTTTAGCTATTGTCTATGCTATTGACAAGTTTCGCTCTTATCTTGTAGGTGCAAAGGTGATTGTCTACACGGATCATGCTGCGATCCGGTACCTCCTTGCGAAGAAAGATGCGAAGCCAAGGCTAATCAGATGGATTCTTCTCCTACAAGAATTCGATCTTGAGATCCGCGACAAGAAAGGTTCAGAAAATTCTGTTGCGGATCATTTGAGTCGCCTAACACATCTAGAAGACGACCATTTGCCCATCGACGACTCCTTCCCGGACGAACACTTACACCTTATTGAGGAGTGCATCGATGTGATCTCCAAAGGTAACGAGCCATGCTTTGCCGATTTTGTTAACTATTTGGTTTGTCAGGAGATACCGCCCGGACTATCCTACGCACAAAGGAAGAAGTTCTTTAAGGACGTCCGGGAATACTATTGGAACGAGCCTCTCCTCTTCAAGAGAGGTCCGGATGGCATCATTCGGCGATGTGTGCCGGAAGATGAGATGCAAAGTGTCATCCGCCATTGTCATTCACTACCTTGTGGAGGACACGCTAGTTCGAACAAAACTAGCGCAAAGGTATTGCAATCTGGATTCTTTTGGCCTACTTTGTTTAGAGATGTGCAATCCTTTGTTTCTTGCTGCGATGCTTGTCAAAGAACAGGCAATATCTCTAGGAGGAATGAGATGCCCCTCAACAACATCCAGGAGGTGGAGATTTTCAACGTTTGGGAAGTCGATTTCATGGGACCATTCCCATCCTCTTGTGGAAACCAATACATACTATTGACGGTGGATTACGTTTCTAGATGGGTGGAAGCAATTGCCTCTCCCACCAATGATGCCATGGTGGTGGTTAAGTTCTTCAACAAGACCATCTTCCCGCGATTTGGGACGCCAAGGACGATCATTACTGATGGAGGTTCTCACTTCATAGCCCGTCGCTTTGAAGCTCTTCTAGCTAAGTATGGGGTTACTCACAAGATCGCTACCCCTTACCATCCACAAACAAGTGGACAAGTTGAGATCTCAAATAGGGAGATCAAAGGAATTCTAGAGAAGACGGTTTCAAGGACGAGGAAGGATTGGTCTTTGAAACTTGACGATGCATTGTGGGCATACCGGACTGCATACAAGACTCCCATAGGAACCATACCATACAACCTTGTGTATGGGAAGTCTTGTCACTTGCCGGTAGAATTGGAGCACAAAGCGTTTTGGGCTATCAAGTGGTTGAACTTCAGCATGAAAGAAGCGGGAGAGAAGCGTCTCCTAGACATCAATGAGCTGGATGAACTCCGCTTGAACGCTTATGAAAACGCTAAGATCTATAAGGAGAGAGCAAAGCGTTGGCATGATAAGCATATCATTCCAAAGGACTTCAAAGAAGGAGATCAAGTTCTCCTCTTCAATTCAAGGCTTCGTCTCTTTCCAGGTAAGCTTAAATCTCGTTGGACCGGACCTTTTCTAATTAAGCGTATTTTCCCCCATGGTGCAGTTGAAGTATGGGGTGAAGCGAGCGGAACTTTTAAGGTGAACGGCCAACGACTCAAGAAGTATACGCCGGAACTCCAAGCTGAGGAGTTTGCGCCTACCGCACTCGAATAAGTGCCAGATTGGTCTAGCTACGGACCTTAAACAAAGCGCTTCTTGGGAGGCAACCCAAGGTATTGCATTTTTGCTTTTGCTTTCGATTCATAGATTAGCTTAGTATAGACGTTTTTGCTTTGTTTTTGCCTCGATTTCTTCCGGTATGTTCGTGTTTTTGGATGTAGGAACGATGAAAAAGGAAAAGAGGAGGATGATGTTGAAGAAAAGTGACGAAATTTGGACTTTGGAGCTTTACACAGAGTTCCACGGCCTAAACCACGGTCGTGACAGCTACAGTACCCGTAATTTCTAAAAGCCTTTGAAAAATCATCAAAACCACGGTTCCGTACACTTCCACGGCCGTGGAACACCCCGACAGACCGTGATTTTCAAAATTTTGCCTGCGACTATATAAGCCACATTCTTCACAAATTCATCCCAAAAACCCCTCTTTCCACGACCTAATTGCCGAAAATCCACGACCCTCTCTCAAATCTTCGTTTCCTAATCGTTTTCAATGATTCTTCTTCCTAAACCGAAGCAAATTCAACCACAAACCAGATCCAAGCGACGAATCGAGCGGAAATTCACCAACAAACGCACATTTCGGATTTTTCAATTCGAAAAAGAGGTTTTCTTCTCCCTTCTTAATTCTTGCCGATTTGGTTGTTTTTGTTAGAGATTTTTAGGAAGAACTCATTGAGATTGGAGGAAATTAGACTAGGACTGCCTGTTGTGGAGATTGATTGCTGATTTGCTGAGATTCGTGAACTTCTGAGACGAATCACGGTCTCTGGGGAAATTACGGCCGTGGTTTTCTGAAGAACATACCATAATTTTGAGCAGAATGGATTTTGTGAGAAGAGTTTCGGGGAGGATAAAAGAGAAGAAGAATAAGCAGAATAAGAAGAGGAAGGGTAATCCCTCCTCCTCCTCATCCTCTAGGGCACCACCACCCTCTTCACCTTCACCTCCATCCTCATCTTCACCTCCATCCTCACCTCCTCACCCTAGAGTCCCGACCATACACGACGATCATCTCGATGCACTCGAGAGGATCAAGGAGAGGGCAGTGATTGGCCCTAGATACTTGTTGTTGGAGGATCTGGTTCCTGTCAACATTGTTGATGACCTTACTTGGCTCTTGGATAGAGCCGGACTAGTTGTCTTCTCGGCTATCCGAGAAGACGTATATGAGGAGATTACACGAGAGGTTGTGACGTCCTTTGAGCACAGCCACGTAGACAGGACCGTCTCTTTCCGTCTTATGGAGAGAGACTACCATTTGAGCATCCGTGAGTTTGGGACCATTTTTGGGTTTCATGAGACCTTTAATGGTCGATTTCCAAGTGGCGTTTACGCCAAGGACTTTTGGGAGGAGGTGGCTATGATTTACGCTAGCGAGGACCGCTGGCAGCCCGCTGACACCAAGGCTAGGTTGATGTACCACCTAGCCTTGAAGATAGCCCACCGTGTTCTTTCGGAGTGTCTCTTTCCTAGGACGGAGACGCCCCAAAAGATCAAGACGGATGAGCTGTTCTTGCTTTACTCCATGCTTTATGGACACCGGGCTGATTGTGCCACTCTCTTGGCTGCTACGATGAACAAGCTCAAGAACAAGAAGAAGGGCAACATAGGATATGTTGGGATAGTTACCCACATTGCTAGGAGTTTTGGTGTCGACTTTTCTGCTTGCACCCGCATACCGGCCGTACCTTTAGGGCTACATGCTTTCATGGTTAGGGGTCTCATTTTCCCCACACATAGAGGTCCGCCTTATGCGGGCATGCCTTGGGAGAGTAGGACGGGTAGGGGTATAGAGTGGCTACCGGAGTACTCCATTATGGTTGGACGCCATAATTGGAAGGAGACGTTCGCTGCGATGCATGCGAACAGGATAGCAGCTCCCCCTTATGTCCCACCACCGGTTGTTGAGGAGGAGGATATGGGAGATCAGTTTGAGAGTGGAGGAGGAGCCGAGCAGGAGTTTGGCACGTTTCCGGATCAGCCGGAGGCGGCCCCATATGTACCTAGACGCTCTCCACGACCAGCTAGAGCCTCAAGCTCGTCTTCTCGCTACGCTAGCGTGAGTGAGAGACCTACGTGGATGACCACACCTCCCACATGGTATGGCGTCCCCCCTCCTTGGTCCACCGAGCAGCCAGCAGCACCTCCACCAGCACCAGCACCATCCAACGCTCCAGCATGGTACAGTCAGGCCCCGGGATGGTACGAGCAGATGCCGGATTGGGCTACCGGACTTTCAGAGAGAGTAGGAGCATTGGAGATCCGAGCCGATGCTAGAGACGGACGTTTAGACGACCTTGACCACATGATGAGGGACGTCTACCGCCAGCAGTTTGGGCGGTTCTATGATCCTAGCTTCTCTCCATTCCCGCCTCCGCCAGCACCGTAGTGATTTGATGACCGATCGTTCGCTTTAGACATTCCGCCACCACTTTGTGAGTTTCTTTTTCTTTTCTTCTTTTCTTTCTTTCTTTTTGAACATTAGGGACAATGTTCGTCCTAAGTATGGGGTGGGATG
The DNA here is from genome assembly GCA_033239125.1 of Fagopyrum homotropicum. NCBI lineage: Eukaryota > Viridiplantae > Streptophyta > Magnoliopsida > Caryophyllales > Polygonaceae > Fagopyrum > Fagopyrum homotropicum. The sequence goes on along the minus strand of BSWB01000003.1, from coordinate 93,704,186 downwards.
TACTAAAAGTTTGTAATAACTCTTACTCGCTATGCTTGCTTCTATTCGAGACTATTTGCATGTTCATTATATTGTTGCACATTTCATTATCTCATTGCATGAAAAAGAACTTGAAAAACCCATAAAAATTGAAAAATTTTGAAAATTTTGTGCTTCTAATGAATTGAGATGATTTCTATGATAATCACTACTTGTGAATTGAGTTTGATGACAATTGCATGCTTAAAAGAATAGTGAATTGAAAAGAATTTGAATGAATGAATTTTACCTCTTTTGCAAGTTTCATAATGTGATAAATGTTACCTAAATCATGTTGAGAAATTGAAGTTGAAATCACACTATAAGTTCTTATACTTCTTGTTGAGATGATTAAGGCAACTCGATTTTTCTTTCTTCTTTCTTTGATCATTTTAGCTCCTCATTGAAATATTAGCCTCCTTTACCTATCCGGGAACTTGGAGAAGTGAATGAAAAAGGCATGTTTGATGTGGGAGGGCCATGAGAGCAATTATTTGCAATCAAAAGAATAGAAAGAAATTATAGGTTTGGGGAAGTCAATCATGATGATGAGTAACTCGGCACCATTCACATAGCCGGGTGTTTGTGTCTTGCCAAAGTCGGATTGAGCGATATTCCTAGCGGATTATGGTATGTGCGCTAAGGGTTTGAGGCATCTCATAAAAATTGAGAAACGCCAATCTCCTAGGCTTCAGTTTTTGTGCACCTCTGTCCATAACTCCAAAAGTAAAGTCGAAAAATGAAAAGAAGAGAGCGAAGCTCTAAGTTGAAGTGTTGCGGAAACCGCAAAAGAAGAAGAAGGGTAGTTGTCCACTTTCCCGGATTTATGCACCACGTACCTTAAAGTTTCTTTCCCCTTCCACATTCTAGACCTTTTCTTTGGAAGTCCTTAAGATCAAAAGAATGTTATATGACTTGGTGATCTAAATTAAAGTTTCTTATGATTGATTTTGATAATGTTTAAGGGTTATGATGCTTGTTTAGAAGTTTAATTGATTCATGAGTTTTCTTTCCCTTTCACTCTTTGATTAAGTGTATGAAAGTCTAATAAACGATTGAAGCAAGGTTTGAGAATGATCTATTCTTTAGAAGGCACATTTCTCCAAAAGAAGTATTGCTTTGAGAAGGTACACATATTTCATCCTAACTCTTGTTTAAAGCTTTTTGAAAGACCTTGCTTAGGGACAAGCAAGTGTTAAGTATGGGGTTATTTGTTAGCATGAAATATTGTGATATTTTAGGCACGTTTTCTAAGTGTATTTGATTCATATTGATAGTCTTTGATTTAGCAATGTTGCATTTGTGAGCTAGTTTGCCTATATTGTCGATATGGATGTCTACACTAGCTTTATGTTGATTATAGGTGATTGGGAATCATTTCCGAACGGAATCAAGCAAAGAAGAGTTGATCAAGTATGTCCATGGATTAAGGGCATTATAAAGAGCAAATTGGAGTTCAACTTGAGGAATGCACGAGGCTAGGGAAGAATCACGTTCTTGCCCTAAACCACGCTCTAAAATACGGTCGTATTACAAACCACGTTTACTTCCACGGCCGTGGAACCCTGCAAAGAGAGGCGTGATGCATTCCAGTAACTATTACGGTCGTGGAATCCATGGTCCAAACCGTGACACTTTCCATGCTCTAAATTACGGTCGTGGAACCTTCCACGACCGTGATCTTGGCGATCTTTTTCGCCACACTTTGAAGCCACGATCTTTTGAAGATTGGGCCGGGCCGATATTTTATCTTGCCCTATAAAAAGACGGACAAAGTAAGATTCCGTCATCTTCGCTTAGGGATTTTTGGTAATCCACGCTTCATCTTCGCTTAGGGATTTTTGGTAATCCACGCTTCATCTCCGCTTAGAGAATTTTAACGCCCGTTTAGCCCTCGCTTGGAAGCATTGACATCTCGTTGGAGATCGAAGTTTGCATTTGGGAATTGCCCTAATCTCGCACCTTTGGTGGAGATTGTTGTTGAGATCTCCGGATTGGCGGAAGATCGAAGCTTTTGGAAGATTGTTGCAAGAAGATTTCTCTTCTTGTTTAGGTTTGATTTGGAAGACGGATTGACATCCCGATCTCCCTTCTTTCCTAAGATTGTTATTGTTTGCTTTATTCTGAATCTATTGACAACATTCTTTCTTGGTTGTAACTTTGAGATTGGTTTGAAGATTATTGAAAGTTTTCGGAAGTTTTCATCTTTTTATCTTTTAATTCTTGAATTTGATATCAACATGACTGTTATTGGCTAAAAACTCTTAACAATTCTAAGGTGAAGGGTTGATAGTTGTGGCTTAGAAGATGATAGATCGATCGTAAACAGATTAGACCCTGAGAGTTAGAGAGAATCGTCGACGAACCCTAAATTACGGTTTGTTCTTGAGTTCCACGGCCGTGGAGTCTCAAGATCTACCCGTAATTTCCCTTAAGTTTACGAACCTGCTTTTACTTTAATCCAAAGTTAAAGATTTGCTTTAACTTAGTTTAGGCTTGCCTTTTCTAGGTGGTAGTGAAGCCTCAACAACCTCTACCTCGATTGTGAGTGTCATAACCGTAATCGGCTAAGTTAGTCTTGATCCTTGGATTACAAGTTTGGGTATTTGACATTAATTCTTGCCTTTAGAACCTTTCTATATTGAAGCCTCAACAACCTGTATAGGGAGTGTCTTATAGGTGAGTCATATAAGGTTTTTGGAACTTCACCGTACGATTACCTTACATTAGCATACCTTTGCATATCTCAACTCTGTCTTTATATCATTAGTATATCTTGAATCGATTGCCACAGCTTGATACTTGGATCTTTAGGATTGTTTTTTTCCCAATATTTGCAAAACTCTCATATTTACTCGCTTGATAATCTGCAATTGAATTTGTTCCCACCCAAATCCCTGTGTTCGATACTCTGGAATTCTTGCTAATCTACGTCGATCCGTACACTGCGGGTTCGCTTGCTTGATTCTAGTTTTATAAATTTAAAACTTATTTGCACACACCTCTAGGGGCGAACATTATCAATCTCTTCCGGCTAGAAAAATCAACACTTGGGAAGAGATGACAACCGAGTTTCTTACTAAGTTCTTACCCCCTTCTAAGACCGCTGAATTGAGGGGCAAGATCAATGCTTTTATTATGAAGGACAAAGAAAGTTTGTCCAAGTCATGGGAGAGATTCAAGGATCTTTTGTTGGATTGCCCACATCATGGGATTCCAAAGATCGAGTTGCTGGAGATATACTTCAAGGGTTTGGATGGAGATACTCAATTCAAGCTCCAATTACTTTCCGCCGGCACATTCATGGATATGCCGATAGATGAAGCTTGGGATTTCATTGAAAAGCAAGCTTTACACATGGAGAAGTACTCCCATCAAAGGGTTGAGGAATGGAGAGTTAGCTTCCAAGACACATCATCAAATGGAGCTCAACTCACCTCGCTTAGCAATGAAGTGAAAGCATTGAAGGAGCTTTTAGTAGCTCAAACGAAGAAGGGGCAAGATGGTGGATACCAAGGAAGAAACAACTATCAAGGGCCGCGGAACAACAATTACAACAACAATAGAAACTCCAATAACAATTGGAGATCTAATCAACAAAAATTCCGGTAACCCTTATTCTCATGCTGAAAATGCTCTTAATGCCCCCTCTTCTTCTTATAGTCCATTGAGAAGCCAAGAGCCTACATCAAGTTCGTCCCAGCCACCAAACAAGTCAAATGCTTTGCTGGAAGCAATTTTGATCAATCGATGAATTCATTTTAGAAGGCACAAAAAGCCTTAGAGCAACAATTTTTCAATAAGGCGAATGAAGCGCCAAGAAGTCCAGGGAAGCTCCCAACAAGAACAAAGAGAAACACTAAAGGACAGATCATGGCAATTACAACACACAATGGATTGAAGACTGCAGATCCAGTACCTCGGTCGAGCCCCGACTAGATGAGGAACACCTCAAACCAGGATCAGACGAGGAACACCTCGGTCGAGGTGCCAACCGAGATGGAGCCCCAAAAAGCAAAGGATAAATTTGAAGCTTATGTTCCACCTCCTGCTTATAAACCACCACTTCCATTCCCTGAGTCAAGGGCGAGGGCCCATCTAGACAAGCACTTTGGTAAGTTTCTAGACCTTATGAATAAGCTACATATTAACATTCCTTTCCTTGATGCCATTCTACGGATGCCCGCCTACGGAAAGTTTCTGAAAGATATTCTATCAAGGAAGAGGAAGCTGGAGGATATTGGTGAAGTAAGGATGATATCTAGGTCTTCGGAGCTCATTCAAATCATGAAGGAGAAGATGTCACCTAAATAAGAGATTCCGGTTCATTTTGTATTCTCATTCAAGTTGGAATGTAATCTATGATGCATTATGTGATCTAGGAGCCAGCATGAGCATCATCCCGCTGGAGCTTTGTGAGAAAGTCGGACTTGGAGAGCCCAAGCCCGTTAAGATGACGTTATACATGGCGGATCGCTCCATTACCCATCCCGTGGGTATTTAGGAGGACGTTCCCATCAAATTAGGTAACTTCTACATACTTATAGACTTTGTTGTGCTTGACATTCCCGCAGATTATCCCATCCCTATCATTCTCGGGAGGCAATTTCTAGCAACTTCGGGTTGCAACGTGGGTTGTAAGAACGCCAAGTTGAAATTCAACATTGGTGGAGATCATGTGGAGTTTACATTGCTTGCTGCAATAAAGGGAGAGCCGTTAGAGGATGACATCTTCAACATCTATGATGAAGAAGAATCAAGAGAATTGGTGAGCTCTATCCTTATTAAAGATCCTCTTGAAAAAGTTCTTACTTTTAGTTTAATGGAGGAAGGTATAGATGTCTCTTGTGATGCAGATGTACGAAGCTTGAAGGCATTGGAAGCAGATCCAGGAGCTAGATTTGATAAACTGATTCAGGAGAAGAAAAGCATGTTAGGTTTCGGTTCCAATTCCAGTACCTCGACCGAGGCACTTTTTGAACCAAGAGAGGTGTTCTTATCTGCAGAACATTTCGGTCACCCACCTCGGATCTCGACCGAGGTAGCAAGCGAGATGATGTCAACTGAGACTTCTGAAAGTCCAGTTCTTTGATCTAAGTCCACTTCACTGGAAGGAGAAGGCACGGATCCACCTCAGAAAGCACCCCCAGTTCTGGAGCTTAAACCACTTCCGAGTCACTTGAGGTATGCTTTCCTTGGTCCGGATTCTACTTATCCCGTTATCATTAGTGCTTCCCTTTCTGAAACTGAATTATCTAAACTGATGCATGTTCTGAGGAAACATCAAAAGGCTTTAGGTTATACTATTGATGATCTTGTTGGTATTAAGCCTTCTTTTTGTATGCATAAGATACTAATGGAGGACGATCATAAGACTTCACGGGAACCTCAAAGACGGTTAAATCCGATCATGAAAGAGGTTGTGAAGAAGGAGATTCTTAAGTTGTTGGATGCAGGTATCATATTTCCCATATCGGATAGCAAGTGGGTGAGTCCGGTGCATGTGGTTCCAAAGAAAGGAGGGATGACCGTTGTGACGAATAAGAACAACGAGTTGATTCCAACTAGGACCGCTACGGGCTGGAGGATGTGCATTGATTATAGGAAGCTGAGCGTGACCACTCGGAAGGACCACTTCCCGCTCCCCTTCATCGATCAAATGCTTGACGGTTAGCGCAACACTCCCTTTTTTTGCTATTTAGATGGTTATAGTGGCTTCTTTCAGATTCCTATCCATCTAGATGATCTACAAAAGACCATTTTCACTTGTCCATGGGGGACATTCGCTTATCGGAGGATACCATTCGGATTGTGTAACGCACCTGCTACCTTTCAGCGTTGTATGATGGCTATCTTTTCCGAGTACATCGAGGAGATCATGGAGGTATTCATGGATGACTTTTCAGTATATGATTCCTCTTTTGATAACTGTTTGGCTAACATTTCTCTAGTGGTACAACGTTGTGAAGACACTAATCTTGTTTTGAGTTGGGAGAAGTGTCACTTTATGGTTAGCGAAGGAATTGTTCTAGGACACCTCATTTCCAACCGAGGTATTGAGGTCGATCAAGCTAAGATTGAGACTATTGAGAAACTTCCTCCCCCTTGTTCTGTTAAGGGTGTGCAGAGTTTTCTCGGGCATGCAGGATTATACAAGAGGTTCATCAAGGATTTCTCTAAAATCTCTAAACCGCTCACTAACCTTTTGAATAAGGATGTTGTTTTTGAGTTTTCGCATGAATGCCTTGATGCTTTTTACAGGATAAAGAAAGCATTGATTACCGCTCCCATCATTCAACCTCCCGATTGGACCTTTTCCTATGAGATTATGTGTGATGCTAGTGACGTGGCCGTAGGAGCGGTACTTGGACAAAAGAAGGATGGCCGGACCAACGCCATTTACTATGCTAGCAAGACGCTAGATGAAGCTCAGCTGAACTATGCCACCACCGAAAAGGAGCTTTTGGCAGTTCTATATGCTTTTGAGAAATTTCGCTCTTACTTAGTGGGAGCAAAAGTTATTGTTTACACTGATCATGCAACTATTAGTTACTTGCTTGCTAAGAAAGATGCAAAGTCGCGCCTTATTCGTTGGATTCTCTTGCTTCAAGAGTTTGACCTAGAGATTCGCGATAAGAAGGGATCCGAGAATTCTGTTGCGGATCACCTCATCCGGCTACCTTCCACCTCGCTCGAGAAGGATGACCTACCCATTGTTGACTCGTATCCCGATGAGCACTTGCATTTATTGGAACATTGGATACAGTCCTTTGTTTCACCCCATGATCAAGAGGAAGTATGGGGTGAGGACACCTTCCAGCATGTTTGATGATGGCGTACGGTCTAGCTAGCGACCTAAAACCAAGCGCTTCTTGGGAGGCAACACAAGGTTTTGCTTTCTTTTCCCTTTTCTACCTTAGTTTTAGATAGTTTGCTTCACTTTGTTTTTGCGTTCTCTAGACAGGAACCAAGTACTTTCTAAGGAAGGATTACAAATAGGAGCTACATTGGAAGGATAGAAGTTCGAGAAATTGAGAAGACGGAGCATGACTGAGACATATCTCGGTTGCTGTCACAGCACCTCGACCAAGATGTTCTTCGTCAACCGAGGCGACTAGGTTTGACATCCAATTTGACACCTCGGTCCGCTTGGGACCATCTCGACCGAGGTGTAATAAAATTCAGCGAGGGGTATAAAAGGCGCGATGGTTTCTCACACCTCCACTTTTTCCCTCTCTACTCTCACCTTGACCGCAGCGGCACTTCACCCTCAACTTCTCGATTTTTGCTCGTTTTCCACGTTTCTTGGCTCGATTTCACCGGAGGAAGTAAGAGATTCAGTTTCCAAGCATCAAACAGCAAGGAAAACGCTTCAATCTGTAGAATCTTGGGTATTTCGTTCCAAACCCTAACTCCTTCCTTCTGTTGTCGATTTTGAGCAGATCTGGCGTTGGTTGCCACTGTTTGTTGTTGAAAAGATTTAAGTACTCCTTAGGAAGCTTTTGGTAGTGATTTGGGGGGAAAAAGCTTACAGATTCAGAGAGTGCGATCGAACAACAGTTCGCCTCGGTCCAGTCGAATGTGTCTCGGCTGAGGTGTTCTTAGGGCATCCGTAGTGTTCTTCGTCCGGAAACATGAGGAACAGATTTGATCGTTAGTTGTCCTTGAGGGACAGGCCTAGCAGTTCACACCATTCTTCTCCTTCCTCTGCTTCTCAGTTCTCCATTCCGGTGATCCACGAGCGTCACCAAAAGGATTATGATCGTATTTGCGGATCATTGCCCCGCGCTTCCTTCATGTTAATGCCTTTGAGTGCCTCCGTGTGGTGGAGGACTTGAAGAAGATGATCTCCATGGTTGGTCTTGAAAATTTCATGGTAGAGCACCGGCTTATCTGGAGCCGATGATGGAGTTTGTCAGTTCTGTGACATACGTGCCGGAACACAATGGAATCAAGTACCGGATGCTGAACAGGAACTACATAGTTCCTATGGATCAGTTTAAGGAGATTTTTGGCTTACCTACACCGACTGTGACTTACTTTCCTTCCCGAGCGGTGGCTCGGAGTTTCTGGGGCGAGATAGCCATGTGACGGACCATAGTGACAGGTGGAGGCCCGAAAATTCATGGGAGCGTATTATCTTTCATCTTGCTTTCCGCCTTCGGATCTTCAGTGAGACACTTCTGGCGCATACTGAGACGCCCCAGAAGATCCGTCAGGGGGAGCTGCTGAGTTTATTCTATATGGTGATAGGAGGAGTGCCAGACTTTGTTGTCATGCTGGTAGATGACCTACACAAGATCAAGGGCAAGTCAAAGGGCGATATCTATTGTGGTGGGTTGGTGACCCACATCGCCACTTCTATGGGTTTAGACCTTTCAACTTGTACACTGGTTGCGGCTGCAAAGCTGCTGGGACTGCAGGAGATGATCACGAGACGCATTCTAGTTCCTTGTGACCTTGGCACGCCCTACGTTGCCATCCCATGGGAGACGACAGCTCCACAGGGCATTATGTGGTCATCCTAATTTTCTGTTTTTGACCGCCAGTTCTGGTCTGCTGCTTGGTTTCCTTACATGCAGGATGCTAGAGACGCAGCTGACGATGATGATGATGATGAGGGGTATGATGGAGGAGCTGCCATGGAGACCGGTACTGATATTGGCGGCCCTAGTGTTCCCGTTGTCGATCTTGATGATGAGGCGGAGGAGGATGAGAGAGCAGCAGCACCACCACCACTACCTCAGCGCAGATCCCGCGGCCGATTCAGAGATTCCGAGGCACACCAGAGGATTGATGATCTCACTGACCAGATGGTTGATGCCTCCGCAGCCTTGACAATTGACATTCATGAGCGCTTTGCTGAGGAGTGTTACGCTAAGATTGTGTAGCACAAAAGTCTTAAATTTATAACTCGATATAATCTCATAACTCCTAGCGAACCCACAGTGTATGGGTCGTTTTGTAGCAAGGATAGTATTCCGAGGTCGAACACAAAAACTAAGGTGAAATCGAATCAAATAAGTGATTATGGATAGTGCAAATCTAGTCTAAGAAAAGAGAAAGGAATAAAGAAATAAAAATCATGATATTTTTGGGTTTGGTTTTTGTGGCGATCAAACAAGGATCACAAATGATGCAAGATTATAAAACAAACTAACAAATCAAGCTAGCAACACAAATAAACAACACAAATACAAGATATGTGATCAAAGAGAGAAAAGTGGATTCTAGGGGTTAGGACTTCCAGTTATGGCATTGGGCTCAAGCTTCAAATCAACCTTGGACTAGCTATGGTATGTTGGGAAAGGGTGTTTCTCAAGTGGGATCAATCACCGGGTAGGTCTCATGGTCCACTAATCCCGCACCTAAGGTCCTATCACCGGGTAAGTCTCTAGGAGCCTAAGGTTGGGAATTCTACACAAACCGGATTGTCATCTAGGGATCTAACCTCTCCTCACCGGGTAAGTCTCAGGAAGGCAAGTCCTAAACATCAATCCTAAAACACTCGGTCCAATAGCGGCTTGTGAGGCTCACTACTACCTAGAGTTCATCATCTTTAGTACCTAAGATCAAGAATTACCGGGTAAGTCTCTTCTCTTACTTAGTTTACTAGCACTAGGTCACCCTAGGCTAGATTATGCTTAACAAATACTAGGATTTCAACAATCTAACATCCTAACATTCAGATTTATCATTACAAGTACAACTGAGAAAACCACGGGCCGATAATCCAGAACCACGGCCGTGGTTAGGCAAGAACAAACCGTGGTTTGTAACAGAGGGTAAGTTCGAGCAAGCAAATCATCTAAAGATACATTTAAGTCTATTCTATCATAGTCCAAGCCATAACCATCATTACATTACCCTAGAATCGCAACTATTTAGCCAACAACATGCATTTTAAGATTCAAACTCAACAAGCAAACATTCATGGCTTCCATAACAAGAAAATGAAATGAAAGAGAAAAGAAACAAGCAAACAGAAGAAAACCAAGCTGAATATATGTTTATGAAAGACTTACAACCCTTCAAAAGAAGGTCCAAATCGTTCCTTACAAATCCTTGCACATGTCTTCAACAAGTTCACTCAAAAATCTCTCAAAAGCTATGAAACTCTAAGATTAGTGTTGCTCTTCTTCTTCCCCCAAAATGAGAGTGTTTTTTTCCTCTCCAAGAGTAGCCTCCAATGGAATGATGTGTGTTGACAGAGTGTGGGAGAGAATCCTCTAGTAACAGCCTGCAGGACCACTTTTATTCTTCATCAAGGGCAAGAGTCGGGCATGGAGATCGTGGGACAGTTGTCACAGCTGTCCAGAGAAAACCACGGCCAAAACCACGGGCGTGGAAATGGCCTCTGGGCCGTGGTTTTGCATAAACAGCTCTCTTTTGATCGTTAAGCCATGAGTTGGTGCAAGGCATGCACCCACTATGATGTGTCCTTGGAGGTAACCAAGGATAACTCCGGATCTAGATCAAGCAAAACTCCAACTACTCCTTGATTCCTTGTGCAACGTTGTATCGTTTCGGATCCAAAGGGGCGGAAGCGATGAAGAAACAAGGGTTACTTCGATCTAGAGAGATCGAATAAACCTTTTTGTGTGGATCGAAGGTTGATTCTTAAAAAGAATCCTCGAATATGGATTTCTGGGATTAAAGATGAGATCCAAGGAAGAAATTTGAGAGATAGAAGAGAGGTTTTGATGCCCAAGCTAAGTAGGAGGAAATTCTTCTCAAAACTTAGTAATATTGAACATGGAAAATAAGTGAGACAAGATATCTCTTATATAGAGAGACTTGCCTACCTATGGGCCAACGGGCCAAACAAAATACATGAAGAAAAGCCCAAAAGGGGAAAACCTAAAAGGATAAGAGCAAATCCTAAAAGGATAAGGTCAAAAGGGAATATTCTTATACGGAATATCCCTTTATTACATAAAAAGGTAAACATGAAAATATAGTCCGAAAATAAGCTAGCTTCATGCCATGGAGTCGGAAAGACGAGACATGCCGCTAACGGAACCGGTAGCCTATGCCATGGTGGTGTAGAGGCATGGCATGCCGGTAATAGAACCAAGTGAAGAAGTAATGCGGGCGATGATGGAGCCAGTGGCTCGAGCAATGGCCTTAGCTCGGGATCGGGTGATCGGTCCATCTGAACGAACTCTAAGAGCCTCGTCCTCTTCATCTATGGTCAACGTAAAAGGGGCATCCAAGGGCGCATCAGTCCCCCCATATTGGCTGTGAAACGTCCCCGTTTCACCATCGCTAAAGAGGGGCTCAACATAAGGGGCAAGGTCCTTTACGTTGAACGTTGGGTGTACTCCGTAGGAATCCGGAAGCTCTAACTTGTATGCATTTGGACCATGACGGGCTAAGATGCGGAATGGGCCATCACCACGGTCCGAGAGCTTGCTCATGCGGCGAGTAGGGAAACGCTTCTTCCGTAGGTGGAGCCAAACAAGATCACCGGGCTCAAAAGAGACGTCGCAGCGGCCCTTGTTGCGTTGTCTGGAAAGTTGGGCGGCACGACGTTCAAGTTGTGTCCTATTCCGCTCATGAAGCTCAATGATTTGGGCGGCTCGGTTCCCGGCGATGATGTGTTCTCCATCCTTGAGCGGCCGGGGAGTGAAATCCAATGGTGTGTCTGGATTGAGGCCGTAGACAACTTCAAATGGGGACAATTTAGTTGTCGTGTGCCTAGACCTGTTATACGAAAACTCTACAACATAAAGTAAGTCCTCCCACCTACGTGGGTTGGTCCTAGTGGTGGCTCCAAGTAGAGCACCAAGAGTCCGATTGGTCACCTCCGTTTGACCATCGGTTTGGGGGTGATAACTACTTGAAAACAACAAGTTGGTTCCAAGTTTTCCCCATAACGTTCTCCAAAAATGACTTACGAATTTCACGTCCCGATCACTAATGATGGAACGTGGTATCCCATGTAAACGCACCACATTGTCAAAGAACAAGGTGGCAACTTCACTAGCATTTAGGGTGCTTTTACATGCGATGAAATGAGCCATTTTGGAGAAGCGATCGACTACCACGAAAATGGAGTCTTTGCCTCGTTTTGACATAGGCAACCCGACCACTAAGTCCATGGATAGATCCTCCCAAGGTCCCATTGGTATAGGCAAAGGAGAATACATTCCATCCGGACCTTGGCGCGACTTGGCATGATGACATGTGATGCAACCCTTGCAAAACCGTGTCACATGCATACGCATCTGGGGCCAAAAGAAATGCTCTTGGAGAGCGGAAAGGGTCTTGGTAGCACCGAAATGACCACGGCCCTCATGAGCTTCCTTGACCAACAAATGGCGTATAGATGAGCGCGGAATACAAAGTTTTCCCGCTCGAAAAAGATAGCCATCGTTAATAAAGAAAGACTCGTGCTCTCGGAGGTCGAGGCATTGTGCCCATATGTCCTTGAAGTCAAGATCCGTGGCATATAACTCTTTGATAAGAGCAAAGCCATGTATCTTGGCATCCATATACACAAGGAGGGCATATCGGCGAGAAAGGGCATCGGCTACCACATTCTCTTTGCCTTTCTTATGCCGAATGACATAAGGAAAGGTCTCTACAAACTCTACCCAACTAGCATGGCGCCGACTGAGATTTGTTTGACTCTTGAGATACGAAAGAGCCGCATGATCCGAATGAATCACGAACTCCTTCGACCACAATTAATGTTGCCATGTCTTAAGACAACGAACTAGAGCATATAGTTCCTTGTCATATGTAGGGTAGTTGAGCGAAGGACCGGACAGTTTTTCACTGAAGTAGGCAATTGGACGAGTCTCTTGTAAGAGAACTCCTCCAATGCCCACATTTGATGCATCACACTCCACCTCGAAAGTTTTTGAAAAGTTTGGGAGTTGGAGTAATGGTGCATTACAAAGGCGGTTTTTGAGCGCATCAAACGCTCGAGCATGGATATCACGCCACTCAAACGTGACACCCTTGGTAGTGAGCTCATGGAGCGGTGCCGCTACCGTGCTAAAGTCCTTGACAAAGCGTCGGTAGAAACTCGCTAAGCCGAGAAAGGCTCGGACCATGGTGACCGTAGTAGGAGTAGGCCACTCCCGAATAGCACGAACTTTAGATTCGTCTACTCGTAGTCCGTCCTTAGACACGATATAGCCAAGAAAGATAGCGGTGTCTGAGCAAAAGACGCATTTGTCAAAGTTGACATACAATTGCTCTTGTCTAAGGCACTCGAGCACTTGGCGAAGGTGCCCGATGTGATCCTCCAAAGACGTACTAAACACCAAAATATCATCAAAATAAACAACAACAAATGTACCCAAGAATCGGCGCAAGACATGGTTCATGAGGCGCATGAAGGTGGACGGGGCGTTGGAGAGGCCAAATGGCATGACAAGCCATTCATAGAGTCCATACTTCGTTTTGAATGCCGTTTTCCACTCGTCACCCTCGGCCATCCGGATTTGGTGGTAACCGCTCCGGAGATCAATTTTGGAGAAGATAATGGCGCCATGAAGCTCATCCAACATGTCATCAAGGTGCGGGATAGGGTGGCGGTATTTGACGGTGATTTGGTTGATGGCACGACAATCAACACACATTCGCCATGATCCATCTTTCTTTGGTACTAAAATTACCGGGACGGCACATGGTGATAAAGATTCACGCACATGTCCCCGGTCTAGGAGCTCTTGTACTTGACGTTGTAGCTCCTTCGTCTCTTCCGGACTTGCTCGGTACGCGGCACGGTTTGGCAAGGAAGCACCTGGCACAAAGTCAATTTGATGTTCAATCCCTCGGATAGGTGGCAAGCCGGGTGGGAGATCTTTGGGCATAATATCCTGAAATTCGGACAACAACAAAGACACATCGTGTGGCACATTACTTGGGTCATGAGAAGTAGATAAACAAAACGGAACAAGTAAAAAGCATGGAAACTTGCCTTCCATGACCGGTTGCAAATCATGCCGGCGAGCTAAGAGTATCCGCGGTTCACACCGTCCTTGAATTACGGGATCCGAAGGTGGTAAAGGTGCGCCCGAAGAAACGATGCGACCTTTACTACCTTTGGACTCGGTAGCATGGACAAGAGGGGTGGTGTTTCGGGATTTGGAAGTACTAGCACCTACAACATCGGGACTCTAGGGGTCCGATTTTGCCGGTGCTTTAGCGGACTCATCAATAGTTTGTTGCCTCTTCCGTTCCGCATAGTCAACCAAAATTTCGTGCGGAGTCATAGGCAAAAGTGTGACCCATTTTCCATTATATTGGAACATGTACCTTTAAGATAACCATCATGATATGTGCGGCGATCGAATTGCCATGGTCGTCCTAATAGGACATGTGTGGCGTCCATCTTGATAACATCACAAAGGACCTTATCAACATAGGCGCCAATAGAAAACGGCACCCAAGCTTGTTGTGTGACGGTGTCACATGCCGTATCGGAAATCCATTGGAGTCCGTAAGGCGTTGGGTGGGGGGTCGTAGGCAACTTGAAGTTTTTTACCACCCGTTCGTTGACAATATTGCAACAAGAACCCCGTCAACGATGAGAGAAAGACTCGTACTATTAACCAAGCAACGAGAGTGGAAGAGATTCTCGCGTTGATCAATAGGAATATGCTCTTTAACAGCCAAAATACGACGAGAAACAAGAGCGAATTTACCGGGTTGTGCTGGGCCGCAAGCAAGCTCGTCATCACAAGGTTCCATACCAAAAAGTGGGTCGGTGTCATGGTCATCCTCAATAATGATATCATCGTCATGTTGACCATCGTCGTCCTCGAAATATGTTGGGTCGGCAAACAAGACCCGTTTGGTGTTTGGGCAATCACATTGTACATGGCCAAAACCGCTAAACTTGTAGCACACGGGCTCCCTAGGGCGAGCCGCCGGTGAGGGTCCTTGTTGACCTCGAGAGGGAGGCGCCGGTGCCGGGCCACGGTTTGGTGCCTTCTCGGTATCCGTTTGCCTATTGGAAGGACCCGTCCGTTGGGTCCCTTTGGAAACGTCGGTATTTGTAGGACTAGGCGCATCTCGAGAACGTGTGTTAGACGGATAAAGATATGGACTCGAGGAAGAGGTATACCTAGAATACCGCGGTGTTTCGAGTTGTTGCTTATATAGCTTCATGGCGGCATGACATAATGCTCCCAAATCCTTGAATGGGACAATCTCGAGCGGCCGCCGGATGGAAGCATTAAGCCCACTCATGAACTTGGTGCGGAGGGCGGAGGGGGAGGCCGAGACGCCGGCCTTAATGTGCATGTCCTCAAGTTTAGCCAAGTAAGCCACCGGAGTGAGGTTACCTTGCTTGAACTCGGCAATTTGCAACCGCATATCATTCTTAAAGTCCTCGGGCACGTACTTCTTGGTCATGCAATAGAGCAATTGTTCAAATGTCTCAATCGGTGCCCATCCTCGCCTCTCTCGGGTGAACTCATACCGGTTCCACCAAGACTTCGCATCTCCTTCAAAGTATAGAGTTGCCGCCTCGATTTTCTCGTATTCCTCCTAATAATGACAATGTTTTAATGCTCGTTTCATATCCTGCGCCCAATCAAGAAAAACACACGGATCATATTCACCATGAAAGGTAGGGAACTTAACCTTACCTTCCCTACGAGCTTGGTAGGGGTCCGGGCGGGGCGGTGGAATGTAGGCATCATCGGCACGGGCTCACCGGTGGCCGCCATGAGGCCGTTGGCGCCCATGAACGGGTGGGGCCTGCCTAGGTGGATTTGGGGGAGGCAACCATTCTTCACCCCGTTCTTGGTTCTCATAAGGGTCTATGACGGGTGGGTGCCACGGACGGTTATGTGCTACCCGTTCTAAATCGGATTCATCACCGGAGAACTCGTTGAAGTTGTGTTGCTCATCGTATTCATCAAAGTCAAGGGTCCTCGGTTGCCGGGTTGACCGTTGGCGACGGTGTTCGGAATGATCATGCTCACGACCATGATTGGTGGTTGAGTTGGGACGGTACCGGGGCTCTTCCCGGGTTTGTCAGTCGGTGTGGGGCACACTAGGTGGAGGTGGAGAAGGAACATACCGTTGATGTTGATGCTCATAATATTGGTGCCGATGTTCCGTATCGACTATGGGCAAGTCATCTTGACGCGGGTCGGGGAATTCCTCCTCTTCTTCATGGGACTCATTTCCGTCAAGAGGTAAAGGATGGGTGCGTTCAATGACAGACGCAAGCCGGGTAACGTTTGATGGTCCGGCTCCCAAAAGTCCTTTGCCTCTCCGTTGTGCATCGGATGTGGAAGCATTGACCACGGTCTCATTCGGATATGTTGGGGTGGGACGTTGAGCAATTTGAAGGGCCTTAAGAGCTTTGAGCTCTTTTTTCAAGGCAATGTTTTCTCGGGTCAAGGCATCAAACTTTTGTTGTGCCTTCAAGGCTTCCAATTCTCACCTTATGGAGTCATTTTCGAGGGACAACGAAGCAGTTTCTTGAGCCAAGGGTTCACTGAACTCTTGCGGACCAGAATCCTGAGAAATTTCCATTTCAACGTTAGTCATTGCTCCAAATCAGCACACAATTGCAAGCAATCAAGTGAGCAAGGTGACAAGTTAGGTCAACTTTACCCAAGTTCAAGTGCGTTATCGGGTTCTACTTTGAACCAATTACACACAAATAAACAAGTGATATTTTGCAAACGTATGTAAGAAAATGGAGAGATAGAAGATGGACGGATTGTTCACTCGGCAAGCTTTGCTTGCTTTCGGTCTTTGACCGTTTTGTAAAATCCGATTTTTCGGATGGACCAGTTTGCCGGACGTCTTTTCACTTTGTGTGTTTTGTTTCTTTGAAACGTTTTGAGCAACACTTTCTTTTGTTGTTTTTTTTTAACAAAAATCCGTATTGATGAAGAGTTTTCTTGCTTTTCTTGGAATATCAAATGCGATATATCCGAACTTTTCGTTAACAAAAATATCCCAAGAGATTTGGTGAAATTAATTAACAAAATTGTCGGATTAGGTCGGTTTAAGAAAAAGACGGGTTTGATAAATGGTTTGAAGACAAACCAAATATCTCCTATTTTTGTACTTTTTGTTTTAAGTTAAACACGGAAAAGAAAAAAAAATTCAGAGAAAATGGATGAACATGATGAACATGATGAACAACATGAGGAACAAATGAAGAACATCATGAACAAACGAAGAACATCATGAACAAAAAAAGGCTAAATAGGTTTAAGATAATAACGCACAAAAACAAGAGTAAAGAGAACTTAGCTTTGATCCCTTGCTCTGATACCAATTTGATGCATCCTTGGAGGTAACCAAGGAAAACTCCGGATCTAGATCAAGCAAAACTCCAACTACTCCTTGATTCCTTGTGCAACGTTGTATCGTTTCGGATCCAAAGGGGCGGAAGCGATGAAGAAACAAGGGTTACTTCGATCTAGAGAGATCGAATAAACCTTTTTGTGTGGATCGAAGGTTGATTCTTAAAAAGAATCCTCGAATATGGATTTCTGGGATCAAAGACGAGATCCAAGGAAGAAATTTGAGAGATAGAAGAGAGGTTTTGATGCCCAAGCTAAGTAGGAGGAAATTCTTCTCAAAAATTAGTAATATTAAACATGGAAAATAAGTGAGGTAAGATATCTCTTATATAGAGAGACTTGCCTAACTATGGGCCAACGGGCTAAACAAAATACATGAAGAAAAGCCCAAAAGTGGAAAACCTAAAAGGATAAGAGCAAATCCTAAAAGGATAAGGTCAAAAGGGAATATTCTTATACGGAATATCCCTTTATTACATAAAAAGGTAAACATGAAAATATAGTCCGAAAATAAGCTAGCTTCATGCCATGGAGTCGGAAAGACGAGACATGCTGCTAACGGAACCGGTAGCCTATGCCATGGTGGTGTAGAGACATGGCATGCCGGTAATGGAACCAAGTGAAGAAGTAATGCAGGCGATGATGGAGCCGGTGGCTCGAGCAATGGCCTTAGCTCGGGATCGGGTGATCGGTCCATCTGAACGAACTCTAAGAGCCTCGTCCTCTTCGTCTATGGTCAACGTAAAAGGGGCATCCAAGGGCGCATCACACTAGGTCCTATGTGTTCTTCTTTGCTCCTAGCTTGCTTCTTAATGAGTGCGGAAATGTGTCATCACGAGGAATGATCCTTGAATGTTACAATTAAGCTCCAAAAGCTCCCCAAAATACCTACACAACCGACACGAGTTCATATAGACGTCTATTTCGACAATATGCATGAATTAAGCGTAAACGTCATGAACTAATGCCAAACCATGCATGAGAATCGGGAAAAACTATCTAAATGAATGCCTAAACTAACGTCATAAATCGTGTTATCCAGGAGCGCCGACATATTGAGGGATGGACGCATCAGATGATGGAGAGCCAACACTTAACTAGACGGATGATGGAGATCCAACATCAGCAAGTTATGGGCTATCCATTCGACCCGACCCAACATCCCTACATTCCATATCCACCACCACCAACTGACGAGGATTAGAGCTTCATGGATTTCTTTTATTTATTATGCAATTCAGCTAGGTCTGGTGAGTACTTTATTTCCTTAGACTTATATTTGACCCATTGGCACAATGTGTCCCAAGTATGGGGTATTTGGATGTATTTATGTGACTTATTTTCTTCGATGGTTGAATGACTCTTATGGATATTATTGTTTATTTGGCTCTATATTCTTATCTGTCTTTACATGCATACATACAGGTTTTTGTTTGAGAAAAAACGTCAAAAACTGGTTTGAAAATTTTTTTTATGACCTCGACCGAGACGTTCATGGCCGATCGAGGATGAACACCTCGGATGACGCCAGAACACCTCGACCGAGATAGTTTTAACTGAAAGGTTTTCAAAACGTTTTGTGCTTCATATTTGGATATGACCTCGATGATGATTCTGTTTGCATATTGGTTTTGAAATCTTTATATGCTCAAAAGGTTTTATGATATGTTTAAGTTGCAAAATGCTTTGCTTGAAGTTTTAGCATGTTTAATATTTTGTTTTTATCAAAATTATGTTGACTTTGAAGGTTGACACCACATGATAAGTTCTCTCACATTCTTCCTGGGATGATTAAGGCAATTCATTCTCTTCTCTTCTTCTTCTTGACCATGCTTTAGCCCCTCATATACATAATTGGTTGAAAGTGTTAGAAAGAAACAATTAGGTTTGGGGAAGTCAAACATGATGATGAGTAACACGGCACCATTCACATAGCCGGGTGTTTGTGTCTTGCCAAAGTCGGATTGAGCGATATTCCTAACGGGTCATGGTATGTGCATCAAGGGTTTGAGACATATCCATGAATGTGAAGTAAGATCCTATTGTGCACCTCTGTCCATGCATCCCAAAAAGTAAAGTAAAAATAAGCAAAGCTTATTGGTGGAAGATGTTGAGATTCAAAGAAAGTGAAGTAAGATCCTATTCCCTGATTCTAGCACCACATACCCTATATACATCCCACCCTAACACGTTTCTTGACCTCTTTTGGAAGCCCTTGAGACCTCGAGTATGTTGATCGACTTGGTGGTTTAAACTGGATTATATATGATTAATTTCAATAAATATGATTTATTATACATTCTATGATTTTATGCAAAGATGAACAGCTTTCTTATATTTATAAAATATTTGATCATGTTTTGATTTCATTTGCCATGAAGCATTCTCTTAGGGTGATCTATGAGTGGAGCACACCGCGAAAAGGTTTTGAAATGTTTTTCATTGATCTTTTTGATGATTTATAATCTATTCTATCTTATATCTAAGATTTGGATTTTGCTTGGGGACAAGCAAGGAACAAGTATGGGGTATTTTGATAGCATGTATTATAGTCTATATTTTGGGATTGGTTTAGACGTTTTATCTTCATAAATCTGCATGTATGAATGTATATTCTTTGATTATATTGTTCTTTTGTCTACCTTTGCGGGAATCGAGGTCTACACCTAGTTTCGTTGTAACTGTAGGGAAAATGGCACGTTTTGGATCAAAATGGAGCTAAGGAAGCTAAGGAGTCATTGGAGCTACTTTCTGGAGCATTGAGGAGTTATAAGAAGATCTCATGAAGCATGGAAATGATTTAGAAGATTGATTTTGGGCCAGATTAGAGAGTTACACTTTCAGCTGAGACTCACCTCGGTCAGCTACAGTATCACCTCGACCGAGGTGATCTTGAAGAGCGTCTAGACCGAGGCGAACTGATGATGGGACAGCGAGATCTTTATTTTTGGCTGAGATCTTCTATTTTTGGAAAGTGAATATCACATATTTTTTGTTGGATTTTTGGAAGGAAGATATCTTTTTGGCTGATTTATTTTGGAAGATATGGAGATATATTTTAAGGAAATTATCTTTTTAGGATATTTTTATCTCTGGAAGATAATTCTCCTATATAAAGGGTTGGATTTTCTACAATTCAGCATCTACGGA
This sequence comes from Fagopyrum homotropicum, assembly GCA_033239125.1. Taxonomy (NCBI): domain Eukaryota; kingdom Viridiplantae; phylum Streptophyta; class Magnoliopsida; order Caryophyllales; family Polygonaceae; genus Fagopyrum; species Fagopyrum homotropicum. The sequence continues at coordinate 93,683,724 of BSWB01000003.1, read as the reverse complement.
TCATCTTCGAATCACTTATTTTCTGAAGGAAGTTTGAAGGAAGTTTTGAAGGTTGAAGTTCAAGGAAGGAAGGAATCAAGTTGAAGTTGGCTTTGAAGGAGTTTGTAAGATCTTCTTAGTTTGGCTTTTGGTTTTGTTGTCTTTTCTAATTTGTTATTGAGGAGCTGATTGTTGTTTGTTTGATTCAGTTATTGAGACCTTTGTGTTAAGGTTTTCTTGTTTGAATATTGATTTCTTTCTTATAAATTTGATTATTGTTATCATGATGATTGTTGGCTAAGTTCTTTACGCGATTCTAGGGTGATTGGCTTAAAGTTGTAGGAAAGATGATGATAGAATGATCTTAACCCCAATGGACCCTGAAAGCTCGAGCCTTTACCTTAAGCGACGAACACCTCGGTCAGTCATTGAACTTCTCGGCCGGAATGGAATATAACTGAGCGAAGTGAACCTTTCCTGAACCTTATCTGAGTTGAGGTTTCAGTTTGCCAAATCCTATCCTTGTTATACCTTTCTTGGTTCAACGCAAGCCTAGGATGAGACTTACCCGGTGATTCCTTTGCTTTTTTACCCAAGATCATGAGTGTAGGTAATAAAGGTTTATCCTTTATTGGGGTTTGAGTGTGCCTTCATCCTATCTTTGAGAGTTAGCCTGAGACTTACCCGGTAAAGGTTAGTTCTATCCCCTTGGGTGGTGTGTTGGTTTGAGATTATAGTTTCTTTCCTTAGTACCTTGAGACTTACCCGATAAAAAGATCTTTGGTTTGGGATAGTGAGTAGTGAGACTTACCCGGTGATTGTAAGAGCCTGAGTCTTTGGAGCCTAAGAGCCTTCTTAAGCCTTAGATAAGCTTGCTTTGACACTGTCAGCCGCCTTAGCGGACCCTGTGAGCCGCCCCTGCGCCGCAGGTGAACCGCCCCTGCGCCTTAGTTGATCCGCCCCTGCGGTTTTGTGCGGCTGCAGCCACCTTTGTTGACCTCTTGACTTTGCTTTTGGGGTAGATTCCTATATAAGCTTCCTAACCTTCTGATGAAGGGTTTCCTCACTTTATTCCAGCTTCTTCATCTCCCTTACGTTCTTCTTCTCCTTCTTCTTCTCCTCTTTGTGCTTTCTTGATCTTGTGAGAGTGTTCTTGAGAGTTTGATGTTGGTTTTGGTTGTGGATGATCAAGAGCTTGTGGCTGAGAGTTGTTGCTGTCGTGTTAGAGTGGTGAGGTGTGTAGAGGCTCCTGGTTACAGCTTAGGGTTTGCTGTGGTAAGCTCTTCTCCTCCATCTTCTTTCTTTCTTCTTCTTTTCTTCTTTCCTCCTCTTCTAGATTAGGACCACCAGTTGAGCTTGTGTGGATCCTTTCTTGGATGGTTGGATGATCATATATGTGTACATATGTATATGTGTTGTTGTGGTGTGTTGAAGAAGTGAAGAGAGTCGATAAAGGGATCAAAGAGAAGTCGGGACCAACTCTCTGCACAGTTGGCCGCCCCTGCGCCTGGTGTGTGAGCCGCCCTTGCGCCTGGTGTGAGCCGCCCCCGCGCCTCACTAGGTCAGCTTGGAGTTCCTTGCTTTTGTTGGTGCATACCTTGTTTGTATGTCTTCCTTCCTTCATTTCTTTTGGCCTTGGCTTAGTTGATAGCTAGGCTAGCTTGGTTAGGATGAGTTGTATGTTAGAGTTGTGCCTTAGGCACTCGTGTTGATGTTGAGGTTATGTTGTAGGTATATGTGAGCTTGTTGTGGTCTTGAGGGTTAGTTTGAGGTTGTACGTGGGTTTTGGTTATCGAGACAAGTCTCCTAACCCTTTGTAGTGTATGATGTTGTGTGCCTTGCTATTCCAGGCATTGGTTTCTTCCCCAAGGGGAAGCTGTGACGTGGTATTGGATACGAGTGTATGAGGTAAGTCCATAGGACTTTCTTAGCGTTTAGTTATGAGTTTGTGTGATTGTGATGGTTGTGTGTGTTCATATGATTGTGCATTTATAACCTAAACCGGACTAGGATGACCATTTATTACTTTAAATGGCCCAAGTGTATTATAACGGGTCGTGACCACTTGCCTCCGCCTGCTGGTAGGAGGAGGTGCCCTGAAGATGATCTCACAGGAGGGGACGAGTGATGATCACCCCCATGCAAAACTCCTGTGTTATGTTGGATGGGACGGGGTTTTTGAGGTTCCTCGTGTTACAAAAGAAGTTGAATTAGTAATGGAATAACATAATGTAAGATAATAAATGAATGTGTGTGGCATTGCATGTATGAGATGTTGATGTGTGTTTATGCTATTACCTTCATACTTGTTCATTATTCTAGCTAACGGTGTATATTGTGTTGTAAGTGATCTGCAGGTTAGGAAGACTGCTGAGTGAGCTAGGTGGTGTGACCAGTCGAGGACTTCTGTACATTAGGATGCGTGGGATGGGATCTTTTGTATCTGATGTTTATGTTTGATGTTTTGTACTCGGCTTTGTGTTTGTAAACACTTTTGATGTATCATATACAGCTTTTATGTATTTGGTTTTAATCTACCTGTGCCTTGTTGTAAGATCCAGTGAACTTGTTGTCAGGCTAGGGTCAGGATCCATTGTGAGATCCTAGCCCAATGTAGCATTCCAAGTCCTGTGGATTTGGGGTGTTACAGAGATCTATTCTCACCTTAGATACACCTTCCCTTTGCAAACCTCAGCTTTGACCACATTATCTTTTGAGATCTTGAGTCGGAACCACAACCGGATGCTTTAATCTCTAGAATCCACATTCTCTTTATGTGACTTTTATATCATCTTTGATAGATTTGCTTGTTGTGTGATTGTTATTTGACAACCTGAATTACCGATCTTTGTTTCACCATAGTCCCTGTGTTCGACCCTGGAATTCTTGTCTTTATTACAATCGATCTGTACACTCCGGGTTCGCTATTTGCAATTATTTTTGGTATAAATATTAAAGCTTGTACACACCTCTTGGAGCGAACAATCTACCTTCACATATCATTTATATCTTCCACACCTTTGACACGTTTCTTTTGCCTTTATCATTTGAAAGTCCTTAAGACATTTGTGCACGTTTTTAAGACTTATATGGTTTAGATTTGTTTTCTTATGATTATCTCCACATTATATACCATACATTTCATGTATATTGTTTGGATAAAGTATAATTGCCCTTTCATATCATAACTATATCTATTCAGACATTATCCTTCAATGCCTTATTACATCATAATGAGAGCGATCCGCCATTAAGAAGCACACCACAAAAAGAGTTTTATGTTTGTTTTCGTCCTTAGCATTATATAATCCATATCATCTTATATTCTAAACTGAACCTTGCTTGGGGACAAGCAAGAGGCAAGTATGGGGTATTTTGATGACATGAATTATATATCATCATATTCATGCATATTATGAGTTTATCACCTCAGTTTCACATTAATTTTATGGCAATTGTATGACTTTTAGTTCATTTTCATATATTTATCGAGAATAGAAGTCTACACTATTTTATTTGTGAAAATATAGGAAAAGTGGCGAAGTGGCACGAAAAGTGGCGAGGTGGCACGAAGATATGAGCAAAATATCATAGAAGATTTGGAGGGAAGCAAAAAGATATGGAAAAGATCTCAAGAGAAGATAAAAGTTGTAACAAAAAGATATCATACGATCCGGGAGAAAAATTGAATGATTATTTATAAAAATCGGTCGATCTCCTTCATATTTGACTTGATTTTTATCTTATAAAATCCGATTGGTTAGAGGATTGTAACCAAAAGATCACGCCTCATACCCTATAAAAGGAGGAAGCTCCATGCCTTCAGAATCATCCAATTCAATCCAATACTATTGAGTCATAGGATCAAGAGCATCGAGGAAACATTCAAGGAGGAAGATCGAAGGAAGTTTGGGAGTTATAGTTCAAGAATATAGTTCTTGAAGGTTTTGTGAGTTTGATTCTATATTCTGTCCTTGTGCTTGAGAATTGGAGTTTGTCATTGAGTTTTATTTTAGTTTTGAAAGATTGGAACGTTGTTCTTACGCTTTTGGTCTTGTTTTAATTCAAAGATTCAAGTTTTCTCATTATTCTTCGCTTCCTTGATTTAATATCTCTTTTGATTTTGATTATGTGTTTTCTTGGCTAAAACCCTTGTGATTCTGGGGTGATTGGTTGAAGATTGTGGTTGAGATGATGATAGAATGACCTTCACGAACAGATTGGGCCCTGAGAGTTGAGATTAACCATCACAGAAGGCAAAAATCGGATTGTTCTATGTATAGATCGGACGATCTCCTTTGATGAACAACCCGATTTTCCTTCTGTCGTACCTATCTTGCTTTATCCTTTATCCTTGGTTAAAGATTTCTTAAACCCTAGCCTTGTTGAACCTTTCTAACCTATATCCGAGTGTGGGAAGAGACTTACCCGGTGATTCTCATCCTTGGTTGCCAACGATTACAAGTCCTAGGTAATAGAGGATTCAAACCCCTCTATTAAGGTTGAGTGTGCCATAAACCCTTATCTTTGTGAGTTAGATCTGATTCCCTTGGGTTTTTGTTTGGTTTTGAGAATAATATCCTTCCTTTAGATCCTTTAACTTATCGAGACTCAACATCCTTTATTTAGAGCCTTTGGTTTTGAACATGGGTGGTGGAGACTTCACCGTACATCATACCGCTTTAGAACACATACCTTAGCAACCCCAGTTCTGTCCATATAATCTTTAGAAGTCTTGAGTCGAAAATCACAATTGGATTCCTTGATCCTTAGAATCCGTCCCAAATCTTTACACAAAAATCATGTCTTTTGTCTTTTCAATTATCAAAAGTTGCATCTTTCCTTGTTAGATTTTCTTATTCTGATTTTCATTTTGCCAAATCCCTGTGTTCGACCCTGGAATTCTTGCTTTTATTACAATCGATCCGTACACTGCGGGTTCGCTTATTTGCAATTATTCTTGGTATAAATATTAAAGCTTGCACACACCTTTTGGAGCGAACATATAACTCTCTCACATGTGTTTAGGGGATATATAAAGATGACGCTCAAACTCAACAAATATGTAATGATCATTAACCATAAGCTTACCAAGACGTTCTCAATCTACACCGTGTATCTTATCCTACAAGTGCAATTATGAACCAAGAGACTTTTATAGGATGTAACTTGGCCAAGTAGTGAATAAGGGTGAGGAGTTTTATTTGGCTATGTGGTTCAACAAGATCCGGGAACTAAGACGTCTTGAAGCTCACCGTCGATTTTATTACATCATCTAATAGATCAAACCATCTTCTCCGCTTTTGAAAAAGAGAGGATAATTTTGAAAAAGAGGAGAATTTTGTTCTTGGTAGATCAGCCAAGTTGGTTTCAGTCCATAATCCGAGACTAAAAAGAGAGGATAATTTTGAAAAAGACGAAAAATTTTGAAATAGAGCGGAGAAAGTTTTTTAAAACGTTTGAAGAATCATTTTATACGTGCTCATACTTAAAGCATGCATTGTCTTAAATGTATAAAATAATTGGATAAAAGAAAAAGCAAAACTCACAAAGTGGTCTAGGATTTCCGTCCTATCAACACTACTTTTAGGTCTTTTGTTTGGACCTAATTTCTTTAGTTCGGTGGAAGGTCCTTATGCTCCTTGATTTTGACGCCATATAGAAGAGTGTCCCCACATCTTCTCTAGACATTGTTTACCAAAGTTTCTCTTGAATGCTTCCCCAAAAAGTGAATAGTCACCCATAAACGTGTTCATTGTCTTATCGTTTAGATCTACAAGTTCTATTATCATGTGTTTTTGAGTAATGATAACAACTTATAGAGTCTCTTGCTCTCTTGTATCTCACCTTAGTATCTCTTGTTCGAGGGCCCGCATTGTTTACTTCATCTCAACGTAACCTTATATTTCTTGCAGTCGTGGTTCTTGATCAAACATAAACGTAAGAGCTTCTCACTCTTTCGATCCTCACCCTTGTGTTCTCAACCTCATTTTCAATCTTGAGCATTGCATCTCTTCTTCATTCTCATGCTTTGAGGTTAAATGATGTCACATTGAGTAAAGATTAATCATGGAGTTAAGATGAAAATACCTAAGGATTGGAGTAAGACGACACCTACAAGTCAAGATATTATGCATCTTGTAAGTTTTCTTAAACTCTATCTCTTTTCTTTTGCATTAGGGACAATGCAAAATTTAAGTATGAGGTATGAGAATGCTTACATATGTATATATGTTCCATGTTTTACATTCTGTTTTTTATTTTTGTGTTAGTAATATATTTTTCAAAAATCCAACAACATTTGAAAAAGCTTTAAATCCAAATAATTAAAAATTTTCAAAATATTTTGTATGCTTCTTTCAATGAGTGATATGATCTTGATGAAACCTATGTTAAAGTCATGACAATAATTTAAGACTTGTTGATTACAAGGTTTGTGAATTAAGTATTTCAGAAGCATGTGAAATAGTCATACATGAAATGTATATGAAAGATGAATTTAGCTATGCACTTATACGTTTTTATTGGTTGATGTTTGGCTCAGTGATTCCTATGATATGAAATTTGAGCTAAAGTAAACATGTTTAGGTTCATGATAGTGTGTGTATGTTATGAATGTAACACCCCAAGTTCTGGGAACTCGAAGCATTACGGGCTAGGACCTCACAATGGGTCCAGACCCTCAGAGTAGCAACGACAACAACGGATCTTACAATAAAGCACAAATAAATGAAAACCAAAGGTTTAAACAAAGGGAAGCGTAAAAGACTCGCAACCGAGTTCAAAACGAAGGAAAAAGCAACAATAGAAATATAAACCCGATCCCGTCCTATATTGTACGTGAACTCCGGCTGACCACACCGTCTAGATCACTTAGCAACATCCCTAACCTGCGGAACATCTACAACATCGGTATAAACCGTTAGCTAATATTCTAGATATCAGAAAGACTGTAAAGACAAAAACACACATAAGGTATTATAAACATATAGCATGCTCACACTCAACCGGTTATTGTCTTTCATTAAGTTATCCATTACTGATTCAACTTCTTTTGTCACACAAGAATCTCCCGACACTCGCCTCCACTTCCGTCTACCAACAGAAAAGATCAGTACTATATGTGGACCTGGGTTGCAAGAGCACCTCCTAGTCTACTGTAGAACTATGCAAGTGGTCACCACCCGATTATCATACACTTGGGCCAATTACGGGTATAGAGGTCATCCTAGTCCGGTTATCCGTTAACAATAATAACAACGCAACAAGCCAATACACTCAAACAATGGAATGAAGCTAAGTAAGTCCAAGGGACTTACCTCACTCGAAGGTAACTCAAAGATTAGCGAATGACTCAATTTCCCGCAAGAAAGAAGAACGGATGGCCTGCTCAACAAGGCACAACGAATGAGGAACCGAAATGATTGCTAGAAGTCTATAACTCCTAGTCTCAATGATATCTAAGAGATCTCCACAAGCTAAGGTCTCAACCTTAGTCTTATAGATCACCAAGGGCTAACAATATCAATACAAACCAAGAGAAGTAACAATAAAAGCAAGGAATGAAGCAACTCACCAAGAGCGGGATTTACTGCAGAAGAATCGTGGGGAAACCAGAGAGGCGAGGGGGCGGCAAGACAAACAACCACGGGGGCGGCAAGGCAGAGGCGCAAGGGCGGTTACGGTGCAGAAGGGATCGTCGACTCCTTCGACAACAAGGAACTCAGCAAAGGCCAAATCTTGCTTCTCTCAACGCACACAAATGTCACAACTCAACCAAGGGAGCTTGTGAACATCAACGAATCAACAACGGGAAGGCCAACAAGAATCAAGGCTCAAACTTGATTCTTGTGAAGAAGAAAAGGAAGAACGAAAAAAGAAAGTGAAATAGAAGGGAAGGGCATGCAACAACTCATGAACGTGAGAGAGAAACAAAGAAGGAGAAGACTTACACGTCCAGCAAGAGATCACAAGGAAGAAAGGCTGCAGATTTTGAGGTTGAAGAAAAACGTATGCAAGAAACGGAAAAAGGAAGAGAAAGACGGAATTTATAGGAACGATGGGAAAAGATAGAAGGAAAGACGTTTTAGGGTTAAGAAGATCATGCGAAATCCGGCCCATAAGATAGAAGATCGGATCTTCTATCTATGGAAAGAAATAAAATGGACGAAAATCAGATCGGCGCGATCTGGGGCAAAACTGTAGGGGTTGTGAAGGCAAAAACAGGGGTCATACATCATATCTCCCTAAAAAGAAGTTTCGTCCCAAAACTTGCAACAACCCGTAAGATCACACAACAACGCAAAAACACCAAACGCAACTCATAAAAACTCATAATCCCTCGCTGGGCATATAACTCAAAACGTCACACAAGCGTACACACAACTCAACAAAAGAAAAACCGAAACTCAACAGCTATGCTAAGGTGCATCCAGCTCAGCGTAAAACTCTGGATAGTTCCTCTAGATACTACCCTCTGTCTCCCAAGTTGCCTCATCTGCTCCTCGCATTGACCACTGAATCTTCATCATCGGTATGTCCTTCGATCGCAAGCGTCTCGTACTACGCTCTAAGACACCTACTAGATGCTCAACAAACGTGTGGATTAGCTCAACCAGTAGATCCTCATGAATGATGATGTGCCTCGGCTCTAGTACATACTTCCGTAACTGAGACACATGGAATATTGGGTGAACACCCTCAAGTCTCGGTGGCAATGCAAGCCTGTATGCCGCTTCTCCAACTCGCTCCAGGATCTCAAAAGGTCCGACGTATCTCGGATTCAGCTTCCCTTTGACGCCAAAACGTCCAACACCTTATGTCGGGGATACTATCAGCCATACCTGAGCTCCAACTCTGAACTCTAGGGGTATGCGTCTCTTATCTGTATAAGACTTCTAACGACTTTGTGCTGCTAACATCCGCTCTCGGTTCACCGCTACTCGAGCCATATCATCCTGAATCTGCTCAAGTACTACACCGCTAGCACTACTCGGCTCGTCCCAACACAGCGGGGTACGGCATCTCTGTCCGTATAAAGCCTCATAAGGAGTCATCCTGATCGATGTGTGTCAACTGTTGTTATACGAAAACTCTATTAAGGGAAGGTGATCTAGCCATACCTATCCCTAGTCTAACATGCAGGCTCTAAGCATATCCTCCAAAGTTTGGATGGTCCGCTCCGATTGACCATCGGTCTGAGGATGATCAACCGTAGTAAGGGCTTATATTCCGGAGTCGATCTCAGGGAATCGGTGAGAACAATCACTGTAAGGCAATCCAACTTTAGAAGCATGCAATAATATTGATCAAAAGCAAAAGACAAGATGTATAACAAGATGGGGAAATGCGGATTCTAAAGATCATAGTACTCAGTTGTGGTTTCGACTCAAGATCTCTTCGGATAACATGGACAAAGCTGAGGTTTGCTTAGGGAAGGTGTTGCAACTATGGGATAGATCACCGGGTAAGTCTCACTACCCACTTTCCCAAACCAAAGCTCCTATAACCGGGTAAGTATCAAGGAACTAGGGAAAGGTAAAGGCGCTCAAACCAATATCACTCACCTACGGGTACAGAACTAACCATCACCGGGTAAGTCTCAAGTTAACTCTCAAAAGTAGAACGAAGGAACACTCAAACCCTAATAAAGGATAAACCTTTATTACCTAATACTCATCATCATAGGTATACAAGCAAAGGAATCCCTAGGTAAGTCTCATCCTAGGCTTGCGTATAAACAAGGATAGGATTGGGCAAACTATAACCTAAACTCAGGATCTACAAAGCAGTGGGTAATCTCGTTCTGTTCTATATCGATTTAGTCTGGATGCTCAACGAACAGCCCGAGACGGGTTTCGGATTAGGGTTAACTCAAGCTTTCAGGGTCCACTCAGATAAAGGTATATTCTTTGATCGTCTATACTACAACCTTCAACTAATCACCCTAAAATTGCGGGGGTATTTAGCCAACAATCATCATAATCAATGCAATATCAGTTATATGAAAAATATCAAGAAAAGGGAATAAAGCAAGCAACAAAGGTATCTCAATTATCAAAGCAATCAAACCAATAAAAGTACCAATGATGTGTTCCAAAAAGGGATGATAACAACTCACTAGCAATCCCCAAAGAAGTCCTCATAATCTAGGGTTATTCAAACCCTAAGAAATCCTTCCTTCAAATCTTCCCTTCAATCCTTCAAAGCAACCGTCCAAAGAAAACCTTTATGACGTCTCAATGTTCGAGCGTCCAACCTCCTTAACTTCATGTTCACCTTCCATTCTTATAGAAGAATTTTAGGTCAAAAATATATTTTATCTTCTTGGGTTGTTGGACGTCGACCTCGATCTAGGCCCAGTGGGCCATCTCGGTCGAAATGCATGGTTGTGTCCATCCAAGATCAGTGGTGATCTACGTGCATGAAATCATATCTTCGTTTGGATCTTTCTTCCTTCCTTCCAGCATGGTTCTTGTCCTTCCTAATGCTCCTAAATGTAGCTCCATAGCTTCCTTAGCTCTTTATGCTCCTTTTCCACCCAAAACGTGCCATATTCCCTACAATTACAACAAGACGTGATGTAGACCTCGATTCTTGCAAAGTAACCGAATAATGACATAAACATTACAAATACTTCATAGCAAATCATGCCCGAAATATAGACAATAATTCATGCTATCAAAATACCCCATACTTGCCTCTTGCTTGTCCCCAAGCAAGGTTCAAATCTTAGATACAAGATAGAATGAATTATAATTAGTTAAAACTCAATTAAAAACTTCAAAACTTTTGGTTGTGCGCTTCTTCCCATAGATCACCCTTAGAGAATGCTTCATAGCAAATAAGAACCATATATGATCAAAAACAAGTCATAGATATGCAAAAGCTAATCATACTTCACTTGAGATCATAGAATGCATAGCAAATCATACTCATCAAAATCAGTCATGAATAATCAGTTTAAACTGCTAAGTTAATTAACATGCTCATGGTCTCAAGGAATTTCAATCAAAGGTCAAGAAACGAGTTAGGGATGGAGTGTATAAAGGATATTGTGGTGCTAGATCCGGGAAAGGATAAGAACTTCACAACTTCGAACTTCGCTTCACTTCATCAACAAGATTTTCTTGTTTCTTTTCAGCATTTTTGCTTATTTTTCACCTTTTGAGAACATGGACAGAGGTGCAGAATAAACGAAGCCTTGGAGATCAGCAAATCTCAATTTCTCGAGATGCCTCAAACCCTTGATGCACATACCATGACCCGTTAGGACTATTGATCAATCGGACTTTGGCAAGACATAAATACCCGGCTATGTGAATGGTGCTGAGTTACTCATCAGCAAGATCAACGTCCCCAAATCTATTTTCTATAACTTCTTCTCCTTTTAACATCATCTTTCACTTGGTTTTCACTTTCTTTTGCTTCCAAATTCCAGGATAGTTAGAGGGAGGCAAACATATTTCATTGAGGGGCTAAAAACATGATCAAGAAGAGGAAGAAAGAATAACGAATCACCTTAATCATTCCAAAAAGGATGTGAGAGAACTCATAATGCAATGTCAACTTTCAAATTCAACATGATTTGGACAAAAACAACTTACTAAACATGCTTCAAATTTTAAACAAAGCAATCATACCTTAGATATATCATAATTCATTTCAAACACATAAAGATCATATAAACTAATCAGCAAACAATATTCATCACGGAACTAGGGAAAGGTAAAAGCACTCAAACCAACATCACTTACCTAAGGGTATAGATCTAACCATCACCGGGTAAGTCTCAGGTTAACTCTCAAAGGTAGGATGAAGGCACACTCAAACCCTAATAAAGGATAAAGCTTTATTACCTAACACTCATCATCATCGGTATACAAGCAAAGGAATCACCGGGTAAGTCTCATCCTAGGCTTGCGTATAAACCAGGAAAGGTGCAACAAGGATAGGATTTGGAAAACTATAACCTAAACTCAGGATCTGCAAAGCAATGGACAATCTCGTGATGTTCTATATCGATCTCGGTCTAGATGCTCAACGAGCAGCCCGAGACGGGTTTCGGTTTGGGTTAACTCGAGCTTTCAGGGTCCACTCAGAATAAGGTTCATTCTTTCATCGTCTACACAACAACCTTCAACTAATCACCCTAGAATCGAAGGGGTGTTTAGCCAACAATTATCATTATCAATGCAATATCAAATATATCAAGAATATCAAGAAAAGCAAGTAGAACAATCAATAAGACTATCACGATAATCAAAGCAAACAAACCAATAATAGTATCTAGCAATGTGTTCCAAAAAGATGATAACAAACTCACAAGCAATTCCAAAGAAAATCCTCACAATCTAGGTTCCTTGAACCCTAAGGAATCCTTCCTTCAATCTTCTTCCCTTCAATAGCCGTCTTTCTAACCGTTCTCCGATTTATCTAAGATCAGCCTCTTGAACTTCACATTAACCTTCCATTCTTATAGAAGAATTTTAGGTCAAATTATATTTTATTTTCCTTGGGTTGTGAGTTGTCGACCTCGATCCAGGCCAGTGGGCCATCTCGGTCGAGATGCATCACTGTGTTTATCCGAGATTAGTAGTGATCTACGTGCATGCCATCGTATCTTCATCCGAATCTTTCTCTCTTCCTTCCAGCATAGTTCCCGCATTTCTTCTTGTCCTTCCTAATGCTCCTAAATGTGGCTCCATAGCTTCCTTAGCTCTTTATGCTCCATTTCCACCCAAAACATGCCATATTCCCTACAATTACAATCAAACGTGGTGTAGACCTCGATTCTTACAAAGTAAAAAAATAATGACATAAACACTAAGAATACATGTACATACATGCAGAATTATGATGATAAAACAACAAAACCATATCCAAAATATAGACAATAATTCATGCTATCAAAATACCCAATACTTGCATCTTGCTTGTCCCCAAGCAAGGTTCAAAGCTTAGATATAAGATAGAATGAATTATAATCGGTTAAAAACTCAGCGAAAAACTTTCAAAACTTTTGGTTGTGTGCTTCCTCCCATAGATCACCCTTAGGGAATGCTTCATAGCTAATAAGAATCATATATGATTAAAACAAGTCATAGATATAGGAAAGCTAATCATAATTCACTTGAGATCATAGAATGCATAGAAAATCATACTCATCAAAATCAGTCATGAATAATTTAGTTTAAATCACAAAGTCAAATAGCATACTCACGGACTTAAGGGCTTTCAATCATAGGTCAAGAAACGAGTTAGGGATGGAGTGTATAAAGGATATTGTGTTGCTAAATCCGGGAAAAGGATAAAAACTTCACAACTTTGAACTTCACTTCATCAACAAGATTTTTTTGCTTCTTTTCAGCATTTTGCTTTAGTTTTCACTTTTTGAGAACATGGCTAGAGATGCACAATAACCGAAGCCTTAGAGATAAGCTAATCTCAATTTCTCGAGATACTCAAACCTTGATGCACATACCATGACCCGTTAGGACTATCAATCAATCGGACTTTGGCAAGACACAAACACCCGGCTATGTGAATAGTGCCGAGTTACTCATCCTCATGACTAACGTCCCCAAACCTATTGTTTTCCAACACTTCTTCTCCTTTCAACATCATCTTTCACTTGCCTTTCACTTTCTTTCTTCCAAGTTCCCGGATAGGTAAGGGAAGGAAAATATATTTCAATGAGGGGCTAAAACATGATGAAGAAGAGGAGGAAAGAATAACAAATTGCCTCAATCATTTCAATAAGGATGTGAGAGAACTCATAATGCAGTGTCAACTTTCAAATTCAGTACGAATTTGGACAAAATAACTTACTAAACATGCTTCAAATTTCGAACAAAGCAATCATACCTTAGATATATCATAAATCATTTCAAGCACATAAAGATCATAAAAACTAATCAGAAAACAATATTCATCATTGGGGTCATATCGAGCTTAGAAGCACAAAATTTTTCAGAAATTTAAGTTTTCGAAACTCATTTCGGTCGAGATGACTTATGGGCAAACGAGGTACTAGACCGAGGTAAGCTCATGTTATGGTCACCTCATTCAGCCATAGGTCAATTCGGTCAAGACAAAAAAAATATTTCAAAACAATTTTGTACGTTTTTTCGATCAAAAATCTTGTCGCGATGCATGTAATGTAAAAAATAGTCTATAAGCACATAAAGGAAGCAGTGGAAATAGTCATAAGCAGATAAGTCGGTTATTACAGACCATAGTATCTCAAAGCACCCCATACTTAGGAAACATCGTCCCGATGGGTAAAAGAAGTCTAGAGAAAAATACTTACAATGTCATAGTGTAGAACGCAAATAAGAAAAGATAAAGCAACAGCAGCTCTTGGAAGGTCGGATCAAGCATCTGAAGGAGGAGGAGGATGGAACGGGTACAAGGATGGATCAAATGGATGACCCATCAAATGTTGGAACTGCAGCTCCATCATCCTGCGTTGGTAATGGTGGCTCTCCTCTGTTGAGCGCCTCATAGCACTGATCTCCCTAGTTTGGCATCAAGGTGCTCCTTCATATTCGTGTGTATGGTACGGAATGACTGGTCCATATGGCGTGTAAGATTCTCAATCCGCTGATAAGCCTCGGGATCGCAGCGGTGGCAATGGTGGCGCTGTCGGTGTTGTGGCATATCTGGTGCAGGAGTCTCCGGTGTGGGATGTTCGTCCTCCGTCTTCTCGTCGTCGTCCACCAGCTCGATCACCGGTGCACTCAGACCAACAGTGGTCGTCCTGGTGTCCATGGGTACTCCAGCATCCTCCTCGTTGATGTTTGTGCCGAACTCTGCATCAATCTCTGAGTCCCGTATAAATGACCTCCAACTTTGCGACTAGTTCGTCGGGTCAGTGATGGTGAACTGTGGAGACCAAGGAATCCCCTTCGGAGTTTTGGTCTCCCAGGGCATGGCCACGTATGGTGGACCAGGACCTCGATGGATCAAAATCCGCCGGGTGATAAACTCCTACAGCCCCAAGGGTTTGGCCTCAGCGGCCAAGGTACAAGCAGAAAGATCGATGTCCATGGCACCCACGATGTACATCACTAACCCTCCAAAGCAGATGCCGCCCTTCTTCTTGTTCTTGACCTTGTCAAGCTCCTCTACCAGCATGGTGGCAAAGTCCGGGACTCCACCTGTAGTCATGCAAAAAAGGGAGAGTAACTCCTCATGTCGGATCTTCTGGGGCGTCTCGGTCCGGGCAAGTAGCATCTCGCTCAGAATCCTTTGAGCGATCCGGAAAGATACATGGTAGATGAGCTTCTCCTTAGAGTCACCCGTATGCCAATAGTCTTCACTCGAAGTAATATGGGCAATGCTTCCCCAAAAGGCGTTTGCCTCTCGACTTGATGGAAAATCAATGACAGTGGGTGTGGGGAATCCGTAGAGTGTCCCAAAATTCTCCACTGTAAAATTATACCCCTTGTTCATCAGTCTGAACTTTACTCCTTTTTGTTCTGGCACATGAGTGACGGAACTAATAAACTCCAGAGTCGGCTCCACATAAGCCAGTGTGCGGATGAACATGAACTGCTCAAGGCCGACAAGAGAAATCATCCTTTGCAAGTCATCGACGACGGTGGAGGCAGTTGAAGTCCTCAACGTCGACGTAGCGGGGGAGATGATCCGTCGGGAGCATATCTGGTCATAATCCTTTTGGAACCGACCAAGGATGATCGGCACATGTGGTGGTGTAGGAGGTGAAGGGGAATGGCTACCATCATCTGGGCGGTCACGGATTGCCAACTGCATGTTTGAACGACGCATTTTTCTTAATTTAGGGTTTGATCTCGGGTTGTTCTTGGGGGTATCTCGGCCGAGATGACTGGGTTTCAACCGAGACGGACAACACTTCGATCGAACTCGCAAATATGTAACTTTCAGTCCCCAAATTAACTACAAAAAGTATCCTAGGGGGTTCCTCGTTCAATTTCAACACACCAAACACACAACAATCTCCAAATTTGAGCAGAATCTACCATTACGCGAAAGAAGGGGTTTCAAATGAAATTAACTGGTTTTAGCAGATTTTGGTAGCTTGAAGTGGAGTTTGATGCTGGAGAAGTCGTTGTGGTATTGTTCCCGTCGCTTTGGATCCAAGAATCGTCAAAAACGGGCAAGAAACGACATTTTTGAGGATTAGGGCGAACTTCGGTCAAGACGGCATAGGGGAAGAAAGAGGTTAAAGGGAGAGAAATATGTTATCCTTTTTATACCCTTTAGAGAATTTAACTGCATCTCGGTTGAGATGGTTGCAATGACCGAGATGGTCAACCGAGGTCACTCCCTATTACTCTCATCTCGGTTGCTCAAAAAATCACCTTGGTCGAGATGATCTGATGGTGTCCGAGATGGCCCTAATTTTTGTAACTTCCCTAGATTCTTGAACTGTATCTTTGTTCATATGCTTCTCTCTTGTTTTTTTCCCTTCAGTAGTACCTAGATCCTGTTATCATGGACACAAAAACACAAACTACACTAATCTAAACTGGAAAGCAGGAAAAAAAGCAATACCTTAGGTTGCCTCCCAAGAAGCGCTTGTTTTAAGGTCTCTAGTTGGACCTAACTCTGAATGTTCATTGGAGATGAATGGATGCAATCTCCTTGACGGAGATTCCGGTATGTGCTTCTTCAGCCGACGTTCGTCGACTTGAAAGGTTCCACAATGTTCACCCCATACTTCAACTGCACCATGAGATTAAACATTTCTTATAATAAAATGTCCTGTCCATTTTGATTTCAGTTTATTTGAGGGGAGGTGAGAATGATAATTTAGGAGAAGAAACAATTCTCCTTCTTTGAGCCCTCTCTAAGTGATATGCTTTTTTTGCCACTTCTCTGTCTGTTCTTTGTAAATCTTTGCGACTTTTGCTATCATCCGGCGGAGCGGTGGCTTCACTTTCCTATCATTGTCTTGTAAGGCCTTGGAAGAGTTAAGGCCAGTGCTTGCATCACTTGGAGTTGAAGAATCGATGACCTCGTTTGCTTTAGATGTATCTCGACCGAGGTCTGATCCGAGGTGATTCCCTGTTGCTTTCACCTTGATCACTCCAAAAGTTACCTCGGTCGAGATGACTTGCCCGATGTCGAGGCAGTTTGTTGTCTCTTCTTCAAACTTCTCAAATTTAGCTGTCGGATCTTCCTCCAAAGTTTCCAGGCTGTGTATATCTTCATCATAGGAAACATCTACACCTTTCTCTATCATAGTAAAACATAGAACTCTTTCAAGAGGATCTTTAATAAGGATAGAGCTAACCAATTCTTGTGATTCCTCTTCATCGTAGATGTTGTAGACGTCTTCCTCAAGGCCTTTCCCGTTCATTAAATCTGACAGCACAAGTTCAACATGTTCTTCCCTAATGTTGAAAGACAACTTGACATTCTTGCAATCCACGTAGAAACCAGATGTTGCAAGAAATGGCCTCCCAAGGATGATTGGAACTGGATAATCTGTATGAATATCCGATACCATAAAGTCTACGGGAATGTAGAACTTACCTAGCCTTACTGGAATGTCTTCTAACATGCCTACGGGTCGAGTGATTGATCGATTCGCCATGTATAGTGTCATCTTTGCTGGTTTAGGTTCCTCTAAACCATCCTTCTCACACAATGCAAGTGGAATGATGTTCACACTGGCTCCTAGATCATATAGTGCATAATATGTGACGTTTCCAACTCCAATAGGGATAGAGAACGACCCTAGATCTCTTAATTTGGGTGGCATCTTCTCTCTCATGATCTTGATGAGTTCCGATGATCTTGAGGACATCTTCACTTCACCAAAATCTTCCAGCTTCCTCTTGTTAGAGAGGATTTCCTTCAAGAACTTCCCATATGTGGGCATACCTAGAATAGCATCAATGAGAGGTATGTTAATATGGATTTTACTCATAAGGTCTAAAAACTTACCGAAATTCTTGTCTAGACGTGCTCTCGCTCTAGGCTGCGAGAACGGTAGTGGCTTGTACGCAAGAGGTGGTACGTAAATTTCTTCTTTTTCCTTCACCTCGGTTGACCCAGAAGCATTTCGGTCGAGGTCCTTTCCGAGGTGACTCCATGTTGTGTTCCCCTCGGTTGACCCAGAAGTCACCTAAGTCGAGATGGGATGCTTTACAGCTTCGTCCGATCGAGGTTATGGGTTAGTGGTATTCACGCCACTTCTCGTTGTAATTGCCATGATTTGTCCCTTTGGGTTATTCTCTGTGTGTCCTGGAAGTTTCCCTTGATCTCTAGGAACTTCTCCGGCCTTGCTAAATACTTGATTTTCCAAGGCTTTTTGCACCTTCGAATCAAAGTAACTGTGCTCTCCAGTCCACTCATCTTTCCTATCAGCACCTCGATCATAGCTTCCAATTTATCCTTTGGTAGTTCGCTTGAGCTTGATGGTGGTTCCTGGCTCTTCAATGGAGTAGAAGAATAAGAAGAAGGTGGAGTTAGAGCATTATCAACATGGGAATAAGGATTACTGGAATTGTTTTGATTGGAACTCCAATTGTTGTAGTTCCGGTTATTGTTGTTGTTGTAGTTGTTGTTCCTATTCCCTTGTTAGTTCCCTCTTCCAACATACTTGTTATAATAAGACAATAAATCTAGGTAAACTAATACGACGGGCCAAGGACCGAGCGAGACGAATTCTTCCTGGGCTACCTAGACAACATAATCTAATACGAAAATGGAAACACACATACAGCTTTTGGACCTTGTATGCTAGATCCTTCTTGCTTCCCTTGAAAGGGGGGGCTTTCTCACTTCATCTAACAACGAGTGACATGAACAAAATCCAAGCAACGCTTGAATTTGTCTGTGGTAACCGGTTTGGTCATCATATCAGCTGCATTCTGAGAAGTGTGCACCTTCTCCAAGATGATCTCACCAGAAGCTACTAGCTCTCTAATCTTGTGAAACTTCACATCTATATGTTTAGTCCGAGTATGGTACACCTGATTCTTAGCCAAATATATAGCACTCTGACTATCACAATGTACCTCAACTCCACCTTGCTCAACATTCAATTCCTCCACAATTTCTCTAATCCACACAGCCTCCTTAGCTGCCTCTACTAAAGCCATGTACTTTGCCTCAGTTGTAGACAAGGCTACTACAGACTGCAAAACTGATCTCCAGCATATAGGCCCCCCAGCAAGAGTAAAGACATACCCTGTAGTGGACCTCCGATTGTCAAGATCACCGGCATAGTCTGAATCAACATACCCTACAACTGAAGGATCACCTTCCTAGCCACCAAGCATAATTCCACGGTCAACAATACCCCTCAAATACCTGAGAATCCACTTAACGACCGCCCAGTGTTCTCTCCCAAGATTAGACATATACTTGCTCACTTGGCACACAGCTTGGGCCAAATCAGGTCTTGTACACACCATAGCATACATTAAGTAACCAACTGCACTTTCGTAAGGAACTTTGGACATATCTTTGATTTCTCCATCAGACTTCGGACCCTGGGCTGAGGAGAGTTTGAAGTGATTCACTAGAGGAGTGTTGACAGATTTAAAGTTGGCCATATTGAATCTGTCAAGCACTTTCTCAATGTAAGTCTTCTGAGACAACCATAACCTCCCAGAACTTCTCTCCCTGCGAATCTCCATACCAAGGATCTTTTTTGCAACACCAAGATCCTTCATCTCAAATTTCTTGCTCAAGAAGTTCTTCAACTCAACAATATCATCAACATTCTTTCCAGCAATCAACATATCATCAACATAAATGTAAGAGCCTTAGTTGTTGAGTTGTCGAGCTGTGTTGGATCCTGCCTGAACCGCCCCTACGACCAAGGCTAAACGCCCCTACGGGCCATTTGAGCCGCCCCTGCGGCCAGAACATCCGCCCTTGCGGATTAGGGTGTGTTGTTGCCGTCTTCATTGACTCGTGCCTTTGCTTTTGACCCTTCTTTCCTCTATAAGTTTCCTTCTCTTCCAGATGAGAGTTCTTCACTCTCTCTCCAGCTCCACCTTCTCTCCTACGCTCTTCTCTTCTTCATCTTCTTCCTTTGAATCTTCTTCTTGTTTCCTTGATCTTGCAAGAGTTTTGATGAGAGTATGATTCTTGGATGATGAGGATGAGGGTGTATGATGTTGTTGTGCCTTTTATGAGCCAATCTTGAGGTTGTGGTGAGGATTCTCCCTCTGTTAGGGTTCAGCTTGGTAAGATCTTCCTCCTCCTCTCGTTTCTTTCTTCTATCTTCTTTTATTTCTTCTTCGCTTAGGATTTCACAAGTTGATTCTTGTGATGAGCTTCCTAGGCATATGTTGATGTATATATGTATATGTATGTATGTTTGGGCTGCCGGATGCTGAAGAAGTGAAGAGAGGCAAGTGAAGGATCGAAGAGAAGTCGAGGATGAGCCCACTGTTATCCAGCCGCCCCTGCGCCACCTCGGGGCCGCCCCTACGCCTGGTGTGTCACCACCCCTACGTGTGGTGTTGCCGCCCCTATGGCTCTCTGCTTTCCAGCTTTGCTTTGCTCTTGTCACGCAGATGTGTCTTGCTTCCGGGCTTGCCTAAGGATGGCATTGCCCCTTCCTTTCCCAATGTGAGTGTGTAGCATCATGCTAGGTATAGATGAGAGTGTGATGAGGATGTTATGATCATGTTATGCCTTGTATGGCT
Source organism: Fagopyrum homotropicum (assembly GCA_033239125.1). NCBI lineage: Eukaryota > Viridiplantae > Streptophyta > Magnoliopsida > Caryophyllales > Polygonaceae > Fagopyrum > Fagopyrum homotropicum. The sequence goes on along the minus strand of BSWB01000003.1, from coordinate 93,663,088 downwards.
TTGAGGATTAGTAGGTTGTGAGGCTTAGGTTGAGGATGATCCTATGGATACCATGGGTCTAGGTGTGACCCCTTTGATTGATAGGAGATTGATATATCTATATACCTTGTTATTAGGTAGTGTCCCTCTCAGGATTGGAGGTTGACCGTGGTTGAGATTGTACGAGGTTGAGGTAAGTCCATAGGACTTACTTAGCTATCATCGTTATATTGGGTGCTTGCATGAGTGGTGTGTGAGTTATATGCTTGATATGATAGCATACGATGTCGATTATTACCGACCTATGTTTTATTGATAGCCCCATTGCTTGGCAGTGACAACCCTTCCCTCCATCGTGTAAGGGGTAGGGAGGTTCTCTGACGTTAGGCCACCTGGTATACAGGAAGGGCGCAATCCACTCCCATAGGGTACACGGGTTGTGTGACCGACACTATTTCCAGATGGATAGCAGGCCCAGAGGCGAGGATGATACGATCTTCGTGTCACATAGTTTCATATATCTATATATATACGTTTTGCGTGAATGAATATTATATAAAGATAATAAAATTGGTAAATGTGTGACAACATGATTATGTGTTTATCTTTCATGACCTGTATTTGTGCTTATGCATTACCTTATATATGTATGGATAGGTAACGGTTTCATACCATGTTGTAGATGCCTTGCCGGATAGGAGAGTTGTAGAGTGATCTGGCAGGGTGACAGGCAAAGGACTCTCGTACATTAGGTGGTTATGGTTTTGGGGATATTATATATATACCTCATGTGTGAGGATGATGTTTTGTATACTTTCTGTGTGAGGATGATGTTTTATACTCAATTATGATCCTGTATACCTTTGATGTACATTTTTATACAGTTTTGTGTATTTGTTTTAAATTTGACAGTGCCATGTTGTAAGGTCCAGTGAACTTGCTGTCAGGTTAGGGTCAGGATCTACTGTGAGATCCTAGCTCAATGTGGCATCCCGAGTCCCGCAGATTCGGGGTGTTACAATATAATAGCAAGTATAAGGGATATCCATCATCCAAATATCTCACATAAACACAACAATCATAATCACATCTCTGGTAGCCTATCCGAAGCATGTAAGAGTCAAACCTCTTGTACCATTGCCTAGGAGACTACTTCAGACCATACAATGACTTTGTCAACTTGCATACAAGTTTCTCCTCTTCCGGCTGGACAAAACCCTCTGGTTGTTCCATGTAGATCTCCTCCTCTAAATCACCATGAAGGAAAGTTGTTTTCACATCCATCTACTCCAGATGAAAATCCTAGCTACCTACTAGTGCCAACACTAGTCTGATAGACGTGTGTCGCACCACAGGCGAAAAAACTCGTCATACTCAATCCCCTTCTTCTGTGAGTAACCCTTTGCTACTAGTCGTGCCTTGTACCTTATGCCTTCTTTCTTTGAGATGCCTTGTTTCTTATTGAACACCCATTTGCATCATATTGCCCTCTTTCCTGCCGGAAGAGGAACCAGCTCTCGCGTCCTGTTCTTATGAAGAGATTCCATCTCCTTAACCATAGAACCCACCCATCCTTTTTTTCTCTTGACTATAAATAGTCTCTCGAAAGTTGGATGGATCATCTCCGCTAATGACTAGAGCATAATTAGCAATCTCCTCAAAACCATATCTAACGGCAGCCCTTGTGATGCGTCTGTTTCTTCCAGAAACAAGACTCTCTACCTGCTGCTGATCTACATCATGCTCATCACCTGCTGGTGTAGGTGTGCTAGAATCAAAAAGCTCCACCTCCACTACTGATCTGGATTCAGTATCTGTAACTGCAAGTTTCTCAACTTCCCTGGCCTGTAGAAGCATTGCTTGCTCATCAAATACAGCATCTCGACTGATCGTCCGTTTCATTGTAACAGGATCCCAAAACTTGAAACCCTTCACACGTTTCTCACAGCGTAGAAAGATGCACTTCTTAGACTTTGAATCTAGCTTTGTTCGCTCATCACCTGGAATCAAAACATATACTGGACTACCAAAAATCTTCAGATTTGATAAGTCTAAATCTGAACCAATTCATACCTCTTTTGAAACCTTCCCGTCAAGAGAAGTCTGGGGTGATCTATTTATCAAATAGACCGCCATACTCACTATCTCTGTCTAGAATTGCTTTGGAAGCCCTGCATTCAATCTAAGACACCGCGCTTTTTCTGCAATGGAACGATTCATCCTCTCCGAAACACAATTCAGTTGTGATGTCTTCGGCACTGTATAATGCCTCTTAATGCCATGCTCACCACAAAAACTCTGAAACTGAAAATCTGTGTACTTTGTCCCATTATCAGATCTCAAATACTTCACTTTCCTCCCTGTCTAATTTTCCACTTCTACCTTCCATAGCTTGAACTTGTTGAAGACCTCATATTTATGCTTTAGAAAATACACCCAAACCTTCCTTGAATAATCATCAATGAAAGGGACGTAATACCTAGATCCTCCTAGTGACAACACCTGAGTTGGTCCCCACACATCAGAATGTACATAATCAAGAATTCCACCTGTGTTGTGCTGACCTGTCTTCAAAGACACCTTGGATTGTTTTCCCATCACGCAAAACTTGCAGAAGTCGATCTTGCAACTCTTCACACCATCCATGAGGCCTCTCTTGTGAAGCTCAAACATCCCCTTTTCTCCAATGTGACACAGGCGCATATGCCACAGAGTTGTGCAATCTGCTTCAGAAACCACGGCTGCAACTCCACCTGCAACGGTACTCCCTACCAACCGGTAGATATTACCCGATGTAATGTGCCCCTTCTTAACTGTCATTGCCCCCTTGCTCACATTTACACATTCTTTTTTTGTTTTGAAACAGAACCCTTTCACATGCAAAGTCCCCAAGGAAATCAGATTTTTCTTTAGAGCTGGAATGTGACGCACGTCACTCAATGTTCGGATCACACCATCGTGCATCCTCACCTTTATCTGCCCAATACCAACAACATCACAAGCCTTGTTGTCTCCTAATCGGACGGAGCCAAAAGTTCCAGACTTGTACGTCTCAAACCAATCTCTATTTAGAGTCATGTGAAACGTACATCCCTTATCCATGATCGATACATCTGAGTAGTTGTCTGACGTCACAAAGAGCATATCAGAATCTACACCGTCTGAGTCATCTTTTTGCACCATGTTTGCTGATTTTGAAGATTTCTTTGACTTTTTATCTTCGTACTTCTTCTTCATGGCAGGACAATCACATTTGAAGTGGCCCTCCTCTTTGCAAAAGTAACAACTTACTGGCTTTTTACCCTTGGACTTAGACCTGGATTGCTTGTTGCTTCCTTCTTGCTTCTCTTTCGTCCTCCCACTATCCTGGTTTCCTCTAACATACAACCCTTCACTTTGAGAACTCTCACTAATACGTTGTCGTCGTTCGGCTTGTGAAAGCAACGTTGTTGACACAGTATGAAGACTTATTTCGTCTTTCCCACACGTCAGCGTCATCACCATATTCTAATATGAAGAGGGTAGAGAAAACAGCAAGATCATAGCTTTACCTTCATCATCAAGTTTTACATCCACCTGAGCCAGATCCCCAATAATTTGATTGAAGATATTCACGTGTTTTACCAAGTCAGAACCTTCCACCATTTTCAACCCATACAATTTCTGTTTGAGATACAATTTGCTAGACAGAGATTTTGACATATACCGTTTCTCCAATTGAGTCCAAATCACTTGACAAGATTTGAGATCAATAACATGGTATATTACCTCGTCTGCCAAACAGAGTCGAATGACCGACGTTGCCTTCTCCTACATCTCTTCCCATTCATCGTCTTTCAACGACTCCGGTTTTGTCTCCTTCAACATCCCCTGCTGCGTTAGTAGATCCTTAACTCGTCGCTACCAAAGACCGAAGTTGCCAGTTCCGTTGAATTGCGAAACCTCAAATTTCGCAACGGAACCCATCGACATCCTTGCTCTGATACCAATTGTTGTGATTTTCAACGAGTTACTTAGGGAATAGAGAGAAGACAAAATGTTTTGTGGTTTTGCTGCACAAACCTTGCATCTAGGGTTTTTAATATACTTTTGTGGATAAAATAATACAACCTTAAACCTATATATTTATAATGAAATAGATAGAACCCGTACCGCGGGGGGCGGAGCCCGCCGCACCCCGTGGTACGAGTTCTATCTATTTCGTTATAAATAGATAAGTTTAGGGTTGCATTCTTTTATCCACGATAGTATATTGAAAACCCTAGCTGCAAGGTTTGTGCAGCAAAACCACAAAACGTTTTGTCTTCTCTCTATTCCCTAAGTAACTCGTTGAAAATCACAACAACACCCAACATCTTGCTCCTTGGTTTGTTGAGTTTTTGTCTTTAAGATCTCCTTCAAAGCTTTCATCTCATTGTTGAGGGCGTTGATTTGATCAACGCTAGAAGAGGTGATGTTCAACTCTTGAGGTCTTGAGCCTTGACCTCCTGTCTTAATAATCTGGTGAGAGTATTTCTCCATGGTGAGAGTCTGTTTTTCAACTCCCATGCTTCATCAACTGGTTTATCCATGAATATCCTAACCGAGAGTGATTGAAGCTTGAATTGCACTTCCGCATCCAAACCCTTGAAATAGATCACTAGCAAATCAATTTTTGGAATCTCATGATATGGGCAATCCAACAAAAGGTCTTTAAACCATTCCCATGACTTAAAGAGGCTTTCACCATTCCTCATCACAAATGCATTTATTTTAGCCCTCAACTCCGCCGTCTTTGATGGCGGGAAGAACTTGGTGAGAAACTTTGCGGTCATCTCCTCCCATGTGTTCACTCTTCCAGTTGGAAGCGATTAATATCATGCAAGTGCTTTATACTTCAAAGAGAAAAAGAAAACACGCAGTTTATAATTGTTATTATCACATCTAGAAGGTCTCAAATCCATCAAAATCTCATAATTTTGTAAGTGTTGGTGTGGTGATTCTCTCTCCATTCCTCCAAACCGATTCTGCTGAATCATTGTGATGAATTGAGGTCTAAACTCATAATCCCTTTCCGTTGGATCGCCTATATTGACGTCGGGACGGCGTGTTTGCTGAACAGGATCCATACGCTGACCAAGTGTTTGCGGAATGCCCACAAATGGGTCAACTGGCTTCACCCTTGGTGGAGGCGGTGGTGGCGGCACATAAGCGGGTGCTGATGGTACTTCATTGACGGGTGTTGGTGGATTCACCACGACTCTAGCATCTTCATTTCCTCATTGAATTAGTTCTTTCGGCCTGAAATTGCTCGTGTTGAGCATTAGTTTCAGCTCTCTCTCTTATGAGGGCTTCTTCTTGAAGTCTTAACTGATCTCGAGCATCGGCCAACTCATATCGAAGATCTTCTACTCCTTCATCATTGGCAGCAGCCATCTTCTTAGCTTCTTTCAACCTTCTCTTGTAAGTCTTTTCTGGTTCAAGATCGTAAGAAACAATTTTTTACCAATTCTAGTTCTTCGTAAAAACCTAAGGAAATGTTATGCAAGAACACTCGGATAGAATAATTAGTAGCAAAGCAAGAAGCTTCCAAGTTAGACAACCGTACACTGGATTGGTCTTGACCAATTCCCCGGCAACGGCGCCAAAAACTTGTTCTTTGGCGAAACTTTGTTCCGTTTCTGGAACGAGAGATTCATATGTACCTATAGGAAAGATCTGCAAGAACACTCAAGAAGAAAGATCAATAGCAACAAGGGCAGCAACCCTAAGACAACCAAATACCGGCTTGGTCTAAACCAAGTCCCCGGCAATGGCGCCAAAAACTTGTTCGTTTCAAAAGGTGTGTGTAGACAAAGCTTTATATTTATATTCCGATTAATGAACCTAACGATAAGCGAACCCGTAGTGTACGGATCTATCGTAGTAAGAGCTTATATTCCGGAGTCGATCTTAGGGAATCGGTGAGAATAATCACAGTAAAGCAAAGCATGTAATTGTACTACTTAAAAGCAAAAGAAAAGATGTATAGTAAGATGGGGAAATGCAGATTATAAAGATCATAGTATTCAGTTGTAGTTTAGACTCAAGATTTATACGGGTAACGTGGACAAAGCTGAGGTTTGTTGAGGAAAGGACTTTCAACTATGGGATAGATCACCGGGTAAATCTCACTACCCACTTTTCCAAACCAAAGCTCCTATCACCGGGTAAGTCCCAAGGAACTAGGGAAAGGTAAAAGCACTCAAACCAACATCACTCACCTAAGGGTATAGATCTAACCATCACCGGGTAAGTCTCAAGTTACCTCTCAAAGGTAGGTTGAAGGCACACTCAAACCCTAATAAAGAATAGACCTTTATTACCTAACACTCATCATCATTGGTATACAAGCAAAGGAATCACCGGGTAAGTCTCATCCTAGGCTTGCGTATAAGCCATGAAAGGTGCAACAAGGATAGGATTTGGCAAACTCTAACCTAAACTCAGTATCTGCAAAGCAATGGACGATCTCGTGTTGTTCTATATCGATCTCGGTCGAGATGCTCAACAAACAGCCCGAGGCGGGTTTTGGTTTGGGTTAACTCGAGCTTCAGGGTCCACTCAAAATAAGGTTCATTCTTTCATCGTTTATGCCACAACCTTTAACTAATCACCCTAGAATCGCAGGGGTATTTAGCCAACAATCATCATTATCAATGCAATATCAAATATATCAAGAATATCAAGAAAAGCGAGTAGAACAATCAATAAGACTATCACAATAATCAAAGCAAACAAACCAACAATAGTATCCAGCAATGTGTTCCAAAAAGATGATAACAAACTCACAAGCAATTCCCAAGAAAACCCTCACAATCTAGGTACCTTGAACCCTAAGCAATCCTTCCTTCAATCTTCTTCCCTTCAATAGCCGTCTTTCTAACCGTTCTCCGATCTATCTAAGATCAGCCTCTTGAACTTCACATTCACCTTCCATTCTATAGAAGAATTTTAGGTCAAATTATATTTTATTTTCCTTGGGTTGTGAGCCGTCGACCTCGATCTAGGCCAGTGGGCTATCTCGGTCGAGATGCATCACTGTGTTGATCTGAGATCAACAGTGATCTACGTTCATGCCATCGTATCTTCATCCGAATCTTTTTTTCTTCCTTCCAGCATAGTTCCCGCATTTCTTCTTGTCCTTCCTAATGCTCTTAAATGTGGCTCCATAGCTTCCTTAGCTCCTTATGCTTCATTTCCACCCAAAATGTGCCATATTCCCTACAATTACAATCAAACGTAGTGTAGACCTCGATTCTTATAAAGTAACCGAATAATGACATAAACACTAAGAATACATGTACATGCATGTAGAATTATGATGATAAAGCAACAAAACCATATCCGAAATATAGACAATAATTCATGCTATCACACATACGTCACAACTCAACCAAGGGAGCCTATGAACATCAACGAATCAACAACTAGAAAGCCAACAAGAATCAAGGCTCAAACTTGATTCTCGCAAAGAAGAAAAGGAAGAACGAAAGAAGAAAGTGAAACAGAAGGGAAGGGCATGTAGCAGCTCATGAACATGAGAGAGAAACAAAGAAGGAGAAGACTTACACATCCAACAAGAGATCACAAGGAAGAAAGGCTGCAACTTTCGAGGTTGAAGAAGAACGTATGCAAGAAAAGAGAAAAGGAAGAGAAAGAGGGCATTTATAGGAATGATGGGAAAAGATAGAAGAAAAGACGTTTTAGGGTTAAGAAGATCATGGGAAAGCCGGCCCGTAAGATAGAAGAACGGACAAAAATCAGATTGGCGCGATTTGGGGCAAAACCGCATGGGTGGTTTGCCCTGCCGCAGGGGCGGCTCCCTTCACCGCGGGGGCGGTGAAGGCAAAAACAGGGCTCTTACAATGAACACTTAATTGCTCGCCTACGGAAGCTTACATTAGTTGACACTCACTTGAGTGAAAAAATATTAACCCGTAAGGCAAAAGACATATGAATGAAAAAAAGTAAAGAAAAAGTCAAAGTTATAGCTCATCAAAGTTCAAATGTCGATTGGTTGTGTAATGAATGCTTAGTTTTAGTTTTTGCTTTCATGCCAATGAGGCCATGTATGTGCACAACAAAAGATGAATGTCAAATGAATGTAAACAATGTCAAAAGAGCATGAAGGTTTTACTTGTTAGGTCGAATCCAAGAAGAAAAACATTATAAATGACCCAATCATGTTTGATTGTATTTAAGCATGTGAGCCTTTAGCTCTTTTACTCATAAGGTTGAACAATACAAGTCATAAGAATGCATCACACAGACCTCTAAGTAACAAGCATGAGTTTTCCTGACTTAGGATTCTAGATATATTCTTCCATACTTACTTTCGTGCTCATTATTCTCAACTATGTCTTATGGCTTGTCTTGGCTCTAATATTTTGAAATGTGACCAACCATTTGAAGCATACTCTAAAAAGATTGTCTTTTATCTTTCTTTGTTTCTTTTTCTTTCTTTAACATTTGTACTTTGTTCTTAATTAGGGATAAGCATGCATCACAAAGACCTCTAAGTAGCAAGCTTAATTGTTATCAAATTCAAAGCAAGTTCAAGCTTGTAAAAGAGGGAAAAATGGGTGATCAAAGGATCAAGTCTTTGGGGAATTGTGTAACCAATATCATGTAACAAACAAGTTTTAAATGCATGAAAAAACACTAGGTTTGGGGATAATCCTCCCAAACCATAACTAGTAGCATGCTTGAGAAGTTATATTCAAGTTATGTTACGGTCAAGCCACAACTTAATTGATTAAGCTTAGTCACACTCATGATCATACTAGACAACATAAGGATCACTATTTTCTATTCGCATACATTATCTAATATAAACTTAATTTTGATAAAAGATCACTAGTAGGCTCAATCATTCTTTTGGCCCCAATAAGTTATACTCTAGCATGATAGACATCTAAACATTGCTTAATCATCCTCATATTACCTTGTAAGCCTCAACTTGGATGATTAATCTAGACATCATTCATTCAAATATGGAAGAATACAATGCTTTAAAAAGCTAGATTCAAGCTAGTGAAAATCCAAACCACCAACATTGAGATAAAACCAACATAAATAAATGATAAATCCATATTTATTCTCTCTTATGCTACTAGACATGCTAGAGTTCCCTTCATATCATGAATAAACACAAAAAAAATACAAATCTATAAATGATTTGGGAATTTTCACCTCAAAAACTTGATAGAGAACTACTCACTCATCATAAAGGTAGACATCATAACAATAGGAAAAAAAATGCCGTTATAGGAAAGTCAACAAGAAAATAGAGAATTAGGAAGAGGAATGGCAAATATGGTCTCACCAATAAAACATTATGAACAAAACAAGTTGAAGGAATAAAGTACTAGCAAGAACAATGATGGACACCAAACTTTTCCTTTCTTTGATCCAAATTTCTATCCAAATCAGCTCCAAAACAAGTTTTTAAATCTAAAAGAGTAACTAAAAAGTATTTTGACAAGTGTACGAAGAGATGATGCAATAGCATTCATCCAAACCCCCTACATAGGCTTAAATACCGTGGTCCTCCCTTATGAAGCAAGTGGGTCAAGTGGAAAAGCTAGTTAGGATGAACACCTTAGAAAATAGCTGATGTAGAAACTTGGAAGAGACACCCTCGAGTGGGAAATACACCTTGGCTCAGTTTCTTCTCCTGACCCTCGAGTTCTTCCATCGACTTAGTGGTCTTCTTCTTCTCTCGAGTGACTTGTCTTCTTCTCTAGAGTTTTATTGTCTTCTTAGCTCGAGTGAAGTTGCTAACTCGAGAGATGTTGACAAATCTACATTGCTTTCTTCTTTGCTCGAGTGGAGAAGTCTTCTTTGCTCGAGTGGAGTGTCACTCAAGATCAAATCGGGAGATGTTGAACTTTCTGCACACCAGAGTCTTCCTCACTTTAGTGGAATGTCTTCTTTTCTCAATTTTCTTAGCTTCCTTACTCGAGTTTTGGGTTTACCCGAAAGAAGTTGACAATTTCTTCTATGTGGCTTCTTAGTCCGACTTTCACCGTCCTCTTAGTTCAAGTTTAGGATCACTCGATGCTCCTTCCTTGGAGTTTTCTTATATCTATTGACTTCATGCTTGTATCCCTACTTTCCATTCCTCCTTGCTGCTCATGAGGTGGATGATGAGTTCATTTATGATGTTTGGATGACTTGAGTAACTAGATATCATCATTTGAGATCCTTTTTTTGCCAAAGTACCTACAAAGACATGAAACAAGGGAAGTAGACATTTATTTGAAAATTTAAGTTCTAGCTAAGATAAGAATGCCTAAACTATGCAAAAACAAGGTAAAACACACAAAAAATTCATCTGAAAACATAGCATGAAAACTAATTAACATTTGTGTTTTCAACCTCATTTGCAATCTCGAGTATTGCATCTTTCCTTCTTTCCTATGTTGTAATTACCATATGTAGGGGTCGAGATTCTTATATAGTCCGACAAGAATGTTACCTTCTTAAATATACGGTCATATAGCCTCTACTACGGGCTCCAATCATAGCGGATCACTTAACCAATGTATGTTGCCGTGATAGAGTCAATTATTTGGATGGGACTATCAACTGATCCGGCATTGCACTTTGTATTTTTGTCATTTCGTATACTTCATAGGAGCTTTTCTACGAGTTGGAGCTAGGTGTGGAAAGTGTTCTTCTTGGGTTTCTTCCACTTCTTACAATGTCTACATTTTGAAAATAGAAAAGATTAAATGATACATTGTTTCAAAATTAATTTTTCAAATAAATCAAAGTCTTCATTGATAACGACACCCATTTGGTAAGAGTTGAAACGTGAACTTCATATCTCACAAATAACTTACACGGCCCGATTGTAGTAAAGTGGTCAGGATCGAACACAAGGAAAGTGATGTTTAGATTTGACCGATTAATAAACAAAAACAAAAAAACAAATAATCTTAAGTATTTAAAAGTAAAATACAAATAATGAAAGATGAAAACAAGTGTTAGTCGATCGATCGATGTCACTTTCAACCAGTCTCATACACAAGACTCAACAAATATGAAACATAAGCACAATAAAAGGCCTAAAACAAGGATGGTTGATTGGCCTCTAAGGGGTTGGCCGACCAACCTCCGTAACAAATAATGTAAAATAGTAGCAGTAAGGGAGCGAGAAAGATTGCGTATTTTTGGGATCCACAATCAATATATTTGGGAACAATCTCGACTGAACAACTATCAATAGTAATAAAGAAATTTCAAGATCAAGATCACCATAAACATCCATATAATCGATCTCAACGGATAATTCCAAAACTAAATGTAAATCATGAAATGTGAGGGACAACCTCGCTTAATTGTCACGTGCATAAGATATTTGTTTATCATTCATCGACGTTTGTTACCTTCGTTGATTGTCACGTACACAAAACTTCCTCTTATCTCACATCGCATGATTGACTCGGGTCTCACATTTGCTATGAACGTCTCGAAAAACATATAATAAAAGAAGATTTCAAACTCAACACTCGCATTTTGCAAGGAACAATCCACGTACATACTATAACAACTCTCATAGACAAACATTCAGCATTCATAGAATCATATAAACATCATAGATCAATACAGTTGGGCTCTCGAGGCTCTAGTAAAGATTGAAATTAGTAAGAGACATACCTGAACAAAAATTCAAAAGCTTTATTAAACGAATATCGAAAAGCTAGTCGATTGGTTGGCTATAGTACTATTGTCTAGAGAATTTGGAAAAGAAATGAAAAGATGATACAACCCTGAGGATAAATGTATTATTTATAGGGAGAAAATTTAATATATTTCTCTAATATCTATCAAATCTATAATATCATATCTTCTAATAAGATAAGATCTGTGATGGATAAATTACACAGCAAAAACATTGGAGTGAACGGATTAAAATATAGCCCAAAATAAAAGGGTAAAAGGGGAGAAGATAGGCATCAAACATAACCCAAAAAGTGATGAAATAGATAAGAACCATGATGAAAAAAAAGACGACATTTTAAGTGGTATCAAATTGGTTGAGTGTCCAAAGTAGGTTACTCAACACAAGAATCAAATTCATAACACTATGTAATGTTAATTGTTTGTAGATGTATTTAACAATCCCATACACATGCTTCTACCAAAAAATCCCATGCATATACACATAAATTCTTAATAAGAAGAATTAGTATCGTGTTATTATGTAAGAGTGGATGGAGTATTACTACTTGAATGGCTATAGTTTTATCAAAAGAAACCTACAAATCATGGTACGGCCTTTATATTAAGGAACCACAACCTCTAACTTATATGAACCCACATTTGCGATATGAAAGATGATTTGGATGGTTTGGTTAAGAACATCATTTGCTTAATAACTCTGCTAAATGACATTAGTGCAGCTCATGGAAAGGTAAGAATTAGAAGCCACAAACAAATGCAAATGTTATTCCCTTGCTGAAAAAGATGAATAATAACACCAAAGGAGAAGAATAATCAAGGAGCTCAGAGAATCCCAAAAAGAAAGAAAAGAAAGAGATGAAGAGCCTTAATCGGTCCCTACATAGGAAGAAAAAAGAAAATATTATTCCTTACATAAGTCGTCAAATCATGATGAACAATTCACACAGCCTGTTAAAAGTATTTAAAAGAAAGAAAAAAAAAGTCTGAAATATTATCTGGCCATCACATGCTCGCTTTGATGACAACGAAATAACACTCACAAAGCAGCTAAAAAAAGAGCATTGCTCACATGCTCCTGTTGGGCTCTGCACATGGCTTCATACAATCATGCATCCATGCATGCACCTTAGGTGATTAAACACTGTATATGCAAATTAATTATGGTTAGCCAAAGGGAAGAAGATCGACATTAACGTCGATCGACGTTGCAGTGGAGGTGCCGATAGCACGTGACGAGGTGGTCGTTTGTGAGGCCGGCAGCTTGCATGAAGGAGTGGATGACGGTGGGGCCGACTGACCGGAACCCTCTCCTCTGCATGTCTTTGCTTATGGTCTCCGACTTTGAGGTCTTGGCAGGGATCTTGTGGGAGATCTTGTATTGCGGAGAGATGGGGATGTGGTTTACGAACCCCCATATATACTTGTCAAATGATCCCACTTCCTTCTTCACCTCTACGATACGCTTTGCGTTGTCAACCACTCCCCGGGTTCTACCTATGTCGATGCCGCACTCTAAGCTGATTCTACTTATCTGCTTCTCGCTCAGATTAGCAACAGCCTCCGCCTCGAATTCAGCAAATGCATTTCTGCAAAGTTTCAAACACTATCATATCATATTATACGTACTAGAGAGCTGCAATTAACTTTGTTTTTGTTTTCAGAGTTTGAACCTCAGCAGCCGGCGTTTCTTCAGTATTGAAGTCCAATCTGAACCCACTTGAGCTCCACTTAAAACCAACAGCTCAAAAAGCCTCCTGCTCATCGTTAATTTTGTGCATCATCATCTCATGTCATAAATTAAACATAAGATCCCTATTCATTCATTACTTACTTGTCATCCTTGGTAGGAACTCCCCATTCTTCGTCATGGTAAGCAACATAAATAGGATCTGGATGCCCATAAATTAAATTAAACTCATGCATCAACAATCACAAAACTAAGTTAAAACATAAGCATAACTCAAAACACCAAATCACAAACCTGAATTGGGTGTGATGAAGGCGCACCTCTTCTCCTCAACGCTGGCATCCCTAAGATGTAGAAGAGAACTACCAAAAGACTCCGTCAAAGGATCCACGACCTTCTTGCTAACGTACTCGTACTTAGCAGACTTGGACCTACCGTAATGAGCAATCCTCATCTTCCTCTGCGCGCACTGCAACGCCACCTGCTCCCTCCTCACAGCAGCAATGCTCCCGGGCGCCTCCGTAATCAGCGACGACGAATAACTCCTCGTAAGGACCGCCACCGACCTCATATCCGCCACGTGGGCCCTCTCACTTGAGCTTCTTATCTTCTTCCTCTCCAAAGTGGGCACTTTGGGCGGTGCACCACCGGGTTTAGTAGCGCTTGGGAGGTGGATCGTGTCTGAGCTTGAGGTTAGCCCGGTGGTCTCGCTGCCCAGCCGCTTCGTCGCCGACGGACGTGGAGATCGCAGTTTGGGTGACGTAGGAGACTTGGTAGTGGTGCGTGGTGGTGGCGGTGGCGGTGGAGGTGGTGGTTGACCGAGTTTCTTGAGGGACTTCCGATGATCTAGAGACGGGACCACCCGGTTGCAGGTTGGGTGCAAAATGGGTCGTGTTTCGGTTACTTTGGATTGTGATATCGGCATGCTTTGCAGATGTAGAAGATTTGTGAGAGTTGGGAAGGAGGGAGAACGAGGAGCGGGAAGGTAGATTATATAATAAGAAGAAACAGCAATTGCAAGCGAATAAGACAGGTAATGTAGTGGGGCCACTTATTACATGCTTTTGATCTGCCACATCGTGAAATTGTATCTCTCCTTTCCTCATCAGCTTGTTCACTGTTGCAATTGCTCAGAAGAAGTATTGCAAGTACAGTTCTCTATTTCCAATGGGCCGAAATCGTATACTTGCTAAAAGTACTACCTCCTATTAACAGTAGGGACAAAATGGGTGGCAAGTCCTGCTGCAACCAACTCCTTGCCAGTCAATCTTGTCCCTGTTAAGGCCTAACCAGTTTCGGTACGTGCTATTTGTACCCACCATTTCATTCTATTTGTACCCATTATACGACTACGCATCACGTAACCGTAGGGGAAGCATAAATCAATCGCCAAAATACAAGGACAAACTACGCCTACGCAGCGCGTAGACGTAGTTTTCACAACGGTTACATGATCCGAGAACTACGCCTACGGGATGCGTAGGCGTAGTTCTCGGATCATGTAACCGTTATGAACACTACGATTACGCGCTGCGTAGGCGTATTGTGGAGAACTAGCCGTTACCAACGGTAATGTAACCCAAAGATTAGTATAAATATCATGTATTCGACCCATTTCATAAAACCTCATCGTCAAACGTTGTTTCGCAAAAAAAGTCCTTTCGAAAATGAATTCCGACGATGGAGAAGCAAGCTATCATTCCGGCGATGGAGAAGAGGATGACGGTGTTGCTTTCGGCGGTGGTGAAGATGACGTGGAGGGTGACGAGGGCTTGTTCAATCCCGCGATGCTCAGTAGTTACGATCCGTATTCGGGTGTTGAGGTTAGTTTTTTCAATTCGTTTGTTTTGACGTAGTTTAGTGTTATATGTTTTAGTTAGTTTATGTTATATGCTTGACTCATTAATTAATGAAGTAGTAGACAGTTAGTCAATAAGTAATGTTATTTGACGTTAACTGAAGAATTTACTCGTTAATTAGGTGTCAATTAGTCGTTAATTGAAGAAAATAGTCGTTAATTAATGAATTAGTAGACAATTATTATTTAAGTAGTTGTTAATTAATTTGAGCAATCTCAGAACATATGATATAGTCGTAGTGAATGAAATTTTCGAAATAATTATTGTAGGTTGCCGATATTCCCGATGATTATGACTATACTAGTTTGTTCGTTGACCATCGGATATGGACGGATATGGACTCGTTAGTTGCGTGGGTTCTTGAGAGAGCAGGAAGTAGAAATATGGTTCTCATCAAACTAAAGTCCTACAAGTCGGATGATAAGCGTTTTGGAAAGGTGATATTTGCGTGTGAGCATCACGGAGTCCGCAAGAGTGAGGCGAAGGGCTTGAGGGTATGCAAAACGAAGAAGTTTGATTGTAATTTTCGCTTACACGTTGATGAGGTGCAAAGGGGTCTTTGGGGTGTGAGGAATGTTCACGGAATTCACAATCATCCTCTTCCGAAGAAGTTGGTAGGTCATGCCTTTGCTGGACGGTTGACGAAGGCACAAATGAAACGAGTCCAAATCTACACCGAGGCGGGAATGCCTCCGAGGGAAATTGTTCGTTTGTTAAAGAGTGATTTTGAAGATCCCGAAAAGATGGTCACTTCTAGGAAGCAAGTTTCAAACGCTCGGAATAAAATTAGGTTGGAAGCGATGGGAGATCGAACGGTAATTCAAGAAGCGTTGAAATTCTTGCAAGATAAGGATTATATGTGGGATATTAGGATGGAAACCACCGAAGGAGGAGAGGTAGTGAGCGACTTATTCCTAGCCCATCCAGAGTCGAAGCGTTGGGTTGCCATGTTTCCATACGTTGTCATCATGGATGCTACATACAAGACGAACAGGTTAGTATGTAATTCATTCAGTTTGTTTATATTAAACTTTTTTTTTAATTACAAAGTCTCATTCATTATATTTTGCACATATGACATGCCGTTGTTGGAGATCGTCGGATTGACTAGCACATAACAAACTTTTCCCGTTGCGTTTGTGTTAATGAAACGAGAGACGACGGGTCATTACGAGTGGGCTTTGGAACGGATTGCCTTGTTATTCAGTGGAAAGAAGCCGGAAGTGATAGTGACGGACGGAGAATTAGGTCTCATAAAAGCAATGCCTAGAGTCTTCGCAGATGCCAAACATATTTTGTGTGAGTGGTACGTGTATCGAAACATAGAATTAAATAGTTGGTGGAAGTCACATTCGCCATCCATCCAAGCAAAATTCATGAGAGATTGTCATGAGTTGTTTGAATCGACTACTATTGCGGCTTATGAGGCGAGGCTCTTGCATATGAGGGATAGTTGGATGGACAAGTATCATTTGATGGAGTACCTCGAGAAGACATGGTTGGACAAGTACAAGGAAGCTATTGTTCGTTGCTGGATCGATCACTATCTCCATCTCGGATCAAGGACGACAGGAAGGTTAGACAAATACTCATTTCATCTTTTATTGTTTAGTTTACTTGTGATGATTTATTTTATAATTATAAATTATGTTCTAATCTTAGGGCCGAGGGTGCTCATTCGGTGTTGAAGAGAACTCTTAAGTCTACTCGTTGTGGATTTGATACTCTCATCAAGGCCATCCATAGAATGATTGGAGATCAGATTGATGAGATTCAAGGTTGCATAGAAAAGTCGCGTACTCATACTATCGTAGGCATCCAAGAAGACCCTATGTTTACATTTCTTCTTCGAAAGGTGTCTAACAATTGCATGAAGTACTTGATCGAGAATTGCAAACTGGCGCGACAAGGGACATTTGATGCTACATGTGACGATTGGTATTGGAGGCAATCGTATGGGATCCCGTGCATTCATGAGTTTGCTGCTGCCCTCCGGGAAAACAGACCTATGTTTTTGACTGCAATACATCCATTTTGGAGACAAGTTACGTGGCATGAGGTCACCGAAGAAGTGGAAGAACCCGAGGCTATTCCTCTGTCGATGGGGGATATTACTTTGACATCTTTTATGGCCATGCACAGGGAGGGTAGGTTGCCCCAAGACGTTGTGAACAAGTTTGGCGCTTATATTGCAACCATGTTGAACCCGACGGACTCAGTAGCTCGGGAGCCGAGAATTTCACATCCTTCAGACAAGGGAAGCAAGCAAGGACGAGTGCCATCTGGATTTGAGCATGCTCGAGCTGATAAGGAAAAACAGATGAGGAAATCTTCACAAAGTTCTAGAGGAAGAGTTCGAGGACGAGGCCGAGGACGGGGTCGAGGACGAGCAGACACCACAGGCGAGCCTAGTACCATCCCGGAGCCTAGTACCATCCCGGAGTCTGAGCGTAGTACCATCCCGGAGTCTGAGACGGTCGTTCCAAATGAGCCATCTGAACCTGTGGTCCGAGGATTCAACTGGGGTTATCGGAATATCCCAGCATTTATGTTATCTTACGTTGATCGTGTGATAGATGTTCCGGGCGATGGACATTGCGGATATCGATCACTTGGTGCGTTATTGGGTTACCGTCCAGATGAGTACATTCGTGTCCGAAGAGAGATAGCTTGGGAGTTGAGTAGACACATGCATGTATACTCCGGAATACATGGTGATGATGAGATCGAAGAACTGATTGACAACGTCAACTACCTTAACCCCGCACCTTGCGCATCACAGTTCTGGATGGAGGTTCCTACTTGTGCTCTCGCATACGCTAATTTATTTCGGGTGTCCCTTGTCGTCTTCTCTAGATTGGACTCCTACACCTGCTTGCCATTGATTGCCGATTCTGAAGCCGAACAAGAACCTCCAACGGTAGTGCAAGCAATCGCAGTACTCAATGATCATCACTACGTTCCGGTAAGTCCATTTTATTCTCTTGATTTGTGAAACAAGTTTGGTTGTATCAAAACTTGTTTGACTAATATGCTATTGATTTGTAAAACAGGTTTGGTTGCATCAAAACGCTCCATTGCCCCCGATATGTCTTGATTGGATGCGAGGTCACGACGCTTCAGTTGATGGTTTTGCCGACATACATAACCGAAGAATAGCAAGATACGGAAGACTGCTTCAGAGAGAAGAAGATGCGGGTTCTTAGTTTGATGTTAAATTGTGATTTCGAATAATAGTGTTGAATTGAGTTTTTGATTTGTGATTTGTGATTTGTGATTTCAATATTGAGGTTTGTGATTTGTGATTTCAATATTGAGGTTTTTGATTTGTGAGTTGTGATTTGTGATTTCAATATTGAAGTTTTGATTTGTGATTTCAAATTTGATTTCAAATTTGATTTCAAAACATAAATCACAAGTGAAAGTAATAAAATGAAGCAAGCACGGGACGTTGGAAATAGAAACAAGTCAAATTAATGAAACATGTTCATACATAAAATGAAGCAAGCACGGGACGTAATAAATAGAAACAAGTCAAAGTAATGAAACATGTTCATACATAATAAACAAAATAGAAACAAGTGTCTAGTCCTGTCGCTGTGATGCCCTAACAGGAGGTGGCGCCTCTGGTGCCTCGTCTCCTCCTAGAACATCTAGGAGACGTCGAAGAAAATCAGCCTCAGACGGAGGACAACGAGTCAACTGATCTCTAACCATACCTATAGCTATATGTACACGCTGCAGAACATGAAAATAGGTAAGAAACTGAACTAATTCTTAAATAAAATGAACTTTAACGTAACAATTCATATCGTACCCGCTCTGAAAGTACAACAGGTGCAACTGGAGGTGCAGGCGGTGGTGGTGCACCATCTGGAGGTGGCTGCAGGTGGGAGTGAGTACGTGGTAAGAACCAGTCCAAAAAGTACTCATCCATCTGCCATGGGTCGACAACTGCTGGGACGCTCTGTATGTCGTACAGATGCTGGTCTCGCGTCGTCCACAAATGCCATGCGTCGGGAGAAAATAGCAGCTCATACTTCCCTATCCTCGCCGGCCTCTTCATCACGAAGGGGCGAATGATACATCCGGGAGGAACTGTATGAAGCTCTGGAGGGACTATCTGTACATGCCCGAACTGACGTAGCATAAACGGTGGCTGATAGGGCTCCTCCACCCAACAGAAGCGTATCACCCCAAAATAGGCTGATACGCGCATCTGTCCAGTCTGAAAGCCGTCTAGCGAACCCCACGGCATCCACGTCACCTACGACAAACATATAACGTCAATTCAGAAGATCAATTCAAAATATACGTAAGAAACTTGACTTTATTAGTACCTCGTCCATCCTACACCTCGACAACTGGGCCCTAAACCCTAATAGGGCCGATCTCTCCATCTGTCCTGTAGGAGCCCTCTCCGACCTCTGTGCATGTCTCGCATCTCTCTGTCTAAGAGGGTCAGTATGTCCTCTAGGTCGGAAGTGAGGGAAATAAGCGTGAATCCATGACTGCGAAAAACATATCATTTCAATATTAAATTGATTATCAATTAAAAGATTGTAACCTATGAAATTATAGTTCATTGCTTACCTCTAAGAGAAGAGAACAGCCAGCTAATGTATGAACCTCCCTCCGAGAGGACTCGCCTAGCTGTCTGTATAGATATGCCAGTGTGGCAGTCCCCCAAGCACGGGACGCCATGGTGATGGGGTCTCGACAAACGCTCAATAGATGAGACTTCACCCTGTTCGTGGTCTTGTCAATGAACAGGGTGGAGCCAATGAGAAGAGCAAGAAATCCGGTAGCGATGTCCTCCTGTCTAGCATCTGGGGACTCGACCATAGTCCTAATAGTAGAGAGGAGATGAGAAGACGGCCACCCACCCGCCTTCACGGCGTCCTTCACCTCCAATGTCGGGAAGCCGAACATGGAGGTGAAGAGTGTGTCATCCCTGGCGCCGATAACCTCGTCTCCGTCAATGCGAAGTCCTAGGAGGTGATATACGTCGTGGAGGGTGATAGAGATTTGTCCCCATGGGAAGTGAAATCCGGAAGTCTCTGGATACCACCTCTCAACAAAGGCAGATGCAAGCGCATGGTCGACACCGCCCCACTGCATCTCTAGGAGGCCATGCAGTCCACTCCCCCTAACCAGTGTCATCCACTCTGACTCTGAAAATCGATCAGCAAGGCTACGTAAGCCACTGACCGTGGCACCTAGCCTATAGACTCGTAAAACACCTCTATCCTGTTATGAAAATATCATTTAAACGTAAGTAACACGTTTGAATTTAAGGAAATATAAAAAGCTAAACGAAATTTAAATCCATACCTGACCGACCCATATGTCACGAGCGACATGAGTGTCATAGTTGTAAAGTAAGTCCCGTATAGCGGGACCTCCTGGATACCCAGCAGCGTCATCTGCAACCACAGGCGGAGGTGGAGGTGGAGGTGGAGGTGGTGGTGAACCCTCCTGACCGAGTCTCCTACTCCCGGCGGCAGAGCTCTCTGAATGAGCAGGTGCAGGTGATCGGCGGTCCAACGTGTCATGCAACTCCAATACAAAAGCATCAACGTCTGCCTCGGGTAACATCTGGCCGCCGGAAACGTCGGACGAACCGAACAACATGTCCATCCGCTCGTCTACATGCTCCTCCCCAACTCTCTCCTCCTCCTCCTCCTGAGGATCCTCAAGAACGTCATCAGGACGCGCTACTCCCAACTCAATCATACGCCGCTTACGGTTCGAAACCGTAGCGGCCCATGGACGAGTACTAGTCCCGGCAACCTATTATCGAGTAATTTCAATATTTATTAACTAATTATCGAGTAATTTCAATATTTATTAAACTAATTTCTATTAACTAATTATCGAGTAATTTCAATATTTATTAAACTAATTATCTATTAATTATCTACTAGTTCCAATAATTAACAACTAATTATCGAGTAATTAACTAATTATCGACTAATTTAAGGAAGTTAACAACTAATTATCGAGTAATTTCAATATTTATTAAACAAATTATCTATTAATTATCTACTAGTTATCTACTAGTTCCAATAATTATCGAGTAATTAACTAATTAACAACTAATTATCGAGTAATTATCGAGTAATTAACTAATTATCAACTAATTATCGAGTAATTAACTAATTATCAATATTTATTAAACAAATTATCTATTAATTACGGAATTTACAACTAATTTCAATAATTATTAAAATAATTATCAACTAATTATCGAGTAATTAACTAATTATCAACTAATTATCGAGTAATTAACTAATTATCAATATTTATTAAACTAATTATCTACTAGTTCCAATAATTAACAACTAATTATCGAGTAATTAACTAATTATCAAGAAATTTCAATATTTATTAAACAAATTATCTATTAATTATCTACTAGTTCCAATAGTTCTAATTACGGAATTTACAACTAATTATCGAGTAATTAACTAATTACGGAATTTCAATATTTATTAAACAAATTTCAATATTTTTTAAACGTAATTATCGAGTAATTAACTAATTACGGAATTTACAACTAATTTCAATATTTATTAAACTAATTACCAACTAATTATCGAGTAATTAACTAATTATCAAATAATTACGGAATTTACAACTAATTTCAATATTTATTAAACAAATTATCTATTAATTATCTACTAGTTCCAATAATTAACAACTAATTATCGAGTAATTAACTAATTATCGACTATTTTAAGGAAGTTAACAACTAATTATCTAATTATCGACTATTTTTAATAAACTAATTATCTAATTATCAACTTTTTTCAATTTTTATTAAACTAATTATCGACTATTTCACTAACTAGTGACTAATTGTCCACTAATTTAACTAATTATCGACTAATTGAGACTAATTCATTAATTCATTCACTAATTCTATACATAATAAGTAATTAACAACTAATCCTACACTAATTATAGATTACTATTCTTTAATTAACGTATATAAAGACAAATGTAATAAAAATAAATTAAAACGTACCCCAATCTCGCTAGAAACGCGAGATGTCGCGCAACCTCGGACTACTCCCCCTAATCGCCCTCCACGAGAGCCCCGTCCTCGCCCAACGTCGGCATCGGAAACCGCTCGCCCGCGTCCCTCGCCGGAAAAACTGCCGGAGGACTCACCGCCGCCGTTGCCGGAGCGGCTGCCCCGGACCACACCTCCGTCTCTTCCCCGAGTTCGGACCATGGCTGGTGGTGATGTGTGTAAACGTCGTCGGAGTGGTTGGTGGTGGTCGTCTTCGTCGCCTTCTTCGTCGCCCTCGTCGTCGCCGGTAAGAGTGGTAAATTGTGGAAGCGAAATGAGGAAGACGACTGTCCGCCTTCGCGATATGGAGGCGAAGATACCTACGCCTACGCATTACGTACGCGTAGTAACTTTCCAAACGGCAGAAAGTTACTACGCGTACGTAATGCGTAGGCGTAGTTACTTCTCTCAATTTTGAATTGAGAAAGTCTTTACGCCTACGCGCTACGTACGCGTAGCGACTTTCGCCTCAGAAGTTGATCCATTTTCTACGCGTACGCAACGCGTAGTCGTGTAAAGGGTACAAATAGAATGAAATGGTGGGTACGAATAGCAATCTCGCCAGTTTCAAACTGTGAGGCACTATCAAGGAAAAGTGATAAAAAAAAACATCAGCTAAATATCCAGTAGAAATAGAGTTTTTGTAAAAAAAAAACTGCCAGCACTTTTGAAACCATGACGGATCTAAGAACAAGTTATACCAATTTTTAGATGGTTTGGAACAAAGTTAAGCCATGCAACTATTACTTGGGGTTTATACATTCCTGACTATAGAAGTGAAAGGTGATATGAGAGAATAACATACAAAACTGATAAAAGTGATCAAGGACAGAACTAATACCGCTTTCATTGAACGCCTAACTTCAGATTCGGTGAGCTATGTTCTGTTGTTATCTGTGTCAATAGATTTTAACATTTCCCTAAAGCCAACCATTTCTTCTTTTGACAGATTTTCTGCAATTACCTGAAAGAACGGGGAGAATATAAGAATGTCTAAATTAGGACAATGATAAAAAATAGAAAATGCTGGCCTGCAATCCTTACCCTTAGAGCTACTTTCTTCAATTTATCCATTGCCCTGAACTGCTTCATTGTAGTTAAAACAGTGATGTCAAGTGGATTATCGGAAGCAACACCATCTACCCTCATGCAAGGATTATTTGTTATAGTCAAGTCAGTTTAATCAAACCTCAAAAATAAAGAACGTACGTGAAAGGAGCAATTGTCTGATGTCACTGTCTGGACAGCTGAAAACCGGAAGTATTTTGAACAGTTAAATTAGAAGAAACTAAATCACAAGACAGCTTGGGCCAAATATTATGAATTGTATAAATCACTGGTTTTCCACAACAAAAGCTACTCCAAATTTGGTAGTCCTGGATTATATTGCTATGAGCCTAATCCTATCAACTATGATGCTTTCACCTATTTATTTCCTACTTCCTGACTGCAGATTTTACTACAATACAGGAATTCCAATTAATAGTGTTTACTTTAGAAAGTATTCAGTAAATGATAGTAACCATGATCTTTTGTTGTGAAAAATATATAAAATAAATTAAAACAAAATAATAAAAAAAAGAAAGGGAACAAACGCTTACTTAAAACATCAACGGCAAGAAGTCGTTCTTTAGGATCTTGCAGCAACTTCTTCATCACAAGATCTTTAGCACTGTTGGAGATCGAAGGCCAAGGATCAGATTGAAAATCAAGATGACCTCGTAGGACAACATCAAAAATACCCTGCTCACTCTCTTTCATGATAAAAGCCGAAGAAAAAAATAAGTAAAAGAGCTAAGAGAACCCTAAGGAGTTATGACCGAGTACATTGGTTGATGTACACTAATTACGTAGGCCAGTGATGAGAACAGCAGAACAACTGACACTGATATTTTCCCAAGGAGTTATGTTTGAGTATGTGGTAAAAAAGACATAGATACATCGTAAGAATACATAATTATAAGGCGAGAGAGAGAGAGCTTAGAAAATAGATTTGAAAAGAAAGATTAACCTCTGTCAAACAGAAAATACACAAATCATATGAAAGTAGGAAATGAGTTTGCAGCTTCATTTAACAGACTAGGCATGAAAACTATGAAAGCGAAAAACTTGGAGGAAGTTATTAGTGCAGCAAAGCCAAAACAAGAAAGCCTAAAACATCATATCTACACCTGAGACTTTACGATTTCTTTACTTAGACAGCCATGTAGACGTAAATGAATATATTGAAAACCACAGTCAATGTGAAATTCAATTCGTGCTTCAGGAGCAGCAGGAACCTATGTTAAATTAGCATACTCAAGCACCAATATGTTCCAGCAAACATAAATATGACAGCAAATGCAGCAAATGAAGAAAGTGCTAAGAGAACCCTAACTTTCTATATTTCAGTCATCAGATAAAATTACTCTTTACCATCAGAAACCTTAATTTATGAAGTCCTGCAGCCTAACAGATTAAAAGGGGGGAAAAGGACCTGCAAATTTTCCAAAATTGATAATATTTCCCCAAATAGACGTCCTTCATCAAATTAAACTTGTTCACTGAGGCCACTGTTTCTACCCAAAAACCAAAATTGATTCAAACAACTCATGTGTTAAATTCTTTTTAGCAACAGCTTATATCCTTAAATGGAAGCATCAAGCAAGATCTCTCATCCAATTCAACTTCCAAACAAATGATAGAATGTCAAACTTGGCTCTAAATAGACGTCCTTTTTTTCATTCAAGAACAACCTAAAAAAAAGCAGAAAAACCAACTTTACCTGCCCATTTAGTCAAGATCTTTTGCTCCACATAATCTCCACCTCTAAGTGCCTCAGAGGAGGTTTAAGCTAGCCTTGACTCTAATCCTAGGAGGAGGTTTAAGTGTAGAACAAGCTGGAGCGTACAACATATGCAAGAATCGAGTTGAGGATGACGTCCGAGAAAGAGTTTACCTCCAGATGCATAGAGATATTCAACATCGGTTCCTTTCCTGAAGAGTTTAAGAAAACTATACAGTTAGATTTTTTTTAAAAAACTTTCATAAAAAAGAGTAACTTCAGATGCATAGAGATGTTCAAAGTAGTTCCAAGATTTTAAGAAACGCTATTTGGATAGATTTTCCAACACCCTCTCACAAAGAGTGCACCCTACAATAAATAAATTGGAAGAAAAAAAAAGAAAAAGATGATTTGATGCAGATAGGAGGGTGAAGCTGATCTAACAATTGAATTCGAGGTTAAAGGTTCAGATTTAATAAAAATCCACTGATAGAGTTGAGCAAAAACTCATCCGGAATTGAATCCCTCCAAAATGCATTGAAACAGATCATGTGCAATTGTGCATGTATCTCTACGGGAAACACTTCTATGTAACAAACTGGCAGTTGGCACGTTACCACTGCTAGAGGTAATATATGTTCATATCAACCATGTTTTATTTTTACACAAGGATAATATTAAGAGCAATTGACAAATCACCATTCAGCCTTCTCAGGTTCCATTCAGAACACATCAGCAAAACCTTCGACTGCCCCTTCTGGATGAGTTTCAACCAACCCTGTTCACAAAAGACAATATTTAGCATACAAATTAATCAAACACCAGAAGTTCTATTAGTCTCAAAAATACCCGAAAATGTTGAAAGAATTTGTCATTTCGGCTTGCCTCTCGCCACGGGCTCAGATGGAAGTTTGAGTTTAAAGGGGTTATGTGGTGGGCATGGAAGTGGCGAAATGCTTTGTCTTTGATAATCAGGTTGTAGCGAAATGTTTTTGCAGCATCTTCCAGAACTAGAAAGTGATATATATCATCATCTTTCAGGATCCTTGCCAAAAATGAAACCTCAGGTTCTATGTACCTCAACCCAACTCCATCCATGACGCTTTCTCCTACCTTTTTCTTCCATTAGTTTCTTGAAATAAGCCACTTGGTCCCATAAACCAGCTTCAGCATGTAACCGTGCCAGTGTCACATATGTGGAAGCATCATTTGGTTGTAAATTGATGAGCTGATTTGCTACTTCTGTTCCTGGTTCTATGGCGCCATATGATTTGCATGAACTCAAAATGGAGCTTAACATAACATTATTTGCACAGAAAGGCATTTCCTCCATTAGTTGCTTTGCCTTCACTAGATGCCCTTTTCTTGCAAAAAGATCAATTAAACAAGCATACTGATCCACATTAGGAGCCAAGCCAAAATCTGTCATTTTGTTAAAGTAGTCAACACCTTTATCAAGCAATCCAGCATGGTTGCAAGCTGTCAATACTGCTGTAAAACACACATGATCAGGCACAAAACTTCCTTCTGCCACTGAAGGATCAAATACGTTCAATCCCTCTAATGCCCTTCCATGTTGTGCATACCCTAGAACCATTGAAGTCCATAGAACAGTGTTTTTCTCAATTGGTTGATCAAAGATAGCACCAGCTTTATCAATGCTGCCACAGTTAGAGTACATGTCGATCAAAGCACAACTCACAAATGAGCTACACGACAAACCTACTTTGATTACCAAGCAATGCACTTGTTTTCCAATGCAAATTATTGTTCGGCTTCCACAAGCACTCAGAATGATGGTCATAGTGTAATCAGTAGGTTTCAAACCAATGTTCCTCATTCTAGAAAACAATTTCAATGCTTCTTCATAATGGAGGTTCTGGTAATACCCAGAAATCATCGAGTTATAAAGGACGTCATCACTGTTTACAATTGAATAGAATAACGAAACAGCTAAATTGATTTCTCCACATTTTGAATAATAATCAATGAGACTGCTAGCAACAAATATGTTAGTTTCAAATCCATGTTTAATAACATGTGCGTGCAGTAAGACACCTTGCTCAATCTTTTTTTTGCAACAGCACGTGTGTTGATGATGCTAACATACGTAAAGGAATTGGGTTTGAAGTGTGTAGACAGCATCTCCTTGAACAATGAAATTGCGTCAGTTATGCATCCACTTCGGCTGTACCCAGATATGATGGATGACCAAGAAAACTGATCATGTTGTTTCATACCATCAAAGACTCGCCTCGCATCCTCTATTAAATCACATTTTTGTATAGAAGTTCACAAGAGCACTATTCATAAATAGATTATCTTCATACCCGTGGTGAATCATCAATCCATGAATTCGCACACCCAAGTACCAATTTAGCGTTGTTGCACAAAATTTAAGAGCACTACATAAAGTGTACTTGGTAAGCCCTTTTCCATATCTCTTTTCACCAATAATGCTCTGCAAATGTGCATAGGGACTGCCTGATGTAGCAAGACCTGTTGCTAGTATTTTTTGGTGCTCGCGTACGCTGTTTGAGTTTGGAGGACCATAAAGTGTAGATGCACTAGATAATGAATTTAGTGATCGAAACTCAATTGGGTAGCGAGTTTCATCAAATACATGGTGTGCAACAGCTGAAGAAACCAAACGGTTAACACTGTGGCTGAAAATGAAGACCGGAGGAAGCACACGCCTGACAGAAAACCCAGATAACAAGAAGGAAGATCTAAAAGCGGAGAAGAAGTTTACAAGATGTAGTTTTACCATATTGGTAATTATCATATACAAATGCTGATGATATTGCGAGCCATCTCTGTACATCAGTGTTTTAGGAAAAAAGTTACAAGCTTCATCAACAACAAATTATCTAGCATACAAAAATAAAACAAGTGTAAATTGAGTAAAAACAAATCCAAAATAACTCCTACTAAACTTTATTTATGTAAAGGTTGGAAATCATTCTATCATCCAAAAACTGAAACTACCCTTGTCATTGTGTTTAAACTTTAAAAACATGGATGTACAAACTGAGGAAATGATATTGGCATCAGCAGTGGAGGAAGTTGACTTATTTTCACCAAAATTTTCAAGTCAAAGAAAACCAATAAAAGATGACAATGCGTTTTAAAATCTGTTATGTTGATGAACTGAACAATTTGTTACTTTCCAACATTTCCATTTTCACATTTTTCAGCAAAAGAACAGTTCATCAATTTACAATAACTATAGAACTGATTATTTAACAAATTGAAGCAATAGCTGATTTGACCAAATTAGGATAGAATACGTGGTGAGAAGCAATAAAAATCCCCAATGAGACAGTTATTCACTCAACGCTCATTCAGTTCAGACAATACTCAATACATTAATCTTAAGTACCAGTGGCGGAGCCAGAATATAATTTAAGCGGGGGACTGGTCGCTTAGGATATTTAATTCAATTACAAAAGAAATAGCGATAATATAGTTCATTAGTAAGAACTATGTTTAGTACAACAAAAAAGTTCACTACTCTAAAGGAGGCAAATCCCTCTTTCATACTCTTTTCACAACATCTCTAACCCGAGGATCATTGATGGATTTGCGCAATGCCGGATTACTAATAATACTAAATTCACAAGTTGAATCATGAGAACTTTACATTCAAGCTCTTTTTTCGCCAACGACGTCATTTCTAACATCATTTTCATTTGATGCACCAACATTAACACTAGGAATTGAACTTCAATCTCCAACACTTGGAATCAATCCCTTCTTCTGAATAAGATACTAGTCCATATTACTAAATCCTAAAAAATTCAGCATAACAAATTAAACCTAATCAATTAACTGCAAAATTAGCATAATCGAATACAACACAATCAACTAGGATAATCAATCGCAACGCTATTATTGTTTCAACAATCAGTAATTGGTAGTGCTATTCATCAATCAGCAGAAGACAATCAAATCGAAAATTTTGAAGAACATAATTAAAACTGAACAAAAATTTCAAAGAGACCTCTTACCTTGCTGTTGCTGAGTTGTTGGAACTTGGAAGATTTAAACTGAAGACCTCGTTGAGTTGACGGAAGAATGAACTGAAGAGGGGAAGAAGAAGAATCGAAGTTAGACTGATGAAGAAATGCTGTTGCTGAGTTGTTGGAAACTGATGAAGAATTAAAACTGTTAGAAGAATTTCAAAGAGTTAAATCTTACCATGCTGTTTGAGTGAAGATGAATGGATGAAGGAATGAAATTGAAGAGGAGAAGATTCAGAAATCAGAAGAGTTGAGGAGAAGATTCTACATCATCGGGCAAACGCAATATAGTCTACACAAACAGGAATTGTAAACTACAACCATGAACGCAAAAGAACAACCTCCGTTTATTTGAGCTACAAGTTAGAACTGGAAGCATGAGAGCTACAGTTGATTATAGTGAAACGAGCCTCGCCGGTGAATTGAGAAGGAATCCTTGAAGCCCTGCTCTCGCCGGTACACAAAAAACGTCGAGGAGGCTGGTTTAGAAGGGAAGAGGGAAAATCGGGATTGGTTTATTTGTCGGGGGTTTAATTTTTTTTTTTTTTTTTTTAGGCATTTAGGTATTGGTTTATTTCTCAAAATGTTTATTTGGATTTATAAATCATTCAAAAAAAATTTTTTGGATCAAGATTATTTTTTACTTGTATGAGTTTATTTTTGTTTAAAATTCGGTGTTGGCCTTGTATTCTTCCATCTTGATATTATTTGTTGATCCTAGGTATTCAACGTTATTGTTCGGTTTTTTAGGGAGATGAAAGTCTTTTTGAAGTAAAATAAACCAATAAAATAAACTCTAAGTAAACACCCTTATTTAGTTTAGTTATATAAACCCATCGAAAAATAGGGACTTACACCTCTTGTTTTCTCAACCTTCAGATTATATAAAAAGATTTATTAAAATAAAAGGAGGATATCATAATATATTTCACTCCATTTATTAAGCAACTAATTGTTACAAAACGGAAAAGTAAATATCGTTATCTCTCCATTTATTAAGAAAATCAAAATATCTTCCTTTCATTCGTCCTCTCCGGAATTTTCGCAACAGGCGGTTGTTAATCCAATTTGCGATCATCCATGACGACGATATTGAATCAATCTTGGTAAAAATTTTGCAACAACATATGTACATAATCGCCAAAGACTGCAAACATATGTACATATATAGTTAGTTAGTAACATTTTCGCAACAAAATATGTACATAATCACTAGAAACTACAAACATATGTTCATACAAACACAATAGAAGTCTTTACATAATCACCAAAGACTACAAACATGTGTACATATATATCTAGTTAGTCAGTTACATTTTCGCAACAACATATGTACACAATAGAAGTCTTTTTATTTTAATAAATCTTTTTTATATAAGTGATGACAAGTGATCATGCAGTTGCATCAATTTATTGTTACATTGTTGAGTTTTATTGTGATCATGTATTTGCATTGCAGGCTGCTTGTGGAGTGGTTGTTGCTAAAAAGCCCAAGGACCCGATTGTCTACATTGATGCAACTGATATTAACAATGAATTGGTTGTGGTTTAGTATGTTGAAGATATCTACAAATTCCACAGTCCCATGTTTCTTGAGACTTACCCAGTAATAGGATATTTGGTTTGGATTTATAACACATTCAAAAATAAATTTTTCAGATCAAGATTATTTTTGCATGCATGAGTTTATTTTTGTTTAAAACCCCATGTTGGTCTTGTGTTCTTCCATCTTGATATTCTTTGTTCATCCCTAGGTATTCAACGTTATTGTTCGGTTTTTTAGGGAGATGAGAGTATTTTGAAGTAAAATAAACTCTAAGTAAACAACCTTATTTAGTTTATTTGTATAAACTCATCGAGAAATAAACCTGAAAATAAACTATAAACCCATATAAACTCATTTAGTTTATAAACCAAAAATAAACCAATCTACAAGTAAACTGACCCCTAATCTTTCCAAGCGCTTTTTTTTTTGTGAGACCGTAACGTTTATTTTTACTTGCCGGCAATTTTTTTTTTTTTTTTGATACATAGGTAAGAAAATTAGGCGGATCAGTTTCGAGAAATCGATCGATCTAAAGCATCCTTGCGGATGAGGTCTTGAACATCTTTTGGAATAGCATCAACGTCCATCATGTGGTTATGCCCATGTATGGCAATCTTGTTCGCGACCATATTGATTTCCCTGAAAATATGTTGGGCGTAAGAGTTAGTAAATTCTGAGATCATGTTAGTGATATATGTGACAATCATGTCTATTTCCCATGGAGGTTTCCATAGTCGTTGATCGCATTGATAAGCATCAAGTTGTCGCCTTCGATCTCAATGAATCTAACTCCTATCCTGTTGGCCTTTTGTAGGCACTCCCGAAGAGCATACGCTTCTGCCTCAAGAATAGAATTCGCGTTGCATCTTCCGCTTCTCATAGCAATGAGAACGACACTTTGATTTCTAATAATGTAACCAAAAGAAAATTGATTTTTTGATGTATCAAAATTAAGTTTGAGAAACCCGTCTTTTGGACGTATCCACTTAATGTTTTTAGTTCTCCTCCTTTGCTTTAGATTCTTAATTTTATTATTATTCAGATTTTTGTTAGCTTGTTCCCATTCTACAATTTGATTTAAGGCAATTTGTTTGAGATTATTTGGTGTCTTTGTTTTGTTAAAGATTATTTGGTTCCTAGCCAGCCATATTTTCTACCAAATGACAGCAAGGAAACTCACTTCTGAAGCCTTTAATAAACTTGTGAGTTCAGAAAGAGCCTCTACAATGTTCCACTTGTCAAAGTCATAGTTCAATAAAAAGGATGAGATTTTTTTATTGGTGATTGTTTGTATCATGTAGGGACATTGGAAGAACAGATGCTTGGAACATTCTGTGTGATGATTACAGAATTCACAATTCATCACAACAAGAATTATTTGCTATCGAGATTTTGCTTTGTTGGTAGACCATCGAGTGCTAGTTTCCAATATAAAATTTTTAATTTTGGGCATTACGTCAATTTTTCATATCCATGTTTTGTCCGTGGTGACTCCCACCTTTCGCTTTTGTATCATTTCCATAGCTGATTTAGTTGAATACCATCCTTCATCGTTTTCTGTCCACTATAATCTATCTTTATATCATTTTTAGGGAAATTATAATTTTTTATTTTTTCGATGATATTGGAAGGTAGTAATGTGTCTAGTTGATTTAATAGTTGATGATTCCACCGTTTATTCACGATAAACGAGCAAGTACATTCGTTTTGATTTATCAAGTCCTTGTTGGTCACTATATCTTGTAATGGTTTGCCAGTGATCCATCTATCCTTCCAAAATCTAACTGTTTTTCCGTCTCCTATCCGCCATCTCAGTTCTTTGTTGAAATCTTCTCTTAGTTTCACTAGTTTCTTCCATTGTCACGAAGCATTTTTCCCACACTGATAGTTCCAAAGGCATGAACCTTTAAGATATTTTTCTTCAACTATTTTAACCCAAATATTATCCGGATCCGCCATTATTTTCCACAAAAGCTTCAATTGTAGTGCTTTGTTCATATCTTCTGCTTTCCTAATTCCGGTGCCTCCTAGGGATCTTGGTTTGCAAATTTTATCCCAACCGATTAGTGGGTGGAAATTAGCGTCCTTATTCCAAAAAAAATTTCTATTGAGCTGGTCAATTCGAGGTGAATACTTGGCGGAAAATTTAAAAACATTTAGGTTGCGCACTAGGGCGCTACTGAAAAACCACACGCCTATTTTTTTTTTTTTAATAGCGTTTAGGTAATATAAAATGCTATAAAAAATCAAATCACATAATTGATAGCATTTCCTATAAATACGCTATTATTTTGTGCTATAAAAACCCAATTTTTATTGTAGTGTGTCTGAGCTTGAGGTTAGCCCGGTGGTCCTGCTACCAAGCCGCTTCGCCGCCGACGAACGTGGAGATTGCAATTTGGGTGACGTAGGAGACTTGGTAGTGGTGCGTGGTGGCGACGGCTGCGGAGGTGGTGGTTGATTGAGTTTCTTGAGGGACTTCCAGTGGTCTAGAGATGCGACCACCTAGTTACAGGTTGGGTGCAAAATGGGTCGGGTTTCGGTTACTTTGGATTGGGATATCGGCATGTTTTGCATATGTAGAAGATTTGTGAGAGTTGGAAAGGAGGGAAAATGAGGAGCGGGAAGGTAGATTGTATAATTAGAAGAAACAGTCATTGCAAGCGAATAAGACAAGTAATGTAGTGGGAGCAATACATGTTTTTTATCCGTTTCATTATTATTATATATATTATGGTGTAGGGACGTCAAAATTTCTTCCTTTATTACAGCTTAGGATGATCTTACTATACAATATTTTTAGTTTTTGAGGATCATTAAATAATTCATATTAAAGTTTCTTTTGTTATATATTATTCAACTAACTCTCTCAATTTTTTTTATTTTTTTACTTTCTATTTTGGACAATTTTGATAACTAGGCTTTTTTCAAAAACTATAGTAGTAACTAGGCTTTTTAATGTTTCAATTAAGTAAATATACCTCAACATTTTGTATTTATTCTCAAACTTTACACACTCCTCTATCAAGGGGTACATTTACTAAACACAAAACTAGAAAAAGCCTAGTAAACCAAATTGTTTCTTCTATTTTTTATCTTCACAAAATTAAAAACATATTTTATTAAAGTATACACTTTGTATATTGATAAATGTATAACCTGTTTATATTAAATATTTACATAATTATATATTTAATGTATTTTTTGAACTGATGTTTATGATAACAATTAACTTTTAAAATTCTATATATTTAGTGTTTGAGGTACTATCCTATATTTTTAGTTTTTGAGGGGCATTAAATGATTCATATCAAAACCTTATTTTGCCACATACTATCCAATTAACTCTCTAGATTTTTTTTTTGTTTTTGTACTTCCTAATTTTTTTATCTTCACAAAAATAAAAATATAGTTTATTAAAGTACACACTTTGTGTATTGGTAAATGTATAAGTGTATAACCTATTAGTATTAAAATTTATACATAATTATATACTTAATCCACTTTTTTTTTATGCACTTTGTACATTGGTAAATGTATAACCTATTAATATTAAATCTTTACATAGTTATATATTTCATTCACTTTCTTATCTGATGTTTATGATAACAATAAACTTTTGAAATTCTATTTTTTTAGTTTTGAGGTACTATCCTATATATTTTAGTTTTTGAGATGCATTAAATGATTCATATTAAAACTTTATTTTGTCACATACTATCCAATTAACTCTCCAAAAAAATCTTTGTTTTGTATTTTCTATTTTTTTATCTTCACAAAAATATTAATTTAGTTTATTAAAGTTTACACTTTGTGTATTGGTAAATGTATAACCAATTAATATTAAATCTATACATAATTATATATTTAATCCACTTTTTATTTGATGTTTATGATTAAAAAAAACTTTTAAAATTCTATATTTTCATTTCTTGAGGACATTGTTTGACTTTTATTAAAATTCTATATTTTCAACTATTGAAGAACAAATGGCTTTTCACATTTTAAACATTTAATGATTCGTATTACACATTTTCTCATAATAACATCTAATTAACTCCTTAAAATTACTAATTGTTTTAATTTGAGAGTTACAAATAACTCATCCAAAACAACCAACTTATGGTATACTTCTAATCAAGAACAACACTGTCAAGAAGAAGCTTGGATTGCCTTTTCGCTTCGTCTTTTATTTTTAATATTGTGTTTTTTTAATTTTCAAGTTTGAGCATAAAGTGACTAACTTGCAAATAACTTTCACCTAGACTATTGTCACGTAGTCAAAGTTAATTAGATATACATGTTATGAGGCAGAAGACAATTGTATGATATTGTAGTACAAGATGGTGAAAGTTTGAATTCAAATCAAGTTTGCAATGTAACATCCGCCCATCTCCGAGCCGGTAAAGAGGAGTTTGGTTGTGATTTTCGTATATGCTTTGAAACTTGGGAGTGATGAAACTAAATATCAATATAGAGTGCATAGAAGATTACGGTTTGAAATTTTATATGGATTAATTAGGTAAGTAGGCTATTTTAAGTTTTTAATTAAGTAAGTAGGCTCATAGTATTTTGCAATTAAGTAGTATACCCCTCCTATTTTTTTAACCGTCAAACCCTAATTCTCTTTCCTTCACGCTACCCTCTAACATTCTCCGCCGTTGGGGTTGATGGAGAGGCTTGGGACCAGTGCTTTCTACATTTCTCATCTTATCTTAGCTCCCCCCACACCCACTTTCTCTTCCTCACCGCTTCGTGAAACCAGGAAATTTTCATTCTTCTCCTTCTCTCAAACTCGTTCTATCCGATCTATCCTCCTCCGTATCTTACCCTTGTCATTCGGTATTGACGTATTGTACAAATCTACTAGAAAACTTCTTGGTGTGGTTCCTTTTCTTCGCCCAATTTCTTCTTTTTCTAGACGTTTTTTTTGTTCTCTATTGCTCTCAACTTCACATTCTTCAACCCTTCTTCTTCTTGTGCTGCCATGGTGGTTGTTAGATTGCTTTTGTTGATTATATCTTCTGTTTTCTTTGTTGTTTCCGCTAAAACTGGTCTTGGAAATCTACCCATTATCTCATCTGATGAAGGGTATTCTCCTTTGTTTGGTGATGGGAATATGATGGTTGTTGAAGATGGTAAATCTGTTCATCTGAGTTCATTTGGGGTAAGGGGACGAGGATGGGCTTGTGTTGTTACGCTACATCGTTAAATTGCTAAGAGTCTTCCCTGGATTCGGTATCATGAGATTGAGGGCGCAAGACACTTGTTTGGTTATTCTCAAGGAATGGTTGAAGTTGTTTTGAGAGCACTGCTGCTTGACCAAATAGTCAACTAGCTGTCTTGTATAAATTTTCTAGTTTTGGGATAGGTGAGTGAGCAAATTATGGTGTTTGATTCATACAAACACCGGAGGAATTGCTTCAGTTGTTAAGGTAAACATCACTTCATATTCGTCATCGTTTGCTCTGACCCTTTTGTAATTGTCATCTGATTACCAACTTCATTCATGTTCCAGCTAAATGTACTAAATGCGGCTACCAACTTCCTGTTTGGTATTGAGCATGGACGGAACAATTTAAAACCCAAAAGTAAGTCATATTTTCTATGTTATATTATTAGGTAATCTCTTGCAAAATAAACAATTCTAACACCCGATAGTCTTCTTCCTTAAGAATCCAGATAAGCAACGAATGAAGTCTTTTGTGAGCCAACAGGTACAAATGTTTTTTTTATTAATTCTTCAACTTTTTTACAGAACAGATATGTTATTCA
The DNA here is from genome assembly GCA_033239125.1 of Fagopyrum homotropicum. NCBI lineage: Eukaryota > Viridiplantae > Streptophyta > Magnoliopsida > Caryophyllales > Polygonaceae > Fagopyrum > Fagopyrum homotropicum. The sequence goes on along the minus strand of BSWB01000003.1, from coordinate 93,626,666 downwards.
TTTGTCTTTAGTAACAAAGATGGAGAATAATAGTTTTTGGTATGAAAATTTATGGTATTTAATTTTCAATTATGAATTTCTGGTATAAAAAATCTAGTACGAATCATTAGTATGCAAATTTCTGGCATGTAAATCTGGTACAAATTTATAATATGTAAATCTGGTATAAATTTCTGGTATGTAAATTTCTCGTATGTAAATTTCCGGTATGTAAATTTCGGAATGTAAATTCCGGTATGTAAATTATAAAAAATAAAAAAGGACAAAAAGAAAAAAAATTCTCGTATGAGTTTCTGGTATGAATTTTATAATATCCGGAAATTTTATCCCGGAAATTTCGAGTCATATCGGATCTCGATCTTTTGACTCCATACTATCGAATATTTCATTCCTTTACAATTCTATCATTTTATGTAGAATTTTAGTTCACATAAAATGATAGAATTATACCAAACCCTAATTCTTTAATTAGTTCTTAGCGACAACTTTTGACGAGATCATGACAAGCTGTGACGAAGTTGTGACGAGACCATGACAAGGCTGAGACGAGGCCATGACGAAGTCCGACAACCCTATGACAAGGCCATGCATGGGCTTGACAAGCCCATGACACGTTTTGACAAGGTTGTGACAAAGCCTTGACAAACTCAGCCCACTCTCTCTACATAGTTTCAGCCCAGCTTTGCCATTGCTTCAGCCAGATGTGTTCTCGTTTGTGTGCTAGCCCAGCGGCACATCTAGCCCACACCGGACCTACTACTGCCTATAGTAGCCCGTGCTTTCAGCCGCCTATAGTGCCATGCTGCAGCCCAGAAATGCTCTTGTCCCCAGCCTAGAAACTCGATCAGACGCGGGCAACCCAAGGGGAAGGCGGGCCTGTTGCTACTCACCTCGCAACCCATGAAGCTGGTAGGAACAAACGGCCTTCCCTCTCCCTCCTTGCCATATGTAACGGTTGTTGAGTGAATGAAGGCTATGTAACTACTCCTGGATTTGCGCAGAAAAAAAAGCTAGTCCAGCCGTGAACCACGTCCCTCTTTCCTATCCACTTTCAGCGTTGCACTCTTCCCGTCTTACCTGCTGCAAAGGAGTCTCTCTCTCGATCAATCTCTACACACAGTACGACCATCCTCGTCTCTCTCACCCTCCTTCACGAAGCACCAGCGACAGGAGTGACCAACTCTGCACGCAGTCCATACCAACGAACCTGCATAACCAAGATTGCCTAGCTGCAAACTAGAGACAACCGGCCAACTACCTCAGTGACGAGCCGCCTTCAAGCTTCTGCATATCAAGATTGTCTTCAACAATGTAAGGACTCCTACCTCCCTTGCCTCATTTCTCTTCAATCGAACAATGTTTCTGTTTAACGGATGTTGTGGTGTCCTATGGCCTTTTACAGCCTCGTCTGAACCTTAAACCCTCCCGGGTGTAGCAATACTCTAACAGCCCGGTTGATAGCATCTCTAGGATTCTTCTTGCATCATTGCTGAGTAAGTTCCCCATCTGTTTCATTTGCGGTTATGTTATATAGATAGAGAGAATTAGTTAGTAGATCTTTTGATGTTGGATGATGGGTTAGGATGTATAGCATTTGTGGTTGGTTATGAGTGTTGAGTCAAGAGGTGTGTAAGTAAAGAGTAGCTTCTGAGTTGGGTTGTCAAGAATGGTGGAACCAAGAACCTGCTGTAAACTCGTTTTTTTTCCAGTTTTGGGGGAAGTTAGAAATTGTCAATATTGCAAACCAATGTTAAGGGGTTATATTGAAGATCCACCGTTGAAATTTTGATAGATCATAGATGGATATATGTAATTTACCGTGTTAAAATTTGAGAAGAAATGAACGGTCGGATTAAAAGTTATAAGCTCCCAAAGTGGGGTAGTTAAGCTGATTTTCCATCAATGAAAATTTTGGCTAAGTATAGGTGTTGTAACCAACTTTGGGAATTTTTATAGAAATGATGGTTAAACAGTTTTGAGAAGTTCTTGCTCCTAGGAGTAGATGTGATATATAGATGATCTAGAGAATTATTTCGGAATTTTCATAAATTTATTCGAGCTTCATATTTTTGGCCAAAGTTGGATCCTAGTGACTTTTTGGAAAATAGGAAAATGTGTAGTTTTCTAGTTTATACCCAAACTCATCCTTAAGAGTTAGAATATGACATGTTAGTCTCAAATAAGAATTTAAGCATAAATTATGAGATTTTTGGGAGTTTTGGGACCAAGGGTAAAATAGTCATCTTACCTTAAATGAGTACTGTAATAGTTTTTGTTCAGATAGGATCTTACATCTTAGGAGTCTTAAATTGCTAAGTACCTAGGAGATGTGTTGATCCACTTGCCTCCTTTGACAGGCCACTGAGTTTCTACAGTTACAAATCGAGTTGTGATTAAGAGAGTCGAGATCTGATTCAAGTAAGTCCACGGACTTACTTAGCTGGCTTCTTGTATGAGTGTAATGTGTAAGAGTGGTGTTTGTTAGTATGATAAACAACGAAACCGGATTAGGCCGACTTTATTATAGTATGTAATTGACCCAAGTGTATGATAACGGGTTGTGACATCATCTGCCTAGCTCTTGCGAGAGTCTAGGAGGTTCCCTGCGACCAGCCCAGTCAGGTAGACGGTCAGATGCATTAGTACCATTCCTCGTTGGTAAACGGGGATAGGGGCGAGGTTTGGGAATCCCTCGTGTCACAAAATAAGTATCATTAGTAAGGACATATCACCCAATTAAAAGATAATAAAAGGATTGAGTGTTGCATGTTGATTGCGTATGTTGTGTGTTTGTGCTTTTATCTTTATACTTATGCATAGAATGTTAGCTAACGGTTTTATCCGTGTTGTAGATTTGTAGAGATAGACAGTTGCAAAGAGATCCGAAACGGATGGTCAGTCGGGTCCACACATTCATTAGATAGGGACAGGGGAGTCTCCCATAAGACATGCATGTTATGTATCTATATATATGTTTTTGTGAGGCTGTCACAAGTGTACATTCATACATTAAAAATAATATGTTTTGGAATTGTTTTAAATACATTTGTGCCTTATTGTAAGATCCTAGTAAAATTATTGTCAAACTAAGGTCGGGTTCCATTTTGAGGTCCTAACTAGTAGCTCCCCGAGTTTTGAGAATTTGGGATGTTACAATATGGTATTAGAGCTCTAGGTTGGCAACAATGGCACTTGAAATCTTCTGAAAGACCGAATGTATAAAATAACTAGAACCTGAAAGGGGTCTAAAATTTTCAAAACGGATTTTTGTTTTTACAGACACGCATAGTCGGGTTGTTGGGTTAGTAGTACGTTGGACCACCATCGCTTTCCGTTGTTCTCTGCAACTTGGATCGATAGAAGTTAGTATATAGACTTTTTATGATGTTTATTATTATATGTTATACACATGTGTATGCTTAGCTTGTTAGTACCCTAAATAATATTTTATATCCTTTAGTCGTGATATCATGAAGCGATTATCGCCTCATGATAAATCAGTAGCGGACTTGAAGAGTCTCCAACACGAGGTAATGGAATCAGACCTTGAATTGAGTATTATACTCGGGTGGGTTGCTTGGTGATCCTTACAAATCATCCAAAGAACAAGCGAGCAAGGAAGTAAAGTTGTGAAGATAATTTTTACCACAAGCACAATTAGATGAGGAAGGAATTCCTGAGTCAGTTCAGTTAGAAGGTCGTACAAGGAAGTCGGGCATACGAGGCCGAGAGATGGAATTAGAAGAACCATGCAAGAGACTACAAGAGTGCGGAGTAGAGATAACAATAATGGAACGAGACAAGTAGAATTGAGTACAACCAAGATTGCAGAATCAAGTACATTACAATCGAGGCGGATGACCCATAGACTATTATGGGCATGAGAAACAAGAAAAGGCAGAGTGTCAATCCGGGTGTGAGAATCTAAGGTGCAAGGAATGAAGACCTACAATTGAGTGTAAAAGCAAAAAGGCAGACCCCACAAGTGTGGGGAGGTTTTGACCTCCTCGAAGATATAAGAAGTTTCAAAGAAATCGCGACGCCAATATCAAGGAATGGAGGCTTGTAGCAGGGTCAACGGAGTTTCATGAAGGCGATATCACTACCAACACCAGTGAAGAAATGGGTACGTGAGAACGACCTTGGTGGACTCGAGAAGTGAAGTTATCCCAAAGGAAGAGGAAGAATGGAAGATAGAACGAACTAAAGAAGTATAAAAGGTTTAATCGAGTAGGTGATGCTCACCAAGAATTTTAATGCCGGTAGAGGTATGAGAAGAGTAAGTCCGGATATTGAGATAAGTCAACTATGGAGTGACCGGCGTCACCTAAGTACGTGCAAGGGTTATTTGGTATTGACGAGCTATGTACAGTTAAGAGGAGATATCTATGATTGAGGATTATTGAAGTAACTATACCGATGCTTTAGAGGATTTCCTCAAGTAGGCAACATAAATATTCATAGACAACTAAAGGTATAGAGAGAATCGTGTTAGAGGTTACTCCTTGTTTGATTAAAATCAAACTCCAGTCGAGTCAGGGGGTTTGGATCCGTGCTAAGAGAATTAAGAAAGTAAACGGAAGAAGTTGTTCTCTAGTCGTTATTTTGTTTCATTAAGGCAATTAAGGAAGGTACCTGGTACTTCATCCGGTTAGGACTTAGGGTATAATTGGAAGAAAGAGTTTGAGGTTAATCACTAGGGACTCACATAAAATGTCCTTATAATTAATGAGTGACAACATAATTATCAGAGTAGCGCAGCGGAAGCGTGGTGGGTCCTAACCCACAGAGCTGGAAGCAATGGTACCAAAAAAAAAACGACGTGTCGAGTTTAAGATAATGATAGTTGGTGAAATGCATTTTGCTTGGAAGGAACGTGAGATAGGTTATGCGGAGTGACTGAAAATATTGTACGAGAGTTGTATCACCATCAAGGTAGATGGGAAAGTATGTGCATATAAGAGGTTATAGAAGGAGATTAGTACCCTACTATGGATTCAAGTGAATAATGACGGCTTGTCACATGTTGTCAGATAACTAGTTCGGAATCCAATACGTAACGGAGTATTCTAGAGTGAGTTTTCTTGATAGATTGAGGAAAGAATTAACGATGTAATACTAGTATTGTGCATGGCCTGCACTAGAAAGCTCAAAGTGAGTAACTACCATTCTGAGTCGAAGATACATAAGAAAGAGAAGCGACAGGAGCATACTTGCAACATAGTAACCGTGCTTAAAGAAAGCATAATCTCGGAGTAAATTTTAGGTGTAATGTTATGTCAGAACAGAGCCTAGTTGCGTTTTGAGTTAGAGGGATACTATTAGTCCGATAAAAGTGGAGGATACAAGAGTTCAATGTTGATGGTGTGTTAGCATTTATCGAGTATGTATGATCAAATGACAGTGATATAAGATCACTTTGTGTCTAATACCGTCATTCCGGACATATTCTATGTCACATATTTTGTGTCACTCAAGCAAGACCAAATGGTAAAGGTGACATATTTTTTGTTGTCTCGAGTGTTAGACTTGAAAAGGGTAAAGGTGACGATTCCTTACCTGAGAATAAGATGACTGAGTAATATTAAAAGGCAAGACCAAGTGGTCATGATACGAAGAGCATTGGGCACTTGGTAAGTGTTGGTGGATGTCCAAGACCTTTGGTCTGAGTGTGTAGTCAGAACCTTTTCAGAAGGCCGGAAGCAAGTGGTCATAACGAAGGGAAGAAAGTTGAATAGATTATTTTCCATAGGATCATCAAAGGATCTGAAAGTGAGTTGTGTAAGGCAACCATTTGAAGTTTTAAAGCGGTTTAGAAGTGACTGATAGACTAGTATTCCTCACCCTATTGGAGAGTGTAGCTTCAGTTTTCCACGGAGACTAAGTTTGAGAACTGAGTTTGAGAATTTCAGTTAGAGAGATACCTACCAGACACGAGTTAGATCATTAGATTAGAGGATCAAACAATTGAGCCGGATGATACCGGTAAGATATCCGGTAACCACTCTAGAACGTGGTAGCAGGCGCTTATGATCTACGTACCTGAAAAGATTTAAGATTTAGTGGTTTTATGAAAAGCTGATAAGACTACCTAAGATATTGGGGATAGTAAGAGATGTAACCTTTCAAAGACCTATGTAGCGATAGTTGTAACCTCGGTAGTGACAAGTTAGGGCTTGACCTTGTATGTGTGATATTGTTTGACTACTTGTTTATTTCATGATTGAGTGTTTTGTCAGTGATGTGTGCTTTTTATAACCTTGATGTGCGGGATACTTAGATGTGGAAACGACGAGACTTTTGTGTAGTGGTCAGACACACCCATTTGGTGCCTTAAAGGCCGATTAGGATTGTCTTACCCTAAGTTTCGGGATGAAACTTATTTTGAGGGGGATCTGATGTAACGACCGGATTTTTCGTTACGTTTTGATAGGGTTAGAGGAGTTTAGGAAACAAAATTAAAATTTAGTGAGACTAGGATATACAAGTTTATTTATGGAAGTCGTTTGATTAAATACCTTGTTGTAAGTTTCGGGACGAAACTTATTTTAAGGGGGTACAGATGTAATATCCGGAAATTTTATCCCGGAAAGTTGGAGTCATATCGGATCTCGATCTTTTGACTGATTCCCATACTATCGAATATTTCATTCCTCCACAATTCTATCATTTTATGTAGAATTTTAGTTCACATAAAATGATAGAATTATACCTAACCCTAATTCGTTAATTAGTTCTTAGCGACAACTTTTGACGAGATCATGACAAGCTGTGATGAAGCTGTGAAGAGACCATGACAAGGCTGAGACGAGGCCATGACGAAGCCCGGCAATCCTGTGACAAGGCCATGCATGGGCTTGACAAGCCCATGACACGTTTTGACAAGGTTGTGACAAAGCCTTGACAAACTCAGCCCACTCTCTCTACATAGTTTCAACCAAGCTTTGCCATTGCTTCAGCCAAATGTGTTCTCGTTTGTGTGCTGGCCCAACGACACATCCAGCCCACACCGGACCTACTGCTGCCTGCAAGAGCCCATGCTTTCACCCGCCTATAGTGTCATGCTACAGCCCAGAAATGCTCTTGTCCCGAGCCCAGAAACTCGATCAGACGTGGGCAACCCAAGGGGAAGGCGGGCCTGTTGCTACTCACCTCGCAACCCATGAAGCTGATAGGAACAACCGGCCTTCCCTCTTCCTCCTTGCCATATGTAACGGTTGTTGAGTGAATGAAGGCTCTGTAACTGCTCCTTGATTTGCGCAGAAAAAAAAAGCTAGTCCAGCCGTGAACCACGTCCCTCTTTCCTATCCACTTTCAACGCTGCACTCTTCCCGTCTTACCTTTTGCAAAGGAGTCTCTCTCTCGATCAATCTCTACACACAGCACGCCCATCCTCGTCTCTCTCACCCTCCTTCACGAAGCACCAACGACAGGAGTCCCCAGCCACTGCACGCAGTCCATACCAACGAACCTACATAACCAAGATTGCCTAGCTGCAAACTAGAGACAACCGGCCAACTACCTCAGTGACAAGCCGCCTTCAAGCTTCTGCACATCAAGATTGTCTTCAACAGTGTAAGGACTCCTACCTCCCTTGCCTCATTTCTCTTCAATCGAACAATGTTTCTGTTTAATGGATGTTATGGTGTCCTATGGCCTTTTACAGCCTCGTCTGAACCTCAAACCCTCCCGGGTGTAGCAACATTCTAGCAGCCCGGTTGATAGCATCTCTAGGATTCTTCCTGCATCATTGCTGAGTAAGTTCCCCATCTGTTTCACTTGCGGTTATGTTATATAGATAGAGAGAATTAGTTAGTAGATCTTTTGATGTTGGATGATGGGTTAGGATGTGTAGCATTTGTGGTTGGTTATGAGTGTTGAGTCAAGAGGTGTGTAAGTAAAGAGTAGCTTCTGAGTTGGGCTGTCAAGAATGGTGGAACCAAGAACCTGCTGTAAACTCGTTTTTTTCCAGTTTTGGGGGAAGTTAGAAATTGTCAATATTGCAAACCAATGTTAAGGAGTTATATTGAAGATCCACCGTTGAAATTTTGATAGATCATAGATGAAAATATGTAGTTTACCGTGTTAAAATTTGAGAAGAAATGAACGGTCGGATTAGAAGTTATAAGCTCCCAAAGTGGGGTAGTTAAGCTGATTTTCCAACAATGAAAATTTGGCTAAGTATAGGTGTTGTAACCAACTTTGGGAATTTTTATAGAAATGATGGTTGAACAGTTTTAAGAAGTTCATGCTCCTAGGAGTAGATGGGATATAATAGATGATCTAGATAATTATTTCGGAATTTTCATAAATTTATTCGAGCTTCATATTTGTGGCCAAAGTTGGATCCTAGTGACTTTTTGGAAAATAGGAAAATGTGTAGTTTTCTAGTTTATACCCAAACTCATCCTTAAGAGTTAAATTATGGCATGTTAGTCTCAAATAAGAATTTAAGCATAAATTATGAGATTTTTGGGAGTTTTGGGACCAAGGGTAAAATAGTCATTTTACCTTAAATGAGTATTGTAATAGTTTTTGTTCAAATAGGATCTTACATCTTAGGAGTCTTAAATGGCTAAGTACCTAGGAGATGTGTTGATCCACTTGCCTCCTTTGACAGGCCATTGAGTTTCTACAGTTACAAATCGAGTTGTGATTAAGAGAGTCGATATCTGATTCAAGTAAGTCCACGGACTTACTTAGCTGGCTTCTTGTATGAGTGTAATGTGTAAGAGTGGTGTTTGTTAGTTATGATAAACAACAAAACCGGATTAGGCCGACTTTATTATAGTATGTAATTGACCCAAGTGTATGATAACGGGTCGTGACATCATCTGCCTAGCTCTTGCGAGAGTCTAGGAGGTTCCCTGCGACCAGCCCAGTCAGGTAGATGGTCAGATGCATTAGTACCATTCCTCGTTGGTAAACGGGGACAGGGGCGAGGTTTGGGAATCCCTCGTGTCACAAAATAAGTATCATTAGTAAAGACATATCACCCAATTAAAAGATAATAAAAGGATTGAGTGTTCGAACATATATTATGTTTACATATATAGATTATTGTATACTCCTATTAACGGATTCAAATCCCTGTAATTAAGATATATTGTACTATTTATATGATGAATGAAACGTAATAGAGTCACGGACTCACTTCACAAATAACATGGTATCAGGCTTATACATCTAAAACCGTAGTTTTAGCCGCCGATCCATTCGCTTCCACCACCACAAAGAACTACCCTCTGCGCCACACATGGCCAACGACCCACCACCGCCACCGACACCCACCACCACCAACGAAAGGCTCTACCCCGCTCAGATGGTTAGCAACATCAAGAATCTTATTCCGCTTACTCTTGATATAACGAAATATCACTACCATACTTGGGCAGAACTTTTCTCTATCGCTGCAACAGGTCACAAGGTCTTTTACCACATCGATGGATTAGACCGTCCTGGCGGCCTCAGTGACGCAAAATGGAGAGTTTTGGATGTCGTCGTCTTATCATAGATCTACAACACCATCTCGCAAGACCTTGAAAGAAAATTCATCAACACTCGCCTCGACTCATTCCCCAACATATTGGCGTACTACTCGCATCTGAAGTCAATTGCCGGTCAACTTTCCGATGTCAACCACGAGCTCAGCGAAGAAAGGTTAGTCCTTCAGATGATTAATGGCTTATCAACTTTGTATGATACCGTCGGAGTGTTTATAAGTCAACAATCCCCGCTCCCGAGTTATTTAATCGCGCGAAGCATGCTCACCCACAAAGAGACTCGACGTGCCCGCCACACTAAGCCGGTGCATGCCGTGGAGGCGACTGGTCACCAGTCCAGCACAATCAGACTATCGTCCTCTACCCAACAACAAATCCATGCTCAGACAGCGCCCAACCTGATGCGGGGATAAGCCATAGTTCCCGATCTAGATTTGTTCAATAAAGAAAATTGGCCGATTTTCCTCAAGAATGGGTCGATTTTTCGATAAACTCAGAACACGAATTAGTGAATAATATGGAAAGATAGGAATATGATTATGGGATGACAAATGAAAGAAATATAGGAAAATATGAACTAAGATAGTTCCGCAAAAGAATCTTGACCAATGATGTGTCAAAACCCTTAAACGAGAAGATTACCTTATCCCGCACTTCTTTAACCTTACACAAGTCTTCTAATTAAGACAATCACAAGGAGGGACTAGTATTGACTAGGAGCACCAACCTTCAATAAAATTAACACACACAAACACAATTTAACAAGGACTTCACAAACAATTCAATCAAAAGCTCTATTTATTGATTGCACGATTAATGAATAAAATACAAACTTTGTAAGTGAAGTTGCAAGTCTCACAATTCTGTGGAAATATATTAAATCTAATCTCCCCAAACAATCTCCCCCACTAAGGCTATTTATAAGAGAGATTAATCCTACAAAAATTAGGAAAATATACTTAAAGATAATCTTGTAAAGATATCTTTTAGATATATAATATATAAATCTAAAAAAGATAAAATATAATAATCCCTTAAGATAGTATGAGAGCTTTAAGAAATCATAACAAGATAGAATTGCCAAAAGATAGAAGATCATGGCCGGATCTTTGCAAAACTCGTCTCAGTGAAGAAAATCGGGAAATCAAATCGGTCAAAATTTCCTACAGGAAAATCGGTCGTTTTTATGAAAAATCGGTCGATTTTTCTTCTTTGAGACTCTTCCTTGCTCTTATCCTTCTTCCTTGCTTAGTGAATCTTCTTGGTCGTGTCTTCACTCTTCTATAACAGTCAGTAACGTCACCAAGAAACTCTTGAGAGTGAGGAGAGTTTCCTTGAGTGTACATGCCATGAGTATGTTCGTAACTTCATCTTGATACACCTTTGCTCTTGACCTTGTGATCGCTCCATCCATAACTGAATCCGAAGAAGGTGAAGGTGTTGTTGGTTTGTCCTTCAATGCCTTAGCCTTTGAACGTGTAATTGGTCCTTGTGTTGGAGATGGTTCCACATCACGTCGTGGATTTGACTCAAGAGAGTCCCAACATGTAATAGCTAGGATTTCCGAATTCTAATTAATGTTGATTAACTTAATCGTTGATAGTAATTGACATACAACTCGCGAAGATTTCACAAGTGATGAGTATGAGTTCCACCGTTATGTTCCTCGCGTAATTTTGGACGTTTGGGGAAATTTTTACTTTTTCCCCCGGGTAATTATTTTTACCCTCCGGTGTTATTTGGAGCATTTGGGAGCTCCAATTAATAAAAATGCAGTTGAAAGAAATGATCAGGACATCGGATATGTCCTAGATATGAAATAACATGGAGAGGCAAAACGGCCAAAAGAGTCGCTATTTCGTTTCTTAACAACTAAGAAAGACGGCTTAGGAATACACGTTTTCCGAGGAAGTTGTGGAATAATTATCCCTACAATATTCCAGATTTATTATTCCAATCTCGAAAAGTTTGGAGAAGGAGGTTCGACCCGCCTTTGGATTGGTTAAAGGATAATTATCGACTTTGCTAAAGGATAATTATCGTCTTCACTATAAATAGCGGAAACTCCTTTATTATTTCATTTCCTTTCACGTTTCCTCGTAAAAGCTCTGATTTCTCTCAACCTTCGAACTCAGATCTACTCTCCGTTTCTAATCCAATTTCAATTTCGTTTGAGTTTCTGGATTCCTCTCTTCATTCTCTTCATATCGGTACCGAGTTTTTGCATTTCCGGGTATATGGAGGGCTGGTCGAGCATATATGTCACCAGGCAGGTTCCGTCGCTCAGATTCCGGTGAATTTGATGTTGTCCGTGCGTAGCCTGCGTCGCTGTGATTCCGAATCTTCTTTCAGATCGTCAATCGGGTTAGTAACGAATAAGTTATGGATTTATTCGTTTTCCGTACTACGATTTGGCCTAAATTGACTTTAGGCTTGTCAAAATGGATAATTAGAAATTCCATTATGGCCGTTATATTATTCTGGTTATTATGGATAGTTTGTTTGATGAAATCTGATGACAGGGGGTTTAGAAATTGCCTGCGGGCAAAACGTTATTCTGGCGAAATCTAATTAATTAATTAAAGGTTAATTAATTAAATTAGGATTAGATTTGAGATTGAGGAATGTCGATTAGATACTACCTTGAGATTTGAGGAATTGTGAGTTATGTTGAGATATTGAGGTTTAGTTGGTTGTGAGGCTTATAGATTGAGTATGATCATTATGGATCCCTTTGGGTCTAGGTGTGACCCCTTTGATGAATAGAGGTTGATATATCTCTTTATGCCTTGTTTATAGGCCGTGTTATCCCTCCGGTGTAGAGGTGATCGTGGTTGAGTTTGTACGAGGTTGAGGTAAGTCTGTAGGACTTACTTAGCTACCATCCCTATATTGGGTGTTTGCATGAGTGGTGTGTGCTTTATATGTTTGTTATGATAGCATGAGTTGTCGTTTTTATCGACTTATGTTCTATTGACTGCCCCACTGCGTGGCTGTGATAACCTTTCCCTTTCATCCCGTCGTGGAGTCTGGGAGGTTCTCTAATGTCGGGCCAGACTGGTTTACAGGAAGGGCGCAATCCACTCCCATAGGGTACACGGATTGTGTGACCGATACTTGTACAGCTGGACATTGCACTCAGAGACGGGGATGTATCGTTCCTCGTGTCACATACTTTCATCTATCTATATATATATGGTTTTTGAGTGAATGATTATTGTATAAAGATAATAAATGGGTAAATGTGTGATAGCATGCTGATGTGTTTATCTTTCATGATTGTGATTGTGCTTATGCATTACCTCATATATGTATGGTTAGCTAACGGTTTCATACCGTGTTGTAGATGTTTACAGGTTAGGCGCTACTGGGTGATCTGGTAGGGTGACAGGCCGAGGACTCTCGTACATTAGGTGGTTGGTTTTGGGGTTGTTTATGTTTTCCCTCCTGCGTGAGGATGATGTCTTGTTTTCCCTCCTGTGTGAGGATGTCGTTTCATACTCGGCTATGTTGTTGTTTACCTTTGGTTATACAGTTTATACGGTTTTCTGTATTTGTTTTTATATCTGTCAGTGCCATGTTGTAAGGTCCAGTGAACTTGTTGTCAGGCTAGGGTCAGGATCCATTGTGAGATCCTAACCCGATGTGGCATCCCGAGTCCCGCGGATTCGGGGTGTTACACAACAGCCCCAACATACTCAACAACAAGCCCAACACTCCCATGCTCAACGCTGACAACCTGCTTTCCCTCCATACCCATGGGCTTGGCCGCCTCCATCATGTCCTTACCCAACTATGGGCCGCACCTATCCAACCCAATTCAAGTAGACCCAACAGGAGCGCCCTGTCCAGTATGCTAACGCAACCATGCAACTCACGTACTTGTCCCAGATATTCAACACCGACTCCCTGTAGCCCCCAAACGACTCATGGTACATGAATACGGGAGCTTCCGCGTGTATGACCTCGAATGCAGGTAACCTACGTACCTATTTTAATTCGAGCATATTTCCTAACATTATGGTTACAAATTGTTCTTGTATATTAGTTTGGTGTACAAGACTGGCTCAACCACCACACTTGCCACAAAACCTCAGACTTCCCAATGTCCTTTAGTGTGCTACCTATCCCAGAGTTCAATGGCATTTATCAATTGACATACCCAACCAACCATGCAATCTTCCACGTCTTTAGGAAGTAAATTGATTTCAAATACCCAAAGAGAATTACATTAATTTCCAGAATTCACATACATAATTGAAAACTTATCCAACAAACAATGAATCACCCTTATTAATAAAAATAAGTGAATATTAATCTATAACATTTAAACAAGACAATCAACTAAATAGCTTAGCTTGGAAACGAGTAATGATGCATAAAAAGATTAGTGCTACTAGTTAAACTAGTCCCTCCTTGTGCATGTCTTATTTAGAAGGCTTGTGTAAGGTTAAAGAAGGAAGGGTGTATTCGCTCAAAAGTGTACGTCACTATTTTTAAAAATTTTAAAAACTAAAATTAAGCAAAGGGAACCCGCAATGTACGGATCGGCGTAGTAAAGCAAGAATTCCAGAGTATTGAACTCAGGGATTTAGGGGGAACAAATTCAGTTTATGAAATCGTCAGGCAAGTAAAAAGCTTTTATAAGATAATTGGAAAAACAACTATTCAAAAGATTCAGGCATCCAATTGTAGCATTCAATTCAAGATATTCTAAGGATATAAGGACAGAGTCGGGATTGCAAAGGTATAGATCTAAGGTAGGGAATTATACGGTGAAGTTCCAAAACTCATAAGTCTCACCCAAAGGCTCTCTCTATAAAGGTTGTTGAGGCTGCAATATAGAAAGGATCTAAGATAAGATTTAACTCTCAAATACCCATGCCCAAATCCAAGGGTATCAAAGATAAGCCAAAACGGTTAAGGTTGTGATACTCGAAACCGAAGTAGAGGGTGTTGAGTCTCACTACTACCTAGAAAAGGTAAGCCAAGGCTAGGTTAAAACAAATCTTTAACTTAGGATCAAAGCAAAAACAAAAGACGTACGACAGAGGAAAACCACGGTCGGATCTTGAAGAACCACGGCCGTGGAACTCAAGAACAGGCCGTGGAAAGCCTCGACGACGAGGTTTCTCGCAACTCTCAGAGTCCAATCTATTTTGGTTCAATCTATCATCATCTATGCCACAAGTATCAACCCTTCACCTTAGAATCGCTTAAGGGTTTTAGCCAACAATCATCATAATCAAATTCAAAATCAAATATAACAGAAAAAAAGGGTAAAACTTTGAAATCTCAATAATAAACTCTAAACCAATGTAAATCAAACACAATAATAGTAACTTGCGTTCAATGAATGTAAGGTAGAATAAGAGTATTTCACAAATCTCAAGGAACAAAGAAGAACGGGATGCAAATCCGCCTTCAAGATGAAACCCTAAGATCTTCTCCGAGTACGCAATCTTCAAGTGCGTACTTTTCCAAATCTTCCTTCTACGCAATAAAATCTTCCGAAATCTCTTTAAGCAATGACTCGAAATGTCGCTGGATGCAAGATGTCTATTTTTCTTCTTTCTTCAGCCTTCTTATAGGAGAAAAGTACGGTTACAAAAGCCCAATAACCGCTGCTGACGTGGCAAATATGACACGTGGCGACCGTTACAAGAACCATGACCAAGAGCAACTTTCCACGCCCGTGGAAACACCGTGGATTGGCGTCCTTGCTCTCGACATGATTTTCCACAACCTTATTAAGTAAACCACGGTCGTGGTTCCTTCATGTTTGGCCATGGAAACTCCAAATCCTTCGTGAAAGCCTTTGTTTCGTAAAGCTTTCTAATCATGCTCCTTCCTTAGCTTTTTCCAATGCATCCTCTTGATGCCTAGCATGATCAAATACTACTACTTACTCCATTTATTCTCCAATCCAAGCCTTTATTCACCTAAAAACACAACAAAACTTGCGTAGATCTCTATACCAACATAATAGGTGAATGTGTTCATAAATGCTTCAAACTCATATCCATATACACAAAAGAAGGGGAAAAATAACCAAAACAAGTGCCTAAAATATGGTCATATGTCATGCTATCAGGGTGAAAGGTAATTCTTTGTTTAGAGATTTGACACGTAATTGGTCAAGGTTCTTTGCAAGTCTTATAATAGTCCAATCTTCCTATACTTATCATATCACATCCCATTATTCATCTTCATATTTTCCATTATCATCCATAATTCCGCATTATGAGTTTCACATAATCTCAGCTTGTTCTTGGAAAAATCTCGTCCGAGATTTCCTTTATGTTGAGCAAGATTTGCTTCTGTTGTTCGACTTGAGGACTTTCAATCTAGATCGGCAACAACGACATCAACCCCGTATCACTTGAGTTCATATGTGATTAGTGATAAGCATGGTGTGGATTCAATGACGAATCCTTGTCAAGAAGGGGAGTATGATGAGGACCATCACCGAAACCAAGTATACAAGGACCACTCACTAGATCAAGGGCAAGAAGAATCCGAGAGGAGAAGCTATTGAAGATGATCAAGGAACCAAGAAGTATGAATCAATGAAGTAATCTCGGTCTTGAGACAGAAATCTCGCCCGAGATTTAGCCCGAGATTTCGTGTCTGTCAAGATCAATAAGATCCGTCAAAGATCTTATTAGATAGAGTTATCTTTTAGTTATTTTTAATACCTTTAAATCTCTCAAACTTTCTGAAGGTATCTTTTGGTTTTGATCCTCTCTTTTAGGATTACGTTAGTATTTATCTTTTAGAGGAATATCTCCTATAAATAGCCTTAGAGGACGATTTTCATAGGTAGCTTAGATTTGATGTTATTTCCACAATATTGTGAGATACTCGTTGCTTCGCTTATAAAGTTTGTGTATTATTCATTTCATTCAATAAAAAATAGAGCCTTTGATTAAATCGTTGTGAGTCATTGCTAGGTTTTTCTTGTGTGTGTTAATCTTATTGAAGATTGGTGCTACTAGTCAAACTAGTCCCTCCTTGTGCTTGTCTTATTTAGAAGACTTGTGTAAGGTTGAAGAAGAAAGGGTTAAGATAATTCTTGTTTCCAAATTAGATCAAAGTTCTTTGCAAGTCTAACATCTAGTCTCATCTTCCTATAATTCCATCAATTTCATTCCATATTATCATCTTCTTATCTATCCATAATCATTCCATCAAACTCACGTTCTTTTGTTCGAGTTTTCTTAGATCTTGGCCCTGTAACCAAAATGTCGCCCGGGATTCCAGACCGAGATTTCTTCTTTCAAAATGTTCGTGGACTTTCAATCTAGATTGGGAATTGCGGCAATAACCCCGCAACAATTTGGTACGGAGATTTTTCTAAGGGGTGTGGCTTTTGTGCCCATAAAGAACATAATTGTTTGCTCTCAGATGTGTGTGAATGGTGAACGATATAGCTTTAAATTTATAACCTAAAACATAAGCCTGAAATAATATGCGAACCCGCAGTGTACGGATCAATTGTAATTAAAACAAATATCCCAGGGTCGAACACAGGGATTATGGTGAAACAAAGCACGACAATTCAGGTTGTCAATCAAAAACAAGCAACAAAGCAAAGGTATCAAAAATGATGTAATAATCAGATAAAGAAAATGCAAATTCTAGAGGTCAAAGCATCTAGTTGTGGTTCCGACTTGAGATCTCAAAGGATAACGTGGACAAAGCTGAGGTTTGCAAGGGAAGGTATTTCTAAGGTGGAAATAGATCACCGGGTAAGTCTCACTACTCACTATCCCAAACCAAAGATCCTCTCACCGGGTAAGTCTAAAAAAACTAAGGAACTATAATCTCAAACCAACACACCACCTAAGGGGATAAAACTAACCTTTACCGGGTAAGTTTCAGGCTAACTCACATAGGTAAGATGAAGGCACACTCAAACCCTAATAAAGGACAAACCTTTATTACCTAACACTCATCATCATCGGTATACAAGCAAAGGAATCACCAGGTAAAGCTCATCCTAGGCTTGCATATGGACCAGGAAAGGTGCAATAAGGATAGGATTTGACAAACTAAAACCTCAACTCATATATGGATCAGAAAAGGAATCGTCTCGCTTAGTTCATATCCGATCTTGGTCGTGATGATCTATGAACCGACCGAGGTGAGGTTCGGTTAAGGTTTGGCTCGAGCTTTCAGGGTCCATTGGGGTAAAGGCTCATTCTTTCATCGTCTTTCCCACAACTTTCAGCCAATCACCCTAGAATCGCACAAGAACTTAGCCAATAATCATCATGATAATAATAATCAAATATATAAGAAAAGATGCAATATCCAAACAAGAAAACTTTAACACAAAGGTCTCAATAATCACTCAATCAAACAATCAAACAACCAGCAAACTACGTTCCTCGATCACAAACCAAAAGAAAACAACCAAACAATCTAAGAAAATCTTACAACTTCCTTCAAAGCCTTCAACTTTATCTTCAAATCCAACTTCCTTCCTTCGTTGGAATATCTTCAATCTTCCAAACTAATCAGCCAACTAGATCTGCTTCCATCTAGAAAATACATCCCAACATATAGGAAAATCACTTGCCAAAAATAAAAGATATTATGCCAAGAATAAAAGATCTTATGGGCTATGGGCCGTCCGTCTTGATCCAGTCCAGCGGAGTCACCTCGGTCGAGATGGTATTGTAGCCATACGAGGTGATCCCCAGCTACGTGCAAATCTCTCCAATCTTGTCCAAAATCAAACTTCTGTCCAACTTCCATGGTTCCTAAGCCTTTCTTGTAGCTCCTTAATGTTCCATAATGTAGCTCCAATGACTCCTTAAATCCCTTAGCTCCATATCGCTCCAAAACGTGTTATTTTCCCTACAATTACAACAAAATTAGGTGTAGACCTCGATTCTTGCAAAGGTAAACAAAACAACATAATGATCAAGAATATACATCCATGCATGCAAATTTATGAAGATAAAACGTCCAAACCAATTCCAAAATATAGATTATAATACATGTTGTCAAAATACCCCATGCTTGTCCTTTGCTTGTCCCCAAGCAAGATTCAAATCTTAGATACAAGATACAATGGATTATAAGTCATCAAAAAGATCAATGAAAAATATTTCAAAACCTTTTAGTAGTGCGCTCCGCTCATAGATCACTCTAAGAGAATGCTTCATAGCAAATAAAATCAAAACATGGTCAAAACATTTTATAAATATAAGAAAGCTGATCATCCTTGCGTAAAATCATAAAATGCATAATAAATCATATTTATCGAAATCAATCATGTATAATCCAATTTAAACCACCAAGTCAATCAACATACTCAAGGTCTCAAGGGCTTTAAAAAAAGGTCAAGAAACGTGCGAGAGTGGGATGTATATAGGATAATGGTGTGCTAGAATCCGAAAATAGGATCTTTACTTCACTTCTTTGAATCACCATCTTCCACCAATAAGCTTTGCTTATTCTTACTTTTTTACTTTATTTTGAGAACAAGATAGAGGTGCACAATAACCGAAGCCTAGGAAATCAGCAATCATCAATTTCTCGAGATGTCTCAAACCCTTGATGTACATACCATGACCCGTTAGGACTACCGATCAATCCGACTTTGGCAAGACACAAACACTCGGCTATGTGAATGGTGCCGAGTTACTCATCATCAAGATCAACGTCCCCAAACCTAACTTTTTTCTAACACTTTCAGCCATGATCTCCGCTTCACTTCACACGCTTTTCATCAACTGCATCTAAATTCCCGGATAGGTAAAGGGAGGAAAATATGTATATGAGGGGCTAAAGCATGAAGAAGAAGAAGACGAAGAAGAAGAAGAAGAAGAAGAAGAAGAAGAAGAAGAAGAAGAAGAATGAAGTGCCTTAATCATCCCATGAAGAACGTGAGAGAACTCATAATGTGGTTTCAACTTTCAAATTCAACATAATTTTGATAAAAACAAAGTATTAAACATGCTAGAATTTCAAACAAAGCATTTAGCAACTTAAACATATCATAAAACCTTTCGAGCATATAAAGATTTCAAAGCTAATCTACAAACAAATATCTTCATCAAGGTCATATCTGGAATGGAAGCACAAAACGTTTCGAAAATCTTTTCAGTTTAAAACCCATCTCGATCGAGGTGATTTGACAGCGTCCGAGGTGTTAAACCGAGATTTATCTCAGTTTTCACGACCTCGTATGGTCAAGAACGTCTCGATTGAGCTAAAAAAAATTTCAAACTGGTTTTGACATTTTTCTCAAACAGAAACCTGTATGCAATGCATGTGAATGGCATATAAGCACATGAAGCCAAATAAGATAATAATCAAAGTCTAATAGAGAGTCATACAAGCAACTCAAGGTCATACAAATACCCCATACTTGGGACACATTGTCCCAATGAGTCAAATATAAGTCATGGAAACAAAGTACTCACCGGACATAACCTGAACTGCATAATAATAAGAAAATAAACTCCATGAACGCTCAATCCCTCATCAGCTGGCGGTGGTGGAGGTGGAATGTAAGGGTACTGAGACGGGTCGAATGGATAGCCCATAGTTTGTTGGAACTGCACCATCGCCATCTGACGTTGATAGTGCATGCTCTCCTCCATACGCTGCGTCCATCCCTCAATGGATCGAGTCTGGGCATCGTAGTGTTGGGTGATGTCAACCCTCAAGGCTGCGTAAGAGTGTGTCATTTTCCTCGTCAGATCATCTATCCTCTGATGCGCCTCAGAATCTCGACGGCGGCGGGCTCTCTGTTGAGGTGGCGGTGGTATGTCAATTGGAGGTGCAGGCACCTCTCTCTCGTCCTCCGTGGCCTCGTCGTCAAGGTCAACGGTGGGAATGCTAGGGCCGCCGGTATCAGTACCGGTATCCATGGCAGCATCTCCTCCAATACCATCTCCATCATCATATCCGTCAGCTGCCTCTCTAGCAGCATCCTTCTGCATGTACGGGAACCAAGCAGCCGACCAATACTGATGATCATAAACTGAGAACTATGATGACCAGACAATGCCCCTAGGAAACTTCATTTCCCACGGCATGGCAACACAAGGTGTGCCAAGACCGCGGGGAACGAGTATATGTCATGTGATCATCTCCTACAAACCCAACGGCTTCGGTGCCGCCACCAAATGTACACCCAGAAAGATCTAACTCCATATATGTAGCAATGTGGGTCACCAATCCACCATAACAAATGTCTCCCTTAGCCTTCTCCTTCACCCTATGAAGATCCTCTATCAGCATGGCAGCAAAGTCCGGCACTCCTCCTGTAACCATACAAAATAAACTGAAAAGCTCACCCTGTCGGATCTTCTAGGGCGTCTCAGTACGCGCCAGAAGCATATCACTGAAAGTCCTGTGAGCTATACGGAAGGCTAGGTGAAAGATGATGTGCTCCCGAGAATCCCCGGGTTGCCATCTGTCACAGTGGTCAGTCACATAGGCAATCTCACCCCAAAAACTACGAGCCTGGGCTCGAGAAGAAAAATCCGCCGCTGTAGGAGTAAGAAATTCAAAAAATCTCCCCAAACTGCTCCAAGGGGACGATGCAGTTCTTGTTCATCAGCCGGTACTTGATTCCTCTGCTCTCCTGCATGTAAACAACTAAGCTCAAAAACTCGAACGTCGGCTCCAGGTAAGCCGGCGCTCGGATGGCCATAAATCCTCAAGGTCAACCATGGAAATCAACTTCTTCAAATCCTCCACCACGTGAAGGCACTCGAAGTCAGCAACGTCAACAAATCGTGGGGCACCAATGGGACGTCCACTAATCCTATCAAAATCCCGCTGAAACCGCTCATGGATCACCCGGACTGTGGGTTGTGGAGGAGGGGAAGGAGAAGAGTGATGGGAATTGCTAGGCATGTCTCTCAGATTCAATTGACGATCAGATCTCCTTGGATTGCTCATGACTGAAAATCACCTCGGTCGGCTCAAGAACACCTCGGCCGAGACGCAGAAGGGGCAACCGAGGCGAACTCGCTGTGCGATTCAAGGTCCAAAAACTGTAAGTTTTTCCCCCTAAAATCACTACCAATTTCTTCCTAAGGGGTACTTATACTCTTCTCAACAGCAAACAGTGGCAACCAAAGCCAAATCAGAGCGGAATTGAAGAAAAAGAACCAAGTTAAGGTTTTGGGTAAAATACGACAAAGATTCCAGCCGATTTTTGCGCTATTTGATGCTTGGAAATTGGTTATTGTACTTCTCCTGAGGATTTGAAGCCAAAAATCGTTGAAAACGGACTTGATTCGAGAATTGTGAGCAAGAGGATCGCCGCGGTCGAGGAGGGCAAAGGGAGGGAGTAAGGTGAGAGGAGAGAGAAAGTCGAGCCCCTTTTATATCCCTCGTTGAATTTGATTTCACCTCGATCGAGGTGGTTCTGAACGGACCGAGGTGTCAAAACGAGGTGGTTGTCAGACAAAGGGCACCTCGCTTGACGGAGAACATCTCGGTCGAGGCACTCTGACAGCATCCGAGACGTGTCTCAGTCAAACACTGTCTTCTTAATTTCTCGAACATCGGTCCTTCCATGTAGCTCCTGAGTTGTAATTTCTTCTTAGAGATCATCCGGTTCCTGTGTAGAAGGACACACAAAACACAAAGCAAACTATCTAAACTAAACTAGAAAAGGAAAAAGAAAGCATTACCTTGGTTTGCCTCCCAAGAAGTGCTTGGTTTAAGGTCGCTAGCTGGACCATACGCCATCATCAAACAAGATAAGTGGTGGCCTCACCCCATACTTCAATTGCACCATGGGGAAAAAAAATTTCACAACGTAAGGTCCTGTCCATCTAGATTTCAACTTATCTGGAAAGAGGCGGAGGCGGGAGTTGAAGAGTAGAACAAGATCTCTTTCTTTAAGCTCCCTATGGACGATATGCTTGTCATGCCATCTCTTCGTTCTTTCTTTCTAGATTTTGGCATTCTCATAAGCGTTCAAGCACAACTCTTCCAACTCATTGATGTCTAAAAGTCTCTTCTCTCCAGCTTCCTTGATGTCGAAATTTAGCCACTTGATTGCCCAATATGCCTTGTGCCCCAGCTTAATGGGTAGATAACAAGACTTCCCATATACCAAATTGTAAGGGGTGGTACCAATGGGAGTCTTGAATGCGGTCTTATAAGCCCAAGAGCATCATCCAACTTCATGGACCAATCCTTGTTTTTCCTTGAAACGGTATTCTCCAAAATTGTCTTGATTTCTCTATTAGAGATCTCCACCTGCCCACTAGTTTGAGGGTGATAAGGGGTTGCTACCTTGTAGGTCACCCCATACTTCGATAGAAGTGCCTTGTACTTTCGGTTGATAAAATGTGTCCCTCCATCGCTGATGATGATGCGCGGTGTCCCAAAACCTGGAAAGATAGTTCTATTGAAGAACTTCACAACCACCATGACGTCATTAGTGGGAGAGGCAATGACTTCCACCCATCTAGAAACGTAATCAACAACTAAGAGGATGTAGAGGTTCCCTACGGATGACGGGAAAGGTCCCATAAAATCAACTCCCCACACATCAAAGATTTCAACTTCTTGAATATTGTTGAGTGGCATCTCGTTCCTCCTAGATAAATTTCCTGTTCTTTGGCATGCATCACAAGAGACAACAAATGTTTGTACATCCTTAAATAATGTAGGCCAAAAGAAACCGGAACGTAATACCTTAGCGCACGTTTTGTGAGCGCTAGCATGTCCTCCATAAGAAGGTGAGTGGCAATGCCGTATGACACTAGCAGTTTCATCCTCCGGAACGCATCGTCGAAGCATCCCATCCGGACCTCTCTTGAAGAGTAGAGGTTCATTCCAATAGTAGTGACGTACGTCTTTCAAGAATTTCTTCCTTTGAGCATATGTCAATCCTGGAGGTATTTCCTGACAAACAAGATAGTTAACAATATCAGCATACAAAGGCTCTTTACTATCAGAAACTTGGCGAAGCCAATGCTCCACCAACTGCGAATGGGCATCAGAGAATGAATCATCAATGGACAGATCGTCCTTCTCGAGTCATCTAGGGTTAGACTGAGGTGCTGGACAGAGGTGGTCCTCAGTTGACCCCATCTCGCTTGCTTTGGAAGTTATCTCGGTCGTGGACCGAGATGATGGACCGAGGTGTTCTCCAGAGAAGGTCACCTCGCTTGCTCTGGAAACCATTTCGGTCGAGGTACTGGAACTAGGACCGAAACCTAACATGCTTTTCGTCTCCTGAATGAGTTTATCGAACCCAGTTCCTGGATCTTCTTCCAATGCTTCCAAGCTACGTACATTTGCATCACACAAAACATCTACACCTTCCTCCATCATACTAAAAATCAAAACTTTCTCAAGAGGATCTTTAAATAGGATAGAGCTCACCAATTCTCAAGAATCTTCTTTATCATAGATGTTGAAGATATCATCTTCCAAAGGCTCTCCTTTCATTGTAGCCAAGAGTACAAACTCCACATGATCGCCACCAATTTGAATGACAACTTGACGTTCTTACAATCAACGTTGCAATCCGATGTTGCGAGAAATGGTCTTCCGAGAATGATAGGAATGGGATAATCTGCGGGAATGTCCAACACAACAAAGTCTATAGGTACATAGAAATTACCTAGCTTGACGGGAACATCTTCTAATATTCCAACCGAACGGGTAATGGAACGATCCGCCATGTATAACGTCATCTTTATGGGCTTGGGATCTCCAAGTCCGATCTTCTCACAAATGGCTAGAGGAATGATGCTCACACTAGCTCCTAGATCACAAAGCGCATCGTAAGTCACATCCCCAACTTGGATGGGAATGCAAAATGAACCGGGATCTCTCAACTTAGGCGGCATGTTTTCTTTCATGATTTGAATGAGCTTTGAAGATCTAGAGGTCACCCGCACCTCTCCAAAGTCTTCCGGCTTTCTCTTCCTTAACAAGATCTCTTTCAGAAACTTCCCATAGACGGGCATTCCTAGGATAACATCAATGAAAGGGATGTTAATATGTAGCTTATTCATAAGGTCAAGACTCTTACCAAAGTGCTTATCTAGATGTGCCCACGCCCTAGACTGAGGGAACGGGAGTGGAGGCTTGTAAGCAGGTGGTGGAACATAAATATCAGCTTTCTCTTTTGCTTTATGGGGCTCCATCTCGGTTGGCACCAGGTATTCCTTGTCCGGTCGTGGTCCGACCGAGGTACTGGATCTGCAGTCTTCAATCCACTGCGTGTGGTGATTGCCATGACCTGCCCTTTTTGGATTGTTCTCTTTCCTTACTGGAAGTTTACTAGGATCTCTTGGTGCTTCATTAGCCTTGTTAAAAACTTGATATTCTAAGGTTTTTTGTGACTTCAAAAATGAGTTCATAGAATTCTCCATAGCGTTAAGCTTTGTCATAATAGCTTCTAGCACAGCATCCGTTTTCTCCTTGGGTTTTTGGGATGAGCTTGATGATGGCTCCTGGCTCCTTAATAGAGTAGAAGAAGAAGAAGAAGAAGAAGAAGAAGAAGAAGGGGATTAAGAGCATTTTCAGCATGAGAATAAGGGTTACCGGGATTTTGTTGATTTGATCTCCAATTGTTGTTGAAATTCCTGTAGTTGATGTTGTTGTAATTGTTGTTCCGCGGCCCTTGATAGTTTCCTCTCCCTAAATATCCAACATCTTGCTCCTTAGTTGCCTTAGTTTGAGCTAATAAAAGCTCCTTCAAAGCCTTGACTTCATTGTTGAGCGTAGTGAGTTGAGCAACACTTGAATTTGTAAGACTCATATCCGGAAATCTAACTCGCTTCGCTCCATCTTCAACTCTTCGATGGGAGTACTTCTCCATGTGTAAAGCTTTCTTCCCAATAAACTCCCAAGCTTTATGTTACGCTAAGATCGTGTGATGTGCACGCAATAAGTCTTAAATTTATACTCGTTATATTTATCCTAACTCCTAGCGAACCCGCAGTGTACGGGACGTTTGTAGAAAGGTAAGTATTCCGAGGTCGAACACAAAGACTAAGGTGAAATCGAGTCAAGCAATGATCAAAGATAGTGTGAATCTAGACTAAGATAAGATGAGGAACAAAGAAAATGGAAAACGCAATGTTTTTGTTGGTTTTTTTTGGTGATCAAACAAAGATCACAAGTCAAACGAGGTAATAAAACAACTAATAACTCAAGCTAGTAAACAAACAAGTAACACAAAGCACAAAGTATATGATCAAGAGAGAAAAATGGATTCTAGAGGTCAAGATTTCCGGTTATGGCATAGGATTCAAGGTTCTAAGGATTCTAAGGACAAGTTGTGGTGTTGGGGAAGAGTGATTCACTAATGGAAGCAATTACCGGGTAGGTCTCTCACTTCACTAGTCCCGCATCTAACGCCTATTACCGGGTAGGTCTCAAGGTGGTTAAATAGGGAATTCTACACAAACCGGATACTACTTAAGGGTGCAACCCTCTCCTTACCGGGTAAGTCTCGGAAAAGGGAAGTCTCAAGTACTAATCCTAGCACACTCGATCCAATAGCGGCTTATGAAGCTCACTACTACCTAGCATTCATCATCTTAGGTATCTAAGGTCGGAAATCATCGGGTAGATCTCTTCCCTAGCTTAGATTGATAGCATTAGGTGATCCTAAGCTAAAGTAGGCTTAATAAACACTAGGATTTAACAACCTAACACCCCAATCATACAGATTCATTAATTAGAAAGCAACAGAAGAATAAATCGGGCAGATCTTAATATAAATCGGCCGATCTTCATGATGAACAGCCCGATTTTTCTTTATGTCGTGAGTTTCGTGCATATAAATCATCCTAAACTAACATATAAGCCCATCCTATCATCACCCTAGCCATAACCATCAATCCATCACTCTAGAATCACAATAAACTAGCCAATAATATGCATATCAAGATCCAAAATCATCAAACAAGCATACATGGTGTTCATAGATGGATAATGAAAGATGAGAAACAAAATCAATAAATATCAGCAAAATCCAAGTTGTAGCAAGACTTACAAACTCTTAAATGAAGATCCAAAACGTTCCTAACAATCCTTGCTAAAGTTCTTCAATCAAAGACTACAAAAGCCACTCAAAATCACTCAAAACCTCACTATTCTCCTAAAAATGGTGTTCTTCTTCTTCCTTCAATCCTTGAGAGCTTTTCTTCTCCTCCAATCTTCCTCCAAAATCAATGAGCTGTGAATGAGAGTGTGGGAGAGGAGAGATGCTCAGCAACCACCTGCAGGACCACTTATATTCTCCACCAAGAGCAAGGACGGATAAGAGATCGTGGGACACGTGGCTTAAGCTGTCAAATGCCCAAAAATCGACCCAGTAGGAGAAAATCGTCCGATTTAGCTGCTAGCTGGTCCGATTTTCTTCAGCAGAAACTTGTTATGCTCGTTTAGCCATGAGTTGATCCATTGCTTGCACCAATAGTGATCTTTGTGTCCTTTGTTGCTCCACTTATGCTCCTCCAAGGCTTTGGATGTGTACCATCATGAGGCTTGGCCCTCTAATGTATCGGTTAATGTCCGAAAGACCCCCGAAATACCTACAAAGCAACGCACAAGTCCGTGTAGACGTCTATCTCGACAAAATACGTGAATTGAGTGCAAACGTCGCGAATTTGTGCTAAACCGTGCATGAATGAATGATGAATCTATCTAAATGATTACCTAAACCTATGTCATAAATCGTGTTATTACTTTATCAACCGGTGTATCCATAAAAGCTCCAGTAGAAAGTGATTGGAGTTTCAATTGAGTTTTGTTCGCTCCAAACGGTGTGTGCAAGCTTTAAATTTATAACCCTAGACTTAAGCTTAAAACAAGGATGCGAACCCGCAGTGTACGGGTCAATCGTAGTAAAAGCAAGAAAATTCCAGGGTTCGATCACAGGGACTCGGTGAAACAAAGTCAATACGGTGTGCTTATGTCAATACTAACCACAAGAGCGATTAACACAATCAAAGATGAATAAGAAGTCAATAAAGCAAACATGCAATTCTAGGGATTAAAGCATCTAATTGTGGTTCAAACTCAAGATCTATAGATAAGCGGACAAAGCTGAGATTTTTGCGTGGGGAAGGTGTTTCTAAAGTGGAGTAGATAACCGGGTAAGTCTCACTACACACTAATCTTAAACCGTAACTCCTATTACCGGGTAAGTCTCAAGGAATCAAGATAAAGGACTATAACCTCAAACTAACACACCATCTAAGGGAATAGAATCAACCTTTACCGGGTAAGTCTCAGGCTAACTCACAAAGATGGGATGGAAGCACACTCAAACCCCAATAAAGGATAAACCTTTATTACCTACACTTATGATCGTTGGTAAACAAACTAAGGAATTACCGGGTAAGTCTCATCCTAAGCTTGCTTTGAACCAGGAAAGGTGTAATAAGAATAGGATTTGGCAAACTCTAACACTTAACTCTCAGTTATGGATCAGGTAAGTCACCTCGGTCAGCCAGTTTCTACCCCGGCCGAGATGTTCATCGACTGAACGAGATGCTTAGGGTTAAGGTTAAAGACTCGAACTTTCAGGATCCTACTGGAATCTAAGATTATTCTATCATTGTTTTTCCCACAACCTTCAGCCAATCACCCTAGAATCACACAAGGAAATTAGCCACTCATCATCATAATGAAAGTATTAAAATATATGGAAGAAAGTGAATATTTGAACAAAGAAGAATTTAATGAAAAGACTTCAATAACTGAATCAAATATCACAACAAAGCGTTCCTTGGATAGCAATCCAACAAGACAAGACAACAAGTGAGGGAATTGAAGACAATCTTACAAAACCCTCCAAGAGCTATAAAAGCTATGGACTTCAATCTTCCTTCAACCTTCAAAAAGGTTCTTCGAAAACTCCCCACTGGAGTAGGCTGCTGCTGCTGCGTGCTATAAACCCTGATCGACGGTATAGCGTGATGTCCAGCTCTAAGCGGATGCCGGAATTATGGGAAATCCGACCCTTTTTATAGGAAAATAACCCTCCAAAGATAATAAATCTTAGAAAGATATTTTCCCATAAATATAGGTAAAATATATGATTCTGCATATCTCCTTCCTTCCAGGAGCCAAGCCCAAAAATATAAGATCTCTTTCCAATTTTAAAAGATCTCAGCCAAGAATAAAATATTCTCGCCGCGTCCTAGGTATTCGCCTCGGTCGAGTCGGCGTCTCTGGATCACCTCGGTCGAGGTGAATCTCTGGTCAACCGAGGTGAGTCACAACTGAATGCAAAATCTCTCAAAACTGGTCCAAAGTAAATCTTTAATCCATGGCTATGCTTCCTGGATGTAGCTCTAAATGACTCATGACTCCTTTCGCTCCTTTTTGATGCAAAACGTACCAAATTACCTGCAATTACAACAAAACTAGGTAGACCTCGATCCTCGCAAAGGTAGATGAAATGGTGGTAAAATCACATAATGCACATACAAACATGCAGATTATGAAAGATAAAACGTCCAAACAAACCCCAAAATATAGACTATAATTCATGCTATCAAAATACCCCATACTTAGCCCTTGCTTGTCCCCAAGCAAGTTCCTCATATAGAAGACAAGGTAGAATGGATTATAGGTCATAAAAATCAATGAAAAAGTCTTTCAAAAACATTTTATGGTGTGCAACTACCATAGATCACTCTAAGAGATTACTTCTTGGAATTTAAAAACTCAACATGATCAAAACATTTTATAAATATAGGAAAGTTGTTCATCTTTGCATAAAATCATAGAATGCATAATAAATCATAATTATCAAAATTAATCATGTATAATCTGATTTAAACCGCTAAGTCAATCAACATGCTCAAGGTCTCAAGGGCTTCCCAAAAGAAAGGTCAAGAAACGTGTAAGGTAGGGATGTATGTAAGGTAATGTGGTGCTAGAATCCGGGAAAAGGATGAACTTCACTTTCACTTTGACTTGCAACATCTTCCACCAATAAGCTTCGCTTATCTCACACTTTTTCTTTTTACTTTACTTTTTGGGATGCATGGACAGAGGTGCACAATAACCGAAGCCTAGGAAATCTGCAATCATCAATTTCTCGAGATGTATCAAACCCTTGATGCACATACCATGACCCGTTAGGAATATCTCTCAATCCGATTTTGGCAAGACACAAACACCCGGCTATGTGAATGGTGCCGAGTTACTCATCTTCATGATTGACTTCCCCAAACCTATTATTGCTTTCTAACACTTTCACTTCCAGCCACTCCTCAACTTTAACTCCACTTGCTTTCACCACTTCGCTTGCTTCCAAATTCCCGGATAGGTAAAGGGAGGCAAAATGTATATGAGGGGCTAAGCATGATCAAGAAGAAAAAGAAGAAGAGAATGAATTGCCTTGGTCTTTCCAAGAAGAAAGTGAGAGAACTTAACCTGCGGTGTCAACCTTCAAATTCAACATAATTTGGATAAAAACAAAGTATTAAACATGCCAATAATTTCAAACAAAGCATTTATCAACTTAAACATATTATAAAATCTTTCAAACACATAAAGAATTTAAAACCAGTAGGTAAACAGAATCTTCACTGAGATCATATCTAGATAAGTAAAAAAAAATCGTTTTCGAAAACTCTCAGTTAACCCACCTCGGTCGAGGTGTTCTTGGTTCAACCGAGGTGAAATGCCTCGTTTGGCCAGAATCTCCCCGGTCGAGGTCAAAAATTTTTTTTTTTTTTTTTTTCGGTTTCGACGTTTTTCTCAATCAAATAACCTGTAGGTGTGCATGTAATATCAGATAATCATATAAGGGCAACTGAAGCATAAATATGAAAATATCCGATAAATAAAGTGTCATACATCAAAAGGTAGTCGAATAAATACATCACGTAGTCAGATAAGTACAAACACCCCATACTTGGGACACACTGTCCCAGTGGGTCAAATAAAAAAAAAGTCTAATCATGAGAGTACTCACCGGATAAATGGCCGAACTGCATAAAAGAAAATAAAGAAAATCCTGCAGCTCCTCAATAATCCTGATCCGGTGGTGGTGGTGGTGGTACGTAGGAATACTGAGTCGGATCGTACGGATAGCCCATGACATGCTCGAACTGAAGCTGGGCCATGATGTGCTGATGGTGCTGCCGCTCCTGCATCTCGCGGATATCCAGCGATAATGCAGCATACGTGTCAATAACCTGATCCGTCAGGTCATCGATCCGTCTGTGAGCAGCTCGATCCCTCACTCCATGTCTCCTACGTCTAGCAGGTCTAGCGGGAGGTGCAGCAGGTGCAGGCTCCGTATCCTCCTCGTCGTCCAAGTCTATAATCGGTGGCGCGCTCATCCTTGCAGTATCTGTCCCTGTATCCATCGGGACACCACCATCTCTCTCATCCGTCGTCTCCTCGTCGTCGTCATCCTCCTCCTCCTCAGCAGGGGCAGCTGCTGCCTCTCTATGATCCTCCATTAGAGGAGCCCAAGCTGTCTGCCAATAATGCGGATCAAAGACTGTGAACTGAGCAGACCAACGGATCCGCTGAGGTGCAGTCCGCTCCCAAGGCATGGCGACGTATGGAGTGGTCAAACCACGGGGAACCAGAATCCTCCGTGTGATCATCTCCTGTAATCCCAACGGCTTCGGAGCCGCCGCCATCGTGCAAACACTGAGGTCCATCCCGTGGTAGGTAGCGATATGGGTGACTAGACCTCCGCAGCAAATGTCTCCCTTCGCCTTGGCCTTGATCCTGTGCAGATCCTCTGCCAGGAGCAAGCCAAAGTCTGGGAAACCTCCTGTGACCATGCAGTAGAGGCTGAAGAGTTCGCCCTATTTGATCTTCTGGGGCGTCTCAGTACGCGCCAGAAGTGTCTCGCTGAAAATCCTGTGGGCTAGTCTGAAGGCCGGATGAAAGATGACCTTCTCCCTGGAATCTCCAGGGCGCCATCTGTCTGCATGCTCAGTAATATGGGCAATCTGCCCCCAGAACTCCCTAGCTACGGATCGGGAGGGGAAATCAGTGGCGGTGGGCTCAGAGAAACCAAAAATCTCTCTCCATATCTCTAAAGGAACTATGAAGTTCCGGTTCATCAACCGGTACTTCACAGACCGGTCTGTGGGGAGGTAGGAGAAGGAGCTAACAAACTCCAAGGTTGGCTCCAAGTAAGCTGGGGCTCGGATCTCAGTAAACTGATCCAGCCCGACAGTAGCAATCATCCTCCTAAGGTCAGCGTCTAACCCTAGGCAATCAAAAGCCGACACGTCCAGAAATCGTGGTGCGATAACTGGACGGCTAGCTATCCGCTCATAGTCTACCCGGCATCTCTCGTGGATAACCGGGCGGTAAGGACGGGAAGAAGAAGAAGAAGAAGGGGAGGGGGAGGATCTGTCTCTCAGGGCTAGACGACGATCGGAACTCATTCTTACTCAGCACTGTCAGACCACCTCGGTTGCTGACAAGACTCAAGAACACCTCGGTCGAGATGCAGTTCGACTGGACCGAGGCGCAGCAGTTACGATTCCAATTCTCAAAAATTCAGTTCTTTTCCCCCCAAAATCACTACAATTGCTTCCTAAGGGGTACTTAAATCCTTTCTCAGCAAAATCAGGGGCAACCAAAGCCCAAATCAAAGCGAACGAACGAGTTAGGGTTTCGACTTGTTTTACCTCGTTTCGGTCGATTCGCTCGATTTCTTTGCAGATCTGTTGTTGTAATCGATTCCTCTACCCTTCAATCACAGTTTAGAAGCAGAAATCTTCGAAAACGAGCAAGGAACGAGAGAGAGCGAAGTGGACTGTCGCCGCGGTCGAGGTGAAGAAGATAAAAAGGTAAAAATAAATTTTTCCCAATTTATACCGTTCCTGGATCTGCTGTCACCTCGGTCGAGATGGTCTCGACTGGACCGAGGTGGTACGGACCGAGGTGGTTCTGCAGAAACCCTAGTCACCTCGGTTGCTCAAGAATCAACTCGGTCGAGGTGCTCTGACAGTAACCGAGATGCTTCTTTCTTCTCAGAATCTCGAACTTCCGTCCTTCCAGTTATGCTCTTTCCTTAGATATTCCCTGTTGTCTGTCCAGAACGCCAAAAACAAAGCAAAGCAAAGCAAAAACAAAAACCATCTAAACTAGACTAGAAAACGGGAAAAGAAAGCAATACCTTGGGTTGCCTCCCAAGAAGCGCTTGATTTAAGGTCGCTAGCTGGACCATGATGCGTCTCAAATGAGGTATATTGGTGCAACCTCCTCAACCGGCGTTTCCGGTTGGTATTTCTTAAGTCTATGACCGTTGACCTTGAAGCTTCCGCTAGTTTCGCCCCATATCTCAACTGCACCATGAGGGAAAACATGTTTCACAACGTAAGGCCCGGTCCATCTAGATTTCAACTTACCTGGAAAAAGGCGGAGGCGGGAGTTGAAGAGTAGAACTAAGTCTCCTTCGTTAAGCTCCTTTGGGACGATACGCTTGTCATGCCATCTCTTCGTCCTTTCCTTGTAGATTTTGGCATTCTCATAAGCGTTCAAACACAGCTCCTCCAGCTCGTTAAGTTCCAATAGTCGCTTCTCACCAGCCTCTTTGATATCGAAATTCAACCATTTGATAGCCCAATATGCCTTGTGTTCCAATTCAACGGGCAAGTGGCAAGACTTCCCATATACCAAATTATAAGGAGTGGTGCCTATGGGAGTCTTGAATGCGGTCCTGTATGCCCAAAGAGCATCGTCCAACTTCATGGACCAATCCTTCCTCGTTCTAGAGACGGTCTTCTCCAAAATTGCCTTGATTTCTCTATTCGAGATCTCGACCTGTCCACTAGTTTGAGGGTGGTAAGCAGTTGATACCTTGTGGGTTACCCCATACTTCGATAGAAGTGCTTTGAACTTCCGGTTGATGAAATGCGTTCCTCCATCGCTAATGATGATGCCTGGAGTTCCAAATCGTGGAAAGATAGTTCTATTCAAGAACTTCACAACCACTTTGGTGTCGTTAGTGGGAGAAGCAATGGCTTCAACCCATCTAGAGACGTAATCAACTGCAAGGAGAATGTAGAGGTTTCCTCCGGAGGATGGGAAAGGTCCCATGAAGTCAATCCCCCATACATCAAAGATTTCCACTTCTTGGATGTTATTAAGTGGCATCTCGTTCCTCCTTGATAAGTTCCCTGTTCTTTGGCATGCATCACAAGAGACAACAAAAGATTGCACATCCTTAAATAATGTAGGCCAAAAGAAACCGGAACGCAATACCTTAGCGCATGTTTTATCGGTGCTAGCATGCCCCCCACAAGGAAGTGAATGACAATGCCTTATGACGCTATTAACTTCATCCTCCGGAATGCACCTTCGAAGCATCCCATCCGGTCCGCGCTTGAATAGCAGCGGCTCATCCCAGTAATAATGTCGTACTTCTTTGAAGAATCTTTTCTTTTGAGAGTACGTCAATCCGGGTGGTGTCTCCTGGCAAACAAGATAGTTCACAATATCAGCATACCAAGGACCTTTATTATCAGAAAGTTGGTGGATGGAATGCTCCACCAACAGTGGATGAATATCAGAGGAGGGAGTAAGAAGTTTGTTATTCTCGGCAATCTCAGTTGTCATCATCTCGCCATCGACCTCGGTCGAGGCGCAGAAGCGTTGACCGAGATGTTCTTCAGTCGCCTCGCTCTGTCCAGAAAGTGCCTCGGTCGAGGTACTGCTACTGGATCCGAGACTGGAGATCTTCGTCTCCTGGATTAGCTTCTCAGTTTTAGCTCCTGGATCCTCTTCCAGTGCCTTCAAGCTCCGTATATCTGCATCACAAGAAGCATCTATACCTTCCTCCATTAAACTGAAGCTAATAACTCTTTCGAGTGGGTCATTAATAAGGATAGAGCTCACCAATTCTCTTGATTCTTCTTCATCGTAGATGTTGAAGATATCATCAGTTAGCTGCTCCCCTTTCATGGCTGCAAGTAGTGCGAACTCCACCTCATCGCCACCAACGTTGAATTTCAACTTGGCGTTCTTGCAATCCACGTTGCAACCCGAAGTTGCCAGAAATGGTCTCCCGAGAATAATAGGAACAGGATAATCTGCGGGAATGTCAAGTACGACAAAATCTATGGGAAGATAGAAGTTACCTAACTTGACCGGAACGTCCTCCAAAATGCCCACGGGATGGGTAATGGAGCGATCCGCCATGTAAAGTCGAATCTTGACCGGTTTGGGCTCTCCAAGACCGATCTTCGTGCATAGCTCCAGCGGGATGATGCTTACGCTGGCTCCTAGATCACAAAGGGCTTCACAAGTTACATCCCCAACTTGAATGGGAATGCAAAATGAGCCGGGATCTCTTAACTTAGGTGGCATCTTTTCCTTCATGATTTTGATAAGCTCCGAAGATTTAGATGTCATCCTAACTTCACCAACATCTTCCAGCTTCCTTTTCCTTGCTAAGATTTCTTTTAAGAACTTCCCATAGGCGGGCATACCTAAAATAGCATCAAGGAAAGGAATATTAATATGTAGCTTATTCATCAAGTCAAGAAACTTACCAAAGTGCTTGTCTAGATGTGCTCTGGCTCTGGACTGAGGGAATGGAAGTGGTGGTTTGTATGCAGGGGGTGGAGTATAAGTTTCTGTCGTCCCTCCTGCTTTCTGTTGCTCCGCCTCGGTTGACATCTCGGTCGAGGTGTTCTTCGACTGGATCTGGACCGAGGTGGTCTGCGTCGAGCGAGGTACTGGATCTGCAGTTTTGAGTCCACTCCTCGTCGTTATGGCCATGCATTGGCCCTTAGGGTTAGTTTCCGTCTTCGCTGGAAGCTTCCCTGGATCTCTTGGCGCTTCATTCGCCCTATTAGCAAGTTGTTGTTCGAAGGACTTTTGGGCCCTCGAAAATGAAGTCATAGAATTCTCCATAGCGCTAAGCTTGATCAAGATTGCCTCCAGAACTGCGTCTTTCTTTTCCGGTTGAGACGAACTTGATCCTTGCCCTTGGCTCTTTAATGGAGTAGAAGAAGAAGAAGGGGAAGAGAGGAAAGGGTTAGAGGAATCATTGGAGTTGGAGTTTGAATGATTGTTACCGTAGTTTTGGTTATTCGCCCTCCAGTTATTGCTATTGGATCCTCTATTGTTGTTGTTGTAGTTGCTGTTTCGGGGACCGTTATTGTTGTTACGGTACCCGTTGTTGTTGTTGCTCCTTTGCCCTTGCTCTTCCTTCTTAGTTTGAGCCATCAAGAGCTCCTTCAATTGCTTCACGTCATTCTTCAACGACGTAAGTTGATTGTTGTTGGAATGAGTCTCTTGAAAGTTGACTCTTTTAACTCCACCTTCAGCTCCTTGGTGGGTATATTTCTCCATGTGCAAGGCTTGCTTCTCAATGAAGTCCCAAGCCTCATCAATCGCCATGTCCATGAAGGTACCGGCGGAGAGTAGTTGGAGATTGAACTGGGTGTTTCCGTCCAGCCCTTTGAAGTAGATCTCCAACAACTCGATCTTTGGAATCCCATGATGTGGGCAATCCAAAAGGATATCCTTGAACCGCTCCCAAGATTTGGACAAGCTCTCCTTGTTCTTCATAATGAAAGCATTGATCCTCCCTCTCATTTCAGCGGTCTTTGAGGGTGGAAAGAATTTGGTCAAGAATTCCGTGGTCATCTCCTCCCATGTGCTGATTTTTCCTGGAGGAAGAGATTGATACCAAGTAAGAGCTCTATCTTTTAAAGAAAAGTAAAAAGGTCTTAGCTTGTAGTTGTTATTTTCAATTCTGGAAGGTCGCAAGGTTTCCATCAAGATCTCGTAGTTTTGAAGATGTTGATGCGGTGACTCCTTCTCTAGCCCTCCGAATTGGCATTGGCGAATCATGGATAGAACTTGCGGTCAAAGTTCGTAGTCATGATCTGCTGGATCTCCTAGGTTCACCCCTGGATGCCTCAGCTGTTGATTAAGGTCCATCCTTTGACCTAGGGTTTGTGGGATTCCTGCAAGAAGAACATCTCGGACTGGCATCCGAGGTGGAAGTACATCAGCCGGGGCGTCAGGTACTGGAATCTGCATCGGTCGAGGATCAACAGGAGGATCTTCCCTCAGTCGAAGTAGAATCTGGTCTCGTATGACTGCTATCTCAGCTTCGATTGCTGCAGTCTTGGTGCGATTCTCTTCTTTCTCTTGCCTGAGTTCTTCCTTGCTGAGGCGTAGCAGCTCTAGCGCCTCTTTCAATTGGGCCGCAAGATCGCGATCGTCTTGTTGGGCCATCTTCACTTCTCTTAAGCGTCGCTTGTATGTCTTTTCTGGTTCGGGATCGTAAGGGACGATTTCCTTCCCAGCGCGGGTTCTTCGCATATACCTAAGAAAGAACCTGCAAAAGTCACTCAAGTAGAGTGGTTAGATGAAACGGGGCAATCGCCCCAAGAGCAAACCGTACCGGCTCGGTCTAGACCAAGTCCCCGGCAACGGCGCCAAAAACTTGTTCGCTCTAAACGGTGTGTGCAAGCTTTAAATTTATAACCCTAGACTTAAGCTTAAAACAAGGATGCGAACCCGCAGTGTACGGGTTAATCGTAGTAAAAGCAAGAAAATTCCAGGGGTCGATCACAGGGACTCGGTGAAACAAAGTCAATACGGTGTGCTTATGTCAATACTAACCACAAGAGCGATTAACACAATCAAAGATTAATAAGAAGTCAATAAAGCAAACATGCAATTCTAGGGATTAAAGCATCTAATTGTGGTTCCAACTCAAGATCTATAGATAAGCAGACAAAGCTGAGATTTTTGCGTGGGGAAGGTGTTTCTAAAGTGGAGTAGATAACCGGGTAAGTCTCACTACACACTAATCTTAAACCGTAACACCTATTACCGGGTAAGTCTCAAGGAATCAAGATAAAGGACTATAACCTCAAACTAACACACCATCTAAGGGAATAGAATCAACCTTTACCGGGTAAGTCTCAGGCTAACTCACAAAGATGGGATGGAAGCACACTCAAACCCCAATAAAGGATAAACCTTTATTACCTACACTTATGATCGTTGGTAAACAAACTAAGGAATTACCGGGTAAGTCTCATCCTAAGCTTGCTTTGAACCAGGAAAGGTGTAATAAGAATAGGATTTGGCAAACTCTAACACTTAACTCTCAGTTATGGATCAGGTAAGTCACCTCGGTCAGCCAGTTTCCACCCCGGCCGAGATGTTCATCGACTGAACGAGATGCTTAGGGTTAAGGTTAAAGACTCGAACTTTCAGGATCCTACTGGAATCTAAGATTATTCTATCATTGTTTTTCCCACAACCTTCAGCCAATCACCCTAGAATCACACAAGGAAATTAGCCACTCATCATCATAATGAAAGTATTAAAATATATAGAAGAAAGTGAATATTTGAACAAAGAAGAATTTAATGAAAAGACTTCAATAATTGAATCAAATATCACAACAAAGCGTTCCTTGGATAGCAATCCAACAAGACAAGACAACAAGTGAGGGAATTGAAGACAATCTTACAAAACCCTCCAAGAGCTATAAAAGCTATGGACTTCAATCTTCCTTCAACCTTCAAAAAGGTTCTTCGAAAACTCCCCACTGGAGTAGGCTGCTGCTGCTGCGTGCTATAAACCCTGATCGACGGTATAGCGTGATGTCCAGCTCTAAGCGGATGCCGGAATTATGGGAAATCCGACCCTTTTTATAGGAAAATAACCCTCCAAAGATAATAAATCTTAGAAAGATATTTTCCCATAAATATAGGTAAAATATATGATTCTGCATATCTCCTTCCTTCCAGGAGCCAAGCCCAAAAATATAAGATCTCTTTCCAATTTTAAAAGATCTCAGCCAAGAATAAAATATTCTCGCCGCGTCCTAGGTATTCGCCTCGGTCGAGTCGGCGTCTCTGGATCACCTCGGTCGAGGTGAATCTCTGGTCAACCGAGGTGAGTCACAACTGAATGCGAAATCTCTCAAAACTGGTCGAAAGTAAATCTTTAATCCATGGCTATGCTTCCTGGATGTAGCTCTAAATGACTCATGACTCCTTTCGCTCCTTTTTGATGCAAAATGTACCAAATTACCTGCAATTACAACAAAACTAGGTGTAGACCTCGATCCTCGCAAAGGTAGATGAAATGGTGGTAAAATCACATAATGCACATACAAACATGCAGATTATGAAAGATAAAACGTCCAAACAAACCCCAAAATATAGACTATAATTCATGCTATCAAGTTTCCTCATCCAACCTCTTGAAGTAAATTTCTAGCAACTCAATCTTTGGAATCCCATGATGAGGGCAATTCAACAAAAGGTCCTTGAACCTCTCCCATTACTTGAACAAACTTTCTTTATCCTTCATGACAAAAGCATTGATCTTACCCTTAATTCAGCGGTTTTTGATGGGGGGAAAGAACTTATTAAGAAACTCCGTAGTCATCTCTTCCCATGTATTAACTCTTCCAACTGGAAGGGATTGATACCAAGCCAACGCCTTGTCTTTCAAAGAGAAGTAGAAAGGCCTTAGCTTGTAGTTTTATTCTCCACTCTTGATGGTCTCAATGCCTCCATAAGATTCTCATAGTTTTGAATGTGTTGATGTGAAGATTCTCTTTCCATGCCTCCAAATTGACATTGTCGAATCATTGTGAGGACTTGAGGTCTAAGCTCATAATCATGCTCAGTTGGATCTCCTAGACTAACTCTTGGACGCCGCACTTGCTGATTCGGGTCCATCTGTTGACCTAGGGTTTGCGGAGCTCCAGCAAAAAGGTTACCTCGGTCAACCATGGCCGGCAACCGAGGTGGTGGGTGTATCTCAGCCGGTGCAACTAGGGTTGGATCTTGCCTCGGTCCAACAACTAGGTTCGGTCAGGATCTGAGCTCGTAATGCGGCCATATCAACTTGAATCTCTTCTTTCCTTGCACGAGTCTCATCTTTCTCTCTCTGTAACTCTTCTTTACTCAGCCGAAGTTGTTCCAATGCATCCTTTAATTCGGCTTCAAGATCTCGATCATCTTGATTAGCCATATTAGCTTCTTTCAATCTCCTTTTGTATGTATTTTCTGGTTTAGGA
Source organism: Fagopyrum homotropicum (assembly GCA_033239125.1). Taxonomy (NCBI): domain Eukaryota; kingdom Viridiplantae; phylum Streptophyta; class Magnoliopsida; order Caryophyllales; family Polygonaceae; genus Fagopyrum; species Fagopyrum homotropicum. The sequence continues at coordinate 93,587,147 of BSWB01000003.1, read as the reverse complement.
TCGTAGGGAACAATTTCTTTCCCAACACGAGTTCTTCGCATAAACCTAAAGAAAGATCCTACGAAATCACTCAAGTAAAGTAATCAATAGCAACAAGGGCAACAACCCTAAAAGACAACCAAAGCCGAACTTGGTCTTGACCAAGTTCCCCAACAACGGCGCCAAAAACGTTTTCACTCTCAGACGTGTGTGTATGGTGAACGATATAGTTTTAAATTTATAACCTAAAATATAAGACTGAAACAATATGCAAACCCGCAGTGTACGGATCAATTGTAATAACAACAAATACTCTAGGGTCGAATACAAGGACTATGGTGAAACAAAGCACGGCAATTCAGGTTGTCAATAAAAAACAAGCAACAAAGCAAAGGTATCAAAGATGATGTAATAATCAGGTAAAGAAAATGCAGATCCTAGAGGTCAAAGCATCCGGTTGTAGGGGTGTTCAAAAAAAATCCGATCCGCCAATAATCCGACTATCCGACTTAGTAATATTTGACATTTACATGATCCGGTGGAAATCTATCCGTATCCGCTCCGATCCGTTTAAAATTTTCGGATATGCGGATCGGATACGGATTGTACTTTTTGTACACTCGAATATCCGATATCCAATAATATATAAAATATGTATACAAAAATTATGCCTATCTTACATTAGCTGAGTTGGTGAAGTGAGAATGCAGTTTTTTTAATTGGCACAAATGTCTAAGGTTCGAATCTCCAAGCCAGTAAAAAAAATGAACTTTTTTAATTAAAAAAAATGAAACCCTAAATATATATATAAATGACTAAAGAGGTATCATCAGCGCTTCTCAATTTCATTTACGCAGCCGCCGCTCCTTCTCTACACTACTGCTTCGTTCTTCTTCTTCTTTGGTTGCTCCGTCAATTTCGCAGGTGAGTGGTTGCGCAGAGACTCCGGCCATACTATCTTTGTCTCCGATCGGCAGCCATTCTTGCAGAAGAACAAGAACGCAGTGAAACCGTAATCTCTCGCTCGCCACACATCTCCCTTTCTCTCCTCTTCTCCCGTCGTTTTCGTAGCTTTCCAGTTGCCTCAGATCTCCCTTCATCTTCGTATCACTCCAATCGCCACAGGCCTTCGTCAATGGTTAGTTTACTGATATTTGCAATTGTTATATGTTTATAGCTCTCCAATCGTCATAGATCTCCCTTCATCTTGTGTTTCTGTTTTATCATTTTGCATAGTTTAAAGCACTTGTGTTTCTATATTTGACAGGTTAATGTAACTCTCCTTGAATTTCTGATCGGATTTCCATGAGCCGAAGCTGTTTCCGGAGTGGGATGTGCTATGAGCTTTAGATGGATCTTTGAGAAAACAAATTACTGAAAAAAATCGATAATGGATGTTTTTGTTTTATGTTTAAGTTATGGATATATCATTTTGTATTTTGGTCCATGTATATGTTTATTAAACTTTAATCTTAAATCAAACAAGAACAAACATAAATTTGAACCCAACCGATTTTAATTATTTTTTTACAAAGGTAATGCACTATAATCAAATTATTCGGATATCCGGTTTCGGATATCCGATATGTTTTATCTTATCGGACCGGATATCCGAGCAATTACAGATCGGATCGGACATCAATTTCACCTAAAAATTGTTCCGGATATCCGGGAATGAACAGCCCTATCTAGTTGTGGTTCCGACTCGAGATCTCAAAGGATAACGTGGACAAAGCTGAGGTTTGCAAGGGAAGGTATTTCTAAGGTGGAAATAGATCACCGGGTCAGTCTCACTACTCACTATTCCAAACCAAAGATCCTCTCACTGGTAAGTCTCGGAACTAAGGAAAGAACTATAATCTCAAACCAGCACACCACCTAAGGGGATAAAACTAACCTTTACCGGGTAAGTCTCAGGCTAACTCACATAGGTAGGATGAAGGCACACTCAAACCCTAATAAAGGACAAACCTTTATTATTTAACACTCATCATCATCGGTATACAAGCAAAGGAATCACCGGGTAAGTCTCATCATAGGCTTGCGTATGGACCAGGAAAGGTGCAACAAGGATAGGATTTGGCAAACTAAAATCTCAACTCAAATACGAACCAGAAAAGGAATCGCCTCGCTTAGCTCATATCCGATCTCGATCGAGATGTTCTATGAACCGACCGAGGTGATATTCTATGAACTGACCGAGGTGAGGTTCGGTTATGGTTTGGCTCGAGCTTTCAGGGTCCACTGGGGTAAAGGCTCATTCTTTCATCGTCTTTCCCACAACCTTCAGCCAATCACCCTAGAATCGCACAAGAATTTAGCCAATAATCATCATAATAATAATAATCAAATATATAAGAAAAGATGCAATATCCAAACAAGAAAACCTTAACACAAAGGTCTCAATAATCACTCAATCAAACAATCAAACATCTAGCAAACTGCGTTCCTCAATCACAAACCAAAAGACAACAACCAAACAATCTAAGAAAACCTTACAGCTTCCTTCAAAGCCTTCAACTTTATCTTCAAAGCCAACTTCCTTCCTTCGTTGGAATATCTTCAATCTTCCAAACTAATCAGCCAACTAGATCTGCTTCCATCTAGAAAATACATCCCAACATATAGGAAAATCACTTGCCAAAAATAAAAGATATTACGCCAAGAATAAAAGATCTTATGGGCCATGGGCCGTCCGTTTCGATCCAGCCCAGCAGAGTCACCTCGGTCGAGATGGTACTGTAGCCATCCGAGGTGATCCCCAGCTACGTGCAAATCTCTCCAATCTGGTCCAAAATAAAACTTATGTCCAACTTCCATGGTTCCTAAGCCTTTATTTGTAGCTCCTTAATGTTCCATAATGTAGCTCCAATGACTCCTTAAATCCCTTAGCTCCATATCGCTCCAAAACATGTTATTTTCCCTACAATTACAACAAAACTAGGTGTAGACCTCGATTCTTGCAAAGGTAAACAAAACAACATAACGATCAAGAATATACATCCATGCATGCAGATTTATGAAGATAAAACGTCCAAACTAATCCCAAAATATAGACTATAATACATGCTATCAGTAACAACGAGAATTGCCCCATTAAAGGTGCTAGAACAAAAGTGATTAAGAGGTGTCAAAACTGGACCAAGCAACTAAGATCATATTGCTAAAAACAGAGAAGGAAATGAATGGAAGAAGGTGGGTAGGAATGAAAAGAAAAAAGATAATTATCCTAAAAATCAACATGACTTCAGACTGTACTTGTCGGAAAAGTATGGATTCAAGAATGATGATTCATCCTTGAGCTATAAGGAAAGCACTCAACATCCAAGTGTGAACAAGGAAGAGGCTGAGAAAGTAAACACAAAGAAGAACAACGCTGAAAACAAGCCTCTAGAAACCCCTATTGATGGCACCGAGGTTTTGTCCAACATGGTCATACCCGATGATGAACAACATGTGGATGCTATCTCAAATGATGTGAATTTTGGAAATAAAACGGTTATTTATCCATAAACATTCCATCAAACTCACGTTCTTTTGATCGAGTTTTCATAAATCTTGGCCCTGTAACCAAAATGTCACCCGGGATTCTAGACCGAGATTTCATCTTTCAAACTGTTCGTGGACTTTCAATCTAGATCGGGAATTGTGGCAATAACCCCGCAACAATTTGGTACGAAGATTTTTCTAAGGGGTGTGGCTTTTGTGCCCATAAAGAACATAATTGTTCGCTCTCAGACGTGTGTGTATGGTGAACGATATAGCTTTAAATTTTTAACCTAAACGATAAGCCTGAAACAATATGCGAACCCGCAGTGTACGGATCAATTGTAATTACAACAAATAATCCAGGGTCAAACACATGGACTATGGTGAAACAAAGCACGACAATTCAGGTTGTCAATCAAAAACAAGCAACAAAACAAAGGTATCAAAGATGATGTAATAATCAGATAAAGAAAATGCAAATTCTAGAGGTCAAAGCATCCAGTTGTGGTTCCGACTTGAGATCTCAAAGGATAACGTGGACAAAACTGAGGTTTGCAAGGGAAGGTATTTCTAAGGTGGAAATAGATCACCGGGTTAGTCTCACTACTTACTATCCCAAACTAAAGATCCTCTCACTGGGTAAGTCTAAAAAAACTAAGGATGGAACTATAATCTCAAACTAGCACACCACCTAAGGGGATAAAACTAACCTTTACCGGGTAAGTCCCAGACTAACTCACATAGGTAGGATGAAAGCACACTCAAACCCTAATAAAGGACAAACCTTTATTACCTAACACTCATCATCATCGGTATACAAGCAAAGGAATCACCAGGTAAGTCTCATCTTAGGCTTGCATATGGACCAAGAAAGGTGCAACAAGGATAGGATTTGGCAAACTAAAACCTCAACTCATATATGGATCAGAAAAGGAATCGTCTCGCTCAGTTCATATCCGATCTCGGTCGTGATGATCTATGAACCGACCGAGGTGAGGTGAGGTTAAGGTTTGACTCGAGCTTTCAGGGTCCATTGGGGTAAAGGCTCATTCTTTCATCGTCTTTCCCACAACCTTCAGCCAATCACCCTAGAATCGCACAAGAATTTAGCCAATAATCATCATGATAATAATAATCAAATATATAATAAAAGATGCAATATCCAAACAAGAAAACCTTAATACAAAGGTCTCAATAATCACTCAATCAAACAATCAAACAACCCGCAAACCGCATTCCTCGATCACAAACTAAAAGACAACAACCAAACAATCTAAGAAAACCTTACAACTTCCTTCAAAGCCTTCAACTTTATCTTCAAAGCCAACTTCCTTCCTTCTTTGGAATATCTTCAAAGCCTTCTTTGGAATATCTTCAAACTAATCAGTCAACTAGATCTGCTTCCATCTAGAAAATACATCCCAACATATAGGAAAATCACATGCCAAAAATAAAAGATATTATGCCAAGAATAAAAGATCTTATGGGCTATGGGCCGTCCGTCTTGATCCAGCCCAGCGGGGTCACCTCGGTCGAGATGGTATTGTAGTCATCCGAGGTGATCCCCAGCAAAGTGCAAATCTCTCCAATCTGGTCCAAAATCAAACTTTTGTCCAACTTCCATGGTTCCTAAGCCTTTCTTGTAGCTCCTTAATGTTCCATAATGTAGCTCCAATGACTCCTTAAATCCCTTAGCTCCATATCGCTCCAAAACGTGTTATTTTCCCTACAATTACAACAAAATTAGATGTAGACCTCGATTATTGCAAAGGTAAACAAAACAACATAATGATCATGAATATACATCCATGCATGCAGATTTATGAAGATAAAACGTCCAAACCAATTCCAAAATATTGATTATAATACATGCTATCAAAATACCCCATACTTGTCCTTTGCTTGTCCCCAAGCAAAATTCAAATCTTAGATACAAGATAGAATGGATTATAAGTCATCAAAAAATCAATGAAAAATATTTCAAAACCTTTTGGTAGTGCGCTCCGCTCATAGATCACTCTAAGAGAATGCTTCATAGCAAATAAAATCAAAACATTGTCAAAACATTTTATAAATATAAGAAAGCTGATCATCCTTGCGTAAAATCATAGAATGCATAATAAATCATATTTATCGAAATCAATCATGTATAATCCAGTTTAAACCACCAAGTCAATCTGATGCAGGACCATTACATGGAAGATATCAAGGACCCATTACTAGGGCAAGAGCTAAGGAGATCCAAGAAGTTACGTCAAGGGAAGTGCTATTGCTTGGCACCATGCGTGAACCATTTAACTTCCATACATCATGTGTTAATCTCTTGGTAAATGCAGGAGCAAGCAAGCAAAGGGAAGAGACCATGCAGACGTTAGAACAACAAGAGCTGGATCATATAGCCACGCCAGCAAGCTCGACGTTGCTCACTTCCCAGGCGGCCCAAGAGAGTAACCAGCTGCTCACGTCCAAGGTGACCCAAGAGAGTAACCAGCTGCTCACGTCCAAGGCGGCCCAAGAGAGTAACCAGCTCCCTTAGTCGGATCATCCATTTGAGCTCTTAAAAACCGTCCAACCCACTCATGGATATGTTTTGAATAAGTCAGCCTATTTGATGCTGGTTAGTTATTTTTTAAGTTGTTAGCTACATTTGTGGAAACTCTCTTGTTACCACCTTCCACAAATGTTTTAGTTTTCTTTTCTTTATTTTGTCTAGTTAAAAGAGTCTATATATAGTCTCTTTAGCTGCTGAATAGGGTACGTTTTATTGTGCTAAGAATTATCGTTTGTAATCATTCACAAAATCAATCAAAGAACAAGAGAGTTTTTGGTTGGCATTGTCGTTGTTTGCTTGGCTGAGCTTGTTTGTGTCAACCGCCTTCGGATTGGTGCTTCGAGCCTTCACGAGTCCCTCTTTGTGCTAGTCCAGCCGGAGCTAGTGTAAAGTTGTATTGGAGACGGGTCTAGGGCATTCACGAAGCGGGGTCTTGGCTCTTCAGCCTTGGTTCTTTTCGTTGACTCTCTTTGGTTCATCTCTACGTCTTCCTGCATCCATTCCATATCCACGTTTCATTCCGCATCTGGATTCGCTTCATTCAGCCGGATTCAGATAATTGTACCTAGATCGACTCATCCACGGACTAATACCGTATCAGTTGGTATCAGAGCTCAGTTCGTACAATTGATCACTCCTTTCTTCTTTGTTAACCTTATTGCTTAACCAATTGAGGTTTAACTTGTGCTTGAAGTGTGCAAAATCAAAAAGCCAAGGGTTTCTTAGGGCCGGACAACATCTTGAGGAGAGGTAAACACAAAAAAAAAAAATAAAGAGATCGAACGTTGCAGTCAAATTCGGTAACCTTCTCTCCCACAAATCTCGTTTCAATCAATTTCGGTTACCTTCTCTCCTACAAATCTTTGACAAAGTCTAAGAGGTCTTTCAAAAAAAAAAGGAAAAAGAACAACACAAAAACGGTTGGCCTGCTATTAATCGACCATTAAGCACAAGAAAAATTCCCCTCTTTGTGAGAACTCCTTCAAACAACTCCTACGTCATTCTAATCACAAACCACCATACCTACACCAACCCAACGGTCAATACTCCGATTAGGGGTGTCTTAATTCATCTCCGACACTAACATCAGTTTTGGCAGTTCTAGTTCCAAAGGGTTGCTAAGAAGGTTCGAAAATCGTGATCTTAAGGTGTTGGATCCTTACAACTCGAGCCACCAGCTAGGCAATACCAACGAGAGAGTGAGCGATACACAAGTGAGATCTTTGTTTTCTAACCTAACTAGTTCTTTGTTTGTTACTTGAGCATGTCTAGGTCCCGAAGCCCCAGCAAGTCTAGCAGCGAGACCGTCACGCCTAAGATGCTCAGTCTATTGAAATAATTGTCCGATTCCGTAGCTAACCTATCTAAACGAGTGGAGTCTATGAAAGCACGAACCCCACCATCGCGGACACCACCTTTAAGAACCAATTATGAGTTTAGCGGTCCCTCACACGTTACTAGAGAGCCAGATCATCCGGATCAAGGTAATTTACAGTCCAATGTCCTCCCTAATGCTTTTGACATGCCACCATTTGTTGATAACTTTCAGCGACGGAATGAAGCTCCTTTTGAGGATCATACTTGGGAAGATTACAATTGACCATTCCAACAGCCAAGGCAAGGACGAGAACGTGATAATATACGGCCCTATCAAGAGCAAGACGGTCTCGGCAAAGTCAAAATCAAAATTCTCGTCTTTGAAGGAAAGTGTGATCCCGACGTCTACACGGAGTGGGAAACTAAAGTCGAGCAGATCTGGTTGTGTCATAACTTCAGCGAGCCTAGGAAGGTTCAGCTAGCCGCTCTCGAGTTCCAAGGCTATGCCTTGGTATGGTGGGATCACGTAGTCAAAGAAAGAGTGCGAACATTGGATCCTCAAATCACCACATGGGAGCATATGAAGGCACTAATGAGGTCTCGATTCGTCCCACCTCACTATACCGAGAGCTTCGACAACGGCTGGAAAATTTGAGACAAGGCTCTCTTAGCGCTGAGGAAGCCTATACCAATATGCAAGTTGCTATGGTGAATGCCAACGTTCTAGAGGATGAGGAAAATACTCTGGCTAGGTATCTTCGTATTCTTAACTCTAATTTGGCTAATGAAGTTGATATGTATCCATACAGCACCATGGAGCAATTACTACACTTGGCCATCAAGGTGGAAAGGAAGACTAAGGTGCAAAATCGGGAACACAAGCCACCTCATGGGACGCCCAACGCTTGGAAATCACAAGGAAACCGGCTACCTATTGTTAGCATGAAATATTGTGATGTTTTAGGCACGTTTTCTAAGTGTATTTGATTCATATTGATAGTCTTTGATTTAGCATTGTTGCAATTGTGAGCTAGTTTGCCTATATTGTCGATATGGATGTCTACACTAGCTTTATGTTGATTATAGGTGATTGAGAGTCATTTCCGAACGGAATCGAGCAAAGAAGAGTTGATTGAGTATGTCCATGGATTGAGGGCATTATTAGGAGCAAAATGGAGTTCAACTTGGGGAATGCACGAGGCTAGGGAAGAATCACGTTCTTGCCCTAAACCACGCTCTAAAATACGGCCGTACTACAAACCACGTTTAGTTCCACGGCCGTGGAACCTTGCAAAGAGAGGCGTGATGCATTCCAGTAACTATTACGGTCGTGGAATCCATGGTTCAAACCGTGTTGATTTCCACGCTCTAAATTACGGTCGTGGAACCTTCCACGACCGTGATCTTGGCAATCTTTTTCGCCACATTTTGAAGCCACGATCTTTTGAAGATTGGGCCGGGCCGATATTTTATCTTGCCCTATAAAAAGACGGACGAAGAGAAATTCCGTCACCTCGCTTTAGACCTTGGCTTACACCTTCGCTTAGAGGCATTTACATCTCATTGGAGATCGAAGTTCGTGTTGGGATTTGCCCTAATCTCGCACTTTTGGTGGAGATTGCTGTTGAGATTTCCGGATCGGTGGAAGATCGAAGTTTTTTTGGAAGATTGTTGCAAGAAGATTTCTCTTCTTGTTTAGGTTTGATTTAGAAGACGGATTGACATCCCGTTCTTCTTTCTTTCCTAAGATTGTGATTGTTTGCTTTATTCTGAATCTATTGACAATATTCGTTCTTGATTGTGACTTTGAGATTGGTTTGAAGTTTATTGAAAGTTTTCGGAAGTTTTCATCTTTCTATCTTTTAATTCTTGAATTTGATATCAACATGACTGTTATTGGCTAAAACCCTTTAGCAATTCTAAGGTGAAGGGTTGATAGTTGTGGCTTAGATGATGATAGATCGATCGTAAACAGATTAGACCCTGAGAGTTAGAGAGAATCGTCGACGAACCCTAAATCACGGTTTGTTCTTGAGATCCACGGCCGTGGAGTCTCAAGATCTACCCGTAATTTCCCTTAAGTTTACGAACCTGCTTTTACTTTAATCCAAAGTTAAAGATTTGCTTTAACTTAGTTTAGGCTTGCCTTTTCTAGGTGGTAGTGAAGCCTCAACAACCTCTACCTCGATTGTGAGTGTCACAACCGTAATCGGTTAAGTTAGTCTTGATCCTTGGATTACAAGTTTGGGTATTTGACATTAATTCTTGCCTTTAGAATCTTTCTATATTGAAGCCTCAACAACCTGTATAGAGAGTGTCTTGTGGGCGAGTCATATAAGGTTTTTGGAACTTCACCGTACGATTACCTTACATTAGCATACCTTTGCATATCTCAAACTCTGTCTTTATATCATTAGTATATCTTGAATCGATTGCCACAGCTGGATACCTGGATCTTTAGGATTGTTGTTTTCCCAATATTTGCAAAAACTCTCATATTTACTCGCTTGATAATCTGCAATTGAATTTGTTCCCACCTAAATCCCTGTGTTCGATACTCTGGAATTCTTGCTTAACTACGTCGATCCGTACACTGCGGGTTCGCTTGCTTGATTCTAGTTTTATAAATTTAAAGCTTATTTGCACACACCTTTAGGGGCGAACACCTATCCACAGCAGGGATCAAGGAGGCCAGAAGGAGGAGAGAAAGTCGGCACCTATGAGCCAAGAAGGCCAACGAAGGTCTTCTACACCGTCCACTACACCACGATCCTTGAATGAGCCTTCAAGTGGTCATCGAGGGAGTACTCCTACCTCTAACTCTAGAACTAGGGACATTGTGTGTTTTAAATGCCAAGGTAGAGGACACATGAGTAGGGAATGTCCTAATAGACGCACTTCGATCATAAATCATCTAGGAAATATGAGAGTGAGGATGATGTGGAATTGGATGATGAAAATGCATTAATTGATGACAATGAGCAAACTGAGAATGATGATTGCATTGAGTATGAACAAGGTGAATCCTTGATAGCTAGGAGAACTTTGCATGTCCAACTAGCACCTTGTGAGGATAACCAACGTGAAAATCTGTTTCATACTAGGTGTAGTATTAAAGGAAAAGTGTGTAATGTGATAATTGATGGGGGAAGTTGTTGCAACATAGCTAGCACTGAAATGGTAAACAAATTACAACTTCTTACATTTTATCACCCTAGGCCATATAAACTACATTGAATGAATGAGTGTGGAGAACTTAAGGTCAATAAGCAAACTAAGGTCAATATAACATTAGGATCATATGAGGATATTATTACATGTGATGTTGTGCCTATGAATGCTTGTCACTTGTTGCTTGGTCGTCCATGGCAATATGATAGGAAAGTTGTATATGATGGGTTTTCTAATAAATATAGCTTTGAGTACAAAGGTAAAACTTTAACACTTAAACCTATGACACCTTTATAAATAGCCGAGTATTATGAGAACAAGAGGGTAGAGCAAGGAACCCCTCAAAAGCCTAAAATGACACGGCCTAAGAGTAAGGAGAACAAAACTCATCAAACACTGTTAGTACAACCAACAAGTAGCTATCTTGAGTCTAGGAATGAATATGTCACTAACTATGCTTCTATGGATGTGCTAATGATGAGTTTGTGTAAATATCTAGTGACGGTGCCTCATGACTCTAAGATTCCACTTCCTAGTTCTATCCAGGGGCTGTTAGACGAGTTTAAGGACGTTTTTCCTGAGGAGGTTCCAGCTGGCTTGCCGCCCATTAGGGACATTGAACACCAAATAGATTTAATACCCGGAGCCACTCTTCCCAATAGGCCCGCCTATAGGATGAACCCTACGGAAGCCCAGGAAATTCAGAACCAAGTTCAAGCCTTGCTAGATAAAGGGTATGTTCGGGAAAGCCTTAGTCCTTGTGCCGTTCCCGTCCTGCTAGTACCCAAGAAGGATAATACTTGGAGAATGTGTATTGATTGTAGAGCAATCAATAAAGTTACTATCAAGTATAGACACCTGATTCCCCGTCTAGATGACATGCTTGATGAGTTACATGGAGCTACAATTTTCACTAAGATTGACCTTAGGAGTGGCTACCATCAAATTAGAATGGGGAAGGGGACGAATGGAAAACAGCTTTTAAAACCAAATTTGGTCTCTATGAGTGGCTAGTAATGCCTTTTGGCTTAACTAATGCTCCTAGTACTTTCATGAGATTAATGAATCATATTTTGAGACCTTATATTGGTTTATTTGTTGTAGTCTACTTTGATGACATTCTTATCTATAGTAAGACTGTAAAGGAGCATGAAAATCATTTGAGAGATGTGCTTGCTACATTGCGTATAGAATACTTGTATTCTAATATTAAAAAATGTGATTTCTATACTAACCGAGTGATTTTTCTTGGTTTTGTAGTAAGTGCCAACGGTTTGCAAGTGGATGAGGATAAGGTTAAGGCAATCAATGAATGGCCCATTCCTAGGTCGGTTGGTGAAGTAAGGAGTTTCCATGGCCTAGCTACATTCTGTAGAAGATTTGCGAGGGACTTTAGTACCATTGCAGCACCACTCACGGCCTTGACCAAAAAGAAGGTTCCTTTTGAGTGGAATGAACCTCAGCAAAGAGCATTTGAAGAACTCAAGAAACGCCTCACCCCACGCACCACTACTCGCTCTACCGGACTTCACTAATCCCTTTGAGGTTGAATGCGACGCATCCGGCATTTAGCGGCGTCCTTATGCAAGAAGGTAAGCCTCTAGCTTTCTTTAGTGAAAAATTGAAGGGTGCATGCTTAAACTATTCCACGTATGACAAAGAATTGTATGCCTTGTTTAGAGTACTCAAAACATGTCAACATTACCTTTGGCCCCAAGAGTTTGTTTTGAAAACTGATCATGATTCACTTAGACACTTTAGGAGCCAAGATAAGCTAGATAGGCGGCATGGTAGGTGGATGGAGTTCATTGAAACCTTTCCTTACATTATCAAGTATAAGAAGGGAAAGGATAATGTCGTAGCGGATGCTTTGTCTAGGAGATACACCTTAATCACCACCTTGGATTCTAGGATGTTAGGTTTTACTTACATTAAAGAATTATATGTGGATGATGCTGAATTTGGGAAGATATTTCATAGATGCACTACTCAAGGCCCTTATGATAAGTATTTTGTGTTTGAAGGTTTCTTGTTCAAAGTGGATAAAATTTGCATACCTAGATGTTTCCTTAGGATCTTATTAGTGGAAGAAGCCCATAAAGGAGGTTTAATGGGGCATTTTGGGAGGGATAAAACTTATCACATGTTGCAAACTCACTTTTATTGGCCTCATATGTTAAGGGATGTAGAACACATGCTGAAAAGGTGCATTGAATGTCTTAAGGCCAAAGCTAGGGTACAACCCCACGGGCTGTATACACCCTTACCGACGCCTAGTTGCCCTTGGGAAGATATAAGTATGGATTTCATTGTTGGACTACCTAGGACTAAGAAAGGAAGAGATTCCATTTTTGTGGTGGTAGATAGTTCTCTAAAATAGCACATTTTATTCCATGTCATAAAACTGATGATGCATATAATGTCGCTAACCTTTTCTTTAAGGAAATAGTGAGATTACATGGAATACCTAAAACCATTGTTAGTGATAGGGATGTCAAGTTTTTGAGTTTCTTTTGGAAAACGCTTTGGGGAAAAATGGGCACTAGATTACTATTCTCGACCTCTAGTCATCCCCAAACAGATGGGCAAACGGAAGTCACCAATAGGACCCTAACGACCCTCCTTAGAACCATGTTGAAAGATAACTTAAAAGAATGGGAAGACATGTTACCACATATCGAGTTTGCTTATAATCGCACCATGCATTCTTCCACTTCGTTATCACCTTTCAAATGTGTTTATGGATTTAACCCTTTAACTCCTTTGGACTTATTACCGATTCCTCGAAAGGATCGAGTAGCTTTTGATGCTTTGGAACAAGCGGACTACATTAAGGAACTTCATGCCAAGACCAAGGCTACACTTGATAAGAAGGGCGTTGAAACTACAGCTCGGAATAACAAAGGACGTCGGAAGATGGTTTTCCAGCCCGGCGACCTAGTTTGGCTACATCTAAGGAAAGAGCGGTTTCCGGCAAAACGCCATTCCAAGCTAGCCCCACGGGGTGATGGACCATTCAAAGTCCTACACCGGATTAACGATAACGCATATGTGTTGGACTTACCGGAAGAATATGGAGTTAGTACCACTTTTAACGTAGGAGATTTGAGCCCCTATGAAGGAGAGTCGGAACAAGATGAAAATTCAGGGTCGAATTCTTTCCAAGAAGGAGTGGATGATGTAGGACCATTACATGGAAGATATCAAGGACCCATTACTAGGGCAAGAGCTAAGGAGATCCAAGAAGTTACGTCAAGGGAAGTGCTATTGCTTGGCACCATGCGTGAACCATTTAACTTCTATACATCACGTGTTAATCTCTTGGTGAATGCAGGAGCAAGCAAGCAAAGGGAAGAGACCATGCAGACGTTAGAACAACAAGAGCTGGATCATATAGCCACGCCAACAAGCTCGACGTTGCTCACTTCCCAGGCGGCCCAAGAGAGTAATCAGTTGCTCACGTCCAAGGCGACCCAAGAGAGTAACCAGCTGCTCACGTCCAAGGCGGCCCAAGAGAGTAACCAGCTCCCTCAGTCGGATCATCCATTTGGGCTCTTAAAAACCGTCCAACCCACTCATGGATCTGTTTTGAATAAGTCAGCCTATTTTGATGCTGATTAGTTGTTTGTTAAGTTGTTAGCTACATTTGTGGAAGCTCTCTTGTTACCACCTTCCACAAATGTTTTAGTTTTCTTTTCTATATTTTGTCTAGATAAAAGAGTCTATATATAGTCTCTTTAGCTGCTGAATAGGGTACGTTTTATTGTGCTAAGAATTATCGTTTGTAATCATTCACAAAATCAATCAAAGAACAAGAGAGTTTTTGGTTGGCATTGTTGTTGTTTGCTTGGCTGAGCTTGTTTGTGTCAACCGTCTTCGGATTGGTGTTTCGAGCCTTCACGAGTCCCTCTTTGTGCTAGTCCAGCCGGAGCTAGTGTAAAGTTGTATTGGAGACGGGTCTAGGGCATTCACGAAGCGGGGTCTTGGCTCTTCAGCCTTGGTTCTTTTCGTTGACTCTCTTTGGTTCATCTCTACGTCTTCCTGCATCCATTCCATATCCACGTTTCATTCCGCATCTGGATTCACTTCATTAAGCCAGATTCGGATCATTGTACCTAGATCGACTCATCCACGGACTAATACCGTATCTGTACATACTCAAGGTCTCAAGGGCTTTAAAAAAAGGTCAAGAAACGTGCGAGAGTGGGATGTATATAGGATAATGGTGTGCTATAAAGTCAAGGAAGGATGGACCACCATTAAACTGAATATGAAAAAGCATACGACCAAGTCAACTGAGAATTTATAATTTGTATACTCAACAATTTTGGGTTTAATGAAAATTTTGTGGGATGGATCAAGAAATAAATATCCACAATATCATTCCCGGTTCTTGTAAATAATGGACCAACTGACCCATTCTTTACAAAAAAAGGTCTCAGACAAGGAGACCCCTTATCCTTATACCTATTTATTTTGGGAGCATAAACTCTTACACAAATGCTTCAATATGTCTGCAATAATTACGACAACTATATTGATTTCTCCATATGCAGACTTGCAACACTAATCCCTTTTTTTTTATCATATGTTGATGATATTGAAGAACCGTACAGGTGAATATAAAGGATAAAAATTGTTACGCTAAGATCGTGATGCGCAATTGGGTTTTAAATTTATAACTCGAACTAAATCCTAACTACCTAGCGAAATCCGCAGTATACGGGACGTTTGTAGAAGGGATAGTATTCCGAGGTCGAACACAAAGACTAAGGTGAAATTGATTCGAATTGTGATTGAGTTTAGTAAAAACCTAGGTTGAAAGAAAAGAAAGAAATAAAGAAATGAAAATCTCAAATGTTTTTAGTTGGTTTTTTTGGTGATCAATCAAAGATCACAATTCATGCAAAGTAAACAATCAAACTAAACTAAGTATCAACACAAATGAACAAGCTAAACAAGATAGTGATCAAAGAAAGAAAAAAACGGATTCTAGGGGTTGGAAGTTCCGGTTATGGCATAGGACTCAAGTTATCTATTCATTTCTTGGATTAACTATGATATGTTGGGATTAAGCGTTTCTAGATTGGGATCAATTACCGGGTAGGTCTCATGGTCCAACTAGTCCACTCCTAAGGTCTCATCACCGGGTAAGTCTCTAAGAACCTAGGGATAGGAATTCTACACAAACCGGATTGTTAGCTAGGGATCTAACCTATCCTTACCGGGTAAGTCTTGGAAAGGGTAGTCCTACACAACTATCCTAGCACACCTAATCCAATGGCGGCTTATTAGGCTCACCACTACCTAAGGGTTGTTATCTTTGGAATCTAAGAGTAAGGATTACCGGGTAAGTCTCTCCTAACACTTAGTTACTAACACTAGGTCACCCTAGGGTAGATTAAACTCAACAAACACTTAGGATTTCAACATTCTATAGATCTAAGACAAGATCCATCGGGCCAGGGAAAATCACGGTTTGTTCTACCTAAACCACGGCCGTGGTCAGACAAGAACTACCCGTGATTTCTAACAGCAGCTACGTTCATACACACAAGTCATCCAAAGGTAAATCTAAGTCCGTCCTATCAAAGCCCTAGCCATAACCATCCTTTCCTTACCCTATAACCTCATCAATTTAGCCTACAACGTTCATAATAGAAATCGAAACAAACAAACATAAAATCATGACATCCATTTGCAAGATAATGAAGGAAAAGAGGTGGACAAGTGAACTAAAGCAAAACCAAGCTGAAAATAGAATTAGAATAACTCACAATCCTTCCAAAAGAAGGTTCAAATGATTCATACAACTCTTAGAAATAGAATCCGGAATTCTTCAATACAAAACTATCAAGTGTGGTGATGGTGTGTGTTCTTCTCCTCCTCTTCAATGGAGCTCTTCTTCTTCCTCTTTGACATTTTCCTTCCTAGAAAATCTTCTTGTTGAGAGAATATTTTTGTTAGAGAGTCATGGATAATGGAGAGCTGCTCCAAGATGCCTCTCACAGCCCATGAAGGACCACTTTTATAACAAACTTGCATGAGCTGGCCATGAGAGTCGTGGCACAGCTGTCACAAGAATCTGGCAAAATCCACGGGTGATTCCACGGCCGTGGAGTGTCAGAGAACCGTGATTCTGTGCAGAAACTTCGCCTTGGATCATTAAGTTGTGATTTGGTGCATGGCTAGTGTTGGCAAGGTTCCATGAGTCCTCCTTAGCCTTTAGCTTGTGTCCTAATGAGTCCGAGGGTGTGTCATCTAGATGAACGATCCTCAAACGTATCGTTTTAGCTCCTAAATCTCCCGAAATACCTATAAAACACGCACAAGTCCGTGTAGACGTCTATCTCGACAAAGTACATGAATTGAGTGCAAAACGTCGTGAACTAGTGCTAAACTATGCATGAATGAGTGAGAAATCTATCTAAATGATTACCTAAAACTAAGCAATAAATCATGTTATCAAAATACCCCATACTTAAGGTTTGCTCGTCCCCGAGCAAATTTCCAACTATAGACTAAGAGATGACATGATTTATGCATGCAGAAAAATGGCAAAATCTTTTTGGGTTTGTGCTTCTATTATTGAATCACCTTCAAAGTCATGTTCATGGCAAGGACAAGCAATCATGCATTCAAACAAATGAAGACATGGAAAGACAATTGTACTTAACTCAAAAGTATGCATGAAATGTAAAGACGAAGAAGTCAAGAAGATCAAGAGTACATCCAATCTAAACCACTAAGTCTTGCAAACATGCAAATAGGTCATAAGGTCTTGTGAGGTAAAAGGGCCAAGAAATGTAGTGATTTGGTGGGGATTTCTAGGTTATGTGATGCTAATCCGGGAACGGAACTAACTCCACAATCTTGTCCTCGATCAACTTCCCCCAAGTGTATATTTTCCTCTATCTTTTCTTTCTTTTCTTTTTCTTTGACTTATTTTTGAGACAATGGCATTGGTGTACAAAAGCCGAAACCTTGGTGATTAGCCGTCCTCGGGCTTTTTCTTAGTTTTCGAGGTGCATCCACACCGGGCACACATACCAAAGCTCGTTAGGACTATTGGTTCATTTGACTTTGGCAAGGCACCAACACCCGATTATGTGAAGTGTACCGAGTTACTTGTCATTTAAACCAATGTCCCCAAACCTATATTATTGGCTATACTTTTCACAACAAATTCAGCATTTTATGCATGATGTTCTCTTCATCAACAACTTCACCTCACACTTGCTTTTCACACACATCAACACACTAGCATGCTCCTATTCCCGGATGGGTTAAAAGAGGTCAAATTTATCTCAATTGAGGTGCTCAAGCAATCATGATTAAGATGAGAAGTAGAGAAAGATTGAATTGCCTCATTCATTCCTAGATGGTATGCAAGAACTATCATGTAATTTCGATCTTCACTACTCAATCCTTTCTAGGCAAACATCATGGTCACAAATCATTCATAGAATTTTAAGAGAAGTACTTCAAGTCCACATATGCGTTCATTAATCCTAATACATTAGGCCATCCATAGCCACTTCACAAGATAAGATTCATCATTAGGATCATATCCAAGCCTAGAAAGCACAAAATTTTTAAAATTTTCTGATTTTTATGGTATTTTCGATTTAAGTATGTACAATGCAAGACATGTGAAGATTTTAAACTATCCTAGATGCTCATCATGCAAAGGATCATGCAAACCCCACCCCATACTTAGAAACACATTGTCCCCAATGTGGTATACAAGTAAAGAGAGTGAAAGAAGGTTCTCACAATGTAAAAATGGTTTGCTACTGTATTTGGGATTGCTCAATAGTGAATTGATGTTCGATGATCCTATCAACCATGGTAGAGAGCTCTAAGCATCCATCAAAGCTTCGGGACCCGCGCTAGGCACCGCTAGCCGTCCAAGTTCCGCGTCCACTCCACCCATAATTGATGAGGGTTTCATCATCATCATTCCTATGTCAAGCAAGGCCTCCAATGCCACTAATGTTCTAGCACACACACAAAGTAGACAAAACACACACAAAGATAGAAAAATCTAGAAACAAAAGCAAATCAAGAAAGGAAAAACGTTACCAATGGGTTGCCTCCCACCAAGCGCTTCTTTAAGGTCATTAGCTTGACCAAACTCGGCGGCGTCTACTCTAGGTGAAGCGGGGCAATTATCTCCACCGGAGCTCCCGGGATATACTTCTTCAACCGGTGCCCATTCACCTTAAAGTTCCCACAATGTTCCCCTCCTATCTCAATGGCTCCATGGGAAAAGATCTTCTTCACCACATATGGCCCAGTCCATCTTGATTTGAGCTTTCCGGGAAAGAGCCTTAGCCTTGAGTTGAAGAGAAGGACAAGATCTCCTTCACTCAAGTCCTTGGGGATGATCTTCTTGTCATGCCATCTTTTGGTTCTCTCTTTGTAAATCCGGGCACGCTCATAAGCGTCCAACCGGATCTCCTCGAGGGCATTCAATTCAAGCAATCTCTTTTCTCCCGCCGCCTTGAGATCAAAATTTAGCCACTTAATGGCCCAATAAGCTCTATGCTCCATCTCTACCGGAAGGTGGCAAGACTTGCCATAGACCAACTTGTAAGGAGTGGTGCCAATCGGTGTCTTGAAGGCGGTTCTATATGCCCATAAGGCATCATTGAGCCTCATAGCCCAATCCTTTCTAGTCCTAGACACCATCTTCTCAAGGATGCCTTGATCTCCCGGTTGGAGATCTCCACTTGGCCACTAGTTTGGGGATGGTAAGGTGTTGCCACCTTGTGAGTCACCCCATACTTGGCCAAAAGCGCCCCAAAATTCCTATTGGTGAAGTGCTTTCCTCCATCGCTAATGATCACCCTTGGTGTTCCAAACCTAGGGAAGATCACCCGGTTGAAGAACCGCACCACCACCTTGGCATCATTTGTAGGAGAGGCGATTGCCTCCACCCATCTTGACACATAGTCCACCGCCAATAGGATGAAGAGATTGCCACATAAAGAAGGGAATGGTCCCATGAAGTCCACACTCCACACATCAAATATTTTGACTTCTTGGATGTTGTTCAAGGGCATTTCATTCCTCCTTGAGATGTTGCCCGTCCTTTGGCAAGCATCACACGCCGCTACAAAACCTTGCACATCTTTAAACAAGTTAGGCCAATAAAAACCGGATTGCAATACCTTTGCACACGTCTTGTGTGAGCTAGCATGGCCTCCACATGGTAAGGAGTGACAATGCCGGATCACACTCTCCCCTTCATCTTCCGGTATGCATCTTCTAAACATTCCATCCGGGCCTTTCTTGAACAAGAGCGGCTCACTCCAATAGTAATGCAGCACATCGTTGAAGAACTTCTTTCTTTGTGCATATGTCAATCCGGGAGGCACTTCCTCACACACTAAGTAGTTCACAATGTCAGCATACCATGGCTCATTTCCTCTAGACACTTGGAACAAGCATTCCTCCACCATTTGCAATTGCTCATCTCGGAATGAGTCATCAATTGGAATGTCATCTCTTCCAAGCTCTAATGGAAGCAATCTACTAAGGTGATCCGCCACGGAGTTCTCGGATCCCTTCTTATCTCGTATTTCCAAATCAAACTCTTGAAGAAGAAGGATCTACCGAATCAACCTTGGTTTGGCATCCTTCTTTGTAAGTAGATAACGGATCGCAGCATGATCCGTATAAACTATGACCTTCGCTCCAACAAGGTATGAGCGGAACTTCTCAAATGCATACACCACCGCCAACAACTCCTTCTCGGTGGTAGCATAATTGAGTTGGGCATCATCTAGCGTCTTGCTAGCATAATAAATAGCATGAGTGCGCCCATCTTTCCTTTGCCCCAAAACAGCCCCTACGGCTACATCGCTTGCATCGCACATGATCTCAAATGGTAGACTCCAATCCGGAGGTTGCATGATAGGTGCGGAGATCAAGGCGTTCTTCAACCTACAAAAAGCCTCAAGACAATCTTTGGAAAAGACAAAATCAACATCCTTCATTAGTAGGTTAGTGAGAGGCTTAGAAATTTTAGAGAAATCTTGAATAAACCTCCGGTAAAAACCGGCATGCCCTAAGAAACTCCTTACCCCCTTCACCGAGGTAGGTGGCGGCAACTTCTCTATCGTTTCAATTTTGGCCCTATCAACCTCAATGTCACGGTTAGACACCAAGTGTCCTAACACAATGCCTTCACTTACCATGAAGTGGCATTTTTCCCAATTCAAGACAAGATTTGTCTCCTCACATCTTTGCAATACTAATGACAAGTTAGCCAAGCAATTATCAAAGGAAGAACCATAAACAGAGAAATCATCCATAAACACTTCCATGATATTTTCTATGTATTCCGAAAAGATAGCCATCATACACCTTTGGAAAGTGGCGGGTGCATTACACAACCCAAATGGCATTCTCCTATATGCAAAAGTACCCCATGGACATGTAAAGGTTGTTTTTTCTTGGTCATCGGGGTGGATAGGGATTTGGAAGAATCCACTATAGCCATCTAGATAGCAAAAATGAGAGTGTTGAGCTAACCTTTCTAGCATTTGGTCAATGAAGGGGAGAGGGAAGTGATCTTTCCTAGAGTCCATGTTCAATTTCTTATAATCAATGCACATCCTCCACCCCGTAACCGTCCTAGTCGGGATTAGTTCATTGTTCTCATTAGTTACTACGGTCATCCCACCCTTCTTAGGAACTACATGAACGGGACTAACCCACTTACTATCCGAGATAGGGTAGATAATTCCCGCATCTAGCAACTTAATGATTTCCTTTTTGACTACCTCTTTCATTATAGGATTCAATCTCCTTTGATGTTCAATAGAGGGTTTGTGGTTATCTTCCATCATTATCTTATGCATGCACAAAGAAGGCTTAATGCCAACCAAATCATCAATAGTGTAGCCAATGGCTTTCCTATGCAATCTTAGTTCATGCAACAACTTAGCAAGTTCATCATCACTTAAGCATGCATTAACAATCACAGGATATGTAGAGTTTTCACCAAGAAATGCATACTTCAAATGAGAGGGGAGGGGTTTGAGTTCAAGTTGAGGAGGACCTTTATCGGTTGAAGATGATCCAAATAAGGTTGGATGAGATGAATCTAAAGCAAATGAAGACTCCTCATGGCTCCTAAAAGCTTGATCATCATCAAGGACTGGTCCAGGGAAAACCACGGCTGGAATCACGGTTTGCTCAACTTCCACGGCCGTGGTTCTTGCTAAGCTTGCTTCCCGGAGTTGTCCAGAAAGTTTGACGGCCGTGGAAGATAAATATCGACCGTGGAACTTGCAGCTGTTCAACACCTCTTCGTGGCTTTCAAATCCAACTCTTGGCTCCTCCTCTAATGCTTCCAAGGCCTTGATCTCTCCATTGCAAGCCTCCTCAACACCTTCCTCCATCATACTTAAGGTAAGAACCTTCTCCAAGGGATCCTTGATCAAGATCGAGCTCACAACTTCCCTAGATTCCTCTTGCTCGACTATGTTGAAGACATCCTCGTCAAGGGCTGGCCCTTTGGTCATTGTGGATAACTTGAACTTGACGTTCTCTTCTCCAATGTTGAAGGAGAGAGTTTCATTCTTGCAATCCACTAGGCATCCGGAGGTGGCTAGGAAGGGTCTTCCTAAGATGATGGGAACCGGATAGTCCGCTGGAATGTCCAAGACTACAAAATCGATTGGCACATAGAATCCTCCTAGTTGCACCGGGATGTCCTCTAAGATCCCAACCGGATGAGTGATAGAACGGTCCGCCATATAGAGGGTCATCTTGACCGGCTTTGGCTCTCCTAGCCCCACCTTGTTGCAAAGTGCAAGCGGTATGATGCTTACACTTGCTCCAAGATCACAAAGGGCCTCGTACTTCACATCTCCCACTCCAATTGGGAAACAAAAAGAGCCCGGATCTCTTAGCTTGGGAGGCATCTCCTCCTTCATTGTTTGGATCAATTCCGAGGATCTCTTGGTCATTCTTATCTCCCCATACTCCTCCAACTTCCTTTTGTTGGAAAGTATTTCCTTCAAAAACTTGCCATATGCCGGCATTCCTAAAATGGCATCCATGAACGGAATGTTAATATGTAATTTGGACATTAGTTCAAGGAACTTACCAAAGTGATTGTCCAAACGAGCTCTTGCTCTTGATTGTGGGAACGGTAGTGGTGGCTTGTATGGAGGCGGTACCACATAGGTTGGCTCTACATCCTTGCTCTTGCCTCCTTCTTCTTGCAATCTTCCCTCTTCTACCACTACTTGCTTTCCCTTAGCATTGTCCTTGGGCAAAGGATCCTTCATACTCAACCCACTCCTTGTTGTGATAGCCAACACTTGGCCTCTTGGGTTGTCTTCGGTTCTTCCGGGAAGCTTTCCCGGATCTCTATGGGCTTCACCCGCCTTTTGGAACACTTGTGCTTGCAAAACCTTTTGAGCTTTAGAGATTGAAGTCACCGTGCTCTCAAGACCACTCAACCTTCCAAGCAATTGCTCAAACATTATTTCGGTTCTATCCTTTGGAGGTTGAGTAAATCCGGGTGGAGCTTCTTGTGAAGCTCTTGATGGTGGTGTTGTGCTTGTGGAGGAGGAAGGGTTCAAGGCTCCATCCGGATTAGAGTAAGAAAATCCGGGATGGTTGTGGTTGGGCCGGTAATTGTTGAACTGCCGGTTGTTGTTAAAACTCCTTGGGCCTTGGTAATTGTTTAAGTTGCCCCTTCCCATATAATTCACATCCTCCTCCTTGGAAGACAAGTTGGCTTGTGGAAGCACTTGAGGAGTTGCTTGGTTCTTCAAAGTTGTAGCACACAACTCCCTCAAGGACTTCAACTCGTTGTTGATGGCGTCAAGCTTGAAATTGCTCATGGTGACTTCACTCACCTCATATGCTCCCGCTTTTCTTCCTTCACTCTTCCTATAGGAGTACTTCTCAATCACTAGAGCTTGCTTCTCCACAAACTCCCAAGCTTCATCCACATGCTTCTCCATAAATGTCCCACCGGAAAGAGATTGGAGCTTGAATTGGCTATCTTCATCAAGTCCTTTGAAGTAGATCTCCAATAGCTCAATTTTTGGTATACCATGGTGTGGACAATCAAGGAGAAGATCTTTGAACCTCTCCCAGGACTTGAATAAACTCTCTCTATCCTTGATCACGAAGGCATTGATCTTCCCTCTTAACTCGGTAGTCTTGGAAGGTGGGAAGAACTTAGTCAAAAACTCGGTTGTCATCTCCTCCCAAGTACCAACTCGCCCTTGTGGAATAGATTGATACCAAGTTAAGGCTTTATCCTTAAGAGAGAAGGAAAAGCCCTAAACTTATGGTTGTTGCTCTCCAATCTTGGCGGTCTAAGAGTCTCCATCAAGATCTCATAATTCATCAAATGTTGATGAGGAGACTCTCCTTCCATCCCTCCAAATTGATTATGCCGGATCATTTGTAGAACTTGAGGGCGGAGCTCATAGTTGTGGGCTGCGGGATCTCCTAAGTTCACACCCGGACGGTGTGCTCTTTGTGCCGGATCCATACATCTCCCTAGGGTTTGTGGTTCTTCAATGGCAATGGGCACAACCCTAACATTAGCCGCCGGCTGCGGTTGTGGTGGAGGAGGTGGAGGTTGTCGGCGATTAAGCTCTCCTTGAACAAGGGCTTGCCTAATCTCATCAATCTCCCTCCTAGTTTCCTCTTGCCTCTCATTGGCAAGTCTCCTTTCTTCCTCCAAGAGCTCATCTCTTAGCCTTATTTGCTCTAAGGCTTCATCCAACTCAGCTTGGAGATTTCTACCGGCCATCTCTTTCTCTTTTCGAATGCTCTTTGATCTAGATCTAAGGGTTTTCTCCGGTTCGGGATCGAATGGAGCTAAATCCTTTCCACGAGATCTTCGCATAAACCTAAAGAGTAATAGATGTCCTGAAAAGCAAAGACACAAACCAAAAAGAGATCAAAAGCAACAAGAAAGATCTATACTAGAAACAATCACAAAATAGACTCAATCTAGACCTAGTCCCCGGCAACGGCGCCAAAAACTTGTTACGCTAAGATCGTGATGCGCAATTGGGTTTTAAATTTATAACTCGAACTAAATCCTAACTACCTAGCGAAACCCGCAGTGTACGGGACGTTTGTAGAAGGGATAGTATTCCGAGGTCGAACACAAAGACTAAGGTGAAATTGATTCGAATTGTGATTGAGTTTAGTAAAAACCTAGGTTGAAAGAAAAGAAAGAAATAAAGAAATGAAAATCTCAAATGTTTTTAGTTGGTTTTTTTGGTGATCAATCAAAGATCACAATTCATGCAAAGTAAACAATCAAACTAAACTAAGTATCAACACAAATGAACAAGCTAAACAAGATAGTGATCAAAGAAAGAAAAAAACGGATTCTAGGGGTTGGAAGTTCCGGTTATGGCATAGGACTCAAGTTATCTATTCATTTCTTGGATTAACTATGATATGTTGGGATTAAGCGTTTCTAGATTGGGATCAATTACCGGGTAGGTCTCATGGTCCAACTAGTCCACTCCTAAGGTCTCATCACCGGGTAAGTCTCTAAGAACCTAGGGATAGGAATTCTACACAAACCGGATTGTTAGCTAGGGATCTAACCTATCCTTACCGGGTAAGTCTTGGAAAGGGTAGTCCTACACAACTATCCTAGCACACCTAATCCAATGGCGGCTTATTAGGCTCACCACTACCTAAGGGTTGTTATCTTTGGAATCTAAGAGTAAGGATTACCGGGTAAGTCTCTCCTAACACTTAGTTACTAACACTAGGTCACCCTAGGGTAGATTAAACTCAACAAACACTTAGGATTTCAACATTCTATAGATCTAAGACAAGATCCATCGGGCCAGGGAAAATCACGGTTTGTTCTACCTAAACCACGGCCGTGGTCAGACAAGAACTACCCGTAATTTCTAACAGCAGCTACGTTCATACACACAAGTCATCCAAAGGTAAATCTAAGTCCGTCCTATCAAAGCCCTAGCCATAACCATCCTTTCCTTACCCTAAAACCTCATCAATTTAGCCTACAACGTTCATAATAGAAATCGAAACAAACAAATATAAAATCATGACATCCATTTGCAAGATAATGAAGGAAAAGAGGTGGACAAGTGAACTAAAGCAAAACCAAGCTGAAAATAGAATTAGAATAACTCACAATCCTTCCAAAAGAAGGTTCAAATGATTCATACAACTCTTAGAAATAGAATTCGGAATTCTTCAATACAAAACTATCAAGTGTGGTGATGGTGTGTGTTCTTCTCCTCCTCTTCAATGGAGCTCTTCTTCTTCCTCTTTGACACTTTCCTTCCTAGAAAATCTTCTTGTTGAGAGAATATTTTTGTTAGAGAGTCATGAATAATGGAGAGCTGCTCCAAGATGCCTCTCACAGCCCATGAAGGACCACTTTTATAACAAACTTGCATGAGCTGGCCATGAGAGTCGTGGCACAGCTGTCACAAGAATCTGGCAAAATTCACGGGTGATTCCACGGCCGTGGAGTGTCAGAGAACCGTGATTCTGTGTAGAAACTTCACCTTGGATCATTAAGCTGTGATTTGGTGCATGGCTAGTGTTGGCAAGGTTCCATGAGTCCTCCTTAGCCTTTAGCTTGTGTCCTAATGAGTCCGAGGATGTGTCATCTAGATGAAAGATCCTCAAACGTATCGTTTTAGCTCCTAAATCTCCCGAAATACCTATAAAACATGCACAAGTCCGTGTAGACGTCTATCTCGACAAAGTACATGAATTGAGTGCAAAACGTCGTGAACTAGTGCTAAACTATGCATGAATGAGTGAGAAATCTATCTAAATGATTACCTAAAACTAAGCAATAAATCGTGTTATCAAAAATACTCTAAAAGGGAGTTGAATAGAGTATGAGAACTTTTCACAATATCTTATTTCAAGGCTTTGAAACTGATTTCAAGGCCTTGATGTCGATTTGTGCTCTTTGTGACAAAACTGGTTTATAAGGCTTTGAAAGGGATTTCAAGGCCTTGCCTTCTAAACCTGCAAAGCAATGTTAGTCACATTATAAGCGAGATAAAGTGTGGAATTAAAAGATCGACACGGTGATATGTTTACGGAGTTCATCTTTAACAACTTACGTCTCCATCCTAGGGTTTCTTTACCCTAAGATCTAACTATATATTATCTGCTCAAAGAGTCCTAGATGTAACCTAGAAGAAATTCCCTTCTTCTCTCACTGTATCCAATGCGACGATCTAGTCAATTCCAACCTAACAATAATAGCCTAGTTACTTCGCAAAGTAACCCACAGTCGAGTATAACACTCTCTAGATATGCAGTGTAGATCTAGTGTTTTTCTCACTCTAGGGATGTATACGTTTGTAAGCTAAGAGGAAGAAAAACTTTTGGAACGAATGAAGATGTTTGATCGCTTGAAGACTTAGATGTTTTCATGTAAGCTTGTTGTTGTTCTCTTCAATCGCCATCTTCATTTACAGTCTTCTATGGAGAACTCTTTTAGCCGTTGTAAGATAGCCGTTGTAACGTTCTTATTTCTCCATGGAAAACGGTGTTTGTTGAGATGAAGTAGCCGCTGTAAGATCTTCTATCTACTTCTTCTCTTAGACGCATGTCGAGAATCATCATATTCGAGATCTTCTCCTTGAAAGAGCCATTGAAAATCTTTGTCGTTAAAGCCCTTTATTTAAGATCCGAGATCTTCCAAGCCGTTGAAGATCTTCTCTCTTGAATAGCCGTTGAAGATTTCCCTTAGGTTCGAGATCTTTGCGTGGAATCCGTTTGAAAAATCTTTCTCTATCCTCTTGCATTGGTTGTTAAGATTTGTTGCGAGATCTTATTGCCGATATCTTCTTTTCAAATCCGTTGAAGATCTTCTTGTTGGTTGGACGAGATCTTCTCATCAAATCCGTTTGAAGATCTTCTTGTTATCCTTAGTTGTTGAGATATTTGAATCTCAAATTTGAAAGCCCTTAGCCGAAACTTCCTTTGAAACGTTTTTCAAGGCTTCCGTGTTTGTCCCTTGAAATGCCTTCCAAGGCTTCCTTGCTTGTCATTTGTAATGTGTTTCAAGGCATGCGTTCTTCCTTTGAAATGCTTTTCAAGGCCTGCACACATTTAACAAACACAAAGCAAAACATGCAATATATAAATACAATCGATATTTGTTAGTTTATAAAACCGTCATAAGTGTTAAGTCTTCCATCATCCACATAGACAATTCATAATCAAGGTGGAGTTATCACATATGATTATCTTCACTAAAGCAAACTCGAACTCATGTCTTAGAACAAAAGAAATCGCGATATCCTCAAAACATACTATTCTATCTCTCGACAATAGATCAATTACCTCAAACTTTCCTTCCAAACAACAAAAAACACAAGCGATAGATGCATCACAGAACTAAAAAAACATATTAAATATGGATCACACGACTACTCTTGACAACTATATTGGTTGTTCAATTATCAATGAAAGAGTTAATAAAGAAACCTTTAGCAACATAAACAATAAAACTAAGCAACAACTCCGTAAATGGAAATCAAACTCCTTATCACATGAAGGCAGAAACATACTTATAAAGCATAACTTAGCTACTAAACCAACTTTTACAATGCAAATCTTTATGCTACTAATGCACATTTGGACGAATTTGACAAAACGTAAAAATTTTCTTTTGGAATAAAAGCGAAAACCATAAACCAATGATCAATTGAGATGCAATTTGTAAAATGAGGGTCTTGGATTAAGATCCTTATCACCAGCAAAGCCCTTCAAATAAAGCTACTTTGAAAAATTCTTGCTGAACAAACAACATTTGGGCCAAAATTGTTAATGAGAAATATGATAGCATGTATTATAGTCTATATTTTGGGATTGGTTTAGACGTTTTATCTTCATAAATCTGCATGTATGGATGTATATTCTTTGATCATTATGTTGTTTTGTTTACCTTTATAAGAATCGAGGTCTACACCTAGTTTCGTTGTGATTGTAGGGAAAATAGTACGTTTTGGAACGATATGGAGCTAAGGGAGCTGAGGAGTCATTAGAGCTACATTATGGAGCATTGATGAGCTACAAGAAAGGCTTAGGAACCATGGAAGTTGGACAGAAGATTGATTTTGGACCCGATTAGAGAGATTTACACGTAGCTGAGACACACCTCGGATGGCTACAGTATCACCTCGACCGAGGTGATCTTTGTGATGGGCTAGACCGAGGCGAGCGGCCCACAACCCACGAGATCTTTTATTCTTGGATAAAGATCTTTTATTTTTAGCAAGTGATTCGCCTATATATTGGGGTGGATTTTCTGGATTGAAGGATGTCTTAGAGTTGGAAGATTGGAAGATATTCAAGGAAGGAAAGAAGGCAGATAAAGTTGAAGGCTTTGAAGGAAGTTGTAAGGTTTTTTTAGATTATTTTGATTGTTGTCTTTTTGGTTTGTGATTGAGGAACGCAGTTTGATTGTTTGATTGATTGTTTAATTGAGTTATTGAGACCTTTGTGTTAAGGTTTTCTTGTTTGAATATTGATTCCTTTTTCATATATTTGATTATTGTTATCATGATGATTATTGACTAAGATCTTTGTGCGATTCTAGGGTGATTGGCTGAAAGTTTTGGGAAAGACGATAAAAGAATGAGCCTTTACCCCAGTGGACCCTGAAAGCTCGAGCTTTACCTTAACCGACGAACACCTTAGTCAGTTCGTAGAACATCTCGACCGAGATGGAACATGAACTGAGCGAGGCGAGACCTTTCCTGATCCTAATCTGAGTTGAGGTTTCTATTTTCCAAATCCTATCCTTGTTATTTCTTTCCTGGTCCAATGCAAGCCTAGGATGAGACTTACCCGGTGATTCCTTTGTTTGTATACCCAAGATCATGAGTGTTAGGTAATAAAGGTTTATCCTTTATTAGAGTTTGAGTGTGCCTTCATCCTATCTTTGAGAGTTAGCCTGAGACTTACCCGGTAAAGGTTAGTTCTATCCTCTTGGGTGGTGTGTTGGCTTGAGATTATAGTTCCTTTCTTTAGTACCTTGAGACTTACCCGGTGAGAGGATCTTTGGTTTGGGATAGTGAGTAGTGTGACTTACCCGGCGATCTATTCCCACCTTGGAACACCTTCCCTTTGCAAACCTCATCTTTGTCCACGTTATCCTTTGAGATCTTGATCGGAACCACAATTGGATGCTTTGACCTCTAGAATCTGCATTTTCTTTATCTGATTATTACATCATCTTTGATACCTTTGTTTTGTTGCTTGTTTTTGATTGACAATCTGAATTACCGATCTTTGTTTCACCATAGTCCATGTGTTCGACCCTGGAGTATTTGTTGTTATTACAATTGATCTGTACACTGCGAGTTTGCATATTGTTTCAAGCTTATATTTTAGGTTATAAATTTAAATTTATATCGGTCACCATTAGACCTGTTCAAGTCCGGGCTCGGGCCGGACTCGGTCCGGGCATTTTTTTAAAAAAAGCCCGTTTTGGCGGACCCGGGCCGGGCTAAGCCTGGCTCACGGGCCTGTCATGGCTGCCGTACCCGCCCGGCCGGGCGGCCCGGCGGGTACCCTTTTTTTTTTTTTTTTTTTTTTTTTTTTGACGCAGTGTACTTGTAAAACTCATTACTTCAGCAGTATATACTTGTATAATTTGCAGTGTGCCTGTAAAACTCGAAAAATATCATACAAATATAATCAAAAGATTCAACGAAAACACAAATTCACAATCAAAAACTCAAGAATCAAGATAGAGCAATAATACCTACCAAGTACCAAAGTATCAAGTAACAAATAAACATATCCAACAAAGGCAACAAGGCAACAACTCAACAAGTAACAACCAAAAGTCTCAACAATCAAGATAACAAAATACCAAGTAACAAGTAACAACATAGAACAATAATTATCCCACACAACATCTTCAATTATTCATTCTCTATTTGAGATAATGCACGACTCCTCTTCGTCTTCACCCTCTTCAACCGGTACTTCAATTCGAAGGATTTTAGATGAACCTTGAAATGTTAAAAGCAAAGTCTTAAATAATGAACTTCAAATTGAAATATAACACTATTATAGTAGAAAATAAAATATAAAGAGATAAATTACCTTCAAGTAAACCCTTCACACGTAACCAATCTTCATAGCATGCAAGTGCTTCAACAGTATCCGCCGCAAGAGAGCTTCTAGTTGAAGTTATCATCTTCTTTCCTAAGCTAAAAGCCGATTCAGATGGAACACTTGAAATAGGGACGGATTTAATATCCCGGACCAAATAAGAAAGGGCTGGAAAACTATCAACATTAGACTTCCAAAACTCAAGAATATCAAACTCCTTCCTAAAATCATAATTCTTTTCATCAAGATATTGCTCCAATTCTGGTTTATTACTAGTCTTCATTTTTTTGGACAAATGGTCAAACAAACTCTCATAAGGAGATGAAGCAAACCTCCTCCTAACACTCACATCAGAATCAAGCATCACATTCGGTGCCTCAGCCTCGCTATTTTCTGCACTATTTGTGTTCACTCCACGGTCTTTGTAGTCCTCTAATAGTTCCAACAATGTTTCTTTAACCTTATTCATCATCTCTTTAGCCTTTTCAGAACCAAACAACTTTTTATAACAAAAACGAACCCCTTCTAGCTTCATACGAGGGTCCAAAACAGCAGCACAAGATAAAAGCAAATTGTAATCACCCCAATACTTTGCAAATTTCAATTGCATTTGAGCAACCATGTCAGACACAACACAATGAGGACCTTCCATAACAGATAGCAAATGCATATGAATACTCCACACTCCATGGAAATAAACATTGGCAGTAGGTGTCTTTGATGCAAAAAATTGATTTGTTACGTCATAAAAAACATGCAGAAACTGTTGAATCTCATCAACTTTGTCCCAATCCTCAACTGTCAAACGGTGTGCTTT
Source organism: Fagopyrum homotropicum (assembly GCA_033239125.1). Taxonomy (NCBI): domain Eukaryota; kingdom Viridiplantae; phylum Streptophyta; class Magnoliopsida; order Caryophyllales; family Polygonaceae; genus Fagopyrum; species Fagopyrum homotropicum. The sequence continues at coordinate 93,555,684 of BSWB01000003.1, read as the reverse complement.
CAAATCAGAATCTTTGGTAACAAAACTATCAATTGGATCTCGAAAGTATAGAAAACGATCAAGCATGGTGAAAGTAGAATTCCACCTAATAGGCATGTCCAAACGCAACTTCTTGGTAGGACTCAAACCAAAGTTAGTGCAAGCAATTTCATAAAACTTTTTCTTCTTCGGAATTGAATGCCTTAAATGAATAATAATCCTACGGATTTTCACAACTACTACATCTAACAGCTTCAAACCGGCTTGCACCACCAAGTTAATGATATGACAACAACACCGCATGTGAAAAAATTGTCCATTAAATAACAAAGAGTGTTTCCTAATGAGATGATTCCTTAGAGATCCAATCATAGTATCATTATATGATGCATTATCAAGTGTGATGGTAAAAACTTTATCCGCAATTTTCCATTCACCCAAACACAACAAAACCTCTTCTGCAAGTGAAACACCATCAAATGGGGGAGTTAAAGCTGAAAACTTAATCATACGCTTTTGTAATTTCCAATCACGATCAATCCAATGACTTGTCAAGCACATAAACTCTTCAGAACTATTCTCACTTCTCCAATTATCGGTTGTAAAACTAATCCTACCAGGAGCATCTTGTAACTCAACACAAACCAGTTTTTTTGCTTCTGTATAACGAGATATTGCATCTCTCTTAATTGTAAGTCTACCAACAAGTTGAAAATCAGGTGCAACAGTTCTGATCAGATTTTTGAAACCAGGTTCCTCCACAATACTAAAAGAATGACCCCCTGCTACGACAAACTGACACAAAGCATCACGGATTTCATCAAAACCAGGAACATGACTTCTCAATGACACTTGATTCACATTAATTGCATTACTACTAGAACCAGCACCAGAAATGCAATAACTTTTAACATCACGGACACGACGAGCAGAGCATGAAGAAATATGTCTTTTAAGATGCGATGTACCACTATTTGGATGACCATTTAAAACTTTCTTACAGTGGTTGCAGGTAGCTGTAATTGAACCATTATCATTCACCGATCTGGTCATGTCAGCCCATACATTTGAAGTAAGCTTTTTTCCACTTGCAGTGCATTGTGTTCTTGCACCTCCGCTTGAAATCTCAACATCATCATTAGTTGTCGAGTCAGGATCAGCCATCGTCTACAAATACAAATGACACAAAATCAGAAGACCATAAGGTCCATAACACTGCAGCAGTAGACACACTAGACGTTTGTAATTGGCAAATTGCATAAATTTCGCATCAGCTTCTTATATTGTTGGAGAATGGAGATGATTACACGAGTCAACATGTCTAAGAAAGGAGAAGAAACTTACCAGAAGACGGAGGTAGAGGAGGCTCCGGTGGACAAGACGAGTCGAGGAAGAGGGCCGGCACTCGGCAGAGGCCAGAGGGGTCGCTAGGGGTCGCGACTGGAGTCTGGATAGAGCGAGGGGTCGCGACTGGAGTCTGGATAGAGGGTAGAGGCCAGAGGGGTTGCGACTCACGACGAGGGACAGAGGGTCGAGACTCGCGAGGGACAGAGTCACAGAGGGGTCGCGAGGGACAGATTCACAGAGGGGTCGTGACTCGCGAGGGAGTCTGGACGACAGGACGAGGGCCGGCACTCGGCAGCGCCGCAACGGCCGGAAGAGAAGAGGGAAGAGAGACGAGGGGTCGCGAGGGTTGTCGGCGTCGCTTGTCGAGGGTCGAGTTGTCGGCTGGAACTGGACTTCAGAATTCAGAATTTAGAACTCCGTAACCCTAACGGCTAAACCTAAACTAAAGTTCTTTTTTTTTTTTTTTTTGCCGGGCTCCGGGCCGGGCCGAGCGGCCCGACCGGGCCTGGTACCTTGTTCGTACCCGGCCCGCCGGGACTGGCGGTCCGGGCCTAGCGGCCCGGTCGGGCCTATGTCGATGTTCATACCCGCTCGTTTTCGCGGGCGGGCGGTCCGGGCCGGGCGGGCTGGCCCGGACTTGAACAGGTCTAGTCACCATAGACACACGTCTGAGAGCGAACAAAATACATGAAAAATATCAATATACTACAATATCATTTAAAAGGCCTAACGTCTTGACAATGGAAAAACCTTATAAAACCCAAATCCGAGTTTAAAAAAGGAATTATTTGGCAGTGGGTAATGAAATATTCATTAATTTATGGAAGAATAATTGGGTCACAACGACACCTCTAATCAAAATAGTCCAAAACTTGGTTTCCTTATGTTGATGGCTTTGTCGAAGGTAGATGGACCTTTTGAGTTTGATTCAGCGGGTTCCGAGTGTGTGAGGATTATATGTCATTTTACTGCGTATATTTGGGTATGCTCGGGGACTTGCATGTCCAACTTGAGATCTTGGTTGTTTAGAGTACACTGCTTTGCGCCTTAGACTTCATGCCTTGATACCTTGTACATAGACTTTGTTACTTGTATTCATGAACTCTATTGAGTTTATGAGTATTTTTATTTTATAAGAACTAACCTTTACCTAAAAAATAGTCCAAAACAACAATGTAATCGACACTCATACTAAAGTTAGTCACTTCATTAAATCTAGCGAGTGACATGTCACCAAAATTGAAAATGAACTACAAACATCATCAACCCAACGTTTAGGAAAATAATTATCGAAATAATTATCCTAATAAATGATGTTCAAGACAGATTATACTAGATAAGCAATCAAAATGATTGGTTTTCTATAAATTAGCTTCGTAAATGCTCGAGCAAGAGTCTTGCTGGCTCCTTGACTACTCATGCTAATGGAATGGACAATGTATACACAACCAAAAATTAAAACCTTCATATGAAAAATCTCAAGAAATGGTATCCTTATAAAAGCAAAACTCGACGAAAGAAGAATTGCGGTTACCAAACACTGTGAATTCTTCAACCACCAACTAGAAGACCTGGTACACGTACTTATTAATTGTCCCTACACTAAAAATGTGATTACAACTGACAAAATTATCATAACCAATCTTAATACCATTAAGACGGAAAACAAAAAAGCCCACGAACTCTTGCTAGATATAAAAAAATAGATCGGGCTAACTAACTTTACACGCCTTGCAACTACATCTTAAATTTCATCAAAAACCAATTTCATAGTTAGAAAAATCACATTACTGATGATGACGACGACAAATTTAAACTTATTTAAAAGAACAACATATCCAACACAAGAAAGAAAAATAAAATCAAATGAGACAAACCAAAACCTGGGTTCTACAAACTCACTTTGATGAATCAAAACTCAATTCGGGTATATCTATTGATTTTGTTATACGAAATCACAATAGTGAAGTTATTAGCTTGAATGCTAGGAAAAATAACTTTAACTCGGTAATTAAAGCCGAAACATTCACGTTGAAAGCTGGGACTAAGTATCAAAAGGATCGAAATTGAGGATGATAATTCAAGGTACTACAAGGACTTTAAAGCTGTCCCTCGCCCTCGGTGATCAATCATCTTGTCCCACTCCAAATTGATTCTTTGTTTTTATAAGAAAGTCAAGGTTAAAGATGTATTAAGAGAAATGAACTCGGATTATCTCAAATGAAAATTTTTAAACCCAACCCATCATTTTCTAACGACGCCGAACCTTATGTTATAAAGGTTTTTTTAAAAAAAACCTCTTCTTTCCACTATAAAAAAAATAAAATAAAAAGAAAAATAGACGAAACTCTTCTCCCGATCATTGCATATAATCAGACCTGGTTGATGCTCTCCCATGCTCTCCCTCGACTGATAATGGCTTCAGCCGTTTTGTCCAAATCTCTCTCCTCCTCTCGCTTTTTCAACTCTTCGATATCTCCCAAGTCTCTACTATCGCCCCTCTTTAATGTAAGCTTCTAAATCTCCATTTACGTTTCTTGATTATTCAGATCTACGGCGATTTTGTCCCATGTTTTTTTCCGAATCTGTGGCCACTTGTACTCTCTACGGTTTATCACTGTTGTGACGAGGTTGGAAGTCTTCATCCAAATGGTTTTCCATTTTGAAGTTCGAATCGTATATTTCTGGCACTATTGACGAGTCCAATTTAATTTTGCTTCACTATCTTGTGTCCACTGATTGCTACTTGTTTAAACATGATATTCTGATACTAATTGAAAGTCGATTCTTGCTATTGGGTGCTCTCTTCTCCTTGGCCGCCTGCATTCTATTAATTAAATTTACGTCACTGTTTCGGAAAGTAGGTCTCACATACCGACATACTCGGCTTGTGAACCAATATTGGTAGACACATAAATTTGAGTCTCTTTTTTCTTACTGTTTGCAGAGGAGAACAATTCATTCACTCTCCGGGCATTCAAGTTCCTACAGAGTGACATTTAGGGTTCACTTGGCTTGCTCTGCATCCTCGTCAGCAGTCTTTGGGAAGAAGTTTTCTTTTTCCACCAAGTCCATGTCTACAAGTGAACCTGTTGTTTCGGTTGATTGGCTTCATGCCAACCTTAGGGAGCCTAGTTTGAAGGTGTATACCAGCTTACTCTTATCTCTTGGTTCTTTTGACGTTATGGCAATCATATAATTGAAAAAATAGTGAAAATTAGTAGTTAGATAGGGGTATGAGCATGACTTTCATTCTTGTACTTTATATTGGGGTCCCTGTTTTTATCACTTTCAAATTTGTCCAGTTACTGGCGTAGTTTCTCATTAGACCAAAGATTAGGTCAAACATTATGTTTGGGGGTACAGAAGATAATTCTGTTTTGAGGATGGTGCATAGATTGCTCTTGAATCATCATGCTGTAGGTTATGGAACTGAGTTCGTGATAAAATTGAATTTGTACGGAGTGAAATGTGTTGGGAAAGGAAGCCTAAAACTTTGAATTTAGTTCAAAAAGAAAGTGAATCTGTTGTTTGCATTCTTCTGCAGGTGCTGGATGCCTCTTGGTACATGCCTGATGAGCAACGGAATCCAATTCAGGAATACCAGGTTGAAATTCATCTGCCCCTCTCCATTTGTTTAAAATCTAATTTTGCATTGCTCCCCCCCACCCCCCCCCCCCCTCTTCCGATGTTTGGCTTGTTTGTAGAAAGCTATTATTGGTGGGAGATATTACTCGGATTAACTAAATAGAAGGGTGTACTGACACTTGCTGATGCGATACCTGTACTAAATAATGATCTTTTTTTCTGTGAAAGTTTTTTGAGAAGTAAAAATTAAACCTATACCGTGGTATAGTATTCACCTATGAAATAAAAAAATATGTTTCCTTGTTCTCTTGCAAATTTGCAGTGTAGTGAGTAGTTTTTTTGTTACCCTTCTATGTAGCATATTCTTGTAGTTTTATATCTCAAAAAGTATACATCCAACAACCTTTCACCAATATTGCTCGCCTTTGGCTTGCATTGCTTGTTTCAGTTGAACCACTATAAAAAAATGCATTGCATACCTTCGGAAATCATCTTATGACTACTGACTACTTCATTGTGGTTTGCTATATTTAGTACAGGTGCTTCCATATTCTGTTAAAGTACTAACAGTGAAGAGAAAAGTGGAAGTAGCTAGAGTTTCTGTATTTTTATATGCGTATATACAATGATACATCCCCTTTTGCAAGTGTCTTAAATGAGGCATAACAAAAACAGCTGCATTACCCCATATTATTTTTGTAATCTTCATGCAATATAGCTTGAACAGCTTAATCTTTTTGGCTCTTAATTGGTTTTTCACTGCCCATCTGATCTTAAATGCAGGTTGCCCATATTCCTGGTGCACTGTTCTTCGACGTAGATGGTATAGCAGATCGAACTACAAATGTGAGATTTATTCTCGGTTTAATCTTAGACTGGTCAACGTATTTTGACATCCATTCACTTCTTTCGAACTTGCCATCCTTTTCTCCACTAGAAATTTCCTTGTGTATTTCATGTATATATTTTTTATTACCTGATTCACTTCTCAGTTGCCACACATGTTGCCATCTGAGGAAGCTTTTGCTGCTGCTGTTTCTGCTCTTGGTATCGAGAACAAGGACGAAGTTGTTGTTTATGATGGAAAAGGGCTCTTCAGTGCTGCTCGTGTTTGGTGGTGAGTCAAGACAATAATCTTGCTAAGTATTCGTTTGTCCTTCTAATGTGATGAGTATTGATTTTGTACTTATTAATGTAAAGGATGTTCCGAGTATTTGGACATGATAGAGTCTGGGTGTTAGATGGAGGCTTGCCAATGTGGCGTTCTTCAGGCTTTGATGTTGAATCCAGTGCTTCTGGTGATGCTATCTTGAAAGCTAGTGCTGCTAGCGAGGCAATTGAAAAAGTTTACCAAGGGCAACCGGTATGTCTTTTTTTTTTTTTTTTTTTTTTTTTTTTTTTTTTTTTGTGACTGATAAATTGATTTTCAGTAGTTCCCCACTTGTCCTTTCAAACCTGTCTTCTTACGAACCTGCAAAAGGAAGTTGATATCCGTGCTTTATGAGAAGTCTCCCATTCTAAAATTCCCCTCTAAAAAGAGCCATGATACCATGACATGTGTTTCTGGTCCCCTCTTTATCCCTGTTACACTTACACATATTCGTTTATGGTTGATCTTGTCATAACATCTTTTGGACTTACATATATTCCTGTACAGGTTGGACCAATTACATTCCAGACTGAATACCAGCCGCATCTTGTGTGGTCTCTTGAACAGGTCATTTCCTCGTACTGAAATAAATTTCTGGTTTTATTTTTGCCCATTATGTATGTGTGGGTTGGTCGAACAGAGGAAATATTGGTTTTCTTGATGAAATTAGTATTAGTAGGAGCACAATATTTCAGGTCAAATTTCCTATGCACTTTGTTGTTTATTTCCTTTGTAATGTTTATCTTATATCTACTTCTTGGCCTAGATAGATACCTTGTTCAAAAGGTAATATACTGTCTTCTTATTTGCACATGAAATCATCTTGTATCATATCACAGGTCAAAAAGAACATTGAAGAGAAGAAGTTCCAACAAATTGATGCCAGATCAAAGGCAAGGTATGTATTTGTTTGACTCCTGTCATGACTTTTCTTCTTGTGTAGAATCATATTCTATTGTATCAATATCATGGGGAAATTTTTTTTTTTTTCATTACATTCTTGGATTCATGAAAAAGAAAAAGTCTTTTAGATTGCTTCAAGGGTTTGTTTGGTTGAGTGTGAGAAGTTTATTTCCTAGGAAATTACTTTGGGAAGATAAATTCCGATGATTTACACCGTCTAGAAAGTGAGAAAATGTGCTTTGATAAGTTTATAAAGTCAAATATTGAAATGAAGGAAGTTGGGATTCGTTTTGAAAAAGGTGGGAGTAGAATTGCCCGGGGACTACGCGAACCCAGGCTGCAAATTTAACAAATTTAATAATTAGTTTTATTTTCTTATATGTCAGTTATTTTCCTTAATTTGCCCACTTTCTCCACGTTTCTCGTTGCTTTATTTTAATTGCTGAATTTCTAGGATTAAGTCTAGAGCTGTCAAAATCTGACCCGACCCGTGAAACCCGCCCGATCCGCCCGACCCAAACCCGATCGACACCCGTTAAAAGGGAAAAATTACGCATATGAGACCGGCCCGGTCTTAACCGATTGAACCTGAAACCAAAAATAACTCAAACCCGAAAATGACCGTAACCCGATTTTACCCGAATGAACTAGCCCGACGACGCCCGAAACCGAAAGAACCCGACCCAAAATGATCCGATTCCCGAAATAACCCGACCCAAAATGACCGAAACCCGAAAGCCGTTGACCCGACATGATCTGTGAACCCGTAATGACCCGACCCAATATAACTCAACCCGATTTATTCCAAGAACTAGTAGTAAGTTGACTCAAAGTACAATATGTACTAATCATATCCAAGCATAATACATATTCATTATTTTACTACATAGTTTAGTTTTATGAGTTAATGTTAATTATTGACTCTTATATGCTTATATTATCCCTTAGGTGAAACATGAATTTATAAACATTGTTCGACTATTTATTTTTACCAATTTGAAATCTATTTCATTATGTTTTTGAGAAATTTATGTATTTTTATTTTCACCGTTCCATTCGTTGCAAATTTTGAGGGATTACAATTAAGTTCATAATATATACATCAAACATTTATTTAAAATTTTTAGCGAATGAACAACTATGAAAACATAGTTAGTGATCATATACGATTTTACTAACACATATCATATTATTACACAAATCACAGTATATACATCAAACATTTATTTAAAATTATATTTTAATTTTTATTAATTACCTTAAACTATTTTTTTTAATTTTATAAACTAATTTTCTAATCTATATCTTTATAATTTACAACAAGTATAAGCATACTAATTACTTGTAAGTTACTAACAACAAAGTGCTTTTGTAAAATATCATCGCTTTTGTAACATGACTTTCTCGAAATACCGAATTGTGAAAGACCGGTCAATTAATTATGGAGGTCTTGTTTAAATTAATTATTAATTTTAAATATTAATTTAGAATTATAATTATAAAATTAAAAAAATATCAGTTACATCAAATTATGGGGGCCTTTTTTGAAAAATAAAATAGCCTCAGGAACATGAAATCAACTTGTAAAATCACTTTAAATTATAAATACATCAAAACACCATAATAATTGTATTTTTTTATTGAAATTATAACTAAGGGCCCGTTTGGAAGCTATAGGAATCATTCCCGGTAACGGAATGATTCCGAATCAATCAAAAAATACGTTTGGTTAAAGGTCTTTTATCACATGAAAGTAATTCCATCATTTCTATTTCCATTCCTAACCCTTATCCAATTCCATTCCGTTTCCATTCCACCGCTCCAACCAAACGGGCACTAAGAATATCTTGGATTTTTTTTCGATAATAATTAAAATACAAAATTATTTCTCACATTAGTTTTTCACAAGGATGGAGGAGACCCGCAGTTTGAAACTACGGCTTTGTTAGAAATCAAAAAAATATAAAATAGTTTCATCTAAGTATGCTCCAAGAATCGAACTCTGGACCTCTTGCAACCAAAGAAAGTACCATGCCACTACACCAAACACCTTTCCTATTAATTTCTCACTAACTTTGATAAACAAACCGGTCTTAGTCACGTGTTCATCTCCACATGCTCATCTCCACATGCTCAAGATCGGACATGCGTTTTAAACTCTTTCGGTCAAAAGGTATAGGTTAATCGACCCAACTATTGTATTTTTTTATTTGATATATGAATACGTCAAATTGGCTTAACAAAGAAGATCAACCTATAAATATGAAGAAAAAAACACAATAAGTTTGAGCCTATTGGAATCGATCTGTCACAAAAAATTAGTCCAACCTTAAAACAAACAAATCCGATAATTGTCGACCCGAAAACAATCGAACTTGATTATACCCAAAGTAATTCAACCCGAATTTACCCGATACATAAACTAGCATGACCCACAATAACCCGATAGTTGAAGCGACCCGACATGAAATAGACCGTGAACCCGAATTTCAATTGTACAAATGATCCCGACCCGATCTGAGCCCGACCCGAATTAGCCCGATAACCGATTAAAGCAACCCAAGATTGCCCGAGAACCCGATTATCAATTGTACAACGGCACCCGAACTTAACCCGACCCGACCCGAATAAACCCGACATGACATTATAGACAATTTTGACCCGGCTCAAAGTGACCCGAAACAAAATTGGCCCGACCCGAACTCGGCCGACCCGCCCGTTTGACACCTCTAATTAAGTCTTTTCTTTATTCTTAAAAGTTAGATACTTCTATCCTATTATAAAAGGTCGAAGAACTGCATTTGTTTAGGATCAGATTTGAACATTGAAGTGGATGCAAAAGAGGGATGAGCAGAACCTACAAACCGAACCGACCCAGCGTGATTAACTAAGTTACTATGGGTGGAGTAGGGGATTCATCTAGAATGAATGGCGAGATGTTTTGGGATGACTTCTGTGGCCTTCAAATGCTAAGTTTGTATTTCAAGTCTTGAGGTGAGGTCAAAACATACTCTTAAGTTATACTAGATTAAGCCCTAAAGGGGATAGCTAGGGATATTCCAGGTTAATAGACACAACACCTTTCTTGAGAAATCATAAAAGTTCCCACGTGGAAAGCCAGCTGTAAGTTGGGGGCAAGGACTACCTATTAGAAACTAGCAAGAAAATTACAACTTCAGGAAGAGAATACTCATTGACAAAACTGCATTATTATTGAGTATTTTCCTCAAATTTTCTTGCTTAATGTCGATCTGTGTGATTATGGTTTAATTGCTGAGTAATTATTTTATTGAGGTTGCAAGGGTTGACTTTCCTCGATGTTTAGGGAGAGACGTTGCTTATGGTTTTTGTCCTGTCATGAGCTAGTTATTTCTGTGGTTGCTCCCTTATTTTGTCTTCTATGATGGTTGTGTTTTTTTCTGGCTTGAAAACACGTTCTGAATTTAGGCATCAAAGTAACTAGGTAACCTTTGAATATTTGGTTACTTGTACTAGTTTTAGAAGCACTATAAGTACATAATACGATTTGTATGTTAATATAGATTTGATGGTGCTGTACCTGAGCCTCGAAAGGGAATAAGGAGTGGTCATGTTCCAGGGAGCAAGTGCATTCCTTTTGCCCAGGTACCTCGCCAAATAAAATTCATGATGTGGCTGAGTTCATCCCATCTGTTCGCAATCTGAATATGGAAGTTGGAAAGTTAAATTTATGAAAAAATAAACTATTTCCTTGGGCAGGTGTTGGATTCTACACAAACACTTCTACCTGCAGATCAGCTGAAGGCTAGATATGAACAAGAAGGTTGATGTTATTTAAGTAATCAAGTATCTTGCAGAGTGCTTTGTTTTGTACCTTGACCCACTTGCATAAGCATCAATATCAGAATCTTGCTATTGGATTTGGGTGCTCTCTTCGTTTACTCATTGATCTAGTCATGGTTGAACCATGCATCTCTTATATGATTGAGAAAGTAGACTATTATAGTTACAACGACTTCCCTAATTGAACTCACCATATGCTCTAGTCATGGTTTGCCTATTCCTCTCTTTTTGTATAGCCAAGGCAAATGAAAGAGGAAATATTATTTGACATCAAATACCTTCTGTGCGTAGGTATCTCCTTGGATAAGCCGGTTGTAACTTCTTGTGGTACCGGAGTAACTGCTTGCATCCTTGCACTGGTCAGTTTTCTTCATCTATACATTGTTCTCCTAGGAGGGTGATAGTTGCTTAACAACTTATTTGAAATTTTAGGGTCTCCATCGTCTTGGGAAAACCGATGTTGCTGTATATGATGGATCATGGACCGAGTGGGGAGCTCATCCTGATACACCTGTTGATACCACCAGTTGAACCCGGGGAAGCCTTTTTATGGTGTGACATCCTTTGTACTTAAATTATACCTTTCCCTTCGGCTCTCCTTGTAACTCTGCCTTAATAATGAAGGAGAAGAAAGCCCAGCCCAAGTAAGCTTAATTATCCATTTTGTCGATCCTTTCCTGCTTTCCAGCATGCATTATTGGTTTAACACAAGCTTCTTGTTTCTGGCGCCGAACGCACTGCCAGTTTTCTACTCATGACCCGAACTTGAGTTTGATTACATGACATCACATCAATTTTACTCGGGTTTTAAAACCTTTGTGGGTCGGCCCGCCTGCATATTAGAGGGGTTATCGGGCGGGTTTGGGTCTGGTCATTGTTATTTCGGTTTGGGGTGATTTACTTAGGTTATTGGGTTAATTTGGATCGGACAACATCGTGTTTCAGGTGGATTTCAGTAGGATGAAACCGGATTTAGGTTTTGGGCTATGTCATTCGAGTATAATCGGATTTTAGTAGGTTTTAGGTTTTGGGCTATGTCATTCGAGTATAATCGGATTTTAGTAGGATTGCACTGGATTCAGGTTCCACTATCCATGAATAGAATTTGAATTTTGGGTAAAATGAGAATTAGGTCTTTTAAGTACCCATAATATAAACTCATTAAGTAAATTATAAATATATTCTTAACTAGTGTATAGCCCGCATCTTGTGCGGGTATCTTTATAATATTAGTTGTACAAACTTAAGATATATTTATGAAATTTTATAATAATGATTCGGATTTGATTATTCTCAAAACGAAAAAATAGTCACAAATAAAGAACTTATTATTCTACACTTCATAAATTTAATGCTAATACAATGACAATTTAAAAAAAAATAATTACAATGCACAACTATGTTATAGACTTATAACTAAATTACTTTAATATGTTGCAATTATCTAAATGAAACCCGATATATAATTTTGTAAAAAAAAAAAAATTTGAAACGAAATGTGTGATAAATAATAAAATAAAAATTAAAAGTTTTTTTAAAAAAAAATACACAAAAAGTTGAAATAAAGTTCAAAATACAAACAAAAGCAAAAACAAATTATTGGATGAACGAAATTTAAAATCTGGAACTTTATTCTTGTAACGACCGACGTAATATAAAAAGAATACCCGCATTTTATGATTAAAAACATAATAGGACACAAAATACTTAGATAAAAAAGATTACCCGTAGAGTAATATTTTTATTTAAAAAACATACATTTTCAATAAATCATTTATATTAAAAAAATCAAAATCTGAAAATTTGTAAATTAAAAAACAATTTATAGATGACGATAAAAAATTCTATATATAAAATTAAACAAAATATCATACAATAATGGATAAATTAGTATTAATTTAGGCAATTATAAACGCTTTTCAAGTTCTCGAAGTATCAGCCTTACTTGATAATCAACGTGAGATAGCAAATTCGCTGAAAACAGTAAGTAAACGACCCTTAAAAAAAGTAGGTCAAAGCCCCATAAAACATATATTAAACCGTTATTAATAAAAATTATAGCTCAACTTAGCTAAAAGACCAAGAAATGTATCATTTGTTCAATCTTCAATATCCGTTATTAACCTCTATTTATACAAGTTGTCAAACCATCAGTTTTAGTAGGTCAATAACCCATGACGGATATTAATTTATGAATAAAAATTATACTTCAACTTAGCCAAAAATCGCTGAAAATACTTCGCGACCCACAAAACAGTAGGTCAACGACCCACAAAGTAGTGACTTAACGACCCACAAAACAGTAGGCCAACAACCCACAAAACAATAGGCCAACGACCCACAACACAAAACAGTAGGTCAGTGACCCACAAAGCAGTAGACCAACGACTCATAAAACAGAAATTAATCCGTTATGAATAAAAATTATACTTAACTTAGCCAAAAGGCCAACAAATGTGTGATTTGTTTAATCTTCAAACCCTCTATTTATACAAGTTATCAAATTATGAGACTTACTTATAATCGATGTGGGATAGGAAATTCCGTGAAATTTTTTAACGTAAATAAATTGAGCTTATAACCCTTTCAAAAATAAATTAAGAAAAAAATAAAAATCTTCCCAATAAATAAATTACTTAAATTTCGACGGCTTAGAAATAAAAGAAATACGTAAACCAAATTATTTTTAAAATATTTAGGAGATCTTGTTAGTTAATTTTATAAAATTTGTTTTTATTTTTGGATTAATAAAAAAGATTTTATGATTTAATAAGTTAATTAAAAAAAGATTTAACCCTACAAAATTTGTGAAAAAGGACACGTCAACTTTAGTGTTTTCTGCACCTTGTGCGGGTTCGTTAATAAAATAGCTTATCATATTACATTTTTTACTATATTATATGTTAACTTTATTAGTTATATGTTATGAGCTCGTATAAATAATGCGTCAAGTGTCACATAGTAAATGAGACCACGTAGTCCATGTGTTGATAATTAATTAGTTTTATGCTAATAAAACTTTTTTAAAATATAATTTATTATTTAATAAATAATAATTTAAATAAAAAATATAATCATATAATTTAAAAATACCATAATCTGATACGAAATCAATTAGTAAAAAAAGATTAATTGGCTTAATTTGTAATTTAGTAAAAGATTTAATCCGAGAAAAAACGTGGGAGCGCCACGTCAACATTAGTTTCGTATGTTTTAGTAAAGTATATAGATGTATATTTAGTATATTGATAAAATAAGAATTACGAGTTAATAGTTCAACGGTCCACAAATCAGTAGGTTACAGCGACCCATAAATTAGTAGATCACAAGGACTCACAAGGGCACAACGACCCACAAATCATTAGGTCACAACGACCCAAAAATCATTAGGTCAAAACGACCCAAAAATCAGTAGGTCACAATGATTACATACAAATACTAATCCGATATGAATAAGTATTATATTAGATTTTGACCAAAAGGTTAAAAAATGTATGAATTTTATAATCCTCAAACACTCTACATCTATTTTTTTGGTAGAGAAGGACGGGGAGACCTAAGTCTCACCCATATTATTAGAACCAACAAAAAACAACCTTAAATATTGACAAGCCTTTGGGTTGCTACTCCGCGGGCATCGTTCGACAAAATGTGCAATAAACTAGAAGGAGCATGAGATAACACGAAATAATCAAATGGAAAATCAAAAGCAAGCGAGGCCAAATGATCAACGGCAGAGTTGGCTTCGCGGAAAATGTGCCGGAGCTGGACGGTCCAGTTCCTACGAATGAAGCCTTGGCAATCAGTCACCAGACTAAATAAAGGATGAGCAGTAGAAATTGGGTTGTTGATGTGATGGATAACGAGTGCAGAGTCAACCTCAGCCGTCACCTTTCGGAACCCAAGATCCCAAGCAAGATGCATGCCGGAAAGGAGACCCCAGAGTTCCGCCATAGGGACAGAGCACTTACCAATATGCATAGCAAAACCTCGCAACCATTGACCGTGATGGTCCCGAATAATCCCTCCCACAACAGCATTGTAACCATTGCGAACCGCACCATCCGAATTCAATGTTACCCAATTCTCAGGAGGGGCACACCAATGGATATTGACTCGAGATTTAACAACAGAAGGAGCAATGGTAGCATGAGAAGCCCAAGCGTCGGTAGAGCTCTTCACAGAAGACTTGATGATGGAAACCATGTTAGAAGGCCGGTTGATGTTGTTGAAAACCGCATCATTACGCCATTTCCAGAACTTCCAAAGCGTCATCGCAAAACAAATCTTCCAGGGGAGGCCGTTGTCAATATGATCAGACTAGTAAGGCTGACAAGTAGCCATGCTTTGAAATCCAATTGATAAAATGAGGCAACTAGGTCAAAGTTAAGCAAACTGCTCCATAACCTCGCAATAGCAGGACAGTCCCTGAATAGGTGAAACAGACTCTCCGGCAGACCAGTGCAGAGAGCACACGAATTGTCCGATGCTAAGTGACGTCTAACTCTCTCCAAATTAGTCATGAGCCTTTCACGACCAATCATCCAGAGGAAAGAGCGCACTCGTTCAGGTACCTCTAGTTTCCAAATAACCGAGAATAGGGCGGCATTAGGGTGTGGATTATATTTCGCCGTCATAAGTGCATTATAAGCAGACGCGGAGGTAAAGGAACCATCAGCCGACAAACTCCAAGACACAATCATCCAGGTCCGAATGGTTCGATAGTGAAAACGTGGCAATGGAGTTGAGATGGGGCAATTGAATGTAACGCAGTATTCTGTCCTAAGCCCAACCATTCCCATCACTCCAGTATTCAGAGATAGACAACATTCTTTCCTCAATGGGTGGGATCGAAGTTACCGATTGGAGGAGAGGATAGGACGCGCACCAGACATCGGTCCAGAAGCGTGTGGAAGCACCGTTAAAAGGGACCCATTTCAATCCCAGAAGGAGAATGTGATCTCTAGCCCACATAATACCACGAATGACGAAGGAACCTTTAGCAATAGAACGTCGATCGAGAAAAGACCGCCTATTACTCAGACGGTACTTCGTAGCCAGTAAGTTCGCCCAAGGGGCATTGCCACTATGCAGGAAACGCCAAGCCAGCCGACCAAGGGAGACGGCATTAGCATCAGAAGCAGATCGAATTCCCAAACCCCCTTGATCATATGGACGGCAAAGATCCTCCCAGGCCACCAAGTGCATGTTCCTCTTACTTGTTGATTCATTCCAAAGAAAGGATCTGCAAATCTTATCTAGCTCTTTACATACAGATACGTGTAACTTCACAACGCGCATAATATAAGACGGGAAAGAGCAAAGAACCGATTTCACAAGTGTGAGACGTCCAGCGAAACTCAGCGTACGGCCCTTCCAAGACGCGAGCCGACCCATAGTCTTGTCGATAAGGAATTGAAAGTCACTCTTACACAACCTACTCTGGAGTATAGGGAAACCGAGATACTTTCCGAATTCAGAAACCAACGGAAACTCAGCATACGACTGGATGGAAGATCTGATGTCATCTGGCACATTCGGTGAGACTATAATATGGGATTTCTGAATGCTGATTTTGAGACCTGAACACCTGCAAAAGTCCCCCAAGTACTTCATAATAACGGCTATGCTCTCAACAGAAGCTTCAGCGAACAAAACGATATCGTCGGCAAAGAAAATGTGAGAGATACCCTGATTGACACGATTGATCCTAATTGGTTTCCAGTAACCACTATCAACCAGATTCTGTATAGCATGGCCCAAACTTTCTAAGCACAGGACAAAGAGATAAGGAGAGATAGGGTTGCCTTGCCTTACACCGCGTGTAGGAGTAAAACTCTCAAGCATCTCTCCATTCCATAAAATAGACATAGACGGCGAACGGATGCACGCGGAAATCCAACTCCTCCAATCATTTGGCAACCCGAGAACACCACAAGTCTCCTCTACAAAATCCCAGGACAATCTATCATAAGCCTTCTCTAGATCAATCTTGATAGTCATCCAACGCTTGCCGCTTCTCTTTCTAGAAATAGAGTGTATCATCTCCTGAACGAGAATAACATTATCATCAATTATCCTCCCAGGAATGAAGCTACTCTGGAACGGACTCACAATCTTAGTCATGATCAGCTGCAAACGAGAGACTATCAGTTTGGTGATAAGCTTATAGCTCACATTGCATAACCCAATAGGTCTAAACTTAGACATGTGATCGGGATAGATGCCTTTGGGAATGAGGGAGATTACAGTCTCATTAATGCCGGGTGGAAAGGCCCCAATACGGAAGAACTCCTTTACAAAGTGCAACATCTCAAGACCAACCACCTGCCAAGTTTTTTGAAAGAAAACAGCTCCGAACCTGTCCTTTCCGGGGGCCTTTAGTGGTGACATGCTGAATAGACATTTCTTTATCTCGGAATCCGAGAAGGGGAGAGATAGACGAGTCAGATCCACATGGTCAATAGTAGGGAAGTTCGAGAGACCGTACCAGTCGAACCCGAGTTGTTCAGAGAAGGGGAGAAAAGGTTTTTGAAATACTCCAAAGCTGTCTGCTTTACTAGAAGGTCATCAGAAATCCAAACGCCTTCATCATTCTTAATACAGTCAACGCGGTTATTCCTTCTACGTACCAGTGTACTAAGGTGAAAAAATGAGGTGTTACGGTCACCCTACCTGATGTACTTATCCCTCGATTTTTGAAGCCAAAGGGTTTCTTCTTTATCAAGGATTAACTCCAACTCATGTAGAAGGTCGGCGTGAAGTTCGAACAACCCCTCAGAAAGATTAGATTCAATCTCCTTTTGTACCGAAGCCAAACGTTCAGGAATAACATTTTTTCTGATATCAATTCTTCCAAAGACTTCCTTGTTCCACTTGAGTAATTTATGTTTCACAGTAGCAAGAGCCCGGCTAAGATCATTCGTGGACTGTTTCTCCCAACAAGAAGCAACCACGGTCGAGAACTGCGGATGAAGGACCCACGCTGCTTCAAACCTGAATGGTCGCCGGGCAGGGTTAGTCTTTCTCGAGGGATGGAAGTTAAGTAGCATAGGGTTATGGTCAGAGGAAAGGGAGGGTAGATGGCGAATAGAGGCTTCGGCCCATTTCATTCAAGCTGGCCCGTTCATAAAGACACGGTCCAGCCGCTTAGACAGTCTTAGCTCGGGAGAAAGGCCACGGTTCCAAGTGAACGCTGGACCGCTGAAACCCATATCAATCAGTTGATTATCATCCACCCAATCCTGGAAAGTGGCCGTATCCACAGACAGAGAGCGTGAAGACCCTCCAATATCATTGTAGTTAAGGACACAGTTGAAGTCCCCACCAACCACCATAGGCCCGAAACAACGTTCAACTGCCTCATTAAGCTGCACCCAACAAGGAGCCCTCCTAGCTGGAGTCGGTGGGTTGTAGACAGCAAAAAGGTTGAGAAGGCAATTATCTATTGCAACAGTGACATGAATAAAGTTAATATTTTTCATTGTAACAGAGACGTTCAGTGAGCTCGAATTCCAAAGCACCCAAATACCACCTTCGAAACCGATAGCATCAACTCTCGAGTGGTTCGTAAACTTCATCTTTAAGCAAGCATCCTCAACAGTAGGGCCAGAAATCTTTGTTTCTAACAGGATCAGTAAATCGATCTTGTGACGGTTGGTCATATAACTCAGGGCTTTACGTAACCGTCTATTACCCGCGTCCCTACAGTTCCAAAAAAGTGTATTCATTTGGGACCAGTGACAGGAGAGGGCCCAAATGACATATCATTGTCGGATTGTTCTGAAACCTCGCCCATGTAGACATAAGTACTACCCGGAGGAACACAGTGTGACTCACCGACAAGAATGACAGAGTCGACGTCCATAGAAGGGGCAACATGGATGGGGAGACCGGAGGGTTAGATGAAATAGGGCTTGCATGGATAGGTAGGGAGGAATTGGCTGATTTGACTCTCGTTGGCATTTGGTGGGACCCCTGCTGAGTAATTAGGTTAACATTGGGTTTTAATAATTTTGGATCCTCTACCGGTGTTGATGGGCTGATTGGGCTGTCAATTTTGGCCCTTTTTGGATGTTTTTGGTGAGCGTTAGGGCTTCCCTCATTGATGACTTCAACAACTTCGTTTGGATTGGATGCATATGATTCCGTAATAATGATAGGCGGCACAGAAATTGAGGAGTTAATTTCCTGTGTAACGGCCCTGTCATTCAATGCTTTGTTATGGACTTCCGCCGGCTATTCGGGATCTGCATTGGCAAGCACCTTGTAGCCATTGGTGACAAAATTACTGCTCCGGACAGGTTGCTTCTCAGGGTTGGCTTTGTGGTTTCTGCGCGGTTTTCTAATCACAGTCATCCAGGGCCCTAAGAAATCCTCATCATTGCAAGATTTGGAAGGTTCACCCACCTCAGAGATGGTGGGCAACGAGGAAGAACTAGTGTTCGACGTATGGGCTTCTGAACTGTTAGATTGTAGACCGTTCTGGGGCGGCGTGACCTCCTGAGGGCAACGATCCAAATTGTGACCATAGAGTCCGCATCTATGACAAATAGAATTCAAACCCTCATACTCTACATGTACTCGATTGTCGCCGATGATAATAGTGCCGATCAACGGTTTATCGAGTTCGATTTCGATACAGACACGAGCGAACTTGCCTCTAGTCGCGTACAGTGTATTAAGGTCAACCTTAAGTGGTGTTCCGAGTGCCGTCGCTAAGCCATACAAGACCCTTACATCATATAATTGCATGGGAAGATCGGACAGTCTTGCCCAAGCGAAGATGGACCTCAGTTTGTCATTGAACGGATTGAAGTTAGCAGACCAAGGACGGACGGTAATATAATGACCAAATATCTCCCATGGCCCTTAAGTAAGAGCCTTCAGAAAATCTTCTTCTCTGTCAAATCTCACAACATAGTAACCGTTAGGCAGGTCGAGGATTGTCATCATGCCAGTGGGGCGCCATAGTTGGTAGATACGACGTTCAAGCAATCGAAAGGCCACATTTCGACCAAGAACCTTGATTATAACAGCTTGCTTTCACTTTTCCGCCAAAGAATCGACCACGTCCGGGTCAATTTCAGCGACGGTGAGGCCAATAGCACCCTCGGGAAAGGAGATCCTCATCCGTCGAGATTCGATGAGGGCATCGCAACAAAGGGGTGCAGCCGTGGGTCTTGGAATGCCGACCGCATCGGCGTAAGATTTTCCGTCCGGTGGTTTATCAGGTGGAACCGTAGGACTAGGGTGGGGGTTTGGTATCGGAGGCTGGGGAGGGGGAGGAGAATTGGGAGGATTCATTCCGATGAATACTTACATAGTGCACTCTACATCTATTTATGCATGTTTCAAAGTGTCATCCTTTCCTCATAATCGATGTGGGAGAACAAAAATCATATTTTACAAAATAATTATGGTTTAGTTAAAAAAAGATTTATAATTCGTGATTTAGTAAAAATTTTAATCCGCGAAAAAAACGTGGGGGCGCCACGTCAGAATTAATGTCTTTTGTTTTAGTAAAGTATATAGATAATATGTGTATATTTAGTATATTGATAAAATAAGAATTACGAATTTAATAGTTCAACGGACCACAAATTAGTAGGTCACAACGACCCACAAATTAGTAGATCACAATGACCCCCACAAATTAGTAGATCACAAGGACCCATAAATCATTAGGCCACAACTCACAACGACCCAAAAATCAGTAAGCCACAACGACCCGAAAATCTGTAGGTCACAACAATCCAA
Organism: Fagopyrum homotropicum; assembly: GCA_033239125.1. NCBI lineage: Eukaryota > Viridiplantae > Streptophyta > Magnoliopsida > Caryophyllales > Polygonaceae > Fagopyrum > Fagopyrum homotropicum. The sequence continues at coordinate 93,535,136 of BSWB01000003.1, read as the reverse complement.
ACCTTATAGGTCTATTTATACATGTTGTCAATCTGTCATCTTTCTCTGATAACCGATGTGCGATAACAAAATTAATATTTTACAAAATAATTATGGTTTAGTAAAAAAATGATTTATTACCTTAATTCGTAATTTAGTAAAAATTTTAATCCGAGAAAAAACGTGGGGCGCAACGTCAGAATTATTGTCTTTTGTTTTCGTAAAGTATATAGATGTATATTTAGTATATTGATAAAATAAGAATTACGAATTTAATAATTCAACGGTCCACAAATCAGTAGGTCACAAACGATTCACAAATTAGTAGGTCACAACGAACCACGAATCAGTATGTCACAACGACCCACAAATTCATTAGGTCACAAGGACCCACAAATAATTAGGTCACCACAAATCATTAGGTCACAAGGACCCAAGCATCAGCAGGTCACAACGACCCACAAAGTATTAGATCAAAACTACCCACAAATCATTTAGTCAAAACGATCAACAAATCAATGAGTCATAACGACCCACAAATTAATAGGTCACAACGACCCACAAATTAGTGGGTCACAACGACCCACAAATTGTTAGATCAAATCGATCCAAAAATCAGTAGGTCACAACGACCCAAAAATTAGTAGGTCACAACCACTTAAAAGTCCGTAGGTCAAAACGGCCAAAAAAATCATCAGATCTAAACGACCCAAAAATTATTAGATCAAAACGACCCACAAATCATTAGGTTAAAGCGACATACGAATTAGTAGGTCAAAACAATCCACATACAATTACTAATCCGGTATGAATAAGTATTATACTCGATTCTGACCAAAAGGTCCAGAAATGTATGATTTGTATAATCTTCAAACCTTCTAGGTCTACTTATACATGTTGTCAAAGTGTCATCCTTCTCTGATAACCGATGTGCGATAACAAAATTCATATTTTACAAAATAATTAAGGTTTAGAAAAAAAATTTTATTGGCTTAATTCTAGTTTAGTAAAAGATTTAATCCGATAAAAATGTGGAGCCTGAATTTCTTTTTTACAAAATAATCAAAGATTTTGGCTATCTTTTAAACAAATCTTTTAAAAACATAAAAGAAGCCTGAATTTTTTTTAAATATTCTTAATTATTTGTGCCTGAAAATCGGAAAAGTGTTTACAAGTTTGTTTTATAAAATTTATATACTTTAATAAAAAAGATTTATTGGCTTAATTTATTATTTAGAAAAAGATTTAATTCGAAAAAAAATTTTGGGGGCGCCACTTAGCATTATTGACGTCTGTTTTAGTAGAGTATATAGATAGAGTAAGGATGGTAAGTCAATTAGAGTGGTAAAAATTAGAAGGGTTTACAAAATAAATGCCCCTAAAAAGAGTCTACTTTACCCAATTCCTTCCTGAATTTTTATGTTTGGTGCCATCAAAAGGTTTGGTATTTTTTGATTGGTGGTCATTAGTTTTTTTTTCTTTTTTTCGGTTTGGTGCAATTTAGGTTTTTTTTAATTTCACGTGGTGCTCTTGAAGTTGATTTTTTTACTTGGTGTCCTGTAAATTTGATAATTATTCTTTTGACGTCCTATTTTAATTCAATCAATATAAGTAGAATAGAAAAATAAAGAGAAAAAAAAATCATATTATGTTTTTTTTGTTGTTATATATTAATAATTAAATTTATAAACTCATTTAACATTTAAACCAACTTTTTAATATTGACCACTTCATTTACATTGTGATAAAACAATGTTTTTGTTCGTAAAATCAAATGAAATATTATGTTTTGTTGTTTTATAAAAAAAGGGGTTAAATTATGACTATATTTTAAAAAAATAAAGGTGGAGTATTAAAATACTTTGTAAAGTTTCTTGGACTCAGCAAACTTCTAAAAAAATGGCATGAATAGTTTGACAATGTGATATTGTCAAATGGATTTAACATAATCAATACGATAAATGTATCTATTTAAGAATACTTCTAAAGACTACATTATGTTGTGTTTGTATGTAGATGACATGTTAATTATTGGAAGCATCAAAAACTTCTTCAGTAGGAAGTTTGACATGATGGACTAGGATTGACATATGTCATAATAGGGATTAAAATCGTAAGACATATTGAAGAAATTATTCTGTTACAATCGCATTATGTTGAGACAGTAATTGAACAATTCAATACTACTCTAGTTGGATTACTCTAGTTGGATTACAAAGAGCTTGTGGGTCCTCATCACCACTTGAAAGAACTTGGAAGACGTGGTGTCACAACTGGAATATGTTGGGGTGATTGGTAGTCAAAAACTGCATAAGACTTGATTTAGCGCACACAATAAACATAATTGGTTGCTACACAAATAATCCAAGACACAAAGACTAGAAATGAACAACTAGAGTATTGAACTACCTACATTATACGCAAAGTTATAGACTGCAGTATGAATATTACCCAACTGTATCAGAAGAGGATACAATGATGCCAATTGTATTTCTATGTCTAGAAACTCAAAATTCACAAGCGCTTATTATGTATTTACACCGGGTGGTGCAACAATATCTTTAAAATATTTCAAACAAACTCTATTGAGTAGATCCACGATGAAGTCTAAGTTCATCAATGGATAAAACAACCGAGGAAGTTGAATGACTTCAAAATATTTTTTGTAAGATATTCCAATGTGAGCCAAACTCGTTTCAACAATATGCGTATACTGTGATAGTCAATCGGCTATATCCCGGACACAAAGTTGTATGTACTCACTTCTTATGAGATAACGACACAAGTCTATTAGACAACTGCTCTCAACTAATGTAATTTTCAATAGATTGTATCAAACTAGTTGACAACATATCATACCTTTTACTAAGGGTTTTTCACAAGATTAAGTAGTTAAATCATAAAAAGGAATGAGTTTACACAAAAAAATGATGCTTGATGGGAAACCCCACATATGTGACAAGAGATCTCATGAAATGTGCTCAAAGGGAAGACCAACTCAAGTAGCATTGAGTTGCGCACTAAGAGACTCATGTCTCAAGCTAATTCCTCGGATGATACCAATGTTGCATGTTAAGGTATGAGGTTAAGTTTGACTTTTAATGATTACTAGGCGGGACGCGCGTGCTACGCACGCGCGCCGTTGATTCGATCGGGAAAATTTCTTTGTAGACTAAATCGAGAAGAAGTACAAACTCGGTACTAATATTTTTATTTTAATTCGAGATCTAAAAATAGCAAAATTAAAATCAAAATATATAAAATAAATATGAGGTTGAAATCAAAAGCAAAAGAAAATCCTCAATTCAACTAACAACATCACTAATGTTTGTTATTGTTCAAACTCCTCATTCACTTTCTCAATTTCAAGTCTACAAATCTTGATTGCAATGTGAGAATTATCGAAGAATATTATCATACTTTGTGTTCATTTACATAATCACATCCAAATAGCCTTCCAAATACTTCTCTTTCAATGTCGTCTTACAACCCAACTCAACATTTCCACATCCCATGATCATTACAGATCCATTAATGACTCATCGACCCTAGGTTATGACTTCACAATGGCCACAACTTATTCACTTTACCCATACTTGCAATTCACTGTGCATATAGAGAAATGCAGTATTTAATTTCAAATTTTATAACCGTAGGGTGAAAGCATAACATGCAGTTAGAGCTATTGTTTCAACATTTGAATTTGTGTGAGAGATAGAAGTATAAACACCTAACAAAATGCTTAGTTACAACACGTTCGTTCTGTTTAGGAATTTCGTTTATGGTCTCCATACGACAAGGAAGAAGTGTGCAAAAGCAAACCATTTAAAATTAAACAAACCAAGAGGAGTAAGAGAAAGACCATTAGCATATGCTACATAGGTTTTGTAAGGCTCCTACTCCATTTGAAATTTTATTTATGGCTCTAGACAATTAACTTACCAACGTTGTAACTTAGCACAAGTTTATACTTCAAAAAAATTTAAATTTTAACTAATATAAAAATAAAGAGATTTAAATAAATAAATATATATATATATATATATATATATATATATATATATATATAAAAGATTTTCACAAATGATCAAGTCATTATTTTACTATACCCAAATTTAGTAAATTTCTATCCCAAAATTAAGATTTAATAGGCTGCTGTTTAAGGAAGATAAAAAAGATCCATAGATGTCACGATTTTGACATCATAAGATATGATCAGATTCGTTTCAATTGATCTGTTTCCATTTTTACATGACATGTGCTAAATTAAGTCTGTTATAGTAACATCAACAATAAAATCAAGTTTCAATCAAAGATCAAACAAAATTACAGACATTAGATAAATCAAACCTTGAAAAGGGAAATAAGTAATCGAGAAATTAAACCTTGAAAAGGTGAACGTTAACAGAAAATAAATCCTAGTGATGAATCTAAGCAGGATGTAGAATAACTTGCTCTACCTACACAAGTTAAACAAATATCATATTCTCAAAAGTAAGGAGCATCCAATTAAAAAGGGGAACAAAAATTCGAGCAATATAAGACATATACACAACATCTTCTTGAACTTGTTCACCCGAATAAATAACTGCGGCACGGATGCCGTTAAATCTTTAGAAGAAAACATTTTTCAGTGAATATAATACCAGAAGAGGGGCATAAAAGTTAGAATTCATTCATTTAATGTCAAAGGCATGATTACAGTTTACAAACTACACAAACTTTGTAGATGGAAATAACAAATTTAGTTTGAGTTCATAAGGTCAGTTGTCATCAAACAGTAGGCTGTCACTATTCCAACCAATGAAGTGATGAAAAGGAACTTACCTTTGATCAACGTGTAAACACCATAATCAAAATAGAGGCAAAAAACTAAAAATTGAAATTAAAAGCAGTAGTAAATACTGGAATATTGAAAAAGAGAAATTGACAAACAAAGGAGAATGAAACTCACCAGATTGGGGCGGGGGAAGACGGACAAATCCGAACCTGGTAAACCCATATCTGTTTAGACATTTTATCGAGCACCTACAACGCACAAAATAATTGGAAATATCTAAAGCAACCTTGACCAAGAACATAGGTGGAACAACGAGTAGTTGTAAAAAGTAAAATGGAGGAAATCTATTGTTAAATGAATATGAATATTAAGACAAAGATTCGATGTCTCATGAGATGACATTATCAATCCAATTAATAATGTCTACCTTGTTTATCCCAAAATTAAACGTTCTATTTAGTATGTCAACAAGAACCCCAACAAAAGCTGCAAGATTCAATGTCCAATTGAAAACCATCATGAATATGAATATTAAGGCGTTACAAATAATATAAATAAGAAATATGCTTACGTCAATATACCAACCACCTAGTTTGATCCTGAAATTGCATGATAATCGCAACATTTAGTGGAGCTACTATAAACTAAACTTGTTTGCCTTCAAATTGCAACTGCAGCTATCAAGCGGGGGCAGAATTTTATGAATTATTTCACTCAAGCATCATAAGATGAAGGAATAATATTAAGTACTAACCTTGACTACATCAAGATTCTTCTTCCATCGTAACTTGCAAGGTGTTTAATTTGATGGAATCTTTCTGAATAATTTATTAGGAGCTCGTCCACTAGTGAAGGGATAGTAATTGACTCCTCTTGTAATACATTTTTGTTAGAATGTAGCTGATATTCTTGGTTTTTTTTTTCCATTGGAACACTAAAATCATCTATTATGCAAGAATCATTAGATGACATGCACTATATCTCGTGTTTAAGCTTACACTGCCACACAAAAGGCAATCAAATAATCAATTTTCAGTTTGAATCTGAATTGCAATAAATAACTTACCTTAAGAGAATATCCTAACCTTGCAGCTTTCATTCTTTCCTGTTTCGTCATGGGACTACCACCGTATTACTTTGACAATGAAGGTGTTGCTCAGTTTGGAGCTCCTCCTGAAAGTCGTGTAATTGCACATCCCATCCCTTCAACCGAAAAGAAAAAAAATAGAGGTATAAGCATGTACAAGTGAATATTGCTTCCAAGAAACGGTGAGTGAAACACAAAATTATGCAGTTGTAGTAGAAGAATTTGAAGTAAGAAATTACAATTACAAACTACCTCTTTAAATATCATGATTTCCTGCCATCAGCTCACAAACATTCATTCTCCATCTCATATGATTTTCCTTAACACCATTCATTCCTCAACAACTTGCATTTTTCCATGCAAAGCCATCACTGATATCACCCTATCACCTTTACCCATCGTTAAACACTTGACCAACCCACAATTGACCATTCACAAGCTATCAAGCTATCCCTACACTTCCCCCATCGGGCCATCTTGGACCAAATCAACATTTTTTCCCTTCCACTATGATTGCTCTCATCCTCAGCCTACTCTAGAAATGAAAGCTTTAATTGACTCTTAAAGACAACCCAAAACCACAAACAAGGCCTCAATTCCATCCTTAAAGCCAAACTCATACCAAACCTTAAAACAAAGAGTCAAATACCCTTAGTTTCTTAACATATCAAGCATCAAGAGGAGAGTAAAAGAGATTCAGGAGGCGAAACCATAACAAATATTGTTTCCCTTCCCACTGAATCTTATATCACTCACTTGAAAGGGTTTCCCTTAGCATTTATTAACATTCTCAATACTTCCAAAATGATCTCACAAGCAAGTTTCTTGTCTTCTATTTTTACCCTATAGATCGAAATCAGAAGTCCTAAAAAACAAGGTAACTAAAGAAACAGGATAAGTTCTAGATTCCTAATGACTAATTGGAATATTCTACATTCAAAACATAGCATAATTATCCAGTCTAAGGAAATGTTGAGCATAGTTCCAAGCAAAAATTAATGACTCTTTAACAATGACGAGTAAACTAATTGGCAAGAAGAGAAAAAAGATACAAAGGATCCAGCAACATTTAGTTATTGAAGGCATCAATTTTGTTCTAAGAATCCACAAACAACCCTTGTTCCTGCAAATTCACAAGTTGTACCTTGTGCAATACAGTTTCGCATGGAATTGGTAGTAAACAAACTTCCAAATGAAACCAACATCAAATTCACCACAATTATGCCAGATACCCTAGTTCAAATCTCCACTTTAAATTCGGAATAATCAGGCAACAAAATGCACCACGAAAACAATGAAAAGATGTAATAAGGTAGGATAATACCGTTAGTGATGATATCGCTGGTCTGGGGAGGGACCTTGAACTCCTCTGCGGCGAACTTCAGTACAACGGTGAATGGGGCCTCTTCCGGTACACTAAATCTGTTGGAAAACAATCACAAATTTCAGATTAGAAATTTGACATCAAACAAGATGAGTAATTCGGAGAAAAAGAACCCTAATTGAAGAAAAAAGCTTACACTTTGAAGGGGAGCTTTGGATCGGATGTAAGGGTACAAAAGAGAGATTCAGAAAATTGAGAGATCGAAAGAAGCTAAAACCAAAATCAGCAAGCAAAGAATCTAACACAAATCGGATATCAAGATTGATCTCTCCTCTTGATCAATTCTTCATCGAGTCCTGAACCTCGCATCCGCCTTCAGATCGATGAGAGATTCAAGCGGCAAAGAATCTTCAAGCGGTAGAGAATGAGATAGGCGGTGACTATTTTGGAAGAAGGGTAAATCCTAATCTGAGACAGGACGAACGACGCGGATGCTACAACGTGAAATCAGAGGAGACACCAAGGAAACAACACGTAATATTTTACAAGATGAGTCAACAATTCACTATCAAAATTTGAGCGAGATGATCTCGTTAGAGCCGATTGCGCCAATCTCAACATCTACGACCTCAATTTTTTCTCCCGGCAAGAAATGAAAGAGAGGAATTTGGGTAAACGATTGCAGAGGAACCGTCGGTCATCGGTGCTGGCGGTGGAGGTATAGAGGAGTGGTCGGTCCCTGGTGCTGGTGGCGGCAGAACCAAATTCGAGAGTAGAGACCAAACAAGACGAGATCGAGAAAGAGGAAATTGCAATTAGGGTTACAATTTTCTGAAGAAGCAGGAGCGATTGAGAATGAATGGGGTTGGGAGATTGAAATCATCTGCATAGCTTTCATTGATTTTAGGGTTTTGTTATTTGGAAATGGGCATGGAGATGAGGATGAAAGGAGGTGAGAGACTAAGAGGTTATCAAGAAGACATAAGGTAGGAGTCTAAGAGATATACACGTATCACAAACATAAGTGAAAAGAAAACACGTGTAAAGGACAATAAAAGAAATATGATAGATGTGTAGTTTACCATCAAACACAAGGGTAAAAGTGACAAAAATATAAAATAAGGGTAAAATGGAAAATGCCCTATTCATTGGGGTAACTCCCACATTTAATATAGTAAAGATATATCCTTGAAATAAAGGTGGGTATAAAACATACACTTTTTATGGTAGATCACCATATAAGTGTGACAAGAGGCCGTGTCTAGGACAATGTAATGATGAATTTCTCCAAGTTCACTTTTAAATAATCAGGGATGTTCAGGGTCAAAATGACACAACAAGATAACATGGTATCGTGGTGAAATGAACTTGTGTGATAGCTGTTGTCGAAATTTACATCAAATCTCATGTGGTTCAAGATGTTGATCAGAGCTGAAGTGTGAGCCTCATATCTCGAAAATAATTACAAGACACATTGTAGGATAAGGAGTCAAGATCGAACACTGGGAAGACGATGTCTCGCTTTGAGGAATCAATTAAGAGCTAAAATAAATAAATAAACTAAACTAAATGTGTACAAAAAGTAAAGAACACAAAAAAAAAATCAAAGATCGACCGGTCTAAAACGCGAGTTTAAATCATAAATCAATAGATAAAATAACATGAGACAAAATTGGAGCGAAAGGCTCGAGCACTCTCAAGTTGGTCGACCATTCATCTATAGGAGTTACGCTTGATTGCCTCATAAAATAGTTTAGAAAAAGGAGAAAGAAAGGTGAAGGTTTGAATGTTTAGATAAACTAGTGTGTAACTTGCACCTTGTGCGGGTATTTATTAAGAAAAATTTGAAATTTACGTATGTTTAATGTAACACCCCAAGTTCTCGGAACTCGGGGAGCTACTGGTTAGGACCTCACAATGGGTCCCGACCTTGGTTTAACAACTTTACTAGGATCTTAGAACAAGACACAAATGTATTTAAAACAATTTCGAACATAATATTGTATTTTATGAATGTGCACAAGTTACACCCTTACAAAATATATATACATATAACATGCATGCCGTATGGAAGACTCCCCCGTCCCCATCTGATGAGTACGTGGACCCGGCTGACCATCTCTTTCGGATCTCCCTACAATTGTCTATCTCTACACAAAAACTACAACACGGAATAACCGTTAGCTAACAATCCAAATATAAGTAGAATAAAAAATAGCACAAGCACAACTCAAGCAAAATAAAACAATCATCATGCTGGCACACAAACCGTTTATTATCTGATAACTTAGGTGATTCACTTTATTCCGTTTTAAAGTTGTGGAACGAGAAATCTTATGAGTTCTCGCCTCCGTTCCTTATCCAACTGGGTGTAGGTCTAGCTTACCTCCTCCGGTAACATCACTACAAACCGAGTGTGGACTAGTCCCTAAAGAATCCCCAGCGCCCTCAGGCTAACTGAGCGAAATGCCACCGCCCGTTACTCTTAGGGCAATGTATAGGTCGGTAGATAATTAATACTAAGTTCAACTATAAACATATCATTCACACACCACTATCATTATTCACACTCATATCTAGAAGCTAGCTAAGTAAGCCCAAATGACCAACATGAATCAAATCATAATCCCGTTATCTCAACTCGGTCCGCAACCGTAGGAACTCAACCACCTATTATAAAAGGCAAGTGGATCAATAATGTATTCCACTTTATTAGAAGTCTCCAACTTCTAAGATATTTAATTCTATCATCAGATAAATTACCACAATACCCTCGTAATGGCAAATGACTATTTTGCCCCTAGTGTCCGAAACCCTAGAAGTATTCTTAGAATATTTCTAAAACTTCCTAAGTAGTCCAAAACCATAATATAACACTCACAAGAAAGATCTAGTTAAGTTGGAAGATATTTTCCAACTTCTTAACTTCCACGAAAAATTCACTAACGATCTCATTTTGACCTAACTTAGAACGCTCATACAAAAATCTAAAAATCTCAAATAAAAAATCTAATCCTTATATGCAAAGTACTCTACTCACTAGAAGAAATAAATCTCATAAAGAATCAATAACTAGTCTTACACAAAAATCCCAAGTTGACTCTTCAACACAATTTCTCCCATACTTAGCCAAAAATCTGTATTTTACCAAACTGCACCACTAGGCTACTTTGGAACCTTATAAGTCTAGATTCGATCGCTGGATCGACCACAACTTTTAACACATCATAGTATGCATCTCACTCTATGTTCTATCAAAATTTCATGCCCATCAGATAGATCTAACCCATTCATATCATGATCCAAATACTCAAGTCCAACAGAGATAAAAAAAACCTATCCAAAACTGTCTCACAAAACTGCATCACATGCAGTTGCTCAGCACACTTATAAAAACTGCATGAGTAGCCAACTTTGGGACACCATAACTCTCAAACTGTAACTCCAATTCTTCCCAAATTTTAGTATGATCTACTATGCACTACTGACTACAACATATCCGAAAATCAGCAACAAAGGAGGAGTCTAACTTACCCAAATCTGGATCACAAAACTGTATCAACATGCAGTTTTTCAACACTTGGAAATTTCAGCACAACAGAAAAAAACTGCTTACGACCCAAACTTTGAAAAATCATAAATCCTAAACCACTCGCTGGATTCTTCTCAAATTTTAATATGTTCTACCACAATATCCCATCTATAACATATAAAAATTTTAGCCATAATGGATCAGTCTTTCATACCTAAATTTGGACCCGAAGTTGGATGTTGTCAAAGTTGGAAAATTGGGAAAAAGCAACAACTCTATGAAGTTGCTCCTTTGGCTGAAATGTATGGGTTTAAAGATGGTTTAGAGGCACTCATTGACACATAAACATGGCGGGGAAGTAAGGAGGTAGATGTGGGTCTTACCCGACTCTAGGGCTCGACCTTTGGAGGTTGCGGCCTGCTTGATGTTTGTTGGTTTGTATGTACGAACACAGGAACGCTGCAACACCTTGCGGATCGACAGAAGACGAAGGACAGTCGTGTGCAGCCTGGAGAGGAAGTCGTGCTGCTGCTAAGCGCCACCTGTGCAGATATGGAGAGGGAGTCGTGCTGCTACTGAGTGTCACCTGTGCAGATCGGGAGAGGAAGATGTGTTGATGTTGAGTGCCTTTTGGGTAGATCTGGGAAGGTTGTGAGGCGGTTGTTTTGCAACAGATGTCACCGGCTGAGCCTGTTGAGAGGTCGAAGTCTGTTGGGATATCGAAGAGGGGAGAAGGGCAGATGGAGGCTTGCTTGCTTGCGAGAGCGAGGACGGCCGCCTACAGCCCAACATTGATGTCATTGGTGTGTAGAAAACGGAGACGACGGAGCTGGAGTGTCCCTGGCTGTGTGCAGAAGGCGGCGACATCCATGGCTGAGGAAGAGCGTGAAGGATAAAGGAGTTGTAGCCATGTTAACGGATGTGAAAGAGGTAAGTGAAGGAGAGGCGTGCTTGGTTTCACGTGAGAGCAAGGAAGAGGAAAGAAGGCTGAAGTCTCTAACTCTAATGGGCCTGGATGGCCTGTTCCGGACGAGCCCAGCTGGTATGTCATGACGGGCCCAGATGGTATGGTTCACGGGCTGAAACTTGGCTTCTCATATTGGATAAAATTTTAACAATGGATTAAGAACACCTAGATTGGATTTGCGTACTTTATGTGAGTAAGGTCCTCACATAAAATAATAGAAATGTCGAAGAACTCGGTGTCACATAAATTGACAAAAATAACGGAAAAGTCTAAACCGGTTGAGTTCCGGTTTGTCTCAGAAATAAACGGAACTTAAATTTTTGGACATTACACCAGTATCCCCTTAAAATAAGTTTCGTCCCGAAACTTAAAATACGCCAATCCTAAGGTCGGCCTTCAAGGCACAACAAAGGTACAAATCCAGTGTATCTAATCACTACACCAAAAGTCTCGCCGTTTCCCCATCTAAGTACCCCGCATATCAAAGGTTACAATAAAACACACATCACTTACTAAGCATTCAAGCACGGAATAAACACGTAGTCAAACAATATCACCCAAATACAGGGTCAAGTTAACTTGTCGTTCTTGAGGTTGCAACTATCTTGGCATAGACCTCTAAAAGGTTACGTCTCATACTATCTAGAATATCCCAGGTAACTTCGTTGGCTTTTCATAAAACCATCGACTCTCAAATCTTTTCA